>CM066032.1:1240735454-1243656041 GCA_033557465.1 Ichthyophis bannanicus
GGGAACACAGCCCAGAAGAGGGCCACCGGGGCACCAGTCCCCGGCATTGCAGCGGTCTGCCCGGCACGGACGTGATCACGATCGTGCGTCACCCAGGGCCACTGGTACACCTCATTCTCCTGCCATCACACAGACCACAGACATTGTGTGTCTGTTTGCCTGGCAGGTGTACCGACCTGTGTGCATGGGCCCTGGATGACGTACGACACGACAGCCTTGTCGTGTTTCACGCCCTGCAGTGTTTCTCCTTGGGGCTTTCCGGCAGGTGGCCAGTGATGTGGTGCATCTGGCATCCCGATTGCCACCTGCAAAAACAAACCGCCATTACAGGTACCACGGATGGCACCTGTGATGCCCCTATGTGCCCTCTGGCTGCGCTGTGTTTCCCCCGCCCCCCACCTCATGCGTGTGTTTATTGTTGGGCTTTTTGGCCATTGGGTGATATGTTTGTTATAATAAACATGTTTTGAACCTGCCTCACTTGTCACGTGTGGACCTTCACCACACAACAGGTAGGCAAGCATGGGAAGGTCCATACACCTGGTTGGACATGTAGCGTGGCCCATGGCCATTCATAATGTTACCTGCACCACATGCGTAGCTGTGTGATGAACATGTTTGCATAGGAAAATGGGACATGGGTAACCACAGGTCCATGTTGCTGTTAATATCTCCCGCCTAAACAGTCCATTCCACAGGGATGTTTCTGTCCCCACAACAATTGCTGGTGCAGAGCAGCATCGCACACACGCATGACACCCATGTGTCCCTCTGACACCTGTGTGGCCATGGAGGGGCGGGAACACTCAGGTCATCCCTGCCATTGACCGGGCCAATGGCCCCAGAGCCGCACCCAATGTGAAACATTATCAGGGGGTGGGACCGTGGATTGGCCACGATAGTGTTTGTTTGTAACCCTGCAGCTGCCCAAAATGTGCCATTGGTCCTATGTGACCATTGGTGTATTGCAGCCAAGGGCCAATGCACAGATCGTATGCAGTTATGAAATTTATTTATTTTAGTTATTTATTTAACATTTGCTTCTATACCGCGCTATTAAAATCAGCGCGGTGTACATCAAACAGGCATACTATGTGCAATGCCATGTGTGCAGTACTCACACGACAGTATGGACACCCCTGCAATACCGGGCCAGATCTGAACCCCTCAGGTCATGTCCAGGGCATGCATGTTGCACACAAACTATGCTATAAAAAGGAGAGAAACATTGGACGGAGACTTGATATGTATGCAATTTTACAGTACTAGGTATTGCACTATTGGCGACGGCGCTTGCCTCTCACGTTCTGGCACGCTGCAAAATACTTTCCCCTGCAGCTGGCCCCACACGGTCATCCTTGTGCCTTTGGCTGGGGTGTTGGGGGGTGGTTGGTTTTTGGTGGCGGTGTATGCGGCAGGGGCGTTGGGGGTGCCGGTCCGTGGTCCAGGGGGGGCAGGCTTGGGGGGGGAAAGGGGTGCGCCTCCATGTGCCACACACATCCTCCCAAAAGGCATATCTTGGATGTGTTGCCAAGAAGGCACCACCTCCCTGTATGAGACTTTGGCTCCATTGTGCCGTATAGCTGCAAAGGTTGCCTGACTGGAATGCCTGTGTGGGGAAGAGATGGTGGTCCTTGAGTTACCTGTGGCGGGTACAATTGTCAAGCAGATCTAGCAAAAACATAATGAACAACAATATTATACCCTTTGCAGGGTACAAACTGTACTACTGAGATACATATGTGTTGATGTATAAGAAACATTATACCAAGGTGTCGTCCATGGCCACCGGACATCCACCATGTACGTTTTGCTATGGAAGCCTATCATGGGCTCAGGTAGGAGTTATAGAAAGGGTGATGGGTGGCTGCTGAACACGAATGGGGCCTGTCGCGTTGTAAGGGTAGAGGGGGTGGGGGGAGGGAAATGGTGTAGTTCACATGGCTGCCGCTGTCAGAACAGACTACCAGTCCCAAAATGCACCCGGTGTCCAGAGTCGAGCCGATGGGTGAGATGGCTGATAGTGAGAGACGGTTTTTCAGGGCGAGATGCGGGCTATGAGGTCGTCCCATAGGGGGGCACTCGAGGTTCTCAAAGGGGTGCATGGCCTTATGTCACCGAGCTGCGCTGTGATAGGGAAGGAAGCACACATCAAGACAGAATGAGCCGTGATAGACATAGTGCTTCTACAGAGTCGCCGTACGTACAGCAATACACCGACAAGCTCCATCCCCGCTACAAGCTCCAGCCCCCTCCAAGCGTCCACCCCGGCTACAGGCAAGGGCTACACGTATCCCACATCACCTGGAGAAGCATAAGCCAAGCCAAACGGATAGAGGAGTGAAGGAAACCCTCGTGAAGGAAGAGCAGAAATGTCGTTGAGTCGGAGCGTGCGGGAAAGTCCAAGGCAGTACGATACTGGGAGGTATTCCAAGTGCCAGCAGAGACGTGGACTGGGGTCACCCAGAGAAGTGGAGTTGGGCAGAGATAGGAATCACCCGTGGCCCTGGTGCAGAGAAGCCTGTCCGTGGAAGGGACCATAAGACCTATGCCAGACGGTATGTTGGAGGAGATCCAGTGTCCAGGGATAACGATTGGAAGGCTGGGACATACGAACTGGAGTACATACTGGCCAGGCGATACAGAGAGGGAACCATGGCAGCAAGGGCGGTTCAGGTATGCACACTGCTCCCGACCCTATCTCTAATAGTGAATGGCAGCGAGTGTGCAATGAGCATTCTCTTGATAGTTCCCTACTGAAAGACTCATCTGTGCTAATTATTGATAGTCACCCTATGCTTATGGCTGAGGGGGAAATCACAAGCAGATGACACTATGGTTTACATGGAGTGTTCTCTATCCAAGTGCGATGTGCTATCTCTCTTTGCGGAAACACATCAGCCATCACAAAGAAACCTAACCTTGTTCTTTATTGCAACTACGAACAGTTCCTAAAGCAGGATATGGCCTCACACAGTAATCAGCCAGCCAGCTCAGGGTTGCAGCTGGCATTGATATTAATGAAAGCTTCACCTAATTGTGTGTGTGAGCCGGAGAGAATCACTGCCAGATCTGTGTGGGACATAAGCAGAGGTTAACCTAAGCAGCAAGGTTTATTCATTATGTGTGACCTTTCATTTGTTATTCTTTGCTAGGAAAACATTAGCTACTTGCCTGACAGGGTGAAAGGTTGTTTTCATGAGTTGATTCGTGACTTTATGTTATCAATTTAAATACTGCAATCAAGTAAACCTCTCATTTATAGGTCTACCAAGCATCCTTGTGCTGGGTGAATTAACAACCCGCCGAGCCATCAATAAAAGACTTTGGTTATTGGCGTTACCACTGGTTTTCACAACAACGGTATTGTCTCCGTGGCTTGGGAGGGTGGGGGTTTTTGTGTGTAAGCTGAAGCTAGCTGCCCCGCCCACGTCCCTTCAGGTGCTGTCCGTATGAATATAGTGGCATCATCATGATTGTGTAAGTTCACACACTAGGCGGCCGTCCTGAGAAGGTGTGGCGGTTCGACACCGTCCGACGAGTGCGTCACTGGGGGTGCGAAAAGTCTCAGAGCACGTGTGTTCCATCAGATTTACCAGTACGGTATGTGAGGAGGACAGGGGAGCAGGCAGATAAGTGTACATGTGTGTGGGTGGCTGGAGGGTGTTCGACTGACTGCAACAACACCAGGAGTGAAACACAATGAGTTAGGAGATATGGGATGAATCCAGTGACAGGCAGGAACATAGTGTGGGGGTCGTAGCATATGGACACACACGACACCGGCATATACCAGTGCAGTGCTATGGGAATGTAGCGATAGTGAACCACGCGGGGTCCCTACAACATACCCGAGGCTGACTGCCAGAAAACACTCGCCGAGGGGGGTGACGAGCTAAGTTGGGGTCTCTCACAACCACCAACCCCTCCCGGGGTGGCGGCGCCCGTGGGCGACAGGACAGTCATGTACACCTGGGCCCAGGGTGGGGTTGCCCTCAGGCGAGTGGGTTAGGTACTGGGTCATGCTGCGGTGGGCACAGTCCCGACGCCAGTATTTCGGAGGCGCAGTGTATGCGAGCATGCAATGCTTGTTGACAGCCCAGATAAGTGGGTTCACGCCGTGATAAGGAGGTGCCTCCCTATTGTGCCGGCACAGCAGCCGACGGCAGGGGAGTGTGAAGCGGTCACATCACATCACGGCCTTATTGACTGTTGGTCCACGTGCAAATAGTGCAGCCATCCAAATTCAACAGACAGTGTTGAAAATAAGTTGCCGTGCTCCGGCTGAGCACACAGCCGGTGTAGGTAACAGAGGAACAAAGGGTTTCCGCTGGGGGTGGGGGATGGCCACCTAAAGCATACATCCCAAAGCAAACACTCCACAACATAGGACACACCAATGCAGCCTATCAGGCAACCCCGTCCCGCCCACACAACACGGTAGGTGACCAGAAGGTGTACCTGAGGCGGCCACAGGCAGGCATCTCGAACTTGTGGCCAGTCGACAGGTGATGGTACCAGGCATACACCAACCCGAGACAATGTGCTGTGGAGCAGAGCTGGTGATGGCACTATGAGACAGTATGCTGCGTAGTCCAGTAGGATAAGCAGCATGCAGGGCTCAGACTCTTGGGATCCCAGGGAGGTGGATAACCCAAACTAACACTGCAAGTACCAGGTCAGAGGGGGAATGAAATTGTGTGAGGATCCCAGCTACTACAGCTGCTCACTTGGAGACCAACTCGTCCAAACCACGGGCATGGGGCAAAAACATTTGCCACTGCCTCGGAATGGACTGATGTGAGGACTCACGTCTTACAACACACGTCACCTATGTATGATCCCTCAGGGGAAAGAGGGCATGTGTCTGTGAGATATGTCAAGAGGGAGGACGGAAATCCCTAGTGGGCGACTGAGCAGTCTGCTCCCGCCCCCCCCAAAACCAAAAGAAACCACCCCCCCCCCCCAAAAAAAAAACCCCCCCCCACCCCAACCACACCCCAAGAACCCCCCCCACCCCCCCCCCCCCCCCCCCCCATCCCCACCTCCCCCCCCCCAAACCCCCCCACACCAAGCCACAGTCCAGATGTCCCCTGGATGTATACCAGCCCCTGCTCCGCAGAAAACAGCACAGAGGGTTAGCTAGCAGTTGCATTTGGCACACAAACTTACGTATCCCCTGGTCATGTCATGGAATGTGCCTTTGCCAGGGCCACGTATAGCATCTGTAGTGGGTGTGGTGGGTCAAAATATGGAATGTGTGTCTGCCGTCTATAGGCTTATTGTGGACGCCATGGGAAGGTGAAGCACAACCTTACCTGTCCATACAGCCATTGCTCCCATGCTGGACCTGTATGAGACTGCTGTTCGCGACCTGACTACCCTGCCACATGGCATCACAAGGTATTCCCCATCGGATGAGCGCCACTGTAACATACATGTTTGAGGGGCATGTAACCGTGAGTGTGAACTGTTTTTTTTCATGTGACGTGGGGGGGGGGGGGGGGGTGGGGGGGGGGGGGGGGGGGGGGGGGGGGGGGGGGGGGGGGGGGGGGGGGGGGGGGGGGGGGGGGGGGGGGGGGGGGGGGGGGGGTGGGGGGGGGGGGGGGGGGGGGGGGGGGGGGGGGGGGGGGGGGGGGGGGGGGGGGGGGGGGGGGGGGGGGGGGGGGGGGGGGGGGGGGGGGGGGGGGGGGGGGGGGGGGGGGGGGGGGGGGGGGGGGGGGGGGGGGGGGGGGGGGGGGGGTGGGGGGGGGTGGGGGGGGGGGGGGGGGGGGGGGGGGGGGGGGGGGGGGGGGGGGGGGGTGGGGTGTGTGGATCTGCAATGTCAGGAGGGTGCTGAAATAGTCTGATGCTGTCGCAGCTTAACGTTTCCTTTTGGGGATGTAGGTATGGGATTTGGGATATAGTGACACTAAGGAGTCAGGGGAACCTATACCGCGAATGACTGTCAAGCTGCTGACCCCAAAACGCACCTAGGCCTCATCACAGGTTTACCTGTGTGATGCCATACATTTTGGACTTCACTTTATGTCCCCCCCAGCCACATCACCTGATGGCCTCATCCACACTGCTGATGCAAGGACACGTAATATGTCGTATAGACCCTAATGGCCATCCGCCTCAGACGCCTGTACAGTAGGAATATACATCGTGCGGGACAGCGTCGCCACTCTGGCTGTAGGTTCCACAGCCAACCCTAGTTGTGGGCATTCAGGTGAGCCGCAGGGGCGTGTTGCCCCCCAAAAACAGGGGAAAGGAACATCTAGGCCTGTCCCGTGTCTGTGTTTTATGACTCTCTGTCTGCTCTTTATGATCACTGTACACGAGTAATGTCGTCTTATGATGCTGTGATTGGACACCTGTTGATAAAGCCTATGTGGGATGGGGCCATTATCAACGTTGCATATCACACATAGGTCCCGCCTGTGTATGTGAACCCTGATTTGCGCTGCTGCACGGTACAGTTGTGCCAATGTAGCAATGGCACATGGGTGGTGTCACCAGTCAGGTGGGCCTACACTGTCCTGTTATATGTTCACCATTTGGTGTTTCCTCACAAACACAAGGCACCCTGACTCATCAGTACTGTTACATCGGCATCTGTAGCTGTAAACACTCTCTTGGTCTGTCAGGCTGTGTGTAACATTGTCATTGGGCAACAAAGGCACAAAGATTAGGTAACTCAAATGTGTAATGTGTAAGGGTGACACGCATATCACAGCTGTAGAGGGTATTCTCGGCACATACACCACATTACACACCCCTGAGATTGATTAGAGGTGTGTGTGTTGTTTGTGTGGTGGCCACGCCCCCTCCACATCTCCCTCTTAGCTGTGGCCAGGTGTGTGGGCAAACACACTGCACAGTACCCAACATAGGGGATGTATACCCTGTGGCACAGTGAATTGCTTGCTGGTACTGGTCCGACACAGCAATTGTTAGTGGCCTGATATATAGGATGCTGTTCTATGTGTTTCTCACCCTTTGATTCCCATGCCAGCACTGTGTTGCACATAGTGCACGCTGATGTGTGTCACAAATGTAGCTTCTGTAACCAACAAGTGTCTTTGTGTGGCATCTTAACTCTGGGTAGGAGTGCCCCCCAGGGTGAACATCGTTGATCCTATGTAGCACACAGCAGACGTGTGTAGGGTTAATGGAAGCAATGTTGTAATTACCCAGCCCGCCTCATTGTGTCGTCGGGATGCAGGCATCACCCGGGCCCGCATCTCATGTAGTAGCACCGATCCCCTGTCGCGTGTCTGTTCCTTTTGTGTCTTTGGGCCGCTGCGAGCCTATCCGGCAGCAGTCCTGGTGTGGTGGGGGTGGGCCGCCGTTGATGTCCCATGTTAGCCCTCCCGGGGAACCAGTGCTCTGCTTGCCCCTGGCGACTACTCCGCCACTAGTCAGCGCGGGCGGTATCAGGGCTCTATGTTCCGAGTGCGTCCGCCACCTCCGCGGCCCCCCCGTCCTGCTCCAAGGCTGCCTCCTCGCGGGGGCGCGCTTCCTCCTCCTGCGTCCAGCATTTGTCCGTGGGCCATTGTACTATGGTAGGCCAGGGTACCTGAGGGGTGTGGCACACACAGATAAATACATATGTGTAAGGGGCTGTACAGCAACATCTAGCGTGTTTGATCCAGACCACGCTCATATGTGATATTCAGAGTACCCGGAATGTGTGGTACATACAGAGCCCCCACATACCCACACTATCGCCCAAAACCATGTAACCTGTGTCATAAAAACTGGGCTGGGATACCCCGTGCAATGCCCTGTGTGGCCTCCAAGTTTGACTATATCCTCATATGGCCATCTATTCAGCAGTCGATCCCACACCTCCCATGTGTGTGGTAATGTATGCTTGCTGACAGCGCTACACAGCACCACAGGTCACTCCATCCTTGACGTCTAGTTTTGGGTGTGCATGCCCATTGCTCACGGCATATTCACATGGGCTATCATGTCTCCCCAGGCTACATGGTACCTTCCACGAATCCTACAATGTAGGACGCTACCACTGCAGAGGATCCTGAGACAATTGAACATGCACATGTAGAGCAGTGTGCCTAGAGTATGTCAAGCAAGCAGGAAACCGTCACACACAAATGACACACGTGACAGATGAGATGACATAGGGCAGCTATGGTGCAGTCTGTTTAGGGGCGTTCTAACTCCATGACATGTGCGGAACGGTGTCAAACACTGCTGGGATATGTACCACATGTTGTATGTCGGTCCCTGTACCCGGGTGGTGCCCTAGGATCAACCACAGGGGGGCCCATACGTGTGGGGGGCATATGCTGCAACCTGAGAGGGTACACAACATGTCTCATGGTGGACATATGTCATCATCAGAGCACAGCGGTCCATGTTGTTACTTGCAGGGCGCAGGGTCAGGTGGAAATCTGTGTGACCCCATCTGCCCTTTCCTGTCCATGTTATGTATTTCGTGTATTGACACACCTGGCCAGGACATTTCCCATAACATGTGTATTATTTCATTTTTTATTTATAGCAGTTTTGTATACGCCTTAGCCTTCCAAGTCTCAAAGCGTTCCCACTTACACAATTGGGTGATCTTTCACACATGGGGAGATGATACCAAATCACTAATACTTTACAGGGAACTAGGGGCAATGGGAGGTTTATGGCTTGCCTTCAAGACAAGGAGCATCCTGTTTGACTAGAACCCCAGTCCTTCCGCCCAAGCTTTCTTCAGGGGGCATATGCACGGGTCTCAGTCCCTGCGGGCCGACTGGGGGTTACTGTCCAGTGCCTGCTGGGTACGTGGGCTAGGTGTGGAGACTCTAGCTACCACATGGTCCAGAAACCCACCCAGTACTACGTGCAATCGCCGCCACACTCCGGCGGTCCCAAACAGTCACTTGTCCACCACATGTGGACTGTTGGCCATGGGACAATGTGTGAGTGTGACGTAGGGAAGGGTGATAGCACGTCGCCAGACTGCAAGTGAATGGGTATGTGCATTACCACTAACACAGGCATAAAAAAAAGGAGGGAAGGATACATGATCCCCACGATCCCTATTCCTTTTTAACCCCTACCCGCTCAGAAGTTGTATGGGATGTGTGTGAAGGCTATACTATGCCCATTATACTGTTTGGGGGGGGGGCTCTCGTCAGTGATAGTCATTGGCCATGGGCGGGGCAGCAAATGCAAAGCCTATGTAGGGTTAAAAATATCCAGCTGTGTCATCCACACAGCTACTTATTTGTCCCTCTGTGTATTGGCATCTTGTTTTGTTTTTGTGGTGTTACATTAGGGGGGTGTGGGGGGGGGGGGGAGCGTGTGACAGGATTGCACACACAACGTCCATGTGGACAGATGTCGTCCAGGTGTAAAGTATCATATATATCATGCAGGTGCATGCAGCCTTTATGTATAGATTACAACCGGAACACATGTCCAATCCGCTAGCGAGCGTCATCAGCCTTGTGAGAGGGGGATGACTGGGACACCTGATTGACCACCTCACATCCAGGGGCCTGACTTGCCCGCTGTCAGGGGCAGCTTGCTAAACCAGAGAGACAGAGTGACAGAGGGTGTGTGGCAGGGAGCCAGGGGAGCTAGCAAGATGTGGGATGGTGAAAACAATGTGAGGCCATTGACATGCACATTTTGGCTGTACCATTTGGCTTTTTAGGGCAAGCATGGCTAGCGGCCATGTCATATGGCACGGTCCTTTGCAAACACACCCGCTGTTTTGCAGGGTGATCCTGTCGAATGGCAAGACCATTCCCGGAAAACGTGAGGTGTGTGTGCAGTGAGAGACCTTGGAAATGGGTGTCCTCCCTCTGGGGTGACCGACTGAACCCTGGGGTGGTGGGACAGAGTGGGCACAAACATGCTTTGACTCCCCAGGACAATGGGACGGGTATGTACCCTCATCCCAGTGACCGTTTTTTCTAGTAGCCAGCACCGTTGGCATGCCCACTGTCTTTCACCTAAGTACCGGCATACATTGAGAGGGCGGGTGCAGGGCAGGCTGACGTGTGTTGGGACTACCCACAAAGTATTATCTCACACACATCCTGTTGAGATGTTTACCATGTACTCTTTTGTACGTGTTTATAACGAAACAATATCGCTAAGTATTGTAGAGGTGATAAGTAACCACACATTGTGGAATGTGTTAATTGGCGTACGTGTTCGACACGGTTCGCGGACCCGCCACAATAATTAGTTAACCTAATGGTCATGTAGCTGCCTCTACTTGCATACTACACACGGGTGTGAGAGGGGGTACGCAACAATGCCTGGACAGTAGATTTATAGACACAGATAACGAGTCATGTGGGTCCATCCACATCTGACATGCCTGCCAGCAATACCGCGCGCTTTTCAAAGTGGGGTGATGCGCGCTGGTCAAACAGTCCAGCTGTACTGACGCCATAGTTACCCTGTTAATGCAGCTGTGGGATCCCATAGATGCGGATGACAGACATGGGCACAGAGGTTTGTGCAATCATGGGGGAACCCTCGTGGCTGCTCCCATACCCTTGGCTTTCACCAATGGCGACATATGATATGTGATTGCAACTGACAAAGGGTTTGCAGAAAGTGGTCAGACTGACAGGGATGGGTTACGGCAAGGCGCTGGATGTTCCTGCCACTATCCTCATACATCTGCTGTGGGTCTGTACCAGCCTGTCCGTGATCCTGCACCAAGGGTCCCCAAATGGGGTACGCGGTCCTGGGTAACTGGGTTACAGTACAGGTACATTATAGTGTGTTTCCACCAGTTTACAATACTCTCGTATTAAACCACCCCCTCATGAACAACAAAGGACGGATTGTTAAATAACAGTGTGGATGGGTATATTTCCGGGTCCAGTCCACTTTCACTGCATTGGTAGGGGTGGACCATTCCCCTTCGCCCATACCCTGGCAAATACACGTATAATCTCCACACCCCCATTACACTGTTCCATTGCACCCATTTCCATGTGTTTTCGTGCAAGACAGTAATCACCATCTAGCATATGAATTTCCACGGGCCGCTTTATCATGCGCCACCCTCGAAGGGAAACAACACCAGACACATTGCCGCAAAAAACATCTCTGACCCCTCAGGACTACCGACAATAGTGGTCCGCACTGTGTCTATGTGTTGGCCACAATAGGGTTATTGACTGGGGTGTGCACACAGCCTACAGACACAAGGCTAACGGACATCCTTGGAATCCCCCCCGGGGCGAGATAGGTTAGCGTGTGCACTGCAGTGTGCAGCGCTGTATAAACATGGATCATCTCAGGGAGGTTATGCGATGTGATTGGAGTGTAATGCTATGATCATACCCCCCCACTTACCGGAATGTGGTTGTATCTGCGCAGTATTCCAGCAGCGCAGGCGAACCATAGGTGTTGTAGACCGGACCGAGGCGTTTCTCTGGCCAGCTGGTTGCTACAGAGGCCCCCGTACACCGACCCCTGGCTGGCAGGGGGCCCCCTCCTCCTGTTACTCCTAGCATGTTTTTTTTCGGCACAGGAGGTGCTGCCGTACACCGCTTTTGATGTTGGAACATACTTCGTTTGTCTTCTAGGCTATCTATGTCCCGTGGGGGGGCCCATGCCTCTGCTGACCCCTCGCTGGACCGCCCTTTATCAACATTTCCGCCTTACGCCATGCTGTGCCTGTCCTTGTGTGCTCTGTCGGCCAAACAGAACTCGTAATTGTCAAGGACCATGGAGAGGAGGTTGTGTTTCTCAGCGTCTGTGAATTTTAATGCCCTCCTCCTGAGAGCCGCCGTCAGTACACAGGTGACACGCTTCCTCTTCCCTGTTGTTGCCTGCTGGCGAGCAGGCTGTGCATCACGGTACTGATGCCCTAGGCACTGGCCCCCACCTCCACAGGTCCTCAGTCCGCGCAGGCCCTGCCTTTAGTGGTACTGGCTTTTGGCCACCACCCTCACCCGCAAAGTACACCCAGGCTAAAAGACAGTGCCTCCCCCACCCGTCAGCGCCTCCCTCTGCCCCTCTCTCTTGGGTTTTTTTCCCCTCTCTGTCTGGTGTCCCTCCCTGCCTGCCATCCTCTATCCCTCTCTCTATCTCCCTCTCTTTACAGGTCCTCTGTCCCTGGCTTCCCTATCTCTCTCTGTAACCCCTGTGTGTCTCCTCTTGTGCAACAACAAATCCCCTTCCCCCTGTCTTGGTCCTTCGGGTCTTTCTCTCACATCGGTTCCTCCCTCCTCCTCTGCCTCCCCACCTCACCTCACCACCTCGCCGTCCCCACTGCACTCACCCTCACTTCCGCCCCTCCAACAACACGGCACGGGTCGGAAGACCCGCTAACCCACCGGACCCCACCACACACGGCACGCCCTTACTCCCTCCAGACCCCGGAACCAGAACAGTCACTAACACAATACAACCGACAAAGGTAACACACACAATGACTCCAAAGGGCTACAGGCGTATCTGGGGTTACTTATCAAACCCCACGGCCCCCCGACCAAATGTGGCCTACCCAAATGGACACTGCGTTCCCCAAAACACCCATCCCACTACACACACCTACTCACGTACATACAATTCTGTAATACACTTGCTCTGGACCTCATCTCCACAACAACCTCTTAACGATTATTTGCTTCCTTTTGGGGTGCATTTGTATATTTATGTGGATGGCTGCATACGTTTGCGCTCATGCGCCACTGTGTGGACTCCTGTCCAACTGCTGTGTCGACGCGCACTCGTGTTTTCATTGTGGCATGCGCACTGCGTCTCGCTCTACCCTGGTTGTGGTGCCGTCTCTATGTGACGCAGGACACGATGACCAATACTTATTCTTAACCGCCGATCCATTTTTTCCGGTGTGGGCGTTTGTTTGCAGCAGGCAGTTACGGCCGATCACCCCGGTCGGCTACGCAAATATTCCTGCTGATTGGCAGAGCTCGCGCCATGTCTGCTTTGTTGGAATTGGCGCTATGCTCAGGCGCTGGCCTTGTGTAAGGTGCAGCTATGGGGGGGGGCGCGACACGCAAGCGCCACTCACTTAGCGCTTTATGACCGTTTGTGTTTTGCATTCATGACCCTTTGGTGGGGAAAACCGCATACGCCCCATGTCGTAACGGTTTCGGTTCGGCCCCCGAGGTGGTCTTGTTCGCCGCTACACACACAAACTCTACCACAGGCCCCCACGCCCCAATTGGCACCATGCGCGTCGCAGTCATACACATCGCACACAATCATGCACCATCTCCTCGCTTCGTTTTTCTTGATGGCACATGCTTGCTTGGCTACCGCATATCCGGGCGGCCGTGAGATGCAGTTGGACCCCCTGCGCATTTAGTCCGCGACTTGCGCACACGGGGGCGCGGTACCGACCAAAACGGCAAATAACTGTAAATGTATAAAAAGAGGGTGCCTCAGTCAGCAACATTGAGGGTGTTTTGGTAGGCGCCGCGTGTGTTTTGTTTGGAGAATCTGGGAGCAACTGTAGTGAGCCATATTGTGGGAGTTGTCTGTTGTCTTGATGTTTGTGGTGGTTTGCCATTTGTGCAGTGTTTGGGCAAGTGTGTGTGTCTGTGTGTCTGTGTGTCTGTGTTTGTCTGTGTGTTTGTGCTTGTGTAGGCACAGAGGCTTTTACATGGAGGACATAATAGTTGTTGCATGTGCCCAAAGACGTGGGCAGATGCTACGGTTGCTGGACAGGGGAGATGATGTCCATGGGGCTGTGGCACAGGCATGGGGTAGACCCGCAGCAACTCAGACCTGCTGCTGCGGCGGCTGGCCAGAGAGGTGCTGTGCGGCGACGGCACAGACGGCGTACTGAGGTGCAGGCGCAGGCAGCTGCGGCTCTATAGGCCCAGGGCCCAGCTCCAGGGCATGCGTGAGGACCAGGTCACTCCCTGTACCGACTGAGCACAAGGGCTATTAGGGGGCTGTATGAGGATCTGCGACCTGACCTTGAGCCCCTGACTAGCCGGTCCCATGCCATACCAGGTGTAGTCAAGCTCCTTGCTGCCTTACATTTCTTTGCCTCTGGCTGTTTCCAGTCATCTGTGGCCGCAGTGGGTGGCATGAGCCGCCCCACCTTCTCACGCTGTCTCCACCGGTACTGCGTGCTATGGTCAGCCGGGTGGGGACGTACATAGCCCTTCCCCACAGTAGGCAACATTGGGAGACCCTGGACCAGGCCTTTGAGGCGTTAGCCGGGATACCACACGTGATGGGAGCTATTGATTGCACACATGTTGCCCTGGTCCCGCCCAGAGACAGGGAGGTGGTGTTCCGCAACCGCAAACACTACCATTCCCTGAATGTTCAGGTTGTATGTGATGCTAATCTGCATATTCTGAATGTGGTCCCAAGGTTGCCAGGGTCCACCCATGACTCCTATATCCTGCATCGCTCAGCACTATTTAGGGAATTTGAGGATGGACATTACGGTGACTGTATATTGCTGGGTGAGTATCTCCATATATATCTTCGATGATTAGTCATATATGTATGTGTTTACGTAACATTACCCATGTGTTGCAGATATTGGCCACTGTGCTATAGCTACATGAACTCCCATTCAGCAAACCGACAACTGTTGTGACTTTACATAATTACAGGACTGTAGACGTTGTTTAACAGGGGACATGATTAGCCATGTCACATCCGTTTTCACAGCCATATGTGATGTGGAGATGCTGGTGTTGTTACGGAACATATGCAACTGTTCAGATGTGTGTGTCGGGTGTGTATTGGCACCTGTGTCTGTATACCTTCTGCACACAGGGATGGGGGGGGGCATTTCCACCCACCTGTGTATGCATGGGTTTAGATTGTATCTGTGTTAGGTCATGTCAGACGTGTGTTATTTACAATCCATGCTCCTAATGCGTGTCCTGTGCGTGTGAGGGCCACACACTCAATCATTCATGGGTCTGTCAGCTGTTGTTTGCTGGACAGGGGGGGTTGCCAACATATGATGCATGTTGCTTGCCTTTGCTATTGGGTGTACATTTTTGCATAGCTGTGCAAATGCTTTTGTCCTCTGCCATTACAGGGGTGGGGCCGGACTGGGGTTAGCATTACCTTTGCGCACTGCACATGTGCAGTGCTGAGGCGTCATGTCCGTGATTCTCCTGATGTGACTCATCATTTGGGAGATTTGACTGCAAAGACGTGGGCCTATGTTTTTGGCCAGACGTAGGGGTATTGGTGGGACATACACAGGAACGTTGTCATACTCAGTAGCTGTGATGTTTTACAAATCATGTGGCCTACAATGTCATATTCTGTGGAGCACAACTTAACAAGGATGGAACGGTGAGGGTACAGTAGACATGGTGTCTACTGAGATGGTTTGTTGACAGCGGTCAACAGCATTATAAGTTATACTGCTATATGTAGATATGGAGACCTTTGACGGACATGGGGTGTCATGGTGATATTGTGTTCATCCTGGCTGACATCACAGTCAAACATGTTGTGTGTGTGCGCCTACATTGGCCCAGCAAACATTATTGTGTTCTTTACTTTGCAAACATATATTGTTTGTATGGTCATGTGTGTTTTTTTATTGCGTACTCTACCATTGGTGGTGATGGTGTCGGTGATGAGAACATGAGCCACATAACATGGGACGTGTGCTCAACATAGGACTCATTTGGGGGGACAAGGTGGGATTGTGTTGTTCTCGGACATGTCTCTACAGACCTGACAGGGCATTTGTTGTGTTTCTATCAGAATAGTTGTTAGGTCTGATGGATAATTGTGATGTAAAATATGTCTGTCCTGATGTGTTGTGGGTTATGTCTCTCGTCTATACATCTGTGAATTTATGGTGTCATGCGCTCAGTCATTCACATGCAACATTCTTCTCTGCAGGTGATGCAGGGTATGGGTGTCGGCCCTGGCTCCTGACACCTGTGCGTCAACCACGGACACGTGCAGAGCGGAGGTACAATGAGGCCCACGCATCCAGCCGCTCATCATAGAACGCACCTTTGGCGTTTTGAAAAGTCGCTTCAGGTGTCTGGATAGATCAGGTGGGGCCTTACAATATTCGCCAATGACTGTTGCAGAGATTATCGTAGCTTGTTTGCATACTGCACAACATTGCTCTCAGGCATGGTATCCCTGCAGAGATTAATGAGGATGTGGAGGAGGATCCACCGTGCCCCCCTGTACGTGCCTGTGGTGACACACAGGCAGGCACATCGGTCAGGCGTCGATTGATTGCAGACAGATTCACTGGTATGTATTGCACATCTACCCACATATATGTGCTGTTGTATGCGTGTGAGGTTTACAAAGGGTGATGTTTGGACCATTTACCATTCAGATGCAACACTGCATTGTCCTTTTCTTAAACATCCATCATAACATGTCGTCAGAGGTGTGTGATGGACAATGTGGACAGAGCACAGTAGCAGCTGTTGGTGTTGTGGGTCAGAGGGTGTTGCTACACCTTTCAGAGCTTTTGGGGGTCACAGTACCATTTAGTGGTTTTTTGTGCTAGCAACTGCTGGCCAGACACAGTTATTTGGTGTTATTGTGTGTGAGGAGCCCTGGGTCAGGCAGATGGTTAGGGGTTTGGTGTGATAGAGGTGTCCATGTTTGTGGTGAGCTTTCATGCGGGACCTTTGTTTGTGTACTGCAATCTGTGGGTGTTTGTGTGTGTGTGTTCTGCTCCTGTCAGCTTGCTATGTTGTATGTTGGATATTTTCAATGCCATATGTCAGACATATCACAGTACACATGCACCTGATAACGTTCCTATGGTGTTTCTGACAAGGTGTCACGTGTATTGCTGCAGCAGCAGCGCAGTGTGTGGTAAGGTATGCCTCATCAGGTGTCACAGGCCATGGATATGGTGAATTATGTGGACATGTGCAGTGGGCAGCCAGGGGGCCATATGATTGCTACAGTCCATTTGTGGTGGAGTAATGCATAGCAGTATATTACATGTACACACATACAGATGTGCAGTGGGTTAGATGCTGAATGGGTGTATTTCGTTAGGCAAATGTGACGCTAGATGTGTTTGCCCTTCCGATTTTATGGGGTCTTCCATTTTAGTGGTGGCATATGTATTTGATAGTATCTCTACATCTGCCTCATGCGTGTGGGACGTGCTGTGTGTATGGCAGGATAGCACGGTACAGACACACAGATACCTTGAGGACACTATCAAGGGATGTTATATGCACATACACACACAGACCTATGTGGGGGTTATTTGGGGCATTGAGACAGCAAACCTATCCTTGGTTGAACTTTCTCACAGTTACACAATGGGTTAACATGCAACAATCACGGTAAGGTGACATGCAGACATGGTGGTTATTGTGGAGAGCCATGGTGCTGCCCTTGCCATGTATTTCATCACATGATAAACACACAACTGTCATTATTCTTTGCTGGGGGAGATGTACAATACATAATATGCATCTACACAGTGTATACAGGTGGTATTGAGGCATATTTCCAGGTGACACAGGTACTTACACTGTGCTTCAAAACAAAATTGGAGGGTACTGCACACAGAGAGGGGGTGTTTGTCTGAACAAGGGAGGCACAGACATATAGTGTGAACCTTGGGATGCGTCACCAACATGGTGTGTCCATCCAGCTGTTTTGGCACGTGTGTGGCACAGCAGGAGGGTGGGGAGGCATATGATGGATGTGGGGGGCCTTGGTATTTGCATCACACATGTACATGATGCCTCTCCCATGTACAAGATCTGTGCAGTGTGAGGGTGCACAGTCCGTTGTTGGTTCATGTTTTGGTGTATTACAGCTGGGGACAGTACGTTGCAGTGTGGCGTTCAGCGCTGGAACCTGACAAGGTTGTTTCTTCTTTCCACTACACAGGACATACGTGATGACAGTGCTGTCGGTGTGTGTCATTAGCACATGGCAGAACATCAGCAGAAATGCTGGGGTCCAGGGTATGTAGAACTACCGATACATTGTATGTGTGTGATGTCAGGTGCACAACATCTAGCCTGTTATGTATCATATTTGGCAGCTGGTGTTGTTCACGTATATTCTGTGTGCTGGTCTTACCCATATTTGCCTGTTGTCACACATCTCCACGTGCGGTTGTGACCAGTATTTTTCCTGTGATGGGTTTTCTGGTAGATTTTCCACAGATCCACATGTGGGCCTTGATGGGCTAGCTTTGCGGAAGCAACACCTGCTGCCTCCACCATTTTAGTTACATAGGCCATCATCAGGGTGTCCTTGCATGTCACTCGACCGTTATGTGCACAAATTAGCACTTGGGCACCGACAGGCCACGTATGTCAGCTGTCACATTGTACTACGCATATTGTGCTGGTGGCTGTTTATTGGTTTGCTTATGTGGTGCTGCATTGTACATGCATGATACATTGTCATATGCTTTGATGGGTGCGGGCACCTGGGGGGCATTGTGGGGTTTGTTACCTCTACAGTAGTGCTGTTCACCTATTCATCATCACCCACATTTCTGGTGAGCAGAGTTGTGTCCTGTGGTATGTGGGACTGGTGTTGAGCAACATTTGTTTTCTGTCTGACATAGGCATGATGTGAAGATCCCTGATGTGTGACTTTACATGTTGGTTCTACTGGTTGACCTGATATCGTCTCCGTTCGCTGTGACCTGGTGTACATATGCAGCAGTTGATGGGATTGATGAGGGACACATCATGGACACATAGGTTAGATTCCACCTTTGTTTAATTGTTATTACATCTGGCTGTACCTTTTGTGGGGTATCATTTGATCTCATGGACATGTAATGTTGCATCTCTGTACACAAAAAGGGATGCATATAGTGTGTAGCTGTGAGATGCCTGTGTGACATGGTATTTAACATACCCATCTCCATGTGACACCCGTGTCTGCAGCAACATGTACTGTTCCTTTCACATCTGTGTTTTTATTTGATGTGCATATCCTGTCATGTTTGCATTTCCATCACTTCAATCTTTCATTAGTGCAGTGTGCATTGTGGCAATTTGTGGTGTTGTTGCAGGGTTACTAACATTGGCCACACCTATCCTTTCTTTGCACAGGGCAGTGGACATTATGGACACATTTCCTCCAGTGCATCTCGTCTCCTCATCCAACAGCTGTTGTGGGACAGTGCACCATGTTATTGTTTAATGGGAAATATCCTATTTGATGTTTGACTTCTGTGAGTGGAACACAGGCCTGTGCTAGCTGGACGTTATTGCTCTTGGACTGCTTGTTTGACCATGACAGACATGTACAGCACACAGTTTGTGCCATGCTGTAGCTGACAGTCCTGCTGATTGCAGGGACACAGATGAACCTCCTCGGACTGTGCCATATTGGCATGTGACACTTTACTATGCACGCCCATGTTTGCCTGGGAATTTTGTAAGTGATATTTTGGATGTCAGGAAGCCTTTGCTTTTGGTACAGTTTGCGCATCAGGGACTGACATCATCTGTGTCGTTTGGACATTCCTCACATGTTGTTTACTGCAGAGCTTTGGCCCATGTGTGTGACATGGCACTCAGGATACCCTGATCTGTTTATTTCAACTGTAGCATACAGCCATGATTGTTGCAGGGGGGAACAGTTTCAGCATTGCAATTGTCTATGTCCACCTGCCACACACCTGGACATGCTACATGTTTTCCTATAACACACGGTCATGCCCACCAACATCCTTGATTGATGTGTGTAGGCGGCAATGTGGTTTACATTCATGTGTGGCATCACAGTACCATGTTAGTGTCCGGCTGGTGGCTGTGCATCAGAGTGACTCTGTTTGTGAGCCACAACATGTGGAGCTATGACCTCGGTGTGTTGCAGTGTGAGATTATGTGCCATTCTTTGCATATTCACATGCTAATTATTGTGTTTGTTTGATGTTCAGACATGACACTCTGCATGTATGGCCCACGCCTTGCATTGCACGTCTGCACAGTCCTGTGTTACCCCCTGCATTTACCACACTCTCATTGGGACATTGTATTTGGGGTGTGTTATTGTGGGTGACCATTTTCGTGCTACACATCTGCATTCCATGTAACCTGCTATATGTGGCCAGCGACTGTGTAACCAACAGACAATGCAAGGGGGCCTCCTGTATGGTGTTATGTGTACACATTTCTGCCTGTTTTGTGGTTTGTATTCACTCTGTGTTCATGTGTCCCTGCTACCTGTTAGCATATAGTCAGTCAGTTTGAGATAATATTTGGGGTGTACATTGACACATTGCTGATGTGGTGATCTGCCATTATGTGGGAGTTATGACATTCGCTTGCAGATGTGTTTGTCACATTACAACATATTGGCAGCATATGTATTTTTAATTTGGTGACCTCCTCTGTTGCATGAGGGCTATGTTTGGGGGGACATGTTATGTGTTTTGGTTTCTCATTCTGCCACACCTGTTGTCTACATGCACGCATATGTGTGTGACACATTGTGGGCATGCAGCATCTGCTGTGTTGTGTGGCCCTGCTACACAGTGCATATCATGCACCTGATGAACATTTATTCTCGTGCCATTATGTTTTGCTCTTGAGTTGACCTTTGCATGGCATGTGCATTTTGACATTGCTGACTGTGTTCCCATCATTTGCCAGGGTGGGACACACCTTGCAATTCTGTTTACACTGTGTATGGTATGTATGAGACGTGTTAGAAAAAATAAATATGTTCATTGTTCAGACATGTGTCTCTTTCTGTACTTTATCTCTGTGACATACATGCATTACAATGTTTAACATTCCATCACACATGACTCCTTGGGACCATGGGAATCCTGGCTTTTCTTGCACATGTACCTCCACTGATTTGCCCCAGGGCGCATGGTGTGCTGTTGTGATATGGTGCGTGTTTGCCTTGTGTGCAAGACATTTATGTGAACACTAGACTGCTCCTCCACTCATGGACCACATTTACACGTTTGTCTACGGATTTGATGGTAATTTCCATGGACCCCTGTGCTCACATTGGTGTTTGATGACAGCTGTGTATGTGTCTGCAATTTGGCACATCACTGAGTGCGGCACATCCCCATACAGGCCCTCCCTTTGGAATGTAATGTTTGGCTTGCCCTCAGTGTGTTGTTTGTGTGTATGGTTGGGGGCATGTTTGTTCACACAGTGCTTAGCAGTTTGCCTCACAACATCGTATTTTTTTATGGAATATCTGGAAACGGAAACATTATTTTACAGCTGCTTCATCACCTCTACACACACCCTTGTCTGTCGTCAGTGTACAGCAAGGTGTTCACTCTGTGTTGACAAGGCAGCACATATTCGCTGTTGCATGGGTCTCTTTCTTAATGTTGTTTGCACAGCACTACACCTGGGGGTGTGGTAATATTGAGGTTGAGCAGGTGTGTGCTGCACCTTTTCTCATGTTGAATTGGCTCCTATCCTGTCCGCAATTGCTGGGCAGCTCAACCACACAGCAAGCACTGCCCTTGTTGGTTATTTACTTTCCTCTGGGTGTTTTTTGTTTTTATTCATTTATGTAGGTGTATGTTGATGCAACATTTCTGCGGGTCATATCTGCATTACATTACAAGGGGTGGGGTTTACAGGTAGGGCAGGGCCATCCCCAGGGAGGCTACATTAAGGGTGACCACAGGGCACATAGGACATGCTATGGACATTGACAGATTGTGAACAGTGTCTGATTCGTCTAGGGTTGATTATGTGTGGGGGTTTGGGGGATTTCTGGTAATGCTTTTTTTCAAGCTATATTCTAGAAGATATTTGGCCTGTCTTATTTCCGGGGCTGCTTGGTAGGGTTTTGCGTAAAGAGGAGGCATACAGTTAGGACGCTAGATGTCACGTCCATTACAGGCATTAGTTAATTTTCAGAGGTACATTGAAGCCTTTGGAAGCGTCTGGTCTGGTAGTTCTTCCATGTGCGTTTCATTACTGTTGGGTTGTGATTTGGTGTTTCTGTGTTTGATTTGTGGGTGGGTTGGCTTTGCATTTAGTCAGTGTTTCAAGTAGGGGTATGTGTGGGTCCTTTACAATTGGGGTGATGTGTTCTGTTCCTTTTGCATGCTGTATCCACTGCATAACATATCCTTGTGTGTGTGTGCATGTGTCGCTGGTACCATATACAATATGTGATGTGATCTGATCACAGCAGATCACCAGGTGCATTTATTCCCGCTTTCTCCTGTGGGTTTGCCTGTCCTTACAACCAGCACGCGTGCTGTGTGGGTGGCTTGACTGCTTGTGAATGCAGCCTTTGCTATGACGTGGAAGTTGTTGTTCTGTGCTACCTTTGGTTGCTTTTTGTTTTTTGGGAGTGGTCCTCGGTGTGATTAATCTCTGTTCTGTTGGCTGTGTCTGCTTGTCGTGCAGATGTCGTTTCCATTTCTTTGGCGGCCAGATGTTGGCAGGTTTGTGATGTAAGCACATTGTACCCTCATCTGAGTTTTGACCCATGGTTCTGTCCATCTTCTGACTCCCAGCTCTTGTGTCATCCTGCCCTGATGTGCATGCTGCTACAAGCCATCCTGCACTCCTACACCTTCCTGCATTTCATCTCTCCATGGTTGGCTCGTGTGTGTGTGTGCTCTGCCTATAACCGCTGGTCCACTATCATCATGAGATTTCACCTGTTGTGCTATTTCAGGCGCATCTGCTGGACACATCTTCACGTTGTCTGTCGCACACGATCATGATTGGATGTTACATTTGCATCACTCTGTACATAGCTCCAGCTAGACCCAATTTGTGTGTGTATTTATGTAGATGCCACATGTCCTGGATGTCATTATTGTACTGCAGCACATGTGATGTCTGTGGTTCTTGTCGTTCTGCTTGACGTTTCCTTTCAGCTCTGTGCAGTGTTTGGGTTATATGTGAACTCGCCATCACTGAAATGGTGGTTTATGATGTGCATTCAGTGACACCCTAAAGGGTGACATACTCCTGTGCACTGGGGTGGGCTTGTGTTTAGCTGGCAACACAGATCGCTGTCCAATTGCATGCTGTACGCAGATGTAGGTAACCCAGGCTTAGTCACTGCTCAATTTGACACATGACCCCTTCACGTTCAGTCAGTGCCATGACCATTCTGCTACACTGCTGTTCCATCTTGCATGTCTGCTCACCTACTTTGGATTTCCATACATTACAATACACAATGGTACTAGCACTGACTGTGTTTGGTCAATGCCCTGCCTCCTACGGCACACAAAACGCACCCTATACACATCATTGTGTGTTTCGTTTGTGGAGAGTGTACGCTACAATTTGACCTCTGAGGTACCTTGATGGGCACCTTATGCATTACCTGCTATTACAGTACTTCCATAGTTCATTTGCTATCAGTAGTACATACAATTGAGGGTTACATGGCTCCTAGTTCATGACAGGTGATGGCTCAACCAGCCTTATTCATTGAACACAGCAGGGGATTGGACCCATGATGCCAGCACCATTGGGCAGTGTGCTAACCCTTCTGCTGTGGCTCTGTTCATTTGGCTCTGATATAAGCACAGCGCCTTTTGCCTCTTACACATTATGTGGGCAATAACTTCATGCCCCTCATCTGGCAATATTACCTAGGACAGGTGATGCATCACCCAGCCTTTTTCTATTTCTGCACAGCCGTGTATACAACCCCTGATCAATGCACCATTGGTCAGTGTCATCATCATTGTGCTGTGGGTCTGTTCCTGTGCATACCCATCAATGCGCCACTTCTGCAGGCTACTATTACAGTGCCTCCAAAAGGATATTTTTCACCGCCTCATGCCCATCAACGCAACGCCTTATGCTGAACATTGGTTCTCTCACCCCTAAACATATGCCTCGTTGTGGACTAACACTGTGGGTGATTGGGGACATGCTCCCTACACTATTGGTTAATGTCTTCGCCATTGTGCTATGGCTCAGTTCCTGTGTATGGACATGTGCGCACAGCCTTATGCCGTTCACAATTAACAGCGCGACGCCTACTGCTGCCAGACCCGCACAAGAGTAACAGCGCGACGCCTGATGCCGCCCACATTTCCACCGCATCAACTCACGACCCCCACATCTGCCAGCGAGACGCATAATGCGGATCAATATTAGTTACTGCCGCAAAAACGTACCCGCGCGACGCCCAAAATTAGTGTGCCTCCATCAACTTTCTTGTCCAGCAGTACTAGTTATGCCTCGGCCAGCCTTTCTGTATTGCACAAAATGGGGTATTGAACCCGTGGGCCCTGCACCATTGGTTGGTGTCTTCCCCATTGTGCTACGTCTCGAGTCCTGTGTTTAGATATTTTCCCAACGCTTCATGCCGTCAACAACTCACACAGCACCACCTACTGCCTCACAATACGCAAAAGATGTCCCGCGCACAGCCTAACGACGCACGAAACGCAAGCGACGTACAGCGCGCCGCCTAATGCACCACAGATTTTACAGCGAAATTCATAACGCAACATATTAATTACTGGCGCAACAACGTAACACCGACAGCCGCCCTAATGTGGTATGCCTCCTAAATATATTTTTTAAAACATTACTAGGCATGGTTCAGCCAGAATTGTTGGCTTGCACACACTGGGTGATTGCACCCATAGCCCCTGCACCATTGGTTAATGTCTTCGCCATTGTGCTACGGCTCAGTTCCTGTGTATGGACATTTGCGCACAGCCTTATGCCGTTCACAACTAACAGCGCAACGCCTACTGCTGCCAGACCCGCACAAGCGTAACAGCGTGACGCCCGATGCCGCCCACATTTCCAGCGCATCAACTCACGACCCCCACATCTGCCAGCGAGACGCATAATGCGGATCAATATTAGTTACTGCCGCAAAAACTTACCCGCGCGACGCCCAAAATTAGTGTGCCTCCATCAACTTTCTTGTCCAGCAGTACTAGTTATGCCTCGGCCAGCCTTTCTGTATTGCACAAAATGGGGTATTGAACCCGTGGGCCCTGCACCATTGGTTGGTGTCTTCCCCATTGTGCAACGTCTCGAGTCCTGTGTTTAGATATTTTCCCAACGCTTCATGCCGTCAACAACTCACACAGCACCACCTACTGCCTCACAATACGCAAAAGATGTCCCGCGCACAGCCTAACGACGCACGAAACGCAAGCGACGTACAGCGCGCCGCCTAATGCACCACAGATTTTACAGCGAAATTCATAACGCAACATATTAATTACTGGCGCAACAACGTAACACCGACAGCCGCCCTAAGGTGGTATGCCTCCTAAATATATTTTTTAAAACATTACTAGGCATGGTTCAGCCAGAATTGTTGGCTTGCACACACTGGGTGATTGCACCCATAGCCCCTGCACCATTGGTTAATGTCTTCGCCATTGTGCTACGGCTCAGTTCCTGTGTATGGACATTTGCGCACAGCCTTATGCCGTTCACAACTAACAGCGCGACGCCTACTGCTGCCAGACCCGCACAAGCGTAACGGCGCGACGCCCGATGCCGCCCACATTTCCAGCGCATCAACTCACGACCCCCACATCTGCCGGCGAGACGCATAATGTGGATCAATATTAGTTACTGCCGCAAAAACTTACCCGCGCGATGCCTGGTGACGGCCAAAATTAGTGTGCCTCCAGCAACTTTCTTGTCCAGCAGTACTAGTTATGCCATGGCCAGCCTTTCTGTATTGCACACAATGGGGTATTGAACCCGTGGGCCCTGCACCATTGGTTGGTGTCTTCCCCATTGTGCTACGTCTCGGGTCCTGTGTTTGGATATTTTCCCACCGCTTCATGCCGTCAACAACTCACACAGCACCACCTACTGCCTCACAATACGCAAAAGATGTCCCGCGCACAGCCTAACGACGCACGTAACGCAAGCGACGTACAGCGCGCCGCCTAATGCACCACAGATTTTACAGCGAAATTCATAACGCAACATATTAATTACTGCCGCAAAAACGTAACAGCGCAACACCGACAGCCGCCCTAATGTGGTATACCTCCTAAAATGATATTTTACCATTAATATTCATGCCTCACCCTGCCTTCTTTGGTTGCGCACACTGGGGGATTGAACCCATGGCCCCTGCACCATTGATTTTTGTCTTCAACATTGTGCTACGGCTGTATTCTTCTATGTGCCTGGCAGCGCCCCGCTTAGCCTTCCCACGCGCTAATGTGGGACCCGCACATTAGCGCGATGCGCACAGGTACGGTCCGTTTTTTCCTTTTTTCTGGCTGGCCCGCCCACTCCTTATATGGCACCCGCACACTAACGGGAACCCGCACAGCAACGGTGTTTAGTAAACATGCCCCTTAGAGTATCCTAAAATATCCAATCTTTTTGACCTTGGTTCCCTTTCAGAGGAGGTAGTGATAGAAAGGCCTTTAGCCATTTCTAAAATAAAGTCCTGAAAGGACAAATCCTCTGGAGGAGACATTCTCCTTTTTGGAGAAGAAGGTTCCTCAGGAAGGTCAAGGGAGAGCTCTGCAGACTCATCAGAGGAGACAAAATCCTCAGAGGAATCGGTGTATTCTCTAGTTTCCTCCAACGCACGATACGCATACCGATCGGTATCGACATCGGGCGTACCGGGTATGGAAGCGGTATGGAGCGAAAGCCCATACGGTACCGATTTGCGTTTAGAAGAGGAAGGCCTGGGTTCCGGCATGGCGGACGATACCGGAACCGGGCCCGGAACCGCTGGAAGCGGTACCGATGGCGTTGCAGCTTTAATGAAAGCCATGACGGCCTGCTGCATGGATTGGACAGTATTGCCCATAGACGCCACGGCTGCCTGGATGTCGGTACCGGTATGGGCCGGTACCCCAGAGCAGTCCAACAGGTGATCTGTCGAGGCCGTGCCATCGATGTCAACCTGTAGCCCCTGTATTGGCGTTTTGGAAGGTAGGGCTTCCCGCCGGGGCTGTTTGGCTGGGGCAGGGTCCTCAAAACTAAGAGCCTCTCGATGCTTTGAAGGAGATTTGCTCTTTGAGGACTTGCCCACAGAAGGTTTGGTTACCTGAGATCCATCCGGGGATGATGACCTGGATGACTGTGATGTTGGATTCTCTGAAGCAAACAGCACATGGAATTTGTTGGCCCGGTTCTGCAGCCCACGCTTAGACATTTGGGAGCAGGAAGGGCAGTCCGGAATGGAGTGGTCAGGCCCCAAACATTTAAGACACCATTCATGGGTGTCTGTGACTGATATTACAGCAGTACACTTGGTACACTTCTTAAATCCAGGGGCTGGCTTCTCCATGTGGAGAATTAAAGTAGGCCTGAAGGCCTAACTGAAGTGACCAAGTGCTGAAAAAATAATAAAAGAAAATAATTTTTTTAAGAAAGAAAAAGGAAGACCGGCGATACCGGTATCGGTATGGGAAGGCAGGTACGCGGTCTAAAGAAACAAAACAAAAAACTACAATTTCTTCAGCGGTGACAGGATACACGACCTGCTGGCTCCGCGGAAAAAGAGAAACTGAGGAGAGCTGTTCAGGAAGGCGGGAAGGCAGTGCGCATGTGCAGTGGGAGGTCCCAAAAGCTTCCATTCTAGGAAGCTGGGGAGCTTTCCCGCGCAGGCTCCGTCGGTACCGACGTACCCATATGTGAGGACTTATTCCTGCTTGTTCCTGGAGATAATATTTTTCCCCTCTCCA
This sequence comes from Ichthyophis bannanicus, assembly GCA_033557465.1. Classification (NCBI taxonomy): domain Eukaryota; kingdom Metazoa; phylum Chordata; class Amphibia; order Gymnophiona; family Ichthyophiidae; genus Ichthyophis; species Ichthyophis bannanicus. Next base: position 1,240,763,029 of record CM066032.1, read on the forward strand.
TTTCACTCTCCCAGCCCCATCCCCTTCTAATCTCCCCCAACATCAGCTTCCTTTTAGTTCCAGCCCCACCCAGTATCCGCTCCCTTCTAGTCCCCACATCAGCCCATTTCCAGTCCTGGCCCCCCATCAGTCCATTTCCAGTCCTAGCTCCTCCATCCATTTCCAGTCCTATCCGAGTCCCTTCATCAGCTCATTTCCAATACCAGCCTCCCATCAGCCCATTTCTAGTCCTTTCCTAGCCCCACCATCAGCCCATGTTAAATCCTAGCTCCCCTCTACTCAGCCCATTTCTAATCCAAGCCCCCCATGAGCCAGTTCTAGCCCCTCCATGAGTCCATTTCAATCCAAGCCCCCACCACAGCCCATTTCCAATCTTAGCTCCCCCCAACACCCAATTCCCAGTCCTATCCTAGCCCCTCCATCAGCCCATTTCCTGTCCTAGCTCCCTCCCCTAAGAGCCCATTCCAAGCCCCCCTTCCCATCAGCTATTTGCAGTTCAAGCCCCTTTCCACTCAGCCCATTTCCATTCCAAGTCCCCCTCCCCATCAGCTATTTGCAGTTCAAGCCCCCCACTTCCCCTCAGCCCATTTCCATTCCAAGCCCCGTCCCCATCAGCTATTTGCAGTTCAAGCCCCCTTCCACTCAGCCCATTTCCAGTCCTAGCAACCCCCCAACCAAACCCATTACCAGTCCTAGCCCCCCATAGCCCACTCCCAGTCCTAATCCCACCAGCCCATTTCCAGTCCTAATCCCCCATCTCCCAATTTTCAGTTTAAGACCCCCCATAGCCCATTACCAGTCCTAACCTCCCCATCAGCCCACTCCCAGTCCTAATCCCACCAGCCCATTTCCAGTCCTAATCCCCCATCACCCAATTTTTAGTTTAAACCCCCCCCCCAGCGCCCATCACCACTCCTAACCCCCCCCAGCGCCCATCACCACTCCTAACCCCCCCCAGCGCCCATCACCCATCACCACTCCTAACCCCCCCAGCCCAGCCCAGGGAAAATTTAAAATAAAAAAAAGCTGTCTGCTGCCGCTTCCGGGGCTGCCGCAGCAGAATCGAGTGTGCCGCGGGGCCCCCCCCTGTGCCCGGCAGAGCCTGCCCTCCCCTGTATCACCTCTCTTTCAGCTGCAGTCAGTCAGACGCGCCAGCTTTCAGAGCGCAAAGGGACTAGTTTCCCTTTCGCGGCTCTGTTAAGCCCGCGGGGGCTGATGGGAGTTCCCATCAGCCCCCGCGGGCTTAACAGAGCAGCGAGGGAGAAACTCTCCCCTCGCGCTCTGAAAGCCGGCGCATGTGACTGACTGCAGCTGAAAGAGAGGTGATACAGGGGAGGGCAGGCTCTGCCGGGCACAGGGGGGGCACCGCGGCACACTCGATTCTGCCGCGGCGGCCCCGGAAGCGGCAGCAGATAGCTTTTTTTTATTTTTTTTTTCATTTTACTTTTGGATCAGAATGTTTTTTGCGCGGGGCCCCCTGAAACGCGGGGCCCTGTGCAAAAAACATTCTCGCTCAATGGACGGGCCGGCCCTGTTTTAAACAATGCCCATGCTTGATGTAAACCTTTAACCTTTGCAGCTGCTCGTTCTGGGGTTTTTTAGCCATTTTCCTCATTTTATCTTAGTCTTAGTGCAGTGGATTTCCTTGTTATCCTCCTGCTATTTGTTAAATCAAATGTAATTATGTTATGATCGCTATTGCCAAGCAGCCCCAACTCTGTTAGCTCTCACACTAGATCCTGTGTTCCACTAAGAACTAGATCTAAAGTAGCTTCCCCTTGAGTCGGTTATTGAACTAGCTGCTCCATGAAGCAGTCATTTATTTCATTTAGAAAATATATCTCCTTAGCATAGCCTGATGTAATATTGATCCAGTCAATACTGGGGTAATTGAAATCTCCCATTATTACTGTGTTGTAAACTTTGCAAGCTTCCTTAATTTCTTTTAGTGTTTCATCTTCTGACTGTTCATTCTGGTCACCCCCACTGCCATTCCATTCCCCTTTTTACATGGAATTTCTATCCATAAAGATTCTAATGTATGTTATTTCCTGCAAAACCTTTATCCTGTTTGACTCAATGCCCTCTTTAACATATATTGTCACCCCTCCACCTATGTCATCTACCCTATCACTGCAATATAGTTTGTATCCTGGTATCAGTGTATGGGACAGACACAGTGGATCTCCTTATAGCAACAGGATAAAATAAATATAAACTATTTCTTATATCTCAACAAATAAGGGGTGGCCTGCATGGAGCGGTGGGTACACTCCTAAACAAAGGCATGGGAAGAGGTGACCTGCATAGAGCGGCAGGCGCACCCATTCTTGCTACCTTGCTGGGCAAACTATACTGGTCTTTATCTGCCGTCATATACTATTTATTATGTCTTTCTTTCTCCTCTGCTGACATGCACTGCCTCATGATATCTATTTCCATGGGCTCTCCTGGAGACTGTTTAATTTTGGAAGGTTTGAAACAGTGACTTGGTTCAGTCCTCTTGGCACATCTTTCCAAGACACATTCAGAAAAGCATTTTTTTTTCTTATGTGCTCACATTGTTATTGGGTTAGAGAGCTTCCACTCAATGCTAAAGGGCCTGAGGCTGTTCCTACATGATTGCAAGGTCTCTGCTAAATTCTCAGTCTCTGCAGTAGTCTCCATTTTGACCTACCTCCCCCCCCCCCCGGGTTTTGGTCTGGTTCAAGTAGTTAGGACCTACCCTGAATAGGAGTGTGGGTAAAGAGACTAGGCACATGGAAGGATGGAACAGTGTAGGAATCAGGCAAGATCCGAAACCAAGAGAAGCAGGAATTGGCTGGATTGCAGAAGGAACTGGACCTAGCTCGACTGCAGCAGAAGCCAGACGTGGATCAGGAGCTGTAGGATTTTGTAGCAAACAGCGTACAAATCAACTCTCGACTTATTAGTAAAGAGGAGCTTGAATGCAAGTCAAACTCACTGAGAACATTTGAACTGGCAAGGATGTGTCTAGCTAGGCTTCCTTATATACGGTGGCTTCTAAGATACACCTCTGGGGACTAAGCATCCTTTTCTACTGCTTGCGGTCTTATCAGGGCTTGAGGTCTGTCTCTGTGGCTCCAGCTGCATGACTGCGGCCTCTATTCCCTGTAGGGCTCGGTTAAAGGTGTTGGTGCCCTAGGCAAACCTTAAGCCTTATGCCCCCCTGACTGTCAGAATCTATTGTCTAGCTTTGAATGCCTTGTTCTTTTCCACCCCCAAATGTTATCACCCTAGGTAACTGCTTAGTTGGTCTAATGGTCGGGCTGGCCTTGGCTCTCTGCGATTGTGGGTTTGAACCTCAGTATTCTTGACAATATTTTCTTCCTCTAGTTTTTTCCTCTCCATCTCTTCCTCTAGCCTGCTTCACTTCTTCCTTTTTCTACTCTCTGTCACTTGGAATGTTCTCTTAAATAAATAAATAAAATAACACAGGTACACTACCAAAAAACTGCCTCCAGTTTTGCAACTGATTCCTATAGATTTTGGGGTGCTGAATCCAGGAAAAATAGCCAAAATGTTCATTCACGTCACGTTTTCTTGCAAAATTAGATTTCTTACCCATATAAGGAATGTTCACATAATTTCTTTTTAGCCGACTGCAGTTTATTTTCTTGGCCCAAAATAGAGGTTGTAATGGTTAACTAACTAGAAACACTCCCTCATGATATTTTAGAGTGTTTTGTATTCATTTTATACATTAACAGGACAATTGGGAGGCGGGGGGCTAAATCCAGTACTCGCGCTGGCGCATGTTCTTTCCTGTTCGCCTCGCTTCATGCGACATGAACGTTCCTGTCAAATTTCAGTTTCTTGCAAGTTCATTATTACCTTTTGTTTGCTCAGTCGTAATCCAGCTTTATTCCGAAGTGGTTCACTACAGTTGTAGCTTGCAGTGCTGTGTATTTGTGATGGCTCACAGAGCCAGAGGTTGCGTCAACTCTCCGGACAGTTTTTGTTTTATTTGTGGGGAATATACCGTGAAAAAGCGGCAGAGGAACATTTTTGCACTTATTAAAAAAGTATATTTCGCCTATTTCGGTTTGAAGTTAGGCGATCAAGACAAACCGTGGGCTCCTCACAAAGTGTGCAAGACATGTGAGGAAGATCTACGCTTATGGATGAAAGGTAAAAAAACAAGCATTTCGTTTCGGAATACCTATGATGTGGCGTGAACAAAGAGACCACAGCAGTGACTGCTATTTTTGCTCTTGCATTGTGAAGGGATACAACTTAAAAAATAAGAACGTAATAAGTTACCCCAACCTTCCCTCAGCAATTAGGCCTATGCCTCATAGCAACGAAGTACCTGTGCCTGAACCACCAAAATCTTTGGATCATATTTGTGTGGACGGTTCTGATCATGATGAGACTCATCAGATGGCTTTTCCCGATGAGTCCAATACTTCCGAGTTTGAAACTGAACCAGATCCGAAACCTGAACTTTTCTCTCAAGCTGAATTGAATGATTTAGTCCGGGATTTAGGACTCCCAAAAGATGCTGCCCAACTGCTAGGTTCTTGGCTTAAACAGAAAAATCTATTGTCACCAGGAACAACTTTTTATTGGTACCGCAACCGCGAGACACAATTTTTGAAGTATTTCAGCAAAGAGGAAGATTTGGTATTTTGCAACGATATATACGGAGAGTGATGGAAAAGTTTAAACTCAAGTATGATCTTGCTGAATGGCGGCTGTTCATTGATTCGTCAAAAGACAGTATAAAAGGTGTTCTTCTTCATAACGGCAACACATTCGCTTCAGTTCCTATTGCTCACTCTGTTATTCTCCAAGAAAAATACGAGAATTTGGCCCTGATTCTTCAGAAGATTCGTTATGATGAGCATAAGTGGATGATTTGTGGAGACTTTAAAATTCTATCCATGCTATTAGGGCAGCAATCCGGTTTCACCAAATATCCCTGCTTCCTTTGCTTGTGGGATAGCCGGGCCCGCGACCTACACCGGGGGAAAAAAGACTGGCCAATTCGGGAGTATTTGAGACCCGGTGAGAAAAATGTTCTTCATGAGAGCTTGGTACCTCATGATAAAATTCTATTACCACCTCTCCACATTAAGTTGGGTCTCATTAAACAATTCATCAAGTCCCTTCCAAAAGATGGTGAGTGCTTTCGGTACCTTTGCTCAAAGTTCCCCCGACTTTCTGAAGCAAAGCTAAAGGAAGGAGTGTTTGTTGGCCCTGATATAAGGAAACTCATTTCAGATGGAGCATTCGCTGAAACGATGTCTGAGAAGGAAAAAGAAGCCTGGGATTCCTTCAAGGATGTTGTTCTCAAATTCTTGGGGAACAGGCGGGATGAGAACTATAAGGATATTGTTGCCAGGATGCTCAATGCCTTCAAAGAACAAGGCTGTAACATGAGCCTGAAAGTCCATTTCTTGCACTCCCATGTGAACTACTTCCCCGAAAACTTGGGGGCGTACAGTGAAGAACAAGGTGAAAGGTTTCACCAGGACATCAAAGACGCAGAGAGAAGGTACCAAGGAAGATGGAACACCACTATGATGGCTGATTTCTGCTGGTTGCTGCTGCGGGAAACCCCAGATGAAAAATACGCCAAGCAGCGCACCAAGAGAAGCATTCGGGGGAAGAAGAAATGGGCCCACCAGGAGATTGATTGACCCAAGAATGACTTTAAAATCTAAACTGTGTTGACAAATATCGTGTTTTTACTAAACTTTGAAATAAAAATTTGCTAGTTATTACCACAGTGTCGGATCTCATTTATTAGAATTTTATTTTCACACCATCGGGTGTTTGTCTTCATGTATTGTGATAAGGAAGCTTATCATAGCTCAGGAAGGAGCTATAGAAAAGGTGAAGTGACTCTGAACAAGCAACCTGTCAGTTCTGGTAGAAATAAGAAAACAGAATTTTCCCATAAAAGACTACCAGTCCCAGAATGCACCAGGTTTCCAACAGCCATTAGAGGAGCTGAAGTGGGGAAACGTGTGTTCAATCAGGAGGGCTATGAGGTAATCCCTAAGCACTCATCTCAAAGGGCAGGGCCTGATTCAGCACAGCTGCGCTGTATTAGGGAGGAGCACTCATCTAAGCAGAACAAAAGTAGAGTTTATTCTACAGATGTCCATCTTCATGATCTTCATGATCACCTTGGATATCCAGAGAATTATCCTCAGTTTCATCTGAAGAATTATCAGAAGCAGAAGCCAAACCGGACGGACAGAGAGGGAAAAAAACCCTCTGGAAGAAAGAGGAGAAAAGCCTTTGAGAGGTCTAGAAGAGTCCAAAGCAGTACGTATACTGGGAGGTATTCCAAGGGCCAGCATACACCATTGGACTGGGGAAAGCCAGAGGAATGGTGCTGCAGAGCTAGGAATCTCCAGACGCTACCTGTGAGGGAGACGGCTGCACGTGGAAGGGACCCTAAGACCCGTGCCAGAAGGTATGTGAAGAGGGATCTAGTGTCCAGGGATCTGGATTGGAAGGCTGGAGATAAGAACTGGACTACATACTGGCCAGGCTATATAGAGAAACTCTAACAGCAATGGAAGCTCAGGTATGAACACTGATCTATGCCCTAGCTATAACCTTGAAAGACAGCAGAGAAACAAGTATTCTCCTGAAAGTGCTCCATTGAGAGATTCATCTGTGCCAATCCATGATATTGAACCCATGCTTGTTGAACAAGGGGGAATAATAGCAGATGAAGATCCTGTTTATATGGACTGCTCTCTATCTAAACTCCGTTGGTAACTTTCTGTTACAAAGTACAGCAACCATCACAAAGAAATATAAACTTGTTCTTTAATCTACTCAGAAAAGCTCCTGAAGCAGGATTTGACCCACACAGTAGAAAGCAAGCCAGCTAAGGGGTTTCAGCTGGATAACTGCTAGCAATTAAGCCTTACCTAATTGCTTGTGAGCTAGGAGAGAATCACTTCTGAATCTATGTGGGAAGTAATCAGAAGTTAACCTGAAAAGAACAGTTTTTTTCTTGCTTTGTGGCTTTTCATTTGTTGTTTTCCTGATTTTGACTTTGTTTTTCCAAGTTAACACTGAAAGCAAGTAACCTGATTTATGTGCTACCAAGCATATCTGTGTTGGGAGAAATAACCCCATAAATAAATATCTTATTGGCTTTACCCAAGAGCACAACTAAATTATTGTCAGCAGCTGTGTCTGGTGTGAATGAACTACATTGCCCACAATACCTTGCAAATCATATAGATATATGCATTGCCAAGACTGTGAAGATTCTCACCCAGGCAGCCGTCTGACAGTATTGCAATGGTGCGGTTTGCGTTTTCTATTCTTACATACATACCTGTACAACATTTTTTGCACATTTCTTTGCTTTGCTTTGTGTCTAACCTCGCTCTTATATGCTCAATGTTTGTGCACATGTATGTGGCTGTTTTAAGTGCAGACAATTTTGCTACCATCACGGTGTGTTTTGTTGACATTACTCTATTCTTATGTGCTGCCTTGTTACAATTTTCTTTATTCTTATTTGAATAACTACTAAACAATTAGTATAAAGAATTCATCCAAGAAACTTTTATCTCGATCGCACTCAATCTGAAACGTTCACCTCAAACTGCTAACCCAATGTAGCAAAACATCTGTACGTGATGGAGCAAATTGGTTACCAGATTTGGATTCAGCGCACCAAAAAACGTAAAAATCAATCGAAACATTAGAGGCAGTTTAAAAAAAAATGTTTTTAGTGTACCTGTGTAAATCTCCACCTATCCCACTTTGAAGGTCAAATCCCAGTAACCAGCCTCACCCCCACAACCTATTCCAAACTTTTTGGTTTCTTATACTTAAATATCTTTTGAAAGTGTACAGTATACTGTATAGATCAGTGAAGCAAACTCCTACTTTAATGAATTTGGAACTGTATTGTTTTTAAATAGTAGAATGTGAAACATGTACAAGTCACTGTATATAACATCAAAGTGCTTTTTTCCTTTCTATCAAATTCTGTTTCTTTCTCCGTTGTGCAAACACAACTTTGTTAACAATATTATCTCAGCTTCAGCCCATAAGTTATAATGGATCCTTTTCAATTTATTATATTTGTATAAATATCACAAAATTCTGACTTGCGGCTCACAGACATTCCCTTCTTCTCCTCTCAGACATTCCCCCCCCCCCCCCCTTCTCCCTGGCAATATCACAACTCCACATCTCGCATATCCCGGCCTTCACCCTTTCCCAGTTACCCTTGGCAGCCAGGACAGCTATCCAGCCCCTTCTCTCATTTATTTTTGTGCCTCGCCATGTTGCTGACTCTTCTTGGCTCACAGACCCGATTCTCTTATTTGTCTTTGTTTCTCTGTGGCCAGCCTGTGCTCACAATGCATCAACGTCCCCTGCCTCAATTATTTTCTTTTTCCCAGATTTCTCCTGTACCTTTCAGACTCCCTCTTATCATGAGCCCAGTGCTTAATATTCTGATTTATTTTCATTCTATGCCACTCACTAATAGGTGACTGCAACTGTGCCTACTGCTGTGTAACACAGCAACAGCTCAGATGTAAAGGGGGCTAAGCCACCCCACCATAAGGTACCCAAATTGTACCCAAACTTGCACTAACTAGAGAGTCAAGAAGCAGGGACAACGAAAGGCTCTTGATTGCTTTGCTATTTCCTTCTGTCTTACACCTGCTCCCTCTCCTTCCTGAACCTGATACAGATTTGATGACACACTCTGCCTCTGGTCGCATTGTGAATGTTTCCTCGATTATGCACAACCAAGGAAAGGTGAACATCAAGCATCTCAAAGGAGAAGAACTGCAATCCTCTCAGACAAGATTAATTTACAACAGCAGCAAGCTTATGAACATTCTTTTTACCAATGAGTTGGCCAGAAGGCTTCAGGACACAGGTCAGTACTGTTAAGAAACTAGAGTATGTAATTATCTATGTGTATACGTATGTATGTGCATGGGTGTAAATTTGTGCCTGAGCCTTTGTAACTCCACAGTTGAGAAATGGTCCAGTGCTTGCCCATTAAAATTCAATGCAAAAAATACAATCAGAAATTTGGGGTGAAAAAACCCAAGGCAACAATTTACGATGAGAGATAGTGATAACATGTCAACCAGGGAAGAAACCTTGGGGAGATAAAATCTGATGATCTCGAGGTAGCTCAACAGCCAGAGCGAAAGGGATGCTGGGAGAGGCATAACCAGCAGAAAAAGAGGCAACAAAGGAGGTAATTTTATAAAGTCATTCCCACATGCAAATGACCTTTTTTAAAATACTAACTAGCATTAAAAAAATGCACTTTGGCAAGAAGGTACATAGTTTGTCAGTAGGCATAGCCTATGGTGTGGTCTGGGCAGACTGTGGGTGAGGTTTTCACATACGTGAAAAGATTATACAATACTTCACGAGCAGGTGTAAGGACCACCCCTACATTTAAGGCACATTTTCTGCCACACACTAGTACTTTATAAAGACAAGGCAATAGAACAAAAGGACAATAAGAGGGGAGCATATGAAACCAAAGATCAGTTAATGTTGTATAAAGTCATCATGGTCAGTGCTAAGAAAAGCAGAAATCTCAGTTTAACATGGAGTGATATAAAAAGCTTTTCCCACACTCTTGGAGAATAAATGGCCTTGAAATGTACAAAATAAATCCTGGTTTGATAGAGTACATTAACGTCACCATGACAATGTAGCAAATACACTCTTTTCGAAGTACATTATTCCTAACATCAAGATACAGCGAGGAACATTTCAGGGGGATTTCTGTCACCACTTCTGCTTTGTATGGTGCTTAATCCAATGAGTACTTTCATCAACTCTTTAGAATACAGATTTAGCCTGAATCCTAAAGAAGGTAACAAACCAGTGGTAATATTCTATTTACTATTTGTAGACGACTTGAAGCTCTACAGTTCCAGTTAACAATTAACAGAGCGATTCCATCTAATGAAAAACCTTTCTGATGACAAGGGATGGCTTTTGGCCTTGATGAATGTGATAAGGCAATTATTTTTAGAGGAAAATTGAGCAAAACAGATAATATCTCCCTGGCTAAGGGTTGTGATATCAAGGAGCTTGAATAGGGAGGCATTATATAAATATCTCGGAGTAGAGGAAAGAACAACACTTAAGCAGGAATTGTTGAGAGAAAAGATCAGTAAAGAACATTATAGGAAATTAAAACTGTTATTGAAAATTGTTATTGAATGTAAACAGGCCTCTTAAAGATCTTGAAAAACTGGATGTGTGAACAAGAAAACTTGGCATACACTGATTCTTGTAAATTAACTAATGGGCATGAAGGGGACTATATATACCTAGAGCTGAAGGAGGGTTAGGCCTCATAAGGATTAGTTATACATACAGAGCTACTATCATAGACCTCCAGGCCTACCTAACAGCATTACTGGATCCAAAAACTCAAAAAGTGCTGAAATATGAAAGCAAACTTCCAGAATCTCTTTCTGTCGTCACATTTGGACAAGCATTCTGATGACTAGAAGGAATGAGTGAGAATCCACAAGCACACACAGAGAAGGAAGCAACAGAATTTGCAAAACAAGAGAAAAAGCTTTTCAAAGAATTGGAGTAGCAAACGAGGAAAAACAAGTGACAAATACACAAATACAGTGGGAAATACAAAATGTTACTCCAAGAATGGACACATATTAAGGAAAGGTGAACTGAACTGAAAGATGAGAGACTGCTAGTTGCAGCCCAGGACAGGTGATCATGAACGAGATTTCAGCGAGTTTTGAAAAAACTGGCAAAACTGATAATTGTCGATTCCGTAAGAAAGAGCTGGAAACAATGATTCACCTCATAGCTGGCTGTGAAGTTCTGATAGCAAAATATTTCTATACAGCAAGGCCCCACAAAGTAGCATGTGATGTAAAAACTACATTACTGTGCCTAAAAAGCACTGGGATCATGACCCTAAAAGAATTACAGAGAATGAAGAGGTTATGATCACCTGGGATACTCCCATTCTGAACGATAAAAAGCTGGGTGCAAGAAAGCTGGACATAGTGGTAAAGGAGAAGAACACCAGAACAGCATTGATTACAGAGGTGTCAGTCCCAAGTAACTATTCTTTGAATTGCATTGAGAGGGAAAAGATCTTCAAGTACCAAGAAATGCAGTCAGAGACTAAGAAAATGTGGCAGAATGACACTGAGTTATTTCTCATCAAGTTGGGTTCCATATGCTTGATTAAGAAGAATTTCTAAGCACACCTTGATAAATTACCCTTACATGTTACATCTTGCATATTACAGAAGGAGGTTGTCTTTAGCACAATGCAAGTACTACGCCAAGCATTAGCAGTAAATTTGAAAGTCTGAGATCATACTCCACATACCCCAGCTGTCATGACTGTCATGGTATGCACAAAATCAACCCATTTGGAGAAATTGCTCTGAAGGAAATCACAGATATAATTAAATTCCTGCAACATAATCAGAATTTAAAATACAGAGCTATGTTGGCTCTCTAGTTATGGATAATATGGCAGCAAAATGTAAAGTAAATAATGTTAAAATAACAGTTACAAAATAAACCCTATGAACTGGAGCGCCTCTTTTTTGTATTTTTTTTCCAATTTTTATGAAACGGTTTTTATAGTTTTTACCCTTGATTTACAAATAACAAATAATTAACCATATCAGCAAAGAGCATTTACTCTGTCTTTCTGTGGTCTTCTTTCCTTCAAAGCCTCTTGACCAGCTCGTCATCTAGATGACTGTAGAAATCCTCATACTGTATAATAACAGTCCAATTTTCTTCCATGGTGTCCTCACCTAAGGTCTTCGCACTGCAAAAAAAAAATCACAAACACCACAGATCAGCCCTCACCTCCGGAACTCCCTCTCTCTTCCCCTTCAGCAGGAATTCTCCTTTTACAGATTTAAATAAGATCTGAAGACCTGGCTTTTCCAATGTGTTTTTCTGTGAACTCAACTCTCTAACCTCTTTTCTCCTCCTCCTTCAGGGACCAAATCTGCTCTTCTCTCTTACCTACTCCTCTGTCTTGCCATGATACTGTACCCCCATAATTCCTATTCTTTTCTCCTACCTCTTTTCCTTTTTCTCCCTTATCTCCTTAAAATTTTGCTGTTGTAAACTGCTTTGATGACCTTTTGGCCATTGATGGTATATCAAATTCTGGGAATAAATAAATAAAATAAAGTCCACCGTTTTTTGTAATGGCATTTGGCACTTAGTTGTGTGACTGAAATAGTTCAGCACTTGTGTCCATTAATAGGGTGCATAATGGACAGGATGCAGTTAGAAACATAGAAACATAGAAATATGACGACAAAAAAAGACCACATGGCCTATCTAGTCTGTCCTTCCATATCAACAACTACAACAGTCCCCTTTTTTCCTTTAAAGATCTTCTGTGTTTGTCCCATGCTTTTTTGAATTCAGATACTATCCTCATCTCTACCACCTCCACTGGGAGACTATTCCACGGATCCACCACTCTTTCCATAAAGAAATATTTCCGTTTATCACTCCTGAATCTATCCCCCTTCACCCTCATCCCATGTCCCCTCGTAGCAGAACTTGATTTCAATTGAAAGAGGCTCTCCCCCTGTACATTTATGCTACGGAGGTATTTAAACATCTCAATCATATCACCTCTATCCCGCCTTTCCTCTAAGGTGTACATATTAAGATCCTTAAGTCTGTCCTCATATGCTTTATAATGAAGACCACTAACCATTTTAGTAGCCACCCTCTGTATTGACTCCATCCTGTTTATATCCTTTTCGGGTGCGGTCTCCAGAATTGCACACTATACTCCAAATGAGGTCGCACCAAAGACTTATACAGAGGCACTATCACCTCCTTTTTTCTGCTAGCCATTCCTCTCCGTATGCATCCAAGCATCCTTCTAGCTTTTGCCGTCGCCTTTTCTAACTGTTTAGCTACTTTGAGATCATCAGACACAACCACGCCTAGGTCCCGCTCTTCTTTAGTGGACAAAAGTACTTCACCCCCTATACTTGGATTGCTGCAGCCCAAATGCATGACCTTACATTTTTTAACATTAAATCCCAGCTGCCAAATTCTAGACCATTCTTCAAGCTTAGCTAGACCCCTCCTCATGTTATCTACACCTTCCTGGGTGCTACTCTATTGCAGATTTTGGTATCATCCACAAAGAGGCAAACCTTACCCGACAGCCCTTCCTCTATATCACTAACAAAGATGCTAAAAAGAATCGGACCAAGGACAGATCCCTGGGGCACACCACTGGTAAAGCACAGTTACTTACCTGTAACAGGTGATCTCTGGGAACAGCAGGAATAAGTCTTCACAGATGGGTACGTCGGTACCGACGGAGCCTGCGCGGGAATGCTCCCCAGCTTCCCAAAAAGGAAAGCTTTTGGGAGCATCCCACTGCGCCTGTGCGCTGCCTTCCCGCCTTTCCTGACCAGCTCTCCTCAGTTTGAGTTTAAAACTGAGACAATAGAGAGAGAGAGGAAAGGAAAGACAGAAAAGAGGTACAACTCCTAGGGGAGGTGGGAGGGTTGTGAAGACTTATTCCTGCTGTTCCCAGAGATCACCTGTTACAGGTAAGTAACTGTGCTATCTCCAGGAACAAGCAGGAATGAGTCTTCACATATGGGGACTCCCTAGCTAAGATGCCTGGGAGATCCCCAAGGATATGAGACCCTGGGAAGGGTCCTACGTACTCCTATGGATCTCAGGCATCCATCCAGGGAAGGAGGGTAGGAGTTGTTTAAGAATGGAACAGGTATTTGAGGACAGCCTGACCAAACAAGGCATCCCGGCGGGAGTCCTTGTCCAAGCAGTAATGGACTGTGAAGGTATGAACCGAGGCCCAGGTGGCTGCTCGACAAATCTGATCGATGGACACAGAGTTTAGATGAGCCACAGAGGTGGCCATGGCCCTCACATTATGAGCTGTGACATGGCTCTCCAGAGAAAGGTTCTTACTCTGGTAGGCGAAAGAAATACACTGAGCAATCCAATTGGACAGTGTTCTCTTAGAGACTGGAAGTCCTAAATGAGAAGGATCAAAAGCAACAAAAAGCTGGGAAGACTTTCTATGTTGCTGTGTCCTTTGCAAGTAAAAAGCAAGAGCTCTTTTACAATCCAGAGTATGAAGACTCTTCTCTGCACTGGATGCATGAGGAGCTGGAAAAAAGACAGGTAAATATACCTCCTGATTAAGATGGAAAGGTGAGACCACTTTAGGCATAAAATGTGGATTTGTCCTAAGGACCACCTTGTCATGATGGAACCTTGTATAAGGTGGATTAGCCACTAAGGCCTGCAGTTCACTGATGCGGCGAGCTGAAGTGACTGCAATGAGGAAAATAACCTTCCAGGAAAGAAATTTCAAGGAGGTAGTGGCTAAGGGTTCAAAAGGTGGCTTCATAAGCTGGCCAAGAACCAAATTTAAGTCCCATGCCACTGGAGGAGGCCTAATGGGAGGTTTAGTTAAAGTTAGGCCTCTCATGAATCTTGCAATGAGAGGATGAAAGGAAATAGGTTGTCCATTGATGGGCTTAAGGGATGCTGCAATAGCACTCAAATGGACTCTTACTGAATTCGTTTTAAGTCCTGCATTGGAAAGATGCAGGAGATAGTCTAAGAGAGAATTTAAAGGTAGTGCTAGAGGGTCAAGACCCTTTTCAGCACACCAAATGGAAAATCTCTTCCATTTAAAAGCATAGGAACGCCTGGTGGAAGGTTTTCTGGAAGCATGGAGGATATCTTTCACTTGCTGAGAAAGATTCAAGCCTTGAAGGTCTAGGCCTTCAGTAACCAAGCTCTGAGGTGAAGGGACTTGGGGTTTGGGTGCCACAAAGTCCCTTCCTCTTGGGATAGGAGGTCTGGAGAAGCTCCCAAGTCCAAGGAGGGGGCTTGGGAGAGATGTAGAAGTAGAGGGTACCACACTTGGCGTGGCCAGCGTGGAGCTATGAGGATCATAGATCCTTGATCCCTCTGGAGTTTGAACAGAGTCTTGGGAATCAAGGGAATGGGTGGAAAGGCATACAGGGAGCCCTGACCCCAATGAAGGAGGAAGGCATCCTTGGCCTGAACTCCCTGGCACGGAATTCTGGAACAGAACCAGGGAAGTTTGGCATTCCACGGACTTGCAAAGAGGTCTATGTCCGGGGTTCCCCATTCCTGGAAGATTCTGAGCACCTGACCCATGTGCAGGGACCATTCGTGTGGAAGCAGAACTCGACTGAGTCTGTTTGCCCAAGAGTTTTGGACTCCTGGGAGGTAAACTGCCAGGAGATGGATTTGATGCTCTCTGGCGAAGGCCCACAATCTTAAAGCTTCGTTGCAAAGCGACAGAGAGCCAGTTCCTCCTTGCTTGTTTATGTAAAACATGGCTACTTGATTGTCCGTATGAATGAGGACTGTCTGGTAGCTGAGGAGGGTATGAAAGACCTTGAGAGCTAGAAAAACTGCTCGAAGCTCCAAGTGGTTGATATGGAGAGCGGTCTCCTGTGGGGACCAAGTGCCTTGAGTGGAGAGGTCTTGTAGATGGGCTCCCCAACCTGTTTGGGAGGCATCTGTTGTGAGGGTTGCTTGGGGCAACAGCTGTTGGAAGGGGGACCCCAGCAACAAATTTTGAGTGGACATCCACCATTGGAGAGACCAAAAGAGACGTTTGGAGGTTGCTATTTGGTCTGAGAGAGCTCCTGTAGCTTGAGTCCACTGGGTGGACAAGGTCCATTGAGCTGCTCTCATGTGTAGGCGAGCATAGGGTACCACATGCACTGTGGAAGCCATGTGGCCTAGCAGTTGTAGCATCTCCCGGGCAGTTAAGTGGCTCCTTGACTGAATCTGGGAGGCTAACTGCACTAGACGTTGGCAACGGGCCTGAGGAAGGTAGGCCCTTGCAGTGGTAGTATCCAACCAGGTCCCTATGAATTCTTGGGACTCAGTAGGGGTAAGCTGAGACTTTGGGAGATTTACCACAAGTCCCAGATACTGCAGAATGCGCCTTGTGTGGTCCAGGGAAATCTGGGCCTCTGACTGAGATGGAGCTCAGATGAGCCAGTCGTCCAGGTATGGGAATACAAATATTCCCAGAGTGCGTAGAAAGGCAGCTACTACTGCCATGCATTTGGTGAACACTCTTGGAGCCGAGGCCAGACCGAAAGGAAGCACCCTGTATTGGTGGTGCTTTCCTTGAAAAAGGAACCGAAGGAACCTTCTGTGTGTTGGATGGATGAGGACATGGGTGTACGCATCCTTGAGAACTAGAGAACAAAGCCAATCCTGACTTTGAAGGTATGGAAGGAGAGTGCCCAGAGAAAGCATCTTGAACTTCTCCTTGCATAGAAATTTGTTCAATTCTCTGAGATCTAGAATGGGTCTGTATCCCCCTGTCTTCTTTGGAATGAGAAAATAGGGGGAGTAGAACCCTGACCCTTGTTGAAGAAGAGGAACTTCTTCTATTGCCCCTTGGGCAAGAAGGGCAGTTATCTCCTGACCTAGAAGGTCGAGAAGAGATGTGGGAGAATTGAAGTGTCTCACCATGGTGTGGGGAGGAAGGTCTGAGAAATGAAGTTTGTAGCCCTCTCTTATGATGGAGAGGGTCCACTGCTCTGATGTGATTTGCTCCCATCTGGGAGCAAAATGAGCTAGCCTTCCTGGAATGGAGAGAGGTTCTGGCTGTTTCAAAGCCAGAAAGGCTAAGTTCTCTAGCATCAAGTCAAAAACCCTGAGGGGGTTGGGACTGCTGAGTTGCAGCAGCAGCTGTAGACTTAGTCCTGGCCTGCTTAGGTTGCTGACGCTTAGTGGTAAAGCGACCTGTAGAAGATTGTTGGCCAGAAGTGGAAGGGAATCTGCCCTTTTTGAAAAAAGACTTTTAAAAAGTCTTTTTCATGGCAGGAATGGAGGTGGACTTTGAAAGTCTATCCAGAGCAGAGTTCTCTGCATCCATTTGAGTGGCTTTTATTTGCCACTCCTTGCCAAATAGATTTTCACCTGTACAGGGCAGATTTCCTAAGCTATCTTGAACCCAGGGTTCTAAATCAGAAGCCTGGAGCCAAGCAATTCTGCGAGCAGCTATGTCAATGCCTGAGGCTCTGTTGGCACCTTCAAAGGAGTCAAAGGCTGCCCTGTTGGAAAACTTTGAAATGTCTTGAGTATGCTTAAGCCAAAGGAGAAATTCCTCCCTTTTATCCTCTGGAAGAAAAGGGAGGAAAGTGTGCTGCTTTTCTGCAACTTCTTTTAGAAACATACCCATGTAAAGACTATATGAGTTGATTCTGGCAATAAGCATACTGGCTTGGAAGATTTTCCTACCAAAAGCATCCAAGGTTCTGCATTCTCTTCCTGGAGGAGCAGAAGAGTGTCTCTTTGTACTCTTTATCCTCTTCATAGCTGACTGCACCACAATGGAATGGTGAGGAAGCTGAGTTTTTTGAAATCCAGGACAGGGAGGGACACGATACATAGGGGCATGTTTACTAAAAACCGCTAATTTGCGCGCCGCAAAATAGCACACTAAAAGCGGTACTTAAGAGCGCTTAAACGCCCCGCAATCGTGCGTGTCACCCCCGCACAGGTGCGCGGCACAATAACAGGCCCCGCACAAGTACGGGCCCGCAAATGTCCGATAGAGGCGTGGAACGGCTAACGGAGGGCGGAGGAAGGTTCCTGAGGGGCAGAGAGATGGGTTTAATGGACGGGGAAGGGGAGGGGAGAGGCTCCCCGCACATTATCGGGGCCGAATCCCAAAGCAAAACTACTGCGAGTGAAACATTCGCGGTAGAGGGCATTTAAAGGGAAGAGAAACCATTTCCGTCAGCAATGTACAGCAAAATCGGGGAAACCTGCAAAACGTGAGCAGTGTGATACATGTGCACAGCACAAAAGTGAAAATAAAAATAGAAAGTGACCACAACAAAAATATCACAAATAGTAATGCAGCTGGGGAACAGTTATAGTAATGGGCAAATATAGAAAACACACCCAGGAAAGCTCCAGAAAGAAGAAATGAATATTGAAAGGGTCTACGGAGCGGAGACTCATCCAAAACAAATGTCCTTTTTGGAGCTTTCCTGGGAGTGTTTGCTATGGTTGCCCATTAATATCACTTTTGCCCAGCGTGGTGATATATTGTCCCCCAGTGTCTGTGGTCATTTCCGGGGTTTATGTGCACGTTTGTCACCAGACAGAGTGCATGTGCCCACAGTAAAAATGCATAGAGCAGGGTTTGTGACTCCATCCTGCCAGGTATACTACCTCCAGGGGCTGCATTGTTTCTGTGACCATAGTGTGGTGCAGCGGACAGAGCCAGTACCTCTAGGACCAGAGGGTCAGAGGTTCAAATCCCAGCTGGGGCACATGCCAGCCCAGCCCCTATATTTTACCCACCACTAAACAAAGATAGCGCAGACACCCCTGTATTGCAGGGAACATAAGCATGGGGAAAACACCCATATTTTACACAACACTGCAAAAACACAACAACAATGGGCATTACCTACAGCCAAATCCCCCAAATGCAGTCCCGTACTGCCACATTGCAATCTGGTCATCTGCTGTTCCTGAGAGAAGCTCATGCCAGCATGTTGGCGGACGAGTACATGTGGTGCAGGGGGCAGTGGCTGCTAGCCACAGAAGACAGAGGCCTAGCCATGTGCAGGCTGGCACAGTCCACTGCAACAGACAGGCCCTGCCGGATCCACAGTCATGGACGTTCCAGGGAAACCAGCCAATCTGTGGCTACATGGTGGTGCAGTGCACACAGACAGTGCATGCAAGAACAGAAAGTCACAGGTTCAAAGCCCAGCTGGGGCTTCCGCCAATCCTAGCCACATATTTTTCCCACACCTACACAGTGATAGTAAGGACACACCTTTCGTGTCGAGGACATATGCAATGGTAATACGTCTATCTTTTACCCCACTGAGCACAGACACCATGAACAGGGGCAGTACCTAGAGCAGACTCTCCCAAATGCATTCCTGGTGTGCCACACACCAGTCAGGTTCCATGCTGCCACTCATACAAATGCCTGTGCTGTATATCTATGCACCACCCCCATGGCATGTAGATATAGCTCATGCATATTCATGAGGGACAGCAGGAAAACACGAACAGTGTGATGCAGACCTGGACTGGGGTTGGGAATCTCTGCCGTAAAGCAGCAGCCAACAGGGGCAGACACACCCACACCCACAGGCCCCATTGGCCAATGTCTCCTGGAGAGGCAGAACAGTGGACCCTGCGTGCATCTCCCAATACTAGCACCTGCATACCTTAACAATGTCACCCTACACCTGAGGTATACGGTACACAGCTCTGAGACGTTTGCTAGGAGTACTGGCAGATAGATATCCATACGTTACGCACATACTGCTAGTTGACCCCATCAGGACAATCTGTTAGGTGTTTGCGGGGCGTGCTCCAGGACTGGCCTCTGACGGTGTTTACCACCCTGGGGAGTGACCCCCAGCAGTACTGCGTACCATATCCATGCCTTGCCGTGCCTAGGACAGGTTTGGTGGCCAAGGCTAATTACCTCCTCAATAGTAGCACCATGCTGGCATAGGTGTGGAAGTGTGTGTCTGTCTATACAGTGGGTGCTGGCTGCAAGCCCCTTCCACAGCCCACACTGCCAGCACTGTTGCCAGTATTGGCCTGCTAATGTGCATAATGAGTAGCAAGGGACCATGGGTATATCTCAGACAGGGTGGGCTGACCAGGATGCAGCTGCACAGGGCATAGGGCACTGGCAGGGACATGGTAGTGCCCGGCCACCACCTACACAGACAGGGGGACCTCTGTATGTGCTGCTGGGGGATCACTCTCACCCTGAGTGTGCAGTGATGGCAGCATGGCTAGGCACACCCATAGTGCTGTATTGTGTTTCTCTCATGTGATATATATGGGTTTCCTGTTGGGGCCTTTTCACTGACTTATCTGATGTGTGTGCTGCCACCCCAGTTGTGGGTGCATGCATTTCCATCAGGACCAACCAGCAGACTGAGCACAGATGGTATGTGTCTTGATGGAGTGCCTTGCAGGGTGCAGTGACTGATGGCTTGCTGCAGGAGAATATCAGATAGTGGTGGGGTGTATCTATGAATATCCAGGCCTAATGTCTGTCTGATATTGTGTTATGGATGTGTGTGGAGCTGCTTGGACTGCCCTGGGGGGGGGGGGGGGGTCTACTTCCCCAGCAGGACTGGGGTTGATGGTTGACTCTACTGCCATGGGGGGGGAGGGGGAAGATAGCATGGGGAGCTGTTGGTGGGAGACCCTGTTTTGTCCTGGGGGGGGGGGGGGGGGGGGGGGGGGGGGTGGGTGTTCCACTAACTGTGGCAGACAGCGATCTCCAAGATGTTTATGCAGCACCTACCTATTTCACAGGTTATTGCTGCTTTGGAGCTCTGGCATGGCCACATTCAGCCATGCAAGGTGTTGTGCACCTGGTCCTGGGCGCATCATCACACACTCAGGGTGGGCATAGTAACCGCACAATGTGATGGTGTTTAGCTACTCTTTGCCGTTTGTCCACCCACTCAGGACACCCTACCAGGCCGAGGTGCTGTGTGGGTGCACAAGGACACCTCCCCCTACCAGGCCGGGTAGCTTTAGGGGTTCAGTTCCCATCTTGTGTGCATCTGTGGACAGCTGATTTGCATGTGCAGTGCATCATGGGTACGGGTGGCCTAACCCTATCCTGTTTACACAAGCAGACTGTCTGTGATGTGACGTGCAGGCTATCTGCAGCCAGGCAGGAGCTTGCTTACAGCTATAGAGGTGTAGCCCAATGGTTACGCCACTGCCTGTGCAGCCAGAGGTCATGGGTTCATACCCACAGTGGGGTTCTGTGATAGGGTTTTCCAAAGCATTTTTTACATTTACTGTACATATGTTGATGCCTTCAATAACACCCTCAGCGTACTGTACCCATAAGGTGCCTCTGAGGGTGCTTTATTGGGCGCCCTATAGGGCACTTTATGGTTGGCATCCATATAGGGTGCACTATACATTATCCTGTGTCGCAACATACATGCTGCCCTATAGGGGACATTCTAGGGTGCCTTGGCGGACGGTGCACTGTAACATGTGCCTTATGGTCCGCCTTATGTTAACATGCTGTGAGAGTGCGTTTGCTAGTAGTTATCACAAAATAGAATTAAAAAGCCTCCTAAAGCACTCCACAACATAAAATATACTGCCTCAGCTAGCCTTTTTCAATGGGCATTGTGAGGGATTGAACCCCTGGTCCCTGCACCATTGGTCAGTGTCTTAACCATTGTGCTGTGGGTGCATTCCTTTGCTTTAGCATCAGCGCGCCGCCTTGTGGCCATCAGCGCGCCGCATCCTGCTGCCCACAATGAACAGTGCGCCGCCTTATGCCTCCCCACAATGAACAGTGCGCCGCCTTATGCCGCCCCAATATGAACAGTGCGCCGCCTTATGCCGCCCCACAATGAACAGTGCACCGCCTTATGCCGCCCCAAAATGAACAGTGCGCCGCCTTATGCCGCCCCAAAATGAACAGTGCGCCGCCTTATGCCGCCCCAAAATTATTTTGCCTCCTGACACACATTTCCACATTCAAGGTGGTGCCTCAGCCAGCCTTTTTGGGCTGCACACACACTGGGGGATTGAACCCGTGGCCCCTGCACCATTGGTTATTGTCTTCACCGTTGTGCTACGGCTCTGTTCCTATATGTGCCCAGCTGCGCCCCACTTAGCCTTCCCATGCGCTAATGTGGGCCCCGCACATTAACGCGACGCGCACACGTACGGTCGTTTTTTTTCCTTTTTCGGCCTGAACCGCCCACTCCTTATATGGCACAGGCACACTACCGCGGCCCCGCACATTAGGAATGTTTAGTAAACATGCCCCATAGTGTCCAACCTGCGAGAATGAGGAGAAAAAGTGAGAGGAGTCTCCCATAAATCAATCATGTGTTCATAAAGAATCTCATGAATTGGTAAGGTGACTGCTTCTCTAGGAGCCTTAGAGTATCCTAAAATATCTAATTTTTTTGCTCTAGCCTCTGATTCAGAGGTGACTGAAATAGAAAGTCCTTTAGCTATTTCTCTTATGAAGTCTTGAAAGGACAAATCTTCTGGAGGAGACATTCTTCTTTTTGGAGAAGGCGGCTCTTCAGGAAGGGCTATGGATACCTCAGGAGATTCATCCGATGAATCAGAATCACCAGAGGAATCGAAGTACCGTCTGTCAGGGTGCTCTTCCAACGCTCGATACGCGTATCGAGCGGTATCGACATCGGGCGTTCTCGGAACCGGATCGGTACCGAGAAATAGCCCTGGACAAGGAACCGCTGCTGCTGGTATCCTGGTCGATGTCGATGCAGTCGGTACCGGTATCGGCGCTGGTGCCGGTACCGGAGCCGATACCGACAACGGAGCTCGTTGCGGTACCGTCGGCGTCGCAGCTTCAATGAAGGCTGTAATAGCCCGCTGCATGGACAGAACATTCTGATCCATCGACGCCATGAATGCCTGGAGTTCGGTACCGGGAGATTGTGCCGGTACCCCAGAGCAATCTAACAGGTGATCGGTCGAGGCCGTGCCATCGATGTCATCCTGCAACCCCATAGGAGCAGCTTTGGAAGCCGGAGCTTCCCACCGGGGTTGTTTGGCTGGGGCAGGATCCTCGAGGGCAAGCCCGGAGGCATCTCGATGCTTAGAGGGAGATCTACCCTTCGAGGACCTGCTAGACTTATGTTTGGTTACCTGAGATCCATCAGGAGAAGAAGACCGGGAAGAGGTCGATGCTACCGACGCTGCATCAGCGGGAAACAGCACATGGAGCTTAGCTGCTCAGTTCTGTAAACCCCGTTTAGACATTAGAGAGCAGGACGGACAATCCGGAATGGAGTGTTCAGGACCCAAACATTTAAGGCACCATTCATGGGTATCTGTAACAGAAATAGTACCGCTACACTTACTGCATTTCTTGAACCCGGAGGCTGGTTTTTCCATGAGGGAAATTTTTTCTTGGGCCCTGAGGCCTAGAAGAAAAATTACACTAAGTGAGGAAAAGTATAGGGGGATTTTTTGTTGTTTTTTTAAAGAAGAAAGAAAAGACCAGCGGTACCGGTCCGAGTCGGGGAAGGCAGACACGCAACCAAAGAAATAAAATAAAATAAAGAACTTCTTCAGCGGTGACAGGGCTCGACCTGCTGGCTCCGTGGCAAAGAAGAACTGAGGAGAGCTGGTCAGGAAAGGCGGGAAGGCAGCGCGCAGGCGCAGTGGGATGCTCCCAAAAGCTTTCCTTTTTGGGAAGCTGGGGAGCGTTCCCGCGCAGGCTCTGTCGGTATGTGAAGACTCATTCCTGCTTGTTCCTGGAGATCATCCTTCTCCTCAGAGTGAGCTCCATTTACCTGTACTCTTTGTCGCCTCCCACCCAACCAATTTTTAACCCAAGCAGTAACTTTAGGGTCCATCCCCAGGGTGCTCAGTTTGTTTATAAGTCGCCTGTGAGGAACAGTGTCAAAGGCTTCACTGAGATCTAAATACACCATATCTAGGGCTCTCCCTCGGTCCAACTCCCTGGTCACCCAGTCAAAGAAATCAATCAGATTTGTCTGACAAGACCTGCCTCTGGTGAATCCATGCTGCCTCGGATCCTGTAATCCGCTGGACTCCAGAAACCTCACTATTTTCTCTTTCAGCAGCGTTTCCAATAATTTACTCACCACCAAAGTTAAACTAACATGTCCATCCGTTGTTTTGTGGCTGCCTACACCGTACTGGGCCCACAATGTCCCACAGTTACCAGCGTTAGCCTGCAAATGTGCATACTGAGGAGCAAGGTATTGTGGGTATGGCCCGGACAGGGTGGATTGGCCAGGATGCATCTGCACAGGGTGTAGGGCAATGGATGGGACACTGTAGTGCCCGACCACAACTTGCATGGACAGGGTGGCCACAGCATGTCATGCTGGGAGGTCACTCTCCCTCTGACTGAGCAGTGACCATGGCATGTCTATGTTTCCACATAGTGCTCTACATTATCTGTCTCCAGCAATACTTGTGTGTTCCCAGTTCTAGGGCCCAATCACTGAGATGCCTGCTTGGTGCCTGTGCTGTACATCCCACCTCTGCATGCACATAGTTCCTCTGTCAGCATGCACTATGGACTGGCTAGTGGACTGTCTGCAGTTAGTCTGTGCATGGTTGGAACACCTTGTAGGGTGCTGCAGGTGCAGTCTGACTGTGCCGTCTGCTGGTGAATGGCAGACTGTGGTGTGGGGCAGTTGGGTTTTCCCAGGCCTACCCCCAGCATTACTGCTGGTATGCCTCTGGCCCACCAGCCCTGGAGGGCTGTCTTTCGTCAGCAGGACTGGGGTTGCTGGTCCTACAGCCATTTCTCAGAGCTCAGGCACCTGTCCTTCCACTCTCTCACCTACAAAAAGGGTGATTGTGGGCCCTTTGGGGTATATAGCAGTTTACCACCTTGGGACCCATCCCCAGACTATTGAGTTTATTGATAAGCCTCCTATGAGGGACAGTATCAAAGGCTTTGCTGAAATCCAGGTAGATGACATCCATCGCGTGTCCTTGATCCAGTTCTCTGGTCACCCAGTCAAAGAACTCAATCAGATTTGTCTGGCAAGATCGTCCCTCGATAAAACCATGTTGCCTCGGATCCTGTAACCCACTGGTTTTGAGAAAGTTCACTATTCGCTCTTTCAGGAGCGTCTCCATTACTTTTCCCGCCACCGAGGTAAGGCTCACGGGCCTGTAGTTTGACACTTCTTCCCTGTCACCACTTTTGTGTAGAGGTACGACGTCAGCCATTCTCCAGTCCTGAGGAACCTCTCCTGTTTCCAAGGATCTGTTGAAAACATCTTTTAACGGCCCCGCAAGAACCTCTCTGAGCTCTTTCAGTATTCTGGGATGTATCCCATCCCGTCCCGTCCCGTCCCATGGCCTTGTCCACTTTCAGTTTTGCAAGTTGTTCTAACACCTTATCCTCTCTGAATGGTGTGGTATCTATCTCATTCCCAATTATATATTTTGGAGTCACAGGTGGTCCTTCTCCAGGGTTTTCTTTAGTAAAAACAGAGCAGAAGTATTTGTTTAGTAATTTCGCTTTATCAACGTCATTTTCCACGAGTCCGTTCCCAGCACTTCTGAGTCCTGCAATTCCACCTGTGATCTTCTTCCTTTCCTGAATATACCTGAAGAAAGTTTTGTCGCCACACTTAACATCTTTAGCCATCTTTTCCTCTGCCTTTGATTTTGCTATCCTTACAAACATAATAATAAAACATTAAATTTGATTAATAAAAGCCACTTATACACCACCCCAATCAAACCATTATAAGTATCTGCACATCAGATTTATTTTGCTATGACCAGATTATTGATGAGGAGGGAAGATATAACATGAAAAACTAATCCTGGAAGCCATGAATTCAAACGCTGGATTGGATTGTGCTAGAGCTGGAAAAGTCCAGAATTCAGCAGCAGTGAAGCTATCAGGCTACTAAACAAAATTAAACTGAGATGTTACCTTCAAATTTGAAATTTCCTTGAACCTGAACTGGCAAAATATTTTAAATTTCAGTCTGACAGCATAAAGAACGCAAAACTGCAAATCTAAAAAACAATACATATTCCAGTAAACCTCCCCCCCCCCCCAACCAACATCCTACAGTTGACCTCACCAAGAATCCAGAATACAGGACCCATAGAGCAAATCTACTATTCCACAACATGGAGTGTACCCAGAAAAGGGCAGCACCATAAATATTGCTAGGGCCCTAGAACATCCATATTCCTATTCAGAAAGCTGAACAAGCCAGATTACTACAGATCCCTACATGGAAACTCCATGCTAACAGAACATGTATGCAGAACAGAGATATATCTTCACCAAGTAGGGAATATATTAGTACAAACTAAAAACAGACATATGTAGTCAAAAAAATGCTTTTACCCTTTTTTGTTAGGTTTAAAGGATTTCTTTCCCAAAATTATACTTTACTGCAGAGGTGCGAGAGAGAATTCTCACACACAGGCATCTGCATTGTCAGCAGAAACTAACATAATGGCTAAGCACAAGTAGCATGAATGTATCTAATGCCACCTCAGTGGGTGGCCTTACTTGCACCAGCAGCTGTTTTGCCATGCTGAAATGCGGTAACTACAGGGGGATGTAACTGCCTCCCTGCAGTTAGCCTATGGCCCTACATAATCAAACTCTGAAATTAGTTACCAGAAGATGCAGTAAAAGTTGTTAATGTAGCTGGATTTAAAAAAGGTTTGGATAATTTCCGGGAGGAAATGTCCATAAACTATTATTAAAGAGGACCTGGGAAATCCACAGCTTACCCTGGGACAAGCATTGTGGAACCTGTGTACCTTTTTGGAAACCTGCCAGGTACTTGTGACCTGGATTGGCCACTATTGGAAACAGGATACTGCGCTTGATGGACCTTATTCTGACCCAGTATGGCATTTCTCATGTTCATACCAGTGCAGAGCCTAGGAAACATGCTGCTAAATATGCCAAACAAGAAGGGCTCAACAGAATCTATGCAGCATCTCCCACTTCTACAAAAATAAGAGCGACTTGGCACTCCAACGCAGCACTTCCCACTCTCTGAAAAAACAAGAGGGACTTTGTGACCCCAACACAATACCTCCCACTCCAGCATAAACACCAAGAAGGGCTTAGCAACTCCACCATAACTCCTGAAACTGCGCACTGGACCAGCATGGTGTTAATGTAAATATATATTCCTTAAAACAAAGGAAATGCAAGAGTCTCACACACCAAGGAACTAAAAGAAAAAGTGAGAACAACAGCACAGTTTATAAAATCAAATTATAACTGATTATATTCTGCTACAAACTGGTTTACGGTTCTCACTTTTTCTTTTTGAATATATATTCTGCATCCACAGAAACCTCTCCCTCGACAATGGATGCAGAGCAGAAGTAGAACATTCACCCACAGATCTAAATATATTTTTTAAAAATCTGATTCTGGCCATCAGGTCATGTCATGTTGGCATAACCATATCCGTTGATACAATTACTCAGCTCGTATATAGTTATCCCTTGTGATAAGGAAGCTTGTAGTGAGCCTATGGAAATAGGAGAAACTAATGATTTTGCTTTTAAGAAAAGTGACATCCCTGCAGTACACAGGTTTCAGCGTTGGCATAAAGAAAGCAAACTGAGAGAAACTGAACCTAGGCTGCCACACACAAGCTCTGCTGACGTAGTTGCAGGCTTGGAAGATAATTGCAAGCACCTGTCCAGAGAGGAGGAGACACTGCCCGGGAAGCAGGGATATAAACCTTGGCTAGAGAGGAAGCACAGAGGGGGAGAGCACGGGAGGAGAGAGCCTGGAGAGACAGAGCACGGGAAGAGAGAGACCGGAAGGAGAGAGCAGAGAAGGCTTCAAACCCCAGTTCCTGTTCAGAAGGTTCAGAGAGTTCAGAGGTGGGAGCCCAGGACTCAGCACAGGAGTCAAAGGAGCCAAGCCTGGAACAGGGAGCCATGGCAGAGCTCCAGAAAGGAACTCAGGGAAGTGAACCAGGGACTGTTTCCCAGAAGCTGGAGGGAGACTGGTGAACACAGCC
Source organism: Ichthyophis bannanicus (assembly GCA_033557465.1). Lineage (NCBI taxonomy): Eukaryota > Metazoa > Chordata > Amphibia > Gymnophiona > Ichthyophiidae > Ichthyophis > Ichthyophis bannanicus. The sequence goes on from CM066032.1 coordinate 1,240,790,640, forward strand.
AGGGAGAAGTGTCCACAGCTTCAGGTACAATTTATCCTTACTGGGTGGAGCTGTGCTCAAGAGAGACACAGGGATCCTCAGAGAGAATATACCCTGAGACATATGTTAAAAGCTCAGAGCAGGGCACTGCATTACCGGAGCCAGAGGAAATGCAGGTTGAGTCTATTGAGCAGGATTTATTGCCTCCAGAAGTACTCATGGACTGTACTCTATGTCAAGCTGTTAGCATTGAGTCCCTTTGCTAAAGAATAGCTGAAAAGATAAAGTCTCCTGAAAAGTAGAGTAATGAAACCTAGCCTGAACGGAAGGTAGGAACTTGCTCTTTTAATGGGAAGATACCTGTTGCAGGTACATTTGAATGCTTAATGAAGACAAAGGTAAAAAGAAGATATTTTTACTTTGTTGAATGAAGAAGCTGTGTTTTCTTTATCCGTTATATTGATAAGCAGCTGCATATAATTAATGACTGTGAAGCTCATCCAGCCTAAGTTGTAAATAACCTTGAGCGAATGAATGGAGAAGTATCCTGTTACAGTCTACATGGACTTTGCGTTTGGGGAATAAATTTTGTCATTTCCCTTTACTTTCGGTTTCATGACTACACTTCATTTTAGAAGGCCAAAACTACAACTCCCAGCATGCATCACTGGGAAAAATAGTTTATTCAACCTTTCATAAGAGAAGTTAATGGCAACCCTACCCCTCTAAGCCTTAGGCAGAGGGCTGGGCGTGACACCCTGTTGAAACCCAAGTTGTACTACCTGTTCCTTGTAAAGTTCAATGTATGTTTCATCCTGCATTGTACAAATTAATGTTATTTGTAAACCGCACTGATTCTAAAGAGCGCGGTATAAAAAAGATTTAAATAAATTAAAATAAATCTCACTTCCAAACATTCTCTAGTACAAGGCATACTGGGAACTAATATAAAATCCTATAGAAGTCACCTAAGATCCACAAGGCCAAATCAACCATATCATACCAGCATAAACTTCCAAAACTCATACAAGTGACCTACCCAGAAAAAAGCAGCACTATAAATACTGCAGCAGGCCCTAGAACATCCATACACCTATTTAAAAAGCTCAACAAGTCAAATTACTACAGTACAGTATAGATCCCTATGTTACTCCATGTTAACAGAACACCTGGCCTCAGTCACACACTCAGAACGCAGACCCTCACCAAGTACAAAATAAGTGACTACAACCTAAAGTAAAATTAAGAATATGTAGACAAAAATTAAAATGAGACCCCCAAGAAGCCAGTCACACTACCCTCTGTCCACCCCCCTTCCAGTGCCATCCTCACGTGTCAGCTCCCTTCCAGCCCCAGTGCCCCCTCCCTTCCAGCCTCCTCTCCACTACCCAGCCATCTACCAGTCCCATCCCCAGGTGTCAGCTCCCTTCCAGCCCCCACTTTCTCCCCATATCAGCTCCCTTCCAGCCCCCTCCTTCCCTCATGTTAGCTCCCTTCCTACCCGCACCTCCCTCCCATGTCAGCTTCCTTCCTGCCCCCACCTCCCCCCTCCATGTCAGCTCCTTTCCTGCCCCCTCCTTCCTCTGGTAGATCCTCTCAGCATCCTCTCCCTTCTAGTCCCATTCTCCCATCCCCCCACTTCAGCCCATTGTAGCTCTAGCCCCCAGTTTTCTTCCAGGGCCAGCAGCTCTCTCCTCCCCTTCCACCCCCCCATCAGCCCATTTCCAGTTCTAGCCCCCAGTCTCCTTCCAGTGCCAGCAGCTCTCTCCTCCCCCCCACCACCATCAACCCATTTCCAGTCCCAGCCTATTTCCATTCCTATCCCCCATATCAGCCCACTCCAGTCCTGGCCCCCCATCAGTCCATTTCCAGTTCTAGCCCCCCCCCCAATCAGTCCATTACCAGTCCTAGCTCATTTCCAGTGCTAGCCTCCCCCATCAGTCCATTTCCAGTCCTAACTCCCCCAGTCAGCCCATTTCCAGTGCTAGCCTCCCAATCAGCCCTTTTCCAGTCCTAACTCCCCCAATCAGCCCATTTCTAGTCCTAGCCTCCCTTAAGCACCCATTTCCATTTCTAGCTCCCCCATCAGACCATTTCTTGTGCTAGCCCTTCCATCAGCCCACTCCCAGTCCTAACCTCCCTGATCAGCCCATTTACAATCCTAACCCTCCCAATCAGACCATTTCCAGTCCTATCCCTCCCAATCAGACTATTTCCAGAGCTAACCCCCACTCCCAGCCCAGCCCATTACCAGCCCAGCTCAGCCATTTCCAGTCCAAGCCACCTCAGGGAAGAGCCCTGCACTTGCCTGATCGGTGCCCTGGCTCATCTTTGCAGAGCCACGAGAAGGAACAGTGTTTCCCTTCTTTCCCATGGCTCTGTTAAAGTTAAGCTCACCGGTGCATTGAGCATCGGGATCATTTCCTATCTTGAGCGAGACAGGAAATGTTCCTGATGCTCAGCATGCCAGCAGGCTCAACTTTAACAGAGCCATGGGAAAGAAGGGAAATACTATTCCTTCTCATGGCTCTGCAAAGGTAAGCCAGGGCACCGATCAGGCAAGTTGGTGTTGACTCATGGCAACCCTCTGGATAGTTGTCCTAAACTGTGTTTGGTTTTCAAACAGGCGGCTCATTGTTGACAGACTGCTTTACTGCAAATAAAATGTCCAGTTCAAACAGTAACAAGCAATTGCGTTCTGTATAACAAAAACATTGTTTTTGGAAACACATTGGAGTATGTTTACTAAAGCATGGTAATGTTACCGTCGTTAAGTGCCCCGGTAATGTTACGGATGCTCATATAAAGGAGTGGGCGATGCATCGTTAAGGCAAGCTGTGTCAGGTAACGCACGTTACAAGGTGCCTAACGCGAGGTACAGCGCGCCTTGTATCTACCGCATGTTAACGCCACTTTATAAGGCACCTTAGGCTAAGGCGCCTTATAGGGTGCTTAGGCTAAGGCATCTTATAAGGCACAATCAGCTGATGTGCCTTATAAGGAGTCCTAATATAAGGCGCCCTAAGGGCTATAGGGTGCCTTAGCTTAAGGCACCTTATAGGGCTCCTTAGGTTAGGCGCCTTATTAGGCACTCTTGCCTAAGGCACTGTAGAAGGCACCTTAGAATATGGTACCATAGGTTAAGATGCCCTAACAATGTTACGGTGCCTTAGGTTAGTGTGCCCTAAGGACTGCAAGGTGCTGCAGGTGCTGCATGACCTGTGAGGCATAGAGACAGATGTAACCCTAACACTGGATAGAGCACCGAGGAAAGACAATGAACAGGTGATTGAAGGAGGGAGAGCTGGGAGCTGCTGGACCTGTCATATCTGAGGGCATCACATGTGGCTGCCAGTAATGTTGACAAACATGTTGGGGGAGCTGTACCACAGCACAGGGTGTTGGCAATGTAAAGTACTGCAATGACAGTGGGTGGCAGATGATGGGAATACGTGTCCCCCAGTGGAGGCAGAGGTGGCAGGATAGTTACAATGATGGGTGGACAGAGGAGTGGTGGTGCCATGCCGATCAGGCACAGGCGAGGCAAGAACAAAGAGGCGCAATGCAGGAAAGGGTACCAGTGCAGGACATGGGGTGGCAGCCTGCACAGGAAGACAGGACTCTACACAGCTGACAGACACAGACAGATGGACTGAAGGATTGTTGGCAACTGTGGTGAGGGTATTATGGCTGGCAGCACAGATCTGCAAAGATAAGACTGTTACAGGCATGCCAAATATTTGAGTTGGACAGGCATGAAAGGAGGGAACAACGAGGAATTGAACCCATGACCACTGCCTAGAATGTCATTGAACTAATCAGTAGGCTATACCTCTATGGCTTGCTGCACAGCAATGGCTGGGTACAGAAGGACTGCAGGTCACCGCACAAACTGTCTGCTCTGTTTGCCAGGATAGCGTAACCCCACCAGCATCCATGATGCAATACACATGTAGAACAGCAGTCTACAGCTGATCACCAAATGGGGTCTGCACCCAATGTTCCCGCTAACCTGCGCTGAGTCTGCTGCCAACATTCCTGCCAGCGAGAGGAGGTGCAGAGCGATCGATGCTCTGCCCCTCCCCCCCACCGGCAGGAATGCTGGCGGAGGACCCAGTGCAGATTCAAGAGAACAGTGTGAGGGTGCTGCGGCGCACTGTTCTCTTTAATCTGTGTCACAGCCATTGCCCTACACCCTGTGCAGATGCATCCTGGCCAATCCACCCTGTCCGGGCCAAACCCACAATACCTTGCTCCTCAGTATGCACATTTGCAGGCTAACGCTGGTAACTGTGGGACATTGTGGGCCCAGTGCGGTGTAGGCAGCCACAAAACAATGGATGGACATTATAGCCAGCACCCGCTCCCTAACCTTGAGGGTTTGAGGAGGGGTGTGCCTTGAGGTTAAGTTGTAGTTGTGAAGGTCGAATGACAAGGCAGGTATAAAGAATATTTTTTTTTTATAAGGATTTATTTCTCCCGCTCCGTGGTGGAATGGAACAGGCGTAAAGGAATATATTTTATAGCCAAAACAAGAACAAAAGGAAAACAGGCTTTTTCCAACACTGTGTTCAAAACTGTCCTTTAACACAGGAGTTCACATTCCTGTCATGTGAGCTTTACTTTGACATCACTTAAACAAAGAGCAAACAATAAAGTTCATGCACTGTAACTAAGTTGTGCTTCAGCTTATTCTTATCTCTTCATAAGCTCTTCTGGTAAGGAACTTAAACAGCATGCATTTCATCATATTATAATGAATGACCACACAAGCTTTGCTTGACTATTCTTTGTCTATGAGACAGGTTGAGCAGTCCATTGGCTGATTCAAATCCACCATTGGTAAGGGAAGAACCAATGGCACTTGTGCTTCTGGACTCTGTACTGACTCAGCTACTTTCTGTCCAGGAATATTTCGTTTCTCTAGAAAATCTTTAAAGTCTTTCAGGAGTGCTTCAGCCTGCTTGCTATATGGACTAGGCGGGGAATTAACTCCTTCCTGGGGTGAGTAAAAGCTTGAGGGTTTTGCTTCAGGCAAACAAACAATGTCGTCTCTCTTACTATGCTCATTCACTGCACTGGAGTTACCCCTCCCCCACTTGTCTCTGTCAGCAAGTGCTGGGTAAGCCAGTTCATTTGCAGGTGAAGGAGTTTTAGACAGCAATTCAAACTTATGACCTCCTAAAGCCTTCTGGCATATATCTCTAGCAAATATATCTGCTACGTCCTTGTAGCTAGCTTGCTTGCTAATTCTGTCAGCAGTTTGAGGAGAAAAGCAGGATTTATCTGAATGAGCTTCTGGTTGCAGCCATCTGCCCTCATAAAACCTGGGTTTGCCCTGGGTTTTAAAATAAGCACTCACACAGTCTGGCTTCTCATAAAAGCTGTTATCAGAATTAAAGACACCTTGTACCTTGTGTTGAGGAATGCCTGAATGTTCTTTAGCAGTCTGCCATTCTTTCCACGGGTCAGCTCTCTGTTCCAAAAACATAGGCTTTACCCCTGGGTCTCTCAGTGCCTCGCCCTTCTCTTGCTCCCAGAAGGTTCTTCTATGCACTGAGTCTCCCTGGTACCTGCTTCTTGGCTTGGCAAGCGTTCTCCTGGAATTGCAGCTGGGGAGCGTTTCTCCTTCAAAGTCAAAGGCTCTGGTATCTAAGGCTACTTCGTCTCTAAAGCACACATCTGCTTCTTCTGTTTCCTGTATTTCCTTTCTCCTCCTCGGTTGCTTCTCTCTCTCGTTCCTGTTCCCTTTCTCATTCTCTCTTCCTTCTTCCTTCTTCCTGTTTAACAAGCTGCTTCTGCTCTGGGGAACCTGCCTCCTGCTAGGGCATGCCCAATCAGCAACTCTGCTTCTCCCCTCCCCCGAGGTGAGCTGTGTTAGCTGATTAGCCATGTGCATCTTGTGCTGAGAAGGAAAAATCTTGCATTTAGCTGCAGTACCCGGACCTTCCACCGGGTCACTATCTGTTTCTATGGCTTCTGGCAATGCTGCAGCGTCACAACATACACACATACACACACACACACTCCTATTGCAGCTTTGTGTAGAGATAGGGGTGGTTGGCAACTCTGCCCGCCACACTGGTCCTGATCACAGTGCCGACATTGCTAAACTGTGCAGGAGGTAGTAGTAGTGCTCTGGTGATAACTGCAACTCCGTGCTGGGGACAACAGCCTGACCCTCCATGAAGCTTTGGATAGTGGAGCCTGCGTGAGTGGGTGTTTGTACCCTGTTGGCTGCTGCTTTGGGGATTGCACATTTTGATGTTGTATCTGCATTGAAGGGTAAAACATAGGGCCATGCTCTGCAGGATCCACAGCTGGGACCTGAACCTGTGATCCTCTGCTCCAGAACACACTGGTGGTGTGTACTGCACCACACTGTTGCCACAGAAGCAAAGCACTGCCTGGGGCTACCTTTATTTTTCCTCAGCCAGACATTTTCTTTTGCACTGCACACCACGTACTGGTACAGGGCATGGCCTAGGTGCACTGCATGGGTAACCAAGGAGAGCGGTAGGTACCTGCACACTACCAAAGAAAACCAAAGAGCAGGCATAAAGGAAGACTGGCGAATATTCAATTCAGGTAAACCCCTTTATTAGCCCCTATGCGTTTCAGCTCGACAATCTATGGAAAGGGGGAGGGTCCAAACAAAAAAAGGAATACCAGATGCAGGAACACCCACAGACATCAAGGGATTCCTCATACAATCAGATGGAATTCCACCAATGGGGCAGAGGCAGGGGGAGAGGTCAGAGCCACCAACAACAGTGGGAACATTAGAAGGTATTTTTAATCTATCTGATTATGTTCTCACACCTTTAGAAACTTCAATTTTACAAAAAGGATTGTCTTTTGTTCCAACGATGATACAGGATCGGTTCAATACCCAGGTGGAACTCTTTAAGTTTTTTAGAAAACTCCACATAAAAGATTTTTTTGAAAAACATAAGGAAGGCCCAAGTGATCCTTCCGTTATTAAAAGACCTCCCACCTGGATGCCTCCCACAACAGACAACGCCATTATTGAAACTTTTCAAAAAGTAGTTTTCCATGAAATACAGAAAATGTACGATAAAAAGAAACCGCATACCTATTTTAACCTTAATCAGGAGGAAAAGAAAGCATTGAAATCATTAGGAATAATTTCGAAATCATTATAAAACCAGCGGATAAAGGAGGGGCACTGGTGATACAGAATAGGGACAACTATATTCAGGAAATCTTACGTCAAGTAAAGGACATTTCTTTTTATAAAAGATTACATGATGATCCCACTGCCGCTTTAAAAAGTAAAGTTGATACGCTTATCTATGTAGGAGAGCAGGCCGGATATCTTACACAGAAGGAAAGTCAATTTCTCACTGTAGCTTGTCCAGTTATGCCTACCATCTGTGTCTTACCCAAGATACATAAATCCTTAGAGAATCCACCGGGCAGGCCTATAATATCAGCGATTGGGTCTTTGTTTGAACCCATATCAAAATTTTTAGATGTTTTTCTTCGGCCGTTTGTTCCATTGATACCATTCTACGTTAGGGATTCATCACATATGATCCAAATGCTAGATACATATCAAGGGACTCATAATGGGATCCTTCTAGTTACCTTAGACATCAAATCACTATATACAAATATCCCTCAAGATGCGGCATTAAACATTTTGTAAAGTTATCTTATAACAAGATCCAGACCAGTACGCACTCCCACCTGTCATCTTATGAGACTGGCAACACTAGCATTATGTAATAATTATTTTTGATTTCAAGATCTCTACTACCAACAGATTAGAGGTGTTGTGATGGGATCCTCTGTGGCACCAGATGTTGCCAACCTCTATGTCTCTAAATTTGAAGAAACCTTTCTAACAACACATCCTTATAAAACATGTATAGCTATGTGGAAACGTTACATAGATGATGTTTTTCTTATATGGGAAGGCACAGATCATCAAATACTTGAGTTTATCAATTGGCTTAATTCCTGTGATCCACATTTGCAGTTCAATTTTTCATATAGTTCGGATTAAATAGCTTATCTGGATATACTGTACTAATTAAGAATACAGCAGATGGTTTCACAACTACAATTTACCGGAAACCCACGGACAGGAATTCTTTGTTACATTTTAAGAGCTTTCATAATCGCTCTTTAAAAGAGAATTTACCTAAAAGTCAGTTTCTAAGGGTCCATAGGTTATGTACTAAAGATATAGATTTTGAGATCCATGCAAAAGATATGGGCAGAAGATTTAAAGACCATGGCTACCCATTGGGATGTGTTACAAAGGCTCTACATCAAGCCCGGTCTTCAGATAGGGCGCGTCTCTTACAAGGTCGTGCACCTATAGAAACTAACAATGTTGTTTGCACACTTACTTTTTCTGAACATTCCAGGGACGTTGCCCGCATTTTGAGAAGAGCTTGTCACATTTTAGATCCACTGTCTTCTCAAAAGATACAAGGCTCCTTGTAGCTTACAAGAGGAATTCCAATTTGAAAGACATTTTAGTACCATCTGCCCTGAGTAAACCCTTTCGTACACCGAAAATATGTGGTCATTTTAAATGTGGTAAGTGCAGTGTATGTGAAAATGTTATGATCACTAAGAAAGAATTTACTAAACCAGGCTCCACGTACAAGGTTTATTTGAAAGATTTTTCTAATTGTGAAACCCCAAATGTGATCTATCTGATTATTTGTCCCTGTAGTTTGTGCTACATTGGCAAGACAAAAAGAAATATTAAGACAAGGATTATCGAACACAAAAGTAACATCCGCAGGAAAGCAATGGATAAACCCTTGGTACAACATTGGGTAGAAACTCAACATTTACTTTCTGTTCTCCATTTTTTGGTCCTTAAAGTAGTTTGGCTCCATTGGCAGGGAGGAGATGTGGATAAGCTCCTTCTACGCATGGAACAACGATTTATTTATGAACTTTGCACCCTATATCCGTTGGGCCTAAATCAAGAAGTAGATCATTCTGGGGTTTTTTGTGAGGTAACTTCCTTTTCTTTATCCTCTTTCCTTCCTTTCCTTCCCTCTACTATCTTTTTTCTTTCCCTTACCCATTATATCCCTCCGTCCCCTTTCCACCTTTCCTTCCCCTCCTCTCCCCTTCCTTTGTTTTTACCCTTTCCCCTTTCTCACCTTCACTTTACCCTTCCTTCCTCCCTTTCCCCTTCCCTTCCCTTTCTTTCTCTTTTTTCCTTTTTCCCTTTTTTTCCCCTTTTTTCTTTTTTTCTCTTTTTCTTTTTTCCTTTCCCCCTCCCCTACTCCCTTCCCCCCTTTTTCCTCTTTTCTCCCCTCCCCCTCCCTTTCCTAATCTTATTCTTCAGGTTATACTCATGTTTATAATGTGATTCATAGTATGGTTTCAAAAATTTTTTTTCATTCTTTTATTCAGTTATGTTGTGTTTTTTCACTATTATTGCAATTATGCACACTCGACTTAACATTCCGCCAAGGCGGGAAAAAGCAAATAATGTCTAGTAAACATTGGCAGAGTGTTCTTTTCAGGTTACACTTATGGTTAGTATGTGATTTTCAGTGGAGTACTTTTTTACTATCATTTTGATTACGTACATTCCCTTTGTTTCCTTTCCTTTTCCTTGTCATTCGTATCTTTCAGGTTATGTTCATGTTTATAATGTGATTCATAGTATGGTTCTTTAAAATATTTTCATTCATTTATGTTGTGTTTTTTTACTATTATTGCGATTATGCACATTTGACTTCTTATTCCGCCACGGTGGGAAACGCTAATAATTTCTAGTAAATGCTGGCAGAGCGTTCTTTTCATATTACACTCATAGTCAGTATGCGATTTTTAGTGAAGTATTTTTAGGCACTTATGTTTTCCATTTTTTTATTATCTTTGCGCTTACGCGCATTTGACCTCTCACCCCACCATGGCGGAAAAACGCGAATAACTCTCAGTAGTGGCTGGTAGAGCGCTCCTTTCTACAGCAGTGAACATTAAGTGCTGCATTAGATGGTGAGGCGTTTTTCCTTCTCTTCCTTGTCCATTAAATGTTTGTGTTATACATCAGTCTCGCAACTTCGTAGGATTTTTAGTTGGTGAAAACATTTTGCTGTATATGGCCTCATCGTAAAGCTGTTTTTTGTTAGTCTAACTTCTGTTAAATGTTCTCCCTGCCATATCGGGAAACATCATTGAACTTTAGCATTTGTTGGCAAAAGGGTCCTTTGTTAGGTATAAATGTCAAGGTGTCCCTTTTTATTTATTTTATTTATTTATTTATTTATTACAGGCTCTTATATACCGCTCTATTCAGTACCAGCGCGGTTCACAATATAACAACAGACCAGAACAACAACTGTTTGGTTTTACAGAGAACAGGTTAGAGAACTTGGAAAAACATGGGGAAATCATTACTGCAACTATTTACATGAGTATTTACATATATATATACACAACAGGGTTTATTCTCAGTTCGAGTAGTGATCAAAAATGGCTGGATGGTCTAGTAATATTGGGGGAAGAGGTGGGATTTGATAATTTGCTTGTAGCCTAGCTCGTTGATTGCTTCAAGGAGGGCTGAGGAGTGGCTGTGGTGCAGTGTTGGGAGATTGAAGTCTCCTAGTATCCAATTGGGAATGTTGGGTTTGCGTGTGTTGGTTGCTAGGTCTAATATGTTAGGAAGGTCATCAGTGGAGGGTGAGGGTGCTCTGTATATCAGATTGATGGAGCACTGCTCATTTGTGATGGTTATGACGTCCATGCTGTTTGAGCTTGTGGAGTCAATAGTGTGGAAATTTAGGTCAGCCCTAGTAAGTATGAGAATGCCTCCTCCTCTCTTGCTCTCTCTATGTTGGGAATGGACTGCTTGTGCTGTATAACCATTTTTTTAAATAGTTTGATTTTACCATTATGCTCATTTAGGATACCCCATATTATACTGTAACGTATAATATTTATAGAACACAGCAATGTGTACCACATTAATTTTGACGGATCCGTTGAGGAATAGGTGTCCTTCATTTAAAGATAAAAACTTTTACAGATTTTAAAAAAATGTTATTTCTTTGGAAGGGACACTCGCATTGCAATGTATAGCATATATAAGATATAGCATTGTGCACTACACTAATCTCTACGGGTTCGTTGGTTTTTAAAGATATCAAAAACTTTCTAATGCTTTCTGGTTTTAATCATTTAGAACCCTTTTGATATCATAATAGGGATGTAGTATGGATTTCATCATAAATATAAGGTTTGATCTTGAGAAATTGCTCCCATGAGTAATTTTCATTATGTTTTCAGTTTCAAAACAATATATTTGATATTTATTTATTTATTTAACAGCTCTTATATACCGCGCTATTTGACATCATATGATATGACACAGTTTCCAGTTAGTCAGTAATACCATTTAGTTTTATAAGTAGTAATAATACCACTAGACTTCATCAGAAGACAAAGATGGCTGGTCTCCTTCCTCTTCTTTAGGTATGCGGTTCCTTTATGCACAAATATATAAAAATAAGAATAAAAAGAGTCCTCTCATGGCAATGTCCGGTGTCTCTGTAAATAATCATTTTTAGATACATTTTATGCCAATGCCTTTTTTTCAATTAGAATAACTTTGAGCCCTGACACAATAACTACAGGTAGCAATAATTAATGGTTGATTTTACTTTAATTTATGCCTTTATGATTTTATCTTTTTAATAATATTGGGGTTTTATTATTTACTATTTATTGTTCAAATTTTCTTATTATTTCTTAATGTTTTATCTTTTTTAGTGGTCTGTATGTACCATAAGTCATTAAAGGTATTGTCAAGAACCCCCTTTTTTGCTGTATTCTCCTCATCCCTGCTTCTCTATTTCATTTCCTTTATCTGTACTTTGTAATATAGGATGCAGTGTCCTATTGAATTTATCGATCTGTGCATTCTATCTGTATATTATTATTGTTTACTTTCTTATTATTGTCGATTTGACCTTTTGAGTACAATAAGCAACGGTCTAAGCTTTGGTTTGATCATATTGCACATTTTATTTGTGTTTTTATGTTTTTTGAATAATTTCTTTCATAAAATTTTGCCTTATGTCATGATTCTTTTAGTATACTATATATGGCATTTTTATGTATTATTATACACGTATAGGAGTATTCTTATTTTTAGGTCTTATTATTATGATTAAATTCATTATAGTTTGTATGTTTTTACAATTTTAGAACACACTGGTTTTTAAATGTTTTATGGTTATTTTTTAAATTATATTTATTGTTATTTCTTTTGAGGTGTGCTTCCTCTAAAGACCCCCTGAGGAAGGTTTTCGAGCCGAAATGCATAGGGGCTAATAAAAGGGTTTACCTGAATTGAATATTTGCCAGTCTTCCTTTGTGCCTGCTCTTTGGTTTTCCTAGGTCCACTGCAGGCAGGTGCCACTGCCCCCTCCAGCACGAACATACCCCCTCCTGCCATGCTGACATGCCCATATGCTGTTAGTGCGGGTAGTGCGCAGACCCAGGCCATCAACTGTGCAGGTAGGCGGGTGCCTAGGGTGCGGGCTCTGGAGTGGGGAGGCATACATTGACATCCACACATCCCCCCCCATCACCACCTAACAATGTTATGTCCCTTCCACATGGGGGAGAGATGGCTGGGGGGATGTCAAGTTGGTGCTCTAGCAACTATTGGCTAGGGTGGACCAGGTAGATGTAGGTAGATTGTGTTGTGACAGCTGCATGTGGACAGGCTAGGGCATGCACCTCAGGTACGGTGTACCCAGTTTGGCCTACTGGGTGTATATATGTTTCCGACAACATGTGGCCACACCCTGCAATGCCTTACTAGGGGCTGCAGTAAAGGGTGTTCAGTTAGCTGGGTTTACAAACTGTTTGGGATGCATCCTGGGTAGGTTCTGTGGACCCTTGTTAGAGTGGTCCCCAGATGTGCACTGATTGCCCTATTAAAGGCATAGTGGTACCTGTGTGACCTTTGGGGTACTTGCTGGGTTATGTCCCCTGGATGGGACACTGTGGAACACCGACTACTGGGCATGTTTGGCCTTGGTCAGCTGCTGTCTTGCTAATTTCCAGTTTCTATGTTCCTGCAATGCAATGTGTGCCTTTGAGTCAGTCCTGACTCCTGGGCCACCTAGGCAACAGCCTAGTCTACCCTGCACCCCAGCTGCCCCCACTGCATGTCTTGCCTGCGACCCCCTATGCCCCATTTGCACCATCACCATAGTGGCCTTTCATATTGGGCACTATGCTGTTGCTTCAAATGGAGCACTACTATCACTTTTCTTGGGTTCCCTGACTATGCTGTACATTGCTGACGCTTAAATTGTTTCACTCTCCTGCAAATGTGCATCTAACGACAGGTTTTCACTCCAGTAATGTTCGGCCCTTCCTTTCCCCGTGTTAGTGTAGCAGGAGCCTCTCCCCGCACACTCCCCGCCCATTGACCCCCTTCTCTCCGCCCTCTCTCCACCCTCTGAGGGACTTACCACGGCCGGTGATGTTAACGCGCAGTAAGTAACGTTAACACGCGTTAACATTACTTAATGCAGATTAACGTAGCCGCTGCTACGTTACCGCGGTTTAGTAAACATACCCCATTATGTTCCCTTTCATTATTTGGAGCCGTGATCCTAGTTTAAATATTTATCATCTGTGCTGCTGGCAGAAGGATCCTGGGCGTGAGCTCCTAAGCACATAGCAGATTACATTGTCTTTCTTCCTCCTTAGTGGGATCCTATTCATCTAATCCTCTCTATGCACCTTGTAAGCAGTCATCCAGCAGGCAAACCTGCTATACAGCAGACTCCTCTTTTAGGCTCAGGTAGCAAACCAGCAGCTTCAATCTAACTCCTTTGGTTAGGCCTGGGTAGCAAACCAGCTCCTTCGCTCTCTCCCCACTCTCAGGCAGAGGGGTGGATAAACCCTCTGAATGGCTCTCTAGTCTTCACAACCAGACAAGTTAAGAATCAAGGGCTGATTCCACACAGGCCACAAATAAAATAAAACACTTCCAGAGAATCTGCACAGCTAAACTTTCTAACTCTTTATTTTTTGGCTGTTTTTTTATATAGATTTTCCTTGCCTATTCATTACCTGTTTTATTCTCTTATAATACTACTTAGCTACTGTGGTGTGTTAGGGTAGCTGCACAAAAAAACTGAAAAACTACTTTGCTTTTCCTCTTTGTTCCTTTTGCAAAGGAGAAGGTCTTTTTCTTTTTTCTTGCAAATTTCTATCATTTCACAGCCACCTTGATCTACAGTCTAGTGGCAAACAAACTAAATTTTGGTTTTCAGCTTAGGAAAAATTTAGCTTGCCTCTTCTCCTTGCCTAGTCTTTTTTAATCAGAAATTTGAGTGTACCCTCAATTCATATAAGATCTACTGGCCTGGAGCACTTACATTTCCACCTGTCCTACCCCTCACCCTACTCTATGCACCCTAGAGTTGCATCGCCTATATTGTCTTCATATCATAGATAGACATCTATCCTCCAATTAGGTGGAACCAGGGCCGGATTTACCTTGAGTGAGGCCCTACGCCAACAAAAATTGTGGGCCCCCAGCAGGGGCGGCCCAAGGGGGGTGCGGACCTCATTTGCATAAGGGGCCTCATTTGCATAAATATTTGCATAATGTTACCATATACTAACTTTTAGTAAACGTGCCTCTTAATGAGTGTATGGATAAAGAAAGACTAAAAGATTTCTACATTACTATAATCCAGTGCCAACTGCCAGACACATTAGGAACTACTACAAACACTGCCCATAGTAAACCCGCCGTATCCTAACAGCACTACCAGGACTCACAAAGCACCATACTCTACCAATCAAAAGGCAACACTGCAAATATTAAACCAATACATTTCAGAGAACAACAATACATGACCTACTGGGGAAAGAGAACAAGTGGCAATGTCAAATAGGAATTATATAAACAGAACACCTCAGCTCAGTTACACATGCAGAACATAGACCATCACCAAACAAGTAATCACAATTTAGAAATAGGAAGACGATAATTAAACTGGGAATCCCAAAAGCCAAACTTGGAATGTACAACACTGTAGAAATAAAACTATACATTAATTTGCTCTTGTACTAAACAAAGCGCAGATGTTAATGATGCACATTTACCAGAGCTGACATATTCCAATTAATAAATTCAAAATAAAGAGATATTTTTCTACCTTTTGTGCATTTTTTTCAGCTGCAATTGCTCCAGCCACTTTCTTCTGGTTTCTTCGTGTCTTCTGCTAACTCTCCATCGTCTGCTGTCCATTTGTCCTTTCTTCTCTCTTCTAGATTTTTTTCCATTCTCTCTCTACATCTGCTTTAACATACTAATCTTTCTCCTTTTGCTCTTTCCTCATTCCTATTTCATCCACTCAAATTTTACCCCTCCATCCTCAATCCCCACTTACTCTCCCAATACCCGGCCAATTGTAGATTTTTTATCCCTCCCACACAAAATATTTTTCCCTTCTCCATTTTACTCTTCCAGCCCCATCCCATTCTAATCCTCCCCCAACATCAGCTCCCTTCTAGTTCCAGCCTCACCCAGCATCCATTCCCTTCTAGTCCCTGCATCAGCCCATTTCCAGTCCTAGCCATCCATCAGCCCATTTCCAGTCCTAGCAACCCCCCAACCCAATACCAGTCCTAGCCCCCCCATCACCCCACTTACAGTCCTTAACCCCCCATCACCCCATTTTCAGTCCTTAACCCCCCATCACCCCATTTTCAGTTTAAGCCCCCCCTATAACCCATTACCAGTCCTAACCCCCCATCAGCCCACTTCCAGTCCTAACCCCATCAACCCATTTCCAGTCAGCCCCCCATAGCCCATTGCCAGTCCTACCCCCCCCATCAGCCCACAGCCCATTACCAGTCCTAACCCCATCATCCCACCTCCAGTTTTAACCCCCCAGCCCATTTCCAGTCCTAGCCCCCCATAGCCCATTACCAGACAACCCCCATCAGCCCACAGCCCATTACCAGTCTTAACCCCCCCAAAGCCCATTACCAGTTCTAACCCCCCCCAACAGCCCATTACCAGTCCTAACCCCATCAGCCCACCTCCAGTATTAACCCCCCAGCCCATTTCCAGTCCTAGCCCCCCCCCCATAGCCCATTACCAGACAGCCCCCATCAGCCCACAGCCCATTACCAGTCTTAACCCCCCCCCAAAGCCCATTGCCAGTTCTAAGCCCCCCCAACAGCCCACAGTCCATTACCAGTCCTAACCCCATCAGCCCACCTCTAGCCTTAACCCCCCCCCCCAAGCCCAGCCCAGCCCATCCAAGCCCCGCCCATTTCCAGCCCCAGCCCCCCAATAGCCCATTACCAGCCCTACCCCCCCAGTCCATTTCCAGCCCCAGCCCCCCCAATAGCCCATTACCAGTCCTACCCCCCCCATCGCCCATTACCAGTCCTACCCCCCCCCCATAGCCCATTACCAGCCCTACCCCCCCCCCATAGCCCATTACCAGTCCTACCCCCCCCCCGGCCTAAAGTAAAATTTAATTTAAAAAAAAAACCTGGTGGCTGCCGCCGCGGGGCCCCATCTGCTGCCGCGGGGGCCCCGTCTACAAGCTGAGGCGGTCGGGTCGGGTCGGGTCGGGTCTCTCTCCCTCCCTCGCTGCAGGCTGCAGGCTGCGAGAGACGCGAAGGGAGAGCATCACCTCGCGTCTGTGTTAAGCCGGCAGGGGCTGATGGGAAATCCCATCAGCCCCTGTGGGCTTAACACAGACGCGAGGAGACGCTCTATCTTCGCGTCTCTCGCAGCCTGCAGCGAGGGAGGGAGGGAGGGAGGGAGAGACCCGACCCGACCCGACCCGACCGCACCGCTTCAGCTTGTAGACGGGGCCCCCGCGGCAGCAGAGGGGGCCCCGCGGCGGCAGCCACCAGGTTTTTTTTTTTAATTGAGTTTAAAAAAAATTACCTGGTTCTTTTTTTGTGGGCCCCTGCCGGCTGTGGGCCCTACGCCATGGCGTACATGGCGTATAGGTAAATCCGGCCCTGGGTGGAACACCCACCTTTTTGCCTTGTGTTAAAACTGCTTTATAACCACTTTATCAACATGACTTAACCCTCCATTACCTTGGAAGAAAGGCCTGGCAATCGATCACACTGCCAAGAAAACCCAGGAGCTGCTGGGTCGCCCAAAGTCAGCATTGACTTGAAGGCACACATTACATTTACAAAGGTGATTCAGTTGATATAATCTAGCTGGACTTTCAGAAAGTATTTCACAAAATTCTTTGTGAAGATCATAAAAGTCATGGGATTGGAGGCAGTGTCCTGTTGTGGATTGGGAACTGGTTAAAAGAAGAAAACAGAGTAGGGTTAAATAGTTAATTTTCTCAATGAAGAAAGATGAAGAGTAAAGTGACCCCAATGATCTGTATTGGTACCAGTGCTTTTCATTCTTTCCATTCCAGTGGAAGTTGGAAAGAATTATACACAAGGGATCAAGAATATGTCTGTTTATCTAGGAGCAAAATAACTCTCCAAAAATGTAATGGAATGGGATCAAATTTGGCATGGTGAAAAAAAACAGTGAAAAGATATATCAAGTTCAAAAATAGGCCATATTGGGCTGGGGTGTTCCAGAGAAATAAACTCCCCCAAGAATGGCCCAATGCATTTCTAAGGGAGAAGAAGTTCCAGCCTCTGCAGCAGAAAACCTTCAACCCAGTGAGATATAGCAGTTAAGAAATTGCTCCTTTCAACTTGCCTCTTCCCTTTTCTCCTAGTCGCACTCACCCCCACACACATCCACCACTTAGACGATCACACCATTTAAAGTTAAACAGTGGCCACACTCTTGTATATTGACCTGTGAGTATAGGCTGGTTCTGAGAGGGATAGTGTTAGGGTGATCATGACTGTTGAATCTCATGGGGTGGAGTACTTAGGAGGCTGAAATATTTGCCCAGCTGATTTAATAATTCTGCATTGGTCCTGACAGAATAGAAAAGGAAAAGATAATGCGTTAAGATGTCCATTCATTAGCACACATTTGGGGTATGTTTACTAAATGGCGGTTAAGGAGCAAGTGTGCTGTTAGTGTGTGCTAACTGTGCAGGTGCACACTTAGCACATGCAAAAAGGCGGGCGCTAACGGCACCAGCAACGTAAAGCGCTCTTGGGTGGAGAGAAGGCGTGCACGGGGCGGAGAGTGTGGGTCAATGGGCAGAGAGTGGGCAGGAACAAGGCTTGCTCCCTTAACACAGACATATTAACGGCAGGAATCCTAACGCAATTCAAAACCTGGTGGAAAGGGTGTTTTTTGAGGAGAGAGAGCCTATTTTACGTCTGCAATATGGTGCATACAGAGGGAAACCCAAAAGAGTGATAGTAGTGCTCCATTAGCAGCAACAGCATAGTGCCTAAGTATGAAAGGGTACTATGTTGATGGTGCAAATGGGGGCAAAGGAGGTGGCACATGGGTCATGCAGCGGGGGCTGCTGGTGCACAGGGGATACCAGGCAGCTGCCTAGATGGCACATAGGAACATAAGACTACAAAAATTGCCAAACTGTGTCAGGCCAAGGTCCATTATGCCCAGTATCCTGTGTCCAACAGTGCACAATCTAGGTCAAAAATACCTAGCAGTTTCCTCAAAAGACACACAGGATCCCCAGTAACTGTAATAGGGTAAGCAGTGCATAGCTCGGATCCTGTTTAGCAATGGTTTATGGACCGTTACCCACAAACCCGTCCAAACATTTTTAAACCCAGCTACACTGACAGCTTTTACCACATCCTCCAGTAATGGATTGCAGGGTTTGATTACGTGTTGACTGAAAGAATATTTTCACCTAGAAGACCCAAATGGGTTACACTGTAGCAGCATTGCAGGTCCTCTAGTCTGTTCAGAGTCTGATAGCATAAAGAGCGACCTACATTTACCTGTTCCACTCCAGTCAATAATCTAATAGACCTCTATCATATCTCACCTCAGCCGTCTCTTCCCCAGGTTGATGAGCCCCAACCTTTTTAGCCTCTCCATAAAGGGGTATTATACAGAACCATCTGTGATGTTTGTCATAATCCCACAGTGACAGTGGCACCACACAGTCCTGCTACTGCTGTGGAAAGGCAATGTGCCACATGGGGTGGTCCAAGGGTCCTGGAACCCCAGGCAGAGATCCAGGCTGCCTCCCCTTTCCTGCTGCCGCAGAACCCAGCTGTGGAGGAAGAGGCTGATAATGACAGATGCTGTAGCCCTCCAGGTAGATGGAAAATGCAGCTGCCCGGGGAAATACTACTGCCATCCTCCCCCCAAGACATATCAGTGGCAGGTGGTGATGGGGCCCCTGCATGGGCAGCTGGTGGGGGGGGGGGACTGCATGGCTGTCCGTGTGTGCCCCTGCCCCCCCCCATCTAGACCTTGTGCCCAAGCACCTGCCAAACCCGCATGTTTAACATGCTGGGATTGTGACCACCACCATTGACAGTGCATGGGCATGTCTGCATAGTGGGGGTTGGTGGTGGCGTGGGAAGTGGCACCAGCCTGCAGCAGACAGAAGCCTTGTCCTGGCCATGTGGTCAGGTCAGCTGAAGGGAAGCATGTCAGCAACAAGAGCTGCTGTCACCATAAGGCAGCACTGTGGTGCAACACATGCAGTTGGTGTGTATATGTGCAGAGGGTCACAGGTTCAAGTCTCCACTGGGGTTTCTGTATTGCATATTCCTGTGGACAAGGTTTAGCTGGCAGTGTAAGTACAGCTCCAGCATGTGCAACCCCCAAAGAGATGGCCAGCAAGGATGTAAACACCCACCAGCAGCACTGACAGGCTCCACTATGCACAGCTGGTTGAAGGCTAATAACACATGCAAACAGATCAACGTTATCAATCTGTGGTGAGGGCAAAGCACGGTAATATAGCACATGCAAATGTTATCAAACTTTTAGCTGACATTGAGACAGGAGTGTCAAGCAGGAATGCCAATCATCTCCACTTTTGCTCAGTGAGCCAATGAGAGTGTACGTACATGCATGTGTGCGTGCATGTCGCTCCCCTTTGTCCTGTGGCTTTCTGCACTGCACTTTGGTTCACATCAATCGAGTTTTTCCCTGCCTGTTTGGAAAATGTGAATAAGGTGAGGCAGAGGATTGTGGATATTGCCTGAAACAGCACAGATTGACTTGGATGTGTCTGTCACAATGGTAGGGTCACTGGCTGAGATGCCATTTTGTCCATCTGCCACTTGCATTGCCTGGGTGGCCACTGTATGACATGCTGAGATGGCACTCTCACTATAATCAAAAAGTGACCATGGCACGGCTATGTATCCACATAGAGCTATTGTAATGTCTGGCTCCAGTGATGTGGGTGCATTCTCTGTCTGGGGTTGCCACTCATTGAGTAAATGGCTGAGTGTTTGTGGTTGCACTATGCACATGCTGTGCATGCTGACTAGCAGACCAAATATAGTTGCATTTGTGCTTAGCTGACACAGCCCAGTGAAGGGCAGCAGGGGCAATCTTACTGCCTCTGCTGTAGTCAATTGTTAGTTCTCAATGTTTGGGGCAACAGTGCTTCATGGCTTACTCACTGGGGTCCTGGACAGACAGTAGCCATAGCGACATGCCAACCTATACACCCCCCCCCCACACACACACACACTGCAGTGGCTGTCCATAGCAGTAGTATATTAACACTATCCACTAGCCTACACTGTTATCAGAGGATTAGTGTCTAACATGGGCAGAATACAGGGCCAAGCTACTGCTGTCACCATTGCCTTCTTCATTAATTTTTCAGCAGCAGACCACTGTTTTGCATGTGCAGTGCCTCATGGGTAGTGGAGGGACCAACCTAGACCTGCATAGACAGCAAACAGTTTCATCAGAGATCTTTAGGCTGTGTGGAGATGTAGTCTACTGGTTGGTGCAATGTCTCCTTGGTCAAAGGCCCAGGGTTTGGTTCCCACCTGTTCATTTTGTGCCTGGGTGTGCTTGCCCACCTTGCATAGTCCTGGCTTTGCTGTGACCTGCAGACAATCATTTTTCTACATTTCTATGCATTATGGCGACACGTTGGATAGCCCAACATAGCATTCCCCATCATGGACATCTGTGAGCATGGCTTTAGTGGCTCTGCCATGGCACATTGCAGTAGGTCAGTGATGTATACGCAGCAGATGTCTGGGTCAACTGGTATGGATGTGTTTCTGTTTTGCCATCATTGTGACTTCCCAGTTTTACATAAAGAGGATATATCTCGTACATTCAGGCACCTAACACTCGTTGCATAGCCATCCCCTGCATGGTTCTGCCATCATTACTTGCCCCACATGGGGCAAATAGGTTCAACTTGTCTCGTTCTATCATGCCACTCTGTCAGGTATATTGTCTTGCAGTTGCACAGGCTGAGGCACCAGTCCCACCCGCACAAATGGTGTTTCATGTATCCCATGGCACTGCTACATTTGGTTCACACACACCAAATGCTTTTGGCCTGTATGATCTCATACATCCACTCACCATACACATTGCAGACTCTCTGCTTGGAAGATCCATGCCACAGCCCTCCATCTACCGTCTTACAGTCAGGGAAATTCATGGTGGGGCAGCTTACTAGCAGTAAGCTGTCTCACCGTTACCATCAGTGGTCATTTGCAGCAATTAGCCATATCATGCACACCTCTCCTGTGACTGCTCCACATGAGCACTCATGGACAATCCTCCCATTGCTGCCCACATCAGGAACATGCTGCCTCCACCCAGACACTGTCCTGTCCTGTGGCGTGCCACACACTGACAGTACATCTGGATACATGTCCACACCTCACAGACACTATAACTTACGGCACGGTGTATGCTTTCAGGAGCATCTAGGACTGCATGCCTGTCACAGCGCCGACCCCCCCCCCCACCCCCGCTGCTGCATCTCCTCAGCTGACTCTGCCACCACAACCACCCACCCATGACACTGCCAACACCCACTACCAGCATCACTAGGCAGTTGCCTATCTTGCCTAGTCAACAGCACAGGCCTGCTGTATGGTCAAACATGCTCATCACACATACTTCCACATAGCCAGGCATCTGATAAATCAACTCCATCGGCTACCAATTGTGCTTGCATCCATACCTTCTCCAGCGGCTTCCCTGCCCCCCTTTCAACATTTCAGAGGCTTTCCTGCATTAGGGTGCATGCAAGACATCTTGACACAGCATGTCCTGTTAACGCACGTTGTGTCCACCTCTACCCTGTAACGCAGCATGTCCTGTTACTGCCCATTAAGTGTCCACTAGCACTCCTTAATGCCAGAATGCCTCTAACATGTCCAGAACACTTGCCGCACGGTAATCCCTTATCACTGCCATTAGTGTGTGGAAAGACTGCTCCTTTACCGCGGTTTAGTAAACATACCCCTTAGTTTGTTAGCATACCTTAAAAAACTGAGGTGCTCAGTATATTCATTTAATACCCATTAACCCATGATTTAATGTGCATTGTTTAATATGCTTTAAGGAAAATTTAACACATGATTGTGTGAAACGAACTAAAATAAATCTGAATATCAGGATAAAGGTCCAAAAATGACCTGAAAAAAACCCAAAATTGTTTCCATGCACATCGCTGCTGCCTGCTTCCTATACGGGGCCTCCAGAAGAGACTATATAACCCCAGTCTTAAAAGACCTACACTGGCTGCCGATCAACTGCCGGCTCACCTACAAAGCAGTACTGCTGACCTTCAAAGCCATCAACAAAAGATCCTCCACCTCCCTAACAGACCTTCTCCACCCCACTCCTCCAAACAGATCCAGAAGGACTTTTGCTACCAACACACTAATAATCCCCAATGAAATAACAAAATGCTCTCGGGCAACAAAGAACAGAGCCTTTGTGTTCTACGCACCTGCTTGCTGGAATGACCTCCCAACCACTATCCGAGCGATCACTGACCTCACCTAATTCAGGAAGGCATTTAAGCACCATCTTTTTCTTCTACATTACGCACATGCCAATGATACAACTCCACCCACCATAACCCCACCCACCTTGACAACACCACCAGCATACCCTAATCATGTTGAGGCAACCGCACTCATCAGCCCAACTATCTAAATTGTAAATAAATGACAATCCTGTACATAGTTATTAGAGCATGTCATGTCGCTACAACAGCTCAGTGACACATTGCTCAGCTTGTATATAGTTACCCCAGTTCTAAATCCAAGTTGCAATACCCATTCAATGTAAGTACAAAGCAGGTTACTTCCTGCTTTGTACAAATAAATGTTACTTGTAAACCGCACTGATTTTAAAGAGAAAAGCTTTAAATAAATAAATAAAAATATATGAGTAACCAGCAATGGGAATAGTATGCTGCTCCATGTGCCAAGATGCCTAGTTAGAGCACTTATTTTGCCATATGCTCACAGCCCTTAAAGACGTTTTAAAAAGTCAAGTGGGAGCAGCCATTCCTCTCTGCTTCACAGTTGTGTAAGTGGGCTGTGGTCTTTCCCTCTTTCCAGTGTAAATATTAACTCCAAAAATTCAAAGTCCAGCCATAGTTGAAGAGTTAAACTCTATCGAGCAAGGGGGAAAGTTCAAGATTTTCCTTGTAAAATGAAACACATATGGCCAAATTTGTACACATCATTTGTAAACTGCTGCGAAGGTCATCAGCCTTGCATGTCATGAAACAGTCAGACTTCCAGGACACATGCACTAACTGCAAGGATCCTATATGCACACCATTGGACTAGATAAGCAATTACAGTTTTATCTAGGATGTAAATCACAACTGGATGAAAGGACCTATAGCCATTATGGGTTAAATATAAACCAAAAACAGATGAAAAATGTTGCTAGAATATATGAAAGAAAGTTCTAGAAACAATTCCAGCCAAAACATCTTCCTAGATAAATGCTTTAATACTTGGTACAGAATTAGAGCATTACATTTGGTCATCGAAAGTGAAGCCATGCTTTCGGAATGCCTGCTGACATAGTCATCTAAGGTTAAGGAAGACATTTTGGAAGACTTAGGCACCTTTTAAGTGGGTAAAAACTGAGTTATGACAATCAAAAAAGTGGCAATCAGAATATTAACAAGATGAAAGCACTAAGAATATTTTAATAAAATACTTAAAAATACAATAAGTACAACTACAAATGCTTGATCAGAACATGTTAAAAGTCCAACATGTTTTGGAAAGATTTCCTGCATCAGGGCATAAATTAACATAAAAACAAAGGGCCCGATATTGAATTGGGCGGGCTATGCACCACTACAGCGCATAGCCTTGCCCACTAACCCTTAACCCCAGATATTCAATGCCATGGCGATGGCATGGATATCCAGGGTCGCCGCAGATGCCCTGGAGCCGCAGAAGCTAACGCAGGCAAAACTAGGCTAACTTTTGCTATGCTTAGTTTTACCCACCAATCGCTAACTGGGTAGTGGTGCAGTATCGCTGCTTCCCGGTTAGAGAAAGTCTTCAATTCCGCTCCACCCTGGAATGCCCCCAACACAGCCCGCATAGCATCGGGGCGTGTAGCAGGGCTGGAAGGGGATATTTGATGGCACTAACAGTGTAAGTGCCATTGACTATCCTAATTTAAGACATTTACATGGTTTACTGGGCTATAAACCGTGTAAATGCCTTTTGAATACTGGGCCACAAGTTATGACAATCAAAAAAGTGGCAGTCAGAATATCAACAAGATGAAAGCATTAAGAATATTTTAATAAAATACTTAAAAACACAATAAGTGCAAGTACAAATGCTTGATCAAAACTTGTTAAAAGTCCATCAGGGCATGAATTACCATAAAAACAAATGACTTCTACAAACATACAGTAAAAACAAAAGAGTTCCTCCACGATCTGTGGTGCACAATTTAAAAATAACAAAAACACAGGCAAAGTATGAACATAAGAGTACAAACAACAGTTAAATCAAATAAAATGATAAAAAAGGAACTAAAAGGAACCATAAAGGATCTCTGACCTCCAGGAGATGTCACCATACGCACCCCTGGGTGGAACTAAAAGTATAATTTCCACTTACAACAAAACAAAATATATTTATTTATTTAACAGATTTTATATACCGTCTTTCTACAATTCAAGACGGTTTACATAAAAAAACAATGTGGCAGTATGTTTCAACTGTTTACATGGAACAAAGTAACAAAGAAATATAGGGAAAAAAATAAAGGAAAACAAAGTGAACAATTACATGATCAGTGAACAACTATTTACAATGGTATTTATATATATATGTTCTATCACAGTCCATAACAGAAAACACAGAGACATAAAAAAGAAAATCCATATTAAGAAAAACTTGCTGCAGAGCATCCAACTTCAGAGAAATGGCTACACAAATAACTCTTCCAAAACTGGGCAGCAGCCAATAAAGTCAGCTTAATGAATTAAAAAGGAAAAAAGGACAATTAGTGAGGCCGCAGGCAGGGTCCCGGCGGCCGTTGTTAACCGGGCGCGCGGACCGGTGCGGGGACCCTGCGCGTGGCCGCGTCTGAAGGCGCGTGGGTGGGGGAATAATTCAAACCCATTGGCTCCCGGCGAATGCAATCGCTCGGGAGCCAATGGGATGCTGCCGGGGGAGCACGGCTTAAGAGGGGAGGCATCGGCACGCGGTCAGTCGCAGCGGTGAGTCCTGCGGTGTGCCGGCTTTTCTTCCTTTCTGGTCCTGTTGTGCTGGTGTGGCCTGGGTTCGGCGGCGGCTGCGGTTGGTGTCGCATCTGTGAAGGCAGGTGCCATTTCGGGGTTACAGTAGGCCGGGTGTTCGGGCCACGTGGGGTCATATTGGGGGAGTGTGGTTGGTGTGGTGCGGGGGGTGCGGGCCTGCGGATTGGCTGGGGGAGCTTTCTGGTTAGCAGGGACTTATTTCCCCTCACTGTTTGCCTACCTCTCACCATCTTGCAAAAAAAAAAAAAGGCAGAGAAACCAAACCACAGAAGACAGCTTGGATAGTTGCAGGTGGTTTGAAGTGTTCTTAACTTGCTGAGGCTTCTGCAGGGCTTTTGTCGCCGCGTGGGGGTCGCGGGGGTGGGGTGAGGGGGCGGGGCAGGTCTGCGGAGCGTCGGGTGGCCCCTGCCAGGGATGGGGAGGGGCTTGGGGGAGGGTGTGGATGATGTGTGGGGTTCAGCTAGAGAACGGGGATTGCGGGGGGGGTGCCGGTTAGGAGGGGGGTTTCGAAGGGCCGGGGATCGGGGCAGGGGCGTGGGGGGGGCAAGCGGGGGGGGCCAAAAAAGGGAAAGCGAGGGGAAAGGGGTGCACACCTCGCGGGGCGTGCCGGGCTAGCGTTGCATTGCCCGGGGGAGGGGAGACTCTTGGTGTGGGTGTCAGGGGGAGTGCGGTAGATGGGGGGAATGGTGGTACTGGGGGAGTAGCTGCTGTTGGGAGGGTGGTGCAGGGGCAGAGCGGCGCGCTGCCGGGTGGTGGGGCTCCTGGCTTTCCGGGGGTGCCTCCTGCGGCAGTGTGGCCCGCTGCAGGGGGGGGCTTTGCGCCGGTGGGTGGGCTCTCGCCTTGGGACTACTGGGCGAGTGGGGGTCAGGGCACTTCGTCAGCGGATTGGCGAGCGCCATGGTCCCCCATGTGGCCTTCGGCAGGTTCCCCCCCTGTTTTTTCTTTTTTGTCCCCGCAGGTTCAAGGGATGACCCAGCCTCAGTGGGGACTCAGTCCCGGCAGCCCGAGTTGGTTGACGATGGCGGATGGTGGCGCGGTGGCGCCGAGGAGTTCCGCGGAGGTGGAGGCTGCTGGGGTACAGGACGCTGCAGCTCGGCGTAGCGGAAGGTGTCACCAACGGGATCACGATGCTGCTTCGCCTTCTGCGCTGGATGGACCGGCCCTGCAGGCCGCTGGTGAGTTGTCTGGGGAGCGGGATGGGGAACTGTCGTGCTCGTTGGCGCTGGATCGTGCGGGGCGCGGAAGAAGAGGCGTCGATCCTGTCGGCGGCGTCGTAGCTCCGATTCCTCGTCCTCTTCCTCGTCGGAGGATTCTTCTTCGTCTTCCTTGGGTGCGGTTGCGAGGCCGGAGGTCGATAGTTGCGGGGTGGCTGGGGCTCGGCTGGGTGGGGGGGCCCCATCCGTTGTGGCGTTTCCGGAGTTGTGGGAAGGGGTTCCAAAGAAGTTGCAAAAGAAAATTCGGAAGCGACGGTATATAGATATTTTTCGGTTGCTGGAGGGCAGGAAGAGGTCGGGGGAGAGTCGTAAAAAGCGGAAGGAGGATGAGAAGGCGGGTCGGATTCGGAAGGTGGCACGCACTGTGGTGAACTGGACATGGGCGTTTCTGCACCTGGCCAGCGTGTGGGGGCATTATTCGCCGGAACGTACTATGGTACTATGGTACGTTGCTGGCGTATGCTGATTCTATTTTGGAGGCTTCTCAAACGCACGAGGGTTGGGGGTGGTTAAACTATGACGAAAGGTTTCGGGATAAGATGGAAGAGAATAGACTTTTGTCATGGGGCACGCAAGACATCAACCTATGGTTGACTCAAATGTCTGCTAGAGCGGGCTCCTCCGCTGGGGGGTGACAGTGGGACCTTCCAGGGGGGGCCGTTCCTTTCGGCCGGGCGGGGGGGGGCTTGCAACCGAAAGTCGGGTCGGGTGGGGGCAGCGATGTGTGCTGGCGTTTTAATAGGACCACCTGCCCATTTCCGGACTGCAAGTTCAAGCACCTCTGTTCAGTGTGCGGCGGGGGTCACTCCGCTGTTAAGTGCAGCAGAAGGGGGCCCGACGGTGCCGCTGGGTCGGGACCCAAGTCCCAGTGAGTGGAGCTGCTTGGCCCCGACTCCGGTGCGTTCGGAATCTTTGCGGGGTTGGCTGTAGCACTACCCGCGGAAGCGGGATAGGGAGGTGTTACGGGCGGGTTTTCAGTCGGGTTTTGTTATCCCAGTTAGGGGTGTAGTGAGGGCTACTAGTGCCAGGAATTCTCCTTCGGTGCGACGGTTTGCAGGTGTGGTGCAGGACAAATTGGTGACTGAGCTGAGGCTGGGTCGGATCGCGGGTCCCTTTCTCGATCCGCCTTTCCCGGACATGGTGGTTTCTCCTTTGGGGATTGTGCCTAAGAAGGCCCCGGGTAAGTTCCGGCTCATTCACAATTTGTCCTGTCCGTCGGGTGCGTCGGTGAATGATCACATCCCGCGGGAGCTGTGCACGGTTCGATATGCGTCTTTTGACAGGGCGGCTGAGCTGGTGAGGGCTGCTGGGCCGGGGGCGTGGATGGCGAAGGTGGATATTGATTCCGCCTTCCGATTGTTGCCTGTGCATCCTTCCTCTTTTCCGTTGTTGGGTTTCCATTTTCTAGGGATGTATTATTTTGATAAGTGTATGCCTATGGGCTGCTCTGTTTCCTGTTCTTACTTCGAGAAGTTCAGTACTTTTTTGCACTGGGCTTTGTGTCAGAAGACTGGCTTGCGGAATGTGGTGCATTACTTGGACGATTTCCTGTTCATTGGTTCGACCCATTCCGATGAGTGTCAGTCGTTGTTAGCCGGGTTCCAGGAGTTGTCGCTGGAGTTGGGCGTGCCGTTGGCGGGAGACAAGACGGAAGGGCCTACGACCCGGCTTACATTTCTGGGCGTTGAATTGGACTCAGTTGATATGATCGCGCGGTTGCCACAGGAGAAGGTGGCTAGTCTTCGAGCGTTGGTCGCCAACGTTCTGGTGTCCTCTAAGATCTCCTTGCGTGAGATGCAGGCCTTGCTGGGCTCGCTGAATTTTGCCTGTTGGGTAATCCTGATGGGTAGAATTTTTTCCAGGTGTTTAGCTGCTTCGACGGCTGGGGTGCGGAAGCCTCACCACCGGATTAGAGTTACGGCACCTATGAGGGCAGATCTTCGGGTTTGGAGCCGATTTTTGGAGGATTTTAATGGAACTTCAGTTTTGCTGGGCGCGGAGGTGTCCAGCGCAGAGTTGGAGCTGTTTACTGATGCTGCTGGAGGTATTGGATTCGGGGTTTACTTCAGGGGGGCCTGGTGTGCGCATCGTTGGCCCCCGAGTTGGTGCGATGCGGGGCTGACCTCTAACATCACCTTCCTAGAGTTGTTTCCGATTTTGGTTGTTCTTAATTTATGGCCGGATCGGTTGCGGGATAGGCGGATTGTTTGGTGGTGTGATAATAAGGCTGTGGTTAGCGTTGTTAATCGTTTCTCCCCGAAATGCTTACGGGTGACTAGGTTGATGCGCGAAGTGGTGTTAGCATGCTTATCTTTGAATGTCTCTGTTCGGGCCCAGCACCTTCTGGGTTGCAAGAATCAGATCGCTGACGCTCTTTCTCGTTTTCAGTGGGAGCATTTCCGTACTCTGGCCCCGGAGGCGGATACAGAAGGGTCCAGAGTCCCCGAGACATTGTGGAGCATTGGACTGGAGAGATGCTGAGCCTGCTGCAAAGTTCGGTGGCTACCGGGACTTGGTTGGCGTACCAGCGTGGTTGTGACCAGGTGGTTGCGTTCCTGGGTGAGAGGGGGTGGCTGGCGGAGAGGGCCCCTGATGCCCTCATTGGCAGTTATATAGCGTATGCCCGAGGTCGCGGGCTGTCTAGAGCTGCGGTTCGTTCGCAGCTGGCGGGGTTTAACTTTTTTGCGTGCGCCGTGGGCTGGGGATGTGCGGCTGGGGGAGTTTTGGCTCATCGCCTGTTGCGGGGGTGGGAGCGGCTTCGGCCGTCCCCTGCGGATCGCCGGAAGCCCATTACGCATGAGCTGCTGGCGCGCCTCCTGGCGGTATTGCCTCAGGTGGCTTCCTTGCCTTTTGAAGTGGTACTGTTCCGGGCTGTGTTCTGTCTCGCTTTTTTCGGGGCTTTTCGGATTGGGGAGCTGGTGGCGAACTCGGGCAGGCAGGGGGCTGGGGGAGGCTTACTCAGACATCATGTGCATTTAGAGGGCGGCCGGTTGCGGATCCTTTTAGAGAAATCCAAGACGGATCAGCGCGGTCAGGGTTTGTGGGTCATTTTGCGGGAGGTCGCGGGTCTTATTTCGTGCCCTGTGCGGGCGGTGAGGGGGTACTTGGGGGTGCGTCCTGATCGGGCTAGAGTTCTTTTTCTGCATGAGAATGAACGGGTATTGACCCGTTTTCAGGTTGCGGCAGTGCTTCGACTGGCGATGGGCTCCTTGGGAGAGGACCCCTTTTTCTTTGCCCCTCACTCTTTTCGTATTGGCGCGGCTACTAGTGCGGCGAGGGCCGGGATGTTGGCTGACGAAGTCCGGTGTATCGGCCGGTGGCGGTCTCGGGCTTTCCAGGGTTACATACGGTTATGATGGGCTTGCTTGGTTGGGGTGGGGGGTGTACTGACTGTTCATTTGTTTTTCAGATGGGGATATTGAGCCTGCTGGTGCCTGGGTGGTGGGGCACTCGTTTGTCCATTGGGCTGGTCAGCGTGCTGCCATTCGGCCTGGGGGCCTGAATTTGCGGATGGATCCTGCAGTGGTGTCGGTCTCATGGCTGGGCTAAACAAAAAAGGGGGGTTTGTCTTCGTGAATGACTAATATAGAAAATGTAAATTCCTCATTCAACTCTTAAACAGTGCTACCAGAATCAATAATCCCAAAATTTAGTCACAGCACAGCCTCAGAAACAGCCTTAGGCACTTAGTTATTCTGGGTTAAATGTATAATACTCCCAGACTCGTGCCGGTGTTTACATCAATGGCTGAATATCATTTTTTGTAAATCATGTCATCAGTTCTTATATTGAGCAATAATATCAAAAATAATGATAATAATCCAAAAAATACTTAGCTCATGTTAAGCCATAGGACTGTGCTGAATATTTCACTCATTATAAAACTTTCTCTTCCTCTTTCTTCTTTTTGTCGTTTTATTTTTATATATAGACAACTTTCTTCCACATGTGATTGCTGATATAAACCACGTCCCAACGCCAGTTTATTAAGGCGCCCATGCGTTTCGCCAAATGGGTTTTTCAAGGGACTTATAGCATAACGTGGAATGTATTTCTGTGAATAAAGACATTAAAAATGGTTGATCTGTGCAAAAACAATTCAATCTGGACATGACAAAGAAGAATATCACTTCTAAATGTATTGTATCAATTAAAAACAAATGAATGAGAAATTCAAAGAAACCTTATGAATGCGAGCGGCCCGGTAACTCGAAACTTGGTCTCCTGCTGATGAACCTGGAAGACTCAATAAACGCCGCGCATGCGAGTTTGCAGCTGTGACATCACAGTTTAAATGTCCCAAACTAGAGCGTCCTATTGGTTGGTCAAACAATACATGCCGCCCAATCAATGCTTTGATTCAGGCCAGTAGGATGCACCGTGGCTAATGTGTAAATCCATTTCTGTTCTTTATACAAAAGTCGCTGATCAAGAGTTTTGCCTGAAACAGGTCCAGACATCATTTCGATGCACCAACAACGGAGCTGTGAAAAAGTATGATGGTGAGATAAGCAATGTTGTACTAGGGGAGCTTCTCTCCGGGCACACCGGAGCCGGCTAGAATGTTCTTGCATGCGAACCTGAAAACAGCGGATGGTCTTACCGATATACAACAAAGCACATGGAGGAAGAGAAAGTTTTATAAATAATGAGTGAAATATTCAGCACAGTCCTATGGCTTAACATGAGCTAAGTATTTTTTGGATTATTATCATTATTTTTGATATTATTGCTCAATATAAGAACTGATGACATGATTTACAAAAAATGATATTCAGCCATTGATGTAAACACCGGCACGAGTCTGGGAGTATTATACATTTAACCCAGAATAACTAAGTGCCTAAGGCTGTTTCTGAGGCTGTGCTGTGACTAAATTTTGGGATTATTGATTCTGGTAGCACTGTTTAAGAGTTGAATGAGGTCTCATGGCTGGGGCAACGAGGACTCCGTTGGCTGCAGCTGCTACCTTTGCTTCGGCACCATATGAGGACGTCACGGCAACCGGCAGTGCTGATTCTGCATTTAGAGGGCAATGACCTTGTCTCTTGGTCCTGTCGTCAGCTGATTAGAGCGGCGCAGGACGACTTGGCAGTGGTGTTGGACATGCTCCCTGGGACCATTTTGTTGTGGTCGGACATTATCCCTCGGCCTGCGTGCTGGAGCCAGCGGCGCTGGTCGAGAGGATTGACTAAGATAAACCGTCAGATTGGTCGTTGGGTTTGTGGTCATGGGGGTTATCAGATTATGCATTCATGAGTTGAGGTGGGTTGCGCTGGTCTTTATAGGAGTGATGGCGTCCATTTATCCCCAGTTGGCATGGACCTGCTCCTTAATGACTGGCAGGAGGCTTTGGAGTATGTTGTTTTGCGGGATAGCCACTGGTCGCAGCTTTAAGTTTTGGGGGGCGGCGCATCGACAGACCTGTCGCATGTGCTGGTGGCGGGATCCCAGAGGTTCCGGGGTCCGGTGCCTCAAGGTACACTTGGGCGGGGGTTGGGGTGCCCCTGACCCGTATTAACCCTGGCCGGCTTTTGCTATGGGCATGGCTAAGTCGGGAAAAGGGAGGGAAACTTGCCGGGGGCAAGTGTAGGGCCGTAGCGGTGGTAGGCACTTTGCTAAGGCATGGCTGGTGTGGTACTACTCCGCTGTCAGGCCTGGTTATGGTTTGTATTTGGCATATTGTTAATATCAATAATTAATAAAGCTGCGACCAGTTACGTTCCCATAAAATGGTGTGGTGTTTTCTTGAAAGTTGGAGGGTTTGGGGGGTGGTGGAGGGGGGGGGGAGAGAAGGGGCTGGGGAGTGGGTTGTTTGTGGCAGGGCCCGGAGCACCGGGTACGCTTGCCTCGGTTATTAGTGAGGCCGCGGGCAGGGTCCCGGCGGCCGTTGTTAACCGGGCACGCGGACCGGTGCGGGGACCCTGCGCGCGGCCGCGTCTGAAGGCACGTGGGTGGGGGAATAATTCAAACCCATTGGCTCCCGGCGAATGCAATCGCTCGGGAGCCAACGGGATGCTGCCGGGGGAGCGCGGCTTAAGAGGGGAGGCATCGGCACGCGGTCAGTCGCGGCGGTGAGTCCTGCGGCGTGCCGGCTTCCCTCCCGCCCTCCCTTAGGTACACGTTTGGGGTGTGCTCGCTCTGGGGTGTTGCAGCTTGGGGGGGGTGGGGCGGGATCCCGGAGGTTCCGGGGTCCGGTGCCTCAAGGTACACTTGGGCGGGGGTTGGGGTGCCCCTGACCCAGATTAACCCTGGCCGGCTTTTGCTATGGGCATGGCTAAGTCGGGAAAAGGGAGGGAAACTTGCCGGGGGCAAGTGTAGGGCCGTAGCGGTGGTAGGCACTTTGCTAAGGCATGGCTGGTGTGGTACTACTCCGCTGTCGGGCCTGGTTATGGTTTGTGTTTGGCATATTGTTAATATCAATAATTAATAAAGCTGCGACCAGTTACGTTCCAATAAAATGGTGTGGCGTTTTCTTGAAAGTTGGAGGGTTTGGGGGGCGGTGGAGGGGGGGGGAGAGAACTGGCTGGGGAGTGGGTTGTTTGTGGCAGGGCCCGGAGCACCGGGTACGCTTGCCTCGGTTAATGACAGTTGCATGAGACATTGTCTGCTAAACCCACAGTCCAAACAGCTCTGTATATTAAGTATTAGCATATTGTAAGGATTAGCGTATGTGTCTCATATCCCCTCGTGTTAAATGTATCCCCCAATTGTGTTGTGACTACTTTGATTGAAGGATAAGGTGGTATACAAAACTTTATAAATAAATAAATAAACACAAAACTTCCTTTACCATAAATAAACCACTGTCACCAGAAACTGAACAAAACACAGCTTCTATTTTTAAAATGTGACAGGCACACATAAAAATAGCTATCCATATAAAACATGCAAAAAGTATTAAAACCAATAGAAAGATTACAGCCTTATAGCCAACAGTCAATATATAACCAAAAACAGTATTTTTAAAAGCAAAATCAAACTGGCTCAGAATAATGACATTCTCACCTTAAAACTGCTATCAAAACAGGCAGACAACCCTTAAAGAACATAAGAACATAAGATATGCCATACTGGGTCAGACCAAGGTCCATCAAGTCCAGTATCCTGTTTCCAACAGTGGCCAATCTAGGTCATACGTACTGTGGCGCCGCCCCTACTCGGCGGTTGCCTAGTGAAGGCAGCGGGCCATCACATATCTTATATTTTTACTTGAACTCCAAGACCTCTGGAGGTGTAGTTGTGTGTAAAAACAGTCCAAGTGGTTTTCAGGCCAACACAGGAAAAATTTATTCAAATTTTATCGTTTTACAGTCAGGCTTTGCAAACAGACCTTTCGTAGAAAATCCTGAACACCATAACAGAAAGAAGGATATTTTCTCCAAATCAAAACTTTGTCACCAAACTGTATTCCAGCAGTGCTATAAACAAACTGTTTCTTACAGCAGCTTAACAGAGGAACTTTTTTTTCCAAAAACAAACAGCTGAAAGTAATGGCAATTAGCAGAGTCCAGCAAACCTACAGCTTCCTTCAACAGCTTAACGTTTTAGCTACCGGACATTTTCTGCTTGTCAGCACAAATACTAGAAAATTGCTGCATTAAAACATTCACTTCAGCACAGATATCGTTGGTGCTTTAATCTTGAGAGTTCTTTCTCTCTCTCCTAAGCTTCCTGTATACAAAAATCAGGATAAACGGTTTTCTGGATTTCCCTCTCAGTTAAACCGTTAAGCTTTCCTTAATCTGAAGTCATGCAGAAAGAGCATTCCATCAATGAGTCTGTGGAATCCTGTTCCTCTCCACCAGGTTCTATTTCCATGTCTTCCTCCTCTGCATTACATGTCACCGGGTTTAAAACAGGCTCGGGAATTTCAAGTTTTACTTCTTTTAAAAGTCTGAACAGTCTTTCCCCCTGAGCTTTCCTTTCCCCTTCTGGGTTTGTAGTATAGCTATGAGACTTCTTCCCCTTTAATAAACCCTTTAAAGGCTTTGTCTCTCTCAGCTTATCTTTAGGAACATTCTTCCTGGCAGGCTTTCTACATGACACAATTTCTTCCTCAGAATCTTGTAAGCTTATCTCTGAGTCTGGGTTATATTCCTTAACCCCCACAGACTTTTCCCTCCTACCTCTGAGCTTGGCTGTGAACCTCCTACAGCATGGGCTTTTCCAGGAAGTAGTAGCGTCGTCTGAATCAGAGCTGCCTTGGGAATCACTGCAGTGTCTGTTTCCAGACCCTCTAGGCTTTCCAGCACTGAAGATTGGTTCCTCTTCAGTCTGGTCTGAGACTTCCTGCTCTAGCTTACTTACAGCCAGCCTTCTCACTTCCTCTCTCCTGGAAGGAGTGTGATTAGCCCTGGTTCTGGCTCCTTCACAACTGCTGTCTCTGAAGCTGTTCCCGTGTCTCCAACTGGATCTGTTGCCTGAACTACACCTGCTGCCTTGTGTTCCCTTTCTGTTTCTGTTCCTGCTTGAACTCTCTCTGAAGTCTTCACCTCGAGTTCTGCTTTCACTTCCTCCATTGCTCTGTGTTTGTGTGAGCTTAAATGTTTGAAAGTGACGTTCCTCTCTTGGCCCCACCCACAGGTGTTTCCTATCTCTAATAATGGAGTCTGGGTGTGGTCTGAGCCTGGCTTTTGAAGTGTGTTTTTTTCCACTACCTTCCTTCTGGAACCTGTGTTTTGGTGAGCCCTTCCCCCACACAGAAGAAAAAGTTTCATTTTTTTCTGTTTTCCAGGGTTGTGCTGCACTCTCCTTACCACAGTACCTAGCAGTTTCCCCAAAAGACACAGGTTCTGCAATGCTTGTACTGGGTCAAGCATTGATATCCTGTGTCCCTTCTTAATAATGGTTTATGGACCTTTCCTCCAGGAATTTGTCCAAACCTTTTTTAAACCCAGCTACACTAACAGTCTTTACTACATCCTCCGGTAACAAATTCCAGAGTTTGATTATACATTGAGTGAAAAAATAATTTCTTTTATTAGTCTTAAAAAGTTTACCCTGTAGCTTCATTGCATGTCCCCTAGTCTTTCTATATTCTGATAACGTAAACAATCAATCTACATTTACCCGTTCCACTCAGTTCATTCGTTTTTTAGACTTCTATCATATCTCCCCTCAGCCGTCTCTTTTCCAGGTTAAAGAGCCCTAACCTTTTTAGCCTTTCTTCATAGGAGTATCTTTCCATCCCCTTTACCATTTTGGTGGCTCTTCTCTGAACCTTTTCTAATAACACTATATCCTTTTTAAGATATGGCGATCAGAATTGCACACAATATTCAAGGTGCGGTCTTACCATGGAACGATATAGAGGCATTATAATATCTTTTGTTTTATTTTCCATTCCTTTCCTTATGATACCTAGCATTCTATTTGCTCTCTTGGCTGCCGCTGCACACTGGGCCGAGGGTTTTAACATGTTATCCGCAATGACGCCTAAATGTTTTTCCTGGGTGGTGGTTCCTAATGTGGAACCTTGCATCGTGTAACCATAGTTTGGGTTGTTCTTCCCTAGGTGCATAACTTTGCACTTGTCCACATTAAATTTCATCTGCCATTTTGATGCCCAGTCTTCCAATTTATCAAGATCCTCTTGCAATTTTCCACAATCCTCTTGGGTTTTAACAACTTTAAATAGTTTTGTGTCATCTGCAAATTTGACAACCTCACTCGTTATTCCACTTTCCAGGTCATTTATGAATATGACAAAAAGCAGTGGACCCAGCACTATTCACCTTTCTCCATTGGGAAAATTGGCCATTTAGCCCTACCCTCTGTTTTCTATCTTTTAACCAGTTTCTGATCCACAGTAGTACACTGCCTCCTATCCCATGACTCTTTAGTTTTGCCAAAGGTCTCTGATGAGGGACCTTGTCAAAGGCTTTCTGAAAGTCCAGATACACTATATCAACCGACTCACCTTTGTCCACCTGTTTATTCACACTTTCAAAAAAACATAACAGATTAGTAAGACAAGATCTTCCTTGTCTAAAGCCATGTTGTCTGTCTCCCATTAGGCCATGACTATCTACATGCTGAGTAATTTTATTCTTTATGATGGTTTCTACCATTTTTCCCGGTACTGACATGAGGCTCACTGGTCTGTAGTTTCCCGGATCACCCCTGGAACCATTTTTTAAAAATTGGTGTTACATTGGCAATCCTCCAATCTTCAGGTATTAGAGATGATTTTAATGATAGTTCACAGATTACTAATAGCAGGTCTGCAATCTCATAATCTCAAAGCCAGCAACAAAAGCTAATGAACCACTAAAATCAATAAAACCAAAAGATACTCCTTGGAAAACTTACTAAATCACCGTTTCTCCATGTATAACAGGATATAGTTGGTGCGATACGGCTGCCGGCTGCCATTTGAGAAGGCTTTTCCGCTGAAACAATCTGACTGACATTGGCATGAAAACAAGGCTGACCTTGATGAAAATTTTAAAAATTATAAAAACAAGCAAAAAGAAGGAAGTGACATCACCGGGCAGAGAGTGGCTTAACTTTTGAGCTCCCATTGGGGTGCATTAAACAGCGGAGAAAAGTGTGCTATTACCCCCTTATTTATTTATTTTATTTTTATTTTATTTTATTAACATTTCTTATATACCGCGCTATTATAATCAGTGCGGTTCACAGAAGAACAGAAACACACTGCAATGCGGTATGATGCATTGAGTTTACATGGAACAGGTGGTCAAAAACTTGGATGAACTGGGGAGAACTATATACATATTATATACAATTATAGTATTCAGACGGGGCATGTAGGATTCATAGTGGCTGGGGGCGCTCTTGTGATGGGGGGAGCAGGAGGTGGCGGTTGATTATCCATTGTCGACCGGGGGCTGTTCAATGGGATGTGGTAGGCGACAACACGCCTGCCTGCCATCCCAACAATCCATCATGCCTATCCACAAAAAAATGGTGAAATTTAAGTCCTCCTATGCGAGTAATGACACCCATCAGTTGCAGGACTCAGCGGACCACATAGCTTCTGGGGAGGACTCCGAGGATGATCTGGAGCGAGCGGAGGAGAACTGCACACGTGGCAATATTTGGGATTGAATGGGCACCCTGAAAAAGGAAATCATTTCCAATCGGGGGTAGATTTGGGACGCAGGGTGACCTGCATGATCTGGGGAGCCAAGTGGAGGGCCTGGAAGAGGAGGCAGACCTACAAGCCGAGAAAGAGAGCTCCGCGGCAACCCAGATGCAGCAGCTCCGCGTGGAACAGGAGCTCTTGAAAGATAAGATGGACGACTTAGAGAACCGTATCCGAGGGAGTAATTTAAGAATTTGGGGGTTCCAGAAGCAGATCACTATTCACATGCATCTTCAGTGGTCCAAAAAATGTGCCAGCTGCTTCTACAGAACCCCTTCAACAAGGCCGAGGTTGAGCTCATTGGAGTGGAATGGGCTCAGAGAGCATTTGGGCCGCCGATAGCAAGGAGACCGAGAGACATTATGGCCTGTTTGGCCTCATTCGCACAAAAGGACTGGGTAATGTGGGTGGCAGCCCAGAAAGACCACTATGCCTGGGATGGTGTGGACATTGAACTGTTTCATGATTTGTTGGTGGGAACTTTGCAGCACCAGAGAGCCATGCGGCCGGTGACGCAATACATATGGGGCAAGAAGGCCAAGAATCACTGGCTTTTCCTTTTTGCCCTCCTTTTGTATGTCAATGGTCGGAGCTTCTGGGTGCATACAGCAGATGAGGCCTGGGCAATTATCCGTCAGGACCCAGCACCAAATCTACCAGAGTGGCCGCCAGTCATGGGGCAGCCTGCACAGTCACTTCCTTTCTTGAGTTGGGAGAGGGTCCCAGCCAAGGGCCAATGACTGAGGCGGAGGTCGGGTGGCCCTGACAAAGGTGCGTTTCCTGGAGAAGAGGAGCATCATCCAGCCACAGGAACGTTCCCTGGGACAGGGGTTTGGTCTGCAGTTACTGGGATGTTTAATTTAGTAATGTTATGGGAATTCTGTTGTATTATTTAAGCATTTGTCTGGTTGAACGTTGGTGGGGGAGTGAGTGGAAGAATGGGTGGGGGATTATTTTGTCAGTGGCTGTTGTGGGGTGCATGCATGGGGGATGGGGGATGGATGAAGTGTGCTGGTTCATTGTGGGGGGAATAATGGGGCACCCATGGGGGGGGTCTCTTCCTCAATATAAGGCTCAGAGTGCGGCTCCGTGTGAAGGGAGAAGGAGGATACAGGGAAGGATAGGGGGGGAAAGGTATTTGCACCAAAGGTGGGACAGTTGAGGAAGGGATTGGGTGAATGGTCTGTAGATTAAAAGCAGGGACGTTGAATGTGCGGGGCCTCAATTCTCCACAAAAGTGGAAAATATTGTTGCGGGAGGTTCAGGATCGACACTGGCAGGTGGTATTTGTACAGGAGATGCATTTGCAGGAGAGAGATGAACGTTTGTTCAGTCCTCAGACCTTTCAAACTTTGTGGTGGAGGGGGGCAACCACAGGCGGGCAGCAATGGCGATCATGATTAAAGGAGATGTTCCCTTCATTTTGGGTGGGACCTATCGGGAAAATGGATGGGCGGGCACTGGTGGTTTTGGAGGAACTGTATGGGGAAACAGTGATGCTAGTCTCTGATTATGGCCCCAATGCAGAGAAAGCACCCTTTTGGGGTGACATGCGAAGGTGAATAGAGGGGAAGGTCCATAGTAGGGTCTTGGTGAGGGGTGACTGCAATATTGCATTGGATGGACGGTCATGGGGGAGTGAGGTGGGATGACCCCGGGCTGAAGGCCATGAAAGGCTGGCTACGTGAGTTTGGGTTGGTGAATCTATGGAAGACGTTAACCCCACTACTCGGGATTACACCTTCTTCTCAATGGTTCATTCGTCTTATAGCCAGATCAATTATATTTTCAGGGCTGTCTATTGGATGGATGGCCTGGATCGTGCTAAAATTGGTCCCATCACATGGTCGGATCATGCTTCCTTAGAAGCATGATTTGGAGCTCTGAAGGAACCACTTCATTGGACCTTCTGGAAGCTTAACTAATGAATATCTCTTGCAGGGGGAGGAGGTGATTCCGCAGTTGGAAAAGGTGATTGCTGACTATTTGGAATTCAATGATACAGGGGAGATGGCAACGGGGATGCTTTGGGATGGGTTCAAGGTGGTACTTCAGGGCCATTTGATCCAGCTGGGGGCCTTGAGGAAACGCCAGCACGAGGAGCAGACCCATAGGCTCACTTCCCAGTTGGAGGCTCTTGAACAGGCTCACAAACAACTGGGGGATCCAAGGGTGCGGGCGCAGTTGGAGGATATTAGCCAGCAGTTGAATGCACTTCAATTGGAGCGGATATCGTACCAATTGCAATGTGTGCACCAGATTTACTATGAGTTCGATAATAAGTCAGGCACTATCTTGGCTAGTAAATTACGGGCCAGAGCAAGGTGCCATGCTATTGGTAAGTTAAAGGGGCCCCAGAATAAGCTAATGTATAAGGGGGTGGAAATAGGGACCAATTTTTGAACTACTATAAAACACTACATGCTGCGGACCCCCCGGCGGGGTTTAATGATATTGCAGAATACCTGCATAATAGGAGAGAGGGTTGTGGGCAATTCAATGCCCCAACTGATGACTTGTTAGATCAGGCTCCTGAAAGAGGTGCAGTCGGTAATCAAGGGGCTGGCACCCCACAAGGCACCTGGCCTCAATGGCATCAGGGGACTTTTGTATAAAAAGCTATCAGGTGTGTTGGGACCCCTATTGCTGCGAGTCTTTAATGCGACATTGCAGGGGGAGAGCCTTCCTCCTTCTATGCATCAAGCTGCCATCATTGCGATCCCTAAACCGGGGAAGAACCTGGCGGTGTGCGGGTCTTATCGCCCTACCTCACTGGTAAAAAGGGATGTCAAAATCTTAGCAAAGGTCTTGGCTGTACTGCTGGGACCCATGCTTCCTGGAGTAGTACATCCCGACCAGACCGGGTTTATTCAGGGGCGACAAGCAGCAGATGTTGTGCGGTGGATATTTCAGTTTTTTGGATAGTGTGTAAAGAGCAGCAGCAGGCTATGCTATTATCTATCGATGCTGAGAAGGCCTTTGATAGGGTTCGCTGGGATTTTCTTTTTGCAGTATTGGAGCGATTGGGTCTGGGTCCGCATTTTTTGTCATGGACCAGGGTGCTCTATGCTGCGCCAGAAAAAACAGTCTATGTCAATGGGGGCTATTCCAAGTTCTTTCCTTTGGGGCACGGGACGCGGCAAGGGTTCCTGTTGTCCCGTTGTTTTTTGTGCTAGTTATGGAAACCCTCACAGCTATGGTGCGGGCCCTTGGAGATATTCGGGGTATTGCTGTAAGTCCTTCTCAGCATGAGATCACTTTGTTTGCTGATGACCTGTTGTTTACAATCTCGGCCTCCTTCACCACTCTCCCGATGCTTTTTCATGAGTTAAAGGTGTATGGGGCACTTTCGAGGTTTAAAGTTAATCTTGACAAAACGGAGGCTTTTGCACTCACCCTCAGGTGGTGCAGACTTTGAAGACCTCCTACCCCTTTCGCTGGATGACTCAGTCTATTAAATATCTGGGTGTCCAGGTGACTTCTACTCCCGCCGACCTATATGTGGTCAATTATCCTCCCTATCTGATTCGGTGGCAGAAAGGAGAGTTGTTTTGGTTGGGCTGGGTAGCAGCCTTAAAGATGAATGCCCTCCCTCGGTTGCTGTACCTGTTTTATACCTTGTCTGTTCAGGTGGCGGCTACGAACCTTTGCTGCCTTCAGAGACAGGCTTTTGATTTTGTTTGGGGAGCCAGCTGTCTCCTTGTGAGTCACCGGGTCATGTATTCTGCCTGTCGGAGGGGAGGTTTGGGAGTACCTGATTTCGGGCTATATCATGCCACCTCTCAGGTGCGTCAAGTTTTTGAATGGCAGGTGAGCAATCTGAATCCTAAGCGTTTTAAGGAGGTCGAACAGTATTGGTTGGGCATTTTGGCTTTACAGTATTTCCCATGAATACCGGGTCCCGTTCCAGTGGGATGGTGGCAGGAGAATCCCTATTGTGGCATCTGTATTCTAAGTGGCGATGTGGCCGGCAGTGGCTTGTCTCTTCCACCTGATTTTCCATTCTGACTCCGGCTGGGGCAACTCCAGGGTTTCTTCCGGGATGAGAGGGGTTTGCCGTCATTGGGAGAAGATGGGCTTAGATATCTTTGCTAAATTTATTGAGGAGGGAGAGTTGCTCTCCTTTCCTATGCTTTGTGTGGAATATCACTTGCCCAGTGGAGATTTTTTTGCCCACCTCCAGATTACATACTCCGTCATCAGATTATAGAAAGACTAGGGGACATGCAATGAAGCTACAGGGTAAACTATTTAAGACTAATAAGAGAAAATATTTTTTCACTCAATGTGTAATCAAACTCTGGAATTTGTTACCAGAGGATGTAGCAAAAGCTGCTAGTGTAGCTGGGTTTAAAAAAGGTTTGGACAAATTGCTGGAGGAAAGGTCCATAAACCGTTATTTAAAGGGGCCCAGGATATCACTGCTTGACTCAATACAAGCATTGTGGAACCTGTGTCTTTTGGGGAAACTGCTAGGTACGTATGACCTAGATTGGCCACTGTTGGAAACAGGATACTGGGCTTGATGGACCTTGGTTTGACCCAATATGTCATATCTTATGCTCTTATGTTCACTACTTGCAAACAGCGAGACATTCACGTGACATACGAGGATGGGTATGATGGTCTGGAAGCAATGTGGTTGGGGTATTGGCAGAGTAGGGGACTCATCCGGTTGTTGTACTGTGACCTGCAGGGGACTCCCCTCCAGATGTTTCCACAACAGCAGATGTGGGAACGGGACTTGGGGAGGGAACTAAATGAGAAGGAATGGTTGTGGGTGAGTGAAAATCAATTGCATCAAGCCCTGTCTGTATCTGTGAGGGAGACTTCCTATAAGCTTCTCTATCATTTGTACTATACTCCAGCTTGACTCCATAGGATGTACCCTATCACAAGATCAC
The DNA here is from genome assembly GCA_033557465.1 of Ichthyophis bannanicus. Lineage (NCBI taxonomy): Eukaryota > Metazoa > Chordata > Amphibia > Gymnophiona > Ichthyophiidae > Ichthyophis > Ichthyophis bannanicus. The sequence goes on from CM066032.1 coordinate 1,240,833,544, forward strand.
CCTCCTGTTCCCCATAAAGTCAGCTACTTCCCCTCCTCCCCCTCTTCACTCCCAACTTTCCCCCTCTACCTCTGCTACCCTTTCTTCCTTTTCTGTGATCTCTGAAGAGGAAACTGAACACCTTCTTTCTTCCTCCAAACTCACCACCTGCTCCTCTGATTCTATCCCCACCCGTCTCCTAAGCCCAATCTCCTCCACTGTTGTCCCTTTCATCTCTCATATTCTCAACCTATCGCTCTCCACTGTAACTGTCCCTGCAGCCTTCAAGCATGCAGTAGTTACACCTCTCCTCAAGAAATCCTCACTTGATCTTACCTGTCCTTCTAATTATTGATCCATCTCCCCCCCCCCCTTCATTTCTAAACTACTTGAATATATGGTTCACTGCCGCTGCCTTGATTTCCTCTCCTCTCATGCCCTCCTGGATCCTTTACAATCTGGCTTTCGTCCTTTACACTCTACTGAAATGGCTCTTGCCAAAGTCTCCAGTGATTTGTTCCTGGCAAAATCCAAGGGCCTTTCCTCTGTCCTCATCCTTCTTCACCTCTCTGCTGCTTTTGACACTGTTGACCACAATCTTCTCCTTGATACCCTGTCCTCATTTGGTTTTAAGGGCTCTGTACTATCCTGGTTCTCCTCCTATCTTTCCCATCGCTTTTCAGTGTTAGTTCTGGTGGCTCCTCTTCTGCTGCTCTCCCGCTCTCAGTTGGTGTACCCCAAGGGTTCACTTCTTTTCTCTCCCTATACCAAGCCCCTTGGTGAGCTCATCTCTTCCCATGGCTTTCAGTATCATCTTTATGCTGATGACTCCCAGATCTACATCTCTATACCTGAAATCTCTCTGGCAATCCAGAGCCGGATCTCTGCCTGCCTTTCTGACATTGCTGCTGGGATGTCTCACCGCCGTTTGAAATTCTACATGGCCAAGACAGAGCTTCTTATTTTCCCCATAAAACCTCTTCTCCTCTTCTTCCTTTCTCAGTCTCTGTGGATAACTCTCTACTTCCTGTTTCCTCAGCTTGCAACCTTGGGGTTGTCTTTGATTCCTCTCTCTCCTTCTCCACACACATCCATCTGATAGCTAAGACCTACTGTTTCTTTCTCTATAACATCAACAAAATCTGCCCATTCCTTTCTGAACACACTGCTAAGACACCTATCCACCCCTTAATCACTTCCCATCTTGACTACTGTAACTTACTCCTTGCTGGTCTCCCCCTTTGAATCATCTCTCTCCCCTTCAATCTGTTCAACACTCTGCTTCATGGCTAATCTTCCGCCAGCCATGTCATGCCCATATTACCCCTCTTCTCAAGTCACTTCATTGGTTCCCTATCCATTTCCACATCCATTTCAAATTTCTCCTGCTGACCTATAAGTTCATTCACTCTGCAGCTCCTCACTACCTTTCTTCTCTTATCTCTCCTTACACCCCCCTTGGGAACTCCGCTCTTCTGGCAAATTGCTTCTATCTATGCCCTTCTCTTCCATTGCTAAATCCAGGCTTCACTCTTTTCACCTTGCTGCACCTTACGCCTGGAACAAACTTCCTGTGTCTGTATGCCAGGCATCTTCTCTGACCCTTTTCAAATTCAGGCTGAAAACTCACCTCTTCACTGCTGCTTTTGGATCTTGACTCATCTGATCTCCTTGTTTCTTTACCATTTCCCCTTGTTTTATCCCTGTCTACACCTTCTGTGTTGTCTGTCTTGACTAGATTGTAAGCTCTGATGAGCAGGGACTGTCTCTTACATGTCTGTGCAGCGCTGCGTACATCTTGTAGCCCTATACAAATGCTCAGTAGTAGTAGTAGTAGTAGTAGTAGTAGTAGTAGTATTGGAAGCAGTGTGGTATGCTGGGCACCTTTATTTATGTTTGGTGGAAATATCCATTGGTGATTTCATATTGGGGTGAGATTAGAAACCAATTAAAACATATTTTGTCTGGACATTGACTTGGACTTGGGACTTTGCTTATTGAGGATCTGTCCCAAGAGCTTGCCCGTGAAGTTGATCCAACTAATTTGGGCCTGTATACAAGTGGCCCGGAGTGAGTTCGCTTGGGCTTGGAAGCAGCCCTTGCCACCAGCGATGGACCAACAGAGGACCCAGCTGCACCGATATGTTTTGATAGAGCGACTTACAAACTGCGACATCAGAAGAGCAACAATTTCCACAAGCATTGGCAACCTGTGTTGGACTATCTAGCTGGTTAAGATACCTTTCGGAGGGGGGGGGAGGGTTCGTGGAGGGATGGGGGGGATTAAGTACTGTACAAAAATTTAAAAAACAATTTTAGTTGTTGTTAGTGTTTCTGCTGCTGTTGCTAAGGTTGTTGTTGTTGTTGTTGTTGTTAAGTGCCATCGAGTTAGAGTCGACTCATGGCGACCCTCTGGATAGCTATCCTAAATTGTGTTCGGTCTTCAGTCAGGCGGCTCATTGTTGACAGACTGGTACCCGTAGCTGCTGTTATTGTATCGATCCAGTTGACAGACTGGTACCCGTAGCTGCTGTTATTGTATCGATCCAGTTGACAGACTGGTACCCGTAGCTGCTGTTATTGTATCGATCCAAATGTTGTTGTACCAAATGTTTAATAAACATTAAATAATAAAAAAAAAAAACAAGTAAAAATAAAAAGAAAGAAGCCCCCATTTTGTTATATTCAGGGCTTCTTTTATTTTATTTTTGCTTGTTTTTATGATTTTAAAATTTTTTCATCAAGAGTAGCCTTGTTTTCATGTTGCTGTCAGTCAGGTCGTTTAAGCGGAAAAGCATCCTCAAATGGCAGCCGGATTGGGGCAGAAGCGGGAGATAGAAGACAAAATAAACTATAATGTAATGCCAGCATGTGCAGGTAAGCTCTACGTTATGGTTTGGGGTCATTTCCGCTGCTGCAGGCCCCAGAGAGAGGTGGCACCATGGCAATGGGGGCAGAGGGAGCCATGGGGTGGGGTAGCAGGATGGAGGGCCTGCTTAGGGCACCTCCAGTCCTTGCTCCTGTCTTGACTGTCCCATGAATCCTCTTCACTTCCAGGATCAGTAGAAAACTTATTCTCCTTTCAGAGACCTTCTCCTGTCCTTGTCTCCTGGGTGTACCTAAGCAGTACGGTGGTGTTGGTTAGTCAATTGATGAGCATATACTATGAGGAGTGGTGGCTTAAGCAATCCTCCCGACATCATATGTGTATTCATTCAATAGCATAACCAGCCAAAGACAGGAAACAGACTTTGGACTTTGAATGGTATGAATACTGTTTTCTCTCCAAGTTGACGTTTCCTCCTATCATTATGTAACCATCTGCAAGTTCTAAACCTTGAAATTGTCTGATTGGAAGTGACGCCATTGGGCGGGATGGTGGCATTCTAATGGAGCTCTGAGAGATTCCGTACCAAACGGTGGAAAAGTAATGCGAAAAACCCATCCTGCCCTATCCCAAAATTAAGAGATTACCCGCTCATGAGAGGGACAGTATGTCTGTGAAAAAAAGACTAGCTGAATATCTCTCATTCTATGCATCAACAGAGGCCAATCGGAATGCTGAGTTGGAGGGCAAAATGACCGGCCGGAACACTTGTGATGCATAGGATGCTGTCGATACAGAATGGGTTGATATAGAATGCGGCTGAAACCATGAATGTCTGGTTTGCTGATCTGAAGGCCAAAATATGTGGCGTTAAAAATGAGCTTAAAGAGACATTGTCTACAGTACGGCAAGACATAGCTGATCTTGGGACCCGTATTGAGGAGATTGAGAGGCATTTGGAGCACTACAAGGAATCTATTACTGAGCTACAGACTGGTTGTGAAAACCTGAAGCAAGCACAGGATTTGCTAAGAGAGAAAATGGGGGACTTAGAGGATAGACTGTGCAGATGCAATGTGCAGGTGAGAGGTATACCAGAGGAGCCCCAATATAAAGATTGCGAGATGGCACAATACCGTTTATTCAGGGCACTACCGGTGACCTCGGACCCTGGGAAAGAGCCTGATACAACCCTGCTTCATATTGGATGGGCCCATCGAGACTTATGAAAGAGAGACTGCTGGCTATTTCCAGAAAACATGACCCATTTAAGTGGGAGGGGTGCATGGTGGAACTTTACCAAGATTTGTGAGTGGGAACACAACAGCATCGTAGAGAGATGGGAGAGGTGACAGGTTTCCTCTGAAGGGAGGGACTAAGATACAAATAGTTGTTTCCCTTTGGACTTGATCACTGTAAAAGAGGCTTCACAGTGTGTAAAGACTGTTGGGGAGGCCTGGCAGGCATTAAAGGATCTAGGGCTTGAGAACCTCCCTGAGACCCACGTGCACCCGGACAGAGACAACGCGGACAGCAGCGCCCAAGAACTCAGGTTTGAAGTGGCAGAGAGTGGCGACCAAATACAGGTGGCTGACACATCTCTCCAAGGGAAAGGGACAGGCGGAACCTTTGGACAATGGAGTATCCTGAAAGATGCAACAAGGATGTATGCAGATTTCTGTTGTTCCTCTTCAGAGAGTATTCAGTCTGCAGTTTGCTGAGTTATTGTTGTTACCAATTTGGATGGTGGCACTAGGCTATTAGATTGTTTTTATTGTATAGGATCTAGGGAGTAAGGATGGATGAAGCCAAGTGATGCTTGAGGGTGAATGAGTGGGGTTGAATGGAGGGAAGAGAGGGGGGAGAGGAGGGTGTGAAGGTGCAAAGTGAAAGGGGAGATATGGGGAGGGTGCCAGATCTTAGATTACGCCACTCACTTCTGATACCTAACTCCATAGGGAGCGATTATGAAAGTGGGAAGAAGAGGGGGGAGGAGAATGGGGGAAATGGGTGGGGGGAGGGATATAGGGAAAAGAGTAATATGCCAGCCAATTATAAATCACAAAGATGGTGCAGATAGGTTCTATCAATGCTAAGAGGCTTAATACCCAATAGAAGTGGCAGCAACTCTTCTGGGAGGTGGAATGGTTACACTGGAATATAGTATATATCCAGGAGACCCACCTCCATAGGAAGGATAAGGGACTATTACAGAGAAATCTATACCCACATGACTACTTCAGGGGACTCAGGAGCGAGGAGGGGGAAAAGGGAGGGGTAGCCATCCTAATATGCTAAGGCTGCGATGGCGAGGATAGATTACTTCTGTTAAAGGGTGAGTTACAGGGGGAAAAGGTAACTTTAGCAACTGTTTACGCACCTAATGAGAGACAAGTTCCTTTTTGGAGGGGAGTCTGGGTGCTACTGGAAAGATCTGTGCAGGTGAAACTTGTTCTAGGGGGGGACTGTAATCTGGCATTACATCCCTGGTGGACCATCAGGCCAAAGGAGGGGATAGGGCAAAAAGAGCAGGCAGCTTGTACAGGGAATTATGAAACAGTTCCATTTAACCGCTATATGGTGGACTCACAATAGTGGCCGCAGGGATTATACATTTTTCTCAAATCCACACAATAACTTCTGTCGAATTGATTATATATTAATGGACAAGATGTGGGAGCTATTGGTTAGAGAGGTGGAAATAGATCATGCCCCAGTGTGGGTTGACGTGGGGAATGTTGGGGTTGGTACATTTTCAGAGGCTGAATGAGAGTCTCCTCAAACAGGAAGAGAAAGTGCAAGATGTAAAGTCCTGTATACGGGAATATTGGCAGCTGAATGATATCAGGGACATGGGGGATGTAGTATTATGGGTGGGAATAAAAGCAGTAGTAAGAGGGTGCCTAGTAATGTGGGCTGCCTGGCTCAAGAAGAAATGGATGGAAAATGAAGCATGACTGCAGCAGGACAGTAAAGAGGCAGCAGAGCCATATAGGCAGAGAGGAACTGGCTGGGTATTAAAATAATTGAATCAGCTGCGGATGGAATTAAATAAGCTGCAGCTGGAGGCAATTGCCTTTCAACTGGAGAGAGTGAGATATTATAATGAGCGGGGCGATAGGGCCGAGAAGCTGCTGGCCTGTAAACTATGGAAGTGTGAAATGCTTGCCACTATAACCGAAATTTGAGGAGACTCGGGGGAAATCTTGAGGACCGAGAAACAGATTGGGACCCGGTTCAGACCATTCTACCAGGAGCTGTATACCTGGCAGCAGAGTGAGCAATACTGAAGAGGATGGAGTTTCCAATGTTGGGAGAAGAAACGCGGGCAGCACTGGAAGAGGAGATAAGAAATGAGGAAATTGAGATAGTACTCAAAGAACTGGCCAACGGAAAATCTCCAGGGTTAGACAGGCTGCCCAATATTTTTTATAAAGTTTACAGGGACGAATTAGTGGAAATATTGCAGAGGATTTTTAATGGGGTGATAGGGGAAGTGGGGAGCTTGTCATCAGGTCTGCTAACAGCAGGGCTCACAATTTTGCCTAAGGCAGGAAAAGACCCACTACAATGTGGCTCATACTGACCAATCTCTTTGCTTAATGTGGACATAAAGACTCTTGCCAAGGTACTGGCCAATCGTTTAGCATAGTGGATGCCCACTTGATAGGGCTAGATCAAACTGGCATTATTGAAGGCAGCACTTCAGCAGCAACAGGGTGCAATGGTACTCTCTATTAACGCTGAAAAAGCATTTGATAGAGTAGACTGGGACTTTTTGTTTTTAGTAATGCATAAGATGGGCTTTGGGCCCCGATATATAGATTGCGTAAAGGCTCTTTATCAAGACCTGCGCAGATCAATATCAATGGCAGGTACGGAGACACCTAACTGTTGGAGAGAGGAACACGATAGGGATACCCCATGTCCCCGCTGCTATTCGCATTGGTAATAGAACTGTTCACACAAGCAGTGAGGGCCAATGAAAAGATGAGGGAAATAGAAGCTGAGGAGCGGCAACATAAGATACCTTTATTTGCAGATGCTATACTGTTGGCAGTGACGCAGCCTGAGAAGACTATACCAAGGGTGCTAGAGGAATTACAGAGCTACGGAACTGTATCCGGGTTCAAGATGAACCTGGTAAAAACTGAAGCACTGAATGTCAATTTAGAATGCAATGTCCTAGGGTAATTACAACAGAAATTTCCCTTTAGATGGGCCCATAGGGTGATCAAATACTTAGGAGTGCACATTACAGCACATCCAAGGGACCTGTATAAGGCAAACTATCCACACCTATGGAGAGCAGTGGGGAAAGACCTATGGGAATGGTCGGGCCTAGAGGTATCCTGGCTGGGACAAATAGTCACCATGAAAATGAACTTCCTACTGAGGATGCTTTACTTTTTTCAGGCCTTCCGATAGCGATCCCAGTAGGACATATGAAGGAACTACAACAGAAGGTCTACAGGTTTATTTGGAAGAGGAAGCCTCCACAAGTGGCAAGGTCGGTAATAGAAACATAGAAACATGACGACAGAAAAAGACCACATGGCCTATCTAGTTTGCCCTTCCATATCAACCACTACAACGGTCCCCTATTTTCCTTTAGAGATCCTCTGTGTTTGTCCCATGCTTCTTTGAATTCAGATACTGTCCTCATCTCTACCATCTCCACTGGGAGACCATTCCATGGATCCACCACTCTTTCTGTAAAGAAATATTTCTGCATATCACTCCTGAATCTATCCCCTTTCACCCTCATCCCATGTCCCCTCGTAACAGAGCCTGCTTTCAATCAAAAGAGGGTCTCCTCCTGTGAATTTATGCCATGGAGGTATTTAAACGTCTCAGTCATATCACTTCTATCCCACCTTTCCTCTAAGGTGTACATATTAAGATCCTTAAGTCTGTCCTCATATGCTTTATAATGAAGACCACCTACCATTTTAGTAGCCATCCTCTGTATTGACTCCAGCCTGTTTATATCCTTTTGAAGGTGCAGTCTCCAGAATTGCACACAATACTCTATATGAGGTCACACCAAAGACTTATACAGAGGCACTATCACTTCCTTTCTTCTTCTGGCCATTCCTCTCCCTATGCATTCAAGCATCCTTCTATCTTTTGCTGTCGCCTTTTCTACCTGTTTAGCTACTTTAAGATCATTGGATACAATCACACCTAGGTCCCGTTCTTCTTTAGTGGACAAAAGTACTTCACACCCTATACTATATTGCTCCCTTAGAATGCTGCAGCCTAAATGCATGACCTTACATTTTTTAACATTAAATCTCAGCTGCCAAATTCTAGACCATTCTTTAATCTTAGCTCGATCCCTCCTCATGTTATCTACACCTTCCTGGGTGTCTACTCTATTGCAAATTTTGGTATCATCCGCAAAGAGGTAAACCTTACCCGACAGCCCTTCCGCCACATCACTAACAAAGATGTTAAAAAGAATCGGACCAAGGACAGATCCCTGGGGCACACCACTGGTAACTTCCTTCTCCTCAGAGTGAGCTCCTTTTACCTATACCCTTTGTCGCCTCCCACTCAACTAATTTCTAACCCAAGCAGTAACTTTATGATCTATCCCTAGGTTGCTCAGTTTGTTTATGTCTCCTGTGCGGAACAGTCAAAGACTTTATTGAAATGTAAATACACTACATCTAGGGCTCTCCCTCGGTCCAACTCCCTAGTCACCCAGTCAAAGAAATCAATCAGATTTGTCTGACAAGACCTGCCTCTGGTGAATCCATGCTGTCTTGGATCCTGTAATCCGCTGGACTCCAGAAACCTCACTATTTTCTTTCAGCAGCATTTCCAATAATTTACTCACCACCAAAGTTAAACTAACAGACCTGTAGTTTTCAAACAAATCCTTACTTCCGCTTTTGTGTAAAGTGACCACATGTGCCTCTCTTCAGTCCTTTGGTATCACACCCGACTTCAACGAGGCATTGAAAAGGTCAGTCAGTGGAGCTACTAGAATGTCCTCAAGTTCCCTCAGTATTCTAGGGTGTATCCCATCCGGTCCCATCGCTTTTTCTACTTTAAGTTTAGCTAATTTCTCACGAACATAGTCTTCTGAAAATTGTTCAAGATGCCCCTCGCTTCTGTTCCTGTTTGTGGGTGTTTTCTGAGGTCCTACTCCTGGTTCTTCATCTATGAACAAAGAACAGAAATATTTAAGCCATTCCACTTTATCCTCATCAGCTTCTATATATTCCTCCCCTTCACCTTTGAGTCTAATAATACCACTTTTGCCCTTCCTCTTCTCACCAACATATCTGAAAAATGTCTTATCCCACCATTTTATTGCATTGGCTATTTCCTCCTCTTTTGGAATCTTTGCTTTCCTAACTACTTTGCTAGCTTCTCTTTCCAAATATACAGGGTGGCCCAAAAAAGTGAGAACATCTCATAAATTAAAAGCTTAAATAGTTTACTTATTCCCTTTTTTAGCTATATAATGTCTTTATTTCGACTATTTCCGGTCGCCATCTTTTTTTTAAAATTTGTCAATCGTTTACATCTGTCTTTTTGAATTTTTAAATAACTTATATGCTACGAGATGTTCTCACTTTTTTTGGGCCACCCTGTAGATGCCCGTCTTCCTCTCTCTGGGATCTCTTCTATTTCATGAAGGTCTCCCTCTTTTTCTTCACCTTTTCAGCTACTTCTTTCGTAAACCATAGTGGTCTCCTTTTCTTTTTACCTTTATTTATCATTTTAACAAAAAGGTTGGTTGCCCTTAAATTATCCCCTTTCAGTTTTGCCCACTGTTTTTCTACATCCCCCAGCTGTTCCCATCCCGCTAATGACTCCCTAAGGTACTGGCCCATCTTGGCAAACTTAGTTTTCCTAAAGTCTAAGACCCTCACTTTTGAATGGATTTTAACAACCCTAGTCCTAATACTGAACCACAGCAATTGGTGATCACTAGATGCAAAATCATCTCCCACTATAACATCAGAAACACTTTCACCATTGGTAAGCACCAAGTCCAGTAAGGCCCCTTCACATGTGGGTTCCATTACCAGTTGCCTGAATATTTCTCCCTGTAGAGAATCCAGGATCTCCTTACTTCTAGATGATACTGTAGCAGGAATATGCCAATCAACATCTGGTATATTGAAATCCCCTATCAGTAGCACTTCCCCTTTCCTAGCAATGCTGCGTATGTCTTCAGTGAACTCTCCATCCACCTCTTCCTCCTGTGAGGGAGGTCTGTATATCACGTCAATGCAAATAGATTTCTCTTTGCCTCTTTCTAGTTTAACCCACAGTGCCTCCTCTTTCCAATTTAAGCTTTGTAGTTCCAAAGCTTTAATATTATTTTTTTAACATATAGTGCCACTCCTCCTCCCCTTCTGTCCTTTCTGAATATAGCCTGGTATAGTTACATCCCAGAAATGATTTTCTGTGAACCATGTTTCTGTAACTGCCACTAAATCAAAGTCAGCCTCTCCTATTAAAGCTTCAACATTTGGGATCTTATTTCCCTTGCTACGGGCATTTATACACACCGCTTTCCATATGTTGTCCCCTTTACCCATTTCCATAAAGGTATTTAATGTTTCACTTACCTGAGGGCTTTCTTCACCCATCCCCAATGAATCTAGTTTAAAGCCCTCTCCAGTAGATTAGCCAGTCTGCTACTGAAGACACATCAGCCTTTCTTGGACAGATGGACACCATCTCTGCTCTGCATCCCTTGGGACAGCATCCCATGGTCCAGGAAACCATAATGCTCTCGATGACACCATCCACACAGACATGCATTCATCTCCAGGATGCAAGCTTCTCTGCCTTGGCCTTTACCCTCAACAAGGAGGATTGAAGAGAACACCACCTGCGCACCTACCTGCTTCACCCTCTGTCCCCAGAGCCATGTAGTCACTTTTGATACGCTCAGAGGGATAAACTGGCAGTATCATTGTGCCGACATGGAGTCGCAACATTGGGTAATAGTCAGTGGACTTGATGAGTCTCGGCAAACTCTCCATAACATCTTGGATTTTGGCACCTGTACAGTACAAGGGAAGAAGGTGAATTGGGAGTCCCCGACTTACAAGCATATTATTGTGCTATACAAATCTGCCATCTGATGGATTGGCACGAAGGAGAGAGGGGAAAAAATTTGTGGCTTTAGAAATGGTAGTTGGAGGAGGGCGGTCAATAGGATGTCTACCATGGATGAGTCATGCTGAAAAGGGTCCAATGCTAAGAGGGAACCCCTTTGTGAATCATGTACTATAGGTGAGGGATAAGGTCCAGAAGAGAGTGGAAGTAGGAGGAGACACCGGGTTCTCAGTGATACAGGTATTGTGTCACACAATGGAGTTTGCCCTGGGGGAGGGAAGGGGAGTATATAAACAGTGGGAGCGAGCAGGGTTGAAGTGGTTCTATCAATTTGTAGATGGTGGAGAGTGGGTACTTTTTGAGGATTTAAGAGAAACTTATACTTTACGGGCTGGAGACCTATTCCACTATAGACAGGTGATCCATTTTCTATGTCAGAAATTAGGCAGGGAGGGATTGGGAAAAGATTACTCCGACCTAGAGGTCATCTGATATGGGAAGAAGAGCTCTCCGGGATTAATCTCTGTTATCTATAAAGCAGTGAGGAAGGCCTCCTATATAAAACATTGCTATATGGTGGAATGAGAGGAGGACTTGGGGGTGGAATTTGATACAAAGCAGTGGAAAGCTATTTTTGACCAAGTCCGGCAGGCACCCTTAGTGATGGCGACAGAGAAAACTGGTATAAGGTTACAATGCATTGGTACAATACCCCTGTTCAACTACATAAGATGTTTTCCTGGGTCTCCAAATTTTGTTGGAGAGAGTGTGAGGAGGAAGGTTCCTTCTTTCTTATCTGGTGGACATGTCCCCAGGTGATACACTTCTGGCGGTGGGTACAGTCATGGATAAAACAAGAAGTGGGGATGGAGGTTGAGGTTAAGCCATGTATATATCTACTGGGGTGGTGGTGACAGGGGGGCCCTCAGAGGGAGAGGTGACAGATCACGGCTTGCTTGAGTGCTGCTAAGTGTGAATTAGCATATCAGTGGAAGTGATTGGATCCTCCACTAATGGAACACTGCGTGGGGCAGCTTTGCCAGATTTTTCTTATGGAGAAGCGAATGGCAATCTGCAGACAGTGATTGGCACGTTTTGAGCCTGAATGGAGTGCAGTGCTTGAATATTTGTGAAGGGAGTGAGGGGGATGTTTTTTCAGGTGACCAGGGAATTAGATCAAGGGCATGCAATGGATGTGATCTACCTAGATTTCAGCAAAACCTTTGATATTGTTCCTCATAGGAGGCTTATCAATAAACTAAACAGCTTATTGAACTGGATCAGAAATTGGTTGACTGACAGATGACAGAAAGTGATGGTAAATGGAACTCACTCGGATGCAAGGAAGGTGCTTAGCGGTGTGCCCCAGGGTTCAGTCCTGGGACCGGTACTGTTCAATATATTTGTGAGTGATATTGCTGAAGGACTGCATGGAAAAGTCTGTCTTTTTGCAGATGACACAAAAATTTGCAACAGAGTGGACTCCCCTGAGGGAGTGGATAACATGAGGAAAAATCTACAAAAGCTGGAAGAATGGTCTAATGTTTGGCAGTTAAGATTTAATGTGAAGAAGTGCAGTGTCATGCACTTGGGAAGCAGAAATCCAATGGAATTGTATGCAGGACCAGCCCGTCCATTGTGCGAGAATGTTGTTCGCACAGGGCCCCGCGCTTCAGTTAAGTCCACCAATAACATCTCGCATTCGGAACTGGCAGGCAGGCTGGCTTTAGAGGGAGCCAGAGAGGACCCGGCTCACCTCTGACAGCCGCTAAAGTGAAGAACGCCTTTTTTCTTCACTTCGGCAGCTGTATTGTGGTATAGGCTGCTGGCATGCTGAGGGCCGGGAAACAGGAAGTTCCCTTTGACCTCCGGCCCGCCAGTGGCCTATACTACAATACAGCCGCCGTCAGAGGTGAACCAGGGCCTCTCCAGCTCCCTCTAAAGCCTGTTGGACAGCTGCAGGGCTCTTCGGGGGGGGGGGGGCGGGAAATAGCTGATGGGAAGGGAGTCTTGGACTGGAAATGAGCTGAGTGGGGGGGGGGACTGGGACGGGAAATAGCTGATGGGAAGGGGGTCTGGGAATGGAAATGAGCTGAGTGGGGGGGGAACTTGGACTGGAAATAGCTGATGGGAAGGGGGGCTTGGACTGGAAATTGGCTGAGTGAGGGGGAACTTGAACTGAAAATTGGCTGAGTGGGGGAGAGCTAGGACTGGAAATAGCTGATGGGAAGGGGGGCTTGGACTGGAAATTGGCTGAGTGAGGGGGAGCTTGGACTGGAAATGGGCTGAGTAGGGAGCAGAGCTTGAACTGGAAATTGGCTGAGTGGAGGAGAGCTAGGACTGGAAATAGCTGATGGGAAGGGGGGCTTGGACTGGAAATTGGCTGATTGAGGGGGAGCTTGAACTGAAAATTGGCTGAGTGGGGGAGAGCTAGGACTGGAAATAGCTGATGGGAAGGGGGGCTTGGACTGGAAATTGGCTGAGTGAGGGCGAGCTTGCACTGGAAATGGGTTGATGGGGGCGCTTGGACTGGAAATAGCTGATGGGGAGGGGGGCTTGGACTGGAAATGGGCTGAGTGGAGGGAACTAGTACTGGAAATGGGCTGATGGAGGGGCTAAGATAGGACTGGAAATGGATGGGGGAGCTAAGACTGGAAATGAGCTGATGGAGAGATAGATGTGTCCAGCGTGGCATGGACAAAGTGCTATTCAGCCAGCCAGTGCACACATCCGGCATGTGGCCCACGCACAGGCCATGCAATATAATGGAGAAGCATGTCCCCCGACAATATTATGGGACATGGGTAAACATTTTAGACATCCCCGCGCCCACTGTATTCTGAAAAGTTGCACATTTTGGATCCTGCCCGTCTCCGGGATGTACCCACGGATGCCATGCCTCCTCGATAAAACATGCATTTCCTAAGCTGTTCTTCACACTGACATCAGTTTGCTGATACAAACTAGACATAAATATTAATGAGAAATGACAGCTGCTGCAACCTAGACCATATACCAGTCCTCTTCGGACCCTGAAAAGTGCTAGGTAAGCCCAGTACACCCTAATATGGTATAAGAGAATGTAAATATGAGCAGGTATGTCAGGATATTCCTTGTATCAAATGGTATGTGGCATTATAAAGTAATCCCAGTGATCCCTGTCTTGGTCATCTCTACAAACATGCTTTAAACTGCTAAAGATGGACCCTTACCAAGTGCACAAAATCCGAAAATAACATTGCAGTTCCCCAAAGGATGCATAATATTGCTGATCAACAAATGCATGCCGCTTTTCATGCCTCTAGCCTATAAGTGCACTCATTCTGCTGTTCCGCACTACTGTTCCTCTCTTATCTCTCCCTATACCCCTCCTCGGGATCTCCGCTCTTCAGGCAGATTGCTTCTATCTGTGCCCTTCTCTTCTACTGCCAACTCCAGACTTTGCTTATTTCACCTTGCTGCTCTCTATGCCTGGCACAAACTACCAAAGTCTGTATGTCAGGTTTCTTCTCTGGCTCTTCTCAAATCAAGGCCGAGCACTCACCTCTTCGATGCTGCTTTTGGATTCCACATTTCAGCAGGAATAACATGGACGTCTGCGGGAAACACTTAAAATGTACATGGGCCTTTCCTGAATATGCTTTATATATCTCCGTGGCTGACCATGCCCCTGTTCTGCCCATTCTGGGCACATTCTGAGATTCCCGTGCTAGTGCCATGGATGTGCACAAAAGCAGCGTATCAGAATATAGTCTGAGACGTTTTTGGCACATAAATGTCCTCACCGCACAGACAAACCCCTTATTTGTGTTCTGGAATGACCTCCATAAATGGAGAAAGGTGGAGTGCTGCAGGGATCTATACTGAGCCGACTGCTTTTTAATATATATATAAATGACCTGGAAATTGGAACGAGTGGAGTGAACAAATTTACAGACAATACCAAATTATTAAACGTTGTTAAACCACAAGACTACTGTGAACAATTTCAGGAGGACCTTGAGAAATTTGGAGACTGGGCATCCAAATGGCAGATGACATGTATGTAGACAAGTGCAAAGTTATGCACTTAGGGAAGAACAACCCAACCTATAGCTACACAATGCAAGATTCCACATTAGCAGACACCACCCAGAAAATGATTTAGGCATCATTGTGGATAATACATTGAAACCCTCTGCTCAGTGTGCAGCAATGGCCAAGAAAGCTAATAGAATGCTAGGAATCATAAGGAAAGGAATGGAGAATAAAATAAAGGATATCATAATGCCTCTGTATCATTCCATTGTGCAACAACTACTAGTTCTGGTAGCCACTTCTAAAAGAAGATATAGTTGAATTAGAAAAGGTACAGAGAAGGGCAATCAAAATGATAAAGGGCATGAAAGGATGCCCTTATGAGGAAAGGCTTAAAAAGTTAGGGCTCTTCAGCTTGGAGAAGAGACAGCTCATAGGAGATATGATAGAGATCTATAAAATAATGAGTAGCACGGTATGAATAATACGTTGAAACCCTCTGCCCAGTATGCAGCAGCGGCAAAGAAAGCAAATCGAAGTTCTGGTCACCTTATCTTAAAAAAGATATAGCATAATTAGAAAAGGTACAGAGAAGAGTCACCAAAATGGTAAAGGGGATGGAAAGATATCCCTATGAGGAAAGGCTTAAAAGGTTAGGGCTCTTCATCTTGGGAAAGAGATGGCTAAATGGAGATATGATAGAGGTTTATAAATTAACGAACAGAGTGGACCGGGTAAACGTAGATTGGTTGTTTACTTCATTAAAAAGTAGAAACACTAGGGACATGCAATGAAGCTACAATGTAACCCATTTAAGACTAATAAGAAAAAATATTTTCTCAGTCAACACATAATTAAACTCTGGAATTCGTTATGGATATGGGCTTGGCAATGAATATCCGCGCCGCCCAGATATGTCAACGTTCAAGCTGGTGAGACTAGAATACCCACAAACCTCGACCCATCCACCCCAGTCCTCTTGTGTCCATTTGCCTAGCATTTACTTTCTGGCCATTCCAATCCCCCCCCCTCCTCCGTCTGTCCCTCTGCCTAGCATTTCTCTTCCAGCCTTCCACACTCTCCCTTCCCCCCCTAACCGCGCCGCTTCTGCTATCATTACGTTTTCTGTGCTTGCAACAGCAGCGGACTGGCTTCCAATTTTAAAAAAAATTAAAATACGGGGGTACTAGGAAGGTTGGTCTGGTCCCGCTCCCTCTGACACCAAGCATGCATAAGAGAGGAGCAGGACAAGACCAGCCTTCCTAGAAAGGAAGTGCTTACACCCATAGGGTTTTTTTCTTTTTTTTTAATCAGAGGCCAGTGTGCCGCTGCCACTGCAGGCACAGAAAAGGCAGCAGTAGCGGAAGCGGTGCGAATGGGCAGGCAGCCTGTCACCGAATTGGCAGAGAGCCAACTCATTTGGGGGGACAATGCCCCCCAAACTATGCCCATAGGCTAGAGAGGCAGATGGAGCACAGAGAGGAAGAGAAGTCTTAGCTGTGTGTCTAATGGGGCAAAGAAAGAGCGAGAAATGCTGGCCATTTATATGGGAGAAGGGTACAAAGAGGAACCTTTAGGCTGTGTGTGGAGTTGGCAGGGCCGGCCTATACATTGTACGAGAACATTGTTAGCACAGGGCCCCGCGCCAACTTCATCCCACACATGCTGTTCGGCTCCCGACAGGGCTGGTTTCAGAGGAAGCCAAGGAGGCCAGAGCCCCTGGTTCACCTCTACACAGCCACCAGAGTGAATAGTGGTGTTTTCCTTCACTCCGGCAGCTGTGCTCTCGTGGGTCCCACTGACACCCCAGAGGTTAAAGGGCATTTCCTGTTTCCCAGTACTCGGCACGCCAGCGAGCTCCATGAGAACACAGCTGCCAGAGTGAAGGAACATGGCACTCTTCACTCTAGCGACTGTGCAGAGGTGAGCAGGGCCTCTCCAGCTCCCTCTGAAGCTGGTCAGACAGACACGGGACTCTTCAGGAAGTGGGGCTAGGTCTGGAAATGGGCTGATGGGGGAGCTTGGACTGTAAATGGGCTGATGGGGGAGCTAGGATAGGATTAGAAAAGTCTGATGGATGCTAGGACCGGAAATGGAATGATTGGGGGGGGCTTGGATTGGGAATGGGCTGATGGGCGGCTAGGATATGACTTGAAAGGGCTGATGGGGGACTAGGACTGGAAATGGGCTGATTGGGGGGCTTGAACTGGAAATGGGCTGATGGGGGGGCTAGGATAGGACTGGAAATGGGCTGATGGGGAAGCTAGGATAGGATTAGGAAAGGCTGATGGACGTTAGGACTGGAAATGGGCTGATTGGGGGGCTTGAACTGGAAATGGGCTGATGGGGGGCTAGGATAGGACTGTAAATGGCTGCCTGTTATTAGTCATTGCCCCCACCCACCCTTAAATACAGTTTCCAACAGCTAAAAATGTGCATATACTATTGTTAGTAGCCTTAATTTTCCACCATCAATCCCTTAGGTACTGTTGCCAGTAGCCTACCAAATTCAGCCATTTCTGTTAGAATCTAGTCCTGTCCACTTAGCTGGCTAGCCTATACCTATCCTTACCTTACCAAATTGAGCTACCTGCAGCTAGCAAACTAACATAGCCGACACTGTTGCCAATACTCAATGACCTTTATTCACTGTTGTCTGTAATAAATGACCTTTCAATTACTGTTGTCAGTATCCAACTAGCTTGAAAACTGTAATTACAAAACATATACTGTTGCCAGTAGATAAGGTTATACTGTTGCCAGTAGATAAAGATATACTGTTGCCAGTAGATAAGGATATACTGTTACCAGTAGATAAGGATATACTGTTGCCAGTAGATAAGGATATACTGTTGCCAGTAGATAAGGATCCACATATATACTTCATTTCCATAGCATATACTCCCATTGATAGCTAGAGATTTGTTCACACTGTTATCTGCATTAACCTAATACATAACACACAACATTGAACCTCAACCACACAACACTGAACCTCACCACAGGACAATTACATCTAAAATGTCTTGCTAAAATACCTTCTGGCTAAAACTAATATGCAGCTGTTTAACAACTATGACACTAATCACACTGACCAACAGTCTAAACAACAAAATCTACAAACCAATCCCAATAATACAAAGAATCATCCGCCCAGATCCCCCTTCATCTCAAATGCATATTGGCATCAATACAAAAATAAATCATCACAGGCTAATACATATAAAACCTACTACACTCGCCCATCCACACACTCAACCGACAACCATTCAAACTTTGTCCTGTATATTAATAAATGCAAGATCTATGAAAAATAAACTACCTATTTTCATTGACTTACTAAAAGATCAAAAGCCAGACATCCTATGTGTTACTGAAACTTGGCTAACCGACTCTGATGTTGTTTACCTAAACCAATTCAACACGAACAACTATGACATATCCCATACACACAGAAACTCTTAAAAAGGAGGTGGTGTCCTTATAATGACAAAAAAAGAACTAAAGGCTAAACCACATCCATCTGATCTCCCAAATAACATTGACACCCTCATCTTAAAAATAGCTCATTTCAAAATTTGCTTATTATACAGACCACCGGATCAAAAATCTGAAAACTTAGACGCCCTAATAGAACTCCTCAGCTCATCCACAGTCTCCAACCCTATAATATCACTAGGAGATTTTAACCTCCCATCCCTGCCCCCCTCACACTCAGCTCTTTTCCTGGAATCATTAGCAGATATGGGTTTCCTCCAAATAATTAATACAAAGACACATAAGAAAGGTGGAACCCTTGACCTAGTCTTTCTACCAGAAGCTTTCCAAAACATTTTAAACCAGTCATCGCTTGAGTGTATACCCATTCCTTGGTCAGACCACCACCTGATCAAATTCACCTTAGCCTACACTGGAAGAAACAACAAAAATAACCTACAAATTACCCCTCCACCTAGATTCACAAAATTTAACGCTAATGAATTCATTGATCTAACTATTCCCTATCTCACCCTTGTACCAACTGACCTAGATGAAGCAGTCGCAACTTGGCACAATACAATTAACAATGCAGCTGCATATAAACAATCCATCAAGAAGAAAAGCTACTCTAGAATAGGAGATGCCCCCTGGTTCAACAGCACCTTAAGACGAATGAAGAGAGAATTGAGAAATATTGAATCTAAATGGCGCAAATCCAAATCCATCTCTTCTTATGACGCTTATCACAGCCACCTTAAAAAGTACAAAGAAGCTTCAGACGGCCGCAAAGAAAACTACCACTCAACTATACTAACCAAATCCATTAATAGACCAAGAGAACTTTTCAGTATCGTCCAAAACTTAACTAATAACTCATATGGGACCAGCAACAATACTATTGATATCTCTGCCCAGACTCTAGCAAACCACTATATAAATAAATCAAAAACATTTGCATTCACACCAAATCCTCTTTCACTTTCCCACCAACATCAATTAGAAAAATGGTCTGACTTCCACTCTATAACCAAAGACACTCTTAAGATGACTATTTCAAACCTGAACACTACGACCTCTCAACTTGATCCATGTCCGGTAAACTGGATCAAGCATACCCTCTCTACACTATCCCCTTTATCCTTCCTATAGTCAATCTGTCGCTGCGCCAAGGATACTTACCACCTTCCCTCAAACATGCACAAAATCCGACCGATAATCAAAAATAACACCCTCGACAAAACATCACCCAATTCCTACAGACCTATCTCTAGCATTCCATTTATGGCTAAACTGATTGAAAAGGTCGTTCAAATTCAAACACAAGATCACATAGAAACCTCAGCCCCCCTTGATGACCAACAATATGGCTTTCGCCCCTATCATGGTATAGACACTCTATTAACAGTACTCCTCGATACCTTAACACGAGGTATTGATAACCCTAAACAAGCTTTCATTCTCCTCTTTCTAGACATCTCTGCAGCGTTTGACAGTGTACACCATGCTGTAATGCTTAACAGACTAAAACAAATAGGAATCCACTCAACTGTACATAATTGGTTCACCTCATATCTAACTGATCGAACCCAAACCGTCCGAACTAACACAGAAACATCTAAAACATATAAACAGGAAATTGGTCTCCCACAAGGCTCCGCCCTCTCTGCCCTCCTATTTAATATATATATTCAACCAGTCTGCAACATTTTCAAGAAATTTAAAGTCCACTATCACATATATGCAGACGATATGATGATGTACATACCATTCACAATCCCAACACTCCCATTACAACTGTTAACAGAATGCTTCTCTGAATTAACAATCTGGCTAAAAGACCATAATCTCCATATCAATCATTCTAAAACAGATATATTAATAGTAACTAAAAATCAATCCTACATACCTCCAACACACATCACTCTCCAAAATCACAACATTGCTATAAAAAATGAAGTAAAATACCTAGGTGTCACCCTTGACTCACACCTTAGTATGGACACACATATTAGAAACATCACTAAGAAAATCTACTTTAAACTCAAAATTTTAAAACAATTACGTCCTCTTATACTCCTACATGATTTTCTGAGCATTATCCAGGCTATCATCACACCACACTTTGATTTCGCAAATCTCACCCTACTAGGAACAACAAAACAAAACATTAAAAGACTCCAACTTGCCCAAAATGCAGCAGCAAGAATTGTAATGAAGGTTCCACCATTTGAACACATTACCCCTATACTAGCAAACCTTCACTGGCTCCCAATTCAATCCAGAATAAATCACAAATTGATTATCACTACATTTAAGACATTAAATACAATGGCCCCAGTCTCTTTAACAAAACTTATCATTAAAGACACATCCCAAACTGCGCTACGGAGAGGCCACACGAATAAAATTAGGATCCCGAAAGATTTCACAACTACCAAAAAAACAACTAATAAAAAAGCGTTTTCTCATGCAGCTCCCACCCTATGGAACTCCCTCCCCGAAGAAATAAGAGCACTAAATGATGCAAAGGAACTCCGCAAGAAATTAAAAACATATTTATTCATCTCCCATTTCGGCAAACTAGAAATACCTTACCACTAACAGGAAATGGTTAATAGCGACCTCAGGGTACACCAACTCCAATTACTCTATCTAACTACAATTAAAGTCGATTAAATAACTATTTGTAAATCCTGTAAATAGATATATGTAAATAGTTCAAAATATGTAAATAGTTCAATTGTTATTTAACAAATTATTTACCATATTTAGTCCAATCATGTTAAATGTATTTAGCAAAATTGTACCTAGTTAATTAATGTTTCATGTATTTAGCAAAATTGTACCTAGTTAATTAATGTTTCATGTAAAACAGACCTGTTAATCTGTTCATTCCTTGTTCACTGTAAACCGCACCTGATCTGTGGAAGGTAGCGGTATATAAGCAACTGTTAAATAAATAAATAAAATAAATAAATGGGCTGACTGGGAGGCTTGGATTGGAAATGGGCTGATGGAGGGCTAGGATGGGACTTGAAAGGGTTGATGGAGGGCTGGACTGGAAATGGGCTGATGGGGGGGGCTAGGATAGGACTGTAAATAGGCTGATTGGGGAGGGGCTTGAACTGGAAATGGGCTGATGCGGGGGCTAGGATAGTACTGTAAATGGGCTGATTGGGGGGGCTTGGACTGTAAATGGGCTGATGGGGGCTAGAATAGGACGAAAGAACTGATGGGGTTTGGGATTGGAAATGGGCTCATTGGGGGGCTTGGACTGGAAATCAGATGATGAGGGGGCTAGGATATGATTTGAAAAGGCTGATGGGAAGCTAGGCCTGGAAATGGGCTGATGGGGGGCTAGGATAGGACTGGAAATGGCCTGATTGGGTGGGCTTGGACTGGAAATGAGCTGATGGGGGGCTAGGATAGGATTTGAAAGGGCTGATTGGGGCTAGGACTGCAGATGGAGCTGATTGGGGGAGTTGGACTGGAAATGGAATGATGGGGGGGCTAGGATAGGACTATAATTGGCTGATGAGCTAGAACTGGAAATGGACTGATTGGGGGATTTGGACTAGAAATGAACTGAGGGGGGGTCTGGGATAGGACTGGAAATGGCTGATTGGGGGGCTAGGACTGGAAATGAGCTGATTG
Source organism: Ichthyophis bannanicus (assembly GCA_033557465.1). Classification (NCBI taxonomy): domain Eukaryota; kingdom Metazoa; phylum Chordata; class Amphibia; order Gymnophiona; family Ichthyophiidae; genus Ichthyophis; species Ichthyophis bannanicus. Next base: position 1,240,855,592 of record CM066032.1, read on the forward strand.
GGGGCTAGGATAGGACTGGAAATGGCTGATTGGGGTGCTAGGCCTGGATATGGGCTGACTGGAGGGGCTTGGACTGGAAATGGGCTGATGTGGGAGCTAGGACTTGAAATGGGCTGATGGGGAGACTAGGATTGGAAATGGGCTGATGCGGGGGGATGGGAGAATGGGACTACAAGGAAGAGGATGCTGGATGGGGCTGGAACTAGAAGAGAGCTGACGTTGGGGGAGGGCTAGAAGGGGATGGGGCTGGGGGAGTGAGGATGCAGAGGGGAAAAGATATTTTGAGTGAGAAGGAAGAAAGATGTACAATTGGCTGGGTATTGGGAGAGTAAGTGGGGATTGAGGATGGAGCAGTGAAATTTGAGTGGATATAAAAGGAATAAAGAAAGAAATAGAGGAAAGAGCAAAAGGGGAAAGATCAGTATGTTGGGGCAGATGTAGAGAGAGAATGGAAAAAAACTAGAAGAAAGGGCAAATGGACAACAGACAATGGAGAGTTAGCAGAAGACATGACGAAAGCTGAAGAAAGCAACTGGGGCAGTTGCAACAAAAAAATAAAATGACTAAACAACAAAAAGGTAGAAAAATACTATTTTATTTTGAATTTATTAACTGGAATATGTCAGCTCTGGGAAATGTGCATTGCTGACATCTTTGTGTTTTGTTTAGTATAAGAGGAAATTAACTTAAAGTATATGGATGTGAAAGCTGGACAGTGAAAAAGATAGACAGGAAGAAAATTGATGCCTTTGAATTATGGTGCTGGCGGCGAATACTTTGTATACCATGGACTGCCCGAAGAACAAACCAGTCTGTACTAGAGGAGATCAAACCTAAGCTTTCTTTAGAAGCTCAGATGACAAGACTTCGACTTTCATACTTTGGACACATCATGCAGAGAGAGAGATCATTAGAGAAAGACATCATGCTTGGCAAGATAGAAGGTCAGCGCAAAAGAGGAAGGCCAGCTATGAGATGGATCGATACAATAACAGCAGCTATGGGTACCAGTCTGTCAACAATGAGCCGCCTGACTGAAGACCGAACACAATTTAGGATAGCTATCCAGAGGGTCGCCATGAGTCGACTCCAACTCGACGGCACTTAACAACAACAACATTATTTTTCCAGTGTTGTTGTACATTCTAAGTTTGGCTTTTGGGGTTCCCAGTTTAATTATTGTCTTCATATTTCTAAATTGTGATCCCTTGTTTTATGTTTACAGATGGTCTATGTTTTGCATGTGCAACCGAGCTGCAGTATTCTGTTCATGTAGTTTCTATGTGACAGTACCACTTGTTCTCTTTCCCCAGTAGGAGATATATTGGTATTCTCTGAGATGTATTAGTTTAATATTTGCAATGTTGCCTTTTGATAGGTAGGGTTTGATGCTTTGTGAGTTTTAGTAGTGATATTATGATACAGCGGGTTTGCTGTGGGTTCTAAATGACACAACCCTCTAACGTCCCTTCAAAAAAAAATCATAAACCAAAATAAATATCCTAACAAAAAGGTCCTGAAATAAGACAGCAAACAGTAGCTTTTTTTTGTCGGAGCTGTAAAAACAAAAGAAGGTGGGAAACACCCCCCACCTCCTCGGTCTAGCCGCTCCTTTTACTCACATTTTAAAGTGAAAGAAACTTAATATCACTTATCTGAAACTTTTCATATCAATTGTTCATCCAATACGTGCTTCCCATCATCACAACAAACAGCAAAACAATGTGCCACGTTTCGTGTCCACCACTCGACCCTGCATCAGGCTATAAAAGTTTAAGCCTGCATTCTCGTCAGCACGGGCTGGAACATCACAAGCTGTCTGTCCAACGTTTATAAATGGCGTCTGACATCATGACTGGAAGGAAAACTGAAACCAGCCAATCAGTGCAATCCTTTCACTTAGCAACCAATAGGAACGGACAATTCCCACTGTTTGCTGTCTTATTTCAGGACCTTTTTGTTATGGGTTCTAAATAAGCAGGGTTTATAGTACTTCCTGGCAGTTGGCACTGGAGTATAGTAATGTAGAAATCTGGTAGTCTTTCTTTATCCTCACTGCCCATGCAAATGGTATTCAGACACTCATTAAGAGGCATGTTTAAAAGTTAATGCACATTCACAAATGTTAATGTGCGCTAAGTGCAGGAACACCTATTTATTTCTATTGGCGCAGTAGCGCTTAACACACATTAATATTTAGTAAATATGCCCCTAAGTCATTGCCAGGACAAAAGAGAGGCTTGTGAAGGGCTCTTTTGAAAGTCACCTAAAATTTTAGTTGGCAACATCTACATTTTAAAATAAAATAAATGTATGCAAATGAGGTCCAGTGGATATGCAAATGAGGCACCACAATGAGTCTCCTCACATGGTCCCGCACCACCCTTGGGCTGCTCCTGGGTGTTGGGCAGAGAGGGATCTGTTCGCTAAGGGGGGGGGGAGGCAGAGAGAGTGGGATGTGTTGGCTGTGTGTGTGTAGGGTTGCCAACTTTTTGAAAGAGAAAAAAACGCCACCTGTGATTAGACATGTTCCACCCATGCCTGCTCCCTGTCCCACGCACAAAAAATAACTGCAGAGAGGGCAATGGTGCAGGTTTTATTGTCTGCAGGATGTATCAAGGGGGAGGGAGTACAAGAGGTTGAACTCTTCAGGCCCCTCCAACATACATATGTTCTCCCATATGGCATTAAATCCAAAAATATATATTCTGTATTCACCGAACCCTGTCTTCCAACCCTTTCCCCAACAATCTATGCAGAGCAGAGCTAGAACCGTCCCCGTAAAACTTACCATACATGAAAAAAATCCTCCTCGATACCAAGCATATTGAGCCCGATCCTGATCGGGGCCCGTCCAGATGTCCAAAATCTGGACAGGCCGGACTTGCACCCGATTCTGCACCCATTGGAGCTAGACGATCCCATGGGAGCAGAATCGGGGCAAAGGGCCTGGACGAGCCTCGATTTTGTGCCGCCGGACGTACAGCACCCACCCCATCTAGCCCAGCTAAAGCGCCTGCATTGAGCCTCAGTGCTATGGTGTCCTGTCGTCATGGCACTGAGATGCTTTGCAGGAACTCCAATCCACCACACAAGTAAAAAAAATCATTTTCCCTGCTGCCCAACCCCTGTGGGGCTTGCCAAGGCTGAGATTGGGTGGTGGGGATCCTCCTGTCCTGCTCACCAGATCAGGGGGGTCCTGCCGCGATGGCTGCTGACATCAGGGGGATTTATTCTACCTCTGAGATGGAATAAGTCCCTCATCTATCTCCTCAAGACTGGACATATAGGGCCATGACCGGAATCAGCCCTGTAGGTCGGGGATCAAGGTCCTCCCTCTGCCCTGCCCATGTTCCTCCTCCAGCCCACCCCTTCCCACCCCCATCCAGAGCTCCCCACACATCTCATCTGTACATGTGGAAAGCTTTGGGATCGGCATTGGGTTCAAGCATTTGGCGGGGGTTATATGTCCAAACCGGGTGTACATCCCTGCTAAACGCTGCTCAGAATGACCACCATTGTGAATTAATCAGGGACAGACCCAGAGTTAATTCAATTGGTATCCTAAGCAAATCTTAACTCGCTTGTTCCCTAGGGCTGCCAACTTTTCTACAGACCTTAACTGGACACCAACCAACGAGCAGGAGATATTAATCTCCCATGAGTTCGAGGAGGGGGAGAGTATAGCATAGTATTTTAATGATTAAATCACATTGCATTACTCTGGACATCAACTAATAATCATTTCTGAAACATCCATTTTCTTTTCCTTTCTACAGAAGCATTTAATACTTATCTAATTTGGACCTGTACAGATCCCACCTAAGATTTAAAAAAAAGCAGAATAGAGTGTAACTGAGATCTTGTTGATCTTATAAAGTGCAGCTACCACCGAGGTAAACTAAACACACCTCAGACATCAAGAGGATACACCATACTGATTAAATCTTAGATGATCAGTGATATGCTGCTAATTTCTTATCTAGGGACTCTCAACGACTCTCTGCCTTACAGTGAAGGGGCACTTCTTCAGTTTTCATATCCATCATCCCTTTTTATGAAGGACTGTGAAGTAATAAAACCACGCCCCAAAGAATATAAAAAACAAATAAATATACATTAAGGACCATACAACATATTCAAAGGACTTGAGCAGTAAACCCTCATCTAGTCCCCTATCACCCTCTCCCTATTTCTCCCCCCCCCCCGATCCAATTCCTTATCGCACAATCTCTCTCCTCAGCCAATAATGTATGCCTCCCCAGCCATTTCCCAACACACTCTCTCTCTTCCCCCCCCCCACCCATCATGCCCCCTATAAACCTTTCTCTTCCCCCCCCCCCCCCCATCTAGTCCCCTATCATCCTCTCTCTCTTTCTCTCTCTCTCTCCCATCTAGTCCCCTATCACACACTCTCTCTCCTCGGCCAGTAACCTATGACTCCCCAGACATTTCACAACACATTCACCCCTTCTCTTCCCCCCCCCCCACACATCTAGTCCCCTATCACACTCTCTCTCTTTCTTTCTCTCTCTCTATCTTCCCCCATCCAGTCCCTTATCGCACACTCTCTCTCCTCGGCCAGTAACCTGTGCCTCCCCAGCCATTTCCCAACACATTCTCTCTCTCTCTTCCCCTCCCCCACCCCCCACCCATAATGTCCCCTATCACCCTCTCTCTCTTTCTCTCTCTCTCTCCCCGCCTGCCTCCCCCCCCCCCCATCTAGTCCCCTATCACACACTCTCTCTCTCCTCTCTCCTCGGCCAGTAACCTATGCCTCCCCAGTCTTTTCTCATCTCTCTCTCTCTCTCTTCCCACCCCCACCCTTCATGTCCCCTATCATCCTCTCTCTCTTTCTCCCTCCCCATCCAGTCCCATATCACACACTCTCTCTCCTCGGCCAGTAACCTGTGCCTCCCCAACCATTTCCCAACACGCGCTCTCTCTCTTCCCCCGCACCCATCATGTCCCCTATCCCCTCTCTCTCTCCCGCCCCCCCCCCATCTAGTCCCCTATCACCCTCTCTCTCTTTCTCTCTCTTTCTCTCTCTCTCCCCACACCCCCCTATCTAGTCCCCTATCACACACTCTCTCTCCTCGGCCAGTAACCTATGCCTCCCCAGCCATTTCCCAACATACTCTCTCTCTTCCCCACCCACCCACCCACCATGTCCCCTATCACACACTCTCTCTCCTTGGCCAGTAACCTATGCCTCCCCAGCCATTTCCCAACATACTCTCTCTTTACTGTCCCATTAAGTCCCCATCACACTTTCTCTTCCTCCCAATCCAGTCCCCAGCGCACATCCTCTCTGCTTGGCCAATAACCTCAGGGCCAACCCAACCATTAGGTAAATTAGGTGGCCGCCTGGGGCAGCAGTTTATTTGGGATAAAGAGCAGGGCATTCAAAGCTAAACATTAGATTCTGATTATCAAGAGGACCAACGCCTTGAACCAACTCTGCGGCTGAACCTGAGTAACCTATGCCTCCTCAGCCATTTCTTTCTTTCTTTATTTTTTATTTATTTAACAGATTTTATATACCGTCTTTCTACAAATCAAGACGGTTTACACAGAACATTTAAAATAGAGTGTTTCCACTGTTTACATAGAACTAGTAACAAATATATATAAAATAACAATGAACTAATTATATGAATAAAATAAAAGAACAACTATTTACATAGATATTTACCGAGGTATCAGTTGTTAGTATGAAGGTTTAGAAGGTGTAGGCGCTGGAGGGAAGCAGAAGAGGTTAGTACTAGGGTGGAAGGGAAAAATGTTCCTGAAAAAGGAGGGTTTTTAAGTTCTTTCGGAACTCAAGGTGAGTTCTAGAGTTCCGCAGCTCATGGGGAAGGGAGTTCCATAGGGTAGGAGCATAAAGGGAAAAGGCCCTGTTACAAGTAAATTGTTTACTATATCTTATGGTTGTTGGGATAGAGATGAGGTTTTTGGTAATGGTACGGCGGGTTCTAGAGCTAGCAGAGAAGGGAGTGAGAGGGGAAAGGCAAGGAGCTGATTCGTTGGAGATGATTTTATGTATAAGGGTAAGAACTTTGAACTTAATCCTACAGTAGATGGGGAGCCAGTGGAGGTTATATAGGGCTGCGGTAATGTGCGATCACCTGGGAGTGCTGGTTAAGATTCGGGCAATCGTGTTCTGGGCAAGTTGGAGCGGTTGTATAGCATTCTTGGGAAGGCCATGATAGATTAGGTTGCAGTAATCAAGAGAGGGGGTTGTGAGGGCTTGACAGACAGATCGAAAGGAAGTGGGGCTTAAGAGGGGTTTGAGATTCTGGAGGGTTCGTAGTTTGGCATATATTGTGTTAGTAGTTCTTTTTATTTGATTAGTGAAGGAGAGGTTCTGATCGAGGATAATGCCAAGATACTTCACCTGTTTTTTTATAGTTAGGGTGAAATCTCCAATAGTGATGGTTGGAGGGGGGGGGTGTGTATGAGGTAGCGGAGAACACCTGTAGCACTTCAGTCTTAGCTTGATTTATTAGAAAGTTATGTTGAGATAGCCATGATTTCAGTGTTAGTAAGCAATCGCTTAGTTTAGAAAAGTCGGGGTTGGAGAGATTAAATGGGGTGAAGCACATCATATCGTCAGCATATAATTGGTACTGAATGCCAAAGCTCTGAAAGATGTTGCAAACAGGTTGAAGGAAAATATTGAAAAGGAGAGCGGAGAGGCTCGATCCTTGGGGGACACCTTGCTTAAGTGTAAATGGGAGAGAGGTATCGTTGCCAATACGAACCTGTTGGGTTCTGTCATCTAAGTAGGATCGGAACCAGTTTAGGGTTGTGCCTCTGAGCCCTATTTCATGGAGCCTGCATAAGAGTTGATGGTGAGGAAGGGAGTCAAAGGCGGCTGATAGGTCAAGGAATATGAGTAAGCATCCTTGGGTAGGATTCTGGGTATGCAAGTACAGGGAGTCTAGTAGGGAGGTAAGGAGTGTTTCAACACCATGGTTCTTTTTAAAACCATGTTGAAATGGGTCGAGGGGAGAGTGTTCATCAATATAGTCTTGAAGTTGGGTTTGAACTAGTTTTTCTGCTATTTTGGCAAGAAAAGGGATGCTAGAAATAGGTCTGTAGGAGGTAGGGGATGTGGGGTCAAGTTTAGTTCCTTTTAGTATTGGCCGAATAGAGGTGCGCTTAAGAGGGGGTGGAACAAATCCAGTCAGGAGGGAGGTTTGTATAATCGATAGGATGTAGGGGCTAAAGGCACCTCTAGTAGCCTTGATCCAAGGGACAGGGCAGGGGTCAAGGGCAGAAGTGGAGGTATTAAGGTCTTTTATTACATAGGAGACATTTTCAAGTGTGATGGGATCAAATTCATCCCAAGAGGGTCCTGGAGGTTGGGTATTGTAGTCAGGAGTAAAGTAGGAGTTGTCGATTGAGGAGGGTGGGAGGAATTTAGAGGTAAGGTGGTTGGCAATATTTTGTGCAGATATTTTTGGGGGCTGGTCATGCAGTGAGGGTTCATTTATTAAGGATTTCGCTATGGTGAAAAGTTCCCTAGGTTTATTGAGAGACTGTTGGATTATGTTTTCATTATATTCTCTTTTATGGTTGAGGGTTTCAGAGCAGTAGGTTTGGAGTTTATTTATGTATGCAGAATGTGCATTGGGATTATGTGAGCGTCTCCAGATACGTTCCAAATGCCTAAGTTCCCTTTTGAGATTTCTTAGTTTTGTAGAGAACCAGGGTGCTCTATTGCGGTGCTTTTGAGGGAATTCTTTAGGTGGGAGGAGAGAGGCTGCAGATATGATTTCATTCCATTTGGAGATGTGAGATTCTTGGTTAAGTCCCATATCTTTTAGTAGGTCGAGGGATGGGATCGTTTGCTCTAGGAAGTTGGGCGCATTGAATTGTCTAAATTTACGAGAGTGTTGAGGGTGGGTGGGGGGTTGAGCTTTATGAGTTGAGTAGGGGAAGGAAAAGAGGATGAGAGCATGATCAGACCAAGGAATAGATTGAACGGTGTGAAGGATTTGTTCAGCGAATGGAGCTTGTTGTGGAATAAATATTAAGTCAAGAATGTTTCCTTTGGAATGTGTGGGATGATTTAGGATTTGAGTGAAGTGGAGGGAATTCATAGCTTGGAGGAAGGTAGACGATTGATTAGGGGTTATAGAGTGTAAATTTAAATCACCTAAGATTATGAGGGGGCGTGAGGCAGGTTGGGGGGAGCAGGCAGTGTCAAGAATCATGAAGAGACTGCTTGGGGTGCACGGTATAAGAGGTGTAAAGATAGAGTAGAGTTAGAGACTGTTATGGTGTCCATGCCTGATGTAGAGATAGACTCAACTATGGAGAGTTGCAGGTTAGATCTGGCAATAATAGCTACACCTCCACCTCTGCCTTGTGTTCTGTTACATGTATAAATTGAGTATGCATTAGGACATAGTTGGTTTATTAGAACCATGTCAGTGTCTTGAAACCAGGTTTCAGTGAGGCAAAATATATCGAGGTCATAGTCAGTTATGAGGTCAGTGAGTAGGGGGATTTTATTTCTGGCAGAGCGGACATTGAGAAGGGCACATTTGAGGGGGGGATTGGGGATGTTAGAGGGAGAGTTGGGCTGAAGGTTGGGAAGTAAGTTAATAGGTATGAGTTTGCTAGTACGGTAATGGGGGTTATGAGGTGAGTGAGATAGAGGTGGTGGGACGTATAGGTGTCTGGGAGAGTGGATTATAGGAATGGGGATATTATGTGTCAGAGAAAGTGCATAGGGGAGGGTGAGCAAGGTGAGGTATAGGATGACGAGGGCAAGCCTGAGTGCCAATGAGCAGGAGTTAGGAGGGGCCATTCTGGAATGGGGGACAGGATCTGGTTGAAGGGAAGGAGGGAGGGAAGAGGTCTAGTTGGAAGTAGGTCAGTTCAGGAGAGTGAGAATGGAACAGTAAATGTTACAGCTAGTTGGATACTTTTAAATTAGCAGAGTTGAATGAGCATTAAATTGAGGTAATAGAGAAGAAACAATTGTTACTTAAATTGACAATGAGTACAGAGGCAAATGTTACATTAAGTTTGGGTAGAATACTCTATCCAGGTATCCACCTTAAAGTTGATTTCATGCTACAGATCTAAACCCTAATCTTAAAAATACCAAAAACATTTGAAGCAAACCAGATACCATGTAGCAACATTAAACTGTCTTTCATCATAAAAGGCACTTCTGTCTCCTAAGCCCTGCATTGCAGAAGCTGCAAATTTAATTGAAAATGCAGTTGGTCACTCTACAAAGGAGCAAAGCAGCACCTGCAATAGAATTTGGATCCCCTAGTACTATACAATGCAGTCCTTCCCTTTCCACCTCCCCAGAGCTCACTTACCCAGCAGAAGGCTCTGTCCTGCTGCTGCTCTCTTCCCCAGACCGGATGTTTTTCCCTCAGTGCTCCAACCTGGATCTCCTTCTCTCGATGTTGGGCCCCTGTGTGTCCCAAGCAAATTTCTTCACTTTTAGAAGCTCAGCTGCAACACAGCATAGCCGTGGGAGCCAAGAAAAATGCTCTCACAGCTGTAAAGAAATGAGTCAGCAGGGAGGCAGGCTTCTAGCTTGTTAAGCCAGCCATGAATGTGAGGAACATGCCCAACTATGGAGGTGCAGGGCCATGTGTGGGGACATGCCTACATAAGCCTAAGGCTGGCTCTGTTTGCCGCTGCTTCCGCTTTTCCTGTGTCAGCATCGGCAGCAGCAGGGCCTGTGCTGCTGTGCATTATTCCGCTCCTGTGAGTGACCCAGATGGTCCCGCCCCTCTGACATCACATCAGGGAACAGGACCAGCCAGGCCATGCACAAGAACGGAATGATAGACAGATCTGTGCTTTTCTTCTTTTTTTTTTTAAGTTTCGACTTTGGAGGCCTGCTGCTGCTGCTGACAGCAACACAGGAAAAGTGTTTTGTTTTTTTTTAAATAGGCAGTGAGAGCCACCCCTGAAATCACAAAAAAATGGCTTTTCCACTACCAGTAATATGGCTCTGCCATAGGGTTGCCAACTGGCTCCAGATGCGCCCGACAGGTTTGATCCAGTCCTGGGTTTACCTATTGCATGCAGGGATATGTAGTTCTGATTTCTCCATTGCACTCCATAGAAAATGAAAACTACAAGTAACTGCATGCAATGGGGTAAACCCAGGACTGGAGCAAGCCTGTCGGGCGCATCTGGAGCCAGTTGGCAACCCTACTCTGCCAACAGCAGGCCTAACCATATAAAACCAGCCAGGCCAGCTGAAAACTGGCCAGTTAACAACCCTATGTGTTTGGCAGGGGACAGAGAGAGGGACATATTAAGAGAGTGAGTGTGTGTGTGTGTGTGTGTGTGTAAAAAGGATACTTCCCTTTATAGGTCAGATGACAAGCGTTCTGGAACCTGTGTATCTTTTTGGGAACCTGCCAGGTACTTGTGACCTGGATTGACCACTGTTGGAAATAGGATACTAGGCTTGATGGACCTTGATCTGACCCAGTATGGTATATCTTATGTTCTTATTTTTTATGTAATGAGTGTTTTTCATAGTTATCATTACATTTAATTCATATATTTGAAACATTTTAAATGTATCTACTTATTAACGTTAGCTATTTTTTCTATCCATATGGGAAAAGGTGGTTTTTTTTCCTTCCATTCATTGACCAATTATGTACATCCAAAGAGAGTAAATTATTCTCATGCATTACTCTTCTCATTCAAATCTCTAAACCTGTCTAATTAAGCTTTGGGCTTTTTAATATTGTCCAATTCAGTTAAAGGTGCATTTTCATGACCAGTGGCCAACGAACACAAATACAATAACTTTGCTAACTTTGCTTTGGTATGCCATAAGGAACCAAGTAAACTTGAAAGCATGTCTGGCAGTAAATAAGGTTGAGAAGCACAGGTGTAGTGGATCTCAGATGCTATGTTTACTCTTTGGGAGCATCCCGCAGAGATCAATAGCTTGCAGAAACCTGTGATATGGCGAAACACTCCAAGGTTGGTGTTCCCGCTTGACTGACTATTTAGAAAGTTAATATACCAACTTCAACTGGCAGCACTTCAACAATGAAAAGGTCAATGCAGGTCTTTGATCCCTTAGAGACACCAGTTAGATACTGATGGTTACTGTTTAACTACTTGTTTATTATCATACACAGATGATCTGGAACAGAGATTCTCAACCTGTTTAGTTGTATGGACTGCTTATTAATCTCCAAGGCCCCGATATTCAAAGGCATTTACACAGTTTACAAACTGTGTAAATGCCGCTTAGAGGGATATTCAGTGACACTAATACGGTTCGTGCCTCTGAACATCCCTGATTAACTGCTACACGTTCCGATGCTGGCTAATTAGCATTGGGGCATGTCATGGATGTTCTGGGGCTGGCACCAGTCGCTAACTGGGCAGGAGCGATATTGCACTGCTGCCTGATTAGCGACCCATGGGTAAAGATAAGCACAGCAAACGTTGGCCTATCTGTACCCGTAGGAGGTAGCCGGGCAGCGGTTCAATATTACTGCTGCCCAGTTAGCTTCTGTGGCATCTTTGGCTGTGCAGCAACCCCGGATATTCAATGCTGGGGTTAAAGTTTGGCGGTGACGGCTATGCGCCGTAGCGGCACATAGCCATCACAAATGAATATTGGGCCCCAAATGTTCAGGGATCCCAGTTCATCCTCACCACTCTTCCCAGACCCCCTCCCCTCAGCACCAAGTCTGTCTTCACTAGTCCTTCTTTATCTCCCTCCCTCTTTCTGTCTCCACTAGTTTCTCTCTTGCTGTCTCCCAGCCATTCCCTCCAGTCTCTCTTTCTCTCCCTAACCAGTCCCTACTAATCTCTCTCTTCCCCACAGCCAGTCCCCATCAGCTTTTTTCTCTTTTTTCTGATCTGCAGACTCCCAGTGGTCATTCCACGTCCCTGTAGCATAGGAGCAGTAACATGATGCGCCCCTGAAGGCCAGGCCCAGATGGTCCTCGGTTGAAATGGCAATAAAGGTGGGAAATGGGTACAAATCAAGTTTTTTTGGGACCAGAAGACTCATCTGCATATCTGTCCCAGCAGCCCTAGCAGAGGACTCCAAAGGTCACTGTGAGTCATCCTGCACACTCTCCCCAACAGCAGAGGATCAGAAGACTCATTTGCATATCTGTCCGATCTCTCTCGTTCACTTCAAACAGGTACCAAAGCTCCATCAACTGAATGATGAATGGGAAAAATTGTATTGCCAAAGCTATTGTCCCCCTTACAGCTTCTGCCTCTCTCCAGACAGATAGCCAGATGCCAGTTGAGGGACCGGTTCCATGTGCAAGATGCCTTTAAGCTGAAGCCCTCATGAAACATGTGGAGAAGCTCAGAGAAGAGCTAGAAAAGCTGAGTATTTGAGACAGTGAGAAGTACATTGATGAGATGCTTCTTGAACAACAGAGGTGAAGATGCTTCTCCAACAGAGATGAAGATGGTATGCTACAGAATGAAGAGAGTTGGACACGAATCACCAGAGCCTGCAGAACTGATAATCCAACTCCTCTAGCCCTCGAATTGAAGAACCAGTATGCAGCCCTGGAAGTGGAGGAGGTGAAAGTATCCTAGGAAAGGGAATAATCAAAGATCAAGCACCCTAAAGTTGCAGAACCAGTGACCACAAGGAAGCAAAAGGTAGTGGAGGCTGGTGACCCTCTTCTGAGGGATACTGAGATATCCATCTGCCAATCAAACTTGATGTCCAGGAAGATGTGCTGTCTGCTAGGTGCCAAAATCCAAGATGTTACAGAGAATTTGCCGAGACTTATCAAGCCTACTGATAATTATCCAATGTTGCTATCCATGTCAGCACAAATGTACTTCTAAGTATCCCTCCAAGCATATCAAGAGGACTTTATGGCTCTGGGACAGAGAGTGAACCAGGTAGGTGCACAGGTGGTATTCTCTTCAATCCTCCCCATTGAGGGTAAAAGCCAAGGCAGAGAAGCTCGCATCCTGGAGATGAATGCATGGCTGTGTGGATGGTGTCATTGAGAACGTTTTAGTTTCCTGGACCATGGAATGATTCTCCAAGGGTTGCAGAGCAGAGATGATGTCCACCTATCCAAGAAGGGTCCAGGTGTCTTCTGCAGCGGACTGGCCAACCTACTGAAGAGGGTTTTAAACTAGATTTGTTTGGGATGGGTGAAGAAAGCCCCAGAGGTAAGTAAAACAATAAATACCCCTGTAGAAATGGGTAAAAAGGGCACCATCTGGAAAACAGTGCGCATAAATATCCGTAGTATGGGGAATAAGATCCCAGATGTTGAGGTTTTAATGGAAGAGGCTGACTTGGGTTTAGTGGTTGTTACAGAGACATGGTTCATGGACAACCATGACTGTGATATAATTATTCCAGGCTATACTTTATTCAGGAAGGACAGGGTAGGAAAAAGGGGAGAAGGAGTGGCACTATATGTTAAAAAATAATATTAAAGCTAAAGAACTACAGGGCTGAAAAGGGAGTGAGGAGGCACTGTGGGTTAAACTAGAAAAAAGGGAAAAGGAAATCCATTTGCACTGGTGTGATATACAGAACTCCTTCACAGGGAGAAGAAGTGGACAGAGAGTTGTTATTATGTGGTCTGTCTTAAGTAGATTCTAAGCTCTGATGAGCAGGGACTATCTCTTACTTTTACATGTACTGTACAGCGCTGTAGGGCTATGCAAATAATAAATAGTAGTAGTAGGAATATCAGGCCCAAAGTATTTACAGTCCAAAGGGAGATTTAAAAAAAGAAAAAAAAACCCAACAAGAATCATTCTCCCAATTTACAAAAATATAGAATTTCAGTGTCCTTAGACTTGAAGCATTCCTTTCAAATTCTTTCACCTTTCCTTATTTACTTCTAGGTCCCAGGCTAGGCACCCCAAAGTCCTCTTCTTCTCCAACTTCTGTTTGTGCAAGAAAGTTGCCAAAACACTCTCTGCCCCAACCCTCCACAACACCAAATACCTGGTGCCTCATCCAGGAACCACCAGTACACTGGATATTAGTGCAAAATCCAAATCTCCTAAATGGAAATACAAGCTTGAGAATTATTTGCTCTCCTTCTCAAGACAGCAAATATTAAAATGTTTGAGAAAAAAATTACACCTAGTCCAGGAGGTGAGAGACATACCAGGGAGACAGATTCCCTCCAGCATAACATTGGGTCTTCTCAGGTATAGAGAACGATGCATGGGTCTCATCCGTCACACTGAGGATCCTGTTTACTAAAGTACAGTAAAGGTTTACAATTACCGTACATTTTTTTTTGCAAAACTTAAAGCACAGTAACTGCAAAGCCTATGCAGTTACCTCATGATAAAACACATCGGCAAAAAGTACATTAAGTGCAATTGCACTGTTTGCATGCAGTTACCACAGTCCTGCAGTAAAAATAAAAAACTGTATCTAAGGGTGATTCCAAGATGTCGCTCTGATGCCAACATGCTGAGTGTCTCTCCTTTGCTGTTAATCAAAATAATGTTTTTCTTATCTTTGCTTGTGCTTTTATGGGCAAATGTAAGGGAAAGCAAAGGATGGTCCCCTTGATAAGGGCTACAACCTCGTGTCAGCAGATTAGGACTGATTGCAGTCAGGATGGCTTCAGGCAGGGCTCGACATACCCCAGGTGCCAGGTCACCATGGAGACTAACAAACTGGACCTGGAGCCTGGATTTTATTCCCACTGGCACACCTTGTGATCTTGGGCAAGTCATTTAACTTTCCATTGCCTTGGAAGAAAGGCCTGGCAATCTACTTCTGGTCACACTGCCAAGAAAACCCAGGAGCTTCTGGGTCACCAGGAATCAGCATTGACTTGAAGGCACACATTGCATTTTTGCTTGGATTTTATATAGCAGCCATGGGGAAGCACATCAGGAGGCAGCAGCAGAAGTCTGTTACCTGCAGGTCAGATCAGACAGCTGCGGCAGCGGCGGGAGTCTTTGCTCATTGCATAAACAAGGTTCCCGCTGCTGCCACTGCAGGCAAAAATAGTGGCTCCTGCTGCTCCTGTTGCTGCTGCCTTCTGATCTTGCTTGCATAAAGTTTATGTAAGCAAGCTTGATCGGTAAGCATCCATGAGCCCACCTGATAGGCCACCTACAGAGCTGTTAGGGAAATCGGGAGGAGCACCAGTTGAGTTGCAGTCACTGCGGGAGGATGCGCAGAGTGGAGCACTCACAGAGGGGTTGGCATCCAGCAAGCACTTTCCCTACAGACAAGCACTTATCAGAATGAGATTGGAGCTGGAATGGAAAAGCTGGTTCTCGGCTCCCCCTTGATTTCTCTTCCTGGGTTAGCCTGATGCAGAAGAAGTGTGGTCTGGAGTATTCCTGAAGAGTCTTCTGCAGTGGCACTAAGTCCTATGATTTATCTTCTACTTCAGGAACAATAGTGAACATTGAGGGCCCCCTTCCCAGATCCATTAATCTCCATAGGGTCTGTTTTGGTAAGACTTAATGACAATATTTCTGGAAATTTGGCTGATATATTGACGGTTTCCTTTGAGTTGAAGAATGTGTGCAAGACAGGAGTCCCATTTGGCCTACCAGGAGGAAAGATTAGGAGCCCTACAGAAGAGTGCTGATAAAATTCAAGCTCTTAACACTCAAATAATTAAGAATACAATATTATTATCAAGGAAACTGGAAATTTTAGAAAATGAGGGCAAACATGAATTTGCATATAGTGAACTTTCCAAAGGTGTCTACAGCAATTCCAAAGGATCTGTTTAAGAGATAGTTGAAGGAAGGTTTGGCTATCAATGAGCAATTAATTCCATCTTTGAATAATGTGTACTTTACACCAGAGGGCAAGTGAATGCCTAGTGACCAAGGAGTTCAAGGTGGAGGTCAGCTGTCAGTGGACAGTCTGGATGTATCTGCACTTTTGGAGTCTTCACTGCAAGAACAGCAACATAGGGCTTTGTGTGTGAGCAGGAGTCAAATATGGTTCAACGTGTATACTTTTCTAATGCTGTGGTATCTTTTCTTGGATAAAGGGTTTGGATTTTTTCAGATCTTGCAAGAGCAATGTAAGATAGAAGAAAGGCTTTTCTTTAGATGCAGTAAGAAGTAAGGGACTTAGGTGCCTTATTTATTTTACGCTTTCTTTATAAACGCATTCTGAAGTATCAAGATGTGAAATATATATTTTTGACCCTGCCCAATTAAGAGCTTTTCTGGATAATAAGTGATCTTTTGTTAGTCCTTTGGCTGATCAGTGTGATGCCATGTGGAGCATGAGAGCTAGTATTGAGTCACTTAATTGACTAATAAAATCCAAACAAAAATTCTTCTGTCAATTTCAACACTTCACTTGCAATTCCAACTAATGGGAAGGAAAAATACCTCAGAGATGTATTCAGGCACATTTTTATACCCTGCTTATTTCATATATCATGGGTCATAAAAAATACTTCCTTTTTTAAATATATATGTATGTTTTTCTCAATACTTCCCATCATAATCATAAATTCACATATGCATTTACTATTACTTTTCATAAAACCTTTTTTAAAAAGCTTTTGCAGCTTCTTGAAACTTTATTTTCCCCAAAAGTCACCAAAAGGATACTTCCCTGAAAATTAATTCCAAATATCCACATTCATTCTCTGACACTATCAGTGTTTCGCCTCTACTGCTTCGGGGAGAATTTTTCACTACTTAACTGCAACTTTTGCTGCCAGTGTTTCTCCCAACCTACCACAAGTTACTTGTATAAAAAGTTTGAAAATTACCCTCCGAAAGCATTTGAACAACTACAACTTGTCTTATCTAGTGTTTCTTGGGTACATGTCACTTGCGCAATAATGACTATTGAGAAAGGCCCATCCACTAGGTTCTGAACGGAGACTAGTCCCTTTCCGACCAGGCAGTAAATAAATGCATGCTAAGTGCTGGTAGCTGTCACAGCAACACTGGAGCCAAGCTGGTAAGAGGAATGTGAGAACCCTCTGACAAAATTAGCTCTCCACTGAGCTCACAAATATCCCTGAGCCTATCTGATAGCTACCTACAGAGCTGTTAAGGAGTTGGCCACCATAGCATCAGCATTGTAACACTAAGTATTGACATGCACTGCTCTAGGTGTGTCCCTGTTCAACAGGGCCAGGGATGACTGGCATATGTTGCAGGATAGGTGACTAGCCTATCATACTGCAGACAATACCTGCCACACTCTGTCAGTAATAGCAATCGGCAACAGAAACCACCTCTTGCACTGTAGGTACTGGGGACCTGGTGCTGGGTGCCCATCCTCACCCTCAGGGTGACCGCAGAAACTGCTCAGTAGCATGATTTGTAGCTGTTCTGTGCTTGTATCACACACTGTTAGTGCATCTTATTGAGCTGAGGTGATGGATAAGTGCATTCTCCATTCTGCGATCAGCTGTAAATTGCTGTTCTGCATGTGCACTGCATCATGGGTACTGGTGGGGCTACACTATGCTGGTGCACACAGCAGACATTTTAGGCAGTGGCCTGCTGTCTCTTTGTATCCAGCCATTGCTGTGTAGAGAAAGGTGGAGGTGTAGCCTGCAGGTTAATGCAAGGTCTCCATTCGCAGGGGGCAGTAGTTTGATTCCTACATATTCTTTTTGTGACTGTGCTACTCAGATTATTTTCATACCTGTAACAGTCAGGGCTCTGCACATTGGTGCTGGCAGCTCAAACCACCCTCTCCTCTGCTGCCATCCTTTCTTCAGCCCATTCATCCATTTCTGTCTGCTGTGTGCAGTCATGTCTTCTTATGCAAGCTGCCAAACCATGGCCTACACTGGTACTCTTCTCCACATTTCAGCTCATCACACTCACCTCTTCTGTGCTTGCTCTGTCTGTCACCACTACTGCTCTGTCTGCCTGTCACTGCACACATCCTGCCGCTTCGGCCTCCACTGGGGGGCATGTCTTCCCCATCCTATGCCACACACTGACAATGCAACACTTTACACTGGCACCACCCTGTGCATCAGGATAGCTGCCTCCCACATGCTCGCCCACTTTACTGGCTGTCACATAGGGTGCCCACCGATATGGCAGGTCCTTCAGCTCTCACCTGTCCTTCCTTCCATCACCTTTACATTGACTTTCTGTGGTGCTCTATTCAGCATTAGGGATACAGCCATTTTCCTGCCTTTAGGTGCATGTTTGTCAACCTGCAGCACTTTAGAACCCTTGGCCACCTTATGTTTGGGTGCCTTAACCCCTTAGGACACCTTAACGTTATGCGTCTTTAATCCTTAGGGCACCTTAACTTCATGCACCTTAAATCCTTAGGGCGCTTTAACTTCATGCGCCTTAAACCCTTAGGGCACCTTAGGTTCAGGTGCCTTAACCTCAGGTGCCTTAACCCCTTAGGACGCCTTAACCTCAAGCACCTTAAACCCTTAGGGCACCTTATGTTAGAGCACCTTAAACCCCTTGGGCACCTTAAAGCTTGTCACCTTAATGTGAGGTGTCCTATTACCAAAATTAAATGGCCAGGGTGCCCTGTTGCTTGCGTTACACGGCCCATGACTCCCTTTATGCCGGATCATCCCCACTCGCCCATAGCCTTGTATGGCTTCGGGAACCTTAGCACTGCCCTTACCGCCGGTGACTTTACAACAGTTTAGTAAACATACCCTTAAGAGAGGCTGGGTACTCGGCACTTGGATGGAATTGTGAATGGGAACATGGAGTTGCTTGGAGGGATTGTAGGGACTGAGAAATTGAACAGAGTTTAAGAGGACAGTTAGGACAAGGTGATTTGGGGAGCGGTATGAATAGGGCTATGAGACCAAGTGCAGAATTATGGGAAGTAGAGAAGGTTTGAAGGACCTGGAGGGTTTGGTAAGGGGTTGGGGGCAGTTGAAAAAGGCAGAGTGCTATGGAGTGGATGAGAGCCACAGGAAGAGACAGGTCTTCCTTGAAGTAAGTGAAAGAGGGTAGAAATTGGAGAAGTGAAAGGGGAAATGGAAGCATGGATGGGGGTAAGACATAAGAAAGGACCTGGAGGTGGAGAGATAAGTGTTAGGGAATGAGCTGGGGCTTTTAAAGAGGTGAGAAGCAGAAGGTGGCAAATGGGACTGGAGAGGAGAAGAATACAGAGGGAGTAAATGATGGATTAGAAAGTAAGTGAAAGACGGGGGATGGGGCGCTAGAATTTTGGCAAAGGAATGAAACAGATGTAGAATGGAAGGACAGGGAAATAAGATTAGGAAATGGAAAGCTGGTAAGTATTTGAATAATGAAAAAAGAGGAAGATTGACGATTACAGGAAGGAGAAAAAGGGTTGGAATGAAGCTATAGTTAGATAAAAGACAAATGAGAGAAACAGAAGGAGCAATGTCAGAGAGAAAAATAGTGAGTGGAAGGATGAAGAAGACAGGGAGTGTGAAGAAACAGAAAATGGAAATGCAATCTTGGAAAAGGATTTAGAAGAGAAGAAAATCAACAAGAGAAAGTAGAAAAGAGAGACTGGGACCAACCAAGTGGAAAAATAAGGTGATTAAACAAGAAAGATACAAAAGAGTGTCAATTTTTAGACAATAAAATATGTCGGCTTTGAAAAAGTGTATTTCTTATAATTTATTACAGGAAGAAATGCATTTCTGTTTCTCTTTCTTCTATGTTTCATAGCTGGGTGTCTGATTTGGGGGTTTTCTATTTCAATCTTTGTCTTTTGTAGTTTCTTAGGGCCTGATATTCCAGCCCTTAGGCAGTGGTAATGTGGCATAAAAGCAGTGTTACCTATGTAAGTGGTGCATATCTGGGTATTCGGCATCTTCAGTCAGTCGCTGATGGACCAATATTAGCGCAATGCACATGACAGTAACCGGATATCTGTAGGGATGTAACAGGGCGTAGCCGCAATATACCTGGTTATCAAAGATATTTGGCAGCACAGAGCACTGAGCCCAACGCCATAAACCATGTTATCTTTAGGCCAGGTTTTGGGCAGATTTGGTCTGGTGATACGGAGCATCAGCAAAAATGGTTATCAGCTGTACCTGTGGACAGGAATCATCTGTGCAATGTTGGGCCTACACATACTGCAATGGAGTTCGAGGTGCCACCGATGTGCGAGGGAGCACAATGTGCAGCAACAACAGCAGCCATTGACCCAGCACAAGAATCACACATACTGTACTCCATGGATATGCAGACTGAGGGTAATGTACCTGCAACTGTTGGAGGAGGAAGTGTACTGATACTACCAGCTGGACAGTGACACCATAACAGAGCTATGTGGGATACTGTGCAGTGAGCTGGAGCCAGCCACTGCCCGAAGCTATGTGCCACCAGTGGCTCTGAAGGTGACCACTGCACTGGGGTTCCTGGCCACAGAAAGTGTCCAGCATGTGGTGTGTGCTACCACTGGCATCACCCAGTGTGCCACATGCCATTGTATTGATGCCTTCACCACTGCCCTGGTGAGAAGGATGCAGACCTATATAACCTTCCCCTCCACACCTGAGCAAAGGCGTGGGAGACTATGCAGGCACTATATGATATAGCTGACTTCCCATCTGTTCTTGGTATCACTGACTGCACACATTGCACTGAGGGCACCAGGTCAGGACCAGAGGGAATTCCAAAACCACCACAATTACAACTCTATGAATATGCAAGGGGTAGTCACTGCCCCCATGCTCATCATTGATGTATGTGCCCATTCCTGGGGCTCCTACAATGATGCCTTCATCCTGTTACAGTCTGGCCTGGGACAAGTAGCAGCTACAGATAACTCATGCAACTATGTGAGGAGGCACCACAGAATGGGAGGTAGGAGAATGGGCACATGTTGTCTGATGTGCCCCAATACAGGTGCATAGTCAGAAGGGAGAGTTGTGGGGCCAGGAGAGAGGCTGCACATTAGTAAATGTAGTCACAGGGGGAACATATCTGAACAGTAGTAGGGGACCCAATGGAGAAAAGCAGCCAGAAGTGGCAAAGCCTCATAATGCCCTCAAGCAGTGCATCTTAGATACATGGAAAGAATGTCACTAGAATGTACTCCCTCATATCTCTGTCATGTGAAAGGCACTGTAAATATGTCCACCATCCACACACCCCTCCAGCCCCAACATACCTGGCGCAGTTGCTATACTGATGTGTGTCTATCACCCTGCTCCCACAGGTGACCATGGATACCCTCTCCAACTATGTCTATTGACACCTGTGCACCACCCCTAGACCCTACAAGAGGAGTGATACAAGGCACACCAGATGACCAGGGCAGTGATGGAACCGGCAATTGGGGTCCTGAAAAGCCGCTTCAGATGCCTAGAGCACAGTAGGAATGAGCTGCTGTACAGCCCTGAATGTATGTGCAGAATCTTACAGCCTGCTGCATCCTAAAAAAACATCGCTATTCTGCGAGGAATCCCATCCCTGAGGGTGAAGTGATAGAAGGAACAGATGCTACAGAGGATGCAGAAGGGGCACAGAGGGGGAACCAACAGCAGATGGCATTAGCACTCACCACCAGGAATAGAATGATCTTTGAAACCTTCTAGAGTAAGTGTGCCATATTTATTACAGTGCAGTCAAACAAACATTACATAAATGATGCCCTCTTACTCCCCCACCACCCAGCTCATGATCAGGCCTTGCCCACTTCCCCACCTGGGCACTGCGTCACAACGGCACAGTCTCTGAGGCATTGCTCACTATGTCCTCTCCTTCCCCTGTGATGGAGGCTGTATCAGGCAACTCATCAAACTCTGATGCTGCTGCAGGATGCCCCTCTTGAAGGACATCTGCATCCTGCCCCTGGCAGGAGGTCAGTAACTGCTGACAGGTGTGCAATATGGAGGTCATGTAGGCTGCCATCTTTCTGAGGAGCCAAACCTGTGTGCCTCTGCTCCATCATGTGGTGGTCCAACAGCATTTGATTGCTTGCCTGCAGTTCTTGGCGGATGGTGCACAACACAGAGTGGATGCACTCTGTGCACTCCAGCAAACACGACCCATCCGTGAGCATCTGTTGGTCCACCTCATCTGCCTCAATATCTCTCAGGTCGTCCAGGATGGGGAAGGTCAGTTCACCAGTTGCAGGCTGTGCAGGGTCAGGTTCCAGATCCCTGTTGGTCATGGCACACAGCTCTACTCTGGTACAAATAAATAGGGGTTGTCTGAGGTTCCGATGCTGCACCT
Organism: Ichthyophis bannanicus; assembly: GCA_033557465.1. Taxonomy (NCBI): domain Eukaryota; kingdom Metazoa; phylum Chordata; class Amphibia; order Gymnophiona; family Ichthyophiidae; genus Ichthyophis; species Ichthyophis bannanicus. The sequence goes on from CM066032.1 coordinate 1,240,877,738, forward strand.
GCAGGAATGCTTAAGCCATCACTCCCTGGTTGGATGCCTTCTGCGTGAGCCACTGTGAGCTGCAATCATCCTGATTCTGGCTGGTCTGTAGGACAGCAAGAGTTACGCATGTCAGGCATTGCACTAGCCAATGGAACAGATGAGGGAATGCATTGAATGTGCACCAGCCCTGAAGAAAGAGGGGCCAGTGGCCCCAGTGCAGCTCCCTGCCACTGTAGCCGTATACCCACACCAGATAGGTGTGAGCGGTACAGTTACAGTATGTTGCAAATACTGGAGAAGTAGCATACATCAACAGTATGTAAAGCAGGTCTGCATAGAATGCATATCTGTCTAGGTTTTGCATGCAGCCTGCAGAAAAATGCAAAGGGTGGATAAGAGTATCTAGCAACACAGCACCTGCCTGCCACAGATTCCCACAGCACATGCCCAAGGCATCAGCCAGCTACCAAGCAGATACACAGATAGGAGCAGGCCACCAGGGGGAAGGGCTACATGACCCTTTCTGCTCACCTGTGTGTACAGCATATGTGCCCAGGGCACAGTGAACAGACACTGTAAATAGCCCTGATGTCCCTTGCACCTGTGCATACCCAAACACCCCATAAAGTCTACTATGGGAGTGTACCCCTTACTCATAACTGATCCCAACTGTGGTTTGCAGGTATGAGTCACATCGCCTATGAGGGAACAGCTCTGAGGTGATTCTGGATGCACAGAACAGAGTCCCAGACACAGCTGGAGGATATGGCATCATCTGCCAAGAGACAGCAGTGGCATACTGATTATATACTGTGGCCTCCTCCCACTGCCTAGGCAGTTGCTTATAGGGGGGAGTATGCCTTTCAATGTCCCTTTATATGGGTCCCCAGAGCCGGGGCTTCTGGGAGTTGTAGTTGCTGAACAATGAGTTGTAGTTGTGAATAAATTAATGATTGAGCCGAGTGTTTTTGAAAGCAACACAGGAATTTATTTTCTTCCTTTGTTCAAAGGAACCTCCGTAGAAGCTCAGCACAACGTATAATGTGGATACTTCTCCCCTCAAAATAAAGATAACTTCTATACAAACACTTTCCACAGTGTCACTAATTACACTTGCTTTCCTCAGCAATGCAATTCTTTCTTCATCAGACAAAAAGAACACTTAATAGTCCTTTGCAGCCTTTAGGAACAAACAGTGGCTTTTTTTTAAACTGCACCACATGTACATTAAAGCTTCCTCTTTACTTGGGTTATCACAGGCTTTAGATAGTTGCTCCAGACACATTCAAACCAGCCTTTGAATGTCTCATGCACTTTTTAAAACGGCAGCAACTTCACTTTCAAACATTCTTAGCTTTCTTAACTGCAGACATTCAGGTACAATTGTTGCAGCCAAGCAGCTGAAAATGCTCTCATTCTCTCACTCACCCACAGAAGGAAGCACACAGACAGGCTGGAATGCAAACAGGATCTTTTAATGTGCACACAGGTTCAGACAGAGAGCCGGTACCCTCCACAAAAATCTGAGCCCCGAAGGATGTCCTACATTGTCTTATATACAGTACATTTATAAACTCATTCTACAATCTCATTCGTCTCAGGTATTTTCTGTCCACCAATCAGCAGCCCCTGGGGAAGGTGCCTGGGTGACCTGTCCAAACCGGTATGCTCTGGTCTGCTGATTTCTGGGCAAGGGGGTATTGTGCTCAGGCCTGGAGGGGGGGGGGGGGAAGGGTGCCTACTGAAACCTTTATGTCTTTTCTTAGCAAGCTGATCACTATGTAAAATCCTCATGGCTTGGAGGGAAGGGTTACCCACAGCTAAACCTTATGGCTGCCTCACAATAACCCCTGGATTTTCTTCAGGCTTAAAAACTATAGCCTTTCATTCTACCCTCATAGACAGAGAGCAATCCATTTCACATTCTGAGAAATCATTTTCAGTATCATAATTATCTACTTGCATGCATTCAGAGTCAGTCTCTGCAGTCTCCTGACTGGCAACAGCTTGGGACAGCGTGGGCTTGATTTCTTTCAATAACTCAACAACCCTTTCCCAACGGGACCTCCCTCTTGAATCAGGGGTGTTAGCAGGGCACTTATCTTGCAGCAAACTGTTTAAAACTTCTAAAGGGTTCACCTCCCTTCTATTAACAGCTCTTCTTACCGGCCTTCCCCGAGGTAAAGCTCTTTGACCCAGCTCTTCCTGGAAAGTCCCCGTAGCTTGGTTATAGACAGCAGTCTCCTTAGGATAAAACCTCCAGTTTCCTGGGCCAGCTGTAGTCTCTCTACAGCACTGGCTTTGTTCAAGACTGTGGTGCTGGCTATGAGGGGAATCCTTCCTTAGGCTGTCCCTGGAGCACCTCTCTCTCCCGGTTTCTCTGAAACAATCCCTTCTTTCTGTATCTCTCGGGATCTCTTCAGCTTTTGTTTCTCTGCTGGTCTCCCTGCAGTGCTTTCTGAAAGAATCCTTGCTGTTCTCCCGGCTGTGCCTGCTTCTGGTCTCTCTACCGTTCCTGTTCCTGTCCTCGTCCCCGTCTTCGTCACCCTTACTTCCTGTTCTCTGGGGCTTAAATGAGTGGGGCTGCCCTACAACTTTCCACTCCTCCCCCAGCTGTCTCTCGTTACCTCCCTTAGTTGCTATGGAGCTTGGGTGTGGCCTGCAAACATCAGCTTTGGGCATGTTTTTTTTCTCTCTAGCTGAAGTTTTCAAGTCATGGCTCCCTGCACTTCCCTTCTGCTTGGAGGTAAATGTTTGTGTTTTTTCTATTTCCATGGGCTCTGGAGCAGATTCGTCACCACACATCCCCCCCCCCCCTTAAGATATTACGGGCTGGCGTAACAACCCCCGCACAGCCCGTAATTCGCGAAAGGGCATCTGCGTTGGTGTGCAATCTCCCTGCCCGGTGCTCTATATGAAAATCGAATGCCTGTAAGGCCATATACCAGCGTGTAAGACGTGGGTTGTGGTCCTTCATCTGGTTCAACCATCTTAATGGGGCGTGATCAGTTACCAGTAGGAACTTACGACCTGTCAGGTAAAATCTGAGTGCCTCCACTGCCCATTTTATGGCTAGACATTCTCTCTCCACTGTGGAGTACTTTCTCTCGGGTGGCGCTAATTTCCTGCTTAGAAACATAACAGGATGTTCCTCCCCTTCGTGCTTTTGCGATAATACAGCGCCTAAGCCTGTATCCGATGCATCGGTCTGTACAATAAAGGGCCGGTTAAAATCTACGCCCCGTAATATAGGCGCACAGCAGAGTTTGTCCTTTAACCGCGTAAAGGTTTGCTCTGCTTCTGCCGACCATTTCAGCTGATTAGATGCGTTCTTCTTTAGCATTTCTGTTAAGGCAGCACTTTCTGTCGCAAAATGCTGAATAAATCGGCGGTAGTAACCGATTAATCCAAGAAAGCTGCGTAACTGTTTCTTTGTTAAGGGTTTTGGGAACGTTCTCACACTTTCTACTTTGTCTAACAAAGGCTTAACTGTACCATGCCCCACCAAATGTCCCAAATACTTCACCTGCTTTCCCCCAAACATACATTTTGCAGGGTTCAAGGTGATACCTGCACCACGCAATGCCCTTAACACTGCTTCAATGCGCACCAAGTGTTGATCCCAACTGGAGCTATGGATTACGATATCGTCCATATAGGCGGTCGCGTACTGTTGGTGGGGTCGTAAGACCATATCGACCAACCTTTGGCAAGTCGTGGTTGCCCCATGTAAGCCAAAGGGCATGCGGCGAAATTGAAATAGACCGATGGGGGTGCTAAATGCGGTCTTAGGGCGAGATTCCCGGGTGAGGGGAATCTGCCAATACCCCTTGGTCATATCAAGGGTGGTTAGGTATGTTGCCTGGCCCAATCGGTCTAGAAGTTCCTCTATCCTTGGCATGGGATAGGTATCAAACCGTGAGATGGCATTGACCCTGTGAAAGTCGATGCAAAACCGCATCGTTCCGTCCAGTTTGGGAACCAGCACTATGGGGCTGTTCCAAGGACTTCTAGACTCCTCGATTATTCCCATTTTAAGCATTTCCTGCACTTGCCCCACTACGTCCTGCTGCTTTGCCTCAGGTAACCTGTAAGGCCTCTGCCTTACTATTTCCCCCTGTGGGGTAACTATTTCATGGGCGACGAGCTGAGTCTCGCCTGGTACGGGCATTAAGACATCCGGAAAACTCCGTAAGAGCTCTAATAACTCCTGCTGTTGTGACCATGAAAGTTCTTCTCCCAACCTGGGAACCGGATCTCCCCTGCAATCGGCCAATTGCGGGCCCAGATCCTCTTCCTCCTTTGCCTCACAGCTGGCAGTTAAACCCTTTATCTCCGATTTACCCATAGAACCAAATCCTCCCGACCCTCTTGAGGTAGAAGTTAATTCTGGTACTTCTTCCATGGCCGGAAAGCCTACCCGCTCACATATCATCTGGGCTATTCTGTCCCCTATATTTACTTTGAAATCCTCCCGTGCAAAATTAAATAGTAGCACCTTGATTGCCCCTCTATAATCGGGGTCAATGACTCCGGCGCCCACATCTATGAAATGCTTCCATGCTAGGCCTGAACGTGGGACAAGGTGACCATAGCTGCCTGGTAGTATTTCCACCTGTATCCCTGTCTCTACTAAGGCCTTTCCCTGATGGGGAATAATTATTTCCTCCGCACTACATAAATCAAAGCCCACTGCCATTTCTGTAGCCCGCTTAGGAATCTTTGCATTAGAGGTGGTGCGGCTAAATCTGAGGACAAACTTTGACTTTTTGGCGACGTCCTCCTTAGTGGATATTTTCCCGTGTTGCTGTCTCTGCCCTGTCCTGAACAAGGGACTAGGCACTGGCCTTGCCTTAGCCTCTGTTTTATGAAGAGATGCTACCTGCCTCTCCTTATACCCATCCCCCGGGGAGATTTTCCCATTCCTCGAGTGGGATGAACCCCCTAATGGAGACTCTTTCTCTGCTTCCAAGGCCTTTGGTTGCACTAGGGTGGATGTCATGCCTGTCTTGTGCTGTAAACCCTCAGCTAACCCACGCCTGAACTGAGGCCAATCCCTTCCCAAGACTAAAGCTTGTGGGAGCCTAGGTACCACTGCTACAGGTATCTTTCGTTTTAAACCTAAACCTTTTACTGCTACAGTGTATACTGGGTAGGACGAGGCTGCCCCATGGATGCACCTTATCTTTATGCTGTTTTCTTTTGACTCTGGGACTGAACTAACCTGGGATTTTATCTCCTTCCAGAGCTTTTGTGAGATCATCGATTGATCCGCTCCGGAGTCCAGCAAGGCTTCTACCCAGACACCCTCTACTTCTACACCCAAGAGGAATCCCTCTCCACCCTCCTTAGAATGGGTGGTCATTAGGGCTGTCCTAGCTTTGCAATCCCTTCTCATATGTCCTTCTTCCAAACAAGAAAAGCATTTTCTTTGCACATAACAGGTTTTATCCATATGTATTACTTTCGTCCCTTCCCCCAACATGGGTCTTCCCTTCCTTTCTGAAGCCACCTCAACTGCCCGGGGTAGAACACCAACCTTCGCCTGGCTTATCAAACTGGCTTCTAAAAAGCGCTCCGCCAGCGAGGTCGCAGCATCGGTGTTCTGGCAGTCCTGTAGGATCAGGAAGGACTGCAGATCTTTTGGAACTGCCTCCATGAACTGTTCCAAGATAATACAATCTAACAAAGAATCTTTTGTTCTCGCCTCAGGCGTTAGCCACTTTAATGCCAACCCTTTAATCCGTTGGCATAAGGCACGCGGTGTTTCACCTGGCTTTAGTTTACAGCTCCTCAAGAGGCGGCGATAGACCGTAGGGGTTAGGCCCAAGCGGTCTCGTATGGCCTTTTGGAGCTCTTCGTAATTGGCGGCTAAGGCAGCGGGCATGGCCCTATAGGCTGCAAGCGCTTCTCCCGTTAAGGAGGCGGCAAGGCGTACTGCCCACTGGTCTTTCAGCCAGCCAGTTAGGAGAGCCACCCTCTCGAAGGCTTTCAAGAAGTCGTCCACATCATCCTCTTTGGCCAACTGACCAAACGAGAATGTCCCAGTCCCAGGTAGCCCGAGCCCTGGTATAGCTCCCAAGGAACCTGGTGCTGTTCGTAGGGACTCCGTTGCTTTCTTCTGCGCTCCTATCCACGCAGCCATCATGTCTAGGAGCGGCTTCTGCTGGGCCTGGAGCATGGCAGCTGTGTGTTCCTGTGTCCTCGCAGACATCTCCTGCTGTTTTTGAAATTGCTCCGCCATCCAGCCAAGAAGCTCGCCCCGCTCCATCCTGGGTTGATGCTGAAACGAAAAGAACAGAGAAAGAAACCACCAAATGCGGCTCCAAATATAAGCCCTCTTTCTCTTGCTCCTCTTGAGCACTGCTGTATCCCCACCCTGCACCGGTATCCATCTATACCCCTTCTATATACGGATTACCTTATAAAGGTGTAGACTCGAGCTTATCGGCCAGCAGGTCACAGCTTGGTAATCCACTCCAGTCCGGTCCTTTTGCTGCCACTCCAGGTCTTTCTCCTCAGCAGGCTCTCTGTATCCTCAGCAGCTGCCTGTAGAAGTTCTCCTTTTTCTTTTGAGGTTCCAGGTGTCTTGTATATACGTGGCCAAGGAAAATCCTAAAACCTACGCCACCTGTGGCCTCCTCCCACTGCCTAGGCAGTTGCTTATAGGGGGGAGTATGCCTTTCAATGTCCCTTTATATGGGTTCCCAGAGCCGGGGCTTCTGGGAGTTGTAGTTGCTGAACAATGAGTTGTAGTTGTGAACAAATTAATGATTGAGCCGATGGTTTTTGAAAGCAACACAGGAATTTATTTTCTTCCTTTGTTCAAAGGAACCTCCGTAGAAGCTCAGCACAACATATAAGGTGGATACTTCTCCCCTCAAAATAAAGATAACTTCTATACAAACACTTTCCATAGTGTCACTAATTACACTTGCTTTCCTCAGCAATGCAATTCTTTCTTCATCAGACAAAAAGAACACTTAATAGTCCTTTGCAGCCTTTAGGAACAAACAGTGGCTTTTTTTTTTAACTGCACCACATGTACATTAAAGCTTCCTCTTTGCTTGGGTTATCACAGGCTTTAGATAGTTGCTCCAGACACATTCAAACCAGCCTTTGAATGTCTCATGCACTTTTTAAAATGGCAGCAACTTCACTTTCAAACATTCTTAGCTTTCTTAACTGCAGACATTCAGGTACAATAACTCCTGGATTTTTCTTCAGGCTTAAAACCTATAGCCTTTCATTCTACCCTCATAGACAGAGAGCAATCCATTTCACATTCTGAGAAATCATTTTCAGTATCATAATTATCTACTTGCATGCATTCAGAGTCAGTCTCTGCAGTCTCCTGACTGGCAACAGCTTGGGACAGCGTGGGCTTGATTTCTTTCAATAACTCAACAACCCTTTCCCAACGGGACCTCCCTCTTGACTCAGGGGTGTTAGCAGGGCACTAGAGATCCTTATCTTGCAGCAAACTGTTTAAAACTTCTAAAGGGTTCACCTCCCTTCTATTAACAGCTCTTCTTACCGGCCTTCCCCGAGGTAAAACTCTTTGACCCAGCTCTTCCTGAAAAGCCCCCATACCTTGGTTATAGACAGCAGTCTCCTTAGGATAAAACCTCCTGTTTCCTGGGCCAGCTGTAGTCTCTCTACAGCACTGGCTTTGTTCAAGACTGTGGTGCTGGCTATGAGGGGAATCCTTCCTTAGGCTATCCCTGGAGCACCTCTCTCTCCCGGTCTCTCTGAAAGAATCCCTTCTTTCTGTATCTCTCGGGATCTCTTCAGCTTTTGTTTCTCTGCTGGTCTCCCTGCAGTGCTTTCTGAAAGAATCCTTGCTGTTCTCCCGGCTGTGCCTGCTTCTGGTCTCTCTACCGTTCCTGTTCCTGTCCTCGTCCCCGTCTTCGTCACCCTTACTTCCTGTTCTCTGGGGCTTAAATGAGTGGGGCTGCCCTACAACTTTCCACTCCTCCCCCAGCTTCTTTCGTTACCTCCATTAGTTGCTATGGAGCTTGGGCGTGGCCTGCAAACATCAGCTTTGGGATGTTTTTTTTCTCTCTAGCTGAAGTTTTCAAGTCATGGCTCCCTGCACTTCCCTTCTGCTTGGAGGTAAATGTTTGTGGTTTTTCTATTTCCATGGGCTCTGGAGCAGATTCATCACCACAATACTGTTCTTCCCTAAATGGTACAATAAACCACCCTTTGACCCCACAATAGGGCAAGTGACAATGGACAATAACCCAGTACCCTCTGTCATTTGGCAAAGCAAACTAGCATTTTACACCAGCCAAGGAGCAGGAGCTACTCGCCCTCTTGTGTGGTAGGAGCAGAGCTATCATGACCCGCAATGCCAGTGATGGCAATGCCATCCATGAATTGCAGCACCTGCTTTTTCAGGGGGCTCAGTGTTTTTGCCACTCAGGTGGCATCTTGCTGTTGGCTACCTTCTTTTCCTTTGCACTCTGCCGTAATTACCAACACATTTTTTTTCGGTCTTCTACATCCCAGTTGTGGTGACGCACAGCCATGCTATTGTGTGCTAGCATCCTCAGAGCCAAAAAAGGTGGCATTCTCCTTCATGATGAGTCCCAGAACCATGACAGTCTCTGAGGGTGTAAAATTTGCTTTACTGATGTGTTTAATAGCTGTGTCCGCTGGCTGTGGCATCCAAATGGAAAACTGTGAGGGAGATGGAAAGCTACCTTCGCAAGATTTTTAAAATATGTGGTTATGAGGCCGCGCCCTGGAACATGCCCTGCTGTATTGCCAAATTTTACACTTCCTGTAACCCTATCACTCACTAGCTCACAGACTAGGCATAAGCACTCTGGCAAATACAATATGAGTTAACCCTGTCACTTACTAGCTCACAGACTAGGCATAGACACTTTAGTAAATGCAATATGAGTTTTATTAAATTAAGTCCTTTTGGAATAATAATAAGCATCAATACATCACCGGATTATTGTAGCTCATCACTCCAGGTGGGGGACTGTTCAGCGATCACTCTCAGGAGGAAAATCCGTGAAAAAACTACAGAGACACTTCTGCCTCGTATATCAGTTGCAGTCCCATCTTTTCCTCCTGAGAGTCCCCCTAAAGTACCTAACTAAGATCGTGCCTGCTGCATGCTATTACAAATAATTGGTTAACATGCTGCATGCTCAAATCAGGATTGGCTAGGGTTAATGCTGTACCCGTGGTCTTGTATAACAGGGTGTCAGCTATCTATGAGTCATTCATTCAGTTCTGTCTGGTTAAAACTGCCTGCCTGCTCAGAGATTTTGACCTAAAGTAACCCCAGGCTCAGCTATCAGCTCCTGGGCTAGCAAGCTAATTCCTAATTCAGCATGGCTCAAGAGTACAATATTCTTTGCTGATCCAACTCTCACATGAAATATTCTATGTACAATATTCTTCGCTGATCCAAAAATCCAAATAAATCTTTAATTAGTAATACATTCCACCCTTGGATCAACAAGGATATTGTACGTAAGCAATGGCTGAATCGCCTTTGTAATTCATTTAGAAATACAGTAATAATAACATGGGCTAAAACATAGTGGATAGCATTAAGCAAACGCTTGAGGGGACAAGTCTCAGTGTAATTTAGGTGATATTTTCCCATTCCCCCCGGCATTACAATTGTCAAAGCCAAATGGCTTGTAGGTCTCAGCTATCTTTATCAGTTCCCCATGCAGTGGGGGACTCATTTCACCTGCGCATTCAGAACATTTTCCCACTGTACATCTGCCCCATGGACTTTAATAACTAAAATCTGGGGAACAGGTGACATAAGCAATTGGGCACATGATGTTCAGCAGAAAAAATCTGAGATACTAGAATTACAGTTACTTTCCAAGGAAACAATAAGAATACATAAGAAAAAAAATCATTCACAAAAGTCCACAAAAGTCCAATAGTCCTTTTCCTATTTTCAGATAATTTGGCCTGCTTCTCAGCAGTTTTTCAGGACTCCGTAGTGTTATTTCACCTTTCTCTGAAGTTTAAGCTTGGCCTCTCTCAACAGTTGAACCTCTCATTCTCGTAGGTGGACATCTTGGCCTTTCTTTCATTGTGACACATTGAAGCAGATAGGGACTCCCTCACACGTTTCTGCGGTGTGTAGTTCGGATTTCTCGGGATGGTCTGCTCCATCTGGACTCTGGCCAATTTTCTCTGCTGGACTCTCTGGATTGCAATTGGTGACATGGCTCCAGGCCTCATTCAGAAGAGCAGCACCAATATTAAATGAAAAGACTAAAAATTCTAGATTAGATTTCACAATAAGACAAACTTAATTTCATCTATATTTACTAAGATCATATCCTACAAATAATAAATATTGCTTTATAAACTTTCAGCGGTCTACCAGTAACTATCTCGTATGGTGTCAATCTTATCTCGCAGTTTGATTAACTCCTTGTCTCTCTATCACTGGAAATCCATTTGCTTGTAGGAAATATTCCATTATGCCCTTGACTGACCTTTACATGTTTCAGATCAGACAAGCTGCACACACGTGCTCTGCAATTTTGACAAGTTTTAGAATTATACCCAATTCTATGAGAATTTGTCATCAAATCGTCCCCCTTTGCCTCTGCATGCCTGGCCAGGACATACAGAGGAAAAGTGAGGCACAAGGCATCCAGAAGTACCACATGGCTAGTGTGGGTTTTCCAAAGCTCATCAGGGTGCAAGGTGCACCTAGCCTGTCTCCAAATGTCTATTTCCAATTGTTGAGTATGACTTCCTGAATTGAAGCTTCTGGAGACGGCATAGTTGAATAAAGTGCTCATAATTTTTTTTGTTTACATATTCATTAGGCAAATACATCACTTCAAATTACCTTCATCAGTTTATTGTCTATCACAGTTTCTCCTTTAATATTCCACTTCATCCCTCACAACACAACACTTTTTCATCACCTGCATCATTCCACCAATCACATACATAGGTCCCTTCCATGTTTTTTATACCATACTAATGTATCCTTATTTGGTAAGGCTGCTAAGAATATCCAACAATTGTTAATAACTTAATATTGGTGTAAACAAATGGTATGCAGAGAATATAAATTTAGATTCTTCTCAATAAGCATAACAGTATGAGTAAACAGTGTCCCTTTCCCATCAACTTAATTGGTCCAATGCTAAGTGGACATATGCTCATTCTAAAATAGCAATCCCAATAGAAAGAAATACGGCTCATCTCTCACGTATAACTAGAATCTGTCGTATATACTGTTCTCAGTGAGAGTGCTGTTAGACTGATTTTAAAATTTCAGTGTTCACAAGGATTTGTATAAGCTACTCAATTATGGTGTCAAAAAGAGATCCTTTTGAGGTGAGAGATCTAAGAGGGTACAAGGCATTGGTGGTTGGGCCTCACAGCGATCTTCTTGGATTGCAAGGCATTTGTGGCTGGGCCTCATGACGATCCTCAGGTTCTTCTTGGCCTATTCCCCCCTGCCTATTCATGTCTCTTCAGAGGCATAAATATGCAAGGTTCCTGTTCTTCAGGCCTTGTGGGTCCTCGAGGAGTCTTAGAGCAGTCAGAATTCTGGTAGCCCAGATCATCACACTGGAAGCAGCACATTTTCTTAGCCTAGCCCATAGCTTCACCTTTCTGCCTCTCTCTCTCTCTCTTATTCTTTTTCTCAAACCTCTCCTGGATCATTGCTGACAAGCAAGATTTGGTTTTATCCAATCAACTCAAGTTCTCATTATTTTCTGGGAACTCAGTTCCATCTTTAATCTATATTTTCTCTATATGCTTGGGAACAAAGCAATTTCATATCAGCCTCTGTTCAAAATTTCAGCAAACTTATTAATCTGGTAATTGCTGTGTGTGTACTGGACCTCTGCGTAATGTACTACTACAACAAGTGTATTTGGTAACATAAGTGCAAGGGTATAAATTAAAGAAAATTAATATCTCACAGTGCTGCCACATATATCTGTTTTCTCTGCAACATATATCTATTTTCTCAGGAACTGTACTGAAACTGAAATAGAAACTTTTTAGAACAAAGTACACTTTTTCTCTGGACACTAACACGTAAAATTCAAATACAGAAAAACAGGTGAATTTATCCTAAAATCCAATATTGTAACAAATAAAAACTTTGATGTTACTGTCTTGTCCCTCAGTCATCAGCATAAAGCTTGTGACAAGGCAAAGTAATTATCTTGAATCTTACAGTTCAGGAAACAGGCATTCTCAAATGACATGAAACTGCAAAGAGGTGAAAATTGTGCTTTGTCACATTTAAATTAACCTGAAACTGGTATCAAGCTAGCTGAACAATTAACCTATAGTTATAGCTGTTTATGGTTAACTATGCCCCCTGGGGTGCTTGCCACAATATAAAAATCCTCTTTTAACTTTTAAGTTTGCATGGTAGCATATACAGTCAAAGACAAAGAATAGATGCATAACATATTAATGATAAAGATTACCTTCTTATTTACTCAGGATTTAATGCCCCATTGTCCTGTCAGGGTTCTCAACCTCTACTTTGGAGGTAAAAAAAAAAAAAAAACAGTTTCATGCCTTGTTTGTTTGATCTAGTCACTTCAGCATTCAGGGACCATAAAATCTACTGGAGTAGCCAGTAATGAAAGAAAAACAGTTTTTTACTACAAACAAACATTTGAATACAGAACAAATCAAAGCTTACAAGTGCTTTAAAAAAACAAGTAACAATTAATACTAACTCTACAGGATAGGCATCTAATTTATCTGTCAAACGGGTCTGGCATTGTAACATCGTAATCTAATTTGCTGGGTTTTATCTGATGCATCTTACGATATGCAGGCAACAAAAGCATTTCAACAGTTGCGAGCATGTAAGGACATTCACTTTTTAAAACCAACACCCAGTTCTCACTTAATCCTGACCCGCAGGAACACCTAATGCCAACCTTGAACATTTACAATATTCACATTTTTTACACTATTTGCATTCTTCACTCTTCTTTTCAAATGTCTTACCACATCAAAGGCTAACACACCTTGTTAATGAAGACGTGCAGTTTATCCACAAACAAAGCAAGGATACTTATCCAGAAAAGCAAGCAACTCTCCCAGTCACACATGAGTAGTCAGAAGAGAAAATTAGAAAGCAATTAGAATAATAACTAAACACACTTAATTACAGAAGAATACCGGTAATACTTCACTGAAAGAGTTATGAGATAGTGCAGCTATTTACAAAGAATTTTACTTCACCAAACTTGTCATCATGCAGTCCAGTAACATGAGCTGGGAGAACTCAGCGGAGTCTGCAGAAGTCTGGGATTCTTCATGCCTGCCCAAGAAGATCCACTCTCTCTCTGTCCTGAATTTACTTCACCAGACTCCTCATCATACAGCCCCGAAAGCTGCAGACGTCTGGGATTCTTCATGCCTGGCCAAGCAGATCTACACTCTCTCTGTCCTGGATTTTCTCTATCCAGTGCTTGATTCCTATATGCTATTAACAGCACCCAGGTCTGTCGTCCTAGAGTCCCTGCTCCCTTGAGCTTATTGTCCCAGGACTCTGCCAACCCATTATGTAATAATTTAGGCCATCCCATCCTCGTCGCCATTTATGTATTGCCAAATTTTACACTTCCTGTAACCCTATCACTCACTAGCTCACAGACTAGGCATAAGCACTCTGGCAAATACAATATGAGTTAACCCTGTCACTTACTAGCTCACAGACTATGCATAGACACTTTAGTAAATGCAATATGAGTTTTATTAAATTAAGTCCTTTTGGAATAATAATAAGCATCAATACATCACCGGATTATTGTAGCTCATCACTCCAGGTGGGGGACTGTTCAGCGATCACTTTCAGGAGGAAAATCCGGGAAAAAACTACAGAGACACGTCTGCCTCGTATATCAGTTGCAGTCCCATCTTTTCCTCCTGAGAGTCCCCCTAAAGTACCTAACTAAGATCGTGCCTGCTGCATGCTATTACAAATAATTGGTTAACATGCTGCATGCTCAAATCAGGATTGGCTAGGGTTAATGCTGTACCCGTGGTCTTGTATAACAGGGTGTCAGCTATCTATGAGTCATTCATTCAGTTCTGTCTGGTTAAAACTGCCTGCCTGCTCAGAGATTTTGACCTAAAGTAACCCCAGGCTCAGCTATCAGCTCCTGGGCTAGCAAGCTAATTCCTAATTCAGCATGGCTCAAGAGTACAATATTCTTTGCTGATCCAACTCTCACATGAAATATTCTATGTACAATATTCTTTGCTGATCCAAAAATCCAAATAAATCTTTAATTAGTAATACACCTGCCCAAAAGGATAAGAGAAACCCACATAAGATTCATGCACAGGAAAGCCAAATATCGGTGCTAATGGTGGGCACCAGGAGCTGCCATATCTTTAAAAGAGGCTAGGTGTGGATATTCAGCATATTGCCTGGTTACCAAAGGAAGCAGGATAAGTTGAATATCTCATTTATTGCATAGTTAACGAAGAAACCAGGTACGTGGACTATCTAGTTTATTGCGCGGTTAATGGATAAAACGGGGTAAGTGAAATATCTTGTGTAATGCATGGATAACGAAGAAAACCAGGTACATGAAATAGCAGTTATGGCTTTCAAAATGTCCGTATCCCGAGCCGCCGCCCAGCACTGCCATCACAACATGAGTATGCTGAGATGTCAGCTGCTGTGGCTGCCACTGGGCCAATATAGTCTGAGGAACATATCTGTAGCATATGAGGTATGTGGTTGCTGGTTGCGACACAATGCTGTACAGCTAGCAGTGCGATTTGGGATGAGAGCATAGGGAGGCTGATTGCTGTGTGCACTCACAGAGCCACACAGGCGACTGACCTGGGAGGCCAGGGAAGCAGCGTGATGGAGCGCAGCCCATGGCTCACAAATGTACCACTGAGCTGTGGCAGAGGGCTTCAGAACCAGTAACCAATGTTGAGGCCCCTGAACCTTGGAGGCACCTCTGGGGTTTGTCAGGACTATAGCCATGTGCCATGTGCTCTGGGCCCCTGCCTCATCACCCACACTACTGCCCTTTGTTCCCTGATGTGTGTAGGGGCCTATCACTGTACTGCGGCTCCCTTCCAGCTGTCCATTACCAAGTCATCCTGCAACCCTGTCACTCAGAAAGGGACAGAGATGGTCAGGCATTTCTGTCATGCCCCAGCCATGTGCAGGCAGCGATACCTACCCTCAGTAGCTGCTATCTGACACTATCCCCCGTAACTATACAATGATTGTGTAGTGAGGACACAGCCATTGCCAATAGCAGGGACCGGGTAGGTGTGGCATGATCGCTAGCTAGTCTGCACCACAGCATCAGGAACCCATGTGACCTACATGAACACCCATGTGTCCCCCCATGCTGTGTGCTCGCTCCCATCCCATTACTCATTTCCTAGAAGCCCCACAATGTACGACACTGCATTCCTAGGCATGAACATATATGTTACCTACTGTAGGTCCTGTGTCCAGGCTCCAACGGGCACTGTCCATGTTCTCAACTGTGTTACACTACACCCACATCCAGGTACTTGTACAACAATGCATCCATCCACATGTGCAGGTCCCGTTAGCAGACTGACATCTCACTAGACTGCATCTGTACCCCAGAATACAGCAACATCCATACAGTACCCATACCTCCCCAGCAGCACTACATGGTGTCCTTAAGCCTTGTCACCGTGGGATGATGGCCTGGCCACTATCTTGACTTGTGGCTTCAACTTACCATGTGTGCATATTCAGGCCCCAACACCGGCCCAGCATCTGTCACAGGCCCTGATTTCTGTAGTGCAAACTAATATCTGTCACCCCAATGTGCAAGACACCCACCTATGTTGCAGGAAGCAATGACAACACTGTGAGTTACAATAAACAGCCTTTATTACAACAAAACACTAACAACACCCCCCCTTTCTGTTTCCATCCCTCCTTCATTAGCCCTGCCAATATCACCCCTTCCCAACATTCCCACACATGCCACCCCTGCCCTTTCTCTGATCAGTCTAGGGCCCTGGGGAACCCTGGCTGTGGCTCTGCAGGGTCTGGGCTATAGCCTGTAGCCCTGTGCAGATGCCCCTGCAGGCTCCACCACTGCTTCCCTCAAGAGTCGCAACTTCTGCACCATAGTGGCCATGACCACCACCAGCTCCTGAGCAGGTCCAATGAGGTGTCCAGGGCAGGGTCTGCAGGGGGCATCGTTGGAACCTACTGGCATAGGGGGCCCTGGATGTTAGCACAACCTCCAAGCCCACCTGACACCACCCATGATGGTGTATGATGGCGCAGGGGAGGGCATATAGGTTTACTCATGCACAGGAGTCTCTGTTGACACTGCACACTGCTCCTGACCCTCCCTTCCTTAATGGCCACAGCTGGCCTGTCTGGTCCCCTTATTCCTAGCAGGACATGTGTGCCAGCATCTGCAGCTCCACTCTCCTCTCCAGCATCCCCCAATACCCCGTTCACATGCACATC
Source organism: Ichthyophis bannanicus (assembly GCA_033557465.1). Taxonomy (NCBI): domain Eukaryota; kingdom Metazoa; phylum Chordata; class Amphibia; order Gymnophiona; family Ichthyophiidae; genus Ichthyophis; species Ichthyophis bannanicus. Next base: position 1,240,894,215 of record CM066032.1, read on the forward strand.
ATGTAGCCTCTCCCCTGGTACGCCCCAAACTCCTCCTCTGTCTCAACCTCTTCCTCCTCCTCCTCCCTTTCTTATTTATTTATTATTTATTTATTTGGTATAGATTTGTATACCGCCACTTCCAGCGATCAGCAGCGGTCTACTTGAGGAACAAACAGGGGAGTACGTACAGAACAATTTAATAATACAGTCTGATTAATGGGGAGTAGTGCACGTCAAGCAAATCAATTACAGTTATACATTTGATCAGAGGAGGGAAGAATGCATATATACATTTCAAATCGCCATATATGAAAGAGTATTAACAGTGGATAAATAGATACATATGTACATTTTTAAATCTTAAATTGCCATAGATGGGAGAGTAATTAATAGTGACTATAGATTTCTGTGCCCCCGGAAGCCTTATGAGGTAGATAGGTATAGGAGAAGAATCTGCCTATGAGATGCCGTAATGTGATTGGAACAAATGGGTTTTAAGCTTTTTCCTGAAGTCCTGTACGTCTTTGATCAGGCGTATCTCATGAGGCAGTTGGTTCCAGAGCTTGGGTGCAGAGTACGTGTAGGCCCGATTGCTCGTCCATTCTTTGACTGATCTTATGCTGTTAGGTATGCTGAGAGTGTTCAGGTTGGCGGTTCGTCTGCTTCTGTTGGGGGGTTGTGTGGTGATGAGGTTAGCAAGGAATGAGGGGGATATTTTGTGGATGATTTTGAATGTAGTTACCAGTATTTTGTAAATTATTTGTGCAGAGATGGGGAGCCAGTGCAGCTCAATCAGGACCGGTGTGATGTGATCTATCAGGTTCTTATTCATGATAATCCTGGCCATTCTTCTTCATTTTGTGCCATTCTTCTGCCACCTCCTCTGCTCCACCTTTGCTTCCTCCTCCTCTTCCTGAATGTCCTCCTCCTCCTCCTTGGTATCCTCCTCCTCTTCCTTGGTGCCCTCATCCACCTCCTCATTCTTATCCTCCTACTCATCTGCCAACTCCTTCTCTTCGTCTGCCAACAGTGCTGCCTCCTGGGCCTCCTCAGCAGCCTCATCCTCCTCCGTCCTCTCGGAGGTGCTGGCTGTGAGGGACGTTTCGGGTGTGGTGCTGGTTCTGGGGCTAAGCCTGGAGCTAGAGCTTGCTGCCCCCAAGGATGCTGCTGCAGGTGATGGCTGTATCTGGCTTGTCTGAGGAGGCTGCCTGGCTGCTTCCCTCGGCCCCTTCTTTTCGGCTTCTCTGGCTGTGAAGAAAGGGACAGTGGGCCATAACATGGGTATAACGTAGTGCTTGCAGGAGATGGACAGAGCAGACAGATTGTCCCACACAATGGCAACAATGCATACATACTCCATGGGGCAGTCACATATCCACACATGTGCTCCTTTCTGTGCTGCACATATGTCCTCAACACATGCTGCCATGTGGCTGATTTATCTGCAACTGCTGCCACCTCCTCCCTGAGGTGCTGGATGAGCTCAGGTCTCTGCCGCCACATGATCTAAAATGGCACTTCAATGCCTCGAGGGCCCGGCACATGCCAAAGTCACTTTGGGAGAGATGCATCTAATCAGATGTGCGTCCTTTAGAGCCTAAATTGACCCATCACTGCTACCACTTACACAGCTGTTCCCAGGACACATGTCCACCCTTGCAGGAGCGGTATATGTGCCCAGTCACAGTGGGGATTTCAACATATGTGCCACTACATTGACCTCTGTGTACCCTCTACCAGGGTTCACCAAAGCCCCTGTGTACAACCGGTGTGATGGTATTGCTCCCTGACCAGACCATCTACAGGTTTTTCACACTGCATCCCAAACCTGGGACAGGTATGTAGATATTTGTCCCTTGCAGGACACATGTTGCTGCTCAATATGGATCTCTGTAGTGTATGCCACTGCATGTGTGATTTCATGGACATAACCTGGTTGCTCTCACTATCATTTACACATCACTCGTATCCCTTCCTAGTCCTCTGGGCATCAGCACATTGTGGCTGCCGGCTTGACCCTGCATATGCTACCTCACATATCTATCTTTCACCTCTGGACCCCATAGGGCCATCTCCGTTCTGCAGCTGTCCTCTTACTGCCCCTTCCAAACACCCCCAATGCCCCTACTCCATCTCTTCATCACTTTTCCCATCCCACATCCCGCTCTGTCCCATGTCTTTTCATCCATGCCTGTTTACACCATTCCTCTCACTCTGCTGCCCAGCCCCTCCTTCCCTTTCATCCACTCTCCCTAACTCCCTTGTCCTTCCAATGCCATTCCCTCCCTCTTGTGACCCCGCTTTCACCATCTGTCATTGACCCTGTGGCACCACTCTTGGAGCATGAAGCCCTGGTTTTTGTGTAGTGATGTTTGTTGAGTTGCATTTGTGTGATTGTTGCACAGAACCACCTTGTGATGCTATACATCATATTCTAGCTCTGGAACATGTGGTGATATGTGGGGAACATGGACTTAGGTGACACACCATACTGGGGAATGGCCAGGTGCAGCAGGGCCAGCCCAAGGGTTTATGCCACCCTCGGCAGACCCTCCATACTACCTCAGAAGATTGTGGCATCATCTGGCCAGCCATGCCGACCCTCCCCTTCTGGCATCCATCTTCTCAACTGAGGGAAGGGTGGCAGCATTGCGATGCCTCTGCTGCATGCTCATGGCCTGCTGTTCCTGCGCTCCTCTGCTGCAACTTCCTATTGGAGGGGGCAGGAGCGGCAGGAAGTCCGCCTACACATGCGGGTGGCCCAGTGGTGCCTTCGGTCTTAGTGGTCTCAGGTCACAGCGGACTGGGGGACAGGGTGTGAGTCACTTGGCAGCTGGCATCCTACCTGGCCTGGTGGAAGTTCCCACACCACCTCAGGGCAGGGATGCCTTTCCAGACACCAGCACCTCAGAGGGTTCTGACTACAGATGCCTCTCTGGCGGGCTTGGGTGCACATTGTGAGGGCCAGCGCACTCAGGGCTACTGGTCTTCCAAGGAGTCTCTCCTGCATATCAACCTCCTTGAACTCCAGGCCATCTTTCTGGGCCTGCAGATCTCCTGCCACCTGCTCCAAGGTCTTCCGATCCTCATACAGACGGACAACCTGGTGGCCATGTTCTACATGAACAAGCCGAGCGGAATGGGCTCCTACTCCCTCTGTCAGGAGGCTGTAGCACTTTGCTCCTTTGTGGTACACAACCACATGTCCCTAAGGGCTGTATACCTACTGGGCCAGGACAACTTCCTGGCGGACAAGTCAGCAGGGTCCTCCAGCCGCACAAGTGGTGCCTGGACCCCAAGGTGGCCCAGAGGCTCTTCCAACTCTGGGGCAGGCCCTGCCTGGACCTGTTCACTTCTCTGGACAACACGGAGCTTCCGCGGTTCTGCTCCCCTCAGCCACACCGCGGGAGGGTAGCGGAACATGCGTTTCTGATATCATGGTCACAGGGTCTGCTTTACACATTCCCATTGACTCCCCTGATACCCAAGTGTCTGTTCAAAATTCAGAGCGAGCACACCTCAGTGATCCTGATGGCCTCCAGGTGGCCCAGGCAGCCCTGGTTCCCCCTGCTGCGCCCTCCTGCACCCCATCCTGAGGTTCCTAGCTCTGATGGCATGTGTTGGCCCCTCTCCACCTCAGAAGGGAGGTCGAGGAGGTCCTCCTGGCCTCCAGGAAGCTCTCCACTAGGAGGGCTTATGCCTTCAAGTGGAAGAGGTTCTCCGGCTGGTGCGCAGACAGGAAAGTGAATCCGTTCTCCTGCCAGGTACAACTCATGTTGCAGTACCTTTTGCATCTCTCACACTCAGGCTTGAAATTGAATTCAGTCAGGGTGCATTTCAGCACTTTAGCGGCAAACCACCATCCTGTAGAGGGTAAGCCCCTCTCGACCCTGCCCCTGGTCTCTAGATTCCTCAGGGGCCTTCTGTTGTCTTGGACCCCCTCCGCCCTCCGGCTGCGGAATGGGACCTTAATGTGGTGCTGTCCCAACTCACCAGACCACCATTTGAGCCTATGGCCACCTGTCACCTGAGGTACCTCTCCTGGAAAGTGGCCTTCTTGGTGGCTGTGACCTCTGTCTGCAGGGTGAGCAAGCTGCAGGCCCTGGTAGTGGATCCTCCCTAATTCTGGTTCTACACAAATAGAGTGGTGCTGCGTACACACCCCAAGTTTCTTCCTAAGGTGGTGTCTGCTTTCCACTTCAACCAGGAGGTGGTTCTCCCTTCCTTCTTTCCACGGCCTCATGCCAGCAAGGTAGAGTCGGTCTTGCACACCTTGGATTGCAAGAGGGCCCTGTCCTTCTATCTTTATAGGACCAGGGGCCATCGCCAAACGCCTCAACTCTTTGTCTCATTTGACCCCAGTAAGCTGGAGCTACCGGTATCCAAACAGACTCTGTCCTCTTGGGTGGCGGACTGCATCGCCTTCGCTTATGAACAGGCTGGCCTTTCCCTGGAGCACCGGATCATTGCTCATCGCGTCAGGGCCTTGGCCGCGTCAGTGGCCAACCTGTGCTTGATACCAGTGATGGAAATTTGCAGGGCCACCACATGGTCTTCAGTGCATACCTTTGCAGCACATTACTGCCTAGAGACTGAGTCCCACAGGGACAGTGCTTTCGGCCAGGCGGTAATCCGTGGCATACTTGGTGTATAGGCAACTCCTGCCCTCCAGCCCATCGATGGTCAGGCTACCAGACTAATAGCGATAAGGGTAGCTGGGTGTTGCGGATTCTCTGGATAGGGACTCATCTTCTGCAACTGGTGGCCTCCACCAATACCATTGGTGCTGTGGTGGTTCGGGTCCTGGCAGCCTGGAGCTAGAGAATCCCATATGAGAGGTCTAACTTCCTGCTTGTTCCTGAAGAAAGTGTAGTTACTCACCTGTAACAGGTGTTCTCTGGGAACAGCAGTAATCAGTCCTCACAACCCTCCCTCCTCCTCTGGGAGTTGCCTCCTCTATCTGTTTTTATCTTTTTGACTAAGCTATGTCATCTGACTGAACAAGATGGCACCCTTGGGCGGGAAGGGGACCACGCATGCATGGTAGCATTCCCAAAGACTTTCTTTGAAAGATGGCAAAATGCTCCGCGTGGGCTCCATCAGCGCCGACGTCACCCATATGTGAGGACTGATTCCTCCTGTTCCCGGAGAACACCTGTTACAGGTGAGTAACTATGCTTTTCCAGCTAGAAACAATGACACTAGGGGATATGTTTACTAAGCAGTGGTAGCGGCTTCTGTGCGATATTGGAGCCGCAGCAGTTACTAGTAGTCTAGAAAGTGCTAAAATATAGAATGATAAAATAATAAAATATAGAAAAAAGGAAAATGTAAGCATTTTTCTCTTCTCACAACAGCCCAGGTCATATCAGCTTGCTCCTCACAAGGTTCTCTCCTCTCAAGCAGTAACTGAAAATTAGTATCATCATAATTAGGTTTCTCATGGTCTCTATGAGGATCCTTTAATAGTTTTAATTATCTGAATTTGTTCTGGCTTTGTGTTCATATCTTGCAGGTGTAATTGCAAATTCAGTGAGTCCTGGGATTGTGAAAACGGAGGTGATGCGCAATTTCAGATGGACTGTCCGTGTCCTCTACCACATCATTGGTTTCTTCTTCTTAAAGGTGATAAGCAGTTGGGGGTCGCTAGGGGGCATGTGTGGTGAGCCGCAGAAAGTGTCTCTGGGATGAATGCTTGGCCATTGCTAATAGTAGGATAAGGAGGAGAAAGGTCAGTCTCACTCTAGAGCAGGGAGGGGCAAATGTTTTGGTTGAGGGTCACATTGGGAGCTGTGACTGGATTGGGGAGGGGGGGGCAATGCAGTGTGTGGTCTGAGGAGACAGAGAGATCTCCCACTCCAGTCATGACTCCTACTATAGCCCTCATGCTGTATGAATTTGCCTTGTGAACACTTACCTGCAGCTACTAATGCCACTGCTGCAGGTATCTTTCTTTACCAAAACTTTAATCCTCAGTTGCCTCACGTACAAACTTTGCTTATAAGCTCTTTGGGGACAGGGAAGTACTTTCTGTACCTAGCCCTGAACTACTAGGTAAAAGATGTGAGCTAAAGTTTGCTGTTATCAAGTGCTGTCAAGTCAATGTGGACTCCTGGCAACTCTGTGGATAATTGTTCATATTGTGACTACCTGCTAGATTTTCTTGGCAGAGTGTGACCAGAAGTAGATTTCCAGGCCTTTCTTCTGCACAGTAAGCCTACAGCACCTAATATGTCAAGGTGGTCTCTCATCCATAGAAACATGACTGCAGATAAAGACCATATGGCCTATCCAGTCTGCCCTTCCATACCAACTACTAAGCTTTACGGTCCTTTTATTCCCCTTAGAGATCCTCTGTGTTTGTCCCATGCTTTCTTGAATTCAGTTACAATTCTCATCTCTAATACCTCCACAAGAAGACTATTCCTTGCTGGGTTTCCAAAATCGGATGAAATTAGCCACACTCAGGGCAGTGTGACCATAGTTTGAGCTAAATAAATAAAAATAAATTGTAAACTGCCCCTCCCACATCCCATGCTAATGAAGATCCTGCTGTGGTCTGTAACATATAATCACTCTGAGCCATGGGTGGCCCAAAGGTGATGCAGGGCCATGTGCAGAGACTTATTGTGGGGCCTAATTTGCATTATTATTTGCATATACTGGGTTTCATTTGCATAAAAATTTGGTCAGTGCTATGACTAGGTTAATGATGAAGAGGGAAGATATAAAATGAGCAAATATCCTGGTAGCTGTGAATTCAAGATCATGGTGCGCAAGGCAGATTAGAATGTGCTAGAGCTGGGAAAGCCCAGACATCAGCAACAATGAAAATTTCCTTGAATTTGAACTGGCAAAATATTTTAAAATTTAAGACCAGCAGCATCAAGAAAAGAAAACTGCACATCTTAAAGACTATCCATATTCCAGTACCCCAATCAACACCCTACAGTTGTCTCCACATAGGAAACAAAAAGAAAAAGTGAGAACTACAGCACATCTACCATTCCACAATAGCATTAACTTCCAAAACTAACACATCAAGGATCCTATCTAGGAAAGGACAGCACCATAAATACTGGTGTGGGACCTGGAAAATCCATACACCTACCGGGAAAACTGAATAAGCCAGACTCCTATCTAGAAACTCCATGCTAACAGAACGCCTTGCCTCGATCACACACTCAGTACATAGATAGACTCTCACCAAGTACAGAATAAGTGACCACAAACTGACAATAGAAATATGTAGGCAAAAATTAAACTGAAACCCCAAGAAGCCAGACTCTGCATGAGGTGCAGCACCAGATAAATAGAAAAAGATGCATATAAAAATAGCACATGTTAATTACAAAAACTGATATATTCCAAAACTTGAATTCAGACAACTGCACTTTACTCAAGAAAATCAGGGAAAATACTTAGGACCAGAGCTAAAATGGGATCACAAGAGAAAACAACAAAGTGGTTTTCCATGCCTGAATGATTTAAATATGTCTGCTTTAAAATACCAGGTGCCCTGAACACATTAAGGCAGCTAAAGAGAAAAAGGCACATACTACCAAGCAGGGCTCGTGAAAGGTCCCTGATCTACAATAAGTATTTGATTTCTCATCAACATATTCAGATGTAGTTCTATTGAGATTACAGTAGATTTGTAATTTAAACCCTCCCCTTCAGACACACTGTTGGAGCACTCATCTACTGTGAATAAAATTCAGATCAAATTATGTTTTCTAGTTTAAAGCAACAGGAAACTACTGTATTGCCCCGTGTCTTGCATTTTAAAAATTGCCAGTGCCTAGAATGGTCTGTATAGAGCCAGAGAGCAAAATCAGTGTCTTGAAATGACAGGACTCAAGGAAGTTCAAAAATGAAGGTAGCCCTTTAGTGAAAAGAAGCTGCCACATAACCCTCTTTAGAGACACCCCCTTCAGGGTTCTTTTTTTAAAACAAATTTTTGCCTAGAAGAAAATACTGATTCTACAAAAAATACTATTCGATTTTTACAGATTTTCACATTAATTTCATAACACTCACAGAATTTTGTTTTGGACATGCAAAATTCATGACTGGCCCGATATCATCTCAACCCTTTGGGGCCCTTTTACTAAAGTATGCTAAGTAATTAGTACGGGTTACAGCACACACTAACCCTGTGCTGTGACCCACAGTAACATTTAGCACAACCTGATTTCTGCGGTAACTCTACTGAGCACTTCAGGGTGGTAGGTGGGCGAGGTGAGCGCCTTGCAGTCAGCGTGCCATTAGTGGAGGTGCACTGGCTGACACCTCTATAGGTGGCGGTAAGTGCACTGGGCTAATTTTAGGCCGCATGCAACACCATGGTGCCCTTTAATAAAAGGGCCGCTTTGAGCAGTCAGTTCATCTTCCCCACCCTCCTAGACAGGGGAAGACCTGGCAAAAATGAAAAAATTTGGGAAAGGTTTTTTTTCTGTAAGTTTTATTTTCCAGAGGTTAGAAGTAGAAAAATTAGAAACTTTGGACAAACATAAAAAAAGTTTTAAAGTATTTTACATATTGTAAAAGAAAATATTTCAAAAACATGTTTTCAATATAGTGCAAACAAGTGAAAAAAAGAAAACAAAGAATGGAGCTATAAAAATCAATTTTTGTTTTACCTTTCTGCAGAGTCTGCAAAGGGCCTCCATGGGGAGGGCGGGAGGCCTCTGGCTGTGGGCCCCAGTGGGTTTTTTTAGTTCCGGGACCAAAACAAAACCAAGTATGCTGTGCAGAACTGCGATGGTTGGGGTTTAAAAGGAGAGGGGAAAGATTTTAAAAAGCTGGGCTACTATTCAGGCTGAGAGCTGCAGAAGACTGTGGTCTGCTGGGGGCAGACACTTGTATGCAGTCATAGCCCTAGTGGCAGAGGCAGTGATCAGGCTAGCCACAGATGCTGAAGCAAAGGGAGACATGTGCTGCTGGCTGCTTCCATTTTCCCCAGGGTTGACTCTGATGTTTGTCAGTCACAATGGGGGGCCACAGTTTGCAGCAGGAATCACAATGTCAGCAAGTGGATGAGGCCTGCATCAGGTCGCCACTGAGCTGAGGGGGAGCTCAGAGCTGTAATCGATCATACTACTCTCAAAGTCCCAGGTGGAAAAAAATCAGAAGTTCATGGAGCCTATGGTGGAATGGGACCATAGGTGGGCAACATGCCTGAACATGCCTATGGTCGGCCCTGCTCTGAACCATAATGTACTTGGGTTGTGCATCAGTAAAAAGGGACTGGATGGCTAATAGCAATGATGTGTTAGAAGCCGTGGTGGAATTTGCATGTGCCAGCAGGCCAGTTCTGGCTCACGGGCCATAGTTTCCTGCCCATATAGTGTAGTTACTCACCTACAACAGGTGTTCACCAGGGACAGCAGGAATCAGTCCTCACATATGGGTGACGTCGGCACTGACGGAGCCCGCGCAGAGCATTTCCCCAGCTTTCAAAGAAAGCTTTTAGGAATGCCACCATGCATGCGTGGTCCCCTTCCCTCCCAAGGGTGCCATCTTACTCAGTCAGGTGCCATAGCTATAGCCCCTCCAAGAAGAAGGCAAAAATTAGGAAGCAACTCCAAGGGGAGAAGGGAGGGTTCTGAGGACTGATTCCTGCTGTCCCTGGAGAACACCTGTTACAGGTAAGTAACTATGCTTTTTCCAGGAACAAGCAGGAAGTCAGTCCTCACATATGGGACTCCCTAGCTATAGGCTACCGAGGACCTGTAGGAAAAAAGCACGGCAGAGCCGTAAGCAGTCACCAGTGAAAGCCAAAGGCAGCCCGAGGACCCCGGGTCCATGGATGGCGACGCTCCCAGTAGCTGGAACAAGATGAGTCGGAGGGCAGGAGTTGCTTAAATCATGAACAGATTACGGAGTATGGCTTGGTCAAAGGTGCTGTTCCGATGGGACTCCTTCTCCAGGCAGTTAATGCATAGCGAAGGTATGAGCAGAGGACCAGGTGGCAGCCCGGCAGATGTCCGCCAGTGGCACTGAGCAGGCTAGTGACCGATGCCACCATCGCTTGGACATTGTGAGCCATGACCTGGTGGTCCAGGGGAAGCCCAGCCTGGGCCTGGATGAAGGCAATGCAGTCTGCCACCCAGATGGACATTGTATGCTTGGTGACCGCCAGCTCCAGGCAGCTGCAATCATAGGAGACGAAGAGCTGCCCGGATCTGTGGTGGTCCTGAGTCCACTGCAGGTAGAAGGAAAGCGCCCTCTTACAATCCAGCATATGGAGGATTGCCAACGCCCGGTCGGCATGGGGCTTCGGGAAGAAGATGGGCAGCACGATCTGCTTGAGGTGAAAGTCCGAGACGACTTTTGGGAGGAACAGGGAGAATGCGCAGAACTACCCTGTTCCGGTAGAACCTCATGTATGGTGCCTTGGCCATTAGTGTCTGGAGCTCGCTGACTCTCCGGGCAAAAATGAGAGCCACTAGGAAGGTCACCTTCCATGATAGGTGCCGCAGTGAGCAGCTAGCCATGGACTCAAAGGGTGGCTTGGTCAGCTGCATGAGGACCACATTGAGGTCCCATTCTGCCGGGGGAGGACAGGGAAGGGGCCTGAAAAGGAGCAGGCCTCGCATGAAGCCGGAGATGAGCGGTTGCCCTGAGGGAGGCTTACCCTCAATGGGGTGGTGGTTCGCTGAGATGGCACGCAGGTGAACCAGGACCGAGTTTGACTTCAGACTAGCCTGTGAGAGGTGGAGCAGATACTGCACGACCAAGATGGTAGGGCAAGAAAACAGGTCCGCTCGGAACTCCAAGAACTACACCAAAAATCAATGCCACTTGAAGGCGTACGCCTGCTTGGTCGAATTCTTTCGTGAGGCCAAAAGAAGGTCCTCAATCTCCATAGGGAGATGGTAGGAGGCTAAGGTGACCTGCTCAGCCACCATAACATGAGGGATAGAGACCTCAAATTGGGGGTGAAGTAACAGGCCCCCCCTCTCCTGCATCAGTAGTGCCGGTGAGTTCCCGAGAGGGACTGGGGATTTTGTCAAGAGACGGAGTAGCAGGGGAAACCACAGCTTCCTGGGCCACCTCGGGGCCATGAGCATCATCGAGGCCTTGTCCCATTGGACCTTGAGAAGGGTCCGGGCAATGAGGGGCATGGGGGCAAGGCATACAGCAGACCTGTTGCCCACAAAAGGAGGAAGGTGTCCCCGGTCACCCTGCTTGGGAGGGGACCGCAGAACCGGGGAAGCTGCGAATTCGCAGGGCTGGCAAAGAGGTCCAGGTCTGGAGTCCCCCAATGCTGGAAGAGCTGTTGCACAGTCCAGGGACATAGGCGCCACTCGTGCAGCTGGAGGACTCTGCTGAGCCAGTCCACCAATACATTGTCCTGGCCCGGGAGATAGGTGGCTCGAATGGTCATGTCCTGACACACTGCAAAAGACCATAGGGCCATCGCCTCCCAGGGGCGGCCCAAGGGGGGTGCGGGGCCATGTGCGGAGACTCGGTGCAGGACCTCATTTGCATAAGTGGCCTTATTTGCATAAATATTTACATAATGTTACCATCACTAACTTTTAGTAAACACGCCTCTTAATGACTGTATGGATAAAGAAAGACTAAAAGATTTCTACATTACTATAATCCAGTGCCAACCGCCAGGCACATTAGGAACTACTACAAACACTGCCCATTTAGAACCCATAGCAAACCCGCCATATCGTAACAGCACTACCAGGACTCACAAAGCACCAGACCCTACCTATCAAAAGGCAACACTGCAAATATTAAACAAATACATTTTAGAGAACAACAATACATGACCTACTGGGGAAGGAGAACAATTGGCAATGTCAAATAGGAATTACATAAACAGAATACCTCAGCTCAGTTACACATGCAGAACATAGACCATCACCAAACAAGGAATCACAATTTAGAAACAGGAAGGCAATAATTAAACTGGGACCCCCAAAAGTCAAACTTGGAATGTACAACAACACTGTAGAAATAAAACTATAAATTAATTTCTTCTTGTACTAAACAAAGCGTAAACGTTAATGATGCACATTTCCCAGAGCTGACATATTCCAGTTAATAAATTCAAAATAAAGAGATATCTTTCTACCTTTTGTGCATTTTTTTTCAGTTGCAATTGCTCCAGCCACTTTCTTCTGGTTTCTTCGTGTCTTCTGCTAACTCTCCATCGTCTGCTGTCCATTTGTCCTTTCTTCTCTCTTCTAGTTTTTTTTTTCCATTCTCTCTCTCTACATCTGCTTTAACATACTAATCTTTCTCCTTTTGCTCTTTCCTCATTCCTATTTCATCCACTCAAATTTTACCCCTCCATCCTCAATCCCCACTTACTCTCCCAATACCCGGCCAATTGTAGATTTTTCATCCCTCCCACACAAAATATTTTTCCCCTCTCCATTTCACTCTCCCAGCCCTATCCCATTCTAATCCTCCCCCAACATCAGCTCCCTTCTACTTCCAGCCTCACCCAGCATCCGCTCCCTTCAATCCCTGCATCAGCCCATTTCCAGTCCTAGCCCCCCCATCAGCCCATTTCCAGTCCTAGCTCCCCAACCATTTCCAGTCCTATCCGAGTCCCTCCATCAGCTCATTTCCAATCCCAGCCCCCATCAGCCCATTTCTAGTCCTTTCCTAGCCTATCAGCCCATGTCAAATCCTAGCTCCCCTCCACTCAGCCCAATTCCAATCCAAGCCCCCCATGAGCCTACTTCCAGTTCTAGCCCCTACATGAGTCCATTTCAATCCAAGCCCCCACCACAGCCCATTTCCAATCTTAGCTCCCCCAACAGCCCATTTCCAGTCCTATCGTAGCTGCTCCATCAGCCCATTTCCTGTCCTAGCTCCCTCCCCTCACAGCCCCATTCCAAGCCCCCCTCCCCATCAGCTATTTGCAGTTCAAGCCCCCTTCCACTCAGCCCATTTCCAGTCCTAGCAACCCCCCAACCCATTACCAGTCCTAGCCCCCCATCAACCCACTTCCAGTCCTAACCCCCATCACCCCATTTTCAGTTTAAGCCCCCCCTCATAGCCCATTACCAGTCCTAACCCCCCATCAGCCCACTTCCAGTCCTAACCCCATCAGCCCATTACCAGTCTTAGCCCCCCCCCATAGCCCATTACCAGTCCTAACCCCCCCATCACCCCATTTCCAGACTTAGCCCCCCATAGCCCATTACCTGTCCTAAACCCATCAGCCCACCTCCAGTCCTAACCCCCCATCAGCCCATTTCCAGTCCTAGCCCCCCCATCAGCCCATTTCCAGTCCTAGCTCCCCAACCATTTCCAGTCCTATCCGAGTCCCTCCATCAGCTCATTTCCAATCCCAGCCCCCATCAGCCCATTTCTAGTCCTAGCAACCCCCCAACCCATTACCAGTCCTAGCCCCCCATCAACCCACTTCCAGTCCTAACCCCCATCACCCCATTTTCAGTTTAAGCCCCCCCTCATAGCCCATTACCAGTCCTAACCCCCCATCAGCCCACTTCCAGTCCTAACCCCATCAGCCCATTACCAGTCTTAGCCCCCCCCATAGCCCATTACCAGTCCTAACCCCCCCATCACCCCATTTCCAGACTTAGCCCCCCATAGCCCATTACCAGTCCTAAACCCATCAGCCCACCTCCAGTCCTAACCCCCCATCAGCCCATTTCCAGTCCTAGACCCCCCATAGCCCATTTCTAGTCCTAACCCCCCCCCCCATCAGCCCACAGCCCATTACCAGTCCTAACCCCCTCTCCCCCCCATCGGCCCAGAGAAAATAAAAAAAAAAAAAGCTGGCTGCTGCCGCTGCCGCAGCCGCCGCAGCAGCAGCAGGATCGACTGTCCCGCGGGGCCCCCCCTGCCCGGCTGAGCTCTCCCTGCCCGGCTGAGCCTCTCCGCGACGGCTTTCAGATCCGCGAAGGGAGAGTGTCTCCTTGCGGCTCTGTTAAGCCTACAGGGGCTGATGGGAAATTTCCCATCAGCCCCTGCGGGCTTAACAGAGCCGCGAGGGAGACAGTGAGACACTCTCCCTTCGCGGATCTGAAAGCCATCATGGAGAGGCTCAGCCGGGCAGGGAGAGCTCAGCCGGGAAGGGGGGCCCCCGCGGAACAGTCGATTATGCTGCTGCTGCGGCGGCAGTGGCAGCAGCCAGCTTTCTTTTTTAAATTTAATTTATTTTTAAAGCAGAATGTTCTTTGCGTGGGGCCCCCTGAAACGTGGGGCCCTGTGCAAAAAACATTATTGCTCAATGGACGGGCCGGCTGTAAGAGCTAATTCCCCCTTGTTTGTTCATATAGAACATTGTGACCTGGTTGTCCATCTGGACAAGCACCACTCAGTGCTGCAGGTGATGCCTGAAAGCCTTGAGTGCAAGGACGGCCTGGAGCTCTTACAGGTTGATCTGCTGCTGGGACTCCTCGAGGAACCAAGTCCCCTGTGTGCGCCGTATCTCACAGTGGGCTCCCCAGCCCACCAGGGAGGTGTCCATAGTCAAGACCACTTGTTGCTCCGGGGTCTGGAAGTACATGCCTCGAAGCAGGTTCCAAGCCTCCTGCAACCAAGCCAGAGACTCCACCATGCTGAGCAAGACCGTGATGGGGTCTCAGAGGCGGCCGTTTGATTGTGCCCACTGTGCTCAGAGGCACCATTGTGCCACTTGCATGTTGAGGAGGGCATTGGCATGACATAGACCGTGGAGGCCATGTGGCCGAGAAGGCGAAGCATCATTCGAGCTGAGACGACGCTGTGGCACCACACTTCGGCCACCAGGGACATCCAGGCGAGCCCCAATGAACTCCAGGGACTGAAATGGAGTGAGGTGGGACTTTGGGTAATTGATCATGAACCCCAGATGCTCAAGGAGGTGAATGGTTTGGTCCATGGCCTTCCAGGCTTTGGAGGCCGTGCCCCCTGTTACAAGCCAGTCATCTAGATAGGGATAAACGAAGATGCCCAGCAGCTGAAGGTGGGCCGCTGCCATGGCCAGGCATTTCGTGAAGACTTGCAGGGTGGACGGGAGGCCGAAGGAAAGCACCCTGTACTGGTAGTGGTTTCCATGAACCATGAAGTGGAGGTTCTTTCTGTGCTTGGGGTGGACTAGGATGTGAGCGTAAGCATCCTTTATGTCCAAGGAGCATAGCCAATTGCCCTGCTGGATGTAGGGCAGTAATGTTCCAATGGAGAGCATCTTGAACTTCTCCCGCAATAGGAACTTGTTTACGTTTCACAGGTCGAGGATGGGCCGGAGGCCCCCTGTCTTCTTTGGGATGAGAAAGTATCGGGAGCAGAACCCGTGTCCTCTGAGGTACGGTGGGACTGGTTCCACCACCCCGTCTTCGAGGAGGCATGCGAGCTTCTGACTCAGGAGGACTGGTGCTGGGGAAGTACGTAGGGGGGAGCTGGTCCAGATGGAGGAGATAGCCCTCCCGAATGACCTGGAGAATCCAGGCTCCAGTGGTGATGGACTCCAACCTGTGGGAGAAGTGGACCAGACACCCCCCGATGGACAGCTGATCTGTCAGCAGACAAGAGACCATGCCAATGGCGTCAAAACCCCAAGGGTGACTGAACCAGCACTGGGGGTTGGGTCTTGGAACCCTTCGGTTTATGAGGGCCATGAGCTGTGCTCTTACTCTGACCACCCTGGGTGGGGGTCGATGCCGGCATGTAGGATGGATAGCCCCTATATGGGAGCCCCTTCTGTTGGAAGAAGGGCTTCTTGCCCTGTTGTTTCTTCCTAGGGAGGGAAGAAGTTTTGCGGGAGAGGCAAGTGCGAGTCATGTACTCCGTCTCAATCTACGCTGCCTTGTCTTCCATGGGCTTACCAAATAGCTGCTCCCCGATGGGCAGGGGACATCAGCAGCTTCTTCTGAACCCACTGTTCCAGGTCCGAGGACTGGAGCCAAGACTGCCTGCAGGCTTCAATGCCAGCTGCTGCCACCTGGGCAGAAGACTCAAAGCCGTCATATGCCACTCGTGAGAGGTACTTCAAGCACTCTCCGACAGACTTCGAGAGGCCTGAAAACGTCGGAGATGGTCTCCGTCAAGACCCGCTGAAAAGCCTCCGAGCTCCTTAGTGAGGTCACGGAGGAACATCCCTATGTATAATTGGTAAACTTGGATGTGGCATGACAGCATGGATCCCTGATATGCCTTGCCGGTGGAACCGAAGAATGAGTCTTCCGGCTCTTTAGCTTTCGCATGGTGGATTCGACCACTATCAAGGTGTGAGAAAGCTGGACTTTCCGAAACCCCAGGCCCCACTGAACCCTATACATAGCATCCAAGCGCTTGCTCATGGTAGGGACAGAGACCGGGGTTTCCCATATGCGGAAGAGGAGTCGGTTCAGAATGGGAGGAACCAACACCGAGAGAGCTTCCTTCGGAGGAGCTTCATATTGAAGGATATCGAGCTCCTCCGCGCGAGGTTCCTCCTCTGACTTGGTGGTGAGCGCTAGGACCCGCGCCATGTCCCGGACAAACTCCAGAAAGGAGGTGTTTTTGGGAGGCGACCACTGCCTCTGGGTTGGTGGAGAGGGGTCCAAGGGGAGGTCTCCGTGGGACCGAGTTTCTGGGGAGGTTTCCCCATCAGATCCCCAGTCTGAATAGTCTGTGAAGGACTCGAGGTTGGGCGGCTCGAGATGGGTCGGTGACCTGCGCCAAGCTCCCGAGGCCGAAGCATGCCCAGAGCCGGAGGTGCTCGCCCGAGAAGATTTTGCGTCTGAGGACCGGGACAGAGATTGAGACCCTCACCAAGGACTCTCACGAGGCTTCTGCTCTCAAGGTTCACTGCGGCAGCTCAAGGAGTCCTCAAAGTCGATGTCCCTGCGGTCTCAAGGCATGTGCTGGCAGGGCCAGGCACCAGCACCTGTTGGGCAGCAAGGAATGCAGAAACACTGCACTCCAAGGCCAGTATTCGGGCCTCCCACTCGGGAGTGGGGCCCTGCAACACTGACACCAGGGTGACCGGGTCGGGTGTCGAGGAGGAGAAGGGGTCCTCGCCAAGACAACCCTCAAGAGACCGAGCGCCCTCACCGGAGGCATCCATATTGGTTTGAGGTACCTTATTGGGCCACTCCCTCTCTGACTCCAAAGTCTGCCGAGGGGGGCTGAGGAACCGGGTGCATGACCTTTCACGCTTGTCCGGCGCCCCTGACAGAGTCCTCATAACCACCTTCTTCTTCTGCTCACATTCGGATGACCCCTGGTCAGAGTGCCGCTGGGCCAGGGGAGGAGCTGAAGGAGATTCCAGGGGCCACGAGGCCAAGGAGCGGGATGCTACTGGGGATACTGGGGCTGCCTTGCGGAAGAGATCATCCAGTTTCTGCTTACAACTCTTGATGGCCTTGGAGATCATCTTCTTACAGAGGGAGCATAGCTCCAGGTCATGGTCTGCTCCTAGACACCTGAGACAGCAGTCATGGGTGTCCATGAGCGACATGTTTTTTGAACATCTATCACATTTCTTAAAATCGGAGGCCATTGGTGGAAAAAGGACCCCTGCGAGGTCGAAGATCCTCGACGTGGCCAGCAGTTAAAAACTGCGCAAAAGCGCAGTAAAAACAAAAAAGAACAAAAAAACGAGACCAAGACTAAAGCAGAAGTGCTTGAGAGGTGGGAAGAGGACCAGTGAAGGCCAGATAGACAAAACCAGTTGGAAATAGAAAATCTTTTTCCATGGACGAGATGCATGTCCAAAGGGCTCCGCGGAAAAAGGGAGACTGAGTAAGATGGCACCCTTGGGCGGGAAGAGGACCACACATGCGTGGTGGCATTCCCAAAGGCATGCGTGGTCCTCTTCCTTCCCAAGGGTGCCATCTTGCTCAGTCAGGTGCCATAGCTACAGCCCAACCAAGAAGATGGCCAAAATGAATAGCAACTTCAAGGGAAGGAGGGAGGGTTGTGAGGACTGATTCCTGCTGTCCCTGGAGAATACCTGTTACAGGTGAGTAACTACGCTTTCTCCAGGAACAAGAAGGAAGTCAGTCCTCACTTATGGGACTCCCTAGCTCCAGGCTACCAAGGACCAGTATGAAAAATGCACGGCCCAGCCGTGGGCAGTTGCAGGCACAGCCAATGACAGACTTGAGGGACCCCAGTGTCCAGGGAGAACCATGGCTCCGGTAGCCTGGACAAGAATGATCGGAGGGTAGGAGCTGCCTAAACCCCAAAGAGGTTACGGATTATGGCCTGGCTGAAGGCATTGTCCCATTGGGACTCCCTCTCCAGGCAGTAGTGGGCTGCAAAAGTGTGAATGGAGGACCAGGTGGCAGCTTGGCAGATGTCTGCCATGGGCACCGACCAGAACTCACTACCAAAGTCGCCATTGCCTGGACATTGTGCTCTGTGACTTGACACTCCAGAGGAATATTGGCTTGAGTGTGGGCGAAGGTGATGCAGTTCGTCACCCAGAGGGATATGATCCATTTGGTGACTGCCTGCCCCAGGTGGCTGAGGTCGAAGGAGACGAAAAGCTGTGAGGCTTTATGGTGGCTCTGGGTCCGCTGCAGGTAGAAGAACAGGGCTCGTTTGCAGTCCAGGGTATGAAGGATGGCCGATGCCGAGTCAGTTTGAGGCTGCCGAAAGAAGGTAGGGAGCACTACCTCCTGAATGAGGGAAATCAGAGACCACTTTTGGGAGGAACTTAGGGTGAGTGTGGAGCACGATATTGTTCTTGTACAATCTGGCGTAGGGTGGCTTGGCCACCAAGGCACAGAAACTGTCCTTCTGGCCCTTTTGAATGAAATCCACATCGCCCATGATCATGGAGATATTACCCTCATTGTTTTACTCAACCTGTCTGCAGCATTTGACCTAATTGACCATCAGACTCTTCTTTCTCGCCTTTATGACTTTGGATTACGCGGCACTGTTTGGCAGTGGTTCCGCTCTTTTCTTACAGCCCGCTCCTTTACTGTCCACTCAAACAATCAGTCCTCCTCCTCTCTTCCTCTTGCCTGTGGTGTACCCCAGGGTTCTGTCCTCTCTCCCCTGTTATTTAACATTTTCCTCTCTCCCCTACCTCTCCTGATCCAACAGTACCCAGTCTCATCTTATATTTATGCCGACGACATTATCCTCCTGTTTCATACTTCACCAGTAAAGTTGGACATCTCTCAGCTCAACCGATGTATCTCTCACGTTGCCACCTGGCTCTCTCTGAATTTTCTTCACTTGAACCCCTCCAAGTCCACAGCAATGTGGGTCTCCTTGAGCGGCTCTTGCCCAGTTGTTGCACCCCAGATTGACCTACTCCGTTTCCTCTCATCACCTCCTTCCGATACTTAGGGGTAATTTTAGACTCTTCTCTCTCCTTCAATAATCACATATCCACCCTTACTCACCGTTCTTTTGCAGCTCTGCGTCAAATCAGGGCTGTCCACTCCCTTCTCCCCACTAGCTCACTGATCACCCTAGTTTTGGCCCTGGTCACCAGCAGACTTGATTACTGCAATGTATTTCTAGCCAATTTACCAGCCTATCAGCTTCAGCGCCTACGGCTCATACAAAACACGGCAGCCCGTCTTATCACATTCGCCCAACGATCTGATCATGTCACTCCCATTCTTTGTCAACTACATTGGTTGCCTCTCCATTTCCGATTCCAATATAAATTTCTCATTTTGACACATAGAGCCATCTACACATCTACTCCTCTCTACTTAGCTAACCTTATTTCACTTCACACATCGCACTGCCAGCTTCGTTCACTGCATGCTAATCGCTTGTCCTTACCCTCCCTATCTCAGGCACATTTAGAACAGACTCGTCACTCGGCCTTCTTTTTTCTCGGCCCCTCACTCTGGAACGCTTTACCACCCTCCCTCCATCTGGAACCCTCATACTCTAAGTTCAAAGAACTACTGAAAACTCATTTGTTCCAACAAGCCTTCGACCTCCCTCCTGACGTCCCTCCCTGAGTAGTTGTCAGTTTGTGTTTTGTGTAGTTACTGTGTTTCTTGCACTGTTCTCTCCCTCTTTCCTATTCTACTATGGCGTTCCTTTTCCGTAGTTTAGTAGCATACACCTTTTTTTTAATCTATTGTAAACCGCTCTAATGTTCCGACAAGAGCGGTATATAAAATGGAGTAATAAAGATAAAGATAAAGGCCTGAAGCTCACTGACTCTGCAGGCAGAACATAAGAACATAAGATATGGCATACTGGGTCAGACTAAGATCCATCAAGCCCAGTATCCTGTTTCCAACAATGGCCAATCCAGGTCACAAGTACCAGCAGTTTCCCTAAAAGACACAGGTTCCACAATGCTTGTATTGGGGCAAGTAGTGAATATCCCGGGTCCCCTTTAATAATGGTTTATGGACCTTTCCTCCAGGAACTTGTCCAAACCTTTTTTTAAACCCGATTACACTAACAGCTTTTACTACATCCTCCGGTAATGAATTCCAGAGTTTGATTACACATTGAATGAAAAAATATTCTCTCTTATTAGTCTTAAATAGGTTATCCTGTAGCTTCATTGCATGTCCCCTAGTCTTTCTATATTTCGAAGGTGTAAACAATTGATCTATGTTTACCCATTCCACTCCATTCATTAATTTATAGACCTCCAACTCCATTGTGAGGGAGAGCGCCCATGCAATGTCCCTGACAAACTCAAGGAAAGAGGTGTCCTTGGGAGGGGATTGGCATTTGGCAACTGGTAGAGACGGGTCCAAGGGAAGGTCTTGCTGAGCCCAAGTCTCCGGGAATATTTCAACATCAGACTCGCAGTCAGAGTAATCCAAGGAGGATTCAAGGTTCTCAAATTGCAAGGGAGCTGGTAGATCTGGTCTTGGATGCCTTGAGGCTAGGGCATGGTCAGAGATAGAGGCACTTGCCTGTGAAGATCTCGCTCCTGAAGACTAGGAGCGAGAATGAGACCCTTGCCGGGGATCTGCCTGAGGCATCTGGCTCTCAGTGATTGTTTTGGCAGCCTGGGGAGTCCTCGATGTCAAGGTCCCTGTGGTCTTGGCAGGGCCAGGGGTTGGCACCCACGGGGAGGCGAGGAACGCAGATATGCTGCGCTCTAAGGCCAACATATGTGCTGCCCACTCGGAATAACAGCCATGGACACCGACATGACTGGGTTGGGTGTCAAGAAGGAGAGGAGGTCCTTGATGGGATGGGCTTCAGGAGACTACGGTCCGTTGCCGGAGGCCACGACATTTGTCCTGGGCAGTTTTCGAAGACGCTTCTGCTCTGGTTCCTCGGGAGCTTTTCAGGGGATGAGGGACCGGGTACAGGATGTCCCATGCTTGTCTGCCTCCCCAGATGAGACCCTCAAGGCCTTCTTCTTCTTCTGTTCACATTCCAGGGACCCGTGCTTAGAGTGTCTGCTAGCCCGTAGAGGGCCCGCGAGGGACTTATGCGAGTCCAAGGATCTGTGCAGGGCCTTCAAAGGTGAGGCTACTGGGGAAACTGGGGTAGAGTCTGCCTTGTGGAAGAGGTCATCCTGCTTAAGTTGATGGCTCTGTATGGCCTTAGTGAATATTTTCTTGCACAGGGATCATTCCTCCGGGTCATGGTCGGCCCCCAGACACCGGAGGCAACAATCATAAGTGTCAGTGAGAGATATGTTCTCTGAACACCGATCACATTTTTTAAAGCTGGTGGCCATTGGGGCAAAGGACCCCAGTGAGGCTGAAGACCCTCGGCGTGGCCAGCAGTTGAAAAAGGCGCAAAAAGTACTGTGATGGAAAAGATAAGGACAAAAAGGTTTTCTCAAGGCCCAGTGCAATGGCAACAGGTCTCAGGCGTGAAAGGAGCCAGCACAGGCCAGAAAAGTACAGGAATTGTACAAAGAAAGACAACTTTTTTCTGGGGGGGGGGAGACAAGAGGGCTTCATGGAAAAAGGGAGACTGAGCAAGATGGCACCCTTGGGTGGGAAGGGGACCACACATGCATGGTGGTATCTCCCAAAGGCTTTCTGTGAAAGCTGGGGAAATGCTTCCGTGAGGGCTCCAACAGCGTCAACGTCACCCATATGTGAGGGCTGACTTCTTGCTTGTTCCTGAAGAATATTTGATCCCTCGAATGAGGTAAATGGGCCATTGTGTCGCACTGTAAAGTGCACTTTTCAACTTGTTTTAGATTTGCTGTAGGGCATCAAACACGCAGGACCTCTCTTTTTCCCTCTCATGGCTGCTAGGGTGATACTTATGTTTATGTCCCAGCCAGGCAGCCAGCTGCAGAGAATACATAATGGTAGGAGCTCTGGTGTAGTGAGTGAGTCAGTCAGAATTAGACACATGTGTGCTACAATGCACGGCTTGAAGTGTGTGTTTAGCATCACTGCCAGTTCACTACAAGGAGCACCACTGCTGGCTCTCATGGGAGGCTACAGAGTGATCTTTCCACTTTTGGCATGCCAGCAAAGTCTCAGAATGTTTTACAGTTGCAGCAGTTCCAACAGGCATCAGCAAAGCAGCGTTCTCAAAGAAATCTCAAAGTCCAGCCAATTGGTGATTCTCACACTGATGCTGCCACTGTTGACTCTTGAGACTGCCAACATCAGCTCTGGGATTGAGTCCTGCCTCCTAGTGCTCACATCAGCTTCCATGCTTACACCCAGGGATAGCAGTGGCTTTCCTTTTCTTCAGGAACTTGTCCAAGCCTTTTTTAAACCCAGCTACACTAACTGTTTTTATCATCTCCTCCTTATTTGTCAGATTTATAAAAAAACTATGCAACTGTGCATGCAGAGATAGAGAGGTGGTAGTATCTGTAGCAACAGTAACAGGTAAGAGAAGAGACACAAAAAGCTAAGTGGCTGTAAACTTTGTAGACCTTTTTTTTTAGTTAAATAGCTACATGGATTTTAATTGCTTCAATCACAATGACCCTTTGATCACTGCCTGTTTATACGCTGAAAATATTTACTCCTCAGTACTTATTTTTATTCCAGATATGCATTTGCCCCTTCACTGCAATTTTCTTGTGACAACATTTGATTTGAAAAAGAAATGCTAGTATAATGCGAACAGGGTTCTTCTAATATATGTATCAGAGTTCACAAAGGAGTCTTAGGAAAGGGGGAGGTGCAGCCTATGATAATAATGACGGAGGGGGGCACCAATGTATAGGTTCCAGGGGGCATCAGAGACCCTAGTATCGGACCTCCCTGAATATTGTGGCTAAATAGTGCTTTTGAAGATCGGCCTGTGAGTGATTTACAAAGTGGGTGACAGGAACAGGACACAAATTGCTACCTTGGCATTACAGCTCACTTGCTTATCCAACCAATTTTTTAAGATAGGACACGAAGAGTAAATTCATAAAGGGCTTCTATGTGAAGTGCCCAAAAGAGGGGCGTGTTTTATAAAGATAACATAGGCACCTATCTGCTCTCAAATGCTTTCACACACATCTGCGAAGCAGGCATATTCATGCATGTTATGGTAACATAGTAACAGTATATGACGGCAGATAAAGACCAGTATGGTCCATCTAGTCTGCCCAGCAAGGTGGCAAGAGTAGGTGAACCTGTCGATCCATGCAGGTCACCTATCCCCATGCCTTTGTTTAGGGGTGCATTCACCGCTCCATGTAGGTCACCCCTATTTGTTGAGATATAAGAGATAGTTATGTTTATTTTGATTTTATCCTGTTGCTATAAAGGGATACACTGTGTCTGTCCCATGCCATTTTGAATTCTGTCACTGTATTTGCCCCACCACTTCCATCAGGAGGGCATTCCAAGCATCCACCACCCTTTCCTGACATTGCCTTTCAATTTACCCCCTTGCAGCTTCATGTTATGGCCTCTAGTTTTACAGCTTCCCCGTCTTTGGAAGAGGTTTATTTGTTCATTAATACTCTTTAAGTATTTAAAAGTCTGTATCATATCTCCCCTATCCCTCCTCTCCTCCAGAGTGCACATATTTAGCTCTTCAAGTCTCGTCTCATAAGTTTTCTCACACAGGCTCCAAATCATTTTCATTGCCTTTCTCTAAACTGTTTCCAGTCTTTTTATATTCATTGCGAGATATGGTCTCCAAAACTGAACCCAATATTCCAAGTGAGGCCTCACCAGTGACTTGTACAGTGGCATTAGTACCTCTTCCTTTCTGCTGGTAATTCCTCTTTGTATGCAGCCCAACATCCTACTGACTTTGCCACCGCCTTGTCACACTGCTTCGCCACCTTGAGATCCTCAGAAACATTCACACCGAGGTCCTTCTCTTGGTCCATGCATACCAACCTCTCGCCCCCTATCGCGTACATTTCCCTTGGATTTCTGCTTCCCAAGTGCATGACACTGCACTTCTTCACATTAAATCTTAACTGTTAAGCATTAGACCATTCTTCTAGCTTTTGTAGATCTTTCCTCATGTTCTCCATTCCCTCAGTCCACTCTGTTACAAATTTTCGTGTTATCTGCAAAAAAGACAGACTTTTTTATTCAATCCTTCAGCAATATCACTCACAAATACGTTGAACAGTACCAGTCCCAGGACTGAACCCTGGGGCACACTGCTAATCACCTTCCTTCATCTGAGTGAGTTCAGTTTACCATCACCTTCTGTCATCTGTCAGTCAACCAATTTCTGATCCAGTTCACCACCTTGGGACGCATCCCCAAGCTGTTTATTTAGTATATTGATATCACATCCATCGCATTTCCTTGATCTAGTTCTCTCGTCACCCAGTCAAAGAACTCAATCAGATTTGTTTGGCAAGATCGTCCTTTGGTAAAACCATATTGCCTTGGATCATGCAACCTGTTGGTTTCGAGAAAGTCCACTATTCGCTCCTTCAGGAGAGCCTCCATTACTTTTCCCTTACTGACCTGAGGTTTGTCATTTCTTCCCTATTACCATTTTTGTGAAAAGGTACCACATCAGTCCTTCTCCAGTCCTGTGGAACTTCTCCTGTCTCCAAGGATCTATTAAAAACATCCTTTAATGGCCCTGCAAGAACCTCTCTGAGCTCTTTTGTGAATAGTGTGGTATCTACTCCATTCCCATTTGTATATTTGTCAATCACAGGTGGTCCTTCTCCAGGATTTTCTTTAGTAAAAACAGAGCAGAAGTATTTGTTAAGCATTTTCGCTTTTTCAATGTCACTTTCCACAAATCCGTTCCCAGCACTTTTGAGTCCTGCAATTCCACCTCTGATTTTCCTCCTCTCCCGAATATACCTGAAAAAACGTTTTGTCGCCACACTTCACATCTTTAGCCATCTTTTTTTCTGCCTTTGATTTTGCTATTCTTATTTCTCTTTGTGTCTCTTTTAGTTTGATCCTGTATTCTTTTCTGTTTTTCTCTGTTTGCGAGCTTCTGAATTTTGTGAAAGCTGTGTTTTTGCCTTTATTTGTGCAGCCACTTTTTTGGAAAACAAAATAGCAAAATAGGTTTCCTTTTCCTCTTGTTTTTATTTACAGTCAAACCTCGGTTTTCGTTGGCCCCGGTTTTCGTACGTTTCGGTTTTCGACGTCTTTTCTGACTGAGATGTTGTCTCGGTTATCGGATATCGCCTCGGTTTTCGTTGTGTTACTGAACAGCTGATGGTCCCAATAGTGGCTGGTGCTGCTCCTCCTATGGGCAAGGGCAGGAATGTGGACAAATTGCCAGCCTCCATGTGCCTCCCCAGTCCCGGCAGTACTACCCCCCGGACTCACCGATCGCGTGTTGAAGCGAAAGTCAGCTGAGCAAGAGTCAGAGTCAAGAGCCAAGGATTGCACAGAGAGGAAGGCCCCGATCTCTCCACCGCCTGCCTGTTCTCTGGAGCGCCCCCTCAGGCTCGGAGGTAGCAGGGTAGCTGTCAATGTAAGCAGGAGATGTTGCAGTGCCGTACAGTACAATATCTGTGTGTTTGCTGTCCTGTGGACGATCGGGCAGGTGAGAGAAGTGACAGGAGCTGGGTGTCTGGAACGGATTAATTGAATTTACATTATTTCCTATGGGAAATATTGCTTCGGTTTTCGTACGTTTCGGTTTTAGTCAGTCTTCTTAGAACGGATTAATAATGAAAACCGAGGTTTGACTGTACTTTCCTTACATATACATCTGTTGCCCTTTTTATTGCCTCCTTTAGTTTAGCCCACTACAATTCCACTTCCTTTATCCCCTTCCACCCTGCCAACTCCTCCTTCAGGTACTTGGCCATTTTATAACTATACACGTTCATTGCAACTCTGCTCCTGCTCCATGCAATCTATGACCCTGGGAATGCTGAGGCATGGCACATGTCTATTCAGTTATGGTAAATGTATAAGAGCCCTTGTCCAAGTGTAAAAGAGTAATTAAAAAAAAAAACATTTCCACAGTGAAAGTGTGCATTTACTACCTGTGTGTACATAACTATACCCTGACTGAGCAGAGGCATTCCTTTGGGGAGAGGGATGATGGGGAAGAATTTTCATTTGCACACATACTTTTGAAAATGCTCACATAAATTAACTCAGAAAATCTGAGCATGCTAAAAAGCATGTGTAAACATAAGCACATAATTTCTCTGACGTATGCATGTATTATCATTTCAAAATTCAGGCAGCAGGCAGTTAGAAACTTTCCTCCAAAGATGGCAATTTTCAAAGGCTTTTACATGAATCAACACCTGATCCTTATCATCCCTCCAGTCCAGTCTCCTGGCATTTATCCCACTTCCAGCAGATGGAGACTGAGAATTCTAGGCTTTGATGATGTCATGGCATAAGGGCAACATGCCTCTCCCATCAAGCCAGTACTCTCAGTCTCCAGCAGATGGGGATAAGCCCTTGTGGGTCTGGGCTCTACTGAAGGGTTTAAACCTGAGAGTCCAAAGGCAGTTTTCTAGCAGCATGTCAGGTTCTGAAGCAGAAAAAAAATCAAAAAGAAAAAGCAGAGGGGATACAGCAGAGATAAGGCTTTAAATGACAGGCTCTGGCTCCTCTCTGACAGAACTAAGGCTGTTCAGTCAGCCAAAGGTTCTCTGAGGAGTGATTTCCCCAGTTTTTGGCTACCCCTGAGCATTGGTCTGATCGTTGCCTTTACCGTGCCTGGCCCTTTAAGATTTAGTGGGACTCAGTATAGTGAGACGCAGCAGTTGGGACTGTGTGGAGCGCAGCAAGAGGTAAGTGTGGCTCTATCTTCTGTGATCCCCCTCATTTCTTCAGCAACAGGGAGGGGGCTCCGAGGCTAAGGCAGTGGTTCCTGGAACGGGATTCTCTCCTCCTGTTGGCGTGCTTATCCTGGTGATTTTACTTTCGTTTTTGTTGACTGAGTCTCTTTTTGTAGGCATTTCACATGCCGGCAAGAAAGAAGGCCAGGCCAGTGTGTGTAGCCTGTGGTCTGGAGCACTGTGAAGCAGAGGACAGAGCTGCAGGGAATGATCTCTGGAAGTCTCAATCTTCGGTGAGAGAGGCCCTGCGGTTGCCTTTGCATGAGGAACAGCAGCTCAGGGAGGTTTCTGCGCAGGATTCTGGTCCCGTGGTTTTGGCGGGAAAGGCGGCCATGTTTGGGCAATTTGACCTTCTGGCCCTCAGCCCTGCAGGGAGACTAGATTTGGTTCCTGTTCTCTCTAGCAGTTTCTCTGGATCCAGTGGGGGAGCTAGTCAGGTACCCTTTTCTCTGGATTTTGTATTACTCCTGTATCAGGCCCACTATATAAAGCAGGACCTGAGGGAGTCTCCCGCGACTGGGGGAGCACTTCTCCCCAGGTCACGGAGAGAGCAGGGACAGGTTCCTCTGGCCAAGTGGAGCCGCTTGATGGAGGAGGTCGACAAGGACCATGATTCTGAGCTTTCCATGGTTTCAGATGACCCCTTGGAAGCACCTTTGGGGTTCTGTGGAAAGATTTTGTTGGGGACCTTGAGGAAGGGGAGATCCCCACATAGTGTGAGTGTTTCACCAGGAGGAGTTGGTGGCTTTGATTTCTCACTCTCTCACAGCTCTCAATATTCCTCAAGATGTGCCAGAACAGGTTATCCCTCTTGAGGATCCTCTACTTCAGGTCATTAGGACCTCGAAGACCGCCTTCCCAGTGCAAAGGGCCATAAAGCAGATGATTGATTCCAAGTGGGAGGTTCTTGAGGTGGGCCTACGGGGTGGGCACACTATGGCGTGCTTGTATCCCATCCTGGCTAGTGAGAAGGACCTCCTTAAGTTACCGAGAGTAGACACGTTAGTTTCTACGGTGACTAAGAAGATCACCATCCCCGAGGAGAGGGGTACAGCTCTTAAGAACATGCAGGACAAGAAGTTGGAAATGCTTTTGAAATAGGCCTTTGAAGTTAATGCCCTGACGCTGCAGGCTTCTGTGTGTGGGGCATATGTGGCGCAAGCCTGTCTGCAGTGGTCTCAGGGATTGTCCAAGACAGTTCCTGAGACTCGGTTTTAATCCTCTGAGGTGGCAAGGCTGGACTCCAGGGCCACCTATTTGGCAGATGCCTTTTATGATCTCATCAGGGCCTTGGCCAAGAGCATGACCTATGTGGTAGCAGCTTGGTGGCTTCTGTGGTTGCGCAACTGGTCAGCAGATGTGTCCTCTAACTCATCTTAGTAAGCTGCCCTTCAAGGGAAAGGTCCTGTTTGGAGAGGCATTGGAGAAGCTAGTGAAGGATGTGGGGGAGTCAAAGCTGGCAAAGTTTCCGGAGGATAAGACAAAAGCTAGTATGGCGTCTCCATGGTGCGTGGGCCCTTTTGGAATTTTTGGTGGTTCTGTGCAGTGCCCTTTGTAACCTTTCATCGAGCACCTTAGCCGGCACGGGGTGGCAGAGGTACCGGTAGGGACTATTTTGCAGGAGCTGGTACAGGTCCCAAGAAGCCACAATGAGACAAGGGGGTCCTCGCAGGGGTCATTCCTATGGGCAACCATTTACGGTAGTTTTACTCCACCTGGGCTAAATTATCTCAGATCAGTGTGTTGGAGGTCATTTACAAGAGTTATGCCTTGGAATACGCCTGGCCTCTTTCGGACGTCTTCCTGCTTTTCCCCTGCATGGCTCCCGCCAAAGCGCAGGCCGTAGTGGACACCTGAGTCACCAGAACAGCGCAGGGAGAACACAGTCACAACTCTTAAAAAGAAAGAAATCATTTATTTCATAAAACCTTCAAAGGTTCAGACCCGACCTGGCCAAGTTTTGTCTGTCAGCAATACCAATTAAGATTCAATTGCATATATACTCCAATGGCAGTCAGGACAGGGGCGGCCCAAGGGGGGTGCGGGGCCATGTGCGGAGATTAATTGCGGGGCCTCATTTGCATAGGGAGCCTCATTTGCATAAATATTTGCATAATGTTAACATGCATTTTTAGTAAACATGCTTCTTAATGAGTGTCTGGATAAAGAAAGACTAATAGATTTCTACGTTACTATATTCCAGTGCCAACCGCCAGGCCCATTAGGAAGTACTATAAACACTGACCTTTTAGAACTCATAGCAAATCCACCATATCATAACAGCTCTGCCAGGACTCACAAAGCACCAAACTCTACCTATCAAAAGGCAACACTGCAAATATTAAACCAATACATCTCAGAGAATACCAATGCATCTCCTACTGGGGAAAGAGAACAAGTGACATGGTCAAATAGAAACTACATGAACAGAATGCCTCAGCTTGGTTAAAATGCAGAATATAGACCGTCACCAAAGAACAAGGGATCACAATTTAGAAATAGGAAGACAATAATTAAACTGGAAAGCCCAAAAGCCAAACTTGGGATGTACAACAACACTGGAGAAATAAAACTATAAATTAATTTCCTCTTGTATTAAACAAAACATAAAAGATGAATGCATATTTCCCAGAGCTGATATATTCCAGTTAATAAATTCAAAATAAAAAAGTATTTTTCTACCTTTTGTTGCTTGTGCATTTTCTTTTCAGTTGCAATTGCTCCAGTCACTTTCTTCTGGTTTCTTTGTGTCTTCTGCGAGCTATCCATTTTCCTTTCTTCTCTTTTAGATTTTTTCCAAATTTTTTCTCTATATCTGCTTTAACATACTGATCTTTCCCCTTTTGCTCTTTCCTCCATTTCTTTCCTTATTGCTTTATCATCCACTCAAATTTCACCCTTCCATTCTCAATCTACACTTACTCTTCCAATACCCGGCCCTTCGTAGACTTTTCTTCCCTCCCACACAAAATATCTTTTCCCCTCTCCATTCTCATTTCCCATCCCTTTCTAGTCCTCCCCCAAAATCAGCTCCTTTATAGTTCTAGACCCACCCAGCATCTGCCCCCTTCTAGTCCCAGTCTCCCAAGCTTCCACATCAGCCCATTTCCAGTCCTAGCCTCCCATATGCTGTTTTCCAGTTCCATTCCAGCCCCCCCATCAGCCCATTTCCACTCCAAGCTCCCCATCAGCCCATTTCCAGCCCTTTTCCAACTCCCATCAGCCCACTTCCAGTCCTATTCCAGCCCCCATCAGCCCATTTCCAGTGTCCTATTCCAGCCCATCACCCATTTGCAGTCTACGTTCCCCCCATCAGCCCATTTCTAGTCCTAACCTAGCTCCTCATCAGCCCATTTCCAGTCCTAGCCCCCATATGCTCTTTTCCAGTTCCATTCCAGTCCCTCATCAGCCCATTTCCTCCACGCTCCCCCATCAGCTAATTTCCAATCCTAGCCCCCTCGTCAGCCCACTTCGCCCTATTCCAGCCCCCATAAGCCCATTTCCAGTCCTAAACCAGCTCTTCATCAGCCCATTTCCAGTCCAAGTTCCCCCCCCATCACAGCCCATTTCGTCCATTCCCCCCACCATCACAGCCCATTTGCAGTCCTATCCCCCCCACCATCACAGCCCATTTGCAGTCCTCCCCATCACAGCCCAATTGTAGTCCGTTCCCCCCATCACAGCCCATTTCCAGTCTGTTCTCCCCCCCACCACAGCCCATTTCCAGTCTGTTTCCCCCATCCCAGCCCAATTTGTCCGTTCCCCCCCCCCATCACAGCCCATTTCCAATCTGTTCCCCCCCCCCCCGACATCACAGCCCATTTCCAGTCTGTTTCCCCCATCCCAGCCCATTTTCAGTCCGTCCGTCCCCACCATCACAGCCCATTTCCAGTCCTATCCCCCCACAATCACAGACCATTTGCAGTCCTAAACCAGCTCTTCCTCAGCCCATTTCCAGTCCATGTTCCCCCCATCACAGCCCATTTTGTCCATTCCCCCCACCTCCACAGCCCATTTGCAGTCCTCCCCCCAGCACAGCCCAAGTGTAGTCCAGTCCCCCATTACAGCCCATTTCCAGTCTGTTCTCCCCCCCCCCCCCACCATAGCCCATTTCCAGTCTGTTTCCCCCCATCCCAGCCCAATTTGTCCGTTCCCCCCCCCCATCACAGCCCATTTCCAGTCCGTTCTCCCCCCCCCCACACATCACAGCCCATTTCCAGTATGTTCCCCCCCCCCCATCACAGCCCATTTCCAGTCTGTTTATACAACTTGGGTTTAACAGGGGTAACTATATACAACTATGTACAACTGAGCTGTTCGTCTACAGGTATGCCACAGGTACAGCTGTGGAGTACATGACACTCTCTGAGCTACATACATTTTAGGTTATATACAAGTTTGGGCAGTCGTATTCAGACTGTGGGTATGTTATCATGCCCTGGGTGTGTCGGTGGTGTCATTGTGGTGGGTGGAGGGTAAGCTTGGTTGTGCTGTTTCACTGGGCAGGGAGTAATGTAGGAGGAATAGATGGTGTTTCAGTGCCTTCCGAAATTGGGCGAGATCAGTTATTGCCCGGATGGAGGTTGGGAGGGCATTCCAGAGCGTAGATGCATAAAATACAAATGCTCTGTGCTCTGTTCTTTGCTGCCTGGGAGCATTTTGTTATTGCTCTAAGGATTACGAGTGTGTTTGCAGTGAATGACCTTCTGGCCCTGTTTGCAGGCATGGGGAGGATAAGGTCTGTTAGGGAAGTGGAGGATTGACTGTTGATGGCCTTGAAAGTCATTAGTAATACTTTGAAAGTGAGTCTGCAGTGGATCGGCAACCAGTGGAGGTGTTTTAGGATTGGGGTTATGTGGTTCTTTCTGGAGGCTCCATGCAGGACTCGGGCGGCTGCGTTCATTGCCAGTTGCAGGGGGTTCAGGGGGTTCTTAGGGAGTCCCTGCAGAATTGTGTTGGCGTAGTCAAAGTGGGGGGTTACCAATGCTTGGAAAATCATCTAGAAATCGTCTGGTTCCAGTAAGGGTCGTAGGTGGCAGATGGTTCATATGTTATGGTAGATTTCTCTGACGGTATTGCTTATGTGTGCTTTCATGTCGAAATGCTGGTCAAGGGTGATCCCCAAGTAGCGGATGGTGGGCTTGCTCAGGAGCTCCACGTCTCTTACTCTTATTGATGTGGGAGGGGTGAAGGAGTGATTCCTGGTGATGAAGAGGACATCAGTTTTCTTGAAATTAATCCTGAGGCTGTGTGTGTGGAGCCAATCTGTGACAGCCTCGAAGCATTTTGTCAGAGTCGAGAAATCGGGTTGGTTGATTGAGAATGGAGAGAAGAGTAGTACATCGTCGGCATACACTAGGCAGGAGACCTTGAAGGAACGGATGATTGAGCAAATGGGTTGCATGTATATGTTGAAAAGGAGGGCTAAGAGTGATGACCCTTGGGGGACTCCTTGCATTTGTTTAAACGGCTTAGAGGTCCCAGACCAGTTCTTACCTGCTGCCATCTATCTGTCAGGTATGACTTGCACCAACTCAAGGCTGAGCCATGGATTCCCTTCTCTTGGAGCCGTGACAGGAGCGTCTCGTTGATAACCGAGTCGAAAGTGGCAGCAATGTCCATGAAGATTAATGCGCATCCTTTAATACTGTTATCGATCCCTCTGATTAGGGTGCTGAGTAGAGTGGTGAGGAGGGTCTCAACGCCATGTGATTCTCTAAATCCATGTTGACATGGGTTAAATGGGGCAGTAGTATCAATTTGGTGTTGGATTTGTCATTGTACGTCCTTCTCTATTATCTTGGCCAGTTTGTCTTTTACATAAGAACATAAGATATGCCATACTGGGTCAGACCAAGGTCCATCAAGCCCAGTATCCTGTTTCCAACAGTGGCCAATCTAGGTCATACGTACCTAGCAGTATCCCCAAGAGACACAGGTTCCACAATGCTTGTATTGGGTCAAGCATTGATATCCTGGGTCCCTTTTTAATAATGGTTTATGGACCTTTCCTCCAGGAACTTGTCCAAACCTTTTTTAAACCCAGCTACACTAACAGCTCTTACTACATCCTCCGGTAACAAATTCCAGAGTTTGATTACACGTTGAGTGAAAAAATATTTTCTCTTATTTGTCTTAAATAGTTTACCCTGTAGCTTCATTACATGTCCCCTAATCTTTCTATATTCTGATAGCGTAAACAATCGATCTACATTTACCCGTTCCACTCCATTCATTAATTTATAGACCTCTATCATATCTCCCCTCAGCCGTCTCTTTTCCAGGCTGAAGAGCCCCAACCTTTGTAGCCTCTCTTCATAGGAGTAGCCTTCCATCCCCTTTACCATTTTGGTGGCTCTTCGCTGTACCTTTTCTAATAATGCTATATCCTTTTTAAGATATGGTGACCAGAATTGCACACAATATTCAAGGTGCAGTCGTACCATGGAACGATACAGAGGAATTATAATATCCTTTTGTTTTATTTTCCATTCCTTTCCCTATGATACCTAGCATTCTATTTGCTTTCCTGGCCGCCGCTGCATACTGGGCAGAGGGTTTTAACATGTTATCCACGATGACTCCTAAATCTTTTTCCTGGGTGGTGGTTCCCAATGTGGAACCTTGCATTGTGTAACCATAGTGTGGGTTGTTCTTTCCTAGGTGCATAACTTTGCACTTGTCCACATTAAATTTCACCTGCCATTTGGATGCCCAGTCTTCCAATTTATCCAGATCCTCCTGCAGTTTTGCACAGTCCTCTTGGGTTTTAACAACTTTAAACAGTTTTGTGTCGTCTGCAAATTTGATAACCTCACTAGTTATTCCCTTTTCCAGGTCATTTATGAATATGTCAAAATGTAGCGGACCCAGTACAGATCCCTGGGGTACTCCACTATTCACCTTTTTCCATTGGGAAAATTGGCCATTTAGCCCTACCCTCTGCTTTCTATCTTTTAACCAGTTCCCGATCCACAATAGTACACTGCCTCCTATCCCATGGCTTTTTAGTTTTGCCAAAAGTCTCTGATGAGGGACCTTGTCAAAAGCTTTCTGAAAGTCCAGATACACTATATCAACCGACTCACCTTTGTCTACCTGTTTATTCACACCTTCAAAAAAACATATCAGATTAGTAAGACAAGATCTTCCTTGTCTAAAGCCATGTTGGCTGTCTCCCATTAGGCCATGACTATCTGTATGCTGTGTAATTTTGTTTTTTATGATGGTTTCTACCATTTTCCCCGGTACTGACGTCAGGCTCATCGGTCTGTAATTTCCCGGATCACCCCTGGAACCCTTTTTAAAAATTGGCGTTACATTGGCAATCCTCCAATCTTCAGGTATTACAGACGATTTTAATGAAAGTTCACAGATTACTAATAGCAGGTCTGCAATATCATATTTCAGTTCTTTCAACACTCTTGGATGTATACCATCTGGTCCAGGTGATTTGCTACTATTCAGTTTATCAAATAGTTGTAATACATCTTCCCGGTGTAGCGATATTTCTCTCAATTCCTCTGCAGTATCACCTTTAAATACCACTTCAGTCTTGGGTAACATCCCTACATCTTCCTCAGTAAAGACTGAAGCAAAGAATTCATTCAGTCTCTCCGCTATAGCCTTGTCTCCTCTTACTGCCCCTTTTACCCCTCCATCATCTAATGGTCCAATTGACTCTCTCACAGGCCTTTTGCTATGAATGTACTTGAACTGCGCTGCGCGAATCCTCTTTGGAGCACCAAGGAGAGAGCACATCACTCCTCTCCTGATGCAGCTTCACTGGCTCCCCATCCAAGCCAGGATTAGCTTCAAGACCCTAGTGATGACATTCAAAGCCATCAACGGGTTATCCGCCTCCTCAATATGTGACCTCATACAACCACCCACACCCAACAGGATAAGAAGAACCTCTGCAGCCAACATGCTAGCAATACCAAAAGTTATGACAAGATGCGCCATATCAACTTCAAACAGAGCCTTCAGTCTGAGTGCCCCAAGCCTCTGGAACTCCCTACCACCACACATCAGAGCTATCCCCAATTTGAGACAGTTTAGGAAGGCCTTAAAACACTTCCTCTTCATTAAATACCTCACAGCCTCCCCCGAACCCCAGCCACCATGTATGAGCAACACACAATAATTCCATCTCTCATATATACAGTTACCTTGTTCAATGTTCCACACATGTAGATAGTTTCCCCTGTTATCCAAGTTTACTGCTCCTGTTCATTGTAATGACCTGACTCTTGTTTATTGTCGGATATTGTTTGTTCTATGTAAACCGCGCTGATCGCAAATAGTGCGGTATATAAGAGATGTAAATAAATAAATAAATAAATAAATATTTCATATTTTTGCTTCCGTAGCACATTCCTTCTCAAATTCTCGCTTTGCCTGCCTTATCAATGTTTTGCATTTAACTTGCCAGTGTTTGTGCTGTTTCCAGTTTTCATCGTTTTGTACTGCTGAGTCTGCAAATAGGCATTACATCAGCTGCAAATGTGCTGGGTCATTTGCAACTGATGTAATGCCTATTTGGGAAGTCCTTGGTAGATACTGTTGCTGAAGTCAAATTGTGGAAAGATGGCCTGGAATACCGAGCAGAAGTCATATGTTGTTAGCAGTGGCCATAGGTTTTGTAGGATTTCTATTTAGTTGTATATGGCTCTACTGGTCTTGCTAATGTGTAAGGCAAAGTTTAGATGTTGGATTTTTTTTATTGGGTGGGTGGGGGGATCAGGACCACCGGGGATTGGTTTCTGTCAGGGGTCGATGTCGGGGGCACTGGCCCCCTGACAGTATTTTGATGGTATCGTGGGCTTTCCCTGATGCCTGGGTCATCTGAGGAGAAGTTTGACACTTCACCTCAGATGATCCAAGCATCGGGGAAAACTCCTGATGCTATTAAAATACTGTCGGGGGCAGGCACAAGACATTTAGATCACTTCAGACCAGGCATAGAGATATTGGTGCTTTGGATGGTTACATAATCCTCTATGCGTTTCTGTGCATTGAGAGCAGGCAATATTACCTGCCATTTTGTTGTTGGTCATGTTGTTCTGATGCTTAGACTAGTAGATTTAGTGGTATAGAAAAATAGCTAAATAAATAAATAAATTTTAATACACTCAACTCATTTGTCTATAATTTAAGTACGCTTGGCATTACTGTGTGTGTATACTTTTCCTTTGTTGTTTACACATGTGTCAGTATCTTTTCTGCATTTGGTGTATCGGAACTTGTGCTTATAAGTTGCGTTATCTGCGTGCAAAGGGCACGCTAGTCTTTCTGCATCAGCCTGTATCTGAGAAATAAGTATTTCTCTGTCTTTCCCACAGTCATCTGCAGAGGGAGCAGTGAGTTCCATCTACTGTGCTGTCTCTGAGGAGGTGTCGGGGATCTCTGGGAAATATTTCACCAGCAACTGCGCCCTTGCTTTACCCAGCCTGGCAGCCAGAGACCTAGCAATGGCAAGAAAACTGTGGGATGAATGTGAAGAACTAACAGGACTCAGCAGTAGAAAAGACAAACTGAAGAATAACATCTAATACACCCTAACTGCTCTAAGGCTACCAGAGGTCCCGTGAACGTGAAGAAATGGGAGATTTCTGGCTAACTGTATACTACTTAATTTTCCCGTGACAAGTTCACACCTGTTGAATTCCCCTTTCAGTACAATGTCTAGGAGTTAATGGTATGCAAACTATGTAATTATTTTATGCTGTGATCACCAGAAAGTCCATAGAAATTGTTTTTCTAAAATAGAAAATAATGGTAAACACAAATTAACAGGAATCATTTAATTCCATCTAAGTCAATAAACATTTTTGATATATTTATTATTCCCCCCACCCCTTTTAAAAAAGGAACTAAAGCAGCACTTTAGGAATGCAACTTTTTAGACATACAGCTGGTCCACTCTCTACCCCATATTCATTTGACAAAACTGGCATGTAACTTTGAGTTTACTGCTTCATAGAGTTTACTGCTACCAGGGCTTCTGAATATCTGCTCAGGTAGTTACTAAGTTTTACCTAGAATTCAATAAAGTGAATTTGTGGAAATAGTTTAACTATACAAAAACTCAACAATATTGTACTTTTTAAGATTCAGTCAACATGCCTTTCCAAACAACCATGTACAAAGTAAGATTTTATATATAAATTCATTAATACAGTAAGCAGAGAAAATGCAAGAAAGGCTGTCTTATTTGGCTAGTGTTACCAGTTCTTACATTTGAAATATCCAGACAGTGGCCGAACATCTTGGTACACCACCTCTTGTATAGATGTTTTGAAATAAGAGAGAAGGTAATACAGTTTACTCAGGTAAAGTTTTAGTATCCATAATTTCCTTTAAACTGGAACACTAAAACTACGCTTGCATTTTCTCTCTTTGTTTCCTTATATAACATTTTACATTCCATGTCAAGCAGGAGAAGATGCATTTCTGAATTGCTCTGCATTCCTGGTCTAGGGCTTCTGAATACATCCTTTCATGGGAACAAGGTTTCTAGAGATCCCCAAATACCAGGATAACTAGTACTGTAGCACTATCAGAGAATGCTGCATACTGGCCTATGTATCACCGACTTTGCACTGTCAAGAGAAATGAGCGACGAAACAATGGAGCCCTTATATAGATAGCGGGGTAACACAATTTGCCACGCAAAGTTTTGCCACCCATAATGTTAAATGAATCAAAGCGCTATTAATAAAGGCATAAAGAATCTTATACATATGTTGTTTCAGATGTTTTTTCTTATAGTATTTTATGGACCATATCAAGAATGCAAGGAAATAC
Source organism: Ichthyophis bannanicus (assembly GCA_033557465.1). Classification (NCBI taxonomy): domain Eukaryota; kingdom Metazoa; phylum Chordata; class Amphibia; order Gymnophiona; family Ichthyophiidae; genus Ichthyophis; species Ichthyophis bannanicus. Next base: position 1,240,932,094 of record CM066032.1, read on the forward strand.
CATATTTCTGTGTTCTTTTGAGTATCCTGTTATATTTACTGATTTATAACTAGACTTGATATTCTGCACTATGTCCATGTACCCTTTCATAGGAAATCTGGCCCGCTATTTACTGGGGTGTATCTGGTTAGCAGCACCCGCTGGCTGCGATATTCTGTGATATTTGGCAGTGCTATCCAGAGAGTGCCAATGAATATCACTATAGCCCATCTTGGCACTATCTGGATTGGGTGGAGTCAAGGTGGAGCAGCAACTTCTTCAGGTAGCAGAAGTTTTCAAAGGCGCTATTGATAGCTAGCCGCATAACCAAGGGCAGCAAGAAAGCTAAGGGCTATGTGGATAGCTATCTGGATAGCAGGCTGAAAATCTCCACTATCCAGATAGCATCGTATGTCCTGAGGTGGATCCGGATATTCAGCACTGGTTACTATCCGGATATCAGCGCTGCATATCTGTCTTATCTCCAGGAACAAGCAGGAATGAGTCTTCACATATGGGTATCGTCGGTACCGACGGAGCCTGCGCGGGAACGCTCCCCAGCGTCCAAAAGGAAAGCTTTTGGGAGCATCCCACAGCGCCTGCGCGCTGCCTTCCCGCCTTTCCCAACCGCCTCTCTCCAGTTCTTCTTTTCCGCGGAGCCAGCAGGTCGTGTTCCTGTCACCGCTGAAGAATTTCTTATTTTCTTGTATTTCTTTGGTCACGTGTCTGCCTTCTTCGACGCCGGACCGGTACCGCCGGTCATTTCTTTCTTTATTCTTCAAAAAAAACTATTATTTTTCTTCACTTTCTTCACAGTGCATTTTTTCTTTTCTCGGCCTTAGGCCTAGGAAAAATATTCCTCATGGAAAAGCCCGCCTCTGGGTTTAAAAAGTGCACAAAGTGCAGCGGCACCATTTCTGTCACCGACACCCATGAATGGTGTCTAAAATGTTTAGGTCCTGACCATGCCATTACGGATTGTGAGTCCTGTTCAATGATGTCTAAAAGAGGTCTACAGAATCGAGCAGCCAAGCTCAGTACCCTGTTTCCCTCTGATGCAGCTTCGGTGGCATCAACGTCTTCCAGGGCTTCTTCTTCCTCTCATGGATCTCAGGTAACCAAACTTAAATCCAGCCGGTCCTCGAAGGGTAGATCTCCCTCTAAGTATCGAGATGCCTCCAGGCTTGCCCTCGAGGAATCCGCACCGGCAAAATTACCCCGGCGGGAGGCTCCGGCTTCCAAAGTTCTACCTATGGGGTCACAGGTTGACATCGATGGCTCGGCCTCGACTGATCACCTGTTGCCATGTTCTGGAGTACTGGTGGTTCCCACAGGTACCGACATCCAGACATTGGTGGCGTCGATGGATCAGAATATCCTGACCATGCAGCGTGCCATTACGGCCTTCATACAAGCTGCGACGCCATCGGTACCGCAACAAACTCCGTTGTCGGTACCGACTCCGGCGCCGGTACCGATATCGGGTCCGGTGCCGGTACCGATTGCATCGACATCAGCTACGGTGTCGAGTGCAGCGGTACACTGTTCTGTGATGCATATCGGTACCGAATCGGTACCGATCACTCCCGATGTCGATACCTCCCGGTACGCGTATCGGGCTCTACAGGAGCATCCAGACAGGCGATACTTAGATTCCTCTGAAGACTCTGATGAATCAGAGGCCTCTGTCGAAGCATCGGTGATCCTTCCTCAGGAGCCCTCTTCTCCAAAAAGGAGAATGTCTCCTCCAGAAGACTTGTCTTTTCAAGACTTCATTAGGGAAGTGGCCAGGGGCCTCTCCATCTCAGTGGCCCCTGAGACAGAGCCTAGAGCCAAGAAATTAGATATTTTACAATATCCTAAGGCTCCTAAAGAGGCAGCCACTTTACCAATACATGAGATTCTTTATGATCACATGTTGGACATATGGGAGACTCCTCTCACCACCTCCCCTCATTCTCGTAGGTTGGACACCATGTATCGTGTTCCTCCTTGTCCTGGCTTTCATAAGACTCAGCTTCCTCAAAACTCCATTGTGGTGGAGTCTGCTATGAAGAAGATAAAGAGTACAAAAAGGCACTCTTCTACTCCTCCAGGAAGAGAATGCAGAACCTTAGATGCCTTTGGCAGGAGAATTTTCCAGGCCAGTATGCTTGTTGCCAGAATCAACTCCTACAGTCTCTATATGGGCATGTTTCTAAAAGAAGTTACAGATCATCTGCAAACTTTATCTCCTTTTATCTCAGAAGATAAAAGGGAAGAGTTTCTCACCTGGCTTAAACATGCCCAGGATGTTTCCAAATTTTCCAACCGTGCAGCCTTTGACTCTTTTGAAGGTGCCAGCAGAGCCTCGGCTATTGTCATAGGTGCACGCAGAGTTGCTTGGTTACAAGCTTCTGATTTGGAACCCTGGGTTCAGGATGGACTAGGAAACCTTCCTTGTACAGGTGAAAACCTTTTTGGCAAAGATTGGCAAGCAAAGGCCACCCAGATGGATGCTGAAAATTCTGCTTTGGATAGACTCTCAAAGTCTACTTCTGCTCCTTTTAAGAAAAGGTTGTTCAAAAAGGGTTTTTTTTCCCAAAAAAGGGAGATATTATTCTGCTTATGGTCAGCAGGCATCTTCTGCAGGTCGTTTTGCTACAAAGAGACAGCAACAACCGAAACAGACCAAGCCTAAGGCTGCTAGGACTGCTACGGCCCAACAGCCTCAGCCTCCTCAGGGCCTTTGACTTGCAGCTAGAGAACTTAGCCTTTCTGGCTCTAGAACTTCCAGAGCCTCTCACCATTCCAGGAAGGTTAGCTCACTTTGCTCCCAGATGGGAACAAATTACAGCAGAGCAATGGACCCTCTCCATCATAAGGGAGAGGTACAAGCTTCATTTCTTAAACCTTCCTCCTCACACCATGGTGAGACAGTTCAATTCTCCAACATCTCTCCTCGACCTCCTGGGTCAAAAGATTGCTACCCTTCTTGCCCAAGGGGCAATAGAAGAAGTACCCCTTCTTCAACAGGGTTCAGGGTTCTACTCCCCCTACTTTCTCATCCCAAAGAAAACAGGGGGTTACAGACCCATATTAGATCTCAGAGAATTGAACAAGTTTCTATGCAAGGAGAAATTCAAGATGATTTCTCTCGGTACTCTCCTTCCATACCTCCAGAGTCAGGACTGGCTTTGTTCTCTAGATCTCAAGGATGCGTACACACATGTCTTCATCCATCCAACACACAGAAGGTTCCTTCGGTTCCTTTTCCAAGGAAAGCACTATCAATACAGAGTGCTTCCCTTCGGTCTGGCCTCTGCTCCAAGGGTGTTCACAAAATGCATGGCAGTAGTAGCTGCATTTCTACGCACTCTAGGAATATTTGTATTCCCATATCTGGACGACTGGTTCATCCGAGCTCCATCCCAGTCAGAGGCCCAGGCTTCTCTAGCCTGCACAAGGCGTATCCTTCAGTATCTGGGACTTGTAATAAACATCCCAAAATCCCATCTCACCCCTACTCAATCCTTAGAGTTCATAGGGGCCTTGCTGGATACCACCACTGCAAGGGCCTATCTTCCTCAGGCCCGTTGCCTATGCTTGGTGCAGTTAGCCTCCCAGATTCAGTTAAAGTCCCATTTAACTGCTCAAGAGATGTTACAACTGTTAGGCCACATGGCATCCACAGTGCATGTGGTCCCCTATGCTCGCCTTCACATGAGGGCAGCTCAATGGACTCTGTCCACCCAATGGACCCAGGCATCAGGATGCCTGTCAGACAAAATAGCAACTTCCAGTCGCCTTTTTTGGTCTCTCCAGTGGTGGGAATCCACTCAAAATCTGTTGCTGGGGTCCCCCTTTCAACAGGTGTTACCCCAGGCAACCCTTACAACAGATGCCTCCCCAAGGGGTTGGGGAGCTCATCTACAAGATCTCTCCACCCAAGGCATCTGGTCTCCACAGGAGACATCTCTACATATCAACCTCTTAGAGCTCAGAGGAATCTTTCTGGCTCTCAGAGTCTTCCACACCCTGCTCAGCTGCAAGACAGTCCTCATCCACACGGACAATCAAGTAGCCATGTTCTACGTGAACAAGCAGGGGGGGACTGGCTCTCTGTCGCTTTGCAACAAAGCTTTGAGATTGTGCGCCTTTGCCAGAGAGCATCAAATTCATCTTCTGGCAGTATATCTTCCAGGGGTTCAAAACTCTTGGGCAGACAGACTCAGTCGAATTCTGCTTCCACACGAATGGTCCCTTCATGGGGACCAGATAGCCAGGATCTTCCGAATTTGGGGAACCCCAGACATAGACCTGTTTGCAAGTCCGTGGAATGCCAAACTTCCCCGGTTCTGTTCCAGAATTCCGTGTCAGGGAGTTCAGGCCAGGGATGCCTTCCTCCTTCACTGGGGGCAAGACTTCCTCTATGCCTTCCCACCCATTCCCCTAATTCCCAAGACACTGTTCAAACTTCAGAGAGACAAGGGGTCTATGATCCTCATAGCACCACATTGTCCACACCAAGTGTGGTACCCTCTACTTCTGCATCTCTCTCAACCTCCCTCCCTGGACTTGGGATCTGCTCCAGACCTCTTATCCCAGGAGGGAGGAACGTTGTGGCACCCAAATCCCCAGTCCCTTCATCTCAGGGCCTGGTTGCTGAAGGCCTAGACCTTCAAGATTTGCATCTTTCTCAGCAGGTGAAGGATATCCTTCATGCTTCCAGAAAGCCTTCCACTAGACGTTCCTATGCTTTTAAATGGAAAAGGTTTACCATTTGGTGTGCAGAGAAGGGTCTTAACCCTTCTGCAATACCTCTGAATTCTTTACTAGAGTATCTGCTGCATTTATCACATGCAGGCCTTAAAACAAATTCAGTAAGAGTCCATTTGAGTGCTATTGCAGCATCCCTTAAGCCTCTCAATGGACAGCCTATCTCCTCTCATCCTCTTATTACAAGATTTATGAGAGGCCTTCTCTTAACTAAACCTCCCATTAGACCACCTCCAGTGGCGTGGGACTTGAACTTGGTTCTTGGCCAGCTTATGAAGCCACCCTTTGAACCCTTAGCCACTACCTCCTTGAAATTCCTTTCCTGGAAGGTTATTTTTCTAATTGCAGTCACCTCAGCTCGCCGCATCAGTGAACTGCAAGCCTTGGTGGCTAATCCTCCTTATACAAGGTTCCATCATGACAAGGTAGTCCTCAGGACTAATCCACACTTTATGCCTAAAGTGGTTTCACCTTTTCATCTGAACCAGGAGGTTTATTTACCTGTCTTTTTTCCAGGACCTCATGCATCAAGTGCAGAGAGGAATCTTCATACCCTGGATTGTAAGAGAGCTCTTGCTTTTTACTTACAAAGGACACAACAACATAGAAAGTCTTCTCAACTCTTTGTTGCTTTTGATCCCTCTCATTTAGGACTTCCAGTCTCTAAGAGAACTCTGTCTAATTGGATTGCTCAGTGTATTTCTTTCGCCTACCAGAGTAAGAACCTTTCTCTGGAGGGCCATGTCACAGCTCACAATGTAAGGGCCATGGCAGCCTCTATGGCTCATCTAAACTCTGTGTCCATCGACCAAATCTGTCGAGCGGCCACCTGGGCCTCGGTTCATACCTTCACAGCCCATTACTGCTTGGACAAGGACTCCCGCCGGGATGCCTTGTTTGGTCAGGCTGTTCTCAAGCACCTGTTCCATACCTAATCAACTCCTACCCTCCATCCCTGACTGGATGCCTGAGATCCATAGGGGGAGGTAGAGCCCTTCTCAGGGACTCACAACCTGGGGGATCTCCCAGGCATCTCTAGCTGGGGAGTCCCCATATGTGAAGACTCATTCCTGCTTGTTCCTGGAGATAGCACAGTTACTTACCTGTAACAGGTGATCTCTGGGAACAGCAGGAATAAGTCTTCACAACCTGCCCACCTCCCCTAGGAGTTGTATCTCTCTCTTTCTATCGTTCCCTTCCTCACTCTCTCTTTGTCTCAGCTTTAAAACTCGAACTGGAGAGAGGCGGTTGGGAAAGGTGGGAAGGCAGCGCACAGGCGCTGTGGAATGCTCCCAAAAGCTTTCCTTTTGGACGTTGGGGAGCTTTCCCGTGCAGGCTCCGTTGGTACCGACGATACCCATATGTGAAGACGTATTCCTGCTGTTCCCAGAGATCACCTGTTACAGGTAAGTAACTGTGCTTTGTTTACATGCTGTGGCTGATGTTTAAAAAATAGCCAGCTGCAGAGTTGAAATATTATCCCATCTGTTTTTAACAAAACTCCAAAAATAGAAGCAAAGTTTATGATATATAATTACAGTGCTCCTAAGGGAATCCTGAACCAAAATAATAACAGCTTTTTCATCTTAGAGTAATTTTTTGCTATAATGTAGTTGAAATAAATTACTCATAGCGTTATTTTGACAAAATATGCCTGAATTTGCAGAATGTAAAAATGTTATATAGAATTCTTAATTCTTTGTGCTGAATTTATTTTTTGATGGACTGTTCTCCTTGGATAAAGTACAATGGGCTACAAAGTTAAATTAGGCCTTACCTGCTAATTGGCATTCCTTGAGTAACTCCAGTTCAGTCCCGCATCTCTGGGTAGTCAACCTCTTCCAGCAGCTTGGAGACTGAGCATGTCATCTTTTGATGACCTCAGAGTACAAAGGCAGCTGGCACCTCCTACCAGCCCCCAGTAACCTATTGACAAAGAAGTCTCACAGGAGAAACAAATAAGTAGCGAAAACATTATGAATCTAATTATCTACTACTGCTGGCCCCCCAACCCCCGTAGGGACCCCACTGCCCCTCCCCCGGAATGAGGAGGCTTACCTGTGGACTGCAATCCCGAAAGACCCAACAGTCTTAGATATGATGCTGCCCCCAACGAGTAACTGAGCATCTTAACTTAAGGTGCAAGGAAAAAAATGACAGGCTGCACTCTTGTCAGTTCTCATGCCCTCCAACCCTACACTGAAGCACAGCAATCCCCCTAACCACAACACACCATGATAATATTCTTCAGGTCCAGGGTCACAGCGCTGTATACTACCACTAAACAGGGAGGGTTCCAGGACTGGATTGGAGTTACTCAAGGAATGCCAATTAGCAGGTAAGACCTAATTTAACTTTCCTTATCGCCCCTCCAGTGCAGTCCTGCACCTCTGGGATGTAACAGAGCAGTTCTATCAATGGGAGGGGCCTGCGATTCCGACCTGAATTACTGCCGCTCCGAATCTGGGGTCCCCTGCCACCTGCACATCTAACCGATAGTAACTTGTAAACCTGTGGAGGGAGGACCAAGTGGCTGCCCTACAAATGTCCACTAGCGGTACCCGACTATACTCCACCCACAAGGCGGCCTAGGCTCTTGTTGAATGTGCCTGCAGTCCCATGGCACCATCTTCCCTTTCAATATATATGCCGACGCAATAGCTTCTCTAATCCACCTGGAAATGGAGGCCTTAGCCGCCATCTCCCCCTTGTATGGCCCCCCCAAAAAGCAAAAAAATGATCAGACTTACGAAACGGCACTGTTCTCATCAAATAACACCGCGGATCCCTCCTTACATCTAGCAGATGCAACTGCAGATCTATGTCTCCCTGCTGACCTCCTGAGAGCACTGGGAGGGAAACCGCCTGATTCAAATGAAACACCAATATGACCTTAGGCAAGAAGGAAGGTATTAGCTGGAGAACTACCCTCTCCTTTGAGATGGAAAGAAAGGGTTCCCTGCACGAGAGTGCTTGAAGTTCCAAAAGTCTACGTGCCGAACACATCACCACTAGAAACACTGCCTTAAAAATCAAATCTTTCAATAAGGAACTGCTTACTGGCTCAAATGGCTCCCTTGCCAGTGCCGCCAACACCAAATTGAGATTCCAAGGAGAAACGACTGCCCACAGCAGAGGTTGCAGCTGCTTCACCGCCTTCAGGAACTGCCCCACATCCCTGTGCGTTCCCAAGGACACTCCTTGGATTTGCCCCGATAACAAGAAATGGCCACCACTTGGACCCTCAATGAACTCAATGCTAGGCGCTTCTCAAATCCTGCTTGCAAAAAGGCTAACACATCTGGTATAGAAGCCAAGAATGTTCGACACTGCCGCTCTTCACACCATGCCTCAAAAATGCACCAGACACAGATATAGGAGAGCAAATTGGACTTCTTCCAGGCCTTTAGCAAAGTTGCTATCACCAGGCCAGAATGGCCGCATCTCCTCAACCGAGTCCTCTCAAGAGCCAGGCTGTAAGTGAGAATCGATCCACCTGAGGCATTTGCAGCAGCCCCTGGGTCAAGATATCTATCCTGACTGGCAACTGCCAGGGCTGGTCCACCATTATAGTCTCACCAGGTCTGCATACCATGGATGTCTTGGCCAGTCTGGGGCAATTAAGATTACCATTCCCCGGTGTGCCTCGATCTGCTGCATGATACGGTCTGTGAGTTCCCACGGGGAAAAACATATAGGATGCCCTCCGTGGGTCACTTCTGCACTAGGGCATCCAGCCCTTCCTATATCCTTTCTCTTCTTCTGCTGAAAAAACAGCACTCCTTGGCTGTTGCAAAGGTCGCCATGAGATCCATGATGAGCATGCCCCATCTGTTCACCACCTGCCAGAAGACTTCCTGACAGAACGTCCACTCCCCGGGATCCACACTAACCTGGCTGAGGTAGTCTGTCATCATGTTGTCCGTTCCTGCAACATGTGCTGCTGACAACACTTGCAGATGTTCCTTTGCCCACATTAGTAGTGCCTCAGCCTCAGCTTCCAAGCACACGTGCTTGTGTCTCCCTGCCAATTGATGTAGGCCACTGTGGTCGCATTGTCCGAGAAGACATGGACAGCCTTCCATTGAAACCAAGGACGGAACTTCTGCAGTGCCAGAATGACTGTGCACATCTCTAGCCTGTTTATGAACCAACTGGGTTCCAGCTATGTCCACAGCCCTTGAGCCAGATGTCCTTCGCAGTGGGCCCCCCAGCCTGATAGGCTGGCATCCGTCATCAAGGAGACCCAGCATGGTGACTCAAGGGGCATCCCCGCTGCTAAGTTCTCAGGTTGGAGCCACCACTTGAGCGCTTTCCTGGCCTCTGCCGGGCAGGGCAACCGCTATGACAAAGGATGTTGCTGGTGTTACCACCTGCAAAGCAATGCCCTCTGCAATGGATGCATATGCGCTCTCACCCATGGCACGAGCTCTAGAGTTGCTGCCATGGTTCCTAGCAGCTGCAGATAATGACAAACTGTCAGTGCCATCTTCTGCAAGAATTGATGTACAAATTGCCACAGACCCTGTGCCTGCTGCCCTGGGATAAATACCTTCCCGCTGCAGGTGTCGAAGCGCACCCCCAGATACTCTAGCTCCTGGGACGGCACCAAGCGATTCTTGGACATGTTGATCACCCATCCGAGACTCTGCAGGAACTCCACTACCTGTGCTGTCGCTCATTTGCTTTCGCTCCTTGATTTTGCCCAAATGAGCCAGTCGTTGAGGTAAGGGTGTACCAGGACTCCCTCTTGCTGGAGCGCTGCCACCACAACCACCATGACCTTGGTGAAGGTGCGAGGAGCTGTTGCTAGGCCAAAAGGCAGGGCACAGAACTGAAAATGCCCCATGATCACCGTGAACCGGAGAAACTGCTAATGCTCTGGTCGGATAGGAATGTGTAAATATGCTTCCGTGAGATCGAGTGTGGTCAGAAACTCTCCCTCTCTCACCGCCACTATGACGAACCTCAACTCTCCATATGAAATAGGGGAATCTGCAGACACCTGTTTTCTTGCTTGAGGTTGAGAATGGGCTGAAATGCTCCCTCCTTTTTGGGCATCACGAAGTAAATCGAGTACTGACTTAGTCTTTGGGAACGGGCACAATGGCATCCAACTGCAGGAGCCGCACCACGGTGCTCTTCACCGCTGTAGCTTTGCTGCGTGCTTTGCAGGGGGACTGTACGAAAGATGGGCCCAGAAGTCTGTCAAACTCCAGTTCATAGCCCTCCTTGATGATCTCTAAAACCCATTGGTCGGACGTGATCTGGGCTCAGGCAGGGTAAAACTCCCACAGCCGACCACCTACTGGCTGCACCGCCACCTGGGCCTCCCTCGCTTCATTGTGACTTCTTAGGCCCCAAGGACGGGGAGGCCCCAAAGTAGCCTTGACCCGCCCCTTGAAAGCCTTGACTTCGAGAGGTGAACCAACCTCTCTGATAAGGTGCAAAGCGGATGGAGCGGAATCTCTGGAAATCCCGTGACTGACCCTGAGGCAGAACCAAGCTGCAGACCTGCTTCTTTTTGTTCTCCAGGAGACATACCCCTTTTGACTCTCCCAAGTCCTTCACCAGCTTCTCCATCTCCTTCCCAAACAGAAGTTTCCCCTTAAATGGAAGCTTACTAAGATGGACTTTAGAGGAGCTATCCGCCTCCCAATTCTGCAGCCAGTGGCGGACCGCCACCACTGAAGCCATACTCTTGGAGAGCCCTCGAATAAGATCATAGCAGGCGTCCACGAAATATGCAGCACCCGACTCTAACTTAGCCGCCGCCTCTGCCGGCTCAGGCACCAAATCCGCTGGGTCCAGTACTCCTTGCACCCTGAGTAGACAGGCCCTGGCAATCCAGGCTCCACAAAGAGAAGCCTGCAACAAGAGGGCATTAATATCAAATGCCTGCTTCAACAAAGTATCCAACTTCCTATCCTGGGTATCCTTGAGTGCTGTTCTACCCTCTTCCAGAATTGTTGTCTTCTTCGTGACTGCCGAAACCACCATCCACTCTTGGAGAACGGAGTATTTCCTGCTCTTGTTCCGGTAGTGTATAGCCAAGTCATGAGCCCCCGGAGCCCAGCCTCCGGAAGATACCACTCGTCCTTGATCATTTGCTTGACCACTTTATGCACGGGAAACACCTTCTGTGTCTCCCAAACTGCCTGCAGCAGTGGATCCTCCAATGTCTCTTCTTCTATCGGAAGCCCCATCAGTATATTAAGGGTCTTTAAAAACTCTGCAATGAGTGCCCCAAGCTCCTCTCGGTGGAAAACTTGTACTATCCGAGACTCCTCTTGCTGCGGAATCTCTCCTTCTTCAAGTTCTTCTGCGTCCACCTCTAACTCCTGTTGGTCTAATGTCTCTGGCTCTTCCGACAGCAGGAACTGTTCCCCCCAGTCCCCACCTAGCCTGCGCCCCTTGGACGCTTCCTCTTCCAGCTCTGGCTCCCGAGTGGCTGCTGTCCTCTTCCTGCCTGTTTCCTGCACCATAACATGGACCTTCGCCCCCGTTGCCGCATACAGAATGGCTTATGCATAAGGAGGACAAACTCGAGAGAAAAAGCTCCTGGGGCACTCTCGCCTCCTAGATCCCAAGATGTGGAGGGTCTGGGAGAGGTGTAGTCTCTACCATATGGCTCTAAAAGAGGAGGCACAGTACCCATAGCTATGACCTTCCTGCTGACAAGCTGTGCCCCTCCTAGGGCTGCAAGGTACCTCCCCGCCCCTCCTGAGGCCCCACTTGCCCCAACAGATCTTCAGAGCCATCCTGTAGCTCCTTCTCGACCTTGTGGGCTTCCTTCTCACAGCTGCAGCAAATGTCTGCTTCAGAAAGGGACCCCCACCAGGTCCCACACTGCGGTCTTGCTGGCATGGTCCTCCTCTGTTCTGACAGCCCATTTCCTCCCCACTGGCAAAACTGGCCCGGTCGTGCAGTGGGAGAGATTAGAGGAAAAAACCCTGATTGCTCTCTCTGTCTTGATTTCCTAGAGAACTGCTTATGTTTAGCTTTGCTTTCTGTTTCTCCCACTTTTGCATCTATATATACTGTATATATATATATATATATATTTATTTTTTTTTCAATTTTTACACTACCGAACGACCGAAACCGCAACTAAGAAACCTCGGGGGGAGCCCCCTGCAAGGCCGCCCCTTCACCTGCCCCAAATTAAACACTTGCAGGCCCAAAATGGTGTGTTTCCCGCGCTGCTGCCAAAATCGCTGAGCCCCACGCGGTCTGCCGTGTGCGTGCCGCAAGAACTCCCTATGGGATTACTGCCTCACTCACAACGCAGTCAAGCTCCCACTCACTAGCCGGAACAGAGCAGTCTGTACTTTCCACCCATCTCACGCTCAGCCTGCATCCTCTGGCTTTGGTTTCGAGGCAGGAGAAGGAAAGAAGTGCTGCCCGCAGGCCTTTTTACTGATCGCGACTCCTCACTCATTCACGAGTTTGGGAGCCACTTGATATCCAGCCGTGATTGGAGTCCCCCAGAGCTTCTCCTGCATCCCCGGGGGAGGGAGGGTTCTTTCTTTTTTTTTTTTTCCTTCGGGGCTCCAAGGCACTCAGCCACTCTTAATTCTTTTTTTATTTAAGAATCCACCCAAAAAAAACAAGTCAAAACCACAAATCGATGCCTAACTTTACCTAAACACTCCTTAGTTGTCCCTTCAGTCCACCACCTCCAGCTGCTTGGAGACTGAGCTTACTGGGGGGGCTGGTGGGAGGTGCCAGCTGCCTTAGTACTTTGAGGTCATCAAAACATGACATGCTCAGTCTCCAAGCTGCTGAAGAGGTTGACTATCCAGAGGTGCAGGACTGGACTGGAGGGACGATAAGAAACTTAAGACTACTTATTTTAGTTATTAACTGAATTATGCAAAAACGCTTCTTGTAAAGTACAACACAGTGAAAAGCATAAGATACATCTAATCTACTTCTTGTTGCATCTTGCCAAGAAAATTCAGGGGCTGGGTCGTTAGGAGTCAGCATTGACTCAACGGCACACACTTTCACTTTTCAAAAACTATCTAGCTATCAAATTACAGTGCCTTGCAAAAGTCTTCAAGCTCTGCTATCTAAAATATACAATTCAATATGCATCAATGTAGGAGTTTTATTTCCCTGATCTACACAACATACTCTACACTTTCACCATGAAAGAAAAATGATACAAATATTCAAAAATTAAGAAAAGGAAAAAAAGCATAGTTACTCACCTGTAACAGGTGTTCTCCAGGGACAGCAGGAATCAGTCCTCACTTATGAGTGACGTCGGCACCGATGGAGCCCGCACGGAGCAATTCCCCAGCTTTCAAAGAAAGCCTTTGGGATTGCTGCCACACATGCGTGGTCCTCTTCCCAGCCAAGGGTGCCATAAATAGAGCCCTACTAAGCAGATGGCAAGGGAAGGATAAGAATAGCAACTCTTTAAGGGGAGGTTGTAGGGAGTGAGGACTGATTCTTGCGGTCCATGGAGAACACCTGTTACAGGTGAGTAACTATGCTTTCTTCAGGAAAGCAGGAAGTCAGTCCTCACTTATGGGACTCCCCAGCCACAGGCTACCGAAACCTGTAAGCAAAAGCGCCTCCGCGAAGCCGTGAGCAGATGCAGATGATCTGAAGGAAACCCGAGTCCTCAGGTCCTCGGGGGCCAAGTTCCTGGTTGCCGCAAAAGAAGGGTCAGAGGGTAGAAGTTGCTTATACCCCAAATAGATTACGGAGTACAGCCTGGCCGAAGGCGCTGTCCCGGCGGGACTCCCTCTCCAGGCAGTAATGTGAAGTGAAGGTATTCGCTGAAGACCAGGTCGCAGCCCGGCAAATGTCTATCAGAGGCACTGAGCGCAGCGAAGCCACCGAAGCCGCCTTGGCAGAGAGCCTTGCGCGGTGACTTGCCAATCCAGCGGAGCCCCAGTCTTTGCCTGAGTGAAGGTGATGCAGTCCACCACCCAGACGGAGAAAGTGCGTTTGGTGACTGCAAGCCCCAGACGACTAGGATCTTAGGTGATGAATACCGGTCGGACTTGCGATGACCCTGGGTGCATTGCAAGTAGAAAGCGAGAGCCCTCCTGCAGTTAAACGTATGCAGGACCGCCGACGCCCGGTTGGTGTGAGGTCTCTGGAAGAAAGTCAGTAAGACTCTCTTGATTGAGATGGAAATCTGAGACAACTTTCAGTAGGAACTTGGGGTAAGTGCAAAGGACCATCCTGTTCCAGTAAAACCTGGTGTAGGGAGCCCCGGCCATGAGGGCTTGCAGCTCGCTGACTCGCCGAGTCAAGGTCAGCGCCACCAGGAAAACTAGCTTCCAGGAGAGGTGCCGAAGCAACCACGTTGCTATCGGCTCGAAGGGCAGCTGCATCAGCTGCATGAGCACGATGTTCAGGTCCCACTCTGCTGGCGGAGGCCAGACATGGGGCTTGGAAAGCAAGAGGCCCCGCATGAAGCGGGAGACCAGAGGTAGGTCGAGAGGGGTTTACCCTCGATGAGGAAGTGGTTGGCTGAAATGGCGCTCAGATGAACCCTGACCAAATTGGATTTCAGCCCCACCTGTGAGAGGTGGAGGAGGTACTGGAGAACCCACCAGGTGGAGCAGGAGAATGGATCGATCTAGAGCTCGGAGCACCAGACCGAGAAGCACCACCACTTGAGGGTGTAGGCCCGTCTCATCGAGTCCTTCCTCGACGCGAGCAGGACTTTCTCGATTTCCTCTGGGAGATGCAGCGAGGCTAAAGGGACCCGTTCAGCCGCCAGGCTGTTAGGGAGAGCGAGGCCAGGTTCGGGTGAAGCACCCATCCCTCCTCCTGTGTCAGCAGCCCCGAGGCATTGCCCAGGGGGACCGGGAGCTCTGACGAGAGTCGTTGTAGAAGCGGAAACCAAGGCTGTCGAAGCCACGAGGGAGCTATGAGAATCACCAAGGCTCAGTCCCGCTGAATTTTGTGGAGGGTCCTCACAATAAGAGGAGTGGGGAGGAACGCATACAGAAGCCCGGAGGTCCAGTTCAGGAGGAATGCGTCCGGGGCTACCCTGCTTAGGTGTGGTATCGGCCCACAAAAGCGGGGAAGCTGTGCATTCGCTGGACTGGTGAACAGGTCTATGGACGGAGTCCCCCAGCGGCGAAACAGGTGGAAAACCACCTCCGGACTCAGGCGCCACTCGTGCGGGCGGAGAAGCCTGCTGAGTCTGTCTTCGAGGACATTGTCTTGGCCTGGGAGGTAGACCGCTCTTAGAGTATGGCGAAGGAGCAGAGGAGGACTGCCTCCTGGCAGAGGAGGCAGGAGCCTGTACCCCCTTCCTTGTTTATGTAGAACATCGTGACCTTGTTGTCGGTCTGCAGAAGCACTGACTTGCCTCGCAAGTGGTACTCGAAGACCTTCAGGGCCAACCGGACTGCTCGAAGTTCAAACAGGTTGATCTGCTGCCAAGATTCCTCGGGTGACCACTGTCCTTGGGTACAGAGGTTATTGCAGTGGGCTCCCCAGCCCGACAGTGAGGCATCCGTCGTCAAGATGAGCTCTAGAAGAGCATGCCCTGAAGGCGGCTTCGGGGATTCTGCTACCAATCTATGGAACTGGATAGGCTGCGTAATACCGAGATGGGATCCCGGAGCAGGCCTGAGGCTTGGGACCATTGTGCTCTGAGGCACCATTGAGCTGCTCGCATATGCATGCGCGCATGGGGAACGATGTGCACGGTCGAGGCCATGTCCCCAGAAGGCACAGCATGGCCCGCGCCGAGACCCTGAACTGGCTTTGGACCTCGGCAGCCAGAGCGTGGAGGTGGTCCGCACGTGCTCAAGGAAGGAAGGCGGTCACCCGTTCTGTGTCGAGCAGAGCGCCAATGAACTTCAGTGACTGCACCGGTTCAAGGTGGGACTTGGAGTAGTTGTTTAGGAAACCGAGGCACTTGAGGAGGAGGACTGTGCGCGACGTCGAGAGGTGAGCCTCCTCTGCCGATGCGCCTGTGACGAGCCAGTTGTCTAGGTAAGGGTAGATGGATATGCCCTGCAGCCAGAGGTGGGCTGCGGCCGCTGACAGGCATTTTGTGAAGACTCACAGGGCAGACGCGAGCCCAAAGGGGAGCATTTTGTACTGGAAGTGATCCCCCTGCACCCTAAAACGCAGGTACTTCCTGTGCTTGGGGTGGACAGGGATGTGGGCGCAAGCATCTCTAAGATCCAAGGAGCATAGTCAATCGCCCTTCCAGAGGAAGGGCAGCAGGATGCCAAGCAATAGTATTCTGAACTTCTCCCGCACCAGAAATTTGTTTAGGTTCCTGAGGTTGAGGATGGGGTGCAGGCCCCCCGTCCTCTTTGGAAGAGGAAGTAACAGGAGTAAAAACCCCAACCTCAAAGATGCAGCGGGACCCTTTCGACCGCCTGTTGACCAAGGAAGTTGTTCAATTCTTGCTGTAAGCAAGTCTGGTGCGAGGGAAGCCGAGTAGTCTCCGCTAGGGAGAAGGGAGTTGGGAGTCTGTCCAGATGAAGACGATAACCATCCTGGACTACCTGGAGGACCCAGGTGTCTGATGTGATGGCCTCCCACTCGGGGGCGAAAAGGGACAGACGTCCTCCCACCGGTGGGGGTGCTGCTGGGAGGCGAGAGGCTATGCATTTGCTGTCAAAACCCAGGGGCTGGCTGGGGTGGCACTGGTGGTTGGGGTTTAGGCCCCTTAGGTTTCTGGTGACCCTGAGCTCCCACTTTGCCTTGGCCGCTGACGCAGGGGTAGGCAGATAGGGTGGATATCCCCCGGTAGGCGAGCCCCTTCCTTTGGAAGAAGGGTTTCTTACTGTGCTGTTTATTCTGGGGAAGGGAAGTGGTTTTCTGAGGGAGATGGTTGCGGGTCACGAACTCCGTCTCGATCTCGGCTGCCTTGTCCTCCATGGGCTTGCCGAACAGTTGTTCGCCAAGGCAGGGAACATCCAAGAGTCTCTTCTGGATCCACTGTTCCAGGTCTGAGGACTGGAGCCACGCTTGACACCGAGCTCCGATGCCAATCGCTGCCACACGTGCAGAAGACTCTAACCCGTCATATGTGGTGCGGGAAAGGTATTTCGAGCAGTCCGCGACCGATCTCAGGAGTGTCTGAAATCTGAGAAGGTGTTCACATCCGAGGCCCACGGAGAAACTGCCGAGCTCTTGAGCGAGGTCACGAAGGAACATACCCATATAAAGTTGGTATGCTTGGATGCGGCATGCCAGCATGGATCCCTGGTAAGCTTTGCGCCCGAGGGCATTGAGGGCATGAGATTCTCTAACAGGCGAGACCGAAGAGTGCGACTTCGGGCTCTTCTGCTTCCACATCACGGATTCCACCACCATGGAAGTATGGGGAAGTTGGGCCTTTCGAAACCCAGGACCGCGCTGGACTCTGTACATGGCATCAAGTCTTTTACTGCCAATAGGGACCGAGGCGGGTGCTTCCCACATGCGGAGAAGCAGCCAGGTCAGGATGGAGGGCAGAGGTACCATGAGAGACTCCTTAGAGGGAGACTCATATTGCAAGATTCGAGTTCCTCTGCCTTTGGCTATTTCTCGGTCTGCGTGGGCAGATTGAGGGCCCGAGCCATATCCCGTACAAATACCAAGAAGGAGGTATCTTCGGGAGGTGACCGCCTTTGCAAGGCGGGCGGGGACAAGTCAGAAGGAAGGTCCCTATGGGCGTGGGTTTCAGGAGATGTGTCCCTGTCTGATTCCCAGCCCGAGAGGTCCGAGAAAGACTCAGACTGATCCCCATGGCCAAGGCCCTCTTGGAGCCGGAGGCACTGACTCTGGAAGACCTCACCCCCAAGGAACGGGACGGTGAGTGAGACTGGTGCCGAGGCCCCTCACGAGAGCCATGGTTCTCGGGGGTTTCCAAGGCAGTTTTCAGGACCATAGTCGAGGGACCCTCAGTCTCGAGGCGTGAGCCTGCTGTGCTGGGCAAAGTGCCTACTGGGCAGCTAGGAAGGCAGAAACGCTGTGCTCTAGTACCAGCATATGGGACTCCCACTCAGGAGTGGGTTCTTGAGATGCTGACGCCGGGGTTACCGGGTCTGGCATTGAGGAGAAGAGGGGGTCCTCACCAGGACTACCCTCAGGAGACCAGGCGCCCTCGCTGGAGGCCTCCGTATCTGTACGAGGTACTTTTCGAATCCGCTCTTTGTCCAACTCTTGGGAACGCCAGGGAGGGCTAAGGGAATGAGCGCGAGACTGCTCGCGCTTATCCGGAGCCCCCGACAGCAACTTCGAGGTCGTCTTCTTCTTTTGCCATTCCACCCAGGCGAACCCTGGTTGGAGTGACGCTTGGAATGCGGAGTCACTGCGGTGACCCCGCAAGTGGTGGATCAGTGGAGCGGGGCACCACCAGGAACCCTGGGGCTGCCTTACGGAAAATGTTGTCTGACTTCTGCTTACGGCTTAGCAAGGCCTTAGTGGACATTTTCTTACAGAGTGAGTAGAGCTCTAGGTTGTGTTAAGCCCCCAGGCACTGCAGACAACAGTCGGTGTCTGTGAGTGACATATTTTTGGAGCATCTGTCACATTTTTTGAAGCCGGTGGCCCTGGGGGCAAAAAGAACCCCTGCGAGGTTGAATGCCCTTGAGATCAGCAGTTAGAAAAAGGGCGCAAAAAGGGCCCGAAACAGGAAAAAAGGGGAAATAGGAATCTCCTGGCCCACAGCTGAAGTGGGGACGTCGGGGAGGACCGGTGCAATCAGAAAAAAGGCTGAAGGGCCAGAAGAGAAGAAACTTTTTCCAAGGGACGAGAACGTGAGTCCAAAGGGCTCTGCGGAAAAAGGGAGACTGAGCAAGATGGTACCCTTGGGCAGGAAGAGGATCAGGCATTCGTGGCAGCAATCCCAAAGGCTTTTTTTGAAAGCTGGAGAATTGCTCCACGCGGGCTCCGTCGCTGCCGATGTCACCCATAAGTGAGGACTGACTTCCTGCTTGTTCCTGGAGAAAATTCTTGATTGCAGAAGACTTCACACCCCTTGACCCGATACCTGATGAAAGTATGAGTGTGTACTTTGCAACTATCGCAAAATTCGGCTGCAAGAGTTGTCATGGATTTACACAGACATGATCATGTTATTATCCTTACTCTTAGTTTATAGGACATTACACTTCTGTCTCTGTGCTGATCTGTCCTCCTCTGAATCATTACCTCCCAGGGTGCAGTTTGCACTCTGCTTCTCAAAGGTAGTTTAGTATTCCTTCTATGGCCCTGGCATACAAAGAAATGACTCGTAGGCGTTTCTTTCTAGTGTGAGGGCTGAGGCCTTACACTATTTTGAGATCTGGCTTGTTAGTTAACATTCTGTAAACATCTTAAACGTTTATTGCTACTACTACTACTACTTTTACTAATCATTTGTATAGCACTTCAAGGCATATGCAGCACTGTACATAAAGATGTAAGACACAGTCTCTGCTCATCAGAGCTTACAGTCTAATCAAGATGAAAAAACATCGGAAAACTGGGGACTAGAGTATGGCAAGATACACATAAGTAGTTATCTGTAAATTACGCTTTTAGTTTTTTATCTGTACTCTGCATTTTTGTGTTTTGTTGACTGTATGTGTTTTATTGTAACCTTTTAGAAAGTGTTCTGATAGGCAACACAAATGTTATAAATAAAAAAAGAAAGAAAGAAAGAAAGCCCCTTTTGCAGCAATAACCGCAACCATGAGTTGTTTAGGATATGTAACTCCCAACTTTGCACAGCAAGATGTGAATCCTTAACCATTTTCTTGGTAGAATAGCTCAAGCTCTCACAAGTTGACTGTGGGCTATAGCCTTCAGTTCTGGTCACAGATTTTCTATTGGATTCAAGTCAAGGCTTCGACTAGACCACTGAAGGACAAACACTTTCTTCTTGCTCAGCCACTCCACTGTTGCTTTTGCTTTGTGCTAGTCCCTGATCTTTGGCAAGTTTTCCTCAAGGATCTACTTCACACCATCCATAGTTTCCTCAGTCTTTACAAACTTCTCTGTCCCCCCATACCATACTACTGCCACCACCAGGCTTTACTGTCGGAATGCTGTTAGCAGAGTGATGTGCTGTGTTTCTTTATCCCATGCATATTGCTTAACATTGAACCCAAATTTCCACATTGATCTCATCAAACCACAAAACCTTCTCCAATATACCCGTGGTATCCTCTAAGTGTTTCTTTGCAAAATGCTATGTGATGCATCATTTCGCGGTTCTTCAGCAGGAGTTTCCTCCTATACGGGTCATGCTTGTGGAGTAATCTTGAAACTGTTGAACTGTCAACATTTTTCGTAGTCTCAGCTGCAGACCTCTCTGGATCTTTCAAAGTAATCTTAGGCTTCACACTGAGCTTCCCCACAGTTTCCTTAACCCATGGCTACTTCCTGATCAAGGCAGTCTTGGTAGTGCCAAATTGTTTCTACTTCACAATGATGGATCTGATAGCATCCCAAGGGCCGGATTTACCTATAAGCCAGGTACGCCGTGGCGTAGGGCCCACAGCTGGCAAGGGCCCACAAACAAGAGTCTCCAGGACAATCGTATTCTTTCCATCACTGAGAAACTTCGCGGCTGAGTTCTACCGTCATCACCAGGTAATTTTTTCGTTCATTTCATCTTCAGTTCTACAGCTCGGAACTTCCGCTGACGGAACGGTGTTTGTGGGTGTGTTGGGTATAGTCAGAGTGCGAGGCGGGGTTGTGCGAGCCTGGATCCCTCGCTCTCTAGAGAGAGTTGAAATTGCTGCGGCCTAGCTGAACGGGGCTGTCCGCGAGCTTCTCCAGGCCCTGGCATGAAGGGGAAAGAGGAAAAGGAGAGTGCGGGAGCGGGAGTCCGGAGAAGAGCACTAGCGCTCAGGAGTTAAAGGAGCAGGGAAACAGACTCTTCGTCACCCGCAAGTACCAGGAGGCAGTGGCCTGTTACACCAAAGCCATAGTGAGTACCGGGGAGATGCTGATTTTGTCCCTATTGCCTCTTTATGTCAGGCAATTCTATACATCTATTGCCATTTCTGTTTTGGTAAGTTGATCTCATTTTTATTTTTTCTGGGGGCCCACAATGTTTGTTGGCATAGGGCCTCACTCAAGGTAAATCCGGCCCTGCCAAGGGCTATTCAAATGTACTGAAATTTTCTTATAGTTCTTCTCCAAATTGGTCCTTTGAATAACCTTATCATGGAGTTCTTTTGACAACTCTGTGTTCAACATTTTCTGACATTTGCTCTAAATTCACTTCATATAACAGAAAAACTTCAGTCTTCATCCAGGAGTATTGAATCTACTCAAAACTATTGTGATTGGACAAAGCTGAGTTCTAAAGTTATTATTGGGATTTTTGTGGTCATTTTTGAAAATGAAACTAATTTAGGTTTGCTATGACAGATAATTAAGATTTTTGCAATCTGTAGGGATTATAAGGGCTAGGGATATGTTCCTGGTTCATAATCACTCAAGGGTCCTGATAGGTGACTGCTCTAATAAAAATATATATCAACCAGTCTGTCATTACAGTGGGCAAGGAAACACAGGCCAGCATATAATCATATAAATCTTTGCACTGCATATTACTGAGCTGGAAGGCCCAGGAATAGTCATGCAAGCATGAACACAGGAAACCACAAGCAAACATGAACAAAGTATATGCTGAGCACATCAGCCCTGAAGAAGGAAGACGGTTGATAGTTGGTAGGTATGGAGTAAGAGCAAACGAACCTGAGTGGGTATCAAAACAGGAACAAGGGGATAGAAAGGAAGTAACAGGAAACAGATGGCAAGAGGAGATGAGATACAAGGGGGGGGGGGAGATAAATTTGGGAGCTGTGCACGTATACGGAAATAAAAAAAAAATGTATATAAGTGATATGATTATTGCACTCAGGGGGAGAAGCCTTCCGGAGGTGCCTAGTGCCCGAAGGGTCAGCTTCTCTCACTTGCCCCTGTAATATCCATCAGTTATCCAATAAAACTATACCATGATTGCACCTGTACTGACATTTGATTCTGGACTTTATGGGATATTAGTGGTAATTGGTAATTATGCTGGTTTGTGGGATACAGGGCCCCACAAATCAAGACCTTTTGGTTTCATGTTCTTAATTACTTTCTCAATATTGTATAAGTCAATGAAACAAACTCCAGGGGGATATTAAACGCAATTAATGTAGTTAAGCAGACCTGCTAAATGCATTAATCGCGGTCACTGGTATATTCAGCGACATTAACTTGGTTAATGCCACTGAATATGCCTGGGTGCCACTATTGCATGCCCTGATGCTAGCCGGCTAACATCGAGATGTTCTGGAGGCAGATCGGGGATGGCACCATGGGTTAACAGGCTAAAGTTAGGACAATTGAATGGCTGTCCTAACTTGGCTAGTTTTGCAATCCGGCCAGCGGCTGAATATGCAAGATTGCAATTTGGGCAACCTGGATATTCAATGCTGGGGCCTGCATATGGCCCCAGCATTGTATATGTGGGGCAAAGTTAAAGCGGCGACAACCAGTCGTTTTAACTGTGTTGGCTGCTGCCACTGAAAATCTCCCATTCTTACTTTAATACATTCTGAATTGTATATTTTTGATAGCAGAATTTGAAAAATGTTCAAAATGGTGAAGACTTTCAAGGCACTGTACCTGTTTATGCTAATACCGATTTCCTTTCAAATCAGACATTATGGGGGTTATTTTGGAAGCCCTATTTGTGCTTTGGATGTCTGAAAACGGGCACAGAGATGTCCAAAGCACAGAGACTGCTCCAGAGCTATTTTAGGAGCTGGGTCTGTGGACGTCCCCAGCGCAAGGATGCTCAAGTATGAATGGGAGTGTGGCAGAAGCATGGCAAGGCATTCCTTAGAATCCAGACGTCCCCACCTGATCTCAGGAACGTCCTGGACATTCGGAGTCATGCCTAAGGTTATACCTGCTCCAGGAATTAACAGGCATCTGAAAAGTGCTAATTTTTCAGGCAAGCGTCTGGAGGCTGTGGAGAAGGAACTACACTAATACCCCCTTTATTTATATGTCAAGGAACACTGACAGGAAATGGGGGCTCATGTTTTCATTTTGCTACTTCACTGGACGTCCCATTATGCTAGCTTGCATGAGGACACCCCACCCTATGGTTTCCTAATGGAGACATTTATGTGGCCACCGGCGTGGACATCCACATCAAGGACATCTATATTCCTAAAATCAGCTGGAGACATAGATGTCCCTGATGTCTTTCTGCACATTCTGCTCTGGACGTCCCTGATTTGACTTGGATGCCCTTTCTAAGATGCCACTTTACATCTAAATGCTTAACGCTTATTCCCACAAAACGCTTGAGTAAAATGAAGTGTCTTCAACTTCCTTATCAATGGCAGCCTCTCTCCAAAGTCATCTCCCAGGTAACCATTTCACCACATCTGTGTGACAATAGAGAATACTTTACCCCTAATCTCGGATAATCACAGCACTTTCAAAGAAGAGACACAAAATGCTGATTCTTGTGACTTTACAGTACAAGCAGCAGAGATGAACTAAAATGTTTTCAATGTGAATAAATTTCTAATTGGCAAGCCCATCTTCTTTACGTTTAACCATAAGATTCTGAAATAGTTCTAATAGTAAGGTTAAGCCAGCCAGCTCCAGGTAGTTTCATGGTTTGCATTGTAATTCTTTTAAGATCAGCTTAGGTGCTATAGCAGTCTCTTTACCCTGTGCCATTTCTTCTGGAGGGATCCTGTAATGCCTGAACACATAGCAGAAGCCACTTCTGTCCTACCTCCTCTGCTGCTACAGATGTTGACAGTTCTATCATGAGCAACACTCATCTATCATACTTTTGTTGAAACGCACACTATGAGGATCAATTTAACATTATATCCTCTCGTACTGTGTTATTCCTTTTTATTCTTTTTTTAAAAAGGGTAAATAAACTCCTAAACCACACTAAGGAGACCAAACTCAATAGTATGTACCGGTGAAAACATTTATATTTGTGCTTAAAGTGTTATATTTCAAAAATTGTTTTATAGTTGAAAATTTGAAAAAGAGAGAATCACTTAGCTGTTGCAAGCCATCCTAAAGAGGTAACCAACCAAAGGTAAAAACATTCATCAAGGGGAAGATTATCTTCTCTCATCACCAATTTCAAAAAACCTTTAGGTATTTTAAAGTCCATTAGTCCTCAACAGCAGACCCTCTCCGAAGACCATAATGAAAAGCAACCAACCCGTGGCTTTCACGGGTAAATGAGTGACCCAACGTTGCGTTTCAAGCCTTGAGACTCTCTTGGCCCTTCTTCAAACATCATTGCTCAAGAAGGGCCAAGAGTCGCAAGGCTTGAAACGCAACGTTGGGTCACTCATTTACCCGTGAAAGCCACGGGTTGGTTGCTTTCATGATGGTCTTCGGAGAGGGTCTGCTGTTGAGGACTAATGGACTTTAAAATACCTGAAGATTTTTTGAAATTGGTGATGAGAGAAAATCTTCCCCTTGATGAATGTTTTTACCTTTGGTTGGTTACCTCTTTAGGATGGCTTGCAACAGCTAAGTGATTCTCTCTTTTTCAAATTTTCAACTATAAAACAGTTTTTGAAATATAACACTTTAAGCACAAATATAAATGTTTTCACCGGTACATACTATGGAGTTTGGTCTCCTTAGTGTGGTTTAGGAGTTTATTTACCCTTTTTAAAAAAAGAATAAAAAGGAATAACATACTACGAGAGGATATAATGTTAAATTGATCCTCATAGTGTGCGTTTCAACAAAGGTATGATAGATGAGTGTTGCTCTTAATAGGGGTTGTAGTAAATCTGTGGGGAACACTATTGGGGGTTAGTGATTACAACAGTTCTATCATGGCAAGTTCACCACTTGTGGCAACTGGTGACAGGGTCGCCCACCCCCGATGTAGAGGGTAACTTTCCAAGCCATTTTCTCGTGTGCAGGTAAACTTATGCAGCTAGTGTCACTATGCACATAAGTTTATCCGTTATGTTAAAGGAGACTTTACAGGGGCAGGGGCAGGGGCAGCAAGGGCTTGCACTTTTGTGCATATTTTTGATTTTTTGAAAGCATATGCAGATTTTTTCTCACAAATCCCTCCTGCACAAATCAGCAGCTGTAAATGTGTGAAATCATTTTCAAAGTAAGTGAATGCATACTTTCAATTTCAAAACTGGGGCAAAGTCCACAGGTAAAAAGTATCCCATGAACTCTGTACCAATGCCGACATTTAGAAAACGAACCCAATTGTATGGGTAACAGAAAACAAAAGGACTTCCCAAAACAATCCCTCTTTATTTGTTTAAATTCATAGCATCATTTTGATGTAGTGATACAAAATTTTGGGAAATATATTTATTTTGTCAGGTGTACAGTCTTGGAGTTATTAAAGTGCTTTTAAAAAAGGTACTTTTGTGTCCGTATTTATAAAAATGGCATTAGTTGGCATAATTTGAACATTCTCTTTGGAAGTTTGAAGAACGGACAATGCCGCCCCCCCCCCCCCCCCAAGCCCAGACCTGCAGCACCACATGCTCTCCTGGCACAAGATCTCATAAAGATCTTCCAGTAAACCTGTTATTCAAGCACCGGTCACAAAACAGTACTGCCAGTTCACCACCTAAGCTCTGCTTCAGTCCTCTTATCTTAGTGTTTAATTCAGACACAGCTTGAACATACAGCAGGGCTGTAGGATCTGTCACACTAGGAATCTTTTCTATAGCCAGGAAATGTCAATGTCAAGGTTCTTTTTTTTAATGGTTTTTAAGAATTCATCATAATCTCGTCGGTGGATGTCTGGGCATTGCTCTAGATTCAAGGTGTCCAGCTGATTGTCAGCACCCAAGAGCAGATGGATGGTGCTGTTGGACACTCGGCTCTGACCCAGGGAGATCTCTTTCAGCCTGAGCAAGGCTACGGTTGGCTGTTCCAGCACTGCCTGGAATATTTGGTCTAGAGATATAGGCAGAGAAATGAGAGACAAAGTTTCCAAGATAGGAGAGGATTTAAGCAGACATGCTAGCGTGGCACCTAAAACAGCTGCACGCTGGGGCGGTAAATGGCTGCAAGCTTCAGACATTATCAGGCTGAAATTAGTCAAAAATGGGAATGTCTGGTGAATCAGCTGAAGATCCCAGATGTGAGGCTCTGCTTCCAAATCTCCATTATCTATCCTCAAAGGCTCTGAGATAGGGTTAAGGAGGCCCTGGAAGACCCTGAGGTTTGGACATAAGTTCAGAATGGCACAGAAAGACAATTCTTCATTACAGACAAAATCACTGAGAGAGAGGAGCTGTAGCTGAGATCCCAGCCCTTCCAGGACAGGAATCATTTTTGCTAGGGGTCTCCTCTTGGGTCCTGTGCAGTGTACAGTGAGGTGAGTGAGGCGGCTCCATGACATGCTGCTCCAGCCTGCCACAGGACAGTCAGTGAGAAAAATAGTCACGTCTACAACATCTCGGCAAAAAGAGGAGAACAAGCCCAATTGATGTTCTTCCACCTCATTCACATGTTTCAGGTGGAGGGTGACCTGGGACATGCAGTCATTGATACCAGTACTCTTTCTGGCCTGGACAAGTTCTTCCAATGAAGGAAATCCATCTACACTTCTGATCCCCTCAAAATCATAGCTATGGATCAGACAGAGGGCCTCCATGACACATCTGCTGTCTAGGTATTCCAGGCTGGGTACAGCCAACAACACAAAGGCAACGGCATGAATGAAATTCTCTACTTGGAATCTGGGTTCATTCCCAGTGACCATTAGGACCCGCAGCTTGGAGCAACAGAACGCTTTTTGAGTTGGATCATAGACCAGGTGAAGAAGAGATTCTGTTGATAACTTCTTACAATTTGAGATATCCAGCTCTCTCA
Organism: Ichthyophis bannanicus; assembly: GCA_033557465.1. Taxonomy (NCBI): domain Eukaryota; kingdom Metazoa; phylum Chordata; class Amphibia; order Gymnophiona; family Ichthyophiidae; genus Ichthyophis; species Ichthyophis bannanicus. The sequence goes on from CM066032.1 coordinate 1,240,958,662, forward strand.
GCATTTTGCAGGAGGAGCCAATGGCAGAAAGCACCTGAGTGTTGGATTGTGTTTCTGACAGCACTAATTTGAGCAGCCGTGGCAAACATTCTAAAAGGTCCACCAGAGCAGCCGATGGTACACGGTTACAGCCGTGAAGGTCTAGGGAAGTCAGGTTCTATAAGAAGAGAGAAAAATAAGACAAAAAAACAAACTAACAGATTTTCAGTTCTCCACAAGTCTGGTTTTGTTCTTTATCCTATTTATAACAAACACACAAAATTTTAATGAAAATAAATATTTAGATGTCACCCCATTTGACAGTTTTTATGTCATCTGAACCTAAGAGCAGACAACTGGAATGTCTGATAATGGTGGACGCTGAAGGTTCCGCACCATCTTTTTCTTTCTTTCTGCTGAGACTCAGTCATCAAAAAGGACAAAACCTACCAAAGGTTCAGACAAAAAACAGAGGTGCTTTGAAAATGCAGCAGTCTGCTTTGGGTAAGTCTTAAGAACTGATAAAAATTTGATGTCATTAAGAGGAGCTCGGATTGCAAATGGTGCTTCATTCCACTGTCTGACGTAAGAAAGACTGACAAACAGAGCCAAATCTGTGATATTCTTGGACTCACGTGCAGTCATTCTGAATTGAGCCTTAAAAAGGAATATTTTCAATACATAAATGCTTTTTCCCAGCCATAAAATGTGCTGAATGGGGCGACCTCTAAACGTTTCATAATCAGGCTGAAATTTCACAGGTAAGCAAGCTATCCCTAGTGGACAAAAATAAGCCTTGTGGAGAAATGATTCTACAAACATTAACATTTTGCATTGGTTTCTGGACCACCGTAATGTGGCATGGTAGGTAAACTCTACCAAGAGAAAGGTGCGAAGACATATAAAGCCAGAAGCACACCCTACAAAGAAATGAAAATGAAAACAACATTAAAACAATCTTTCCATTAGTAAACAATTAAGAAAAGAGAGAAGCACTATTGATCTGAGTGTAGACTTATCCCTGGATGCACACTGTATTCAATGCTTCACCTCCTAATCACCAAAAACAATATAGTTTTGCAGACAATTTATGTAAATCACCATAAAGGTAATTTTGAAAGCCATTTCTGTACCTAAAGCAATGTGTGAAAATGGGGCTTATAAAACTGCAATTGATATGCGCGTAAAGCTATATGCACACATCTATGCATGTATACCTGAACTGAGCAGAGGCCTGCCTTCAGAGGCGAGATTAGGAAGGGGTTTTCATTTAGGCATATATCTCTAACAAAATGTGCATAAGTGTGTAAAATAACCCAGAAAATGTGTGCATGATAAACAGGAGGTATAAATAAGTGCAAAAATTCCCTTGGGTAATTTTCAAAATGGATGCATACGCATACATTTGTTTTGAGAATCCCCTAGTAGTCACTTAGGGAAAAATCTGGCATATTATTTACATGCACACTCTGTTATAAAACTACCTCTCATATGGCACTGTACACTTTGCTTTCCATAAATTTCAAAGATGTGGAATGTTGGGAAGAGCTATATAAAATGGATTGATGACCCTCCGCAGGCAAAAAAAATCATGTAGGGAGCAATTTTATAATAGGTCACCTAGTAGGAAGTCCAAGGTGGCACCTACTTTGGGGCTATTTTATAAAGACAACAAAGCTTCACAAAACCTGCAGCTATCATGGGTAAATGGACCTGCATGGGAACTGGTGTAAACTTACATGTGTGAAGTATTCCATGAGAAAGTGACTAAGTTTTCTAGTTCAGGGAAAGATCAAAGGAATACCAAGGGGCAGAAGGTGGTTATAAAGTCCATTAATGGGAGCAGTTTTCAAGCTGTCTACACTGAGACAAAAATGGGGTGGATCAAACTGGTGGAAGGGTGGAGCCATATGTTAAAGATGGTATAGAGCAGTGCTTTTCAAACCCTTTATCATGAATGACCCCATTTTAACAACTGAAAATTCATGTGACTCCAGATGATGATGAAATCAAAATAGCAGGTCTCCAACTTCCTTCCTCTTCCTCCACTTATCTAAAGCAGAAAGTAGTGGAAACAGCAGCAGTCAGCACAGGGTCCCTTGTGCCAGTGTGTGCTTATAGACCTAGTACTCGGCATGGGTTTCCATCCTAACAGGAAGCTTACCGAGGTGGGGCAAGGGTCTATGAATACTCATTGGCTCACAGGTCACATAATGACTAGTAATTTCCACTACTTAGCGTAGGTCACAGTGCAAGTCCAGAGAGAAGGGGAAAAAGCATAGTTACTCACCTGTAAAGTGTAGTTACTCACCTGTAACAAGTGATCTCTGGGAACAGCAGGAATTGAGTCTTCACATATGGGTATCGTTGGTACCGATGAAGTCTGTGGGGGAACGCTCCCCAGCGTCCAATAGGAAAGCTTTTGGGAGCATCCTACTGCACCTGCGCTGCTGCCTTCCCGCCTTTCCAACTCTCCCCCTTCAGTTGAGTTTATAGCTGAGGCAAAGGAGAGAAGGAGAGAAAAAGAGAGAGAGAGAGAAATACAACTTCTAGGGGAGGTGGGCGGGTTGTGAAGACTCAGTTCCTACTGTTCCCGGAGATCACCTGTTACAGGTGAGTAACTACGCTATCTCCAGGAACAAGCAGGAATGTAGTCTTCACATATGGGGATTCCATAGCTGAAAGATGCCAGGGAGATGACCCCAGAAAGCTGCCAAATCCAGGTTGAGATGGGTCATGCTTCCTCCCATGGATCTCTGGCATCGAACCCCGGGACGGCAGGTAGGAGTTCTTCTAAGTCTGAAAGAGATGCTGGAGAACAGCCTGGCCAAACGAGGCATCCTGACGGGACTCCTTGTCTAAGCAGTAGTAGGCTGCAAAGGTGTGTACGGAAGCCCAAGTGGCTGCTCTACAGATGTCATCAATGGACACTGAGCGAAGGTTAGCCATAGGAGTGGAGGAGTGGCCTAATGGTTGGGGCAAGGTACTGCAGGCTGGAAGGTCGGGGGTTCAAATCCCACTAGAGGAGAGCAACCTTAGGCTGGAAGGACTGGGGTTTCTAGTCCCAAGGTGCTCCTTGTGGTCTTGGGCAAGCCACTTAACCCTCCATAGTCCATGTTCCCTATAAAATAGTTATCTCCAACTTATAATGCCCTGTTCAATGTAATTTCAGTTTGTTCAATGTAAACCGCACTGATGCAGAACAGCGCAGTATATAAGAGAATGTAAGGAGTGGAGGAGTAGCCTAATGGTTAGAACACTGGCTTGGCAACCAAGCAACCAGGGTTCGATTCCCACTACCACTCCTTGTGGCCTTGGGCAAGTCACTTAACCCTCCATTGCCTCGGAAGAAAGGCCTGGCAATCTACTTCCGGGGACACTGCCAAGAAAACCCAGGAGCTTCTGGGTCGCCAGGAGTCAGGACTGACTCGAAGGCACACATTGCATTGCAAATAAATAAATAAAATAAATAAATAGAGGCTGCCATTGCTCTCACACTGTGAGCTGTGACATGACCTTCGAGAGAAAGTCCCTTGCTCTCATAAGCAAAGGATATGCAATCTGCAGTCCATTTAGACAAAGTTTGCTTGGAAACTGGTAATCCAAGATGACTGGAGTCAAAGGCAACAAAAAGCTGGGAAACCTTTCTATGTTGCTTAGTTCTCTGAAGGTAAAAAACCAAGGCTCTTTTACAATCCAGAGTATGAAGATTCCTTTTTGCATCGGAGGCATGAGGCCTAGGGAAGAATACAAAAAGGTAAACCGATTGGTTTAAATGAAAAGGCGAAACCACCTTTAGCATAAAGTGAGGGTGAGTCCTCAGAACTACTTTATCATGGTGGAACCTTGTATAAGGAGGATCAGCCAATAAAGTTTGTAGCTCACTGATGTGTCTTGCAGAAGTGAGAGCAATTAGGAAGATTACCTTCCAAGAAAGAAACTTCAGAGATGTAGTGGCTAAGGGTTCGAAGGACGGTTTCATGAGCTGCCCAAGGACAAGATTCAAATCCCATGCCACGGGTGGTGGCTTAATGGGAGGTTTTGTTAAGAGTAGACCTCTCATAAACCTCGCTACAAGTGGTTGAGAGGAAACAGGTTGTCCATTCAAGGGCTTGTGGAAATCCGCAATGGCACTAAGGTGGACCCTTACTGAATTGGTCTTAAGACCAGGGGATGATCAATGGAGAAGATACTCCAGTAACGCCTCCACTGGCACTGAAAAGGGATTACGTTCCCTTTTTGAACACCAGATAGAGAACCTTTTCCACTTAAAGGCATAGGCCCGCCTTGTGGAAAGTTTTCTTGAAGCCAAAAGGATATCTTTAACCTGTTGAGAAAGGTTGATATCCTGGAATTCTAGACTCTCAGTAGCCACGCCCTGAGGTGTAGGGATTGAGGGTTAAGGTGCAATAGCATCCCGTTCTCCTGAGAAAGTAGATCTGAAGCACATCCCAACTCCAGAGGTTTGGCTTGAGAGAGACGTAGAAGCAGTGGATACCACATCTGTCGTGGCCAGCGTGGGGCTATGAGGAGCATATGGCCCCTGTCTCTCTGAAGCTTGAATAGAGTTTTGGGAATGAGGGGGAATGGGTGGATAGGCATAGAGGAAATCCTGACCCCAGTGGAGGTGGAAGGCATCCCTTGCCTGACAGTTCTGAGCCGGGATTCTGGAACAGAACCGGGGAAGTTTGGCATTCTGAGGACTTGCAAAGAGGTCTATATCTGGAGTTCCCCAGACCTGAAAGACTCGAGCAATTTGTTCTGGATGAAGAGAACACTCGTGTGGCAACCGTCTTGTAGCTCAGGCGGTCCTGAAATACTTGAAGGGCATAGAAGATGGCTCTGAGTTCCAGTTGGTTTATGTGCAGACAAATCTCCTGCTCGGTCCAGAGGCCCTGAGTGGAAAGATTGTCCATGTGAGCTCCCCAACCTAACTTGGACGCATTTGTCATCAAGGTGGCTTGGTGTAGTGGTTGCTGGAAAGGAGACCCTGCAAGAAGGTTTTTCAGCGATTGCCACAACTGTAGGGATAAAATGAGGCGTGCAGAATTTCTGAATTTGTCCCCCAGGCGACCAGATGCTTGTGTCCACTGAGAGGCTAGGGTCCACTGGGCTGCTCGCATGTGTAGGCGAGCATAGGGAACCACATGAACAGTGGATGCCATATGCCCCAGTAGCTGAAGCATTTCTTGAGCAGTTAGAAATGTTTTCATAGCTGCTTGAAAGGCCAGCTGGAGTATTCGAAGACAACATGGTTGTGGCAGGAAAGCCTTTGACTGCCTTGTTTCTAGAAGAACCCCTATGAACTCTAGAGACTGAGAAGGGGTGAGATGAGATTTTGGGAGGTTTATGACCAGTCCCAGATACTGCAGGATTTGCATTGTACAGGAGAGAGCGGAGCTGGCTTCTGGAACTGTTGATGCTTGGATGAGCCAGTCGTCTAAGTAGGGGAAGACGAATATCCCTAGAGTTCTCAGGAATGCTGCTACTACTGCCATGCATTTTGTGAAGACTCTTGGGGCGGAAGCCAGTCCAAAGGATAGAACCCTGTACTAGTAATGTCTTCCTTGAAAGAGGAATCAAAGAAACCTCCTGTGATCTGTATGGATGAGAATATGTGTATATGCATCCTTTAGATCTAGAGAACATAGCCAATCCTGACTCTGAATGTAAGGAAGAAGTGTTCTGAGAGAGATCATCATTTTTCTTGGAACAGATACTTGTTCAACTCTCTGAGGTCCAGTATGGGTCTGTATCTCCCTGTCTTCTTTGGAATGAGGAAGTAGGGGGAGTAGAAACCCATGCACTGTTGGGATATAGATACCTCTTCTATTGCCTCTTGAGCAAGTAGTGAGGTGACCTCTTGACACAAGAGAGTGGTGAAGGGGCCCCGAGAATTGAACTGTCTTGTGATGGTGGGAGGGGACATACTGTGAAAATGGAGTTTGTACCCTTCTGTTACAATAGAGAGAGTCCAGTGCTCTGATGTTATCTGTTGCCATCTTTCGGCGAAATGACAGAGTCTGCCTGGGATGCTGAGAGGCTCTGGACCCTTCAGGGGCAGGATGACCAAGTTCTCTAGGAAGGAGTCAAAGCCCCCAAGGAGGCTGTGTCTGCTGAGCTGGTTGAGCTCTGGGGACTTGGGCCTTCCTCTGCTGTCTGAGTTGCTGCTGCCCTTTTTGGGGAGCATGAACTGGGCAGTGGACAGCCTGGGTGTAAGATGGATAGCATTTCTTTTTCTTGTTGAAAAAGGGTTTCTTAACTGTCTTTTTCTTAGCTGTGTTGGCTGTGGTCCTTGATAATCTGTTCAAGGTGGTGTTTTCGGACTCAAGCTGATTGGCTTTATCCTGCCAATCCTTGCCAAAGAGTTCTTCTGTGCAAGGAATATTCCCCAGCTTGTCTTGCACCCATTGTTCTAAATCAGATGCTTGTAACCAGGCAATGTGACGTGCACTGATAGAGATAGCAGAGGTTCTGCTAATGCACTTAAAGCAATCAAAGGTTGCACGGTTCATGAACTTAGAGACATTCTGGGCATGTTTGACCAGAGTGGAAAGTCAGCACTCTTGTCATCGGGAAGAAGTGGAGCTATGAGTTCCAAATCTTTTGTAACCTCCCGAAGAAACATACCCATATAAAATATGTAAGAGCTTATTCTAGCTGATAGCATCGAGGACTGAAAGCATCGACGCCCAAAGGCATCAAGCGTTCTCGATTCACGACCTGGAGGATTGGATGAATGCGTCTTAGCACTCTTGATCCTACGCATTGCCGATTCCACTACCATGGAATGGTGTGGTAATTGTGTTTTTTGGAAACCGGGACATTGCGGTACCCGGTGCATTGTATTGAATCTCCGAGAATGTGGAGACATCGTTAAAGGTGTTTCCCACATCCTAAGCATGAGATCATGCAGAATTCGCTGAATGGGAAGGGTAGCAACCTCCTTAGGAGCTGCCGGATACTGAAGAATTTCCAACTCTTCAGCTCTCAGTTCCTTCTCAGGGGTCACGGTGATTGAGAGTCTCCTTGCTACATCACGTATGAAGTCCTGAAAGAACATGTCCTCTGGGAGAGACATCCAATGCTGTGGCAAAGGAGAGGGATCCTCCGGAAGAACCACCCCGATACCGACAGAGTCGGCAGAGGATTCAAAATATTGTCGGACCGGATGCTCTCATATTGCTTGTCGACGGTTTCGATCGAAGTCGGCATCAGACTGCCTTGATACCGGACCCTCGATGCTGAAGACCAATTCCAGGGCCGACATGGGAGGAAGCATGGAGAGAGGCGCATCGGTCAGTGCAGGTACATTCGGTACCGATATCGGTACGGACAACTGCATCGATTGAAGCCATTTTAGCGGTACTGAGGCTGCTAATAAAGCCGCAAGACTGTGCTCGATGACCAGGTTACGTTGATCCATGGAGCCTGCCGATGCCTAGATGTCGGTACCGGCGGAGCCGGCCATGACACCAGAACATGGCACCAAGAGTTCTCTGGAGGTGGAAGATCCTGGAACCCTGTTAATGCTTTGGAGGCCAGAGCCTCCCGCCGGGGTTGTTTGGCCGGTGTGCTTTCCTCGAGAGCAACGCTAGTAACATTTTGATGCTTAGAAGGAGATCTATCCTTTGAGGACCAGCAGGTCTTGGAAGACCTTGGTTTAGTTACCTGAGATCCATGGAAGGAAGATGAAGCCCTGGAAGATGTTGATGCAATGGACATTGCATCCGAGGCAAAGAGGGTGCCGAGTTTTGCAGCTCAGTTCTGCAGGCCTCTCTTGGTCATCGTTCTACAAAGGAGACATTCCGATGGTAAATGGTCAGGACCTAAACATTTGAGACACCAATCATGGGTGTCAGTAGCAGAAATGGTACCACTACACTTTGAACATTTTTTGAAACCACTAGATAGTTTCTCCATTTTTGAAGAAAAGAGGGTGCAGTGCCCCAAATGGCGCCTGGCACCAAGAGGGGACAGACCCTCCAAAAAAGAAGTTATTCTTTCTTTTTCTTTAAGGAAAAGAAATAAGAAAATAAAGAAAACACCAGTGGTACCCGTATAGGCATCGACGGGAAGGCAGATGTGACCACAAAAAGAAGATTTTCTGCGGTGACAGGGTTTGCTGCCTGTCGGCTCCACGGTAAACGAAAAGAGGGAGAGTTGGAAAGGCGGGAAGGCAGATGCACAGGCGCAGTGGGATGCTCCCAAAAGCTTTCCTATTGGACACTGGGGAGCGTTTCTGCACAGGCTCCGTCGGTACCGACGATACTCATATGTAAAGACTACATTCCTGCTTGTTCCTGGAGATCAGGTGTTCTCCAGGAACAGCAGGAATCAGTCCTCACATATGGGTGACGTCAGCATCTGATTCCTGCTGTCCCTGGAGAACACCTGTTACAGGTGAGTAACTACGCTTTCTCCATGAATAAGCAGGAAGTCAGTCCTCACATATGGGACTCCCTAGCTACAGGGAAAAGCATGGCAGAGCAGTGAGCAGTCGCCAGTGAAGGCCGAAGGCAGCCCGAGAACCCTGGGTCCATGGATGGCCACGCTCCCGGTAGCCAGAACAAGAAGGGTTGGAGGGCAGGAGTTGCTTAAATCCTGAACAAATTGCAGAGTACGGCCTGGCTGAAGGTGCTCTCCCGACGGGACTCCCTCTCCATGCAGTAATGTACCGCAAAGGTATGAGAGGAGGACCAGGTGGTGGCTTGACAGATGTCCATCAGGGGAACCGAGCGCAGGCTAGCGACCGACGTCACCATCGTCCGGACATTGTGCACCGTGACTCGGCGGTCCAGGGGAAGCCCAGTCTGGGCTTGGGCAAAGGCATTGCAGTCCGCCACCCAGATGGACAAGGTACGCTTAGCGACTGCCAGCCCAGGCAGCTGGAATCATAGGAGATGAAGAGCTGCCCAGACCTGCGGTGGTCCCGAGTCCGCTGTAGGTAGAAGGAAAGAGCCCTCTTACAATCCAGCACATGGAGAATCACCAACGCCCAGTCAGTGTGGGGCTTCAGAAAAAAGATGGGCAGCACTATCGCCCAGATGAGGTGGAAGGTCGAGACTACCTTCGGGAGGAACCCGGGGTGAGTGCACAAAACTACCCTGTTCCCGTAGAACCTCATGTAGGGCGCCTCGGCCATCAGCGCCTGGAGCTCACTGACTCTCCAGGAAGGCCACCTTCCATGACAGCTGCTGCAGAGAGCAGGTGGTCATGGACTCAAAGGGCAGATTAGTCAGCTGCATAAGAACCACATTGAGGTACCATTCCACTGGGGGAGGGCGGATGGAGGGCCTGGAAAGGAGCTGGCCTCGCTTGAAATGGGAGACGAGCAGATGCCCCGAGAGGGATTTACCCTTGATGGGGTGGTGGTTCACTGAGATGGCACTCAGGTGAACATGCGAGACTGCAAGACCAAGCTAGTAGGAAGATAGGTCTGCTCGGAGCTCCGAGCACCACACCAAGAACTGGTGCCACTTGAAGGCGTCCATCTGGATGAGTCCTTTTGTGAGGCCAAAAGAATGTCCTCGATCTCCAGGGGGAGATGGTAGGGGGCTAGAGCGACCCGCTCAGCCGCCACACTGTGAGGGATAGAAACCTCAGATTGGGGTGAAGTAGTAGACCCCCCTCCTGCATTAATAGCTCCGGTGAGTCCCTGAGAGAGACCAGGAGTTCTGTCAAGAGACAGATCAGCAGGGGAAACCACAGCTTCCTGGGCTACCTCAGGCCACGAGGATCACTGAGGCCTTGTCTCGCTGGACCTTGAGAAGGGTCCAGGCAATGAGGGGTGTTGGGGGGAAGGCATAAAGCAGGCCCGTTTCCCACAAAAGGAAGAAGGCATCTAGGGCTACCCTATCCGGGTGTGGGAGGGGACCGCAGAATCAGGGGAGCTGCGAATTTGCATGGCTGGCAAAGAGGTCCAGGACTGGAGTCTCTCAATGCTGGAAGAGCTGCAGCGCCGTCTGGGGACACAGGTGCCACTCGTGCTGTTGGAGGACTCTGCTGAGCTGGTCCGCCAATGCATTGTCATGGCTCGGGAGGTAGATGCCTCGGATAATCATGCCCTTGCTCACTGTGAAGGAGCACAGGGCCACTGCCTCCAAACAGAGGCTTAAGAGCCGGCTCCCATTTGTTTGTTCACATAGAACATCATAACCTGGTTGTCTGTATGGACAAGCACCGCTCAGTATTGCAGGGGGTTCCTGAAAGCCTTGAGGTTGATCTGCTGTTGGAACTCCTCAAGGGACCAGGTCCCTTGAGTACACCGCCCCTCACAGTGGAGTCCCCATCCCACCAGTAGTAGTCCTGACCACCTGATGCATCGGAGTCTGGAAGGGCATGCCTCGAAGCAGGTTCCGGACATCCCGCCACCATCTGAGAGACTCCGTCATGCTGGGTGTGAACGAGATGGGGTCTCAGAGTTGGCCAGTCGATTGTGTCCTCTGAGCCACTCGTATGTTGAGGCGGGCATTGGGCACGACATGGACCATGGAGGCCATATGGCCAAGAAGACGGAGCATCGTTCGGGCTGAGATAATGCTACGGCACTGCACAGCAGATGCCAGGGACAGAAGGCGGTCTGCCCTGTCCTGAGGAAGGAAGGCCATTGCCTGCAGGGTGTCCAAGCAAGCCCCGATGAACTCCAAGGACTGAACTGATCACAAAGCCCAGATGCTCCAGAAGATGAATGGTGCAGTCCATGGCCCGCTGGGCTTCAGAGGCCATGCCCCCTGTTACGAGCCAGTCATCTAGATATGGATAAATGAAGGTGCCCTGCAGCTAGAGGTGGGCTGCAGCCACTGCCAGGCATTTTGTGAAGACCCACGGGGCGGATGCGAGGCCGAAGGGAAGCACTCTGTACTGGTAGTGGCTTCCATGTACCATGAAGTGGAGGTACTTTCTGTGCTTGGGATGGACAACGATGTGAGTGTAAGCATCCTTTAAGTCCAAGGAGCTTAGCCAATCGCTCTGCTGGAGGTAGGGCAGTAATGTTCCAAGGGAGAGCATCCAGAACTTCTCCCGCACCAGGAACTTGTTGAGGTTTCGCAGGTCGAGGATGGGCCAAAAGCCCCCTGTCCTCTTTGGGATGAGAAAGTATCGGGAGTAAAACTCCCATCCCCTGAAGTGCGGTGGGACTGGTTTTATCGCCCCATCCTCGAAGAGGCAGGTGAGCTCCTGACACAGGAGAGCCCAGAACTGGGGAAGCTGCCTTGGCTCCCCGGGGAAGTACGGAGGGGGGAGCTGGTCCTGATGGAGGAGACAGCCCTCCCGAACAACCTGGAGAACCCAGGCGTCAGTGGTAATGGACTCCTACCTGTGGGAGAAGTGGACCAGGCGCCCCCCCCCTCCCCACGGACAGCTAATCTGTCAGCAGACAAGAGGCTATGCCGATGGCATCAAAATCCCAAGGATGGCTGAGCCGGCACCAGGGGCTGTCTCTTCGGATCCTTCGACTTATGAGGGCCATGGACCGTGCTCTTACTCTGGCCATCCTGGACGGGGGTCGACACCGGTGGGTAGGATGGGTAGCCCCTATACAGGAGCCTCTTCTGGTGGAAGAAAGGCTTCTTGCTCTGTGGTTTCTTCCTGGAGAGGGAAGACGTTTTGTGGGAAAGGTGAGTACGAGTCACATATTCCGTCTCAATCTCCGCTGCCTTGTCCTTCATGAGCTTGCCAAATAGTTGCTCCCTGAGGCAGGGGACATCCAGCAGCTTCTCCCGGATCCACTGCTCCACATCCAAAGATTGCAGCCATGCCTGTCAGTAGGCTCCGATGCTAGCCGCCGCCACCCAGGCAGAAGACTCGAAGCTGTCGTATGCCGCTCGCACGAGGTACTTCGAGCACTTTCTGACAGACTTCGAGAGGGCTGAAAATGCTGAAGATTGCCACCATCAAGGCCTACCATGAAGCCTCCGAGCTCCCTAGCGAGGTCATGGAGGAACATCCCAATGTATAATTGGTAAATCTGAATGAGGCACGACAGCATGGAGCCCTGATAAGCCTTGCACCCGAGGGCGTCAAGGGTATGAGACTCTCTGCCCGGCAGGACCAAAGAATAAGTCTTTGGGCTCTTTAGCTTTCACATGGCCGATTCGACCACCATCAAGGTATGAGAAAGCCGGGCCTTCCGAAATCCTGGGCCCCGCTGGACCCTATTCATTGCGTCCAGGTGCTTGCTGATGATAGGAACAGAGGCCGGGGTCTCCCACATGCAGAGGAGAAATCGGTTCAGGATGGGGGGGAACCGACACCAAGACAGCTTCCTTCGGAGAAGCCTCATATTGAAGAATATCGAGCTGCTCCTCCTCCGACTTGGTGGCGAGCGCTAGGGCCTGCGCCATGTCCTGGACGAACTTCAGAAAAGAGGTGTCCTCAGGAGGTGACCACCGCCTCTGAGTTTCCCTGTCGGACTCCCACTCTGAATAGTCCGAAGAGTTCTCGAAGTTGGTCGGTGACCCGCGCCGGGCTCCTGAGGCCGAAGCCTGCCCGAAGCCGCTCGCCTGAGAAGATCTCGTGCCCAAGGACCGGGACGGAGATCGAGACCCACGCCGAGGACCCTCACGAGGCTTCTGGCTCTCGGGGGTCACTGGGGCAGCCCAGGGAGTCCTCAGAGTCGAGGTCCCTGGAGTCTCAAGGCATGGGCCGGTGGGGCCTGGCACCTGCGCCATTGCAACCAGGTCGCAATGTTATACATAAACAAGCAGGAGGACATGGGTTCGTACTCCCTCTGCCAGGAGGCTGTAGCCCTCCTCTCCTTCGCAGTATGCAATGGCATGCTCTTGCAAACAGTCTACCTCCCGGGCCAGGACAACTACCTATCAGACAGACTCAGTAGTCCTATGCCCTCACGAGTGGCGCCTCGACCCCACAGTGGCGGAGAGGTTCTTCCGCCTTTGGGGCCGGCCTGAGATGGACCTGTCTGCCTCTCCGGACAACACGCAGCTGGACCACTTCTGCTCTAGACAACCGCACCTGCGGAGGGTAGTGGTAGACACGTTCCTCATCTCCTGGTCCGAGGGACTGCTGTATGCATTCCCACCGATTTCTCCCTCACCAGGAACCTGTTCAGGTCCCAGAGGTCCAGGATGGGCCCGAGACCCCCGGTTCTTTTGGGACAAGAAGCAGCTTGAGTAGAAGCCCTTGCCCCAGAGGTGCTGGGGAACAGGCTCTACCGCCTTGTCCCTTAGTAGGTCTGCTAGCTCTGATAGTAAGAAGGCCTGGTGAAGGGGAGGTCTTACCAGCTCTCGAGGATAATGCCCTGGAGATGGCCGCTGGAAGTGGAGGAGGTAACCCTCTTTCACGACCCTGAGTGCCCACTGGTCTGAGGTGACCTCGGGCCACTTGTGGGCGAAGAATACCAGGCGGCCCCCTTGTGGGCTGGAGAGAGTCTCCTTGGGGGAGGGAGGCCCTGCCCTGGGAGTCAAAGTTTCTGCCAGACTGGGCCGGAGCTGGTGCCTGAGGCTTGGGGGCCTTTGGCTTCTGGGGACCGTGTCCTTGGCCTTTGGGCTGGGATCCCTGCTGCTGCTGGGTTTGGAAGACTTGGTAGTGGTGACTCCGGTGAAAAAGGCCCTTCTTCCCCGAGAAAACCGGCCTTTTCCCCAAGGTTTTCTTACAGGGGAGGGCAGAGGTCTTCTTTGAGAGCCTCTGCCTGGTCAACACCTCGGCCGCCTTATCAGCTATAAGCAGGGGAAATCCAGCAGCTTTTCCTGGACCCATTGCTCAATGTCCGAGGTCTGCAGCCAGACCTGGCACTGAGCACCAATGCCTACAGCTGCTGCTTGGGCTGCAGTCTCGAAATTATTGTAGGTGGCCTGGGACAGGAACTTAGAGCAGTCTCTGATGGTCGCCACCAAGATCTGGAAGCATTGCAGAGGTTCCCCGATGAGTCCCACTGAGAAGCCCGTGAGCTCCTGCATGAGGCTCTTTAGGTACATACCTATGTAGAGCCCATAGATTTGTATTCAGCAGTTTAGCATGGCCCCTTGGAAGCACTTGCACCCTATGGTGTCGAGGGCTCTGGCTTCTCTACCTGGGGGTACAGAAGAGTAAGTCTTCTGAGTCTTCTGACTCTTGAGCTTTTGCATCGAGGATTCCACCACCATAGAGTTGTGGGGAAGTTGGGACTTCTGGAAGCCTGGACTCCTCTTAACGCGGTAGATGGCGTTGAGGCATCGGCCGACACCAGCACCAAGGTCGGGGTTTCCCACATCCTGAGGAGCAGCCGCTCAAGAAAGGGTTGCAACGGCACCGAGAGAGCCTCCTTTGGCAGGGACTCATACTGGAGGATTTCCAGTTCCTCCGTGCATGGGTCCTCCTTGGACTCGGTGGGGACCAAGAGTGCTCGGGCCATGTCCTGGACAAAACTGTGCAATGCCACGTCCTCGGATGGGGAATGGTGCTGCAGTTCCGGGGGAGACGGCTCTGACGGGATGTTCCGGTGTCGAGAGGTCTCGGGAGAGGCCTCGACGTCGGTCTCCTAGTCTGACTGACGGTGTCGAGGAGTTCGATGCTTGGAGCTCCCATGCCACAAGGCTTGTGTCAGGGAACCGAGGACCTCCGAGGGGGGTCTCGGGTCAAACTCCCAGAAACTGGGCAGGGAGGACTGGACACCAGAGGATCAGAACCAGGACCTCGATCGGTGCCAAGGGCTCGCCCAAGGCCGATAGCGCTCGGGGCCCAGCTCGATGCCCAGGGACGCCACCGCAGTCAGGGGCCCGGTTGTCGGGACAGATGATGTGGATGAACCTGACATCATTGCCTGCTGCATGGCCAAATTGTAGTTGTACACACCAGGTCCCCCCATCCATCTTTCTAACCACACACACACTCTCACTTGCAGTCACACAAAACATACATCTGCAGTACAGATGCCCTGCACCTCTAGAAAACAGCTGGTATAACATGATGGCATGGGGTCCCAGGACTACTAATCTGATCTGCATGTCTCACCTACACATGCATCAGTCCTATACTCACCCATATACAATCCATACATGAACAGACCCACTTCTCGGATGACAGGGCGCCCTAGATCACCTCCTTAAACTCACACAGCAATTGTCAGCATAGCTGAAATAAAATGTGTCTTAACCATACAACCCCCCCCTCTCTATTCTGTTCTTTACAACTGCATCTTTTGTTCTTCCAGACTGCAGACACACTGGTTCACAACATCTTTGTCACAGCCATTTATCTCTATGGGATGCATTGCAGAGCAGAAAGGTTTCTAAGTCCTGGCTTTATTCCATGTTTCTGCTGGAATAAGGTGGATGTCTGCGGGAAACACACAGAACATACACGGGCCTTTTCTGAATACACACTGCACGTCTCCATTGCTGACCACGCCCCTGTTCCACCTCCTCCTGCCCATGTTCTGAGATCCCTGTGCTAGCACCGTGTATGTGGAGGGCCATGGGTGTATCAGAATATGGTTGTAGATGTTTTTTCTAGAATATCGTCTACATCGCACTCCCAGGGGCTTATTCCTGTTCCAGAATGATCCCCATACTTAAAAATGGTGATTTTAGAATTTACATGTGGACACAAGGGGCATTTTGGGAGCATGGTTAGGGAGTCGCCTGGGTGGATGAAAAATCTGCATGTGCATTCCCCATTTCATTTCAGGAATACATATACAGTATATATGACTGCAATTGTCCATGTTGGGATTTAGAGCTGCTACTGGGCACATTAAGTTTTTTTAAAAAGTGCTCATTTTGGCCAGTCCTTTAGAAGAGAGATTAAGAGGGTTATTCTCCCCTCCAAACTGAAATTAGATAAAGACAGCAGCATCTGTAGTTGACTGGCAGTATTTATATGTGTAGGTTTGTAAAACGGCAGTAAGTGCCGGCACCTAAACGTGAAAGTTGCCAGTTTCCCTTTCCTATTGGTAGATTTACCAAATGACTCCTCCAGCTCCATGTATCAGCAAATGCACAGACATTCCTGCAATATTTTAGAAAAGGCCCCATGTTTAGTAGAGCCTTTTCTAAAATACTGCTTGAATTATGTACGTTACGACCATGACGTCTCAATTGTCTCAATTCCGATCTCCATCTACTACCTAAAATCTGCTTTCACATGTATCTGGATTGACAAAGTCCCTCTGAAAGACTCCTGAGAAAATGAAAATGTCACGGGGTAGGAGACAGCATCCTATTATAGACTAAAAGACACAAAACAGAGAGTATGACTGAATGGTCGGTTTTATTATATTATGCAGTACTTATCTTCCATCTTTCTTAACCAAAGTCCGACCCAAGGCAGTTTACAAAATAATCAAATGGAGAATGGTAAATGGTGGAGTGTCCCAGGGATTTCTACTGGGGTCAATGTTTTTTAACATATTTATAAATGATCTGGAAAAGGGAACAATGAGTGGAGTGAACTGATCAAATTATTCAAAGTTGTTAAATCACAAGCAGATTGTGAGAAATTTCAGGAGGACCTTAAGAGACTGGGAGAATGGGCATCCAAAAGGCCAATGAAATTTAATGTGGACAAGTGCAAAGTGATGCACATGCTCAACTAACTGGGCTTTGTGTGGTACCCCTCTCCCCCCTGCTGAGGGTTCAGAACAGGGTACCTTGTAACTGCCCTCTTTAATAGGACTTATCTCCCTCCCTCCCTCCCCGGCACCCACCCACCCCTGGGGTAATTGTAGTTTTATAGGTACTTGCACATCTTAGAGGAAAGGGGCTGCTCTCAGGTGCAGCTCGTTATCCAAATCAGTCATACACAGAGGACCTGAGATTAATTACTTAAGCTTCAGGTACACAAGGTGTATTAGGGGTATTAGATACACTTTTATTGGTATAAACATCTACACCAATCCTTATTATATACAGAATTTAAAAGACCTAAACACAAGCTTTAAACTAAGATGCAGACAGACGTCCAGCAACGAGATGGGGGTTCTCCGGTCTTTTGCATTGAGTGTCACATGTATGATTTTCTCCCAGTTGGTGAGAGGTCTTACGTATGCACTACGTGCAAAGAACTCTTTGCTCTCAGGGAACGAGTCCGTTCTCTAGAGGCTAGAGTAGCAGACCTGGAAGACATAAGAAAGACAGAGAAGTACATGGACGAGACCTACAGGGATATAGTCCTGAAGTCCCACCTCCAGTCTGGCAGCATCCCTGTTGCCATGGAGGAGAGAGGTCACGTGACAGGAGAGCATCACCCTGGTGTGGCAGGAAGTGATCCTGTAACTAGGACCTGTCCTCCAGGTGATGTAAAACCCTCTCGCACCGAGGACGTTTCTCCAGGGCCATGTCCCCATGAGGGGAGGGTCAGGACAGCTGTTATAGTTGGTGATTCAATCATTAGGAATGTAGATAGCTGGGTGGCTGGTGGACGTGAGGATCGCCTGGTAACATGCCTGCCTGGTGCGAAGGTAGCGGACCTCACGCACCACCTAGATAGGATCATAGATAGTGCTGGGGAGGAGTCTGCTGTCTTGGTACATGTTGGTACCAATGACATAGGAAAATGTGGTAGGGAAGTTCTGGAGGCTAAATTTAAGCTTTTAGGTAGGAAGTTGAAATCCAGAACTTCCAGGATAGCGTTCTCCGAAATGCTTCCTGTTCCGCGTGCAGGACCCAAAAGACAGGCAGAGCTCCGGAGTCTCAATGCGTGGATGAGACAATGGTGCAAGGATGAGGGTTTTGGATTTGTTAGGAACTGGGGAACATTCTGGGGAAAGGGGGGGGGGCTCTTCCGAAGGGATGGGCTTCACCTTAATCAGGATGGGACCAGACTGCTGGCATTAACCTTTAAAAAAGAGATAGAGAAGCTTTTAAACTAGAAAATAGGGGAAAGCCGACAGTCACCCAGGAGTGCATGGTTCGGACGAAGGTATCCTTGAAGGATACTACCAAAAGCAGTGAGGTTCCAAAAGGGAGTATAGTAGCCCAAATGCCCTTGAGTAAGGAGCAGACAGAGCATAAAGATTCCAAATTACCCCTGCCTACCAATAGCCAGATTAATATGAATAAAATACAGTCTCTAAAATGCTTGTATGCCAATGCTAGAAGTCTAAACAATAAGATGGGAGAGTTAGAATATATAGCACTAAATGAGAGGTTAGATATGATTGCACTCTCAGAGACATGGTGGAAGGAGGATAACCAGTGGGACACTGTGATACCTGGATACAAACTATATCGTAATGATAGAGCTGATCAAATTGGTGGAGGGGTTGCGCTCTATGTTAGAGAGGGCATTGAGTCAGAAAGGATTAAAGTTTTGCAGGGAACAAAATTTGCTGTAGAATCTCTATGGATTGAAATTCCATTTATGAAGGGGAAGGTGATGGCAGTGGGAGTATACTATCAACCGCCTGGCCAGAATGAACAAATGGATGATGAAATGCTCAAAGAAATCAAGGAAGCTAACAAAAGTCACAACAGAGTAGTAATAATGGGTGATTTCAATTACCCCGGTATCGACTGGGTCAGTGTCACAGCAGGACAAGCTAAAGAGATAAAGTTTCTAGATGGAATAAATGACTGCTTCTTGGAGCAGCTGGTTCATGAACCGACCAGAGGGGAAGCCATACTGGACCTAGTCCTTAGTGGAACGCCAGATCTGGTGCAAGAAATAAGGGTGTTGGTACCACTTGGCAATAGTGATCATAGTATGATCATATTTGATTTAATTAGTGGAGGACAGATAGTAAAGGCATCCACAGTACTACCTTTTAACTTTCAAAAGGGAGACTATGATAGAATGAGGAATATAGTTAGGAGAAAACTAAAAGGAGCGGTTCCAAAGGTTAAAGACTTACAGCAAGCTTGGGTGTTATTTAAAAATATTATCCTCGAAGCCCAGACCAGCTGTATTCCACGCATTAAGAAAAGTGGAAGAAAGTCCAAAAAACTGCCAGCATGGTTTAAAGGTGAGGTCAGAGAGGCTGTTGCTGCCAAAAAAGCAACCTTCAGGAAATGGAAAAAAGAGCCAAATGATGAAAACTGGAAACAGCACAAGCACTGGGAAGTTAAATGCAAAGCATTGATAAGGCAGGCAAAGCGGGAATTTGAGAAGAAAACTTGCTACGGAAGCAAAAACACGAAATAAAGACTTTTTCAAGTACATTCGTAGCAAAAGGCCTGTGAGAGAGTCAATTGGACCATTAGATGATAGAGGGGTAAAAGGGGCAGTAAGAGGAAACAAGGCTATAGCAGAGAGACTGAATGAATTCTTTGCTTCGGTCTTTACTGAGGAAGATGTAGGGATGTTACCCAAGACTGAAGTGGTATTTAAAGGTGATACTGCAGAGGAATTGAGAGAAATATCGCTACACCGGGAAGATATATTACAACTATTTGATAAACTGAATAGTAGCAAATCACCTGGACCGGATGGTATACATCCCAGAGTGTTGAAAGAACTGAAATATGAGATTGCAGACCTGCTATTGGTAATCTGTGAACTTTCATTAAAATCATCTGTAATACCTGAAGATTGGAGGGTCGCCAACGTAACACCAATTTTTAAAAAGGGTTCCAGGGGTGATCCGGGAAACTACAGACCGGTGAGCTTGACGTCAGTACCAGGAAAAATGGTAGAAACCATCATAAAGAACAAAATTACACAGCATGTAGATAGTCCTGGCCTAATGGGAGACAGCCAACATGGCTTTAGACAAGGAAGATCTTGTCTTACTAATCTGATATGTTTTTTTGAAGGTGTGCATAAACAGGTAGACAAAGGTGAGTCGGTTGATATAGTGTATCTGGACTTTCAGAAAGCTTTTGACAAAGTCCCCCATCAGAGACTTTTGGCGAAGCTAAAAAGTCATGGGATAGGAGGCAGTGTACTATTGTGGATCGGGAACTGGTTAAAAGATAGAAAGCAGAGGGTAGGGCTAAATGGCCAATATTCCCAATGGAAAAAGGTGAATAGTGGAGTACCCCAGGGATCTGTACTGGGTTCGCTGCTTTTTGACATATTCATAAATGACCTGGAAAAGGGAATAACTAGTGAGGTTATCAAATTTGCAGATGACACAAAACTGTTTAAAGTTGTTAAAACCCAAGAGGATTGTGGAAAACTGCAGGAGGATCTGGATAAATTGGAAGACTGGGCATCCAAATGGCAGATGAAATTTAATGTGGACAAGTGCAAAGTTATGCACCTAGGAAAGAACAACCCACACTATAGTTACACGATGCAAGGCTCCACATTAGAAACCACCACCCAGGAAAAAGATTTAGGAGTCATTGTGGATAACATGTTAAAACCCTCCGCCCAGTGTGCAGCGGCGGCCAAGAAAGCAAATAGAATGCTAGGTATCATAAGGAAAGGGATGGAGAACAAAACAAAGGATATTATAATGCCTCTGTATCGCTCCATGGTACGACCGCACCTTGAATATTGTGTGCAATTCTGGTCACCGTATCTTAAAAAGGACATAGCGTTATTAGAAAAAGTACAGAGAAGAGCCACCAAATTGGTGAAGGGGATGGAAGGCTACTCCTATGAAGAGAGGCTAAGAAGGTTAGGGCTCTTTAGCCTGGAGAAGAGACGGCTGAGGGGAGATATGATAGAGGTCTATAAATTAATGAATGGAGTGGAACGGATAAACGTGGATCAATTGTTTACGCTATCAGAGTATAGAAAGACTAGGGGACATGCAATGAAGCTACAGGGTAAACTATTTAAGACAAATAAGAGAAAATATTTTTTCACTCAACGTGTAATCAAACTCTGGAATCTGTTACCGGAGGATGTAGTAAGGGCTATTAGTATAGCTGGGTTTAAAAAAGGTTTGGACAAGTTCCTGGAGGAAAGGTCCATAAACCACTATTAAAAAGGGACCCAGGATATCAATGCTTGACCCAGTACAAGCATTGTGGAACCTGTGTCTTTTGGGGATATTGCTAGGTACGTATAACCTAGATTGGCCACTGTTGGAAACAGGATACTGGGCTTGATGGACCTCGGTCTGACCCAGTATGGCATGTCTTATGTTCTTATGTTCTTAGAGAAGAATAAACCAAATTATAGTTACATGATGTTAGGTTTCATATGAGGAGTCACCATTCAGTTAGGTGTCATCTTGGACAACATATTAAAATCCTTAGTGCAGAGTGAAGCAGTGGTCAAAGCAATAAACAGAATAATAGGAAATATTAGGAATGAAATGGAGAATAAAACAGAGGGGCATGTTTACAAAACCTCATCAACCATTCGCATGGTGTTTGCCATGCACTAAGTGCGCCAAGCTGTTAACAAAGAGCTGTGTGCTAAAACTCCTATGGTAACTAATGAGCGCGCAATTGGGTGGGGACTGGGTGGGCCGAGATAGGATGTGGACATTGATGGAGCACTGCGGTCAGCGTAGGCATTTTGAGTGCATGGTAACCGTGAATGTTGCCGTAAGCTACCCCTTGAGATGGCATTAAGATCACCCATGCTAATGGCGACATTCACGATTAGCGTGCATGCAAAATGCCCGCACTGACTGCAATGCTCTATCAACGCCCACATTCTGTCTCAACCCACCCAGTCCCCACCCAATCACGTGCTCACCAGTTAGCGCAGGAATTTTAGCTGTTAACAGCATGGCGCACTTAGCACTAAGTGGCATGTTGGTGCGCTGAACGCCACCTCAAGGGATAGCAGTAAGTGCACCGCATGCCAGTTAGCAGAGTACAGTGTGTTACCAATGCACTAATGGCAGGGGGATGGGTGCACATGCCCTCAAAGGTTAGCATGAGCCGCCAGAGAAATAAGCACCCTAAAACATGGTTCCAGCTACTGGAGCATAGAAGCTTACATACAGCGATACACAGCAGTTGCGGAATTCCTCCTTTCAAACTGCCTTTCCCTGGTCTTTACTTTCTCAACCCTGCAACTGCCCCCCCCCCACCACACAAAATACCATATCTGCCAAAAATTCCCAGCAATGGCCCAACACCCTAAAACTGCTACATTCCCCAAAACTACTCTCCCGCAACTGTCCCACCACCCCTGTAATTTATTTATAGACATTTAATATACCGCACATCGCATCTACTAGGGCTGCATCTGAGCTGTTTACAATCAAAAGACAGCAATACATAAAACAATAAATACAGAAAACACTACATCACTCAAAACAATAGACAACACAGCCAAACAAAAAAAAAATACCATGCCACACTCCTTTGTCACTATCCAAAGGCCAAGTGGAATAGACTGGTTTTCACCTGCCTCTTAACGGACTTATATAAGTTGTCAGCCCTAACCTCCATAGGAAGATTGTTCCAACAAATGGGAGCATGATTAACCAACCATGCTGTAAACTGCCCCACTCCTCTAACCTACTCTCATCCCCTCTGCAACTGCCCCACTTCCCCATCAACTGCTCCCACCCCTGAAAACTAGCCCTCCACAACTGCCCTGCCATCCCGTAAAATGCTACAGTCCATAAACTACCACCAACCAAATGTCCCACTCCCAAAAACTACCAGCCTCAAATTGCCCCATTCCCTGCTAAATTCCCCAAACCCAAAAATGACCACCAACCAAACAGCCCAGCTCTAAAAACCACCCTCAGGAATGGCCTCCTGCAACTTCCCCACCACCCCACAAACTGTACATGCCCCACAAAAGTACCCCCTGCAACTACCCCAACATGCCCCATACTGACCCTGCTCCCCACATACCTGCCCACACATACAAACAAAACAGATAAACATACAAAACAGAGTTAAAAACCATGACCTACACTTCCAAATCCTAATTAAAATGATAATTTTGGGATGTCGAGGAGGAATGAGAGAAAGAAATGTTTAAAGCAGTAGCAACCGAATTGCAAGTAAAGCAGCAGTTTTAGCAGCAGGACTACCTGGAGTTTTGGTGCTGAAAAATACCACATGTGCTATCCCAAGCTCAAGTCAAACACAAGGAGGAGTAGAACCGCTCTTGTTAGGACAATCAGGGTGATACAAGGAGCAGGAGACGTGTAGTGGTCACAGGATGCTTTATTTTGAACCCCAACGCGTTTCGGCGAACGCCTTCCTCAGGGGGTATGCAGCTTACATGTATAAAACAAGATAAAAGTAATCAATCATAGAGATGAAAATACAGATACATATAAAAATGTAAGTTAAAAGTTAAAAATACAATTAAAAAATACAATCAAAACATATAAATATAATAATGCATTGTAAATAAAAATAAAAAATATAAATATATAAAGTATATGTACAATTATAATGTGTTGTGAATAAGAATCATAATAAACATGAATATTGAACTCCATCAAAACACCATCAAACGCAGGGCAGTAAAGGACAAGAACACAGAAAAACTTCTAACTATGAGGTGCTATAGCAAATCTCTGAATAAACAAAGAACATATAACCAGAAAATGTGACTTTACTATGCCGTGTGTTTTACAACCGTGTGGTGTGGTAAATACTGTTCTCCTTGGAAAACCAAAGAGAGCATTACTTTTTGTATAACCATAAATCTGAAACCTAAGGTTAAGGTTGGCACATCGTGAAGTAAAACTATAACTAATTAAACCTGTCAGCAGAAATCCTGAAGTACGGAGAAGAGAGAACTGCCGGTAATATATTAAGTCAAAAGGTTAAAAACTTCTAAAGTATTCAACGGCTATGTTGAAAAAACAATTTAACACCCAGAGGGCTTTGAAGGGGGAGGAAGGGGGGGCGCAAGGGGGGGGAGAAGAGGGGAGGGGAAGGAGGGGGAAGGGTGAGAGTTGTTCTTCTCGGGGAAAACTGCTTTGAATACCTTTTATATAGTAAAAATCTAAGGGTAGAATTGTCACACCATGTGGTGAAAATGAGTGAATAAGACTATTATCAGATTGTCTGTAAATACAGAGAATAGAAAATTATAATATGGAGATTCAAACCTTAGAAGTCTTTGGTAGCTGCGCTCTATCTGCAATAGAAAACCGATTGAACTCCTCGAATGCATTTTATAGGCGCTGAAAAAACACGCCAAAATGTTTGTGGTGGGTGTGGCTAAAGAATGCTATGAATCACAGAAAGAGATTTTTGAGGAAGATAACTCATTGTGTCCTGCTTTTAGATAAAACAAGAAATTATATGATCTTTTAAAAATGGGGAGTTAAGACGTAATTATAAATTAACCAGCTATGGAACATAATTAATTGAACGATTTTTAAATCAAACATTAAAATAAGTCACCAAAGGACATATAAACTTCAGAGGTCATGACTTGTTGTGTAAATCCTGCCAAGGATATATAGTGTTAAATAAATACATATGTTATAACCATGTAATTAAGGGAAAGGTTATAAAATTTATACCTAGTCCTGTTAAATATGGGGACAACCGGAGGACTAAAGTAAGTATTAAAAATAATATCTTTGGATATTGAGATTAGGAAAGTCACATAAATAATCCCGGTTTCTAGTGAGCTGTATGTTCTACCTGATGAGCTATTGATAATGACCCTTATCAATCAGTCAGTTAAGAAACACCGACAAATCTACCTCCTGATTCAAACCATGTGGTTCCAAACTGTTGAATTCATAGATGTATCGTTGTTCTAACTTCAGTAGTTTTGTCAACATCTCCACCCCTCCAGTGTGGTGTCACGGTCTTAATAACCAAATACTTTAGGTCACTAATTGAATGTTCTGTCTGTGAGAGAGTCAGTTGGTCTATTAGATGAAAAAGGGGTTAAAGGAGCACTAAGAGGCGACAAGGCGATAGCGGAGAGACTGAATGAATTCTTTGCTTCGGTCTTTACTGAGGAAGATGTAGGGATGTTACCCATGACTGAAGTGGTATTTAAAGGTGCGGAAGAATTGAAGGAAATATCGATACATCGGGAAGATGTCTTACAACTATTAGATAAACTGAAGAGTAGCAAATCACCTGGGCCGGATGGTATACATCCAAGGGTGTTGAAAGAACTGAAATATGAGATTGCAGACCTGCTATCAGTAATCTGTGAACTATCATTAAAATCATCTCTAATACCTGAAGATTGGAGGATCGCCAATGTAACACCAATTTTTAAAAAAGGTTCCAGGGGTGATCCGGGAAACTACAGACCGGTGAGCTTGACGTCAGTACCAGGAAAAATGGTAGAAACCATCATAAAGAATAAAATTACTCAGCATGTAGATAGTCACAACCTAATGGGAGACAGCCAACATGGCTTTAGACAAGGAAGATCTTGTCTTACTAATCTGTTATGTTTTTTTGAAGGCGTGAATAAACAGGTGGACAAAGGTGAGTCGGTTGATATTGTGTATCTGGACTTTCAGAAAGCCTTTGACAAGGTCCCTCATCAGAGACTTTTGGCAAAACTAAAGAGTCATGGGATAGGAGGCAGTGTACTATTGTGGATCAGGAACTGGTTAAAAGATAGAAAGCAGAGGGTAGGGCTAAATGGCCAATTTTCCCAATGGAGAAGGGTGAATAGTGGTGTACCCCAGGGATCTGTGCTGGGTCCGCTGCTTTCTGACATATTCATAAATGACCTGGAAAGTGGAATAACGAGTGAGGTTATCAAATTTGCAGATGACACAAAACTATTTAAAGTTGTTAAAACCCAAGAGGATTGTGAAAAATTGCAAGAGGATCTTGATAAATTGGAAGACTGGGCATCAAAATGGCAGATGAAATTTAATGTGGACAAGTGCAAGGTTATGCACCTAGGGAAGAACAACCCAAACTATGGTTACACGATGCAAGGTTCCACATTAGGAACCACCACCCAGGAAAAAGATTTAGGCGTCATTGTGGATACCATGTTTAAAACCCTCAGCCCAGTGTGCAGCGGCGGCCAAGAGAGCAAATAGAATGCTAGGTATGATAAGGAAAGGAATGGAAAATAAAACAAAAGATATTATAATGCCTCTATATCGTTCCATGGTGAGACCGCACCTTGAATATTGTGTGCAATTCTGGTCGCCGTATCTTAAAAAGGATATAGCGATTTTAGAAAAGGTTCAGAGAAGAGCCACCAAAATGGTAAAGGGGATGGAAGGATACTCCTATGAAGAAAGGCTAAAAAGGTTAGGGCTCTTTAACCTGGAAAAGAGACGGCTGAGGGGAGATATGATAGAAGTCTATAAATTAATGAACGGAGTGGAACGGGTAAACGTAGATTGATTGTTTACGTTATCAGAATATAGAAAGACTAGGGGACATGCAATGAAGCTACAGGGTAAACTATTTAAGACTAATAAAAGAAAATATTTTTTCACTCAACGTGTAATCAAACTCTGGAATTTGTTACCGGAGGATGTAGTAAAGGCTGTTAGTGTAGCTAGGTTTAAAAAAGGTTTGGACAAGTTCCTGGAGGAAAGGTCCATAAACCATTATTAAGAAGTGACCGAAGATATCAATGCTTGACCCAGTACAAGCATTGTGGAACTTGTGTCTCTTGGGGATACTGCTAGGTACATATGACCTAGATTGGCCACTGTTGGAAACAGAATACTGGGCTTGATGGACCCTGGTCTGACCCAGTATGGCATATCTTATGTTCTTATCCAATGTGTTACTAGAGGCTTGTCTGGAGTCTTCCTTTGTATGCAACTTCAATGTTCAATGATATGTGTGCGTACTTGTCTCTTAGTTTTTCCAATATAAGATAAATTGCATGGACATAATATTAAGTAGATCACATTCTCTGTCTTGCAATTGGAGAAATTGTGTAGGTAAACTTTCAGACTTGTTGTTGGGTGAGTGAAACTGTCTTTGGCAGTGATGGTATGGGAGCACACTGAACAGTTTCCACATTTAAAATGTCCTTTGAGCTTCGGCTGAGGTTTATGGTGTGTGAGAGCTGAGGGTACTAACAAATTGGCTAGATTGGGATTGCGTTTATGTGCCACCATAAGTTGTTTTGATGCAAACGATGGTACAGATGCTAGAAGGTACCACTCTTGTTTTAGAATATCAACTATTTCTTTTGTGTGATTAGTAAAAGTCAGAGCACAAACAATTTTGTCGGTTTTTGGGCAATCTTTCTTTTGTAGAAGTGTCTTACGTGCTGTAGTGCAGTCCTTGAGGTACGCCTTTTTAATGCACTTCTCTGGATAGCCTCGCTGCTTAAATCTTTGATGCAAGTCTATTGCGTGACGTTCAAAATCTGTATCTGTAGTGCATAACCTTTTAATCCGCAAAAATTGACTCACAGGTAAGTTATTTTTGAGAGATGTGTTGTGAAAACTGTCATATTTTAATAAAGTGTTTCTATCAGTGGGTTTTCGGTAAAGATCTGTCAAAAAACCTTTTTCACCCTTCTTTATCATAATGTCCAGATATGCAATGCATTTTGAACTAAACAACCCTTCAAATTGTAAGTTTGTATCCAAAGAATTAAGCCAGACGAAAAAATGTTGTAATGTAGACTCTGTGCCATCCCATATCATTAATACATCATCTATATATCTTTTCCAAAGGATATGTGTCTTGAAGGGGTGGAAACATAAATAATGTTGTTCAAAGTTGGCTACATAAAGGTTAGCAATATCAGGCGCCATGGCAGACCCCATGGCTACTCCCTTAATCTGTTTATAAAAAACACCTTTGAAGCTGAAATAATTTTTTGTCATGGCTATTGAGGCTAATTGTATCAAGAAAGAGGTGGTTATATGTGTGGGTTTGGATCTTTGGATTAAGGTATTGGCAATAACTTCCAAGGCCGCCTTTTGGGGAATGTTGGTGTATAGTGAGTTGATATCAAGAGTGACCAAGAGTAATTCTTTATGATATCCTTGAAAGTCCTGTAAGATGTTAATGACATGAGTTGAGTCACGCACATATGATCCTATCTTTGTAACAAATGATCTTAAAAAGATGTCAATAAATTTGGACAAAGGCTCAAATAGAGATCCGATGGCGGAAAATATGGGGCGCCCTGGAGGATTTTGAAGAGATTTATGTATTTTAGGAACCATGTATATGGTAGGTATAATTGGATGGGAGACTGTGAGAAAGGCATGTTCTTTTGGTGTCAAATATCCAGCCTCTTTTCCTAAGTACAATATAGTTTCTACTCTCTGTTGTAAAACTATGGTAGGATCATCATAGATCTTTAAATAAAACTCCTTGTTATTCAACTGTGTTACCTCATTGATATAAGACACCCTAGCTTGAATAACTAACGCACCACCTTTGTCAGCCGGTTTGATTATAATTGAATCATTCGTTTTTAAGTCTTGTAGTGCTGATTTTTGTGAACCTGTAAGATTGTAGAATGCATGTTTCTTATTTTGTTGGTATAACTTATTTATTTTAGAAAAAGGACAATGTTTTCATACGCCATAATCATGGTATTAGTGTTGGATGGTGGTATCCATGTAGAGGGCCTACTTGCCACTGATGTATCCGTGGCTTCACTGTTAGTCTTATCAAAATAGTCTATAATTTTAAGTTTGCGAAAAAACTTAAAGAGTTCTACATGGGTTGCAAATCTGTCATGTTTTTTTGTTGGCATGAAGGACAGGCCTTTTTCTAAAACTTGGATTTCTAACTCTGTAAGTTGATGACTAGAAAGATTGATTATACCACTCAGAGATCCCAATCCAGTTGCCTCTTGGATGGTGGACCCTGGCCTCTTCCCCTCCCCCATGGTGGATAATGGGACTGTCGGTTGGTTGGAGATTTGTGTGGAAGTTGAAAGGCGCCGCGCCCACCTCCTTTCCAGAGGGCATCCATCCGAAAATCCCGGGTCCTTTACTGCCCTGCGTTTGATGGTGTTTTGATGGAGTTCAATATGCGTTCAATATTCATTTGTTTATTATGATTCTTATTCACAACACATTATAATTGTACATATACTTTATATATTTATATTTTTTTTATTTACAACGCATTATCTATTATATTTATGTTTTGATTGTATTTTTTAATTGTATTTTTAACTTTTAACATTTTTATATGTATCTGTATTTTCATCTCTATGGATTGATTACTTTTATCTTGTTTTATACATGTAAGCTGCAGCATCCTGTGACCACTACACGTCTCCTATCCCAAGCTCATACATTTCTGGTCAGAACACTCCCTCCCTCCCCTTCCTTACCTCATCACTGCTCATACTGATTTATTTACTGTCATTTTGAAGAAATTCACCCAAGCTGGTGACCAGCAAGTTTAAACTGGACATACGCAATTTACAGTGTAGTATTTGGGTCCCTCTTTACCTTGCACCTGACTGTAATGAGCTGTGTTATCGCATTGCTGACCAGGCCAGGGCAGGGCCTCAGGCTCAACTCTGTCAGATGAGGCACCAGCAACAGGTGAAGCATAGCTCGAGTCAGGCGCCGACTCTCTCCCAGAAGCCTGAGCAACTCTTGCACGAGAACGCCAGCTGTAAGAAAGGGCAATGAAGGGCCAGTTACATGTCTGAGAGTCCTAGTTCCCCAATCATAAAATCTCATCTCTCCAAATGTCTACATTACTGTTTCTTACAGAAAGAACAATCATGACTGTGCTAGATTTCTGAGGTCTACTGCTATTAAAACGGATGGACTTATAAGCTGGTTGATACTGTTCCATGTACTACTCCTGACCCACATCTTGCTTCTCATTTCTGGAAGTGTGCTGTACGCACAGCCCAAATGCCACAAAATTCACTCCTTTGTTGCACATGGGTGGCCTTGGAGTAGTTGCTTGTAGGGTTGAAAGACTGGACAGGAATAGGAAGATGTCATCAATAACATTCCTTCATGATTTCCAGGGCATTTCTCCCATTTCCTACACGCTTTTCTGAAACAAGTGATCACACCGCCATCTAGAGACCATGCAAGCAAAGAGAACCTAGCTGCCCTGTCTATGTAGCTGCTCCAATGTTCTGAGGTTTCATCAACACCCCACTGTCCAAGAGGGTAACAGATATTCTATACATAAGCTGTACTGTTCAACAGCAAAATAAAAATATATATATGAAGCACAGGAATACAGCAGATGTCAGAACATAAGGATCATTTGGTCCACTTATTTCTGGAGACAATTCTGAAAGAGATTTCCATAGCTAAACAAGTGTTTAGCTATGGAAAAAACTTTCAAAAATGGCTTTCCCTCTTTGTGGGGAAAAGGGGAGGAACCTGGGCAACACCAGGGAAGATCAGTGGAAGAATGCACTGGGATTTCATTTTGCAATGCAGGCATGTTCTGTTCTTTACCCTGCATATTTTGCACTGGCAAACCAGCAGATTTTGCAAGGAAAATACCCTGCTGAGGGTTCCCTTTTCAAGATATCAAGCACCCACAGGTCTGCAGACTAAGCAGGAGGGCTACAAACTGCCCTCGCTTTTTAGTTGTCCCTCTTATTATTCCAAGGATATTTCTCAAATGTGAGCTGTACGTGTTTCACTGCCTACACTAGCCTAGTGCCCTTACTCCTCTCCACCATACTTCCCAACTGTAAGCCATGCTAGCCTGACTCTGGGCAGGCTATCATTCTCCATGGGAACTGTAACCATGTAAGCCTATGGCCCGGTCAAGGAAACGCCACCTCCCCAATTAGATCTGAGAATGCGCCAATGTTTAGTCATTGCTTCATGCTAGATGACTTTGTCTCCTCTTCTGCTCTTTAAAGGTCGGCTCTGTCTTCTCCTTTTCTAGGCCTCTAGTGTACTAGGTTGCCATAACTAGTGCAACACTCATTTCTTTTAGTTTAGTTTCCTTTGTTGCTTGATATAACGACCTACATAATAACTGCATCAGAGTGGTTTATAAATAAAATATCTGAGGGACACTGGAGTACAGACAGACAAAGTTAAGGAAACAACAAAAAGAAAAGGTAGTTCAAGGGATAGCTACACCTTTCTTTAACCACAGAGGCAAAACTGGGAAGGTAGGGAGAGGGTAAGGAACAAATTAGCCTACAAGTGCAGGGCCAAGAGGAAGAAAGCAGAACATCGCATCTCTTCATATTAGGTTCTGGAAGTCGGAGAGTGATGAGAGGTTTAAATTAACTCACTGCATGGGCCTTGTAGAATGGATAAGAATAAGATGTCCAGCAGGGTAACAAGGAAGTCCCATGAAAAAGGCTTTATGCGTAAGGAGAAAGATTGTAAAGGGAATCCTGTGACTAACAGGAAATCAATGCTCAGTAATTAAGAGTGTGATTGACAACATTCACATGGCCATTGCAATGATTTTTCTGGACATATCAGCGGCATTCGACTCAGTTGACCATAAGATTATGCTAGCTAGACTTCACGAAAAAGGCATCCGTAACCAAGCCTGGAACTGGTGCAAATCTTACTTAGATGAGCGCTGGCAACAGGTCCGTACAGGCAACATTACATCTGAACTCTTCAAACAGAAACAGGGAGTACCTCAAGGCTCATCTCTATCTGCGTTACTTTTTAATATATACATGCAGCCAATCTGCCAAATCACCAGAGACTTCGGTATATCTTATATTTATTTTTATTTATTTTATTTATTTATAGACTCTTATATACCGCACTATTAGGCATCAGCGCGGTTCACAAAAAACAGTGAGATACACAATTCAACAGTACTTTGTGTTTACAGAAAACAGGAGAATATAACTCGGATAACAGGGTATATAATTAATAAACATAGTCATAATATCATCATGGCTTCAGTTTTGTGTGTATGTGGTCTGTGGGGTATCTGTATTGTATGTATATGAGTGGAAGGTCTGTGGGTTGGTTGAGATGTCTTTATTGTTTACTGGATAAGATAAAAGGAAGAGGTAGTGTTTCAAAGCTTTGCGAAACTGCAAAAGGTCTGGTATTGCTCGGATGTTTTGAGGGAGGCTATTCCAACACCTTGGTGCACAGAATAAAAAGGCCCTGTCTGAAGTAGTTTTGGTACACTGTGATATTGATTTAGGGACTAACAGAGTATTGAGTGTTACTGACCTTCTGTCTCTATTGAGGGGTGGTGTTTGGATCAAGTCTGATATTGATGAAGATGAGAGTTCTTTGAAGGCTTTGAATGTAATTAGTAAAATTTTGAAAGTGAGTCTACTTTGAATTGGGAGCCAATGAAGATGTTTTAGAATAGGTGAGATATGGTCTTTCCGGGAAGCTCCATGAAGGACTCTAGCTGCAGCATTCATAGCCATTTGAAGTGGGTGTAAGGTGGTTTGTGGAAGACCTTGTAAAATTGAGTTCGCATAATCAAAATGAGGTATGATTAGCGCCTGATAGATGGTTCTAAAATCGTCTGGCTCTAGCAAGGATCGAAGGTGTCTAAGGGAGCGTATTTTGTGATATACTGCTCTTACAATATTACTAATATGTGCTTTCATATCTAATTTCTGGTCTAAAGTGACACCGAGGTATCTGATGGTGGTCTTGGTCTGGAGGTTAGCATCATTCACTTTCAAAAAGGATGGAGCAGTGAAATTTTGGTTACGTGTAATAAATAACACCTCCGTTTTCTTGTGTTGGATCCTTAGATTTTGGGATTGTAGCCAGTTGGATACTTCATTTATGCAGTTAGTTAATGGATTGAGATCAGGGTTCTCAGTTGTAAAAGGAAAATATAAAAGTACATCATCCGCGTATATCATGCAGTTAACTCTAAAGGATCGAATCAGGTTACAGATAGGCTGCATGTATATATTAAACATAAGGGCGGAAAGGGATGAGCCTTGAGGGACCCCTTGTTTTTGATGAAACTGATCTGATGAAGTATCGTTGGATCGTACTTGTTGCCATCTGTCAGAAAGGTAGGATCTACACCACTCAAGTGCTTTATCAGTAATTCCCTTCCCTTTGAGACGCTCAAGGAGGCGTTCATGGCTAACAGAATCAAAAGCGGCTGCGATATCAAGAAAAACAAGGACGAACCCTTGGCGGATGTTATCAATTCCTGATAATAAGCTGCTGAACAGAGTAGTTAGAAGCGTTTCCACACCGTGGAATTCTCTGAAACCGTGCTGGCATGAGTCCAGTGGGGCGTTAAGATCTATATGATCCTGAATTTGTTTTTGTACTTCTTTTTCCAAAATTTTTGCTAGTAATGGAATACTTGAAATAGGTCTATATGATTCTGGTTTAAGAGGGTCAAGTTTGTTGTTTTTTAGTAATGGCCTTATGGATGTTTGCTTAAGGGTACGAGGGAAAGTTCCTGTTGTAAATGATTGAATCATGAGTCTGGATATGATGGGACTGAGATCAGCTCGTAGATCTTTGATCCAGAACGCAGGGCAAGGATCAGTATGAGCGGTGGTCATGTTTATGCAAGCAATGGTGTCTTCGATTTGTCGTTTAGATGGTATTGAGAAGATAGTGAGTAGAGTTTGATCTACTGGAACTGGAACTATGTTAGGAGCCGAGTTATTGTCAATTTGGCAGAGTTTGGATTGTAGATAGTTAGCAAATATTTGAGGGTGGATTTCATATTTAAGTTGTGAGGCAGGTTCATTTGTCAAACGCTTAACTATGGCAAACAGGTCATGAGGTTTGTTCAGAGATCTTTTTAAAGTGACTGCATGGTGACGTCTCATTGATTCAGTAACTGCCATGCGATGAGATGTGAGATGTTGGATATATACAGCTCTGTCAACTTCAGAGTGTGAGTGTCGCCATCGTCTTTCAAGTTTCCTTAGGGTTGTGCGCGAGGCCTTCAGCTCAGATGAGTACCATATAGCAGAGTGTCGCTTGCTTTGTAGTTTGTTGGTCGACGGACATGTGGCAATCGAACTGAAAGTACTATTCCAATTAGAAACTAAATCATCAATGCTGCACTCTGGTAAGTTGGTTAGTGGAAGTGTTGATTTTAGGATTAGGTCTTTGTCAAATGGCTTGAATCTTCTCAGAGGGGTACTAGGATGGTCGTTTATTCCTCTTTCATCCTTTTGGTTACATCTAGCCTTGAATATAATTAGTTTGTGATCTGACCATGGAACTGGGTTGATTGATAGATCCAAGATAGATGGTAAATTGGCGGTTGTTTCAGTTGTAAATATTAGATCTAATATACCACCTTTAATATGGGTTGGATCTTTAATTAATTGATTATACCCCAAAACTTGTAGAGCTTCAAGAAAAGCTGTTACATGGAAGTCTTGGAGAGAAGGGAGATTAAAGTCTCCTAGCACCCAACTTGCTATGTGGGGGTTTTGTGTATTGGAGGCCAAGTCAATTATCATAGATAGAGAATCAGAATTGGA
Organism: Ichthyophis bannanicus; assembly: GCA_033557465.1. Taxonomy (NCBI): domain Eukaryota; kingdom Metazoa; phylum Chordata; class Amphibia; order Gymnophiona; family Ichthyophiidae; genus Ichthyophis; species Ichthyophis bannanicus. Next base: position 1,240,992,754 of record CM066032.1, read on the forward strand.
AGAAGGAGAGCGGTATAGTAAAGTGAAAGAACAACATTTATTTGCTATTGTAAAAGTATCTAGGAGTGATGAGCTTGTTGCTTCTTTAAGGTTGAAATGAAGGTCAGATTTGGTGATGGCTAGAACACCACCTCCCCTCTTGCCACTTCTATGACATGTATGTATAGAAAAATTAGAAGGCAAAAATTGGTTGATTAATACATTGTCAGCACAAGAAAGCCATGTCTCAGTGATTAGGAGAAGGTCAAGGCTATGTAATGAAATTATGTCAGAGATGATAGGCCATTTCTTGCGTATGGATCGGGCATTTATTAATGCACATTTCAGATATTGGGGAATTGGATTTCCTACTTGTTTCTTTTTTGTGGTGTTTTGTAATGAGATGAGTAACAGATGATGGTGGGAATTTTGGGTAGATACTCTAGAATTGTAGAAGGGAGTATCAGACCACTTTCTTCTGTGATTATGGATTGTTGGTATTCTATTATAGCTAGTGTGTAGGCTGGTAACATTACATATTCCTATAGTGATAAGGTAGAAGGTAAATGTTATAATGTAGAGTAAGGCCATATTGTATGTGTAAGTGAAATTTAAATGTACAATTAGTGAATACAGTGATAGCAGGCTGATTGGAGCTTACAGGATGGATGGAAAGCTAACACACTATTACCAGTATTACAGTGATAGCAGGCTGATTGGAGCGTACAGGATGGATGAAAAGCTAAAACACTATTACAGTATTACAGTGATATGTGGTAACAGGAGGTTAACTGAAGCTTATAGGATGAATGAGGAACTATGACATAGTTAACAGTGTTTCAGTGATAACAGGATAATTACAGTTGACAGGTTGAATAAGTACATATAACAAATAATAGTGCTTAACTCTGTAGTTACTGGAATGTATATATAAAGATAACTTAATAGTTGTAGAAGGAGAGGATATATTGACAGGGTATTTAAATAAATTATAGTACTTATATTTAGGTGGATTAAGAGACAATTTTGTTTGTATACAAGGATATTACAATGGTTACTTGCGATTTTGAGGTTGTAACATTAATTTACACAATGTTGGAGGGGTTAGCTAGATGGGCGGTGGTCTCCTTCTACGGTCTCCGCCTAAGGGCCGCGCCAAAGGGCCCTCTGGCGAGGCCCTCAGGCGCGGGCCCGACAGGCGCGGACCTGTCAGCTGGCAGTTGGTATTTAAAACGCCACTGCTCCTCCCCTCTCAGAGCCCCGATTGGGTTGCAGTCAGCAGAGAATGTTTAGCTCTGATTACAGGAGATTGATGGTAGAATAGCTGACCTGTCTGTAGCTGGCAGTTGGGATTTAAAACACCACTGCTTCTCCCCTCTCAGAGCCCCGATTGGGTTGCAGTCAGCAGAGAATGTTTAGCTCTGATTACAGGAGATTGATGGTAGAATAGCTGACCTGTCTGTAGCTGGCAGTTGGGATTTAAAACGCCACTGCTCCTCCCCTCTCAGAGCCCCGATTGGGCTGCAGTCAGCAGAGAATGTTTAGCTCTGATTACAGGAGATTGATGGTAGAATAGCTGACCTGTCTGTAGCTGGCAGTTGGGATTTAAAACGCCACTGCTCCTCCCCTCTCAGAGCCCCGATTGGGTTGCAGTCAGCAGAGAATGTTTAGCTCTGATTACAGGAGATTGATGGTAGAATAGCTGACCTGTCTGTAGCTGGCAGTTGGGATTTAAAACGCCACTGCTCCTCCCCTCTCAGAGCCCCGATTGGGTTGCAGTCAGCAGAGAATGTTTAGCTCTGATTACAGGAGATTGATGGTAGAATAGCTGACCTGTCTGTAGCTGGCAGTTGGGATTTAAAACGCCACTGCTCCTCCCCTCTCAGAGCCCCGATTGGGTTGCAGTCAGCAGAGAATGTTTAGCTCTGATTACAGGAGATTGATGGTAGAATAGCTGACCTGTCTGTAGCTGGCAGTTGGGATTTAAAACGCCACTGCTCCTCCCCTCTCAGAGCCCCGATTGTTGCCTATTATACGCAGATGACGTGCTAATATTCACACCGATCATAGTAACATAGTAACATAGTAAATGACGGCAGATAAAGACCAGCATGGTCCATCTAGTCTGCCCAGCAAGATGGCAAGAGTAGGTGCACCTGTCAATCTGTGCAGGCCACCCCTCCCCATGTCTTTGTTTAGGGGTAAACCCACCACTCCAGGTAGGACACCCCTATTTGTTGAGACGTTATATATTTGTTGAGACGTTATATGGTTCAGAAGTTAGATGGTACCGTTTATTTTGTTCTTATCCTATTGCTGTAAAGGGATCCACTGTGTTTGTCCCATGCCTTTTTGAATTCCGTCACCGTGTTTGCCCCCACCACTTCCATCGGGAGGGCATTCCAAGCATCCACCACCCTTTCAGTGAAAAAATATTTCCTGACATTGCCCTTCAATTTACCATCTTGCAGCTTCATGTTATGCCCTCTAGTTTTACAGTTTCCCCGTCTTTGGAAGAGGTTTGTTTGTTCATCATTTCTCTTTCAGTATTTAAAGGTCTGAATCATATCTCCCCTGTCCCTCCTCTCCTCCAAAGTGTACATATTTAGGTCTTCAAGTCTCTTCTCATAAGGGTTCTGACGCAGGCTCCAAATCATTTTGGTCGCTTTCCTCTGAACCGTTTCCAGTCTTTTTACATCTTTTGCAAGATACGGTCTCCAAAACTGAACACAGTATTCCAAGTGAGGCCTCACCAGTGACTTATACAGTGGCATAAGTACCTCTTCCTTTCTGCTGGTAATCCCTCCCTGCATGCAGCCCAACATCCTCCCGGCTTCTGCCACCGCCTCGCCGCACTGTTTCGCCACCTTGAGATCATCAGAGATACTCACACCAAGGTCTTTCTCCTGAACCGTGCACACCAACCTCTCGCCGCCCATCACGTACATTTCCCCTGGATCTCCGCTACCTATATCAAATCCTGACTACTCTCCACTAATCAACTGTTTCAATGCAATAACCGACTGGCTCCTCAATCAGAACATGAGAATAAACTTCAAGAAAACCGAAGTACTCATAGCCACAAGAAACAAGCAATTTTCTCCACCAACCACCCTCATAGTAAGAGATGCAGAACTCCCAATCAAGGCCTCCATAAAGTACCTCGGTGTGATACTCGATCAACAACTCAATCTTAAAGAGCACATAAAGAACACAGTAAGGTCAATTTACTACAAAATAAAAACACTGCGCCACCTGAAACCAATGATGGAGACCAAGGACTTCCGTACAGTTTTCCAAGCAATAGTCACACCGCACTTCGACTATGCGAATATCATCCTTCATGGCCTCCCCAAGAATACACTAAATCCACTTCAACTGGCGATGAACGCGGCAGCCCGCATCTTATCTGGAGCTTCTAAAAGAGATCATATAACACCAATACTGATCGATCTACACTGGCTTCCGATAAACTGCAGAATAATATACAAAACTCTCCTCATCACATTCAAAGCTATTAATAAATTATCTCCTGCATCGATCTCAAATCTCCTCACCCACACACCAAACAACAGACCCAGGAGACTAGTAGCAGAAAACACACTAGTTACTCCTAGTATCTCCACAAAATGGACACAACAAACTATTAACAGAGCTTTTGTGTCCTATGCTCCCAAGTGCTGGAACAAACTACCTCCCAACATCAGATCAATCAGGGATATCACCCAATTCAGAAAGTCCATCAAGCACTATTTATTCACTTTGCACTTCAGGCTACCATACACACAATAGAACCGGCTCCCGCCTCACTCAGCTAACTCTTACACATAACAACAACCCAGAACAAAGGATCAAAATGTGAAAACACTGTATCTTGTCAAATATCAAATCCTGATGTAACCTATTCAATGTATATATAATTATGTAGATAATTATCCCCAGTTCACACCCAGTTTATCTTCCCTGTTATCTGTAAACCTAGATCAGTCATGTATTGACAGGTATATTGTTGTTTAATGTAAACCGCACTGATGATGAATAGTGCGGTATATAAAAAATGTTAAATAAATAAATAAAAAATAAATGTCAATATCAAAATTTTTAGCTGAATGAGGGTTCTAAACTGATGTGTTCAAAATATTCTGCAAACTTTTAAAGCTTGTCTGCCTCATACGGAAATAGAGGACACTGCCATAGACTAGCAGGGACATCACCAGAGTGTGCCTTAAAGCTGCTCTCAAGGCATGAGCAGATTGCAAGCAGTTGCCTAATGGCAAGAAAAACTGATGTAACCTGTGATAAGGAAGCTTATCATAGCTCAGGTAGGAGCTATAGAAAAGATGATGTGACTCTGAACAAGCAACCTGTCAGTTTTGGTAGAAGTAAGAAAACAGAGTTTTCACATAAAAGACTACCAGTCCCAGAATGCACCAGGTTTCCAGCAGCCATGAGAGGGGCTGAAGTGAGAAAACGTGTGTGCAATCAAGAGAGCTATGAGGTAATCCCTAAGCACTCATCTCAAAGGGCAGGACCTGATTCAACACAGCTGCGCTGTGTTAGGGAGGAGCACACATTAGGACAGAATAAGAATAGAGCTTATTCTTCAGATAACAGCTTCAGGAAGGGAGACAGCTACAGCAACGGCTACAAGCACCAGCATCACCTGGAGAAGCAGAAGCCAAGCCAAGCGGATAGAGAGAGAAGGAAACTCTCTGGAAGGAAGAGAAGAAAGGCCATTGGCAGGTTTGGGAGAGTCCAAGGCAGTACCCATACTGGGAGGTATTCCAAGTGCCAGCAGAGTCCATTGGACTGGAGTCAGCCAGAGGAATGGAATGGCAGAGATAGGAATCACCAGTGGCTACCTAGGAGAGAGAAGACTGCACGTGGAAGGGACTTTCAGACCTATGCCAGAAGGTATGTGAGGAAAGATCCAGTGTCCAGGGATCAAGATTGGAAGGCTGGACATCAGAATTGGATTACATACTGGCCAGGCTATACAGAGAGGAATTATGATAGCAGGAGAGGCTCAGGTATGAACACTGATCCAGACCCTATCCATAATAGTGAATGGCAGCAAGGGAATAAGCATTCTCATGATAGTGCCTTAATGAAAGACTCGTCTGTGCCAATGTATGATAGTGACCCTATGCTGATTGATGAAGGGGGAGATACAGCAGATGAAACTATTTATTACATGGACTGTTCTTTATCCAAGTGCTATTGCTAGCTTTCTGTGAGCAAACACATCAGCCATCACAAAGAAACCTAACTTTGTTCTTTATTTCCACTGCAAACAGCTCTTAAAGCAGGATTTGGGTTCACACAGTAGCAGCCAGCCAGCTAAAGGCTTTCAGCTGGTCAATTGATAGTAATTAAAGCTGCACCTGATTGTGTGTGTGAGCAAGGGAGAATCACTGCTGGGATCTGCGTGGAAAATAAGCAGAAGTTAACCTAACAAGCAAAGTTTATTCATTTCTTTGTGCCTTTTTATTTGGTAATTATTTGCTAAGAAAACATTAGCTAATTGCCTGACAAGCTGAAGGTTGTTTTCTGATTTGCTTTGTGACTTTATGTTATCCATTTAAACACTGCAAGCAAGTAACCTCATTTATATTGCTAACAAGCATACTTGTGCTGGGTGAATTAAACCCCATCAATAAAAGAAGTATTTTATTGGCCTTACCACTGGTTTCACAACTCAATTATTGTCTTCAGCTGTGTTTGGGAGTGAATGAACTACATTACCCACAATACCTTGCAAGAATCATATAAATATATGCATCGTCAAGATTGTGTAAGTTCTCACCCTAGGCAGCCGTCTGACAAACCACAGACCAGCCTTTGCTACGCCTCTTTGCCCTCGGGTCACTAACCCGGCAGTGGTGATACTGAGCCATTGCCCAGTTAGCAATGCGTGCCACCTCCACTGCCCCATGGAACGCCCACAGCACGCCCTGATGCTAACCGTATAGCACCAGGTCGAGTAACGGTGACACCTGCGGAAATCCAGCGGCACTAACCTTACTAGTGCAGCGGAATATCGCACCAACCAGCATTTACATGGTTTGCAAATCTTCAAACCGTGTAAATGCCTTTGAGTACTGGGCTCTATGTGTATAAATATGTGTTTTGCCTTAATTCCACTCCTGTGCATGCCCATGCTGAAAGTACGCACCTTCAGTCCATGGTGCATGCTTTCAGAATAGCGTCCGACTACAATCCATGTAAACTTGCATGGAAATCTAGCCGCAACTTACAGACTTACCCTTTCAATGTGCTAATGGTACAGCCTGTGGAAAGGAATAGTATTCAAAGCGAAGTCTCTTTTCTTCCATCAGATTCACTCCTCTCTTACGTCCCTCTCTCAAGTACTTTCTCTTTTGTCTTTTTCTTTCAATTGTCCCCTTTTCTTTTGCCTTTGGGCTGTCCTCCTGCCTCATGAACTTGATTTTCTCCTTTCCTTCTCATAACTGGTGATTTCCACTCGTCCTATGACCAGCTATCCCCTCTTTCTTTCTTTTTTCTCTCTGTATGCTGTCCTTGGTTTCAGTCTGGACTGATAATGGTTGCTTTTTGATTCTTTTTGGCATCACATGACAGTGTTTCCACTCACACAATTCTTGCATTACACGAGAAAGTTTCTCCCTATACTTTTTCTCCTGTTAGCATGATGATTTAGATATGTTAGATTGATGTGCGCTTCTTCTTCTTTTTTAGTAAAAATATTATATGGGAATCCCTTTTAGGCTTGGTCCAGTTATTATTATTAGTTCTTCTTATTATTTATTTATGTATTATTTTTCATGACTGTGTCATAATTTTATACTTTTTAATACACATGATCTTTTTAATATTCTTAATTCATAGGAACACTCTTATCTTGTGGTTTAGTTATGTATTTACTTTTAATTAGTTCATATTTTAAATAATTATTGGTATAACTATATAAGTCATTTATTTATGTATTTATTTATCAATATTAGTTATTAACAACACTATTTATGTTCAATTCACTTTTTACTTATTTATTTCAGTGGCTTATTTGACAGAAGGTTTTTACAAAAGGTACCGATTGTTATATTTGCATGTTTTATTCATGTTTTCTATCCTACTCCTGTCTATATGTTTCAATTAATACTATAAACGGTAATGGAAGATACATCATTTGTATGTTGTATATATGTCCACCTCATCTCACTTTCTATTCATATGATTGGTTATATTTTTTATACAACATTTGATATATTTCTACATGTCATACCTTATGACTTTTACGTGTATTTACTATGTCAGTGGCGGCTTTGGTTATAATTCTTTTTTGTATGATTTTATATTTAATAATTTTATTTATCATTTGGTTTTATTAATTATATTGTTTAATTTTTTGTTTTAATCTTGATTATGTTTTTTCAAGGTTTGCTCCCTCAATATATATCCCCCTGAGGAAGGCCGGAAGGCCGAAACGCAAAGGGGAAAATAAAAGGAGTTTTTAAACCTGAAACACCTGCCAGTCTTGGTATCTGTTCTTTTGTTCTCTCTGTTTTATTTCTACTCCAGTCTGCGATCTTCCTCACATCTGTCATTGGGAAAGTCTCTACTTGTGCAAACACGTACTTCAAGGGTTCAAGGACTATTGACTTGGAAAAAAAATCCTCAATAAGTGGCTCACCTAATTCATTGAATGGCCCCATGATATATAAGAAATTGTGCTCATCAATGTAGTTGTCACTGTAATCCTTCACCCACACGGATTGCATGTTCTGGGCGATGCTGTTCAGGCATATGGTCTTCAAGCAAGGAGCTCCTTTTTTCTTTGGCATCTTATTTCCCTCTTCTTGTCCTTATGTAAAATCACAGAATACAAATAAAGGGGTCAGATGTAGCATTGAATCAGTGTATCAGGACACAAAACCTGCAGGAAATTTCAGTGCTAGCAGCTGAGTCTTTTTTCAGGCGTTATGGTAACAAAGACACATTCTTGGCTTTCTTAAATACCTGTACTTTCTTACTTTGCTGTTATTTTCGAAAGGGCATTAAAACCAGACTTTCCCTATAGATATTCAGGAAGACAACCAACTCATTTTGAGGGTAATTTTATAACTGTGTGGATGCATAAATAGTACACACCTATTTCCATCTGTGCTGAATATTCGAAATGAATGTTACCACAGGGAATAGTTACGCCTGCTATTTTACCCACATATGCATATAGGTTCTAAAGTGTGCGCATCAATGCTAACCCTCTCCCTGACCCTGTGCCCATGAATGCCCCTGCTCAGTTCTGGTAGCTACATGTGTACAGACTCTATGTGCATATGTTTTCCTGTATGTCAGGAAGGCAATCCTATAAAAGCACATAAAACAGTGTTTTGCCCATGGAAATGCCTTTTGAAATTGCCTTTCCTACCAATACGCTACTTAGGAACATGCTAGTAATTTCCAATCTGAAAACATAAATGATTTCAGTTTACAGAGGGATATCTACAGGACTACATACACCTGTTTATGGACAAGAAATAATTTCTGGATTTTATTTTGTTCAGCACCACATTGATTGCAATTTACTGTACATTCAAACATCTCAAAAATAAAAAACAGTAAACAGAATGATGCAATTTAAAACAAAACCATTAAATTATGTGTGTTTATTATATAGATATCTAATTGTGGTTTTTAAGAAAAGTCATATTGCTTTGGCTCTTAATTAACCTTAGAAAAGATATTCAAATAGTTAATAACAGATGCTTTGGTTATCACAATATCTGATAAGATCTCTGTATGACTTAAGAAATCCCAGTACAATATCTGTAGATCTTTTGTACAAATTATCTGAAGAGGATACTATGTATGTTCTTCTTTTCCTAAGCAAACAGAAACTACACGCTCCTAGATACAATGGGATATAATTAGAACTAATCTTTAATGTGTCCCTAATGACTTTGAAGGGCTGATTTTATAAGGGATACACATAACGTTATGTGCTATTTATGCACATAAGTCCCTATTTTAAAGGACTTACCGGTAGGTGCATGCTTTAGGTGGTTGCTATTATGTAAGGACACTCCTAAGTTTCAGTTTGAGTGTGCACAGGAATGGAGTGTAGGTGGGGGCCTAAATTTATGTATGTAAGTTATAAAATATTATAACATGTTTATTTCATTTGATATACCGCCCTTCACATACGCAGCAGGGCGGTGTACAATAGAAATACAAGATAGTAAGGAAAAAAGAAAAGAACACCATAATTAACAGGAAAGACAGGAGCATTCAAACAGAGAAGGAACCAGGGTCACAGGAGGTATCAGTTCGGGGAGTCAGGGAGGTGGTAAATCAAAGGCTTTCTGAAAAAGGCGGATTTTGAGCAGTGATTTCTAACATGGTGTGTGATAGCTCTAAGTGGAGGTCAGAGGTTAGAGCATTTCATAGGGATGGATTGAGAAGGTAGAAGGCTGAATGGGGTGCGGGCATTTAAACCTACTGAAGAGCAGGTGTAACTGTCGCAACTAGGTTAAGGTGGTTCAGTATGCCCCTATTTTGTAAAGTAAAGTATAGCCATAATTCACTTTACAAGGTGTGACAAAAAAAACGAGACTGTGGCAGCGACGCCCATGATTCAATGTCAATTGACTAACCGCTTATGTCACTGTGTTGTGCAACATCTCGCCACTATTCTGCTATAATATTTTTCATCTCTCTCATTCTGTTTTTCTTTTTCAGGTTTTTTTGTAGCACACTGCTCCACTGCTTTGTCACGCAACTGGAGGTGGCAGAAATATGGAGCAAAGAATCAACTTGAAATTTCTGGTTAAGTTGGAGAAGGGCCCAACTGAGTGTCTCCAACTTCTCCAAAAAGCTTATGGAGAAGATGCAATGTCAAGGATGTGAGTTTTCGAGTGGCACAAATGCTTCAAGACTGGCCGCGAGGAGGTGGAGGATGACCCCAAGTCAGGATGACCTTCCATGACAAAGATGGCTGAGAACACTGACAGAGTGGACCAGCTGGTGCGGAGTAATCGTAGATTGTGCGGATGATAGCTGAGGAGCTCAGCCTGAACAGGGAGTCAGTGCGGACCATCTTGGTGCAGGAGCTGGGGATGCGGAAGGTGTGCGCCAAGATAGTGCCCAAGCTTTTATTGGATGACCAGAAGGAGCACTGGGTCAATGTTTGTTGAGACTTACTAGAGATCGGAGAAGATCCAGAGCTCGTTGGCCGAGTCATCACAGGAGATGAGACTTGGGTCTTCCAGTATGACCCTGAAAGCAAGAGACAGACCCTGCAGTGGAAGACTCGACTGTCACCCAGACCCAAGAAGGCGCATATGTCCAAATCAAGGATCAAGGTCATGCTGATCGCATTATTTGACCAGAAGGGAGTGGTCCATCATGAGTTTGTGTCTGAAGGTCAGAAAGTCAACCAGCACTTCTACCAGCAGGTCCTCAATCGCCTCCATGACCGGGTTCGGCACAGCAGGTGGGCTCTGTGGAGAGACAAGTCGTGGCTGCTCCACCATGACAATGTGCCCACACACACCACGCTCAGTGTGAGGCAGTTCTTGGCCAACAAACAGATCACAGCTCTTGACCACCCTCCTTATTCCCCAGATCTCACACCGTGCGACTTCTGGCTCTTCCCCTGGCTGAAGACTGTGCTCAAAGGAACTCATTTCACTTCTGTAGAAGAGATCAAGGCCACTGTGACGAGGAAGCTGAGGGACCTCAAGGAGGAGGACTTTACTGAGTGCTTCCATACATGGCAGAAACAAATGCAGAAGTGCATTAACTCTGGGAAGCATTACTTTGAAGGGGACAATGCGTAATTTCTCTGTAGATTTTGTAACAAAACATTTATGGGACAGTCTCATTTCTTTTTTGTCACACCTTGTATCTTTACACAATGAAGCATAAAGATGCACGCATCCCTCAGTCTACATATGTACTCAGTACAAAGATCTATGTATGCTATCATGTTGACCTTCAGTGCAATCCTTCCACATAAATTTCCATTTTTGTTGTCTAAACCAGTCCATACGACAGAACCAAAGTTAAATGCAAACTCAGATGCTCAAAAGTCACCATTTAAAATGATTTATGTAGTTAACCTCAGAGTTAACTGCAGAAATTATTTTCACTGAAAGTTTGGGGTCAGCTTGTAGATCGATTTTTTTTTAAAATAGTTTATTTTGCATTTTCTTGAGATACAGATTAACAACAAAAGAAGAAAGTTACACCACAATAAATTCACTCTACAAGAATATCACCATCACATAACTTGAGAACACATTAAGGGAAGGAGAGATTATCCTCAATTTAACAAAATAATATAAAGTAATAAAGGGGTCCGAAGATCCCACAAAAGGGAGCAGTAAATATTAAAGCATTCCACCTAATCAATTCGAACAGCCTCCTTACTAACCAATAGCTTTTGTAACTGAATTACCTCTGTAAAGACATAATTCTGCTCTTCAAACGTAATAAGACAACGGCAGGGAAATTTGAGGAAATAAGAAGCCCCCAGTGCAAGCACTCTAGGTTTTAAATCTAAAAATTGTTTACGATGAGACTGAGTAGTCCGTCCAATGTCAGGAAAAACCTGGATTTTAAACCCACAAAACAATTGATCCTTGTGCTTAAAATAAGCACGTAGTACCCTTAATTTAGCAGACTCCAAGGAGAAAGTTACAACCAGTGTACAGCACTTAGGAATAACATCCAATGAGTCCTCCAAAAAAGCTGTCAGATTTTGGGCAACCGAATCCTGAGGAGGTAAGTCTCCCTCAGGGTTTGGCACCAACCTTAAGAGCATTCGAGAAAGAAAACATTTGAAGGACATCAATAGTTTCTGTGATTTGAAGAACTTCGGTAAAGTACTTTTTTAGCAACAGATCAAAAGAAAGATGAGTAGTGAGAAAATTAAGAAAGCGAAGGTTCCGAGCCCAAGACTGGTTCTCAACGAGCTCCAAGCGATAGGAAACCGATGAGAGCTCTTTAACCAAAGCCACATTATTAGCTACACACACCTGAAGCTGAGAATCAGTACGGGCAACGGATTCTATTAAAGAGGTCAAATGTTGATCAACCATTTTCACTTTACCAACTACATCATGGGAAAAGGAACAGAGGGAAGAAACAGTACCAGATAAACGTACATCAATTTTCTTAATAGCAGTCCAAATATCCAGAAGAGTAACATCTCCAGAGGGAGAAACAAAAGGGTCTTCAGACACAATTGGTTCAACTGGACAGAGAGCAGGAACTTCATCCAATACAGGGGTGTCCATAGGGGTAGATGAAAGTGGAAACTGTGGGAGAGGAGGTGGTAACCGGGTTTCTGGGCTTAGAGAAGCCCCTTCCGGTGATTGCATAGCAGGTTGCAGAGAAGTGACATGCTTGTCCATGGGACCCACCTTGCCTCCATGTGCTCCGCCAGAAGTTGTTGGTAATGCGGCAGGTTTAGCTTTCCGTTTTCCCATGTGCAAGCTCTGTCTACTTCCAGCGACTCAGAAGCGTCGAAGGGGCGTCAAAGGGGCGTGTCCTGCCCCTTGTGTCACGCCCCTTAGGACGCGAACACGCAGGCCGTGAACACGCGGCCGCGTGTAGCACTCGTCGGGCTTTGTAGGGAGCAGGGGGGTCCTCCACAGCTGTGCCGTCCACCCCGCACCTGCAGTTGTCTCAGCAGGTACTGGCTCCGACCTGCAACACAGCTCCGCGGCGAGTTGATAACACCGCGTCTGCTCCCAGGCAAAAATGCTCTCCTCCACTAAAGCCCCGCTCTCGTCGGGCTTTGTAGGGAGCAGGGGGGTCCTCCACAGCTGTGCCGTCCACCCCGTGCCTGCAGTTGTCTCAGCAGGTACTGGCTCCGACCTGCAACACAGCTCCGCGGCGAGTTGATAACACCGCGTCTGCTCCCAGGCAAAAATGCTCTCCTCCACTAAAGCCCCGCTCTCGTCGGGCTTTGTAGGGAGCAGGGGGGTCCTCCACAGCTGTGCCGTCCACCCCGCGCCTGCAGTTGTCTCAGCAGGTACTGGCTCCGACCTGCAACACAGCTCCGCGGCGAGTTGATAACACCGCGTCTGCTCCCAGGCAAAAATGCTCTCCTCCCGTAGATCGATTTTAAAATTCATCTGAGTGGTGTGAGGAGCATTCTGGGGGCAGGGATAAGGCCAGCAGATAGCAATGTAGTTATGGAGAATTGCACAAATAGCTGTCCTAGCCTTTAGTCCTAACTTACAGTATCTGGATAAGTTTAAAAGGATAGTCAACAGTCAGACTTAACAGGATAAGTCAGGGAGTAGTTTTAACTCAACTATCAGTCCCCAAAATATTGCATAAGCTTCTTCTTTCTATTCAATAAAGTATAAAGCATTTAGAGATAATTTATGAACTATGGGAGTCCTTTACTAATAGTGTGCACTCTCTGCGGCACGGCCCATTTATTCCTGTGGCCCTGCATCAAATAGCACACACGTAGCTGACCCCCGATGTGTTCTGGGACAAAGTCCATGGGTTCACTTTACCAGCAAACTTTGCATTAATTTTTGAAGTAAAAGTATGTACAAATCTTCACGTAGAAATATGCTGCAGGTATGAAGTGCCATGGACATTCGCATCCACTTTTTGTGTGGCAGTTTTTCATGTGAACTTGAAAATGTCATCTGTGTGTACGCTCTTCTTCCCCTGGCCTCAGCATGCTTTGCTTCAACCTTTGCCAGTTAATTGTTTCTTTGCAACACCTTTTTGCAATCATTTGTAGCCAGAATGTGGTCTCACATTAAAGATTCAAAATCAATTTAGTACAGTTAATTTTGAAAGACATAATACTGGTAACCCTTAATGTCAATTCACTTATAACAGCATACCACAACATAAAACATTGCCTGTATCTAAAAAGTCTTTACATGAGACATAGACCATATAGAGTTCCAAAGACGTTTTATTAAATTTACCATAATGGCCTTAAAACACAGGCTATTTATGTTTGAAGGACAAATATATCAACAAGTACCTTGAAGACCTATGGAAGCTACCGTAGCATCCTCATTAGTGAATCTGTATATGGCTGAATATGAAGAGGAATGGCTATACAGTTCAGAGTTCACCATGTATACTTGACCCCTAGTGGTAATACCACAAGACTACTGTTAGGGATTATGGGTGGCATTTTGACCCAGCGCCAACAAAAGCAAGAGCAATTGGAGATTTCTTCTGTTCTAACATCCCTAGACCACCAATGAACCCTTAAGGTAGGCTCTGGGAAAATCTGGAGGAGTGGTGGATGTTCTTTGGAGATCACCCTACACGGGGCTTTGAATGTGTCTTTGGGGGGCAGGGAATCTGTGTTCGGGGGAGTCTTAACTGGGGAGGAGGGGGCCCCTTGACCACACTTCTGTTCCACACGCCAGCTCTTTTAAGATGATGACCCGGTGAAAAGCGGTATATAAATGCAGTTAAATAAAATAAATAAATAAAAATGGCCAAGATGGCTGCTTTTTAGCAGTCTGATACTCCCGGACTGAAAAATAACACCAGCTTTTGGCTGGTCTTTCTTTTCCAGGAAGAATGCAGCTTGTCAAGTTCAATGCAAGCTGCATTATTCAATTTTCATACTATGCATTTGCATGTTTTGCATCTCAATATGATGGAATGCATATTTTCTAAAACTAATGTGTGTCACAATAAAATAATGCATGATTTTGCCATTTAATGTGCGTTAAGGAGCAAAAATCATGTTATCCCTTTAATAAATACCAATAATTACCCCCACCTCCTAGGGGCCTTTTTATTACAGTGCGGTAAGTGTTTGCACTTATCGCATCTTAACTGGCAAAGCTAAGGTGCGATAAGTGCAAAGTCTATGTGGTAAGTGCAGGGACACGCCCGGCATCTGCCTGTATTTAGCACACAGGACACACTTACTGCATGTGGGAGCATCAGTGCTACCAGCTGAGGCAGGGAATGTCGTCTCTGCACCACAAAGAGGAAGTGGCCGCGATATTCGGCTCTCCCACCACTCTGATTCCTTCCTTTCCACAAACCTTCCCCGATCACATCTCCTAAGCATCCCCCCCAACAACAGCACACCTCTGATCACAACCCTCCTGCCAAAGCAACCCCTCCCAAACTCTCCCTTCAGGGCTGCCTATTGCCAGTAACGGGCAGTTAAATCGAAACTCAAAATCTCCCTCTTCCATACTCCCCTCACACACACACACACACACACTCTCTCTCTCTCAAGCACTAACCAGGACACTCCCCTCCCCCGAGGGCTCTCCTTCTACTACTGCCTTGGCTGGCGAGGCTTCCAATATAGTGGCTTTCACTCCTAGCAGTAATCCCAATGTCATCAGAGATGGCCCCAGTATGACCTGTGGGTAAGGTTTGGGGGGTCCACCTTAGGGCTTCAGACGGAAATCTGTTGGGGAAGTCCGGAGGGGTTGGGTTGAGTTTGAATGCACTGAATAAAAAAATATCTTCTCCAACCAGTCCCAAATGTGCCACACCACACTGCAACTTCACTGTATGCCTTCCAGGGGTGGAAGGACAGAAGGGAATGTGGTAAAGCTTCAGTGTGACGCATTTGGGACTGGGTAGAGAAGATATTTTCTCACTCAAGGCATAATCAAACTCTGAAATTTGTTATTAGAGGATATGGTAGCTGTGTTGAAGGAGGTTTGGATAAATTCCTGGAGGAAAAGTCCAAAAAACATTATTAAACTGGACAGGAGAAATCCACTGCTTACTCCTGGGACAAGCAGCATGGAATCTATATACCTTTGGGAACCTGACAGGTACTTGTGACTTGGATTGGCCACTGTTGGAAACAGGATACTGGGCTTCATGGACCCTTGGTCTGACCCAGTATGGTATATCTTATGTTCTTATGTAATGGTACTCTTGTTAATATTGTTTGTGCTGTTTATTACTATATTTGCTAGCTTTGCTCGGATTATAATTACCACTCAACTCCTTTTTAGAGTATTTACGGATATAATAATAAATTTAAATTAAATGAATCAAATTAATGTGGAGTGGGAACTATTTATGTGATGAGAACATATCTGCATGCATATACTGACACCAAGGGCTAACTAACATAGTAAATGCACATTCAGGGCTGCTGAAGAAACCCTGCGCTAGAGTCCAATGCTTAAAGCTCTAGCGCAAGGTTTCATTGCATGACTTTCCTTGCGTTGGAATGCAATATGCAAATTACCCAGTGTGCAAAAAGTCAGAGTTAAACAGAGAGAGCAAGCCAAACACATGCACACAGAAGTCGGCGCAAGCTTGGCATGCTGTCCTGGAGAAACAAGGTAATCTGAGGTGAAGTTTGACACTTCACCTCAGATGACCTAAGCATACTGTCAGGAGGGCTAGTGCCCCCCCCCCCCCGGACACCGACCCCCTGACAGAAACAAAGTCCCCAGTGGCTTTGATCCCCCAATAAAAAATCTCCAGTGGCCCAGCTGCTACGACCACCCCACACCCCAATAAAACAATCCTTGGTGGCCTCCACCCAAACAAAAAAAAATCCCTGGTGGCCCAGCAGCCCTGAACCCACCCCTCCCCCAAACAAAAATATATTTGGCTCCCCGTTCTGCACTCTCCTCCACCAACAGGCACATGCAGCTGTTATGAAAAGCGCAGGCTTGCTGTGTCAAACTTTCGACAATACAATTCCCAATTTCATTGTTTCATTTATTCACATAATCCGCCTACCTTACACAATTCTAAGCAATGAATAATAGATATAAATAATAATAAAACATCAGTGTGCTGGAGAATCCTGGTTGGGAACCACTGGCTCATAAGACTTTGGTTAGAACATCCATTCCTGTGGGGCCAAGTAATATGAAAGCGCTGAACTCAGGAGCCGGAAGAAGGAAAGCTAAGCTTACTTTGCACAGCTGACTCCTGCTCGTTTAAAAGCAGCGCAGAATAGCATGAAGAAGATATGGTAGAATTCTGAAAACTAAAAACATCTGCAAACAAGAACCTAAACTTAAATGCAAGTTGGGTTTTTTCACACAAATAGGAGGACCTACAAACATGTAAACAAATTTCCATCTGGACAATGTGCCTGAAGAAATTTGTGTGAATGTGTAAGAAAGACTTTCTATCGGACTCACTAAAGTTCAGACTATATAGCGTTAGCATGCATGAACTAATTTTGTTAGTGGGCATAGTAAAATAACATGTTAACTACTAAGATAATGATATACAAATCATATGATCACTAAAAAGTGGGCAAAATTTGTGATGTGCATGCTAAAAAGGTTTATCATGCATAGTACCTAGAAAATTATGACTGAGTGGTAATACCAGTGGTGCTATATTGTGCAAGTGCAGTACAGCTTTCCTAGGTCTTCTTGAACCTTCTAGACAACACAGTCTGTAGAGGCCTCCAGTTTCTGTATTTCAGACCAACTGGATGTAAGTGTTGCTGAAGTCCACCTAACAAAGGTGACAAATGCACAATGTGATCAGGAGCAAAAGGCCCTAGTAGACAGACTAATGAAAGCAGCCATGGCCAATCTCAGTTTTACCTTCCAGCAGGGCTCTGATAGGCTCCTAACAACCCCTTTTGTCTAGTATTTTATGCAAGTCCAAAGCACCCATACTCTGCAGGAACCTAAGTATCACAGGGCCGTGGATCAGAGATGGAGTTCTGGAGTCGGACATCTAGTCATTGGGCGCAAAAGCTATATACTGCACTCTAGCCAAAGAGCCCACAGAGCATGAAGATGCCCTGTGCTGTTTCACTGCTGAAGGACTGGTCTTTTGCACTTTGAGTTTTGGCATCTGACATATCCATCAATTGCCTGCCTTCCTTGCATACCATCTTCTATTGCATAAGAGAACAGTCATATTATGCAGACTCTACCGCATCTGTTTTACTGCTGCTTTTTGTGCTTTGTGTAACAGCTCAATAATATTGCTAGTTTGTGTATTTCGACTGGTGTATTAGGGGAAGAGATATACCCTGGGGAATCACACAATTATGTGCATGCATAATTTCCCCCCATAATTAATGAGCATATGAATAATTGTATAATTTCTATAAAAATATTTAGTAACTAAATTTATGGTGTTATCATCTGCTTCATTCTTCCCCCAAGTTTGTAATAGTAGCAACCGGTTACACAGGTACACTACCAAAAAATTGCCTCCAGTTTTGCAACTGATTCCTATAGATTTTGGGGTGCTGAATCCAGGAAAAATAGCCAAAATGTTCCATCACGTCACGTTTTCTTGCAAAATTAGATTTCTTACCCATATAAGGAATGTTCACATAATTTCTTTTTAGCCGACTGCAGTTTATTTTCTTGGCCCAAAATAGAGGTTGTAATGGTTAACTAACTAGAAACACTCCCTCATGATATTTTAGAGTGTTTTGTATTCATTTTATACATTAACAGGACAATTGGGAGGCGGGGGGCTAAATCCAGTACTCGCGCTGGCGCATGTTCTTTCCTGTTCGCCTCGCCTCGTTCGCTCGCTCAAACACGGTGGTTGCGACATGAACGTTCCTGTCAAATTTCAGTTTCTTGCAAGTTCATTATTACCTTTTGTTTGCTCAGTCGTAATCCAGCTTTATTCCGAAGTGGTTCACTACAGTTGTAGTTTGCAGTGCTGTGTATTTGTGATGGCTCACAGAGCCAGAGGTTGCGTCAACTCTCCGACAGTTTTCATTTTATTTGTGGGGAATATACCGTGAAAAAGCGGCAGAGGAACATTTCTGCATTTATTAAAAAAGTATATTTCACCTATTTCGGTTTGAAGTTAGGCGATCAAGACAAACCGTGGGCTCCTCACAAAGTGTGCAAGACATGTGAGGAAGATCTACGCTTATGGATGAAAGGTAAAAAACAAGCATTTCGTTTCGGAATACCTATGATGTGGCGTGAACAAAGAGACCACAGCAGTGACTGCTATTTTTGCTCTTGCATTGTGAAGGGATACAACTTAAAAAATAAGAACGTAATAAGTTACCCCAACCTTCCCTCAGCAATTAGGCCTATGCCTCATAGCAACGAAGTACCTGTGCCTGAACCACCAAAATCTTTGGATCATATTTGTGTGGACGGTTCTGATCATGATGAGACTCATCAGATGGCTTTTCCCGATGAGTCCAGTACTTCCGAGTTTGAAACTGAACCAGATCCGAAACCTGAACTTTTCTCTCAAGCTGAATTGAATGATTTAGTCCGGGATTTAGGACTCCCAAAAGATGCTGCCCAACTGCTAGGTTCTCGGCTTAAACAGAAAAATCTATTGTCACCAGGAACAACTTTTTATTGGTACCGCAACCGCGAGACACAATTTTTGAAGTATTTCAGCAAAGAGGAAGATTTGGTATTTTGCAACGATATATACGGAGTGATGGAAAAGTTTAAACTCAAGTATGATCCTGCTGAATGGCGGCTGTTCATTAATTCGTCAAAAGACAGCATAAAAGGTGTTCTTCTTCATAATGGCAACACATTCGCTTCAGTTCCTATTGCTCACTCTGTTATTCTCCAAGAAAAATACGAGAATTTGGCCCTGATTCTTCAGAAGATTCGTTATGATGAGCATAAGTGGATGATTTGTGGAGACTTTAAAATTCTATCCATGCTATTAGGGCAGCAATCCGGTTTCACCAAATATCCCTGCTTCCTTTGCTTGTGGGATAGCCGGGCCCGTGACCTACACTGGGGGAAAAAAGACTGGCCAATTCGGGAGTATTTGAGACCCGGTGAGAAAAATGTTCTTCATGAGAGCTTGGTACCTCGTGATAAAATTCTATTACCACCTCTCCACATTAAGTTGGGTCTCATTAAGCAATTCATCAAGTCCCTTCCAAAAGATGGTGAGTGCTTTCGGTACCTTTGCTCAAAGTTCCCCCGACTTTCTGAAGCAAAGCTAAAGGAAGGAGTGTTTGTTGGCCCTGATATAAGGAAACTCATTTCAGATGGAGCATTCGCTGAAACGATGTCTGAGAAGGAAAAAGAAGCCTGGGATTCCTTCAAGGATGATGTTCTCAAATTCTTGGGGAACAGGCGGGATGAGAACTATAAGGATATTGTTGCCAGGATGCTCAATGCCTTCAAAGAACAAGGCTGTAACATGAGCCTGAAAGTCCATTTCTTGCACTCCCATGTGAACTACTTTCCCGAAAACTTGGGGGCGTACAGTGAAGAACAAGGTGAAAGGTTTCACCAGGACATCAAGGACGCAGAGAGAAGGTACCAAGGAAGATGGAACACCACTATGATGGCTGATTTCTGCTGGTTGCTGCTGCGGGAAACCCCAGATGAAAAATACGCCAAGCAGCGCACCAAGAGAAGCATTCGGGGGAAGAAGAAACGGGCCCACCAGGAGATTGATTGACCCAAGAATGACTTTAAAATCTAAACTGTGTTGACAAATATCGTGTTTTTACTAAACTTTGAAATAAAAATTTGCTAGTTATTACCACAGTGTCGGATCTCATTTATTAGAATTTTATTTTCACACCATCGGGTGTTTGTCTTCATGTATTGCAATGGTGCGGTTTGCGTTTTCTATTCTTACATACATACCTGTACAACATTTTTTGCACATTTCTTTGCTTTGCTTTGTGTCTAACCTCGCTCTTATATGCTCAATGTTTGTGCACATGTATGTGGCTGTTTTAAGTGCAGACAATTTTGCTACCATCACAGTGCTGCCTTGTTACAATTTTCTTTATTCTTATTTGAATAACTACTAAACAATTAGTATAAAGAATTCATCCAAGAAACTTTTATCTCGATCGCACTCAATCTGAAACGTTCACCTCAAACTGCTAACCCAATGTAGCAAAAAATCTGTACGTGATGGAGCAAATTGGTTACCAGATTTGGATTCAGCGCACCAAAAAACGTAAAAATCAATCGAAACATTAGAGGCAGTTTAAAAAAAACATTTTTTAGTGTACCTGTGTTATTGAACAAAGCTCTCTTATAAGCATGTCTTATTGTGCGTTCTGGATATCCCCTCTGTCGAAAATTATTCATCAATATCTTAGATTGTATTTTGAAATCTTGTTTTTCTGAGCAATTTGTTTGATATCTGATGAACTGTGAAAGGGGTAAACTATCCCTCAATTGTCATGGATGCCCACTACTGTAATGAAGGAGCGTGTTTCTGTCTGTTTCTTTCCTTTACACAGACGTAATCGCCTTTGTTAACTTGAACATCCAAAAATACTATGGTTTCATTATGGTAAGAGTGTGTCAATTGTATGTTGGAATCCAAACTATTTAACCAGTCCAAAATTTTTTTAAAGATATCTAATGGTCCTTTCCATAGCATAAAAATATCAATATCGCGCAGCCATAATATTACATGATCTTTATATGGAGATGTTTCTAACCATTTTGTTTCATATGCCTTCATAAGGTACTATTTTGGAACCCCTATCAATATATATTGATTCATTTTTGCGGCCCTTAATGATTGAGATTTTATCATATATTCGAGACACTTCCCATTTTTTACACATATTATTGGAACATCCTGAATGGGCGTTTGATAAAGATATTGTTTTAGTCACACTAGATATCACAGCATTATATACCAGCATCCCCCAATCAGCAGCATACGAGGTAGTACATAAGAACATAACATAAGATATGCCACACTGGGTCAGACCAAGGTCCATCAAGCCCAGTATTCTGTTTCCAACAGTGGCCAATCTAGGTCATATGTACCTAGCAGTTTCCCCAAGAGACACAAGTTCCACAATGCTTGTACTGGGTCAAGCATTGATATCTTCGGTCACTTCTTAATAATGGTTTATGGACCTTTCCTCCAGGAACTTGTCCAAACCTTTTTTAAACCCAGCTACACTAACAGCCTTTACAACATCCTCCGGTAACAAATTCCAGAGTTTGATTACACGTTGAGTGAAAAAATATTTTCTTTTATTAGTCTTAAATAGTTTACCCTGTAGCTTCATTGCATGTCCCCTAGTCTTTCTATATTCTGATAACGTAAACAATCAATCTACGTTTACCCGTTCCACTCCGTTCATTAATTTATAGACTTCTATCATATCTCCCCTCAGCCGTCTCTTTTCCAGGTTAAAGAGCCCTAACCTTTTTAGCCTTTCTTCATAGGAGTATCCTTCCATCCCCTTTACCATTTTGGTGGCTCTTCTCTGAACCTTTTCTAAAATCGCTATATCCTTTTTAAGATACGGCGACCAGAATTGCACACAATATTCAAGGTGTGGTCTCACCATGGAACGATATAGAGGCATTATAATATCTTTTGTTTTATTTTCCATTCCTTTCCTTATCATACCTAGCATTCTATTTGCTCTCTTGGCCGCCGCTGCACACTGGGCCGAGGGTTTTAACATGGTATCCACAATGACGCCTAAATCTTTTTCCTGGGTGGTGGTTCCTAATGTGGAACCTTGCATCGTGTAACCATAGTTTGGGTTGTTCTTCCCTAGGTGCATAACCTTGCACTTGTCCACATTAAATTTCATCTGCCATTTTGATGCCCAGTCTTCCAACTTATCAAGATCCTCTTGCAATTTTTCACAATCCTCTTGGGTTTTAACAACTTTAAATAGTTTTGTGTCATCTGCAAATTTGATAACCTCACTCGTTATTCCACTTTCCAGGTCATTTATGAATATGTCAAAAAGCAGCAGACCCAGCACAGATCCCTGGGGTACACCACTATTCACCTTTCTCCATTGGGAAAATTGGCCATTTAGCCCTACCCTCTGCTTTCTATCTTTTAACCAGTTCCTGATCCACAATAGTACACTGCCTCCTATCCCATGACTCTTTAGTTTTGCCAAACGTCTCTGATGAGGGACCTTGTCAAAGGCTTTCTGAAAGTCCAGATACACAATATCAACCAACTCACCTTTGTCCACCTGTTTATTCACTCCTTCAAAAAAACATAACAGATTAGTAAGACAAGATCTTCTTTGTCTAAAGCCATGTTGGCTGTCTCCCATTAGGTCGTGACTATCTACATGCTGAGTAATTTTATTCTTTAGGATGGTTTCTACCATTTTTCACGGTACTGACGTCAGGCTCACCGGTCTGTAGTTTCCCGGATCACCCCTGGAACCCTTTTTAAAAATTGGTGTTACATTGGCGATCCTCCAATCTTCAGGCATTAGAGATGATTTTAATGATAGTTCACAGATTACTGATAGCAGGTCTGCAATCTCATATTTCAGTTCTTTCAACACCCTTGGATGTATACCATCCGGCCCAGGTGATTTGCTACTCTTCAGTTTATCTAATAGTTGTAAGACATCTTCCCGATGTATCGATATTTCCTTCAATTCTTCCACACCTTTAAATACCACTTCAGTCATGGGTAACATCCCTACATCTTCATCAGTAAAGACCGAAGCAAAGAATTCATTCAGTCTCTCCGCTATCGCCTTGTCACCTCTTAGTGCTCCTTTAACCCCTTTATCATCTAATGTACCAACTGACTCTCTCACAGGTTTTTTGCTACGAATGTACTTGAAAAGGTCTTTATTTCGCATTCTCTAAAATGCTTGTATGCAAATGCTAGAAGTCTAAAGAATAAGATGGGAGAGTTAGAATATATAGCACTAAATGAAAGGTTAGATATGATTGGAATATCAGAGACATGGTGGAAGGAGGACAACCAGTGGGACACTGTGATACCTGGGTACAAACTATATTGTAATGATAGAACTGATCAAATTGGTGGAGGGGTTGCGCTCTATGTTAGAGAGGGCATTGACTCAGAAAGGATTAAAGTTTTGCAGGAAACAAAATCTGCTGTAGAATCTATATGGATTGAAATTCCATATAAAAGGGGGAAGGCAATGGCAGTGGGGGTGTACTATCGAGCGCCTGGCCAGAATGACCAAATGGATGATGAAATGCTCAAAGAAATCAAGGAAGCTAACAAAAGTTACAGCGCAGTAATAATAATGGGTGATTTCAATTACCCCGGTATCGACTGGGTCAGTGTCACATCAGGACATGCTAGGGAGATAAAGTTCCTAGATGAAATAAATGACTGCTTCTTGGAGCAGCTGGTTCATGAACCGACCAGAGGGAAAGCCATATTAGACCTAGTCCTTAGTGGAACACCAGATCTAGTGCAAGAGATAAGGGTGTTGGGGCCACTTGGCAATAGTGATCATAGCATGATCGCCTTTGATTTAATTAGTGGAGGAGGGATAGTAAGGAAATCCACAGTACTACCTTTTAACTTTCGAAAGGGAGACTATGATAAAATGAGGAAAACTGTTAAGAAAAAACTAAAAGGAGCAGTTGCAAAGGTTAAAGACGTACATCAAGCTTGGGTGTTGTTGAAAAATACTATCTTGGAAGCCCAGACCAGCTGTATTCCACGCTTTAAGAAAAGTGGAAGGAAGTCCAAAAAACTGCCAGCATGGTTTAAAGGTGAGGTCAGAGAGGCTGTTGTTGCCTAAAAAGCATCTTTCAGGAAATGGAAAAAAGAGCCAAACGACGAAACCTGGAAACAGCACAAGCACTGGCAAGTCAAATGCAAGGCATTGATAAGGCAGGCAAAGAAAGAATTTGAGAAGAAGCTTGCTGTGGAAGCAAAAATGTATTTTATTCATGTTAATTTGGCTATTGTTAGACATGGGTAAATTGGGATTTTTAAGCTCTGTCTGCTCCATACTTGAGGGCATTTCGGCTACTTTACTCTTTTGTGGAACCTCTCTGCTTTTGGTAGTATCCTTCAAAGATACATTCTTCCGAACCATCCGCTCTTGGGCGACTGTCGGCTTTCCCCTAATATCTAGTTTAAAAGCTGCTCTATCTCCTTTTTAAAGGTTAATGCCAGCAGCCTGGTTCCATCCCGGTTAAGGTGAAGCCCATCCCTTCGGAAGAGCCCCTCCTTTCCCCAGAATGTTCCCCAGTTCCTAACAAATCCAAAACCCTCATCTCTGCACCATTGTCTCATCCACGCATTGAGACTCCGGAGCTCTGCCTGCCTTTTGGGTCCTGCGCGTGGAACAGGAAGCATTTCGGAGAATGCTACACTGGAAGTTCTGGATTTCAACTTCCTACCTAAAAGCCTAAATTTTGCCTCCAGAACCTCCCTACCACATTTTCCTATGTCATTGGTACCGACATGTACCAAAGCACTCCTCCCCAGCACTATCTAAGACCTTATCTAGGTGGCGCGTGAGGTCCGCTACCTTCGCACCCGGCAGGCATGTTACCAGGCGATCCTCACGTCCACCAGCCACCCAACTATCTACATGCCTAATGATCTAATCACCAACTATAACGGCTGTCCTAACCCTTCCCTCATGGGCACATGGCCCTGGAGAAACTTCCTCGGTGCGAGAGGGTTTTACATCACCTGGAGGACAAGTCCTAGTTACAGGATCACTTCCTGCCACACCAGGGTGATGCTCTCCTGTCACGTGATCTCTCTCCTCCATGGGAACAGTGGTGCTGCCAGACTGGAGGTGGGACTTCAGGACCATATCCCTGTAGGTCTCGTCTATGTACCTCTCTGTCTGTCTTATGTTTTCCAAGTCTGCTACTTTAGCCTCTAGAGAACGGACTTGTTCCCTGAGAGCAAAGAGCTCCTTGCACCTAGTGCACACGTAAGACCTCTCACCAACTGGGAGAAAATCATACGTGACACTCAATGCAAAAGACTGGAAAGCCCCCATCCCGCTGCTGGACTGCTGTCTGCATCTTAGTTTTAAGTTTGTGTCTAGATCTTTAAGTTCTTACTTACTAGGGGTTGCTATGGGTATTTATACCAATAAAACTGTACCTAATACGTTTAATATACCTTGTTCACCTGAAGCTTAATTAATCTCAGGTCCTTAGTGTATGACTGATTTGGGTAATGAGCTTCACCTGAAAGCACCTCCTGTCTTTTAAGATGTGTAAGTACCTATAAGGCTATGATTATTCCAGGGGTGGGTGGGTGTGGGGAGGGAAATAACACTTATTAAAAGAGGGCTGCTACACAGTACCCTGTCTTGTGCTGCTGAGGTAAGCTAAATTCTGATTTGATTTAAATTATAGCTCTTAGCTGCTGCTAGGCTCTAACTTCTTCTAACTTCTTATGAAATTTAAACTACAAGCTCTTTGCTGGATTCTAAATTTAACCAGAAAGCTCTCTTCTGTGTGTTAAGTTTAAACTAAAAGTACTTTGCTGTTACTTGGCCCTGAGTGACTACTAAATTTAAACTACAAGCTCTCTGCTGGGTATGAAATGTAACCAGAAAGTTCTCCTCTGTGTTTTAAATTCAAACTTTAATTGCTGCTACTAGGCCCTAACTGATCCAACAAAAAACAGTGGGTTCACAGATTAAGTAGCTTTAATACAAAGAATTATTTTTAGAAAATTACCAGAAGTATATACTCACAGTTGCAGATTTCTCTCCAGAAGTAACAGTCCCCCTTTCTAGTCTTTCAAGACTAGTAGCATCATCCTTGTACAATAGTAGCATCCTTGTACAATAGTAGCATCATCCTTGTACAATAGGGGTGACTTGAATAATGAACACATATCGTTTCTATTACAGTTAACCAATATGACAGTTTTTCAAAACTATTTTATGTTTAATGACGTATTATATCATCAGATCTCGGGGGTTGCCAAGGGGGCAACATGTGCCCCCTCTATAGCAAATTTATTTATGAAGGCATATGAAACAAAATGGTTAGAAACATCTCCATATAAAGATTATGTAATACTATGGCGGCGCTACATTGATGATATTTTTATGCTATGGAAAGCACCATTAGATATCTTAAAAAAAATTTTGGACTGGTTAAATAGTTTGGATTCCAACATACAATTGACACACTCTTACCATAATGAAACCATAGTATTTTTGGATGTTCAAGTTAACAAAGGCGATTCCGGCTGGATTACGTCTGTGTACAGGAAATAAACAGACAGAAACATGCTCCTTCATTACAGTAGTGGGCATCCACGACAATTGAGGGATAGTTTACCCCTTTCACAGTTCATCAGATATCGAAGAAATTGCTCAGAAAAACAAGATTTCAAAATACAATCTAAGATATTGATGAATAATTTTCGACAGAGGGGATATCCACAACGCACAATAAGACATGCTTATAAGAGAGCTTTGTTCAATAACCGGTTGCTACTATTACAAACTCGGGGGAAGAATGAAGCAGATGATAACACCATAAATTTAGTTACTATATATTCTCCTTACAGTTTTAAAATACAACGAATTATCAAAAGGCATATGAATGTACTGAGTACTCTCCTTGGGTTAAAAAATA
This sequence comes from Ichthyophis bannanicus, assembly GCA_033557465.1. NCBI lineage: Eukaryota > Metazoa > Chordata > Amphibia > Gymnophiona > Ichthyophiidae > Ichthyophis > Ichthyophis bannanicus. Next base: position 1,241,020,008 of record CM066032.1, read on the forward strand.
AAAATATCCCATGCGTCTGGCAGTGGCATAAAAATTTGAAAGAAAAATTAAATCCAGCTGTATTGCGACCCATACTTGATACGTCAATTGAAGACACCACAGGACACACAAGATGCGGTGAATGTAATATCTGTCACATTTCCAGTGAAGTAACCTATTTTGAATATCATGGAGTTACATATTGATTAAAAAAGAAAACATCTTGCAATACTTGCTTTGTGGTATATTGCATTAAATGCCCATGTGGATTGATATATATAGGCAAAACAGTAAGATCTTTCAAAATCAGAATGAATGAACATCTCAGCAGGTTAAACTGCAAAACACGGGAGGCACCAATAGTGGCACATTGCTTGGAATTTAATCATAAATTTGAAGAACTGAATTGTTTTTGTATAGATACACTTTTAACTGGGAGGAATGGGAAATCTAGAGAACAAGCTTTACTAATTTGTGAGCAAAAATGGATTTATACTCTACGATCGGTTATTCTAGGAGGTTTAAATGCTTCAATTGATTGGGGGGTCTGCATTTAAGTAATAAAAGAATAAAGAAGAAATAACATCAGCTCTATATCAGCGAGAACAACAAAACAAATAAGATCTTTAGTGCGTTCAAGAAACCATGAAAAGAAAAATTTGGAGTGTTAAACAACATGATAAGGAGATTTATTGTTAATATAACCGAGAAATAAAATATACTTTAGTCCGAGGTATAATCAGTTATAACCTTTCCATCATTGTGGGTTTATGAAATCTAATAGGTTTCAATTGTGGAAGATTGGTAACGTAATGATAAAAGGTAACTGCTAAAGGAAAAGAAACTCCTTCAGCGAGCTCATTTAAACGTCATGGTTGATACCATCACGCATGCGCGGCGTCATTAGCAGCCAACAGGCTCAAAGGAACGCGAAAGAAAGTACAAGCCAAGAGCACTAAATGCTATTATATTGGAGGTATGTTGGGAATGTATTTCATAGATAGCTTGGTGTCTCATTAATACTTTGGATAAAGATGTGATTTGAAAGATTAAATTAAATTTGTTTTATTGATGGTGCTTTAACATAAAGAACCCCCCAGAAGAAACTCACGGAAGTGAAACGCAAATACGGCGCCAGGGAAAGGCGTTGGGGAAAGACAAAGATAACGAATGAAATGAATAAGTTAAGCACTTTATTAAATTTTTCAAAAGTTTTCTCAATATAAGAGTGACATAGTAAAGTTAGGAAAAAAAGATTAACGTATTATAAGTCACGAAGATGTATCTGGAACCATAAAATACAGAGGTCGTTGATGCAAAGTGGCACACAAGTTCAAGTCTAAGGGGCTTTTTTACAAAGCCGCAGTAGCAGTTCGCGGTCGTTATCGGAGCCGCGGCCCCATTGAAATCAATGGGGTCGTGGCTTCGATAACGATCGCGAACCGCTACCGCAGCTTTGTAAACAAGCCCCTAAGACTAAGTCTGAAAGGACGTGCTTTATAGAGTCTGAGGCCTCTAGTTCCTTAAAGATTAATCTTCCCAAATACTTAACGTTAATCTGGATATAATGTATAGGAAGTTACTCAGAATATAACAAATGGGAAGAAGTCTCATGCATTGAATGAAGATTTGAATAAGTGATAAATCACAATCTTAAAGGTAATAATAGAGTGGTGATCATTTTTTTGAGTGACAAAACTGGCCCTCTGAAAGCAGACCATTAATAAAGGGCAACAAAGTGGCAGCACAAAGCTGCCGCTTTTAAAATACTACCGCTGCTCCCCTGCCTCTCCCCCAAGACGGAATTGATGGCAGTGGGGAGTAGGCGACTTGGCGCAGTTGGTTGCTCCTGCCCCGATGGCTGCCTCTGTGAAAATGGCACTGCTTGAACCTTTGCGGTAATCTCGCAGTACTAGGTATTGCCAAGACTAGCAGTAAGGTTCAAGCAGCGCCATTTTCGCAGAGGTAGCCACTAGGGCAGGAACAAGAGGGGATTGCTTTTGTCATCCAGATCCCCTAAGGTGAGTCAGGGGTCTCAAGGAAGGGGGAAGGAGAGGGGGTGGGGACTGATCCTCAGAAGTTTGGTAAGGGTCAGGACTTCAGGGAAGAGGAGCCTGAGGGGGTTTTACAACATTTTAGCCTCAAGATGAGCTTGGAGAGCGATCGGGTCCACTTGGTCACTGGGAATTGGAGGTCTGGAGGAGACTCATATTTGGAACAATGTCAGGGCCAATCCAAAGGTATCAGATGCCCTAGGTTAACTTTCAGCCATGTACCCCCTTCTCCAGGATGTTGAAGACTCTACACATATTCCAGCATCTTCCTTTCCCACGTGGTCAGCATTTACCCTTCTGCTCCCCTATCCCCTCACAGAGTTAGCATTTCCCCTTCCACTTCATATTCCCTCCCATCCCTTTCCACAGTAGATCAGCATTAACCCTTCTTCTCTATACTCCCTCACAGGTGGCCAGCAGCTTCTCTTTCTCTCCCTACACCCCCATAATCTTTATTTTTTATTTTCTATTTATGCAATTTTTACAAATTAAACCAAGAAGTTAACAAAAACATCTTTGTACAGAATAGGGCAGAACAGTAGGACAAAAACCCAACCAGAAAATGTATACATTAAAATAGAAGAAAGAAAGCTCTGTCTGCCCACCACAGCCCAAAACAACCCAGGAGAGGAGGGGTAAATTTAGCAGAAAGAAACATATCATAAATCACATGAAAAGGAACTAGGTAAATCACTGGTAAACTATAACTCATGGCTCAACAGGTGTAGAGTCAACTGAGGCCTCCAAACGCCTTGCATTAACGAAGGCTAGCCACTGGGAGGGCTCATAAAAATATAAGAAACAGCTTGGTACTTCACCAAGCATTTAAATGGATGTTTAAGGAAAAAGAGCTCACCCAGCTGCAATACCCCACGTCACATCAGAAGAAATTCTCTGCGGCGGCATTGGGTGACTCTAGCCAGGTCAGGAAAAATGTTAATCTCAAAAGTCACTCCTTATCCAATAACTACTACTACTAAACATTTGTATAGCACTACAAGACGTATGCAGTGCTGCATAGACATATAGGAGACAGTCCCTGCTCATTAGAGCTTACAATCTAGTCAAGACAAACAACACAGAAGGTGCGGACAGGGATAAAACAAGGGGAAATGGTAAAGAAACAAGGAGATCCAAAAGCAGCAGCGAAGAGGTGAGTTTTCAGCCTGGATTTGAAAAGGGTCAGAGAAGATGCCTGGCGTACAGACACAGGTAGTTTGTTCCAGGCATAAGGTGCAGCAAGGTGAAAGGAGCGAAGTCTGGAGTTAGCAATAGAAGGGCACAGATAGAAGCAATTTGCCCAAAGAGCGGAGTTCCCGAGGGGGAGGGGGTGTAAGGAGAGATAAGAGAAGAAAGGTAGTGAGGAGCTGCAGAGTGAATGCATTTATAGGTCAGCAGGAAAAGTTTGAACTGGATGCGGAAACGGATAGGGAGCCAATGAAGTGACTTGAGAAGAGAGGTAATATGGGCATGACAAGGCTGGCGGAAGATTAGCCATGCAGCAGAGTGTTGAACAGATTGAAGGGGAGAGAGATGATTCAAAGGGAGACCAGCAAGGAGTAGGTTAGAGTAGTCAAGACGGGAGGTGATTAAGGAGTGGATAAGTGTTTTAGTAGTGTGTTCAGAAAGGAATGGGCGGATTTTGTTGATGTTATAGAGAAAGAAATGGAGGTCTTAGCTATCAGTGGAGGAGTGGCCTAGTGGTTGGGGCAAGGTACTTCAGGCTGGAAGGTCAGGGGTTCAAATCCCACTAGAGGACAGCAACCTTGGGCCGGAAGGACTGGGGTTTCTAGTCCCACAGGTGCTCCTTGTGGTCTTGGGCAAGCCACTTAACCCTCCATAGCCCATGTTCCCTGTAAAATAGTTATCTCCAAGTTATAATGGCCTGTTCAATGTAATTTCAGTTTGTTCAATGTAAACCACCTTGATATCATGAAAGGCGGTATATAAGAAATGTTAAATAAATAAATAAATAAATCAGATGGATGTGTGTGGAGAAGGAGAGAGAGGAGTCAAAGACAACCCCAAGGTTGTGAGCCAAGGAAACAGGGAGGAGTAGAGAGGAGGAAGAGGAGAGGAGGTTTTAGGGGGGAAAATAAGAAGCTCAGTCTTGGCCATGTTCAATTTCAAGCAGCAGTGAGACATCCAAGCAGCAATGTCAGAAAGGCAGGCAGAGATCTGGGTCTGGATTGCTGGAGAGATTTCAGGTGTAGAAAGGTAGATCTGGGAGTCATCGACATAAAGATGGTACTGAAAGCCATGGAAAGAGATGAGCGCACCAAGAGAGAAAAGGAGTGGACCCAAGACAGATCCTTGGGGTACACCAACTGAGAGCGGGATAGCAGCAGAGGAGAAGCTACCAGAACTAACACTGAAAGAATGATGGGAGAGATAAGAGGAGAACCAGGATAGTTAAAACCAAGCAAGGACAGGATATCAAGGAGAAGGTTGTGGTCAACAGTGTCAAAAGCAGCAGAGAGGTGAAGAAGGATGAGGATAGAGTAAAGGCCCTTGGATTTTGCCAGGAACAAGTCACTGGAGACTTTGGCAAGAGCCGTTTCAGTAAAGTGTAAAGGACAAAAGCCAGATTATAAAGGATCCAGGAAGGCATGAGAAGAAAGGGAAGTCAAGGCAGCGGTGGTGAACCGCGCATTCAAGTAGTTTAGAAATGAAGGGGAGGAGGGAGATGGGTCAATAATTAGAAGGACATGTAAGATCAAGTGAGGATTTCTTGAGGAGAGGTGTAACTACTGCATGCTTGAAGGCTGCAGAGACAGTTGCAGTGGAGAGCGATAGCTTAAGAATATGAGAGATGGAAGGGACAACAGTGGAGGAGATGGGGCTTAGGAGATGGGTGGGGATAGGATCAGAGAAGCAGGTGGTGAGTTTGGAGGAAGAAAGAAGGTGTGCAATTTCCTCTTCAGAGATCACAGAAAAGGAAGAGAGGGTAGCAGAGGTAGAGGGGGAGTTGGGAGTGAAGAGGGGGAGGAGAGGAAGGAGGGGAAATAGCTGACTTTGTGGGGAATTGGAGGGTGATCTTGTGGATTTTGTCATGAAAATAATCAGCCAGGGTTTGGGCAGAAAGGGAGGGAGGGAGGAGTCGGAGACGGAGGCACTTTAAGAAGAGAGCTGAGAGTAGTAAAGAGACGGTGAGGGTCAGAGGCAAGCAAGTTAGTCAGATGGACATAATAGTCTTGTTTGGCAAGAGCTACATGGCTGACTGGAAAGAGACAAGCATGAATTTGAAGTGTAGAAAGTCTGCAAGGGAGTGGGATTTGAGCCAAGCACGCTCAGCTGAACGGGCACAGGAACGTAGATAGCGATAGAAGGGCAAACGTCACCAATAGTGTACTAGGGACCACAGGTTCCTCCTGTGAGGACTCCAAAATCTCTGTAATATTAAATACATCAGAATGCCGAGCCTCTATACCTCCCCAAGGGGCAAATCTCCTTCCCCATGGCAAGTAAAACATCTTCACAACAGGAGGAAGTGATTCCCTTGAAACTGTCAGAACAATCATCAAATATTCAATAAATATATCTCTCGCAGATATATTAACAACATAAGAAAAATTAATCAATCAAAGGCTATTAGCTCTGGACATGTTCGCCAAATGTTCCAACTTAAGAGTACACCAAAGTAAGGTTCTTAACAAATGATTCCACTTGTGCCTCCAAAGATGCCACCTTAGGTCAAACCTCTGACACATCAGACTTAACCATATCAACAGTATTAGACAATTGTTCAATCTTGACAAAGTTCTCATTAACTTTAAAGGCAACAGATGATACTTGTGGCAATATGGCTTCCCCAAGCGACACTACAGCTGATCATATAGATTCCAATGAAAAGGCCTCACAATCACAAAAGAAGAAACAGTACCGGCCTGGCTGTCCCCTCCGTTCCTGCTGGCATCCCCGCTGGTATCATGGCTCCTCGCAGCTCCATACCCAGGTCCTCTGACTGGCTTCCGCCTGAAAGTGCCGTAGCCTGAGTGTGCTGAGGTTGTTCTGGGGCAGGCACACTCACCGCTTCACTCGGTCCTGTGATTGGCCCTCGCTGCTTACTCGACTTCAAAGTCAGGCCTTCATCGGGGAACTACTGACAGCACGCTGCTTTCGGCGCCTGCTACATATCGGAGGAGAGAGATGAAGACTCCAAAGCAGAAACCGGGCTATCCAGCCCCAAAGAGTCTGTGAGCGAAGTTACCTCCCCTAGCACCGGAGGACTTGGCAGTTGAGAAACGTATGTATCCAACGGACCAACTGGCAGGGGTTTGGGAGGGCAACAAAACCCCCTTCGCTTTCCTCTTCTTACCCATGAAACACAACTGCCTCAGACAAACCTAGCCACTGCCATCTTGACTAAGCCCCTCCCCATCTCTCTTTTTTCTCCCATCAGGTTCTTCCTACACCCCCAGAATCTTATCTCTATTTTTCTTTCCCTTCCATCTGACAGCTACAGCCACTTAACCTCTGTCCTCAGCCTTCTGCCCTTGGCTGCTACCTGAGGTCAGTCTTCGGGGGGTGGTAGTGGTGGATCTTTAAGCACAGGCCTACAACAGCACCTTGAATACTGTGTGAAACTCTGGTCAGTGTATCATAAAAAGGATGTAGCAGAATCAAAAAAGATACAGAGGAGAGTAACCAAAATAATAAAAGTAATGAAAGAATACCTCTACAAGGAAAGGTTTAAAATGTTTAGGGCCCTTCAACTTGGAAAAGAGACAGCTGAGGGGAGATATGATAGAGATCTATAACATAATGAATGGAGTGGAAAGGGTAAATGTAGATTGGTTGTTTACTCCTTCAAAAAGTAGATAGACTAAGGGACACACAATGAATCTACAATATAGCACATTTTAGACTAATCGGAGAAACTATTTTTTTAATCAATCTGAAATCAAATTCTGGAATTTGTTGCTGGAGGATGCAGTAAAAGCTGTTTGTGTAACTGAGTTTAAAGAGGATGGGACACGTTCCTGAAGGAAAAGTCCATAAACCATTATTAAAGTGGACTGGGGAAATCCTGAGATAAGCAGCATGGAATGTTTCTACCTTTTGGGAACCTGTTGGGTACTTGTCACCTGGATTGGCCACTGTTGGAAACTGGATACTGAACTTGATGGACCTTTGGTCTGACCCAGTATGGCATATGGTATAATTTGGCCTTACCTGCTGATTGCCTTTCCTTAAATCCCTCCAGTCCAGTCCAGACCAATGGGTTATACCTCCCAATCAGCAGGTGGAGACTGAACATGATCAGTTTTACTGAAGACAGCCCCTAAGGGCACTGCTCACTGGAAGCCAGGTTAGTAATGGAATCACAAAGCAGAATTTAAGCCTACCAAGACCAATGAGTCCTAACCAAACCAGACAAGGGCACCAAAAGAGCAGAACCCACCAAATCCAGAGCTAGGTGAACCATCACCACCAGGTCGCTCCAATGCTTTACAGGTCTCCTTAAACAGTCATACCCCAAAGCTCCGTGTTTGCATTCTCTGCCTTTTCAATTATCTGTTTTGACAAGATACCAGGAAGGAATCTCCCCTTTGACATATCCGTTTGCTTCTGTTCCTTTTTTGTTGTGTTTCTTTTTTTTCTCTCGTTCATCAAATATGGCAGTTGCCACTCTGACACACACACACCAGAGTCACGTGCAGACTACTGTCAACCAACCTCAGGCATGCCACCAGACACCACCCCACCCGGGCCAGATGCGCACTCAAACAGGGGGACCTGGACTGGATTGCAGGGATTCAAGGAAAAGCAATTAGCAGGTAAGGCCTAATTACACCTTCCAAATCATCCCTCCAATCTAGTCCAGACCAATGTGATGTATCATAGCAGTGCCACTTACTGAGAGGGACCTGTGAGGCTGGCCCGCAAGACCCATTCTCCAAAATGCATCTCCTCCTAGGCCCGGATATCGAGACAAAAGTGCTTGGCAAAGGCATGCAAGAACGCCAAGTAGTGCTCTACAAATCTTCCAGGGTGGCACCAGACTTGCCTCTGCCCAGGACACTGCCTGCACCCAGGTGGAATGTCCCCAGAAACCCGGAGGGACCAGATGGCACTTCAGGAGATAGGCCGACACAATCGACTGCTGCAGCCAACGGGCGATGGATGACTTGGGGGCCGCTGAGCCTTTCCACATCTCTCCGAACAGAACAAAAAGGAGATCTGTCGGAAAGGCTCTGTTTGACAAAGATATAGGCGGAGCACCCGCCAGGCATCCAGAAGCCGAAGACGTCTGTTCTCCCCCGCTGATCCATCAGACTGTAGCACGGGCAACCAAACAGGCTGGTTCACATGGAAGGCGGACACGACCTTTGGCAGAAAGGAGGGTACTGTGAGCAGGACCACCTTCTCCAGATGAAACACCAGAAAGGGCTCACGACATGAAAGGGCTTGAAGCTCTGAAATGTGACACATGGAGCAGACTTCCACCAGGAACACAGTCTTCAACGTAATGTCCTTCAACAAAGCCTCTTGCAGGGGCTCAAACCGCGCCCCCCATGAGTTCCAAAAGGACGAGGTTTAAGTCCCAAGGCAATATCACTGACTGCCTCGGTGGGCGCACCTGCTTAACTGCCCAAAGAAAACAGACACTATCTGCATTGACCGCCAATGACAAATCATGCACCTTGCTGCAGTAGCAGGCCAGTGCCGCCACCTGAACACGGAGTGTGCCAAGAGCCAAGCCTTTGTCCAGCCCAGCCTGCAGGAAATCCAGTATCTGCGGAACTAAAACTGAAAGGGAAACAATCCCCTGGGGTGCGCACCAGTTCTCAAAGATCCTTCAAACTCTGACATATGACAAGGAGGTCAAATGCTTATGGGCCTTAAGTAGTGTTGCCATTACCTCGGGGAAAAGCGTAGTTACTCACTTGTAAAAGGTGTTCTCCGGGAATAGTAAGAATCAGTCCTCACATATGGGCTCCATCTGAACTGACAGAACCCAAGTGGATTCACTCCCCAGCTTTCACAGAAAGTCTTTGGGAGTTATACCGCACATACATGGTTACCTTCACGCTCAAGGGTGCCATCTTACTTCAGTACAATGACATAGCTCAAACAAGCAGAAAAAGGAAAACCACAGGAAGGAGGGACGGTTGGGAGGACTGATTCCTGCTATCCCCGGAGAATATCTGTTACAGGTAACTACGTTTTCTCCAGGAACAAGCGGGAAGTCAGTCCTCAGATATGGGACTCCCAATCTACAGGCTACCAAAAAACTTGTAAAAAGCCACAGGCAACCCAAAAGGCAGACCGTAAAGGACAGCAGGGAGCGAGGGTTGGCTGGAAGTCCAGCAGTGCAGCACCAACATCGAAGATGCAATCCCCTCTCCAGTAGCCTGAACACAAAGGGCTGGAGGGAAGAAGTTGCCCTATTCCCCAAACAGATGACAAAGTACTGCCTGGACGAAGGCGCTATTATGCCATGAGCTCTCCTCCAAGCAGTAGTGTGCTGTGAAGGTATGGACCAAAGACCAGGTGGCGGCCCGACAGATGTCCAGCAAGGACACCAAGCACAGGTTGGCCACCAAGGCTGCCATGGCATGCACATTGTGCGCAGTGACATGATGTTCTATAGGAAGCCCAGCCTGCTGGTAGGCGAAGGAAATGCAGTCAGCCACCCACCGAGAGAGGGTGTTGACTGGGATCAAAAGGAGGCAAAGAGCTGCACTAAGCAATGGTGGGGCTGCGTCCTCTGGATGTAAAAGGACAGGGCCCTCTTGCAGTCAAGCGCGAGCAGGGAGGCCTGGGAAAGGTGGGTAGCACCACCTCCTGATTTAGGTGGAAGGCAGAGACCACCTTTGGCAGGAACTTGGGATGAGTCCTGTGAAATCTAGTATATGTTTATGTTTATGTTTATCAAATTTGATATACCGCTCAGACCCTAAGGCATAGAGCGGTTTACAATAATACATCATTTAAGGAAAGAAGAAAGGAACGCCATTTATATGATAGGATAGGGTAGAGGAGAGAGATAGTTAAATAGGCAAGAGGAAGAGAAGGACATAGAACAGCAAATATAGGGCGCATGGGCCACCAGTGCCTGCAGTTCGCTCATGCGCCTGGCCAAGGTGAGTGCCACTAGGAAGACAACCTTCCAAGACAGATACTTGAGATGACATGTTGCCAAAGGCTCAAAGGGGGGCCCATCAGCTTCCCTAAGCCCATGTTAAAGTCCCACTCCACCAGAGGCAGACAGATTGGAGGTTGGAACAGGAGTCCTCTCATGAAGTGGCCCACCAGAGGGTGCTCCGAGACAGGCTTGGACATCCACCAGGTGGTGGTGCGCCGCAGTGGCACAGAGGTGCACTCTCTGTGTTGGACTTTAGCCCAGACCCAGAAAGATGCAAGAGGTATTACAAGATGTCTTGCACCTCCTGAGACAGTAGGTCCAGAGAGCTCCCCAGTGGCAGTGGATCACTCCAAGACAGCTGCAGGAATAGGGGGAAGTAGGGTTGCCTGAGCTAACTAGGATCGATGAAGATGACCTAGGCCGCTTCTGCTTTTATCTTGAGGAGGGCCCATGGGACCAGGGGCATAGGCAGGAACGAGTACAGGAGGCCCATTGGACCAGGGGAGGAGGAAGGCGTCAGCTGCCTCCCATCCCCAAGCTGGCCTCCAAGAACAGAAGCATGGCAGTTGTGCATTCTCTGGACTGGCAAAGAGGTCTATCTCCGGGACCCCCGAGTGATGAAAAACCTCCCCAAGTACCAGTGGATTCAGCTGCCACTCGTGGGGCTGGAGGTCCTAGCTCAGGCGGTCGGCCAGTAGTATCCTGGCCTGGCAGATAAACCACCCTGAGGGAGATGTTCTTCGCTACTGCAAAGTTCCAGAGCAAACGGCCTCCCAGCAGAACTGGTACGAGCCTGTGTCTCCCTACTTGTTGAGGTAGTACATTGCCACTTGATTGTCCGTCTGGACCTGGACCACCTCTCCTGCGAGATGCTCCTGGAACACCCAGAGGGCCAGGTACACTGCCCGAAGCTCCAGCAAGCTGATCTGCAAGGCACTCTCCCCCGGAGACCAGGCACCCTGCATCTGCAGGTAATCGTAGTGGGCTCCCCAGTCCAACTTGGAAGTGTTGGTCATGAGGATGTGCTGTACTGGGGGATCCCAGAAAGGCAGACTGGCTCTGAGGATGACGGGGTTCTGCCAACAGGTAAGGGATGCCACCAGGGCTGGTTTGACTTGGACCCTGTCCTCCAGGTGTCCCAAAGCCTGCATCCACTGGGCCTGCCACATGTAGAAGCGGGCAAAGGGAGTGACGTGGACCATAGATGCCATATGCCCCAATCCTCAGGTGAAAGGGCTTTTACCCCAAAGTCTTCCTGTGGGAAGGGTCAAACGACTTTCTGGACAGCCTAGTTCTGGTCAGGAATTCTTTCTCTAGCTCGTCGGCCTTTTCCATCATGGCTTGCTGAAGAGGCTTTCTCCCCGGCAAGGGATGCCAGCCAACTTGTCCTGTACCCACTGCTCCAGGTCAGAGGACTGTAGCTAGGCAAGGCGTCTGGCACTAATGCCCACCACGGCCACATGGGTCACTGACTCGAAGGCATCGAAGGCCGCCCGAGATTGAAATTTTGGGCACTCCCTGACCGAGGAAACCAGAGACCGGAAGCATTCAAGGGGTTCACCCGACAGTCTAACTGAGAACCCGGTGAGCTCCTTTGCCAGATCCCTCAGGTACATGCCCATGTACAGCTGATATGCCTGGATCCAGAATGTGAACATGGAGCCCTGGAACACTTTCTCCCAAAGGCATCCGTGGTGCAGGCCTTCCTGCCGGGGGTGGCACCGAATAGTAAGTCTTCTGGATCTTAATGTGACGCATGGCTGACTCCACCAACATGGAATTGTCAGGCAGCTCTGTCTTTAGGAACTCCAGGCTCCTGCCAACTCGATACTGAGAATCGAGATGATGGTTCACAACCGGCACTGGCACCGGGCTTTCCCACATCTGGAACAACAGTCGTGCCAGGATGGGGGGTACAGGTACTATAAGTGCCTCCCTTGGGGGAGCCTCGAACTGGAGGATCTCGAGATCCTCGGTATGAGGCTCGTCCTTGGGTACCGCCACAAAGGCAAGGGCCTGGGACATCTCCCTCATGAACTCCACGAAGGTGAAATCCTCCAGAGAGGACTGCTAACGATGGTGTTGGAGGGAATGTCGTGGTAAAGGATGGTATCAGGGGACTCTTCCTCCAACTCCCAGGCCAACTTGGAGTCAGAGGAAATGTCAAGTGTTTGACACTCTCTGAGCTGACTTGGCATCAACGACGCCCGATGGCAGTGCCTGAAGATGAGTTGCGTCTTGAGTCAGATGCCGATGGAGTCAGCACCAATCAACCTAACTTCTTGAGGATAAGGGTATCCTCTGGAGATGTCCTCATCGAGGACGGTGCCAAGGTCGGCACCAATGACCTAGAGGTTCCGGGTATCAGGCCCCGCTGTGCCTTGAGAAATGCAGTGAAATTGTATTCCAGGGCGGCCATCCTGGCCTCAATGCCAAATGGCTCGGGTCTCGAAGACATAGAGCTCAGATCCAAGTCCCTCATCGGGGAATCACCAATAGTCATAGCGTTGGGGGACCTGACCCGATCCCTAATGCCATGGGAGTCTCCTCCTGCCAAGACTGCTTTGAGGGCTGCTCCCAGCCATCACCATCGGGTTGAGGACTCTGAGCCCTGGTCCTGGAGGTCTTATCTACCAGTCCAGGGTCAGAGCTTGCCTTTGGCCTCGATGACGTCCTGGACCCACGGGGAAGGTCCTCAAAGGAAGATCCCCGGTCTGAGGCTCTGCGACCCCGGAGCTCCAACCGAGCCGGGGCACACAATGATAAGTCGTTGGATGCTGGTGTAAAGGGCAGGGATTCTGCCCCCAACGCCGATCTCGAGGCAGACTTGCTGAAGAGCTCCCCCTGTCGCCTTTCACGCTCCTTCCGGGTCTTCGCCAACATCCGCTGGCAGAGCAGGCAGGTAGACACATTGTGGTCCACCCTGAAGCATTTTAAACATGTGGCGATCCATGCTGGACATGGTGCGATTGCACTTGTCACACAGTTTGAAATTGCTAATTGAAGACATAGCAGGAAAAACGGCCCCCATGAGGTCACACTCGGACATCTCGATCAGCTAGGCTGCAAGCAAAAAACCTGCATGCCAAAAAAGTAAAAGAAAAAGAGGTATCCAAGCAAAAACACGACGCAGAGGCAGTGGACTCGGGCGGCGGAAGGTGATCAGAAATGATCCCAGCAAAAAGCACAAAGTAAAACAAGATAACTAGGTGAGAAAAATTGACTTTAACCAGGGGGCACAGACAGCACGTCTGCAGGGCTCTGCGGAAAAAAGAAGACTGAGGTAAGATGGCACCCTCAGGTGGGAAGGTGATCACGCATGTGCGGTGCAACTCCCGAAGGCTTTCTGAAAGTTGGGGAGTAGATCCGCACGGGCTCCATCGGTGCCATCACCCATATGTGAGGACTGACTTCCTGCTTGTTCCCGGAGAATACTCCCTACCGCTCAATCTTGCCCTCTCAAGAGCCAAGCCATGAGCGAGAAACGTTCTACCTGGGGCATGCGCACTAATCCCTGGACCAGTAGCCCATTCCGCTCAGGGAGACGCCACTGGGCTCCCGCCCTCAGGCGAATGAGGTCCACATACCATGGTCTCCTCAGCCAATCCGATACGATCAACAGGACCAGTCCCTGGTGTCACCTGATAATGTACAGCATTCGCCCTATCAGGGGCCAGGGTGGGAAAATATAGAGGAGGCCCTCCCTTGGGCCATGGTTGAACCAGCACATCCAGGCCCTCCAACATGTGCTCGTAGCATCTGCTGAAGAAACAATTCAACTTGGCATTGGCCGCTGAGGCCATCAGGTCCATGATCGGCTAACCCCAGCACTGAACCAGCTCCTGAAACACCGAGTCTGCCAAAGACCCCGGGTCATCTGGTGGCAGCTCAGGAAATCAGCTTGCATTCTCCTGGCCAGCCATGTGTGCTGCTGATAAGGCCAAGAGGTTCTCCTCCACCCACTGAAGCAGTGGAGCCGACTCCTCCATGAACGGCACGCTGACCATGCCCCCTCTGGTGATTGGTGTAGGCCACTGTCGTTGTGTTGTCTGAGAAGACCTGCACTGCCTGACCCTTCAGGAGGTTTGTGAAGTGGCAGAGTGCCCTGAACACTGTCCGGAGCTCCAGCCAGTTGATCGACCAGGCTGATTCCTCCACTGACCAGAGAGCTTGAGCAAACTGATCCAGACAGTGCGCCCCCCCCCCAACTAACGAGGCTGGTATCAATCATCATGGTCACCCAAGTGGGTGTCTCCAGCGGAAGGTTGGCTGTCAAGCCCGGAGAGGAAAGCTTACACTTCTGGCTTCCCTTCACCTTCCCCAGGCATGGCAACCTCCACGTGAGAGGATCAAACTGAGAGGACCAACGTGACAGCAGAGCGCACTAAAGGGGTTGCATGTGAGCCCATGCCCAGGCCACCAGGTCTATGATTGATGCCATAGACCCCAGGAGTTGCAAGTAATGCCATGATAAAAGCCAGATCATCGCAAGGAAGAGATGCACCTGCTCCCACAGCTTCCCGGCGTGCGGGCCATCAGGTCCTCCCTGGTATTGAATCACGCCCCAAGTATACCAGCACCAACTGGTTTTTGTCAAGTTTCACGACGCAGCCTAAGCTGTGTAGAAGCACTACTAACCAACTGGTGGCCTGCTGACTCTCTTCGCCAGACTTTGCACCGATGAGCCAGTCGTCCAGATAAGGATGGACCAGGATGCCATCTCGGCGAAGAGCTGTCGCTACGACCACCATCACCTCTGTGACCATATGAGGCACAGTGGCTAGGAACAGCAGCCTGCAGAACTAGAATGCCCCATGGGCACCACGAACTGCAGGAAGCGCTGATGCTTGTTGCGGATTGAAATGTGGAGATACACCTCCATAAGATCCAGGGTGGCGAGGTACTCACCCTTCTGTACCAAGGCAATCACGGAGTGCAGCGTTTCCCTATGGAACCACGGCACACACAGCGACCTGTTGACGAACTTGAGGTCCAGGATGGGCTGAAAGGCACTCTCTTTCTTTGGTATGACTAATTAGATGAAACAGACCCGCGCTGATCTAGCCGCATCGGGCAGATGGCCCACAAATGCAGCAACCTGTCCAGGGTCCCCCTGGACTGCCGCCTGCTTGACCAGGGATTTTCAGGGCAAGATGAGAAAGCCCTCATGGACGGGCCATGCCAATTCCAGTGCATAACTGTTCCGCACAATCTGCAGCACCCACTGGTCTGGCATGACCTGGACCCAGGCGGAGTAGAAGAGCCAGAGCCGGCCCCAATCTGCTCCTCGCTTCATTGGGGCTTCTTGGAAGAGCTGGCAGAGGAGGGGAAAAATCCTCTCCCCACTCTGCAGCTCTGAAAGAACAAACTGCCCCTAGCGGGATAACAATCGCACTGGAAGGGAGTGAAATGAGTCACCCGGAACCTATGAAAGTCCCGGGACTGCACTCTGGCGGCACCCACCACTTTAGTTCCCCTGGGTTTGTCCTCCGGAAGCTGGCCACCTTTGGAGTCTCCCAGGTCATTAACCAACTTCTCCAGGGCTTCGCCGAACAACAACTTGCCCTTGAATGGCAACTTGGTGAGGCCAACCTTAGAGGAGACATCCGCGGCCAAATTACGGAGCCAAAGGAGTCTCCGCACTGCCATCACCAAGGCCGTGCTTTTGGAGGAAACCCTAACCAGATCATAGAAGGCATCTACCATGTATATGGCCCCCGGCTCCAACAGGGAACTCTTGTGCCCTGGTCCCGAGTCCATCAGCCCTTGAGCCCAAAGGAGACATGCCCTGGCCACATTCGCACCACAAAGGGTCTGAAGGGTGCCTTCCTGAGCATCATCTCCAGCTTGTGATCCTGCGCATCCCGCAGGGCAGCGCCTCCGACCACTGGGATCATGGTCTTCTTGATGACTACTGCCATCAGGGCCTCCATCTTAGGGAGCTTAAGAAACTCCTCTGGGGCAATCAGATACAGGCGAGACATAGTGTGAACCCCCCTTCAGGCTAGACTCCAGTAACTCTCACTCAGCGTCTATCATTTGTTTAATAGCCTTGTGGACTGGGAAAAAATCCTGGAGGGAATCTGAGCCCTTGCAGGAGCGTATCCTCCAGCACCAGCTCCTCCGTGGCTGGGTCCGCCATCAGATTTAGGGCTCCCAGTGAACGAGAGATAAGTGAAGCCAGCCCCTCTCCCCAAAAAACATGCACCACGGTGGGTTCATTGCCCAGCAGGTGATCGCCTACTTCCACCTCTGGGCCGAAGTCCTATCCCTAGTCCGCTTCGGCTCCCTCTGCCACCTCCACAGAGGCTGGGGAACCCGTAGTGCCTGGCTCGTCCAGGCAGTCCACCTCAGAGGCCCTCCGTTTTCTCTTCGCCGGTGGGGCCTCTTCGACCACTGCGAGAGCTCGCAGATCCCGTGTGGTGTTCTGCACCTATGGTTCCATAATACTCCCCACCAACTGGCCCTGCTTAAGGCAGAAGGCCTTGTGGAGAAGTAAAACAAATTCTGGGGAGAAAGGCAAAGCCGCCTCCCCCGCGGTCAGTTGTTCAGCATAATGGCACTTTTTGGACGTGGCCTTGCCACCTGAGAATTTGCTCGCCTCGTTCTTGGCCTTTCCACCCTCCGCACGGCCCAAAATGGCCGATTTTGGCATCAAAACAGGCACATACAGTGGGGGAGGGGTGCCCGAAGAGTCAGCATCCTCTTCAGCGCATTGTGATGCCTGGAGCACCTGCT
Organism: Ichthyophis bannanicus; assembly: GCA_033557465.1. Lineage (NCBI taxonomy): Eukaryota > Metazoa > Chordata > Amphibia > Gymnophiona > Ichthyophiidae > Ichthyophis > Ichthyophis bannanicus. The sequence goes on from CM066032.1 coordinate 1,241,036,871, forward strand.
CTGCCGTCTCCTCCGAGCAAAGACGGCAGAGTACGGCGGCAGAAATTGTGCCTCTGCAAGCCCCACAGAGAGGTTTAGCTAAGGCCATAGCACATGGTCATACACTCACAGACTAACCTTCACAGGGGATCTTCCGACTGCAGGCCGATGACTGAGGGTGAAGAGACAGAGAGGAAGAGAATTCATCCCCCTCCGAAGCACCCCGACGAGCGAAGGAGACCGGCGGGAAAAGGCACCCATACACACATGCAACACACACACTCACACAAGGCAGTCGCTGAAGCACTGAAAACAGAGACTATAGGGAGGGGCCCAGGGCTCCCAGGTGTTTACCCCACTGCATGAGAGGCCATCACCACACAGGAGCAGTTTGCGTTACTCCCCGCTAGACAGCAGCAGGTCCGGGACAAGGGAACCCTCTTCTCAGCACTCAGTAAGGCACCTTCACGTGCTCTCACTTAAAATTGTCTCCTTTTTCATTTTTTGTATTACCTCACTTAAAAGGAAAGCACAAGAAAGAAAAGCTCTGATGACCTCAACCCTTACTCCAACCCAAGGAAGGAAGATAAGGCTTGATTCAGCTGAGTGGTCCAGGACCAAGGTCCCAAGATCCCTCAAGTATAGCTCAGAGCAAAGGGAGCTCCCCCACCTGCTGGAAAATGAGCAATACTGACTTGGCCTCCGTGGGCAGTGCCTTTAGCGGCTGTCGTCAGTAAAACTGATCATGCTCAGTCTCCACCTGCTAGTTGAGGGGCACAACCCATTGGTCTGGACTGGACTGGACTGGAGGGATGATTTGGGACATGTTCTGATCAACAAACCCCACCTGCAACACCCGCCATCCATGCATTTGCAAACAACTTATATGGTCTGTGAACCAGAGAGGTATGTCAAGTTAGTAAATCTTTTTTCCACTCACCTCTGCACATCCATGGACATGCATAAGAACATAAGATATGCCATACTGGGTCAGACCAAGGTCCATCAAGCCCAGTATTCTGTTTCCAACAGTGGCCAATCTAGGTCATACGTACCTAGCAGTTTCCCCAAGGGACACAGGTTCCACAATGCTTGTATTGGTTCAAGCATTGATATCCTGGGTCCCTTCTTAATAATGGTTTATGGACCTTTCCTCCAGGAACTTGTCCAAACCTTTTTTAAACCCAGCTACACTAACAGCCTTTACTACATCCTCCGGTAACAAATTCCAGAGTTTGATTACACGTTGAGTGAAAAAATATTTTCTTTTATTAGTCTTAAATAGTTTACCCTGTAGCTTCATTGCATGTCCCCTAGTCTTTCTATATTCTGATAAGGTAAACAATCGATCTACGTTTACCCGTTCCACTCCGTTCATTAATTTATAGACTTCTATCATATCTCCCCTCAGCCGTCTCTTTTCCAGGTTAAAGAGCCCCAACCTTTTTAGCCTTTCTTCATAGGAGTAGCCTTCCATCCCCTTTACCATTTTGGTGGCTCTTCTCTGAACCTTTTCTAAAATCGCTATATCCTTTTTAAGATACGGCGACCAGAATTGCACACAATATTCAAGGTGCGGTCTCACCATGGAACGATATAGAGGCATTATAATATCTTTTGTTTTATTTTCCATTCCTTTCCTTATCATACCTAGCATTTTATTTGCTCTCTTGGCCGCCGCTGCACACTGGGCCGAGGGTTTTAACATGGTATCCACAAGGACGCCTAAATCTTTTTCTTGGGTGGTGGTTCCTAATGTGGAACCTTGCATCGTGTAACCATAGTTTGGGTTGTTCTTCCCTAGGTGCATAACCTTGCACTTCTCCACATTAAATTTCATCTGCCATTTTGATGCCCAGTCTTCCAATTTATCAAGATCCTCTTGCAATTTTCCACAATCCTCCTGGGTTTTAACAACTTTAAATAGTTTTGTGTCATCAGCAAATTTGATAACCTCACTCGTTATTCCACTTTCCAGGTCATTTATGAATATGTCAAAAAGCAGCGGACCCAGCACAGATCCCTGGGGTACACCACTATTCACCTTTCTCCATTGGGAAAATTGGCCATTTAGCCCTACCCTTTGCTTTCTATCTTTTAACCAGTTCCTGATCCACAGTAGTACACTGCCTCCTATCCCATGACTCTTTAGTTTTGCCAAAAGTCTCTCATGAGGGACCTTGTCAAAGGCTTTCTGAAAGTCCAGATACACAATATCAACCGACTCACCTTTGTCCACCTGTTTATTCACTCCTTCAAAAAAACATAACAGATTAGTAAGACAAGATCTTCCTTGTCTAAAGCCATGTTGGCTGTCTCCCATTAGGTCATGACTATCTATATGCTGAGTAATTTTATTCTTTATGATGGTTTCTACCATTTTTCCCGGTACTGATGTCAGGCTCACCGGTCTGTAGTTTCCCGGATCACCCCTCGAACCCTTTTTAAAAATTGGTGTTACATTGGCGATCCTCCAATCCTCAGGTATTAGAGATGATTTTAATGATAGTTCACAGATTACTGATAGCAGGTCTGCAATCTCAAATTTCAGTTCTTTCAACACCCTTGGATGTATACCATCCGGCCCAGGTGATTTGCTACTCTTCAGTTTATCTAATAGTTGTAAGACATCTTCCCGATGTATCGATATTTCCTTCAATTCTTCCACACCTTTAAATACCACTTCAGTCGTGGGTAACATCCCTACATCTTCCTCAGTAAAGACCGAAGCAAAGAATTCATTCAGTCTCTCCGCTATCGCCTTGTCGCCTCTTAGTGTTCCTTTAACCCCTTTATCATCTAATGGACCAACTGACTCTCTCACGGGTTTTTTGCTACGAATGTACTTGAAAAGGTCTTTATTTCGCGTTTTTGCTTCCGCAGCAAGCTTCTTCTCACATTCTCTCTTTGCCTGCCTTATCAATGCCTTGCATTTGACTTGCCAGTGCTTGTGCTGTTTCCAGGTTTCACCATTTGGCTCTTTTTTCCATTTCTTGAAAGATGCTTTTTTGGCAACAACAGCCTCTCTGACCTCAGCTTTAAACCATGCTGGCAATTTTTTAGACTTCCTTCCACTTTTCTTAAAGCGTGGAATACAGCTGGTCTGGGCTTCCAAGATAGTATTTTTCAACAACACCCAAGCTTGATGTACGTCTTTAACCTTTGCAACTGCTCCTTTTAGTTTTTTCTTAACTGTTTTCCTCATTCTATCATAGTCTCCCTTTCGAAAGTTAAAGGGTAGTACTGTGGATTTCCTTACTATCCCTCCTCCACTAATTAAATCAAAGGCGATCATGCTATGATCACTATTGCCAAGTGGCCCCAACACCCTTATCTCTTGCACTACATCTGGTGTTCCACTAAGGACTAGGTCTAATATTGCTTCCCCTCTGGTCGGTTCATGAACCAGCTGCTCCAAGAAGCAGTCATTTATTTCATCTAGGAACTTTATCTCCCTAGCATGTCCTGTTGTGACACTGACCCAGTCGATGCCGGGGTAATTGAAATCACCCATTATTATTACTGCACTGTAACGTTTGCTAGCTTCCTTGATTTCTTTGAGCATTTCATCATCCATTTGTTCATTCTGGCCAGGCGGACGATAGTACACCCCCACTGCCATCGCCTTCCCCTTTTTACATGGAATTTCAATCCATAGAGATTCTACAGCAAATTTTGTTTCTTGCAAAACTTTAATCCTTTCTGATTCAATGCCCTCTCTAACATAGAGCGCAACCCCTCCACCAATTTGATCAGCTCTATCATTTCGATATAGTTTGTACCCAGGTATCACAGTGTCCCACTGGTTGTCCTCCTTCCACCATGTCTCTGATATTCCAATCATATCTAACCTCTCGTTTAGTGCTATATATTCTAACTCTCCCATCTTGTTTTGTAGACTTCTAGCATTTGCATACAAGCATTTTAGAGACTGTATTTTATTCATATTAATTTGGCTATTGGTAGACATGGGTAATTTGGGATCTTTAAGCACTGTCTGCTCCATACTCGAGGGCATTTGGGCTACTTTACTCTTTTTTGGAACCTCTCTACTTTTTGTAGTATCCTTCAAGGATACATTCTTCCGAACCATGCGCTCTTGGACGACTGTCGGCTTTCCCCTATTATCTAGTTTAAAAGCTGCTCTATCTCCTTTTTAAAGGTTAATGCCAGCAGCCTGGTTCCATCCCGGTTAAGGTGAAGCCCATCCCTTCGGAAGAGCCCCTCCTTTCCCCAGAATGTTCCCCAGTTCCTAACAAATCCGAACCCCTCATCTCTGCACCATTGTCTCATCCACGCATTGAGACTCCGGAGCTCTGCCTGCCTATTGGGTCCTGCGCGTGGAACGGGAAGCATTTCGGAGAACGCTACCCTGGAAGTTCTGGATTTCAACTTCCTACCTAAAAGCCTAAATTTAGCTTCCAGAACCTCCCTACCACATTTTCCTATGTCATTGGTACCAACATGTACCAAGACAGCAGACTCCTCCCCAGCACTATCTAAGACCTTATCTAGGTGGCGTGTGAGGTCCGCTACCTTCGCACCAGGCAGGCATGTTACCAGGCGATCCTCACGTCCACCAGCCACCCAGCTATCTACATGCCTAATGATCGAATCACCAACTATAACTGCTGTCCTAACCCTTCCCGCATGGGCACTTGGCCCTGGAGAAACCTCCTCGGTGCGAGAGGGGTTTACATCACCTGGAGGACAGGTCCTAGTTACAGGATCACTTCCTGCCACACCAGGGTGATGCTCTCCTGTCACGTGACCTCTCTCCTCCATGGCAACAGGGATGCTGCCAGACTGGAGGTGGGACTTCAGGACTATATCCCTGTAGGTCTCGTCTATGTACCTCTCTGTCTGTCTTATGTTTTCCATAGTCCATAGTCCATAGTCCATAGTCCATTACAATAACACTCCCAACTCAATCAGATATACTAAAACCAGTTTCTTACCCTCACAAACACACCCCACTCACTTATTCCATACAGTCAAACACATCACATCTAGCAGTCACTCAGGAATGTTTCAAATACACTGCAATCACTCATTCACTATCACACAGTCACACACTCAAACACACCACACCTACTTCTCCACCCAACACACTGCACTAAGTCACTCTAGGTATGCAGTTATACAGTCAATATGCCTGAGGCATCTGATTCCAGGAATATAACCTCATAATTGTTGCAAATGTACCTGCACTTATTTGTAAACAAGTTGTATACTGTTGTTGAATCTATTTGTATGAGAAATAAAAGTATTTACTTTTGCATAATTCTGATATTTTCAGCGTATCATTTTAAAACCTTTTGGCACATAATTCCTTGGGTGTAAAGGAACCTTTCTTATATATCCTTCCCTTTCCTCAGAGGTGACTGTAGGTAGATAAGAGAAACAGGATTTGAATACTGGAGGCTAATTTTCTTCCCATTTTCCACAGGTCTCTAGGATCCTGTCAGCTGCTGTACTTCTGGCACCAGGCCACCTGCTGTCCACTTCCTCCACTGTCCTAAACCTGTACAGACTTTTCCTCTTTCCCTCTAGTTCTAGCACTTTACTCCTCCTTCCACCCCTGGAGTTAGGCAGAACCAATACAAGGTAGTCAGGCAGGACTGACATGTGGGATGCATAGGGGCCAGGAGCAGGTTATCCTTGGCCAGAAAATCTGTGTATGCAGTGGCCTTCGTTCTCTATTTTTATCCATCTCTTCTCCTGGCTTGCTGCAACAATTAAAACACCTGCATTTTCCCCAGCCACCTGTCTCTGATCTGCAGGTGGCTTTTGTTATGTATGTAATCAGTGCCTAGTGACTGACTGGGAGTAAGTGATACATTTTTGGCCACAGAGTGCAGTTAGCGAGGTTAATTACTTGTAATGGGGGTTCTCCGTGGACAGCAGGATAAGCCAGCCACACCTGGTGACATTATCCGACGGCGCCAAGACAGAAGTACTCTCCATAGCTCAGAAGGGCATGAGCCAACTGGCCCTACGACCGGGACCGTCCCTAGCTGGCCAGTTTCAGTTCTTCCACCTTGCCAGCAAGACAGACCTCTCTACTTTCCAACTGAAATCTACCTAATACAGACTTATTCTGAAGAAAAGAAGATGAATTGCTCACCTTCAGCTATGCTGAAGCCTGGTTTTAAGAAGTGCCCTGTGTGCTTCAAACAAATTAGCAACTTGGACTCCCATGACCAATGCCTTTGCTGTCTGGGTAGGGACCATCACGTCAAAGATTGCCCACACTGTGCACAGATGTCACCGAGAGCATGGAAGTCCCGCGAGCATGCTCTTCAGGACTTCCTCACTCTAGCATCTCCTCCTCTGGTGGCAGATTCAGAGCCCCACAGGCCAGCATTAGCAAAACCATCCTCCAAGGAACTGGTAAAAGACTCTGCAGCAGCTCAGGACACACCTGTTCAGGCCTCCGTCCTCGGCCAGCTCTCCCTGCACCTGCCTTCTCTCCACAAGGCGTCCGCTGCCAGCCCCTCAGCTGCTGATGCTCCCAGCGCTACTCTGGAGGCCCCCAGCACACGTGGACATGGCCATATTGCCCATTCTGGCCATGCTTTCTTCTTGCCTGCTCTCGCCGATGCTCTCCTCATTGGACAGCTCCCAGTGGTCTCCGACCCCATGCAACCATTAGGCAGCAGCACAATAACGACAGAAACTCTCACCAGGCCCCCTCTGTGCCGACAGGCAGGACCTAAGCAGGTATTCTCTGCTCTGCCCCTGCCACAGTAACACACTTGGTGAAAACTCATGGGGCTTGGGAGGGACCAAGGCGGAGGACTCTGTTTTGGTAGTGGTTCCCTTTGGATCCTCTGTGCCTCTTTGGGAACCTGCTAGGTACTGATGCCCTGGGTTGGGCACTGTGGAAACAAGATGCTGGGCTGGCTGGACCTTGGTCCGACCCCGCATGTCCATCATGCATACATATATTTGTGTTTGCTTGTTTGTTTGTTTATTTCCCCTTAGCTGTGAGCCCATGGAGTTGGATTCTGGGTATACTGCAGTGGGCATGATGCCCCAAAAGAGCCCTAAGTTGAGTAGTGATCCTCAGGGCTTCACAAGCGAGAGGTTGCCTTGGAGTGAGCATGGGGAGTATGTGACTCTAATACCCTGCTGGTTTCTGCCAGGGTACCCAGCTAACATCTGTTGAGGTGGTGTTCCTGGGCACCTGGCTACCTGGTCAGGGTCAGCATATGGAGCAGCAGCTGCTCTTTGGAGGCAAGGGCAGTGCTGCTGAGTCCGAAGGGGAAGGGCCTGAGAAAAGCAGAGTCCCAAATATGATGAGGGGCTGAGGGGAGTTGGGAAGCAGAGCCCTAGACATGATGGTGTAGACTACACTCGCATCTTGTCTCCATTGGTAGGAGCCCCAGCTCCAGATGAAGGCGTGGAGTCCTTTCTATTTTTTATTTATTTATTTATTGTCTACCTCTATATTTGGGGCTGGCTCTCTTTGGACAAACTCAGCGGTCATCCCATCTGGAGCAGAGGCTGGGGTCCTGCTGGGGGAATGCACAGGAACCTAGTCAGGCGACGTATTCCCTCTGTGGTAGGTGTAATTGGTGAAGCTTTCCTCATATGTGTGCTCCAAGCCTCAGAGCTTTTCCCATGGGACCCTACCAGAGGAGGAGAGCGTGATTCTGAACACTGGGTATGTCTGCCAAGTGGTGGCTGAGGTTCTTTCTCTGTGTGCTCTAGGAGTTGTGGATGCCATTTTTCAACACTCTTAGATGCTGAGCCATGGCACCAGGTCATTCAATCCAGTGCCCCCTGTGGTCTCTGCTGGCCGAGAATAGCCGATTGGCCCTGAAGGATCCTGCATTGGGTCCTTGGGGCCTGGTGCTAATATCCCTGCTCGCAAAAGGCAAGGTACAGTTTCGAGAGTGGTCATAGCAATGCGTGCCCTGTGGTCAATGCGCAGCTCCTGGATTTCATTGGCCGTGTAACTGGAGGTGGATTGCCAAGCCTTTCTTTGAAGGTCACAAGAAGTGCTGGGAAATCAGACCCTGGTCTTTGGTTACAGAGGCCAGAGCTCTAGTCCTTAGCCTACCTCTCTTGACCCTTTGTGGGCAGGCATTCACTGAAGAGCCACATGCATCTGGGCCACATGGGTGTCTTCATAGAAGACTGAGGAGAAAACCTCCTTTTTTTTTTTTTTTTTTGCACAGAGGTAGGCACGAGGTCTGTCTGCTCCTAACCTCCCTTGCAGACCCTGAGATATTATGCAGCAAACTCTCACCCATTGGGGGAACTGATCCTGGGATCCTGATGCCTTTTTGTGCGTAGTTTAGCAGGATGATAATCTGCATGAGTTCATTATACCTTCATTTCTGCCTTACTATGTTCATTACCAAAAACAAGAAATTCCAGGAAAAAAAACAAAAACCCCCCCTAAAGCAAAACCATGGTGCAAAAATACTTTTTTTGTCGGAATATGGCAACAAAGTACCGGGAATTCAGTCCAGGTACTGCTGTGGCAATTCCTTTTATTAAAGATGTGGATAAAAAATTTTTTCAAAATCCAAAAGACTTAGCTTATATTCGTGCTGCTCTTCACACTGCCAAAATTCGCCAGCCAAAACTCAATTGCGACGTGGCTCCACGTTTCGGGTGTAGTGTCAAATGTAAAGAACTTAAACACCCTGCTTCAGGCCCATCCACACTGGCAAAAGATCAAAGCTTGAATGAAACAAATTCGGAGGTGTAACGCACCAAATAGGCATCGGCGTCTGATGTCAGCTGTCAAGAACTGCTCAAATCCACCAATCGCAGAAGAGGGACAACCCCCCTAAAACGGGGGGAAACCCACTAAAACAGGGAAACCCCCCTTCAGCATAAGCTATCAAAAACATAATGACAGTCACAAGATAGTATGCCAGTCCACCTGGAGATTAAGACCATGAGGGGCAATCGAGTCCAAAGAATATATCCAACGTTGTTCTCGCCATTGAAGGCGCTGCTCTCTGTCGCCACCCCTAGGATCAATAGGGACATGGTCTAAAATTCTCCAGCGCAGCGAGGAAAAATCACTATGTTCATTAGCATGCACTGCACCACTATGGCTTATCATTCACTCCCTAGAGTTTTAATGGGCACCTTAACCGTTAGCTATCTTTATTGAATATGCCCCTACATATTAAAAAATATTATAGAACCAAAATTTTAAAAAGCAAAAAAATGAAGAGCCTGATATTCAGCGCTTGAAAAGAGCATAGCCATTGCTGCTGAATATTAACCTTGGATATTCAATGCCGGGGCAATATCTGGCCTCCGGCATTGAAAATCCAGGTCGCCGCACAGTCCGGAAGTTAACCAGACAGTGGCAATATTGAACCGCTGATTGATTAGCTTCCGCAGGTAAAGTTAGGTCAGCCTTTGCCGTGCCTAACTTTACCCACAGGTCGCTAACTGTGCAGCAGGCTCAATATCGCTATTACCCAGTTAGTGACGGGTGCTGCTTCTGCTCTGGAACGCCCACGACATGCCGCAATGCTAACCGCATAGCACTGGGGTGTGTAGCAGTGGCACCCGTCGATATCCAGCAGCACTAACTGTGTTAGTGCTGCTGAATATCACGCTAAATGGCATTTACACGGTGTGCAGGTCTGCAAACTGTGTAAATGCCTTTGAATATTGGGCCCGAAACAAATTGGGAAAGCATATGGACCCCGGCTCATGGAATTCTTTCCAATCCTTTGTGCATATGCGTGTGTGTTTGTATCTGTGTTATCTTTGTATGTTTCTGACCTAATGAGGGAAGGGGTCCCACAGTTTAAATGGGGTGATTTTTAAACATTCTGTAAATTTGAAAGGAATAATAAAATGAAATGAAGTGTTAAAAGATAGATTTCACTGTCAACAGATTTGAAAGGATGTGTTTTATATTTAAACCACAAGCTGCCACTGTACCAAGGCAACAGGTACTGTCATGCTTCTCCAACACCAGGAGGCAGCACACACAGCATCCAGTAGCCAACTAGATGGTTCAGTCACTAGGTTTACTGTATACAGCAACTATTAAAAAAGCTATATGGTTCAGTGACAAGGTTTCAAAGCAGAATTTACAATAGACAAGAAGGAAAACCATGCAGAACCTTGTTCAAGGAATTCTTTCTTTCCCTTTCTGAATGTGTGCCCATGTGTTTGCATTAGTGTTGCTTCTGTGTGTCTAGAGAGGATAGGAGTGGGACAGTCTGATTAGAATGGTACCCAAACATTCTGTTGGTTTGGAAAGAATAATAAAACCAAGTATAATAATATATCTACCTATTAGATGCTACTGTCAAACAATTTCAAATAACATATTTTACTGTTTAACCAAGGGTGCCATTTTCCTCAGGAAACAGATATTAATATGGTTCTCCACCACTAGCTGGAAGTCCACAAAGCAACCAGTAACAAATTAACAGTCATACACCGCAACCATTAAGAAAGCTATAAACTTTGGTCACTAGATTTTTCAATAGAATTTACAATATACAAAATGAAATACCCACTATTGACTAAGTCAATGTCGCATCAAGACATACTAAGGAGATAAAGTTTCTAGATGAAATAAATGACTGCTTCATGGAACAGTTGGTTCAAGAACCGACACCAGGAGAGGCTATTTTAGACTTAGTCCTTAGTGGAAGGCAGGATCTGGTGAAAGAGGTAATAGCGTTGGCACCACTTGACAACAGTGATCATAACATGATCACATTTGATTTAATAAATGGAGAGAGAACAGCAAGGCAATCCATTGTGCTGGCATTTAACTTTCAAAAGGAAGACTATGATAAAACCAGGAAAATGGTTAAGAAAAAAACTAAAAGGAGTAACTACAAAGTTTAAGAGTTCACATTAGGCATGGGCATTGTTGAAAATACTATGTTGGAAGCCCAGACCAGTTGTATTGCAAGCTTTAAAAAAGGTGGAAGGAAGGCCAAACGATTGCCAGCATGGTTTAAAGGTGAGGCTGTTCTAGCCAATAAAGCATCTTTCAGAAAATGGAAAAAGGAACCAAATGATGAAAACAGGAAACGACATAAGCACTGGCACGTTAGATGCAGGGCACTGCTAAGGCAGGCGAGAGAATTTGAAAAGAAACTTGCTGTTGGGAAAGTTTTTATTGTATGTTTTTGCTTCAAGTATATTTCGTAGCAAAAAAATCTGTGAGAAAGTCAGTTGAACCATTAGATGACAGAGAAGTAAAAGGGACACTAAGGGAGGACATGGCCATATTGGAGAGACTGAATGAATTCTTTGCTTCGGTCTTTACTGACGATGTAATAATCCAGATACAAAAGCACAGCCCACTCACATAAAGTCCAGCAAACAAGTCCAGAGCGAGGCAAGCTTTCTGGAGAAACAGGGGAATACCAGTCACCCAACATTGCCGTATTTCGGCAGAGCCTTTGTCAGAGGTAAAAAGTTCTAAAAATCATATTTAAAACAATATAATTAAAACCTCAGCATATAAAATAAAGCGTGATGAAAACTAAAAATAACTCAAGGGACTTAAGATAAAAACAGCTAGAATCAATGAGAAAACATTCAGGTTGTATATAAGGGGAAGATTCCTACTCTAATGATAACATAAATAATCCATATTAAAAACATTAATAATCATATATAAGAGAAAGACTAAAAACAAACATTAATTATTAAAAATATAATCAAACTCTGAAAAGGCATTAAAAAGAATGATGCTTTCAAATACTGAGGAACATATAAATCTAAGTTGTGACTTACTTCTTTCCTGCTCATCTATCTTTTCTCCGCCTCTCCCTGTCCTGTCTGAATAATGGCGTTCTTTTCCTTTTCTCCTTTTATTGATTATATTGTACACTGCCCTGACGCGCTTGCTTGGGCGGTATATCAAGCAATGATTAAAGATAAAGATATATAAGAATATTAAAATAATAATAATAATGTAATGAAAGTACAAAAATAGAAAGACATCTGTATAATTCAAGTAAGAATAAGCATGGAAATCAGAGGGAGGCACAGTTACACACTTATGGTATGCTGAAGAGAATCACAGCGTGAAGAAAACGATCTACAAAAAACATTAAAAATAAAACTGCGAGAGCTTATCTATACTTTATTTGGATGAGAAGGAAAGCGGAGACCCCTCATAAATAGTTTTGATTTAAATTAAACTGGTGCATGATAAATGTGTCTAAGGATAAATGGAAACCGGCTCAAGTGTCCTAAAACGACCTTATGAATAAAGTCCGAAGGAAGAAGAGCGTATAGGCAGGAAGACAAAGTATAACAGAGGGAATACTTTGTATAAAGACCTGCATAGAGTAAAAGGCCATCGATATGGGTACCATATAGTCGTGCTTATCCTGTAAATCACTTTGTATATATTGAAATTGTTTTGTCCTGATCTGACAGCTTCCGTCATGTAATCAAATCCGCTCCTGATCGCTGGAAGTAGCGGTATACAAATTTATGCTAAATAAATAAATACCTTATAGCAGAGATTGTGGTGATGCCGCACGAATCTGAAATTAGACGTCCAGCACCGTCAGCATACTGTTATTCAGCAAACAGCTTTAGAGATGGCAGGTGTGTGGAGCTTGTGCTTTTAAGTTTAATTTGGTGTCAACAGCAAGGGGAAGTAATGGAAATCAAATAAACAAACCGAGCATCTGAACTAGGGAAAAGGATGCATTGATCTCTCATTGAAGGCAAGCAGAATCAGGAGGTGGGAGGGCACCAGTACGTGACTTGAGAAAGAAATGAGAAAAAGGACAAGAAAAAAAAATCAACTTTTTCCAGGGGGAAGACACATGTCCTATGGGCTCCGCGGAAAAAAGGAGACTGAGGGAGGCAAGATGGCATCCTTAGGCGGGAAGGGGACTATGCATGTGTGGTACATCTCCCAAAGACTTCCTTTGAAAGCTGGGAAGAAGTTATCACACGGGCTCTGTCGGTGCCAACGTCACCCATATGTGAGGACTGACTTCCTGCTTGTTCCCGCAGAAGGGGTGCTCACACTTTTGTGTGAAACATTCCTAAAAAAACAGAGATGGATTCCAAATATTTGTTGCATATGGAACACATTTTTGCTTCCAAACTGATACTATAGCCGTACATTTATTCATGGAATACATCTGTCGCAATTTGGTTTGGAAAATAAATAAGTTCCTCCCTTTTACATCCAATGGAGGAGGCTTCATTTTAGCTCTCTGATAGCATAAGGGGTCTTATCTCAAGAGAAACTGTTTGCAGGAAGGAGAGAATATGGGTTAAAAATAACTTTGTGTGCCCCAGCTCTCTGGCTTCTTTCTCAGTTGCAGGAAGGGATTAAAGCCACAGTCAGCATTTGTTTCAGTTGTGAATCTTCTATGGGGGGTGGGGGGATAGGTACAGAACAAAAGAATGGATTTGCTTATTTTGTAAAGTTACCAGATTTTTTGCAAGCAAATCTGGGACATTTATCGGAAGCGTGGTGGTGGGGGAAAGGGAACTGCAGTTCCAGGTTTAAACAACAAAGCGTGAAAGATGGAAGAAGAATCATTACAGAGAAATAGCAACAGTGATGCATTTCCCCCATACTGTGCAAAAATAGAAAAATAATGGATATAAATTCAAATAACTAAATTGAAAAGAACATTGTTTTTCTTTCCCCTCTATCCCTATTGCTAGATTCAGGAACAGAAGACAGTCAAACAGTGGAAGTCAGGGACACAGCTCTAAATCGGGGACAATCTCCGAAAATCAGGGACATCTAGTAACCTTATTATTTTGGCATTATTGTCCAGGAACATTTAAAGAAGTTCATAAAACCTTGTATGCCCTGGGATGGGAGGGGGGATGGAATTATCCGGATTATAAGTAGGAATTCTGGATCATAATGGCAATTTTTGGCCTATCTCTAAAAAACTTTCCAGTATTTACTTACTCTTGAGCAAAGGATTTTTTTTCAGGGTGAATAAGAGAAAGGGAGATGCCTCCACTAACACATCAGAGATAAAGGAACAATTAAGCTGGAGCTGGAGGGGAAACTGTACATTTTTAACCAAATATAAGAAGAGATACACTGCTTCCAGTGCTCCAAACACGGGAAGAGCCAGACAATCTGGAACAAAGTGAGACAGCAGTCCTTATAGAGTAAAAGATTATAATATGCTTCTCTTCCTTAGTGTGTACTGGCGGAGAGTCATGATTTGTAACAAGGATGCGGCAAGAGAGAGACAAATAAAATTCAGCAAAGCCTCAGTACTCACAGCAAGGACTTTCTCACACCTCCTGTTATTCTTGCTTGCTTTTCTGCCCTCTCTCTTCCTCTTCCTGATCTGATCTCACAGGCCCCACCTTCTCTAGGGAGGAGACAAGAGCAAGCCTGCAGCCTGTTGCACAACTTTCAGTGCTGTGAGGGATGCGAACTGGAAGATGCTGTGATTTTTACGTATAGATGCTGTTTTGTGGCAGGTGTGATCCACAGTGTCTGACATAAGCAGGCAGGCCTAACTAGCTTGACCTGTAAATGAAGCCTGTGAAGAGGCTCATAGGAATTACACATCCCCCAACATGCTGCTATTGTAGGATTAGAACTCAGTAAAAGTATTGAATTAGCTTAGACAAGCAGAACTGGAAGATGGAAAAATGCAGAAAAATATGTTTAAAAGTTACTGATAAGAAAAGTACATCTGCAAGGGATTTAATTGGGACTGCTGACAGATGAGTTGCAGAGCCCTGCTCCCCTACATGCACAAATTGGCTCAATGGCCTTGAAAGTATGAAAGTAACAAGTTGATGAACTGGCCATTGTAATTGGGACTGGAAGGGGGGTAAGCAGGTGCTGAGCCCACTAAAGGAACATAATTGGATAATCTTATCAGTACCGGCACCAATAGAAGGGGTACGGGAGAGTACCGGGACCAATGAAATGTGTTTCTATACCTAGAATGGAGTAAAAGTCTATAAAAGTTGTTGTATTGCCAGAAATCTTTGCTCAGCCATTTTGAATTGATGATTGCTTGAGACTTGTGCACAAATAAATGATTTGGACCTTCTGAACAGACTCCTGGTATTATTGGTTTGTCTGCGCTCTGCTGCTACATATTCTTGGTGCGTTGGCCGGGAAGTTGTGGAATCAGAGTGTATATAGGGCAATATACCACGACTTTCCGCCTCTATAGGCTTGGTCCTGCCGGGATCGCGCCCTTCCGACGAGGGCTGCTCCCTGGCGCCGCCGGTCCCTTACATCGGAGGGAGCTGGTCGGACCTCGGCGGGTGCCGAGCCCGGCTGGAGCCAACGCCTCGAACCCGAGTGAGGGGAGTCCGAGGTCCAACTCATGCGCCTGCTTGGGAAGTTTGAGGACCGGATCCGGTGAGTATAGTTTTGATTTGTTGTCTAGACAGATATAGAAAGAGCAGTACTGCCATTGAAACTTGGAACTTGGAATTTGTAATCTCGAGAAATTGGAAATTGGTAAGAGAGCCTGATCACCTCTCAAAGACGGGCCGAGTAACCCCGCATGAGTATTCGCAGGGCGAAACCCCCATCTTTTTGTATTTTGGAAATTGAATAAGACTAGTCAGAATAGATAGAAACGAATGCATTCTGGGATACGTTGCTAGCATGATTGTGTGAATGAAGTGTGGATGAGAGGTCTGGCAGCACGGACCAAGTGAAGGCGGACCCTTGAGTAGCGCATTTCCTGACCGGGCAACCGCGTTCAGGTCGCGAAAAGGGGGAAGCGATTGTCGTCCTGTCTTGTTATTTGTTCTCCTTATACGTTTCCAGGGCCGTGAGGACCCCTTACCCACGGTCCGCCCTCCTTTTCCCTTTTGTCTGTTGTTGCGCGCACACATCGAAATGGGAAGAGCGGGGTCTACTAGGAACACTCCATTAGAATGTATGATCGCACATTTTAAAGAGGGATATTCTGGAGATTATGGTATTAAAATGACAGCAGCCCGTTTACAGATTTTGTGTACTAGGGAGTGGCCTGACTTAGACCCCACCTGGCCCCGAGAGGGAACTTTTAATGTAGAAATTATCCAGTTAGTACACCGTAGAGTGCGGATAGCGCACCCCGATCAGTACCCCTATATAGATTCCTGGTTAAGTATTTGTGAAGATCCGCCCCTTTGGGCGCAGCGCTGTTATGAAGAACAGTGCAGAATAATGTTAGCTAAGACAGATTATAGTCAGAAAACAGAACAGCCTAGAACAAAAGGGCAGGATAAGAAGTCCAGGAAGAAGCCCATCCTGGTAGATCCTGATTCCCCAGAAATAATTCCCCGACAGCCTCGAACCCCAGGTCCAGTAAGGGCTGCCCGGCGTCCCGCCCCAGAAACCCCGAGACAGCCGAGGCGGGACCCAACCCCAGAGCTATCAACCGAAGAGCAGGAAGATGAATCCTCTTTACAGGGAGGTGAATCGTCTGAAACAGAAAAAGGAGAATCAGATACAGAAATAGAGCAATTAGAAACTGAAACTTCCATAAGTGATACTGACAGTGTAAAAGTGGTTGCCAGCACTAGCTTGCCAGCAAAATGTACATCCAAAGTGAAACATGTAGAGAAGAAGAAAGTGACCCCTGATAAGACAGTTATGAAAGTATCCCTTAGATCCCAAAAGATATCTACTGCCAAGATGATGCCCTTACGGCAAGTCCCGGGAGTGCCCGTAAAGAATGATAATGATGAGGTGGTAGTGGGACCCCTAAGTTATGTGTATATCCCTTTCTCTACAACTGATTTGTTAAATTGGAGGTCGCATTATGCCTCCTATACTAATAAGCCCCAGGAACTTACAGAATTAGTAACTACTATTATGGAAACCCACCAACCCACTTGGGCAGATTGCCGCCAGCTCCTGACTACTCTATTCACAACAGAGGAGCGAGCACGAATTAGAAAAGCAGCTATTGAGTGGATGGCAGATAACCCTGTAGCTCCGGGACCGGGGACGAACAGAATAGACCATCGGGAAGCGGCCCAGAGAGAATTCCCGAATGAAGACCCCCGATGGGATCCAAATACAGAGCAAGGATCCACAGCCCTAGCCCGTTTTCGCCAAGGCTTTTTACAAGGTCTGAAAAGGGGGGGCCAGAAAGCTATGAACCTTTCCAAAGTTGCAGGAATTATCCAAGGTGTAGATGAGAGCCCCGCAGAATTTCATGAAAGATTAACTGAAGCATACAGAATGTATACTCCCTATGATCCCGAGGCATCAGGAAGTTTATGTATGGTGAATTCTGCTTTTGTAAACCAGTCTCAACCAGACATCAGGCGTAAATTACAAAAATTAGAAGGGTTTGCGGGCATGAATACAACGCAGTTACTGGAAGTCGCTCATAAAGTGTATGTGAATCGTGATAATGAAAGGCAGAGAGAATGTGATAGAAAGATGAAGAAGAAAGCTGATTTTTTGGCTGCGGCCATAGTTGAACAGAAAAGGGGAGGTATCCCTAGTCGACGGAGCAGAGGAAGGGGGCGGGGCCGAGGTGGAGGCCGGTCCCAGCAGCTAGGCGTGAACCAATGCGCCTATTGCAGAGAAGAAGGACATTGGAGAGATGCGTGCCCGCAACTCGAAGACGCCCAGCAAGATGACGAAAACGATCATCAGTGGCGAGAAGAAAGACGAGGCCGTCCCCGAAACCGCGGAGGAGCCAATCGAGAACAATTCCAGCGAGAAAGAGGAGGAGCCATCCAAGCATTGACCACGGCAATCCATGACGAAAATGATGTGGACTAGGACAGACCGGGCTCCGAGTTTGCTTTAGGTCTCCAGGAGCCTATGGTCGGAATACAAATAGGAGACCAAGTTATGAACTTTATGGTTGATACTGGAGCAGAACATTCAGTAATAGACAAAAAGATAGCCCCATTTTCTACAAAAGCAGTCACCATCATAGGAGCAACTGGTGCCAGAGCTACAAAATCTTTTCTTCAGAACCGTATATGCAGTCTAGGAGGACAGCAAATAACTCATCAATTCCTTTATATGCCCAAATGCCCAGTGCCACTACTGGGACGAGATATGTTAGCCAAGCTTCAAGCACAAATATCTTTCTCTGAAAAAGGAGAAATGCAAATGACAGTAAATCCCCAAGCCAAACCAGCAGGAATAATGCTGCTGACAGTTCCCCGAGAAGAAGAATGGAGGTATTACATTGATGACTCTGTCCAAGACACTTATTTCGAACAAACTTTAAAGAACATTCATGCACCACCTGGAGTATGGGCAGAAGGCAGTCCTCCAGGCCTAGCCAAACATATAGCCCCAGTAATTGTAACCCTTAAGCCTAGTGCTACACCAGTACACGTCAAACAGTACCCTCTCCCAAGAGCTGCAATTGAAGGCATTCATCGCCACTTGCAAAGATTACTCGAATATGGCCTACTAAAAGTATGTCAATCCCCATGGAACACTCCACTTTTGCCAGTAAAGAAACCTGGGACAGATGATTACCGTCCAGTGCAAGACCTAAGGAGAGTGAATGATGCAGTTGAAACTATACATCCAGTTGTACCCAATCCTTACACTCTTCTAGGACTGATACCTGCTGAAGCTACCCATTTCACTGTACTAGATCTAAAGGATGCATTCTTTTGCATAAGATTAGCCCCTGTAAGTCAAATATTGTTTGCATTTGAATGGCAGGACCCCATCTCTGGAAGAGGGGGCCAACTCACCTGGACACGATTACCCCAAGGATTCAAGAATTCGCCTACCATCTTTAGTGCTGCATTGAATCAAGACCTTTCAAGCTATCCAGTGGCCCCGGGGAAGAGAGTGCTTCTCCAATATGTGGACGATCTGCTGATAGCTGCAGTATCAGAACATGAATGTATACAAGCCACCAAAGATCTCTTGCAGTTACTAGATGAAGCTGGATACAAAGTTTCCAGAGCAAAAGCACAACTATGCCAAAAAGAAGTGAAATACTTGGGCTTTCGTATAACCCAAGGAAGCCGAAGATTAGGCAGAGAGAGAAAAGAAGCAGTATGTAGAATACCAACCCCAACAACCAGAAAGCAAGTCAGAGCCTTTCTGGGAGCGGCAGGATATTGCCGAATCTGGATACCCAACTTCGCCCAAATTGCCAAACCATTATATGAAGCCACAAAAGGAGAAGAAAAGTCGCCACTGGAGTGGGGACTTGAGTAGGATACAGCCTTCAAGAAGTTAAAGGAAGAATTGATGTCATCACCAGCACTTGGACTACCAGATGTTCACAAGCCTTTCCACTTGTTTGTACATGAAGCACAGGGAAATGCCCTAGGCATGTTGACTCAGAAATTGGGAAATTGGGAGCGACCTGTAGCATATCTATCGAAACAGTTGGACACCGTGGCCAAAGGGTGGCCACCCTGCCTGAGAGCAGTCGCAGCTACAGCAGTACTAGTAAGTGAAGCGGATAAGCTCACATTAGGACAGAACATACGAGTCACTGTGCCACATGCAGTCCTTGCCCTCATGGAACAAAAAGCAAATTATTGGCTCACCAATTCCCGAATGTTGAAATACCAGAGCATGTTATGTGAAAACCCACAGATACAACTAGAAGTAAGTCATGCCTTGAATCCAGCCACCTTGATACCCATTAGCGAAGAACTCCCAGAACATGACTGTATCGAAGTCATGGAAACTGTGTTCTCCAGTCGACCTGACTTGACAGATGTGCCCATAGACAATCCTGACCAAATCTATTATGTTGATGGGAGCAGTCTCATCCTTGATGGACGATGCTGTGCTGGGTATGCAGTCGTCACTCAACACGAAGTAGTTGAATCATCAACTCTAGCCTCAGGCACATCAGCCCAAAAAGCCGAATTGATAGCACTCACCAGAGCATTATTATTAGGAGCAAAACTTGTGCTAAATGTATATACAGATTCCAAATATGCCTTCACTACTCTACATGCCCATGGAGCTCTCTATAAAGAACGAGGGCTCATCACATCCGGAGGAAAGTCAGTCAAGTATGGTCCCGAGATACTGATGTTACTTGATGCAGTTTGGGCCCCAACACGTGTAGCTGTCATGCATTGCAGAGGACATCAAGCAGGAAAAGGAGAAGTTGCCCGAGGAAATAGGTTTGCAGATGCTTCAGCACGACAAGCAGCTATGACGGGACAGATTACACCACAAGCTATGCCAATGCAAGCAGCATTGTTTCCAGTACCTCTGAATTTATGGACACCACGATATACCACCCAAGAATTAGATTTCTATTGTAGAACATGGAGTACTGAAAGATGGATGGATTGAGCTGCCACCAGCAGAGGGCAGTCAACCCCCTGGACGAATAGTAATTCCTGAACTGTTAGGACCATCTTTTGTCAAAGCCTTTCACGAAGCCACCCACTATGGGAAAAGTGCTATGGAAAATGCACTCAGACCACATTTTTACATTACTCTATTGACGACCATATCAGCTTTAGTAGCACGTCAATGTCTAACTTGCGCCAAAAATAATGCCAAGCAAGGCCTTATAACGGCACCCCGAGTTCAGTCAGGAGGTGTAACCCCCATGCACAATCTCCAAATTGATTTTACCGAAATGCCAAAAGCCAATGGATACCATTACCTATTAGTATTAGTCTGTACTTTCTCTGGGTGGGTAGAAGCCTTCCCAACCAGAACTGAGAAAGCCCGAGAAGTTACTAAAGTTTTAATGAGAGAGATTGTCCCTAGGTTTGGAATTCCAGCAGTAATAGGGTCAGACAATGGACCCTCATTTGTCTCCCAGGTTACTCAACAGTTAGCAAAAGCTTTGCAGATACAATGGAAACTCCACACTGCATATAGACCCCAGAGTTCAGGGAAAGTTGAGCGAATGAATCGTACCCTAAAAGCTCAAATGTCTAAGCCAGGGGTCTCAAACTCAAATTGCTTTGAGGGCCAAATGAGGACTTGTAAAGTAACCCGGGGGCCGCATAAGACGCGGGGCCTCATTTGCATAAGGGGCCTCATTTGCATAAATATTTGCATAATGTTACCATACACTAACTTTTAGTAAACATGCCTCTTTAATGAGTATGGATAAAGAAAGACTAAAAGATTTAGAAACAAGAAGACAATAATTAAACTGGGAACCCCAAAAGCCAAACTTGGAATGTACAACAACACTGTAGAAATAAAACTATAAATTAATTTCCTCTTGTACTAAACAAAGCGCAAACATTAATGATGCACATTTCCCAGAGCTGACATATTCCAGTTAATAAATTCAAAATAAAGAGATATTTTTCTACCTTTTGTGCATTTTTTTCAGTTGCAATTGTTCCAGCCACTTTCTTCTGGTTTCTTCATGTCTTCTGCTAACTCTCCATCGTCTGCTGTCCATTTGCCCTTTCTTCTCTCCTAGTTTTTTTTCCATTCTCTCTCTACATCTGCTTTAACATACTAATCTTTCTCCTTTTTCTCTTTCCTCATTCCTATTTCATCCACTCAAATTTTACCCCTCCATCCTCAATCCCCACTTACTCTCCCAATACCTGGCCAATTGTAGATTTGTCTTCTCTCCCAGACAAAATATTTTTCCCCTCTCCATTTCACTTTCCCAGCTCCATCCCATTCTAATCCTCCCCCAACATCAGCTCCCTTCTAGTTCCAGGCCCACCCAGCATCCGCTCCCTTCTAGTCCCCCCATTAGTCCATTTCCAGTCCTATCCTAGCCTCACCATCAGCCCATTTCCAATCCTAGCCCCCCATCAGCCCATTTCCAATCGTAGCTCCCTCCCCTCACAGCCCATTTCCATTCCAAGCCCCCCTCCCCATCATCCATTTGCAGTTCAAGCCCCCTTCCACTCAGCCCATTTCCAGTCCTAGCAACCCCCCCCCAGCCCATTACCAGTCCTAGACCCCCCATAGCCCATTACCAGTCCTAACCTCCCCATAGCGCACTTCCAGTTTTACCCCCCATCACCCCATTTTTAGTCTTACCCCCCCCATAGCCCATTACCAGTCATAACCCCCCTGCCAATAGCCCACTTCCAGCCCTAACCCCCATTACCCCATTTCAGTCAGCCCTTCCATAGCTCATTACCAGTCCTAACTCCCCCCATCAGCCCACCTCCAGTCCTTCCTAACCCCCACCTGCCCATTTCCAGTCCTAGCCCCCACCATAGCCCATTACCAGTCATAACCCCCCTGCCAATAGCCCATCCCCAGTCATAACCCCCCCTGCCAATAGCCCATCTCCAGTCATAACCCCCCCCTGCCAATAGCCCATCTCCAGTCATAACCCCCCCTGCCAATAGCCCATCTCCAGTCATAACCCCCCCCCCCTGCCAATAGCCCATTTCCAGTCATACCCCCCCCCCCTGCCAATAGCCCATTTCCAGTCCTACACCCCCCCCCCCCCCCAGGTAAATTAAAAAAAAACCTGGCTTCTGCTGCTCAAGCAGCAAAATCAGCTGTCCTGCGGCCCCTTCCCCTGTGCCCGGAGATCCGAGTCTGCTCTATCAGCGGCGTGCTTTTCAAGCCGCGAGGAGAGTATTCCCCTCTCGCGCGGCTTGAAACCGCGCGAGAGGGGAATACTCTCTTCGCGGCTTGAAAAGCACGCCGCTGATAGAGCAGACTCGGATCTCCGGGCACAGGGGAAGGGGCCGCAGGACAGCTGATTTTGCTGCTTGAGCAGCAGAAGTCAGTTTTTTTAAAAATTTGACAATTGATTCTGCCGCTGCCACGGCGGCAACGGCAGAAGCCAGGGTTTTGGGGTTTTTTTGTTTTCCTCCGTCGCGGGCCGCACAAAGTTGTCTTGCGGGCCGCATGCGGCCCGCGGGCCGCGTGTTTGAGACCCCTGGTCTAAGCTTTGTCAGGAGACACACTTGAAGTGGCCCCAAGTGCTCCCAATAGCTTTACTCAGAATACGCTCAGCTCCTGTGAAGTCAACAGGTTTTTCCCCTTTTGAAGTTCTGTATGGTAAACCCCCACCAATAGTGCAGGGAATTAAAGGAAGTCTAGCCCAAATTGGTTCAGAAATAACCAGGCAAGAACTCCTAGCTCTTAGTTTTGTTCTGCAGACTCTCCATGCGTGGATCCAAGACCAGTTGCCTATCAACTTGACGGAACCTCTGCATCCCTATCAGCCTGGTACCTCGGTGTGGATCAAAGATTGGAAGAAGACACCGTTGGAACCCCATTGGAAGGGACCGTGCACTGTCATCCTGTCTACCCCAACTGCAGTAAAGGTAGCAGAAATTGACGCCTGGATCCACCACAGCAGAGTCAAGCCCGCCGCTGATCCTGAACCTGAGCAGTGGACAGCAGAGCAGCATCTTGATGCACCCTTGCGAGTTACTCTGAGACGGCAACCAGCAACTTAGACACTCTGTCACAGTGCCTTGCAGTAGCCAAGTCTTTCGAAGAGGATTGCTGTTTTTCCATGCAGCAACAGTTTTGTTTCAACGAACCCAATTTGCGTGCGATTTTGCACACTACTTTGATACTATATTGAACCATACTTCAAAAACCAACTGAAATTGCTAAGTTGGTTGAGGTGTGATGGACAACTTGAGGATGTTCAATCAACACTCAGCACCCGTTGAATTGCTTCATTAGCGCACGGGACGAAGAAAAGAACGTCGTGGTCAAGATCTGCAAGCTGAGGATTCAGAAGAACTCCAATCAACATGTATCTTTGCCTTTGCTTTGCCCTGGTTGCCTTCTTTGGAGGTTTTGAACTAACTTATGCTTTACCTCCATGCACTGCTTGCATTACTTCTACTCGAACTGGACTAAAAGTAACTCAGACTTTGATTTACCATTCTTATTATACCTGCACTGGAAAAGTGACTCGGTGTATTTATAACACCACTGAACTAAATGTTTGCACAAATGGTAAATCCAGAGTATGCTATAATCCGCATCAGAATCCATCCTATTACACGTTGGAAATACGATGGAAGGATGCAGATGGACCTATAATAGCTGCTACGCCACCACTTAAGGACATTACTAGACCTGCTGTTTTGAATTTTGATGCATGTAATGTCATAAACAGAGACAGTCATTCCACCTGTGGTACTTGGGAAAAAGCGTATCGAAATGACCATAAGTATATGTGCCCAGAAGGTGCCACAGGATGGAGAAAGTGTACAGGTAAAAAGGAACCAGGCTATAGTACTGCCCCAGCAGCAGATTACTATTGCCCTAACTGGGAATGTGTTTTTTATGCTACATGGAATAATGGTATAGTTGACGAAAAGATAGATAAACGAATGGCCACTTTAACCAAGTCAACGACAAATGATAAATGTCAGAAAGATGCTTGTAACCCCTTACACTTACGCATACACAATCCCAATGCATGGAAGCAAGGATACAAGTTTGGTTTACGTATTGCTGGTGGAGCAGTAGATCCGGGAACCATTGTGTATATAAGATTAAATACCCAAGCCCACAAGTCATCTAAATATCATATCCATAATACCTTCTATGAGGCCATGCATGTAAATAAGTTTGAAATCCCTCATCCTTCTCAGAATTTATTTTTAGAATTAGCAGGAGCAGTGGTATCTAGTCTTAAAATCTCGAATTGTTATTTCTGTGGCGGAACCCAAATGGGTGACCAGTGGCCATGGGAAGCCCAAGAATTGAATTATTCTCTGACTTACAATCAGACTGAATTACACAAGGCTACTAGCGAATGGGTGTTAGCGCACTCAATTGTTGGACGTCTTTGCTATGCCAGAACTGGACCCCAGTTCACCCAACAGGTAGGACAGCTGGTCTGTCTTAGCCAGAAATTCTATAATGCCACGACCAAGAAGACGTCATGGTGGTCAGGAATCAAACACCCTGAACCGCCTAACCCATTAGCCAGATTTCCTGAACTTGCTGATTTATGGACCAATCTTGCCAAAGCTCATGCCTGGCAAGCCCCACCTGGCCTATATTGGATCTGTGGAAAACGAGCGTATGCACAACTCCCGCCACAATGGGGAGGAGCATGTGTCTTAGGAACCATCAGACCTTCTTTCTTTCTTTTAAACACTGAACATGGAGAACAATTAGGATACCCAGTATACACTACCCACCGACACAAAAGAGCATTGAGACAGAAGAGATCACCCCTCCAGGTAGGCAAGTGGGAGAAGTGGCAGGGGGATGATTGGCCACCAGAAAGAATCATTGAGTATTATGGGCCTGCCACTTGGAATGATGATGGAATGTATGGATATCGAACCCCAGTTTATATGATTAATCGTATTATCCGCTTACAAGCAGTAGTTGAAATCATAACCAATGAAACTAGTCAAGCTTTTACACTTTTAGCTAGACAAAGTACTCAGATGCGCACTGCTATATATCAGAATCACTTAGCACTTGATTATTTGTTAGCAGCTGAAGGAGGAGTATGTGGTAAACTGAATTTAACTAATTGTTGTTTAAAAATAGATGATAAGGGTCAAGTAGTTGAAGAAATTGCTAAAGATATGCAAAGACATGCTTATGTGCCAGTGCAAACTTGGCACTCATTGAAATTCCCTAACTGGTTTGCTAACCTTTTCTCATGGCTGGGAGGATTTAAAACTTTCATTATATTGGTACTAATCCTTGTTGTTGTTATTTTCTTATTACCATGTTTAATCCCATGTTGTATGCGTTCTATTCATAATGCTATTGATAGTACAGTAGAGCGGAAGACCGCAACCAAAATAATGGCCCTATATAAAGCCAGTCCTAGTCGAAATCCTTCAATCATGATGTGACTATTTTAAGGTGATTTAATTCTCACACCTTATTAAGTAATAGGGTGAGATTAATCAAAGGGGGGAAAGTGGCAGGTGTAGGCCTGTGATCCACAGTGTCTGACATAAGCAGGCAGGCCTAACTAGCTTGACCTGTAAATGAAGCCTGTGAAGAGGCTCATAGGAATTACACATCCCCCAACATGCTGCTATTGTAGGATTAGAACTCAGTAAAAGTATTGAATTAGCTTAGACAAGCAGAACTGGAAGATGGAAAAATGCAGAAAAATATGTTTAAAAGTTACTGATAAGAAAAGTACATCTGCAAGGGATTTAATTGGGACTGCTGACAGATGAGTTGCAGAGCCCTGCTCCCCTACATGCACAAATTGGCTCAATGGCCTTGAAAGTATGAAAGTAACAAGTTGATGAACTGGCCATTGTAATTGGGACTGGAAGGGGGGTAAGCAGGTGCTGAGCCCACTAAAGGAACATAATTGGATAATCTTATCAGTACCGGCACCAATAGAAGGGGTACGGGAGGTACAGGAGAGTACCGGGACCAATGAAATGTGTTTCTATACCTAGAATGGAGTAAAAGTCTATAAAAGTTGTTGTATTGCCAGAAATCTTTGCTCAGCCATTTTGAATTGATGATTGCTTGAGACTTGTGCACAAATAAATGATTTGGACCTTCTGAACAGACTCCTGGTATTATTGGTTTGTCTGCGCTCTGCTGCTACAGTTTCACATCTATTTTGTTGCTGATTTATTCAGACAGTAATGGGTGTAATGGAGTCAGCTATTATTGTGGTTGTGTTGTGGGAGGAGTGTGATTTCTGTTTTAAGGGGGGAAGGATATATGAGGTCGGTAGGCTCCAGTGCCAGTCCTACCACTAGCCAGATTCAGCGTACTTTTAAGGTAGCACATTTCAGGGGGCGGCAGCGCAGCACCAGCATGACTGGCAAAGACAGCAGCAGAGCGGCTCTTTAAATTTGGGTTAGCATCTGATGGTGGAGAGCGAGTAGGGGAGGGATCGATGGGGCATAAAATTTAAAAATACATGGAATTTGTATTGTTCATACACTCCTGGTGTTTTGTAAAAGTTCCCACATGCTGGGAGTGTTGTTGCTTTTGTAAATAAAACAGATTTGAGCATAAAGTTATGTCAGCAATGGACTTTTGAGCATCTGTGTATGCATGCTCAAGATCTACCTCATCCCACCTCTCCAGTGTTCCTGTTTGAGGGGCTGGGATGCAGCAGGCCTTGAACATACATGTGGAGCCTCAAAGGACTGCCACTGCACTGTACCTCCTTTATATGCAGGCTTGGCTCTAGCAGAGGTAGGGTGGTGGCTCAAGGGGAAGGGGGAGATGCTGGAAACCTTGGCAACGGAGGTAGTGTAGGGAAGGAGAGATATGCTGGACATATGAAGGAGGGGGAAGGGAAGGAGAGATGCTGGACACAGAGCAGGGTAGGGAAGAGCTGTACAGATGGTGGACTTCTGAGGGCATGGCAGGATTAACCCTTTAGTAGGTCATAGGCCAACAAGGGCTCCTCATCCCCATCAAAATATAAATGCATTTTAAAACTCAAACAGGGCCACAGGTGGTTCCAACTGCAGAAGGAATCTGGAAGAACAAGTAGCAGGTAAGAAAATGCTGCTCACTGGCTCTTGCCAACTAGAGAGCAATGCACAGAGAATGAGAACAGATAGATCTCCGAAGGTAATGGTGGCTCCAGTCCCCTGTACCACTCTTCTTTCTGCTAGCAGTTGACTTACCAGAGAAAATATCTATCTTGGGAACTAGCGAATTAGCACATCTGAGAGCGCCCTTCCTACATATTTGTGCCCTAAGCTCATGCCTAGTTTGCCGATGCCTTAATCCTGCCATGGAGTTAGGGAAGAGATGGAAGGATGCTGGACACGTGGGAGAGGTAGGAAGGGAAAGGGAGATGATGGACTATGGGGTGAGGGCTCCCTTGCTAAAGGTTCACCTAGTGCAGAGCTCAACGAATCCCGGGCGTCAGATTGCCATGGCAACTATAAATTGCACCGTGGAGCCTGGAATTTCAAGCACTCTATCCGAGCCATCATCCGATAAGTTTATTATTCTGCTGCATCATTTGTTGCACCACCACAATCGACTCTGCATGTAGCTTGAGTTGCATGGTGGAGGAAGTTTGCCGATCTTGGGGTTTCAAGTCTCATGAGATCAGCAAATTTCCTCCATCATATGGTGAGCAGTGAACAACATGGCAGAATGGTAAGCTATATTGGGTGATGGGTGGGGAAGGAAAAACGATAGAGAAACACAAAGGGTAATGGTTGGGGGATGGGGAAATGAGAGAGAAACACATTGGGCGATGGGGAGGGGCAATTAGACACACACTGTGTGATGGCTGGGGAGCAATGAGAAAAACAATATTGATGGCTGGGGAAGATAATGAGAGGGACACTGGATGGGGAGGTTGTGAGAGAGGGCGATTGGGTGTTGGCTAGGGAAGCGATGAGAGAATGAGACAGACAGAGTGGGTGATGGCTGCGTAGGGGTATAAGAGAGCCCAGGTGAAGGCAGGGTGCAGGGGCTATGAAAGATGTTTTTGCTTCACGTAATACCATGCTATGGTGATATATGAGGTAAAAAAGGAAGTTGCCATGGTGGGAGGGAGAGAAGGAAAGGAGGTCACTGGCTTCTTTTAGCACTATGTAATGGCACATTAAGAGCTTGATTCATTAAGCTCTCTTTTCCCATAGAAAATGGGAAAACAGTAAATCAGGCCCTTAAAAAAGGAGCTGTGATACACCTTTTGGGGAGCACTTTGATCGGGGTCAACAGCTGGCTCCTAAATGTTTAAGATGCCTCCTAAACTCCAAGAAAATTTGACAAGACCTGACATAGGCATCAGATACCACTGGCCTGGCCCTGGTGGGATCCATAAGAATTCTAGGTGGAGAGATGTGATGGGGACACTGCATGGATGTCATACAAACATAAGACTTTTCATACTGGGTCAGACCAAAGGTTCATCAAGCTCAGTATCCTGTTTCCAAAGTGGCCAATCCAAGTCACAAGTGTCTGTCAGGTTCACAAAAGATAGACAGATTCCAGGCTGTTTATCCCAGGGGGTAAGCAGTGGATTTCCCCAAGCACTTTAATAATGGTTTATAGATTTTTTCTCCAGGAACTAGTCCAAACCTCTTTTCAACCCAGCTACACTAACAGCTTTTACTACATCTTCCAGAAACGAATTCCAGACTTTGATTCCGCATTGAATGAAAAAATATTTTCTATGATTAGTTTTAAGTGTGATACACTGTAACTTCCCCTAGTCCTCTTATTTACCCATTCCATTCATTATTTTATAGACCTCTATCGTACCTCATAAAGGTATCCTTCCATGTCTTTTATCATTTTGGTTATTCTTCTCTGTACCTTTTCTAATTCCACTATATCCTTTTTAGAATATGGCAATCAGAATTGCATACAATATACCAGGGGGTACCCAAAAAAAACAGGAATAACATTGCCGTGGGCGGAGCTTGTGTAGTATGCACTTCTGCCGCTAGGCATGTATAGTGCAACTCATTGTCAGTTCAGTGCCGCCTGTGTTGTCGACCTGGCTTGTTCTGCTCATCTGCAGTGATTGTTTTTTGCTAGCGCTGTTTTGTTCTTGTTTCTTTTTTTATGGTGACAAGTTTAAGTGAACAACGTGCAACTGTGAAATTTTGTTTTCTACTTGGTAAAAATGCTGCTGAAACTGTTTTAATGTTGAAAACAGCTTATCAAGATGACGCTATGGGAAAAAGTCAAGTGTACCAGTGGTTTGCCCGGTTTAAAAATGGCGACATGTCGATTGATGACAAACCTCGTTCTGGGCGTCCATCAACTGCCCGAATCAACGAAAATATTGAAAAAATTAGAGAGCTTGTGCTCACAGACCGTCGACAGACAATTGATCAACTGTCAGAGATTAGTGGGTTATCTTGGAGCTCGGTTCAGTGAATTTTAACGGAAGATTTGGGAATGAAAAGGGTTGCTGCCAAGTTTGTTCCTCGGGTTCTGACTGACAATCAAAAGGAACATTGAGTTGAAACATGTCGTGTTTTGAAACAACAGCTTGAAACTGATCCAGATTTTCTGTCAAAGGTCATTACAGGTGATGAGTCATGGTGCTATGGTTACGACCCAGAAACAAAGCAACAGTCAAGCCAATGGAAGACGTCATCGTCACCCCGTCCAAAAAAATGTCGTCAAGTCAAATCAAACATCAAAACAATGCTGATTTGCTTTTTTGATGCCAAGGGGGTAGTTCATTCAGAGTTTGTTCCCCCAGGTCAGACCGTCAATCAAACCTTTTATTTGGAAGTTTTAAGAAGATTGCACAACAGTGTTCGTCAAAAAAGACCCGATTTGTGGCAGACAGGAGACTGGTTCTTCCACCACGACAACGCACCTGCACACACAGCCATCTCTGTTAGACAGTTTTTGGCTAATAATGGCATGGTTCCGCTGCCCCATGCACCTTACTTGCCTGACCTGGCTCCTTGCGACTTTTTCTTATTTCCACGCATGAAAAGGGGCATGAAAGGACACCGATTTGACAACACTGAAGAAGTCAAGAAAAAAAGAGGGAGGAGCTGTCAGCCGTTTCTAAAGATGACTACAAAAAATGTTTCGAACAGTGGAAGCACCGGTGGGACAAATGTATCAGTTGTAATGGAGAGTATTTTGAAGGGGATAAGGTTGTTTTGTAAAGAATTTGAAATAAATAGCTTTTAAAAAATAATTCCTGTTTTTTTTGGGTACCCCCTCGTACACTATATCTACCGGCTCACGTTTATCTACCTGTTTATTCACACCTTAAAAAAAAATATAGTAGATTGGTGAGACAAGATTTTCCTTTCCTAAATTCATGTTGGCTTTGTCCCATTAAAACATGACTATCTATGGGCCCAATATTCAGTGCCAGTGGCTAGTGCTGCTAACACAGCTAGCTACCAGCACTGAACAGTAAACCCGGATATTCAATGCTGGGGTCATATTTGGTCCGGGCAATGAATATCCAGGTTAGCAGGATTGACAATCGATAATCGGACAGCAGTGATATTGAGCCACTGCCCAATTAAATATATGTGGCGAGAGGCCAGGGCTACCTGCGCCTAGCTTTCGCCGCACATCGCTAACCAGGCAGCGGTTCAATATTACCGCCCGGTTACTGATCGGCACTGCCTCTGCTGTGCCCCAAAACACTCCCAACACGTCGTAATGATAAGTGGTTAGCCCTGGGATGTACAGAGCTGGCGGTCGTGGAAATTCAGCGGCATTAACTGTGCTAGTGCTGCTGAACATCCCGTTCACCACGAGTAATGTGGTTAGCAGCTCTGCTAACCGCGTT
Organism: Ichthyophis bannanicus; assembly: GCA_033557465.1. Lineage (NCBI taxonomy): Eukaryota > Metazoa > Chordata > Amphibia > Gymnophiona > Ichthyophiidae > Ichthyophis > Ichthyophis bannanicus. The sequence continues at coordinate 1,241,067,923 of CM066032.1, forward strand.
CATTACTTTGAATATCGGGTCCTATATGTTTTGCTTTTTATCATGGTTTCTACCATTTTCCTGGTACTAACATCAGGCTCACTGGACTGTGGTTTTCTGCATCATCCCTGGAACCCTTTTTTGAAAATTGGTGCTACATGGGCCACTCTTCAGGTACTACAGATGATTTTAATTTATGACAAAACCTAGCAACTGTAGCACCTGGATAGTCAATTGTCCAGATAGAGAAAGCGTAGTTACTCACCTCTAACACGTGTTCTCCAGGGACAGCAGGAATCAGTCCTCACATACGGGTGTCGTTGGCACTGACGGACCTGCGCGGAGCATTTCCTCAGCTTTCAAAGAAAGGCTTTGGGAATGCCATCACGTATGCATGGTCTTCTTCCCGCCCAAGGGAGCCATCTTGCTCAGTCAGGTGCCATAGCTAGAGTCCACCAAGAAGATGGCAAAAATGGACAGTAACTCCAAGGGGAGGAGGGATGGTTGTGAGGACTGATTCCTGCTGTCCCTGGAGAACACCTGTTACTATGCTTTCTCCAAGAACAAACAGGAAGTCAGTCCTCACATATGGAACTCCCTAGCAACAGGCTACAGGACCTGTAGGAAAAGCATGGCAGAGCCATGAGCAGCTGCAAGCGAATCTGAAGACAGACCTAAGGACCCCGAGTTCTCCGATAGCCTGAACAAGAAGGGTCGTAGGGCAGGAGTTACCTAAACCCCAAACAGATTACAGAGTACCACCTGGCCAAAGGCGCTGTCCCGATGGGACTCCCTATCCAGGCAGCAATGGTATGAGCGGAAGGTATGAGCGGAAGACCAGTTGGCAACCCGGCAGATGTTCACCAGGGGCACTGAGAGGAGGCTCGCGACCAACATCACCATCGCTCGGACATTGTGCACTGTGACCCGGTGGTTCAGTGGCAGCCCAGGCTGGACCTGGGCGAAGGCGATGCAGTTCACCATCCAAATGGACAAGGTCCGCTTGGGGACCACCTTTGCCAGATGGCTGGGATCATAGGAGACAAAGAGCTGCCCAGTTCTGTGGTGGCCCTGAGTCCGCTGTAGGTAGAAGGATAGGGCCCTCTTGCAGTCCAGGGTATGGAGAATGACCAACGCCTGGGTGTGTGGAGTCTTGGGAAGAAAGTGGGCTATACCACCTCCTGATTGAGATGGAAGTCTGAGACAACCTTCGGGAGGAACTTGGGGTGGGTGCGAAGAACCACCCTTTTCTTATAGAACCTGGTGTATGGCGCCTTGGCCATCTGGGCTTGGAGTTCACTGACACTATGGATGGAGGTGAACACCAACAGGAAGGCCACCTTCCAGGATAAGTGCCGCAGCTGATGCCAAAAAGCCTTCAGTGTGAGGAGGACGGTTCAGAGCTCCAGCAGGTTGATCTGCTGCTGACTCTCCTTGGGGGACCAGGCCCCCTGGGTGCACAGCTCCTCGCAATGGGCCCCCCAACCCAAGAGGGAGGCATCCATTATTAGGACTGTCTGAGGGGTCAGGATCTGGAAGGACATGCTCTGGAGCAGGTGTTGTGCGTCCTGCCACTAGACCAAGGACTCTGCCAACACAGGTGAGACCGAGATGGGGTCCCGGAGTCAGCCTGTTGCCTAAGTCCACTGTGCACGGAGGCACCACTGTGCTGTCCACATGTTGATGCAGGCGTTGGGCACGATGTGGACCGTGAAGCCATGTGGTCGAGGAGGCGAAGCATCAACTGAGCTGAGACTGTGCTGCGACTCTGCACGTTGGATGTCAGGTATGCGAGGCAGTCTGCCCTATCCTGGGGGAGGAAGGCCTTGGCCTGGAGTGTATTCAGGTGAGACCCTATGAACTCCAGGGATTGCACTGGAGAAAGGTGGAATTTTGGGTGGTTAACCACGAAGTCCGAGTGCTGTAGAAGCCAGATGGTGTGGCCTGTGGCCTGCAGGGCCTCCAGGACCGTGTCCCCTTTATGAGCCAGTCATCTAGGTAAGAGTAGATGAAAGTGCCTTGGAGACGGAGGTGGGCCGCCACCACCACAAGACACCCAAGTACGGGTAACATACTTGGTCTCAATTTTGGCCACTTTGTCTTTCATAGGCTTACCAAAGAGCTGCTCCTCGAGGCAAAGGACATCGAGGAGCTTCTCCTGAATCCACTGCTCCAAGCTGAAGGACTGGAGCCAAGCCTGCCAGCGGGTGCCGATGCCGGCCGACGCCACTCATGTGGAGGATTCAAAGCTGTCGTAGGCAGCTCGTGAGAGGTATCTGAAGCACTCACCGACTGACTTCAAGAGCGCCTGGAAATGCTGGAGGTGGTCCTCATCGAGACCAGCTGCAAATCCCCTAAGTTCTTTAGTGAGGTCTCGAAGAAACATACCAATGTAAAGTTGGTAGACCTGGATGCGACATGCTAGAATGGAGCCCTGGTAACATTTCCACTTAAGGGCATCGAGGGTTCGAGACTCCCTGCCCAGAGGGACTGAAGAATGAATCTTCATGCTCTTCTGCTTGTGCATGACTGACTCGATGACCATGGAGGAGTGGGGAAGGTGTGTCTTCCGGAACCCCAGACCCCGCTGGACGGAGCCAGTTAAGGATGGAGGGGACCGGAACCGTGAGAGTTTCCCTCGGTGGTGCCTCATATTGGAGGATATCAAGATCCTCCGCTCAAGGCTCCTCCTCCGACTTGGTGGTAAGCGCGATGGTCCACATCATATCATAGACAAACTCAAGGAAAGAGGTGTCCTCAGGAGGGGACCACTGCCTCTGGAGCGGCAGGGATGGGTCCGAGGGGAAAAAAAGTCGGAGTCATTGATGAAGTGTCCCCAATGGATTCCCATTCCAAATAGTCCGTGGAGGACTTGAGGTCGGGCTGTTCAAGGTGGGTCAATGACCCATGCCGGGCTCCTGAGGCCGGAGCTGGAGGCGCTTGCCCAAGATGATCTCACACCCGAGGAATGGGAAGGAGATCGAGACTCTCGCCGAGGATCCTCATGAGACATCTGGCTCTCGTGGATCACTACGGCGGCCTGGGGAGTCCTCGAGGTCAAGGTCCCTGCAGTCCCTGCATTCCAAGGCCAGCATTCGGGCCTCCCACTCAGCAGGAGAGGGGGCCCTCGCCAGGACGACCCTCAGGAGACCGGGCGCTATCGCCAGAGGACTCTGCATCGGTTCGAGGTACCTTTCTCGGCCGCTCCCTCTGACTTTTTTGACTGTCATAGGAGGCTGAGGGACCGGGCGGGTGACTTCTCACATTTGTCCGAACCCCCTCCCCCCCCGATGGCGTCTGTGCAGCCTTCTTCTTCCGCTCACGCTCCGGGGACCCCTGGTCGGAGTGCCTGGGCAGCTCCAAGGGTTGCAGGGCTTTGGACCGCAAGGCTACTGGGGATACCAGGGTCGAGTTTGCCTTATGGAAGATATCGTCCAGCTTCTGCCAGCGACTCTGGATGGCCTTAGAGAACATCTTTTTGCATAAGGAGCATTGCTCGGTGTTGTGATCAGCACCCAGACACCAGTCATGGGTGTCTGTGAGTGACATGTTTTTAGAGCACCAATCGCATTTTTTGAAACTGGAGGCCATTGGGGCAAAAAGGACCCCTACAAGGTCGAAAACACTCGATGTGGCCAGCGGTTAAATATTGCGCGAAAGCACTATAGTGGAAAAGAAGGGAAGAACAGGTCCCGAGACTTAAAGCCGAAGCAACAGTGCTCAAGAAGCGGGAGGGGGAACCAGCACTAGCCGGAAAAGACAAAAATGTACTTACTGAAGAAAAAACCTTTTTCCGGGGACAAGACGCACGTCCGAAGGGCTCTGCAGAAAAGGGGAAACTGAGCAAGATGGCACCCTTGGGCAGGAAGGGGACCATGTATGTGTGGTGGCATTCCTAAAAGCTTTCTTTGAAAGCTGGGAAAATGATCCGCTTGGGTTCCATCAGTGCTGATGTCACCCATATGTGAGGACTAACTTCCTGCTTGTTCCTGGAGAAACACCTAGTCTGTGCAGAAATACTGCCACTACTGCGAGGTATTTATAACAAGATGAGGTACTGATGCAAGATCAAAGGGCAGTATGTGATATAGAAAATGTGTTTCTTATGATGAATCTGAAATGGCCTGTGACTGGGTTGTATCTGAATGTGGGTGTACACATCCTACAAGTACAAGGAACATAGCAAGTACCCTTTTTGGAGATAAGGAATAAGGATACTGAGGGAGATCATTTTGAATTTTTCTCGAATCAGATGATTGTTTAAATCCCTCAAATCCAGAAGGCGATAGAATCCCCCCATCTTTTTTGGAACCAGGAAGTACCTGCAGTAGAACAGAAACACAGAAATGTGACGGTAGATAGACCATATGGCCTATCCAGTCTATCCTTCTATAACAACCACTAAACTCTACAGTCCCTTTATTCCTTCAGAGATCTTCTGTGTTTGTCCATGCTTTCTTGAATTCAGATTCAGTTTCAACTACCTTCACTGGGAGACTATTCCATACATCTACCATTCTTTCCATAAAGAAATATTTCTGCAAATTACTCCTGAGTCTATTTCCTTTCACCTTCATCCTACCCCACTTGTTGCAGAGCTTTATTTCTATTTATTTATTGAAGCAGTTTTCTATACCGCCTTATCCTTCAAGAAGCTCTCCTCCTGTACATTTATGCCATAGGGGGTATTGAAATGTCTCTATCATATCTCCCCTCTCCCATCTTTCTTCCAAAGTATACATATTGAGATCTTTAAGTCTGTCCCCATATGCCTTATGGCGAAGTCCACTGACCATTTTGGTAGCCACCCTCTGCACCAACTCTATTCTGTTTATATCCTTTTGAAAGTGTGGTCTCCAGAATTGCACATAATACTCTAAATTAGGTCTAACCAAAGACTTAAATGGAGGCACTATCACCTCTTTTCCCTGCTGGCCATTCCTCTCCCTATGCAGCCAAGCATCATTCTGGCTTGCGCCATCACTTTTTCTAGCTGTTTAGCCACCTTAGGATCATCAGAAACAATCACTCCTATGTTTCACTCTTTTTTCCCCAGACAGAAGCACTTCACCCCCTATACTGTACCGTTCCACTGGATTTTTGCAGCTCAAATGCATGATCCTGCATTTTTTAGCATTAAATCTCAGCAGCCAAATTCTCGACCATTATTCAAGCTTCCCTAGATCCCTCCTCATGTTTTTATACCTCCTGGGTGTTTACTGTATTGCAGATTTTGGTATCATCCGCAAAGAGGCAAACCTTACCCAATAACCCTTCTGCAATATCATTACAAAAATGTTAAAAAGAATCAGACCAAGGACAGATCCCTGTGGCACACTGCTGTAACATCCTTCTCCTCAGAATGAGCGCCATTTATCTGTACCCTTTGTCGTCTCCCACTCAACCAATATCTGACCCAGTCAATCACTTTAGGCTCTATCCCTATGGCACTCAATTTATAAGTTGACTGTATGGAACAGTGTCAAAGGCTTTACTGAAATGTAAGTATACCACATATACAGCTTTCTGGTCACCCATTCAAAGAAATTAATGAGATATGTCTCACAAGATCTGCCTCTCATAAAACCATGCTGCCTTGAATCCTGCAATCTATTGGATTCCAGAAACTTCACTATCATCTGTTTTATGTTCAAATTTCTTTATTGGGACAAGTGTGATACATAGTCCATATAACATGCTGAGCTCTGTTCATCAGATATACTGTAAACACACATAAATAACCTTAAGCAACAGCATTTTGGGCAAAACAATATAGGAGGCATGTTGTTGTTAAGTGCCGTCGAGTCGGAGTCGACTCATGGCGACCCTCTGGATAGCTATCCTAAATTGTGTTCGGTCTTCAGTCAGGCGGCTCATTGTTGACAGACTGGTACCCGTAGCTGCTGTTATTGTACCAATCCATCTCATTGCTGGCCTTCCTCTTTTGCGTTGACCTTCTATCTTGCCAAGCATAATGTCTTTCTCTAATGATTTCTCTCTTCGCATGATGTGTCCAAAGTATGAAAGTCGAAGTCTTGTCATCTGAGCTTCTAAAGAAAGCTTAGGTTTGATCTCCTCTAGTACCGACTGGTTTGTTCTTCGGGCAGTCCATGGTATACACAGTATTCGCCGCCAGCACCATAATTCAAAGGCATCAATTTTCTTCATATCTGTTTTTTTCACTGTCCAGCTTTCACATCCATATGATGTTATTGAAAATACCATGGCTTGAACAAGTCGAATCTTTGTATGGAGAGAGACATCTCTGCTCTTGAGAATCTTATCTAGGTCTTTCATAGCCATTCTGCCAAGAGCAATGCATCGTCTGATTTCTTGACTGCTTGCTGCTTCTTTAGTTGATCCAAGTAGGTTAAAGTTGTTCACAATTTCAATTTCTTCTCCTTCAACGATGAACCTGTTGATTATGCCAGTTGTCATGATCTTTGTCTTCTTTACATTAAGGTGCAGGCCCATTTTGAGACTATGTTCTCTGATTTGAGAAGCAAATGTTTCTGATCATCTTCACTTTCAGCCAGTAATGTGGTATCATCAGCATAGCGAAGGTTGTTGATGAGTCTTCCACCAATCTTCACACCTCTGTTGTCTTCATACAATCCTGCTTCTTTGATGATTTGTTCTGCATATAAATTAAACAGGTAAGGGGAAAGTATGCAGCCTTGTCTTACACCTATGCTTATTTTAAACCATTCTGTTTCTCCTTGTTCCGTTTGAACTGTTGCTTCTTGATCAATGTACAGATTGCGCAAGAGAACGATCAGGTGTTCTGGTATACCCATGCTTCTTAATGTGGTCCATAGTTTCTCATGGTTTACACAGTCAAAAGCCTTGCTATAGTCGATAAAGCACAAATAGATATCCTTTTGGTATTCTTTAGACTTTTCAAGGATCCATCTCACATCTGCAATGATGTCTCTCGTTCCTCGCCCTTTCCTGAACCCTGCTTGCACTTCAGGTAGTTCTTGTTCTAGGTATGGTTGTAGTCTCTTTTGAATAATCTTCAGTAGAATCTTGCTGGCATGTGGGATCAGAGCGATTGTGCGATAATTTCCACAGTCAGTTGGATCACCTTTCTTTAGTATTGGTATAAACACAGATCTTTTCCAGTCAGTTGGCCATGATGTTGTCTTCCATATTTCTTGGCAGAGCCTTGTGAGTACGGTAACAGCTGCATCAGATTGCTGCAATACTTCTATGGGAATGCTATCAATGACTGGTGCTTTGTTCTTTGATAAGGCTTTCAATGCTGCTTCAACTTCTTCTTTCATCACCAATGGTTCCCGATCATAAGGTACAGGTTGAAACGGCTGTTGGTCCACTTGATCTTTATCATATAAAAACTCTGTATATTCCTTCCACCTTTTCTTGATCTTCTCAGCATCATTCAACATAGAACCTTGAGCATCTTGTAACATTCCAATTCGAGGCTGGAACTTTTTCTTTAACTCTCGTAGCTTTAGGAAAGCTGATCTTGTTCTTCCTCTAATAGTTTCTGCTTCTATTTCCTTGCAAGTGTCATTGTAGTACTTTTCCTTGTCCTGTCTTGCTGCACGTTGGAAATCTCTGTTGGGTTCTGTGATTGTCTTTCTTTCTCCTCTGGCTTTAGCTTCTCTGCGTTTCTGGGCAATTTTCAGAGTTTTTTCCGTCATCCATTTTGGCCGTTTTTGCTTTTTCACCTTTTGTAGAGACTTCTCGCTTTCTTCCAACACAACCTTCTTGATGTCATTCCATAACTCTTCCGGAGCTCTGTCATTTGTACCTAAAACAGCAAATCGATTTTGCAGGCAGTCTTTAAATTCCAGTGGTATATTCTCAAGGTCATATTTTGCTGCATTCATGAGTGGTTTGCTCTTTTTCAACTTTAGCTTGAGTTTGCATACTAGTAGTTGATGATCTGTACCACAGTCAGCTCCAGGTTTTGTCTTTGACGTTACAGAGCTTTTCCATCGTTGACTTCCACAGATGTAGTCAATTTGATTTTTATACAATCCATTGGGTGAAGTCCATGTGTACAGTCGCCGCTTGTGTTGCTGGAAGAAGGTGTTTGAGATGAATAGATCATTGGTCTTGCAGAATTCTATCAGTCTTTCTCCAGCTTCATTTCTGTTGCCAAGTCCATATTTTCCAACTACTTTGCCTTCTTCTTTGTTGCCAACCTTTGCGTTCCAGTCACCCATGACTATCAGGATATCTTGTTTGCATGTTCTGTCAATTTCAGCTTGTACTTGTTCATAGAACTCTTCAATTTCATTCTCTTCTGCAGCTGTTGTTGGGGCATATACTTGAATTATAGTTGTGTTGATAGGCAATCCTCGTAGACGAACAGAGATTAAGTGTTCGCTGACTGCATTGTATTTCATTACAGTTCTTGCAAGTTTCTTCTTTATTATAAATGCAACACCATTTCTTCTTTGTCTTTCATTTCCAGCATAGTAGACCATGTGATCATCTGATGCAAAGTGCCCCATGCCAGTCCATTTCAGTTCGCTGACACCCAACAGATCAAGTTGTACATGTTCCATTTCATTCTTGACCACCTCCAACTTCCCTTGGTTCATGCTTCGTACGTTCCATGTTCCAATGTGTAAGACATCTTTACAGCTTCTGACTCTCATTTCATGCGCAGCATGAAATGGAACGTGTAGGAGGCATACCATCCCACTTTTTCACATTTTTTATCCCCCCCACCTTTGACATTAGAGACATGAGAGTGAAAGGTCTCAACATGGGGTATGGAGAAGGAGGTTGGTACTTGCTTCAAATAATGGAATAAGAAAGAAAGAAAAGCCTTAGTGAATCCTCTGATCGCCAAATATTTGGAACACTAATTTGCCTGTTTCCCCTGGCTGTGGTGACTCTTACACAGTCAGGATGTGCAAGGATTCCTTATGCACCCATCACACTCACCCCTCCATTGACCCTCCCCCCCCACACACACTTCCTATTTGGCTGTATATATAGCAGGCGCCCTGTACATAGTATTATAGGGTCAATCTGGTTACTTTTTTGTCAGCAATTTCCCTGCTCAGGATTGTGGGTAATATAGCCTCCAACAGTGTCCTCTGGGCCATTCCCCATTTTCAGCTAATAGTGTAGTGATTCAGTACTTGACAACGCAGACTAAGGTGCAGTGTTTATATGTATGGTTCCCATATGGTCAGGAAAGTCCCTCGGTATTGTTCTCGCCCCCTTAGATGTTCTCGTTCAAATAACATAAGGTGGTACAGAGTCAATTTCCAGGGTCTCAAGGAGGGTCCTTGTGGGTTCAGCCATGAGCAAAGAATGCACTTTCGCAGTAATATTAACGAGAGACGGATCCAGGGAGACTCCACTCTTCACCAATTTCTATCCTCTCCGTCCATGTGTCCCATGTCCAAGACCGCCTTCTGTAGGGTAAGAGAAATTGTTTCTCGTAATACCCTAATATATCGGTGGACCCGTTTCCAAAATCAAGTTATTACCGGGCATGCCCAAAAACATATGACCTAATGTCGCTTGAGGTGTTGGGCACTGTGAACATTTTGGGGCGTCCACAAGGCCCGCCCGATGTGTCCTATCTGGTGCAAAATGTAGCCGTCTAAAAATTCAGAATTGGGTCTCTCGGAGATCAGCATTTGTCCAAGCTAGTACTTGAAGAAGTGCAACTCCTGTGAGAGGCATGCCCAATTCCTCCCAACAAGACTGTGTCAACCTCTCCATATCTGGTGGAGAATCTAAGGGGCTTGTTTACATTGGATTTCAATGGGGCTGCGGCTCCAATAACAATTGGAAACTGCTACCGCGGCTTTGTAAACAAGCCCCTAAGTCTCTCAGAGCCTTGCGTATGACCGAGATCCGGACGCGACTCTGAACCAGCCATCAATACCTCTTCAACCTGCAAGATAAAACTACCCCTTAAGGAGAAATTAGGTCTTACCTGATAATTTGCTTTCCTTGAGTTCCTCCAGTCCAGTCCAGACTATAGAGTTGTTACCTTTGAACCACAGCTTGGAGACTGAGCATGCCAAGTCTTGATGATGTCACCTACTTGGGTACTGACACCTCCTTCAAGGCTCAGTATTCTCTTAAACAAAGCAGACTCCACCCCATGAATACCACTGCAATCCTCTTATCATCCTGCTAGTAGAAACAATTTGAAACAAAAAAAGGAAGGAACGGCCAAACACCAGCAGAACAGAAGCAGAGCTAAGTAAGCTGTAGACAAGGGGCCCGGTGGCCCTTGTCCTCTTAGGCTTATCTGTTTTCCCTTTTATCATATTTCCTCTTCCTAGTAAGAATGTGTGGGCCTGGAAGGAGAAACTGTCCTGCCAGGGAGCTGCCAGCTCCCAAACCAATATCACGGTAAAATTCTTCAGGTCCGGGATCGTCCTGGCCAAGGCCAGTCAAAAACAGGGCGAGTCCTAGACTGGACTAGAGGACTCAAGGAAAGCAAATGATCAGGTATGACCTAATTTCCCCTTCCTTATCATTCCTCCAGTCTAGTCCAGACCAGACCATAGAGATGTACCACAGCAGTTACTCCTGGGCGGGACCTGCGAGCTCAGCCTGAAGAATCGCCAACCCGAAACGGGCATCTCCTGCCGCTTGCACATTGAAACAGTAATGGCAAACAAAAGTGTGGAAGGACAACCAGATCACCACTCTGCAAGTGTCCACTGGTGGAACCAGGAAAAATTCCACCCAGGATGCTGCTTGCGCCCGCATAGAGTGTGCGCACAGCCCTAGAGGTAACTGTTTATGACGCAAGTACACTGACACTATGGCCTCCTTGATCCACCGCGCAATATAGGCCTTAGATGCCACCTCCTCCTTGCGTGGACCCCCAAATAGGACAAACAAGTGATCTTATTTTCGAAATGGCTACATCCGCTTAAGATACTTGCTCAAAATTCGCTGGACATTGAGGTAATGCAACAGCCGGTCCTCCATCCCTGCGCCACCACGCACAAAAACTGGCAGCAACACTGACTGTTTCACATGAAAAGGTAAAATTACTTTGGGCAGAAAAGAAGGGATCGGACGCAGCACCACCTTTTCCTTTGTCATCAGTAAAAATGGTTCCTCACAGGAAAAGGCCTGGAACTCGGAGATGTGCCGCACCAAACAGATCGCCACCAGAAAAATGGTTTTCAGCATTAGATCCTTCAACGTTGCCGAACCAACCGGTTCAAAGGGAGCCTCCGTGAGTCCTTGCAGCACAAGGTTCAGATCCCATGGGGGAATCAAGGATCTGAGCAGTGGCTGGACATGCTTCACCACCCGCAGGAAACGGACTACATCTGGATGCAATCCTAGCGACTGCCCCTGGATCCTACTCCTGTAGCACATAATTGCTGCCTCCTGGACTCACAAGGAGCTCCCTGCCAAGCCGGCTTGTAGGAAAGCTAGCACTTCTGGCAATGATGCCAAGAGAGGCCAGCGCCCCCTCTGCTGGCACCAGTCCTCAAAAACATGCCAGACCCTGACATAAGAGAGACACATAGACTGTTTCCGGGCATTGTAGAAATCACCGCCGCAAAATACCCTCGTTATCTCTGCCGTGCCCTTTCAAAAGCCAAGCTGTAAGCGAGAATTGATTCACCTGTGGCGTGAGGATGGGCCCCTCTACCAGAAGGTGCGGTACCTCTGGTAGACGCCATGGGCAATCCACAGTCAGACGCAGCAGGTCAGCATACCAAGGGCACCTTGACCAGTCCGGGGCTATCAGCACCACCGGTCCCGGATGTGACTTTATTTTCTGTAGGAGCCGTCCTATCAATGCCCACGATAGGAAGACATACAGGAGCACGTCCACTGGCCACCTCTGGACCAGCGCATCAATCCTTCCAACATCGGCTCCCTCTGCCTGCTGAAGAAATGACTCGCCTTTGCGTTCCAGAAGGTCACCATGAGATCCAGAACTAGTTGTTCCCATCACCACACTATATGGGAGAACATCTCGTTGCACAGGCACCACTCCACTGGGTCCAGATGTCGGCGGCTAAGATAATCAGATGCTACACTGTCTTTGCAGGCCCTGTGCGCTGCCAATAGAGTCAGGAGGTTGGTCTCCACCCACCTCAATAGGGGCACGATCTCGTCCATCAGGGAAATGCTCCCTGTACCTCCCTGCCAATTGATGTAGGCCACTGTCGCGGCATTGTCGGAGAACACACAAAATGCCTTGCCCTGCAGGGATGTTTGGAACTCCAGCAACGCGTAAAACACTGTTCTCATCTCCAGCCTGTTGAAGGACCACAGGCTCTCTTCCTGAGTCCAGCGCCCCTGGGTCACGCATGACTCGCAGTGTGCTCCCAAGCTTCTCAAGCTAGTGTCCATTACCGGGACTCAATTTGATGGTTCCAGTGGCACTCCCACCAGAAAGTTGTCTTGGGAGATCCATCATCACAGAGACACTTGAGCCGACTGTGGGCAGGGCAACCTCTCATCTAGGGACAGCTTCTGAGGAGACTACCACTGCAGAAGTGCCCTCTGCAAAGGATGCATATGAGCCCTTTCCCAGGGCACCAGCACTAAGGTCACTGCCATGGATCCGAGTATCTGCAGATAATGCCATGCATATGGCGCTCCCATCCTTAGGAACTGCTTGACCTGTGTCTGTATCTTCTGCACCCTTTCCTCAGGCAATCTGACGAACCTGGTGCTGAGGTAAACCAAGTCTTGTCTCTTGGCCACCCATCCATAACCCATCCATGCTGCTGCAGACAGGACATCACCCGCTGTGTCGTCTCCCTGTTCTCCTCCAGCACCTTTACATTCATGAGCCAATCATCCAAGTATGGGTGTACCAACACTTTCTCTTTGCAGAGACCACCATCATGATCTTTGTGAAGATCCTTGATGCGGTTGTGAGTCTGAACGGCAGAGCTTGAAACTGGAAATGGCCCATCGGTAACGCGAAGTGCAGGAACATCTTATGCGCCAGCCGGATGGGAATGTGCAAGTAGGCCTCAGTGTGATCCAAATCTGTGAGGAACTCACCGTGGCAATAATGGACCGCAATGTCTCCATCCAGAATCGTGGAACCCGTAAAGCTCGATTTGCACGCTTGAAATCCAGAATGGGCCAAAAAGTCCACTCCTTTTTGGGAACCACAAAATAGATAAAGTATCGACCACAGTCGCGTTGGGCTGGAGGAACCTCTACCACAGCCTCCAGCTGCTACAGGCGCTGTAACGTCTCTCGCACTGCCATGACCTTTTGCAGTACCCTGCAGGGGAAATTGATGAATGCATCGCTCAGGGATCTGGCAAACTAGCGCATAATCTTTGCGAATAAACTCAAGCGCCCACTGATCGGATGTAGGAGGTATAGAAATTCCAGAGTCGTCCTACCGGGACCAGGCCATCCTGGGTCCCCCTCATCTCACTGTGTCTTCTTAGGTCACAAGGAGGGGATGGAGGGGAAGAATCCCTTGTCTGCCTGCCCCCCTGGAGACCTGAAAGGGCTGCCCCTGGGGCAGATAGCAGCCTCTGGAAGAAGAGGCAAAATGCACTGCTCTAAACCTCCTAAAGTCCTGAGTTTGTCCCCATGCCAGTTGTCCCCCATGCCCCAGTCTGGGTTTATCCTCGGCCAGGTGACCGCCTTTTGTATTCGCTATCTCCTTCATCAACTTCTCCAGTGCCTCGCCAAACAAAAGCTTCATGCGGAAGGGCAGCTTGCTGAGCCTTGCCTTTGAGGTCCCGTCCGCTGCCCAATTTCTCAACCAGAGCAACCATCACAACCATCACGTGGCACCACTGAGGCCATCTCCTTGGCCGAGGATCGAATCAGATAGTAGCAGGTGTCGGCTAAATATGCCACCCCAACTCCATCTTTGCCACATTGGAAGATGTTCCCGGCTTCGCATCATTGCCGTCCAGGATCCCTTGAGCCCAACGCAAGCAAGCTCGTGCAACATACGCCCGCAGATGAACATATGCAAGGGCATAGCGCCAATATCAAAGGCCTGCTTTAACAAGGTCTTCAACTTACAATCCTGCGTGTCCTTTAGCGCTACACCCCCTTCCATGGGGATCATAGTTTTCTTTTGCAACCACTGACACCAAAGCATCCATGGCACCCGGAGCTCCTCCTTATCCTGCTCTGCCAAAGGGTACAACCGAGCCATGGTTTGCACCCCTTTCAAACCCACCTCCGGCACTTCCCATTCATGCTGGATCATCTGCTTGATCACTCTATGCACTGGGAAGACCGTTTTGGGCTTCTGAACTGCTTGAAACAGTGGGTCTTCTAACAGGTCCTCATTGGTGAAACCCCCTTGTGGGATATTAAGCAGCACCGACTGCGAAATTAGCCAGCTCCTCACACTAGAAAATGCGCACCAGCCATGGCTTGTCCCCCTATGGGATCTCCCCGTCCTTCAAGTAACCTATGGCGGACTCCACCCAGATGCCCACCTCTGCTTCCATCTGCTCCTCTGAGGGCAGGGAGTCAGTGTCATCGCAGGGGCTGGGCGCTGCCGTCTGGCGCTTAGCCAGGGGCTCGTCCTCTGCTTTGGCCACTGTAGAGACATCTGTCGGCTGCCTCTTCTGGGCCTTGGACGCTCTGTCCAAGTCTGTACTGGGCTGCTGTTGCAAAAGAACAATTCTGGCGAGAACTCCACCAAAGAGAACTGTAGCTGCCCTCCTGTGGAGGTAGAGGGCCTCAGAGAGCTTGCACGTTTTTCCTTCTTATGGCTGGCGGGAACTGGGTCCAGCTGGTTTCGCGCTGGCGCCCCCCAGGGGATGGGGGATCCAAGGGATCCAGGGTGGGCATCTCCGCATTCCTGGAGCCCTCCTGCCTGATGTCTAGCTGCTCCTCTGCCGATTGAGACTCCAATTCGCAGTTGTGGCAAAACCCCACGGCTGACAGGGAGTCCCGATGCACGCCACATGCAGCACACTTGGCTTAGGCATTCTTGGCTGACTGCATATAGGTCCTAGGATAAGCAAAAACAAAAAAACATGAGTGCCACTGCCCCCAGCCTCCGAAGCCCTACAGAGCTCTATCCGCGATGTCCTGCGCTATACCTGAACCCACTCCTGGTGCTCTGCTAGCATGGCTGAACCATGCAATAAAAATTTAAAATGCCACTGGTCCTTCAATGCAGCCTGCCAAAATCGACCATCAAGCCTGGTCTCGCAGCCCAAGCCTGTGCTGAGGAAGTTGGCGCTGTGAGGCTTCTCCCCCCCCCCCCCCCTTAGGGCAAACCCCGTGGATACTGCATCCAATGTAAGCTGCACCGCCTGGCTGTTTTCTCCGCCAGAGGATCCCCACAGCCTACAGGTTCCTGCAGGTGCCTTTTCTTACCTCCTCTCCCACCGAGGGGAGATCAGGAGATAGCACTACCTGCAGTCTGTGGCCGCAACAGTCAAGGCTCGCACTGACTGTTCTGTGCTGTTCTCCAGTGCAGATACGTTTCTCTGCTTTTTTTTTAACAGAACTTTAGTCGTGAGGCTGTTCAGAGGGATTCTGCTTTCCTGAACCTATCAAGCCTTGACCCTCTTTCCTTTCATCCTCTTCTCTTTCTTTTTTTGAATCCTAAAAGACTGTGTTCCTTATCACTCTCCAGTGGAGTCCTGACTACAACAGAGAGTCACCCCAAGCTGCTTGGAGACTGAGAATACTGAGCATTGAAGGAGGTGCCAGTAGCCTAAGTAGGTGACATCATCAAGACTTGGCATGCTCAGTCTCCAAGCTGCGGGTGGAGGATGACAACTCTATGGTCTGGATTGAACTGCAGGAATGATAAGGAAGGCCGCTCTCAGCAGAGACCATACATAACTCCGCACTTGTAGATAGGGGAATATATCAGTTGGTCTTAAGCCAAATCTTTCCCTCAGAAAGGAGAAAGGTAGTAGCATTCACTCTTCTGACACCACATGTTCCACTCCCTCCAACCCTTTGGCTGCCCATCGACTATAGTCCCTTCCCATTAAACCAGGTAAAAATTTTGAGTTCCCCGCTAGGGGAGATAGGGCGTAACACCTGGAGCCCACCCGAGCTTCCCACATAAGACACATCATCACTGACAGGTCAAGATTATCATGGCATTATTGGGGAAGAGGGTATTAAGGCTTGCGGGGGTCACGTGTAAAACATATCAGAGGGAGAGTGGAGCCACCAGTGCCTTTTCCACTGCCACTGGGGTATATTCCTCCATTCCATGCAACCAGTCCTGCAAGTGCCTGCCCACGGAAGCAAGATTGTAGCTAAAGAGATCCGGGAAACCTCACCCTCCATGCTTCCACAATTTTTTCAGGGTGGCAACCGGAGCTGCGTCCGTTTCCCCTTCCAGAGAAAGGAGCCCACCAGGAGGTCCAGCCAGTTCTGATCACTGGCTCGCAAGAACAGCGGGAGCACCTGCAAGATGTATGACCATCGGGGGAACACCATCATTTTATACAATCTGATCCGACCACTTAAGGACAGCTGCAAGTCTCTCCATTGTCCAAACCTCATCTCTAGGTCTTTAAATAGGGTTTTAGTATTGAAATCATAGAGTTGACCAGGATCTGTGGGAAGTCATATCCCTAAATATTTAAACTGCCCCTCTGCCCACCCCCATGGGAACCTGCCGGGACACTTCTGACAAACGAAGGGAAGAATTGGGAGGGCCTCCGATTTGTCCAGATTAAGCTTTACCCCCACAAAGATGCCATACAGATGAAATTCATGGAGTAGCGGTTCTAAAGTAGCCACTGGGTCCCCCAGTAAGATTGGTAGTTGTCTCCGGACGGATTCACATTATGCCACCAGTATTTTATGCACATTCTGGGCAATGTTGCGGCCTTGTAGAAAGCCCACCTGCGACTGCCCAATCAATTGAGGCAGCAGTGGGGAGCCAAACGACCCGCCATGAGCTTGGCTAATATTTTAATGTCAACATTCAACAATGATATGGGCCTATAATATCCAAGCAAGGTAGGATCTTTCCTGGGTTTTGGTTATAAGGTCCTTATTAGGTTTGTATGGCAAGTCTCTACGTCTAACTAAATTGGAAAAGTATTCCGCCATTAGTATTGCCATTTTATCAGTAAGCATCTGGAAAAATTCAGTATGATACCCATCTGGCCCTGGTGCTCATCCTTTCCGCAATTTATATATGCACTGTTGAACCTCTTGGGCGGTCATTGGGGTATTTAGCTTTGTCACCTCCACCACCGCTAAGTATGGCAGAACCAAATCTTTAAGATAATCAACAGCTGTCTGAGTATCGCATGGTTTGACTCAATATAGCCCCATATAAAACTAAGAATGTGTTCCAATTCAGGCTAAGCAGTCTGTAGGCGTCCCGTGTCATCCGACGATCATCCTTGGTTCCTCATCTGACTTTACCAAGGATGCAACAACCTTCCTGTCTTATTACCATGTTTATAGAGTCGGTATCGGTAGTAGAACAGCAACTTATGCACTCTTTGATGTAATAGAGCATTAAGCATTGCCTGAAGAACTAACAGGACTGAGCGCTGCTCCCTCATAAGGTTTGCCCTGTAGTGATGCGGGTCCTCATGTAGGTCTCTCTGTAATTGGACCATGTGCAAGCTTTATATCTTCTTAGCTTGATAATAACCAATGACTTGTCTTCGTATAATAGCCTTGGACGTCTCCCAAAATAAGGCTGGGTTATCTTTGTGCTGTGAGTTATGTATCTCATAGTCAACCCAGGAGGCCCATATAAAGATCTGGAAGTCTTTATCTTCAGTTATATGTAGAGGGAAGCGCCAAGGGCTAGTACCAAAACTCCTTTCCCATTCCAAGTCAAGTCAAACCAATGCATAGTCTAAAAATACTATGGGAGCTATTTCCACCTTTTGAATTAGATTGAGTAAGTCCGCGGCCACTAAGAAATAGTCTAGGTGGGAACCAGTACCATAGGCCCTGAATATATGGGTATAGACACGTTCCTTGGGGTGAGTGACCCTCCAGGTATCAAGAAGATCATATCCCTCACTGAGCCCCAAAATTCTCAGAGTTCGTCAGAGGTCCCCACCTCCTCCACGGGATGTTTGATCCAGGATTTCATCTAGAACACAGTTAAAGTCTCCCCCCATTATGAGTCGAGTGGAGTCTCCAGCCGCAATCCTCTGCCTCACTTCCTGGTAAAAATGTTTTTCATATACATTCAAGCCATATATGTTCCCCACCACAATTGACTGCCCATACAAGTTGCCTTGGATGAATATGTATCGTCCCAACAGGTCTGCATGTACCACATCAATTTTCAAATCTACTTGTTTACTAACTAGAATAGCTACCTCTGCTTTTCGGTCCCCTAAGGTTTTTATTTATTTATTTAACAGCTTTTTTTTTTTTTTAATACTGCATTATCCTTCCATCAAAGCGGTTTACAATGAAACCGAAAATTTACAATGAACAGGGGAGTCAACTTGGTTTAACTTTGAAATATAAATGAGAGAGAACTATGTATAATATTATACAAGGGGATGTGAGGCAGTGGAGGTGAACAGATCAAAGTTATGTTTGAGGGTAGCATTCTCTGAAAATATGGGTTTTAAGGGCTTTTCTGAAGGAGGCTGCATCAGTTGTAGTTCTTAAGCTTTCTGGGATGGTTCCATAGTAGCAATGTGTAGAGAGAGAATGCTCTCTTAGATGTAATGGCGTTGGTACTTGTGAATATCGGTGGAGCCTGTAGTGTTTTTTGAGTTGGATTGTCGTCCTCTGTTGTCAGGTGTGATCTTGATCAGGGTTTGTAAGTGTGGTGGTGCAGAGTCAATGAGGATTTTGAATGTCATGAGGATAGATTTGAATTTACACATTCTGTTATGGGGAGCCAATATAACTGCCTGAGGAGAAGCGTGATATGCTCTGATCTTTTTGCATTGAGGAGGATTCTTGCAGCCTTGTTGAGTGCAAGTTCGAGAGGGTGGATGGTTGAGTTTAGTATGCCCTGGAAGATGATATTATAGTAATCGAAGTAGCTGCCCCGTAGACCTCCCCTAGCCACCACCGTTTTAATTTATTATGCTCAGCTTCTGTTAAGTGGGTCTCTTGGAGGAGAGCTATATCAGCAGATTTATCTCTAAACATCTTCAAGATTTTGTGGTGTTTGATGGGGTACCCTATTCCACAAACATTCCATGATATTATACGTATTGCCTTACCCAATACCCACTGCATAGTCAAGATTTGGTTCCTTAAAGTAGTCTGAAAGCAGAGCTCTGCCTGGTGACCCCCCTCCTCTCCCCAGGCTAGGGTCCCCAGTGTGTTTCGTAAGCCACTGTCTCTTACATGTGGGTCTATAGACCAGATTCCCCTCACTCATACACAGCCATAGAATAGTCGCACCTATCCCTTCCCCTCCCTTCTTTTCTCCAGCCCCTAACTTAGTTCCCTTCCCCCACCCTATCATCCCACCTTCCCCGGCCCCCACCTCTTCCTTCCCCCTTGTGCCTATTAGCTTCCTAAAACCACCAATCCTATCCCTAGGATCCGAAACTCTCTTAGTATGCAGTGCGAAGGGCTCCCCAACTGTTCCCTCCCCCCAAGGCTGTCCCTACTGCTTATTACCCCTCTTTAACCAGCCTTCCCAAATCCAAGATTTCCCTATGTCTGTACAGGAAGAGATGAGTTCCTCTGGGGTATACTGTATTTGAACCCCACCTTTCTCTGTCCACCTAGTCAATCGTCTCATGTACTCTCCCATTCCCATTCTCTCATCCATACATCCATCACCCTCTTCTTCCACAAGTCCATCTTTCATTCCCTTCTCCCTGCCTTCCCTCTGCCCTTTTCACCTTCCCCAGCCTACCCCCCCCCCCCCCCGTGCATGGATTATTGATTTAGTCTTCCTCTGCTGTTCTGTCCATTTGGTGTGATCCTCCCACTGCACCACAGCCAGGGCACTAACTGCATCAACCTTTAGAGACATACTGTAAGATAGAGAGGGCTGGAGACTAGGCACACATAAAGATTGAGTACTGCAGCCATACACCAGTGGGGCCCGGGCCCTTACCCCTTCCCCCTTCACATGGCCCTGCCCCTCCACGCGGGAGTACAATGTTCATAATGCGTCGGGGAGCCAAGGCCAGGCACCCCTGTCGATCAACGCTCCCTTCCACCCAGAGTGGGGACCAAGAATAGAACATGAGCTGCAAAAGGAGTGAACACAAGAGAAGGGCAATACCTATGCAGTCTCTGGCCTGCTCCCCAGAACAGGAACTTTTGAACAAGTAACAAGGTTAACCAAGATAGAACATAAAAAAACCCACTGCATCTGATTTGCACAGAGTTCAGATCTTAGTGATCCTTAGCTTTAGCCTGGTATACGGCCCAGAGTGGTCCAGTCTGTGCTGCTAGTATCCTAATCACTTTGGGTCTCCTCTCTGCTCTTTAACAGCTCCATTCAGGCTGGGTCTCTCAAATGCGTGGCGCAAAATGCTTGGGCCTCCTCCAGATTGTTGAATACTTGTTGCCATCCATTGAGGGTGAGCCAAAGTTTCGCCAGATACAGTAATACAAAACAGACTCCTTTGTTGACCAGAGAGCTGCAGATCGTGGAGTACGCCATTTGCTTCTGGGTTACTGCAGCATAAAAGAACTGAAAAAAATAGTACCTTAGTGCCTTTGTGTTCTATATTGCCCTGGTTTCTGGCAGCGTGCAGGATAACTTCCTTATGTTGAAAACTCAGGAACCTCACCAGCACTGCTCTCAGTCTTGTATGTCCCTCTCTTCGTGGGCCAACTCGGTGTACACGCTCCACCCACAGTTTTCCTGCCAAGTCCGTTAAGTGGCGGCTGGACAGCAGCCATGTTTCTAGGAATCCTCAAAGCTCTGCCTCTGCAATAGTCTAGGGCAGACCGACCAGCCTTAATTTTTTTCTTCTTCCTCAGTTCTCTAGGTGATCTATTTTGCTCTCTTGCCTGAGAACCTGCTCTTCTAAGTGTCCTATATGTCGGTCTGTCTCAAGATCCCCAACCTCCAATGCGGAGATTCGCTGCTCCGCTTGCCATAGTCTGCCGGTAAATTCAGTCATCGAGCCTGCCAGTTGTTCTAGCTTTGTCATGATCCCTGCAAAATGTTTGCTCAGTGCACAGACCACCACCACCGCCAAGACCTCCTCAATCAGTGTCATCGTCGCCACTTCTGGGCTTGAGGGAGGAAAGGCATCAGCCATTTTGGCATCTACCCTGTGGATCTTTTCGCTTTGCTGGGGCTTGAACGTCATGCGTTGTAGGTCTTTACGCCGTCCTGACACTGAAGGTACATGACACTTCAGGTGAGGCTGTAGTTCCAAATTGGGTGGGCCGCTCTTTTAGCCAGACTGAGAAGGGTCATAGGTGGGGAGCCTTGGAGAAGAAACATACACATCTGCCTCAGCTCATCACCATACCGGAAGTCTATCCTCTGTTTTAGCAGCCTTTCCATTAATTTACTCACTACACAGGTCAGACTAACTGGCCTGCAGTTCCCAACCTCATGCTTAGTTCTGTTTTTGTGTAAAGGGACCTCATGCTCCTTTCAGGAGTCCTCTAGAAACATGCCAGACTCTAAAGAAGCATTGAAATGGTCAGACAGTGGAGCTGCTAAAACTTCCCCAAGTTCCTTCAGTACTCTCAAGGTATCCCATCCAGCCCCATTGCTTTGTCTATTTTGAGTTTAGCTAGCTCCTCACAAACATTCTTCTGAAAATCGTTCAAAATCCCTTTCACTTCTGTTCCTATTTGTCGGTGCTTTGAGGTCCTGCTCTTGGCACTTCCTTTGTGAACATAGAACAGAAATATTTGAAAAGCAATTCTGCTTTATCCCCATCAGTTTCTACATATTCCTCCCCCTTACACTCAGTCTGACAATATCACTTTTGCATTTCCTCCTCTCATTAACATATCTGAAAAAATAATTTGCCCTGTGTTGGATATTGTTTCTTCCATTTGTATCTTTGCTTTCCTGACGACTCTTCTAGCTTCTCTAAGTTTTTCCAAATAATGATGCTTGTCTTCCTCTCTCCGTGATCTCTTGTATTTTATGAAGGCTACCCTCTTTTATTCACCTTTTCAGCTACTTCTTTCGAGAACCATAGTGGCCTCATTTCCCTTTAAATTTACTTGTTTTCCTCATAAAAAGGTCAGTTGCCCTTAAAATATCCCCTTTCAGTTTCACCCATTGTTTTTCTATATCTTCCAGCTGTTTCCATACCGCTAACAACTCCTTGAGGTATTGTCCCATCTTGGCAAAGTTAGCTTTCCTAAAATCTAAGATCTTCACTTTTGACTGGACTTTATCAGACCTGATCCTAATACTGAACCAATGATCCAATGATCACTGGATGCAAAATGATTTTCCACTATAACATTGGCAACACTTTCCCCATTCATTAGCACCTGTAAAGAATCCAGGACCTCCCTACTTCTAGATGACACCTCAGCAGGGATGTCTCAATCAATTTCTGGCATACTGAAATCACCTATCAGCAGTACCTCTCCTTTCATAGTGATACTGCAAATGTCTTCAATTAAATCTCTGTCCACTTCTTCTGCATGTAAAGGAGGTCTGTATATATAACACTAATGCAAATGAATGCTCCATTCCCTGTTTGCAGTTTAACCTACAGTGCCTCCCCCTTTTTCGTAAGCCTTGCAATTCTGTAGATTTAATATTATCTTTTATAGTTCCACTTCTCCTCCCTTTCTTCCTAACCTGTCTTTCCTGAAAGCGTAGTTACTCACCTGTAACAGGTGTTCTCCAGGGACAGCAGGAAGCAGTCCTCACATATGGGTGACTTTGGCGCCGATGGAGCCCTCATGGAAGCATCTCCCCAGCTTTCAAAGAAAGCCTTTGGGTGATGCCACCACACATGCGTGGTTCCCTTCCTGCCCAAGGGTGCCATCTTGCTCAGTCGGGTGCCATAGCTATAGCCCAACCAAGTAGATTGCCAAAATAAACAGCAACTCCACGGGGAGGAGGGAGGGTTGTGAGGACTGATTCCTGCTGTCCCTGGAGAACACCTGTTACAGGTGAGTAACTAAACTTTCTCCAGGAACAAGCAGGAAGTCAATCCTCACATATGGGACTCCCTAGCTCCAGGCTACAGAGGACTGTTAGAAAAAACATGGCCCAGCAGTGAGCAGCCGCAAGCAAATCTGAGGACAGACTTTGAAGACCCCAGTGTCCATGGAGAACCATGGCTGCGGTAGCCTGAACAAGAAGGGTCATAGGGCAGGAGTTGCCTAAACGCCGAAGAGGTTCCAGAGTATGGCCTGGCTGAAGGCACTATCCCATTGGGACTCCTTCTCCAGGCAGTAGTGGGCTGCAAATGTGTGGACAGAAGACATGGTGGCAGCCCGGCAGATGTCGGCCAGAGGTACCAAAAGGAGGTTCACAACCAAGGTCGCCTTTGCCATGACATTGTGCACCATGACTCGGTGCTCCAGGGGTACTCCAGCCTGGCTATGCAATCTGCCACCCAGACGGATATGGTCTGCTAAGTGACAGCCTGCCCCATGTGGCTGGGGTCAAAGGAGACGAAAAGCTGTGAGGCTTTGCGGTGGCCCTGAGTCCACTGTAGGTAGAAGGACAGGGCTCCAGGGAATGGAGAATAGTTGATGTCGCATCAGTATGAGGCCGTGGGAAGAAGGTAGAGAGAACCACCTCCTGATGTAGGTGGAAATTGGAGACTACCTTTGGTAGGAATTTGGGGTGGGTGTGAAGCAGCACCCTGTTTCTGTAGAATCTAGTTAGGGAGGCTTGGCCACCAGTCCCTGGAGTTCACTTACTCTGCGAGCCGATATGAGCGTCATGAGGAAGGCAACCTTCCAGGACAAGTGGCGCAGGGAGCAGGTAGCCAAGGGCTCGAATGGCGGTTTGGTGAGCTGTGAACACCACGAAAAGAAGATTACCACGTAGAAGCAAGAACCCAGTTAAGGCATGGTAAAATGGAAAGACAGAGCTTTATTTGTCGTAAACCAGGGACAACCCGACACAGGCCGTGTTTCGATAACCTTCGTCAGGGGTTAAATCTGGCACACTAAAATCATAAATACATGAATGTAAATTCAACATTCACATCGACAACCCCTCCGACCCCCATGCCTCAAAGTTCCTCGCTCTTACCTCCTTGTTCGACCTCCAACTTTGATCCACTGCCCCCACACATCTACACGGTCACTGCCTTGAACTAATGCTCTTCTCCAATTCCTCTCCTTCAAACTTTCAGACATCAATCCTTCCCTCATCTGACCATCACCTCTTAACATTTACTCTTCAGCTCCCGCCATCCCAACCTCGTCCTGTCTCCTCCGACCTATTTAGAAACTTTCATAATATTGATCCCCTGACTCTCTCCGCCACCATTTCTCCATCTCTTTCCTCCACACAGGACATGCTAGGGAGATAAAGTTCCTAGATGAAATAAATGACTGCTTCTTGGAGCAGCTGGTTCATGAACCGACCAGAGGGGAAGCAATATTAGACCTAGTCCTTAGTGGAACACCAGATGTAGTGCAAGAGATAAGGGTGTTGGGGCCACTTGGCAATAGTGATCATAGCATGATCGCCTTTGATTTAATTAGTGGAGGAGGGATAGTAAGGAAATTCACAGTACTACCCTTTAACTTTCGAAAGGGAGACTATGATAGAATGAGGAAAACAGTTAAGAAAAAACTAAAAGGAGCAGTTGCAAAGGTTAAAGACGTACATCAAGCTTGGGTGTTGTTGAAAAATACTATCTTGGAAGCCCAGACCAGCTGTATTCCACGCTTTAAGAAAAGTGGAAGGAAGTCTAAAAAATTGCCAGCATGGTTTAAAGCTGAGGTCAGAGAGGCTGTTGTTGCCAAAAAAGCATCTTTCAAGAAATGGAAAAAAGAGCCAAATGATGAAACCTGGAAACAGCACAAGCACTGGCAAGTCAAATGCAAGGCATTGATAAGGCAGGCAAAGAGAGAATTTGAGAAGAAGCTTGCTGCGGAAGCAAAAACGTGAAATAAAGACCTTTTCAAGTACATTCGTAGCAAAAAAACCCGTGAGAGAGTCAGTTGGTCCATTAGATGATAAAGGGGTTAAAGGAGCACTAAGAGGCGACAAGGCGATAGCGGAGAGACTGAATGAATTCTTTGCTTCGGTCCTTACTGAGGAAGATGTAGGGATGTTACCCACGACTGAAGTGGTATTTAAAGGTGTGGAAGAATTGAAGGAAATATCGATACATCGGGAAGATGTCTTACAACTATTAGATAAACTGAAGAGTAGCAAATCACCTGGGCCGGATGGTATACATCCAAGGGTGTTGAAAGAACTGAAATTTGAGATTGCAGACCTGCTATCAGTAATCTGTGAACTATCATTAAATCATCTCTAATACCTGAGGATTGGAGGATCGCCAATGTAACACCAATTTTTAAAAAGGGTTCGAGGGGTGATCCGGGAAACTACAGACCGGTGAGCCTGACATCAGTACCGGGAAAAATGGTAGAAACCATCATAAAGAATAAAATTACTCAGCATATAGATAGTCATGACCTAATGGGAGACAGCCAACATGGCTTTAGACAAGGAAGGTCTTGTCTTACTAATCTGTTATGTTTTTTTGAAGGAGTGAATAAACAGGTGGACAAAGGTGAGTCGGTTGATATTGTGTATCTGGACTTTCAGAAAGCCTTTGACAAGGTCCCTCATGAGAGACTTTTGGCAAAACTAAAGAGTCATGGGATAGGAGGCAGTGTACTACTGTGGATCAGGAACTGGTTAAAAGATAGAAAGCAGAGGGTAGGGCTAAATGGCCAATTTTCCCAATGGAGAAAGGTGAATAGTGGTGTACCCCAGGGATCTGTGCTGGGTCCGCTGCTTTTTGACATATTCATAAATGACCTGGAAAGTGGAATAACGAGTGAGGTTATCAAATTTGCTGATGACACAAAACTATTTAAAGTTGTTAAAACCCAGGAGGATTGTGGAAAATTGCAAGAGGATCTTGATAAATTGGAAGACTGGGCATCAAAATGGCAGATGAAATTTAATGTGGAGAAGTGCAAGGTTATGCACCTAGGGAAGAACAACCCAAACTATGGTTACACGATGCAAGGTTCCACATTAGGAACCACCACCCAAGAAAAAGATTTAGGCGTCCTTGTGGATACCATGTTAAAACCCTCGGCCCAGTGTGCAGCGGCGGCCAAGAGAGCAAATAGAATGCTAGGTATGATAAGGAAAGGAATGGAAAATAAAACAAAAGATATTATAATGCCTCTATATCGTTCCATGGTGAGACCGCACCTTGAATATTGTGTGCAATTCTGGTCGCCATATCTTAAAAAGGATATAGCGATTTTAGAAAAGGTTCAGAGAAGAGCCACCAAAATGGTAAAGGGGATGGAAGGCTACTCCTATGAAGAAAGGCTAAAAAGGTTGGGGCTCTTTAACCTGGAAAAGAGACGGCTGAGGGGAGATATGATAGAAGTCTATAAATTAATGAACGGAGTGGAACGGGTAAATGTAGATCGATTGTTTACCTTATCAGAATATAGAAAGACTAGGGGACATGCAATGAAGCTACAGGGTAAACTATTTAAGACTAATAAAAGAAAATATTTTTTCACTCAACGTGTAATCAAACTCTGGAATTTGTTACCGGAGGATGTAGTAAAGGCTGTTAGTGTAGCTGGGTTTAAAAAAGGTTTGGACAAGTTCCTGGAGGAAAGGTCCATAAACCATTATTAAGAAGGGACCCAGGATATCAATGCTTGAACCAATACAAGCATTGTGGAACCTGTGTCCCTTGGGGAGACTGCTAGGTACGTATGACCTAGATTGGCCACTGTTGGAAACAGAATACTGGGCTTGATGGACCTTGGTCTGACCCAGTATGGCATATCTTATTTTATACTCAGAGTCCGTCGACGAAGCATTATCCTCATACAATGCTACACTATCCTCAGCCCTCGACACTCTTGCCCCTCCCACCTCACATCCTGTAAAACGATCTACTCCCCAACCCTGGCTTTCACCCACAATCCGTTACCTACGCATCTGCACCCGTTCTGCCGAACGAGCCTGGTCCAAATCCCGCTCCACGGAAGACCTTCTACACTTCAAATTCATGCTTGGCTCCTTCCAGTCAGCCTTAGCATTTGCCAAACAAGATTACTACATCCATCTGACTAATTCCCTTGCCTCTGATCCTCGCCGTCTCTTTAACACCCTCAATTCTCTCCTCAAGGTCCCCCCACCCCAATCCCGCCCTCCCTCACTGCCCAAACCCTAGCCGACTACTTCCATGACAAAATCCTCAAAATTACCCTCCAATTCCCTACCCCCTTATCTACCTCTCCTTCCCCCATTTCTCCTCCCCCATCCATACTCCCCATGCCACCCTCTCCTCCTTCCCCCCGGTTTCTGAAGAAGAAACCGCACTTCTTTCCTCTTCCAAACCCACCACCTGTTCATCAGACCCTATCCCCACCCATCTCCTACATTCCATCTCCCTCACCATTGGCCCCTCCATCACTCATATCCTCAACCTTTCACTCTCCACTGCAACTGTCCCCGTTGACTTCAAACATGCTGTTGTCACACCCCGCCTCAAGAAACCCTCACTTGATCCCACATGCCCTTCTAACTATCAACCCATCTCCCTTCTTCCCTTCATATCCAAACTATTAGAACGAGCAGTCCACCATCGCTGCCTCGACTTCCTCACCTCCCAGGCCCTCCTGGACCCACTGCAATCAGGCTTCCATCCCCTACACTCCACTGAAATGGCACTCACAAAAGTCACCAACGACCTGTTCCTGGCTAAATCTAAGGGCCTCTATTCTATCCTCATCCTTCTTGACCTTTCTGCTGCCTTTGACACCGTTGACCACAACCTTCTCCTCACCACCCTCTCCTCGCTTGGCTTCAAGGACTCCGTACTATCCTGGTTCTCCTCCTACCTCTCCCATCGCTCATTCAGTGTTTGCTCTGGTGGCTTCTCCTCCTCCCCTACCCCGCTCCATGTAGGCGTACCCCAGGGATCTGTCCTGGGCCCCCTCCTTTTCTCTCTCTATACCCAAGGCCTTGGCGCACTTATCTCTTCCCATGGCTTTCAGTACCATCTCTATGCCAATGACTCTGGCAACCCAGTCCAAGATCTCTGCTTGTCTTTTGGACATCGCTGCCTGGATGTCTCATCGCCGATTGAAACTGAACATGGCCAAAACTGAACTCCTTGTCTTTCCACCCAACTACTCCCCCCCCCCCACTTCCCCCTCTCTCAGTCCATGTGGATGGATCTACTATCCTTCCTGTTCCCTCGACCCGCAATCTAGGGGTTATCTTTGACACCTCTCTCTCCTTCTCCACTCATATCCAGCTTGTAGCTAAGACCTGCTGTTTTTTCCTCTACAACATCAGCAAAATCCGCCCCTTCCTCTCTGAACACACTACCAAAACGCTTATCCACTCCTTAATCTCCTCTCGCCTTGATTACTTGCTGGTCTCCCCGTGAGCCACCTCCTTCCCCTTCAATCCATACAAAATCACGCTGCTCGACTGATCTTCTGCCAGCCTCGACAAGCCCACATTGCTCATCCCCTCAAGTCACTTCACTGGCTCCCTGTCCAATTCCGCATCCAGTTCAAACTTCTCCTGCTGACCTATAAATGCATTCACTCTATGGCCCCTCAATACCTCATATCTCTTATCTCTCCTTACGTCCCCTCTCGAAATTTGCACTCCGCTAACAAATCGCTTCTTTCAATGCCTTTCACCCGCACCGCAAACTCTTGACTGTGCTCCTTTCACCTTGCTGCGCCTCATACCTGGAACTGCCTACCTGCATCTGTGCGCCAGGCCTCCTCCCTGGCCCTCTTCAAATCCAGGTTGAAGACCTGCCTCTTCACCGTTGCATTCAGATCCTGACTTCCATCCTCATCCTACCCTAACCCCCGTCAACGTTTATGACCCAACTATAGAGCAAGCTGTACCAAACTGTACCACACCGTACCTTCCACAGAACTGACTAATGCTCTGTTCTAATTAGATTGTAAGCTCCGATGAGCACGACTGACGGGCAGGGACTGTCTCTTGTATCTTAGCCACCTCTTGTAGGTTAGCTGTGCAGTGCTGCTTGCGTGGCGCTTTACAAGTGCTAAATAGTAGTAGTAGTAGTAGTAGTAAATAAAACCAATAAATCACAAATTAAAACATATAATAAAATGTTAAAAAAAAAAATAATCAAATCAGAATATGAACAATGATAAAATGATCACACATAAAAAGTATTACTTAATAACAAATTCAAATCATACATAAGCACATAATAGTATATAAAAATATGCAAAAACAAACATATAAGAATATGTGGAGAAAACATATGGAAAATATATATGGAAAACCAATAAAAAAAAACAAAATAGGGGTGTGACAAAACTTAAATATAAAACATATTGTCGTGAGGGCATCCCCTGGTGGCCATTTGTGGTATGGGCATGCTCCACGATAGAAGTATTTTAGGGCGCGTGATGAAATGTAAGGTCCACAATGGCGAATGGTCTTACTTATTTCCAGCTTCCTATGAGAGCTCAATAATTAAACCAAGTGTAGGGAAAACAAGGCTTTATTTCCCCTCTGTGCAAGGGTTCAAATAAGACAGTGAAAAAGCAAAAGAATGTCCTTTGTATCAAAAGGTACCAGTATTAACAAGCTTACTAATTGTTAATCTCCACAATTAGTGCAAGGGTTAAGCAGAGGAATTCACTTCATTCCAACACAATAAGAATTAAACAAACTTCTTCTCCTTCATACAGTGGCTACGGATTCTAGGCTCGTGGCCATGCACAAACCACAACCCATCTCTTCTGGTTGAGGAATGGGAACAGCATTTATATATTCAATTTCCATGGATTCTGCCCCACTACATTCATCCTCAGAGTAATCACTGTCCCTGTCTATTACAGGTCTACGTGAACTGTCTCTAGGCTCTTGTCTCCAATAAGCCTGTGTTTTAAGTTCTCTGGGAATTTTCTGAAACCACTCTGGTTTCTTCTTCCTTACAAACTGAGTATTTGTTTTAGCAGTGCCTCTAGGAGTTAAGCATTCTGTATCATAAATAAAGCTTTCATACCTGGAGCCTCTGTAGTTTGAATCCGTGGAGCTTTCTCTCCCAGAAACGTTTCTCCTGCAACAGGTTTCCTGCCGATAGCCTCTATGCAGGGCTGTGCTTTCTGGCAGCTTGGTAAAACCTGGTGTGGATTCAACTCTATGCTTCAGTAACAACTTAGCTTTGTCAGGAACTGCTTTTCCTTTGGTACCTGGTAAAACTTGACTAGTATTTCCCAGAGACTGCAGGCTTTCCTCCAAACCTATCTCTCTGGTTCTCTGGATACGTCTCTCTGTTTTTGAATCAGGAACATTGTTTGAGCAGGGAGTGGCACACTCTCTAGCCTTACTGCTTTCTCAAGCAGACTCCCTCTGAACAGCTGCTCGCGTAGCTTGGCCCCTCTGAACTCCACCTTTGTGAACTCTGTTCAATTGGGCTTGCTCAATGAGGATTCCTTCTCCAAGTCCTTCTCCTTCTCTTAGAGCTGTTTCTCTCCTTTGAGGTATTCCTCCCAGCAGAGGTGTTCCTCCTTTGCTAGCATTCAACTTCTGCTTATAAAGGAATCTTTCCTTTGAAACTCCCGGGCTCATTCCCAGGTGCAAGTCATTAGCTCTCTTAGGCTCATTAGCTCCTGTATGATCACTCCTGCCCCCTCTAGCTGTGCCTTGAGGTAACTGCACATCTAGATTTCTCTGAGAAACAGGGTTTCTTTTCAACTTTGCATCTTTATTGATACCAGCTTCATGACACATCCCCCCTCTTAAAATATTACGGGCTGAATGTTCATCATTATTACAGCACGTAATCCTAGACATCGCGTCGGCGTTGTAATGCAGCTTCCCTGCTCTGTGTTCTACTTTAAATTCATATGGCTGCAACGCCATGTACCACCTAGTCAAGCGGCTATTATTATTGCGCATCTGACTCAACCACTTGAGTGGGGCATGGTCGGTGATGAGGATAAACTTTCTTCCCATTAGGTAGAACTTCAAAGATTCCACTGCCCATTTTATTGCTAAGCACTCCCGCTCAATTGTTGAGTACTTTTTCTCCGCCTGTGACAGCTTCCTGCTCAGGAACATGATGGGGTGTTCAGCACCCTCATGCATTTGGGAAAGGACGGCACCTAGGCCGACTTCCGAGGAGTCTGTTTGGAGCAAATATTGTTGGTGAAAATCCACCCCTCTTAGTATGGGAGCTTTGCATAGCTTCTCTTTCAACTTCTTGAAGGCAGCCTCTGCATCTGACGTCCAGGATAGCATGTTCGGGGCATTTTTCCGCAACATTTCCGTGAAGATGGCGCTTTCCTCTGCGAAGTGTGGAATGAAACGTCTGTAGTACCCAATGAGCCCCAAAAAGCTTCGTAGTTGCTTTTTATTCTGGGGTGCGGGAAAACTGCGCACGCTTTCTATTTTATCTAACAAAGGACGGACCGTACCCCGGCCTACTACATGTCCTAAGTACTTGACTTCGCAGGCAGCAAACAGGCATTTTCCTGGGTTTAAAGTTAAACCAGCCTGTCGCATTGCGCTCAACACTGCTTTTACTTGGAGCAAATGTTGGTTCCACGTAGCGCTATGAATGACTATGTCATCCATATAAGCCGTACAGGTGATACGGGTCTAGCTTATAGAGTAACGTAATATCACTAATTTCTGGAAAATTACTCCAAGCAAACAAGCTATTGCAGAAAAAGTCGGAGGGTTTATGTCAAAGCTTAATGAGAATCACAGGAATCATCTCAGACTCTTCGGCTACCAATTACTGGATGATGAAAATTCAAAACAACCAGCGGTGCCTGCTAGCATCAATGACTGATTCCGGCTTATTTTTACTAATTATTGACACCCTCTCCCGATTATATTCATAAACAACTGCTCAGTCTTTGATGAGAATGAAATAAACACTTAGCTTCATTTTCTTCATGTATGATTTTTTTCTGAAACTAATCGTATAGCAACGATGTTCTCTTCCTCCCGTCTTCTTATTCCCAACGCCTCACACTCCACGTCGTGACCGCGTTTCTCTCAGTGTATTGAGGTTCTTCAGGGGATAAATCACTGTCAGCCAAGTATTGAACTGAAAAATAAACTATCGTTAAAAACCATCCAAATTTCCTCACGTTTTTACTGCTAAAAGTCCACCCAAAAATGATATACTTAAAACTTCAACTTTTGTGATAGCTAAAACCATACCCAATGTTGGCCGTCTCTCCGCACAGCTGCCCAAACTGAACTTTCAATTTTCTCTGGAAACCAGGCAGTTCTTTATCGCCATTTTCTAAAAAATGCTGCGCATGGGTAGAACTCATCCAACCATTCATATTATAGCCTTCTCCCTAATCAATGTGACCCGTGACGTAGGTTCAACAACAGTTTCCCCATTCAATTTCTAAATTAAGCCCTTTAGGTGTTAAAGTTTGTAGCTGGAATATCCAGCGCTGTTCTCGAAATAGCAAAGTTTGTGCCAATGATTTTCCACTCATAGGAATTGTAACTTGTTCTATACAAAAACATTGTAACATTTCAAAAGTATGGCTCAAGTCTTGACAGTGAGAGACCAGTGGTGCTTGCAGCACTTTATGTTTTAATCGGCTTTTATGTTCTAAGACACGTGTTTTAAAAGTCCTACTGGTCTTTCCTATGTAAAAAAAGATCACAGGGACAAGCGATAGCGTAAATCACATTCTGAGAGCCACAGTTGGTGTAATGCCTTAAAACGTATTCCTTGTGTTGACAGATGAATTTCTGTAGTTCTTTGGTAACCACACAGATAGAACAGTGTCCACATTTATAATGACCTAGGTCCTAGAGTCTTATCTGTGGTCAACAGTGAAGGAGGCGGCCACAAAATTGTTGGACTTAGCCGCTCCTTCAGGTTTCTATTCCTTCGCCAGACACACCGAATAGTTTTGTTATTTAAACTGGACATTGTGTTCAGAACATTAGAATGTCGAGCAACAATCTTCTTAATTCGGAAACTGAGTGGAGAATATTGAGTAATGAAATTTATTATATTGGGATCTGGTTCCTCTTGAATTTTCGTGGCACCTAACAAAGCTGATCTGTCATTATAAAGCGCCCGGTGATATGCTCTTGACACTGTCCTGATGGGATATCCCCTTGCCTGAAAATTACGAGCCAAATCTTTAGCTTTGTGTTTAAAGTCAGAAACTTCTAAACAGTTTCTATGATAACGCAGAAACTGGGAAAAGGGTAAACCCTCTTTCAGACGAAGTGGGTGGGCGCTCCGAAAATTAAGTAAGGTATTCCTATCGATCAACCTCCGATAGATCGAAGTCTGCCATCCCACACTCGTTTTGGTTATTTTTAAATCCAAGAAGATCATTTCAGTATCATGAATATTGTGCGTAAACTGGATGCAAGAATTTTGAGCATTGAGCCAGGAGATGAATTGCAAAAAATCAGCCACAGGGCCCCACCATAACAAAAACACATCATCAATAAAACGTGACGAAAGCTTAATGTTTAGCTTGTATGGGGATGACTGCCAAAGCTGATCCTCATAATAACCCATGAAAAGATTAGCGATGGAGGGTGCAAAAGTCGCCCCCATCGCTACTCCCGATGTTTGCTGAAAAAGATCTTCTTCAAACTTAAAAAAGTTTCGAAAAATTGTAAGCCGCGTCAATGCTGATAGAAACTGAATCTGCGATTCAGACAAGTCTCCCCTCCCCCTTAAAGCCCGAACAACTTTCTCCAATGCTTGCTCTTGGGGGATGCTAGTATACAAGGCTACTACGTTTAAAGTGACTAAAGAAATATTAGGATCCTCACTTCCGGTTTGGCAAATGAGCTCATCGGACAGGTACTGATCAGCTCCGGGTAATCTACCCCTCAAAACAGCAATATTCTCCCACTATAGGTGGAATCTCCTAACATTATTTAATATATGTGCTAAAGAACTCAGCGGGCTTGTAGCGGTGTACCAGCAGCGAGGCAAGTGGCTCAATGGCAACGAAAACCCTGAGAAGAGAGAAGCCACAAGTCCCAGAGGCCAAAATGGCGGAGAGCGCGCCTAGTGGCCCAGGTTCTGGTGGTACTCAGGGGCTGGTGGCAGAGGTATCTGCGGCGGTGGTGCAAGCCCTGGACACCCGATTTCAGGAACTGTCGGAGTAGCTGCACAATGTCGGCCAGCGCGTCACAGATTTTGCAGGACGAGTTGAACAGGTGGAGACACGTGTGTCCGACATAGAAGACACCCAGAACTCGTTGCAAACTAGAGTGGAAGCCCTAGAAACGCTGGTTAAACAATATGGAGAAAAGATTGATGACCTGGAAAACCGGGGGCGGCGTAAAAATCTGAGATTTGTTGGGATCCCAGAGACTGTGGCGGATGGCGCCCTATATGACTTTCTGCTTGCCTGGATCGCTAAATTGATGGGCGACAAGGAAAACACCTCCACAAGGCTGGAACGGGTGCACAGATTAGGCCCAAAGAGGGAACAAGCACGAAGTCCGCGTGCAGTTATAGCACGTTTCTTAGACTACCGGCAGAAAGAAGAAGTGCTTAAGACTGCCCGGAGCCGTAAATGGCAGAACTCTGATGCGGAGAATACTGGTCTTTCAGGACTACTCGGTATTAGTCAGCCAACAATGGCGGGCCTACTCCACTGTGTGCACGCAGCTCAGGCAAAAGGGGGTGCGTTTTTCCCTACTGTACCCAGCTCGATTGCGGGTGGACTTCCAAGGTCGGCCTAAATACCTGCTTTCACCCGAAGCGGCTGCTTCTTTTTTGGAAACTCTAAACAATCCTGCGGGCTCCGGCCCTTGACACTGTTGATGGAAGTCTTGACGACATATTGGTATTGAAGGGGGAACCCTGGTGGTGGGGGGACAGTTTCGAAGGACTGGGGCTGATTCTTACCCCTCTGTTACTGTGTATGCACTGCTATTTCCCCCCTCCCCTCTTCCCCGCTGTTCTCTGTTTGTTTTGAATTTGTATGGGTAACTGTATCTGTGGGGTTGGGGAACCGGGCAGGCGTTAGCGGGGGTTTGGATCTGAGTGCTATGTTTTTTTTCAGTTACTAGTTGCAATGTCTTGCAATAGTGTTACTCTATAGCAATTAAATAGCAACATTGTTCTGGTTACATTTTCACTTTGCTCCCTAGATTGCAGGATGGTTTATTTATTTAGCTGTATTTATATACCGCTTTTCACCGGGTCAAAGCGGTGTTACATAGGGGTGGGGGAATTAAGAATAAGGGTGGGGCCATCACCGGGGAGGCAACATTGATGATTTTGACATAGTTACAGTTACTTGTTTAATGTGGGAGGGAGAGGGGAGGTGATTGGGCTGGGTTAGGTGTCAGATACGTGGGTTAGGGTGGAGTGCATCTAAATGCGGGTTGGGGAGAGGGGTTGGGTTGGCTTCCGGTGGGTTTGTTGGTCCCTGACCCAACGCCCTATAGTAGTAGTCAGGACGCGTAACTTGTTGTGCTCTGGGGAGCGGGAATCGCAGGCTTTAACATCCAACAACCTCTCTCTTGAGTACTATTAAAACGTTGCGGTGGTATCCGTGGAGGGGATAGTTCTAGAACACGGGATGGGAGGGAAGGAGATGAATGTTAGGGATGGAGGGCGGTCTGGCCAGGCCGCTGATTGCTGCTAGATAAGAATAGCGCAGATCGTCTTTACCATCCCTCCATTCATGGGAATCTCCCCTGGGGCTGGGTGGCCGGATGGGATGAGGCAGAGAACATAGGAATTCGAGGTCCGGCCGTAGATAGGGGGTTGGTTAACCATGGACTATGGCCTTAATAGGATATATATAATGCGGTTCGGAGGAGCTTATTGCGGGGGCCTGTGGTTTAAGCAATTGGAATAGGCAAGATGGAATGGGGAGGAGCACTTTGGGATACCTGAAAATAGGGGGAGGTTTTAAGGGCGGGTGTGGGGAGTTGAGAGGGTGAGTGGGTAACTGAAGATTGAACACTATGGAGGAGACTATGAAGACTGGGATAGGGGTAGCCCCGATTGTCAAAGGAAGGTTGTCCGACCACCCGGACGGACTAGCAGAGGAGGGAGGGGGAGGGGAACGACGGGGGGTGGGGGTGGAGAAGGGGAGGATATGGGAGGGGGGAATAGTCGTTACTCTGGGATTTCACAATTGGCAGCAGGGTCCTAGATGGAGGGATGATCCAGGAGGGCTCCAGGCTGGGGGGGTCCTTCTTATGCAAATGGGAATGTATCTTTGCTGGAACCTTGACACTGCCTTGTCGCTCTGAAGGTCATCTCCTGGAATGTTTGTGGATTGGGGAGCCCTATTAAGAGATACAAAATATTGCAAGCCCTGGCCAGACATCAGTGTGATATTGCAATGCTCCAAGAAACCCACCAGACGGCGGAGGAACATGATAAACTTTGTAGGAACTGGGTGGGGCAGGTATGGGGTTCTCCAGCTAAAGGGGTTAAAGGGGGCGTGGCCATTTTGGTCCACAAGCGTATTCGCTTTGTGGCGGGAACGATTCGGTCGGATGAAGATGGGAGGTCCCTTCTGATCTCAGGCCTCTTAGAGGGGAGGCCGGTGATTCTTGGGAATCTGTATGGTCCTAACGTGTTTGACTTCGGCTTTTATAGTGGTGTGGCTTCAGCTATCGAGCAACTTCCGGATTGCCCACTGATTCTTGGGGGGGATTTCAACGGGGTTCTTGATGTAGACCTCGATACATCTAGGGGGGGGGGGAGGTGAGGGAGAGGGTTCTGACATCTCGAATGCTGCAACGTTTTTGTAAGAGACTGGGCTTGATTGATCCCTGGCGACTGATACACCCCTTAGAAAAGGACTATACCCATCAATCTAGGGCACATGGCACTAGCGCGCGTATTGACTATCTTTTACTGTTGGCCGCTTTATTTGCCTCTGCGGGGGAAGCCCAGATTGGTCCCTTGGAAGTCTCGGACCACGCCCTGGTCTGGGTAGAATTGCAGTGAGGCGAAGTGGCCCCGCGAGCACGACTCTGGCGGTTTCCTTTGGGACTCTATCATGATCTACAGTTTCATCATTTTATCCGCCAGAGGTGGAAGGAGTTTATCAGTGATCATCAAGCTCATATGGATGATCCTGAATTGGTGTGGGAGACGGCAAAGGTGGTTCTTAGGGGGGATATCATAGGATTTGCTGCTCGGAAGCATAGAGTACTGGCTGAGAGCATTATTACACTCGAGCGACGGGTGATCAAGCTCCGTCGCAGTTGTGCTCACGCGCCATCGCCTGCACTTAAGAAACAGTTATGGGAAGCCCAGGTGGACCTTAATGAGTTATTACATCAGCGGGCCAAGAATCGGTTCTTTATTATAGATATCGGTTGCATTGCTATGGTGAGAAGCCTGGGAAGCTGCTAGCGCGCTGCTTGCGGGGTCGGCGAGGCTCATCCTTGGTGGTGGCACTTAGGGATGATAAGGGTGGGGTGCATAAAAGGAGTGAGGACATTGCGAGGGTTTTTTGCAGTTTCTTTCAATCTTTGTATAGAGCAGAACCGGGTCCCGCTGAGACAATGTCTGCCTATCT
Source organism: Ichthyophis bannanicus (assembly GCA_033557465.1). Taxonomy (NCBI): domain Eukaryota; kingdom Metazoa; phylum Chordata; class Amphibia; order Gymnophiona; family Ichthyophiidae; genus Ichthyophis; species Ichthyophis bannanicus. The sequence continues at coordinate 1,241,105,465 of CM066032.1, forward strand.
GAACGGATTGGAATTGCCCCGGCTCACTGAGGAACAGAGGGTGGCGTTGGATCAGCCTATCACCTCGCAGGAAATACAATCAGCTATCTCGGTAGCCAGTTGTTGTAAAACGCCGGGGCCGGACGGGCTCGGTGCAGAGTTTTACAAACTCCTTAGTGAATGTGTGAGTCCGCTGCTGCGGGAGGTCTTTAGTGAGAGGGCGGAGCATGGGGCCTTCCGCTGGGGGCGGAATCAGGCCCACATTACCTTGATTCCAAAACCGGGTAAGGATCCGATGTTGGCTGCCTCATATCGCCCTATATCCCTTCTTAACTTTGATTTAAAATTGCTCGCGAAGGTTCTGGCTGTTAGGCTGCCTGGAGTGCTGGGACACTTAGTTCATGAGGCACAAGTGGGCTTCGTTAAAGGACGTTACGCGGTTCGAAATCTCCGGAAAATTCTGGCATCTTTGGAATGGGTACATACCCGACAGCAGGCCTCACTTCTTGTCAGTTTCGATGCGGAAAAGGCCTTCGATAGGGTTAATTGGCACTATCTTTGGAGCCTCTTGCCATACTATGGTTTGGGTACTGCCTTTTGTCAACTGGTGTAGAGTCTATATGTCTCACCGACGGCGGGTATTTTGTGTAATGGGGTGCTTTCCGAAGCTTTTGAGTTGGAGAGGGGCACGCGCCAGGGTTGTCCTCTCTCCCCCTTGTTGTTTGTTCTTTCGTTAGATCCCCTGATTCGGGCTATCGAGCACTCGGGGGAGATACGGGGAGTGCGGATGGGACAGCAGGAGTTTACCATTTCAGCCTTTGCAGATGATTTGTTAGTTCACCTGACCCACCCGGTGGATTCCTTGCAGTCTCTACTGGGGGAATTTACGCGATTTGGGGCCTTTGCGGGCCTTCGCATTAATAAGGACAAGTCGGAAGCATTGGATGTCTTGGGGCTCTTACGCAATACATGGGGGAGAGGGTTCCCTCTTAGGTGGGCGGATGAAGATTTCGTATATTTGGGTATCGTATTGCCCAGACGGCCTCACGCGTTATATGGTTGTAATTTGGATCGCTTCTCGAAGCATCTGTCCACACAATTAAAAGCATGGGAATCTCTGCCACTGTCGCTCTCCGGGAGAATAGCAGCCGTACAAATGGTTATTTTACCACGACTTTTGTATTGGTTGCAGACCCTACCAGTCTGGTTGTTGGGTCGAGATCTGCGTTGACTGGAGGCCTCTCTTAAAACGTTCTTATGGAAAGGGAAAAGAGCGCGTATACCTTGGGTTCGGTTGGTAGGGAAGTGGCGTGAAGGGGGTATGGGGTTGCCGGATTTGAAGATCTATGCCCTGGCCTGTCAGGCTCGACATTTGGGGGATTGGTTGGGAGGAACAGATGTATATTGTGGCGCTCGAGCCCCTACCAGGCGGCCGCCTAGTAGGGACGGGTAGCCACCTCTTATCTTTTCCTAAGCTTGTAGTTGTGTGAGGAATAATGAGCCAAGTGGTTTATCAAAGCGCACAGGAATTTATTCAGCTTCCTTGCTGGTAAGTGGATACAAATTCTTCAAGCACATTTATTCTCCAGACAAAAGAAAATTAACGGATAACTTCTCCCATAAACAAATGTCCAAAACAGAGTAACAGCGAATTCAACCATACAAGCTTCTGCCCCAGTCTTTTACTGTTTAACGTTTCTGCACATGAAGGAATATGCCCTTCTTTTTAAAACTCTTCAAACAGGCTGTCCGCTTATTCAAGGCCGTTGCAAACACCAACAGTTTCAGCTGTTCAACCCCAACTGAGTTACTGCCGATAAGCTTTGAAGGAAAGACTCTTAGGCCCTTTTTAATTATATGACTCCTTCTCTCCTTTCTTTCAGCTTCAGAACTACCTTCACACCCATAGTAGCGTTCTTAAAGTTCAACTGTTTCTGGCTTACACTAATTCACCTTAGTGCATGCATCACATTCCATCTCTGAAACACTGGAAGTTACATCACCCTCTTTAGCTTCAACCTCCATGCTCTCAGCTGAGCTGTAGCAGGGTTCTGCTTGGAAACGCTCAGGAACTTTCTGTTTTAAAGTTTTCAACAGGTCAAACAACCTCTCCCACTTTCTTGCCCTCCCTTCTCTGGGCAGGTCTCCTATAGGGTGTTCTTGTTTAACCTTCCTGGTGAAACATTTCTTTCTACGCTGTGTTATCTGGGGTACAACAGTTTCATCAGAGTCAGAACAGGAAACACACTTTGAAGGCCTTACTGCCTCCCCTCTCCTACCTTGGGGTTTTGGTGCAGTATTCTCTTGGTTGGAACTTCGGCCAGTCAGGACTCCCTCTGCCTCAGAGTAGGGCAGAGACTTTTGGTAAAACTTTCCCGCTCTCTTGCCAGGGTAGGTGGTTCTCTCCCAAGAACCTTCCCTATGTCCTCTGTGGCTACTGTGCTGACTATTGTGGCTTCCTTTGTACCTTCTTTGGCTGCCTTTATAGCTGTTCCTTTCTCTGCTGCTCCCTTTAGCTGCAAAGCTCCTTTGTCCTTTGGCTACAGGGTTGTTCTCTCTGGACCTTCTGGAACTTGGACTGGAACCTGAGCTGCAACTCCCACTTGGACCTGGACTGCAACTCCGACAGCAACTGCCACTGCAACTGCAACTGTGTCTCCAACCGTGTTTCGCCCTGTGTCTCCAACCGTGTCTATCTCTGGTGTTTGTTTGCTCCAATTTAAACCTTGAGCAGGGCAACTCCCTTCCTGGCCCTGCCCATCTGTACCTCCCACTCCTATCTATGGTTGACCTGGAGTGTGGGCGTGGCTTACAACTAGGTCTGCCCTCTAGGTTTCTCTCCGGGCTTCTGCTGTGGACTATGTGATCCTGTGTACCCATCCCCCGCCAAGAGGAAAAATTCTTCTTCTCTTCACTTTTTCGTGGCTGGGCTGCACTCTCCTTACCACAATATACACCTAGGGCATTGGAGGAGTGCCTAGTAGCCCCGTTCACTTTGCTGGGGGTCCTGCACGAGCCGAAAAGTAAGTTACCGGGTGGTATTCTGCGGAGTGCGGTGGTAGATTCTGTCAAGCGAACCTGGCAACAGCTCAATAAGTATTGGAACGAATTGTGGAGGGTATCTAGTTGGCTGCCTTTGCAAGGGAATGTCAACTTCTCCCCCGGATCGGAGACGGGGACGTTTCGGGATTGGGGGCAGCGAGGTATACGGAACGTGGGGCACTTGGTAGATTCAGTGGGAAGATGTAAATCTTTCCTGACACTGAGTCGGGAGTATGACCTGCCTACCAGACATTGTTTTGCATATATGCAGGCCTCTCACTATGTGTCCTCGTTGCCACAGGGAGCGCTGAAAATTGAACGCTTCGCTCAAGTATTAGAATTTTTCAGCTTGGGGGAAGACTGTCCACCATCGATCTCTACTTTGAAGCGTCGCCTGGATAGTTTCAGGGTAACCCCCAATTATAGGGGAATTGAGATGGCTTGGGAGGCTGAATTAGGGAGGGAAGTGGCTCCGGGGCTGGTCGAGACGGCTTTGAAACGGATAGTTCGTGTGGCACAAGGGTCTCGCTGGAGGGAGGTTCAGTTTAAATGTGTGACCAGAGCTCATTTCTCGCCGCGGAGGGCACTTCGCAGTCAATTACTGACAGATGGCAGCTGTCCACGTTGCTCGGAATCTTTGGCCACTCTACTGCATATGTGGTGGGGATGTCGGAGATTGCGTTCCTACTGGGCTAAGATATGCACCTTTCTAAGTGGGTTATTGCAGCAGCAACTGAGATGGACTGGCCTCTTTGTAGTGCTGAATTTGATGGGACCTCCCTGCCCAGCAAAGAGAGGGGAAAGGTTATTAATGAGGAAGACCTGTCTGGTGGGGAAGGGGCCGATTCTCCGCCTATGGAGAGACCATCAACCGCCTACCTTTGCCGAATGGCGGAATTGTTTCCACCACCTGATGTTAACAGAGCGATGGTTGGCTCGGGGCAGTGTCAAGCGTTGGACAATGTTTATGTCAATATGGGAACCCTATATCCAACAACTAGGGGTTCATAGCCGTAATGAGATCCTCCAACTGGGGACTTGAAGCAATAGCGTTGTGCCATGGAGGAGGTGGGAGTGAATAGTAGTTGCTGCCGATTGATGTTTGTATGATTTTATAGCATTGTTAGAGGAGTGGGCAGAGGGAGGGGGGAGGGGAAGGGTGGGAGGGTGGGTGAGGGTCGGGATAAAATGATATAACCCACCTGTTGTATTTCTCTATGCTGATTCCCGGTGGGGATAAGAGTACACCCCCCGGGATGATTTTGTTCGATGTTCTTATTACTGTTTGTTGGTGGAAATTAAATAAAGTCTATAAAAAAAAAAGAAATATTAGGATCCTGCGCCCATTGGGGACTGTTGTCAAGAATTTGTAAGAAATGCGACGTGTCTCTAATGTAAGATGGTATTTCCATTAGCAAAGGGCGGAGAAAAGAGTCAATAAACACCAAAAGGGGCTCTAATAGCGACCCTTTCGTCGACACTATAGGCCGACCTGGTGGCTGTTCTAAATTCTTATGGATTTTAGGAACTATATAACAGCCACCAGGTCGGCCTATAGTGTCGACGAAAGGGTCGCTATTAGAGCCCCTTTCGGTGTTTATTGACTCTTTTCTCCGCCCTTTGCTAATGGAAATACCATCTTACATTAGAGACACGTCGCATTTCTTACAAATTCTTGACAACAGTCCCCAATGGGAGCAGGATCCTAATATTTCTTTAGTCACTTTAGACGTAGTAGCCTTGTATACTAGCATCCCCCAAGAGCAAGCATTGGAGACAGTTGTTCGGGCTTTAAGGGGGAGGGGAGACTTGTCAGAATCGCAGATTCAGTTTTTATCAGCATTGACGCGGCTTACAATTTTTCGAAACTTTTTTAAGTTTGAAGAAGATCTTTTTCAGCAAACATCGGGAGTAGCGATGGGGGCGACTTTTGCACCCTCCATCGCTAATCTTTTCATGGATTATTATGAGGATCAGCTTTGGCAGTCATCCCCATACAAGCTAAACATTAAGCTTTCGTCACGATTTATAGATGATGTGTTTTTGTTATGGTGGGGCCCTGTGGCTGATTTTTTGCAATTCATCTCCTGGCTCAATGCTCAAAATTCTTGCATCCAGTTTACGCACAATATTCATGATACTGAAATGATCTTCTTGGATTTAAAAATAACCAAAACGAGTATGGGATGGCAGACTTTGATCTATCGGAAGTTGATCGATAGGAATACCTTACTTCATTATCGGAGCGCCCACCCACTTCGTCTGAAAGAGGGTTTACCCTTTTCCCAGTTTCTGCGTTATCGCAGAAACTGTTTAGACGTTTCTGACTTTAAACACAAAGCTAAAGATTTGGCTCGTAATTTTCAGGCAAGGGGATATCCCATCAGGATAGTGTCAAGAGCATATCGCCGGGCGCTTTATAATGACAGATCAGCTTTGTTAGGTGCCACGAAAATTCGAGAGGAACCAGATCCCAATATAAATATAAATTTCATTACTCAATATTCTCCACTCAGTTTCCGAATTAAGAAGATTGTTGCTCGACATTCTAATGTTCTGAACACAACGCCCAGTTTAAATAACAAAACTATTCGGTGTGTCTGGCGAAGGAATAGAAACCTGAAGGAGCGGCTAAGTCCAACAATTTTGTGGCCGCCTCCTTCACTGTTGACCACAGATAAGACTCTAGGTCATTATAAATGTGGACACTGTTCTATCTGTGTGGTTACCAAAGAACTACAGAAATTCATCTGTCAACACAAGGAATATGTTTTAAGGCATTACACCAACTGTGGCTCTCAGAATGTGATTTTACGCTATCGCTTGTCCCTGTGATCTTTTTTACATAGGAAAGACCAGTAGGACTTTTAAAACACGTGTCTTAGAACATAAAAGCCGATTAAAACATAAAGTGCTGCAAGCACCACTGGTCTCTCACTGTCAAGACTTGAGCCATACTTTTGAAATGTTACAATGTTTCTGTATAGAACAAGTTACAATTCCTATGAGTGGAAAATCATTGGCACAAACTTTGCTATTTCAAGAACAGCGCTGGATATTCCAGCTACAAACTTTAACACCTAAAGGGCTTAATTTAGAAATTGAATGGGGAAACTGTTGTTGAACCTACGTCACGGGTCACACTGATTAGGGAGAAGGCTATAATATGAATGGTTGGATGAGTTCTACCCATGCGCAGCACTTTTTAGAAAATGGCGATAAAGAACTGCCTGGTTTCCAGAGAAAATTGAAAGTTCAGTTTGGGCAGCTGTGCGGAGAGACGGCCAACATTGGGTATGGTTTTAGCTATCACAAAAGTTGAAGTTTTAAGTATATCATTTTTGGGTGGACTTTTAGCAGTAAAAACGTGAGGAAATTTGGATGGTTTTTAACGATAGTTTCTTTTTCAGTTCAATACTTGGCTGACAGTGATTTATCCCCTGAAGAACCTCAATACACTGAGAGAAACGCGGTCATGACGTGGAGTGTGAGGCGTTGGGAATAAGAAGACGGGAGGAAGAGAACATCATTGCTATACGATTAGTTTCAGAAAAAAATCATACATGAAGAAAATGAAGCTAAGTGTTTATTTCATTCTCATCAAAGACTGAGCAGTTGTTTATGAATATAATCGGGAGAGGGTGTCAATAATTAGTAAAAATAAGCCAGAATCAGTCATTGATGCTAGCAGGCACCGCTGGTTGTTTTGAATTTTCAACATCCAGTAATTGGTAGCCGAAGAGTCTGAGACGATTCCTGTGCATTCTCATTAAGCTTTGACATAAACCCTCCGACTTTTTCTGCAATAGCTTGTTTGCTTGGAGTAATTTTCCAGAAATTATCCATATAAGCCGTGGCATAGTTTTGATGAGGACGTAAAACTATGTCCATCAATCTCTGGCAGGTCGAGCTGCTCCGTGCAAACCAAAAGGCATGCGCCGAAACTGAAACAGCCCGACTGGCGTGGTAAAGGCTGTTTTTGGTCGCGCCTCTTTGGTCAGGGGAACCTGCCAGTATCCTTTTGACATGTCTAAGGTGGTGAGATACTTAGCTTGCCCTAGCCGGTCTAGGAGTTCTTCTATGCGCGGCATAGGATATGCGTCAAAAGTGGATATGTCGTTGACCTGGTGGAAGTCAATACAGAAACGCATTGTTCCGTCTGGCTTGGGGACCAGGACAATCGGGCTGGACCAAGGGCTCCGAGACTCTTCTATCACTCCCATGTGCATCATGTCCTGTACTTGCGCTATGACATCTTGTCTTTTGGCTTCCGGCAAACGATACGGTCTTTGCCTGATAATTCTTCTAGGAGGAGTGATGATTTCGTGCGCAACCAAATTTGTTTCACCGGGAATGGATGTCAACACATCCCTAAACTTCTCCAACTTGCTGAACAGTTGTTGCCTCTGCACTATAGAGAGTTCCTCGCCAACACGTAGCTCCGGACTGGCTTTACAGTCGGACAAGAGTGGGCCCAGATCTTCATCCACTTGCTTTTCCCCTACGGCTACCAAGCTTTTCATCTCAGTCTGCCCAGTGGAGCCAAATCCTCCGCTCCCTCGGCTGGTAGGACTTATCATAGGTACTTCCTCCAAAGGTGGGAAGCCAACCCGCTCGCATATCAGCCTTAGCTATTCGCTCTCCAGCTTTCACTTCAAAATCCTCCTTTGCAAAATTAAACAGCAGGACTTTGATAACACCCCTATAGTCTGGGTCCACTACCCCAGCGCCTACATCGATAAAGTGTTTGAGAGCTAATCCTGAGCGGGGCGCAATCCTACCGTAACATCCCACTGGTAGCTCCACTTGAATGTCGGTGCTAATCAAGGCTCTGCTGCACTTAGGGACTGTATGACTTTCGGCACTGTATAAGTTATAGCCCGTGGCCTGGGGCGTGGCTCGACAGGGACTTCGAGCTTTCCGTGAGGTTTTACAAAATTTTAAGACAAACCTCTTTTCTGGCTCTTCCGGTATCTTGTGTTTGGGTTCTTTAACTTTCCCTAAAAGGGGATTGGGAACTAGCCTTCCCTTGAAAGGGGCACGACTGGATACGAGAACTTCTCGGGGGCTTAAACCTTCCTCTAGGCCTTTTTCAAATCGTGGCCAGTCTCTACCTAAGACCAACTCTTTAGGTAATCTGGGCATTACAGCTATTGACATATTTTTTTCTATTCCCAAACCTCTTACCAGTAAATTGTACACACGATAAAAGGTGGCAGCGCCATGCACACATTTTATCTTGACTCTGCCCTCTGGTTGATCTGGGGCGGACGCAGCTTGCTCTTTGATAACAGACCAGAGCTTGCGCGAAATCATTGTCTGGTCCGCGCCAGAGTCAAGTAGAGCTTTGGCAGCTACTCCTTGTACAGTGACATCAAGTACAAATCCTTCTGATAACATTTGTCTGTTCTCCCCCATGAGAGCAGTACGTACTCGGCACTCATTCATAACATGTCCCAATTTTCCACAGCCAAAACATCTTTTAGAATGACTTTTCTCTACATTCTTATCACTTTTCACATTTTGTGTTTTAAACTGTGAGAGACTTCCTGATGACTGCTTGAATGTCGCTACTGCCATCTTTGCTACCTCCCCAGTACGCTGGGTAGCTAATTCAGCCTCTACATACCTTTCAGTTAAGGCAATAGCCTCTGCAGTAGTGTGACAATTCTGTAGGATAAGGAAGCTCAGTATACTACTGGGTATTTCAGTCATGAACTGCTCAAGGATTATCATATCCATCAGCGCTTCAATGGTTTTTTCACTAGGCCTTAGCCACTTCTCGGCTAAGCTCTTCAGCCTGTGACCTAGTGTTTTCGGCGTTTCACCTACTTCAAGGTGCACCGCACGTAGCTTACGGTTATAGATGAGAGGAGTCAGGCCCAGGCGTTCCCTGATGGCCTTCGTTACCTCGCTATAATTGTTCACTAACAAAGCGGGCATTGCCCTATAGGCTGACAGTGCCTCTTCTGTGAGGGAAACTGCCAATCTAATGGACCACTACTCTTCCGGCCAACCCACAGAAAGAGCTATTCTTTCAAAAGAGTCCAGGAAGTCATCCGGATCATCATTTACCCCTAACTTCCCCAAAGTTAGAGTCTCGTAGGACCCTAGTCCTACCGGCCAGTTGCCCAGTCCTGAGCTCTGCTTTAGATGTCCTGCAGCTTCTTCCTGTGTCTTCTGCTGATGGCTCAGCCAGGTTTCTAGCATCTGCAAGACTGGCTTCTGCTGTTCCTGCATGGCCATGATTGCATGCTGCTGTGTTTGCACAGCCAGTTCCGCTTGCTTGCTGAACTGTGCAGCCATCCAGCTGAACATCTCTCGCTGCTCCATGGCGATGAGATCCCCTGGAAAATAAAGAGAAACAAAAAAAACCCCCAAGTGTGGCTGTACCAAAAATCAGACCTACACTTCCCCCTTTTTTTTTTCCTTTTAAATTTCCCCTTTAAACTTTAACTTGTATCCACTCAAGTCATGCCCTTCTACCCATTACCTGGTAGAAGTGTAGACTCCAGCTCTCAGCAAGGGTGGTGCTTTCTGGCAGCTTGGTAAAACCTGGTGTGGATTCAACTCTATGCTTCAGTAACAACTTAGCTTTGTCAGGAACTGCTTTTCCTTTGGTACCTGGTAAAACTTGACTAGTATTTCCCAGAGACTGCAGGCTTTCCTCCAAACCTATCTCTCTGGTTCTCTGGATACGTCTCTCTGTTTTTGAATCAGGGACATTGTTTGAGCAGGGAGTGGCACACTCTCTAGCCTTACTGCTTTCTCCAGCAGACTCCCTCTGAACAGCTGCTCGCGTAGCTTGGCCCCTCTGAACTCCACCTTTGTGAACTCTGTTCCTTTGGGCTTGCTCAACAAGGATTCCTTCTCCAAGTCCTTCTCCTTCTCTTAGAGCTGCTTCTCTCCTTTGAGGTGTTCCTCCCAGCAGAGGTGTTCCTCCTTTGCTAGCATTCAGCTTCTGCTTATAAAGGAATCTTTCCTTTGAAACTCCCGGGCTCATTCCCAGGTGCAAGTCGTTAGCTCTCTTAGGCTCATTAGCTCCTGTATGATCACTCCTGCCCCCTCTAGCTGTGCCTTGAGGTAACTGCACATCTAGATTTCTCTGAGAAACAGGGTTTCTTTTCAACTTCAGGCCGGAAGGTCGGGGGTTCAAATCCCACTAGAGGACAGCAACCTTGGGCTGGAAGGACTGGGGTTTCTAGTCCCACAGGTGCTCCTTGTGGTCTTGGGCAAGCCACTTAACCCTCCATAGCCCATGTTCCCTGTAAAATAGTTATCTCCAAGTTACAATGCCCTGTTCAATGTAATTTCAGTTTGTTCAATGTAAACCGCACTGATGCAGAATAGCGCGGTATATAAGAGAATGTAAATAAAATAATAAATAATAAAAATAACTTTGCATCTTTATTGATACCAGCTTCATGACAATATACATAGGTACCTTTGTTTAAGCCTTAGCTCATATAGGTCTTTAAAAACTGAAAAGAGAAAATAAAAAAATAAATAACATATTCTAAAATGAACATAAACAAAGCTATCTAATGCATCATGAGAATCATAAGGGACTATTCTATTATAATACAAAAATGGGCTGGGGTATCACAGCAAACTCATAGTATGTTAATAAATAGGAGCAGGAGTGAAACTACTTGACAGAGAGCAATTTTTCTAATGATGACAGCAAAGAACTTATGCTGATAACACTCATTTATCTAATGGGAAAAAAAATATATGAATAAAAATACCAACCAAAGTATTACAGCAAACATTTTAAAACAACAAAATTAGCCTGCATCGATGTATGGAGTAGTACACTAGATTTAAAAACCACTTACAAATAAAAAAATTGGATTACTAACAATGGCAATACAGCCGTCTAGATACTAAGGTAAACTGTAAACTACTAACAATGGCAACATGCGGTCTAGTGACTGTTTTTTCAATGTACAATATGCGTTCTAGTGACTTTTTTTTCCCGCGGTTTAAAGGTCTTTTCATAAAAGCGCATGTGCGGGCGTTCTCCTGTTCATTCGCACAATAATTCTGACTTTAGAGGATCGTGCAAAGAACGTCTTAGCGTTTTTGGATGCGTAAGAACTATTGTTCCTTTTCTTCTTTTTCATGCTTGATATTGTAAGAAAGGATCATTTGTAATATAAGACTAGTTTATGTATAGTTTCAATAAAAGCATTTTTTAAAGTTTGAGTTTACAGTTTACCTTAACATCTGGACGGCTGTGTTGCCATTGTTAGTAATACAATTTTTTTATGTGTAAGTAGTTTCGCTCCTGCTCCTATGAAGGTCCCGTGGAGGCGGAGATAGGCCACGAAAACTGCGAGGCACTTGGTGATGACTCTGGAGGCGGAGGCGAGGCCGAAGGGGAGTATCTTGTACTGGTAGTGGTCGCCTCCTATCACAAACCTGAGGTATTGCCTGTGACTTGGGTGGATCAGGATGTGGGTATAAGCATCCTTTAGGTCCAAGGAGCATAGACAATCTCCCTCCTGGAGATAGGGCAGCAGTGTTCCAAGGAAGAATATCTTGAATTTCTCCCATACCAGAAACGTTTTGCGGCTTCTCAGGTCCAGAATGGGCCTCAAGCCCCCTGCCCTTTTTGGAACAAGGAAGTATCTGGAGTAAAACCCTTTGCCCTTTGTACGGTGCAGAATGGGCTCCACAGCTCTGTCCCAGAGAAGGCCATGAGCTCTTGCCTCAGCAGGGCCTGGTGCAACGGGCTCCCGGTGAAAGAAGGATGGAGGGGCCTGGTTGAGGTGGAGGCAGTAGCTCTCCTTGACTACCTGAAGAGCTCAGGAGTCGGTGGTGATGGAGGCCCACCGATGGGCAAAGTGAATCAGGTGCCCCTTGTCGGGAGATGGTCCTCCAGCAGAAAAGAGGCTATGCCAATGGCATCAAAACCCTGACCCTGATTGGGTCGAGGCTGGGGTTTTGTACCTTTGGGCTTGCGCAGGACCTGGCCTGTTCCATCAGCAGGGTTCCCGGGGCAAAGGGTTTGGGTGGCAGGGTATGGGGGATAGCCTCGATAAGGCTGGCTCTTCCGGAGGAAGGGGGGTTTCTTGCCCTGCAGCTTCTTCCAAGAAAGGATGGACGTTTTCTTAAAGAGCCGGGTATGGGTGATGTACTCGGTTTTGATTTCAGCTGCTTTATCCTCCATTGGTTTGCTGAAGAGCTGTTCTCCGAGGCATGGGACAACAAGAAGTTTTTCTTGTACCCACTGCTCGAGATCTGGTGATTGGAACCAGCCTGGCGTAGCGTGCTGATGCCAGCAGCCACCACCCTCGCACTCGACTCAAAGACATCGTAGGCGGCTCAGGACAATTACTTGAAGCACTCTGAGACAGACTTCAAGAGTCTGGAAATGCCAGAGGTGGTCCTCCATCGAGGCAAGCCGCAGATTCCCTGAGTTCTTTGGCCAGGTCCCGGAGGAACATGCCAATATAAATCTGGTAAGTTTGAATCTGGCATGTCAGCATCGAGATCTGGTAGCATTTACACCCATGGCATTAAGGGCACAAGACTCCATGCCCGGGCAGCACTGAAGAGTGCGACTTCAGGCTTTTTTTGCCGGCGCATGGCTGACTTGACCACCATAGAAGTGTGGGGGAGTTGCGCCTTACAGAAGCCCGGGCTATGCTGGACCCGGTACATTGTATCCAGCTGGTGGTTGACAATGGGTACTGATGCAGGAGTCTCCCACACCCTGAGGAAGAGCCAGGTAAGGATGGAGGGGACAAGGACCATCAAGGTCTCCTTCAGTGGCGCTTTGTACTGGAGGATATCAAGTTCCTCCATACGAGGGTTGTCCTCCGACTCTGTCGTGAGGGACAGCGCGAGCCATGTCCCTGACGAACTTGAGGAAGGGGGTGTCGGGTGGGAATCGACGCTTGGGAGCCAGTGGAGATGGGTCTGAGGGGAGATCTCTTCAATATCTGCCCCAAAGCATATGAGAAAACATAGCAAGTCTCACACAACCTCAACGTGGGCAACAATGAGAAATCAATAGTAGAGAACTATGCATAGGAATGCATAAACAGAAGGCTGCAGTCAAAGATAAACCTGAGAAGCTAAGTATCCATAGCAGACCCGAGGGTACCGCTGCAGAAGAACAGAGCAAACACAGTTCCAGGGGCAGGCCCTAGACCGGTCTAGTAGAACTCAAGGAAAGGACATCATCTGTAAGTAAAATGTCACCTTCCATATTGTCCTGCTAGACCAATCCAGACAAGTGGGACGTACCAAAGCTATGACGAGAAGAAGCTATATCAGTTTGTAAAACCTTGGAACCAAAGACCGTGTCCCACCGAGGGTGGACATACAAGCGGTAATGTTTGACAAAATTGGAAAGTTCTGCCCACGTTGCCATCTGACAAATTTCTGCTGGGGCTACTGAGTTCTGCTCTGCCCATGAGGATGCCTACACTCAGGCAGAATGGTCGTGCAACCCCTCCAGAACTGGCCGGTTCTGCAACAGATATGCCGAGGCAATGGCCTCCTTCATCCATCACCCCAATGTAGATGTAGCTGCCGCGTCACCTTTGTGCAGGCCAGCAAACAGCAAAAAGGATAGTCTGACTTATGAAAAGAATTTGTAACCTCCAAATACAAGAGAAGAACCCTCTGGACATCCACAAGGCAAAGATCCTTATCCTTCCCCCAATATTGCTCCTTAGAGAAAGAGGGCAGGCAAACCACCTGGTTCAAATGAAAGTGAGAAATCACCTTAGCAAAGAAGGAAAGCACAGGCTTTATGGAAATGGCCTCTTTGAAAAAGATAAGTCAGGATCTCAGAAAGGTAGAGCTTGCAGCTCAGAAATTCACCTTGCAGAACACATCGCAACCAAGAAGACCATCTTGAGTGTCAAATCCTTCAAAGTAGCACGTTTCAATGGCTCAAAGGGCTCCAACATCAGGACTCTGAGCATCAGACACAGATCCCAAGAAGGGACCATAGACCAGAGGGGAGGATGCCAAACCTCCTAAAAAAGTCCAGGTGTAAGGCCGAATCCCCTGAAGAAAGCGCGAAACATCAGGGTGTAAGGCTAGAGACTTACCAGCCACTGGATCTCTGAAACAGGCTAAAGCTGCCACCTGAACATTCAGCAAGCTAAGAGAATGGCCCTTCTCTAGACCGTCCTCCAGAAAGGTCAAGACGGCACCTTGGCCACTTCAGAAGCCAGCTGCCGTGCGTCTCACCATTGCTCAAAGAGACACCAGACCCACATGTATGCCAAGTTGGTAGACCTTCTCTGGACTCTGAGCAGACCAGAACCACTGCCAGAGAGTAGCCCTCATGCACTAGCTGTCTCCTTTCAAGAACCAATCCATAAGTGAGAAGGAAGCCGGGTCCTCAGGATGCTCAGTTCCCAATGCAATAGGCCCCGAGATGGAGGCAAACGAAGAGGTGGTGCTTGTAGGAGCTGCATCAGACCTCCGAACCACACTCTCCTCAGCCAATCTGGTGCCACCAAAATAATCCTTTCTGGGTGGCGCCCTATACGCCAAATCACACACCCCTCCAGGGACCATGAAGGAAACATACAGCAGGCGCTGACATAGCCACAGCTGAGCCAGGACATTGATGCCCTCGGAACCCATCTCTGTGTAGTGAATGGAGAAGCGGCACACTTGGCATTGGAGTAGCGCAGAATCAACTGAAATGCCTCCTGACTCAACTCCCACTTTCTTGAATCCAGAGAGTGTCAGCTGAGAAGTCCACTTCCACATTGCATACCTGGGCAGTGTGCTGAGCCGAGACAGCTAGGAGGTTCTTCTTCACCCAGGCAAACAGGAGAATCATCTCCAGTGCTACCCCAGCACTCCTCGTGCCTTCCTGCCAACTGACATAAGCCACTGCCATGGCGTTGTCCGAAAACACTCGAACCACCTGGCCCTCGACCAGAGGCCTGAAACACAGAAGAGCCAACCTGATGGCCCTCGTCTTGAGGAGATTAATGGACTACACCACCTCCCTGCAGTTCCAAAGGCCCTGGCCCGTTCAGTCTTGGCAATGGGGTTCCCAGCCCAAGAGACTGACATCCATCGTCAGAAGGATCCATGAGTAATGGTCCAGCGGCACACCCTTCCTCAGAAGACTGGGTTGCTATCACCACCGCAGGCTGGCCTTCACCATCATCAAGAGCAGGAGCCTGAGTTCCAACTCTTGAGAAAACTTGGAGACCACCGAGTCAGCAAGATCCATTGCAGCAGCCGCATATGAGCACATGCCCACGGCACCAACTTGATTGTTGCCGCCATCAAGCCAAGGAGTTGAAGATAATCCCGGACTCTGGGAGCCTGCTACAAACAGAACAGTGCCAGGCAATCCAACAACCTTTTAACTGTTTCCTCAGGTAGGAAGACTCTGCCACTCCTGCTCCCAGAAACTTCAGGGACTGGGAAGGCAATAACAGTATTTTTCCCAGACTGATCACCCAGCTGAGGTTTTTCACAGAGGACACCACTCGGGTTGCTACCCGGGACGCCACTGAAAGAGAACAGACTCGGACAAGCCAGTCATCTAGATATAGGTGCACCCAAATTCCTTAGCGCCGAGCACCACAGCCATCACCACCATGACCTTGGCAAACATCTGTGGGACCGTGGAGAGACCAAATGGGGGGACAGCAAACTGAAAGTGAGAGACAAACACGACAAATACAGATACCTTGCTGATCCTCACAGATTGGGATATGAAAATACGCCTCAGTCAAATCCAGAAATACCAGGAACTCTCCTTTGAGCACCGCTTGAAACATGTATCACAAAGTTTCCATCCGGAAGCGCAGGACAAGCATGTGCTCGTTGACACTCTTGAGTTTCAAAATAGGCCAGAATGATCTGTCCTTTTTTGGCACCATGAAATAAATGGAATACCTGCCCTTGCCCCGATCACCCAGGGGGATGGGCACCACTGCCTTCAAGAGTAACAACTTGTCCAAGGTGATCCACACAGTGGCCCTTTGGTTCGCAGAATCCCAAGGGGAGATGACGAAAGCATCCGCAATCAGCTCTTTGCATTCCAGGACATAGCTGTACTGAATGGTGTCTAGCATTCAGCAATCCTTGGTGACCTGGGCCCATTCCTAAAGAAGAGGCGAAGCCTGCCCCCAACTGGAGAAACCAAGGAATGGGCCCCTAAACCTTTGTTGCACAGCAAGGGAGGCTCCTCCTCTGGAGGGGATTGAGGCCCTGGGACAATGTGCTCCACGAAAGGACTGAGAACGAGCCAGAAGGCCTTCCAGGCCGGTAGCGATGGAAGTCCGGAGACCCCTGGAGTTCAACTGGCATGCCCATGAGGAGCGGGAATATACTGATGGAAAAGGGGTTCCTGCCCACTTCACAGGCTCCCTGGACCTCTGGAAGGCAGTAAGATTTTGTCTCGCCCAGGTCCTTCACCAGCTTCTCCAAATTGGCCCCATGGGAGGATCATCTTTAAAACCCTACTCCTTGCATTCAAGGTGATCAAGGGTATTTCCTCCACCTCACTCACAGACCTTGTTCACATAGTGCCCCCCAACAGAGCCAGAAGAGCAATAGCCATAAACCTACTAGTAACACCAAAGGCATCGTTGAAGTGCAACATATCAACCACAAACAGGGCGTTCAGTTTCTATGTACCTAAATGCTGGAATGCCCTACCCCCTGACATTAGGGCTATTACCGACCTAGCGCAGTTCAGGAAGGCACTCAAATTCCATCTTTTCCTCCAATGCTACCCAACCACCAATGCCACCTAGACATCCCCTCTGAAGAATTGCCCCACTTAGGAAATAACCCTTACTCCTATTATGATTCGTTACTTATTGCCATATAATTATTTCATGTATGTATATAGTTGACCCCTGTTATCCATGTTTGTACCCCTGTTCGATGTAAAACCTAACAGCTTGTTGTTATGGTCGTTGTGTTATAATGTAAACCGCGCTGATGCCGAATAGTGCAGTATATAAAAAATTGTAATAAATAATAAAAGAAACTTCTCTTTAAAGGCCAGTTGGGTCAACTGGGCTTTGGAAGATGTGTCCGCTGCCCAGTGTCGGAGCCAAATCCAATGTTGTGTCACCATTAACAGGGCAGTATTGCTGGCTGCTAGACGTACCAGGTCATACATGGCACCTGAAGGAAGGTTGTAGCCGACTCCAAAATGAGACTAGTATCATCTGGCGGAAGAAACTGAATCCATTGGAGCAGGGTTCAAGACATCAGGCTTGCACATACTGCCAACTGAAGAAGAGCAGCCGCTGCAGCAAACTGGTTCTTCAACCATGATCTACCTTGTGGTCCAGAGTATCTTTTAAGGCCGATCCACCTTCCACAGGAATGATGGTCCGTCTGGTAACAGCTGTGACCTGTTCATCCATCTTGGAAATATCAAACCACACAACGCACTGCATCTACAGGAGAGCATACATCTTCTTATACACCCTTAGCCCCTTAGGTGGGGAATTAGGGGAATCCCACTCTGACCAAATCATGTCCTTGATCACCTCTGGGAATGGGGAGACAGTAGTGGATTTTCACATCCCTTGCAGGAATGGATGCACCTTTGGCTCCTACTCCATACCTGGAGCATTCGCCAAGTTCAAGATGAATGAACTCTGGCAATCAGCGCCACCAGTTCTTCCTTCCAGAAGAGGCAGATCACAACGGCCTCTTCACAATCCTCAAAAGGTGAGAGTATCTCTTTATCCACATCAGAGCTCAGAACTGAGGCATGTGAATACAAGTCACAGTCCAAATCTTGGAAAGATCCCAGAAGATCCCCATCTCCAGGGGAACCCTTCGCTAGGGATGCTTAGCCATAGGCAAGCAAATAGGGCTTCCACTTTCCGACTGCCCCTCATGAGACTGCGCTCAGGGGAAACCCAGAGACCGCAGGGTCTGAATTTTCATGCCAGAATGACCAGGCCTGTCATGAAAAGGAACAGAATTCCGGGGAGGACAATCTGGACTCCAGAAGTTCTCCTCATGGAAATGAACCTGGTACATCGTATCCAGCTGGCGTTTGACGATGGGTGCACCTTCAGACTGGGACAAGACATTAGGGACTAGGGGCGGCAAGGTTAGTGGGGAAGGACCCGCTGACCCATGAACATCAAAATATCAGAACATTAGAAAGGGGACTCCAATGCAGAGGAGCAGCAACTGCTCCAAAAGGGTCCCCGCAGGGGTGAGGGCAAGACAGGACCTCCACTACCAAATTAAACAGTATTAATTTGAGCAGCAGACCAGTGAACATAAGAGCCTACAAGACCCTCACAGCGGTCCTGTTGCCCCTTAAGCAAACAGAGAGCTTATCCATATTCATCACTTCATTCACATGTATCCTCCAATCTATAACATCAGGCCCCTTCTCATCTCACCAACGGTGAGCAATAACCATCCAAGCAGCCACCAGAAGCAGGGCAACAAGACCATCACATTGGCTGGTGGTCTTCAAACCACCCATCTCGTGCCCTAACAAGCAAATCGCAGGGTCAGCCAAAAGATTAGAGTTTGCCAAAAGTCTCGGACCCGGAAGCATTCCCACCACATATAAAAGAAGATGCCAATACCATCACATCCCCGCCAACACAGATCAGTCTCTCGGATTCCCAATCTGTTCATATGGACTGCTGTAATATAAGCCCGTTGTAGAAGCTTGAATTGGGTTTGTCGGCAGGCAGTGCCGCGAACACAGCGATAGTGCCTGATGAACAGTGTGCCACTCAGCCAATGTGAACTCCTGTCCAAGAAAATTGTGTAAATCCAGGGAAGCTAAAGTCTAGAAGTGCTCAATATATCCTGGTTAAGACCCCTCTCCAATCAGGATCCTCCTGAAATAACACAATTTCTATAGCCATTGGGGTACATGACAACCGAGACCAGCATTCCTTTCAGAGCACAAAAGTGTAGCTGGAAATACTAGAAAAAGAGGAGAGATACTAACTAACTGATCCAAGCTTACAAACGAGCCATCCTCAATTAAATCTCTAAATTGGAGGATACCATTCTTACCACAACTATGTTGCACCAAACTGAAAACTGCCTCATTGATGCAATCTTGGCATCTGGGAAAAAAGTTCCATTCAAGCCTCCTCTTCACCATAACATATTTATCACATGCAACATAGGGGCTTTGAAACCTAGGCGACAACCAACTTCTTTCCATTGATACCCAATATACATCCAAAGGGTGGACATAATGGTATCGCAGGCCGCGAAGAACAGCGGAGTGGTAATAGAGCAGCAGCTTGGGAAAACCCATACCTCCATCCTCAATGGGGCGCACCAGTCGTTTCCACCTGATCTGCGTTTTCGGAGCCTTCCATACGAACAAACTGAAGCATTTCTTTAGTTTCACAAATAAAGTTGTAGGCAAATTAATAGGTAGTTGTGAGAGCATGTATAGTAGCTTGGGAAAAATAACCATTTTTAATGCCGCAGCACAGCCGAGCCAGCTCAAGGTAAGATCACGCCACCGAGAAAGCTCTTCTCATATATTGGCTATCAGAGGGGAATAATTAAGGGTGAAGAGCTCCTCCAATCTGGGGGATACCCTCACCCCAGGATATTTCACAGATGCGGTGGCTAGTCTAAACAGGCAGTGCTTCAGTAAGGAGACTGGGCATCCTCCCAAAGCCAAGACCTCTGATTTATCTAAGCTGACCTTAAACCCAGAAATTAGGGTGAACTCCTTTAGCACTTGAATCAGATCAACAAGTGAGACCTCTGGATCTTCCAGAAAAACCAAAGTGTCATCAGCATAGAGAGACATGGTGGGGGACAGAGTCGATAGTGATAGGGCAAACATCAGGAGCGGAATACAGGAGACATGCCAGTGGTTCGATCGCTAGTGCAAATAATAATGGTGAAAGGCTACAACCCTGCCGAGTTCCTCTGTGAAGGGGGAGCTATCAGATTGAAGGCCGTTCACCAGTACCCGAGCCTGAGGAGCCACATATAATGCCCATGCCTACCCCATATATCATTCTTGAGACCAAATCGGCTCAGAACTGCAAACAGATATTCCCATTCAACACGGTTGAAGGCTTTTTCTGCATCTAAAAAAACAGCATGCAGGTTTCGATGTCTGTGAAGAATAACATTGAGAAGCCTGCGAACATTATCCGTAATATGCCTGCCCCGAATAAAACCTGTTTCGTCTGGGTGAACTAGGAAGGGTCAAGATAATACTATCCAGTGTATTAGCTAAAATTTAAGCAAAAATTTTCACTTCACTATATAACAAGGATATTGGGTGGTAGCTGCCACACTCCTTATGCGATCGGCCTTCCTTGGGGAGAAGGGAGATTTCTGCATCGTACAAGGGGGTACCCAAAAAAAACAGGAATTATTTTTTAAAAGCTATTTATTTCAAATTCTTTACAAAACAACCTTATCCCCTTCAAAATACTCTCCATTACAACTGATACATTTGTCCCACCGGTACTCCCACTGTTCGAAACATTTTTTGTAGTCATCTTTAGAAACGGCTGACACCTCCTCCCTCTTTTTTTTCTTGACTTCTTCAATGTTGTCAAATCGGTGTCCCTTCATGCCCCTTTTCATGCGTGGAAATAAGAAAAAGTCGCACGGAGCCAGGTCAGGCGAGTATGGTGCGTGGGGCAGCGGAACCATGCCAGGTGCGTTGTCGTGGTGGAAGAACCAGTCTCCTGTCTGCCACAAATCGGGTCTTTTTTGACGAACACTGTTGCGCAATCTTCTTAAAACTTCCAAATTAAAGGTTTGATTGACGGTCTGACCTGGGGGAACAAACTCTGAATGAACTACCCCCTTGGCATCAAAAATGCAAATCAGCATTGTTTTGATAAAAAAAGAAACAAGAACAAAACAGCGCTAGCAAAAACAATCACTGCAGATGAACAGAACAAGCCAGGTCGAAAACACAGGCGGCACTGAACTGACAATGAGTTGCACTGTACACGCCTAGCGGCAGAAGTGCGTACTACACAAGCTCCGCCCACGGCAATGTTATTCCTGTTTTGTTTTTGGTACCCCCTCGTATATAGTTGGAGGCAAACTGCCGACAGAGCATCATTAAATATTAGCTACATTACTGGTGCCAGTGAGTCCTTCAACCCCTTGTACCATTCTATAGGGAACCTATCTGACACCATCACTTTCCTAGAGGCGAGTGATGATATGGCCAGGATAATCTCAGGGACAGAAATGTCACAGTCCAGCAAAGTGTGCTACTGGGCAGAAAGCTCTGGTCCGGTCTAAAAAGGCAGTAATGGCTGCAGGAGTAGCAGAGATATCCGAAGCATACAGGTCAAAATAAAAATCCCTGAATGCCTAGGTAATCCCAAGATTATCCTTCCGGAGCACACGATCTTGGCCATACATAGCACTAATAAATCTACTGCTCCGCTTTCAGCAAAGTTGCCACACCAGCAATTGACCTGCTTTGCCACCACATTCCATAAAGTTCCGTTTGGACAGTCTTAGTAGAAATTCTAACAGCTCTGTTTCAATGGAGTCAATCTGGCACCTAACCTCTAACAAATGGAAATAGACACTGCGGCTCCACATTCTCTTATGTTCGCACTGTAACTGTGCCAGCTGGGCCCGCAGGCGGACAAGGTAACATAGTAACATAGTATATGACAGCAGACAAATAGCAGTATGTTCCATCTAGTCTGCCTAGCAAGGCGGCAAGAGTATTTATTTATTTATTTATGTATATATTTCTATACCGCCCCTTCCAGCGATCAAGGGCGGTTTACAAGGAACATTTTAACAACTGTACACAGATGTATACATTTACATTGAACAATTAGATTTAACTATTTACAATGAACGGTTGAGTATAACTATTTACATTAAACAAAACTTCAACTTCAAGGTGTATTACTAATACAAACATCCATTAACTTATTTACATTGGATATTTACAGTGGTTGTGTATGTTTTTGGAATTTATTTCCTTTTTTTGACATAAATCGGGGGTGTGTTTGGGGTTTCAGACAGGGGGGGAGTTATTTAGTTTTGAGTAAGGGGGTTCATGTGTGTATTATCATGGTTATGGAGGTGTTTTGGGGAATATGGGATTTCAAAGTGTTCAGTAAAGAGGTAAGTTTTTAGCTCTTTCCTGAACTGATGGAGGTCATTTATGACACGAAGGTCTATTGGGAGGTCGTTCCAGAGCGTAGGGGCAGTGAATGTGAATGCTCTGGAGCTGGTAGTTTTCTTTGTCTTCCTGAAGGCTTTTGGTGTGATAAGAGAGTGGGCTTCGTTTTGTCTGTGTGATCTAGTTTTGTTTGGTGATTGTAGAAGTGTGGAAAGGTGTGAGGGGGCTATGTCTTTTATGAGTTTAAAGGTTGTTAGGATAGTTTTGTATCTGATTCGGCTGTTGATTGGGAGCCAGTGTAGTTCTAGCAGTATTGGGGTTACGTGGTCTGTTATACGTGCTTTGGCTGTTACTTTTGCACAGATGTTTTGAGCTCTTTGAAGAAGGTATGTGTATTTTTGAGGGAGGCCTATTAATAGACTATTGCAGTAGTCGAAGTGGGGGGTGATTAGTGTATTTACTACAGATCTAAAATCTTGAGTTTCTAGGAGTGGCCTTAGGTGCTGTATAGTTTTTAGTTTGTAGTAGATGGTTTTTACGGTTTGTTTTATGTGGGGTAGCATGGTGAGTGTGTGATCTATTATCACACCTAAATATTTTACTTCTTTTCTAACAGGTATGGACGTTCTGTTAATTGTGATTGTTTCTGGGAAGGTGTTCTCTGTGATTGATGACCTTGTTACGAACATTGCTTCCGTTTTTTTGAGGTTGATGCTGAGGTAGTTAGATTCTAACCAGGAGGAGGTTTCAGACATACATTCAGATAGTGTGTCATATGAGGGGTTTTTAGCGGTTATAGGGATAGCGAGCATGATGTCGTCGGCGTATATAAAGTGGTTAATCCTGTGTTTTTTTAATATATCTGTTATTGGTTGTAGATACAGGTTAAATAGGAGGGCGGAGAGGGCTGATCCTTGGGGTATTCCTTGGCCTTGAGGGAATGGTTCAGATGCTTCTTGGTCGATTTGTACGCGTATTAGTCTGTTTGATATGTAGGACTTAAACCAATCAAGGACAGTCCCGCCTATACCTAAGCTTTGTAGTCTGTTGATCAGTATGGAGTGGTTAATATTGTCAAAAGCGGCAGAAATATCTATGAATAGAAGTAGGAAGCCTTGGTTGTTGTCATCTGTACCTCTGATTAGGAAATCCATTAGGGTGATTAATAGAGTTTCTACTCCGTGGAATGGGCGAAACCCAAATTGGTGTGGGTCAAGTGGTTTATGTTCATCAATGTGTTCTTGTAACTGTATTTGAACAGTTTTTTCTATTATTTTAGCTATAAATGGGATGCTGGCTATGGGTCTGTATGAGTTCGGGTCTTTTGAGTCAAGCTTGTTGTTCTTTAATATTGGTCTAAGTGTTGTGAGTTTTAAGGCATCAGGCATTATGCCTTGCAAGAGGGATTGGTTCACTATGTGTTGTAGATTTTCTGCCAGTTCCTCCTTCGCACATTTAATCCATGATACAGGGCATGGGTCTAGTGGGGAGGTTGTTGTGTTGATTATTGTTACGATTTTAAGGAGTTGTTTCCGATCTATTATGTGGAAGTTTGTCCATTCGTTTATGAGTTTAGTGCTAGTAAATATTGGTGTTAGAGTGGTAGTTTTGTTTTTTAGTTTCGCTGCAAAGTGTGTTGCTAGTGTTTGTACATTTATTGCTGGTTGTTTAGGCTCATTGTTATTAGTTTTAGTTAGTGTTTTCACTATCGCAAATAGTTCTCTCGGGCGGTTGATGGCTGAGTTTAGTACTTTAGAGTGGTAGTCTCTTTTTGATTTGTTGATTGCATTTTTGTATCCAGTAAGTAATAGCATGTATTGGGATTTGTTTTCATCCGATTTTGTTTTCCGCCATCTTTTTTCTTGTTTCCTTAGCTGCTTTTTTAGTTTTGCTAGCTCTTTCGTGAACCACTTTTCAGTCTTTTTTGTTTGTCTATGTATGACTTGTGTGGGGACAGCTGCATTTTGGATGGTTGAATTCCAATATGTTATGGTTGAATTGATGTCTGATGAGTTAGTGTTGAGTTTGGGTAATACTTCATTGAGGAATGTATTCTTATTAAAGTGTGCGAATCGTGTAGTGTATGTAGGTTTGTTTGTGGAGTTTTTTGGAGCTTGTATTGATAGGTAGGTTGTAATAAGGTAGTGGTCGGACCAAGGTACTTCGGTTATGGTTGGAGTGGTGTGTGGCTGGTGACTGTAGAGCATAGTGGGAAGGAAGATTAGGTCGAGTATGTTACCTTTATTGTGTGTGGGGGCTTGTATTATTTGTGTATATCCCATTTGTGTCATAGCTTCTATGAAGTTATTGATTGTGAATTGGTCAGTGATGGAAGGTTCAGGTCACCAAGGAGTATGAGTGGTTTGCTTTGAGACGCTGTGCAAGCGTGTTCTAGGATGGGGGTGAGGTTATTTTGATCGGATGATGGGGGTCGATAGATGAGGGCGAGGGCAAGGATTCTATTTTCTATATTGACCATGTCTATTCCGTCTATATTGTCTAAGTTTGTTAGGGTGAATTTTAGGTCTTTTTTGGTGAGTATTAAAGCGCCTCCTCCTCTTTTTATATTCCGATGACAGTTGAATATGTCGTATTGATGTGTGGCTAACTGGTTTAGTAGTATGGTGTCTGTGGGTGTGAGCCATGTTTCAGTGATGCAGATAATATCTGGGGAAGTGTCCTTTATTATGTCATTGATTATTGGTATTTTATTTCTTATAGAACGGATGTTTATTAAGATGATTTGTAAGTTAGAGTTTGTGTTATTAGCTTGTTTGTTTATTGTACTACAGGGTTGGGGTTTTATTTGTATGAGTCTGTGAATGGGTTTGTCTGAGTTGTTGTGCGAATGATGATGATAGTGGGGGTTTAAGTATGTATTGTTGTGTGTTGGGTTCTGATGCTGGTTATGAGTGGTTGGGATGTTATTGTAAGGGTTCCTGTAATGGTTATGGATGATGGGGATGTTGTTGTACGGACTTTGGTTGGTGTTGTATGTATGTGTGTGTTGGGTTAGGAGAGTTATCAGCAGGAGAGTGAGAGGGAGGTTTGCAAATTTAGTAGGATACATTGTGTAGGGAGTTGTGCAGGAGGGAGTTCTGCAGGGGTTAGAGGCCTCTGGTGATAGTGTATGTGTCTAAATGCAACAGTATATATAGTTTTGGCAGCAGTGATATTAGTTACTGTCAACAGTGTATTCATGTGCTGACAATAGTATAGTTTGTTACTGTCAATATTATTGTACTATTAGCAACTGTAAGATTAGTTACTTTCAACAGTATATGTACCTATTAGGCAACAATATTGTAGTATTATTGGCAATAGTAATTAGTTACATTCAACATTATATTTACCTATTGGCAACAGTGAAATTTGTTACTATCAATAATATGTTCATCTACTGACAACAGTATGATATATATGGCTACTATTTAGCAGTATATTGTATGGCTATTAGTGATAGTACATGAGTGTTGAGTGAGGATAATACATGTTACTGACGACAGTAAATGTAAGTAGCTTTAGTACAGGTTACTGACGACAGTAAATGTAAGTAGCTTAGTACAGGTTACTGACGACAGTAAATGTGAGTAGCTTAGTACAGGTTACTGATGACAGTAAACGTAAGAACTATATAAATAAATGTGGTAACAGTTTATACAGTCAAGAGCATATGTAGGTGTGGGTATTAGTCCATGAGATGTAGTTGGTATACTTGCTGTGTATTGTCCGGTAGCAAGTCGATTTTGGTCCGTCCCGATTGGGCTGTTGAGGTGGTTGGAGGTGGAGCACAAGAACGCTGCAGCTCAATCCCTCCTGGGAGATCCGTGCCCCTGAAGATATGCTTTTTCATGCATAGGATGTACTATTGTAGATATAATCGGTCATTTAGTTGCTTTGTTGGAGATAGTCTATTTAGTAGAGAGGTGGTCTTGTCAATAGCTGTTGATTTATTTATTTATTTTTTTTTTAGGTTACAGTTTTTCTCCAAGGGCTATGTGGCTGCAATAGTGGACAAGGGCTGTCTCCTACCGGTGGCGTTTCTTTTTTGCGATCTCCTGTGTTCTCCCACTATATCGCTTCTTGCTCTGTGTTCAGCCCCGACCAGTGGGCCACGACCTAAGGGCCACGCCAAAGGGCCCTCCGGCGCGGGCCCGACAGGCGCGGGCCTGCCTGTGAGTGGGTTGCTTTTTCAAGCTGCTTTCTGCTCCTCCCACTCCCACAGCCCCGATTGAGCCGGAGTAGTTGCTGGGGAGGGCAGGCCAGGCAGCGGCGTTGCTCTCACCCAGACGGGGAGAGTGAAGATGGTGGCGGCGAGCCAAAAGGGTTTCCCGCCGGCAGCAGCTGCTTTTTCAAGCTGCTTTCTGCTCCTCCCACTCCCACAGCCCCGATTGAGCCGGAGTAGTTGCTGGGGAGGGCAGGCCAGGCAGCGGCGTTGCTCTCACCCAGACGGGGAGAGTGAAGATGGTGGCGGCGAGCCAAAAGAGTAGGTGCACTTGCTGCTCCGTGCAGGTCACCCCTCCCCATACCTTTGTTTAGGGGTGTACCCACCGCTCCGTGTAGGTCACCCCTATTTGTTCAGATTTAAGAGATGGTTACGTTTATTTTGATTTTATCCTGTTGCTATAAACGGATCCACTATGTCTATCCCATGCCATTTTGAATTCTATTCACTGTATTTGCCCCCACCACTTCCATCGGGAGAACATTCCAAGCATCCACCACCCTTTCAGTGAAAAAGTATTTTCCTGACATTGTCTTTCAGTTTACCCCCTTGCAGCTTCATGTTATGCCCTCTAGTTTTACACCTTCCCCGTCTTTGAAAGAGGTTTGTTTGTTCATTAACACTCTTTAAGTATTTAAAGGTCTGAATCATATCTCCCCTATCTCTCCTCTCCTCCATAGTGCACATATTTAGGTCTTCAAGTCTCTTCTCATAAGTCTTCTGACGCAGGCTCCAAATCATTTCGGTCACCTTCCTCTGAACCACTTCCAGTCGTTTTATATTCTTTGCAAGATATGGTCTTCAAAACTGAACACAATATTCCAAGAGAGGCCTCGCCAGTGACTTATACAGTGGCATTAGTACCTCTTCCTTTCTGCTGGTAATTCCTCTCTGTATGCAACCCAGCATCCTTCTGGCTTTTGCCACCACCTTGTCACACTGTTTTGCCACCTTGAAATCGTTAGAAACAATTACTTCAAGGTCCTTCTCCTGGTCAGTGCACACCAATCTCTCATCCCCTATCGCATACAATTCCCTTGGGATTTCTGCTTCCTAAGTGCATGACCCTGCACTTCTTCACATTAAATCTTAACTGCCAAGCATTAGACCATTCTTCCAGCTTTTGTAGATCTTTCCTCATGTTCTCCATTCCCTCAGGGGAGTCCACTCTGTTGCAAATTTTGGTGTCATCTGCAAAAAGACAGACTTTTCCATTCAGCCCTTCAGCAATATCAGTCACAAATATGTTGAACAGTACCGGTCCCAGGACCAAACCCTGGGGCACACTGCTAATCACCTTCCGTCACCTTCTGTCAACTGTCAATCAACCAATTTCAGATCCAGTTCACCACCTTGGGACCCATCCCCAAGCTGTTGAGTTTATTGATAAGCCTCCTATGAGGAACAATATCAGCTTTGCTGAAATCTAGGTAGATCACATCCATGGCATGCCCTTGATCCAGTCCTCTGGTCACCCAAAGAACTCAATCAGGTTTGTTTGGCAAGATCGTCCTTTGGTAAAACCATGTTGCCTTGAATCATGCAACCTGTTGGTTTTGAGGAAGTCCACTATTCGTTTTCAGAAATGCCTCCATTACTTTTCCCGTCACCAAGGTAAGGCTTACTGGTCTGTAGTTTGTCACTTCTTTGCAACAACCACTTTTGTGGAGAGGTACCACATCAGCCCTTCTCCAGTCCTGTGGAACTTCTCCTGTCTCCAAGGATCTTGCTGCCATTTCCATCGGACTGCTAGCTGCAGCAGCCGTCCCCGCATATAGGCTTTACTAGTCTCCCACAGCAAACTGGCAGAAATTTCCCCGCTATCTTTAGGGGTGAGAAAGTCAGTCCACCACTGGCGCATCATCTTCTGTATTCCTTCTCTTGAATCAATTGGATGTTAGCCTGCCATTGCCGCCATCCACTGCTGAACAACTTTCCCTGAATCTGATACCAGGGATACCATATCGTGATCACTCACTTCCAGAGGGTGGATGCAAGCACCTTCCACAGTACCCACCGCATCTACAGAACACACACACAAAAAAAAAAAGTTGTCTTGAATAACCCTGTGTCTTTGCAGAGCAATGCGTACAGTATCGCTCATTAGCATGCCATTCCCTCCATATGTTAGTCCAATTCTGTTGAGTGAGCGCTTTACGGAATGCCGCTCCTTCCGCTAAAGGACACACCTTAGACACTGGGCCGGATTGGTCCAGGGAGCTCAAAGCACAATTTATATCTCCACCCACCATGCAGAGACCCTTAGCCTTTTTGCGCAAAGGTAGTAAAAGGCCTGTTAAAAGAAGGTCCCTTTTGGGCGCATAGATATTCAGAAATGAGACCTCTTGCTGCTCTACCCAGCCCACAAGCCATACTATTCTTCCTGGGTGTTCATCAAAATAGTTTGTGGGTACCCCAGGGGGCTGCTGCCTGCACCCCGCGACGAGACGCGACAGGCCTGGCATCATACCTGGTCTCCTGCCTCTCAGAATCACCCATTCCTGCCCCCGCCACAACACCCCTTAGAAGTGTGTTATATACCGGGTGATATCCATTTGCCTGGGCTTTACCTGAATACACTTACCGTATTAGTTGTGTCGTGTGCTGGTCGTTAGTCGCTTTATAGTTTGCTTTCATTAAACGTTTTCAGGCAGACACAATAAAGTGTCAAGAATTTGGTGATTTTGGCGGGCTTTTCCAATTTTTTTCTAACTTGCCTATGCCTTGCCTTCGAATTGGTTCAAACCACTGTGACTTTTGTTTGCCTCTGCAATTTTATTTTGCCTAGCCTTTGCGTTGATTCTACACTGCAATTTTATTTTGCCTAGCCTTTGCATTGATTCTACACTGCAATTTTATTTCGCCTAGCCTTTGCGTTGATTCTACACTGCAATTTTATTTTGGCTTGCCTTTGCATTGATTCTACACTGTGTGCAGAATTTATTAAATCGTGTGTGATGGTATTTGAACTTGTTTGGTGGTATTTGATTTTATCTGGTTTGCTGGACAGGTGTTTGAATTTTTTTGATGATTGTTTGGTGGTATTTGATTGGTGCCAGTATGATGAATTCTTATTTTTACTTTTAGAACTGCATGTGTGGCATCTCCAGTCCTTGTATTGCACATTATCCAGAGGTCTTCAGTTCCTGTTGATCTTTAATACTTTGGGACAGTGACAGTTTTGGACCAGATTCAGCCAGTGTTTATACTAACTTAGCAGATCTGGCCTTCTTGCATCCAGCCACCCCAGTATAACGAAGATGAGTGTTCCAAAGAAGAGCAAAACCTATCACTTTCATGACGAATGGGAAATGGACTACTTCTTCATCATGGTGAAAGACAAGTGTTATCTAATTTGTAACGCCCCAGTATCCTTGCCCAAAAAAGGTAATATGGAATGTCATTATAAGGCTCTGCATAGCAATAAGTTTGATGCTGATTTTCCACCCAAAAGTGAAATTCGTAAACTGAAGCTCAAAGAACTTAAATCAAAATTGGCTACTCAGCAACAGTTGATGTCGAAGCCAAGGTCACATTCGGTCAATGCAACCATAGCATCCTTCAAGGTCAGCAACCTGATCGCAAAGAATTGCAAACCTTTCACTGAAGAGGAATTTGTAAAAGATTGTTTTCTTGAAGCAGCTGACAATCTTTTTGAAGGATTTAAAAATAAGAAAGGGATCATAGCTGCTATTCAAGATGTACAATTGTCAAGAAACACCGTTGTGCAGCGAATAGAAAAGATGTGTGGAGACACAACTGAACAATTGTTGGAGGATGTTTCAAATTGTGTTGCTTTCTCACTCCAACTGGATGAATCTACAGACATAAGAGACATAGCCCAGTTACTAGTCTTTATACGGATAGTTTTTGAAGACTTCAGTGTTAAAGAAGAACTACTTGGAATGATTTCTTTAAAAGGGAGAACTACCGGTCAGGAAATATTCAATTCTTTCCATTCTTTTGTGACAAAGTGCAATCTTCCATTGCATAGACTTGTTTCCATCACCACTGATGGAGCAAGAACAATGACAGGTGAGGTTAATGATTTCATAGCCCTCTGTAGACAGCATGACAACTTCCAAGATTTCCTTTCTTACCACTGCATCATTCGCCAGCAGGTTTTGGCAAGCAAGAGACTCAATACAAAGGCTGTCATGGCCATCACTTTCAAAATTGTAAATTCAGTTTGTGGAAGATCCCTTCAAAGACGGCTTTTCAATCCTACTCTTGATGAAGGGGCAGCGGAAATCATTTTGCACACAGATGTAAGGTGGCTAAGTAGGCACAAATTTCTGCAAAGATTTCATGATTTGCTGAATGAAATAAGACATTTTTTGAAGGAGAGGGGAGATGACCAAGCAGAGTTGGAAGATGAAGAGTGGTTATGTGATCTGGCATTTTTTGATGACTTTACAGGCGAACTAAGTGATATGAACTTGAACTACAAGGTAAAAACAAATGCATTAGCGAGATGATAAGTACAGTTTCATCCTACAAGAGCAAATTTGAGCTAATGATGACCGACCTTGCAAACAACACTTTTGATCATTTTCCTAATATGGAGGACCATCTGGGACAATATCCAAATTTTGTTTTTCAGAATGAGAAGTATGCGACAGAAATCTGTTCTGTTATCCAGGAATTTGAAAATAGATTGTGACTTCCAAAAAATTGGAACAGTTGTGGAGTACTTGTCATACCCATTCAAAGTAGATGTGGACATTAAATAAACTGCAGCTGCTATCAGTAAAAATTACTCATTGAACAAGCCATCTTTTGAAAATGAAATATTAACCCTTAAAAATGACATTTTTCTCAAGACCCGTGCTGAGCAAGAATCTTTTTGGAAGCTAGTGCCTAGAGACAAATTTCCCAACTTGAGAAGATGCAGTGAAGCTGTACACTCCTGTTTCGGTTCAACTTATTTGTGTGAATCTGCGTTTTCCCAACTCACGCAATATTCACCCAACTTCAAAAAGCTGGTGGATGAAATGCAGGCTCAGACGTCTCACTAATGAGCAAGAGCGAAATATTAAAAGACCTAAATTTAACACAAATTACTCAATAAAAGTTAAAGAAAGTTATTAAGACAGTTAAAGAAAGTTATTACTCAATAAAACTTTTAAGAAAAAATGTACTTTCCATTTCCCCTCGCAGTTCTTACTGGATCTTCGTCTCTGTTTTGTTTTTGCTTAATTTGATTAACAGCTGATCACATCCAAGTAAATGACAGAAGGTTCATTAAAAATGGGGGGGGGGGGGGGAAAACCACCAACTTTATTGGGTTAAAATTTAATTTGAAACTTAATTGTTTTGGCTGGAAAAAGCAGATCATGATCTGTTCGAAGTTGGACATGCCTGATCTAGAGTATGACATTGACAGACCGGGCTTTAAGTTACGTGGTCAAAAGCAAGATGGAATAGGTGAGTTTTGATTGCTTTGCGAAAGGTGGCCAGATCTGAAATGAGACGAATAGGAGCAGGTAGGGAGTTCCACAGTAGAGGGGCAAAGAGGGTGAAGGCTCTATTCTTTTTTTTTTTTTTTTTTATTGAAAGGCTTCCAGAATATACAGAGCATCATAAACCACAAAAATCTTCAAAGAAGATGCAACAATAATAACATAACTTCAGGTCACAACAGCATTCAACAATATGCCTTCATTTTTGCAATTTTTATAATGAGGAAACAGGGAACAGTAACCCCCCAGCCTCCCTTTCCCCCCCCCCCCGAAACCTCCCTAGCCCAGTACCCCCCTCCCACCCCGCCTCCCAATCCCCCCCACTATGGCTTGCTAATGTTCAAGCACGGGAGTGTGGTGAGCAAAAGACACACTCAGGGGGCAAGCTCCCTTTAGAGTTTGAATGTACCATCCCTCTTAGCCAGCATAGTCACGCACCATATCGAGAGACAAAGGGCGCCCACACCAGCTCAAAGCGCGCCAGGCACATCCTACTGACCGCTACCCCGCGTTCCATGGCATACATATCCCACATCCGTTCCAACCAAGCCTGAAAGGAAGGGGCCGAGGCACGCTTCCAGGCTGCTGCAAGGGATAGTCTAGCTGCATTCAGGCCATGGCGGAGTAGAACAAGTTGCAGAGTCCGTGCACCCGGCACCGAGGCCCCAAACAGGAAGATCCCGGGATCCCAAGGGACACTCACTCCCAGAAGCAATTGCATCCGGTATTGTATACCCCTCCAAAAGGCGCGAATGCGGGGGCAGTCCCACCAAATATGCCCTAAAGTACCCCGTTGCCCACAGTTACGCCAGCAAAGGTCCACCGCCCCAGGATATATGCGCGCTATCCGCGCCGGGGTCATGTACCAACGGTACAGGATTTTATAATTGGTTGCACAGGCATTAATCGCTACCGCACTCTTCCACAATTGAGTTTCCGCCCGTTCCCACTCCTGCTCAGTATAGGAGAGGCTCAAGTCGGAGTTCCAAAGTTCCCTATGTCTAGTGGAATACGGTTGGGATCCCTGCAGGTGGGCATACAAAGTCGCCACGAGTCCCTTAGTGGTAGTGCACCCCTCACAGTAGCGTTCCAATTCTGTCAGGACCCGAGCAACCTGGGGCCGAACAAGTTTGGATCGGACCCAGTGTGTCACTTGCAGATATTGAAAATGTTGCCTGGCCGGAATGTCAAATTCGTCTTGTATCGCACGAAAAGGTTGTAGGTGACCATCAGCAAAAGGTTGTCCGACCCGACTAAGGCTGTGATGACCCCACCGCCGAAAGACTGTATCACTTAGCCCCGGCGGGAAAGAGGCGTTATCCACTATAGGGGCTAAGGGGGTTAAATCCATGTCGCGAGATAGAAAGTGGTGAAGGCTCTATTCTTGGCGAATTGGGAGCTTTTTCTAGCTATAGGTGGGATGATAAGAGTGTTTGCCATATTTGTTCTTCTTGCTCTGTTGTCCAGAGTCCAGTGTAAGAGATCTTCCAGGCAGGATGTGGAGAGGTGATGAAGAATTTTAAAAGTTATCAGGAGAGTTTTGTACTTGTCATCTGCTTATTGGGAGCCTTGTCATCTGCTTATTGGGAGTCATTGAGAGCCTTGTCATCTGCTTATTGGGAGTGTAGATGAATTAGGAGAGGAGTTACATGTTCATATCTAGAAGCTCTGTAAATGGTTCATGCCGCAGTATTCAATGCCAATTGCAAAGGATGGAGAACATATCCAGGAAGACCATGTAGGATGATATTGGCGTAGTTGAAGAGCGGAGTGATAAGGGCTTGGAAGACAGAGTGGAAGTCAGCAGGCTCCATAAGGGTCGGAGATGACGGAGGGAATGTATTTTATGGTAGACAGCCTTTGTGATATTGCTTATATGGAACTCCATTTAGGGACTAGTCCAGAGTGATGCCCAGATATCTAACCTCGTGATTAGACTTCAGATCAGCATTCTTAACCTGTAGGGTTGTTGGGGGTATGAATGTTGATAAAAAGGACTTCTGTCTTTTTATAGTTCACTTTCAGGTTGTGAGCAGCTAGCCAGTCGGAGACAGCATTGAAACAATCAATGATTCCAGTGAAGTTTGGGTTTTCAGTTGAAAAAAGAGTGTAAAAAAGTACATCATCTGCATAGATGTGATAAAGAATGCCGAAGGATTGTATGATCGTACATATTGGTTGTATATATATGTTAAACAACAGGGCGGATAAGGACGAGCCCTTTGGTACTCCTTGGGTTTGCTGATACATATCTGAAGTTTCATTGCCCATACAGACTTGTTGACGATCTGTTAGATATGAGCAACCAAAGGAGAGCAGTGGAAGAAATGACCACGGCCTACCAGATGATAAGTAAAATTCTTTATTGAGGACCCAACTTAACAAGTTTCGGCCGAAGCCTTCATCAGGGGTCTAAAAAACAAACACACATAAAATAAGCAAGGAACTAAAAACTAAAAGCATGGAAATATGAGCAACACCAGTCTAGTGCTGAGCTCTGAATGCCCTTAAGCTTAAGCAAATTAATCAAATGGTTGTGACAGACTGTATCGAAGGCAGAAGCAATATCCATGAATATCAAAATAAAGCCTTGTTTCGGATTATTTAAGCCTAAAATCAGGTTATCAAACAGGGAAGTGAGCAAAGTCTTGACACCATGATGTTGTCGAAAACCATACTGTTGTGAATCAAGTGGTACGTGGCAATCAATGTGGTCTTGGATTTGTTGCAGTACTATCTTCTCCATTATCTCAGCCAAGAAAGGAAGACTGGATAGGGACGATAGGAGTTTGGGTCCTGCGGGTCTAGCTTGGAATTTTTTAGGAGAGGTTTGATTGTGGCCATTTTCAATTATACTGGGACAAGACCCTTGTTGAAGGAGAAGTTGATAATCTTGAAGATGTGGGACCTTAATTCAGGGCAAGTGGACTTGATCCAATGAGAAGGGCATGGATCGGAGGGTGAGGTGGTAGAATTAAAGTCCTTTTATTATATTTTCAATTTGTTTTGGGGAGTATGGGTAGAAATGACTTAGAGCAGGGACACTGGTGCTTTCAGGTAATGGAGCATCTGCGCAGATGTCTTCCAAATTGTTGAGGGTTACTTTGGTTTTATTGTGGAAGTAAATAACAATGTCTTGAGGGTGGATTAGGTTATTTGGTTGATGCAGTGATGAGTCCTTTGTAAGGGACTGAATTAATGTAAAGAGTTCACGGGGCTTGTTGAGAGCGTGCATAAAAAGATTAGTATGGCATTCCTTCTTCCTTTGCATGATGGTAAGGCGGTGCTCTTGCAAGGTCTTCATATATAATTCTCGGTGGAATTATATATGAAGTGATGCCATTTTCACTCGAGCTTCCTGAGATTCTGTAAGGATTTGCATAGATCAGCTGTAAACCAGATAGCCGTATGTGTCCTATTATTTGGACGTCTGAGCTGGGTTAGTTGTGCAGCTTTACTTAGGGTAGCGTTCCAAGAGCGTATTACCGACTCCACGATGCGGACGACTCTCAAATTCTTCCTCCTGCTGCAGTTTTCAAGGTTGTCTATTTTCCCCCTGCTGTCGAAGAAGGTCTTCCATCTGCTGGAGACTAGTTACCTGTGCCTGTTGTGTTTCCTCCACTCCCGCCACACGTTGCTTGCCTGGTCGATGCGGGCAGTGAAATCCTCCAGACCTTGAGCCAACTGACTGATTTGCGTGGAGAGGTTTGACAGCCACCCCTCCAGCGCTTGGACCACGGCTGCTGAAAACTCCTCCATGAGATAAGAGGTAGGGTCTGCATTAGGGCTTGGGGGATTTGAGGCCACCATTTTGCCTTCGGTTAGCCATGACGTCTCCTTTCAGGGTGCCTTCGCCACCATGGCTCTTCCCACCAGAAAAAACCTCTAGACTTCTGTCTCAGTCACTCGGGGATCCTTAGGCCTGCAGTCTAGGGGGAGTCTGGGTCAGTTTGGGGCTATTATATTAGAATTTGGGAGAGGATGCTCTGGAGCCAAATAAAGTGCTCCCTCCGTGGCTCACCGTGTGACCTCCCCAACATTTAAAGTGGGAATTTTAAGTGTCATTACCAAGGGTAGTAAATAATTGTGGACCTAGGGCCACCATCCCCAGACCCATACCATCAGTCACAAAAGGTGCACCAAGGGAAAGAAAAGAAAACATCGACCAACCAAAATGTATTTACAACTAGCCACAAATCCTCGTTTCCTAAGTACCACATTCACTCTGGGCCTCCATTTTAGTCAGCTCCGAGCTACTACTCCTAGCCCAGTCCCCTCAAATCGTAATCAAACCCATATGCTTGACATTCAAATGTCCCCATTCTCACATACTCCAACTGCCACCATAAAACTTACTGGCTGAGACCACCAAGGAGGCCATCAACTTCAAGAGCCTCAACCGGAGGAGTTACTGTTACAGGGTGGCACCATCATCAGGGGGTAAACACCCAACCCTCCCAAAATCAACTATACCCCCCTATACCTTAACCGCCTCAAACCTTCGCCTAGCTACCCAGATTCCCCTCCAAGAACCCCAAGACAGCCAAACACACTTCCTACATTCACACCCATACAAACCACCATTTTGTGCTCCCATCACCAACACGCACAGCCCACAAGAATGTGCACATAGGAAAGGGAAGGACAGCATTCAGACAAAATATGCATTTATGTAGATGTAGATATGTTATACAATGTACATAGTTCCCCCCAGTTACTTCCAAGTTGATCTCCTGTTTATTGTAAATGCAACTCAGGGTTCCTGTGTTGTATGGTTGATGTTGGATGTAAACCGCTCTGATCTAGAATAGAGCGGTATAGAAGAACTGTTAAATAAATAAATAAATAAATTTATGCACCCACCAAACGAATCAACCGGTGGGAAGGAGTGGACCGCACTCCATAGAAGAAAAAGGAGATAGAAAATAAAGAAAATAAACCAAAAACCAACTCTCCCAATGCATAGCACACCCGCTATAACTACCAGCACACCAAGTCCTACAAGCAGTACCTATCGCCCTGAATTGGCCTTGAGGTTCTACAAGTCGAACAAGGATCGCACACCCTCAGAGGCTCACCCGAATCAGAGGCACTTATTCAGCATAACATGCCTTTAAGAAGCAAGTAGCGAAGGGCTATTCAAAATTAAAAATTAAAGGGGAAGGCAACCTTACTGAATGCACCATTCCAAGTTTCATAAGGCCAAGCATACTCTGCATGCAAGCTCCCACACTCCTGTCCACATCCCGTAGTCAATCCAAGTCAAGCAACCAAACGAAAAAAAAAAGGGGGGGGGGGGAACCCATCCAGCAGTGGACAATCACTTATTCCATACACACTTACGGCACTTAATCAAACCCCATCAAACTTGCACAAAATGATTAATACAAAAAAATTAGGATCCTCAGCTCACACATGCAACCACTCAGAACAAAAAATATATGATAAACCAGTCCATGTCCAGTAAGGGTTTGCGATACAGCCCTGATCTGCCAGAGCTAGTGAGAAACCGAGTCTAAAACAGCTTGATAAAGCAGCTCCAGTAAAGTCACTATGATGCACACTATATTATGAGGACTACACTCTGGGATTAACTCTGCAGCAACGATTTCAGTCAGTGTTTTGTTGCTCCCGGAGACCGTCACATTGTTCACTGGTGCGCTCTGCAGTGGCAGCAAAGCAGTCTCCCCCGCCTGTTGTTAGTAACATTGTGATCGGCAAACTTTCCTTCTCGATGTCTGCAGAACCTTTACTGCTGCATAATCCTTGGAAGAGGTTGTGGGGGCAGATGGATACCAATGTTCCCTCTAATTTTCTGTAGGCTGTGTGCGCATAAAATATCAGCTGTGTGCAGCTTTTGAAGGAAGGTTAAATTTTTGTGCACCACATAACGACACTCGGGAGTTATACACTTTAAAATTTGATTACACGTCAGAATACAGTATGTACACCACATTGATTTTAATCAAATTAAATGAAAATAGACGATTACTAAATGAAGCGGGAAATTTCTAGTAATTACAATCATAACTTTTAAATTTTAAGACGTCTGTGTTGTTTTCTATCAGAATCAGAGCCGTAATTTTTGTGCGCTCTTTTGTAAAGTATGTGTGCTCGCTCGGCGAGGTGTGTGCGCGTGCGCACGCGCACAGCTTAGAGGGAACAGTGATGGATACTTTTGCACTGTCTCAAGGAGCTTTTGCACTTCCTCCGGCAAGTGCAGAAAACGACGATCACCTCTCACCAGTAACCAAATATTAGTCTGCTATCCAGCCTTTAAAAGGGCATCCTGTGTGGTACTAGAGCCTTATGTTTCCACACTGTTTCAGCACTCGTGTCCTGGAAAATGGAAATGTTCTAGTTTTTTGTAGGAGACGGACTTAGACCTCCGTGCTTCCAGAATGATCTGCTCCTTCTCCTGGTAGCAAGTTGGATAATAATTATTGCACGTGGCCACTTGACGGGTCCAGGATGGGGCAGAGTCTCTCTGTGCGTCTCTCTATTTCATAAGATGGGGAGGTGATCTGGGCAGGAAAGCATGTATCAAGCAAGTCCTTCGCAAACCCTCGAACATCTGGGAGTTCCCCCCTTCAGGAACTCCAAAGATACAAATGTTCTGACGGCGGTCTCTATTTTCCTGATCTTCAGCTTTATCTTCAAGCCAGTGCACCGCCGTCTTCAGTCAGGCCATTTTCTCTACCGCCCGTGTCTCTCAGTCCTCCACCGTGCTGATAGGCTCCTCCACCTCAACAACCCTGGAAACCAGAGAATCAAAGCACTCCGTGAAGCTAGCCATAATGGTGGTGATTTCTGCCTTAGAGCTAAGGATTTCTTGCAAAGGTAGTGCCATATTATCCACTCCTTCAGTGTCAGAGTTCCCACTGTCCACAAATTCCTCATCAGCCTCCATGGCCGTGCTGATCCCCGATTCTGTCAGTGTTTGTTTTTTGGCTTTTTCAGCATACATCTCCTTAATATTTTCTCAGAGCTGGTCTTTTGGACTTTAGGCATCGTGTTGACATATAACCTCCTGC
Organism: Ichthyophis bannanicus; assembly: GCA_033557465.1. Taxonomy (NCBI): domain Eukaryota; kingdom Metazoa; phylum Chordata; class Amphibia; order Gymnophiona; family Ichthyophiidae; genus Ichthyophis; species Ichthyophis bannanicus. Next base: position 1,241,144,300 of record CM066032.1, read on the forward strand.
AGATCTGGGATAACAAAGGTAAAAATATTGGTTTGATGATGAGATGACTCGGAGCTGAGAAACTTCCCTCCCATCACATCAGTGCCGAAACCAGAAGCCCATGTTTAGTAATTTTATTCTTTATAATGGTGTCTACCATTTTGCCCAGTACTGATGTCAGGCTCATTAGTCTGTAGTTTCTTGGATCACCCCTGGAAACCTTTTTAAAAATTGGCATTACATTGGCCATTCTCCAGTCTTCATGTACCTCCAGTATTTGGTGCAGTTCTGTAGGCCACAGGGACCAATGCTGTTGTCAAATTATCCCTCTTATTTGCCCTCCTTGAGACCTCACTTTGTCATTTGCGAACACAAAAGACATCAAGAGGGATCCGTTATGGATATGGTCCTGCTGCATTGGGTGCACTGTTAAAATTGCTGGGAGGTTGCTGGGACACATTGTATGGAAAAAATACCCACAGCAAAATCAAATGACTCGACTGTGAAAAAAGAATCTGGCTGGAGCACCTGAGGCCTAAGTGTGGCCTATAGCAGTGACATGACAAGAACAAAAGAAACTTTAAATATGCCCAAAAAACCTATGGTACTACCAGGACAGAAATAAATACACGCAGCAGCAGCAGGGAAAAAGATAATGAAGATGACTAAAAAAGGAGGCATACACAAAAAAAAGCATCCAACTATGGAGACACTCTGAACAACTCTGTGAAAGAAAGAAGACTGAGGCAGTCCCATGTGGCAGCAACAGGCAGAAAGTGGTTCACATGCGTGGCAGAGTGCACCCAAAAGCGTCTGGAAAGTAGCTGGGAAGCTGCTTCTACCCTTGGGCTCCATTGATGATGTCACCCATATGTGAGCACATCATCCTGACCATGGTGGCAACAGCTTTCTGGTCCAAATAAAGATTCAACTGATAAATCGAATGGAAGTGGAAAAATGTAGGTCACGCCACTGAGGAAACTCGATGATGAATGGCGAATCCAACTGAAGGGTAAATTAGACTTACCTGCTAATTGTTGTTCCTTAAGGAACTCCAGTCTAGTCCCGAACAATAGAGTTGTCAACCTCTCACAGCAGCTTGGAGACTGAGAAACTTCATCACTTTTCTGATGTCACCAGTATAACCTGTCCGGATCCGCCTCTTCTGACCAGTAACCTATTGACAAAGCAGACTCACCGGAGCAACAAGTAAGTATTAACTATGCACCAAAAACTGAACCTAAACTGTACCTACTAACCCTAAACTACCCGAAGGGAACCCCTATCGCCCCTGCAAGGCCCCTCCCAGCATTATTGAGTCTCTAAACGCCGGAACTGAGGCATCTTCTCAAGCTTTGTAGACACAACAGATGAACGAGAGAAGTTACCTCAGGAGCTAACTCCTGTCACCTTACCTGTCATCAGCGCTATTCTCCTTCTTCAGGTCCTTAAAGACAAACAGGTGACCAGGGTGGGATACAGGACTAGACTGGAGTTCCTTAAGGAACAACAATTAGCAGGTAAGTCTAATTTACCCTTCCTTAACGTCCCGAACAATAGAATATGTACCAGAGCAGTACAGCAATTCAACGGGAGGGATTCGAGACCACAACCTGAAGAACCGCTGATCCAACACAGGCATCTCTCCTCGCTTGAACATCCAGACGATAATGCCAGACAAAAGAGTTTAAGAAAGACCAGGTGGCGGCCTTACAGATGTCTAATGCTGGGACATACTGAAATTCCGCCCAAGAGGCCGCCTGAGCCCTGGTGGAATGAGCTCTCAGCCCCTCTGGAACTGCCTTACCATTGAGGATATATGCTGACGCTATGGTCTCCTTAATCCACCTGGCAATGGAGGTTTTCGACGCAGCCTCCCCTTTCCTAGGACCACCAAACAGGACAAAGAGCCTATCGGACTTGCGAAAACTCTCTGTCCGACGTAGATACTTTTTCAAAGCCCGACGAACATTCAGCAAATGAAATCTGTCCGCATGGGCACCACCCTGCCTGACTGAAAAAAACCGGCAAGGAAATCACCTGATTAACATGGAATGCCGAGACTACCTTGGGTAAAAAGGATGGCACCGGCCTTAACACCACCTTGGAGTCCGAAAAACACAGAAAAGGCTTCCTACAGGACAAGGCCTGCAACTCCGAAATCCTGCGAACCGAGCATATAGCGACAAGAAACACTACCTTAAGCATAAGGTCTTTCAAGGAGGCCCTAGATAAGGGCTCAAACGGCTCCTTTTCCAATGCCTGCAATACCAAGGGGAGATGCCAACTGGGCATGACCGGCCTGCGCGCGGGCCTCAGCAGCGACACCGCCCGCAAGAAGTGTCTAATATCTGGATGACCGCCAATTTGCTGTCCCCCGATCTTTCCTCTGTAACAAGACAACACCGCTACCTGCACCCGCAAGGTGGCCGCCGCCAGACCTTTCTCTAATCCATCCTGCAGGAAAGCTAACACCTGTGGCAGTGACGCCTTTAGCGCCTCGCTCTGCCTATCCAAACACCAAGCCTCAAACACCCGCCAGACGCAGACATAAGCCAGAGAGGTAGAACGCTTCCTCGCCTTCAACAAAGTGGATATTACCGAAGCCGAATAACCTCTCCTCATCAGCCTCGCCCTCTCAAGAGCCAAGCCGTAAGCGAGAACCGATCCACCTGAGGCATGCATAGAGGGCCCTGGGTCAACAGATCTGGATGACAAGGCAACTTCCACGGGTCGTCCACCACTAGGTGCTGAAGATCCGCATACCATGGCCTCCGAGGCCAATAGGGCGCTATGAGAACCACGGACCCCCTGTGCCGCTCGATGCGTTGCACCACCCGACCGATTAACACCCACGGTGGGAACATGTACAGGAGGCCTTCTGTCGGCCACTCTTGGATGAGAGCATCCAGTCCTTCCGACATCGGCTCCCTCCGTCTGCTGAAAAACCGACTCGCTTTGGCCGAGTGAAACGTTGCCATGAGATCTATCACCGGCGCTCCCCATCGGCGCACCACCATGTCGAACACTTCCTGATGAAGAACCCATTCTCCCGGGTCCACCTTCAACCGACTCAGAAAATTGGCCTGCACATTGTCCACCCCTGCCACATGCGCGGCTGACAATGCCAGCAGATGCACCTCGACCCACGCGAACAATTGCTCGGCCTCTGCTTCCAGCGGAATACTGCTGGTCCCTCCTTGCCGATTGATGTAAGCCACTGCGGTTGCATTGTCGGAGAACACTCGCACCGCTGTCCTCTGCAGATGCGGCTGAAACTGAGCTAGCGCTAATCTTACCGCCCTCAACTCCAGCCGACTGATCGACAAAGACCGCTCCTCCTCGGACCATTGACCCTGAGCGAGCCGTCCCTGAAGATGAGCTCCCCAGCCAGAGAGACTGGCATCCGTCGTCAGGGGCTGCCACCCCGGAGCCTCCAACGGCATCCCTTGTTCCAGGCAGCCGGGGCACAGCCACCATTGCAGGGCTCGTCTCATCTCCAGCAAGCACGGCAGCCCCCTCGAAAGCGGGTCTGCCTGGTGAGACCACCATCGAAGCAAAGCCCGCTGTAGCGGTCTCATGTGAGCTCTTTCCCACGGTACCAGCTCTAGCGTAGCTGCCATGGTTCCGAGCAACTGCAAGTACTGCCATGCTGTGGGAGCCCGCTTGCGCAGAAAAGCCCGCACTAGGCAGCGTAACCCGACCGCTCTCCGCCGCGGCAGGAACACTCCTTGTATCGAACCGAGCTCCCAAGTACTCCAGCTCCTGCGTTGAGGTCAAATTGCTCTTTGCCATGTTGACCACCCAGCCGAGACTCTGCAAGAAAGACACCACCTTGTGCATAGCCGCCTTGCTTTCGGATTCTGACGTCGCCCGTATTAACCAATCATCCAAGTACGGGTGTACCAGAACCCCCTCCTTTCGCAATGCTGCCGCCACTACCACCATGACCTTCGTGAATGTTCGCGGCGCCGTAGCTAGACCGAAAGGTAAAGCCCAGAACTGAAAATGCCCTAGGGGCACCGCAAACCTGAGATACTTCTGATGCTCCTCTCTGATCGGAATATGGAGGTAGGCCTCGGACAGATCTAAGGACGTCAGCCACTCCCCCTTTCGTACCGCCACAATGACCGACCGCAGAGTCTCCATGCAAAAACGAGACACTCGAAGGCAACGATTGACGCCCTTGAGATCGAGAATTGGGCGAAACGTCCCTTCCTTCTTTGGGACCACGAAATAAATGGAGTATCGACCTAAGTCGCATTGGCGCGGAGGCACTCGCACCACCGCTCTTAGCTCCAAGAGCCTCTCCACTGTCTCCTTGACAGCGGCGGCCTTGACTGGTGCCTTGCACGGAGAGCGCACAAACAGGTCTCTCACTGGGCGTTGTAACTCCAGGGCATAACCTTCCCGAATGACCTCCAACACCCACTGATCGGACGTAACTTTGGCCCCAGATGTTGTAGAAATCCCGCAGCCGACCTTCTACGGGTACCGACCCCTGAGCCCGCGAACCTTCATTGTGACTTTCGCGGAATGGAGGAGGAGGGGGAGGAAGAGGCCCTGAAGCCCCTGCCTGCCCCTCGGAAACCACGAAACTCTTGGCTTCTGAAGGGAAAATGGCCTCTCTGCGCCTGACCAAACCGAGGACCCCTGAACCTACGAAAGTCCCTCTGCTGCCCTTTGGCCGGGGGAACTGACCGACCAGGCTTCTGCTTATCTTCCGGAAGTCTACCTCCTTTAGACTCGCCTAGGTCTTTCACCAATTTATCTAGATCCTCTCCAAAAAGCAGCTTCCCCCTGAAAGGCAACTTACTAAGCCTAGCCTAAGAAGAAGCATCCGCTGCCCTATTGCGGAGCCAGAGATACCTTCGCGCCGCCACTGCGGAAGCCATGCTCTTGGAGAGTGCCCTGATGAGATCATAATGGATATTGGCGAGGTAAGCAGTCCCAGACTCCAGTCTGGCCGTTTCCCTCGCCCCATCCTCTTCACCAGTGCTCGGCACTCTCTGCGACCAGCGGAGACAGGCTCTTGCCACCCACGACCCACTGATCGCTGCGTGTACTGCCAGAGCATTGACATAAAAAACCTGCCTTAATAAGGAATCCAGTTTCCTGTCCTGAACATCCTTGAGTGCCGCACCGCCTTCCACTGGGATCGTGGTCTTCTTCGTCACCGCCAACACAGCTGCATCCACTCGGGGAGATTTAAAGATCTCTCTATCTTGTTCCACTAAAGGGTATAGACGGCCCATCACTCTAGACCCTTTAAGGGACGCCTCCGGCGCGTCCCACTCTTCCTGTATCATTTCCCAAACCACTCTGTATACTGGGAACACCTTCTGCGTCTTCCGGAAGACTTGCAATAACGATCTTCCAGGGTAGCATCCTCCGGAGGAGCCGGCGCCAGCATGTTCAGTGCCTTCAACGTCTCCGCTATGAGGGCCGGGAGATCTTCCCGCCTAAACACTCGGACGACCCTAGCCTGCTCCTCTCTGTCCGCGATCTCTCCTTCCTCTAGCTCGTCCTCCAAATCGAACTTGCGATCACCGTCCTCCGAGTGCAAATCCTCGGAAGCCACTCCCAGGTCCCCCAGCACCAGGTCCTCCGGCCGGACCTTTTTTGCCGGAACCTTAGACCCCCCTGTACTCAGGGGCGAACCAGGCTGCTTGATCCCCGGTCCCTTTCAGCCGGAGGGGACACCAGGCCTTCCCGTGGCCCCCCAAAAGCCTGCTGTATGAGGGCTACAAACTGCGGAGAAAAAATTGCTGATAAGCCCCCCGGCAACTGCTCCTGATGTGCTGGGAAATCCGGGGCTGACGACGGCCCCACTACTGGGTCCCGCGCCAACTCATGGATCGGCTGCTCCTGCGAGGCTACCAGGCCCCCTTGGCCTGTAGCCCCTTCCTCCAAAGTGTGTTCCATAGCCTCAGCCTCGTGCACACACCTTTTGAAAATGCCTGCTTCAGAGAGAGACCCTCTCTTAGACCCGCAGAGCAGACAATGAGGCCTAGATGGCATCCCTAACCAAAGACCTCCCCTAGAAACTCCTTCCTAAGCAACCCCAAACACACAATGCTAAGAAGTTAAGTACTGTATTGTTTTTTTGTTTTTTTTTTACTCACGCCGCTCAGGGGCATCCTGGCAGGCCACCCCTGCCATTATTGAAGAAAAACAAAGCTCCCTGAGCTCAAAACGAGCGAAACTAACTGGAAAAGGCAGAGCGGTGGTTTCTCGCGCAGCGCGCCACGGCTTGCCTGTATAAATCGGTGCTGTCTCCCTCTTAACACCTCCGCTGGATCTCCCGCCCCTAGAAGAGATCAGGGAAGAGTTCCCCTTACCTGAAGCCTCTGCTTCAGACTGTCGGCTGACGCTGCTGCGGGCTCCGTTCCTGTCTGACAAGCCCCAGCACTGAGAAAACTGTTCAGGCACTCAGCACTGAACACAATGTTCGCGTCTCCGATGTCGGGCTCTAAGCGCTGACAGGCATCACTTCTGCATGCGCTAGAGACCCGACTCTCCTGGCTGAACTCTCTCCTTCAGGCTCCACTGTGAGAAAGTCCAGACCCGAGTAAGCCCAATAGAGCCAACAGGACAGGTAGCATAGAAGTAAGATATGAAGTGAGGGAGGGGGGAGGGAGGAGGATCAAGACACCTCAGCCCCGGCACACTATCTGACCAAAAGAGCCCCAAGTAACTGCAAAAAATTGAAGAGAAAAAAGGCACTATTCTACAAAAAACTTAATTGTTCCTCCAAGTGAGCCAGGACACCCCCCGGCTCACAGAACCTCCAGCTGCTTGGAGACTGAGAGAACTGGTCAGAAGAGGCGGATCCGGACAGGTTATACTGGTGACATCAGAAAAGTGATGAAGTTTCTCAGTCTCCAAGCTGCTGTGAGAGGTCGACAACTCTATTGTTTGGGACTAGACTGGAGGGACGTTAAGGAACATCCAAGTTTATCACCATAGCAGTAGGCTCAAGAACTCCACCTACTATTATTACTACTACATATCACTTCTGAAGCACTAATAGATGTATGTAGCGCTGTACAGATACATGTAAGAAACATACACATTCCACACAAGGAAATATGACCAATGTTCATTTATTTATTAAGATTTATTTTCTTTTTTTTAAAATACATTTCCCAGGATGTGTACAGTAAATATCAGAAAAATCACAATTAGAACAGAAAACAGGTAAACTTAGAAACAAATAAATCAAATCATAACAACAATAGGATACTGAGTCAACACAATACATATTAAAACAATGCAGTAAATGTTCATATAATAGTGAAACAGTCATGTAGTTAGATAATTGGTTATGATAAAATGTCAACACAATATGCACAAAAAAACGTCTTATCAGACAGTGAAGGGAATATGCGGGGGTGGAACATGTAAACCACCAAGAGAGGGTTAACCAAAGGAACTGTATAGCTTACCAAAGGAGCTGTATATAAAACAAAGTTAAAAATAAAAAAATAAAATTGGGTTAACAAACTTGAAGGAAAAAATTGCATTACAGTTTGAAAAGGTGTGTGTAGTAAACTAGCCCTGCTAGTGTGTGCAGCTGGTGTCATTCTGGGTGCACGCGACTAGCCAGAAATTCAGAGCACTTCCAATTTAGAAGAGTTTAATTTAAACTTCTGTTAACATGGCGAGCTAGATACTATAGGGCCTGTTTACTAAAGCATGGTCAGCAGCTACTGAGTGAATTACCACACAGTGACAGTTACCACAAGGCCATGACACTTACTATTTGCTAATTTGTGTGGGAAAAAAATGGAGAATGGGCAAGTTATAAGCATGACCGACATTTGCATTAGTGCACAGTAAGTTACCATGTGCTGTCACAGCTACAGATAGCACAAATGCGTGTACCACCTCCTGAAGAGGTTGTGAAATGCATTCAACTCTATCCATGATGTACCCATCAGGACCTGACATTCTGTATATATCTCCCTACCCATCTCAACATCAATTAACAAAACTCCTCCTGACAGCCCCCAAATATCAATTAAGAATCCCTACTCCAAGACCTCTCTGACAGGCACTTCCCCAACATCAGTTAAAGACCCGATACCAGACTTCCCCCAGCAAGATACCGTAAACCACACTACCCCTTAGACCGACTCCAGCTCTTAGTGGGTACCCTAGTGACTAGTGGAGGGCAGGAGTGATCCCCAAATGCTCTTATGTTTATGCTGTTTATATTTATTGGTATTTCTTATACTGCCTTTCTAAATACAGGCAAAGCGGTTTATTCATTAAAAACAGGAATCAGAAAGGAACTCCATTTGTTTTTTTAAATGATAGTGTTATAGCAAACGCTGTGAAAAGCTCTTATTCAATCACTCACCCACAGAAGGAAAACTCTCAGACAGGCTGGAATGCAAACAGGATCTTTAATGTGCACACAGGATCAGACAGAGAGCCGGTACCCTCCAACAAAAAGGTCTGAACCCCGAGGGACGGCCTACAATGCCTTATATACAGTACAGTTTTAAACTCATTCTACAATCCCATTTGCCACAGGTATTTCCTGCCCACCAATCAGCAGCCCCTGGGGAGGTACCTGGGTGACCTGTCCAAACCGGTATGCTCTGGTCTGTTGGTTTCTGGGCTAGGGGATACTGTGCTCAGACCTGGAGTGGGGGGAAGGGTGCCTACTGAAATCTCAATGCCTTTTTCTTAGCAGGCTGATTACCTCATGGCTTGCGGGGGAAGGGTCAGGCTGATCAGAGCCTCATGGCTTGCCGCATGGCTTGGGGGAAGGGCTACCTACAGCTATACCTCATGGCTGCCTCATTCCCCCCTTTTTAAGTGAGACCTCAACCGCTAGAGGCGGTTGAGGGCTGTATTACTAGAGGCAAGCCGCAGAGCGTAGAATTTGGGACACAGCCATGACAATGGTAACCACCTTGCGTTCTACCAGGGTATCAAGGGTGGTGGTCATGAAGCGGTAAAGAATGGGGATAAAACATGGCAGAATGGCACATAGCAGTAAATAAAAGGAACCCCTACCACTGGGACTTTTAGTCCCCCTAGCCAAGTGAACCAATTCACAAACCACCCAGGACCCATGGGCAGATAACTAGATCACTTAGGTCTTGGATAGAGTGTTCAATAGAGACACTTGCATTAGTGAGTTTAAAACAACACATACCCTATACCCTCTGTAGCAACTCCTGCACAAAAGTTTTTGTTCCGTGTGCAAAAGTTGCTGTTCTGACTGTAAAAGGTTGCAGGGCCTGCAGAGGCCTCTTTTCCTTTGGGACAAAGGAGGGCCGTGTGCAAAAAGTCTGCAGAGGCTTCTTTCCTTTGGGGCAAAGGTTCTTTCCCTGGGATCCACCCTTATCAGCATATTAATGGCTTTTATTCTTGCTAGTGTTGAGTCATTCTGGCTGCACCCTGCCATTCCCTTTGCTTCATTAATCACCGGCACTGTAATCTTCAGGGCATATGAGTACTTTGTATCACCAGCTTTGTTTGGCCTGTTTAACCTGTTCAGGCCTGGCATGTCTTTTCTTGTGCTGGGTCCATTTTCTGTGCACTTTCAGGCCTGACCTGTTTCTTAGCTAGGTCCATTCTCTGTGCACTTCTGTTCAGAGTATGGTTCCCCTGGCTTTACTCTTGTTGTGCTGGGCTCTGGGTACTCATTTTCTTAGCCCACATGCTTTTTCCGTGCCATCATAATGTATTACAGCCTCAGGCAAGGATGCAGCCATACTAGACATACCTATCAGCCAATTTCCCTTCAGTCCCAATTTTTCTTTTTTCTTTCTTGTTTATGGGGGAAAGGTAATCCCACTACGGGCAATGGACAAGCAACCATTTGAGACAGATATTGAGACAGATAGGGGTCATCAGAAAAGCAGCTTCTGGTACTGTTCCCTAGAGACAACATACATTGTAATATCATTTTCTTGCAGCTGGTCAATAATATTGAAAACACATAACATGAAAGTATGTCAAAAGCAGCAGTGCTTAACAATGTGATAAAGAAAGCTCTGAGAATAGTACAGCAAAATCTTGAGCTGGTGTGGGTATTGCAGTTGCTGAAGCCGAAATGGCTTGTAGATTTCCGTTACTTTCTAAGAAAACAATATTAAAAGGATAACAATACAATCGTTCACAGAAGCCCCCAAACCCCCCCAGTCAGTCCAACAGTTCTTTTTCCTGCCTCCCAGCAGTTCTCCAGGACCTCGCAGTGTGCTTCACCTTTCTCTGAAGTTCAAGTTCTGTCTCTCTCAAAATTTGAACCTCTCATTCTCATAGGCAGACACCCTGGCCCGTTTTCGATGTTACATACTGATCCAGATAGGGACTCCTTCACACATCTCAGCGGTGGGCAGCTCTGAGTTCTCGGGATGGTCTGTTCCATCTGGACTCTGGCCAATTCCCTCTGCTGGACTCTTTGGATTGCCATTGGTGACATGGTTCCAGGCCTCATTCAGAAAAGCAGCACCAATATTGAATGAAAAGACTAAATATGCTAGATTAGATTTCACAATGAGATAAACTTAACTTCCTTCACATTTACCAAGATCACATCCTACAAATATTGCTGTTTAAACTTTCAATGGTCTTCCAGTAACTATCTCGTATGGTGTCAATTTTTCTCTGGCAGTTTGATTAACTTCTTGTTTATCTGTCACTGGAGATTCACTTGCTGGTAGTGAACATTCCATTATGCCCTTGACTGACCTTTACATGCTCCCCCTTTGCCCATGCATGCCTGGCCAGGACATGCAGAGGCAAAAAAGGGGGCAAAAAAGCATCTGGAAGTACCGCATGGCCAGTGTAGGTCCTCCAAAACCCATCAGGGTGCACCTAGCCTGTCTCCAGGTGTCCATTTCCAATTATTGAGTATGTGTTGGGGCCTAGATGAATTCCTAAATTGAATATTCTGGAGATGGCATAGTTGAATAAAGTGCTCATCATTTTTTTTTGTTTACATATTCATTAGCCAGATACATCACTTCACATCATTGAATTACCTTCATCAGTTTACTGTCTATCAGAGTCCTTCCTCTTAATATCCCACTTCATCCCTCACCATACTTTTTATCACTTGCATCATTCCACCAACTATATACCTAAGTCCTTTTTTGAATTATACCAATTTTTTATAAATTGTTCACTTCCAGTATGCTAATGGACATGAGGCTTTTAAATAAAGTTAATCAACAAATCAATCAATTAATCAACAAATCAATCTTTGGCTTTAAAAATATAAAAGCTTCAAAAATCATGGATGTTCTCTAATCATAAGTACCTAGTGTTTTTGGGAATTGATACATAAATATTTGCTGATTCCCATGATAGTTCAGGCAGGCTTTATGAAGCTGTCCCAGTGACCCCAAGCCAGTCAAGTTTTCAAGTCATCCAGAATGAAAATGCATGATATGTCAGCATACATTGCTGACCCATTATATACAAATTCATATTAATTGTGGATATCCTGTGGGTTCACCAGGGCAGCCTCAGGCAGTATTGGACTAAACCTTAAATATATGACTGACAATGCGGCTGAAATACTGAATTTCTCATGCTCTTGAAGAATGTGACATCAGACATATTGGGATCCCCTACATCATTGCATTGCGAGCTGAAAAGCAGTTTGTTTGTTTTTTATCCCTAGGTTGAACTCAGTTAGTAAATCAACAACTGTTCAATGTTACCAAAATTGTGCACACTCCAGGGGTGACTCAGCATGCAATGTTCCTAAATGGGTTAGTTGTGTACATACTATGACAGAAATTAACTTCATACCGAAGCCAAGGGATGATGGAGATTATTATACACACCAGCATTATTTGTGCAGTGTGCACTGTATGGATCTGTGTGAATCAGTACTAAAGGGCAGTGCACACGAGGAGTGGGGCAGCATTATCAGTGCATTATTAACTTCAAGTGTGAATTAGTGTGAACGGTGTACTGCACAGTATATGCCTTTCAGCAGTGCTAATTCTGCATTTTATCTTTCTATCTTGAAATTGCCAATGATCAGTGTATTCACCCTGAACCAAAACATACCTGAACATCAGAACAAGCTACAGTGCATACTAGAACTAATCCAGATGTTCTCATCAGTTTAAGGTATCATTGTAGTATCAGAAAAATGAATACAGTTGATCAAGGCAGTTTAATGTACTAAGCAGGAAAGAATGCAATCACCAAAACAGCATTTACTGTCTGCAGAATAAAATGTCATATCATGCAGAAGTATTACTTGTTTAATTTTGTATGTGCAGTCAAAACCAAATATATGTACCAGAGTTAAAAATTCAGGCTTTAAAAAGACAAGTAAAAAAAATCTTCATTTCTTCATAATCTTATAAGGATTCTCTTCAGCCTTTGTTTGCTTCCAGCAGACAGGAGGCACCTCATGGTTCTAGAAGCTCAAAACTCTACAATTAAAATTGATGACAAGAGGATTGTTTGCAGGCTAGGTGTGGCTAGGTGAATTGGGGTTCTTTGTCCTCTAGGAGAAAGACTCCTAGGTGATTTTTTTTTTCCTTTTGTCCTCTCTAATGGGCCTCCATTCATCTGCTAGAAGAAGGAACTCCTCCCAGTATCTTTCTATAGCTATGCAAACTATTTCAGCAGTTTCAATCACCCCCCACTCACTGCTGAGAGGTGTGACCAAAACACCTGGTTCCCTGACCACTGATCATGCATGAAACATAGCAATGAAACTGGATATGCATCAAACAAAGCAATTGTCTTCCTTCAATGCTATACCAGTACTACAGTCCACACACAGCAAACCCCACCCCCCTTTCTAAACTGTCCCTTTCCCTGCAATCAGTAGACCTGGTGTTTTTCACTGTTTGGGGACACAGGGGCGATTTGTTAATAACTTCACCTTTTACTGATAGAGTATCAAAATCAATCCTGAAATATAAAGACCTAATGTCTGGACAAAAACTTTCTTTCCCTAATGTCACAACTAAACACAGAGACACTAAAGGTTTTTACATAACAGCACATTTACTATATGGGCCAGCCATGAATCTATATAGGGAAGCTGGTCCGGATACTCCCCCACCACAATTTAGCCTCCGGACCCCATGCTCTAATCACAATTTGCAAAATCACAATTTACAGTGCAAATCTTGTAATCCCAATTCTAGGAATGCAATGTTCAGTGTAAATTTTCCAATCCCACTTCTGGGAATACAATATAATCCAGGCAACAGGCAGAGTTTGGTTGCACAAAACACACAGGACCACAAAGGGAAAAAGAAAAAGGGAAAACAGAAAACAGAAAACAGAGACGTCTCAGCAGCGAATACGTTACAAATACACATTACACACACTAGCATAGGATTTAACTTTTATAATAGCAACGAGAAACACAGCTAGCCACTCCTCCAATGTCCACCAGATGGAGCCACAGGAGCACATGGCAACACAAAAGAAACCCCCAGCAACACAAAAGGAGACCCCCAGCAACACAAAAAAAAACCCCAACACTATAGGAGCACATGGCAACACAAAAGAAACCCCCAGCAACACAAAAAGGAGACCCCCCAGCAACACAAAAAAAGCCCCCAACACTATAGGAGCACATGGCAACACAAAAGAAACCCCCAGCAACACAAAAAGGAGACCCCCAGCAACACAAAAAAGCCCCCAACACTATAGGAGCACATGGCAACACAAAAGAAACCCCCAGCAACACAAAAAGGAGACCCCCAGCAACACAAAAAAGCCCCCAACACTATAGGAGCACATGGCAACACAAAAGAAACCCCCAGCAACACAAAAAGGAGACCCCCAGCAACACAAAAAGCCCCCAACACTATAGGAGCACATGGCAACACAAAAGAAAACCCCAGCAACACAAAAAGCCCCCTACACAATAGGAGCACATGGCCACACAAAAGAAAACCCCAGCAACACAAAAGGAGACCCCCAGCAACACAAAGAGCCCCCAACACTATAGGAGCACATGGCAACACAAAAGAAAACCCCAGCAACACAAAAGGAGACCCCCAGCAACACAAAGAGCCCCCAACACTATAGGAGCACATGGCAACACAAAAGAAACCCCCAGCAACACAAAAAGGAGACCCCCAGCAACACAAAAAGCCCCCAACACTATAGGAGCACATGGCAACACAAAAGAAAACCCCAGCAACACAAAAGGAGACCCCCAGCAACACAAAGAGCCCCCAACACTATAGGAGCACATGGCAACACAAAAGGAGACCCCCAGCAACACAAAAAGCCCCCAACACTATAGGAGCACATGGCAACACAAAAGAAACCCCCAGCAACACAAAAAGAGACCCCCAGCAACTCAAAAAGCCCCCAACACTATAGGAGCACATGGCAACACAAAAGAAACCCCCAGCAACACAAAAGGAGACCCCCAGCAACACAAAAAGCCCCCAACACTATAGGAGCACATGGCAACACAAAAAACCCCCACTATAGGAGCACATGGGGCAAAGGCTCTAAATAAATCGCCCCGATCATCGGAGAATTGCGATCAGCGCAATTATTCTTGAAAGGCACACTTAAGGGAGTTAATACTAATATCCTAGGCAATTTTTCTTCAATAGCTTTTGGCAGCGCTGCACTTTAAATACCTATCAAAGGGGCCCAAGGTAGCAGAATTAATTCATACTACAGTTAATTATCTTACTGGTCCACAAAAGGACTCTGATTTACTGGACGAACGATGGCTTCAGAAAACCCCCCCCGGGGTCCCTACTAGGACCGTTCGTGCGGGTGATCGGGCCGCTACAGGTTCCTAGAATTTACTAGGAATTACAGACGGAGTACAGAAAGTAGCAGTACTCACCAGAGCTCTGATCAGACAGGTAGTTTGGATGCCAGTCTATCCAGCCGGTTTTCAATCGGGGATTCAGCCGCAGGGACCAACTGCCCAGACAAATCAAGGTATCCTTCCGAGCACAAGGTGGCCCGGGGCGCCAAGGACCGTTAATCACCTGGAGGGGTCGGTCCCTGACCGGTAGAGGCCCTGATCCTGCAAAAAGCAGTAGTCTTCCCACTGTGGGTGCGATGAGAGAGGCTTTTCTTTTAAATTTTCCCGGCCAATGCACCAAAATGTTATAGCAAACGCTGTGAAAAGCTCTTATTCAATCACTCACCCACAGAAGGAAAACTCTCAGACAGGCTGGAATGCAAACAGGATCTTTAATGTGCACACAGGATCAGACAGAGAGCCGGTACCCTCCAACAAAAAGGTCTGAACCCCGAGGGACGGCCTACAATGCCTTATATACAGTACAGTTTTAAACTCATTCTACAATCCCATTTGCCACAGGTATTTCCTGCCCACCAATCAGCAGCCCCTGGGGAGGTACCTGGGTGACCTGTCCAAACCGGTATGCTCTGGTCTGTTGGTTTCTGGGCTAGGGGATACTGTGCTCAGACCTGGAGTGGGGGGAAGGGTGCCTACTGAAATCTCAATGCCTTTTTCTTAGCAGGCTGATTACCTCATGGCTTGCGGGGGAAGGGTCAGGCTGATCAGAGCCTCATGGCTTGCCGCATGGCTTGGGGGAAGGGCTACCTACAGCTATACCTCATGGCTGCCTCAATAGAACAGGGAAAGAGGAAGTGAAGATAAAGAACAATAGAAAGACAAAGAGAAAACAGCACTGCTGCCGCATTGCTCAGTCCAGTCTCAGACTCCAAAGGCCTATTGAAAAAGGAGGTGTTTAAGTTGAGATATAAAAGAGAGGAAAGAAGATTCTAACTGATGGTAGTGTGTCAATGAGTTCCAGGGGATAGAAACACAGAATAAAAAGGCTGATTTCCTAGTTGATTTCAACTGTGCTCGAGAAGGTAGGGGAATATGAAGATGGTTGTCGTGCAGGGACCGTAGTACTCAGAGGGGGTATGAAAGGTCAAAAAAGAAGCAAGATATACCAGTGAAAAGAACTTTATGAGCTAATGTCAGGAGTTTATATTGAATACAAATGAAATGGGCAACAAATAATGATTTTTTGAAGAGAGATATAATCTGTTCTCTTAGAGGCCCATTCTGTTATGCACATCCCCTGCCTGTGGGTGCCCCGGTTGCACCTGATTCTGATCCCGTGGGGGCTAGATATGCCCACAGGAACAGAATCGGGTGCAACCGACTGGACATGCAGGCCATGCCTTGATTCTGGGCACCTGGACGTTCAGCCCACTACCCAGCTAGCCCAGGCAAGCTCCTGCATGGGGCGGCGGTGGCATGGCATCCTGTTGTCATGCCACCGCAGCTCCACACAGGAGTCGCGATCACCAGTGGACCCAGTGAAACTCCTTTCCCAGCTGCATGACTCCCGATCGGGCCTGCCGTGGCCAGGGTCAGGCCACAGGGAACCCCCTGCACCCCCTCACCTCTTTGACAGGCCCCAGATCCTCCATCATCCGTTGTCCAGGGGGTCTTATTCCACCTCCGAGCTGGAATAAGTTTCCCGTGCAAATGGCCGACCCGATGTACAGGACCAACCTCAGAATCGGCCCTGTATGTCTGGGGTCAGGTTCCTCCCCACTTCCCGCTCTCATTCCTCCTCCGGCCCACCCCCTCCCACACACGAACAAAGCTCTCCATGCAACTGAACTGTACGTGCGGGGAGCTCTGTCATCTGGGCCGCTAACCCAGCGTTTAGTGGGTCTGGACGTCTGGATTGAACCCACAATGAATATGCAGAAGAGAAATTTGCCTACTATGGAGGCAGTGCATGCATATCTCTTTCATGCATATTCACTGTGTTCATCCTGAAAACCTGTTCTGGTTTTCTTCTTATCTCTCCCATCGCACTTTTAGTGTATGTTCTGGTGGTTCCTCCTCTACCGCCATCCCGCTTTCAGTTGGTGTACCTCAGGGCTCTGTCTTGGGACATCTCCTTTTCTCTCTATACACTTGGTCCCTTGGTGCACATATTTCCTCCCATGGTTTTCAGTACCATCTTTATGCTGATAACTCTCAGATCTACCTATCTGTGCCTAAAATCTCTCCAGGAATCCGACATTGCTGCCTGGATGTCTCACTGCCATCTGAAAATGAACATGGCCAAAACTGGGCACCTTATCTTTCCCCCTAAACCCACCTCCCCCCTTCTTTATTTCTGTGGATAACACTACACTCCTCCCTGTTTTCTCAGCTCACAACCATCTTTGACTGTACTGTCTCTTTCTCTGAACACATCAAACAGATAGCTTAAACCTGTCACTTCTTTCTCTATAACACTGGCAAAATTCGTCCCTTTCTACACACACTACTAAGACATTTATCCACTCTTTTGTCACTTCATGTCTAGACTATTGCAACCTCCTCCTTGCTGGTCTTCCTCTGAATCATCTCTCTCCTCTTCAATCTGTTCAAAACTCAGCTGCACAGCTAATCTTCCGCCAGCCTCGATAAGCTCATATAACCCCATCTTCTCTAGTCACTTCACTTGCTCCCTATGCGTTTCTGTATCTGGTTCAAACTTCTCCTACTGACCTATAAGTGCACTCATTCTGCTGTTCCTTGCTACCTCTCTTCTCTTATCTCTCCCTACACCCCTTCTCGGGAGCTCTGCTCTTCTGGCAGATCCCTTCTATCTGTTCCCTTCTCTTCTACTGCCAACTCCAGACTTCGATCCTTCCACCCTGTTGCACAGGTTCAGATAGTTCCAGGCATAAGGAGCATCTGGCTTCATCTTCTTTTCAAATCCAGGCTGAAAACTCACCTCTTTGAGTCTGTTTTTGGATCCTGATCCGCTGTTTCCTTGCCATTTCCCTAGATGTCTCCTTGTCCTCAGCTGTTGTGTGGCCTGTTTTGTAAGCTCTGATGAACAGGGACAGTCTTTTACATACATCTGTACAGCGCTGCATACGCCTTGTAGTGCTATACAAATTATAAGCAGTAGTAGCACTTTTGAAAGATGATAGTGGGGAGGCAGGAGCATGTAGGTATTGCTCTTGCTTCTCAACCTTCTTAAGATACCGCAAGAGGGTTGGGGGGGGGGAGGTTCTAGGATAAGGGGAGTCCCATGCGGCCAGCCACCAATGATTTATTTTGGGAAGTTGAGGCGTTATGGAGCTCAGGGTCCACCAATTATTTTATTTTTGAGGGTCAGGAGTGTGTGTGGTGGATATCTAACAGCCACTAGGGCCACCAACAATTTTTATACTGGTCGAACGGTGGCACCACGTTCGGTGGGGAGGGGCAGCAATATTTAGTCTGGCCAAAAATCTGGGCATCTCTCCCTAGGTCACTGGAGGTGATATGTCAAACTTCACCTCAGATGACAATTGTTTCTGGGATAACATGCCAAACTTGCACAAAATACAGGGGCTGCTAATGCAGGTCCCTGTGCACATGTGTTTGGCTTGCTCTCCTCGCGCTCAGCTAATTTGGATATTTTTTGCTTACCGAATTGCTGTGTAATCAGTGTTAAATTTGCAAATGGAAACTCTGTGCTAGAGCTTTAGGGCAGGAATCTAGCGCAGGGTTTCTGCATGGGTTCCTTAGACTGTAAACCATCCGGGGACAGGAAAATACTTACTGTACTTGAATGTAACTAGCCTTGAACTAATACTGGAAAGGCCTGAACTAAATACAAACTGAAATATTTCCCCAAAAAAACATGCATATCTAGTCCAAAATGGAAGCCAGATGTTTTCGGATTAAGTCGAACAGAAAAAAACCCCACTCTTGTGAATTGCTGCTACTTGTTATCCAATAATTGATATGCGTAAAACAAAATCCCCAGGTGGATTAAGATTTTTACCCGATTTGACATGTGAATCCAAAAATATCAATCAAGAATTATGAACCAGAAATAGCCAGCTTGGTTCACGCTCTCTGAAATGGAATCCTTGAGGTCTTTGCTTTTGAACCTCCAGTGTAGTTCATCTGTACTAGTCATTAGTTTACAGTCTTAGTCAAAGGGAAATACCAAATCAGCTAGAAGAAAAAACACCTAACAACTACAATAATTACTATAACTAAATATTTAGCATAATTGTTTCTAAGTGAAGGGATATCGTATCACCTTGGGATCTTTCCAATGCCCTCATCAAATCTGGTCTCAATTTCTCAAATAATCGCGCTGCATAATGCTCCGCCCTCCATCGATAGGACTTTCTAGCCCTTCCACCGACTCTGTGACTCAGGCCTCGCGCTGTCCTACAGCGCATCTCCTAATTGGCTGAGACGAAAGATTACACCGGAAGGGGTAGTACAGCTATTTTGTTTCTGTAGTAGGTGCGGATTGGGAAGCTAATCAACTCAGTCAGTCAGTAGGGATTCCAATGAAATTGGGAAGATGGTGAGTATATTATGCACTTTGGTGGGCTGCCGTTTTTCTTGTAGGCAGGAAACGCATGTAGGCAATACAGCCGTTAAAAAGCTCTAAAAAGCGTAGCGTGGCCTGATTCATCTACAGTGGACTTTGTCAGGGTGGGCGGCATGTAATCCCCTTTTCTTGCCATGAGAGTGTGAGCCCCGCGCCGGCTGCTTGAGCGAACCATACGTTAGAAAGCCTGTGTACTTTTTAGCTGTACTCAGAGCGCGCGTAACATGCTCTTTGCTAGGATGTAACGAACTAAAGCCTGCTTATTTACCATTTTTTTCACATAGGCTTTGGAAAGCCTCAGTAAACCTATTCTACGTCTTTCTTGATTTTCATGCGTAGTAAGCTAGTATTTGCAGGACCCGTGTCTCGCTGGGCTGCAGTTTGGCCACGTGGCGGTTGCAAAAGTACAACGTGCGTGCGCGTTGAGGGACGGGGCCGAGCTTTTAGAGCTGTGTGCGAGGACGCGTCACATGTGGTTGGTGCTGCGGCCTAGATGGTCTGGGCCCGTAGGCCCGATTCGTAAATGGCGGTGCTTTTCCCGAGACATAGGGTGGCTGCCCCGTTTTTCGCCTAATTTTTTAATGTATCTTGTATTTAGCTCACGCTTTTCTAGGAGTAGCTACTGTACTTGAACATAACTCACTTTTAACTACTGCTACTATTTCGCTATTCCTAGAGGACATGCTATCTATGTTTTGTACCAGAAGCAAGGTCATAGGGAGCATGCATTAGGATTTTGAAGCCTGGCTTCCTTAGTTCTCAGCCCATTGCTCTACCATGAAGTGGCTGCTAGCTATTAATTGTGAGATTTCTATACCGCCATTTCGAGTAATCATAGCGATTTACAATTTGAACAACAGTTACATTGAAGCTTCCATTTCGGGACTTGGTGGCACTTAAGAAAGTTACAAACGTGTGCAGAGAGACCAGACAACATTACCTGGGCCCCCCATCTATCTCACTAACATGCAGATAGTAAGTGGCCAGTGAAGGATAGAGGGAGCTGATCTGAGAATAGGGACATCTATCTGCAGCACAGCTCAGAGCAATGGGGTAAAATACAAGGGCGTGGGACATGCAAATAAGGAAAGTCAGCACATGCATAAAGACTGCTGTGGCCCCCTTCTATGGGAGATAGGGTGCAAATGCTGCATCCAAATGAGCAGGGGGCCCTGTATAGGTGCAGGCTAGGTGTTAGCAGTAGCGGCAATGCAGAACTGGTGCGTGAGGTGTTCAAGCTGCCAGATGACCTAGGCTGCAATGGACAGTTCCAGTTTATCCCTCCAGTCCAGTGGCATGGTTTATGCTCATCCACCAGCAGGGGAAGAAGGAACAGCAAGCACAGAACCTTTCTATTAAGTAGCCTGTGCTTCCTTGCAGACCAATATTTCTCAGTCTCCAGCAGGTGGATAAGCATAGGCCTGTGTTATCCCACCCTCCAAGTGGGTCATTCCACGTCAAGTGGTCTAGTATATGAAAAGTGCCCTGCTGGACCATCTTGGATTTTGCTGAAATTTTGTATGTACACTACCATGTGTCTCAAACTAACTTTGGTAAAGTTTTAGATTCTCTCGTGGAATACTTTCTGAGATATAGTCGTTTGTCTGATCACATACCTTGACTTTGTACAGGACAAGTCTGAGATTTCAGCAACTTTGAGACCCTATATTTTCTTTGCTATTTTATTATAAAAAATGAAACTTGACTATCCTGTACAACGTTTTGCGCTCTATTTAATGATACTAATGATGATATTTTTGAATATGTCGGAAGTAGATATATTGCAGCAAAGTCAGCCAAAAAAATTGACGTTCTAAACAAATTAAAAATTTAGACATTATGCAGCTTCCTAAATAAGTAAAAAGTATGTAATTTTGCACATAATACCTCTATGTACTGAAGTTCTTGAATTTATAATTTCATGCTCTTAGCATTCTCCGTTAGTTTACAAATTAAGTGTAAATTTGATGATTTTTTGCAAAAATGTAAAAATAGGGTATTTTTAACCTCCTTTTACACAAAAGTATCTTTTAAAATCGTTTTGAAACCAATTTTATTAGAGCATGTTTTAAGCTTTCTAGAAAAGCAGATTTAATTTACTAACCCTGGCGTGTACAATACCCTGAAAAGAGGGCTAAACATAGCGGACATTACCATGCTTGACAAAGGCATGTAATTCAACCTGCAGTTCTAACGTTATCCAAATGTTATATTTAAAACTCATTTATTTCCATAGGAGTTGCTCAATAACTGTTAAGTGCATATATGTCGTGAGCTTAACGTATAGATTTTCAGATTAGCATTGGTTGGTGCACATTTACTAATTAATTTACTTCAAAATGGACATCGACGAATCACTTGATAACAATCCTCCTATGCCTGAATGTACCATTGGACAAAAATTGTCATAAATGTCACCATGGCTCATTTTATTCCAATAAAACTGGGCTCAATTCTGTGAGCTGCTTGTCAGCAAGCGAGAAATTGCTTATTACTCGACGATCAGAAGTTGACCTTACAGACAATGACAGTATCTGCTTGCATCACCAAGCACAGTATCTCAGCAAATATGAAATGAACCAAAAGTCGTGTTGCAATCCGTTTGAAAAGCAGAATCACGTCACTAAAAGTGGATTATCAAAAGTAACTTTAGCCATGTCTGAGGGCTTGAAAAAAGTGACCAAAATGAATGTAAAGCCAGGCCAGAAAATTTGCATCAGGTGCAAAGCAAAATATGCTTCTATGGTTGAAGCCACAGCATCTTCATCTTTGGATGATTTTGATGCAGATGCCTCGGACACCCTTGATCAAAGCTTGACTGCTTTAGGCACTTCTCCATTAAAAATACGAAGAATAAGCAGTAGAGACAAAGTCGACTATTTGAAACAAAAGATTGAGCGCACACAGAACGTGGTAACAAAAAAAATGTCTGCTGCTGGAGTGGCTGACAACGTTGAACAATCTAGTCTATCTGCAGAATGCAGTCTATGTAGCGATTACACTGAGCTTATTAAAGAAATGAAAGCAAAGATTGATATATCCAATAGGTCAACAAAAGTTCAATTGTTGACTTTGGCCCCAGTAAAGTCAGTAAAGGAAACAGCAATGAAGTTTGGCGTTTCTGAACGTATGGTCAAAATGGCCCGAAAGGTCAAGAAAGACAAAGGCATTTGTGCTTTACCTGATGCAAAAATTGGCAAACCATTGTCAGAGGAAGTCGCTAAAAGAGTCAAGGATTTCTATAAAGATGATGAATTTAGCAGAATGTGTCCTGGCAAAAAAGACTGCATTTCAGTGCGACTCAGTGGTGTCAAAGTTCAAAAATGGTTGCTGTTGTGTAATCTTAGAGTTGTATGTAGCATATCATAATAAATTTGGAGCAGAAATCGGTTTTTCAAAATTCTGTGATCTCAGGCCAAAGTGGTGTGTGACTGTTTTTGCTTCAGGCATGCATTCTGTTTGCGTCTGCAGTATACATCAGAATGTAAAGCTCATGCTGCAAGGTGCAAATATTAAAGAGGACTACAAGTTGCTAATGGAAAAGACAGTGTGTGACCTGAATTCCAAGGAATGTATGCTACAAAGATGCCAAAGCTGCCCTGGTGAAGAATCACTTGTAGCGTATTTGGATGAAATATTCCAGGATTATGATGCAGAGGAATCAATTGAATTCAAACAATGGATTCACACTGACCGAGAAACACTGGAAACAAGCATATTAACAGTGGACAACTTTGTTGAAAAACTTTCAAGCAAAATTTGGAAGCTGACAGGCCATTTTTGTTTCAAAACACCAAAGTGAATATCTGAAATCACTGAAAGCTGACTTAAACGGAGTTCGTTGTTTTGATGGACTTGGACAACAAATGAGTAATTTTCGGCAAAGATGCTGCCCAGGGCTTTCACTGGGAAAATTCACAGGCCACAGTACATCCATTTGTTGCTTATTATGCAGACAAAGTGGGCACCTTGCAAATTGTTAATTGTTGCCTAATTTCCGATCATATGCAACATGATACCGTGTCAGTACACGTGTTTTGTTCAGAAGTTTATCGAATTTTTGTTGACCCAAGCAGATGTTACGAAAATATACTACAGTGATGGCTCAGCAGCGCAATATAAAAACTACAAAAACTTTGTCAGTTTATGCAACCACAAAAATGATTTCAATATTGAGGCTGAATGGAACTTTTTCGGCACAAGCCATGGAAAATCACCTTGTGATGGGGTTGGTGGCACAACTAAACGTTTGGCAGCCCGAGCAAGTCTACAAAGACCTTCGTCTGACCAAATATTGACACCAAAAGATCTGTATAACTTTTGTGACCAAAATATACACGGAATTAAATATATTTATGTCGCAAAAGATGAAATTGAAAAAAAGCAGGAAGTTTCAAGAAGAAAGGTGGAAAGAAAGCAGCACAATAGCTGGCACTAGAGAGCATCACCAATTTGTACCAGTTGACTCAAACTTGGTTTGTGTCAGCAGAGTTTCAAATGATACAATAAGTTTTTTAGCCAAAATTTCCAATACTGCTATTTTGTATTTGAAATTATCTGAGTTGTCCCTTGGTTGCTACGTAGCTTGCATCTATGACAACAAATGGTGGATTGGCAATGTTGAAGTTTCAGCTGAGGAAAATGATGCATTGATAACATTTATGCATCCTCAAGGTCCTGCTCATTCATTTTATTGGCCAGAAAGGCAAGATGTTTTCCTGGATTCCAGAGCAGCACCTCATTAGCATGCTCCCTGCACCTTCAATTACATCATCTGGCCGACAGTATCAATTCCCAGAATCCATTTTGAAGGAAGTGGCTTGCAAACATAACAATGTAAAAAAATTACTAGCATTAAAATTGAGATGAGTACTTCGGCTTGGGAACCATATAAGATACACAATCTAGGCTTGGGAACCTAGGATAAGATGCCCAATCATTGGCTTGGGGAACCAGCTAGACACCCACTGAAGGCTTTGGAACCTCCAAATAAGAAACCAAATTAAAGGCTTTCGAGCCCTTGAGGTCTGGATATGTGAATTGTCTCCGAAGCCGTCTCCCTGCGGCTTTCAGTTAAGAAGGGTATTACTTTGTTGTATTAGTGGCTTCAGCCACATTTTATGTGTCTGTGAAGGTTATTGCCACCACGCATCGATCAGTGTGCCCAGACAACCCCTGACGAAGTATAGCACGAAACACGGTCCTGTGTTGGGTTTAGGCCACTTGTTAAATATACAATAAAGGTGTTGTGTGTGAACCTGCCACTCTTTTGTTTTTCTTGGTTGGCCCCTGCTGAGTGTGGCTGCTGCTGTTCCTTTGGTTGGTTTTACATTCATTTTGCTCACTTTTTTCAAGCCCTCAGACATGGCTAAAGTTACTTTTGATAATCCACTTTTAGTGACGTGATTCTGCTTTTCAAACGGATTGCAACACGACTTTTGGTTCATTTTATATTTGCTGAGATACTGTGCTTGGTGATGCAAGCAGATACTGTCATTGTTTGTAAGGTCAACTTCTGATCGTCGAGTAATAAGCAATTTCTCGCTTGCTGACAAGCAGCTCACAGAATTGAGCCCAGTTTTTTATTGGAATAAAATGAGCCATGGTGACATTTTGATGACAATTTTTGTCCAACGGTACATTCAGGCATAGGAGGATTATCATCAAGTGATTTGTCGATGTCCATTTTGAAGTAAATTAATTAGTAAATGTGTACCAACTAATGCTAATCTGAAAATCTATATGTTAAGCTCACAACATATATGCACTTAACAGTTATTGAGCAATTCCTATGGAAATAAATGAGTTTTAAATATAACATTTGGATAACGTTAGAACTGCAGGTTGAATTACATGCCTTTGTCAAGCATGGTAATGTCCGCTATGTTTAGCCCTCTTCAGGGTATTGTACGCCAGGGTTAGTAAATTAAATCCACTTTTCTAGAAAGCTTACAACATGCTCTTTCTAATGAAATTGGTTTCAAAATGATTTTAGAAGATAATTTTGTGTAAAAGGAGGTTAGAAATACCCTATTTTTACGTTTTTGCAAAAAATCATCAACTTTACACTTAATTTGTAAACTAACGGAGAATGCTAAGAGCATGAAATTATAAATTCAAGAACTTCAGTACATAGAGGTATTATGTGCAAAATTTCATACTTTTTACTTGATTATTTAGGAAGCTGCATAATGTCTAATTTTTTAATTTTTTTAGAACCGTCAATTTTTTGGGCTGACTTTGCTGCAATATATCTACTTCTGACATATTCAAAAAATATTATCATTAATAGTATCATTAAATAGAGCGCAAAAAGTTGTACAGGATAGTCAAGTTTCATTTTTTATAATAAAATAGCAAAGAAAATATAGGGTCTCAAAGTTGCTGAAATCTCAGACTCGTCCTGTACAAAGTCAAGGTATCTGATCAGACAAACGACTATATCTCAAAGTATTCCACGAGAGAATCTAAAACTTTACCAAAGTTAGTTTGAGACACATGGTAGTTTACATACAAAATTTCAGCAAAATCCAAGATGGTCGAGCGGGGCACTTTTTATATACTAGACCACTTGACATGGAATGACCCTTTTTGCATTGTGCTGGGCGTTTTGTTCAGCGCCGCTCTCCAAAATAAGGCTGTGCCGTGACTGCTGGAAATTGGGGGAGGCGGTGGCAGATGAGCTGGGGGAAACCCTGGATCATTCATTGGTTAATGCAGGTGTATTTGGGCCACGGGGAGGCTGCAGGAGATGGCAGCAGGCCTGCGGTTTTGGTGGGAACTGCTGTCATCTTGGAATATCCCTAATGTAAGGTGTGGGCGGGACATAGCATGGCTAGGCTCTACCCCATTCCGCCAGAGGATAAGGAAAAGCTGCGTCTGCCTCAGGTGGATGCCTTGGTGGCAGCGGTAATGCAGAAGACCACCATTCCAGTGGAAGAGGGCGTGACTCTTAAAGACCTGCAGGACTGGCGCATGGAGGTGCTCCTCAAGCAGGTCTTTTAGGTCTCCGCTCTGGGGAACTATTTGTGGAGCCTGTGTGGCCCGGGCTTGCCTCTGCTGGTTCCAGGGCCTTTGGACCAGCCCTCTGATGCTTGACTAGAGTTGGGTATGACCTTTCTAGCGGTTTTACAGTATTACCCCTTGAAGGTCTAGGTGAAGACCATGACCACGGTGGTGGCTGCTCATTGCCTGCTATGGCTTTGCAACTGGTCTGTGGATGTGGCCTCTACGACAAAGCTCACCAAACTTCCCTTTGCAGGCAGATTGCTTTTTGGGGAAGACTTGGAGAAGTTGGTAAAGTCTTTGGGAGAATCCAAGGATCCCCATCTACCTGAAGACAAGCCCAAGGAGGGTAGAAT
Organism: Ichthyophis bannanicus; assembly: GCA_033557465.1. NCBI lineage: Eukaryota > Metazoa > Chordata > Amphibia > Gymnophiona > Ichthyophiidae > Ichthyophis > Ichthyophis bannanicus. The sequence goes on from CM066032.1 coordinate 1,241,170,962, forward strand.
TGGCCTGGTACAGGGCTGTGGTAGAGACGTTTTGGGGGTTTTGACCTGCACGAGGGGGGGTGGCCCTGGACCTACTTTCTGCACCGTGGGTCGTCCTTTTGGGGAGGTAGCCAGAGAGGTTGGGGCTTCGCCTCTGCCACCCTGGCCTGGACCCAATGCTTGGGTCCTGGAGATCATCCTTGAGGGGTATGCTCTAGAGTTCTCTGGGCTTCTGGGAGATGTGTTCATGGTTTCCCCCCTGGCGTTCATCTCAGAAGCTGTGAGCAGTAGAAGAGACTCTCAACCGCCTGTTCTAGCTCGAAGCAGTGATGCTGGTGCTGTGGGAGGACTGGGGTCTCGGAAGGTATTCCATTTCTTTCATGGTTCCAAAGGAGGAGGGCTCCTGACAGCCCACCCTGGACCTCAAGGGAGTCAACAGGGCCCTCAGAGTCTCATGCTTTTTGCATGGAGATCCTGTGGTCTGTGATCATCACAGTGTGCCAGGGCAAGTTTCTTACCTGCACATTCCAGTATGGTTGGAGCATCAGTGCTTCCTTTGCTTTGCGGCCCCTGGGGATATTTCCAGTTTCGGGTGTTGCCTTTTGGGCTGGCCATGGGCCCCCCCCCCCCCCCCGGGTGTTCACCAAAGTCATGGTGGTTGTGGGGCAGCTCACCCCTGCAAGCAGAGGATCCTGGTCCACCCATATCTGGACAAGTGGCTGATCTGGGGGAAATCCCTTGAGGAGAGTCAGCACTCAACAGCAACGGTGATGCGCTGGGTGGTTAACTTGGCCACGAGTTAGCTGTGCCTGTCTCAGTTCCTGTGTACCCGATTAGACACTCTACAGGGCAGAGTGTTCTACCGAAGGATCGGGTGGTGAAGCTGCAGGGTCAGATCTGGGGACTTTGTCGAACGCTGCGGCCCCATGCCTGGGACTGCATTCAAGTTCTGGGCTCCATGGCAGCCTCCCTGGAACTAGTTCCTTGGGCCTGTCTCCACATGAGATCGCTTCTGGCGTATCTCCTGGCTTGCTGGTCGCCCTTGATGCAGTCCATGGAGATGTGTCTTCTGCTGTCCAGGACAGCACAGAGCAGTTTGTGGTGTTGGCTGGATGTGGCAAACTCGGAGGCAAGGATGCCCCTGGAGACTCCAGACTGGGTAATGGTCATCACAAATGTGAGTCTCTATGACTGGGGCGGCCACTGCGTGGCACAGGGTTGCTGGTCTGCTGAAGAGGGGCAGTGGCACAACTGCCTTGAGAACTGGGCGGTGAGGCTAGTGCTAGAGGCATTCTGCCCTGGTGCACCACAAGGCAGTGCAGATCCTGTCTGACAGTGCCACCACAGTGGTCTACATCAATCGTCAGGGTGGTACCTAGAGCTCTCAGATGGTGGCAGAGGCCATTCTGCGCTGGGCAGAGGCCCACCTTACAGCCCTCTCGGTGGCACATGTGGCCAGATGGCGAATGTGCAGGCGGATTAATTGAGTCTCCACATGCTGGACCCGGCGGACTGGTCACTGTTGGATGCAATATTTGCTGCTGGACAGCGCTGATAATAGATCTTATGGCATGCCTCCAACACCAAAGCGTCTTGCTGTTTAGTTGCTGGCAGTCACCGATTTCCGAAGGCCTCGATGCTGTCGTGCAACCCTGGTCTCAGATGGGACTGCTGTACATCTTTCCACCCTGGTCCTTGATAGGGAGGGCGCTTCAGCGCAATGGGGCAGGGCGCTGCTGATAGCACTGGACTGGCCCCACCGGCCATACAACTCCTAGCAGAGGAGTCCTTTCAGTTGCCACTGATGCTGGATCTTCCGACCCAGGGCCCACTTGCATGCCGGAATGGATCGGCTCTTGCTTGAGGGCTAGACTGAGGCACAGTGGGTATTCAGAACCAGTCATTATGACTCTGCTGCAGGTATGGCGCTGTTCAACTTTGTTGGCCTATAACTGGGTCTGGTGTGTGGAGTATGATGCCCCTTGGGACACTGGTCTCTGCCATTTTGGAGTTCCTGCTGGTTGGTTTGGAGAAGGGCCTGGCCCTGAGCTCATTGCGGGTCCAGGTGGAGGTCCTGTCTTAATACCAGGGCTGGGTGCAGGGGGTTTCCTTGGCTGCCCATGCGGATTTCTGTTTGGTGTGTGTTTTTTATGTGGGGCGTCAAGTACCTCTGTCCTCCCAGTCTGCTTCTGGTTCCATCTTTGGACCTCAGTGGAGTCTTGTCGACTTTGACTGGTTCTCCCTTTTGAGGCCTTTCGGGAGACCTCAGTCAAGGACTTGAACCTGAACACTGGCTAGCAGAAAAAAGGAGGTGATAGTGCCTCTGTATAAGTCTTTGATGCAACCTAATTTGGAGTATTGTGTGCAATTCTGGAGATCGCACCTTCAAAAGGATATAAACAAGATGGAGTCAGTACAGAGAGTGGCTACTAAAATGGTTAGTGGTCTTTATTATAAAGCAGATGAGGACAGACTTAAGGATCTTAAAATGTACACCTTAGAGAAAAGGCGGAATAGAGGTGATATGATTGAGACGTTTAAATACCTCCGTGGCATAAATGCACAGGGGGAGAGCCTCTTTCGATTGAAAGCAAGTTCTGCTATGAGGGGACATGGGATGAGGGTGAAAGGGGGTAGATTCAGGAGTGATATGCGGAAATATTTCTTTACGGAAAGAGTGGTGGATCCGTGGAATAGTCTCCCAGTGGAGATGGTAGAGATGAGGACAGTATCTAAATTCAAAAAAGCATGGGACAAACAGGATCTCTAAAGGAAAAAAGGGGACTGTTGTAGTTGTTAATGGAAGGACAGACTAGATAGGCCATGTGGTCTTTTTCTGTCGTCATTTTTCTATGTTTTGTTTTTTTCGTGTGGCGATTTTGCTCTGCCCAGTGGATTTTGGAGATGCAGACACTGTCTTGTAAGGGCCCCTTTCTTGTGTTTTCTAAGGAGCGAGTGATCCTGTGTCTGGTTCCATCCTTCTGGCCTAAATTGATCTCGGCCTTTCACTTCAATCAGGTGGTTGTCCTACCCTCCTTTTCGGGGCAGGGAGACATGCAGGAGGCTGCCCTTCTGTGCTAGTTGGATGTTTGCAGGACCCTCAAGCGTCACCTGGCAGTGACAAAGCCTTTTTGACATTCAGAGAATTTTTCTCCTTTGGTGGTTTCCGGAAGGGGGAGGTGGCCTCTAAGGCCTTCATTGCCCATTGGATTTGGGAAGTGATTGAATCAGCTCACTTGTTGAGGGGCTGGCAGATACCCCATGGGGCTGCAGGCCCACTATACGGACCCAGGCTTCATCCTGGGCCGAGGCAGGGAGGCTTCCTCCCCTGGACACTTGTCAAGTGGCTACGTGGTCCTCCCTACATTCCTTTGAGAGGCATTACTGCTTGGATGTGTAAACATGGCAGGATGCGTGGTTCGGGGCCATAGTTTTGAGAGCTGGGCTTTCCAGTCCCTCCCACAGTTAGTACTACTTTGCCATGTCCCACTTGCCTGGACTGAGTGCCCTGGAAGCTGAAATTAGACCTTACCTGCTAATTGTCTTTCCTCTAATCACTCCAGTTCAGTCCTGGACCCTCCCTGGGATTCTGCCTATTGTGGGAATTGATATGTGGCTTCAAGGAAACGAGCTGTGAGGTTTGCACTTGTCAGGAGAATTCCTGTTCAGTTAAGTGTGCTTCTTTCTGTTCATTACAACTGTAACAATCCAAAAAAACCCAAACCCCTAAATATATAGAATGTAAAAGACGAGAACTGTGGCTTTTGGCCTCGATGGTCGTCAGGCGTGTGTCTTCTTCCTGGTAGGTGGGCATGGCAGCAATGGATTAGGTACTGTGTTCGAGCTCGGTAGCTGTGAGAGCAGCTCAATGGGCGCATGGCTTCTGTATGGTGGGATCTGCCTGTCTTTTTAAGGCTTTCTTTGGCAGGAGTTCAGGCCGGGCAGTGGTGGTTGGTGTGGCCTGGTTGCTGGGCTCTCTACTTGGTGAGTGGCAAATACTGGCTCACTTCAGTGGGCACAGGTAATTCAAACAGGTATCTACATTTTATACCACTGAACATGGGCTAGCTCAGCTGCAGCTCCCCAATCAGCCTTCCTCCCCCAGCCCCTTACCTAGGGGATAAGGCATTTCATAGACCTGGGGAGCTCATATGGTCTAAGGGCCTTCACTTCCCTGAGAGCTGGCATGCTCCAGTTGGGGTTACCTGTCTTCATGGGGGGTGTATAGGATTTCCTGTTTTATGTCCGAGTTTCCCCCAGTATGGGAACGTGGGTGTCCACCCCATGACAGAGTGGTACACAGAAGTGGATGTCCTATGTAGTGGCCCAAGGGGCTTCTTCTGGAGAACATGTACTCCATGTGGTGGAAGGGGGTGAGTGGAAGGGTGCCCCAGACATATGTCCCTGACATCTGGATAGTCATTGTAACATCTGTAGGTTCTAGTACCCCCCTCTTGTCCCTCATGGGAGCAGCTTTACTCAGTGATAATGGTGAAATTAGACCTTACCTGCTCTTTCCAGGAATCCTTCCAGTCCAGTCGAGTGGGTTATGCTCGTCCACCTGTAGGGGAAGCCTGAAAACAAAAAGCTCAAAATGTTTCCCTTAAGTAGCCTGTACTTCCCCGCAGAGCCAGTATGAACCTCACAGAGCAGCAGAACAGAGTCCCAAAACCCCAATAGCTCCAGTCCTGCAACAAATTGTGTACCAGAACAGCAAGCACACTTGGCGATCAAATATCTCAACTTGCCTTAAAGAAAGTATTTTTTTTTTCTTCATCAAAACAGGACACCTCCCCCCCCCACCCCAAAAGGGACTAAAGTCTGCAATGGGGAGAGCAAACAGTGGAACAGCACAGCTGAACCCCCTAGCACCTCAATGAAACAAAACAACTACCACCACATCCAACTGGTCAAGAGGTCGCCTGTTCCCGCTAACAGCATCTTTAGAACAGGCACCAGACCAAAAAGACAGAAGTGAATTCCTGGACTGGGGGGGGGGGGGGGAATTCCAGGACAGAAAATTGTCCATGCCGGCCTGCAGGAATCTCTGGTACCAAGCACCTCATGGCAGTACACGCATTCCTTACACCAATGTTCGAACACTCTCCATACCTGAATGTATGCCAGCGAAGTAGACCATCTGCGGGCCTTTAACAACGTAACTATCACCACAGGCACATTGCCCCTTCTCTCTCTCTCTCTCTCTCTCTCTCTCTCAAACGTGCCCTTTCAAGAGCCATGCCATAAGCGAGATCCGATCAACCTGCAGCAGGACAGACACAGTGGATCCCTTTACAGCAACAGGATAAAATCAAAATGAACTTAACTATCTAATTTCTCAACAAACAGGGGTGTCCTACATGGAGCAGTGGGTTCACCCCTAAAACAAAGACATGGGGAGGGGTGGCCTGCATGGAGCATAGATGGACCATACTGGTATTTATCTGCCGTCATTTACTGTATTTGTACCAAATCAACGTACCACAGCCACCTTGGTCAATTGGGGGCAATCAAGAGTACCAGCCCTGTATGTCTATCCACTGTACTACCGATGAGTGGCCAGGGAGGAAAGACATACAGAAGCCCTTCTATGGGCCATGGCAGGACCAGCATGTCGAGCCCTTCCAACATGCGTTCTCTCCTTCTGTTGAAAAACTGCCGCCTTGGCCGAGTCAAAGGTTGCCATCAGGTCCATTATCAGCTGCTCCCAATGGTTCACCAACTGCTTGAAGACGCTCTCACTGAGCGTCTACTCCGCAGGTCGATCTGCATTTTGCTGGATAGTACACCACCAGCTAGTCTCGACCAGCCATGTGCACTGCCAACAGAGTCAAAAAGTTGGTCTCTGCCCATTCCAGCAATGGTCTGGCTTCCTTTTTCCAATTGCATGCTGTTCGTACCATCCTGCCAGTGGTGCTGTCCCAAGAATACTCTCATGGCCCTCCCCCGCAAAAGGTTCTGAAAGACTGCTCTCAGCTCCAAGCCATTGATGGGCCACTTCATCTCCTGCTCCAAACAAAGTACCTGCACCTCACAATGTGCCCCCTATCCGACCCAGCCAGCATCCATTGTGAGCTACACCCAATAAGGTGCTTCCAGGGGCATGCCTTTCATGAGCGTGTCGGGTTGTAGCCACCAACTGAGCGCTTGCCACACCTCCTTTGTGCAAGGCAGCTGCCGCGAGAGGGGGTGGACCTGCGCCATCTGCTCAATGGGGTCCATTGCAATAGGCACATGTGCACTCGTGCCCAGGGGACAATGTCAATCAATGCCGCCATAGAGTCCAACACTTGTAAATAGTGCCTCGAATACCTTCTGAGATGATCTATCCATGTGGAAGAGTGGGTCCTCCAGAGGTTCTTTTTCTGGTACCTCTGTATGGACATTCAACACCTTAGAAAAATGCGCTATCAATGTTGTCAATTCCTCTCTTCAGAAAACCTGGATGATGTGAGAATTTTCTGCCTAGGGAATCTCCTTCCAACTCAGTCTGGAGCTTCCTCCTCCACCGAGGTTTCCACCGAGAGGACTTCCTCCATCCAATGCTTGCTGGGACCTGGCTCACTCTCTGCACCTTCGAGTGACATTTCTCTGTCAGAGGACCACTTTCCTCCATTCTGCAGTGCTGTCGGTTCCTCGCCCGTTCTCTGCTTCAGACAAAAGGGCTTTGAGGAGCAACAGCACAAATTCCAATGAAAAACCCCCAGGAGGTCTAACCCCCGAGCCTCCTTGGAGGCACTGACCTTAGAGGCTCTCTTATCATTGGCCTTTGGTGGTGGGAGGATCCCCTCCCTCTGAATTTAATGATGTTCTAAAGTTAGTTACCTCAGTTGGAGGAGGACCCGGAGGCTTCCCAGTCCCCCGAACTACTTGGGGACTTCTCTGGCCTGTCCTCTGACAGGCCAGCCTCCACCGACTGGGATTCTGCCCCACACCCATGGTAGAACCCCGCCACTGATACCGAACCTCTGTGTAACCCGCATGCTATAGGCTCAGTCTGTTTGCTTGTCCTCCTTTCTGTCTCTTCTTTTTTTTACTGCTTCCTTTCACTTAGCTTAAACTTCTTCAAAACACTTGTCCTCCAGTCCCCCAAAACAATAAAACGTGAAGGAGGAAAACTACCAGCATTCCCCAAGACCTCCTTCCTGCTCTTTTTCTTCCCATGACTCCTGCCCTGCTCTGCAGGTTCCCATGCTTACCTAAAATGGCTGCTGTCACCATGCGGCTCCTTAGACTGCCAGTAGTCACACCTGTCCCTCTGTGCTGCTGTTTGTCCTGCTCTCCCACCTGCGTTGGAGCAGCCACCCTCAGGGCTTCAGTGTCAGGCGGAAAAGGAACTGGCCTCCCGTGCCGTGACAACTCCACCTCTTCAGACCTGCGGATCTGGAGTCACCACGCACACGTCTCTCACCCACGGTAAGCTGTAATCTGTGCTCTGACAGCAGCTTACCCAATCTACCTTATTCCAGCCCAAACCCACCGCCCCCCCACCACCACTACCACCACAGAGGAGTCCTCTATCAGGAGGAGCACCAAATTGTCTGCTCCCTTTTCTTTACTTAATTTAAATTTTAACACCGGCACAGCAATAAAATGAAGATGGGCTCCTTTATAACTCCCTTCAGCAACTTAGTGCTCTTATGGTGCTCAATAAAGCCCAAGTAAAGGTGGCTGATCTAGAATAAGCTCTTTGTAAAATTTTGTTTTTCCCCAATTTAAATCTCAATTGTCCCTTCAGTGAGCCCTGGCAAGGGGATTCACATCTCTCCAGCTGCTTGATAAGATACTGGGGGGGGGGGGCTGTTGGGAAAAGCCAGCTGCCTATCTAGGTGGATGTCATGAAAATCAGGAAATGCTCAATCTCCAAGCTGCTGGGGAGTTGCAAATACCCACAGGCACCGGGACTGGACTAATGATATGGAATAGATGCTTTTGCTGCGTCGCCTTTGCGAGGCCCACCAAAACGCAAGACACTTTAAGCACCAACAGGCCTTCATCACATTCAAATACTGTTTAAGCGCCCTACGGACATGGAGTAAGCATAAAACCCTAGACTCGGCCGAGTCCAGGGGACCAGCAAAGTCATTGCCTGATTAAGGTGGAACACCGAAACCACTTTTAGCAAGAAGGAAGGAACTGGATGAAGAATCACATTTTCCTTTGTGATCACCAAATAACACTCCCTGCATGAGAGCCTGCAGCTGAGATGCAACACACCAAGCAGACTGCCACCAGAAACACTACCTCGGGGGTCAAATCCATCAAGGAGGCTCCTGCGAGCGTAGAGGACCAAGTTAAGGCCCCAGGACAGAACCAGTGGATGGCAAGGCGGTCTCAAGTGCCTGAACCCTCGAAGAAAACAGACTATATCCCAGAGGCAAGGGACATACCCTGTACCCAGCCCCCGGAAACAAGCCAGGACCACCACCTGCACCTTCAAAGAGCTCAATGCCAGACACTTTTCAAGGTCATCCTGCAAGAAAGCCAAAATATCCAGAACTCTCTTGGCACCCAGCCTCAAAAATACACTAGACACACATATAGGTCAGGGAAGTAGAATGCTTTCATGTCTACAGCAAATTATAAACCACCATGGAGGCATACTCTTTATGCCTCAAGCACATCCTTTCAAGAGCCAAGCTGTAAGCAAGAATCGGTCCGCATCTGGCCAGGACCCTGCATCAGAAGGCTGCCTCCTGAGGAAGAGGGAGAGGCTCCACCACCTGGTGGCGCACCAAGTCCGCACACCAGGGTCATTAATATAGAAGCCCACCTCTGGGCCAGTGTGTTCCCTGCACCTGCTGAAGAACCTGGGAACCTTGGCATTCGCCAGCATCAACATCAAGTCCATTCTTAAACACCCCAGCATGCCACTATCAGCTGGAATGCCATCTCTGACAGGGACCACTCTCCCAGGTCCAAGAGAACTGCTCAGGTAGTCAGCCTGGACATTGTCTGTCCCGGCCACATGTGCCGCCGACAGCAAAAGGAGATGGATCTCTGCTCACTGCAAGAGTGAAATTGCTTCCGCACCCACCAGCAAGCTCAGAGTGCCCTCCTGCCAGTTGATGTAAGCCATGGTTTTGGCACTGTCTGACAGCACCCTCACGGCAAGCCCCCTAACCATGGAAAGGTAAAACTGCAGGGCCAAAACTAACTGCCCTGGCTTCCAGGATATTGATAGGCCAGAGGCTGTCCTCTGGAGACCACTGTCCCTGGGCCATGTGACTCTGGCGTTGAGCCTTCCAACCCAAGAGACTGGCATCTGTCGTTAACACTATCCAGTCTGGGATCTCAAGGGGTATCCCGGCAGCAAGGTGGGTTGAATCTAGCCAACAGTCCAAACTCTCCTGGGATTGCCCTAGTAGAGCAAGGTGAATCTCCATCAATTGCACATATGGGGACCATTGTGCCAAGAGTGCCACACTAATCTGAGAGAATTGTTCTCAGTTTCCACATGCTGGTTGGTGAGCATAGCCCACTTATCTGGACTGGACTGGAGGGATTACAGGAAAGAAGATTAGGTAAGGTTTTAAGTTCACCTTTTAATTGCTACCCCATCAGTTCTCTAATTCTGCCTTGCAGGTTGCGATCCTATCCTTCCTCATCTGTTCTTTCCATGGGGATCTGATCTCTCATGAGCAAAAGAGAAGGGGATAGCAGCCCTGATGCAAGCTGTTTGCCTGTGGGAGATAGCTTGCATCGGTCCTTTGATCGCAGCCATCCCCGTGGGCAGAAGTGAAGGATTTGCCTGCGATCATGATTTGTTTGGGGGGGGACAAGTAAACCCCAGGTGCCAGATGCAAACTTCTGGTCACTATGACGACCTGGCACCTGGTATTTGTCGAGTATTGGTTTATACTATGATTCTTGTAAGGGTTTCTGGAGGAGATAGATGAAGCATGAGGTGCCTTTTCTCCTCCCCTCTTGGAGAGTCAGTTGAGAGAAAAACCTGGGGGGAAGGAGAGAATGTGGCAATGAGGGGGAGGCTAGAGTAATCTGTAGAGAGTGGTTTAGATTCATCAGTGGGCATACTGATGGATAACTGCTTATTACATATCTTGGTGCAGACATTCGATGTGGGATATGTTTTAAGTATGGAACTTGTAAGAATCCAAAAAGACACAGCCTGAGAGAGCCTATCAAAGCAAGCGGTCATGACATTTTAAATGTTAATTGTACATAGTTTGAAAAAAATACGATGTTCCATGTAAAACCATGTTCATTATGTTAATTGTAAACCGTTCATTATGTTAATTGTAAACCGCCTTTGATCTTGGGAAAAAGCGGTATAGAAGAAAAGCATAAATAAATAAATAAATAAATAAAAAATGGGTATGGAGGGCAGTGGTTGTAATAAGGTTAAGAAGTCAGATAAGAGTTTGGCTTGGGGAGTTAGTGTTTTTTTTTTTAAGTATGGGAATTCATATGCTCATCTACTCAGTGTAGTAGAAGAGAGGATGACAGTGGGCACACTGGGTGAGTCAATGTGTTCCTTATCTGCTCAGCATATGCTAACATATAACTTTGAGGTAGTAGTGCTCCATTATATTTTCTTGTAATTTATACAGTTGAATTAATTTACACTGAACATTAAATACTATTGTTACATAAAGGGTTTGATAGTTCATATATAAAATGGAACTTCTTGTGGTGTCATACAGGTGCTGCTTCATGTGGTTTTTGAGCACGCCGCAGGCTATGCCCTCTTTGCGGTCACAGAAGTGGAGGAGATTGGCATGCTGCTGCCTCAGGTAATGGAATCCAGAAGTGATCGACACAAAGCTGCAAATTAGCTGTTGGTCAGTGTTTAAATAGCTTCCAGATTGTCCTGTTTGACCAGTCCAGGCCAGTGGGTTATGCTCCCTTACCGAGCAGATGATGGAGACAGAGCTAGAAACTTCCAGCGATGACTTCTCTGGCACTAGTGCGAGGCCATCTAGGGGTACCCTTCAGTATTTCTGTCCAGATGAAGGTGGTTGCTGGTCTGGTGTGCAGCTCTAGTTCAGAGACAGATCTTTGCAGATCTGTTCTATGGGATGTCTGTCTGGTGCAGCTCAGTGAGCCGACGTCTCTAGGGTGTATCTTTCATGTTTCCTTTGCGTCCCTCTAGTCCAGTCCCGGAACCATAGAGTTTTTATAATCTCCTCCAGCAGCCTTGGAGACTGAAAGACATCACCGCTTTGCTGGCACCAGTATAAATAGAGAAGGACCGCCCCCTTCCACCAGTACTTTCAGTCTCCAAGCAGCTAGAGGAGATTCTGAGCCTGGGACTGGGCTCAGTTGAGACAAATAAGCAGAGCTTGACCGTGTAGCTTCCTTTTTAAATTTTGTAGAAAGTAGGCTAGTTTAAAGGGGTTTTTTTCTTTAAGATTTGTTTTTTTCTCTAATTTGGCTAATTTCTGTGTTTTGCCAGGTGCAGTGCTCCTTCTGAAGGGGATTCAGCTCCTTTCACAGGCTCCATCCTCGTTTCTTAGTCCCTTCTCCACTCTCTCCCTCCCCCGCCCCCTCCTCACCTGCGCCGTTCATTTCCCCGTCGCGTTAACGAGCACTGGGGAGAGAGACAGTATTAGCCTCCCTGCTCCCGAACCCGCTACTAAGGGTGAGGAGCAGGTGGCAGGCTTGTTCCCCTCGCTTCGGGGCCGGCAGGGAGTACGGCCTTGGCCACGTGGTGGTTCATAGCCCTGGAGCTGAAGCTGCGATCTGGGTGAGCTCAGCACGTGTGGCAATCCTTGTCGCTCCGGCAAGGGTGGAGCAGAAGATCGGAGGGGACAGTGAGTAACCTGGCTGGCGAAACAGGCTGTTTGGCCTGCATTTCAGGAGCAGAGGTATTTCAGGGGAGAAGCCTCAGGTGAGCACGCTTTGAATTTTTTGTCGGGGGCCACGTGTAGCCGCGCGGGAAATAGCGGCGGCGGCCATTTTAAGAGCAGTTTGTTTTTTTTCCCTAGTTCAAGGCATAGTTTAGCGGATTAAAAGCTTTGTTTTTGGGGGGGATTAGTTAGGTTTGCCTGGTGCCACAAGTAGGTAGGTGATTAGTATAAAAAAAAAAAAAAAAAAATTTAGATCTATATATATTAAAGGGCATTTCGCTCCATAGGGTGCAAGAGCGGCGGTGGCACTAGCATGCCCGTGAAACCGCGTTGTCTAGTGTGTGGCACGAAGCGCGGCGCTGTGCAGGACTCCAGGGTCTGTCGGACTTGCACTCTGGAAGCGGAGGCGATGGACCAGGCACCAGTGGAGGCCGTGATGGGGCGGGAGGCAGTTCCTCCAGAAAGGAGGTCCTGCCTCCGGCTCTCTGTCCGGAGGAGTCGCTAGTGGGGTCCTCCTTGGGTGAAGAATCGTCTGGATCTGTGGGGTTGACTCAGGAGGGGACGGCTTCGCTGATCCCGCCAAACGTCTTTTCCCTGATGCAGCAGGCGTTTGCCTTGCTGCAGCCAGCTCTGGCGGTTCCTCCTCAGAATTCGCAGGGACTGAAGCGGACCGGGTCTTTGGACCGTCCTGAAGAGGCCACTCCCCCGGTTAAGAGAGCTAGGGGACCTGGAGATGGTAGTCTGGTGCCTCAGCTTGAGGAAGACCGGCGGGCGGTAGACGCGGATCTAGAGGAGATCTCGGAGGACGAGTTGGAAGAGGGAGAGTTGCCTGACTCGGAACAACAGAGCCGAGTGGTCAGGGTATTTTGACGCGAAGAGCTGCCAGCCTTGATTGCCGAGGCTCTCAAGACGCTGAACATACCCTCAGGAGGGGCGGCTGCAGAGGAAGCCTTGGAGGATCCACTGTTACAGGCGGTACGGACATCCCAAAAGGTTTTCCCCGTGCATCGCGTATTTCGGAGTATGATTCAGGAAGAATGGGACTTGCCAGAGTCGGCCCTGAGAGGCTCCAGGGCCTTAGCTCGACTTTATCCCCTGGCCGACCAGGATAGGGAACTCTTTCGGTCTCCCAAGGTGGATGCGGCCGTTACTAAAAAGACTACGATACCAGTTGAGGGAGCCGCGGCGCTGAAGGATGTACAAGACAGGAGATTAGATACTCTGTTGAAGCAGGTGTTTGATGTCTGTGCTCTCTCCATGCAGGCCTCGATAGCGGGGGCGTGGGTGGTGAGAGGCTGTTTGCGGTGGTCCCAGAGGTTGCAAGGGGATTACTTGGAGGGGCAGTTACAGGACGTAGCGCGGTTGGAGTCGGGAACAGCGTATTTAGCAGACATCCATTATGATCTCATTCGCGGCTTGGCTAAAAGTATGGCCTCTGTGGTAGCGGCCCGGCGGTATCTCTGGTTGCGTAATTGGGCGGCTGACAGTTTGTCTAAAACTCGGCTTAGTAAGCTGCCGTTTCGGGGAAAACTCTTGTTTGGAGAGGATTTGGAGAAGTTAGTTAAGGATCTTGGGGAGTCGAAGGGCGGTCGACTTCCAGAGGATAAGCCCAAGCGGAACAGGAGTGCTCCGAGGGAGTTTCGCAGATTTCGGACCTCTCGCTTTGGCCTGCCTCAGCGGGGCAGATTCCTGGCTAGAGGTCAAGGTTTTCGGGGATTCTGGGGAGCAGGTAGGGGATTCGCTCCTTTCCAGTCCTTGGCCACTAAGAAGTCGCAATGAGATAAGGCGGGCTCAGGTGGAGGTAGTTCCCGTGGGAGGTCGGTTGCGGGAGTTTTACCCTGCCTGGGTCCTCGAGGTCATTCAAGAGGGGTATGCACTAGAACTCCATCGATCCGTCTTAGATTCCTTTGTCCTGTCTCCTTGCCGAGCTCCGCTCAAGTTAAGGGCAGTTTCGGACTCTGCAGCGGCTGCTGCAGCTCAAGGCGGTAGTGCCCGTTCCCTTGGGTCAATACGGTTGTGGTCGGTACTCCATCTACTTTGTGGTGCCAAAGAAGGAAGGCACGTTTCGGCCGATTCTCGATTTGAAGAGAGTAAATCGGTGTCTCCGGGTCACCCATTTCCGGATGGAGACCCTGCGTTCCGTTCTTGCAGCAGTCAGACGGGGGGAATTCCTGATGTTGCTAGATCTCACAGAGGCTTATCTGCATATTCCGGTTCGACAGGAGCATCAGAGGTTTCTGTGGTTTGCGGTGCCTATGGGGCATTTCCAGTTTCAGGCGTTACCCTTCGGACTAGCTACTGCGCCTCGGACTTTCACCAAGATCATGGTGGTGGTAGCGGCGGCGCTCCACAAGGAGGGAGTACTGGTGCACCCGTATTTGGACGATTGGCTGATTCGGGCGAAGTCAAGAGAAGAGAGTACAGCGGCCAACGCCCGGGTAGTGGAAATGTTGGAAAGCCTGGGTTGGGTGGTCAACTTTGCAAAGAGCAACTTGGTTCCCTCGCAGTCGCTCGAATATTTAGGAGCGCGTTTTGAGATGCAGCGGGGAGTAGTGTTTCTCCCAGCCCATCGAGCACAGGGGCTTCGGGAGCTGGTAACGTGGTTTCTTTCAAGACTTGCTCCGACGGCGTGGCAGTATCTGCAGCTGCTTGGAACGATGGCGGCCACCATCGAGGTGGTGCCGTGGGCCAGGGCTCACATGCGGCCGTTGCAGAACGCACTGCTCCGGAGGTGGTCTCATCAACTGGATGCGTTGTCGCAGCGGCTGATCTGTCAGGAGCTTCGTTGGTGGTTGCGGCTGGAGAGTTTGGCAGTGCGGCTTACCTCTGGAGCCTCCATCCTGGAGACTGCTGACGACGGATGCCAGTCTCCTGGGGTGGGGAGCTTTGCCCAGGGTCGCTGGTCTCCGGGGGAAAAGCAGTGGTCCATCAACAGGTTAGAGATGAGGGCGGTGTTTTTGGCACTGCAGGAGTTTCAGGGGACAGTCGGTCGGGCGGCGGTTCGGGTCCTGTCAGACAATGCGACGACCGTGGCCTACATCAATCAGCAAGACGGTACGGGCAGTGTGTCTCTAGAGACGGAGGCGTCGCAGCTGTTAGGTTGGGCAGAACAGAATCTAGAGGCTCTTTCGGCACAGCATGTAGCCGGAGTGGACAATGTCGAAGCGGATTACTTGAGTCGTCGCAGAGTGGATCCGGGGGAGTGGGTGCTACACCCGGACGTGTTTGCGCTGTTGGTGTGGCTCTGGGGCCTGCCGCTAATGGACCTAATGGCGACCTTCGAGTCAGCGCAAGTAGCTCGGTTCTTCAGCAGAAGGCGAGAAAGAATGTCCGAGGGTCTCGATGCGTTAGCGCAAAGGTGGCCGGAAGCAGGTCTTCTCTATGTGTTCCCGCCGTGGGCTCTCATAGGCCGGGTGGTGCAGTGCATAGAGCAGCATTGCAGGCTGGTGGTTCTGGTAGCGCCCGACTGGCCCCGAAGACCTTGGTATGCGGACTTGGTGCGGCTACTGGTGGACAGGCCGTGGAGACTTCCGCGAAGGCAGGATCTCTTGTGTCAGGGTCCGTTACGCATGCCCCAGGTGAATCAATTCTCGCTTACGGCTTGGCTCTTGAAAGGGCTAGGATGACGGCCAAGGGGTATTCGGCAGCAGTCATTTCTACTTTACTGAGAGCGCAGAGGTGTTCCACTTCACTGTTGCATTTTTGAGGCCTGGTGTGCGGAAAGGGGTCTGCGGCTGCAGGGGGCTTCGGTTTCGCAGATCCTTTTTGCAAGCTGGTGTAGACAAGGGCCTGGCGGCCAGTTCCTTGTGCGTGCAAGTGGCGGCAATATCTTGCTACCGGGGCAAGGTTCGGGGTCAGTTGCTAGGGTCTCACGGCGACATTAGACGTTTTTTGCGAGCGGTGTTTGCTTATGCGTCCGCCGAGACGGAGTTCTGTGCCAGCATGGGATCTGAATGTGGTACTGGAAGCCTTGCTCAGAGCACCGTTTGAACGTTTGGGCAAGGCCTCACTGAAAGATTTGACGTTAAAGACAGTTTTTCTGGTGGCGATTTTTTCCACGCGGAGGATTTCTGAATTGCAGGCGTTATCCTGTAAGGAGCCGTATCTCTCTCTCTCTTCAGTCATAAGGTGGTTCTGCGGACGGTGCCGGTGTTTCTGCCGAAAGTGGTTTCAGCTTTTCATGTTAACCAGGTAGTGTCGCTTCCGGTGTTCTCTGAGAGGCAGAAGGATAAATCGGAGGGCAGGTTGCACCTGTTGGATGTGTGTCGCGTACTTCGGAAGTACCTCCGTCGGATGGTGTCTTTCAGGAGATTGGACCGGTTGTTTGTGACTTTCGGGGGTCCGCGCAGAGGGGAAGCGGCGGCGAAGGCGTCTATTTCCTGGTGGTTGAAAGAGGCTATTGCATCGGCGTACCTTTTTGGAAGGGTAAGCTGGTTCTGGAGGGCCTTCGGGCTCATTCGACGAGGGCGCAAGCGGCATCCTGGGCTGAATTCAGTCTGGTTCAGTCTGAGGACATTTTGTAGGGCGGCAACTTGGTCGTCCTTGCACTCTTTCTCAAAGCACTATAGGTTGGATGTGCAGGCAGTGAGGGGTAGTCAGTATGGCTCAGCGGTACTTCAGGCTGGGCTTGCAGGTCCCTCCCGTTAATATTCACTGCTCTGTTACGTCGTCTATGGTTCCGGGACTGGACTAGAGGGACGCAAAGGAAGATGAAATTAGACTTACTTGCTAATTGTTGTTCCTTAAGGAACTCTAGTCCAGTCCTGGATCCCACCCTGCGTTTAGGAAGTTGTTCAGCCTGAAGTTCTTGGAAGAAGGTAAAGTGATGGGATGTTTAAAAAAACAAACAAAAAAACCCACTTTTCCTTCATTGTTTGTGGGTTCTCGGGGGGCGCAGAATGGTTCCATGAAGGAAGCCCTTCAACAGCACTCTTTACGGGTGTGTTTTTGCCTTTTATATATGGGTTATAGAGATATTGCTCCTCTACTTTGGGGGGTATTTGTGAGTTTATACATGGTTTAATCTACTTATTTGTTGCTCTGCTGAGTTTGCTTTGTCAATAGGTACTGGTGGAAGGGGGCAGTCCTTCTCTATTTATACTGGTGCCAGCAAAGCGGTGATGTCTTTCAGTCTCCAAGGCTGCTGGAGGAGATTCTAAACTCTATGGTTCCGGGACTGGACTAGAGTTCCTTAAGGAACAACAATTAGCAGTAAGTCTAATTTCATCTTCCCGCTTGAAGTATGGGGAGCTGTTGGCTTGTGGTGGTTTGGTGTGCTTCCCTCAGCCCTGCAAGCACAGCCTATTTTCCTTATCTTTTCTCTTCCTCATTTGCTGCCACCCCCTCCCCCACCCACTCCTTGCTATTGACTAATAAGAGTAATATCCCTGAAAAAAAATAAGTCGCATGCAATGCTAATTGGGCAGCTGGCACAAGGGGCTGTGAGGAACTATTCTGGTGTGAGCTACTGTGACCAGGTGGGTCCTGGCTGCTGCTCATCAGGTAAGTTCCAATCAGAGCCTCTCCACCATGGCTGCCCCTGTGGGCAGCTGCAGAATTTTTCAGGCTGGCTTGTTTCCTCCTTCTGCCTGTGATTGGGATAATGGCAACATGGCACTGCTTGACTGGGCTGGTGCAGATCTCTGAGACACCTTGGGCTGGTCATTGCTTCGCAACTAGGTTGTTGTCTACAGCAGTACTTTCATACAAAAGTCAATTCCAGAGTGAAAGTCCAAAACTAACATCAAAAAAATCACTCCACCAAATAGCACATCATCCACCACAGGTGTAAAACAATGAAAAATAACATGAAAAAAAAACAGAAAGAGAAAAAAGCCTCGGAACACCATGAGGTAGTAATGTCAGTGCAAATTGTACATGCTCCAACCCAACCTCGTAATATCAACGGTTCAGAAAAACTCCTTCACTTTATTTATCCTTAACATAATTGCAAAACATCACATCTTCTTAAAGTTCCTGTGTTCTCTCTGAGCATGTCCACTTTTATCAGAGTAAAAAATAGAAGTGTAGAACAACTCAACGAGCTTCACTTCTCAAAATATCAACACATCGTGCATATTGTGCCCTTATAACCAAAAAACACACTTATTAGTTCACAGCATACTAGCTTGCCACTGTTGTTCAACGGGCTTCCACTGCTACTGCTGTTGACGTCACAGGCAGGCTGCCCAGGCGTTTCACTAAGTGCTTCAAGGAATGCACGGACTCCACTCTAATCAAAATGCTGTGAGAGAAAACGGGTAAAAAAAACATTAAATAACCCCACTTCTAGTGGAAACCTCGCAGAAAACCCTTACGATATACTAAGAAACACACACTACCTCAAAACCGCGTCCTGCTGTACCTTCCAGCCTTCACCTCAATCAGATTCAAATGCAGTGATCTCCAAAGAGAAATGCCGTGAATGTGCACATTTAAAAAATCTGTCCAATGCCACATCATGCATTGTGGAATTGCAAATGGGACCACCCCCTCAGCACTACATCCAAATATCGTCATAGGGATGCCCACTACATACCACACCCTCATAAAAACAAAACAAAACGGGGCAACCTTCTCAAACAAAACAACAATATGTTATCTAACTGAATCTAAACGTTCAAAAAACGGATATCATTCATTTCACAATATAGAAAAATGCTTCATTTGGAGAAGGTTGCCTCGGGGGGGGGGGGGGTTGATGAGGGGGGTGTGGTATGTAGTGGGCATCCCTTTGACATCGTTTGAATGTAATGCTGAGGGGGCAGTTCCATTCGCAATTCCACAATGCATGACGTGGCATCGCTAGAGGGGTGACTAAGTTGGAGTCGGGAGCGGCATATTTGTTGGACTCCTTTTATGATCTTATCAGGAGCCTGTCCAAAGGTACAGCCTCGGTGGTGGCCACTCGCTGCTACTTTTGTTTGCGAAACTGATCAGCAGATGTTTTGTCCAAGACTTGTCAGAGTAAGCTCCTGTTTAGGGGAAAGCTGCCGTTTGGCAAGGATTTGGAGAAGTTGGTTAAGGATCTGGGGTAGTCCAAAGGAGAGAGACTCCTTGACGATAAGCCAAAGCTGGTGTGCACTGCAGCCCCACGGAAGGGTCAGTCATGGGACTTCTGGCATTTCTGGGTGGTGCATTTTGTTCACTTTCAGAGAGGGAGGTTCCCTGCCCAGGGACAGACCTTTCAGGGGTTTCAAGGTGAGGGTAGAGGTTTCTACTCCTCTGTGACCTCGGCCACCAAGAAAATGCAATGATGCCAGAATGGTTCCCTCGACCTCACAGAGGCATACTTGCACATTTTCATTCACCAGGAACATCAGCAATTCCTGCGGGTTGTGCTACCAATGGGTCATTTTCAGTTTCAGGCCTTGCCGTTTGGTTTGGCAACAGCTCACTGTATGTTCACCAAGGTGGTGGTGATGCCTGCTTGCCTGATGGCGGCTGCCATCCTCGTCCATTCTTACCTGGACGATTGCTGATCCAGGCCATGTCCAGGGAGAAGAGCCTATAGGTCACAAAACGAGTCATCGCTTTTCTGCAGTCTCGGCTGGGTCATTAATGTGCTAAAGAGCCAGCTCCAATCATCCCAAGATTTGGGGCACAGTGTCCCTACTGTGGAAAGAATGGGGACAGTCTTGGATCAGAAACTTTCTCCGCATGGCCGCACTTATGGCGTGGCATTTTCTGCAGGTGCTGGGGTCAGTGGCAGTGCCAATTGAATTGGTGCCCTGGGTATGGGCACATATGAGATGATTGTAGCGAGTACTGCTGCGGATATGGTTGGCCCAGCACCACAAGCTTTCTCATGCATACCCTGTCCGTGGGAGATGCAGACGTTGCTCCAGTGGTGGTTGCGTGCAGACAAATTGATGGCAGGGATACTCTAGAGAAGCTACAGTGGATTCTCCTGACGACACATGCCAGTCTGGCAGGTTGGGGGGGCCCACTGCAAAACTGGGATAGCTCAGTGAGTATGGATGGCGGAGAAGAGGGCATGGCCGATCGATCGGCTGGAGCTGAGAGTGGTGTATCTGGTGTTTCAGGCCTTTCAACCCCTTCTTCAGGGAAGGGCAGCGACACCACAGCGGGGGCGTCAGTAAGGGGACACAAGCAGTGCACAGTTGGAAGCAGAAGTCACACCCTTCGTGGCATGGGCACAAGACAACCTGCAGGCTTTCTTGGCAGCCCATGTAGCTGGCAAGGACGACGTCCAGGCAGATTTTCTCAGCCGGGTCCAACTGGATCCTGGGGGGGGGGGGGGCTCTCAACAAGGCTGTCTCTGTGCAGATAGTGCACCGTTAGGGGCAGCTGGTCATGGATCTGATGGCCACCTTCCAGAATACCAAGATGCATCTATTTTACAGCAGGCAAAGAGAATGTCAGAGGAGCTCAACGCACTGGTGCAGCGTTGGCCGGTGGAGAATCTCCACTACATCTTTCCTCCATGGACCCTAATAAGGAGAATAGTGCAGTGAGTAGAGGCACACCAAGGGCTGGTAGTGCTCATTGCTCCTGATTTGACTGAGAAGGCCATGGAATACCGATTTCATCAGGCCAACTGCCAATCAGCCTTGGAGGCTCCCAGTTCTCCAAGACTTATTGGTCCAGGGACCCGTCGGCATACCTCGGGTGGATTGATTCTCGCTTACGGCTTGGCTCTTGAGGGCTCAGTTGATACAGCAGGGCTACTCTCCCATAGTTATTGCAATGCTGCTAAGGGCCCGCAAGTGGTCCATGTCCCTGGCCTATGTGCATGTTTGGCGTATCTTTGAGAGCTGGTGTGCGGACTATGGGTGTCGGCCGTTTTCGGCCTCGGAACCCAAGGTGCTGGCCTTCTTGCAGGCAGGCTTGGACAAGGGTTTGGCTGCAGTTTGTTACGCATTCAGGTAGCGGCGATTACTTCTTGCGGTAAGATTCAGGTGGTTTTCTTTGCAGGGCACCCAGAAGTCGCATGCTTTCTGCAGGCAGTGAAGCACCTTTGTCCACCAGTCCGAGTGATAGTGCCCCCCTTGGGGCTGGTGCTTTCGGTGCTGACAGAGGTGCCCTTTGAGCCGTTGGAGTCTAGTACCATTAAGAACTTGACCTTGAAGATAGTCTTTTTTGATGGCTATTTGCACGTCCAGGAGGATTTCGGAGCATAAGGTGCTGTCGTGTCAGGAGCAGTTTCTCTGTCTTTCTGAGGAGAAGATGGTGCTGCAGCCAGTGCCTGCCTTCCTGCTAAAGTAGTGTTGACTTGTTTCATCTCAATCAGTCGGTCGCTCTTCCAGTGTTCACGGGGGTGGAGGACCAGCTACTCTAGTTATTGGGCGTCGGGCGTGTGTTACGCCGCTACCTGAAACGGACTGAGCCTTTTCGCAAGTCCAATCTTCTTTTCATTCTGTTTGGAAGCCCTCAGAGGCGAAGCAGCCTCGATAGCGTGCTGGGAGGAGACTATCTCCTCGGCATACCTCTTGTGGCATAGACCGGTGCCCAAAGGGCTTAGGTGGAATCACGTTTCGTGCCACCAGTGGAGATTTGTAGGGTGGCGACGTGGTCTCCTTGAATACTTTTTGTGAAGCACTATTGTTTGGATGTGCAGGTAGTGGGGGATGTGTGGTTTAGGTCGGCGATGCTTCAGGCTAGACTTGGGAGTCCCTCCTGAGAGTGATACTGCTATGGTACATCCCACGAGTGGGACTGGACTGGAGTAACTCAAAGACAATTAGCAGATGAGATCTAATTTCACCTTCGTTATCGTTCCTCCAGTCCCATATCCTCTGATTCCTTTCTTCAACTTTTATGGCATTCCCAGGCCTAAAGAATTACATCATAAAATATTTGGTCCGGAAGTGGAGTGCCTTCGACTGCAGCAAAGCGGCCTGTTTTCCTTCATAGGGGAAGATGCTGGAAGGACAGCAGGGGCATGAGGGTCATTTAAGTGTGTTCCTCTTAACCTTTTTCCTGCATGTTGCGATTGCTAAAGTAGCTTATGATTACATGATGCAAGGTTCCACATTAGGAACCTCCACCCAGGAAAAAGATTTAGGCGTCGCCGTGAATAACACATTGAAACCCTCTGCCCAGTGTACAACGGCAGCCAAGAAAGCAAATAGAATGCTAGGAATCATAAGGAAAGGAATGGAGAATAAAACATAGGATATTATAATGCCATGGTGTGGCCGCACCTTGAATATTGTGTGCAATTCTGGTCACTGTATCTTAAAAAGGATATAGCGGAATCGGAAAAGGTGCAGAGAAGAGCCACTAAAATGGTAAAGGGGATGGAAGGATACTCTTGAGAGGAGAGGCTAAAAAAGGTTAGCAGTGCCTTTTTTTTTTCTTTCTTTCTTTCTTTCCAGGTTGAAGAGCCCTGAGGGGGAAGATATGATAGAGGTCTATAAGTTAATGAATGGATTGGAACGGGTAAATGTAGATCGATTATGCCATCAAAATATAGAAAGACTAGGGGAGATGCAATGAAGCTTCAGTGTCAACTAGAAGTGAGCCATGCCTTGAATCCAGCTACATAAACCAGCTTAAGACTAATAAGAGAAAATAATTTTTCACTCAACACTTAATCAAACTCTGGAATTCATTACTGAAGGATGTAGTAAAAGCTGTTAATGTAGCTAGGCTTAAAGGTTTGGACAAGTTCCTGGAGAAAAGGTCCATAAACCATTATTAAAGGGGACCTGGGAAATCCACTGCTTGCCTCAATACAAACATTGTGGAATCTGTGTCTTTTGGGGAAACTGCTAGGTACTTGTGACCCAGACTGGCCATTATTGGAAACAGGATACTGGGCTTGATGGATCTTGGTCTGACTCAGTATGGCATGTCTTATGTTCTTAATTGCTAATGTTACTTATTTTTTTAATTGAGAGATTATGCTTAATTGTTGCTGCAGTGAGTCTGCTTTGTCAATAGGATACTGGAGCTGGTGGGAAGTGCCAGCTGGCTATCTATGGTGAGGTCAAATTGTGACATGTTCTGTCTCCAAGCTGCTGGTGCAAGGTGACAACCCACAAGTGGGGACTGGACTGGAGTAACTCAAGGAAAGACAATTAGCAGGCAAGGTCTAATTTTGCTTTTGTCATCTCCCCTTGTGGGTTTGCAATCAAAGTGCTGCTGTGCAGATCACCTTGGACAAGTCGCTTCACCTAAAGGCAGTGGTGCCCATTCTCCCCCCCCCTCTCCCAGGACAAGCAGAGCAGGGGCAGATATCCCTTCTGTTTCGTGGTGCCCAATAGGGATGGCCCATTCTGTACCTTAAGGGGGTCAACGAGCACTTGTGTGTCCCGCGCTTCCGGATGAAAACCTTGCAGTCTGATTCAAGCAGTGTGTTGGAGGGGGGGGGGGGGGGTTCTTGGCTTCTGTGGATCTGGCCGAAGCATATTTTCATTTGCTGATCCACCTGGATCAGAATAAGTATCTGCATTTTGCCATTTGTGTCTCACTGTCAGTTTGCTGCCCTCCCTTTCGGAATATCCACTGCCCAAAGACATTCTCTAAAGTCATGGTGTTGGTTGCAGCATTGAGGGATCTGTGTCCATTCATATCTGTACGACTGGCTCATCTGGGCCTGTTCCATTTCAGAAGTGTCCTGAGTGGTGTCCTTTTTTTTGGACATCTTCAGCTGGGTGATCAATCGGGAAAGGAACAAGCTTCTCCCTTCCCAGGCCCTGGAGTTTCTGGGAGCATTTATTGACACTTGAGTGGGCAGAGTGCCAGAGGAGAAAGTCAAACCACTGTTGATCGCCTGGTGCTGTTCTATGTGCAGCAGGCTCCCAGAGTCTGGAATTATCTTCAGCTGCTTGGATTGATGGTGATGACCCCAGTGTTCCTTGTAGGCTCTGTGGTCTCAGAGGTTCTCAGTTTGAGCGCTGGCTCCCACTCCTGTTAATGAAGTCCAGCCTGCGGTGGTGGAAGCAGCCCTGTCATATAAGGAAGGGCATGCCGCGGGACGATTCTCCTTGGTGGTCCTGAAGACTGATGCCAGTTTCTCAGGCTGGGGAGCCCATTGCTAGGACCATTGAAACTACAGGAAAGCGGTGTGGTTCATCAGGTTGACTCGTCTCTATTTTTGGCCCTTGATGAAGGGCTGGACAGTTCTTGAGTGTTTTCGGGCAATGCCATGGTGGTGGCTTATGTCAGTTGACAAGGTAGCATGAGGATTGCCTGGGTAACTCTGGAGATGTTTGCCTTGGCAGAGGGGGAACCTCCTAGCCTTGTGTGCTCAGCACATTGCTGGGGTGGACAATATGGAAGTGGACTTCCTCAGTCTGCACTCTCTGGATCCTGGAGAATGGGAGTTATCAGGGAGCATTTCAGTTGATCAAGCGCTGCTGGGGTTTCCTGAAAATGGATTTGATGGTGACCCGCTCCAATGCCAAGGCTTCCATTTCTTCAGCTGCCATATGGAAATGGGTTCCGAGGGCGTCAATGCTCTGACCTAGCCTTGGCCAAGTCAGCGTCTGCTGTACGTGTTTTTCCCATGTGACCCCTGGTGGGGTGTGTGATTTGGTGTATAGAGTGACACCCGAGTAAGATTGTTCTGGTGGTGCCAGATTGGCTATGGAAAGTGTGGTTTGGAAATCTGATGTGGCTTCTGCAGGCATCGCCTCTTCAGTTGTCTCCTTCCCGGGGCTTATTGTGGCAGGGACTAGTCCTGGAGGACCCCGTTCCCATCTCGCTTACAGCTTGGCTTTTGAAAGGAGATGGCTTGCGCACAAAGGTTAGTTTTCTGGAGGTGGTCTCTGCTTTTCTTGGAGGAGGTTTACTAGCATACATGTGGATCTGGTGCCTCTTTGAGCAATAGTGCAAAGCTCAGCAGTTGGCTCTTGAGGCGGCCAAGGTTGCCATATCTACTGGCCTTTCTACAGGATGGCCTGGAAAAGGGCCCCTCTCCTTTAGCTCCCTGAAAGTTCAGGTAGCAGCTCTGGCGTGTTTCCAAGGTCCGGTGGCTAGTAAGTCTCTAATCTTGCACTTGGAGGTCCCACGTTTTCTCCAGGGAGTTCGGCATCTGCATCTTCCCCTCTGATCTGTGATCCCTTCTTGGGATCTGGGTCTGGTGCTCAGGGCTCTGATGATGGCACCCTTTGATCTGTTGAGTATCAAATCCTTTAAAATAGCATGCTTCAAAACAGTTGCGATTTGCTCCACAAAGTGTGTTTCCGAACTGCAGGCTCTGTGCCAAGATCCTTATCTGTCTTTTTCAAAGGAGGCTGTTTTTATTCGGTTTGTGCCTTCCTTCCTGCCTAAGGTGCTTTCTCTCTTTCACGTGAACCAGGTGATTTGCCTGCCATCCTTCCCCAGCACTGTTTCTTAGAGAAGAAGAATCTTCACCTTGTGGATGTCCAGAGAGTGCTTCTCCGGTACTTGGAGATTACAAATTCCTTTTGTAAGTCCGATTTTATCTTTTTGTGCTGTTTAAGGAGGCCATTACTTTGGTGTATCTGTTGCAGAACTGACTGTATCCATGGGGTTTGCATACCCATTCTAACATAAGCATCCTTGTGGGCGGAGTAGAGCTTAGTAGCCCTTTCAGATATTTGTTGGGCAGCAACGTGGGCATCTCTGCTTTTGTCCAGCATTACTGCGTGGATGCCCACATATGGGTGACGTGGTCTTTTTGGCTCAAGGTTTTTGCGAGCTACTGTGTTGACTTCTGTGCAGTGGAGGTGTAGCTTTTAGTACATCACACTTGTCTGGACTGTTCTAATGGGACGATAGGGCTGGTGACATTTTACTTACCAGATAATGTTCTTTTCTTGAGTCTTGCTAGACCAGTCCAGGGCCTGACCCTGGAACTGTTTGCTCTGTTCTTCTGAGGCCATACCCTTGGGTCTGCTTTGATTTATATATTTGACTCTTCGGGTCCATCTTTGACTGATAGCCTTCTGTTTATGCTTTTCTGCATATAGTTCTGTTTGATTACTCATTGTTGCCCATAATGAAGTTGTGTCAGACTTGTCATGTTCTCCATATGCTTTGGGACAGATACTGACTAGACCTCTAATGGCCTGAGGTGAATAGAAGCATAGGGGTGATGTCATTGAAACCTAGGCTTTTTATTGGTTCTTTGTCTCCAACAATCTGCTCATAAGTAACACAACCCACTGGTCTAGCAGGACTCAAGGAAAGGACATTTATCTGGTAAATAAAAGGTCACCTTAAGGAGGCACAGGGACACCAGAACTACAGGTACTAACTCTTGCCTCTGGTTGACTTGGATTAAACTGCTTACTATAGTTTGTTCATTATTTTATATCTCATTTGCTGAGAATGGGAATGCTGCAACATTAAGACAAGTGTTCTTTGCAAAGCAGTGTGTTAAGCTAAATGTTTGCTGCCGCTGCTGCCATCACCTCTCTCTTTTTCTCTGGAGACAAGCTGAGGGATGCAGACACACTGTACTGTTGATATCTGTGACAGAACCATTGGTGCCTGGCTGTCCTCTAGCACGGAGAGGTCTTTTGAACTTCTCTGAGCATGTATGCTGCCTCCTGCCTTGCCTCTCTCTCAGCAAGTCAGTTTTGTCTTACTGTGCCAGCGTGCTGCATGTCTGTTCCCTCCTCCATTGGTACTTCACAGCCTCACCATTTTCTCATTCCTGCTGCTCCTCCCTAGCACTTAGGCTGCAGCTGGCTATCTAGCCAGCCATTTATATTAATAATGCCTCCCTCCCAAAAACAACTAGATCAATGCAGTATCACCTTGAGGGGGAGGGCTGCCCCTGCTCCCAACCCCAGTGCTGCTACTACCTGACTGTGGCCAAATAAAAAAAAAAAAAAAAAACCCCAGTGAAGTGGAGGAGAAAAGCAGAAGGTGAATAAGCAAGGAACAGCTGCGCAGTTGCTTCCAGGCCACACTCAAGGCCCGACTAGCAAATGCCAGGCAACCTCGTTCCCCTCCAGTTCTGCCCCCCATCAGGCCCAGACAGAGAACGATTGGGGGCAGTATATGTTGCTGTGCCGCCAGAGAGACTTCTCCTGGTGCCTACCCACTGTGCGGCAGCCCAAGGTCTCTCATCGGTCCATGGCTCCACTCCCAAAGATCCACCCTCAAAATGGCCACATGATCATTTGATTTACACCTTCCCCAAGTAATACAGCATTGATTTTCTCCTCGGCACAGGACTTTACCACTGCAGTCTGTTTGCACCATGATCTTTGCCGCGCCTCCTTCCAGCACGAGGCCCGGATCACCAGACTACACTCAACCTTGAGGCTGCTCTCTGCTCTAGATTCACCAGTACAATGTGCCTGCATCCCCCCTGCTTGTCTCTGGAGAAAGTGTAATAGTTGCTTATCTGTAACGGGTTCTCTGTAGACAGCAGGAGTATGCAGCCATAGTCACCTTCCTGCCATCCCCTCAAAAAAAAAGTAAAGGATAAGAAAACATGACAAGACAAATGTGAAGCAGTTCATGCTCTACAGGACTAGCTATGCTATGGACTGATTGGTTCAGAGCGGGAACGGCAAGGCAGGATGTGGCACGCATGCTCAGAAGTCCAAAAAGACTTCTCTGAGCTAGGGGAGAGCCCATACCAATGGCTCCATCGCAGATATCATCAGTACAATGTAGCTGCATGCCCCTGCTATCTACGGAGAAACCTTGTTACAAGTAAGCAACTACGCTTTCCCAGAATATAGCCCTGAGTAATATCTGATGTGCAGTGATGATTCTAAATCTGTCAATCCACTGAAGATGTGATGTCAGACTATTCTCTGAGCACATGGATACATGTCCTATGCATTTAAGGATCTGCATGTGATAAGCCAGTGTATCGGTATTCGTGATTCTAAGGGACCAATGTAATAAGCTGTGCACCAGGACTGCGCCCTGAGCTTTTGTGCAGTTTTTTTGTGTGTTAAGTTTTTTACTTGAATGCCTTAAACTAATGGCATGCAAATTACTCTGGTATTTAAAAAACAAAACAAAACCCAAAACCAACAATTTGAAAGCTGCCCACAGTTCATTTGCATTAGGTGGGGGGGGGGGGGGGTTATCCCTTTTTTTTCCTTTTTTCTACTTTCCTGTATGGGTATTGGCTCATTCACTGACACAAAATAAGAAAGGAAAATTTAATTCTTTTTGGGCAAATGCAGAAAACTGTCAGGCTGTTGTGGCTATGTATGTATAGTTTGTCTGCACACCTTTGTATGGGGATTGGCTCATGCATAGATGGGAAATCAGAAGATGAAACCCCTCTTTAAGGAGGTTACTCAGTCTAGAGCACCCTGGAGCAATGTGTGTTCTGTTGAGAAAATGATTTCTTAGGAGTAAGAGTGAATACAAAGTAGTTCCGTCTTCTGACTATATGAATTTGTGTGGCCTGTGTAATGCATTGCTTGTCCAATTGTACTGCCACTCTGTAACCCTTCTTATTTTTTGCAGGTAGAGGAAAGTGTGTTGAACATTGCTAAGTTTACCAACATTGTAAAGCTGGTGGCGTTTTCCCCCTTCAAATCTGCTCAGAGTGCCCTAGAGAATGCAAATGCTGTCTCGGAAGGTAAAGGTTTAGATATCTCTGAGTGTGTTTTCTGAGATGACATGGTCTGCTTGGTGCTTGGGAGGATTTGCTTCTCTGTTGTATACATCTACTCAGTACTGTGACTTTCCTTTTAAACTGCAGGACCTTTGGACTATCCTTTGCTCCACCTGGTGCTGAAAAGGTTTTTGACCATAAAATTCTCCTCTATGAACATATCCTTTAGTCTCCTGAGTTTGCTTTTGCCTTTGATAGGAGTAATGGGTGGTCTATGTAGGCGTTCAGTAATACAAAATCCATTACTCCTTGCTGAACCTGTGACATGGCTATGTTCAGGAAACTTTAACTTCCAGAAGGCTGAAAGTGATGGTCCTCGCATTTTAGTATTTATAGGCCAATGCAGAAAAGTGTGCTAGCTTTTGCATAGGTTGGCTCTGAGCTAACTGTGCAAAGTCTTGAGCAGAGAGAAGTGCAGAGCACATTTACATCTAATTAAATGGATGGTAATGAAGTAATTAGCTATGCAGCACAGATGCAGAGAAATATGCAGAAGACCAGAAGGCTATGGGCACAGTGGCACTTAGCACAAGTTAACCTTTTAGTAAACATGCCCCTTAGAGTGAAAATGACAGCTTCCTAATCGTCCCTCTAGTCCAGTCCAAACTAATGGGTTATGCCCACCAACCAGCAGATGGAGACTGAGAAAAAACAGCTGAGCCAGCCCTATAGGAGCCTGTGCACCACTCCATAGCCAGTATTTTCTGAGTCTCAGCAGATAGTGGATGCATAGCCTGTGCTCTGTACTGAACTTATTAGGTTTCTGTTTTGGCCTGTTTTCCTTTCTGCCCAAAGGGTTGCAGAACCCAGTGGTCCGGATTCCTCCCCCTATACTCCCTACAGCTGCACCCGCTCCTCTGTTGCTCAACCCCGAGACCTTACCCAATCTTCTTTGGCAGAGCTCCTGTAAGTTTAAAAAAAAAAAAAAAAAAAGGAGAAAACTGAGTTCAGCAGTGCATGAGTGCAAGCGGGGCTACCTGACTGAAGCAGAATGCTCCGATGAGATTGTTGGCAGACTAGTTGCAGTAAGCGTGGGGAGCATCGGGCTGCATGGTTGAGCAAGATATTCAGGTCTGCTGTGCCACGTGTGGCAGTTGGTGGACCAATTTATCCCTGGAGGGCCTTTGCTGTGGCCACTTCCCTAATGAAGTCTTGGAAAGACAAGTCTTCTGGAGGAGACATTCTTCTTTTTGGAGAAGAAGGCTCCTGAGGAAGGAGTACCGATGCTTCAACAGAAGCCTCTGATTCATCAGAGTCTTCGGAGGAATCGAAGTATCGCCTGTCTGGATGCTCCTGCAGAGCCCGATACGCATACCGAGTGGTATCAACATCGGGAGTGATCGGTACCAGTTCGGTACCGATGGGCATCATAGAACAGGGTACCGCTGCAGTCGACACCGAAGCCGATGTCGATGCAAACGGTCCCAAGCCTATTTTTACTTTGTAAACCGCTGTGATGTATTTTCCTCAGCGGTATATCAAATCCAATAAACATAAACATAAACCGATATCGGTGCCGGAACCGGTACCGACAACGGAGTTTGTGGTACCGGAGGCGTCGCAGCTTGTATGAATGCCGTAATGGCACGCTGCATGGTCAGAATATTCTGATCCATCGACGCCACCAATGTCTGGATGTCGGTTCCAGTGGTACCGACGATACCCATATGTGAAGACTCATTCCTGCTTGTTCCTGGAGATTCCAGGATCTCCTTACTTCTAGATGATACTGCAGCAGGAATGTGCCAATCAACATCTTGCTTATTGAAATCTCCTATCAGTAGCACTTCCCCTTTCCTACCAATGCTGCGCATGTCTTCAATTAACTCTCTGTCCACCTTTTCCTCTTGTATAGAAACATAGAAATACTAGATGATGGAAGTGGCTGACTGGCTTCCTGGTTGGTAATGGCTAACTAGGGAGTTTGGGTGAGGAAGAGAGGGAAAAGAGGTAGGGTGGGGGGGAGTGGGAGTGAAATTGAGGGTTGGCTATTAGCTGTATGCATGTGCCAGTTCCCTGCATTGGCGCATGCAAGAGTCTGATTTGCTAAGGTTTATCGGAGGGGGAGGAGAGTCTCTCTACTCCACTACCTCTTAAATTTTTGGTGGATATACTTGGTAGAAGGGGGAAGGGTGAGTGCAAGACGATCTGGCTCTTACATTTTCACAGAAAATGTGTCAAGGCGTGAACATAAGTGTATGTTCATCCTCCTCTGCTGTAGGAGTGTGGATTAGCTGAGATAACTGATGCTAGGACAGTGACTCCACCCAGTAGTTAAGGAGCATTACATTTCTTCAGGGGTTTTTCTTCAGATGAAGAGGGGGTTACGAGTATATCCAAAGTACATTTCCTCCATGGCATGTGCACATCTACCTTCCTCAGGTGCAGCCCATGTCTCCATATTCCATCCCCACTGAATGTTCCCTCCCTCCCCTCCCCTATAGCCTTTTTCACTTTTCTCCCTCTGGTGCTGCTGTACTCTGAAGGTGCCACTTCCTCCATTTCAGGTTCTTGATTTGTAGCTAAAGACACTACTACCCTCCTACTCCTGGGGCAGTCTTGCCAATTGTAAGAATTGAAACTTATGTGGACATTAGTGGTGCCCAATGAGCTCAGTTTTTGTTGCTCTGCTGTTTCATCCCCTTGGACCACCTTATGGTTTTCATGGTGAGATTCCCATTATTCTGTATATCATCATGTGTACATATTTCAGCTCTCTATTTTATTTTTGTTGAGCAGGGATCCTCCATGAGGATTTGAAGCTGTTCCTGGAGACAAACATGCCAGCTAAAAAGAAAAAAGCATTGCTAGGCATTGGGGATGCCAAAATTGGGGCTGCAGTCCAGGAGGATCTGGGATACCCCTGCCAGACTGGTGGTGTTGTGGCAGAACTTCTGCGAGGTCAGTACCTGCTAATGGAATACGATCTTTGAAGAGCTTTCACATTGCTTTCTGGTAGTCTTGTTTTTCCAGAACCATTGTGACTTCCCTCAGCAGCATAAAAGCTATTGGTTACCAGTCTGCACTTCCATATTCTAAAAAATAGAGAAGACAGTGAAGCTCATCTTGAGAAGTACCTAAATACCTTTAACGTCTAGACCCAGTGACTCCCCAACCTTTAATACAGTATAACTCTATTTAACATTTCAAAAAATATACATGACCCCAGGTGATAACAAAATAAGACCTTAATTTTTCCTTCCCGCCCCTCCAAAGAACGAAGGCAGTAGCTGTGACAGCAGCACTGGTAGCAACCATAACACGAGTCGGCACAGGTCCCTGGGTTTACATTGTGTACTTTGCATAGGTACCTGGTCTTAACAGGAAGCATGCGCAGGAGTAAGAGAGGGCCTGTGAGTGTTCACTGACTCCAGGCCACATGCTGACGGTCGCTACTGGGCATAGGTCACAGCTGAGATCCAGAGAGTGAGGGACAGCCCTGTTTCTGTGATTTTTTCCCCCCCCCCTCCCCCAAATCCAGTGGTGTGACCACATTTTGAGAGTCCCAACCCACAGTTTGAGCACCATTGATCTAGACCAGTGGTTCTCAACCTTTTTTGTACCGTGACCCCTTTTAACATTGGTCAACTTGTGGTGACCCCCAGTGATAAAATCAAATGCGTCTCTCTTCCTTTACCGTTAACGCATTGTCGCTGTAATCATTTGTTGAATTATTAATATATTATAGGCCTTTGCAATATGTTTTTATTTATAAAATTGACTTATTTAAACCACAATAATTAATCACAATAACAAGTAACAATATTTGATTTCAAAATTATGATGATTTTGTAGTCAAATCACTAATATGAAATAATTATTTTTTCTACCTTTGTTGTCTGACCAATTTATTCTCTGATCATGCTGGTCCTGATCTAAGGCTTCTGCTTTCCAGTCCTCACTCTCAGTACCTTCCAATGTTAACTTGCATTCCCATGACTGCCACTGGTGTCCATTCCCTTCCAGTCCCCCTCCTTCCCCACTGACCAGTCCCTTCTAGTACAAATACCATGGCAGCCCCTCTCGGATCCGTTCCATTCTACCATCCCCTCGTATCAGCCCATTTGTAGCCTTAGCCCCCAGTTTTCTTCCAGGGCCAGCAGCTCTATCCTCCCCTTCCCACAATCAGCCCATTCCCAGTCGAAGCCCCCCAATCAGCTCATTTCCAGTGCTAGTCCCTCCTCAACCCCATTACCAGTGCTAGGTTCCCCTAATCAGCCCATTACCAGTCCTATCCCCCCATCAGCCCATTACCAGTCCTAGCCTCCCCGATCAGCTCATTTCCAGTGCTAGCCCCCCATCAGTTCATTACCAGTCCCAACCCCCCTCCTTGATCCGTCCATTCCCAGTCCCACCCCCCACCCTTGATCAGTCCATTCCCAGTCCTAGCCTTCCCTAATCAACCCATTACCAGGCCTAGCCACCCCCCATCTGCCCATTATAATCCTAACCCGCACTGTCTCCCCGTCTGTACTGTATGTCCCCCTGTCTCTTCCCTTTGTCCCCCTGTCTCTTCCCTTTGTCCATGTCAGCCCCCCCTCCCTTCCTCCATCCATCCATCAATGTCGGCCCCCTCCCTCCCTCCATCCATCCATCCATTCATCAATGTCAGCCCCCTCCCTCCCTTCCTCCATCCATCCATGTCAGCCTCCATCCATCCATCCCTGTCAGCCTCCATCCATCCATCCCTGTCAGCCTCCATCCATGTCAGCCTCCATCTCTCCATCCATGTTGGCCCCCTCCTCCCCCCCTCTCCCTGTCTGCCTGCTACTGCCCTGTTCTTCTACAGCCGCAGCTCCCTGTCTCTTAGGGAACCGCGGCTGGGCCTGTGAAGCCGGTGCGGAGCCTTTCTGTCTCTCGACGGGCTCCTTGCAGCATTGTCCCGCCTCCAAAGGAAGTAGTAATGCCCCAAAATGTTGGAACGCATTACCACCAGGCATCCGTGCAATTACTGACCTAACCCAATTCAGAAAGGCTCTCAAATTCCATTTATTTACACAGTACTACCAGATTAACCTAACCCCTACCTAATTGCCTCTCCTCTTACCTCCTCAAGATAACATCTCAACCCTACTGTACACATGTAACACCCTAAATTCTCAGCACGCAATCTCATTGTACATATGTAATTAGTTCAGTTTGCATCCCCCGTGTTATCCAAGTTGTTACTCCTGTTCTCTGTAAAGCAAAACATGTTATCCAAGTTGTTACTCCTGTTCTATGTGAAGCCAAGCAGTTTGTTATGGTCATTTTGTTGTATGTAAACCGCGCTGACAATAGTGCGGTATATAAGAAATTGTAATAAATAAAATAAATAATAAATAAATAAATGTATTGCCCTGTCTAGACAAAAGATGCTTGCTGCTGATATTCTGATTTCCAATGTATCTTGCTAGATAAGTCCAGAAAAGTGGTTTATGCCCTCCCCTGCCAGCAGATGGAGACAGAAAAAAATAGAAGCTTTGAAATTATTCCTCCCGTCCAGACACGTGGATTATACTTAACTGCCAGCAGGAGTAGACTGAGAAACACTGAGTTGAAAACAGTCCTCCTTAACATAGTAACATAGTAAATGATGGCAGATAAAGACCAGCATGGTTCATCTAGTCTGCCCAGCAAGACAGCAGGAGTAGGTGCACCTGCTACTTTGTGTAGGCCACCCCCTCCCCATGTCTTTGTTTAGGAGTGCACCTGCCACTCAGTGCAGGCCACCCCTCCCCATGTCTCTTTTTAGGGGTGAACCCCCCCCCGCTCCATATAGGACACCCCCATTTGTTGAGAAATTAGATCGTTCAGTTTATTTTGATTATCTCCAGGAACAAGCAGGAATAAGTCCTCACATATGGGTACGTCGGTACCGACGGAGCCTGCACGGGAAAGCTTCCCAGAAGGAAGCTTTTGGGGCCTCCCACTGCACATACGCGCTGCCTTCCCGCCTTCCTGACCAGCTCTCCTCAGTTTCTCTTTTTCCACGGAGCCAGCAGGTCGTGTTCCTGTCACCGCTGAAGAAATTATTGTTTTAGTTTGTTTCTTTAGACCGCGTACCTGCCTTCCCCATACCGAAACCGGTACCGCCGGTCTCTCTTTTCTTTTCTTTAAAAAAAAAAAAAAAAAATCTTTATTCTGCACAACTTGGTGCCTTCGGTTAGGCCTCAGGCCTACACAAATTCTCCTCATGGAGAAACCAGCCCCTGGTTTTAAGAAGTGTACCAAGTGTAGTGCTGTTATTTCTGTTACAGACACCCATGAATGGTGTCTTAAGTGTTTGGGACCTGACCACTCCATTCCGGACTGCCCATCCTGCTCCCAGATGTCTAAACGTGGGTTGCAGAACCGGGCCAACAAATTCCATGTGCTGTTTGCTTCAGATAATCCAGCATCACAGTCATCCAGGTCTTCCTCTCCGGATGGATCTCAGGTAACCAAACCTTCTGCGGGCAGGTCCTCAAAGAGCAAATCTCCTTCAAAGCATCGAGAGGCTCTCACTTTTGAGTGTGAGGATCCTGCCCCAGCCAAACAACCCCTGCGGGAAGCTCTGGCTTCCAAAGCACCATTTATGGGGTTACAGGTTGACATCGATGGCACGGCCTCGACTGATCACCTGTTAGACTGCTCTGGGGTACCGGCCCATACCGGTACCAACATCCAGGCAGCAGTGGCGTCTATGAGCAATACTATTCAGACCATGCAGCAGGCCATGCTGGCTTTTATTAATGCTGCGACGCCCTTGGTACCGCGTTCAGCGGTACCGGGTCTGGTTCCGGTATCGTCTCCCATACCGGAACCGAGACCATCGACTTCCAAACGCAGATCGGTTCCGCATGTCGGATCCAGGTTTCCACCCGATACCGATCCAATACCCGGTACGCCCGATGTCGATACCGATCGGTATGCGTATCGTGCGTTGGAAGCAAATAGAGAATACTCTGATTCTTCTGAGGATTTTGACTCCTCTGAGGACTCTGATGAGCTGTCTCTAGTTCTTCATGAAGACCCCTCTTCCCCAAAGAGGAGAATGTCTCCACCAGAGGATTTGTCCTTTCAAGACTTCATTATTGAACTAGCTAAAGGACTTTCTATTACCACATCCTCTGAAAAAGAACCTAGGTCAAAGAAATTGGATATTTTAGGATACCCTAAGGTTCCTAAAGAGGCAGTCACCCTGCCTATCCATGAAATCCTTCAAGAACACTTGATGGACTTATGGGAGGCTCCTCTAACGTCGTCTCCTTATTCTCGTAGGTTGGACACCATGTACCGGGTCCCTCCTTCTCCTGGTTTTCAAAAGACTCAGTTGCCTCACCATTCCATTGTGGTGAAGTCTGCACTGAAAAAGATTAAGAGTACCAAAAGGCACTCTTCTACCCCTCCAGGACGAGAATGTAAGACCCTAGACTCTTTTGGCAAGAAATTTTTCCAGGCTACTATGCTTATAGCCAGGATTAATTCTTACAGTCTGTATATGGGCATGTTTCTCAGGGAACTTGCCCTAAAGATACGACATTTTGCCTCCTTTATCCCTGAGGATAGAAGAGAGGAGTTCATTTCTCTGGTGAAACAGCTTCTAGATGTTTCTAAGTTCTCCAACAGAGCACTTTTGATTCCTTTGAGGGTGCCGGTAGAGCTTTGGGCATTGCTATTGCAGCCCGACGACTTGCTTGGCTCCAGGCCTCTGACCTAGAACCCTGGGTCCTGGATGGCTTACGGAATCTGCCCTGTACAGGTGAGAACTTATTTGGTAAGGACTGGCAAATTAAAGCCGCTCAAATGGACGCAGAAAATGCTACATTGGATAGACTTTCTAAGTCTACCTCTACTCCTGCCAAGAAAAAGTCTTTCAAGAGGCCTTACTACAAGAAGGCCAGATTTTCCACAAATACTGGCCAACAATCTTCTCAGCCTCGCTTTGCTGCTAAACGTCAGCAACCTAAACAGGCAAAGTCAAAGCCTGCAGCGTCTACCACTCCTCAGCAGGCTCAACCCCCTCAGGGGTTTTGACTTGCCCCTAGAGAACTTAACATTTCTGGCTCTAGAACAACCAGAGCCCCTCACCATTCCTGGAAGGTTAGCTCACTTTGCTCCCAGATGGGAGCAAATCACATCAGAGCAATGGACCCTCTCTATCATCAGAGAGGGCTACAAACTTCATTTTTCCGACCTTCCTCCATATACCATGGTGAGGCACTTCAATTCTCCCCCATCTCTCCTGGGCCTGTTGGATCAGGAAGTCTCTTCTCTCCTTGCCCAAGGGGCAATAGAAGAGGTTCCTCTTCTTCAACAAGGGACAGGATTCTACTCCCCTTATTTTCTCATAACAAAGAAGACAGGGGGATTCAGACCTATCCTAGATCTGAGAGAATTGAACAAATTTCTGTACAAGGAGAAATTCAAAATGCTTTCTCTAGGCATTCTCCTTCCATACCTTCAGAGTCAGGATTGGCTTTGTTCTCTAGATCTCAAGGATGCGTACACACATATACTCATCCACCCATCCCACAGAAAATATCTAAGATTTCTGTTTCAGGGAAAGCATTTCCAGTACAGAGTACTTCCCTTCGGTCTAGCCTCTGCTCCAAGAGTGTTCACCAAATGCATGGCAGTTGTTGCCGCATTTCTAAGAGGACTGGGAATTTTTGTATTCCCATATCTGGACGACTGGCTCATCCGAGCTCCATCTCAGTCAGAGGCCCAGATTTCCCTGGACCGCACAAGGCACCTTCTGCAGTATCTGGGACTGGTGATAAACCTTCCCAAGTCTCAACTTACCCCTACTCAGTCTCTAGAATTCATAGGGGCCCAGTTGGACACCACCACTGCAAGGGCCTACCTGCCTCAAGTCCGGGGCCAACGTCTGCTGTGCTTGGCCTCCCAAGCTCAGTCCAGCAGTCACTTGACAGCCAGAGAAATGCTGCGACTTCTGGGCCACATGGCCTCCACGGTACACGTGGTGCCCTACGCTCGTCTTCATATGAGAGCAGCTCAATGGACCTTGGCCACCCAGTGGACTCAAGCATCAGGAGCGCTCTCCGACCAAATACTCACCTCAAAGTGTCTGTTTTGGTCCCTCCAATGGTGGATGTCCACCAAGAATCTGTTGTTGGGGGCCCCCTTCCAACCTTTGTTGCCCCAAGCAACCCTCACAACAGATGCCTCCCAAACAGGGTGGGGAGCCCATCTACAATCCCTCTCCACTCAGGGTACTTGGTCTCCGCAGGAGACCACCCTTCACATCAACCTCCTGGAACTGCGAGCAATCTTCTTTGCCCTCAAAGTCTTCCATACCCTCCTTGTCAACCTGACCGTCCTAGTTCAGACAGACAATCAGGTGGCCATGTTCTACGTAAACAAACAAGGAGGGACAGGCTCTCTGTCGCTTTGCAACGAAGCTCTCAGATTATGGGCCTTCGCCAGAGAGCATCAAATTCATCTTCTGGCAGTGTATCTTCCAGGGGTTCAAAACTCTTGGGCAGACAGACTCAGTCGAGTTCTGCTTCTACACGAATGGTCCCTACATATGGACCAGATAGGCAGAATCTTTCAGGAATGGGGAACCCCGGACATAGACCTCTTTGCAAGTCCGTGGAATGCCAAACTTCCCCGGTTCTGTTCCAGGACTCCGTGTCAGGGAGCTCAGGCCAACGACGCCATTCTCCTGCATTGGGGTCAGGAATTCCTATATGCCTTTCCACCCATTCCTTTGATTCCCAAGACTCTGTTCAAACTCCAGAGGGATCACGGATCGATGATCCTCATAGCTCCAC
Organism: Ichthyophis bannanicus; assembly: GCA_033557465.1. Taxonomy (NCBI): domain Eukaryota; kingdom Metazoa; phylum Chordata; class Amphibia; order Gymnophiona; family Ichthyophiidae; genus Ichthyophis; species Ichthyophis bannanicus. The sequence goes on from CM066032.1 coordinate 1,241,209,043, forward strand.
GCTGGCCACGCCAAGTGTGGTTCCCTCTACTTCTGCATCTCTCCCAGGGACCCTCCCTGGACCTGGGAGCTGCGCCAGACCTTCTCTCTCAGGAGGAAGGGACTTTGTGGCACCCAAACCCCAAGTCCCTACACCTCAGAGCTTGGTTACTGAAGGCCTAAGCCTTCATGACTTCAATCTTTCTCAACCAGTGAAAGATATCCTTCATGCCTCTAGGAAACCCTCCACGAGGCGTTCCTATGCTTTCAAATGGAAACGCTTCTCCATTTGGTGTGCTCAACAGGGTCTTGACCCTCTAGCACTTCCTTTGAATTCTCTACTAGACTATCTCCTGCATCTTCTAATGCAGGCCTTAAGACGAATTCAGTAAGAGTCCATTTGAGTGCTATTGCAGCATCCTTAAAACCTATAAATGGACAACCTGTCTCCTCTCATCCGCTTGTTGCAAGGTTCATGAGAGGCCTGACTCTAACTAAGCCTCCCATCCGACCTCCTCCGGTAGCATGGGACTTGAACCTAGTTCTGGGTCAGCTTATGAAGCCACCTTTTGAACCGTTGGTTTCTACTCCTTGAAATTTCTTTCCTGGAAGGTCATTTTCCTTATTGCAGTCACTTCGGCTCGCCGCATCAGTGAACTACAGGCCTTAGTGGCTCATCCACCTTATACCAGGTTTCATCATGATAAGGTGGTCCTAAGGACGAATCCCCACTTTATGCCCAAAGTGGTCTCGCCTTTTCATCTTAATCAAGAGGTATATCTACCTGTCTTTTTTCCGGCTCCTCATGCATCCAGTGCAGAGAGGAACCTTCATACTTTAGATTGTAAAAGAGCTCTCGCTTTTTACCTCAACAGGACTCAGCTACATCGAAAGTCTTCCCAGCTTTTCGTGGCTTTTGATCCTTCTCACTTGGGACTTCCAGTCTCCAAACGTACACTTTCCAATTGGATTGCTCAGTGTATTTCCTTTGCTTACCAGAGTAAAAATATTCCTCTGGAAGGCCATGTCACAGCTCACAATGTGAGAGCCATGGCCACTTCTATGGCTCATCTTCACTCTGTCTCCATAGATCAGATCTGTCGAGCCGCCACATGGGCCTCGGTTCATACCTTCACAGCCCATTACTGTTTGGACAAGGACTCCCGCCGTGATGCCTTGTTTGGTCAGGCTGTCCTCAAACACCTGTTCCATACTTGAACAACTCCTGCCCACCTTCCCAGGATGGATGCCTGAGATCCATACGAAGATGGCGAACCCTTGGAACGGGATCTCCCGCCGGGGTTTTTTGGTGTGGGCAGAATCCTCGAACTCAAGATTGAGAGCCTCTCGATCTTTTGAAGGAGATTTGCTTTTAGAGGATTTGCCCACAGAAAATTTGGTTACCTGAGATCCATCCGGAGAGGAAGACCTGGATGACTGTGATGCTGGATTATCTGAAGCAAACAGCATATGGAACTTGTTGGCCCGGTTCTGCATACCACGTTTAGACATCTGGGAGCAGAATGGGCAGTCCGGTATGGAGTGGTCAGGTCCCAAACATTTAAGACACCATTCATGGGTGTCTGAGAGAGAAATAACAGCACTGCACTTGGTACACTTTTTAAAACCAGGAGCTGGCTTCTCCATGAGGAGAATTAGTGTAGGCCTGAAGGCCTAGCAAAAGTTACCACGTTGTGCTGAAATAAAAAAAAAAAAAAGATTTTTTTTTTTTTTTAAGAAATAAAGAGAGACCGGCAGTACCGGTTTTGGTATGGGGAAGGCAGGTACGCGGTCAAAAGAAACAAATTAAAATAACAATTTCTTCAGCGGTGACAGGAACACGACCTGCTGGCTCCGCGGAAAAAGAGAAACTGAAGAGAGCTGGTAAGGAAGGCGGGAAGGCAGCGCGCATGCGCTGTGGGAAGCCCCAAAAGCTTTTCATCTGAAAAGCTGGGGAGCTTTCCCGCGCTGGCTCCGTCGGTTCTGACGTACCCATATGTGAGGACTTGTTCCTGGAGATAGGGAAATCACTGGACATCAGTGACCCTGAGTCATTCCATCCTATTTTGAGTTTACCATTTATCTCAAAAATTATAGAAAAAGTAGTGCAAAATCTCAGCTGCAAGATCACATTGACTCGAATGCCCCTTTGGATATACATCAGCATGGATTTAAACCTAATCACAATGTGGAAACTCTACTTATCTCCAATTGTTTACACTATCAGAGTATAGAAAGACTAGGGGACATGTAATGAAGCTACAGGGTAAACTATTTAAGACAAATAAGAGAAAATATTTTTTCACTCAACGGGTAATCAAACTCTGGAATCTGTTACCGGAGGATGTAGGAAGGGCTGTTAGTATAGCTGGGTTTAAAAAAGGTTTGGACAAGTTCCTGAAGGATAGGTCCATAAACCACTATTAAAAAGGGACCCAGGATATCAATGCTTGACCCAGTACAAGCATTGTGGAACCTGTGTCTTTTGGGGATATTGCTAGGTACGTATGACCTAGATTGGCCACTGTTGGAAACAGGATACTGGGCTTGATGGACCTCGGTCTGACCCAGTATGGCATGTCTTATGTTCTTAGTCTGCCTGCAAGTGACATCACCTCTCCCCCTGGGGGCTCACCAAGGACTTCTACGGCAGGAACCAATCCTGATGGACAATCTGGCACCTTACTCTCCTACAGCTTGGCTCTTGAGATGCTTAAGCCGCAAGGGCTTCTCTCTTGGAGTTGCAGAGACTCTTCTCAAGGCGCGGCACCCCTCTAACTCGATGGTATACACTGGAGTATGGCACCTTTTTGATTCTTGATGCGCTTGACAACTTCTTTCTCTCTGGCGAGTCAAGATACCGCCCATCCTAGTGTTTCTCCAGGAAGGGTTTGAGACTGATTGGGCCGTTAGCTCCCTCTGTGTACAAGTGGCGGCTGTTACCTGCTTGAGTGATCCCATTGTTTGTTGCTCATTCACCTCCCACCCTGATATCAGACAGTTTCTCAGCAGAGTGTGCACACTCCGGCCTCCGTGATGCACTCTTGTCCCGCCTTGGGACTTTTCTCTGGAGCCTCATGAAGACCTCCTTTGAGCTACTTAAGCATATATCTCTTTGAGATCTGTCCCTAAAGGTGACCTTCCTGGTCACCATCACTTCCGTCCGGCAAGTGTCAGAGCTGCAGGCTCCCTTCTGTAGGGAGCCTTTTCTCTCCGTTGTTGTTGTTAAGTGCCGCCGAGTCAGTCGACTCATGGTGACCCTCTGGATAGCTATCCTAAATTGTTCGGTCTTCAGTCAGGCGGCTCATTGTTGACAGACTGGTACCCGTAGCTGCTGTTGTTGTATCGATCCATCTCATTGCTGGCCTTCCTCTTTTGCGTTGACCACCTATCTCGCCAAGCATTATGTCTTTCTGTAATGATCTCTCTCTCCACATGATGAGTCCAAAGTATGAAAGTCGAAGTCTTATCATCTGAGCTTCTAAAGAAAGCTTAGGTTTCATTTGTTCTTCGGGCAGTCCATGGTATACATAGTATTCGCCGCCAGCACCATAATTCAAAGGCATCAATTTTCTTCCTGTCTATCTTTTTCACTGTCCAGCTTTCACATCCATATGATGCTATTGAAAATACCATGGCTGAGGTGCCAGACCAAGACAAACCACCCATCTGGGCAGCAGCAGAATGGGATAGTGTTGATGGCAGAGGATCACATTTCTGTGACAACGGCAACAACACCAAACTTAAACTGCGTGGAGGAAAGGCCCGGCAATCTACTTCTGTATCTTGCCATGAAAACCCAATGGATAGCTACAAGAAAACAAATTGCGCTATAGTGCTGGAAGATGAGACCCCCAGGTCAGAAGGCACTCAACTAGCTACTGGGGAAGAGCTGAAGACTTTTCAGAGTAAAGCCAGCATTTATGATGTGGTTGGATCAAAGCCCTCGGGACGTCTGACTGCTGATGTAGCTGTGCATGAAATGAGTCAGAAGCTGTAAAGATGTCTTACACATTGGAACATAGAATGTACGAAGCATGAACCAAGGGAAGTTGGAGGTGGTCAAGAATGTAATGGAACGTGTACAACTTGATCTGTTGGGTGTCAGCGAACTGAAATGGACTGGCATTGAGCACTTTGCATCAGTTGATCACATGGTCTACTATGCTGGAAATGAAAGACAAAGAAGAAATGGTGTTGCATTTATAATAAAGAAGAAACTTGCAAGAACTGTAATGAAATACAATGCAGTCAGCGAACGCTTAATCTCTATTCGTCTACAAGGAATGCCTATCAACACAACTATAATTCAAGTATATGCCCCAACAACAGCTGCAGAAAAGAATGAAATTGAAGAGTTCTGTGAACAAGTACAAGCTGAAATTGACAGAACATGCAAACAGGATATCCTGATAGTCATGGGTGACTGGAACGCAATGTTCTCTCCTTTACTTCAGTGGAAGTATTGCTGCGCGTGGGGCCCTCCTGCCAAAAGGGTATTTGCCCTTTCATTTGAATCAAACTATTTTGCTTCCCTCCTCCCCTACGGAGGGTGGCTTCGTACTGTTGAGCGAAATACGAGCGGTCGATGCTAAGAGTTCTTTGGCCCTATCTTAAGGTCACTCATGCCTTTCAAAAGTCCGACCGTCTTTTTGTTCTGTTTGCAGGGCCTCATAAGGGCCTTGCCACTTCTAAGGCTACCATTGCACGTCAAATCAAATGTAATATCGAATCTGTGTACGTTCTTAATAACAAGCCCATTCTGGTGGGGCTACATGTGCACTCCATGCATGCTCAGGCAGCTTCATGGATGAAATGCTCATGTGTCCCCCCCCCTCTATTTGTTGGGTGGCCACCTGGTTATTGTTCACCTTTGCACGCCACTACTGTCTCGATCTTCAGGTGCGTTTTGGGCCATTGTGCTGCAGGTAGCTGTTTCTTCGGTTGTCTCTTTCCACCCAAGGGTGGTGTAGCTTTGGTACTTCCCACTTGTCTGGACTGGTCTAGCAGGATATATTGGAAGGAGAAATTTCACTTACCATTAATTTATTTTCCTGGAATCCTGCTAGACCAATCCAGGACCCACCCCTTGCTGCGTTCTCGGCAGCAAATGCAGAGCCATTATGAAATTGTGGCTGTATGGTCTGCCCTACACTTTCTGCACCAGTTAGCCCACATTATGGGGACTTTTTTTTTTTTACATAGTTGCACTGCTTTGGTGCTTTCAGTTCCCTGGCGGGTCGTTTCATAGATGGTTACATTGAGTTTATCAGGGGATTCCTCTGCTTTTATAGGAGTATACGGAGGGTGACTCCTAGGGGAGCCTCTCTATATGCCAGAACCCGGTTGGTAATGCTTCTGGTACTTTCTCTGTCTCCAATATCTGCTGGCAGGGGGACTTTACCCACTGGTCTTGACTGGTCTAGCAGGATTCCAGGAAAGGAAATTAACGGTAAGTGAGATTTCTCCTCCTCTGTCTTCAGCAGGTGGATGATGACTACTACTACTGAACATTTGTATAGCGCTACAAGACATACGCAGCGATGCACAGATGGTCCCTGCTCATCAGAACTTATAATCCAGTCAAGACAGACAACACAGTAACTGTAGACATGGGATACAGCTAGGGGAAATGGTAAGGAAACACAAAGGAGATAGGTGAATCAAGATCCGAAAGCAGGTAGCAAAGAGGTGAGTTTTCAACCTGAATTTGAAAAGTGTCAGAGAAGGCACCTGACATACAGATGCCGGTAGTTTGTTCAAGACATAAGGAGCAACAAGATGAAAGGAGCGAAGTCTGGAGTTAATAGAAGAGAAGGGCACAGACAGAAGCGATTTGCCAGAAGAGTGGAGTTCCTGATGAAGGGTGTAGGGAGAGATTAGAGAGGAAAGGTAGCGAGGAGTTGCAGAGTAAGTGCACTTATAGGTCAGCAGACGTTTGAATAGGATGCGGAGATGGATAGAGAACCAATGAAGTGACTTGAGAAGAGGGGTAATATGAGCATGACGAGGCTGGCGGAAGATCAGCCACACAGCAGAGTGTTGAACAGATTGAAGGGTAGAGAGAGATGATTCAAAGGGAGACTAGCAAGGAGTAGGTTACAATAGTCTAAACAGGAAGTGACTAAGGAATGGATAAGTGTCCTAGTGGCGTGTTCAGAAAGGAATGGGGTAATTTTGTTGATGTAGAGAGAGAAATGGCAGGTTTTAGCTATCAGTTGGATGTGTGTGGAGAAGGAGAGAGGGGAGTCAGATGACCCCAAGGTTGCGAGCTGAGGAGAGAGGGAGGAGTAGAGAGTTGTCCAGAGACACACAGAGGAGGAAGGGGAGATGGGGGTTTAGGGGTATGAGCATTGCCTGTGCTGTTTAGCTGATATTGGTTGATCTGGGCTGCATTGGAGTGTAGGACCTGGTGGATCCCCCCGCTCTTCCCTAGCCACTCCTCAGTCTTGCCTTTGAGGTCTGCAGGCTGGTGGCCGCTTCCTTTTTTCCATCTTCCCAACTCTTGGGAGATGGACAGAGGTTGAGCCTTGTTCTGCCTGTTTGCAGGTAAAGTTATTAAAAGAGAGAGGGGGGACCGGAGCACAGGGGAGGGGGAGAAGCAGCAGTAGCTGCTACAGAAAACCCATTGGAAGCTAAAAGGGTTTCTCCGGTGCACGGGGAGGGGGGGGGGGCTGTGGTGCATATGAGGGGTGCTGAGCATGGTGGTCGTGCAGTCTGCAGCAGCTGTGGGGCTGTGATCACTGAGGCCAAACAGACTCATTACTCAGACCTTATTGCCTCTTCTTCTAACTCCTCCCGCCGCTTGTATTAGGTACTCCATTTGTTGTCTTCCCCCACGACTCTTCCTCCCTCGTCAGTGCTCCCTCCCGCTGCCCCTAGCCCAACAAGTCTTGCCTCCTTTTTTGTTGATAAGATCCAGTCTCTCAGCTCTTCTTTTCATCACTGTCCCCCCCCTCTCTCCCCTTCTGTTCCCACCACTATATGCTCCCCCCCTCCGTCCAGTATCTTCCCCCACACGTGGCACTCTTTCCAAGCTCATTAATGTAATCTCTTTGTCTTACAAAACGACCTGTCCACTAGATCCCCCTCCCCTCCACCTGGCTCCTCCATCCCTCTCTCACACGTCTTCCATATGTCCTGGCCATAATCAATTCCAGTCTTACCTCTGGCAGTTTTCCTACTCTTTGGAAACATGCCATGGTTCGCCCACTTCTGAAGAAGCCCACTCTTGACCCCAGTCTCCACGCCAATTGGCGGCCCATTTCAAATCTCCCCTTTCTTTCCAAGGTTCTTGAAAAATTAGTTTTCACACAACTTTCAGCACATCTTGACACTACCCTCTCCCTTCACCCTCGTCAATCTGGCTTCAGGACTGGCCACAGCACTGAAACTATTCTAGCTCTCCTTGGTGAACTTCACCGCTCTCACGACCATGGTGATCTGTCTATCGCTGTCTCCTTGGATCTTTCTGCCGCTTTTGATGTCGTCGATCACCATACTCTTCTCACCCGCCTGTCTGATTTTGGTATTAGAGGCACTGTTTTGCATTGGTTTTGTTCGTTCCTTTCGTTCCACACCTTTGCTGTTCACTCAGGCCCCAATATCTCTTCCTCTTTCCCCCTGCACTGTGGCGTTCCTCAAGGATCCATCCTTGCTCCTCTACTCTTCAATATCTTCCTTGCTCCTCTCGCCCTCGTCATTCAACAAACCGGTATTTCCTCTTCTACGCTGATGACGTTCTCCTCATTCACCACACCAGCTCTACAACTCCGGACCTCTCTGCCCTCAATGCTTGTCTTGATCTCATTGCCACCTGGTTCTCTGATAATTTTCTTTGTGTCAATCCCTCTAAGTTTTCTGCTATTTGGTTCTCCTTTGCTGCCACTCCTCCCACTCTAGCTCCTACAATGTCTTCCCTCCCTATTTCTCTTGTTTCCACACTCCGTTACCTTGGTGTCACCCTTGATTCCTCTTGTCTTTTCACCCACATATTTCCTCCCCTGTTCGTAGCTGTTTTTTCCATCTCCGTAGAATTAGATCCCTCCGGCCCTACCTCTCTGCCCCTTCCCTCACCACCCTGGTTCTTTCCCTTGTAATCTCCCATCTGGACTATTGTAACTCAATTTTCGCCGGCCTTCCCACCTACCAGCTCCGTCTACTTCAACTCATCCAAAACACCGCCGCCCGTCTAGTCACTTATTTCTCCCCTTTCGACCACATCACTCCTTGCCTTTTCTCTCTCCACTGGCTCCCCATTAAATTCAGATTTGTCTATAAGTACCTCATCACCACCCACAAAGTTCTTCACACGGGTGTTCCTCAATATTTGTCTGATCTTATTTACCACCAGCCTGCTCCTCGCTTCCTCCAGTTCACCCATAGTAATTGTCTTTTTCTTCCTTCCCCATCCCAAGCACACCTCAAACTCACTCATCACTCTACATTCTTCTTTCTGAGTCCTGCCCTATGGAATTCTCTCCCTCACCCGCTCCGCACCGAACCTTCATTCCCTTGCTTCAAAGCTCTTCTTAAAACCCATCTTTTCTCCCAGGCTTTTGACCTCCCTGTAGCCACGTGATGATTCTGATGCCATACACTGCCCCCTCCTCCCCTCAGCAATCAGCCTGTCTATTTGTTTAACTCCTCTCCTTTCCTATCTTTCTCTCTCCCTTTCACTAGTGCTTTCCTCTCAACCCAATCCTTTAATCTTCTAGTAGCCGCCTTGTTTACTATTGTACACCGCCCTGACACTTCGGTATGGGCGGTATATCAAGCCTTGCTAATAAATAATAAATAAATTTGCTGTGGCTGCTGCAGATCAGCTGGTTAGTGACCCAGGAGCATCGGAGGACTTTTTTGACGGGCTGGGGAAGCGGGATTGGGCTGGTACAGATGTCAGTGATCCCACTGTTTTGGCAGGAACAGCTGCCATTTTGACAGTGCCTGCTGAGAGGAACACACATTCTGTGCCCCCAGTCCTGCAGCCCATATCAGTGGGTCCTGGGGAAATCCTAGTTGGACTGCAGAGCGATGGAGCGTCCTCCCCCCCCCCCCCTTTCCTGGAGTTCATTCTATTGCTGCATCAGCACAGGGTCCCTCGCGCTGGCTTCACCCCCAGTGGTCAAAGGACAGTCCCTCTCTGCTATGGCTAAGTACGTCTCAGAGAGAGACCTCTGGAGGAGGAGGAGGAGGATGATGCCTCCTTGGGGCCTTTGGACTTCCTTAAGGAGAAATACCAGGAGGACCTCCATGGTGTGCATTTTCCACAGAGATGAGCTCCCTGCCTTTGTTGTGCAGATCTTGGCGGCCTTGTGGATTGCAGAGAATCTGCATCCAGAGGCGGCAGAGCTGGCGGATGATCTGCTGTCAGGAATTATCTGTAAGCCGGCTCGTTCATTTCCAGTCCATAGGGCGTTGAAGGAGATGATTTGACACCGAGTGGAAGTTTCCTGATGTGGGCTTATGCATTGGTTGTAGCATGGTCAGGCTATATCTAGTTCCACTGGAGGGGAGAGAGCAGTTTCGCCTTCCACAGGTGGATACCTTGGTATTGGCAGTCACGTGAAAGATTACAATCCCAGTGGAAGGTGGTGCAGCCTTGAAGGACCCACAGGACTACCGGATGGAGTAGCTGCATGAGCAGGTCTTTGAGGCATTGGCCCTGGCTTTACAAGGGGGCTAATTGTGGCTTCTATGTAGATTCCTGAGGCAGCTCTACAGGATGCCATGGCCTGAGAGAAGGCGGCCTGACTAGAGTCCAGGACTGTGTTTTTGGCTGACCTGCTACGGACTTCGGCTGTCAATAGCTATGGTGGTGACTAAGGAGAAATTAGACCTTGCCTGCTAATTGTCTTTCCTTGAGTTATCTCCGGGCCAGTCCAGGCACATGAGGGTTGTCAACCTTCTCCAGCAGCTGAGGACTGAATACTGAATTTTTTTAATGATCTAGTATCTGGCTCCCCCTGCTGGCTAACCTCAGTCTAACAGTTAACAAGCAGCGTAAACCGAAACTGAAAAACCAACGTAACCATCCTAATCATTGAAAACGGTGAACAGACTGAGCCCGCCTAAAACAGTAAGCGCGCCTTCTGTCTGATATCCCGTTTATTTACACTTTTTTTTTTTTTTTTTTAAAGCAATCCCCGTTCTAGAAACGCGGAAGCCCCCTAAACCATATCGACCAAGCTCCTTGAGTGAAAAATCTGCTAAATTCTCTTCTAATTCCCCTGCTCGGACAGACCTACAGTCTGAAGTCTGGAAAGTCTACGTCATGGACCTCCGCGCGGATGCTCGAAAAAAACACCGATATGACACAAATGCCACGGGTGGGTCCCGGACTGGCCCGGAGAGAACTCAAGGAAAGACACTTAGCAGGTAAGGTCTAATTTCTCCTTCCTCTTCGTCTCTCCGGGCCAGTCCAGGCACATGAGGGAAGTACCAAAGCAGTACCTACCCCTGGGAGGGACCTGCTAGGCCCGCAATGATGGCAGACGCCCCCACATTTGCATCCTTTCTGGCCTGAACATCCAATCTATAGTGCTTTGAAAAAGTGTGTAGAGAAGACCAAGTAGCCGCCCGACAAATATCCACAGGCGGAATCGAAGCAAACTCGGCTCAGGACGCCGCCTGGCTACGTGTTGAATGAGCGCGGAACCCTTCCGGGGGCGATTTTCCACTAGCCTGATACGCTGCTGCTATGGCGTGTTTCACCCATCTAGTGATGGAGGCCTTGCAGGCCTTTGAGGAACCCCAAATAGCACAAATAGCCTGTCCATCTTGCGAAAGGACTCCGTACGTCGTAGGTATCTTTTAAGCACCCTACCTAAATCCAATTTACAGAGCACCGAATCGATGGGCTTTCCTTCCTGGACCTTAAAGGTCGGAAGCGAAATAGGTTGATTCACATGAAAACTTGACACAACCTTCGGAAGAAAAGAGGGAACTGGCCGCAACGTTACCTTCTCTTGGGAGAATTGCAGAAACGGCTCTCTACAGGAAAGCGCTTGAAGATCCGAAACTCTTCTCGCTGAACATAAAGCTACCAAGAAAGTGGTCTTCCAGGAGAATTCTTTGAGCGACACCTCCCTAGACGGCTCAAAAGGAGGCCTCGCCAACACCTCGAGGACCAAATTGAGATCCCAGGATGGTACCACTGTCCGCACCGGAGGGCGCATGTTCTTCACTGCTCTTAAGAATCGTAGAATATCTGGATGCGTAGAGATGAGAACTCCCCTTCACCTTACCTCGAAAACATGCTAGCGCTGCCAACTGAACCTTGAGAGTGGCGAGAGCTAAGCCCTTATCCAGACCATCTTGGAGGAACGACAATACCTCCGGAACTAGCGCGTTGCCAGGCCGGAGTCCCCGCTCTTCGCACCAGTGCTCAAAAATACGCCAAATGCGAACATACGCCTGGGAAGTAGATAGCCACTCTCTTGAAGGCCAGGAGACTATCACCGACGCCGAATAACCTCTACATCTCAACCTTCCCCTTCAAGAGCCAAGCCGTAAACGAGAAGCGATCCACGTCTGGCATGAGAAGCGGACCCTGACTCAAGAGGTTCGCGTGAGCAGGCAACCTCCAAGGCTTGTCTATCAGGAGCCAAACTAGGTCTGCGTACAACTGTCTCCTGGGCCAATCCGGGGCCATGAGTATCAGGTGACCGACGTGAGTCTCTACCCGTCGAATGACCTTTCCTATCAGAGGCCATGGAGGAAACACATAAAGCAACACTCGTGACGGCCACGGCTGCGCTAGACCGTCCAGACCTTCCGACATATGATCCCTGCGTCTGCTGAAGAACCAACTCACCTTGGCATTGTTGAACGTGGCCATCAGGTCCATTACCGGTTGACCCCATCGACGGGTAAGGTTGTGAAACACCGCCATGTTTAACTCCCATTCCCCCGGATCTATCACGTGCCGACTGAGGTAGTCGGCCTGCACATTGTCTCGGCCTGCTACATGCGCCGCCGAAAGAGCTACCAAGTGGGACTCCGCCCAGCTCATCAACCACTGACTCTCCTCTAATAGAGATGCGCTGCCCGTCCCTCCTTGTCGATTGATGTAGGACACTGTCACCGTGTTGTTGGAGAACACGCGCACCGCCTTCCCTTCGAGAAGGCAAAACTCGAGAAGAGCCAGGTGCACAGCTCTGAGCTCCAAAAGGTTGATGGAGAAACTGGACTCCTCTGTAGACTAACACCCCTGAGCTATGCGGGATTGACAATGAGCACCCCAACCCACGAGGCTGGCATCGGTCGAGAGGAGTATCCATTCCGGCTGTCTCAACGGCATTCTGGTCCGAAGATGTATAGGATCCAACCACCACAGCAGACTGTCGCTCACGTCCTGCGAACGAGGCAATTTTCGATCCAGAGGATGATCCTGTGGCGACCGCCTGGTCAGTAATGCCTGCTGCAACGGCCGCATATGCGCTCGAGCCCAGGGTACCAGATCCAAGGCTGCTGCCATGAACCCAAGCAATTGCAAGTAACGCCACGCCGATGGGGCTTTCAAGCGCAAGAACGCGTTTACTTGTCCCAAAATTTTTTGTATTCTGATTTCTGGCAAAAACACCGCTCCTATCTTTGTGTCGAACACTGCCCCCAGATAAAGGAGTTGCTGAACCGGTACCAACTGACTCTTAGCCTGGTTTATTACCCAGCCGAGCTGTTCTAGGAGCGAGACCACCCTCGCCGTCGCCACTAGGGACTCCGCAACGGATGATGCTCGAATCAGCCAATCATTGAGATACGGGTGCACCAGCACGCCCTCTCGTCTCAACGCTGCCGCGACCACTACCATCACCTTTGTGAAAGTTCGTGGCGCCGTAGCCAACCCAAACGGCAATGCTTGGAATTGAAAATGACCCATGGGAACCGCAAAACGCAAAAACCTTTGCTCTGGTCTGACAGAAATATGCAGGTAGGCCTCTATCAGATCTATGGACGTAAGTACCTCTGGCTGCACCAAACAAATTACTGATCGTAGAATCTCCATGCGGAAGTGCGGAATTCTCAAGCAGCGGTTCACGTGTTTGAGATCCAGAATAGGACGAAAAGATCCCTCCTTTTTGGGAACCACGAAATAAATCGAGTATCGACCTAACCTGAACTGGTTGTAAGGAACCGGAACCACCGCCCGAAGACGCAACAATCGTTGAAGCGTCTCGGCCACCGCCTTTGCCTTATCTGCCGACCCACATGGAGACACCACGAAAGCTTCCGCTAACGGTCGGGCAAATTCGAGAGCATAACCATCGCGTATAATTTCCAGAACCCAGAGGTCTGTTGTAATGGTGGCCCAGACGGAAAGGAACTGTTGTAGCCGACCTCCCACCGGAATTTCTGCCTGGACCATCCTCCCTTCATTGTGGCTTCTTGTTGGAGCTCTGCTGGGTTGTGAAATAACCCCTGCCGAACCCCCGAGCGCCACGAAAGGACTGACCACGAGCCACAAACACCCTCTCTGATATGGGGCAAAACAAGAACCTCTAAACTTGCGAAAGTCCCGCAACGGAGCCCTGTGTACACCGCTAGGCCTCTGGCCTCTTGGGCGATCTTCTGGGAGGCGACTGCCCTTGGAGTCCCCAAGATCTTTCACAATCTTCTCCAAGGCGGCTCCAAAAAGCAGCATGCCCTTGTATGGCAGTTTACTAAGACGTGCTTTGGAGGATGCGTCCGCCGCCCAATTTCGTAGCCATAAAAATCTTCTGGCTGCGATGACCGCAGCCATGGACTTCGCGGAAATCCTTACTAGATCATAGAAAGTATCTGCTAGGTAAGCCGCGGCTGACTCCAGCTTCGCGCCTTCCTCCTCATCCCCTTTGGAATGAGAAGCTCCTTGAATCCATCGAATGGCGGCCCTGGAAACATATGCACCACAGATAGCCGCTCTGAGCGCCAGGGCGCAAGTCTCAAAAGTCTGTTTTAGGAGGTTTTCTAGCCTCCTATCCTGTAAATCCTTGAGGGCCGCTCTGCCCTCCACAGGAATAGTGGTTTTCTTGGTTACTGCTGACACCAGGGCATCGACCTTAGGCATTTTCAGTAAGTCCTGTTCCTCTTGTGGCAACAGATACAGTCGTTCGATAGCCCTACCTCCTTGAAGTGTGGCCTCCGGACATTCCCATTCAGATTCCACCATCTGCTTCATTACCCTATGTACAGGAAAACACTTTTTTGTTCTGTTTTAAAACCTTGGAGCAGAGGATCCTCCAAAGGTTGTTCCTGAACCACTGATAGAACAATATTGAAGGCTGCCAGCGTCTGGGTAATAAGCGCTCCCAACTCTTCTTTCCGAAATACTCAAAACAGGCTAGGATCCTCAGTAGCCCCCAACTCCCCCCGTCCTCTAGTTCAGTGGCCCACTGATCCAGATCTGAACCCGCCAGGATCTCACCTTCCTCCATACTCTGGAGCTCTCGGTAGGGCAGACTAATGCTATCGGTACCCCCTCGACCGACTGGGAGGTACCTTCCCTCGTGTCCAATGAAGAAAGCTCTTTATCCGGGTTTTGGTAGGGTAGGGGGGCAGGATCTTTTCCCTGAGCTTGATGTCATTTTAAACAGTAAGCCTGATGCAACGCCAAAATAAAGTCTGCAGAAAAAACAGACTCCAAACTCCTCTGCGCTGCTGGCAACGATAGTGAAGGAGCTTCCCCCACTTTCACGGGCTTTTTGGACTTTGACTTTTTCTTTGCAGTCCCTGACTGACTAGAATCTAAAACACTCGATTTACCAGAAATGGCCGCCTTTCCCGCCGTTTCTGAAGCGCTCTGAATGTCCCTGAAGAGATCACCAGCATCGGGCCTACTTTCCATGCCAGCGACGGGACGCTCGACGAAACAAGTTGTAAGCGAAAAATAACGCCGAACCGAATCCACGGCTCAACGCACCTTCTTTCCCCAGAATCAAATCGTGCCGGGCCTGAAAACTGTGTGCTCGTAAACAACCGCAGAAACAAAACGCTACCACATCACTCTGCCATCTGACTAACCTTTCTGTAAAAATGTCCGGTATAGCGCTGATTTCTCTGCTCAAGGCACCCATTCCCGCTGCTAGCGGTAAAGTGCTTTTTGGTGCCAGAGGCGGTCTGATGGTCTCCGGGGCTCCCAGTACCGCCGACCGCTTACACCCCCGGGATAAGAGCTATTGATTGAGACAGGCTCTGCCTCTAATCCTCCGCACCACCATGGACTTGCAAACCCGGCCGAAGCCAAGTGTTGTGCTGGGGAAGAAAAGCCCTGCTAGAGCCCTTCTGCTATCCCAAATGATTTAAAACAAAAAAGGCAAAATAAAAATAAAAATGAGCTTCTAAAGTAATATTTCCTTTCGTTCTCCGGGAGCTAGACGGTTGAACGTCCCTTCCAGCTGCTGAGGACTGAAAAGACTGAGGTTAGCCAGCAGGGGGAGCCAGATACTAGATCATTAAAAAAAATTCAGTATTCAGTCCTCAGCTACTGGAGAAGGTTGACAACCCTCATGTGCCTGGACTGGCCCGGAGAGACAAAGAGGAAGTGGCAGTTCTTGTTGAAAAAAACTGGTCGACGGATGTGGCTTCCAAGATGAGTAAGCTCCCTTTGTTGATCAGTTGTTCGGAGAGGATCTGGAGAAGTTGGTGAAGGATCTGGTGGGGGCACTAAGGTGCCTAGGCTTCTGGAAGGATAAGCCCAAGGTGACTGAACGGGGGACCTCTTCTTGAAGTCTCACTCGAGATTTGAGGAAGTTTCATGCGGCCAGGGGAGCGAATCCACAACTATCCAGATTTCTGTAGAGGGATTCCTTCTGTGGGGGCTGTCAAGGTAGCAGAGGCAGGGCCCCTAGTTCTGGAGTGGCCAAGCTTTGCCATTGAAGGCTTGGGAACCTTAGCAGAGGTGTAGCTGCCATGATTTTAAACAAGCTCTCTTGATAATGCCCCGCATAAACATCAATGGCACTCATTGCGCAGAACACATAAATAGTTCCACGAGGGTTTACGTCTCCTCAGGAGGCAGATAAGATCTGCTGAAAGGCAGTGGCAAAAAAACTAGATCTGCATCGGATTTAACTTGTTTCCAGGCACACTATTTGCACTATCGTGCCCAGATTACTTAAAAAAAAAAAAAACAACTAAAGTTTATTTTGCCTCCATAAATAAGACATCCACTAATCCTGGTCAGGCCATCTTTTTCTATTAATCAACTTTCCTCTCAAGCAAATTAATCAAAAGCAGGCCTGGTTCGCTCCTTCATTGGTAATGCTCGTCACTTCTCAGATAGGATTTCTGGAATTCTATGCACTCTTACTTACCAAAACCCATGGTTTTCATCCCCAGCCCATGCAGATTCAATTTTACTTAACCTTACACACACCTGGTTGAGCTTTACATCTTTTGTGTTGGACAATCTTTCTCATATATTACGATCTATGCATAAAACTACCTGTTAGATCCTATACTCTCATCTTGGTTGATGGAACAGTCTCTAGGATTCCTACCTGGCATGTTAACAATTGTAAACACCAGTCTTTTATCCGGTCTTGTTCTGAGGGCCTGGAAAGAGACAGTGCTTAGACCTATTACAAAAGATCCCAAGGGATATCTCAGTGAACCTAAGAATTATAGACCTACTTCCAAATAGCCTTTCATCTTCAAAGTTACCGTAAGATGTCTTTATAATCAGCTCTCTGATCATCTTGAGCAAGTAGATGCTTTACATCCTTGGCGATCAGGCTTCCACCCGCAGCATAGTACAGAAACCATTATGGCGGCTGTAGTAAATATCTACAGAGCATGGGATCAAGACAAGCTAGTCTTGGCTATTTCATTAGATCTGTCCGCTGCCTTTGATCTTGTGGACCATGGGCGATTAACTCTGCTATATGAGACAGGTCTTCGGGGCTTGGTATTATCTTGGTTTCAATCGTTTCTTCAAGACTGTTCTTTCAAAGTTCACATACAAGACTCCCTTTCGGTATCGCATAACCTGTTAGGATGGATCCTTGAGGGACCCCACATATCGCCCATGTTCTCTGGGGACAAGCAGGAAGTCGGTGCTCGCATATGGGTGACGTCTGCGCTGACGGAGCTCGTGTGGAAGCATCTCCCCAGCTTTCAAAGAAAGCCTTTGGGAGTCGCACCACGCATGTGAGGTCCCTTTTCTACACAAGGGTGCCATCTTGCCTCTGTCTCCTTTTTTTCCATGGAGCCCACCAGATGTCTGTCCCGTTTCCCCAGAAAAGGGTTTGTTTTTTTGTCTTAAAACTACCATCTTCTAGTAGACATACCGGCTCCTTTTTCTTTCCCTGAGCCAGCTCGCCTTACTGTCGCTCCTCGGGTTCATTTTTGCTTTTTCTCAAGGTTTTCCTCGACCAGCGCTTCACACCCTTTTTTTAACTTGGAGGCCTCGGACTCCTGCCTGGGTTACAGGGCTACCTTTTTCCCCCATGGCCTCAGCAGTTTTAAAAGTGTGATGAGTGCAGTAAGATGTCCTTCACCGACCCACATGACTGCTGCCTCGGCCCAGACCATGACTTGGACTGCGAGCTTTGCAAGTCCATGTCAAGAAAGGCCATCAAGAGCCATCAACAGCAGCAGTGTCTCTTCCATGGAGCCCAACGGGTGTAGTCCTCTACTTCCCTGGAAAAAGTTCTTGAAAAGTTCTTAAAATCTTTCAAATTATACGGTTTGCATACAGGTTCCCTTCCCGCCTCGAGCCGGCACCCTCGTTGCCATCCTCTGTTCTTACTTACTTTTTTCCTTGAGGTTCCTCCTTGACCGGCCTTCGTGCCATTTTTCGCCTGGGGGTTGTCGACCCCAGCCGGGTGCCCCCCCCCCCCCCATGACTCCCAGGGGGTTCAAGAAATGCGACCACTCCAGTTGGACTATTTCAGTTACCAACACCTATGACTGCTGCCTGGGCCCCGGACCACGACAACTCCACCTGCGACTAGTGCCAGGCTATGACCCCCAGATCAAACAGAAAGCAGCCGGAGTTGCAGGGGAAGCTGTTCCCGAGATCTGACTCTGCCCCAGCTTCCCTATCGCCAAGCCCCACAGCCAGCACTTCCTGTGAGGTCCGGTCATCCTCGGAGTCCCACAGCAGTGGCTCCTCCAGTGCAGCCCCAGACTCTCCAAAGAAAAAAGTACCAAAGACTGCCGAGGTGCCTTAGATGAAACCTGGCAAAGTCCCGTGGTAGGACTCTGGTGACTCTGAACAGTGCCCTCTGAAAGTCTCCAGACAGGAATCCTTGGTTGGTAGAGACTGCGCCAGGACCTGTGAGCCCATAGTCGTCCTTGAGGATGCACTCTCCAGAGTGCCGGCATCAGACACGAGGCCCTCTGTGTCCACGCTGATAGCTGCAGAACCATCGGGCCTTGAGTCCCGAATGGCAGCCATGGAGCAGAGTATCTCCTCCAGCCTGGCCTTGCAGCAGGCGTTGATGTCTTTCTAGCTTTCCAACATCATTGGCCCCAACACCCAACCCCCTGACCTCAGGGGAGCCCCAGGTGTCTAGGTGGGCATAGAGCGCCATTGACCTCAGGTAAGTCCTCTGCGTCGATCGAGGACTCTGTCACGCTCCTCAGGAATCCGGTTCTCTGGCAAGTTTTTGGGAGTCTGACACCTCCCCCCCACACACACATCCTCTGGAGGAGCCCTCCGGTTCCTTGGGGTTACCCCTGAGGCAGATTCCTAGACACCCTCGGGACCCGAATGGGGAAACAGAGGACGAGGCCTCTCCGGAGACTTCCGGGCACAGAGATGTCTCCTCTGAGCCATCTCCCCCAGAGCCTCAGCACCGCTTCCTGCCTGAGGATGTAGCCTTTCACAACTTCGTCAGAGACATGGTCCGGGCTCTTTCGGTGCAGACTGAATCAGAGGATTCACGCACCGAAGAAATCGAGATCCTGCAATATCAGTCTCCTCCCAAAGAGACTCACAGTGCCAGTTCCACCCATCCTTGAGAGGCTACTCCTTAGATTGTGGGAGATCTTGGCCTCTGTGCCAGTGGTCAGTTGGCGCCTGGACGCTACTACATTCAGAAGGGCCCCTGGGTTCCATAAGCCACAACTCCCCCACAGCGCCATGGTGGTGGAGTCCTCGATGCAGAAACTGAAGAGCCAGAAAACCTACTCTTTAGTTCTCTCCCCCCCTCCCCCCCAGGGAGGCTGGGACCCTTGACACCCTGGGCCGCAAGTGTTTTATCAGGGCACCATGCTCGGGTGCCGGATACAGGCGTACAAACTGTACATGGGAATGTACCTAAAAGGCCTGATTCAGGAGCTTTCAGGGTTCTCGGCAGGCCTCTCCGGGGAACTCCTGCAGAGGTTTGGAAGCAAAAACACGAAATAAAGACTTTTTCAAGTACATTCGTAGCAAAAGGCCTGTGAGAGTCAGTTGGACCATTAGATGATAGAGGGGTAAAAGGGGCAGTAAGAGGAGACAAGGCTATAGCAGAGAGACTGAATGATTTCTTTGCTTCGGTCTTTACTGAGGAAGATGTAGGGATGTTACCCAAGACTGAAGTGGTATTTAAAGGTGATACTGCAGAGGAATTGAGAGAAATATCGCTACACCGGGAAGATATATTACAGCTATTTGATAAACTGAATAGTAGCAAATCACCTGGACTGGATGGTATACATCCCAGAGTGTTGAAAGAACTGAAATATGAAATTGCAGACCTGCTATTGGTAATCTGTGAACTTTCATTAAAATCATCTGTAATACCTGAAGATTGGAGGGTCGCCAACGTAACACCAATTTTTAAAAAGGGTTCCAGGGGTGACCCGGGAAATTACAGACCGGTGAGCCTGACGTCAGTACCAGGGAAAATGGTAGAAACCATCATAAAGAACAAAATTACACAGCATGTAGATAGTCATGGCCTAATGGGAGACAGCCAACATGGCTTTAGACAAGGAAGATCTTGTCTTACTAATCTGATATGTTTTTTTGAAGGTGTGCATAAACAGGTAGACAAAGGTGAGTCGGTTGATATAGTGTATCTGGACTTTCAGAAAGCTTTTGACAAAGTCCCCCATCAGAGACTTTTTGGCGAAGCTAAAAAGTCATGGGATAGGAGGCAGTGTACTATTGTGGATCGGGAACTGGTTAAAAGAGAAAGCAGAGGGTAGGGCTAAATGGCCAATATTCCCAATGGAAAGAGGTGAATAGTGGAGTACCCCAGGGATCTGTACTGGGTCCGCTACTTTTTGACGTTCATAAATGACCTGGAAAAGGGAATAACTAGTGAGGTTATCAAATTTGCAGATGACACAAAACTGTTTAAGGTTGTTAAAACCCAAGAGGATTGTGGAAAACTGCAGGAGGATCTGGATAAATTGGAAGACTGGGCATCCAAATGGCAGATGAAATTTAATGTGGACAAGTGCAAAGTTATGCACCTAGGAAAGAACAACCCACACTATAGTTACACGATGCAAGGCTCCACATTAGAAACCACCACCCAGGAAAAAGATTTAGGCGTCATCGTGGATAACATGTTAAAACCCTCTGCCCAGTGTGCAGCGGCAGTCAAGAAAGCAAATAGAATGCTAGGTATCATAAGGAAAGGGATGGAGAATAAAACAAAGGATATTATAATGCCTCTGTATCGCTCCATGGTACGACTGCACCTTGAATATTGTGTGCAATTCTGGTCGCCGTATCTTAAAAAGGACATAGCGTTAGAAAAAGTACAGAGAAGAGCCACCAAATTGGTGAAGGGGATGGAAGGCTACTCCTATGAAGAGAGGCTAAAAAGGTTAGGGCTCTTTAACCTGGAAAAGAGACGGCTGAGGGGAGATATGATAGAGGTCTATAAATTAATGAATGGAGTGGAACGGATAAACGTGGATCAATTGTTTACGCTATCAGAATATAGAAAGACTAGGGGACATGTAATGAAGCTACAGGGTAAACTATTTAAGACAAATAAGAGAAAATATTTTTTCACTCAACGTGTAATCAAACTCTGGAATCTGTTACCGGAGGATGTAGTAAGGGCTGTTAGTATAGCTGGGTTTAAAAAAGGTTTGGACAAGTTCCTGGAGGAAAGGTCCATAAACCACTATTAAAAAGGGACCCAGGATATCAATGCTTGACCCAGTACAAGCATTGTGGAACCTGTGTCCTTTGGGGATATTGCTAGGTACGTATGACCTAGATTGGCCACTGTAGGAAACAGGATACTGGGCTTGATGGACCTCGGTCTGACCCAGTATGGCATGTCTTATGTTCTTAGGTTCCAGTCCCTGGCAGTGGGCATCTGGGACTGTTCCAAATTCCTCTCTAGGGACGCCTACGATGGGTTAGAGTTTGTGGCCAGGGTGGCAGCCGCCGGCATTTACACCTGGCCACTAGGCATGGTTACAAACCTCTGACCTTTGAGTAGTGGGTTCAAGAAAAGCTGCTGCATGGGCTCCTATTCCCTCTGTCATGAGGCAGTAGCCCTCCACTCTTACAGTGCGCAGCAGCATGCTCCTGAGAGTGGTGTACATGCTGGCCCAGGACAGCCTCCTGGTGGACAAGTTCAGCAGGATCCTTCGCCCACACGAATGGCTCCTGGATCTCTGGGTGGCACAGAGGCTCTTATGCCTCTGGGGCAGACCTTGGCTGGATCTGTTTACTTCCCCAGACAGTGCACAGCTACCCAGATTCTGCTCAACTCGGCCACACCACAGAAGGGTGGCAGCGGATGCTTTCCTCATCTCATGGTCGAGGGGCCTGCTTTATGAATTCTCACCAACCCCCCCCCCCCCCCCCCCCCCCCCAGCCAGGTGCCTGTTCAAGATCCAGAGTGACCATGCTGCAGTAATCCCAGGTTCCCCCTGCTGCTTTCCTGTCAGTGGCACCCCTGGTGGCACTGGGCCATCAATCGGATCTTCTTTCGCAGGAGGGGGGCTCCCTTTTCCACCCCAGCTGGGATCCCTGATGTTAACTACATGGATGCTGAAAGAGTAGCACTGTCCCCCTTCAATCTCACAGACGAAGTGCAAGAGATCCTCCTGGCCTCCCAGAAACCTTCCACCAGAAGGGCATATATGCCTTCAAATGGAGGAGAGTCTCATACTGCAGTACCTGCTGCATCTCTCCCCCTCGGAGTTGAAATCTAATTTGGTCAGGGTGCCATAACAGCTAACCATTGGGAAACCAGAGACTGGCTTGAGAGGGATTCAGCCCCTGGTTTCCAGGTTCCTCAGAGGCTGCTTGCTATCAAAGCAATCTGCAGGCTCTGGTGGCGGATCCCCCTTATATTAGTTTCTATACGAACAGGATTGTGCTTTGCACTCATCCCAAGTTCCTCCCGAAGGTGGTATCTGCTTTCCTTCTCAATCAGGAGATGGTCCTCCCCACCTCTTTCTCCCACCCCCTCCACAAGGTGTATAACAAAATAGCTTTTATACACCTTGCTTTTGACTGGTGCCTCCTCGCAAAAAGGGCCAGGACTGGTACTCCATTTATTTTGTTGTCCCAAAGGACATTTTTCTTTGATCTCAAGGCAAGTCTATTCTTGCCTCGGAGTCTGCAGTCCATTATTCAAGTGGATCGGGAAGAGGGGAGTTTCTGATGTCTCGGGACTTCTCCAAAGTGTACTTTAAATGTTTTCATCAAAGCTGTTAAGCAGAGATTTCAGTGTTTCACCATTCTGGGCAACTATTCCCAGAACCTTCTCATCTGGGCCAAGTTGGAGCAGGATTATAATGCCACAATAGCCCAGGTAGTGCAGGTCCTGGAGAGCTGATGCTAGGTGGTCAACCATGCCAAGATGCATCTAGAACCTTCACAGTCCTTGAGCTATCTTGGGGTGTGTTTCAACATCATTTGGGCAAGTTACTCTTGACAACCGAAAGGAGGGACAAATCTTGCCCTAACTCATGGCGTTCCAAACTCAAGCATCTCAGTATGTGGGATTATTTGCAGCTCCTCCGGTCTATGGCAGCCTCCCTGGGTCTTGTTCTGTGGGCAGGGGTACACATGCTTCTGCTGCAAAGAGCTCTGGTGCTTTCGAATCTTAACTCACCTGATCTCCTTGTTTGTTTACCTTTCCCCCTTGTTCTATCCCTGTCTACACTTTGTGTTGTCTGTCTTGACTAGATTGTAAGCTCTGATGAGCAGGAACTGTCTCTTACATGTCTGTGCAGCGCTGCGTACAACTTGTAGCGCTATACGAATGCTCAGTAGTAGTAGTGTCTGCCAGCCTTTTGAGTTGAGAAACCTACTGCTTGGGTTAGGGTCAGTGGGTTCCTCATAAGTTAGCCTGGCCGATCAACAGGCTGTGTATGTTAGTCAGCAGGGGCTCACAAAGAGCGAGATGATTGTCTATAAGATGCTCTTGCTGTTTTCACTGGACAGCCTGTCACCTGGTGGCAATCTGGGATCAGCACATTGCAAGAGTTGAACCTAGAGGCAGACTTTCCCAACCATTACACTCTTAATCCTGGGGGGTGAGAGCTGTGATCAGTGGCCTTTTAGCCTGTTGCCATCTCTGGATTTGGGGGAGATATGGGCAAATGGAGTCTTTATCTTTATTTAAAACTTGATAGACCGCCAGGACCAGCAGGCATGCAGCGGTTTACATTAAAACAGGAGGCTGCGGAGAAAAGGAAACAGAAAGGAACGCCATTTAATGATAGGAAAGGGACAGCGTCAGAGGAAACAATAAAATACAGCAGGAAAGGGAGAGATACCATTAATCATTGGAAAGAGGAGGGGAGGGAGGAAGATCAAAGGCTATGCAGAAAAGATGGGTCTTTAGCTTAGCTTTGAAAGAAGGATAAAGTTCCAGGCGAAGTGTAGGCGGCAGAGTTCCATAGACGGGGACCAATGAAGAAAAAGGCAGCAGAACGTGTAGATTCAAGGTGAGCCTGGGGAGGGGACGAGAGGAATAACCGGTCAGCGTGGACAGACCTAAGGGTTCTTGAGGGGCAGTGAAAATGGACTAAGTCTGAGAGATAGCGTGGGACACCGGTATGGAGGGATCTGTGCACAAAAGTAAGGATCTTGTATTGGATTAGAAAAGGAATAGGCAGCCAGTGTAAGCGAATAAGAAGGGGGGTGACGTGAGCGAATCGGGAGGTGTGAGTCAAGAGACGAGCAGCTGTGTGGTGAACCAGTTGAAGCCTGCGAAGTTGAGTAAGAGGAAGCCCGGCTAAAGATGCATTGCAGTAGTCTAAACGAGAAACGACGAGAGAGAAGCAGTGTAGTCAGAGAAGAGGGGGAGAGAAGAGAGCAAACAGCGCGGAGTTGCCTCAATGTACAGAAGGAACGTTGAACAATGGAAGAAATGTGGTCTTTGAATGTTAGGGCGGAATCCAAGGTGACACCAAGATAACGTAGTGAAGAAACAAGGGGAATGGGATCAGCAGAGAGAGAGGGGATGGGGGGGGGGGGGGCAGGAGCACAGCAGTAAACCAAATAGCCAAAGTTTTTGACAAATTGACATGAAGGAAGTTTTCTGAGTCCTTCAGTTAGAGAAGGGAATTGGCGTCCGGCAGCTTGAATGCACTCATGGAGCTGTGGCCCCACTGGGGTCTCTTATATGTGTTTTCATAGTGGATTCTGATAGGCTGTGTCCTGCAGATAATAAAATATCTGGGGCTGCTGATTTTGGTGGCTCCGAATTGGCCTCTGTGGCCCTGGTATGCGGATCTAGATCAGTTGCTTGTTGGGGGGTCCTCTTACCTTCTGAGGGGGTGGGGCTGCTTTCTTCTGGGGCCCAGTCTCATGGATGAGCCACAGTCTGTTCTTGCTTAAGGCTTGGCCCTTGAGAGGCACCAGGGTATTCAAGCACAGCACAATTCTGGCTTAATGTCAGATTTGGTGCCTGTTTAAGGTGTGATGTCCTGAATGGGAGGTTTCTCTTTGAGTCAATCTGCCATGCCTCTTAGCCTTCCTTTGGAGAAGGGCCTCTCATTGAATTCTTAAAAGTTTAAATTGCTGCATTGGCCTGTTTGAGGACATCCTTTAGTTTTTGTAGCCAAATGTCTCAACAGTTTCTCCAGGGGGTTAAGCATCTGCAGCATCCTTTTTGGATCATGGTTCCACCCTGTGATTTGGCTCTAATGCTTCGGGCCTTAATGGGCCCTTCCTTTTGAGCCATTGTGGTAGTCCACATGGAAAGATATTTCCCCAAAGGCCTTTTTGGTGGCAATTTGGCTGCTCATATTTTGGAGCTGCTGACTGTCCTAATAGGATCCATGTTTGACCACCTTGGCAGAGAAAAAAGCTTTGGCAGATTCATTGTCAATAAGGTGGCTTTTTTCGGCGGCGTTGTCTGTCATCATTGAAGATAAGCCAAAAACATTTAGATGTCTACAACATTTTGCTTTGTAATCAATTCTGCAAGTCAGATAGGTTCTTTGTCTTTATTTAGTGCCTTTCTAAGGAGGCAGTCTTCAAGGCCACCCTGAGCTGTTGAATTGAGGAGAGAATCCTTTTTGCATTCCAAAAAGGCAGACTGGTTCCCAGGGCTTGCATGCTTGCCCTGCTATGGCGCAGGAGTCATTTTGTGCAGAGTCTAGGGTGGTGTCCCCAGTGGCTATCTCTAGTGTGGGGGTGTGGTTGGAACAGAGTCCTTTTTGTCAAGCATTTATTGCTTGAATCTCAGGCCAGATTGGATGCAGCCTTTGGTTCTAAGATTCTAAGAGAAGCTTTGTCTTCTTGTGCCTGAGTCATAGATTTGGTACTTCCCACTTGTTCGGACTGGTCTAGCAGGATGTACTAGAAGGTGAAACTTTACTTCTAATTTCCTTTCTTGAAATCTGCATATAGCTCAGATGCTATACTGTAAAAAGACCACACTGTGCTAACGTATACAGCTAGAAGGAAAGAAGTCAAATGTCAAAATGCAGAAACTCACAAGGAAAAGCTCAAATGTTATAATGTATAAAGTTACAAGGAAAAAGGTTCAAATGTCATAATGTATAAAGTTATATTGTGCGAGGCCAAATGTATATTGTATGAAGTTATAACGTGTAAGGCCAAATGTTATATATAAGTTATAATGTTCAAGGTTAGATGTTATAATGTAAAGTTACAAATAGTTTTTGTAACATGTTAAGTTTTATGTAACCACCCCTGATCTCTGGAAGGGGCGGTATAGAAAAACACAATAAATAAATAAAATCCTGCTAGAAAGTGCAGGACCTGCCCCATGAAAGTCCACTGCTGTCTCCGGTTTGCCATTTTTCAAGTGTGGTATATACAGTTCTTGAGTGACGGGTGTTTGGCCCTATCTTCTAAAGGTTTTGGCTTGGTCTTCCTGGGGTTGGTCAGGGTGGTGGTTTGATTGTTGTCATAACCATTGCTCCTAGTTTCTAACCTGCTCTTTTGTTAGGTTTGTCTGTCTTGCATAGATTGTGAGCTCTTTTGAGCAGGGACTGTCTTAAATGTATGTATACAGTGCCTCATGTGCCTTTCCTTATTGTCCCTCCAGTCCAGTCTCGCACCTCTTGGTAGTGTACCTCTTCCAGCAGCTTGGAGACTGAACATGTCATCTTTTTGATGACACCTAGTTTACATATACAGCTGGCACTGCCTACCAGTCCCAGTATTCTCAGTCTCCAAGCAGCTGGAGGAGGTAGTGAGCCAGGGTGCTGGACTCGCTGAAGGGACAATTAAGGAGATAGGTTTAGTTAGTTTGCTTTTTATTTCCCCTATTAATGTGCAGGTTTCTTTGTTCCTTCTGGTTTTTTTTTGTTTTTTTTTTACTTCTGCCTTTAAAAACAGAGAACCTGGGGGACAACAGGGCTGAGGGGAGGATATTCCTTCTTCCCCCTCTCCCCCCAGGATTTTGGGGGCAGGGGTGGTGTTATGTGGGGGCCTTCCTCAGTCAGAGACTTCTAGCAGCTCCTGAACCCGTTATCGGGTGAGGAGCCGCCGTGAGGGCTGCAGTTGATTGACAGGCATGAAAGCTGGCAGTCCCGAGTCATCCCACTCTGCGCCAAAGCCGGGAAGGAAGGCTGAGCGTGAGGTGTAGAAAAGCCACATGGCAAAGAGGCTCCATGGTAAGTGTGTTTGGGGGGGACAGGGGACAGCAGGAATCCCTAGCAACCGCCAGAACACGAAGAGACAGAGCGGCCTGCAGCCGCATGTTTGGGAGCCTGCAGCGGTGCAGGAAACTCCCCCCGCTGCATTTAGCTGCGATTTCTTCTTATTCAGGCCCGCATGTGTGTTAACCCCCTGTGTGTTTTGGGTGCCTGGGAGAGGCAGCCACCGGAGAATAAAACAGGCCAGAGCAGCTGCTTCCTAGGAGGCCATTTGCAATTTCTTTTTAATTTCAGTTTCAGTTAATTAGATTTCGGTAAATTGTGTTTGTTTTGTTTTATTTTAGTTCAAGCACTCTAATGCTCTGTGCCTGAGCCCATGGAGGTGCTCTATGCTAGTGATCCTTTTACGTACCTGGATGCAGGTTGAGGGTGTTCCTGGGGAGTGCCCCCAGACCTTCCCATCATACTGGCTAGACCGCAGTGCCTGGTATAGGATGGTATCAAGGGGGGTGAACCCCACTTAATCCTTGTGTTATATAGCGCAAAACGTATTCAGTGCACAGTGACTTGATGCAGACCTATGGGAAAAGCCTAACTAGAAATGCCATTGTTGCTGGGTAGATTTCAGAGTGCTGTTGTGCCTGGTCAGGTGATGTAAGTGGAGTTCTTCAAAGTCTTGATTGGGGGGTCAAGCTGGCCAAGAGTCAGTTACGGCCAGCCCAGGAGCTAGAGTATTTGGGAGCGTGCTTTGATACCCGTGTGGGAGTTTTCCTGCTGAATCGCTGGGCGCAGCAGCTACTACAGTGGATACGGCAGTTCCTGAAGATGGCAAGGCCATCAGCGTGGCATTATCTGCAGGTTCTGGGGACCATGGCAGACACACTCAAGCTAGTCCCATGGTCAAGGGTGCACATGCAACTCTGCAGAGGGCTCTGCTCTGTCGATGGTCCCATCAGAGTCCTCCCCCCCCCCCCCCCCCAAATACTCCCTTGCCTGTGGAGCGCTAAGAAAGCCCTCAGTTGGTGGCTGCATGTGGGGAGCCTGGAAGGAGTCCCCGGTGTGGGTGCCACTGATGACCGATGTCAGCCTATCAGGTTGGGGAGCCCATTGCGAAGAATGCTTTGTTTAGGGACAGGAGTCGCAGGATGCCCTGTGGTCGATCAACAGGCTCGAGATGCGAACAGTGACCTTGGCGCTAGAAAGTTTTGAGCCATGGTTGCAGGCAAGGTGGTCCAAGTCCTCTCCGACAATGTGACCACGGTGGCTTATATCAACCGGCAAGGAGACACGGGCAGTGCAGTCCTGGGGGAGGATGCCAAAGGGCTGTTCGATTGGGCAGAGATTTGTCTCCAGGCGTTATCGGTGGCGCATAGCAGACTACCTCAGCTGAGTGCGTGTGGACCCCGGAGAGTGGCATCTCAATCGGGTGGTGGTCGAGCAAGTGGTCTGCCGATGGGGCACACCGGTCATGGACCTAATGGCAATGTTTGGGTCGGCCAAGGCCTGCCGGTTTTTCAGCAGAAGGAGAGGATGTCAGAGGGCCTGGATGCTCTAATTCAGCAGTGGTCCGAAGAGGGTTTCCTCTGTTTTTCCCCCGTGGGCTTTATAGACCGATTAGTGCAACGGATAGAGGTGCACTGGGGATTTGTAATTCTGGTGGCACCAGACTGGCCGAGGTGCCGGTGGTATGCTGACCTGATTCGGCTACTGCTCGGGATTGACTGTGGTGGCTTCCGGTTTGGAAGGACCTCAATGCAGGGGTCCTCTTCGCATGCCCCAGGTGGATCAATTTTTGCTTACAGCATTGCTCTTGAAAGGGCGAGGTTGAAGAGAGGATATTCAGGCTCAGGGATAGCGACCTTGCTACAGGCCCAGAGGAAGTCTACGAACCTGGTGTGTATCTGCGTAGGGCATATCTTTGAATCGTGGTGTGGAGAGAGGCAGGCACACCCTTTCATTGCCTCCGTCCGGGACATCTTGGCGTTCTTGCAATCCGGTTTTGATAAGGGTCTAGTTGCCAGTTCCTTGAGGGTGCAACTGGCGGTGGTTTCTGATTATGATGGGAAAGTCCACGGGGTGCCATTGAGTACACACCCAGATGTGCTGAGCTTTCTAGGGGCCGTGACCCACCTCTGTCTGCCAAAGAGGGTGGTGGTACCGCCTTGGGATCTCAATCTGGAGCCGACGGCGCTGTCTGGGGAACCCTTTGAGCCATTGAGTCTATCTTCCTTGAAGGATTTGACTCTGAAAATGGTATTCCTGGTGGTGATTTGCCCGGCACGCAGTATTTTGAAGCTTCGGACCCTGTCATGCCAGGAGCCATTCTTTTCCTTCTCCAAGGAGAAGGTGGTTCTGCGCCCGGTACCTTCATTGCGCCCGGTACCATCCAAGTTTATACTCCTGTTATATGTAATACCGAACAGCCTGTTGTTCTGGTCTTTGTGTTCATCTGTAAACCGCGCTGATTATAAATAGTGCGGTATATAAAAAACTTAAATAAAATAAATAAAAAATTGTTGCCCAAGGTGGTGTCAGCATTTCATGTAAATCAGGCCGTTTTCCTTACCGGCTCTGGCGAACGCAGATGTTGTCGAGAGCGGATATGGGCCCTGCCACTCCACAGCTGTGCCTCCTGGATGGCAGAGTCTGGTGGAGACTTACCACCGGAACCTTTCCCTTCTCCTGGAAGCACGCCCTAATCCGCCCACTACTTAAGAAACCTTCTCTTGACCCTCTGGACCCCAACAACTATCGCCCAGTCTCTAACCTTCCTTTTCTTTCTAAACTCCTCGAAAAAGTCGTCTTTGCCCAACTTTCTCACCAACTTGACTCCACCAATTTCCTTCACACCCGCCAATCCGGCTTCCGCTCTGGGCACAGCGTTGAAACCATCCTTCTTGCTTTCACCAATGCACTGCATGTAGCTCACAACCGTGGTGAAATCTCGGTGGCGGTAGCCCTTGATCTTTCTGCTGCGTTCGACCTGGTAGATCACTCTCTCCTCCTGTCCCGACTGCACGATGTTGGCCTATGCAGCACTGTCTTTCGGTGGTTCCACTCCTTTCTTTTCTCCTGATCTGGTGCTGTTCTTTCATCCTCCCCATCCTGCCCTTCCTCTGATTCCTTTCTCCTACCCTGTGGGGTCCCCCAAGGTTCTGTACTGGCCCCTCTCCTCTTCAATCTTTTCTTAACCCCTCTCACACTACTTATACAACAATTTGGAATTTCAGTTTTCTACTATGCGGACGACATTCTTCTTCTATTCCACACCTCCCCTGCTTGCCCCGACCTTGCCCCGCTCAACTCCTGCCTGGCTGCTGTCTCTGATTGGATGACTCAAAACTGTCTGTACCTCAACCTCTCAAACTACGGCTATTTGGTTTCCACACGGTCATCAGCCCCCTTCCATTGCCCCTTCTTTCCCTGGTACTCCTATCTCACTGGTTTCCACTTTTCGTTATCTCAGGGTGCTTTTCAACTCGGATCTTTCTTTCTCTGCCCATGTTTCTCATATCTCCAAAACCTCCTTTTTCTACCTTCGACAAATTCGTGCTATTCGCCCCTTCCTCTCTCCCTCCACTCTTGCCACCCTGTTGCTGGCCCTTGTCATCTCCCGTATCGACTTCTCTAATTCTATTCTCTCTGGCATCTCTAAATTGCAACTATCACGACTTCAGAGAATCCAGAACACCGCCGCTCGACTCATGTCTTACTCCTCCCCTAGAGACCGCGTCACTCCCCTTCTTTTCCGTCTTCACTGGCTTCCCATATCCTTTCGTATCCATTTCAAACTTCTCACACTTGTTCACAAAGTACTTCATACCACCACACCACAATACCTGGCTGACCTAATTCACTTTCATACCCCCAGGCACACCCCCCGCTCCTTTCATCTCAACCGCCTCACACTGCCTCCCCCCTCGCTTGCTCACCTCCAATCCACCCGCTCCTCAGCCTTCTTTTTCATAGGTCCTGCTCTCTGGAATTCCCTTCCCTCTGCTCTCCGCCTGGAGCCTCATCACCCCACCTTTAAACATGCTCTGAAGACCCACCTCTTTTCCCTTGCTTTCAATCCCCCTCCCTCCTAGCCTTCACCTCTTCCCTGTGCTGCCTGTCCCTCTCTCGCTCTCGTTTCTCTATCCTTTATTAAATTGTAATTTCCTTTTCTTTTTCCGGCCTTGTGCCTTGCTGTAATGAAGATTTTATTGTAAACTGCTCTGCTTATTACTGAAGGGCGGTCAAGCAAGTAAATAAACATAAACATAGACATGCAATGAAGCTACAGGGTAAACTATTTAAGACAAATATGAGAAAATATTTTTTCATTCAACGTGTAATCAAACTCTGGAATTTGTTACCGGAGGATGTAGTAAAGGCTGTTAGTGTAGCTGGGTTTAAAAAAGATTTGGACAATTTCCTGGAGGAACCGTCCATAAACCATTATTAAAAAGGGACCCAGGATATCAATGCTTGACCCAGTACAAGCATTGTGGAACCTGTGTCTTTTGGGGAAACTGCTAGGTACATATGACCTAGATTGGCCACTGTTGGAAACAGGATACTGGGCTTGATGGACCTTGGTCTGACCCAGTATGGCATATCTTATGTTCTTATGTAAAAGGGCATCATCCTTTCGGAGATCGGACTGTCTGTTGGTTCTGTTTGGCGGGCCGCGCAAAAGTGAGGTGGCAGCTAAGGTCTCCATTTCCAGATGGATCAGGGAGGCAATCAAGTCAGCATAAATCTTGAAGGGTAAAGCAGTGCCGGCGGGGTTGCGAACGCATTCCACGAGGGCTCAGGCAGCCTCGTGGGCAGAGTATAGTTTAGTTCCGCCGATGGAAATCTGTAGGGTGGCATACTTTCTCTGAGCATTTTTTGCTTGGATGTCCAGGTGGCAAGGAATGCTAGCTTCGGATCGGCAGTGCTTAAACTAACGGGAAGGACCAGCACAAACAGCTTGAACTGCTCTGATACATCCCAGAGGTGCAGGACTGGACTGGAGGGACGATAAGGAAAGAGAAATTGGTTGAGGAAGTGGCCGGGGGAGCTGGGGAGGGGTGTGTAATCAGCCTTCGGGGAGGCGGGGGAGGTGGACCAGAAGAGCTGTCTGTTGCTTGCTCGCTCCCCACTTGTTGGAGTTGTTCGGGTGCTCAACAGGTAGGCCTTCCCATCTTGGAGGCGGGGATGGGGTATCCTGCCCAGGGGATGGAGGAGAGTACTAGTTTGTTTAGACATAGAAGTGTTTGTTGTATGTTTAACTACTTATTTGTTGCTCCTCTGAGTCTGCTTTGTTAATAGGTACTGGGGCTGGTAGGCTGTGCCAGCTGCATGTACGCTAGTTTCATCAAAAAGATGACATGCTCAGTCTCCAAGCTGCTGGAAGGTGGGCAAAAAACATCTAAAGACCTAACCTTTTCACTGAGCACTACGACAACATATGAAGCGCACACAACAGTTCTTAAATCTCCACAAAACTGTCCCCTTCCTACAAGAAGACAACTAAGCTAAGAACCAATTTACTGTAAATGAAACGTTGTAACCAGTTATCTCCAGGAACAAGCAGGAATGTAGTCTTCACATATGGGTATCGTCGGTACCGACGGAGCCTGCGCAGGAACGCTCCCCAGCATCCAATAGGAACGCTTTTGGGAGCATCCCTCAGCACATGCGCGCTGCCTTCCCGCCTTTCTGACTGTCCCTCTTCAGTTCTTCGTTTTCTGCGGAGCCGACAGAACCCGTACCCTGTCACCGCAGAAAATTCTCTCTTTAAAATTGTTTTCTTGTGGTCGCGTTTGCCTCCGCACGACTCCTACCGGTACCGCCGGTTCTTTTCTTTTTTTCAAAAATTTTATACTTTGAACTGTTTCTTTTCAGAAACTTTTCTTTTTTGGTGTTAGGCGCCATTTTGGGCATTAGGCCTCATATTCCTGAAACATGGAAAACCAACTAGTGGTTTTAAAAAATGTACTAAGTGTGACGGTACCATTTCCGTCACTGACACCCATGATTGGTGTCTTTAAATGTTTAGGGCCTGAACATTCTCCATCTGAATGTCTCTCCTGTATGGGGATGACTGAGAGGAAGACAGAACCGGGCTGCAAAGCTCGGTACTCTTTTCTTTGGATGCCAGATCCATTGCATCGACATCTTCAAGAGCCTCCTCTTCCTCCCATTGATCTCAGGTAACTAGACAAAAAAGCCAGTCCTCAAAGGGTAGCTCTCCTGCTAAGCATCGAGAGACCAATGGCATTGCCCTTGAGGGAACCACACTGGCAAAACAGCCCCGGCGGGAGGCTTCGGCTTCCAAAGCATCAATGGGGCTCCAGGATGTTCTTGAGGCCTCGATCTCGCAAGAACTACTGGTGCCATGCTCAGGGGTCCCGGCCGTTTTCATCGGTACCGGTACTGACACCCAAGCATCGGCAGTGTCGATAGACCAGAGCTTCCTCGCTCTCGAACGCAGCATTGCAGCTCTTCTCACAGCTGCAGTACCGTTGACACCTATGGTTCAACGGCACTGGTACAGACACCGGTACCAGTACCGACGGTACCGGCCCTAGTGGGAATTCTTCCCACGCCATCTTTGGCTGGAATTCACAGATCGGTACCGGATCAACTCGGTACCGACTTCGATCGATACGGGACCGTGCTTTGCATGAGTATTGTGGTCAGGAATACTTCAAATCCTCCGATTCTGAAGACTCTGACAATTCTGCTGGTACCAGAGGGTTTCTCCCGGAAGATCCCTCTTCTCCCCAATGCAGAATGTCCCCTCCAGAGGACATGTCTTTTCAGGATTTTATTTGTGATGTGGCCAAGGGCCTTTCAATCACGGTAGCTCCTGAACAGGAACCCAGAGCAAAGGAATTGGAAATTCTCCAATATCCTAAAGCTCCAAAGGAGGCAGCCACTCTGCCCATCCATGAAATTCTGCATAACTTGTTGTGCTCAGAATGTGAGAGACACCTCTGACTAAATCTCCTCATTCTAGGAGGCTTGATGCTATGTATCGAGTTCCACCATGTCCTGGATTTCGAAAGACTCAGCTGCCACACCATTCAATGGTGATGGAGTCAGCCATGCGTAGGATGAAAAGTGCAAAGAGGCATGCATCCAATCCCCCAGGTCGTGAATGCAGGACTCTGGACGCTTTTGGGAGCCAAACCTTTCAGGCTTCCATGCTTTCAGCTAGGATCAGTTCATATATACTATAAATGGGCATGTTCCTCAAAGAAGTTACAGGAGACTTGGAGCTTATGAGCCCACTTCTCCCAGATGACAAGAGACAAGACTTTCTTGCTCTAGTTAAGCATGCTCAAGATGTCTCCAAGTTTGTGAATCGTGCAGCCTTTGACTGCTTTGAATGCATCAGCAGAACCTCTGCTATTGCCATTGGCGCACGATGGATTGCCTGGCTACAGGCATCAGACTTGGAGACTTGGGTACAGGACAAGTTAGGCAACATTCCTTGCACGGGTAACGAGTTAGATGCTGACAGTAGCACTCTAGATAGATTGTCAAAATCTACAGCCACTCCAGCCAAAAAGAAGCCTTATAAAAAAACTTTCAGCAAAAAGAGGAAATTTTATCCTTCCTATACCCAGCAGAGTCAAACTCAGGGTCAGGTTGCCTAAAAGGGATAAACTAGACAGCAAAAGAAGTCAAAAGGCCTGAGAGCCCAACCAGCTCCGCAGGTTCAGCCCCCTCAAGGGCTTTGACTCCTTCCTAGAGAGCTTAGTCCCCAACCCCCCAATATCTCACGACAGATCACACAATTCACGATCACATCACCCCCATACTGTACCACCTACACTGGCTCCCAATCAGCTCCAGAATCCAATTCAAAGTACTTCTACACATATTTAACATAATACACAACCTATCAGCACACAGCCTACGCCTTCTCATAAAAACCAATGACAACAGGAGACCAAGAAGAAAAGGAACCTCAGACACCATCAGAACACCAAAAGAATTTGCTAAAACAAGGCTGGCCACATTAAGGAGGGCACTCTCCCTGGCAGCACCCGCTATATGGAACTCTCTCCCAGACCACATAAGATCAACCAAGAACCTCAAGGACTTCAGAAAACTTCTTAAGACTGATCTATTTACAGTACATTTCAAGGACCTCACATAAATTTTCTACCTCAAGACATTACAGGATCACGATCCTACCCTCAAGACATTACAGAATCTCAATCCTAGCACGCCTCTCAAACAGCCCCATTTTGTACATATGTATATAGTTCATTATGTAAATAGTTCACCGATATAATCTAACGCACTGCCCCACACACTACACTTCTCAGTTCTCACACTGCATGCTACAAACCACACTTTATTATTGATTTTGATTGATGTGCCACAGCGCCTTGATTTAACGATAAGGCGGTATACTAAATCCTTCTAAATAAATAAATAATAAAATAAATATCCCAGGCAGGTCATGCCACTTTGCCAACAGATGGCATCAGATAACAGCAGAAGATTGGACTCTGTCCATTGTAGGAGAGGGGTACAAGCTCCATTTTCACAGCATGCCCTCTCCTACAATTCTAAGGCAATTCAATTCTCAAACCTCCGCAGACAATCTGCTAGATCACGGGGTCTCAAAACTTCTTGCCCAAGGGGCAATAGAAGAGGTACCCATTCTTCAACGGGCTGCAGGGTTCTACTCCCCCTATTTTCTTATTCCAAAGAAAGCAGGAGGACACAGACCCATTCTAGACCTCAGAATTGAACAAATACCTGTTCTGAGAGAAGTTCAAAATGATTTCTCTTGGAACTCTTCTGCCATACCTTCAAAGCCAGGATTGGTTTTGCTCTCTAGACTTAAAGGATGCATTCACTCACATTCTGATCCATCCAAATCACAGGAAATTCTTACGATTCCTTTTCAAGAGAAAACATTTCCAGTACAGGGTTCTTCCCTTTGGTCTGGCTTCAGCTCCAAGGGTATTCATGAAATGCATGGCAGTAGTAGCTGCATTTCTACGAACCCTGGGGATATTCGTCTTCCCTTACTTAGACTGGCTCATTCGAGCCCCTACAGTTGCAGAGGCCAGCACTGCACTGTCTCGCACAATGCGAATCCTCCAATACTTGGGGTTGGGCGGGACAGGCTCTCTGTCGTTATGCAACGAAGCTTTATGACTGTAGGCCTCGCCAGAGAGTATCAAATTCACCTTCTAGTGGTATATCTTCCAGGTATTCAAAACCTTTGGGCAGACAAACTCAGTCGAGTACTGCTGCCTCACGAGTGGTCTCTCCACCTAGACCAGATGGCACTCCAGACATAGACCTCTTTGCAAGTCCATTGAATGCCAAACTTCCTCGGTTCTGCTCCAGGATTCCGGCTCAGAATTGTCAGGCAAGGGACGCCTTCCTCCTTCACTGAGGTCAGGACTTCCTTTATGCCTTCCCACCCATTCCCGTCATCCCTAAAACACTCTTCAAGCTTCAGAGAGACAGGGGTCGCATGATTCTCATAGCACCATGATGGCCATGCCAGGTGTGGTATCCCCTGCTTCTACATCTCTCTCAAGCTGCACCTCTGGAGTTAGAGCATGCTCCAGATCTCCTTTCCCAAGAGGACGGGATGCTATGGCACCCAAATCTCCAGTCCCTGCATCTCGTGGCCTGGTTGCTGAAGGCTTAGACCTCCAGGATTTCAACCTGTCCCAACAGGTAAAGGATATCCTTCAGGCTTCTAGAAAACTTTCCACAAGAAGATCTTATGCCTTCAAGTGGAAACGTTTTACTATATGGTGCTCCAAGAAGGGATTAAGCCCCCTTGTCATACCTTTAGAATCGATACTAGAGTATCTCCTTCACTTATAGAATTCTGGTCTAAAGACCAATTCGGTAAGACTCCATCTTAGTGCAATTGCAGCTTCTTATAAGCCTTTGAATGGACAACCAATTTCCTCTCCATCCGCTCATATCCAGATTTATGAGAGATCTTCTGTTAACCAAACCTCCCATTAAGCCACCACCGATGGCATGGGATCTAAATCTAGTTCTCAGGCAGCTCATGAAGCCGCCTTTTGAGCCTTTAGCCACTACAACCCTTAAGTTTTTGACCTGGAAGGTCATTTCCTAATTGCAATCACCTCTGCACGTCGCATTACTGAACTGCAAGCTTTAGTGGCTGATCCTCCTTATACTAGGTTTCATCATAAGGTTGTTCTTAGAACTCATCCACACTTTATGCCAAAGATGGTTTTGCCTTTTTATTTGAATCAATCAATTTATCTTCCTGTATTTTTTCCGAGGCCTCGCGCCTCTAATGCAGAAAGAAACCTTCATACTTTGGATTGTAAAAGAGCCTTAGCCTTTTACCTACAGAGAGCACAGCAACATAGAAAGTCCTCGCAACCTTTTATAGCTTTTGACTTGTCATTTGGGTCTTCCAGTCTCCAAAAGAACTTTATCCAAATGGATTGCCCAATGCATATCCTTTGCTTATGAGAGTAAGGGTCTTCCTCTTCAGGGCCACGTCACAGCTCATAACGTGAGAGCCATGGCAGCTTCCATGGCTAATCTCCACTCCATGTCTATCGATGACATTTGTTGAGCAGCCACTTGGGCTTCGGTACACACCTTCACAGCCCACTACTGCCTGGATAAAGCCTCCTGTCGGGATGCCTTCTTTGGCCAAGCTGCTGTTCAAAATCTCTTTCAGACCTAATTCAACTCCTGCCCACCAACCCTGGTGGAATGCCAGAGATCCATGGGAGGAAGGATGCCTACCTTTCTAGGGTGGCACCTTCCTGGGACTATCTCCCTGACATCTTCAGCTAGGGAGTCCCCATATGTGAAGACTACATTCCTGCTTGTGCCTGGAGATAGCGTAGTTACTCACCTGTAACAGGTGATCTCCGGGAACAGCAGGAATTTAGTCTTCACAACCCACCCACCTCCCCTAGGAGTTGTCTCTCTATCTCTGTCTCTTTCCTCTCTCCTTCTTTCTCTCTCCCTCTATCCTTTCACTCGGCTACAAACTTAACTGAAGAGGGACAGTTGGAAAGGCGGGAAGGCAGCGCGGATGTGCTGAGGGATGCTCCCAAAAGCGTTCCTATTGGATGCAGGGGAGCGTTCCCGCGCAGACTCCGTCGGTACTGACGATACCCATATGTGAAGACTAAATTCCTGCTGTTATAGGTGAGTAACTACACTAAATGTATTTATTTCTTTACACTGTTCCATGTAATACATGTTCTGTTTTAATGTAAGCCACTTTGTTATAACTGAAAAGCGGTATATAAAAAAAGGTTAAATAAAATATAGAAATATGCTGACAGAAAAAGACCACATGGCCTATCTAGTCTGTCCTTCCATATCAACAACTACAACAGTCTCCTTTTTTCCTTTAGAGATCCTCTGTGTTTGTCCCATGCTTTTTTTGAATTCAGTTACTGTCCTCATCTCTACCACCTCCATGGGGAGACTATTCCACAGATCCACCACTCTTTCCGTAAAGAAATATTTCTGCATATCGCTCCTGAATCTATCCCCCTTCACCCTCATCCCATGTCCCCTCGTAGCAGAACTTGCTTTCAATTGAAAGAGGCTCTCCCCTGAACATTTATGCCACGGAGGTATTTAAACATCTCAATCATATCGCCTCTATCCTGCCTTTCCTCTAAGGTGTACATATTAAGATCCTTAAGTCTGTCCTCGTATGCTTTATAATGAAGACCACTAACCATTTTAGTAGCCACCCTCTGCACCGACTCCATCCTGTTCACATCCTTTTGAAGGTGCGGTCTCCAGAATTGCACACTATACTCCAAATGAGGTTGCACCAAAGACTTATACAGAGGCACTATCACCTCCTATCTCCAGGAACAAGCAGGAATGAGTCTTCACATATGGATACGTCGGTTCCGACGGAGCCTGCGTGGGAACGCTTCCCAGCGTCCAATCAAAGAGCTTTTGGAAGCATTCCATCACGCCTGCGTGCTGCCTTCCCGCCTTTCCCAACTGTCTCTCCTCAGTTTTTCATTTTTCCGCGGAGCTGGCAGGACGTCCTCCTCTCACCGCTGAAAATTCTTCTTTTAATTCTTTAGTTTTCTTGTGGTCGCGGCTGTCTCCTCGACTCTACCGGTACCGCCGGTGTTTCTTTTTTCTGTTATTTTTCTTCAGGAAATTATTTCTCTGAGTGTCTTAACATTTTTAGGCCTCCTAGGCCTCTCCATGTTCCTCATGGAACCGCCAGCCACTTTCTCTAAGAAATGTTTTAACTGTGGCGGTACAACTTTATTTTTAGACTCCAAAAACTGGTGTCTAACCTGTTTGGGTCCTGACCCTTTTCCTCCGGAGTCTTTCGGCTGCGATATGGTGAGAAGAGAGGTTCGACATCGAGTCTCCCTCGATACTAGGTTCCCTTCTAGTATCAGGGCACCGACCGTTGTTTCTTCTTCACAGGATCAGGTAACCCACAAACAGTCTGTTAAGACTAGCCAGCCCTCGAGTGGTAGGTCTCATGCATAGCATGAAGACGGCTCCGGCCTTGCCCTCGAGGGTCCATTGGCTTCAAAACCCCGGCGGGAGGTTTCGGCCTCTAAAGCCTATGAGGGGTTGCAGGTTGTTCCTGGGGCTCACCCCTCACAGAACATACCTGAGCCATACTTGGTGGTGGCATCCGCTTCGAGCAGTACCGATACCCCGGCATCGGCACTGGTGTTGGACTTAACACTCCTCACCAGGGATCGTCATCTGGCCTCCTCGGTACCTATGGGACCGTTGGATACGTTCCAGATTGACTTTCCAGTATCGGCATCAACGCCGATACTACCACCAATGTCGGTACCCTCCAGACGTGCATCGATAGACTCGCTTCCTTCGATGCCAAGTCTGGAATCGATCTCTAGTCTGGAAGACTGGGTACCGGCACGTCTCGGTACCGACACCTATCGGTACCGGACGTTCGGTACAGACGGTGATTACCGAAGGCGTTCGGTTACCTTGGTACCGATTGAGCTGCCACCGATGGCCGCTCCGATGTCTGTATCGCCTTCGATTCCAACAGCGGTATCTGTATTGGTACCGGTATCCGCAATAGCATTGGGGCCAGCTCCTTCCATGCTTCTTTCACCAGGATCGCTCCTTTCTATACCAAGTCTGGAGTCGATACCTGGCATGGACGATGTCGTACTGACTGTCACAGGTCTTGACCTCCAGTACCAACATCCATCTCTTAAGGATTCTTTTTTGCACCGTGCAGGTAGATCCTTCGGTGCCCAGGCTAGGTCTTCAGATCTGACTTGTCCAGGGGAAGTTCTCTTTGGAGATCCTTCTTTTCAGTTTCCTCCTGGTTATGGCAAGATCACTTGCCATTCCTATCCCTGGCCATGATCCTACACAAGCCTCTGTTTCTACTGCAGCAAAGGCAAACATAATGCTTCCCTTGCATTATTCCTTGCAGGATCTTCTGAGAATGTGGGAAGCACCTTTAAGGGTACCCCCACCTTCTAGAGCAACTGATCTTCTATATCAGGTGCCCCCCTCTCCAGGGTTTCAAAAGACTCAACTCCCTCATCATTCCCTTGTGGTGGAATCAGCAATGAGGAAGGTGAAAAGTAAGAAAAAGCATTCTTCTTACCCACCAGGTCGTGAGTCTAGGACACTAGATGCCTTTGGACGTCAAACCTTCCAGACATCCATGCTGTCAGCAAGAATTCTCTCATATATTTTGTATATGAGTCTATCTCTTCAGGAGGTCACAAAGAAATTATATCTTTTGACTCCTTTTCTTTCAGAGCCCAAGACTGCAGACTATTCTTTACTACTTAGTCATATTCAGAATATTTCTTGGTTTCTGACTCGTGCTACCCTAGACTCATTCGAGTCTGTTAGCAGAACTTCTGCTATAGCTATAGGAGCACGACGTAGAGCCTGGCTCCAAGCTTCAGACTTAGATAAATGGGCACAACAAAGACTAGGTAATACTCCTTGCACTGGAGAAAATCTCTTCAATAAGGAGTCTCTACATCAGGTTGCTCAGTGGTTCACTGACTTCCCTGTTTCTCAAGGCTCTTCTAAGCCTTTTCCTTCCCCAGTAGGTAGGAAATGTCCTACCAAACCTTCCTCCCCTACGAGGAGAAGGTTTTATTCTTCTCCTGCCCATCATACAGATGTTCCCAAGCAGGGGAGGCATCGCTCTGGTCTGAAGACTCCAAACCCTCACCAGGCTAAACAAACCCAGCAACCATGAGGTTTCTGATTCATCAATTTTTACCTCTTGGGGTTTAGAATCTACAGTTGACTTCTTCTCAACAGAAGTTTTTCACTGTTTTCATTCTAAATTCTATACATGGATCTCTTTTCACAAGACATCCAGTTTCTCATATATATATATATATATATATATATATATATATCTGAGCTGTCAGGATATTCATGCCTATGGGTCACAGGTTTCTCCTCCTCTTCCTACTAAGAAAGGAGGTTTAACAACTATCAGATGATAGTTTTTATGTACCAACATGAATTTTTTCCTTCTACAGACTTTCCACATGGTAAGTCTCTTTCAGCTCTTTTTTCTCTACCCTCTTATCAGTTTTTCCCCTGTAAGAGTGGTACCATTACACTGGAGGGCTGCTTCTTCAGCCTTTCTAGTCTCTTGCTTTCCCAGTGTGGAGTTTTCTCTCTTGAGTAAACTCCCTTCTTTTTTGCTTGGGCAGTTCATCAGACAGGGACAAGGGTTTCTTACTCTTGTTCTGTCTGTCCTTTCTGTTTTACACAGAAAGATTCTTTCTGCTGTCTTATCAGCGGCTGCCCATGCAGGAGCCTAGTGATTGGACCTCTGGTTCTTTTCCACAAGTTTCCAGAGTTGTCCTCCACTATTTTCTGTCTGGCCTTAGTGTGATTATGTACTGTCTTGGAATCACTACTATCTTCTATTTTGCCATCTCCAATTTCTTTGGGTTTGGCACCATAGTTGACATGGTTGCTGGCTTCTTCAACAGTCAGTTTCATCTCCTGCATGATGCTCTCTGCAATTCTTCAGAGAAGCTTTTCACTATTGGCCCTTGCTAGAGAGCATGGGTTTTTTTCTCTAAGGCCTATCCTACATGGTTGAAAAAGGGCTCCTCAGTCATGCCCCCCATGACTGTAAGGGTTCTTCATACCCTACTATCTCCTTTTAAAACAAAGGACATAAGCCTTCTTCACGTGAAAGCATAAAGAGTTGTTCAATTTCTATAGGGAATATGCTCTTTTTTCCCTGCAGCTAATCCTTCATGGACAGCACATATTTTACTAAGGAACGCATGATCCCCCTTGTCCCTTCAGAGGGTCATCCTGGTGTCTCATTCTATGCGTTCTCTGTCCATTTACCATGCTAGAGTTCTACAAGACTCAAGGCTTGCTGCTACAGATTTATATTATCTTCTGTTTTTTCACGTAACCATCCTGGTTATTTTAGTGGATACCATCCTTCATCATAACCAGGAGGGATAGATTATATATCTTTTCAATTTCTTGTCAACAGATGAATCTTTCCCTTTCACATCTCCCATGTGAATCTAATCATAGGCATATCTCTGTCTGCTTACAGACATTTATTTTAGACCTATATATTCACACATATATATTTCTATATACATCTTTATAGATGTTTAGGTCTGTCAGCTGGGTGTGCATATGTTATGCCCTTCTGGATCTCGCTATAGATATATATATTCTTGTATGTTCATCTATATATCTATATGTATATACATATTTATATATATATATATCTATCTCTCTCTCTATATCTAGCTATCTATATATATATACATATGCATATACATATATATCTCTATCTGGCGAGATTCTTCTTATAGGTAGATATGTATTTACATACTTATCTCTCTGTCTATGCTCATATAGGTTTTACTTTCCTATGTCTTCCAGACAGTGGGCTTACCCATGTTCATGCTGTTCCACAGCATGTTTGGGGTACTACGCACACAACCACTCCTGTGGTACTGACAGCTTCTACCATATCCCTAAGGGTTAGGTGTCCCTGAAGCTCCATGCTCCAATATCTTTCCTACCTCTCACCAGTTAGGCATGACATGGCGGATCTTCAGTAGATCTGAGGTTCCAACTCCTCAGACACCTGTCCTTTCTTTGGGAATACAGGGTTTTTCCTATACCCCTTCTTCCCTCAAGGATTTCACCAGTTTGTTCAAATCGGTCAGTCTTCCTCTTTTGCTCCTAACTGTAAATAACTCTGTAGCTAAAAGAGTTTTCAGCTTTTTCCATAAAGCTTCCCACTGAAGGCCTGCTGTTTTTGTACTACCCCAGTTCAATCCTGGGGTCACCTCTCACTCCATGGTCTGACCTTCACTGTTGTCCTATAGGTTATCACCTTCACTTCAGTGAGGTCATCTTGAAGTTCCTCTACTGGATCCCCAGTAGATTTCATGAACCTATCTACTTCCTGCAATCCAGTAGGTAAGCTCCATATTGCAATTTTTTTATTTCAATTATCATGAATATATATTATCATACATATAAGGACTCTTTACCTGTAGTCCTATCTTAGGTTAGCTGTTCCTACAGCTCCTTTCTTTTCAACTCCTACCCTCCATCCTCAGGATGCCTGGTCATATGAGGTGTAGCATGTTTCAGTCTCCAGCATGCTAGGGCTCCAGGCATCTCAGCTTGGGAGTCCCCATATGTGAAGACTCATTCCTGCTTGTTCCTGGAGATAGCACAGTTACTTACCTGTAACAGGTGATCTCTGGGAACAGCAGGAATAAGTCTTCACAACCCACCCACCTCCTCTAGGAGTTGTATCTTTCTATCTTTCCTTTCCTCTCTCTCTTTGTCTCAGCTTTAAAAACTAACTGAGGAGAGACAGTTGGGGAAGGCAGCACGCAGGCGTGGTGGGATGCTTCCAAAAGCTCTTTGATTGGACGCTGGGAAGTGTTCCCGCGCAGGCTCCGTCGGTACCGACGTACCCATATGTGAAGACTTATTCCTGCTGTTCCAGAGATCACCTGTTACAGGTAAGTAACTGCTTTTTCTGCTAGCCATTCCTCTCCGTATGCACCCAAGCATCCTTCTAGCTTTTGCCTTCGCCTTTTCTGCCTGTTTAGCTACTTTAAGATCATCAGACACAACCACGTCTAGGTCCTGCTCTTCTTTAGTGGATAAAAGTACTTCACCCCCTACACTATATTGCTACCTTGGATTGCTGCAGCCTAAATGCATGACCTTACATTTTTTAACATTAAATCCCAGCTGCCAAATTCTAGACCATTCTTCAAGCTTAGCTAGATCCCTCCTTATGTTATCTTCACCTTCCTGGATGTCTATTCTATTGCAGATTTTGGTATCATCCGCAAAGAGGCAAACCTTACCCGACAGCCCTTCCACTATATCACTAACAAAGATGTTAAGAATCGGACCAAGGACAGATTCCTGGGGCACACCACTGGTAACATCCTTCTCCTCAGAGTGAGCTCCATTTACCTGTACTCTTTGTCGCCTCCCACCCAACCAATTTCTAACCCAAGCAGTAACTTTAGGGTCCATCCCTAGGGTGCTCAGTTTGTTTATAAGTCGCCTGTGAGGAACATTGTCACCTGATTGTGTCAGCAGTTCCCAAAAGCTGAGAAGGTTACCAGAGTTTAAAACCTACTCCACTTCAGAAAAGATTTCTACTAAAGCACTAAAAAGAATGTAACTTTTTGCTTTAAAAAATATACCAAAACCCTTTTAAGAGCTCCCAGTCAGAGAGTTAGCAATTTAATAAAAATAAACCCTCAAATCCTTACCGTTGTTTTGACCTGTAGAGCCCCTGTTAGGAATGCCTCAACAGGGCAGGGCTCTGAAGCCTT
The DNA here is from genome assembly GCA_033557465.1 of Ichthyophis bannanicus. Lineage (NCBI taxonomy): Eukaryota > Metazoa > Chordata > Amphibia > Gymnophiona > Ichthyophiidae > Ichthyophis > Ichthyophis bannanicus. Next base: position 1,241,253,834 of record CM066032.1, read on the forward strand.
TTATGCACCCCTCAGCTGCTCTCAGTTCATTCACAGGCTAATCAGGCCCACTAGCTCCTGATTAGGTGTCAGCAGTTCTCAAAAGCTGAGAAGGTTACCAGAGTTTAAAACCTACTCCACTACAGAAAAGATTTCTACTAAAGCACCAAAAAGAATGTAACTTTGCTTTAAAAATATACCAAAACCCTTTTAAGAGCTCCCAGTCAGAGAGCTAGCAGTTTAATAAAAATAAACCTTCAAATCCTTACCGTTGTTTTGACCTGTAAAGCCCCTGTTAGGAATCTCCAGAGGCGTGGGACTGGACTGGAGTTCGTCAAGTAACAACAATTAGCAGGTAAGTCTAATTTCTCTTTTAGTGCTATACAAATAAGTAATAGTGTGTTTGGCATGGGGGGGGGTGTTTGTCATTTGAATACTGAAGGTTGCTCTGAGCTGCACCAATCCTTATTCCAGTGGTGGTAGGTTTTTTTTTTTGTTTTTTTTTCTCACTCTCCATCTGCTGGCAGGGGCATAGCCCACTTTTCTGGACTGGTCTGGTAGGATTTCAGGAAAGGAAATAAAAATATCACCTTCTGATGTTTTCTTAGAGGGATATTAGCATCTCAGTCTTTGTACTGAAAAGCAGAAAAGTGTAATTCCTGGGTGTGGTTGTTTTTTTTTTTTTAAATATATTTTCAATTTTCAGACTTGATTCAAAGCTGCTTCTGGTCTCATTTGTGCATAGCACAGCTGTAGTGCACGTTGCCCCTCTGAGGAACGCGTGTGTGTTGGACAGTTTTCTGTAGTTCCTTTTTAATCTGAATAGTTTTCAGTGATTGGTTGAATGTTGGATTTACAGGTCAAATTAAGGAAAGAATGGAATTTATTTGTAAACTTTGTAATTTTTTCCTACAGGTATCCGCTTACACTTTCACAGTCTGGTGAAGGGTTTGACAGCTCAGTCTGCTTCCAAGGCTCAGTTGGGTCTTGGACACAGCTACTCCCGAGCCAAAGTGAAGTTCAATGTCAACAGAGTAGATAACATGATCATCCAGTCAATTAGTTTATTGGACCAGCTTGACAAGGACATCAACACCTTTTCCATGAGAGTCAGGTGAAGGAATAATGCACTGCTACTTGCTTAAGGAATTATCTTTAGTCCTAATGCAACCATCGCTTGGAGCTCTTCCCTCCCAATGCTTACCACAGGCAGTGTGTGTCCTTGCACTGACTGTATAGAAAGAGGAGGCAAAGTATTTATTTTTCCCTGTCTACACCACAGCTGAGAATGTAATAACTGCTCAGACTGTATTGTTATCGGGGAGACACGCCAAAATCAATTTAAGTGCTGTTTGTGGTGAGCCAGGTGATTTACTAATCCCAATAATAGCCCAATTAAACCTTTTTTAAAGGGGAACTGACATGATGCTCACAACATTGATTGTACTGTCTGGAGAAAATGTTTCCTAATCATGCCTCCGGTTCAGTCCAGGCGAGTGGATATGCTCACCTACCAGCAGATGGAGACTGAGAAATCAGTCTGAAAACCAATAAAAAAAAACCTGTGCTACCAATCCTCAAACAGTATTTGTCAGTCTCCAGCAGATGGTGGTGAGCCTAGTGTGTGCAGTCTGGAACTAGAAGTTTTAGTGGTGCTGGACTGCATCAATTTGGATTGCAGGCATTAGTTCTGGATCCACTCCCTTCCCCCCAACTCTGCCCTCCCCTTCTCCCTTTTTCCTCCCCTACCTGACTTTTGGGAGGGGGCCAGAAGTTGTCTTGCATTCAGCCTGGTTGCTAAAGTTTTGACAGAGGGAAACAAGAAAACCAGAGACGGCAAACTAAATTGGTTTCCTGTAGAGTGGATCGGCAGTTCAGCAGGCTTCCTGCTCCTTAGTAATCCCGGGGTTAGTTTTAGCAACGGAGGGAGGGGATGTGGGCTGACAAGGAAAGGACACCATGAGGACCACATAAGCACATGGTAGAACAGGAGGTTCGCAGCCTGTGGCAGCCGGTGAACACAACACTCCAAGCTGGGGCTGTGCCTTGGTGGTTTAAAAAAGAATGTGACTGCTGCCAATTTGCTTTCAGGTAGAGCTGGAGTGCAAGGGGTGGTCGGGGAAACACCTGAGTAACGTACTCTGCTTCTTAGAGGAGGCTCGAGTGTTTTGGCAGACTGCTTCTGAGGGGAGTAAGCAGAGTCACCAGTGCAGCCTTTGTCAGCTGGGACTCCTGAATTTGTGCTGTTGCTTCATCAGGCCTTCAGCTTGAAGCAGGGCTTTGGTGTGGGGGGGGGGGGCACTCGGCTCAGGTGTTCTTTTTGCTGCCCAGGGGTAAAATTACCTCCATTTCAGCTAAGTGTTCGTGCAAGGAGCCATGCTTGAGGAAGAAGATATAGCCTCTGAGGTTGTTGGACTCCTTAGGACCCCCTAGTATCTGAATTCAAAAAAGCATGGGACACACACACAGGATCTCTAAAGGAAAAAAGGGGACTGTTGTAGTTGTTGATATGGAAGGACAGACTAGATAGGCCAGGCCATGTGGTCTCTTTCTGTCATATTTCTATGTTTCTAGAGGGGCCCTCTCATCTCTTGGAGGAGCCATATCAGGAGGAGCTGGAGGAGGGTGAAATCCTGCAGGTGGGGATCTGATGGTGGTGTAAATATTTCACAGGGATGAATTGCTGTCCCTGATATCTCACATGCTGGTGGCCTTGCGGAGGAACCTTGGCCAGAACCTGCTCAGATGGCAGAGGATCTGCTGCTGGAGGGTTTTGGAAGCCTTCATGCTCTGTTCCCTTTCATTGGGCGATTAAAGAAGATGATTGAGGCAGAGTGGAAGTTTTTGGATGCTGGCCTGAGGATTGGCAGGAGCATGGTAAAGCTTTCACATTCCTTCTAAGGAGGAGGACAAGTTAATTTACCACGCGCGGATGCCCTGGTGACTGCAGTCACTAGGTAAGAGACCATACCTGTGGAAGGTGGAGCTGCTTTGAAGGAGCCTCAGGACCATCAGATGGCGGCCCACTTAAGCAATTTTTCTTTTTTAAAATCTCCATACTGATGCTGCAGGCATTGCTTTATGGGGCTTATGTGGCCTGGGCCTGCCTGAGATGGTGACAAAGGATTCCAGAGGAGTCTGCAGGTCTGGAAGATGCGGCACAGCTGCAGTCTAATTTGGCCTTTTTGGCTGACTACACTTAAGATTTGCTTCACATGTTGACAAAGAATATGAGCACAGTCATGACAGCTCATCATTTGTTGCGACTGTGGAACTGGTCGGCTAATATGGCCTTCAAAATGCGACTCAGTAAGCTTCCTTTTTCGGGACAGTTGCTGTTTTTGTGAGGATCTGCAGAAGCTGGCCAAGACCCTTGGATACACAAAGGTTCTTCGACTTCCTGAAGATTGGCCCAAAGGCTCTGGCAGGGGATACTTGATCAGACGTTTTGGCCAGCCAGGTCGGGTAGTTTGCAGAGATGAAGATTTCTACCTAAGGGCCAAGCATTTTGAAGGGGTCGCTGGGGAAGTAGAGAGGGCCACACAGGAGGATCTGAACCCCTAAGTCCTCTCAAGGTATGGGGGCCTTGGCGGGCTTATTGACGATAGTTGGCAGTCTACAGTGCTTTTACCCCTCCTGGGCCCAAATTACTTCAGACGCTTATGTCTTAAAAGTCATCCAGGAGTGCTTCACGCTTATGTCTTCCCTCAGACGCCTTTTATGGTATTGCCTTGTTGGGCCCTGTTCAAGGTGCGGGTGGTGCAAGTTACCCTGGAGCATTTGTTGCAGCTCAAGGCCATGTTCCCAGTGCCGCAAGGCAAATGGGACACAGGTCGGTATCCCATTTACTTCATCATTCCCAAACAAGAGCGAACTTTGTGTCCGTTTTGGCATGAACAGGGCCCTAAAGGTGACCCATTTCTGCATGGAGACCCTGCATTCTGTGGCTGTTAAGGGGGAGTATTTACCTTCCCTGGATCTGACCAAAGCTTATTTGTATATTCCCATTTGCACGGAGCATCAGCATTTTTTTCTTCAGTTTGCATTTTTGATGGGGCATTTCAGTTCCAGGCTCTGCCATTTGGCCTGGCTATAGCCCCACAAGTGTTCACCAAGGCAATGATAGTGGTGATGGATGATCTACGAAAGCAGAGTGTTCTAGTCCATCCATATCTGGACAATTGGTTGGTTAGAGAAAAGTCCCCTCGAAAGTCGAGGGGTGACAGACTTCATAGTCCACCAACTGCAAAGGACAACATGGTGCCATCGCAGTCCTTGGGATATCTGGGAGATTTGTTTGAAACCCAGGCATAGTTTTCTTGCTGGAGGACAGAATTGCGAAGCTGCAGTCCTAGGTCCGAAGGTATGGAATTACCTTCAGGTCTTGGGCTCGATGGCAGTGACTCTAGAACTGGTACGTTGGACTCTGTTGTATACATGTCCCCTGCAGACAGTCCTTCTGTTGCATTGGTCGCCTTAGTTAGTCAATGTAGGTGCAGTTTTCTTGCAGAAAGGCCAGGATGAGCCTGCAATGGCAGTTAAAGCCAGCACAGCTCTCGGATGGGGGTGTCCCTCAAGCCATCAGACTAGGTGGTGGTGAGCATACATGCCAGCCTGTTTCGTTGGGGTGGCCATTGCTTCTCGCAAGTGGCTCAGAGGTGCTGGTCTCTGGAGGAGAGCTTCTGGTCAGTCACCTGCTTGGAAACTCGAGCAGTGTTTATGGCCTTGCAGATTTTTCTTCCCCTTCTGTGGGACAGAACAGTGAGGATTCTGTGTGACAGTGTGGCAGTGGTGGCTTATATCAATTGGCTGAGGGGCACAAGGAATTCACTAGTGGCAGCAGAGGCACTTCCCTTCCTTCACTGGGGCAAGCGTCACCTGGCAAGCACCGTGGTTAACGGAGAAGGAAAGGACAGTGTTCAGGCTGACTACTTCAGCCGCCATGTGCTAGGCCCGGGGCATTGGTCCCTGTCAGAAGTGGTATTTCAGCTGATTGTGAGGCATTGGGGAAAACCAATAATGGATCTGATGGTGACCATGGTCAGCCCCAAGTCTAGCTTGGTTTTCAGCAGGCACGGAAAGCATATGGTAGAGGGGATCAATGCTGTGCTCTGGTTTAGCCTTAGTCCAGTGCTGGCTGCCTGTGTGTGTGTGTGTGTGTGTGCCCCCCCCCCCCTCCCCTCCGATCATGGATAGGCGAGTGGAATCTTGCCCCTGGCTGGTGGTATTGGTTGCCCCAAATTGGCCGTGACAGATCTGGTGTGACTGCTGGTGGTAGATCCCTTTTCTTTTTTGATGGAGGAGGACCTTGTGACTCGAGTGTGTGTGTGGTGGGGGGGGGGGGTCTGTTTTGGATGCCAGAGATGGATTGATTCTCGCTTATGGCTTGGCTCTTAAGATCATGTTTAAAGTGCAGGGATTATTCGCCAAAGGTGGAGGACACCTAGCTGCATTTGTCACTAGCCTATCTGTGTCTGTGGAGGATATTTGAAACCTGGTGTGCAAATCATAAGGTACATCCTTTTGGGGCCTCGCTCACTGATATTCTGCCATTCTTGCAGGTGAGCCTGGAAAAGGGTTTGGCCTTGAATCCCTGAAAGTACAGGTTGCGGCCCTGGCTTGTTTTTGTAGCTGGGGTTCAGGGCTGGATTTTGCCATCTCATGTGGATGTGGTGCATTTTTATTAAGGGCATTAAACACCTCGGGCACCTTGTTGATCGATTGTTCCACGCTGGGACCTTAACTTGGTCCTTTGAGCTTTTGCAAAGGCCCCTTTTGAACCTCTTGGGGGCATTTCTCTGAAGGATCTGATGCTGAAGATTGTTTGTTCTGGTTGCTATTTGTTTGGTGCACAGGGTTTCTGAGTTGCAGGCTTTGTCCTGTAGAGAGCCCTATTTGGTCAGTTCCAAGGAGAAGGTGTTGATTTGTCCAGTGTCTTAATTTCTACCAAAGATAGTGGTTGGTTTTCTCAGACACTCGGGAGTCTTCTGAGTCTCTGATCCTGCATTTGCTCAATATCTGCAGGGTCTCAGTTTGTATTTAAGGGTTACAGGGGTTTAGTCGGTTGGACCATCTCTTTGTTCTGCTTCAGAGTCCATGGAAGGGAGAGGTGGCCTTTAAGGCTTCCATTTCTTCCTGAATAAGGGAGGTCAATGCATCAGCTTATCTTGTGAAGGGTCACGTTGTTTGGCTGGATTGCAAGCGCATCCACCAGGGCTCAGGCGCCTTCCTGGGCGAAGTTTGACCTAGTGCTGCCTTAGGATACTTGTAAGGTGCCAGCATGGTCTTCCCTTCATTTTTTGCACGTCAGTATCTGCTGATGTGCAGGCCAAACAGGACGCCGCTTTTGGTGCAAGGGTATTAGACTGGTATTTTGGGTCCCATACATCATTAGTGCTGTTTTGTTACATCCCATGCGTCTGGACTGGACTGGAAGGACAAATTAGGAAGGTGAAATTAGGCCTGCTAATTTTCTTTCCTGGAGTCCCTCCAGTCCAGTCCTGGACCCATCCGGGATTTTCCTGTACTGTTCTGTCTATCCTCTCAACTGCTTAAAGAATACTTAGTGTGTCGCAAGTGAGGAATTAAGCTGATTCTGGTGCTTGCAGTTTTGTTGCTGGGAGCACATTGTAGCTTATGCTGCTGTTTTTCCCCTTTTGGGATAGTTTGTTTTGTGAACTCAGTTCCAATGGTTGCAAAAAAAAGAGAACGTTTAACCAAGGTTTTTTTAATCTGTGCTGGAGAAGTGTTTTTTTTGGGACTCCTTATCTGCTTTGTTAGGTTCATACTGTCTGAGGAATGGTGGCACAGGCTTCTTACAGAGTTAAGTTTTCAGATCAGTGTTGCTCCATCTGCTGGTAGGCGAGCATAACCCACGTGCCTGGAGAGGCTCCATGAAAGAAAAAGCAGGTAAGGCCTACTTTCACCTTTCCTCATTCTGCTAGACCAGAGACAAGCAAGTTATATTTCCCTACCATCAGATGTTGGAGAGAAAAAAATCTCAAAACATTCCAATGACTGCATCACTGGCACAAGGAGAGGTGGAGCTAAGGGCACTCCTGTATTTTTCTGTCTCCCGCAGATGGTAGAATAGTGATGCCATTTGAAGCTTCTGGGGTCACTGTTTGTTGACTGTCCTTCCTGATAAAGCCGGACTTGGTGTTCACTGTCTTGGTTAAGTAAAACCAGTGCCAGGGGCATGACTCTAGCTATCTACATGTGGTGAAGGCACCAATGCCCTGCCTCAAACTGTGGTTAACATGGTTGAGGTCCCCCTTCCCTTACTTAGTAGGTGTGTTATGTAGGTTGAAGCTTGGGGAGGTTTCCCCCTCCTCTCATTACCCGACTTAAAAAAAAACAAAAAAAAACTTCTGGGTTGTGGGGGGAGAGGTGCAAGTCCCATGAGAGAGCGTGCCTGGGTGGTTGGCCCAAAGGGGGTGTGCAGGAGGTTGGATCAGTTTGTGAGTGGGCTTCCAGTGGGGGTAGGTGGAAATGCTCACAAGAGGGGTGTGATCAGGAGCTCAGGGCCCAGTGGTGGTTGCTGTACATGTGCAGTCTGGGCCATGTGGTTGTAGCTTTGGTCATGGCTCCCAGGCAGTGAGCTTGATTTTGTGTACTGTCCAAATTTTGCATCAGGGTCTGTAGAGTCCGCTAGATTCGAGGGATTCTGCTATGGCCTGTTTGGAGATTCCGAGCTCTTTCCTGTGTTGCATTCAGAGCATGTGGGGTGCAATTTCGATGCTCCTTGGGGCCATGTGGGGACAGGGAATCTCATTATTTTGTTCATGGCCCCTTGAGGTGATAGCCAGTGCAGGGAGCCCTAAGTTACTGCTGCTTTAGGAACAGGAGGGCCTTAAGAAATCAGACTGTGCACTCAGGGGTGCCTTCCCCTTGTATGATATTCTCTGGGCCTTGTTGTGGGTTAGACCTCCGGTGGCAACCATCTCTTCTAAACCTTGGGTGGCGGGGGGGGGGGGGGACCGACCCAAAGATGCCCAATGTGGCTGGGGGTGAGGAGTTCAGTTATGGGTCTAGACTCTAGTGTCCCTTGAGTGCATTCCGCTGGGGTGAACCTGGATGCGGCAAATGTAGTGGACCATGCAGGGCCTCAGGAGGCAGAACTCTCGGTGGAGAAGAATGTATCCTCCATAATCTGCCTATTTTGCAGGTGACAACATCTTTGCATTTCAGAGGTTGCAGTGGATGAGAGCCCTATTTTTGGAGAGCATCCGTAAGCCCTCCAGGGCCTTTCCATTCCCGCAGGCTGTTTACTGCATGATTATAGTAGAGTGGGATGTGCTACATAGTATCTACAGAAGGGGCAAAGTACTGGGGTGGCTATATGCCCTAAATGGGGTTGGCTATAGAGAACTGGTTTCATTTCCTTAAGGTTGGGTGTCTTTGTTGCAGTGGCAGCTAAATGGACCACTATGCCAGTGGGGGATATGATATGCCCCCTGTGAAGAACAGGGTCAGAAGTTCGAGGTGCTCTTGAAGACCAGGTTTTCAACCATGGTGTTAGGAAATCCAACTTCTGAGTGTCGTGGTCTCGTGGCTAGAGCCCTCTTGCATTGTATGCAGACCTTGTCAAAGGATGCGCTGTTAGACCAATGTGGAGTTGGTAGCAGCAGTTGCAGTGGCCTGGAGTTGGCCGTGATTGCATCACTGGGAAGCATACATGTTTCTAAGGCATGTTTGTCAAGGTTGCCAATTGGAGCCAAATTGCATTTTGGTGATGACCTCAAATCTTGTCAAGGATTTCTGAGGTTGAATCTCAAGGCTGCTGAAGGACAAGCCTTGGGAATCTTCAGTCATTTCTACATGCTCAGGGGGTGCGAGGAGCTTTTGGCCAGTAGAGCATTCTTCTTCCTGGATGGTTCCATAGCAAGACCTATCCCCTTTTGGGAGGGAGGCGGTGCGTATTGAGCTAAGGACCCTCACTTGGGCTCTGCAGGAACTTGTACCATGCAGTGAGGACAGATGGGTTCACTTTGAAGTAGAGGCAGTCTGAGGACTTTTTCCAGAAGTGTGCCTCAGAGTGGGCCCGGATCAAGTCTGATCAGTGGGTCCTGGAAATTGTGTGCAGTCAGGCATGGCGCATTCTAGAGTATAACCAGTTTCGGGCACCTTTGTCACCCCAGTCTGCATCCTCACAAAAAGAACAGCAGTAGAGTCTACTTTGGAGAGACTGCCCGGGATGCTTGCCATTGTGCCCGTGCCCCTGTCCAAGTGGGTCAGAGTTCTATCTTTTTCATTATGAAAGATAGATCTTTTCATCCTAACCTCATTCTCAAGGGGGTCAGCTGCTATATGTGAGTGTCCAAGTTCGGGATGGAGACTTTTGAGGTTAGTGATTCTTTTGGTGCAGAAGGGAGGGGTTTGTCCAAGGTGTATTTTTCACATCCCCCATACACGAGGATCATCTGTGGTACCCAAGGTTTGGATTCTGGATTCATTTTTGCACCAGGCCCCTTGCCATAGCACCCATGAGCTTATTCAAGGTAATAGTGGTCACGGCTGCAGTGCTGTCGGGTAGGCATAAGAGTGAACCTGTATCTAGACAGCTGGCTCATTTGGGCCAAGTCCAAGCCAAGTCAGTTGCACATAATCAGTCTGGGTGGTTGGAAGTCTTATAGCGCCCTAGCTGGGTATTGAATTATGCCTTGCTACCCTGCCGGTCCCTAGGATACCTAGTGGCCCGCTTTGACACCAGTTGCGGGAAGAGTTTCTTGATGAATCATTTCCAGAAGATTTTCTCTTCGAGCCATCAGTTCATAGGCTCCCAGGTATAGAATTACCTTTAGTTTCTGGGCTGCATGGTGGCAGTGCTGGAACTGGTCCCTTGGGCACAGGCTCACATGCATCCTCTTCAGTGCTCCCTACTCTCGCAGAGGTCCCCAGTTTCCCAGGATTTCGACCTTTGCGTGCCACTATCTCTAGCGACTTGCCCTAGTGGGATGGACATGGAGCTCACATGATGGGTTTTCCTGAGGGCTAATACCAATCTTTCTGGCTGGGGTGCACATTGTTAGGGGCAAATGGTGCAAGGTACATAATTGTCTGAGGAGGTGCCACGGGCTGTCAACTGTCTAGCGACCAGGGCCATTCAATAGGCAGTGCTGCACTTTTGATCCTTGGTGCAAGGGAAGGTAGTGTAGGAGACAGCAGTTGCATGTGTTATCAAAAAGATAGGATGGGGCTCGCAGCTCCATAGTGTCTGGAGATTCGGCTGCTGTTTCCTTGGGTGGAGGCTTATAGCTTGCCATTGATATTGGTGATCAAATGGCTGCCATTGTCTGTGTCTAGTCTAACTTCCTAAGTCATCCTGTTCTGAATCCAGGAAAATGGGAGCAGAGTGCTGGGGCATTCCATCAGATAGTCTATCGCTGGGGGACCTCATTTTGGCTCAGTAGAATGCCAAGGCAGTGGCATTCTTCACTCGTTCCAGAGCTCCATGATCCAGTGTGATCGATGCCTTGGTACAAAGTGGCCAACAAGATGTTATCTTCCTCATTTCCTCTCAGGAGAATGATCTGGGTGAGAAGGCAATATATTCCTAGTCATTCTGGTAGCACCACATTGGATGAGCCTTTTCTACTCCTCCAGCAGAGAGGCCATCTGCATCAGGGGACAATCCGGATCCATTCTGACTTACAGCTTGATCATTGAAAGGCAGTGGCCGCCTAGGAAAGGATATTCTCCAGGAACAAACAGGAAGTCGGTACTCTCATATGGGTGGTGTCGGTGCCGACAGAGCCCGCGTGGAGCCTTTCCCCAGCTTTCAAAAAGAGTCTTTGGGAATGCTACCACACGTGTGGTCCCCTTCACGCCCAAGGGTGCCATCTTGCTCAGTCTCCTTTTTTCCGCGGAGCCCAACAGACATGGTCCTCCACTCCCGGAAAAAGCTAAAGGATTCCTTCCACTTGTCTGGTTTGATTACCGGTTCCCTTCCTGTCTTGAGGCAACACCACCGGTGCCGATCTCTGCTCTTTTTTTCTTTTCTTTTTCTCGAAGTTCCACCTTGACCAACCCTCCTGCCTTTTTTTGCCCGGGGGTCCTCAACCCCGGCTAGGTGCTCTCCCGGTGGGTTCAAGAAGTGTGACCGTTGCAGTCAGACTATCTCAGTTACCGACACTCATGACTGCTGTCTTTGCTGCCTGGGTCCAGACCACAACAGCTCTGCCTGTGACTGGTGCCAGGCCATGACCCCAAAGACAAACAAAAGGCGGTCAGAGTTGCAGAGGAAACTTTCCCAGGTCTGACTCTGCCCCAGCTTCCCCCATCGCCGAGCCCCAAAGCTGGCCCTTTTTGGGAGGTCCAGGTGTCCTCTCCCACGGCGGCAGTTCCTCCAGGGTGACCCCGGACCTTCCCAAGAAAAAGGCACCGATGGAGGTGTGAAGCTGGGCAAGGTCCCTTGCCAGGACTCGGCAGGACTCGCCAGGAGCAGCGCCCTCAAAGTTTTGAGACGAGTCCTCTACCTGTGGAGACACCCCCCCCCCCCCCCCCCGTGGATCTGTGAACCTATAGTTGTCCTCGAGGACCCACTCTCCAGAGTGCCAGCATCGGACCCAAGGTCCTCTGTGCCACACCGGGAGCTTCACATCTGTCAGGCCTCGAGTCACGAATGGTGGCCATGGAGCAGAGCCTCTCCTCCATCTTGGCCTTGCAGCGGGTGTTGATGTCAGGAGTCCTGGTATTATCTGCCCTGACCTCGTGGGCATTACCGGGTGTCTGTCTAGGCTCCAAGTGCCATCGGCCTCAGGTAAGTCCTCTGCGTTGATCAAGATCTGTCAACGCTTCTCTGGGATCCTGTCTTCCCTGACAAGTTTTCGGGAGTCCGCCAAGTCTTTTGGGTGAGCCCGGTTTCTTGGGACTGCCCTTGAGGCCGACTCCTCGACTCCCCCAGAATCTGATTGGGAAACTGAGGATGAGGTCTCTCCAGAGACCTCCCGACACAGGGACATCTCCGACGAGCCATCTCCCCTGGAGCCTATGCGCCATTCTCCACCCAAGGACATAACTTTTCATGTCATCTTACGCGACATGGCCCGGGCGCTCTCGATCCAGACTGAGTCGGAAGAGGACCCACACACCGAGGAACTCTAAATCCTGCAATATGAGTCCCCTCCCAAGGAGACTCTCATGGTGCCGGTCCCACCCATCCTTGAAGGGCTGCTCCTCAGGATGTGGGGGTCCTTGGCCTTTGTGGTGATGGTTAGTCAGTGCCTGGATGCTATCTACCGTGTCCAGAAGGGTCCAGGGTTCCATAAGCCACAACTCCCCCACTGCTCAGTGGTGGTGGTGGAGTCCTCAATGCAGAAACTGAAGAGTAAAAAAAAAACCCTACCTTTTGGTTCCCCCCGGCAGGGAGGCCCGGGCCCTCAATGCCCTGGGCCGCAAGTGCTATCAGGGTGCCATGCTCAGGTGCTGCATATAGGCGCATGAATTGTACATAGAAACATAGAAACATGATGACAGAAAAAGACCACAAGGCCCATCTAGTCTGTCCTTCCATAACAACAACTACAACAATCCACTTTTTACCTTTAGAGATCCTCTGTGTTGGTCCCATGCTTTTTTGAATTCAGTTACTGTCCTCATCTCTACCACCTCCACTGGGAGACTATTCCACGGATCCACTACTCTTTCCGTAAAGAAATATTTCCGCATATCACTCCTGAATCTATCTCCCTTCACCCTCATCCCATGTCCCCTCGTCGCAGATGTACTTGAAAGGCCTGATTCAGAAGCTCTTGGGCCTTGCCGGCGAACCCCACCAGAGGTTCCGGGTCCCTCGTGGCGGGCATCCAGGACTGCTCTAAATTCCTCTCGAGGACTGCCTACGATGAGTTTGAGTCGGCAGCCAGGGTGGCAGCCGTGGGCATCGGCGCTCGGCACCAGGCATGGCTGCGGACTTCAGGCAGTGGGTGCAGGAGAATCTGCTCGATGTCCCCCCGCAATGGTGAGAACCTATTCTGAAAACCAATGTACGACAAGGCAGCAGAGATCGAAGCTGAGTTAGTCACCCAGCAGAGATTGTCCAGAAAGACCTCAGCCCTCCCCAAGAAGAGAGCCTCGGGAAAGAAGCCCTTTTTCCCGAGGAAGAAGGGCTACCACCAGGCGGGGCCCTACCAGTCTGTCTTGGGGCAGCTACAACAGGCTCCAAAGCCTACAGCCCAGGGGCATGGGCTTCGGAAGCCCAAGGCCCCCAAGCCTCAGAACCAGCTCCCACCCAACTGGGGGGGGGGGGCTTTTGACTCCCTGGGCTAGGACTTAATTCCCCCAGGAGTCCCACCTCAGCCCACAGGGGGTCGATTGGCCTCATTTTCCCACAACTGGTCCAACATCACCATGGACAGGTAGGTCCTGCAGGTGGTGAGGGAGGATTATCACCTTCATCTACAACGGATTCCTCCACCAGGCTTTGCTCATTGCAGAACTCGCAGGCTTGCTCAGGGACAGTGCGGTAGAGCCTGTGCCCCAACACCTCTGGGTAAAGGGGTTCTACACAAGGCATTTTCTTGTCCCAAAAAGAGCAGGGGGCCTCCGGCCCATCCTGGACCTGCGCAACTTGAGCAAGTTCCTGGTGAGGGAGAAGTTCAGGATGCTCTCCCTTGGGACATTGCTTCTCTTCCTCCACCAGGGAGATTGGCTCTGTTCCTTGGACTTCAGGGATGCGTATACCCACATCCTGGTCCATCCCTCCCATAGATGGTACTGAGGTTCATGGGGGGGTGGGGGGCAGTACTTCCAGTACGGGGTGCTACTCTTCAGCCTGTCGTCCTCTCCAAGGGTTTTCACAAAGTGCCTGGTGGCCATGGCCGCCCATGTGCGTCTCCAGGGGGCCCACGTCTTCCCCTACTTGGACAACTGGCTCATCAGAAGCAGTATGGCCCTCGAGGCCAGCCAAGCCACAAGGCTTACTATCCACACCCTGCAGCAATTGGGATTCATCATCAACTATCCCAAGTCCAGCTTCTCCCCAGTTCAATACCTGGAGGTCATAGGCACCCAGCTGGACACTTAGCAGGTCAAGGCCTTCCTCCCAACAGAGGTCCCACTGTCTGATGCAGTTAACAAAGGAGGTTCAGGACTGCCGGTCAGTGCTAGCCCGCCTGCTCCTTCGCTTGTTAGGCCACAGGGCCTCAACCGTTCATGTCACGCCCTTGGCTTGCCTACACATGTGAGCGGTCCAGTGGGGCCTCAGATCCCAATGGACACAGGCAGGCTGAGGAGCAGGGTAAAGGTCACCCACTGACTGGCGGCCTCCCTCAACTGATGGCAGTCCCTACAACATCTCAGGGCAGGGATGCCCTTCCAAACACTGGCACCACAAAAGGTTCTGACAAGACACCTCCCTGGCAGGCTGGGGCCCACATTGTGAGAGCCACTGCACTCAGGGCAATTGGTCCCCAAGAGAATCCCGGTTGCAGATCAACCTCCTCGGGCTCAGGGTCATCTTCCTGGCCTTACAGGCCTTCCGTCACCTCCTGAGCAATCTTTCCATCCTCATACAGACGGATAATCAGGTGGCCGTGTTCTATGTAAACAAGCAGGGAGGCACGGGCTCCTACTCCCTCTGACATGAGGCGGTAGCCCTCCACTCCTTTGCAGTGCGCAACAGCATGCTCCTGAGAGCGGTGTATGTGCCAGGACAGGACAACTTCCTGGCGGATAAGCTCAGCAGGGTCCTTTGCCCACATGAGTGGCACCTGGATCCCAGGGTGGCGCGGAGGCCCTTCTGCCTCTGGGGCAAGCCTTGACTGGACCTGTTCACTTCCCCGGACAATGCCCAGCTATCCAACTTGTGCTCACCTCAGCCACACCACAGAAGGGTGGCAGCGAATGCCTTTCTGGTTTCATGGTCGAATGGCCTGCTTTATGCATTCCCACCGACCCCTCTGGTAGCCAGATGTCTCTTCAAAATCCAAAGCGATCATACCACAGTGATACTGGTTGCTCCCAGGTGACCCAGACAGCCCTGGTTCCCCCTGCTGCTCTCCTGTCAGTGGCACCTGCAGTTGGCACTGGGCCGACAACCAGGTCTCCTTTCGCAGGAGGAGGGGCTCCTTCTCCACCCCTACCTGGGATCCCTGACGTTAACTGCATGGATGCTGACAGGGTAGCACTAACCCACTTCCGTCTCTTGGATGGAGTGCAAGAGATCCTTCTAGCCTACTGGAAACCCTCAACCAGAAGAGCATATGCCTTCAAGTGGAGGAGATTCTCTCTGGTTTGCGGAGAGGAATGAAAATCCCTTTTCATGCTGCCTGCAGCTCATACTGCAGTACCTGCTGCATCTCTCCCGTTCAGGGTTGAAATCCAATTCAGTAAGGGTGCATCTCAGCACCATAGCAACTAACCACCACCTTGTGGAGGGGAGACCCCCTCATATGCCAGCCTTTGGTCTTCTGCTGTCAAAGCCCCCCTGTGCCAGAGTGGGATCTCAATGTAGTGCTCACAACTCAGCAGACCGCCATTGAACTCTTGGCGACTTACCACCTGAGGTATCGCTCCTGGAAGGTGGCCTTCCTGGTGGCATAGATGTCCTCTTGGAGAGTGAGCGAGATGTAGGCCCTGGTGGCAGATCCCCCTTATATCATTTTCTATACGAACAGGGTTGTGCTTCGTGTGCATTCCAAGTTCTTCCCGAAGGTAGTGTTCGCTTTCCACTTCAATCAGGAGGTGGTCCTCCCCACCTTTTTCTCATAGCCCCATGCCAGTAAGACAGAGGCGGTTCTGCATACGTTGGATTGTAAAAGGGCTTTGTCCTTCTATTTACAGAGGACTTGGGCCCACCGCAGGGCTCCTCAACTTTTTGTCTCCTATGACCCCAGCAGGCTGGGGCTACCTGTGACCGAGCAAACTCTATCCACTTAGGTGGCGGACTGTATTGCCCTCGCTTATGAGAGAGCTGGCCTCTCCCTAGAGCACTGGATCACTGCTCATCGTGTGAGGGCTATGGCCACGTCAGTGGCCAATCTACGCTCGGTGCCGGTGACAAAGGCCACGTAGTTTTCGGTGCATACCTTCACAGCTCACTACTGCCTAGAGAGTGAGTCCCGCAGGGACCAGTGCCTTTGGTCAGGCAGTAATCCGAAGCATTCTCGGCATATAGGCAACTCCTGTCCTCTGACCTTTTTGTGTTCAGGCTACTGGAGCGATGGTAATGCTGGACCCTGGGGGTCTGTAGAGTCCCCTGGTAGGGGCTCACGCCCTGCAACTCACAGCCACCCTATTAGTGGCCATTGGTATTGTCGTGGTTTGGTCCCCGGCAGCCTGGAGCTAGGGAGTCCCATATGTGAGGACTGACTTTCTGCTTGTTCCTGGAGAAAGCGTAGTTACCTGTAACAGGTTTTCTCCAGGGACAGCAGGAATCAGTCCTCACAACCCTCCCTCCTCCCCTGGGAGTTGCCTCCCTTTACCTTGTTTTATTTTATTTCACCTTTTGCCTAAGCTATGTCATCTGACTGATCAAGATGTCACCCTTGGGCAGGAAAGGGGGACCATGTATGCGTGGTAGCATTCCCAAAGGCTTTCTTTGAAAGCTGGGGAAATGCTCCGCGTGGGCTCTGTTGGCGCTAATGTGTCACACATGTGAGGACTGATTCCTGCTGTCCTTTGAGAATACCTTTTACAGGTGAGTAACTACGCTTTCTGCGTTTTATTATCTCCACTTTGCTCAAGTGTTGCCACATGTCCGTTTCTGGCATAAGTGCGCATCTGGTGGCTGTTCGAGTGGTGGTTGGGGCCTGTTCCCATGGAGAGTGAATGTTCTATCAATTCTGGCCATTTTGAAGGGGGAGGAGTACCTGGCATTCAACTCTGTGGGTTCAGGTGACTGTTTTCAGGGTCAGGTACGGGGAACTCCCTTGCCCTCTTACCTGGATGTTTTGTGCATTTTCAGAGGAGTTATGAACTTGTCCTCCTATCCATCCAGTGGTTCTGTTGTGGAATCTTAGTCTGGACCTGCAGGCTTTAATGGGATGAACCATTGAAACAGGCTATGTTGAAAGACCTGACTTTTAAAGGCAGTTTTTGTTGTGGTGATTTTGCTCAGCATGCCGATTTTTCGGAACTGCAAGCTTTGTCCTTTAGGGACCCTTTTTAGTCCTTGTTACGTACAATTCCTTTCTTTTTGGCAAAAGTGGTTTTGGTGTATCTCTGCTAGCCTTTTCACTGGTTCGGGCGGCCATCTGCTCTCCTCAGTCGGAGGATTGAGCCAGCTGGAGCATCGGCCCACCTCCGGTGCACGTGCTGACCAATCGGGTCAGCCGGGGAGCTTGAAAAGCGAGCGCTGATCGAGCGCATCCCTCTCTGTGCTCTTCCAGCTTCGGGCGGCCATCTGCTCTCCTCAGTCGGAGGATTGAGCCAGCTGGAGCATCGGCCCACCTCCGGTGCACGTGCTGACCAATCGGGTCAGCCGGGGAGCTTGAAAAGCGAGCGCTGATCGAGCGCATCCCTCTCTGTGCTCTTCCAGCTTCGGGCGGCCATCTGCTCTCCTCAGTCGGAGGATTGAGCCAGCTGGAGCATCGGCCCACCTCCGGTGCACGTGCTGACCAATCGGGTCAGCCGGGGAGCTTGAAAAGCGAGCGCTGATCGAGCGCATCCCTCTCTGTGCTCTTCCAGCTTCGGGCGGCCATCTGCTCTCCTCAGTCGGAGGATTGAGCCAGCTGGAGCATCGGCCCACCTCCGGTGCACATGCTGACCAATCGGGTCAGCCGGGGAGCTTGAAAAGCGAGCGCTGATCGAGCGCATCCCTCTCTGTGCTCTTCCAGCTTCGGGCGGCCATCTGCTCTCCTCAGTCGGAGGATTGAGCCAGCTGGAGCATCGGCCCACCTCCGGTGCACGTGCTGACCAATCGGGTCAGCCGGGGAGCTTGAAAAGCGAGCGCTGATCGAGCGCATCCCTCTCTGTGCTCTTCCAGCTTCGGGCGGCCATCTGCTCTCCTCAGTCGGAGGATTGAGCCAGCTGGAGCATCGGCCCACCTCCGGTGCACGTGCTGACCAATTGGGTCAGCCGGGGAGCTTGAAAAGCGAGCGCTGATCGAGCGCATCCCTCTCTGTGCTCTTCCAGCTTCGGGCGGCCATCTGCTCTCCTCAGTCGGAGGATTGAGCCAGCTGGAGCATCGGCCCACCTCCGGTGCACGTGCTGACCAATCGGGTCAGCCGGGGAGCTTGAAAAGCGAGCGCTGATCAGGCGCCCGCGCCTGAGGGCCTCGTCAGAGGGCCCTTTGGCGTGGCCCTTAGGTCGTGGCGCCACCGAAGGCTCCCGCAGAAAAGAGCAACAACTAACTTGCCAACCGAGACGAAATCTAGCTCTTTGATCCTGACGCAGCACACTACTACTGCAACACCAGCCTCAACTGAAGTGTAAACTGCTCCACCGCCAAACGGGAATCCACTCTGTCTGACATCTAGGTGTAGAAGAAAGAAAATCCACATCGACACCAACAACCATCAAAGGGAAAAGCCGAGCTCCCGTAGGGTCGAGCTCACATACCACAACTTCACGTAACTTCAACCACTCAACCGCAAGTATAACTGCCACAAACACTTAAACAGACCTTCCCAACATCTGAGTTGTGTACTTTAGATTTGTTTAATTCCTCCACATTAATCCAACTCACAAACATAACAAATTACAACCTATGTGCATTAATGCTATATTATCGCCTGTATCTCACAATTTATGAATGCATATAACAATAATCTTTGTAATTTCCTCCATTGCTAGTAATTTATACTAAAGAAGTACATTGCTGTGTTTATCAATCTCTTCAATCATACGGTTGTCGAAATATTTGTCTGCTCTAATAGCACAACCATTACGAATATACCCTATTCATACTCTATTTTGATATGTTGTTATAACACTAAATCTAATGCAATCAGAACTGATGTTATAGACAATTTTGAATTGCCTTTACTGCTACACTACATATTTAGTTGTTATTATCAGCAGCCTTAAACACATGCTATTACTGTTCCTAATACCAAGCTCCCAAATACTACGGTTCTAGTTACATCTCAGCTTCTTACTGTAGTCAGTATCCAGCAATGTTTACATTATGCTCAGCTACTGTTATTAGTATCTAGGAATTGTTGCAACTAACAAACTACTGTTACCATTTACCGCATAGCTACTTACTGTTGCCAGTACCTAGCAAATAATAGCTGATGTCACGAGTGCCACACAGATACTCACTGTTTTCAGTACCTATTACTTTATACTCCTTATTGATACTTTATTTTCCCCACTATTGCTGTATAATCTGCAGTAAAAACCTCCCCATATCGCAATCACTCACTCCTTCTCACACAATATGGCCTCACACTTCCTGGCCCTTGCCAGCCTGTACCTCCTTACAAATTGGCTAGGAACATCCAATGCACTATCTCAATCCCAAAACCATATCCCCATCTTGAGCAGCTATGGAAAAAGATGGTCTGGACCCCACCCAAGTGGCGACACACGTCGCACTCACCTTATACACATTACGCTCCAACCTTCTACAACACCTAATCACAAGAAACTAAAGTACCACCACAACCTAAAGTGTGCCATGATAAATGCACGTTCCATACGCAAGAAATGGCCCGTGGTCTTAGATATGATCTCCCTCTATAACCTGGACCTACTTTTAATCACGGAAACCTGGCTATCATCAGAGGATAACGTCATCATCAACCAACTCTTACCTCCCAACTTCTCCGTACATATAAGACACAGAGAAACTAAAAAAGGAGGGGGAGTACTTATCCTCGCCAAATCAGATCTTCATTTCCATATCACTGAAGCCTCCAGTACATGTAACCTGGACTCTCTCTCCATCAAAAACAAGCAATGCTCCATCAATCTAATATACAGATCTCCTTCTTCATCACCTGAGGACCTCCCCACAATTCTGAACCTTGCTGCTAATGGTCACAACCCCAACTCACCTAATTGGATCATGGGAGACTTTAACCTCCCTACACTTCATCACAGCCATGCAACGGCATTCCTCGAAGCCATTGAGAATCTGGGCTTTACACAAATCATCGATAAACCCACACACGAAAAGGGCAATATCCTGGACATGGTGTTCGCACCACATGCAGCCCTTGAGCAAAACAACAACACGATGCTGTCCATCATTGACGTCCCCTGGTCTGACCATAAACTCATCACTTTTCAAATACCCCACCATGGACAGCCAGCGGTATATCACCCGAAAATGTAACAGCACGACTCAAGCATCATCTAGAAACTTCCGCGCATTTGACAGAGAGTTAATACTCTCGCAAACTAACCCCCTCCTCACCATAACCACATCTGACCCAGAAGAACTAGTCGCCGCATGGAATCACAACCTCACAGCTATCGCACAACGTCCACAAAGCAACAACGCAACCAAGAGAATAAGAAACACAGCCCCATGGTTCTCCCAAGAATTGAGAGCTTCTCTAACACAACTACGCAAACTAGAGAAAAAATGGCGCCGATCACTCTCCGCACAAGATTTGACAGCCTACCAACTTCACCTAACAAGGCACAGGGAAGCAATCTCATTAAAAATGAAACAACACCACACTGACACTTTGAAAAGATCTCTGAACAAACCACGGGATCTTTTCAACTTGGTTCAAACTCTTTCTAAGGAACCAACTCCAGAACAACAAGTGGATATCCACCCACAAAAATTCGCTGACTACCTTCAGTCAAAGATCATACAGACCAACAAAATATCAACAGCTGCATTCCAAGACCCTACCGGCATAACCCCTTTATGCAAATTTTCCACACCATCTAGAAAAAGCATTGAAGATACAATAGCTTCCCTCAATACCTCCACAGCACAAACAGACCCTTGCCCGGCCTTTTGGATCAAGGAGCTACGCAAGGAAGTCAGTCCATTCATCGCAAAACTGACAGAACTTTCCTTTACTACCGGTTCCTTCCCAACAACCCTCAAGCAAACATCGATCAGGCCATTAATGAAGAACCCTAAACTTGATCCTCAACAAGCCGATTCGTACAGACCAATAGCTAGTATTCCCATACTAGCAAAGATATTGGAGAAAGAGGTCCAAAGGCAAATTCAGGATCATATAGACTCCACAGCTCCCTTAGATTATTGCCAACACGGGTTTAGAGAGTACCATGGAGTAGAGACACTCCTCACCTTCTTATTCAATAACATATTCACAGGCATTGACAACATCCGACAAGGCTTTGTGTTAATCTTTTTAGACATCGCTGCAGCCTTTGACTCGGTTCATCATGAGATTCTCCTCGGGCGACTGAAAGAAAAGGGAATCTGCAATACTGCACTCGATTGGTGCAGCTCTTATCTAAATGGACGATGTCAATATGTGAAATCCGGAGCAGAAGAGTCCAAACAATTCCATCAAACACAGGGTGTGCCGCAAGGATCCTCATTGTCATCTCTACTATTCAACATATACATGCAGCCCATTTGCAACATCATTAGAGCATTTAACGTGAGCTGTATGATATATGCGGACGACATCCTCCTATATATGCCTTTTTCAACCGTTCAAATGGACCTCACACCTATTATAGAATGTTTCAATGCCATATCGGACTGGCTACAAGCACAAAATCTACGCATCCAGCATAAGAAAACGGAGGTACTGTTCATCGCCAGAGACCCAGACTTTACCCCACCAACACATATAAAGGTCAAGGAAGCAGAATTACAAACCAAAGAAACAATAAAATACCTGGGAGTCACCTTAGACAAACATCTGGACATGAAATGCCATATAGGCAACATTGTTAAAACGGTCTATTTTAAAATCCGTTCACTCAGGCATCTGCGTTCCCTGCTGGAACCAGATGATTTCCGGACCATATTCCAAGCTCTGATCCTACCGCACTTTGACTTTGCCAACTCCATCCTACAAGGTCTCCCGCAAGCCACAATAAACCCACTACAACTAGCCATGAATGCTGCAGCAAGGATTCTCCATGGAGCCACCAGAAGTGATCATGTGACTCCGATTCTAAAACAGCTTCATTGGCTACCTATACACGGAAGGATTATCTTCAAAACATTAATCCTCTCATTCAAGGCCATCAAGCGCCTATCCTCTGCAGCACTTACTGATCTCATTCATACAGTGCCCCCCAACAGAGCCAGGAGGTCAACAGCCCTAAATCTATTAACAACCCCGAAGACCTTGACTAAATGCAATAACACGACAGCGAATAGGGCCTTCAGTCTTTACGTCCCCAAATATTGGAATACACTCCCACCAAACATTCGAGCCATTGCTGACCTGACCCAATTCAGGAAGGCTATCAAACATCACCTCTTCCTCCAATACTACCCAGCCAGCGATGATTCTAGATAACACCACCTAAGAAACACTGCCTTTTTACAGCCCATTCTCACAATGTCTCTTGTATTCGAAACGGACTCATTACATATTGTTCAACTCAACCATGTTACAGGACTTTTGCGTCATGCATGTAACCTATCTCATGTATATAATTCATGTATATAGTTCATCCCCCCCCTGTTATCCAAGTTCATACCCTTGTTCTATGTAAAACCAAACAGAATGTGTGTTTTGGTCATTTTGTTATACTGTAAACCGCGCTGATGCCGAATAGTGCGGTATATAAGCAACTGTAATAAATAAAATAAAAAATAAATAAAGGCAAGGACTCAAGTCTCCACCTTCTGGATGTCCATGTTCTCCTTCATTACATGAAGATTACTAATGGCTTTCATTTGTCAGGCAGTTTTGTTCTATTTGGGGGACCTCATAAAGATTAGGCAGCCACTAAGTCAATCCTAGCAAGTGTATTAGAGAGGTGATTGTTTGTCGCCATATCTTAAAAAGGATATAGCGTTATTAGAAAAGGTTCAGAGAAGAGCCACCAAAATGGTAAAGGGGATGGAAGGATACTCCTATGAAGAAAGGCTAAAAAGGTTAGGGCTCTTTAACCTGGAAAAGAGACGGCTGAGGGGAGATATGATAGAAGTCTATAAATTAATGAACGGAGTGGAACGGGTAAACATAGATCGATTGTTTACGTTATCAGAATATAGAAAGACTAGGGGACATGCAATGAAGCTAGGGTAAACTATTTAAGACTAATAAAAGAAAATATTTTTTTCTCTCAACGTGTAATCAAACTCTGGAATTTGTTACCGGACGATGTAGTAAAGGCTGTTAGTGTAGGTGGGTTTAAAAAAGGTTTGGACAAGTTCCTGGAGGAAAGGTCCATAAACCATTATTAAGAAGGGGGACCCAGGATATCAATGCTTGACCCAGTGTAAGCATTGTGGAACCTGTGTCTTTTGGGGAACTGCTAGGTATGTATGACCTAGATTGGCCACTGTTGGAAACAGGATATTGGGCTTGATGGACCTTGGTCTGACCCAGTATGGCGCATCTTATGTTCTTATGTCTATTTGCTGAGAGGTAAGCTGGTACTGTTTGGCTTGGGCATGCATTCAGCCAGGTCTTAGAGGATGTCTGGAAAGCGGCCACTTTGGGGTGGCGGAGCTTGGGTACTTCCTTCTAGACCAGTCCAGATAAGAGAGATAATAAATAACTCATTCCTCAACTAAATTTCTTTTCTTGGAATCCTGCTGGACCAGTTCAGGATTTCCACTAAGAACACAGCTTTTAGGTCATGTGATCCACTCTGTGAGTATTTAGGCTGCTAGATCATCAGAGCTGACATTATTACTTCTCCAGGAACAAGCAGGAAGTCAGTCCTCACATATGGGTGACGTCGGCACCGATGGAGCCCTCAACAGAAGCATCCCCTAGCTTTCAAAGCGAGCCTTTGGGAGCTGCCACCACACATGCGTGGTCCCCTTCCTGCCCAAGGGTGCTATCTTGCTCAGTCTCCTTTTTTTCCGTGGAGCCCTTCAAACATTCGTCTGGCTTGTCCCCAGAAAAAAGCTGATTTTTCTTTGTGTTTCATACTCGCTTCTGGTATCGCACCATACTCTTCCCACCACCTGACATCGTTGCCTCGACGTCTAGTTCGGGTCTATTTTTGTAGTTTTCATTCTTGATTTTCCTGGCGTCTTCGTGCCTTTTTTCCAATTGGCAGCCTGGAGAGTCTTCGACCTCGCAGGGGTACGTTCCCCCCATGGCTACCAGTGGCTTTAAGAAGTGTGATCGGTGCTTTAAAATTGTCTTTAACCAACACACACGACTGCTGTCTCCGCTGCCTCGGGTCAGACCACAACTCGGCAGCCTGCAGTCTCTGCCAAAGGATGTCCATTAAGGCCCTCAAGAGTTGCCAGCAGCAGTACGATACGTTTTTTTTTACTTTTTTTGTTTTTTGTGGGGCGGGGGGGGGTTCCCCCTGAGTCCCCGGTGCCTCTGAAGGCCAGGGCCTTTTCTGAGGCCTTGACACCTTGGGCAGAACCTCCCGAACCCAAACCCCATCATGGGTCCTCAGAAAGGGGGTCCCTCAAAGGATGGTTCTGACCAGCCGGGTGCCCCCCAGGCCTGGTCCCGCAATCCAAGGCGCTCGTCTGAGGCTTTGGAGAAGGAGCGTCCTGTAAAGGTCCCCCAGAATGATTCGATTGCGGACCGGCCTCTGTCCCCAGACACTATCCTCTTTGAGGATTCCCCTTTGGGGGAGCCAGCGTCAAGTCCGAGTCCTTCGGTGCCTGCGCCGAAGGCTGCGGAACCTTCTTGTCTGGAGTCCAGAATGGCGTCCCTGGAGCGTATTTTGTTTGCCTTCATGGTCCAGCAGCGGGCGCTGTTATCCAGCATGACCGGTTCGAGTCAATCTTCGGCCTAGGTCGCGATACAAATCCTGCTCTACGGGACCACGATCATCCCCAGAAAGTATGCTGGTCACTGGTCACGGAGCATTGGGAGCACCGAGGCCCACAGAGTAGCCCTCCTACGAGTCCTCAACGGATTACTTTGAGTGGGAGACTGAGAACGAGAAGTCCCCCGATATCCATCACCACCACGACGTCCCATCCGATTCTCCTGTCTCGGAGCCTCTACGGTGGACCCTGCCAGAGGATATGGGCTTCCTTGATTTTGTCAAGGATATGTCAAAGGCCCTAGTGTTCCCTGTGGAGTCAGAGGATGACCCTCAGGCGGTTGAGTTAAAAATCCAGTACGAGGCTTCTCCATGGGAACCGCTCATGGTGCCCATCCTTCCCATCCTGGAACGGCTGATGCTCCAAATGTGGGAGACACCAGCTTCAGTACCAGTGGTGAGCAAATTTATTTATTTAACAGGTTTTTTTTTTTTTTTTATACTGCTTTATCATTTCAATCAAAGTCTGTATAGAGTCTGCGGGAGCCTGAGCTTCCAAAAGTCACAGCTGCCGCATAACTCTATGGTGGTGAAGTCAGGCATGCGTTTGCTGAAAAGCCAGAAGACGCAGTTCTCGGTGCCCCCCAGCAGGGTGGCCTGCAAAAGTGCTACCAGGGCCCAATGCTCATCGCCAACATCCAGGCCTACCAAGCTGTACATGGGCATATACCTGAGAGACCTGGCGAAGGAGCTCGCCAGGTTCTCAGTTGCTCTCTCCGAGGAACCCTTGCAGTGATTCAAGAACCTGGCCAAGGCAAGTCTGTGAGTGCTCCAAATTCATGCCTTGAGTAGCCTATGATGGTTTCGAGTTGGCGGCTCGAATAGCTATGGTGGGAATTGGTGCATGCTGCCAAGCTTGACTACAGTCACCCGACCTCGAGCAGTGGGTTCAGGACAAATTTGTCGATGTCCCATGCCAGGGAGAGAACCTCTTTAGCAAACCCATGACAGACAAGGCTGCTGATCTGGAAACCAAGTTCATGACGAGAACCAGGCTCTCAAAGACCGCTGCCCCTTCCCGACGGAAGGGCTCTGGGTAAAAAACTCTTCTACCTGAGGAAGGGAGCTGCTTTCAGAAACTACCCACCTTTTCAGGCTTCCCCAGCTCCCTAACTGGGTCAGCAGGCCAAGGGACATGGGCATGGCCCTCGTAAGCCGACGGCTCCAAAACCCCAGCCAGGGAGGAGTTTTTGATTCCTTGAGGATAGCCTATCTACCTCAGGGAGATCAGCAGCTCACAGGGGGACGTCTGGCCCACTATGCCCAGAGGTGGTTGACTATCACCACAGACTCCTGGTTACCTCCTCCACTTGACTGAGTCACCTCTCCCTTATTTCCCGGGAGAGCCCCTCAAGTCTCCCCTCCACCGGGACCACCTACTGAAGGAGTTGGCAGGTCTTCTCGAGGCAAAGCGGTGGAACTGGTGCCCCACCATCTCGAGAGCAAGGGGTTCTACTCTAGGTACTTCCTTGTGTCAAAAAGCACAGGAGGCCTAAGGCTCATCCTCGACCTGCGCAACCTCAACAAATTTCTGGTGAGGGAGAAGTTCAAGATGCTCTCCCTTGGAACATTGCTGCCATACCTCCAGCAGGGAGATTGGCTATTCTCCTTAGATCTCAAGGATGCTTATACCCACATCCTTATTCACCCTTATCACTGGCAGTACCTGCGGTTCATATTGAGGGGCATGCATTTTCAGTACAGGGTGCTCCCTTTTAACTTGGCCTCTAACCCAAGAGTCTTCACAAAATGCCTGGCAGTCCTAGCTGCCTTCCTTCCTCTCCAGGGGATCTTCGTCTTCCCCATCTGGACGATTGGCTCAGAAAGTGAGGCATGGCCTCAGGTGTGCAGCAGGCCACCGCACACACCATCCACTTCCTGCAACACTCGGAGTTTGTCATAAATTACCCTAAATCTCACCTCCTTCTGGCACAGCGTCTGGAGTTCATTGGAGCAAAGCTCGACACTCTCCAGTCAAAGGCATTCTTGCCCAGGGACTGAGCTGATTGTCCCAGGTGCCTGCTTGACAGCTTCTTTGGCTCCTTGGGCACATGGCCTCCATAGTCCATATCACCCTAGACACTCGCCTCCACATGAGGACGGTACAGTGGTCTCTGTAACCCTCCAACTGGCAGACTCCCTGGTCTGGTGGCAATCTCTCCAGTATCTTGAGGCGGGCATGCCTTTTTAGGCCACGAGCCTCTCAAAGGTCGTCACCACGGGAGCCTACTGCTGGGAGCTCTGCACCCAGGGCAACTGGTCACCAGACGAGCACCCAACAGATCAAACTCCTGGAGCTGTGGGCCATACATTTATCCCTGTGGGTTTTCTGCCACCTCCTGCATCAACAGCTGGTGCTGATCCAGACGGACAACCAGGTGGCGATGTTCTATGTGAACAAATAGTCATGGGATCGCATCGCATACCCTTTGTGAGGAGGCAGTGGTCCTCTGCTCGTACGCAATCCAACAGTGCATCTTCCTGTGGGCAGTGTATCTACCAGGCCAGGACGACCTTCTGGCTGACAGGCTGAGCAGTCCTCCAGCCGCACGAATGGCAGCTGGAGTAACCAGTCAGCTTTTCCAGATCTGGGGGGAACCTGTGATGGACCTGTTTGCCAGCCCGGGCAACTTCAAGTTGCCCTGCTTTTGTTCCCGGCAGGCTCACCCCTTCAGGGTGGCGATGGATGTGTTTCTTTCCTCATGGTTGGAAGGCCTCATGTAGGCCTTCCCTCTCATGCTGCTGATCGCCAAGACCTTGTTCAGGATCCTCCGCGACAGGACCTCGCTCGTCCTGATAGCCCCGTGGTGACCATGGTTCCCACTGCTCCTCTGGTTGACGGTGGAGACCCCCATCTCCTTGAGAACCGGTCCAGGACTCCTGTCTCAGGAGGGGGGTTCTCTTCTGCACCCCAACCTGGGATTCCTGTCAACTGACACCGTGGCTGCTGAGATGGTGACTCTGGCCCCTTTCAACCTTTTCAGTTGAGGTGGAGGAAATTTTGCTGGCCTCTCGCAAGGCCTCCTCTAGGAAGGCTTATGCCCTCAAATGGCACAGGTTTTCGGCTTAGTGTGCCAAGCACGGGGCTGACCTGTTCTGCTGCCCAGTGAGACTGGTGTTACAGTACCTTTCCCATTTCTCTCAATCCAGGCTAGTGTCTCTCTGTCTGGATGCACCTTAGTGCCCTGGCGGCGCACCACCACCTGGTGGATGGCAAGCCCCTCTCTGTCCAGCCTCTGGTGATTCGTTTTCTTCAGGGTCTGCTCTTATCAAAGCCCTTGTTCACCCTCCAGCAACCGAATGGGACCCCATTGTAGTGTTGGTGCAGCTCACTTGCCCACCCTTCGAGCCTCTGGCTACCTGCTACCTTCGCTACCTCTATTGAAAGGTGGTTTTCCTGGTTGTGCTCACCTACGCTTGTAGAGTTAGCGAGCCACAGGACTTAATGGCGGAGGCGCCTTATATCAGGTTCTACAAGAACAGAGTGGTGCTTCGCATGCACCCCAAATTCCTTCCGAAGTTAGTGTCACCCTTCCATCTCAACCAGGAGGTGGTGCTCCTTACCTTCTTTTCAAGACCTCACTCCTTTTGGGCAGAGATGATTCTTCATACCTTGGACTGTAAGAGGACTTTGTCCTTCTATATCCAATGCGCTGAGGGCCACTGCAAAGCTGCTCAGCTTTTCATCTCCTATGACCCCAGTAGGCTGGGGGAGGTGGTACCAAGCATACGCTGTCCACCTGGGTGTTGGACTTTATTTGCCTTGCCTATGAGCAGGCGGGGCTCCTGCTGGAAGGCCACGTCACAGCGCACTGTCAGGGTCATGGCGGCCTCAGTAGCAAACTTGCACTCTGTCTCGATGGTAAACGTTTGCCGGGCCACCACCTGGTCTTCAGTCCATACCTTTGTAGCCCATTACTGCCTGGAAAGAGTCCCGACGGAACAGTGCCTTCAGCCAAACTGTGCTCTGTAACCTCTTCGGGGTCTAGGCAACTCCTACCCTCCGACCCTTCTGTGTTCAGGCTACTGGAGTGCTGGTTTCATCGGACACGGGTCCTACTGTGGTCTGTGGACACGGACTAATTTGCTGCTGCTTGCGGCTTCCCATGAGGGAGCCTCTGTTTTTGCTATGGGCTTTTGGTAGCCTGTAGCTGGGGAGTCCCATATGTGAGGACTGACTTCCTGCTTGTTCCTGGAGAAAACGTAGTTACTGACCTGTAACGGGTGTTCTCCGGGGACAGCAGGAATTCATCACAATCCCACATCCCTCCCTCCTCCCCTTGAAGTTGCTCCTTTACCATTGTATTTTTGCCATCTTTTAGCTATGTCATCTGACTGAGCACGAGGGCACCCTTGGATGGGGAGGGGACCGTGGATTCATGGTGGCATCTCCCAAAGTCTTTCTTTGAAAGCTGGGGGATGTTTCCGTGAGGGCTCTGTCTCTGCCGGCGGCAACCATATGTGAGGACTGATTCCTGCTGTCCCCATAGAACACCTGTTATAAGTGAGTAACTACACTTTCTGGAGGAGCCAGGTGGGCTTCTCTGTTCTGTTCCTAGCAGAAGTAATTTCATCTTCCCTGGGTGGTTCTTGGTGGGGTTTTTTGTTTTTTTTTTTTGCTTTATTAGAAATATTGAGGAGAGGAGTGCCCCTAGCTGCATTTCTCCTTATGCCAGTGGTGGTGGTGATGGAAAGTTCTGGGATTTTTTTCTATCTCCAACATCTGCTAGTAGGGGAACATAACTTGCTTGTCTGGACTGGTCTAGCAGGATTCTAGGAAAGGAAATTAGGTAAGCAAGATTTCTCTATCTGGCAAGTCGTCAGGGTGTAAAGTCTGCTGCTTTTGAGTAGAGCTTTTGATGTCATTGCTGGGAGGTTGGATATAGCCTGCCATTAACTGTTTTAGGCAGTTTGCTCATGAAATGTCTCTGAAGATAGTCTTGGCAGTCTAGTTTTGCCACAGTTGAATTGTTGAACTTGTGCTTGTTTTTGAATTGTGACTTCTGTTTGTGCTCATTGATGAACTGTTTAGTGTTAATGCTGTTAATCAGCTGGTGTTCCTTTACGTGTTTTCTTCGCAAGTCTGAATCTTTTATTTATAGATTCCTCTTTTGCCTGCCTGCAGAGAATGGTATGGCTATCACTTTCCAGAACTGATCAAGATTGTGAGTGATAACTACACCTACTGTCGAATGGCCAAGTATATTGGGAATCGCAAGGAGCTAAATGAGGAAAAGCTGGAGGCAATGGAAGAGATTTTGATGGATGGTGCAAAAGCCCAAGCCATTCTAGAAGCTGCACGCTCATCAATGGGTTAGTTCACAGAGCTTGGATTACATATGCTAGCCTAGCGATTCACAGGGACAAGTAACATACCACCTCTCTGGTACATGTGGCACCATGGCCTAATAGGTAAAAATGAGAAGAGATGTAGTCTGACAACTGTAGAATGTACAATTTTTATATGGTTAGTTCAATTTGATTAGTCTGAAAGTGCATTTGTACCATTTCAGAGAGCACGTTAACTTCAGCTTTGTTCACTGTGTTTTTCCAAAAATAACTTTTAAATATGTATCCTTCATATTGGTGTATTTATTTTTTGCATGGCCACAGTGGGTTTAGTGAGTGTGTAGTTCTTTTGATTCAGTGTATGATTTGTGCTTTTTTTTGTTCCTGTAGGAATGGATATTTCTCCCATAGATCTAATTAATATTGAGAGCTTTTCTAGCCGTGTGATCTCTCTGTCAGAATACAGGAAAGAATTACAAGAATATCTTCGCTCCAAAATGAACCAGGTTGCTCCCAGCCTCTCAGCCCTTATTGGGGAAGTGGTAAGTGGATATTGTAAAATTATTCATTTACTCATATTTAGTAACTTACACAGTTTCCTCATGACGTGTGTGTGCATGCACATGATTTCCCACTTAGCTTTGGGAACAATGTAAGATACCTGAAACACAGAAATGATGATCAATGGAGTAAATCTGTCAATCCACTGAGAGAAACCTTAATGTAGAAAACTCTCTCCTGATCTGTGCTTCGGGCAGATGCATTGCCTATTGGGATTTATATCACACTAGCTGTTCCTGAAGTGCTTACCTGTACTTGCCAGTGCTGCATCGTGGTTTCTTTTGCTTTGTATCTTCCACTTTTGCCCTATCTCCCGGAGGTCTGTGCTGGAGGGGGGGACAGGATGCAAAACAAAAGAAACCAGGGCACAGGGGTTGGCAATAGGCTCTTCTCCCATCTCCATCCCCCTCCCCATCCCGAGGGCTAGCACACCAAGTGACTGCCTTGTCAAATGGCAGTACTAGCTCTACTTGCATTGTTTTCCAGTGAAAAAAGATCTAGTTGCTACTATAGGTATGTTTCTCTTTCTGTTCTATAGGTAGGTGCCCGTTTGATCTCCCATGCAGGCAGCTTAACCAATTTGGCGAAGTACCCAGCATCAACAGTACAGATACTAGGTGCAGAGAAGGCCCTCTTCAGGTACAACTGCACTGTGGTCGTGGTGATGGCAGGTTACTGGGAGACTAGCATTGACCACGTCAGCACTAGCAGAGTATGCTGCAGCTACGTGGGTGATAATGACCAGCCCCAGGCTCTGAGCGACCACTGCTCTTTTCTTTTTCTTATGTTTGTGTTGATGCCTGTAAGAGATCTGCATTGCCAGTAGAAGCAAGACAGATATTTGTGCTTATAGGCTTGAGGATGGCAGCAGCATAGCAAGAATCCTAGAAAACCAAACATGAAAGTTCCAGCCATTCCTTCCTGATCAGTCACTGCTGAGCAGGTATCTCAGCAGTGGTGATTTTCTTACACACCATTCGTTACAGGGCATTGAAGACCAAGGGAAACACTCCTAAGTATGGTTTGATATTTCACTCTACCTTCATTGGGAGAGCAGCAGCAAAGAACAAGGGCAGGATTTCCCGTTACCTCGCCAATAAGTGTACCATCGCATCAAGAATAGATTGCTTCTCCGGTAAGAATACGAAATTTGCTTTGGGCTAATTATCCACTGTTCACCTTTTGATAGTAGTATATAAGTGGCCTGGTTTTGGCACTGAAGGGACACAATGAGATGTATTTGGAATGGGGGTATGCAGCTGGTTTGGCTGCTGTAAACAGGTCATCAATATTTACAGCTTCTGCAATGATGGAAAATATTTTTCGTCAACAGTATTTCACCAATAGTGAATGTTGACAGTGTTTTGCTGAGCAAAGCTGGAAGCAGTTGCCACATTTCAGATGGCAGCTCTCTTATAAACAGGACAATCGTATGACCTCCAGTATGACCAAGCAATAATAGAAAAAATGGGATTAGGGTGAGGGTATAGGAAACATGACTGAGTAAGTAATAGGTAAATTTTAGATGCATAAATAGAAATGCTTGCATTTATTCTCCAGGAACAAGCACTCACATATGGGTGATGTCGGCGCCGACGGAGCCCTCGTGCGGAGCAATTCCCCAGCTTTCAAAGAAAGCCTTCGGGATTGCATCGCGCACGTGCGGTCCCCTTCCCGCCCAAGGGTGCCATCTTGCTCACTCTCCCTTTTTCCGCGGAGCCCAACGGACGTCCCTAATTCCTTGTGGAAAAAGTGCGTCAAAACTTCAGAAGAATTTCTCTCTTCGACCGGTTCGATGCCGGTTCCCCTTCCTGCCTATGGCTCGGTACACCGGTATCGAGCCCGGTAGATTTTTTGCGTTTTTGTCCTTACTGACTAGCTTTTGCACTTTTTTTAAAATTTTTTTATTTTTCACTGGCAGCCCGGTTCTTCGACCTTGCAGGGGCCCTTTTTCCCCTGATGGCTGCCAGCGGGTTTAAAAAGTGTGATTGGTTTAAGAAGTTAATGTCCCTCACCGACACACATGACTGCTGTCTCCGATGCCTCAGGCCCGACCATGACCCGAAGGTCTGTGGCCCGTGTAGGGAAAATGTCCTCTAAGGCACTTCGAAGTAGGCGGCAGCAGCGTGAAAGGATTTTCTCGGAGTCCGCATCCCCCCCCCCCAGATCCAGACCTCATCAGAAGCCTCGATGTCTCGGGAGCTGTTTGAACCCGAGCACTGTCAGGGATCTTCTGAGTGGGGGTCTCCCTCCCGGGAACACCGGAGAATGAAGAAACCCGTGAGGGCGGCGTCGGATGCCTCCGATCGCCCTGGGCTCTCAAAGGCCAGGTCAGAGTCCTGACCGCCGCTCCGGGTCCTCGGAGCAGCCTGCAAAGATACCTCGCACGGAGCCGGAGACACCAAGAAGTGTAAGCGCTGTTGTCCTCATGGATTCCCTGCCAGGGGAGCTGGCGTCGGGCCCTACGGTGTTTGGGCCCGAGTCGGAGGCTGCGGAGTCTTCTGAGCTCGGTCTCAGGATTGATGGCCCTGGAGCACAGCGGGCGCTGATAGCCGGTCTCAGCTGTCCATTCGCCCCGACCACCGGGACCCCGACATCCAAGTCGACCCCGGAGGCCGAGCCGATCCTCGAGACTCTTCAGACTCTAGTCGATCCTCGCCAAGATCTCACTCGGCATTGGGGCGGTCGGGGCTCAAGCCCTCGCGGCCAGAGCCGCTCGATTCCTCCTCGGAGGGATCGGCATGGGAGACTGAACTGAGGGGTGTCTGGGGACTCTTCATCTTCCAAGGGGCAAGACTGGACACCCTTCAGGCGAAGGCTTACCTGCCGGAGGACAGGGCACAGAGGCTACTAGCACTGACACAACAGTTCAGGGGCAGGTCTCAGGTCTCAGCGAGACACTTCTTACGCCTCCTGGGCCACATGGCCTCCACGGTGCATGTGACCCCAAATGCCCGTCTCCACATGAGAACAGCTCAGTGGTGCCTCAGATCAGTGGACTCAAGCCACCGGCAGCCTCAGAGACAGGATAACAGTATTCAAACGGCTGCTGAAATCGTTGCAGTGGTCGTGTTAGCCACCCAACCTGCTTGAGGGAGTACCTTTTCAGACTCCCTCGCACACAAGAGTGCTAACGACAGATGCCTCCTTGCTGGGCTGGGGATCCCATTGCCAAGGATCATGCACTCAGGGGTTGTGGTCTCTTCAGGAGTCTGCACACCAAATCAACCTATGAGAGCTATGGGCGAGTTGCCTAGCTCTTCAAGCCTTTTGTCATGTCCTCTCACATCAATCTGTATTGATACATACTGACAGCAATGCTCTATGTGAACAAGCAGGGAGGTACGGGGTCTCGTATCCTGTGTCAGGAGACACTGGACCTCTGCTCCTTTGCCATCAGACAGGGTATGTCTTTCAAAGCAGTGTACCTGCCTGGTCAGGAGAACTAAGCAGGATTTTCCAACCTCATGAATGGCAACTGGATCCGGTGGGTGGCCCAGCAGATTTTCCACTGCTAAGGACATCCGTCCATAGATCTATTTGTCAGTCTGCAAAATCACCAGCTGCCCAGATTTTGCTCCAGACAGCCACATTCTCTGAGGGTGGCTGCAGATGCTTTCCTGATCTCCTGGTCAGGGGGCCTCATGTATGCGTTTCCTCCCACGCCTCTGATGGCCCGGACGCTATTCAAAATCCTTCGGGACAAGGCCTCTGTCATTCTGGTAGCCCCCAGATGGCCAAGACAGCCTTGGTTTCTGCTTCTCCTCCAACTGGCAGTGGAAACCCCACTCCCACTGGATACGCAGCCCGACCTCCTGTCCCAGGAGGAGGGCTCTTTCTTGCACCCCAACCTCAGGTCCCTCAACCTGATGGCATGGCTACTGAAAGGGTAGTGCTGGCTCCTCTCCTCCTTCCTCGGAATGAAGAAGAAATGTTACTGGCCTCAAGGAGGCAGTCCACTAGGAAATCCTATGCTTTCAAGTGGCGTAGGTTTGAGGTGTGGTGTAACCAGCACAATGAAAACCCTTTCTCTTGCCTTGTACCAGTGGTGCTGCAGTATCTGCTTCACCTCTCAGAATTAGGTCTCAAGTCTAACTCTGTCAGGGTCCACCTGAGTGCTTTGTCAGCAAACCACTCGCCAGTGGAGGGGCACCCTCTTTCGGCTCACCCCCTGGTGTCCAGATTCCTCAGAGGTCTGCTTCTGCTGAAACCCCCAGTTCGTCCTCCGGCAACTGAGTGGGATTTGAATGTGGTCTTGCAGTAGCTTACTCGCCCACCTTTTGAGCCGATGTCCTCTTGCCATCTGCGCTTCCTCTCCTAGAAGGTGCTCTTCCTGGTGACACTCACATCAGCCAGACATGTGAGTGAGCTGCAAGCTCTCATAACTGATAAACCATACACACGGTTTTATAGGAATAGGGTGGTCCTCTGCACCCACCCGAAGTTCCTTCCAAAGGTGGTCTCTTCTTTCCACCTCAATCAAGAGGTGATTCTTCCAACCTTTTTTCCCAGGCCGCATTCCAGCCGGGCAGAGGCAGTTCTGCATACCCTGGATTGTAAGAGGGCGTTGTCCTTCTACCTGGAGCGTATGAAGAGACATCGAAGAGCTACTCAGCCCTGTCTCTTGTGACCCCAGTAAGCTGGGGTTACCTGTCTCCAAGTGCACGGTGTCCACCTGGGTGGCAGACTGCATTGCCTGGGCGTACAGGGCGGCTGACCTCCCGTTGCAGGGTCAAGTCACGGCCCACCGTGTCAGGGCTAAGGCCGCATCAGTGACTCACTTCCGCTCTGTTCCACTGGCAGACATCTGCCGGGCCACAACTTGGTCTTCAAGCCAGACCTTTGCAGCCCATTACTGCCTGGGTAGGGAGTCCCGACGGGACAGTGCTTTCGGCCAGGCGGTACTCCGTAACCTATTTGAGGTTTAGGCAACTCCAACCCTCCGACCCTTTGGTGTCAGGCTACTAGGGGGTGTTGCGTTTTCGGCTGAATTCGTATTGCAGCTGCTGTGGCTCTTCTAGAGGGAGCCATTTTTCAGCTATGGGTTCTCGGTAGCCTATAGCTAGGGAGTCCCATATGTGAGGACGGACTTCTTGCTTGTTCCTGGAGAAAGCGTAGTTACTCACCTGTAACAGGTGTTCTTCAGGGACAGCAGGAATCAGTCCTCACGACCCTCCCCCCTCCTCTGGAGTTACAGTTCTTTGATTAATTTTTATCCTTTTGCCGTGTTTTTAGCTATGTCATTTGACTGAGCAAGATGGCACCCTTGGGTGGGAAGGGGACCACGCATACGCGATGCAATCCCAAAGGCTTTCTTTGAAAACTGGGGAATTGCTCCGCACGAGGGCTCCGTCGGCTCCGACGTCACCCATATGTGAGGACTGATTCCTGCTGTCCCTGGAGAATACCTGTTACAGGTGAGTAACTACGCTTTCTAGCAAATAGAAACAGAATGCTAGTACTACTGATCATTTGTATAACGCTGCAGGGCTTAAAGAGCACTGCACAGGCACGTGCAAAAGATTGTCCCAGCTCATCAGAGCTTACAATCTAGTCAAGACAGAACATAACAGCTGAGGACAAGGATGCATCTAGGGGAATGGTAAAGAAACACATAGGAGACTGTGAATCAGGATACAAAAGCAGCCTTGAAGAGGTGAGCCTTTAGCATGGATTTGAAAAGGTCCAGAATACCACAGCCTTGTGAAAAATTGGGATATCAAGACAATGTAGGTACATACAGTTATCCATGCTTGTACAGTGATTTTTCCATGGTGCCTTTTTTTTTATCTTCAGTACTGCATTTTAGTATATTGTAAATCCATGTTTACAAATACACGTAGAGAGCTAAGAGGACATAAAATCTTTGATGTATCGGCGAGAGCACATGAAACTTGCATTGTCAAAGCCGCAGTGCTGATCTACCACTGGAAAGCATCTTACCCGGTAGTGTGACTAGTCTTAGATGCATGACTTTTGAATTTTTGAGTCTGTTTCTCTTGAATTCATAGTCATCTAGTAACTGCATTGTACGTGTCCATAAATCAAAATCAAGTGAATTAAGAAACTTAAATATCTTTTATACTTCAGTAAATAGAGGGGGTGGATGACCTGCACAGAGCAACAGGTACATCCCTAAACAAAAGTATATGGGAGGGGGGGTGACCTGCCCAGAGCGGCAACTGCAATCCTAAACAAAAGCATAGAGGGGGAATGACTTGCAAGGAGCAGCAGTTACAGCCACTCTAGCTACCTTATTGGGCAGACTAGATGGACCATACTGGTCTTTATCTGCTATCATATACTATGCTACTATGTTAGGTATGTTTTTTGGAGAGTTCTGAATGTTGAAATTGCACTCTCATGCAGTAGTTTTTGTCATTATTTTGCAGAGGTTCCTACCAGTGTGTTTGGTGACAAATTGCGAGAACAGGTGGAAGAACGCCTGGCTTTCTATGAAACAGGAGAGGCACCGCGGAAGAATCTAGATGTTATGAAGGAGGCTGTGGTAGAGGTAAGGCCTTTTGCATTGGGAAGAATGTAGTGGTATACTAAAATTCTTAGGTAATATGTTTTACTTATTTGAAAACATTCTTATGTGAGATTTTCTTTTCATATTGGAATTATAACTGTTGCCATTTTAAGGTTGTTTTGACTAACCTAAGGTTATGGTGACAAACCTCCCCCCCACCCGCCTTTTTTTTAATTCTAGCTCTGTCCCTTGTTCTAAAAACTACCAGTTTCAAAGTTCTCTTGCCTCCACTTGAGAATGTTCCTTAGCGTCCCTCCAGTCTAGTCCCGAAAGATAGAAGTTGTGTTCATCCTCTGCAGCTTGGAGATTGAGCATGATCCAAATCTTGATGACCCCAGCATATATAATCCAGGGATCGCCTCCATTCCTCAGTTCTTAGTCTCCAAGCAGCGGTAGGAGGTGTGAGCCCAGGGACTAGAGACTCACTTTAGGAATTATTAAGTAGTGTTAGGTAGTGCTAGGGATTTTGGTAGGCTACTTGTTTAAAAAAAAAAAAAAACCCCAAAGGGGTTAGTATCCCTTTAAATTGGCGAGTTTTTCAAAGACACTGTTTCTCGCGCTTGGGACTTGCAGCCGACCTACCCCCCTTCTCCCCCCTCTCTGGAACGGTGCGGCAGTACAGAGTGAGTGTGGGAGTCGCGGCTGGGGCCTCCGGCAGCAGATCCCCCCCCCCCCCCCGAGGCGGGTGAACTGCTGTCGAGGGTTTGCCGCGCAGGTGGAGCGAAGCAGCGGAGCAATGCGAGGTGCCTTGGAGGTGAGGCAGAGCGGCAGTGCAGCAGCAGAGAGAGTGCTCGATTCTGCGCGAAGTGGCCGGGGTGTGAAGCTAAGTCTGCTGTCTGGCAAGGCTGAGGTAAGAAAGGAGAGAGTGCGATGTTTGCACGAGTGCTCTGTTGATTTTCTTACCGGCTCGAGGGTCCCGACGGCCATTTTGGTACCGCGTGGTGGTTTTGCGTGGGAACGGGAGACGCGTCAGGGATCGTCCTTTTGGGGGACGCTTGGCTAAGGAGGCCATCATAAGTGCGTTACAAAAAAAAACAAACTTATTGGCACAACGAGTTAGAACAGCATTGAGCCCTCACTGTCTTATTCGGGCTGTGTTGGTGTAAGCTCATAGCGGCGGGAGGGCTCGGCCTTAGTGTCTTGAATGCCGGCTAGGCCTCGCTGTCTCTTGTGCGGGGTCCGCAGAGCGACAGTGTCTGAGGCAGGGGTGTGCAAGGCGTGTGCGCAGGAGGCTGCGCTGGCAAGTCTGGAGGACCCGAGCATGGCAGAGATGGCTATGGAGGGATTGGGGACTGGACTCTCCCTCAGTCCTCCGTTGTTGCCCCCGGAGCCCGTGCCAGGGCCTTCCTCGGGACCGGAAGTCTTCTTAACCCCACCTTCGCTTCAGGGAGGCTTGGGGGCCATTTTCTCTCAGCTATTTTTGGTGCTGCTGCAGCAAACCCTGAGCGGAGCTGGGGGGAAGGAGCCGGGAGCCGGCAAGGAGCGTACCCCAGGGACTAAGAGGCAGGGGGCACCACTGGATATGGAGGGCAGGCCAGCTAAGAGGGCCAAGCGGTTGGAGGAGAGCATGGATTTGGATTTAGACCTGGATGTGAGGACGGCAGTGGTAGAAGACTCCAAGGACGAGCCGGAGTTGGAGGAAGGAGAGTTGCAGGACCAGGAAGACCAGGCCAGGATTGTTAGAGTGTTTAGGAGAGAGGAGTTGGCTGCGCTCATAGGGGAGACCGAGTGCCCTGAATATCCCTACTTCGGAGCAGGGAGTAGATGCTTCCTTAGAGGACCCTTTGTTGCAAGCGTTCAGGAAGTTGCAGAGGGCGTTCCCGCACCATAGAGTGTTCAAAGAGATGATTCAGGAGGAGTGGGATACGCCGGATGCTGGGATCAAGGGCTCTAGTGTGTTGAGTCGCTTGTACCCATTGCAGGAAGCGGATAAGGAGCTGTTTAAACCTCCCAAAGTGGATGCGGCCGTTTCCTCGGTCACAAAGAAGACTACCATTCCGGTAGAGGGTAGTGCAGCTCTTAAAGATGCGCAGGATAGGAGATTAGACACGTTGTTGCGACAGGTGTTTGAGGTTAATGCTCTGTCCATGCAGGCCTCGATCTGTGGGGCTTGGGTGGCGAGGGCGTGCTTGCGATGGGCCCAAAGGTTAAAAGGGTTGCAGGTGGAAGAGGCAGTAGCGGATGCAGCTCGGTTGGAGTCGGGGGCCGCATATTTAGCGGATAGTCAATACGATCTTATTCGAGGAGTAGCGAAGAGTATGGCGTCGGTGGTGGCAGCCAGGCGGTCCTTGTGGCTCCGAAACTGGGCGGCGGATGCGGCCTCTAAAGCAAGACTTGGGAAGCTCCCCTTTAGAGGTAAACTTCTCTTTGGGGAGGATCTGGAGAAGTTGGTGAAAGATTTAGGGGACTCCAAGGGGGGTAGGTTGCCGGAAGACAAGCAAAAGCAGGGACGTCAGAGGGGTGCCTTCCAGGAGTCAGCAACGAGAGTTTCAAAGGTTTCGGCCATCGCGTTTTGGTCAGGTACAGAGAGGCCGGTTTCAATACCGGTCCTCGGGCTTTCGGGGCTTTCGAGGAGCAGGCAGAGGTTTTGGGGTCTCCGCCTCAGGTGGTAAGAAGACCCAATGATGCGAGGGGGTCCAGGCTGGAATGATTCCGGTAGGAGGTCGTTTATGGGAGTTCTTTCCAGCGTGGGCCCGAATTACCTCAGATCAGTGGGTATTGGAGATCGTGCGCAGCGGTTATGCGCTCGAGCTCCAGCGGCCAGTGACAGAGGCGTTTGTGCAGTCTCCCTGCCGGACAAAGGGAAAGCTGTTAGGGGTAAGGGAGACGTTGCAGAAGCTATTAGCGTTGAAGGCGGTGGTGCCAGTGCCGGCGGACCAATGCGGGTCCAGTCAATACTCCATATATTTCGTGGTGCCAAAGAAAGAGGGCACTCTGAGACCCATTCTCGATCTAAAAAGGATAAACAGATGTCTCAAGGTGTCGCATTTTCGCATGGAAACGTTGAGGTCCGTCATAACGGCGGTGCGACAGGGAGAGTTCCTCATGGCTCTGGATCTCTCGGAGGCGTATTTACATATTCCAATCAGGGCAGAACATCAGCGGTTTCTGCGTTTTGCGGTGCCCATGGGGCATTTTCAGTTTCAGGCGATGCCGTTTGGCCTAGCGACCGCCACACGAACTTTCACCAAGGTCATGGTGGTAGTAGCGGCGGCGTTGCAAAAGGAAGGAGTGTTGGTACATCCCTATCTGGATGACTGGTTGATCAGAGTGAAATCAGAGGAAGAGAGTGTAAGGGCGACAGAGTGGTGCAGTTTTTGCAGTCGCTGGGATGGGTTTTGAACTTAGCGAAGAGCAAATTGCAGGCATCTCAGCAGCTGGAGTATCTGGGGGCACGGTTCGACACCAACTTGGGCAGGGTGTTCCTGCCCCAGGTCAGAATAGACAAGTTAAGGCAGCTGCTTCGGACCTTCCTGGGCAGACAGGCGCCCTCGGCGTGGCAGTACCTGCAGGTGTTGGTTACAATGGCGGCGGCGCTGGAAGTAGTACAGTGGGCCAGGGCTCACATGCGGCCGTTGCAGAGGGCATTGCTATGGAGGTGGTTGCATCAATCCGATCAGTTGTCAAGGAGGCTGGTGTGTCCGCCGGAGGCGAGGCAGTCGCTGCAATGGTGGTTGGTCCCAGGAAATCTCGAAAGAGGCATGCCTCTGGAGAGCCCGGTTTGGAGGGCACTGACGACGGATGCAAGCTTGTTCGGCTGGGGGGCGCATTTCGAGGGGCAGTATGCGCAGGGCCAGTGGACGGATCAGGAAAAGTCATGGTCGATCAACAGGTTGGAGTTACAGGCCTATACGCTGGCATTGAGGGCCCTTCTACCGTGGCTGGAAGGGGCGGCGGTCCAGGTCTTGTCGGACAATGCCACGGCGGTGGCTTATATTAATCGCCAGGGCGGCATAGGCAGTGTGGCACTCGAGGAAGCAGAGGAGCTCCTCGGGTGGGCCGAGTCTCATCTGGAATTGTTATCGGTAGCGCACGTGGCCGGAGTGGACAATGTGACCGCGTATTTTCGAAGTCGAGTGAAGGTGGACCCAGGGGAGTGGGTTCTCAATCCGGAGGTGTTCCAGTTAATAGTGCAGCGCTGGGAGTCTCCAGTGATGGACCTCATGGCGACCTGGGAATCCGCAAAAGTGGAGAGGTTTTTCAGCAGAAGGCGAGAAAGGATGTTGGAAGGGCTGGATGCCTTGATACAAAGGTGGCCGGAGGGACATCTCCTTTATGTGTTTCCTCCGTGGGTTCTGATCAGATGAGTTCTGCAAAGGATAGAGAGATACAGAGAGCGCGTTGTGCTTGTAGTGCCGGATTGGCCAAGGCGGCCGTGGTATGCGGATCTAATGCGGCTATTGCTGGAGCCTCCGTGGAGGCTTCCCTTACGGGCAGATTTGCTGACTCAGGGTCCGCTGTTAATGCCGCAGGTGGATTGGTTCTCGCTTACGGCTTGGCTCTTGAAAGGACAAGGTTGAGGACCAAAGGTTATTCGAGGGCAGTAATTGTTACGTTACTTAAATCCCGAAGGCGATCCACTTCGTTAGTGTACATTTGGGTCTGGTGCATTTTTGAGACATGGTGTGGTAAGAGACATATTAAGGCGCTGGAGGCTTCGGTGCCACAGGTGTTGGCCTTTCTGCAAGATGGTTTGGAGAAGGGGTTGGCGGCAACCTCTCTCAGGGTGCAGTTGGCAGCGCTTTCTTGTTTTCGAGGAAGGATACGGGGGAAGCCGCTGGGGGGTCATCCAGAGGTGAAGAAGTTTTTGAGAGCGGCGACGCTGTTGAGACCGCCGCACAGAGATCCAGTGCCAGCCTAGGATCTGAATTTAGTTTTGCAGGCGCTGACTTGCGCACCGTTTGAGCCCTTAGCGAGGGCAACGATCAAGGATCTCACGCTGAAGGTGGTGTTCTTGGTAGCGATCTCCTCGGCTAGAAGAATCTCCGAGCTGCAGGCGTTGTCCTGTAGGGAGCCTTTTTTGGTGTTTCAGGTCAACAAAGTGGTGTTGAGAACGGTTCCTTCCTTCTTACCGAAAGTGATGTCAGCATTTCACGTGAATCAGGTGGTGGCTTTGCCGGTGTTTGAGAGGGCAAAGTCTGGTGAGAAGGGGGGACGTCTGCATAGGTTAGATGTAGGTAGAGCCTTGAGGATGTATGTGAAGAAGACTGCTTCGTTCCGGAGGACAGATAGATTGATTGTGCTGTTTGGGGGATGAAGCGCGGCAAGCAGGCGTCAAAACCGTCTATCGCTAGATGGATTAAGGAAGCCATTGCGTCGGCTTATCTGTTGAAGGGCAGAGTGGTGCCGAAGGACTTGCAAGCGCATTCCACTAGGGCTCAGGCTGCGTCCTGGGTGGAGTCTAGTTTAGTGCCAGCGGTGGATATCTGTAAGGCGGCGACGTGGTCTTCCTTGCATACATTTGTGAAACATTACAGAATTGATGCAATGGCGGAAGGACATTCGCAGTTTGGAGCAACAGTGCTTCAGGCTGGTTTAGCAGGGCCCTCCCGTTAAGGTGTTACTGCTTTGTTACATCTTCTATCTTTCGGGACTAGACTGGAGGGACGCTAAGGAAGGTGAAATTAGACTTACCTGCTAATTGTTGTTCCTTTAGGACCTCCAGTCTAGTCCCGTATCCCTCCCGGTTTTGATCTGCTGATGGCGCCCTGAAGCTAAGAATTTCCTATTAAGGGTCTGCTACACTCATGCGGCAGCTGCTGGTTCAGATAGGTGGTGGAGAACGGGGGTGGTCTTGCCTCTGTTCTAAAATGCTGATTGACTGTGGGTTGTTAAGTATATAACGCCGTTTACAGTATAGCAAAGTTAAATGTTCTAAGTTTGAGGTTAGCTCTTTGATATATTATCGTTACTTAATTCTTTCTCTGGTGAGTCTGCTTTGTCAAGAGTACTGAGGAATGGAGGCGGTCCCTGGATTATATATGCTGAGGTCATCAAGATTTGGATCATGCTCAGTCTCCAAGCTGTAGAGGATGAACACAACTTCTATCTTTCGGGACTAGACTGGAGGTCCTAAAGGAACAACAATTAGCAGGTAAGTCTAATTTCACCTTATGTTCCTTCTAATTCTTTTTGTTGAAGTATAGGTTCTGTGTAGCTTGTTTGCTGGACTGTTGGATATGATGTACACTTTACTCCTGACAAGAATGCTGGAGGTAAAAACTGATTTAATGAGGCTGATCCAACAAACGTCTAGTATCTTGAATTTTGGCTTATATCTTTCTTTAACTAGCAAAGTACTCATGCCTGCTTGTCTGTTGCTTGATACTGAGTCTGCTTGGTCTTCCCAAAGATTGCATTGGGGTAGGGATTTTATTAGTTCCTATAAAAGCAGGGGTGTTCTGTGTCCCCTGGCACTGAGGTCACCTCCTGTGCAAATGTTTTGGTGACTTGGCATTTCCATATTGTCCTGCTAGACCAGTCTAGACAAGTGAGTTGTGTTCCCCTACCAGCAGATTGGTGGAGAAAGATAGCCAAGGAAATGCCCAGGTTTCAGTGACATTTCTTCCATGCCTCTATTAGCCTGAGCTACTAGATGCCATCTCAGTATCCTTCTGTCTCCAGCAGATGGTGTTTGGATTATCTCCAGGAACAAGCAGGAATGTAGTCCTCACATATGGGTGGTAT
Organism: Ichthyophis bannanicus; assembly: GCA_033557465.1. Taxonomy (NCBI): domain Eukaryota; kingdom Metazoa; phylum Chordata; class Amphibia; order Gymnophiona; family Ichthyophiidae; genus Ichthyophis; species Ichthyophis bannanicus. The sequence goes on from CM066032.1 coordinate 1,241,297,701, forward strand.
CGGTACAGACGGAGCCTGTGCGGGAACGCTCCCCAGCGTCCAATTGGGAAACCTTTGGGAGCATCCCACAGCGCCTGCGTGCTGCCTTCCTGCCTTTCCCAACTGCCTCTCCCCAGTTCTTTGTTTTCCGCGGAGCCATCAGGTCGTGTTCCTGTCACCGCAGAAAATTTTTTTTCCTTATTCTTCTTTTTGTGGTCGCGTCTGCCTTCCTCAACGCTATACCGGTACCGCCGGTTCTTCTTTTAAAAAAAAAAAAAATCTTTTTCCTTATCGTTCCTCCAGTTTAGTCCTCCACCTCTGGGTTGTGCACCTCCTCCTGCAGCTTGGAGACTGGGCATGTCAAAGTCGTGACATCACTGGATATAGCCTGCTGGTATCTCCCATCAGCCCCAGTGTGTCCAGTCTCCATGCAGCAGGAGGACGTAGTGAGCCTAGCTCCTAGGCTCACTTGAGCAGAGAGGAAGCAATTTAGGCAGAGTTTTAGGGGTTGTAAACCTTTATCTGGTTTAATTATCTAGTTAGTTCATCTAGTTTTAATTTCTTTTAAATTAATTTACTTTACCTTTTTGGCCATTTAGTTTACTGTTTTTGAGCTACTGTCCCTTTCAAAGAACCCTGTATAGCAGGCTTGCCCCTTAATGTGCTCATCGGGAGGAGCACTTGCCGGTTTGGATCTCTCCCCCTGGACAGCACGGGGGAGAGCTCCGCTGTCCGTTCCAGCACCCTGTGGGGGTGTACGAGACGGCAGCATGAGACATTCAATTATTGCACCGGCAGAGCAGTGTTCGCTGACGGCCGCCCATGGCTGGGTCGGGCGGCATCGCAGCTTAAGAACCTGTTCCCTCTCACCTTAGCCGCGACGTCTTTCTTCAGATTTAAGCACCGCAGGTAAGGCCTTCGGGCACAGAGGGGAATTTTCCGCCATTTTTAACTGCCTCAGTTTTGGCGCCAATGTGAGCCAGGCAGGGGGTAGGCACCATTTTCGGCCTTTGCGGGTGCCGCGTGGTAGCAGTTGGCAGCAGCCCGTGTTCTGAGAAGGCTGTCTTTGTTTTAATTTTTTTGATTGTTTTGCTTTTTGGAGGCCCCTCAGTTGACTCGGCAAGATTTTTTGAGTCATTTGGGTTGACTATCCTTAGAGTTAAATAGCAAGGACTAGAGCCTTCCTTCAATTGGTGCCTGTAGGCAGCAGAACTCTGACAAGTATAACTGCTCGAGACTTGTCATCGGGTTTCTTGGAGGCGGCTGCCTGGCACAGCATTGGGAGGACCAGTTCTTGAGCCCGCGCGTTTGCCCATGGTGCAGACAGGCCGCGTAGTGGGGCAACGATTTCTTGCTTTTGTCACGTATGAAACGCTTACTTTCTTTGATTTAAAGTTAAAAAACAAAAAAAAACCCCAGAAGAGGCCCTTGTTTTGGTGGAGCGTCTTTCGTTTCATACGCTGATAAAAGGTATAACTTTGTGCATTTAGGCCTGCTACTGCTTCCCATTATCTTGGCCAGTAGGCTCTGTGCCCCAAGCGTTTTTTGCGTTTTATTTTATTTGTTCCTCTTCTATAAAAGAGTAGGCACGCCGCGGTGTGGAGCGCTTCAGATGGATCCACGGTGGTTCGCCTAAGTTTTTTATTGCAGGGCTGATTGCTTCGATTCCTTTCATTCGAATGCCCAGAGCCCTCAGCCTCAAGGCGTCAGCACCGTCTAGACAGGTGCTTGCACAGGCACGGGCGCAGGTGAATTTTCACCAGTGTAGGTCGGCATGCCTAGGGAAGGCAGACATCGGAGAGTGTATCAGGATGTCTCTTGGGGGTCGATTGCAATTTAGTTGTTGAAATTGCCTTTCCTTTACTTCTTCGTTGGCTGGTATCTGTATTGGAGTACGGCCGCATGACTGGAGGTTCGGCTACGTAACCAGGCCCAGTTTGAGGAAGTTCCCAGTCCGTCCCTTACCTGTCTCGGTTAGGAGGGGGTATCAAGGGGTGTAATTTTTCAGGTACTGCTTCGACATTCTTGGTATCTCCAGGAACAAGCAGGAATGAGTCTTCACATATGGGGTACGTCTACGCCGACGGAGCCTGCACGGAGATGCTCCCCAGCATCCAATCACAAAAGCCTTTGGGAGCATACCTCGTGCCTGCGCGGTGGGTTCCCGCCCTTCGCACTGCCTCTCCCCAGTTTTCGTTTTTCCGCGGAGCCAACAAGACGTTCCTCCTGTTAACCGCAGAAAACCTTTTTTCCCTGTAAATTATTTTTCTTAGTTTACTGTGGTTGCGGCTGTTCCCGCCGTTACCGGCACCCCGGTGCCCTTCTTGTCTGTCTTTTTCTTTTCCGAGGTGTCCCCTTTTCCCTCGGTTTCGGTTTCACTTGGGGCCGAGGTTCGCCATGGAGCCTTCCTCTCCTAAGGGATGCATCCACTGCGGAGACCTCGTTTTCTTTTCGGACTCTGCCACCTGGTGCTTATCTTGCTTGGGTCCTAACCCATTTCTTCCCGCTACGTCGGGTCCCTGTGGCAAGAGACGACCCTCCCTTTTTCGGGTGTCTTTCGAGGCCGTTTTACCCCACGCGGGTAGTTCGGCTCCTTCTTTTCTTCAGGACCAGGTAACCCCAAAACAGTCTGTAAAGACTAACTGATATTCGAGAGGGGAGTCCCATGCCTGGCATGCGGACGGCTCCGGCCACCCCCTCTCGTCGCCTCGAGCGACGCAACCCCTGCGGGAGTCTTCGGGCTCCAAAGCATCCTCGGGGTTTCAGGTTGTTCCTGGGGTTCATTCCTCACCGAACATACCTGAGCCATGCTCAGGGGGAGGTACCCAGCGCTTCGCTCTTTGCCGAGGGTCGCCAGTTAGTGTCGTCAGTGCCTCCGGGGCCGATCGATTCCTCTCAATCTTGCTTTCCTTCCTGTCGGGGCCGGCGCCGGATTCGGCCGGTGCCTCGTCCCCGACATCGGCACTGAGGCTGGGTGACCCCTGACCTACCTGGTCGCCGCCCCCGTCTAGCCTTCCCCGGTGTCTCGTGGGGTCGGTGGGGGATTCGGCTGGCATCCGTGCCCCGAACTTACCGCCGGAGGCAGGCACTGCCGCTCAGGCGGCCCCGGTGCCGGATGCCTTCGCCTTCTTCAAGCGCCGTCTTCGGACGCCCTTGGGGGCCTCAGCGCGGGGCCGTTCCTCGCCGCCCGTTCCTCGGGCGTCGGTTCCCCGATGCCACCACCAATGTCGGCGCCCGCTCGGCGGTCCTCGCTGGCCTCGCTCTGCGGGCCGGGGTTTTCCACACGCTGGCCGGGCCCGGGGTCTTCGGCGCCTTTCGGGGCAATCCCCGTCGGCAAGTGTGCGTCGGCACACCCGATGCCTCCCTTGGCATCGGGGGCCCCCCGGAGGGCGTCTGTGGCCCCGCTCGGCTCGCTGCCCAGCCTGGAGTCGCTGGACAGCCTTGAGGGCATTGCCCCAATGGGCCTCGGGGGCGACCCCGGCTCCCTTTGGATGCACAGTGGCCTTGGCGTTCACTGCAGCTCTCTTCTTACGGGGTCCTCCCTGATGCCGCTGTCGGTATCGGTATCGATCCCTACGGGTGCGACGGCCCATTCGTTGCCTCGATGGGACCCGCTTCTGGGGGCTGTCGAGGCGCTTTTCTTGTCCTCGACTCGGGGTGGCTTTTCTGGCTCCCCCTCTCCCGGTGGTCCCTTTGGGTACCGGTCCAGCCCTCCTCGGGCATTGGCTGCTCGCCCTGCGCGGCCCTCCCTGGATGACATGGGGGGGTCCGTCTTTTCAGGCGCTCTTTTTTTAAGGTAGCAGCTTTCCTGGACATCCATGTGCCTTCCCCCGGTTCGGCATCGGCGGCCGTGACCGATTGTGGGGCTTCCCTTGCATCAGTCCTTGCAGGACCTCCCTCTGGAGGTCCCCCTTTGAGGTTCCTGCGCCTTCTGAGGCCACGCAGGACCGGTGCCCCCATCCCCGGGGTTTCGCGGGCACCAACTCCCACACCGCTCCTTTGTAGTGGAGTCTGCGCTGTGGAGAGCCGGCAGCAGGGAGCGACATGCTCCTCACCCGCCGGGTCCCGCATCCCGCATGTTGGATGCTTTTGGACGTCAGTCCTTTCAAACTTCCATGTTGGCGGCCAGAATTGCGTCCTATGTCCTCTATATGAGCCTGACGCTTCGGGAGGTCACCGAGGGTCTGTCTCGGTTCTCTCCCCTTCTGCCGGAGCCTCTGGCCTCAGACTACTCCTTGCTTCTGGACCTCTGCAAGGATATCTCAGAGTTCCTCTCCTGTGCCTCCCTCGACTCGTTCGAGTCTGCTGGCAGGGCCTCGGCCATCGCCATCGGAGCACGCCGTGCCGCCTGGTTACAGGCATCCGGATTGAGCGGCTGGGCGCGGCATGACCTCGAGCGGTGCTCGGGCGAGGGTCTCTTCGAGCCCGAAGTGTTGAGCCGGGTGGGCCGCTGTTCCGCTGACCCCTCTCACCCCGGAGCAGGGCCTAGGTCCTCCTTGCCACGGGGTGGAGGGCGGTGCCCGGCTGGTCCTCCTTCCTCGGTAGGGGTGCCCGTCCTGCCCTCGGAGCTGCCCAGGCAGAGACCGTTCTGTCCTCGCCGGAGTGACCCTGGCCCTCATTTGAGTCGTCGGGATTCGCAGCTCTGAGGTTCCCTGTGAGGCGGCCCGCCGGTTCCTTCACCGGGGGCCTTGCCCATACGTCCCGCTGGGTTCCGTCCCTTGCATGGGGCTGCCATTCTTTCTCATCGATGGGCCACCCCTTTTTCCTGGTTAGTTCCTGTCCCACCCCGCTGACCTGCCGCTGGCTCGGGCTGGAGTCTCGGGCTTCTTTTCCTCTGGGTGGCCCCCCGCTGTCCTTCGGGGAACCACGACCTTTGCCCCTTGCAGCTTGCCAAGGGGCACCTCAGGGCCTGCCCTTCGGGGTCTTTTTCGGTCTTCCTTGACGCCCGGGGGCTTGCCTTCCCTAGCCGCGGCTGTGGCTGCTGCCGGTCCTGGGGTCACTCACTGTGTTGCCTGGGCCCCCTGCGGCTGCCGACCCTTTCTCTAGGGGGTCGTGCCATGGGCCGCTGTGTCGGGCGGGGGCTGCGCCTGGGGCCTGCGTCCGCTCTGTGCTATCGGCCGCCGCCTGCCAGGCTGCGTCCTGGTCTCCCTGCCAAGCCTTGCGGATCCCTTCTGCCCTCGGTAGGTGCCCCGCGGGGGCATGCCTTCGGGCTGGCAGCCCTCCGCTGCCTCTTGGGGTTAGGCAACCCCCTGAGTGTCGTGGCCACAGCCCGAACTCTCGCTGCGGGTGTTCGCCTGTGGCCTGCTTGCCGGCTGCGCTCCCTGGAAGCGCCCCCTCTGTCGGTGCCCGCCACTCCCGGCCTCTGGCTAGGGGGGGGGGACGGGCGCCCGGCCCGTCTCTGACTCCGTCGACCTCGGCCTTGCCCGTGTCGGGCCATACGCGTCATCGGTATGGTGGTGCCTGCTGTCCCTTACGGCCCCATACCTTTGTGCCTGCGTCTGCCGGGGGGACTTCGCTGCGCCTCGTGTGCTGCCTCTTCCCCCCTGCCCGCCTAGGTTGGTTTTTTGTTTTCTTTTGTGTTCCCTGGGCCGGTCGGTCCCCCTGCCCCTCCTCCTATGGTTCGGGGACCGGTTGGTCCACTCTCAGCTGTGGATTAACAGCTGCGTTTTGTTCTGGTGTTTGTCTCTACCCCCCCCCCTCGCCTGCGGGGGAGGCATCGCCCCTCCTCAGTCCTCGGGAAGTGCGTTTCCCCTTCCCTCTTCTTGTTCCCGGGCTGGGCTATCCCTGGCTTACCGGTCTGGCTCCTCCAGTCCTCGGCCTCCGGGACTTGTGCCTTCGAGGGTCCTGTACTGCTTGGAGCCTTCTGTAGCGACAGACCGTTCTGATCCTACGCCTGCTGACGGCAGGATTTCCTGCCCATCCGGGATTGGGACTTTGCCTCGCTGCTGTGGAATTCCTCGACGGTTCCTGTTCCTGCTTCTGCACGGCCTCCGTCACAGATTTCCCTCCAGCGCTCGGTAGGTAAGCACGAGTTGGTCATGCTTCCTTGCGTGCCTTATGACTCTTGATGTGCGTGCCACAGACTCACCTCCGCGGTGGTCTTTGGCTAGCAGTTCCTCTGCTCTCTCTCTCTTCTAAACTCCTGCCCCCCGTCCCTCGGGGCTGCCGGGGATCCTAGGTGGGAGACTGCCGCCCCGCCGGGGCCGCCGGTTCCATGGGATCCCCATGGCATCCTCAGCTAGTGAGTCCCCATATGTGAAGACTCATTCCTGCTTGTTCCTGGAGATAGCACAGTTACTTACCTGTAACAGGTGATCTCCGGAACAGCAGGAATTAGTCTTCACAACCCTCCCACCTCCCCTAGGAGTTTCACCTTCTTCCTTCCTCCTCCTCTCCTTCCGTCGCAGCTATGTACTCAACTGGGGAGAGGCAGTGCGAAGGGCGGGAACTCACCGCGCAGGCACGGGGTATGCTCCCAAAGGCTTTTGTGATTGGATGCTGGGGAGCATCTCCGTGCGGGCTCCGTCGACGTACCCCATATGTGAAGACTAATTCCTGCTGTTCCGGAGATCACCTGTTACAGGTAAGTAACTGTGCTGTTCTGCCGTTCCAGGCGAACGCAGCGCCCACTGACTTGAGGCCGACATGTGGGAAACACGTCTCCCCATTCATGAGGGTGACAAGCACAGAGCTCAGGGTATTGTGTACCTAGACATTTGCCTAAACGACTGGTAAGTAGCTAGTAGTTACAGTGCAAAGCATAAACTATTTTGAAGATGGGTCAGTTGGCTAAATTCAGGGCCAGGACCATTCCTCTCTTTAAAAAGGCAAAATGCTGCTGGCCCTCGTTTTTTGGTGTGATGGAAGAGGTTGAAAAAAAAAAAAACCAGGGCAAAATTATTCTGGGCGAAATGGCTTAGGCAGGCAAGGGAGAAAGACCTCATCTATCGGGCATTTTGAGTCCCTTGGCGAATTTCAGAGTGTCTTTAAAATGATGTCAGTCCTTTCAATAAAATACTGCACATGGACAGTAGGACCGGCAGTGCTCAGGGAAACAAACAGTTTCCGCATACACAAGTCTAGGTGGACCGACGGAGGCAACATAGGGGTCCTTTGTTAGACTGTTAGTTCTCAGCAGCGGCTGCGCTATGGTATGATTCGAAGGAACAGCAAAGGACAGACTGTTCGTAGTTCGACTTTAAGCACTGGTAAGCTTTAATGGAGTTGGCGAAGTTCAAACGGTGTAGGTAGCGGCGAATGGCTGTACTGAGTGGGGCACATCTACACCTTCTAAAATCTTTTATGTGACCATTTATGTGGTAGTAACCTTAGAAAAAAAAAAGCAGAAGAAGAAAGGATGGTCTCCACTTACAGGCAGGATCAGTGCTAACCTTGGTAGCAAGTCAGAAAAACATTTTTATGTGCCAGAAGGAGGTAGATCCCAGGTCGGGGTCTCAGATTTCTGAGTTCCGAAGCCATTTAGCAAGCTTTGGATCGGACTTGGCGGATAGCGGTGTTTGTGCGGGGCCGAGGACGTTGCTCTACTTAGTTCTTGGTTCCCAAGGCATAAGGTTCTCCCGTTCGTTCTCGGCCTCGAGGTACCACATCGCTGTTCGTCAACATGTCCTGTTGTATTTATTTATTTATTTATTTAAGCTTTTCTTTTATACCGCCTCTTCCAGAGATCAAAGGCGGTTTACAGGTAACAAGAACTGAACAAGGTTTTACATGGAACAATTTTGAATTATTTACAATCAACTTTTGAACAACATCTTGTAAAACTAATTACAATCAACTATTTACAGGAACAATTGTATAGGCAGTATTATTGATTAATTACAATTGGACATTGAGATTTGAGCTAATAAAATCAAGTTAAACTTTACATCAGAGTTCTTTTTTTATTTGTGTGAAGTGTTGGGTAAGGTAGGAGGGGGTTGAGTTCTGTAAATTATGGTTGGTTTGTGAGGTGCACTGAGTGGGGAGGTTCCGTTGAGCTTGTAAAGTGTTCTGTGAACAAGTGGGGAATTATGCTACTGTGGGGAATTAGTAGCGACGGTAGATCCCTGAGGACAGTATTCCCCATCGCTCGGTCGTAGGGACGTTTGAGTATACCTGTTCAGTTCCCAGCCCGGGGCTCTAGGGTGAGGCTCAGTCTGTTAGACCCAACGAAGAGGCTGTGTGGGAGTCCAGTTCTTGGAGCGTAGGAGTTACCATACTGGATCAGTTCCAAATTGGAGGGCCCAGTGTCCTGTTTTCAATAGGAGCCAAGTCAGGTGGGCAGGTTCCCAGGGGGACGGATAGGCTACTCTATATGTGTAGCGGAGCAAACAGTGGAGTCTTGTACTTATTCAGAGTTTCGTTGCATGTTCAGCAAATGTGACACTCTGTTAGGTTATGGATCTTCTAGACCCTCTTGAGTTGGAGATGTATATAAAGTCAGTTAACTGAATTACTTTTTTTCCCAGGTCTCTTTGGTAAAGCTTCTGGACCTTCCGCCACGAGCTTCTCAAAACCTTTGTTGTTTTTTTGGAACTCGGCCGCAGTGTGAAGGTTTTTCGTGCAGGGCTCTGGGGGGTAAGCAGGAGACCCAATGGTCTTTAAACCGGCTGGAATTGCGAGCAGTACGCCTGCTTTTGCAGGCGTTCAAAGCTATGGTGATAGGTTGAGCGGTGCGAGTGTGGTCCGGCAACTCCGCGGAGGTGGCCTGCTTCAATCAGCAGGGCAGACCGGAAATGCGGCCATGGCGGCCGACGTGGAGGATCGGTTTGATGGGGAGCAGCCACGGTTTCCAGCGAGCTCGCCGACCCATATTGCGGGAAAAGACAATGTGGCGGCAGTTTTCCTCAGCAGGGTCCGAGTAGAGGCCGGAGAAGGGGAGTTGCATCCGGAGGTGTTCGCACGGAGCGGTTGCAAATGGGGACAGTCCATAATGGGCCTCATGGCAACGTTGCAGTCTGCTAGATAGGGCTGTTTCGTCAGCAGGGGGCGAGAAGGGATGCCGAAAGGCATCAACGCACTGATGCTACAGGGTCCGGGATTCGGTCTTCTCTGTCTTCTTTGTCGTCTTTATGTCTTTCCACCGGGGACACTCATAGGCCGGGTGGTTCAGCTTAGCGAGGCGCATTGTGTAAAAGATGGTATGGCGGGACTCGGGCTGGTCGAGTTGCCCGAGGGACGCTGACCTCTTACAGTGGCTTGAGGGGACTTCTTGGAGGTTCCGCCGTTGGAGAATCTGTTGCTACAGGCTCTTTTCTGAAAGCTTCAGGTGCTTCGGTTCTCGCATTCGGTATGGCCGTTGAAAGAACCAGTTAAAAAAAAAAAAAAAAGAAACGATATTTTAAAGTCTACGGCCTTTGCATATGTATGTCTATGCTGCGCCCTTGCGTACTAGTGTTCGCGGAGGCACGTTCGCGCATCTACAGTGTTTCTTACCTTCGGGTTAAGTTTTCGGGGGGACAATTTGTTGTACGATTTCGCAAGGCGGTTGCCAGGCTGCAGCCCTCTTGTAGAACAGTCCTTTCTCCGAGGGTATTCTATTGTGTTTTTTTTTTTTTAGGGGCGTGAGCGTGCAGGCCTGTTGAGCCCGTATAACAGGCGTCGGTCAAGAATTTATCCTTGCTGACAGTATGTTTGGCCTCTGCTAGGCAGGGCGAATTTCTGAGTTGCAAGCTTGGTCCTGTAGGGTTTTGCTTCAGAGCAAGGTAGCCTTACGGCCAGTTCCGTTGTTTTGCCCAAACATAGTTGCTCCGTTTCGTCCAGATCTCACGGGTTTCCTTTTCAGCGCTAGGTTCGGCGAAGGGGGGGGGGGGGTGTATTGGGCCATAGCTTACACTGTGCGAATGTCTGGAGAGCACTTTGGCAGTATTTAAAGGTTTCAGGGGCCTTGCACAGGTCGGTTCGTCTTACTTCGGGTTGTTCGGCGAGCACCGCAAGAGTGTGGCGGCGGCAATGGTTTCCATGTTTGGATGGATTAGAGTGTCGATTGCGTCTGCTTATCTACTTCGGGACCGTACAGGCCCGGGGAGCTTACGAGTTCCCTCTACCGGGGCGCAAGCGACTTTCTGTACGGAACATTCTTGCCTTCTGCCAGTGGACAGCTGTCAAACGACCGCGGGGTCATCTCTCCATACGCCCAGGAGGCACGGCCGCCTAGATGTTTGAGTGGCTGAGGTTGCCGCTTTCGGGCAACGTCATTGCCGTTTTTACTTGAAACAAGGAATAAGTACAGGAGAACGTGGTGAACCTGGTTTCTTGGCTCGTTAGAGGTACCGATAAGGAGTGGTTCGGTTAGTGTAGGGAGGATTTGGTTTGATTCCTGGTCGTCTTTCTGGTATTATTTTCAGTAGTTTTCGTCATCCGGATGTGCTGCTGGCGAGCGAGGCCTGCTTCGGCTTGGTGGTGTAGTGATCCGGGTGGAAAGGTCCCTCCCAATAATTACTGCTCTGATACATCCCAGAGGTGGAGGACTAAACTGGAGGAACGATAAGGAAATAGAAATTACACTTACCTGGTAATTGTCGTTCCTTGAGTGACGACAGTTTAGTCCTCATTCCCGCCCGGGGGGTGGTGGTTTCATATTTTCAGATGGAGTGGAACATCAGTTTCAAGGTATGGGAAAGCCTTTCAGACTGGATCGCAGTGAGTATTGCTCTATGAGCTGTTCCTTTCTTCTCGCTTAATTAAGTAAGGGGGTGGCACAGGGAAAATGAAAGACTAAGGGAAACGTGAACATTTAAAAGAAAAGAAAAGATAATTAATAATAATAATGATACAGTTCAGAAGGTTCCTCAGGTTGAGGGTTGGATTCTTCCTTTAAAGTTAAGTTATTCTGCTTCTTTGTTGCTTCTCTGAGTTTGCTTTGTCAATAGTACACTGGGGCTGATGGGAGATACCAGCAGGCTATATCCAGTGATGTCACGACTTTGACATGCCCAGTCTCCAAGCTGCAGGAGGAGGTGCACAACCCAGAGGTGGAGGACTAAACTGTCGTCACTCAACGAACGACAGTTACCACGTAAGTGTAATTTCTGTTTTTTTTCCCTAACTTTTCTTTTCCAGGTGCACGCACCATTTTGGGCCTTAGGCCCAAAATTTCATCCATCATGGAGAAACCCTCCTCGGGTTTTAAAAAGTGCACCAAGTGTGGCGGTACCATCTCCGTCACCGACACCCACGAGTGGTGTCTTAAATGTTTAGGTCCTGACCACTCCATCTCGGAGTGTATGGCTTGTGCCATGATGTCCAAGAGGGGTCGACAAAACCGAGCTGTCAAGCTCAGCGCCCTTTTTCCCTCCGATGCAGCCTCGGTGGCATCGACATCTTCCAGGGCTTCGTCTTCCTCCCATGGATCTCAAGTAACTAAACATAAGTCCAGACGGTCCTCAAAGGGTAGATCACCTTCTAAGCATCGAGATACCTCTGGCGTTGCCCTTGAGGGTTCTGTACCGGCAAAATTGCCCCGGAGGGAGGCTTCGGCTTGTCTGGATTGATCTAGCAGGCTTCCAGGAAAGGAAATTAACGGAAAGTAAAAATTTCTCCTTCCTGCCCAAGCACCTGTAACATGTGCCCATCTATGCGCTTCATTAATTGTGCCTTTAGCAAATGCAAATGTTTGCGCCGCCATAACTCTTTTTGTCAAATTCCAGGAAGCACTGTTTGACCTGTGGAAAGTGAGGGGCTGCCTCATTAGAATCGTCCTGCATGGCAGTCTCTGACTTTTTTCAGTGATGGGCCTGTCTCCCTTGAAGGGATTCGTTTGGCCCAGCATTTTCCATCTCAAAGTAGGTGACGACTGATGGCACTGTGGCTAAGCATAATATCCTGACTTTTGAGTTCCAGTGACCATGCTTCTGGCTGCCCCCTTACTTTGGAGGGCTAGGCTCCAACTGTGTTCACTCTGTTGGGGATCATTTTCAGGAGGTGAGCTGACGGAAAATGGGTTGTCCTCTCCAGAAATCTTTTCCTCCTTCGGCAAGCCTGGTCTTTAGTGTGGAAACTCTGACCCTGCAGCCTTTGGCTTCCCTCGAGCTCAGTCACGTGAGGGATGGGCAGAGTATAGAAGCTCTGCTTAAGTGCTGCCTTCTAAGCAACCCAGACGGAGGTTGCCTTCTGGTGATGGGGGATGGCTGAGGTCCGTCCGAGTTTTGAACTTAAGGGCTGGTTCTGACGTCTTGGTTGAGGAATCTTATGCAAAAATAAGTGTGTTCTCCATGAGAGGTTCATGTGGAGATTAGCATTCTCCAGAAACGAGCAGGAAGTCAGTCTTCACATATGGGTGATGTCAGCGCCAATGGAACCTGGATGGAAGCATCTCCCCAGCTTTCAAAGAAAGCCTTTGGGAGATGCCACCACACATGCATGGTCCCCTCCCTGCCCAAGGATGCCATCTTGCGCAGTCTCCATTTTTCTGCAGAGCCCAACTGACGTATGTCCTGTTTCCCCGAAAAACCTTGTCAGAACTCTTTCTAAAAGTTAGTTTTCCGGTAGGTGTACCATGTCTCTGTGGGTTCAAAAAGTGTGACCCCTGTAGTCAAATCATGTCCATTACTGACACCCATAACTGCTGCTTGTGCTGCCTGCGCCCGGACCATGACACCACCTCCTGCGACCTGTGCCAGGTCACGTTGACCAAAATCAACAAGAAAAGGTCTGAGTTGCAGGAAAAGTTGATCCCTAGATCCGACTTAGCACTTGCCTCCCTAGCACTGAGCTCTAAGCCCAGGGCATCCTCAGAGTCCTGCGGCGGCGGTTCCTCAGAAGACCCCGGAGCTGGAGAAGTCATCAAAGTCTGCCGAAGTTGCACCGGAGAAACCTGGTAAAACCCCACCAAGGTCCTCAAAAAAGGAGTCCTTGGCCAGCGGAGACCGTGGTCCTCGTCGAGGATGCACTCCATCGGGCCCGAAATCCTCTGTGCCTGCACCAAAGACTGCAGAGCCTTCTGGCTTGGAAACCAGAATAGTGGCCCTGGAGCAGAAGATTACTGCTATCCTGGCTCTGCAACAGGCGATGATGGCCGATTCCACTGCCTCGACTGGACCGTCAACTGTGAGGGAGTCCCTGGTTGTTGTACCGAGAATAGAGTGCCCTCTGCCTTGAAAGAGTCCTCTGCGCCGGTTGAGGTCCCGGTCCCACTTGTTTGGTATCTGGTCCTTGCCAGCCAGTGCCCGTGACTCAGACCCCAGGTCCTCCACAGGCCATTGACCCTTCGGCACCGGCCTCAACACAAGGAGTCGCATGGCCTCAGATTCCTCGTCACCACTAGACTCCAAGCGGGAGACGGAAAACAAGGCATCACTGGACACCAGAAGGCATAGAGACATTCCTTCAGACCCGTCTCCCCCGGTGCCTCGATGCCATTCTCCTCCCGAGGATGTAGCCTTCCAGGGATATAGCCAAAGCCCTCTTTGTGTAAACAGAGGTGGAGGAGGACTCGCACACTGAGGAGCTGGAGATTCTCCAGTATGAGACTCCACTTAGGGAAACCCTCATGATCCTTGAGAGGCTGCTCCTCCGAATGTGGGAGACGCCGGCATCAGTGTCTCTAGTCAGCCATCAGCTCAACGCTATGTACTGCGTCTGGAAAGGGCCAGGGTTTCACAAATCCCAGCTCCCACATAATTCCATGGTCAGCTTTCAAGTCGACCATGCAGAAGCTCAAGCCAGAAGAACCCACTCCTACGTCCATCCCGGCAGGGAGGCCCGGGCCCTTGACGCCCTTAGGTGTAAATGCTATCAGATTGCACCCTTTTTCCCTCTGATGCAGCCTTCGTGGCATCGCCGTCGTCCAGGGCTTCCTCTTCTTCCCATGGATCTCAGGTAACTAAACATAAATCTAGCAGGTCCTCAAGGGGTAGATCTCCTTCTAGACAGCGAGATGCCTCTGGCGTTGCCCTTGAGGGACTTTCACCAGCAAAATTGCCCTGGCGGGAGGCTTCGACTTCCAAAGCAGTAACGGGGCTCCAGGACGTTCTCGAGGCTTCAACCTCGGCAGAACTACTGGTGCCATGCTCTGGGGTACCGGCCGTTTCTTCCGGTACCGATACCCGTAGAATTGCCTGGCTCCAGGCATCTGACTTGGAAATTTGGGTACAGGATAAATTAGGGAATATTTCTTGCACAGGAGAGAATCTCTGTGGCAAGAATTGGCAGGAAAAAACTAATGAGATAGATGCTGACAATATCACTTTGGATAGATTGTCCAAATCTACTGCTGATCCTGCGAGGAAAATATCCTCTAAGAAACCATTCTTCAGTAAGAAGAAGTTTTATCCCTCCTATACCCAACAGGGGCATCGTTTAGGTCAGTCTGCCCACAAGGGACAACAGCAACAACCTAGACAAAAAGTCAAAAGCAGCTAAGCCTCAACTGGCGCAGCAGACTCAGCCTCCACAGGAGTTTTGACTCCTATCTAGAGAACTTTGCCTTCCTGGCCCTGAAATGCCCAGAACCCTCCACCATCCCAGGAAGGTTATGTCATTTTGCCCCCAGGTGGGGTCAGATAACAGCAGAAAATTGGACTCTGTCTATTGTAAGAGAGGGGTACAAGCTTCATTTCATCAGCATGTCCCCTCCTACAGTGGTAAGACGGTTCGATTCTCAGACCTCTCTCAACAACCTGTTAGGTCAAGAGGTCACTGTGCTTCTTGCCCAAGGGGCAATAGAAGAGGTACCCATTTCCCAACGGGTTACAGGGTTTTACTCCCCCTATTTCCTTATCCCAAAGAAAACAGGAGGACACAGACCCATTTTAGACCTCAGAGAATTCCCGTTCAAAGAGAAGTTCAAAATGATTTTTCTGGGACTCTGCTGCCATACCTTCAGAGTCAGGATTGGCTTTGTTCTCTAGATCTCAAGGATGCGTACACTTATGTTCTCATCCATCCAACTCATCGAAAGTTCCTTCGCTTTCTGTTTCAAGGGAAGCACTACCAATACAGGGTTCTTCCTTTTGGCCTGGCCTCTGCACCAAGGGTGTTCACAAAATGCATGGCTGTGGTGGTAGCATGTCTTTGCACCCTAGGAATATTCGTCTTCCCTTACTTAGACGACTGGCTCATTTGAGCCTCTTCAGAGCCAGAGGCCAGGGTTTTGCTCTCTCGCACAATGTGCATCTTTCAGTATTTGGGACTTGTCATAAAATTCCCAAAATCCAACCTTGCTCCCACTCAGTCCCTGGAGTTTATAGGAGCTCTGCTGGATACCAGACAGACAAGGGCCTACCTTCCACAGCCCCGCTACCCTCGCATTGTGCAGTTAGCTTCCCAAGCAGTGCTAAAACCTCACCTCACTGCTCGGGAAATGTTACAGTTGCTAGGCCACATTGGCATCCACCGTGCATGTGGTTCCTTATGCTCGCCTCCATATAAGGGCAGCCCAGTGGACTTAATCCACTCAGTGGACTCAGGCATCAGGTTGCCTGTCAGACAAAATAGCAAACTCAGATCGCCTTATTTTTTTCCCTCCAATGGTGCCAGTCACCCCAAAACCTTTTGGTGGGGTCTCCTTTTCAGCAACCCCCAACACAAGCCACTCTAGCAACAGATGCCTCTCAGGTGGGTTGGGGAGCCCACCTGCAAGGCCCCTCTAACCAGGGTACCTGGACTCCACAGGAGGCCTATCTACACATCAACCTCCTGGAACTCAGAGCAATCTTCTCCTTGCTCTTCGAGTATTCCACACCCAGCTCAGCTACAAGACAGTCCTAGTTCAAACGGACAATCAAGTAGCTGTGTTCTATGTGAACAAGCAGGGCGGAACAGGCTCTTTGTCGCTATGCAACGAAGCTTTGTGACTATGGGCCCTCGCCAGAGAGCATCAGATTCATCTTCTGGCAGTGTATCTTCCAGGCATTCAAATCTCTTGGGCAGACAGACTCAGTCAAGTTCTGCTTCCACACGAATGGTCTCTCCATGCAGACCAGGTGGTCAAAATTTTCCAAATTTGGGGAACCCCGGACATAGACCTATTTGCAAGTCCGCTAAATGCCAAACTTCCCCGGTTCTGTTCCAGAATTCCGGCTCAGGGTTGTCAGGCCAGGGATGCTTTCCTCCTCCATTGGGGCCAGGACTTCCTGTATGCCTTCCCACCCATTCCCCTAATTCCCAAAACCCTGTTCAAGCTTCAGAGAGACAGAGGTCATATGATTCTCATAGCTCCATATTGGCCACGGCAAATGTGGTACCTTCTGCTCCTACGTCTCTCTCAAGCTCCAACTCTGGAGTTAGAATCTGCTCCAAATCTCCTTTCTCCTTTGTGGCATCCCACTCCCCAGTCTCTGTATCTCAGGGCCTGATTGCTGAAAGCCTAGAACTTCACGGTCTTAACCTTTCTCAGCAAGTAAAGGATATCCTTTATGCTTCCAGGAAGCCTTCCACAAGACGCTCTTATGCATTCAAGTGGAAAAGATTTACCATATGGTGCTCGCAGAAGAGTCTTAACCCTCTTGCAATACCTCTGGAATCATTACTGGAGTATCTCCTTCATTTATCTAATGCAGAGCTTAAGACCAATTCATTGAGAGTTCATTTGAGTGCTATTGCAGCAGCTTTCAAGCCTCTAAATGGACAACCTATTTCCTCTCATCCTCTCATAGCGAGATTTATGAGAGGCCTTCTTTTAACTAAGCCTCCCATTAAGCCACCACCGGTGGCATGGGACTTAAATCTGGTTCTTGGGCAGCTCATGAAGCCGCCTTTTGAGCCATTAGCTACTACCTCTTTGAAATTCCTTTCCTGGAAGGTTATCTTTCTTATTGCAATCACATCAGCACATCGCATCAGTGAATTGCAAGCGTTGGTGGCTGATCCTCCTTATACAAGGTTCCATCATA
Organism: Ichthyophis bannanicus; assembly: GCA_033557465.1. Lineage (NCBI taxonomy): Eukaryota > Metazoa > Chordata > Amphibia > Gymnophiona > Ichthyophiidae > Ichthyophis > Ichthyophis bannanicus. The sequence goes on from CM066032.1 coordinate 1,241,314,512, forward strand.
AGGTAGTTCTTAGGACTCATCCACACTTTATGCCAAAGGTGGTGTCACCTTTTCATTTAAACCAAGCAGTTTACCTTCCTGTATTTTTCCCAAGGCCTCACGCTTCAAATGCAGAAAGGAATCTTCATACTTTGGACTGTAAAAGGGCTTTGGCCTTTTACTTGCAAAGGACACAGCAACATAGAAAGTCCTCTCAACTCTTTGTTGCTTTTGATCCTAGTCATTTGGGACTTCCAGTCTCCAAAAGAACACTGTCCAGCTGGATTTCACAGTGTATATCTTTTTGCCTATGAGAGTAAGAACCTTCTTCTTGAAGGCGGTGTCACAGCTCACAATGTGAGAGCCATGGCAGCCTCTATGGCTCATCTTCACTCTGTGTCTATCGACGACATCTGTTGAGCAGCTACTTGGTCGTCGGTTCATACCTTCACAGCCCATTACTGCTTAGACAAGGACTCTCGCCGGGATGCCTTGTTTGGTCAGGCTGTTCTTCAACACCTGTTCCATACTTTAATCAACTCCTACCCACCATCCCTGGTAGGATGCCAGAGATCCATGGGGGATAGTGGAGCCCTTTCATGGGGGCACACAACTTCTGGGGCCTTCTTCCTGGCATCTGCAGCTAGGGAGTCCCCATATGTGAAGACTACATTCCTGCTTGTTCCTGGAGATAGCATATTTACTCACCTGTAACAGGTGATCTCCGGGAACAGCAGGAATTTAGTCTTCACAACCCACCCACCTCCCCTAGGAGTTGTATCTCTCTATCCCTCTCTTTCCCTCTCTATTTGTCTGAGCTTTAAACTCAACTGAAGAGGGACAGTTGGGAAAGGCGGGAAGGCAGCACGCAGGTGCTGTGGGATGCTTCCAAAAGCTTTCCTATTGGATGCTGGGGAGCGTTCCCGCACAGGCTCCATCGGTAGCGACGATACCTATATGTGAAGACCAAATTCCTGCTGTTCCCGGAGATCACCTTTTACAGGCGAGTAACTATGCTTTCCTGACATTGCCTTTCAATTTTCCACCTTGCAGCTTCATGTTATGCCCTCTAGCTTTGCAGCTTCCCCGTCTTTGGAAGAGGTTTGTTTGTTCATCGTTTCTCTTTAAGTATTTAAAGGTCTGACTTGTATCTCCCCTATCCCTTCTCTCCTCCAAAGTGTACATATTTAGGTCTTCCAAGTCTCTTCTCATAAGGTTTCTTACGCAGGCTCCAAATCATTTTGGTCGCCTTCCTCTGAACAGTTTCCAGTCTTTTTACATCTTTTGCAAGATATGGTCTCCAAAACTGAACACAGTATTCCAAGTGAGGCCTCACCAGTGACCTGTACAGTGGCATAAGTACCTCTTCCTTTCTGCTGATAATCCCTCTTTGTATGCAGCCCAACATTCTCCTGGCTTTTGCCACCGCCTTGTTGCACTGTTTTGCCACCTTGAGATCATCAGAGATAATCACACCAAGGTCTTTCTCCTGAACCATGCACACCAACCTCTCGCCCCGTATTGCGTACATTTCCCTTGGATTTCTGCTACTTAAGTGTATGACACTGCACTTTTTCGCATTAAATCGTAATTGCCAAGTATTAGACCATTCTTCCAGCTTTTGTAGATCTTTCCTCGTGTTATCCACACCCTCGGGGGAGTCCACTCTGTTGCAAATTTTTCTGTCATCTGCAAAAAGACAGACTTTTCCTTTCAGTCCTTTAGCAATATCACTCACAAATACATTGAACAGTGCCGGGCCCAGAACCGAACCCTGGGGCACCCCGGTAATCACCTTCCTTTCATCCGAGTGACTCCATGTACCATCACCTTCTGTTGTCTGTCAGTCAACCAATTTCTAATCCAGTTTACCATCTTGGGACCCATCCCCAAGCTACTGAGTTTATACAAGTCTCTTATGAGGAACAGTATCAAAAGGCTTTGTTGAAATCCAGGTAGATGACATCCATCGCATGCCCCTTATCCTAGTTCCTTGGTCACCCAGTTAAAGAACTCATTCAGATTTGTTTGGCAAGACCGTCCTTCGGTAAAACCATGTTGCCTCGGATCTTGCAGCCTGTTGGTTTTGAGAAAGTACACTATTCGCTCTTTCAGGAGCGCCTCCATTACTTTTCCCGCCACCAAGGTAAGGCTGGCGGGTCTGTAGTTTGACACTTCTTCCCTGTCGCCACTTTTGTGTAGAGGTACGACATCAGCCATTCTCCAGTCCTGAGGAACCTCTCCTGTTTCCAAGGATCTGTTGAATATATCCTTTAACGGTCCTTCAAGAACCTCTCTGAGCTCTTTCAGTATCCTGGGATGTATCCCATCCGGTCCCATGGCTTTGTCCACTTTCAGTTTAGCAAGTTGATCCAACACCTCATCTTCTGTGAATGGTGTGGTATCTACTTTGTTCCCATTTTTATATTTGGGAGTCACAGCTGGTCCATCTCCAGGATTTTCTTTAGTAAAAACAGAGTAAATGTATTTAGCAATTTTGCTTTTTTTATGTCACTTTCCACGAATCCTTTCTCCAGGACCAAGCAGGAAGTCAGTCCTCACTTATGGGTGACGTCGGCGCCGACGGAGCCCTCGCGGAGCAATTTTCCCCAGCTTTCGAAGAAAGCCTTTGGGAATTGCAGCGCGCATGCGCGGTCCCCTTACCGCTCAGGGGTGCCATCTTGCTCAGTCTTCTTTTTTCCGCGGAGCCCTACAGACGTAGTTTGTGATCACTGCAGAAAAGTTGATTCTTGTGTTTATTATTTTCTCTGTTAGCGCCGTGTCCTTTTCCCGCCCGGACTCGATACCTCCTGTACCGAGTTCGGTCTCATTCCGTTTTTTTTTTTGTAACTGGCGTTCCCGCCACTTTTCCACGATTCCCTGGCGGCACGGTCTTTCGACCTCGCAGGGGCCCTTTTTCCCCCTATGGCTGCCAGTGGTTTTAAAAAGTGTGATTGTTGTACCAGGCTCATGTCTCTCACCGACCCACATGACTGCTGCCTCCGTTGCCTCGGTCCCAATCACGACTCTGTGAATTGTGGTCCGTGCAACAAGATGTCCTCGAATGCGTTGAAGAGCCAGCAGTCTCAAAAGGATCGATTGTTCTCTGACTCCGTGTCCGGTCGGGCCCGGACCTCCTCCGAGGCTTCGATGTCTCGGGACTCCGGCCCCGAGCATCGTCGGAGTTCCTCCGAGCGGGGGTCCCCCCGGCGGGAACATCGTCGGATGAAGAGACCTGCGGAGGCGACGCCGGTGGTCGCGCCTGACCCCTCGGGGGCCAGGTCTCTGAGCCCCGTCAGCCGCCTCGGGTCTTCGGAGGCGGAAAAACCTTCGAAGCATCCTCGACTCGAAGTGGAGACTCCTGGACACGTGAGTACTGTGATCCTCGTGGACTCACCTCCGAGGGACTCGACGTCGGGCCCGACGCCGTCGGGGCCCGAGTCGATGGCTGCCGGGTCTTCTGAGTTTGGACTCAGATTGACGACTTTGGAGCTCAGTATTGCTGCCTTCATGGACCAGCAGCCGGCATTGATGTCTGGCCTCGCCAGTACACCTGCCCCGACCACCGGGACGCCGACATCCAAGTCGACCCCGGAGGCCGAGTCGATCCTCGAGTCGATCCTCGGTCGCGGTCTCCCTCGGCCTCCCGCTCGGGACCGAGGTCGTCGACGCCGGCCTCGACGTCGGGACGGCCCGCCCGCTCGGAGCCACGCGATTCCTCCTCGGAGGAGTCGGGCTGGGACACGGAGGAGGACGAGTCACCCGGTTCTTTCCAAACCCGGTGCGTCCCCTCGGACTCCCCCGAGTCGGAGCCTCAAAGGAGGTCTCCCCCGGAGGATACCCGGTTCGCCGATTTTGTGAGGGACATGGCCACAGCCCTGGCCTTCCCCGTGGATCCGGAGGAGGAGCCTCGGGCCGAGGAGCTCGAGGCCCTCCAGTATGACTCCCCTCCCAAGGAGGCCTTCACCGTTCCGGTCCCTCCGATGCTGGAGTGGCTGCTCTTCCGCATGTGGGAGAGACCGGCCTCGACGCCGTTGCTAAGCAAGCGGGTCGATTCCATGTATTGAGTCCGCAAGAGCCCCGGGTTCCAGAAGGCACAACTACCGCACCACTCCATGGTGGTGGAATCGGCCATGCATCGACTTAAGAGTCAAAAGATGCACTCCTCGGTGCCTCTGGGTAAAGAGGCCCGGAGCCTGGATGCCCTCGGTAGGAAGTGTTTCCAGGGCTCGATGCTTGCTTGCCGGGTCCAGACATACCAGCTGTATATGGGCATGTACCTCCGGGACCTGGCCAAAGAGATGGCAGGGTTCTCTGCTGGTCTCTCCGAGGAACCCTTGCAGAGGTTCCAGTCCTTGTCCACGGGTATTCGTGAATGCTCGAAGTTCATCTCTCGAGCGGCTTACTATGGCTTCGAGGCATCGGCTCGAGTGGCCGGGGCGGGCATCGGCGCTCGGTGCCAGGCCTGGTTCCAGTCGTCCGACCTCGAGCCATGGGTGCAGGACAACTTGATCGATGTCCCCTGCAGGGGAGAAAACCTCTTTGGCAAGCCCATGGCGGAAAAGGCCGCGAAGCTCGAGTCCGAGACTCTTACCAGGACTCTTTTGTCCAGGAAGACCTCTGCCCCTGCACAGAAGAGGAAGGGCTCGGGGAAAAAGCCTTTTTACCCGAGGAAAGTGTCTACCTATAGACAACAGCCCTATCAGGCCTCGGTGGCCCCCCAACAGGGCCAGCAGGCTAAAGGCCGGGGCAATGGGTCCCGTAGGCAGCAGGGCCCCAAGCCCACTACACCGGCCCCTCCTCCGCAGGGTGGGGGTTTTTGACTATGCCAGCATAGCCTCTCCCCCTCCGCAGCCGTCGCTCAGCACGGGGGGCCGGCTGATCCACTTTGCCCACAGGTGGTCAGCCATAACGTCCGATTCCTGGGTGCTGCAGGTGGTTCAAAAGGGCTATCTCTTGCATTTTCACCAAGTGCCTCCCCCCTACTTTCCGGGGGAGCCTGCACAGCCCCCTCTGCACAGGGACTTACTCCTTCAGGAGCTGCAAGGTCTGCTTCGGGAACGGGCCGTGGAGCCCGTGCCTCGCCACCAGTGGGGTCACGGTTTTTATTCCCGGTACTTCCTGGTACCAAAACGGACAGGAGGCCTCAGACCCATCCTGGACCTGCGCAACCTCAACAAGTTCCTGCAGCGTGAAAAGTTCAAAATGCTTTCCCTTGGAATCCTACTGCCCTACCTCCAGCAGGGAGACTGGCTGTGCTCCTTGGATCTGAAGGATGCCTATACACACATCCTGATTCACCCGGACCACCGGCAATATCTAAGATTTGTGGTGGTGGGGGATCATTATCAGTACCGCGTACTGCCCTTTGGCCTGTCCTCCGCTCCCAGGGTGTTCACGAAATGCCTGGCTGTGGTGGCTGCCTTCCTGAGGCTTCAAGGCCTCTTCGTCTTCCCCTACCTGAACGACTGGCTCATCCGGGCACAGTCCTCCCAAGAGGTCACTCAGGCCACTTGATGTACAGTGGCTCTGCTTCAGCACTTGGGCTTTGTCATAAACTTCGAAAAGTCCACTTTGCTCCCCTCTCAGGACCTCGAATTCATAGGGGCGCGGCTGGACACTCAGCAGGCTCGCGCCTTCCTGCCTCTGGAGCGGGCCAACCGGCTCATAGCTCTGGCCGGCAGGATTCACAGCGCGTCTCCGGTCTCTGCCAGACAATTCCTGCAGCTGCTCGGTCATATGGCCTCCATTGTCCATGTCACTCCGAATGCCCGCCTGCATATGCGGCCTGCTCAGTGGAGCCTTCGCACTCAATGGCATCAGGCCTCAGGGAGCCTGACGGACTTAATACAGGTCTCCGACTGCCTGGTGGTCTCTCTGCGCTGGTGGCTCCACCTGCCCAATTTGGTGCTCGGCATGACTTTTCAGTCCCCCCCGCCGTCCCAGGTGGTGACGACGGATGCCTCTCTCCTGGGATGGGGAGCGCATTGCCAAGGGAGGTGCACTCAAGGCCTTTGGGCGCCTTGGGAGGCTGCTCAGCAGATAAACTTCCTGGAGCTGCGGGTGATCCGTCTAGCTCTGCGGACCTTCTCTCACCTCACCTCTCGTCAGTCTGTACTGATTCAGGTTGCCATGTTCTACGTGAACAAGCAAGGGGGCACGGGCTCTCTCCCTCTGTGTCAGGAGGCTCGGAGACTGTGCTCTTGGGCAGTCGGCCACGGAATCCTCCTCAAGGCTGTTTACCTGCCTGGGCAGGAAAATTGCCTGGCCGACAGGCTGAGCCGGATTCTGCAGCCACACGAATGGATGTTGAACCCCGCCGTGGTTCAACAGATCTTTCACCGGTGGGGCTCCCCCACCCTGGATCTCTTTGCCAGTCCTCTGAACCTCAAAAAGTAGACCTCAAAATTTCATCCAATGACTCAGATGAACACTCATAGAGTAAAAGTCACGGGGAACAAAGGCATTGTGTTCCAAGTATAAAACTCCCCTAAATCATTGAAAAGTCCCATTGCCATCTATTGTCAAAAACATATAACAAATGGAATCCTTCATTTGCTTTTTAAACTTTTTAATGTCGGGCACCCCCGGCAAGAGAGAGAAGGAGGGAACCCACTCTCTCCACTCCGGGAGGTCCCTTTTAATGATAAAACGGGTGATGAAAACCAAACTATGTAACGAGTGAAAAATCACTTAGCTCAGATTGCGGCGAAGTGTAATCCTCGTGAGAAATTGCTGCTAATACACGACATGCATGTTTCGGACCTGAAAAGGCCCTGTTTCAAGTGAAATGTCCCATCTTCAAATGCATCGCCTAATGTGAATCGCCCTCTGAACCGGCAACTTCCCAGGTTCTGCTCCCGGCCGGATGCTTTCCTCATCTCGTGGTCCACGGGCCTGCTGTACGCATTCCCTCCCACGCCACTTGTGGCCAGGACACTGTTCAAGGTCGTTGTGCCCCGGTGGCCGAGGCAACCCTGGTTCCCTCTGCTCCTACAGCTGGCGGGGGACACCCCTCTTCCTCTGGGGTTTCAGCCCGATCTCCTGACTCAGGATCAGGGTACTCTCCTGCACCCCAACCTCCGGGCCCTCCAACTGATGGCCTGGCTGCTGAAAGGGTAGTCCTGGCCCCACTCCTGCTCCCCCCGGAGGTGGAAGCTGTCGTCCTGGCGTCCCGGCGCCCTTCCATCCGGAAGTCTTACGCCCTTAAATGGCGTCTCTTCTCGATCTGGTGTTCTCAGCGTTCTGAGGACCCCTTCGCCTGCTTAGTATCGGTGGTGCTGCAATACCTGCTGCACCTCTCCGATCTAGGCCTCAAGTCCAACTCCATCAGGGTCCACCTCAGTGCCCTCTCTGCGCACCACTCGCCGGTGGAGGGCCAGCCTCTTTCCTCGCACCCCCTGGTGGCACGTTTCCTCAGAGGCCGCCTTCTGCTTAAACCGCCGTTGCGCCCTCCAGCTCCTGACTGGGATCTCAATGTGGTCTTACAAAGGCTCACCTGTCCGCCTTTTGAACCACTGGCTACCTGCCCCCTTCGTTTCCTCTCCTGGAAAACGCTCTTCTTGGTAGCCCTTACCTCCGCTAGGCGCGTTAGTGAACTACAAGCCCTAGTGGCGGAGCCTCCATACACTAGGTTCTACAAGAATAGGGTGGTCTTGCGGACCCACCCTAAGTTTCTTCCGAAGGTGGTTTCCTCCTTCCACATCAATCAAGAGGTGGTTCTTCCAACCTTCTTTCCCAGGCCGCATTCCAGCCGGGCTGAAACTGTTCTGCATACCCTGGACTGTAGAAGAGTCTTGTCCTACCTTGACCATACACGAGAACATAGGAAGGCTGTCCAGCTTTTCGTGTCCTTTGACCCGAATCGGTTGGGTGTCCCTGTCTCCAAGCGCACTCTGTCCACCTGGGTTGCTGACTGTATCGCCTGGGCCTATGGGGCAGCCGGCCTCTCCCTAGAGGGTCATGTCAGGGCGAAGGTTGCGTCAGTGGCCCACCTCCGCTCTGTGCCTTTGGTGGACATCTGCCGGGCCGCTACTTGGTCTTCAAGTCAGACTTTTGCGGCTCACTACTGCGTGGAGAGGGAGTCCCGCAGGGACAGTGCTTTCGGACAGGCAGTCCTCCACAATCTCTTTGAGGTTTAGGCAACTCCTACCCACCGGCCCTGGTGTTGGGCTACCGGCCGGGGGCGTATTCAGAGAGGATTCCTTCCTTCTGTACTGCTGAGCTAGTGGGAGCTCGTTTTTTTCGCTTGAGGTCTCCGGTAGCCTTAAGCTTGGGAATCCCATAAGTGAGGACTGACTTCCTGCTTGGTCCTGGAGAAAGAGTAGTTACTCACCTGTAACAGGTGTTCTCCAGGAGCAGCAGGAATCAGTCCTCACTACCCGCCCTCCTCCCCTTGGAGTTGCAGTCATGTCTTACCTTGTTTTGCTGTCTTTCGCTATGTCATCTGACTGAGCAAGATGGCACCCCTGAGCGGGAAGGGGACCGCGCATGCGCGCTGCAATTCCCAAAGGCTTTCTTCGAAAGCTGGGGAAAATTGCTCCGCGAGGGCACCGTCGGCGCCGACGTCACCCATAAGTGAGGACTGATTCCTGCTGCTCCTGGAGAACACCTGTTACAGGTGAGTAACTACTCTTTCCCAGCACTTCTGAATCCTTCAATTCCAACTCTGATCTTTTTCGTTTCTCGAATATACCTGAAAAAGGTTTTGTCGCCACCCTTAATATCTTTAGCCATCTTTTCCTCTGCCTTTGATTTTGCTATCCTTATTTCTCTGACTCTTTTGAGTTTGATCCTGTATTCATTTCTGTGTTCTTCTGTTTGCAAGCTTTTGAGTTTTGCGAAAGCTGTGTTTTTTGCCTTTATTTGAGCAGCTACTTCTTTGGAAAACCAAATAGGTTTCCTTCTCTTGTTTTTATTTACTTTATTTACATATTTATCTGTTGCCCCTTTTATTGCCACCTTTAGTTTAGCCCATTGCAATTCCACTTCCCTTATCTCCTTCCACCCCGTCATCTCCTTCTTTAGGTACTCGGCCATTTTATTGAAGTCAGTGTGTTTGAAGTTTAGGACTTTTGCGCTTGCTATGTTTGGCCTGTACCTTGGCTTTTATCTCAAACCACACCGTGTGATGATCGCTGTTGCTCACAGGGGCACTCATGCAGACATTCAACACGCTATCACCGTTGGTGAGCACTAAATCCAGCGCTGATCTTTCCCTGGTTGGTTCCATGACCATTTGTCTAAGTGATGCATCTTGGAGAGCATCTACAATTTTTTTGCTTCTTTCCAGATGTACAGGAGTGATCCAATCCACATCAGATAGATTAAAGTCACCCAAAATGATTGCTTCCCCCGTTGTAGCTATCTTGGCAATATCTATAATCAATTCGTTATCTATCTCTTGAATTTGAGTCAGAGGTCTGTAGACTACAGCAGTATGTAATTTTTTTTATTTTATTTTTTTTATTACTACTGTCCTAGCTGTGCCATCTGACTGAGCAAGATGGCACCCTTTGGCAGGAAGGGGCTCATGCATTCATGGTGGCATCTCCCAAAGGCTTTCTTTGAAAGTTGGGGAGATGCTTCTGCACTGGCTTCGTTTGGCACCAACGTTGCCCGTATGTTAGGACTGATTCCTGCTGTCCCTGGAGAACAACTGTTATAGGTGAGTAACTACGCTTTTTCTGCCTGTCCTGGAAGGGAGATCTGGTGGAATTGATTGATTGGAGTTTTTTTCCACATAGTATATGACTGATGCTCCAGCGATAGAGCAGAATCTGCAGGTCCCCTGCTTCTATAGGTGTTGCGGATATGCATGGCAGTCTTACTGTTTCCGGAAATAATCTAGCCATTCTTCTCCTGTTGGCGATGTGTGCAGACTGATGCCTCAAGCCCTGCTCTTGTGAATTCAGTCTTTGGATGATGCTACCCGTCCTTTGGAGTTGGTTATTCTTATGCCTTGTTTGTTCTAGCCTGTTTGCAATACACACAGAAAGTGAACCGTCAAACACAGTCCTTTATTGGAATCCAGCAACCTCGACACCTCGTGTTTTGGCATGAGCCTTCGTCGGGGTGAACCTCATAACATACATAAGTCATTGAAATCACTTTCATATAAAAAATACATATTCAAAATATGTATGAAACATTTATCAACGTATTAAATACTAATTAAAAATCATAATAAATAAGAACCATAAATAAAAAAAAAACAAAATTATATACATTCAATTCAGAACACACAACTTGTAAATTAAATTTACAAAAAAGATTGTGTAAAAAGGAGAAAAGTGAACCTATGGAACCTATGAGGAATAAACACACAGACCATCATAGATCCAATTGAGAGAATTCCATTAAATTAATAATGTCTCAAGAAAGATAATCTTAAAACACCAGCACGGTGTTGCTGTATTCTAATAAAGGACTGTTTGCGTCTTGCTCTCGTGTGTCTTGATTTTATGCGAGTTTGGTGTGTTCTCTGAGGACCTGTTCTAGCCTGTTTGGCAGCTAGGGATATTGTCCTGTTGGCGGTGACGCGGCTTAGGTTATGGCTTCATCACTGGACAGTGGATATGTTTCCAAAGCCCAGCTAACTCAACTGGTCTTAAGGGAAGGCTCCCTTGTGGGGCTGATTGGAGAAGTTGGTGAAGGACTTGGCCAAGGCAGTGTCTTATTGCCTTTCAGAGGATAGATCGAAAGAGCCTGGAAAGCAAGCAGGGTATTTTTCCCTCTGGCCTCCGCTCATCCGTTGCGGACCTGCTTGAACGATTTCCGGTGGTCTTGAACTCCTGGCGTTTCATCCTTGAAAGTCATTCTCTGCTTCTGGGTTTCAGACCCCTAATTAGCCTTTTTGATGGGACTCGGACCAGAGCCTCTGGGGGGGGGTTCCTCACTATGTAGGTTTTTGGGTCCATTCCTGAATGTCGCCAAGGATAAAAGGGTGCCAGACACCATTCAAAGCGACTGTGTCATGGACTGCAAGCAGCAGATCCCGGAGGCCTTTGTCATCTCTCCATGTGGTTTGGCGGACATGAGCTACCACATGGGTCACATTGGACAAGTTACTGTGCCTAAAGGCGGCAGTGCCAGTGCCCCCAGCTGAGTGGGGCAAGGGCGGATATTTCCTTTCTCAGGATGCCAAAGGAGGATGGCTATTCACCCATGTCCCTCCAATCCAGTCCAGACAATTGGGTTGTGTCTGTCCACCAGTAGCTGGAGACTGATTATGCAACTCTTTGATGTCACCATATAACCTCCTGGGAGCTTGCCTTCTCCCTCTAGTATCTTCAGTCTCCAGCAGCTGATGGATAGACTTCCCTTGGATGTGTCTGGACTGAGTTTGGGGTCACCCTAGGTAAAGGTTCTTCACATTATATTAACCCGTTTTGGACCAGCGTATGTTTTACATACATAAGGTTTCCATACTTACTACTCAGCTGATTACTAATTAATGGTTATAAATTCAATGGAACTATGTTTAGCTATTATCGTTATGTCAAAAAGCGTTATCTACAGATTTTTTATCTGAGATCTAGTTAGTTTAATAGGTATTCGAAGTTTACTGATTTTGATGGCACTGGCGCCTCAAAATAAAAAGATCTAAAAAAATAGTAAGTAGCCTATAATGCTGTAATAGCTACTAATCTCCAGGAACAAGCAGGAATGAGTCTTCACATATGGGTACGTCGGTACCGATGGAGCCTGGGTGGGAACGCTCCCCAGCGTCCAAAAAGAAAACTTTTGGGAGCATCCCACGCGCATGCGCGCTGCCTTCCCGCCCATTCACTTCCCTCTCATCAGTTTTTCCGTTTTCCGCGGAGCCGGCAGGACGTATTCCTGTCACCGCAGAAAATTCTTCTTTTTATTCTTAGTTTTTTGTGGTCGCGTCTGCCTTCCCTCAACGCCACAGGTACACACCGATGCCAGTAGAGACACTGGTACCAACACCGACGGTACCGGCCCCGGTGGGAACTCTTCCCATGCCATCTCTGACTGGAATTGACAAAGCGGTACCGGGTCAGCTCGGTATCGACTTTGATCGTGCTTTGCCAAGAGCATCGGGGTCAGGAATACTTCGATTCCTCCGATTCCGAGAACTCTGACAATTCTGCTGGCACTAGAGGGTTTCTCCCAGAAGATCCCTCTTCTCCCCAATGCAGAATGTCACCTCCAGAGGACATGCCATTTCAGGTTTTTATCCTTGATATGGCCAGAGGTCTTTCAATCACAGTAGCTCCTGAAGATGAACCCAGAGCAAAGGAATTGGAAATTCCCCAGTATCCTAAAGCTCCTAAGGAGGCAGCCACTCTGCCTATCCATGAAATTCTGCATAGCTTCATGCTCAGAATGTGGGAGACACCTCTGACCACTTCTCCTCACTCTAGGAGACTTGATACTATGTATTGAGTTCCGCCATGTCCTGGATTTCAGAAAACTCAGCTGCCACACCATTCAATGGTAGTGGAATCAGCCATGCGTAGGATGAAAAGTGCAAAGAGGCATGCATCCAATCCTCCAGGTCGTGAATGGAGGACTCTGGATGCTTTTGGGCGCAGGACTTTTCAAGCTTCTATGCTTTCAGTTAGGATCAGTTCACATATCCTATATATGGGAATGTTCTTCAAAGAAGTCACAGGAGACTTGGAACTTATGAGCCCATTTCTTCCAGATGATAAGAGACAAGATTTTCTTGCTCTAGTTAAGCATGCTCAAGATGTCTCCAAGTTTGTCAATCGTGCCGCCTTTGACTGCTTCGAATGCATCAGCAGAACCTCTGCTATTGCCATTGGCGCACGATGGATTGCCTGGCTACAGGCATCAGACTTGGGTACAGGACAAGTTAGGCAACATTCCTTGCATGGGGGAGAATCTCTTCGGCAAGAACTGGCAGGAAAAGGCTAACGAGTTAGATGCTGACAGTTCTACCTTAGATTGTCAAAGTCTACAGCCACTCCAGCCAAAAGAAAGCCTTATAAAAAACCCTCTTTTAGCAAAAAGAGAGAGTTTTATCCTCCTTATACCCAGCAGAGTCAAACTGCAGGTCAGGTTGCCCAAAAGGGACAAACTAGACAGCAAAAGAAGCCAAAAGGCCCGAGAGCCCAACCAGCTCTCCAGGTTCAGCCCCCTCAAGGGCTTTGACTCCTTCCTAGAGAGCTTTGCCTCCCTGCCTCTGAGGGGTCCCCAACCCCCCAATATTCCGGGCAGGTTATGCCACTTTGTCAACAGATGGCATCAGAAAACAGCAGAAGATTGGACTTTGTCCGTTGTAGGAGAGGGGTAGAAGCTTCATTTTCACAGCATGCCCCCTGCTACAATTCTAAAGCAATTTAATTCACAAACCTCTGCAGACAATCTGCTAGATCCACGAGGTCTCCACACTTCTTGCCCAAGGGGCAATAGAGGAAGTACCCATTCTTCAACAGGGTGCAGGGTTCTACTCCCCCCTATTTTCTTATTCCAAAGAAAACAGGAGGACACAGACCCATTCTAGACCTCAGAGAATTGAACAAATATCTGTTTCGAGAGAAATTCAAAAAGATTTCTCTAGGAACTCTTCTGCCATACCTTCAAAGCCAGGATTGGCTTTGCTCTCTAGACTTAAAGGATGCATACACTCACATTCTCATCCATCCAGATCACAGGAAATTTTTACGTTTCCTTTTCAGGGGAAGACATTTCCAGTACAGGGTTCTTCCTTTTGGTCTGGCTTCAGCACCAAGGGTATTCACGAAATGCAGGGCAGTAGTAGCTGCATTTCTACGAACCCTAGGGATTTTCGTCTTCCCCTACTTAGACGACTGGCTCATTCGAGCCCCTACAGTTGGCAGAAGCCAGCACTGCACTGTCCCATACAATGCGAATCCTCCAATACTTGGGATTGGTAATAAACTTCCCAAAATCTCAACTAGTTCCTTCCCAATGCCTAGAATTCATAGGAGCCTGTCTGGATACCAGACAGGCAAGGGCTTTCCTTCCACAAGCCCGGTGTCTTTGCATAATGCAGCTAGCTACTCAAGCAGCAGGCAAATGCTCCCTCACTGCTCGGGAGCTACTGCAGTTACTGGGATATATGGCATCCACAGTTCATGTAGTCCCATATGCTCGCCTCCACATGTGAGCAGCTCAGTGGACCCTCTCCACACAGTGGACACAGGCCACGGGTCATTTGTCAGACAAAATAACAATCTCTCAACGACTAATTTTGTCCCTCCAATGGTGGCAATCACTAAAAAAATCTGACAGTGGGGGTCTCCTTTCCATCAACCCCTCTTTCAGGCCACCCTAACAGATGCATCACAGGTGGGTTGGGGAGCACACCTGAATCATCTCTCTACCCAGGGCACCTGGACTCCACAGGAGGTTGGTTTACACATAAACCTCCTGGAATTAAGAGCAATCTATTTAGCTCTTCGAGTGTTCCACGCCCAGCTCAACTACAAGACAGTCCTAGTCCAGACGGACAATCAAGTAGCCATGTTCTATGTGAACAAGCAGGGCGGAACAGGCTCTCTGTTATGCAACGAAGCTTTATAACTGTGGGACCTCGCCAGAGAGCATCAAATTCACCTTCTAGTGGTATATCTTCCAGGCATTCAAAACCTTTGGGCAGACAAACTCAGTCGAGTACTGCTGCCTCACGAGTGGTCCCTCCATTTAGACCAGATGGCAAAGATATTTCATCTCTGGGGCACTCCAGACATACACCTCTTTGCAAGTCCACTGAATGCCAAACTTCCCCAGTTCTGTTCCAGGATTCCAGCTCACAACTGTCAAGCAAGGGATGCCTTCCTCCTTCACTGGGGTCAGGGCTTCCTTTATGCCTTCCCACCCATTCCCCACATCCCCAAAACACTCTTCAAGCTTCAGAGAGACAGGGGTCGCATGATTCTCATAGCACCACGATGGCCACGCCAAACATAGTATTCCCTGCTTCTACATCTCTCTCAAGCGGCACCTCTGGAGTTAGGGCATGCTCCAGATCTCCTTTCCTAGGAGAACGGGACGCTATGGCACCCGAATACCCAGTCCCTGCACCTCACGGCCTGGTTGCTGAAGGCTTAGACCTCCAAGATTTCAACCTGTCCCAGCAGGTAAAATATCCTTCAGGCTTCTAGGAAACGTTCCACAAGAAGATCTTATGCCTTCAAGTGGAAACGTTTTACTATATGGTGCTCCAAGAAGGGATTAAACCCCCTGGTAATACCCTTAGAATCGATACTAGAGTATCTCCTTCACTTATCGAATTCTGGTTTAAAGACCAATTCGGTAAGAGTCCATCTTAGTGCAATTGCAGCTTCTTATAAGCCTCTAAATGGACAACCAATTTTCTCTCATCCACTCCTATCAAGATTTGAGAGGCCTTTTATTAACTAAACCTCCTATCAAGCCACCACCGTTGGCATGGGATCTAAATCTAGTTCTCGGGCAGCTCATGAAGCCGCCTTTTGAACTTTTGGCCACTACAGCTCTTAAGTTTTTGACCTGGAAGGTCATCTTCCTAATTGCAATCACCTCTGCCCGTCGCATTAGTGAATTGCAAGCTTTAGTGGCTGATCCTCCTTATACTAGGTTTCATCATAAGGTTGTTCTTCAAACTCACCAACACTTTATGCCAAAGGTGGTTTCGCCTTTTCATTTAAACCAATCAATTTATCTTCCTCTATTTTTTTCGAGGCCTCATGCCTCTAAATGCAGAAAGAAACCTTCATACTTTGGATTGTAAAAGGGCCTTAGCCTTTAACATAGAAAGTCCTCCCAACTTTTTATAGCTTTTGACCCTAGTCATTTGGGACTTTGTCACCCAAAAGAACTTTATCTAAATGGATTGCCCAATGCATATCCTTTGCTTATGAGAGTAAGGGTCTTCCTCTTCAGGACCATGTCACAGCTCATAAAGTGAGAGTCTATGGCTAATCTCCACTCTGTGTCTATCGATGACATTTGTCGAGCAGCCACCTGGGCTTCGGTACACACCTTCACAGCCCATTACTGCCTGGATAAAGCCTCCCGTCAGGATGCCTTCTTTGGCAAAGCTGTTCTTCAAAATCTCTTTCAGACCTAATGCAACTCCTACCCACCAACCCTGGTGGAATGCCAGAGATCCATGGGAGGAAGGATGCCTACCTTTTTAGGGTGGCACCTTCCTGGGGCTATCTTCCTGGCATCTTCAGATAGGGAGTCCCCATATGTGAAGACTACATTCCTGCTTGTTCCTGGAGATAGCGTAGTTACTCACCTGTAACAGGTGATCTCCGGGAACAGCAGGAATTTAGTCTTCACAGCCCACCCACCTCCCCTAGGAGTTGTCTCTCTCTGTCTCTTTCCTCTCTCCCTCTATCCTTTCACTTAGCTACAAACTTAACTGAAGAGGGACAGTTGGAAAGGCGGGAAGGCAGTGCGCATGTGCTGAGGGATGCTTCCAAAAGTGTTCCTATTGGACGCTGGGGAGCGTTCCCGCACAGGCTCAGTCGATACCGACGATACCCATATGTGAAGACTAAATTCCTGCTGTTCCCGGAGATCACCTGTTACAGGTGAGTAACTACGCTTTCTCTGGCAACACCACGGTAGTGGCATATGTTGCCAAGGCAGCCTGAAGTTTGCAGGAGAGGCCCTGGGATAGCTCTCTGCTTTGCCTGGGCAGAAGTAAGCTGCCTAGATCTGTCAGCACATTGCCAGGGTGGGCAATGTGGAAGCGGTTGTCTTCTGTCATCACTCTTTATCCTAGAGAGTGGGAGGTTGAGTCAGGAGGTGTTTCAGATGCTTCTCTGCTGTTGGGGCTGCTCCTTGATGGAATCATTGGCAACCTACTCAAATCACTAGGTGGTTCGTTGTTTGACTCACCACATAGAAACTGGGTTCAAGGGCATTGTCACCCTGGTTCAGAACTGATCAGTGCAATGCCTGCTATATGCTGCTTCTATTGCTGCTGTTGGGACATGTGCTTTGGCGCATGGAGCGCTGTCCAGGTTGGATTGTTCTGGATTGGATGAGGAGAGCATGGCTTAGGGACCTGATGCGGTTCCTGCAGGTGGTTCATTTTCATCTGCCCCATTCCGGGGCTGGTTTTGTCAAGGGCCAATTATCCTGCAGGACCTGGCTCCTTTATCGCTTATGACTCGGTTCTTGAAGGGAGTTAGCTGACACATAAGCGCTATTCTGCTGCAGTAGCTTCTGCTCTGCTGAAGGCTAGAGGTGTTTTACCAGCCTGGCATATGTGAGCGTCTGGTACCCTCTTTGAGCATGGGTGCGGCGGACAACTGCTTGTTCCTAAATCTGCCAGGTTTTGGATTCTGTTTGTTTTCTGCAGGATGGTCTGGAAAGGGTTTTTTTCCCTTACCTCCCTGAAAGTCCAGGTGGCTGCCTTGTCCTGTTTCAGGGGTCTGGTGGCTGGAAAACGTTCAGCCTTGCACCTAAGGGTTTGGTGCCTGCGTCCTCCCCTCTGGTCACATTTATCCCTTCCTGGGGTCTTTGTTGCTCAGGGTCCTGGTGTTAGAGCCCTTTGAGCCTCTAAAGCGTGCTACTCTGAAGGGCTTGACTCTCAAGACTGTTTACTTGGTTGCGATTTTTTCGGCAAGATGGATTTTCGAGCTGCAGGCTCTGTCTTGCTGGGATCCATATTTGTCCTTTTCAGAGGAGGCTGTTTACATTTGACTCGTGCCTTTGTTTTTGCCCAAGGTACTATCTCCCTTTCATATGAACCAGGTGGTTTGTTTGCCCTTCTCTTCTAAAGAGCAGTGTAGAGGGAAATTTAAGGATCTTTTCCTTGTGGCTGTCCAGATGGTGTTTCTCCAGGACTTGGAGGCTATGAATTCCTTCTGCGCATCTTCATTTTGTGCTGTCTGCAGGCCTGCGCAAGGGTGTCACAGTAGCCAAGTCTTCCTTGGGGTGCTGGATCAAGGAAGCAATTGCTTCAGTGTATCTGATGGAACCGGTTGGTTTCGGAGAATGTGTGTCCATTCTACGTGGGCGGATCACAGCTTGGTAGCCCCTTCAGACATTGTCAAGCGACAATGTGGGTTTCACTTTCCACTTTTTATCAAGCAATACTGCTTGGATGTCCACATTCGGGTGGTCATGGCCTTTGGCTCAAGATTTACAAGCTGCAGTATCTTCTTCCCACCTAGTGGAGGCGTAGCTTTGGTACGTCCCACTTGTCTGGACTGGTCTAGCAGGATGATATGGAAGGTGCCATTTTACCTACCAGATAATGTCTTTACCTTGAGTCTTGCTAGACCAGTCCAGGATCAACCCCTGAAACTGTTTGGTCTGTTATGTTGAGGCAGTACCTTGGTATGCTATGATTTATATGCTTGACTCTGCAGATCCATATCCTACTGACAGCCTGCTGTTTTGTCTCTACTGTTTGATCATTTTTGCTCATGTTGAGGTTGTGTGAGGTTTGCCATGCTTTCCCATATGCTTTGTGACGAATACTGAGTGGCTCAGGCTGATAAGGCATGGGAGTGATGTCATTGAAACCTGGGCATTTCATTTGCTGGCTGTGTCTACCAGCCTGCTGGTAGGGAACACAACTCACTTGTCTGGACTGGTCTAGCAAGACTCAAGGAAAGGATATTATCTGGTAAGTGAAATGTGCTGCAGTGCACATTATAATGACATGATCTCTTGGGAAAAAAAAAACCCTTAGGAAAATTTAAATATTCTGGTAATTTCTGTTGTGATTTCAATCACAGGCAACCGAGGTGGCAGCAGCAATCAAGAAGAAGCTAGCAAAGAAAGAAAAAAAGAAAATAAAACGAGAAAAGAGAAAACTGGAGGCCCTAGCTGCAGCAGCCTCAGGAGATGAGACTGCAGAAGAACCTGTTCCCAAAAAAGCCAGAAATGCTGTAGAAGTAAATAACTTACTTTTTCTTTTTGGTTTGACATGGGGACTGATCTGTAGCTGTAGGCTAGCTCTATAGTAGTCGTGCAGAAGAGCAGAGTTCAACTCACTGGGCTAACTGGAGATGTTGTGAAGGCCAGTGTTCCCAATGTTGGGGAGGAGCAGTGGACACTTAGGCCATAGCTAGGATGCAGGCTTACTGGGCTCTGGAAGGAATCTGTCTCTCTTGGCTAAGGGCAGTCAGTGGGCTTGGGCAAGCTATAAGAGAAATTGCTGTGTAGTTGTAAATCCCAGGTTATGGTATCATAGCCCAAAAGCGGCCAATTCAAAATGAGCTGAAAGTGCAGAGGAGCAGGAAGAAAATTGCTGGTCCAAGAAGTACAATTGAAAACAAGTTGGGAAAGCATGCAGAGCATGGTTTATGGAATTATTTCCAATCTCTCTGCGTGCATGTGTTTGTGTTGTCCCTGTGCCTTTGATCTAGAGGAGAGGGACAGTTTGGAGCAGTACCAAAACATTCTATCGGTTCTGAAAGAAGAAAAATATAGTGATGTATCTGAACTATTAGTATTACTGTCAATAGATTTCAAAGAATGGATTTTACAGTTAAACCACAGGGTGCCACTATCTCATGGCAGAGGATTTCCCTGTGTTCACATCAAATAGTACATTGGTGCCTTTCCTCTAGGATCGCAGGACATGTGGGAGACTGGTCAGGAGGCAGTAGCTAGAAAAACTGTAGTGTGCGATACATTCTTCTAGGCTTTGTATTTCTGGAGAGAGTTTAGGTATCCATGGAGGCGGGGGAGATAGAGTGCAGCAACTAGGGAGGCTCACAGGAGTTGCAGCAATGCAAGACCTATATTACCACACTGCTGATTTATGAGGATGCATATGGGCTGCATACTGCTGTGAACTGGCCATACAGATCATTGAGCACAAGTAACACCACCACATTTTTATTTATTTTAAACTTTATAATTTATTGGATTTTATAACCAACTGAAATTCAAAAGAAGCAAGTTACCACCAAATCTTGTAACAAGATAGGCAAATAACTGTAGGTGACTTAAAAACACAAGGAAATCACAAATAAAAGAAGAAAAACCCAATTCATTCAGTCCCTTTTTGGGTGGTAAGCAACCCAAAAGAAAGTTACTATATAAATATCTGAATCATAAATGCACATAAAAATCAAGTTGCTTCTACTATTCAACTATCTGGATTCCTAATGTACTTTTACACCAGAAACTGATTCAGAAACGTTTACAGTTCTGATCAGATCTTGCAACTGAACTTTTTCCGGAAACAAGTAGGAAGTCAGTCCTCACATATGGGTGATGTCTGTGCTGATGGAGCCCATGCAGATCTACTCCTCAGCTTTCAAAAAAGCCTTTGGGAGTTACACCGCCCATGCACGGTCACCTTCTCACTCAAAGGTGCCTTCTGGCCTCAGTCTGTCTTTTTCTGCGGAGCCCTGCAGATGTGTTGTCTGCACTCTGGACAGTCTATTTTTTTTTTGACCCGTTCTTCATTTTTCTTTTCACTTATCTCGAGTGCATCAGCTCAATCACATTTTTGCCACACAAGTCTCCCGCCTCTGCGTTGTGGTTTTCGCTTGGGTAATTTTCTTTATTTTTGTCTTTTTTTGGCCTGCGGGATTTTCTACTCGCGGCCTAGCTGGTCGAGACATCAGTTTGATCTTGTGGCTCTTGTTTTTCCCTCTGTCCTCGACTGGCAGTTTCAAGCAGTGCTGCACTATGTCTCATACAGACTGCCACATTATCTGCATTAAGTGCCTCAGGGCTGACCACAATGGGTCTTCTGCCTGCTTTGCATCCTGATGTTTGGCTAAGACATGGAAGGAATGTGAAAGACGGCAGGGGAAGCAGTTTGGTAGGTCTGATTTGGCATCAAGGGCGGAATACCTGCCTTTTATACCGGCGTTGGGTGACTCGCCGTTGATTCTGAGCCCTGAGGTCATTGGGTGTTGGAGTTGTCCTCTGCATATCTTCCCCATGTGTTAGAGGCTTCGTCAAAGCCAACATCGAGGACTGACCTGGGATTGGGTAGGAAGTCTGCTGCGACCTGGCCTCAGAGCCCTCGACGTGACATGGGAGACGATGAACGGAAGTGCCCAATGCAGCCCCAGAGAGACGAGTCGCCTGTGGCGTCAAGGGATCGGCGTGGTCCCATTGCCTCCATCATTATCCTCGATTCCCTGGCCAGTGACCAGACACTGGCCTCGATGTCTGTGCAGGCTGTAGAGCCGTCTGGCATAGAGGCCAGGATGGCAGCCCTCAAATGCAGTTTCTCTGTGTTCTGGATGCGCATTGGGGCCAGACTCCCTGTCACTCCGTGTCATCGGCGCCCCATGTGGGGACTTCCTAGAGGACCTCCCCAGAGGATGCTACCCTCATCCTCGAGAGGTTGGCATAGTCTCTGTCGAAGCCGTTGGTGTCCGACACAACACCACCAGACCACTGACGTCGGGAGTAGATGGCACCAGGTTGGTCCGAGTACCGTGGGGCACTTGCAGATGCCTCTGGGTCTGAGTCGATGTGGGAGACAGATGATGAGTCCTCGACACCGTGCTCCATCAGGACGTCCCCTCTGACCTCTCTTCGCCATATCACTGGCAGAGGTTCCCTCCAGAGGATCTTGCCGCCTTGGAGTTTGTGAGGGAAATGTCCTAGGCACTAGCCTTCATGGCGGTACCTGAAGACGAGACGCGTGCTGAGGTTCTCGATCCTCCAATACGACGCCCCATCTCGGGAGGTGCTGACAGTGCTTGTGCCCCCTATCCTGGAACAGCTGCTGTTAAGGATGTGGGAGACCCCAGTGACTGTGCAGATTGTGAAGAGTCAGCAGGAGCCCTGGGTTCCAGAAAACACAACTTTCACACAATTCCATGGTGGTGGAGTTGCCTATGCGTCATATCATAACATTATCCTTATTAATGCTAGGTCAATAAGGAATAAAACGCATATTATCCACAATATTCTAACTGACGAACAACCAGATATCCTATGCATAACAGAAACATGGCTCACTGACTCAGACCCTGCAACAATGAACCAAATACAGAAGCCCGGATACCAACTATACAACTGCCCACGCATCAACAGAAGAGGAGGCGGAGTCCTTATAGCAGCCAAAACCAGCCTTCAACTCACAACCACATCTACGGTCACAAATCCCGATCTTGACCTACTCAAAGTCGAGAGCATGGCATTATCCATCTGCCTAATCTATCGACCTCCCTCACCACAGCACGAAACACTAGCCACAGCACTAGAAACCATCACATCCACACAAAGCAAAAAATTCCAAATCATCCTCGGAGATTTGAACCTAGCATCAATTCCTCCGTCCCACACGGACTCCTTCTATGAAGCCATCGACCAATTGGGTTTCCAACAAATAGTAAGCAACCCCACACACGATAGAGGCAACATCCTAGATATGATTTTCATACCCAGAAATCCACAACAAAGCAATGAACCACCTATAATAAACATAACTCAAGTACCATGGTCAGACCACCACCAAATCAACTGTAAACTTAAACTACAGTGCCAACCCAAAAACTCAAAGGAGATGAGAATGACCAACCCCATTAGGAAATTCAGCAAACTCAACGAGGAACACCTCATAAGCACCATTGCATCCCACATAAACCTAGATTCCACAGACCTCGATGAACTAACTAACAGATGGAACACACACATCCAAAATACATCTAACCCAACATTGAAACACACAACAAACCCACATAAGATCAACTCGGAACCCTGGTACACTGGAACTCTAATAAAATCAAAAAGGGAGCTCCGTAAAATAGAGAGAAAAAGGAGACAAACCAAATCCTCCGATCTCAAAACTAAATACATGGCCCATCTCGCAAAGTACAAAGACGACGTGAACAATGCAAAAAAATTACATCACACCAACATCCTAAACAAGGCGATCAATCGCCCGCGAGAGTTATTTGAACTAGTCAAATCACTAACCAAAACCGACCAAAATGCCAACCTCAACAACTCCATCAAGGTCCAAACACTGGCAAACCACTACGCGACCAAACTTACGGCCCCTAGTCCTCCACCCCCCCCCCCCCCCCCACCAACACCACAAATCAGAAGTGAGAATAACACGACGCAAAACCAGTTATGGGAGCACTTCCACAAAATAGGAACCCAGCAAATCACAACCATTGTCACAAGCCTAAAAAGCACCACCTCCCCACTAGACCCCTGTCCTGCATCCTGGATCAAGGCAGTGAAACAAGACATAGCACCTCACATAGCACACATAGTTAACCTATCCCTACAACAAGGAATCATGCCCTCAGAATTAAAGAAATCAGTCATTAGACCGATCCTAAAAAACACTACACTCAACGGAGAAGACCCAGCGTCCTACCGTCCCATATCAAGTATCTCATTCCTGGCAAAGATCATAGAAAAAACGGTCCTTCTACAGCTCCAAGACCATCTGACTGACAATGCTCCTCTTGATGACCAGCAATATGGCTTCAGGCAACATCATGGAGTTGAAACCCTGTTACTAGTCCTACTTAACAACCTCCTAAAGGGCCTTGAAAACAAAAAGAAAATGTACATTCTTGTATTCATTGACATCTCCGCTGCTTTTGATACAGTCAATCATGGGACCCTCATAAATAGGATAACATCAATAGGAATAACAGGAACACCACTAAAATGGTTCTCATCCTACATCTCAAATCGAACACAACAGGTTCAATTCAACGGAGAAAAAGCAGAATCTTTCTCCCAAACGCAGGGAATCCCCCAAGGCTCTGCTCTCTCAGCACTTCTGTTTAACATATATATGCAGCCACTATGCAAAATTTTCTCACGACACGAAATTAATTACCACATCTATGCCGATGATATCATGCTATACTCACAACTAGACACTAAAAACCCAGACTACAACCCACTAGAGACATGTATCAGAGAGATGCAAGACTGGTTGCAACAAAGTAGTATGTCAATTAATCACAAAAAAACCGAAGTAATGTATATCTCCAAAGAACCGAATTTTGACCCACCCACATCAATAACACTATGTAACAACACTTACCAAACAAAAAAAGAAATAAAGTATCTAGGAGTCACATTTGACTGTGACCTAAAGATGGAAAAACACCTCCGAAAGACCAACAGAGCAGTTTTCCACAAGCTTAGAGTGCTCCAACCCATTCGGAATATTATTGATCCCCAAGACTTCAGAACAGTGGCCCAAGCACTCATCATGCCACATTTTGACTACTGCAACGCCATCCTACAAGGTTTACCTAAAAAAACCCTAAACATATTACAAATGGCACAAAATGTAGCTGCCAGGGTCATAATGAAGAAAAATCTAAGTGACCACATCACACCAGTGCTAATTCAATTACACTGGCTACCCATAACAGCTCGAACAAAATACAAAATACTAACAACCACCTTCAAACTCATCCACAACTTAGCACCTTCCTTCCTCAACAACCTAGTAAGATCGCAACCTCCTACCCGAAACAGAAGAACCCACAATTCCAACATCCTTCACACTCCAACAGATATAAGATCTGCCAAAGCTAACACCAGCCACAGGGCTTTCTCATATGTGGCACCAACACTGTGGAACCAACTCCCACCAGAACTACGAGCTAGCAATGACCTTCTAGACTTCAGAAAGAAACTCAAAACGCACATTTTCCAATCTCATTTCAACCTGAACTAAATCCACAGATGGAGCAGCCCCTGACCACTGTGGCCAAAAAGCTTATCCTGTATATATGTATTTATGTATATATGTAAATGAACTCCCCCATAGCTAAGAAGTGTTAACTCTGTATGATGTGCTTTTCTGACAATCTGTATGTAAACAAAATTTGTACCTGCCTTGATTCGGCAGTTTCACAATAGTAATCCTACCCGCTTCTGATCGCTGGAAGGAGCGGGCTACAAATGCTTGCTAAATAAATAAATATCAAGAACCAGAAAGTGCCTCCTGGCAGGGAGGCCCGTACCATGGATACATTTGGTAGAAAGTGTTGCCAGGGCTCTATGCTCACAGCCCAGATCCAGGCTTACCAGCTGTACATGGCCATGTACCTGAGAGATCTGACTAAGGAGCTCACCGGGTTCTCGACTGGTCTATCAACAAAATGCACCCAGGCAACAAAGAACCGAGCCTTTAAGTTCTATGCTCCTAGCTGCTGGAATGCGCTCCCAACTGCTGTCCGTGCGATCACTGACCTTGCTAAATTCAGAAAAGCACTAAAGCACCACCTCTTCCTTCTACACTACTCGCAGTCCAGTAACTCAACACCACCCTCCACGCACCCAGCTAGCCAACTGTAAATAAGACAACTCATGTTTATATTGTAGATAGTTACCCCAGTTTGATTGCCAAGTTGCCTAACCCATTCAACTGTAAGTACGTAACAGGCCTTCTGTTCTGTACAAATATGTTATCTGTAAACCGCACTGATTTTAAAAAGCGTGGTATATAAAATAAATAGAGTGCTTCAGGACCCTGGTATCTGGTCAAAGAGTGCGCCAAGTTCAGACTCAGGCAGTCTTCGACGGCTTCGAATTGGTGGCCCATATAGCTGCGGTTGGCATTGGTGCCCGCCGCCTTGCCTGGCTACAGTCCTCCAACTTAGAGCAATGGTTTCAGGACAAGTTGGCTGATGTCCCATGCCGTGGAGACAACATCTTTGGCAAGGCCATGACGGAGAAGGCCGAGTTGGAGAAGGAATTCATGACCAGGACCAGGCTGTCTAATAAAATGTTGGTTCCTGATCGTATCCCCAGCCTAGTCCCGGACCTCTGAGTTGTCCACCTCATTCAGCAGCTTGGAGACTGAGGAACCACCACCTTTTTGCGATGTCATCCGTATATCCCTCTGGGAGCCGCCTTCCTCCATCAGTTACCTCAGTCTCCAAGCAGCTGAATAGGTCGGTGAGCCTGGGGGTCCGGGCTCAGTGGAGGAACAATTAAGTAGAGTTTGGTTAGTTTTAAGGGGTATTAGTTTAAAAAAAAAAAAAGCTTACAGCAGAGCTAGCTAATTTCATACAGCAAGGAGCAGCTATCTCTTTAAATTCTAGAGCTGTTTCCTAGTAGTGCAACAGGCTCTCCTCTATCTGCCGGGGCCCTACCTGGGGGGGCTGTTGGCTCCGCAGTGAGCCTTGGTTGAGACCAGCTTCGCTCCCACAGTGAGTCAGTGGAGCTGAACCAGGACGGGAGAGCTGCACTGCCAGGCACGATACAGACGTTTTGCCTGTGAGCGCTGTTTTGGCTGCCACGGAGGTGCCTGATATCTTGCTGCCGCAAGGTGCAACGGGCGAACAGCAAGTGTGGAGCCTCAGTCTTCTTCGCAGCGCGGGGAGACTACGGAGTCCCACTAAGCTGGCCTGCCTTGGCGGCAGAGGTGAGGAGGCGGGCTGGTGAAAGCGTTACAGCGGCGTGAGGGAGCACGCGCCGCAGAGCAGGCCCGGCCACATGGTAAGAGCGCAGGGAGCACAGGCCTCCAGAATCGGAGTGTCCAGCGGGGTTTTTCGACGGCGTTTTCTGCAGTAAAGGGGAGCCGCCGTCTGGGAAGCCCGAGGGAACGTTGTAAGGTGCGATTAGGAGCGATTTGAAAAAAAAAAAGTAGAAGACCGGAACGAGTTTGGCTTCAGGGGGTTCCTCCTGTTTCGGGGTCCTGTGCTCTCCAGGGGGCTTTGTGTAGTGGCTATGCCGTCGAGGCCCCATTGCTTTATTTGTGGGGCCAAGCGAAGTGCGCTTTCAGACTCCGGGGTGTGCAAGTCCTGCGCTAAAGAGGCTGCTACCCTGGGGTCTCCCGGGGAGGAGATGCAGGAGCATCCGGGGCCGGAGGCAGGCTCCTCGGCCGCCCCGGTAGCCAGTTTACTCCTGGGGGAGCCTATAGCGGGGCCATCCTCCGCCCCAGATGCCCCTACCGCGCAAGCGACCTGGCCCAAGGGGTTGGAGTCTATCTTCTCCCCAGGGTTTGTGGCCTTCCTGCAGCAGGCGGTAGGGGGTTTCCCGCCAAACCCATCCTCAGGCAATTTCGTAGGGGGCGGTGCGAAGAGGCCGGGGCAAGCCCCCCTCTCCGAGACTCAACTGGGGGTCAAGAGGCCGCGGCTGGAGCCGGATTTCGGGGCTCATTCGGCCGCCTCGGAGGGCCACCTCTCGGATGAGGAAGTGGGGTGTGTGGCCCTTGAGGAGCTTGAGGAAGGTGAACTCGAGGACAAGGGGGAGCAGGCGAGAGTAGTGTGGGTCTTCCGTCGGGATGAGCTGCCGGCTCTCATCGCGGAGACGCTGCGTACCCTGAACATGCCGGCCCAGGGACCGGCGAAGGATGAGATGTTGGAGGATTCCCTGCTACAGGTCTTTCGGAAATCTCAGAAAGCGTTTCCGGTGCACCGGGTATTCCAGGAGTTGATATAGGAGGAGTGGAACGTCCCGGAGGCTGCGCTCAAGGGCTCCAGAGTAATGAGCCAGTTATACCTGCTGGTGGACCAGGATAAGGAGATCTTCAAGCCCCCCAAGGTGGATGCAGCCATGGCGGGAGTAATAAAGAAGACCACCATTCCGGTGGAGGGCAGTGCGGCCCTCAAGGATGCGCAGGACAAAGTTAGATGCGTTGCTGAGGCAGATTTTTGAGACTAATGCCCTGTCTCTTCAGGCGGCTATTTGTGGGGCCTGGGTGGCCAGGGCTTGCCTGCGCTGGTCTCAGCAGCCCCTGGCAGGGCAGGACGGGGTGCAGTCCGGCGAGGCTGCCCGCCTGGAGTCGGGGGCGGCCTATTTGTCAGACATCCATTATGATCTCATGAGATGTTTGTCCAAGAGTATGGCGTCGGCGGTGGCAGCTAGGCGCTATCTGTGGCTTGGTAATTGGGCGGCGGATAATTCCTCTAAGGCGAGGTTAAGTAAGCTGCCCTTCAAGGGTCGTCTCTTGTTCGGTGAGGACCTGGAGAAGTTGGTCAAGGAATTGGGCGAATCCAAGGGCGGCAAGTTGCCTGAGGACAGGCCTAAGCAGAGGCGCGCGAGTCCGGCTGGCAAGGGCCAGCAGCGGGACTTTTGCAGGTTTTGTTTTCAAAGGTTCAATTCGGGACAATGAGGTAGATTCCCCGGCAGAAGCCAGGGCTTTCGGGGAGCGGGGAGAGGTTTTGGGGCGTCCTCTACTCCCGCCGCCTCCTCGACCCTTAGAAAAGCGCAATGAGATCAGGCGGACCCAGGGGCCTCTAGTCTCCGTGGGAGGGAGGTTGCAGGAGTTCTATGCCGCCTGGGTCCACATCACGTCAGATCAGTGGGTCCTTGAAGTCATCCGAGAGGGCTATGCTCTGGAGCTGCGCCAGCTAGTGCGCGACGCCTTCGTGCTGTCTCTGCAAGGCAGCGATCAAGTGCCAGGCGGTGCGGGAGACAGTACAGAGGCTTCTAGATCTCGGGGCGATAGAGCCGGTCCCGTCAGACCAACTCGGCGTCGGTCGCTATTCCATTTATTTTGTGGTGCCAAAGAAGGACGGTGGTTTTCGGCCCATCCTGGACCTCAAAGGGGTAAATCGGTGTCTGCGCGTGGCCCACTTTCATATGGAGACCCTGCGGTCGGTGATCGTGGCAGTGCGAAAGGGAGAGTTCCTTACCTCTCTCGATCTGTCGAAGGCGTATCTTCACATTCCCATCCGGAGGGAGCATGTCAAGTTTCTCCGTTTCACGGTTCCTTTCAGTCACTTTCAGTTCTGAGCCTTGCCGTTCGGCCTGGTGACGGCGCTGCGCACGTCCACAAAGATCATGGTGGTCGTGGCGGCGGCCCTGCGCAGAGACGGCATTCTGGTACACCCTTATCTGGACGATTGGTTGATCTGGGCGAAGTCCAGGAGCGAGAGCGAGCGGGTGACGTCCAGGGTGGTGAGTTTTCTGGAGAGCCTGGGTTGGGTAGTCAACCGGGCCAAAATCAATTTAGTGCCGTCTCAAGGTATAGAATACTTAGGGGCTTGGTTCGATACGGCTTCGGGTCAAGTGTTTCTCCCGCAGCAGAGGGCGCGAATGCTTCAGACGCTGGTCAGGAAATTCTGAAGGCGGAAGAAGTCGAAGGCATGGAAATACCTGCAGTTGTTGGGAACTATGGCGGCGACCATAGACTTGGTGCCGTGGGCGAGAGCACACATGAGACCGTTGCAAAGGGCGCTCCTACGACGTTGGTCTCATCAGCGGGACCCGCTGTCCCGGAGTCTCGCCTGTCCAGACGAGATCCGAGTAGCGCTTCGTTGGTGGCTGGTTCCCAGTTCGCTGGAGAGCGGGAAGCCGCTCGAAGTGCCCGACTGGGTGACCCTAATGATGGATGCCAGCTTTCTGGGCTGGGGGGCCCACTGCCAGGGACAGTTCGCGCAGGGGCAGTGGACTGCCCAGGAGAGAGCGTGGTCGATCAACAGGTTGGAGTTGAGGGCAGTGTTCCTGGCCCTGCAGAGTTTCCAGGCGGTATTCCGCGGGGCAGCAGTACGGGTGTTTTCCGACAACGCTACCGCGGTGGCATACATCAATTGACAAGGGGGCACCAGCAGCGTGGCGCTGGAGGCTGAAGCAGAAAACCTGTGCGCCTGGGCCGAGTTGAACCTCCTGGCGGTGTCGGCAGCGCATGTTGCAGGATAGACAATGTGGAAGCCGATTTTCTCAGTCGGGTGAAGGTGGATCCCGGAGAGTGGGTCCTTCATCAGGAGGTGTTCGACATGCTAGTGCGCCACTGGAGCACGCCCGTGATGGATCTGATGGCGACTCTTCAGTCGGCGAAGGCCAGTCGCTTTTTCAGCAGAAGGGAGAGAATGTCGGAGGGCCTCGATGCTCTCATCCAGCCTTGGCCGGAGGGGCAGCTCCTGTACGTCTTACCACCGTGGGTGCTGATAGGCCGGGTGGTACAGCGGATAGAGCGGTTCAGGGGGCAAGTGATTTTAATTGCCCCGGATTGGCCTCGCCGGCCGTGGTATGCGGATCTTTTAAGGCTTCTGGTAGCGCGACCGTGGCGGCTCCCAGGGTGGCCGGACCTGCTGTCGCAGGGCCCTCTTCTCATGCCTCACGTGGATCAATTCTCGCTTACGGCTTGGCTATTGAAAGGGCTAGGTTAAGGTCGAGAGGTTATTCTTCGGCGGTGGTTGCCACGCTGTTGAAGGCTAGGAAGAGGTCTACATCGTTAGCGTATGTCAGGGTCTGGAGAGTCTTTGAGGCTTGGTGCGGAGAGAGGGACACGCAGGCGCTTCAGGCGTCTATCTCTCGGATCCTGGAGTTTCTGCAGGACAGTTTTGACAAGGGGTTAGCCGCTGCGTCGCTGAAGGTGCAGGTGACGGCCTTGTCCTGCTACAGAGGACGGGTTGCTGGTCGTTCCATCGGGGACCATTTGGATGTCAAGCGTTTTCTGCGAGCGATGTCCCTTCTGCGGCCGCCAAGCAGGCGACCGGTGCCCAACTGGCAGCTCCCTCTGGTCTTGGAGGCGCTGCAGCGGCAGCCATTTGAGCCACTGAGTAAGGCATCGGTGAAGGATCTCACGTTGAAGGTGGTGTTTCTGGTGGCTATTTGTTCGGCGAGGCGTATTTCGGAGCTCCAAGCGTTGTCCTGCAAGGAGCCCTACCTCTCGTTCTTCGAGTCGAAGGTGGTACTGCGGCCTGTTCCAGCGTTCTTGCCCAAGGTGGTGTCGCTGTTTCACTTGAATCAGGATATTTTGCTGCCTGTGTTCAGGTGGGGCTCGGCAGAGTCGGTGCGGAGGACATTAGACGTCTGGGCGTTGAAGTATCTGCAGCGTACCAAGAGTTTTCGCAAGTCAGAGAGGCTGTTTGTCCTTTTTGCGGGGCCTAGGATGGGAGAGGCTGCGTCTAAGACCTCCATTGCGCGCTGGATTACGGAAGCCATTACGTCTGCTTATTTGCTGAAAGGCAGGACCGTCCCTGCAGGGCTGCGGGCTCATTCCACTAGGGCCCAGGCGACATCCTGGGCGGAGGTTCGGATGGTGCCGCCAGCGGACATCTGCAAGGCGGCCACGTGGTCCTCTTTGAATTTGTTTGTGAAGCATTACCGCCTAGACGTTCAGTCGGCTCAGGATGCCTGCTTTGGTTAGGCGGTGCCTCAGGCAGGTGTACTGGATCCCTCCCGTTAGATGTACTGCTCTGGTACTTACTCAAAGGTCCGGGACTAGACTGAGGATACGATCAGGAAGGTGAAATTAGACTTACCTGCTAATTGTTTGTTCCTGGAGTAGACCCAGTCTAGTCCCGAGTCCCGTCCCAGTGTTTGAGGGCGCAGGAGGCGCAGTCTGCGTTGCTGGAAGGTGACAGGTAAGAGGATTTGAGTCCGGATGAATTCTCTCCGGGGGAGTGTAGGGTCATCTTTCCAGGTTGGTGTTCAATCATGTGAGAGGATAGCCTGGGCACTATTAGTGTTTGACAGTTCTTATTTAGCAGTTCTTCGTTAGTTGTTATGCTACAGTTAGTTTTGGGGAGGGGCCAGATTGGGTAACTGGCTCTTTGCGGGGCGATTATGGCAGTGAATCTTACTTGTTGCTCTGGTGAGTCTGCTTTGTCAATAGGGTACTGATGGAGGAAGGCGGCTCCCAGAGGGATATACGGATGACATCACAAAAAGAAGGTGGTTCCTCAGTCTCCAAGCTGCTGAATGAGGTGGACAACTCAGAGGTCCGGGACTAGACTGGGTCTACTCCAGGAACAACAATTAGCAGGTAAGTCTAATTTCACCATTCTTCCTGGAGAAAAGTCCTCCCACCTGAAGTCCAAGAAAACTTATGGAAACTACCCCAAGTTCCAGGCCTACCCTGCTCCCCCTCAGGGACCAAGGGCCAGGGGCACAGCCCCCTTATGCCTAAGTCTCCTAAAGCCTGGGGTGAGCTTTTGACTCCTTGGGTGTAGCCTCCCTCTCTCAGGAGGTAACAGGCCAAAGGTTCACAAGAGGATGGCTGGTCCTCTTTGCATACCGATGGCCCTTTATCACCATAGACACTTGGGTGTTGCAGGTGGTCAAGGAGAGAGATCTCCTCCACTTTGCTCAGCTACCTCCTCCCTTTTTTCCAGGGGAATTACCCAAGGTCCTCTTGCACAGGGAGCTTTTTCAGAAGGAGCTTGGGTCTTTGAGGATCAAGCAGTGGAGACTGTCCCTCCTCACCTTCAGGGCTGAGAATTCTACTCCCACTATTACCTGGTCCCCAAGAAAGCAGGGGGTTTAGATCCATCCTGGATCTTCGAGACCTCAACCGCTTCCTGGTCAAGGAAATGTTCAAGATGGTATCCCTTGGAACCTTGCTGCCCTACCTCCTCCAGGGAGATTGGCTATGCTCCTTGGATCTCAAAGATTCATATACCACATTCTGATCCATCCAAGGCACCATCCATACCTTCTGTTTAAACCCAGCTATACTAACAGCCTTTACTACATCCTCCGGTAACAAATTCCAGAGTTTGATTACACGTTGAGTGAAAAAATATTTTCTTTTATTAGTCTTAAATAGTTTACCCTGTAGTTTCATTGCATGTCCCCTAGTCTTTCTATATTCTGATAACGTAAACAATCGATCTACGTTTACCCGTTCCACTCCGTTCATTAATTTATAGACTTCTATCATATCTCCCCTCAGCCGTCTCTTTTCCAGGTTAAAGAGCCCTAACCTTTTAGCCTTTTTTCATAGGGGTATCCTTCCATCCCCTTTACCATTTTGGTGGCTCTTCTCTGAACCTTTTCTAATAACGCTATATCCTTTTTAAGATACGGCGACCAGAATTGCACACAATATTCAAGGTGCGGTCTCACCATGGAACGATATAGAGGCATTATAATATCTTTTGTTTTATTTTCCATTCCTTTCCTTGTGATACCTTGCATTCTATTTGCTCTCTTGGCTGCCGCTGCACACTGGGCCGAGGGTTTTTACATGTTATCCATAATGACGCCTAAATCTTTTTCCTGGGTGGTGGTTCCTAATGTGGAACCTTGCATCATGTAACCATAGTTTGGGTTGTTCTTCCCTAGGTGCATAACTTTGCACTTGTCCACATTAAATTTCATCTACCATTTTGATGCCCAGTCTTCCAATTTATCAAGATCCTCTTACAATTTTCCACAATCCTCTTGGGTTTTAACAACTTTAAATAGTTTTGTGCCATCTGCAAATTTGATAACCTCACTCGTTATTCCCTTTTCCGGGTCATTTATGAATATGTCAAAAAGCAGCAGACACAGCACAGATCCCTGGGGTACACCACTATTTACCTTTCTCCATTGGGGAAATTGGCCATTTAGCCCTACCCTCTGCTTTCTATCTTTTAACCAGTTCCTGGTCCACAATAGTACACTGCCTCCTATCCCATGACTCTTTAGTTTTGCCAAAAGTCTCTGATGAGGGACCTTGTCAAAGGCTTTCTGAAAGTCCAAATACACTATATCAACTGACTCTACTTTGTCTACCTGTTTATTCACACCTTCAAAAAAACATAACAGATTAGTAAGACAAGATCTTCATAAAGCCATGTTGGCTGTCTCCCATTAAGCCATGACTATCTACATGTTCAGCAATTTTGTTCTTTATGACGGTTTCTACCATTTTTCCCGGTACGGATGTCAGGCTCACCGGTCTGTAGTTTCCCGGATCACCCCTGGAACCCTTTTT
This sequence comes from Ichthyophis bannanicus, assembly GCA_033557465.1. Taxonomy (NCBI): domain Eukaryota; kingdom Metazoa; phylum Chordata; class Amphibia; order Gymnophiona; family Ichthyophiidae; genus Ichthyophis; species Ichthyophis bannanicus. The sequence goes on from CM066032.1 coordinate 1,241,348,020, forward strand.
AAAAATTGGTGTTACGTTCTTCCAATCTTCAGGTATTACAGATGATTTTAATGATAGTTCACAGATTACTAATAGCAGGTCTGCAATCTCACATTTCAGTTCTTTCAACACCCTTGGATGTATATCATCCAGCCCAGGTGATTTGCTACTCTTCAGTTTATCTAATAGTTGTAATACATCTTCCCAATATATCGATATTTCCTTTAGTTCTTCCACACCTTTAAATACCACTTCAGTCATGGGTAACATCCCTACATCTTCCTCAGTAAAGACCGAAGCAAAGAATTCATTCAGTCTCTCTGCTATCGCCTTGTTGCCTCTTAGTGCCCCTTTAACCCCTCTATCATCGTCGTAGGGGGCCGATGCTATTAGTACAGGGTTCTCCCCTTTGGCCTTGTCTCAGCCCCTCAGGTGTTCATGAAATGCCTGGCAGTCATGGCTTCTCGCCTCTGGCTCTTCTGTGTTTGTGTTCCCATATCTGGGTGACTGGCTTGTGCGGGCCAGCATGCAGGACAAGGTCCGCAATACGACACAGTGCACTAGGACTACTGCAGCACCTGGGCTTTGTGGTGAACTTCCCGAAGTCTCACCTCTCCTCAGTGCAGTGCATGGAGTTCATCGGTGCCCTGCTTGGCTCCACCCGGGCAAAGGCCTTTTTGCCCCTAGATCAGGTGCAACGCCTTGCCGCCCTAGTGCAAGAGGTACAGAGCAGTGCACCAGTGACAGCCCGGATTATGCTCTGCCTCTGAAACACATGGCGTCCACGTGACCTCTTCTTGCCCACCTGCGCATGTGACAGGCTCAGTGGGCACTCGGCACCCAGTGGTCACAGGCAGGCCTAGAGGACCATATCCAGGTCACGCCAGCCTGCCCTTCCAGGCCCCACCAGTGCATCAAAGATAGGAACCATGGTCACCAGAGGTGAGTGCCTCACAGATCAATCTGCTGGAGCTCCGGGCAGTCTATCATGCCTTGCTGGTCTTCCAGGACCATCTGGAAGGACAGGTGGTTCAAGTCCAGACAGACAACCAGGTAGCGATGTTTTACATTAACAAGCAGGGGGGCACGGGATCCTACTCCCTCTGTTGGGAGGCGTGTACCTCCGAAACTTTGTGGCAGGGAAGGACATCTTCCTCAAGGCTTGGCCAGGACGACAATTTACTGGCTGACTGCCTGAGCCGCATTCTCCAACACCACAAGTGGAGGCTGAACCAGACCGTACTGGGGGAGATCTTCCAGCATTGGAGTACCCCTTAAATCAACCTTTTTGCCAGTCCAGAGAATGCATAGCTACCATGCTTCTGCTCCCGGAAGCCGGCCCGGAGTCTGGAGGCAGCAGATGTGTTCGCTTCTCTTGGTCCAGGGGCTTTCTGTATGCGTTTCCACCAACGCCCCTGGTGTTTTGGGCCCTTCTTAGAATCCAAGCGGAGGCGGCCTCAGTCATCTTCATTGCACCCAGGTAGCCCAGACAGCCCTGGTTCCCCCTGCTCCTGCAGCTGTTCCAGGAGGACCCCTGGCCATTAGAGTGCCCCAGACTTACTTTCCCAGAAGGACGGAATGTTGTGGCACCCCAACCTCTAGTCCCTGATGCTGCTAACCTGGATGCTGAGAGGCTAGCCATTGTGCATCACTGCCTCCCCTAGTCGATGGTAGGCATCTTGCTATCATCGTGTAAGGACTCTTCGTGATGGGCGTATGCCTTCAAGTGGTGCAGATTTTCCCTCTGGAGGGCAAGAGAAGGCCTTATCCCTTTCTCCTGCGCAATGGCAGAGATATTAATATACCTTCTACATCTGTTGGGGTAAGCCAGAAGTCCAACTTGGGTCAGAGTGCATGTCTGTGCCATCTTAGCTCACCACCACAAAGCGGATGGCCAGGCTGTGTCAGGGCACCCCTTGGTGGGCCGGTTCATGCGAGGCCGCCTCCTTTCACTGCTTCTGGTCTGCCCACTGCTGGTGGCATGGGACCTCAATGTGCTGGGGAAGCTCATAGCCCTGTCTTTCGAGCCCCTGGTTACCTGCTATCTCAAGTACCTCTCTTGGAAGGTCATGTTCTCCAGGAACAAGCAGGAAGTCAGTCCTCGCATATATGGGTGATGGCACCGATGGAGCTCTCCCGTAAGCATCCCCTTAGTTTTCAAACAGAGCCTTTGGGAGATGCCACCACACACATGGTCCCCTTCCTGCCCAAGGGTGCCATCTTGCTCAGTCTCCTTTTTTCCACGGAGCCCTTCAGATGTTTGGCTTGTCCCCAGAAAAAGTTGATTTTTTTTTTTTTTTTGTCCTTCAAGTTTCCAACTCGTCTCCGGTATTACACCGATACTCTTCCCGCCTACCGACCTCTGTGCCTTGGTGTCTGGCTCGGTTTATTTTTGTAGTTTTGTCATTATTTTCTTTTACTGGCACCTTCGCACCCTCTTTACTCCCGCTGGTAGCCCAGAGAGTCTTTGACCTCGCATACTGCCTGAGCCGCGTGGCTACCAGTGGATATAAGACCCATGGCTACCAGTGGTTATAAGACATGTGATCGGTGCTCCAGAATCATGTCTTTAACAGGCACGCATGACTGCTGTCTTGCCTTGGGCCAGACCACACCTGGCGGCCTGCGGCCTCTGCAGGAAGATGTCCACAAGGCCCTCGAGCTGCCAGTAGTAGCACGATAAGTTCTTTCCTGTGTCCCTGAGGCCTTCAAAAGCCAGGGCCTCTTCTGAGGCACCGACATCTCGAGCAGAACTCAACCCGAGCTGCATTGTGGGTCCTCAGAAAGGGGGGCTTCCCTCGAGGGAACCCAGGAAGAAGAAGAAACGCTTGAAGGCGGTGTCCTTGGATGGTTCCGACGGTCCGGGAGCTCCCCGGGCCTGGTCTTGCAGTCCGAGACACTTGTCTAAGGCGTCTGAGAAGGAGTGACCTGCGAAGGTCCCCCAGAAGGATCTGGCCACGGACTGGCCTCGGTCCACAGACGCCATCCTCATCAAGGAATCCCCTTCGGGGAGCCAGTGTCAGGCCCAAGTCTCTTGGTCCCTGTGGCGAAGGCTGCAGAGCCTTCTGGTCTGGAGTCCAGAATGGAGGCCCTGGAGCACAGTTTGTCAGCCTTCATGAACCAGTAGCGAGTGGTGGTGTTCGGCTCGACCGGGTTATCCACCCCGACCACCAGGTCATCGACATCCAAGAAGTCCCCGGAGGCCAAGCCAATCCTCGAGGTCCTTCGGCCTTGAGTCCATTCTCAGCCGAGGTTGCGTTCTGAGTCCCGCTCGTCGGGACCACAGTCATCCCTGGCAAGTTTACCGTGTGCCGGCTGTAGGGATCGAGCCCTGCCTACAAGTCCTCCACGGACTATTCCGAATGGGATATGAAGGACGACGAGTCCCCCGATACCCACTGCCACCACAACATCCCTTGGGATTCCCTTGTCTCGGAGGACATGGGCTTCTTGGACTTTGTCAAGGACATGTCCAAGGCACTGGCATTCCCGACTGAGTCGGAGGAGGACTCTCGGGCGGATGAGTTAGAGATCCTCCAGTATGAGGCCCCTCTGCAGGAATAGCTCACGGTGCCCTTCCCTCCCACCCTTGAATGGCTCATGCTCCGCATGTGGGAGACACCAGCATCGATGTCGGTGGTAAGCAGATGGCTCAACTCTATGTATCGGGTCTGCTGGAGCCCGGGCTTCCAGAAGTCACAACTGCCGCATAACTCCATGGTGGTGGAGTCGGCCATGTGTCGGCTTAAGAGAGAGAAGACGCACTCCTCTGTGTCCCCCAGCAGGCAGGCCCGCACATTAAAACCCTTGGCAGAAAGTGCTACCAGGGATCGATGCTCCTTTGCCGCATCCAGGCCTACCGGCTGTACATGGGCATGTACTCGAGAGACCTGGCGAAGGAACTCAACTGGTCTCTCCGAGGAACCTTTGCAGCGGTTCAGGAGCCTGGCCAAAGCCGTCTGAGTGCTCCAAATTCATGTCTCGAGCGGCCTATGACTGGTTTGAGTCGGTGGCCTGGGTAGCTGCAGCAGGCATCGGTGCACGCCGCCAAGCTTGGCTTCATTCATCCGACCTCGAGCAGTGGGTTCAGGACAAATTGGTTGATGACCCATGCCAAGGAGAGAATCTCTTTGGCAAGCGCATGATCAACAAGGCTGCCAAGCTGGAGACCGAGTTCATGACGAGGACCAGACTCTCTAAGAAGACGATTGCCCCTCCCCGATAGCAGGTCTCAGGTAAAAAGCCCCATTACCCGAGGAAGGGCGCTGCTTACCGAAACTACCCAACCTATCAGGCCTCCCTGGCTCCCCAGCTGGGTTAGCAGGCCAAGGGACATGGGCATGGCCCGTGTAAGCAGAAAGCTCTAAAACCCCAGGCACCGACCCTGGCCCATCCAGGGGAGAGTTTTTGACTCCTTTAGCATAGCCTCTCTTCCCTGAGGAGATCAGCAGCCAACAGGGGGAAATTTGGCCCTCTATGCCCAGAGGTGGATGACCATCACTACCGACTCCTGGTCAGGGAAGGCTATCTCCTCCACCTGGCTCATACACCTCCCCCTTATTTCCTGGGAAAGCCCCTCAGGTCTCCCTCCACCAGGACCCACCACCTGAAGGAGATGGCAGGTCTTTTCCGGAGGACAAGGCGGTGGAACCGGTGCCCCACCATCTCACAGGCAAGGAGGTTCTACTCCAGATATTTCCTTGTGCCAAAGAGGATGGGGGGGTCCTAAGGCCCAACCTCGACCTGCACAACCTCAACAGATTACTCATTTATTTATTTATCTACATTCTCTTATATACCGCGCTATTCTGCATCAGTGTGGTTTACATTGAACAAACTGAAATTACATTGAACAAGGCATTATAACTTGGAGATAACTATTTTACAGGGAACATGGGCTATGGAGGGTTAAGTGGCTTGCCCAAGACCACAAGGAGCACCTGTGTGACTAGAAACCCCAGTCCTTCCGGCCCAAGGTTGCTGTCCTCTAGTGGGATTTGAACCCCCGACCTTCCGGCCTGAAGTACCTTGCCCCAACCACTAGGCCACTCCTCCACTAGAGAAGTTCAAGACGCTCTCCTGTGGAATATTGCTGCCATACCTCCAGCAGGGAGACTGGCTATGCTCCTTAGACCTCAAGGATATTTATACTTGCATCCTCATCCACCCCAACCACAGGCAATACCTACGGTTCGTAGTAGGGGACAGGCATTTTCAATACAGGGTACTCCCCTTCAGCCTGGCCTCTGCCCCCAAGAGTCTTCACAAAATGCCTGGCAGTCGTGGCTGCCTTCCTCTGGCTCCAGGAGGTCTTCATTTTCCCTGCCTGGATGACTGACTCACAAAGGGAGGCAGAGCCTCAATAGTGTAGCAGGCCACCGCCCATATCATCCAGGTTCTGCAACACTTGGGCTTCGTCATAAATTACCCCAAATCTCACCTCCTCCCGACACAGTAGCTGGGGTTCATTGGGGCAAAGCGCGACACTCTGCAGTTGAAGGCCTTCTTCCCCAAGGACTGAGCCGATCGTCTCGGATCTCTAGCTCGGGACGTGTAGCACCATCCCTCAGTGCCTGCACAGCTGCTTCTGCGCCTTCTCGGACACATGGCCTCCATGGTCCACGTCACCCCAGATGTTTGCCTCCACATGAGGACAGTGCATTGGTGTCTCTGGGACGAGTGGTCTCAGGCCACAGGCCGCCTCAGAGACAGAGTTTCAGTGACCTGCCAGTTTGCAGACTCCTTGGTCTGGTGGCACTCGTCCCAGCATCTCGAAGCGAGTATGCCCTTTCATGCCCCAAGCCAATCAAGGATCCTTACCACGGATGCCTCGCTGCTCGACTGGGGAGCCCACTGTGGAGATCTCCGCATTCAGGGGAACTGGTTGCCAGATGAAAGCACCCAGCAGATCAACCTCATGGAGCTCTGAGCCATATACCTAGCCCTGAAGGTCTGTCACCACCACTGTTCCCTCTAAGCTATGCGCGTGTGCACGCACACACACCTCGCCGAGCGAGTGCACATACTTTAAAACAGAACGCACAAAAATTACAGCTCTGATTCTGATAGAAAACAACACAGACGTCTTAAAATTTAAGTTATGATTGTAATTACTAGAAATTTCCTGCTTCATTTAGTAATCGTCTGTTTTCATTTAATTTGATTAAAATCAATGTGTACATACTGTATTCTGACGTGTAGTCAAATTTTAAAGTATATAACTCCGAGTGTCGTTATGTGGCACACAAGAATTTAACCTTCCTTCAAAAGCTGCACAGCTGATATTTTATGCGCGCACAGCCTACAGAAAATTAGAGGGAACATTGGTCACCACCTGCGTCACCAGCTGGTACTGGTCCAGATGGACAACCAGGTGGCGATGTTCTACGTGAACAAACGGGGGCATGGTGTCTCGTACCCTTTGTCAGGAGGCACTGCTCATACGCTGTCCAACAAGGTATCCTGTGGTTAGTGTACCTGCCAGGCCAGGACAACCGGCTGGTCGACAGACTCAGCAGAGTTCTCCAGCTGCACGAGAGGCAGCTGAACCCCAGGGTAGCCAGTCGACTTTTCCAGCTCTGGGGGAGAACCCCTTAATGGACCTGTTCGCTAGCCAGGTCAACTTTGTTGCCCCATTTCTGCTCCAGGGTGGCAGCGGACGCATTCCTAGTCTCATGGTCGGAAAGCCTCATATACACCTTTCCTCTGACGCCGCTGATCGCCAAGACATTGTTCAGGACCCTCTGCGACAGGGTTTCGCTCATCCTGATAGTCCCTTGGTGGCCCAGGCAGCCATGGTTCCTGCTACTTCTGTAGTTGATGGTGGAGGCCCCCATCCCCTTGTGGACCGCCCTGGGATTCCTTTCTCGGGAGGTTGGCTCTCTCCTGCACCCAAACCTGGGGTCCCTCTCGCTGACAGCATGGTTGCTGAGAGGGTGACTTTGGCCCCTCTCAACCTTCCGGCTGAGGTGGAGGACATTCTGCTGGCCTCTCACAGTGCCTCTACTAGGAAGGCTTATGCCCTCAAATGGCCAGGTTCTCTGCTTGGTGCGCCGAACGCAGAGCTGATCCTTTCTCCTGTCCAGTTGCTCTGGTGTTACAGTACTTTCTCCACCTCTCTCAGTCGGGGCTCAGGTCTAACTCTGTCCGAGTGCACCCTGGGTGCCCTGGCGACGCACCACCATCCATTGAATGGTAAGACCCTCTCGGTCCAAGCCTTGGTGACCCGTTTCCTGCGGGGCCTACTCTTATCAAAACCCACGGTTCGTCCTCCAGCAACCGAATGGGACCTCAATCTTATGTTTTTTGAGTCTCTGGCTACTTACCACCTTTGCTACCTCTCTTGGAAAGTGGTTTTCCTGGTTGCACTCACCTCCACTCGCAGAGTTAGCAAGCTCCAAGCCCTTGTGGCGGAAGCGCTTTATTCCAGGTTCTACAAAAAACAGTGGTGCTTCGCACACATCCCAAATTTCTGCTGAAGGTTGTGTCGCCCTTCCATCTTAACTGGGAAGTGGTGCTTCCTACTTTCTTTCCAAGACCTCACTCCAGTCAGATGGAGACGGTCTTTCACACCTTGGACTGTAAGAGGGCTTTGTCCTTTAATATCCAACACAAACAGGCACCGCAAAGCTTCTCAGCTTTTTATCTCCTACGACCCCAGTAGGCTGTGGGAGGCGGTGACCCAAGCGTACACTGTCCACATGGGTGGTGGACTATATCGCCCTTGCTTATGAGGAGGCGAAGCTCCCTCTGGAAGGCTGTGTCACGGCGTACTGTGTCAGGGCCATGGCAGCTTCGGTGGCAAACTTGCATTCCATCCCGATGGTGGACATCTGCCGGGCTGCCACCTGATACTGCTTGGAAAGAGTCTCAACAGGACAGTGCCTTCGGGCAGGCTATGTCTAACATTTTCAGGGTCTAGGCAGCTCCTACCCTCTGACCCTTCTGATTTCAGGCTACCGGAGTGCTGGTTTCATCGGACACAGGGGTCCTACTGTGGTCGTGGTCTGTAGGCACAGACTCAGTTGCTGCTGCTTGCGGCTCCCTGTGAATAAACAGGTGGACAAAGGTGAGTCGGTTGATATAGTGTATCTAGACTTTCAGAAAGCCTTTGACAAGGTCCCTCATCAGAGACTTTTGGCAAAACTAAAGAGTCATGGGATAGGAGGCAGTGTAGTACTGTGGATCAGGAACTGGTTAAAAGATAGAAAGCAGAGGGTAGGGCTAAATGGCCAATTTTCCCAATGGAGAAAAGTGAATAGTGGTGTATTTTATTTATTTACATTCTCTTATATACTGCGCTATTCTGCATCAGTGCAGTTTACATTGAACAAACTGAAATTACATTGAACAGGGCATTATAACTTGGAGATAACTATTTTACAGGGAACATGGGCTATGGAGGGTTAAGTGGCTTGCCCAAGACCACAAGGAGCAACTGTGAGACTAGAAACCCCAGTCCTTCCAGCCCAAGGTTGCTGTCCTCTAGTGGGATTTGAACTTCCGGCCTGAAGTACCTTGCCCCAACCACTAGGCCACTCCTCCACTCCCCCAGGGATGTGTGCTGGGTCCGCTGCTTTTTGATATATTCATAAATGACCTGGAAAGTGGAATAACGAGTGAGGTTATCAAATTTGCAGATGAGACAAAACTATTAAAGTTGTTAAAACCCAAGAGGATTGTGGAAAATTGTAAGAGGATCTTGATAAATTGGAAGACTGGGCATCAAAATGGTAGATGAAATTTAATGTGGACAAGTGCAAAGTTAGCACCTAGGGAAGAACAACCCAAACTATGGCTACACAATGCAAGGTTCCACATTAGGAACCACCACCCAGGAAAAAGATTTAGGGGTCATTGCGGATACCATGTTAAAACTCTCAGTCCAGTGTGCAGCGGTGACCAAGAGAGCGAATAGAATACTAGGTATCATAAGGAAAGGAATGGAAAAAAACCCAAAAGATATTATAATGTCTCTATCATTCCATGGTGAGACTGCACCTTGAATATTGTGTGCAATTCTGGTCGCCGTATATTAAAAAGGATATAGTGATTTTAGAAAAGGTTCAGAGAAGAGCCACCAAAATGGTAAAGGGGATGGAAGGATACTCCTATGAAGAGAGGCTAAAAAGGTTAGGGCTCTTTAACCTTGAAAAGAGACGGCTGAGGGGAGATATGATAGAAGTCTATAAATTAATGAACGGAGTGGAATGGGTAAATCGATTGTTTGTTATCAGAATATAGAAAGACTAGGGGACATGCAATGAAGCTACAGGGTAAACTATTTAAGAAAATATTTTTTCACTCAATATGTAATCAAGCTCTGGAATTTGTTACCGGAGTTTGTAGTAAAGGCTTTTAGTGTAGCTGGGTTTAAAAAAGGTTTGGACAAGTTCTTGGAGGAAAGGTCCATAAACCATTATTAAGAAGGGACCCAGGATATCAATGCTTGACCCAGTACAAGCATTGTGGAACCTGTGTCTTTTGGGGAAACTGCTAGGTACATATGACCTAGATTGGCCACGGTTGGAAACAGGATACTGGGCTTGATGGACCTTGGTCTGACCCAGTATGGCATATCTTATGTTCTTATGTGGGGACCTTTGGTAGCCTGTAGCTGGGGAGTCCCATATGTGAGGACTGACTTCATGCTTGTTCCCGGAGAAAGCGTTGTTCACCTGTAACAGGTGTTCTCCGGGGACAGCAGGAGTTAGTCCTCACAACCCTCCCTCCCATTGGAGTTGCTCCTGTAGCATCTTTTATTTTTGCTGTCTTTTAGCTATGGCATCTGAATGAGCAAGATGGCACCCTTGGGCGGGAAGGGGACGACGCATGAATGGTGGCATCTCCCAAAGGCTTTCTTTGAAAGCTGGGGGGATGTTTCCGTGAGGGCTCCGTCTGTGCTGATGTCACCCATACCCATCTTCGCCGGCTCCCCCAATCGAGGAAGAAGTGCCTGAGCGGGAGCAAACGCAACCCCTCCCGCTCAGAGGCTCCTGCCCAATCGTGGCAGTGGGAGGGACAGATAAGCAGCTCCTCCGTCAGGAGTGTGGCCTTGGCATGCAGCCATCTTCGCCGGCTCCCCCGATCGGGGGAAGAATAGCCTGAGTGGGAGCAAATGCCAACCCTCCTGCTCAGAGGCTCCTGCCCAATTGGGGCAGTGGGAGGTATAGATAAGCAGCTCCTCCGTCGGGTGTGCCTGCCCCAGGCGGGTCCGTGCCGAGGGCCCTTTGGCGTGGTGCTTAAGCGGGAGCCTGGTAGCTGGAAAGGACACACGCCGCAAGATCTCCTCCTCCTCCTCCTCCTCTCCGCTTCAACTGCACCCATATGTGCCATCAGGCACGAAGTTCTTCGCTCCCCTGACCGGAGCTCAGCGTCAAAGCACACTTCCATCCGCCATCAGCGATTGATGCCAGAGATCCGCCATTGGGCGCAGCAACACTGCTTGTAAATATAACATATGCTGCATAGCGTGTAGACTCCATTGCTACCCATTGCTACCTCACTGCTTGCAAAATAACATATACTGCATAGCCCCTCTCTGCTCATGGCTCCACATCACATTATCTTCCTTTTTTTCATACTCCCTGTTTCCCCTCCTACCTGCACCCTCTCTTTACCACCGTCACTTCCCCCTCCATTCTGTCTTCCAACCAATCAGCAGCTCTTGAGCTTCATCAGTTTCTCCCTCTCATTCAACGATATCCTCTCTCCCTAAGGCAACCTCACCCTCTTTTCCGTCATACTGTCTCCTCTCTACCCAGTACTCTGCTACTCCTTCTCTCATCCGGAGATATCAACCCGAATCCTAGCCTCCCTAGATTTCTGTCTCACTCTGAGAAGAGATCGTCACGCAACATGTCTAATCTTATCCATATCCCTCTCCCTTCCCCTTCCACTCTCCCTTTTCTCATGTGCCTTATGGAACGCACACTCTGTCTAATAAACTTGCTTTTACTCATGATCTCTTTATCTCCAATGTTGTACATCTTCTTGCTCTAACAGAGACCTGGCTCCTCCCAGATGATACCGCATCTACTGCTGCCCTCTGCCATGGAGGCTATCGGTTCTCCCATATGCCTCATCCCACTGGCCGTGGTGGCGGTGTTGGGTTTCTACTATCTCCAGGAACAAGCAGGAATGAGTCTTTACATATAGAAACATAGAAACATAGAAATATGACGACAGAAAAAGACCACATGGCCTATCTAGTCTGTCCTTCCATAACAACTACAACAGTCCACTTTTTGCCTTTAGAGATCCTCTGTGTTGGTCCCATGCTTTCTTGAATTCAGTTACTGTCCTCATCTCTACCACCTCCACTGGGAGACTATTCCACGGATCCACTACTCTTTCCGTAAAGAAATATTTCCGCATATCACTACTGAATCTATCTCCCTTCACCCTCATCCCATGTCCCCTCGTAGCAGAACTTGCTTTCAATTGAAAGAGGCTCTCTCCCTGAACATTTATGCCACGGAGGTATTTAAACATCTCAATCATATCACCTCTATCCCGCCTTTCCTCTAAGGTGTACATATTAAGATCCTTAAGTCTGTCCTCATATGCTTTATAATGAAGCCCATTAATCATTTTGGTAGCAACCCTCTGCACCGACTCCATCCTGTTCACATCCTTTTGAAGGTGCGGTCTCCAGAATTGCACACCATACTCCAAATGAGGTCGCACCAAAGACTTATACAGAGGCATTATCACCTCCTTTTTTCTGCTAGCCATTCCTCTCCGTATGCACCCAAGCATCCTTCTAGCTTTTGCTGTCGCCTTTTCCACCTGTTTAGCTACTTTAAGATCATCAGACACAACCACGCCTAGGTCCCGCTCTTCTTTAGTGGACAAAAGTACTTCACCTCCTATACTGTATTGCTCCCTTGGATTGCTGCAGCCCAAATGCATGACCTTACATTTTTTAACATTAAATCCCAGCTGCCAAATTCTAGACCATTCTTCAAGCTTAGCTAGATCCCTCCTCATGTTATCTACCCCTTCCTGGGTGTCTACTCTATTGCAGATTTTGGTATCATCCGCAAAGAGGCAAACCTTACCCGACAGCCCTTCCGCTATATCACTAACAAAGATGTTAAAAAGAATCGGACCAAGGACAGATCCCTGGGGCACACCACTGGCAACATCCTTCTCCTCAGAGTGAGCTCCATTTACCTGTACTCTTTGTTGCCTCCCACCCAACCAACTTCTAACCCAAGCAGTAACTTTAGGGTCCATCCCTAGGGTGCTCAGTTTGTTTATAAGTCGCCTGTGAGGAACAGTGTCAAAGGCTTTACGGAAATCTAAATACACCACATCTAGAGCTCTCCCTTGGTCCAACTCCCTGGTCACCCAGTCAAAAAAATCAATCAGATTTGTCTGACAAGACCTGCCTCTGGTGAATCCATGCTGCCTCGGATCCTGTAATCCGCTGGACTCCAGAAACCTCACTATTTTCTCTTTCAGCAGCGTTTCCAATAATTTACTCACCACCGAAGTTAAACTAACCGGCCTGTAGTTTTCAACCACATCCTTACTTCCGCTTTTGTGTAAAGGCACCACATGAGCCTCTCTCCAGTCCTTTGGCACCACTCCCGACTCCAACGAGGCATTGAAAAGGTCAGTCAGTGGAGCTGCTAGAACGTCCCCAAGTTCCCTCAGTATTCTAGGGTGTATCCCATCCGGCCCCATCGCTTTGTCTACTTTAAGTTGAGCTAGTTTCTCACGAACACAGTCTTCTGAAAATAGTTCAAGATGTCCCTCGCTTCTGTTCTTATTTGTGGGTGTTTTCTGAGGTCCTGCTCCTGGTTCTTCATCTGTGAACACAGAACAAAAATATTTGTTAAGCAATTCCGCTTTATCCTTATCAGCTTCTACATATTCCCCCCCTGCACCCTTGAGTCTGACAATACCACTTTTGCTCTTCCTCTTCTCACTAATATATCTGAAAAATGTCTTATCCCCCATTTTATTGCATTGGCTATTTCCTCCTCCTTTTGGATCTTTGCCTTCTTGACTACTTTGCTAGCTTCTCTAAGTTTTTCCAAATACAGATGCCTGTCTTCTGCTCTCTGTGATCTCTTGTATTTCATGAAGGCCTCCCTCTTTTTCTTCACTTTTTCAGCTACTTCCTTCGAAAACCATAGCGGTCTCCTGTTCCTTTTGCCTTTATTTACCATTTTAACAAAAAGGTTGGTTGCCCTTAAAATACCCCCTTTCAGTTTTGCCCACTGTTTTTCTACATCCCCCAGCTGTTCCCATCCCACTAACGACTCCCTGAGGTATTGGCCCATCTTCGCAAAGTTAGTCTTCCTAAAGTCTAAGATCCTCACCTTGGAATGGATTCTAACAGCCCTAGTCCTAATACTGAACCACACCATCTGGTGATCACTGGATGCAAAATGATCTCCCACTACAACATCAGAAACACTTTCACCATTGGTAAGCACCAAGTCCAGTATGGCCCCTTCACGTGTGGGGTCTGTTACCAATTGCCTGAATAGTTCTCCCTGTAGAGAATCCAGGATCTCCTTACTTCTAGATGATACTGCAGCAGGAATGTGCCAATCAACATCTGGCATATTGAAATCTCCTATCAGTAGCACTTCCCCTTTCCTAGCAATGCTGCGTATGTCTTCAATTAACTCTCTGTCCACCTCTTCCTCTTGTGAGGGAGGTCTGTATATCACTCCAATGCAAATAGATTTCTCTTTCCCTCTTTCTAGTTTAACCCACAATGCCTCCTCTCTCCCTTTTAAGCTCTGTAATTCCAAAGCTTTAATAGTAGTTTTTACATATAGTGCCACTCCTCCTCCTCTTCTTCCTACCCTGTCCTTCCTGAATAAAGTATAGCCAGGTATAGTTACATCCCAGTCATTGTTTTCTGTGAACCATGTTTCTGTAACTGCCACTAAATCCAAGTCAGCCACTCCCACCAAAGCTTCAACCTCAGGGATCTTATTTCCCATGCTACGGGCATTAATACACACTGCTTTCCATATGTTACCCCTGTTACCCATTTCCATAAAGGTATTTAATGTATCACCTACCTGGGGGCTTTCACTTACCTGGGGGCTTTCTTCACCCATCCCCAAGGAATCTAGTTTAAAGCCCTTTTCAGTAGATTAGCCAGTCTACTACCAAAGATGCGTTGACCTCTCTTGGACAGATGGATGCCATCTCTGCTTTGCAACCCTTGGAAAAGCATCCCATGGTCTAGGAAACCAAAACGCTCTCGATGACACCATCCACGCAGCCATGCATATGGGTACGTCGGTACCGATGGAGCCTGCGCGGGAACGCTCCCCAGCTTCCCAAAAGGGAAAGCTTTTGGGAGCATCCCACAGCGCCTGCGCGCTGCCTTCCCGCCTTTTTCTAACCAACTCTCCTCAGTTCTTCTTTGCCGCGGAGCCAGCAGGTCGAGCCCTGTCACCACTGAAGAAGTTCTTTATTTTAATTTGTTTCTTTAGTCGCGTGTCTGCCTTCCCCGACTCCAGACCGGTACCGCCGGTTTTTTCTTTCTTCTTTAAAAAAAAAAAAAAAAAAATCGATATTTTCCTCAGGTGGTGTATTTCTCTTCTTAGGCCTCCAGGCCCACAAGAAAATTTCCCTCATGGAAAAACCAGCCTCCGGCTTCAAAAAATGCACTAAGTGTAGCGGTACTATCTCTGTTACAGATACCCATGAATGGTGTCTGAAATGTTTGGGTCCTGAACACTCCATTCCGGATTGTCCGTCCTCCTCCATGATGTCTAAACGGGGGTTACAGAACCGAGCAGCCAAGCTCCATGTGCTGTTTCCCACCGAGGCACCGCCGGTACCATCGACATCTTCCAGGTCTTCGTCTCCTGATGGATCTCAGGTAACCAAACATAAGCCTAGCAGGTCCTCGAAGGGTAGATCTCCCTCTAAGTATCGAGATGCCTCCAGGCTTGCCCTCGAGGATCCTGCACCAGCCAAACAACCCCGGCAGGAAGCTCCGGCTTCCAAAGCTCCTCCTATGGGGTTACAGGTTGACATCGATGGCACGGCCTTGACCGATCACCTGTTAGAATGCTCTGGGGTACCGGTACCGATTTCCAGGCATTCATGGCGTCTATGGATCAGAATGTTCTGTCCATGCAGCAGGCTATCCAATCCTTTATTCACGCTGCGACGCCGCTGATATTGCAACGAGCCTCGTTGTCGGTATCGGCTCCGGTACCAGCACCGATGCCGGTACCGACTACATCGACTAGGATACCGACTGCAGCGGTTCCGGGTCCAGGGCTATTCCTCGGTACCGATCCGGTTCCGGGAACACCCGATGTCGATACCGCTCGATACACGTATCGAGCGTCGGAAGAGCACCCTGACAGGCGATACTTCGATTCCTCTGATGATTCTGATTCATCAGATGAGTCTCCTGAAGTATCCTTAGCCCTTCCTGAGGAGCCGCCTTCTCCAAAAAGAAGAATATCTCCCCCAGAGGACTTGTCCTTTCAAGACTTCATAAGAGAAGTAGCTAAAGGACTTTCTATTTCAGTATCCTCTGAATCAGAGCCTAGAGCAAAGAAATTAGATATTTTAGGATACTCTAAGGCTCCTAGAGAGGCTGTCACCTTACCAATTCATGAGATTCTTCATGAACACATGATTGATTTATGGGAGACTCCTCTCACTCTCCTCATTCTCGCAGATTGGACACTATGTATCGTGTCCCCCCTTGTCCTGGATTAAAAAAACTCAGCTTCCTCACCATTCTATTGTGGTGCAGTCAGCTATGAAGAGAATAAAGAGTACAAAGACACTCTTCTACTCCTCCAGGAAGAGAATGCAGAACCTTGGATGCTTTTGGTAGGAAAGTCCTCCAAGCCAGTATGCTTATTGCCAGAATCAACTCATATAGTCTTTATATGGGTATGTTTCTAAAAGAAGTTGCACACAAGTTGCACAACTTCCCCCCTTTTCTTCCAGAGGATAAAAGGGATGAATTCTTCCTTTGGCTTCAGCATACTCAAGACATTTCAAAGTTTTCCAACAGAGCAGCTTTTGACTCCTTTGAAGGTGCCAGCAGAGCATCGGGCATTGCCATAGCTGCTCGCAGGATTGCTTGGCTCCAGGCTTCTGATCTAGAACCCTGGGTTCAGGATGGCTTAGGAAATCTACCCTGTACAGGTGAAAATCTGTTTGGCAAAGAGTGGCAAAGGCCACTCAAATGGATGCAGAGAACTCTGCTCTCGATAGACTTTCAAAGTCAACCTCGATTCCTGCCAAGAAAAAGATTTTTAAGAAGTCTTTTTACAAAAAGGGCAGATTTCCTTCTACTTCTGGCCAACAATCTTCCACAGGTCGCTTTGCCACTAAGCGTCAGCAACCTAAACAAGCCAGGCCTAAGCCTACAGGGGCTACTGCAACTCAGCAGTCCCCAACCCCCTCAGGGTTTTTGACTTGATACTGGAGAACTTAGCCTTTCTGGCTCTACAACAGCCAGAACCTCTCACCATTCCAGGAAGGTTAGCTCACTTTGCTCCCAGATGGGAGCAAATAACATCAGAGCAGTGGACCCTCTCCATCATAAGAGAGGGCTACAAACTTCACTTCTCAGACCTTCCTCCTTTCACAATGGTGAGACATTTCAATTCTCCCACATCTCTCCTCGACCTTCTGGGTCAGGAGGTGACTACCCTTCTCGCCCAAGGGGCAATAGAAGAAGTTCCTCTTCTTCAACGAGGGTCAGGGTTCTACTCCCCCCTATTTTCTCATTCCAAAGAAGACAGGGGGATACAGACCCATCTTAGATCTCAGAGAATTGAACAAATTCCTATACAAGGAGAAGTTCAAGATGCTTTCTCTAGGCACTCTCCTTCCATATCTTCAAAGTCAGGATTGGCTTTGTTCTCTAGATCTCAAGGATGCGTACACACATGTTCTCATCCATCCATCTCACAGAAGATTCCTATGTTTTCTCTTCCAAGGGAAGCATTACCAATACAGAGTGCTTCCTTTCGGTCTGGCCTCTGCTCCGAGAGTGTTCACCAAATGCACGGCAATAGTTGCTGCATTTCTACGCACTCTGGGAATATTTGTCTTCCCAAACCTGGACGATTGGCTCATCCGAGCTCCAACTCAGAAGCCCAGATTTCCCTGGACCGCACAAGGCGCATTCTGCAGTACCTGGGACTGGTGGTGAACATCCCAAAGTCCCAGCTGGAATTCATAGGGGCCTGGTTGGATACCACCACTGCAAGGGCCTATCTTCCTCAGGCCCGTTGCCAACATCTAGTACAGCTAGTCTCCCAGATTCAGTCAAAGAGTCACTTAACTGCCCGGGAGATGCTACAACTACTAGGCCACATGGCTTCCACAGTGCATGTGGCACCCTATGCTCGCCTACACATGAGAGCAGCTCAATGGACTTTATCCACCCAGTGGACTCAAGCTTCAGGAGCTCTCTCAGACCAAATAGCAACCTCAAAACGTCTCTCTTGGTCTCTCCAATGGTGGATGTCCACTCAGAATCTGTTGCTGGGGTCCCCCTTCCAACAGTTGTTGCCCCAAGCAACCCTCACAACAGATGCCTCCCAAACAGGTTGGGGAGCTCATCTACAAGACCTCTCCACCCAAGGCACTTGGTCCCCACAGGAGACCTCTCTTCATATCAACCACTTGTAACTTCGAGCAGTATTTCTAGCTCTCAAGGTCTTTCATACCCTCCTCTGCTACAAGACAGTCCTCATTCATACGGACAATCAAGTAGCCATGTTTTACATAAACAAGCAAGGAGGAACTGGCTCTCTGTCGCTTGCAACGAAGCTCTAAGATTGTGGGCCTTCGCCAGAGAGCATCAAATCCATCTCCTGGCAGTATACCTCCCAGGAATCCAAAGTTCTTGGGCAGACAGACTCAGTCGAGTTCTGCTTCCACACGAATGGTTCCTGCATATGGATCAGGTACTAAGAATCTTTCAAGAATGGGGAACCCCGGACATAGACCTCTTTGCAAGTCCGTGGAATGCCAAACTTCCCCGGTTCTGTTCCAGAATTCCGTGTCAGGGAGTTCAGGCCAAGGATGCCTTCCTCCTTCATTGGGATCAGGGCTTCCTGTATGCCTTTCCACCCATTCCCTTGATTCCCAAGACTCTATTCAAACTCCAGAGGGATCAAGGATCTATGATCCTCGTAGCTCCACGCTGGCCACGCCAAGTGTGGTACCCTCTACTTCTGCATCTCTCCCAAGCCCCCTCCCTGGACTTGGGAGCTGCTCCAGACCTTCTGTCCCAGGAGGAAGGGACTTTGTGGCACCCAAACCCCAAGTCCCTTCACCTCAGAGCTTGGTTACTGAAGGCCTAGACCTTCAAAACTTGAATCTTTCTCAACAAGTACAGGATATCCTCCATGCTTCCAGGAAACCTTCCACCAGGCGTTCCTATGCTTTTAAGTGGAAAAGATTTTCCATTTGGTGTGCTGAAAAGGGTCTTGACCCTCTTGCACTACCTTTAAATTCTTTGTTAGACTACCTCCTGCATCTCTCCAATGCAGGACTTAAGACAAATTCAGTAAGAGTCCATTTGAGTGCTATTGCAGCATCCCTTAAGCCCATCAATGGACAACCTATCTCCTCTCATCCTCTTATTTCAAGATTCATGAGAGGCCTAACTTTAACTAAACCTCCCATTAGGTCTCCTCCGGTGGCATGGGATTTAAATTTGGTTCTTGGTCAGCTTATGAAGCCACCTTTTGAACCCTTATCCACTACCTCCTTGAAATTTCTTTCCTGGAAGGTTATTTTCCTCATTGCAGTCACTTCTGCTTGCCGCATTAGTAAACTGCAAGCCTTAGTGGCTAATCCACCTTATACAAGGTTCCATCATGACAAGGTAGTCCTTAGGACAAACCCACACTTCATGCCTAAAGTGGTCTCACCTTTTCATCTTAATCAAGAGGTATATTTACCTGTCTTTTTTCCAGCTCCTCATGCATCCAGTGCAAAGAGGAATCTTCATACTCTGGATTGTAAAAGAGCTCTTGCTTTTTACTTACACAGGACACAGCAACATAGAAAGTCTTCCCAGCTTTTTGTTGCTTTTGATCCTTCTCATTTAGGACTTCCAGTCTCTAAGAGAACACTGTCCAATTGGATTGCTCAGTGTATTTCTTTCGCCTACCAGAGCAGGAACCTTTCTCTGGAGAGCCATGTCACAGCTCATAATGTGAGGGCCATGGCCACCTCTATGGCTCATCTACATTCTGTGTCCATCGACCAGATCTGTCGAGCAGCCACCTGGGCCTCTGTTCATACCTTCACAGCCCATTACTGCTTGGACAAGGATTCCCGCTGGGATGCCTTGTTTGGTCAGGCTGTCCTCAGACACCTGTTCCATTCTTAAACAACTCCTGCCCTCCTTCCCTGGATGGATGCCTGAGATCCACAGGAGGACACAGACCCCTTCAGGGTCTCATATCCTTGGGGATCTCCCGGCCATCTCAGCTAGGGAGTCCCCATATGTGAAGACTCATTCCTGCTTGTTCCTGGAGATAGCACAGTTACTTAACTGTAACAGGTGATCTCTGGGAACAGCAGGAATAAGTCTTCACAACCCACCCACCTCTCCTAGGAGTTGTATCTCTTTTCTGTCTTTCCTTTCCTCTCTCTCTCTATTGTCTCAGCTTTAAACTCGAACTGAGGAGAGTTGGTTAGAAAAGGCGGGAAGGCAGCGCGCAGGCGCTGTGGGATGCTCCCTAAAGCTTTCCTTTTTGGGAAGCTGGGGAGCGTTCCCGCGCAGGCTCCGTCGGTACCGACATACCCATATGTGAAGACTTATTCCTGCTGTTCCCCAGAGATCACCTGTTACAGGTAAGTAACTGTGCTTTCTCCCTCTTGCCAATTCCAACCCCTCCTGCCGCCTCAGTCTCACTCCTTTCTCTCTTTCGAAGTCCACTCCATCCGCCTCTTCACTCCACTTCCTCTCCAGGTAGCTGTTATTTATCGACCTCCTGATAAGTCTGTTTCTACCTTTCTCACTGACTTCAACTCGTGGCTTTCCTTCTTTCTGGATTCCTCTTCCCCCACTCTTATTCTTGGGGACTTTAACATTCATGTCGATAAACCCTCTGATCCTCATGCTTTAAAACTCCTCTCCCTCACCTCCTCATTTGACCTACAACCTTGTTCCGCTGCCTAGACCTGATATTTTTCTCTAGTTCCTCACACTCGAACTTCCGTAGCTCAGTTCTTCTCTTATCTGACCTTCACCTTTTAAGCTTTAATCTTCATCTCCCACTGCTTCTGCCACATCCCGTCTCCTCCAACCTATTTTGAAACCTTCATGCTATCTATCCCTTGGCTTTCTCTTCCACCAATTCTCCATCTCTTTCTTCCACTCTGTCATCCAAGTCTGTCGACAAGGCAGTAACTTCCTATAGTGCTGCACTCTCCTCAGCTCTAGATGCTCTCGCTCCACCCACCCCACGTCCTGTGAGACGTTCTGCACCCCAGCCCTGGCTTTCATTCACTACCCGCTATCTACGTTCCTGTGCCCGTTCTGCTGAGCGTGCTTGGCTCAAATCCCGCTCCCCTGAAGGTTTTCTACACTTCAAATTCATGCTTGTCTCTTTCCAGTCAGCCATAGCTCTTGCCAAACAAGACTACTATGTCCATCTGACTAACTCTCTTGCCTCTGATCCTCACTGTCTCTTTACCACTCTCGGCTCTCTCCTCAAAGTGCCTCTGCCTCTGATCCCTCCCTCCCTTTCTGCCAAAACCCTGGCTGACTATTTCCATGACAAAATCTACAAGATCACCCTCCAATTCCCCACAAACCCAGCTATTTCCCCTCCTCCCCCTCTCCACTCCCAACTCTCCCCCTTTCCTTTGCTACCCTTTCTTCCTTTCCTGAGATCTGTCAAAAGTGATCTCCAGGAACAAGCAGGAATGTAGCCATCACATATGGGTATCGTCAGTACCAATGGGGCCTGCGCGGGAACGCTCCCCAGCGTCCAATTAGGAAGCTTTTGGTTGCATCCCACAGTGCCTGCGTGCTGCCTTCCCGCCTTTCCCAACTGCCTCTCTCCAGTTCTTCGTTTTCCACGGAGCCAGCAGGTCGTGTTCCTGTCACCGCAGAAAATTTTTTTCTTTTTTGTGGTCGCTTCTGCCTTCCTCGACGCTTTACCGGTACCGCTGTTTTTTTTCTTTTCTTTTCTTAAAAAAAAAACAAAAACTTTTTCTTTACAGGTGCATGTGCCATTTTGGGCCTTAGGCCCATGATTTTTTCCATAATGGAGAAACCCTCCGGGTTTTAAAAAGTGCACCAAGTGTGGCGGTACCATCTCCGTCACCGACACCCATGAGTGGTGTCTGAAATGTTTAGGTCCTGACCATTCCATCTCGGAATATATGGCCTGTGCCGTGATGTCCAAGAGAGGTCGACAGAACCGAGCTGCCAAGCTCAGTACCCTGCTTCGGTGGCATCGACGTCTTCCAGGGCTTCGTCTTCCTCCTGTGGATCTCAGGTAACTAAACATAAGTCTAGTCGGTCCTCAAAGTGTAGATTTCCTTTTAAGCATCGAGATGCCTCTGGCGTTGCCCTTGAGGATTCTGTACAGGCAAAATTGCTCCGGCGGGAGGTTTTGGCTTCCAAAGCATTATCAGGGCTCCAGGATGTTCGCGAGGCCTCGACCTCGGCAGAACTACTGGTGCCATGCTCTGGGGTACCGGCGATCTTCTCCGGTACCGACATCCAGGCATCGGCAGCGTCGACAGACCAGAGAGTCCTGGCTATTGAACGCAGTCTGGCGGCATCAACGCCCTCGGAACCATGACAGACAATCCAACCGGCACCAGTATCGATAGCATCGACATCGGTGTCTGCATTGCCGGTACCCAGTCATCCGATGCCTTCCGGTACCAATTACTCCCGGTACCGACTTCGATCGGTACAGGTATCGAGCTCTTCGAGAGCATCCGGACAGACGGTACTTTGAGTCCTCAGAAGAATCTGAGGATTCTGATAGTTCTGTCGATGCAGGAATGCTTCTTCCAGAGGAGCCCTCCTCCCCTAAGCGTAGGATGTGTCCTCCAGAGGATATTTCCTTTCAGGATTTTATCAGGGAGGTGGCTCGGGGTCTGTCCATTACTGTTGCCCCTGAAACGGAGCCCAGAGCAAAGGAGTTGGAAATTTTACAATATCCCAAAACTCCCAAGGAGGCAGTTACCTTACCCATTCATGAGATTCTGCATGATCTCATGTTAAGAATGTGGGAGACACCTCTTACCACCTCTCCTCATTCTCGTAGACTGGATACTCTGTATCGAGTCCCTCCTTGTCCTGGTTTCCAAAAAACTCAGCTTCCTCACCACTCTATTGTAGTGGAATCAGCTATGAGAAGGATCAAGAGTGCAAAGAGGCATGCCTCTAATCCTCCAGGACGTGAGTGCAGAACTCAGGATGCTTTTGGACGTCGTGTCTTGCAAGCTTCCATGCTTTCTGCCAGGATCAGTTCCTATAGTCCTATACATGGGAATGTTCCTGAAGGAGGTCACAGGTGATTTAGAGGCTTTGAGTCTTATTCTTCCTGAGGATAGAATACAGGATTTTCTCACATTGGTCAAACATGCCCAAGACGTTTCTAAATTTGTCAACCGTGCAACTTTTGACTGTTTTGAGTGCATAAGCAGAACCTCTGCCATTGCCATAGGTGCACATAGAATTGCTTGGCTCCAGACATCTGATCTGGAGCTCTGGGTACAAGACAAATTGGGAAATATACCTTGTACTGATGAAAACCTGTTTGGTAGAGATTGGCAGGAAAAAGCCAATGAGTTGGATGCTGACAACTCCTCCTTGGATAGATTATCCAAGTCCACAGCTGATCCTGCTAGAAAGAAATCTTTCAAGAAGCCATTCTTTTCTAAGAAGAAAATATATTATCCTGCTTATGCTCAGCAGGGACGTTCTGCAGGTCAGCTTGTCAGGAAAGATCAGCAGCCACCCAAACAGAAGAAAGCAAAGACTGCTAAGCCTCAGCAGTCTCAGCCTCCACAAGGCCTTTGACTTTCAGCTAGAGAACTTAGCCTTCCTGGCTCTCGTGGGACCAGAGCCTTTCACCATTCCAGGAAGGTTATGTCCAGATGGGGGCAAATAACAGCAGAGCATTGGACACTCTCCATCATAAAGGAGGGGTACAAGCTTCATTTTTCGAGCATGCCCCCTCCCACAATAATAAGGCAGTTCAATTCTCCGACCTCTCTCATCAACCTGTTAGGTCAGGAGGTCACTATGCTTCTTGCCCAAGGGGCAATAGAAGAAGTACCCATCCATCAGCAGGGTACAGGGTTTTACTCCCACTATTTCCTTGTCCCAAAGAAAACAGGGGGATACAGACCTATCTTGGACCTCAGAGAATTGAATAAATTCCTTGTCAAGGAGAGATTCAAGATTTTTTTTCTCTCGGAACTCTGCTGCCACAACTTCAGAGTCAGGATTGGCTTTGTTCTCTATATCTCAAGGATGAGTACACCCATGTTCTCATCCATCCAACTCACAGAAGGTTCCTTCGGTTCCTTTTTCAAGGAAAGCACTGCCAATACAGGGTGCTTCCTTTTGGCCTGGCCTCAGCTCCAAGGGTATTCACGAAATGCATGGCTGTAGTAGCAGTATTTCTACGCACTCTAGGGATATTCGTCTTCCCTTACTTTGTTGAGGCTCGAATGAGCCAGTCGTCTGAGTCAGAGGCCAGGACTTCTCTATCCTGCACAAAGCGTATCTTTCAGTATTTCGGTCTGGTAATAAACATCCCAAAATCCAGTCTAACTCCCACTCAGTCTTTAGAGTTCATAGGAGCTTTGCTGGATACCAGAAAGGCAAGGGCCTATCTCCCCCAGGCCCGCTGCCTTCGCATTGTGCAGTTAACTTCTCAAGCAGTGCTAAAGCCTCATCTCACTGCCCGAGAAATGCTACAACTACTAGGCCACATGGCATCTACTGTGCATGTGGTTCCCTATGCTCGCCTTCATATGAGGGCAGCCCAGTGGACTTTATCCACTCAATGGACCCAGGCATCAGGATGCCTGTCAGACAAAATAGCAAACATAAGTCACCTTATTTTGTCCCTCCAGTGGTGGAAGTCCACTCAAAACCTGTTGCTGGGGTCCCCTTTTCAACAACCCTTACCCCAAGCAATTCTCACAACAGATGCTTCTCCGATGGGTTGGGGAGCTCATCTTCAAGACCTCTCCACCCAAGGCACCTGGTCTCCACAGGAGACTCATCTACATATCAATCTCTTGGAGCTCAGAGCAATCTTCCTTGCACTTCGAGTGTTCCACACCCTGCTCAGCTATAAGACAGTCCTCATTCATACGGACAATCAAGTAGCCATGTTCTACGTGAACAAGCAGGGGGGAACAGGCTCTCTGTCGCTTTGCAACGAAGATTTGCAACTATGGGCCCTCGCCAGAGAGCATCGGATTCATCTCCTGGCAGTGTATCTTCCAGGCATACAAAACTCTTGGGCAGACACTCAGTCGAATTCTACTTCCACACAAGTGGTCTCTGCATGCAGACCAGATGGCCAAGATTTTTCAAATTTGGGGAACCCCGGACATAGACCTCTTTGCAAGTCTGTGGAATGCCAAACTTCCCCTGTTCTGTTCCAGAATTCCAGCTCAGAAGGTTCAGGCCAGGGATGCTTTCCTCCTTTACTGGGGTCAAGACTTCTTGTATGCCTTTCCACCCATTCCCCTAATTCCCAAAACCCTATTCAAGTTTCCGAGAGACAGAGGCCGTATGATTCCCATAGCTCCACATTGGCCAAGGGAAGTGTGATACCCTCTGCTTCTACATCTCTCTCAAGCTCCCTCCCTGGAGTTAGGGTCTGCTCCAGATCTCCTATCACAGGAGGACGGAATGTTATGGCGTCCCAATCCCCAGTCTCTGTGTCTCAGGGCTTGGTTGCTGAAGGCCTAGATCTCCATGATCTTAATTTCCCTGAGCAAGTAAAAGATATTCTTTTTGCTTCCAGGAAACCTTCCACAAGACGCTCTTATGCTTTCAAGTGGAAAAGTTTAACATATGGTGTTCGCAGAAGGGTCTTAACCCCCTTGCGGTATCTCTGGAATCATTGCTGGAGTATCTCTTTCATTTGTCCAATAAAGGTCTTAAGACCAACTCAGTAAGAGTCCATTTGAGTGCTATTGCAGCTTCCTTTAAGCCTCTAAATGGACTGCCTATTGCCTCTCATCCTCTTATAGCAAGATTTATGAGAGGCCTTCTTCTAACTAAGCCTCCCATTAGGCCACCACCGGTGGCATGGGACTTAAACCTGGTTCTTGGGCAGCTCATGAAGCCACCTTTTGAACCCTTAGCTACTACCTCCTTGAGATTCCTTTCTTGGAAGGTTATCTTTCTCATTGCAATCACATCAGCACTTCGCATTAGTGAGTTGCAAGCGCTAGTAGCTGATCCACCTTATACAAGGTTCCATCATGACAAGGTAGTCCTTAGGACTCATCCACACTTTATGCCAAAGGTGGTCTCACCTTTTCATCTAAACCAAGTGGTCTACCTACCTGTGTTTTTTCCAAGGCCTCATGCATCAAATGCAGAGAGGAATCTTCATACCTTGGACTGTAAAATAGCTTTAGCCTTTTACTTACAAAGAACACAGCAACATAGAAAGTCCTTGCAACTCTTTGTTGCTTTTGATCCTTCTCATTTGGGACTTCCAGTCTCCAAGAGAAAACTATCCAGCTGGATTGCTCAGTGTATATCCTTTGCTTATCAGAGTAAGAATCTTCCTCTGGAGGGCCATGTCACAGCTCACAATGTGAGAGCCATGGCAGCTTCAATGGCTCATCTGCACTGTGTCTATCGACGACATCTGTCGAGCAGCCACCTGGACCTCGGTTCATACCCTCACACAGCCCATTACTGCTTGGACAAGGACTCCCGCCGGGATGCCTTGTTTGGTCAGGCTGTTCTCCAACACCTGTTCCATACCTAATCAACTCCTACCCACCATCCCTGGTAGGATGCCAGAGATCCATGGATGGAAGTGGAGCCCTTCTCAGGGGCACTCAATTCTGGGATCTCTCCCTGGTATCTAAAGCTAGGGAGTCCCCATATGTGATGACTACATTCCTGCTTGTTCCTGGAGATAGCATAGTTACTCACCTGTAACAGGTGATCTCCGGGAACAGCAGGAATTTAGTCCTCACAACCCACCCACCTCCCCTATGAGTTGTATCTCTCTATCTCTTTCCCTTTCCCTCTCTCTCTCTTTGTCTCAGCTTTAAAACTCAACTGGAGAGAGGCAGTTGGGAAAGGCGGGAAGGCAGCACGCAGGCGCTCTGGGATGCTCCCAAAAGCTTCCTAATTGGACGCTGGGGAGCGTTCTCGCGCAGGCTCCGTCGGTACCAACGATACCCATATGTGAGGACTAAATTCCTGCTGTTCCCGGAGATCACCTGTTACAGGTGAGTAACTATGCTGTCTCTGCATTCCATTTGAACCAGGAAGTGGTGTTACCCACCTTTCTCCAGGAACAAGCAGGAAGTCGGTCCTCACATATGGGTGACGGCACCGACTGAGCGCGTGTGGAGCATTTCCCCAGCTTTCAAAGAAAGCCTTTGGGAATGCCACCATGCAGGTGTGATCCCCTTCCCACCCAAAGGTGCCATCATACTCAGTCTCACTTTTTCCGCGGAGCCCTTCGGATGTGCGTCTCGTCCCTGTAAGAAGGTTTTCTATTTCCAACTGGTTTTGGCTATCCGGCCTTCGCCAGTCCTCTTCTCGCCTTTTGAGCACCTCTGCTTATGCCTTGGTCTCGGGTTTTTTCCATCTTTTGTTTTTACCGCGCTTTACATAAGAACATAAGATATGCCATACTGTGTCATACAAAGGTCCATCAAGCCCAGTATCCTGTCTCCAACAGTGGCCAATCTAGGTCATACGTACCTAGCAGTTTCCCTAAAAGAGACAGGTTCCACAGTGCTTGTACTGGGTCAAGCATTGATATCCTGGGTCCCTTCTTAATAATGGTTTACGGATCTTTCCTCCAGGAACTTGTCCAACCCTTTTTTTAAACCCAGCTACACTTAACAGCCTTTACTACATCCTCTGGTAGCAAATTCGAGTTTGATTACGCGTTGAGTGAAAAAATATTTTCTTTTATTAGTCTTAAATAGTTTACCCTGTAGCTTCATTGCATGTCCCCTAGTCTTTCTATATTCTGATAACATAAACAATCGATCTACGTTTACCCGTTCCACTCTGTTCATTAATTTATAGACTTCTGTCATATCTCCCCCTCAGCCGTCTCTTTTCCAGGTTAAAGAGCCCTAATCTTTTTTAGCCTTTCTTCATAGGAGTATCCTTCCATCCCCTTTACTATTTTGGTGGCTCTTCTCTGTACCTTTTCTAATAACGCTATATCCTTTTTAAGATATGGCGATCAGAATTGCACACAGTAGTCAAGGTGCGGTCTCACCATGGAACGATATTATAATATTTTTTGTTTTATTTTCCATCCCTTTTCTTATGATACCTAGCATTCTATTTGCTCTCTTGGCCGCTGCACACTGGGCCAATGGTTTTAACATGTTATCCACAATGACACCTAAATCTTTTTCCTGTGTGGTGGCTTCTAACGTGGAACCATGCATCATGTAACCATAGTTTGGGCTGTTCTTCTCTAGGTGCATAACTTTGCACTTGTCCACATAAAATTTCATCTGCCATTTTGATGCCCATTCTTCCAATTTATCAAGATCCTCTTGCAGTTTTCCACAATCCTCTTAGGTTTTAACAACTTTAAATAGTTTTGTGTCATCTGCAAATTTGATAACCTCACTCGTTATTCCCCTTTCCAGGTCATTTATGAATATGTCAAAAAGCAGCGGACCCAACACAGATCCCCAGGGCACACCACTATTCACCTTTCTCCATTGGGAAAATTGACCATTTAGCCCTACCCTCTGCTTTCTATCTTTTAACCATTTCCTGATCCACAATAGTACACTGCCTCCTATCTCATGACTCTTTAGTTTTGCCAAAAGTCTCTGATGAGGGACCTTGTCAAAGGCTTTCTGAAAGTCCAGATACACTATATCAACTGACTGACCTTTATCCACCTGTTTATTCACACCTTCAAAAAAACATAACAGATTAGTAAGACAAGATCTTCCTTGTCTAAAGCCATGTTGGCTGTCTCCCATTAGGCCATGACTATCTACATGCTGAGTAATTTTGTTCTTTATGATGGTTTCTACCATTTTTCCCGGTACTGACGTCAGGCTCACCGGTCTGTAGTTTCCCGCGGTCTTTTTAACCACTGACTGCATTGCGGGTCTTCGACCTCACAGGACGTCCTTTTCCCCCAGTGGCCTCCGGTTTTAAGAAATGTGATAGATGTTCCAAAAACATGTCACTCACATCCATAACTGTTGTCTGAAATGCCTAGAAGCTGACCATGACCCCAAGCTATGCTCCTGTAAGATGTCCTCAAAGGCCATCCGGAGTTGTAAGCAGAAGCTGGATGATCTCTTCCGCAAGGCAGCCTCGGTATCCCCAGTAGCCTCCCATTCTTTGGCCCCGCAACCCCTGGAGTCCCCCATGGTTCCTACCCGGGTCCGGCTGCACTCCAATCAGGGGTTGCCCAATATGAGGCATCTCTGAAGGAAGCTCTCTGTGCCGGTTCCCCTCATTCTGAACAGACAGCTCCACATGTGGGAGACCCCGGCCTCTGTCCCTATCTTTAGTAAGTGCCGGACGCTATGTATAGGGTTCAGTGGGACCTGGGGTTTCAAAAAGCCCAGCTTCTTCACACCTCGATGGTGGACAAATCAGCCATGCGGAAGCTAAAGAGTCCAAAGACTCATTCTTTGGTCCCTCCGGGCAGAGTCTCGTACCCTCGACACACTCTCGCGCAAGGCTGATCAGAGATCCATGCTGTCATGCTGCATCCATGTTTACCAATTATACATTGGAGTGTTCCTCTTTGACCTTGCTAGCGAGCTCAGAGGTTTTTTGGCAGGCCCTGACATGACCATCTTTGGCGTTTTCAGGCCCCCTCAAAGTCCGTCGGAGTGCTCAAAGTACCTCCCGCGAGCAGCATACGATGGCTTTGAGGAGTCTGCCTGGGTGGTGGTGGCTGGCATCAGAGCCTGCTGGCAGGCTTGGCTCTAATCCTTGGACCTGGAGCAGTGGGTCCAGGAGAAGCTGCTGGATGTCCCCTGCCTCGGGGAGTAACTATTTGGCAAGCCTATGGAGGGCAAGGCAGTGGAGATTGAAACGGAGTATGTGACTCGTACTCGTCTCTCCCGGAAAATCTCTTTCCTCCCCAGGAAGAAACAGAGCAAGAAGCCTTTCTTCCACCAGAATGGGCTCCCGTATAGGGGCTACCTGTCCTATCCACTGGCGTCGACCCCTGTTCAGGACGGCCAGGGTAAGAGCACGGACCTTGTAAGCCAAAGGGTCCCAAGACCCAACCTCCAGTGCCATCTCAGCCGTCCTTGGGATTTTGATGCCATTGGCATAGCTTCTCTTCTGCTGACAGATCGGCTGTCCATCAGGGGGTGTCTGAATCCACTTCTCCCACAGGTGGGAGACCATCACCACCGACGCCTGGGTTCTACTCCATCAGGACTAGCTTCCCCCTCAGTACTTCCCTGGGGAGCCAAAGCGGCTTCCCCAGCACCAGGTCCTCCTGAGTGAGGAGCTCGCAGGCCTTCTCAAGGACGGAGTGGTAGAACAGGTCCCACTGCACCTCAGAGGATGGGGGTTTTACTCCTGATACTTCCTTATCCCAAAGAGGACAGGGGGCCTCCGGCCCATCCTCAACTTGCAGAACCTAAACAAGTTCCTGGTGCAGGAGAAGTTAAAGATGCCCTCCCTTGGAACATTACTACCTTTCCTCCAGCAAAGCGATTGGACTTAAAGGATGCTTACACTCATATCCTCGTCCATCCCAAGCACAGAAAGTATCTCTGCTTCATGATTCAGGGAAACTACCAGTACATGGTGCTTCCCTTCTGCCTCGCATCTGACCTGCGAGTCTTCACAAAATGCCTGGCCGTGGCTGCGGCCCACCTCCGGCTGCAGGGCACCTTTGTCAATTCCTGTTTAGACTGGCTTTTGTAACAGGTGGCACAGCCTCTGAAGCCCAGCAGGCCACAGACCGCACCATTCACCACCTGGAGCATCTGGGGTTCGTGGTCAATTACCCAAAGTCCCACCTCACTCCAGTCCCTGGAGTTCATCGGGGCTCGCATGGACACCCTGCGGGCCATGGCCTTCCTTCCTCAGGACAGGGCAGACCGTCTCATGTCCCTTGTGTCTGATTTCTACCCAAATGATGCTTTGCTTTCTCAGCCACATGACCTCCACGGTCCATGTCATGCCCAATGCTTGCCTCAACATGCGGGCGACGCAGTGGTGCTTCTGAATGCAGTGGGCGCAATCGACTGGCTGCCTACAAGACTCCTCCTCCATCACACCCAGCGTGGCGGAGTGGCGGAGTCTCTCACATGGTGATGGGAGGTTCAGAACCTGCTTTGAGGCATGCCCTTCCAGACTCCGACGGTAGGCTGGGGAGCCCACTGCGGGACAACCTGCTGGACCTCTGGGCTGTCCGCCTTGCACTCAAGGCTTTCCAGAACCGCCTGTAGCACAAGAGCGGTGCTTGTCCAGACGGACAACCAAGTCATGATGTTCTATGTGAACAAACAAGGGGGGACTGGCTCCTACTGCCTCTGTCTGGCGACAGTGGCCCTGTGCTCCTTCACGATGGTCAGGGTTCACCTGAGTGCCATCTTGGTGAACCACCATCCCATCGAGGGAAACTCCTCTCGGGGCAACTGCTCGACTCCCACTTCATGTGAGGCCTGCTCCTGTTCAGGCCCCCCATCTGCCCTCCCACAGCAGTATAGGACCTCAATGTGGTCCTCATGCAGCAGACCAAGCCGCCTTTTGAGCCCATGGCTATTTGCTCACTGCGGCACCTGTCATGGAAAGTGGCCTTCCTGGTGGCTCTAACCTCTACTCAGAGAGTCAGCGAACTTCAGGGACTGATGGCCGAAGCGCCATACACGAGGATCTACAGGAACAGGGTGGTTCTGCGCACTTGCCCAAGTTCCTCCCAAAGGTCATCTTGGACTTCCACCTCAACCAGGAGATAGTGCTTCCCAAAGCCCCACACCAACTGGCCGTCTGTGATTCTCCATATCCTGGATTGTAAGAGGGCTTGCTCTTTCTACCTGCAACGGACTCAGGACTACCGCAGATCCAGGCAGCTCTTCGTCTCCTTCGATCCCAGCTATCTGGTTCCTGGCGGTCACCAAGCGTACCTTGTCCATCTAGGTGGCGGACTGCATCACCTTGGCCCAGACCAGGCTTCCCCTGGACTGCCAAGTCACGGCACACAATGTCCGAGCGATGGAGACATCAGATGCTAGCCTGCGCTCAGTGCCACTGGCAGACATCTGCCGGGCTGCCACCTGGTCCTCTGCTCACACCTTCGTGATGCATTACTGCCTGGAGAGTGAGTCCCATAGGGATATCGCCTTCGGCCAAGCTGTACTCCGTAATCTGTTCGGGGTTTAAGCAACTCCTGTCTTCCGACCCTTCTTATTCTGGCTACCTGAGAGCAATGTTCCCTCTAATTTTCTGTAGGCTGTGTGTGCATAAAATATCAGCTGTGTGCAGCTTTTGAAGGAAGGTTAAATTTTTGTGCGCCACATAACGACACTTGGAGTTATATACTTTAAAATGTGACTACATGTCAGAATACAGTATGTACACCACATTGATTTTAATCAAATTAAATGAAAATAGACAATTACTAAATGAAGCGGGAAATTTCTAGTAATTACAATCATAACTTTTAAATTTTAAGATGTCTGTGTTTTCTATCAGAATCAGAGCCGTAATTTTTGTGCGCTCTGTTTTAAAGTATGTGCGCTCGCTCGGCGAGGTGTGTGCGCGCGCACAGCTTAGAGGGAACAGTGCCTGAGAGCATGGTTATCCATGGACGCAGGGTCCTTGGGCTGCCTTCGGCTTTCACTGGCGACTGCTCATAGTGCTCTCGTGCTTTTTTCCTACAGGCCCTCTGTAGCCTGTAGCTATGGAGTCCCATATGTGAGGACTGACTTCCTGCTTTTTCCTGGAGAAAGCGTATTTACTCACCTGTAACAGGTGTTCTCCAGGGACAGCAGGAATCGGTCTTCACAACCCTCCATCCCTCTTGGAGTTGCTGTATAATTTTTGCCATCTTCTTGGAGGGGCTATAGCTATGGCACCTGACTAAGATGGCACCCTTGGGCGGGAAGGGGACCACGCATGCGTGGTGGCGTTCCCAGAGGCTTTCTTTGAAAGCTGGGGAAATGCTCCACACAAGCTCCGTCAGTGCCGTCACCCATATGTGAGGACTGATTCCTGCTGTCCCTGGGGAACTCCTATTACAGGTGTGTAACTATGCTTTTTTTCCCAGGCCTCATGCCTCCAAGGTGGAAGCCTCTCTGCACATGCTAGATAGCAAGCACCCCCTGTCCTTCTACATCCAGAGGACACAACCCCATCACCACTCAGTGCAGCTTTTTCTCATTCAATTCCAGTTGTCTTGGGGTCGCAGTCTCCAAGTGCATTTCTTTCATCTATCAACAGGCAGGGCTCTCTGGAACATCATTTGACAGCTCACAGTGTGCATGCCGTGACGACCTCAGGTGGCCAGCCTGAAGTCGGTGCCTTGCTGGACATCAGCAGGGTCGCCACCCTGGTCCTCTGTACACACCTTTGCTACACATTATTGTTTGGCGGAGACCTCCCTGAGGGATAATGCCTTTGGCTAGGCTGTACTTGGTCACCTCTTTGGGGAATAATGCAACTCCTTTTCTTGGCTATCGGAGTGGGGATTGCATCTTTGATGCTGCTGCTGCAGTGTCAGACTTCCAGCCAACCAGCACCCCCTGCTGCTCTTTATGATCCACTTTTTGGGTTGCCTGTGGTTTTTACAGGGTTTTTGGGGTTTTTTTGGTAGCCTGTAGCTTGGGAGTCCCATATGCAAGGACTGACTTAGTGCTTGTTCCCGGAGAAAGCGTAGTTACTCACCTGTAACAGGTGTTTTCCAGAGAGAGCAAGAATCAGTCCTCGCAATCCTCCCTCCTCCCTGTGGAGGTTTTTCTTTTTTTTTTTATTGTCTTGTGCTATGACATCATACTGAGGCAAGATGGCACCTTTGGGCAGGAAGGTGACTGTGCATGCATGGTGTAACTCCCAAAGGCTTTCTTTGAAAGCTGGGGAGTGGATCCGTGCAGGCTCTGTTGGTGCTGATGTCACCAATATGTGAGGATTGATTCCCGCTGTCCCCGGAGAACACCTGTTATAGGTGAGTACGCTATATCGCACATTTTCTTGGAACAAGCAGGGAGTCTGTCCTCTGCCCATTAACCTCCCCGGCTTTCAAAGAAAGCCTTTGGGAGATGCACCACACTTGCACGGTCCCCTTCCTGCTGAAGGTTGCGATCTTGCTTCAGTCTCTTTTATTCCACAGAGCCCATCGGATGTGTCTCTCTTCCCCTTAGAAAAAGTTGGTGTATTCTGTTTTCTTTTATTCGGTCGCATATTGGTCCCTTCTTGGGCCCCCCCCCCCCCCCGAGTCTGCTTGCATTGGTGTTGCGTTCTGGGGGGGGGGGGGGGGTATTTTTCTCTTTTGATTTGATCGGCATGGTTTTGAGCCTTTTTTTTTTTTTTTTTTCCTGGCTTGGCCAAGTGAGTTTGACCTTGTGGGTGCTGCTTTCCTGCCATGGCCTCAGTGGCTTCACGTCATGTGACTGCTGCACACATAACATGTCACGCACGGACCCGTATGACTGTTGCCTTCGCTGCCTCGAACCGGACCACAATGCCTTGGTCTGCAGTCTCTGCCAGCAGATGACTCCCAAGGCCTGCAAGAGTCATCAGCAGCAGCATTAGACCCTCTTCCAGAAGACAGACTCAACCTTGGAGTCATCCACGAGACCTCACTCTAAAGCATCCTCTGGGACCTTGTCCCCTCGGAGCCCCAGGCCATGGAGCCTCAAGCCAGAGTTCCCTCAATGAGGGATGCTCAACAAAGAGCTGGAAGTCGTCAAAGATCTCGTCAGGCGAGGAATCTGGGAAAGTGGGCAAGTCCCATGGGCCCCAGATTTGAAGCCCTCGACACAAGGATAGCTCCCAACAGGCCTATCATCTCTGGATCGGCCTCGGGTCCCTGAAGTCATCCTTATTGAGGACTCCCCCTCAGCAGAGCCGGCGCTGGGCCCAAGGTCCTCTGTGCCCGCGTCAAAGGCTGCAGAACCATCTGGCCTTGGGGCCAGGATGATAGCTTGGAGCATAGCTTGCCTTCATGGCCCAGCAGTGGGCTCTGATGCCCAGTTCCTCCAGATCATCACTCCCAACAACCAGCCCTTCAATCTCGAGGTACTTCTGGTCCTTGAGCACCATCTGTGTCTGTCCTGATTCTCAGGGCTGTGGTCTTCCACGCTTAGTGTCCTCAACTTAGACCACAGGGCTGCTGGAACACAACCCCAACCCGAAGGAACCTCAACGTCTCCACCAACTCTTGAGTCAGACTGGGAGACAAAGGACGATGAGTCCTGGGCACCCACCTCCACTGGGATGTGCCCTCTGACGCAACTCCCCCAGAGACCTGGTGCCAGTTACCACCCGAGGGCATGGCTTTCCTGGATTTTGTGAGGGACATGGCAAAGGCTCTAGCCTTCACTACAGAGTCCAAGAAGGAGGGTTGAGTGGAGGAGCTCGAGATTCTTCAATATGAGGCTCCCCCAAAGAGGTACTCGCTGTGCCTATTCCCCCCCCCCCCCCCCCCCCCACATCCTGGAGCGGCTGCTCTTCTGTATATGGGAGACCCCGGCCTCTGTGCCCATTGTGAGCAGACAGCTGGACTCTATGCACCGGGTCCATTGGAGCCTTGGCTTCCAAAAAACCTCAACTGCATCACAACTCTGTGGTGGTGGAGTCAGCCATGCATAGGCTGAAGAGCCAGAAGAGACAATCCTCAATGCCCCTGGGTAGGGAGGCGGACACCATGGGCAGAAAGTGCTTTCAAGGCTAAATGCTTGTCAGCCGGATCCAGGCTTACCAGTTGTACATTGGTATGAAGCTGCGGGACCTGCGAAGGAACTCGCTGGGTTCTCAGATGATCTCTCAGAGGAACCACTCCAGCGGTTCTGGACCCTGGCCTCTGCAGTTTGCTCCAAGTTTATAACTGGAGCGGCCTATGACTCTTAGAGTTTGCAGCTAGAATATCTACGGCGGGCATTAGTGCTCGACACCAGGCTTGGCTACAGTCCTCCGACCTGGAGAAGTGGGTGCAGAACAAGCTGGTTGATGTCCCTTGCTGATGAAAGAATCTCTTCTTCAAACCCATGATGGATAAGGCCGCTGAGCTGGAGTCAGAGTTCATGACAAGGACCAGGCTCACCAAAAAGACTGCTGACCCTTCCCAGAGGAAGGCTTCGGGTAGAAAGTTCTCATACCCAAATAAGAGGAAGGCTTACGAAAACTACCCCCCAGCACATGGCCTTCCCAGCTCCCCAACAGGCCAAAGGACAGGGGCAAGGCCCGTGTAAGCCTAAGGGCCCTCAAGCCCCAGACCATGCCTCCAGTGCAACCTAGAGGGGTTTTTTGACTCCTTCAACATAGCCTCTTTTCCCCAGGGGGCACAGCCCGCAGCACATGGGGGGATGTCTGGTGTTCTACACCTACAGGTAACCTGTCATTACCACAGACACGTGGGTCCTTCTGGTGGTGAGGGAAGGCTACCTCCTCCACCTTTATTAGATGCCCCACCATTCTCCTGGAAGAGATCTCCCCCCCTCCCCCCCCCTCGGAATCCCCTTTACTGGGCCTTTCTCCAACAGGAACTCACAAGACTCCTAGCAGACCATGCAGTGGAACCCATCCCCGCTCACCTCAGTGGCAAGGGGTTCTACTCCTGCTGCTTTCTGGTTCCCAAAAGGACTGGAGGTTTCCGTTCCATCCTAGACCTATGGGACTTCAAAGGGTTCCTGGTGAGGGAGAAGTTCAAAATGCTCTCCCTTCAGCAGGAAAACTGGCTGTGCTCCTTGGACTTAAAGGATGTGTACACTCGCATCCTAATCCATCCCTCCACAGGCAGTACCTTTACTTTGTGGTGGGAGGAGGGCACTAGCAGTACAGAGTGCTTCCCTTTGGCCTGGCATCCATCCCACGGGTATTCATCAAATGCCTGGTGGTAGTCATAGCCCTCCTCTGGCCCCCAGGGGATCTTTGTCTTCCCCTATCTGGACAACGGTCTTGTAAAAGGCAGCACCGCTACCAAAGTGCAACATGCGATAGCCTGCACCATCCTAATCCTGGAGCACTTGGGATTCGTCAGCAACTACCCAGAGTTTCCAATCAATTCAAGGTCTGGAGTTCATAGGGGTGCAGCTGGACACCATCTAGGCCAAGACGTTTCTCCCTCAGGACAGGGTCCTGTGCCTCCAGGCACTCGCAGCAAGCACCCAATGCTGTTGCTCTGCATCAGCCTGCCACATGCTCTGTCTGCTGGGACACATGGCATCCACTGTGCACGTCACCCCCGGATGCCCACCTGTGGATGCGAATGGCCCAGTGGTCCCAGGCCACAGGGTGCCTATGAGACAGGGTGACCGTCCCCTGGCCTACTCTTTTAGCTGGTGGCAATGCCTCTAGCATCTAAAGGCCGGGATGCCTTTCCAGACTCCCACACTCCAGAAGATCCTCCCTATGGATGCCTCCAGACTGGTGTGAGGAGCGCATTGTGACAACCTCTACACTCAGGGCAGCTGGTTGCCGACAGTCTCCAGCAAATCAACTTCCTGAAGCCCTGAGCCAGTCTTAGCCTTCTGAGCTTTTTGCCACTACCTGCAGGGTGAAGCGGTTCTAGTCCAGACTGACAATAAAGGTGGATAT
The DNA here is from genome assembly GCA_033557465.1 of Ichthyophis bannanicus. NCBI lineage: Eukaryota > Metazoa > Chordata > Amphibia > Gymnophiona > Ichthyophiidae > Ichthyophis > Ichthyophis bannanicus. The sequence goes on from CM066032.1 coordinate 1,241,384,948, forward strand.
GTTCTACCTCAACAAGTAAGAAGGCATGGAGTCATCCCTGCTTTGCCAGGAAGCGGTGGGCATCTGCTCTTATGCCAAGAGCAATGGGATGCTCCTGTGGGCAGTATATCTCCCAGGCCAGCACAACATTCTGGTGGAACAGCTCAGCCGAGTCCTCCAGCCGCATGAGTGAAGGCTGGACCCCAGGATGGCTGGCTGGCGATTTTAGTGCTGGGGGCTCCCACAGATGGACCTCTTTGCCAGTCCAGCTGCCCCACTTCTGTTCCTGGCAGATGAATTCATGATGTCATGGGTGGAGGGCCTCCTTTATTATGCCTTCCTGCCCATACCGCTGATGGCCAAGACCCTCGTCAAAGTCCAACGTGACAGGGCCACAGTGATTCTGGTGGCTCCATGATGGGCCAAGCAGCCATGGCTTCCCTTGCTCCTCTGCCTGTCCACAGCACCCCCAGTTCCCCTGGGATGCCAACCGGGCCTGCTCATGCAGGAGGAGAGCGCTCTCCTGTACCCCCAACCTGGGGTCCCTGACATTCACAGCCTGGCGGCTGAAAGGATAGCCTTGGCCCCCTTCATTCTTAAGTGAGGTGGAGGAGGTCCTTTTGGCCTCCTGTAAGACCTCCAACCGCAGGGCGTATGCCTTTAAGTGGCAGAGGTTCTCTGGTGCGTGGAGAAGTGGATCAGTCCATTCTCCTTAGTCTAGCTGGTGCTGCAGTACCTACTTCACCTGTCTCAGGCAGGACTGAAGTCCGACTCCATCAAGGTACACCTTAGCATGCTCGCAGCACACCACCATCTAATCAAGGGAAAGCCCCTCATTGCTCAACCCCTTGTGGCTCGCTTCCTGAGGGGGGCCGCCTCTTGTCGAGGCCACCCGTCCACCCTCCGGCAGCAGTGGGACCTTAACATTGTGCTTTCGAAGCTCACCATGCTACCCTTTGAACCTCTTGGCTCCTGCCACCTCAAGTATCTCACCTGGAATGTGGTGTTCCTCATGGTACTCATCTCTGCTTGCAGGGTCAGCGAGCTCCAGGCGTTGGTGGCAGACCCGCTGTGAACTAGGTTCTATAGGAACAGTCACGCACCCTAAGTTTCTACCTAAGGTGGCGTCTCTGTTCCACCTTAACCAGCAGGTGGTGCTTCCCACCTTCTTTCCACAGCCTCACGTCAGCAGGGCAGAAGCTGTTCTTTACACTCTGGGCCCACTAGTTTCTCAGCTCTTTAACTCATATGACTCAGGTTGGTTGGGGGCAGTGGTCTGTAAACGCCCCCTCTCCACCTGGGTAATGGACTGTATAGCTTTCGCCTATGGAGCAGGCTGGTCTTTTGCTGAAGCGCCATGTTCTGATGCACATCATCTGGCCCATGGCAGCCTCTGTGGCAAACCTGTGCTCTGTTCCCTTGTTGGAAATCTGCTGAGCTGCCACCTGGTCCTCAGTCCATACCTTCGCAGCTCATTATTGTCTGGAGAGGGAGTCCTGCCGGGACAGCTCCTTCGGCCAGGCAGTACTCATTTGTTTGGGGTGTAAGGCAACTTCTGTCCTCCAGCCCTTCGGTGTGTTCAGGTTACCAGAGAACTGTTTCTTCGCTGGACACCTGGGCCACTCGTGGGTCTGTTGTCTCTTGACTCGGTTGCTGCTGCTCATAGCTCACTTTTTCCTGGTCACCCGTGGCCTTTTACAGTTATTTTTTTTTTCAGTAGCCTATAGCTGGAGAATCCCATATGTGAGGACTGACTTCCTGTGGGTTACAGAGAAAGCGTAGTTACCTGTAACAGGTATTCTTCAGTGACAGCAGGAATCGGTCTTCACAACCCTCCCTCCTCCCCGTGGAGCTGCTTCTCTTTTTGCCGTCTTGTGCTATGTTATACTGAGGCAAGATGGCACCCCTGGGCGGGAAGGGGACCACACATGCGTGGTACATCTCCCAAAGGCTTTCTTTGAAAGCTGGGGAGAGGTTACCACACGGCCTCAGTTGGCACCTATGCCACCCATATGTGAGGACTGATTCCTGCTGTTCCCGGAGAATACCTTTTACAGGAGAGTAACTACGCTTTCTTGCTCTCTGTATTTAATAAGATATTTACTTGGCTCTAAGGACGAGATGCTTTTTTTTAAAGATTTCCAAGACCCTGGGGTTTAAGTTGAAGAAATGCTGTCTGATTTTCTAAGTGTCAAATGATGCTCCTATTGCCATGAAATTGCTGCAGCCTAGCCCGAAAGAATAATCTCAAAATCCTATCCCTGTCAGAGGCATGCAGAAAGGGAGATTTATCAATGTAGCCCTACTAGTAGTTTTTTTGACTGACTCTAGATAAGTGGTTAAATTTAAGAAATCTATCTCTAGCAACATCGCTATATGTTTTCAAGTCTCTCCATTTTTTTTCTTTAGCTCTGTGGTCCCCCTAACCAGAGTCTATGTAGGTACATTTTGTTTCTGCAGCTGACATTTCTCATTAAGTTTCAGCAGTTCAGAATCCATTGCTGCCATTATGACCAGAAAATGAGCACAACTGGGATAAGTAACCAGTGTATGTCCTCTCCATTCTGGCAATTAAATGTTACTTTCCAAATTGGAGACATCTCTGAGGCAATTCACTAGTAAGGATCCTGCAACTCCCTTATCCCCATGAAGGTAGCAAGTTGGGGTGAGACAATTGAAACATTAACAGATCCTGATTCCTTACCAGATGAACTCCCAATCATCTTGTCATCCCCATTCAGAGCCAGATATTTTAGCCACACTAAATTCCTTGATCGCTTCTTGTCCTACTCTTAGAAGGGGGGCCCCCCTCCCTCTCACAATTACTTCCAAATCAATAGTATCTGGAGAAAGAAGTGGCGAGCAAAGCACTGGAGTAGGGGAGGCTTTGTCACTTAAAGTACCAAAAAACACTATTCCAACTTGTCTTGCTAGACCAGTCCAGACAATGGGTTGTATTCCTCTACCAGCAGATATGGAGACAGAAAATTAGAAACTTTCAGTGGTGACATCACTGCTGTTAATGCTGCTGCAGCTAGGGACACACTTCAGTATTTCTCTGTCTTCAGTAGATGATGGAGGCTTTTTCGAATGCAGCTTTGTTTCAAATGATGTTAGCTCCCGGGCAGCCGATTTTAAAAAGTCAGTAGAGCTAGACTATGGATTTCTCCCAAGAGGTGCCTTGGATGCCCTGGTGACATTTCCCACACAGGTGGGTAGAGGGGGGGAGGATTGGCTCAGTCAGGATTTAGTCGATTCAAGACTCTTGTCTTCACACAGCCTCAAGTGCTTCCACTTCCACCCCCACCCCAGCTCTCTAAAACAACTTGACTGAAGAGAGAAGGTCTTCTAAAAAGAAGGTTTGTGCCAGAAGGCTCAATCACAGGGGGCAGTCTGGAGCTCAGATTTATTGTGTTATCCAGGACCAAGCAGGAAGTCAGTCCTCACTTATGGGTGACATCGACGCCGATGGAGCCCCCGTGCGGAGCATTTCCCCAGCTTTCTATGAAAGCCTTTGGGAATACTGCATGCATGTGCGGTCCCCTTCCTGCCTAAAGGTGCCATCTTGGCCAGTCTTTCTTTTTCTGTGGAGCTCATCGGACGTCTGTCCATGTCACCCGGAACAGTTGATGTCTTTTCAGCGATTACTTTGTCTTTTTTCTCCAGTTCGATGCCGGTTCCCCTTCCCGCCGGGTTCGGTACACCGGTATCGAGCCCGTCTTCTATTTTTCAGTTTTTGCCCTTCGTGGCTGGTGTTCGCGCCCTTTTTTCTTTTTCCCTGGACAGCCGGTCCTTTGACCTCGCGGGGGCCCTTTTTTCCCCGATGGCTTCCAGTGGTTTCAAAAAGTGTGATCGGTGCAAGAAACTGATGTCTCTCACCGACACACACGACTGCTGCCTTCGGTGCCTCGGCCCAGATCATCATCCAAAAATCTGTGGCCCGTGTGGCAAAATGTCCGCCAAGGCACTTCAAAGCTGTCAGCATCAAAAAGAGAGGATTTTTTTCAGATTCTGCCTCCAGCCGGGCCCGGACCTCGTCTGAGGCCTCGACGTCTCGGGAGTCTGATCCCGAGCGTCGCCGGGGTTCCTCGGACAGGGGGTCCCCCAATCGGGAACGCAAGAGGAAGAAACGGCTCGTGAAGGCAGCGTCGGAAGAGGTCCCTGGTACCTCGAGGGCCAGGTCTCAGACTTCCGACCATCGTCCCGGTCCCTTGGAACAGGAGAAGCCGTCCAAGATACCTCGTGTAGAGCCGAAGACCGTCGGAAACGTAAGTCCTGTAGTCCTCGTGGACTCTCCTCCGAGGGAGCCGGCGCCAGGCCCGAGTCGGTGGCTGCTGAGTCTCCTGAGCTTGGACTCAGGCTTGACAGCCTTGGAGTGTGCAGACTGTCTGCCTTCATGGATCAGCAGCGGGTACTGATGGCCAGCCTCGCTGGTGCATCTGCCCCGACCACCAGGACATCGAAGTCGACCCCGGAGACCGAGCCGATACTCGAGACCATGAAGGCTCGAAGTCGTTCTCGGTCACGGTCACCCTCGACCTCCCGCTCGGAACCGAGGGCGTCAACGCTGGTGCCTTTGGTGTCAGGGCGGGTGCCACCGAGACCCGCGCTGTCGGAGCCCCTTGACTCCTTCAGATGAGTCAGCGTGGGAGACGGAGGATGAGGAGTCCCCTGACACCTTCTGGACTTGGTGCGTCCCTTCGGACTCACCGCAGTCCGAGCCCCGGAGTAGGTCCCCCCCCCGGAGGACACCCGGTTCTCGGAGTTCATTAGGGACATGGCCAAGGCTTTGGCGATTCCCGCGGACCCCGAGAAGGAGCCTCGAGCCGAGGAGCTCGAGGCCCTCCAGTATGACTCTCTTCCGAAGGAGGCCTTTACTGTGCCGGTCCCTCCGATGCTGGAACGGCTCCTCTTCCGGATGTGGGAGGACTGGCCTCGGCGCCGGTCTTGAGCAAGTGGGTCGATTCCATCTATCGACTCTGTAAGAGCCCTGGATTCCAGAAGGTGCAGCTGCCGCACCATTCCATGGTGGTGGAATCGGCCATGCATTGTCTGAAGAGCCAGAAGACGCACTCTGCAATGCCTGCCGGCAGGGAGGCCCGGAACCTGGATACTTTTGGCAGAAAGTGCTTCCAGGGCTCGATGCTTGCTTGCCGTGTCCAGTCCTACCAGCTGTACATGGGCATGTACTTACGAGACCTGGCGAAAGAGATTGCCGGGTTCTCTGCTGGCCTCTCCGGGGAACCTTTGCAAAGGTTCCAGACTTTGTCCTTAGGAATCTGGGACTGCTCTAAGTTCATGTCCCGAGCAGCCTACGATGGCTTCAAGGCTTCGGCTCGTGTAGCAGCAGCTGGCATCGGAGCCCGACGCCAGGCATGGCTGCAGTCATCGGACCTCGAGCCCTGGGTGCAGGACAAGTTGGTCGATGTCCCTTGCTGAGGTGAGAACCTTTTTGGCAAGCCCATGGCTGAGAAGGCAGCTGAGCTCGAAACTGAGCACCTGACTAGGACAAGGCTGTCAAGAAAAACTTCTGCCCCTTCTCACATGAAGAAGGGCTCGGGGGGAAAAAGCCCTTTTACCCAAGGAAGGTACCTGCCTGCAAACCTTTCCCTCAGTACCATGCCTCCCCAGCTCCCCAGCAGGGTCAGCAGGCCAAGGGGCAGGGACATGGGCCCCGTAGGCAGAAGACCCCCAAGCCTCCGGCTCCTGCTTCTGCTCAGCAGGGAGGGGTTTTTGACTTCCACAGCATAGCCTTTCCACCTCTGCTGCCCCATTCCTGCACAGGAGGTCGTCTAGCCCTGTTAGCCCACAGGTGGCCACCCATTACAGGGGATGCTTGGGTATTGAGCAGAGGCTGTATGCTCCATTTCCAGCAGTTGCCCCCTGCCTACTTCCCAGGAGAGCCTCTAAGACCTCCTCTACACACAGACCTCCTTCTTCAAGAATTTCAGGGTCTGCTTCTGGACAAGGCGGTGGAGCCTGTACCTCCTCGCCTACAGAGGCTCGGGCTCTACTCCAGGTACTTCCTTGTACCAAAGAGAACCGGTGGCCTAAGGCCTATTCTAGACCTCAGGAACCTCAACAAGTTCTTGGAGAAAGAAAAGTTCAAGATGCTTACTCTTGGAACACTTCTGCTCTACCTCCAGCAGGGAGATTGGCTATGCTCTTTAGATCTAAAGGATGCGTACACTCACATCCTCATTCATCCAGACCACAGAAAGTACCTCAGGTTCATTGTGGGGGGAAACCATTACCAGTACAGAGTACTGCCCTTTGGCCTGACCTCCGCCCCAAGGGTCTTTACAAAGTGCCTGGCAGTGGTGGCGGCCTACTTAAGGAATCGGGGTGTTTTTGTCTTCCCCTACCTGGACGACTGGCTCATCAGGGGTCAGACTTCCCAGGAGGCCAGGCAAGCCACCCTCAGAACTATCTCCCTCCTTCAACGCCTAGGTTTTGTCATAAACTTCGCAAAGTCCACTTTGCTCCCCTCCCAGAACCTGGAGTTCATAGGGGCAAGATTGAACTCCCTGCAAGCAAAAGCTTACTTGCCAGGGGACAGGGCGCAAAGGCTCATAGACTTGGCAAACTAGTTTCTCAGCAGGCCACGGGTTTCTGCCCGCCTCTGTCTACAGCTCTTAGGCCACATGTGACCCCCAATGCCCGCCTCCACATGAGGCCTGCACAATGGTGCCTCAGCAATCAATGGAAGCAGGCTATAGGGAGCCTAACAGACAGAGTAAGGGTATCCAAAGCCTTCCTGGATTCCCTGCAGTGGTGGCTACACCCCCCCCCCCCCAACTTCAGGGGGTGCCTTTTCAGGTGCCTGTCCCCACAGTGGTGATGACGGATTCCTCCTTGCAGGGCTGGGGTGCGCATTGTCTGGAACAGTGCACTCAAGGCCTGTGGTCTCCATGGGAGGCCACGCAACAGATCAACCTGCTAGAGCTACGAGCTATCAGGTTAGCCCTCAAAGCCTTTGCTCACTCTTTGACTCACCAGTCTGTTCTGGTTCAGACGAACAACCAAGTGGCCATGTTTTATGTGAACAAACAGGGAGGCACTGGGTCCAGGCTCCTGTGTCAGGAGGCACAGGCCCTGTGTTTCTTTGCACTCAAGCACAACATGTTCCTCAAGGCAGTGTGTCTCCCTGGCCAGCAAAACTTCCTAGCGGACAGGTTAAACAGGATTCTGCAGCCCCACGAGTGGCAGCTGCACCCTCTAGTAGTTCAAAAGATTTTCAAGAAATGGGGACTTCCATCCATGGATCTCTTTGCCAGCCCCCTGAATCACCAACTACCAAGGTTTTGTTCCAGGCAACCACACCCTATGAGGCTAGCAGCGGATGCCTTCCTGATTTCTTGGTCCCAGGACCTCCTATATGCGTTTCCTCCCACGCCTCTGGTGGCCCGGACATTGTTCAAGATTCAAAGAGACAAGGCCTTGGTACTTCTGGTAGCCCCCAGGTGGCCGAGGCAGCCCTGGTTTCCACTTCTGCTTCAGCTAGCTGTGGAAACGCCACTACCTCTGGGGTTGCAACCCAATCTTCTCTCTCAGGATCAAGGTTCCCTTCTTCACCCCAATCTCAAATCTCTCAATTTGATGGCCTGGAGGCTGCAAGGATAGTCTTAGCTCCCTGGGGCCTGCCTCAGGAAGTGGAAGAGGTGGTCTTTGGCCTCTAGAAAGCAATCCACCAGGAAAACATATGCCCTGAAGTGGAGGAGGTTCTCCATGTGGTGTCAGCAGCGCAAGGAAGATCCTTTCGCCTGCACTGTGCCAATAGTGCTCCAGTACCTACTGCACTTGTCCAATCAGGGCCTTAAGTCCAATTCTGTTCGGGTCCACCTCTCTGCTCTGGCAGCTCACCACTCAATGGTGGAGGGACATTCTTTGTCGGTTCACCCCTTGGTGTCCAGATTTCTCAGAGGCTTGCTATTGCTCAAGCCTCCTCTCCGTCCACCAGCCCCTGAGTGGGAGTTGAATGTGGTCTTGCAGCAACTGACTCTCCCACCTTTTGAGCCAATGGCTACATGTCCTCTACGCTTCCTTTCTTGGAAGACTCTATTCCTAGTGGCCCTGACCTCGGCCAGGCGAGTGAGTGAACTTCAAGCCCTGGTCTGTGACAGGCCATACACTCGCTTCTATAGGAACAGGGTAGTCCTTAGGACTCATCCTAAGTTCCTCCCCAAGGTTGTCTCCTCTTTCCACCTCAACCAGGAGGTGGTTCTTCAAACCTTCTTCCCTAGGCCCCATGCCAGCCGGGCTGAGACAGTCCTGCATACCCTGGACTGTAGGAGGGCCTTATCCTTCTACCTTGAACGTACCCAGGGGCATAGGAGGGCTACTCAGCTCTTCGTATCTTTTGACCCCAATAACTTGGGGGTACCTGTGTCCAAGCGTACCTTGTCCATCTGGGTGGCTGACTGTATCACCTGGGCTTACAGGGCAGCTGACCTTCCCTTAGAGGGTTGGGTCACGGCCCACCATGTCAGGGCAATGGCTGCCTCAGTAGCTCATCTCCGCTCTGTACCCTTGGCAGCCATCTGCAGGGCTGCAACTTGGTCCTCAAGCCAGACGTTTGCAGCCCATTACTGCCTGGAGAGGGAGTCCCGTAGGGACAGTGCTTTCGGTCAGGCAGTGCTCTGGAATCTCTTTGAGGTTTAGGCAACTCCTACCCTCCAGCCCTCTGGTTGGTCTACTGGTGGGGGTATGTTTCAGTGAAATCCTTTCTCTGATGCTGAGGCTAGAGGGAGCTCATTTTTTCAGCTCTGGGTCCCCGGTAGCCTGAAGCTGGGGAGTCCCATAAGTGAGGACTGACTTCCTGCTTGGTCCTGGAGAAAGAGTAGTTACTCACCTGTAACAGGTGCTCTCCAGGAGCAGCAGGAATCAGTCTTCACAACCCTCCCTCCTCCCCTGGGAGTTGCAGTTGTACATAGTTCATTTTTACATTTTTACATTTTTGTGTGCTGTTTTCTAGCTATGTCATTTGACTGGCCAAGAAGGCACCTTTAGGCGGGAAGGGGACTGCACATGCGTGCAGTATTCCCAAAGGCTTTCATAGGAAGCTGGGGAAATGCTCTGCACGGGGCCTCCATCGGCGTCGATGTCACCCATAAGTGAGGACTGATTCCTGCTGCTCCTGGAGAACACCTGTTACAGGTGAGTAACTACTCTTTATCTTGGGCTCCGCAGGGGTGAGTATTGCTTCAGTTGCTTCAAATCTTTGACATCTTCTGATGCATCAGTCGATTGGTCTGGCAGGTGTGCCGGTTTCTACTGTTACTTTGTTCTTGCCATCACGTGCTTGTGCTGTCTATGCGGGTGGACTGTGCCGTGGGCCATGCAATTGTTTTGCATGTTTTGGCCACATGCATTACTGGTGCTTGTGAAGCTGTGGGATTTATCTACAGGTACAGGCTATGCAGATTAGCTGCATGCGTGATTTACTGATTTTGCTGTGCATGTGAGCGGTACAGTTGGGCATGCTTTTTGCCTGCTTGCATCATTAAACACGCTTCAGCCCCTAAGGAATGTTGCTGTGACCCACCATCATGTTGGTCCTATGGAATCTCTGTATGGGCACTGTGCAGAGGATTCAGGGGAGCTGTTGGGGGTAGAACACTCGATTTGTTGCAGAGTCAGATGTTCAGAAGTGGGCCACAGTGACATCGGATATCGCTGTTCATTGGGACTTCAGCCCCCACCCCAGCCTCTCCTATTACTGCAGACAGGGCACTATGGTGGAGAGGATGCTCTCTACAGATGGCACAGCAAGAAGTGATAAGGGGTCCTCTGATTACGGTGCATGTTCAGTGGAATTGTCGTCCTGGAGTGACTGTCTGTACCAGGCTACCTCCTGGGTCTTCAAGGTTTCCCCCATGCAGCAGCCCGAGGCACCACTGCTGAAGAGTTCAAAGCACAGCCACAGCTTCACTGTGAAAGGCAGCAGGATCTGGCAGCAGGACCCTGCTTCGGACTACTCCAGCTCTGAAAAGGGATCTAGGCTGGAAGAGAGCAGAAACGGAGCAGGAGTCCCTCATTGTCCCCTTGTTTTGAAAGGAGGAGCTGGCAGCCTTATTGCTTGATGTTTTCCTCCACAGAGCTGTTGGATGGGCCAGTTGAAGAGAAGCTGAAGGAGCACCCTGTTCTACAAGGGGTTTGTAAGACTACTAGAGCTTTTCCCTTTCTGCCCGTCCTTAAAAGCATGATGCTTGTAGAATGGAATTGCTGGATTTCCCCCCTTGAAGGGTGTCAGGATAATGAGCAAGCTTTATGCTCTGCCATTGGCAGATCTAGATGAGTGGCTGTGGCGTTCCCAAGGTGGAAGCTTATGCGGCAGCTGTTGCCCGGCAGACTACCATACTAGTAGGACATGGAGCAACCCTCAAACTAGTTTTATCTCAAGGTGGGAAACACTGCTTCAAGTCTTTGTTCTCTGCCTCTTCCCTGATCATCCACGCGGCCATTTGCAGAGGTCTGATGGCCGGTGCCCTACTTAGTGGAAATAATCACCCCCAGAGGATGACCCTTCTGCTTCTTGGGAATCTGCAGCAGCTTTCTTAACGAATACAGTGTATGATCTGATATATCTTGCGGCCAAGGATATTGTGATGGCAACAGTGGCATGGCACTGGTTTTGGTTATAATATTGGGCAGCAGACGCAACCTCTAAATCCCAATTATCCAAGCTTGCCTTTAGAGGGAACCTCGTGTTTGGAAAGGACCTAGAGAAGCTGGTTAAGGACTGGAGAGTCCAAACCTCATCGCCTTCCAGAGGATAGATCTAAGGGGCCCTGGTGACGGGTGACTTTGCCACTGCCTGTCCTCAGTCCCGAGCGTCCTGGTATAGAGGGAACAAACAGGACTCCCTGTGGTATCGCCCATAGAAGTCATACTCTTATTATACTAGCTCTCAAGCCAAGTATGAGTCCTTTCTCCAGGACCAAGCAGGAAGTCAGTCCTCACATATGGGGTGACGTCGGCGCTGACGGAGCCCTCGCGGAGCAATTTTCCCCAGCTTTCAAAGAAAGCCTTTGGGAATTGCAGCGCGCATGCGCGGTCGCCTTCCCGCCCAAGGGTGCCATCTTAGCCAGTCTTCTTTTTTCCGCGGAGCCCTACAGACGTACCCGTCTTGTCCCCGCGAAAAAGTTGATTTTATTCATAATTTTCTCTCTTTTTTCCTTCGGTTCGACGCCGGTCTTTTTCCCGCCCGGACTCGTGACGCCGGTCACGAGTCCTCTTCTTCTTTTCGGTTTTTCTGATTTAGTCAGTTTCGTTTTCGGTTTTTTCACTGGCAGCCCGGTCCTTTGACCTCGCAGGGGCCCTTTTTCCCCCGATGGCTGCCAGTGGTTTCAAGCGGTGTGGTCAGTGTGACCGAAATATGTCACTTACTGACACACACGACAATTGCCTCCGCTGCCTGGGCCCGGATCATGAAGAAATGATCTGTGGGGCCTGTGGCAAAATGTCCTCCAAAGCGTTGAGAAGTCGGCGGCATCAGCGGGATAGGATCTTCGCTGACCCCAGCCGTACCCGGACCTCGTCGGAGGCCTCGGCGTCCAGAGGTTCCAGCTCGGACCGTCGCCGGAGTTCCTCCGACAGGGGTTCTCCCTCCGGGGACCATCGACGGAAGGTGAAACCCGCGAGGGTGGCGTCGGACGCTCCTGGCTCCGCGAGGTCCAGGTCGCATAGCCCCGATAGCCGTCCCGGGTCCTTGGAGAAGGAGCACCTCTCGAAGCGACCTCACATGGAGTCGGAGCTGCCTGCTCGGGTAAGTCCTGTGGTCCTTCTGGACTCGCCTCCGAGACCGCCGACGTCGGGCCCGACGCCGTCGGGGCCCGAGTCGGGGGCTGCTGGGTCACCTGAGGTCGGACTCAGGTTGACGGCCTTGGAGAGCAGACTGTCTGCCTTCATGGACCAGCAGCGGGCACTGCTCGCTAGCCTCGCTGGCGCCGCTGCCCCGACCGCCGGGACGTCGACGTCTAAGTCAACCCCGGAGACCGAGCCGATCCTCGAGTCCATGCGAACTCGAGTCGAGGTCACCCTCGGCCTCCCGTTCGGGACCGAGGTCGCCGACGCTGACTCCCTCGGCGTCGGGGAGGCCGACGCCGCGGCCTGCCCGGGCCGACCCCACCGATTCCTCGTTGGAGTCGGTCTGGGAGTCTGATGAGGAAGAGTCCCCTGATTCTTTTCGGACTCGGTGTGTCCCCTCGGACTCACCTGAGTCCGAACCTCGGAAGCAGTCCCCCCCGGAGGATGCCCAGTTCTCGGACTTCGTCAGGGATATGGCCAAGGCTTTGGCCTTCCCTGCGGATCCCGAGGAGGAGCCTCGAGCCGAAGAGCTCGACGCCCTCCAGTATGACTCTCCCGCCAGGGAACACTTTACTGTACCGGTTCCTCCCATGCTGGAACGACTACTCTTCCGCATGTGGGAGAGTCAGGCCTCCTCGCCGGTCCTGAGCAAGCGGGTCGATTCTATCTATCGAGTCCGCAAGAGCCCTGGCTTCCAAAAAGCACAGCTACCACACCATTCCATGGTAGTGGAATCGGCCATGCATCGTCTTAAGAGCCAGAAGATGCACTCCTCGGTGCCTCCTGGCAGGGAGGCCCGTAACCTGGATGGCCTTGGTAAGAAGTGTTTCCAGGGCTCTATGCTTGCGTGTCGTGTCCAGACCTACCAGCTATACATGGGCATGTATCTCCGAGACCTGGCTAAAGAGCTAGCCGGATTCTCCGCTGGGTTGTCCGAGGAGCCTTTGCGGAGGTTCCTAGCCTTGTCCACTGGCATTCGGGAATGCTCAAAATTCATATCCCGAGCAGCCTATGATGGCTTTGAAGCATCGGCTCGAGTGGCCGCAGCCGGCATCGGTGCCCGCCGACAGGCTTGGCTTCAGTCGTCTGACCTTGAGCCCTGGGTGCAGGACAAGTTGGTCGATGTCCCCTGCCGAGGTGAAAACCTCTTTGGCAAACCTATGGACGAGAAGGCTGCACAACTTGAGACAGAGACTCTCACCAGGACTAGGCTTTCTAGGAAGACCTCCGCCCCTTCCCAGAAAAAGAAGGGCTCGGGAAAGAAGTCCTTTTACCCGAGAAAGGCAGCTGCCTATAAACACTACCCCCAATATCAGGCCCCCGCAGCTCCCCAACAGGGCCAGCAGGCCAAGGGACGGGGTAACGGGTCCCGTAGGCAGCAAGCCCCCAAGCCTGCACCACCAGCCCCTGCTCAGCAGGGTGGGGGCTTTTGACTCCTTCAGCATAGCCTCTCCCCCTCCGCTGGCTCCTCCCAGCACCGGAGGCCGGCTGGTTCACTTCGCCCACAGGTGGTCCAGCATCACTTCAGATGCCTGGGTGCTTCAAGTCGTAAGAGAAGGCTATCTTCTCCACTTCCACCAGGTCCCTCCCTCCTATTTCCCGGGAGAACCTCCACGACTCCCTCTGCACAGGGACTTACTCCTTCAGGAGTTAGCAGGTCTTCTACAGGAACAGGCGGTGGAACCGGTGCCCCACCACCTGAGAGGTCAAGGCTTTTATTCCAGGTATTTTCTAGTACCAAAAAGGACAGGAGGCCTCAGACCCATCCTGGACTTGCGCAACCTCAACAGGTTCCTCGTGCGGGAAAAGTTCAAAATGCTTACCCTTGGAATCCTTCTGCCCTACCTCCAGCAGGGAGATTGGCTATGCTCCTTGGATCTAAAGGATGCCTACACGCACATCCTCATCCACCCAAGCCACCGCCAATACCTGAGGTTTGTGGTGGCAGGAAATCATTACCAGTACAGAGTACTGCCCTTTGGCCTGTCCTCCGCACCGCGAGTCTTCACAAAATGTCTCGCGGTGGTGGCGGCCCATCTCCGGCTTCACAGCCTCTATGTCTTTCCGTACCTCGACGTCTGGCTCATCAGAGCAGCGTCCGCTCCGGAGGTCACCAACGCCGCACGGTGACTCTTCTGCAGTACTTGGGCTTTGTCATAAACTTCGCAAAGTCCACTTTGCTCCCCTCACAGGATCTCGAGTTCATCGGCGCAAGACTGCACACTCCTCAGGCGCGAGCTTTCCTGCCTCTCGACAGGGCTCAGCGGCTCATGGACCTAGCCGACCATTTTCGCAGCCAGCCCCTGGTCTCCGCCAGGCGCTTCCTGAGACTGCTCGGCCATATGGCTTCCACCGTCCATGTGACCCCCAATGCCCGCCTGAATATGCGGCCTGCTCAATGGTGTCTTCGCAAGCAGTGGCAACAAGCCACAGGCGGCCTAGCAGACCTAGTGCGCGTTTCCGAGCCGCTGGCCTCGTCTCTCCAGTGGTGGCTTCATCGGCCGAACCTGGTACTCGGCATGCCTTTTCAGTCACCTCAGCCGGCCCAGGTGCTGACGACAGATGCGTCCCTCCTGGGTTGGGGAGCACATTGCCAAGGGGCACGTACTCAGGGCCTCTGGACCACGTGGGAGTCTGCTCAGCAGATCAACTTCCTGGAGCTCAGAGCGATCCGCCTGGCTCTCAAGGCTTTCTCCCACCTGACCTCTCACCAGTCCGTCCTTGTCCAGACGGACAATCAAGTTGCCATGTTCTACGTGAACAAGCAGGGGGGCACGGGCTCCTTCCTTCTCTGTCGGGAAGCACAGAAGCTCTGCTCTTGGGCCGTCAGTCACGGCGTTCTTCTCAAGGCAGTTTATCTCCCAGGCCAAGAAAAATGCCTGGCGGACAAACTCAGCAGGATCCTTCAGCCGCACGAGTGGCACCTGGATCCCTTGGTAGTTCAGAAGCTCTTTCTAAAGTGGGGCCTCCCCACGATGGATCTCTTTGCCAGTCCTCTCAACCGGCAACTTCCTCGCTTCTGCTCTCGTCAGCCACATCCCCTTCAAGTTGCGGCAGACGCTTTTCTACTCTCATGGTCGGAGAGCCTCCTGTATGCTTTTCCTCCCATCCCGCTAGTCTCTCGAACTCTTTTCAAGGTTCTCCGAGACAAAGCTTCCATGATCCTGGTGGCCCCTCGCTGGCCCAGACAGCCGTGGTTTCCACTCCTGCTGCAATTAGCGGTAGAGGATCCATTCCCTCTGGGGTTTCAACCGGATCTCCTCACTCAGGATCAGGGGTCTCTGCTACACCCCAACCTCAGATCTCTCAATCTAATGGCCTGGCTGCTGAGAGGGTAGTCCTTGCTCCCCTTCTCCTGCCGGCAGAGGTGGAAGAGGTCGTCCTAGCTTCTCGGCGACCTTCTACCCGCAAATGCTACGCCCTTAAATGGCGTCGCTTTTCCGTTTGGTGTACCCAACAGTCTCAGGATCCCTTCTCCTGCTCGGTGTCGGTGATCTTGCAGTACTTGCTATACCTCTCTAATCTGGGACTTAAGTCCAACTCCGTCAAAGTTCACCTCAGTGCTCTTTCAGCACATCATGTGCCGGTGGACGGCAGACCTCTTTCCAGCGACCCTCTCGTAGCGAGGTTTCTCCGAGGTCTCCTTCTACTTAAACCACCTCTGCGCCCGCCAGCGCCTGACTGGGATCTGAATGTGGTTTTACAGCGGATCACCTGTCCGCCTTTTGAACCTATGGCTACCTGTTCTCTCCGTTTTCTTTCTTGGAAAACATTGTTCTTGATAGCCCTCACTTCCGCTAGACGCGTAAGTGAATTGCAGGCCCTCGTGTCTGATTCCCCCTTACACTCGGTTCTACAAAAATAGGGTAGTCCTACGGACTCACCCAAAATTTCTTCCAAAAGTGGTCTCCCCTTTTCACATCAATCAGGAGGTGGTACTTCCGACCTTCTTTCCCAGACCACACTCCAGCCGAGCTGAAATGGTCCTCCATACCCTGGACTGTAGAAGAGCATTGAACTTCTACCTTGACCGTACGCGGGAGCACCGTAAAGCTGCTCAGCTTTTTGTGTCTTTTGATCCCAATAAATTGGGACTCCCGGTCTCCAAGCGTACTCTGTCCATCTGGGTTGCGGACTGTATCACTTGGGCTTATGGGGCAGCCGGACTCTCCTTGGATGGTCGAGTCACGGCTCATTGTGTTCGGGCAAAGGCTACGTCAGTGGCTTACCTCCGCTCTGTTCCGCTGGCAGACATCTGCCGGGCCACTACTTGGTCTTCGAGCCAGACTTTTGCGGTCCATTACTGTCTCGAGAGGGAGTCCCGCAGGGACAGTGCTTTCGGACAGGCAGTCCTCCGTAATCTCTTTGAGGTTTGAGCAACTCCTACCCTCCATCCCGGATGTGGGCTACCGGTGGGTAATAATTCAGCGAAGATTCCTTCCTTCTGTGCTGCTGAGCTAGAGGGAGCTCATTTTTGTGCTTAGGGTCTCCGGTAGCCTTAAGCTTGGGAGTCCCATATGTGAGGACTGACTTCCTGCTTGGTCCTGGAGAAAGCGTAGTTACTCACCTGTAACAGGTGTTCTCCAGGAGCAGCAGGAATCAGTCCTCACAACCCTCCCTCCTCCCCTTGGAGTTGCAATCATCTGCTTAAGTTTTTTTGCAAATTTTTATGCTGTCTTTTTTAGCTATGTCATCTGACTGGCTAAGATGGCACCCTTGGGCGGGAAGGCGACCGCGCATGCGCGCTGCAATTCCCAAAGGCTTTCTTTGAAAGCTGGGGAAAATTGCTCCGCGAGGGCTCCGTCGGCGCCGACGTCACCCCATATGTGAGGACTGATTCCTGCTGCTCCTGGAGAACACCTGTTACAGGTGAGTAACTACGCTTTTGACAAGCTTACAGGGCCCATGACTCTTCTCTTCAGCAGTTGCCCATTCCAGGTTACCTCCCGTGGGTGACTGGCTCTATGTCGTTCACCAGCAGTTGGCATCTGTCCCCTGCCAGTCGCTGGGTACATCCTAGAGTACAGGAAGTCAATTTTGGATGCTTTTGTGGTCTCTCCATGTGGTTCCGAAACATAGAAAGCTGCTGTGCAGGTCACCCTGGGAAGGCTGCTGCTTTTCCAGGCTTTGGTTCTCATGCCCCCTTGCCCCCGACCAGAGAGGCAAGGGCAATTATTTCATTTACTACTTCATGCCAAAAGAGGAAGGTTCCTTTTTGGGCCGATTCATTTAAGGGGTATTCATGCCTCCTTGAAGGTGTCACATTTTCTGGATGGGGAGATGCCGAGGCCTGTTATCTGGGCAGTTAGTGCGGAGAGTTTCTCACCTTGCTGGATCTAGCAGAGCCTTATTTTTACATTCCCATGGGGGAGGGGGATCAACAGCATTTCCTGCAGTTTGCTATGTTGGACGTGCACAGCATTTCTTGTCTCTTCCTTTCTGTCTTGCCACTGCTCAGAGGAACTTTTCCAATATCATGGTGGTTGGCTGTGGCTCTGCAGCACAAGAGCATGTGTCCGCGTCCTTATCTCAATTGGCTTTTTCAGGCCAAGTCACAGTCTGAAGGAGTCAGGGTGATAGTGGAAGTGGTTCAATCCTGGAGAAACTGCTGGGTGGTGAATCACAGCAAGCATTGCTTCGTTCCTTTTCAGTCAGAGTATCTTGGTGGCCTTTTTGATATCAAGTTCACTAGAGCAGTCGAGAACAGACATGACCTTAATCACCTCAAAGCATGAGCCATTCGATTAGCTCTCTTGCAGTTCCACCATCTGACCCAGAGCAAAGCAGTCTGGATCTTTCAGACACTGTCACTGAGGTGGCATATGTCAACTGGCAAAGGGGTGGTATGAGCACTGTAGTTGCCAAAGATAAGACCATCTTGTTTCTGTGGGCCAAGCGGAATTTGCTGGTGCTCTCAGCACATTGCAGGAATTGACAATGTGGAGGCAGATTATCTCAAATGCTACTCCTTTTGGTTCTGGAGAAAGGGAACTAACACTTAACTTTTTCAGAAGATTTTGGACAGGTGGGGTCTACCCTGTATTGGTGACCCAAACCAGTGCCAGAGTGAGAAGATTCTTCAGTCACCTCCAGGAGATTTGCTCCCAAGGAATTGACGCACTTCAACCTTGGCCTCAGAAGCCACTGCTATACATATTTCCTCTGTGGCTCCTCATAGAGCATGCGTTCCATCATATAGAGTGGCATCCAGCTCTGGTCATTCTTGTGTCATGGTATTGGCTGCAGAGGCCATGGTTTACAGGCCTGGTCTGACTCCTGGATGGACTGCCCTGCACCACCCATAGCAGTGCGGAACCTGTTTCGTCTGATTCCGGTCCTGTTAGATGATCCAGTTCCCCCTTTGCCTACAGCTTGGCTATTGAGATGCGGTGCCTAGTATGAAAGAGCTATTCATCGCTAGTGGTTTCTATGCTTCTGAAGGCTAAGAATGTTTCTACCTATCCCACCTATGTGCATGTCTGGTGTCTATTTGAGGAGGCTGTGATCACCATATAGCTCCCAGGACAGGTGACTTGCTTTCTTGAGGGCTCAGGTTGCCGGTTTGACTTGTTTTTGAGGATCAGTGGCTGGTTGTTTCCTGGATTGACACCCGGATATTGGCCACTTCCTTTGAGGAATGTGACATTCCCTGTGTTTGATCATTCCCCCTTGGGGCTCGTTCCTCAGGCCTTGACATCTGCGCTTTGCAAGCCCTTAAAGTGGGCTACTCTAAGGATCTATCTCAAAGCCATCATTTTGGTGGCAGTTTGCTCAACACCTTGCTTTTCCAAGTTGCAAACTCTTGTGCAAAGATCAGTCCCTGTCTTTCTCAGAGGAGGCAGAGTCCATTCAACCAATTCTTTTTTTTTTTTTTCCCATAAGGTGCTGACCACCTTTCATGTCAATCAAGCCGATTTATCTCCCTTCCTTTTCAGCAGAAAAGTGCCAAGGGAAGGATAGGGATAGTCGTTAGGTCCATATCAGAAAAGTACTGCTCAGATACCTAAAAATCACTAACTCCTTCTGTGGGTCAGGCAAGCTGTTTGTGCTTTTTATGGGTCCCTGTAAGGGTGAAGTGGCTTCTAAAGCTACTTTGGGCTACTGGATCAAGGAGGCAGTGGCCTTGGTGTATCTTTTGCAGAACCGCTTGGTTCCAGTTTGATCATGGGTGCACTCCAAAATATGGTGCAGGCCATTGTACTGGGCAGAGTGCATTTCTGTGGCGCCCATTGACTGTAGGGTACAACGTGGTGGTTCCTCTCTACCTTTGTGAAGCATTACCACTTTGATATATACGCTAGGGCAGCTGCAGCCTTCAGTGCATACATTTTAAAAGCAGCAGTGGTGTCATCTTCCCACCCAATGAAGTAGTAGCTTGGGTGCATCCTACTCGTCTGGACTGGTGTAGCAGGATGTTCTGAAAGGTGAGATTTTACTTACCTGATTTCTTTCCTGGAGTCCTGCTAGATCACTCAGGACCTGCCCTTGTACTCTACTGTTTTCTGCAATTGGACTTGCATGGCTTATAATTGTCTTGAAAAATGTTTGTTTGGCTAATGGGCCCATTGGACCTTGTATGACTTATGACCTTCCATTTCTTCTCAGAAAAACTTGGGTCTAACAATTCCCTTTGGCCTTGTATGGTTTACGACCTATGTTCTTGGAAGAGGTTCTGTCCCATGAGAACCTACCGGAGGATGTAGTAAAAGCTGATAGTGTATCTGGGTTTAAAAAAGGTTTGGACAAGTTCATCTGGGTTTAAAAAAGGTTTGGACAAGTTCCTGGAGGAAAGGTCCATAAAACATTATTAAAAGGGACCCAGGATATCACTGCTTGACCCAGTACAAGCATTGAGGAACCTGTGTCTTTTGGGGAGACTGCTAGGTACTTATGACCTAGATTGGCCACTGTTTGAAACAGGATACTGGGCTTGATGGACCTTGGTGTGACCAGTATGGGATATCTTATGTTCTTATGACTGTTTTGAACATGTACATAATTCTGTTCTTAACTCGTTATCCTTAATGAGGTTGTATGCAGTCAAGTAGTGGTGTCCATATGCTTTGGTACGAATATTGAAGTGTGCCCCTAGCTGCATCAGCATTAGTAGCAGTGATACTGAACATTTGTAGATCTTTATCTACCTTCACATCTGCTGGTAGGGGAGCACAACACATTTAGAAACATAGGCCATGTGGTCTTTTTCTGTCATTTTTCTATCTAGTCAGTCCTTCCATAACAACTACAACAGTCCCCTTTTTTCCTTTAGAGATCCTCTGTGTTTGTCCCATGCTTTTTTGAATTCGGATACTGTCCTCATCTCTACCACCTCCACTGGGAGACTATTCCACGGATCCACCACTCTTTCCGTAAAGAAATATTTCCACATATCACTCTTGAATCTATCCCCTCGTAGCAGAACTTGCTTTCAATTGAAAGAGGCTCTCCCCTCTGTGCATTTATGCCACGGAGGTATTTAAACATCTCAATCATATCACCTCTATCCCACCTTTCCTCTAAGGTGTACATATTAAGATCCTTAGGTCTGTCCTCATATGCTCATATGGGTAGGTAAAATCTCACCATCTCAATGGTGGAGGAAGAGTCCTTACCAGTCATTAAAGCAGAGCCCAGGAACACAAATGAACCCAAAGGATTCTGAATCTGTCCCATTTGAACTTTAGGGGCTTCCTTGACCTTCCTTTCCCTCTTTCTCATCCTGTTTCTAATGCACACTTACCTGTGATAGCCTCCAGGTCCACATTCCATTTTAGAATGATCATCTCCACCAGTGTTTCAGGGGCATTCCCCTTTGGTTATGTCCTTTCAGATAGGCACCTTCTGCCACATGATCACAGCTGTATATCGCAGAGCATGCAAGATTTTAAATGCTTCTGGCATTTCTGTGTCACTGTCCTACAAATCTGGTGAGGCAGCTCTTCTTTAAAAATTACCTCCAGGCCCAGGATGGGCATTAGGGCATCTCTCCACCCATTTTTTTTCTCTTTTTACCATACTTGTAAATTTTCTGTATTTTAAAATTATTTAAAAGTAACCTTGACACTTACCTTTTAGATATTAGTTGATATGAAGTGGTAATAGCAATCAAATATTGTCCATCTTCCATGGGCCCCTTGGGGGGAAAGGGGTTTAAAACAGTTGATTTAAAGATAATTGTTATAAAATACGGAAGCCAAGTTGGAAGGGCTGGAGGTGTAAAGATTTGATTTAAAGAAGCTGCTCTAGTTAGTACAAGATCTTTGAAGATAGTGTTTCTGGCCTCTGTGCTTTTATTGGGAATGTGGCAGGTGAAAGTGATGCAGAACAAATTTGTGCAAATACATAGAACATAATGACAGGGTCCATGCATTCTGCTGCAAACCTCACTCAGGCATTGATTTTAAGCTCTTCCCTGCCATCAAGGAATCTATGCTTATGGTGTCTTGAATTCATTTAGTTTGATCTTCCCCCATTGTGCTGAAAAATTACCTATTTAAAGATTTTAGGTTCGGCAGTTTTTCTCCTGCTTCCTGTGCCATATCAAATAAACTATAACTATGAGCTTCAGAATGACAAGATCATTGTCCCTATTTATGACTCGTTACCTGTAAAAGTTAAGTAATAGCTGAGATTCTCCAGGAGCTCTAAATAATGCTGTCACAGAACTCACCCTTCTTAGGAGAGGGGGAGCAGAAACTGGCCCTGGAATTGGTTTTCTGCACAGCATTTCCACTGTAGTCGTCACTGACCTTTGGAAGGTTTCAAGTTTAATTTGGTGGTGGTTAAGGTGTTGAGTAGAGAATGGAGAACAAATGTTGACGAGAGGATTCAATGACTTTCTCCTTTATTTCTCTTTAGGTCTGTGATGAAACAGAACCAAAGAAGAAGAAAAAGAAGCATCAAGTGGAAGAGGAAGTGATTGAAGAGAATAGGGTAGCTGATGTAACAGAACCAAAGAAGAAGAAAAAGCATCAAGTGGAAGAGGAAGTGATTGAAGAGAATAGGGTAGCTGAGGTAACAGAACCAAAGAAGAGGAAGAAAAAAAGGAAGTATCAGGTGGAGGAGGAAATGTTTGATGAAGAGCAAGGGATACCAGAGGTGGCTTCACCCCAGAAAAAGATTGTCCTGGAAGATACCCCCCAGCATGAGAAAAAGAAAAAAAATAAAAAAATAAAACAGGATGATACAGCTGGTTCATGAGAGAGAGGAGCTTTTATTCTTATGTAAACTTGTAAATATTTTCCAGTCGCTGAAAAATAAAGATTTTCTTTCTGTATAACTTCAATAGTTTGTTCTTCCTCATGATGTGCACCCTCTCTTAAAAAGTGAAGGATTTGAACTATATCAACTGTGGTTTAGAAGAAATGAGTATAGTGCCTGTTTTTTTGGGGTTGGTAGGCTGTTTTTTTTACAGGTTCCTGTTTCTATTTTTCTGCAGGAACAAGCAGGAAGTCAGTCATCACACATATGAATGACGGAGCCTGCATGGAAGCATCTCCCCAGCTTTCAAAGAAAGGCTTTGGAAGATGCACCATGCATGTGTGGTCCCGTTCCTGCCCAAGGGTGATCTTGCCTCATTCTCCTTTTTTCTGTGGAACCCACTGGATATTTGGCCAGTTTCCCTGGAAAAGGTGTTTTTTTTTTTTTGGTAGTCTTAAAACCACCATCTTTCAGGTACACGTACCGGTTCCTCTTCCCATCCCAGAGCCAGCTTGTCTCGGCATCACTCCTCTAGTTAGTTTTTGCATTTTTCTCAAGATTTTCCTCGACCGGCGCTTTGCATCCTTTTTTGACTAGAAGCTCTCTAATGCCTGCCTAGGTTGCTGGGCCACCTGTTTTCTCCATGGCCTCCAGTGGTTTTTTAAAAAGTGTGATGGGTGCAGTAAGATGTCCCTCATCAACTCACACGACTGCTGCCTTGGGCCGGATCATGACAACTCGGACTGTGAGCTTTCCAAGTTCTTGTCTGCAAAGGTCATCAAGAGCTGTCGTCAGCAGCAGGAGAAGTTCTTTCACAAGTTTGACTCTGCGCTGGAGTCTTCAGTGACACCATACTCCAGGGCCCCCTCCTGTACCTTGGAACCCCATAATGGCCGGGTCACCTCGGAGTCCTGTGGCCGCAGGCCCTCCAAGAAGAAGAGGAAGAAGGAGGGTTTTGGCAGTTCCCCACAATATCAGGCTGCCTCTGTTTCTCAGCAAGGCCAGCAGCACAAGGGACAAGGACATGGGCCTTACAAGCTAAAAACCCGTAAGACCCAGACACCGGCCCTGGCCCCGGCCCCAGCCCCAGCCCAACCTGGAGGGAGTTTTGCTTTCCATGTCAGTCTCTTCTCCCCCAAGAGGCCCTTGGCAGCCCATAGGGGAGCATCTGGCCCTGTTTGCCCAAAGGTGGTCCTCCACCACTGACTCCTGGGTACTACAGGTTGTCAAGGAGGGTTACTTCCTCCACCTGCAACAGATGCCTCCCTCGTTCTACCCAGGAGAACCAGTAAGGCCTTTCCTTCAGCAGACTCTGCTCTTCACCGAGCTCACAGGTCCCCTCAGGGAACAGGCAGTAGAGCCAGTGCCCAAACATCTTTTGGGCAATGGCTTCTACTCCAGGTACTTCCTTGTGCCCAAACGAACAGGTGGCCTCAGGCCCATCCTGTATCTACGAGACTTAAACAGATTCCTGGTGAAGAAGTAGTTCAAGATGCTGTCTTGGCAGCGAGGAGACTGGCTATGCTCCTTAGACCTAAAGGATGTTATACACACATCCTAATCTACCCCAGCCACAGAAAATACCTCGTGGTGGGAGGAGGTCACTGTAAATACAAGGTGCTACCTTTCAGGCTGGCCTCATCACTGAGGATCTTCATTGAGTTCCTGGCGGTGGTCACAGCCCACCTTCGGCTCCAGGAAGCCTTCGTCTTTCCTTACCTGGACGACTGGCTCATAAAGGGAAAAACGGTTGCAGATGTGCACCACACCACCGTGCGCACCACCCAAATACTGCAGCACCTGGGGTTAGTCATCAACTACTCCCAAGTCTCACCTCTCCCTGGCTTAGTGCCTGGAGTTCAGCAGGGCTCAGCTAGACACCCTCCGGGCCCGATCCCGGGTCCTCCGAAGGGAAATCTTTGATGAGGATAGTGTCTGGGGACCGAGGCTGGTCCACGGTCGGATCTTTCTAAGGGACCTTCGCAGGTCGCTGCTTCTCTGACGCCTTGGACTGCGGGACCATGCCTAGGGAGCACCCAGCCGGTTGGAACCATCCAAGGATGCCATCTTCAAGGGTTATTTCTTCTTCCTGGGTTCCCTCGAGGGAGACCCCCCTTTCTGAGAACCCACGACGAGGCTCTGGCTCAGAAGTTTCCACCCGAGATGTCGGAGCCTCAGACGAGGCCTTGGCCTTCAGAGGCACCGGGGACTCAGGGAAAAACCTATGCTGCAGCTGGCGACTCTTTTGGGCCTTACTGGACATCTCATGCAGAGACTGGAGGCCGCAGGGTCATGGTCTGGCCCAAGGCAGCAGAAACAGCAATCGTATGTGTCGTAGTGATCCTGTGGAAACCCCCCCACCCCCAGGCATATGAAGGTCCTCAGACAGGAGCTCCACGAACCAAGAACGCAAGAGGAAGAAGAAATCCTTGACCTCTTCGCTGGACTCGCAGAAAGTGGACAAGCCCTGCGCTAGGTCCCTCAGCTCCCGGAGAAGGACCAAGGAGTTGGAGCAGGAGCGACCACTTAAGGTCCCCAGGAAGGAATTGTTGGCCTCTGGCAATCAGCCTCAGACCTCCGAGGCTATCCTGGTCAAGGACTTCCCCTCCTCCCAGGTGCCGGACCCAGTTACCCCAGTGTCTACGCTGAAGGCTGCTGTACCATCTGGACGGGAGTCCCTGGAGCGCATCCTGGCTGCCTTCCTGGAGATGCAGCGGATGCAGTTGTCTGGTTCAGCTGGTTCATCCGCCCAGACCACTGGGACCTCCCCAGTTTTCGAGCTGATCCTCATGAGCTCACAGCCTCGAGTTGATCCTCAACAGCGGTCTCTATCACGGTCCTGTTCCTCGGGTTGTCTGTCATCTTCAGCCAGTGCTTGCGGCTCCAGCCTGAAGCACCATGGCTCACAGGCCCTGGGCCTATCACTGTCCATTGAGTCCTCCACAGAGTACTCCGACTGGGAGTCCGAGGACGAGACATACCAAGACACGTGCAAGCACTGCAATGTGCCCTCTGACCCATCTCTACCTGAGGCCAGGCGCTGGTCACTGCCCGAGGACAACAGTATTCCTCGACTTTGTGCAGGATGTGTCGAGGGCATTGGCATTTCCTACCGAATGGAGGAGCTCGAGATCCTCCAATATGAGTTCCCTCCAAAGGAGTCACTCACTGTTCCAGTCCCGGCTATTATGGAGCGGCAGCCACTCAGGATGTGGGAGTCGGTGCCCATAGTCAGCCGTTGACTCAACACCATGTACATAGTCCTCCGGGGCCCGCGCTTTAGGAAGACTCAGTTCCTGCAAAACGCCGTGGTAGTGGAGTCCGCTATGTGTCTGCTCAAAAGCCAGATGTACTCATCAGCGCCCCCGGGTTGAGAGGCCAGGATCCTTGACACCCTCAGCAGAAAGTGTTACCAGGGCTTGATGCTGGCCTGTCTAATTAAGGAGCTTGCCAGGTTCTCAGCCGGACTCTCTGAGGAATCCCTCCAGTGGTTCCAAAATCTGGTCAAAGGTGTCTGTAACTGCTTGAGCTCATATCTCGAGCAACCTACGATGGCTTAGAGTCCACAGTTCCAGATGGCTGCCACAGGCATCTGTGCCTGATGCCAGGCCTGGCTCCAGCCCTCTGACCTGGAGCAACAGGTCCAAGACAAATTTAATGTCCCATGCCAAGGTGAGAACCTTTTTGGCAAGCCCATGTCAGGCAAGGCTGCAGAGCTCATCTGAGTTCATGACTAGAACTCAACGCTCTAAAAAGACCTTTACTCTGCCCAAGAGAAAAGCCTAGAGTAAAAGACACCCTACCTGGGGAAGGGACAGGCCTACCTATCAGCAGTACCAGCCTCCCTCAGCCCATCAGCAAGGGCAGCATGCCAAGGGACATACTCGGGGCCCCTGTAAGCAAAGGATGCAAGCCCCTGCCCCATCTGGAGTTAAGTTCTTGACTCAAGTGGTCAGAGGGGGTTACCTCCTCCACCTGGACCAGTTGTGCCCCCCTCTTTCTAGGAGAACCATCCAGGTCTCCCCTTCATCAGGCCCATCAGGAGCTCACAGGTCTCCTCGGACAGGGCCGTGGAGCCAGTGCCCCACTGCCAGAGGGATGAGGGGTTTTACTCCTGGTACTTCCTTGTGCCAGAAAGGACCAGAGGCCTCGGGTCCATCTTGGACCTGTGGAACTTGGAACATTGCTGCCCTACCTCCAGCAGCAAGACTGGCTATATTCCTTGGACCTAAAGAATGCTTACACCCACATTCTCATTCATCCCAGTCACAGACAGTACCTCAGATTCGTGGTCAGGGGCAACTGCTACTAATACAGGGTGCTGTCTTTCAGGCTTGCCTCTGTACCAGGGTCTTCACCAAATGCCTGGTGATGGTGGCTGCCCATCTCCACCTCCAAAGGGCTTCATCTTTCCCTATCTAAACGACTGGCTCATAAGAGGGGAGCCACAGAGGTACAGCAGACCTTAGGCTACACCATCAGTAACCTGGAACCACCTGGTGTATGTAAAAAACCACCCCAAGTCCCACCTCTCTCCTACCCAGAGCTTGGAGTTCATTGGGGTGCAGTCAGATACACTTCAAGCAAAGGTATTTCATCCTCCTGGACAGGGCGAGTTGCCTCATGGCTGGCCGCAGAAGTACAGAGCTGTAACTGCAGGCCCGCTCCATGCTCCACCTGCTCGGCCATATGGCTTTCATGGTGTATACCTCCACATGAGGACGGCCCAACGGCCGCCTCAGGGACAGAGTGTGCGTGACTCGCCAGTTGGCAGACTCTCTCAGCTGGCGGAAGTGACCCAGTACCTGCAGGCAGGCATGCCCTTCCAGACCCCCATTCCCTAGAAGGTCCTCACCATGGATGCCTCCCTTTTGGGGTAGGGAGCTTACTGTGGAGACCTCCACACACAGGGCACCTGGTCAGGTTAGAAAGCCAACAGCAGATAAATCTCCTGGAGCTCAGGGCCATATTTCTGGCCCTCCAGGCTCTCTGCCATCACCTGCAACACCAACTGGTGTTGGTCCAGATGGACAACCAGGTTGCCATGTTCTACCTGAACAAGCAGGGAGGTACGGGATTCTATATCCTCTGCCAGGAGGCAGTAGCCCTCTGCTCGTATGTGATCAGCCAAGGAATGCTCCTGAGAGCTGTCTATCTGCTGGGTCAGGACAATGTCCTTGCCAGCAGGTTGAGCAGGGTCCTCCTGCCGCACGAATGGCAGCTAGACCCCAGAGTAGCCCAATGACTGTTTTGGCTCTGGGAAAACCCCTCTAATGGACCTATTTGCCAGCCTGGTCAGTGCTCAGCTGGCACGGTTCTGTTCCCACCAGCCTTGCCCTTCCAGGGTGGCAGCGGATGCCTTCCTCATCCCGTGGTCTGTGGGTCTCTTATACACCTTCCCACCTACACTACTGGTCGCAAAAACTCTCTTCAAGGTCCTTCGGGATAAGGCATCACTAATCCTGGTGGGCCAGGCAGCCGTGGTTCCCACTGCTCCGTTTGGCGATAAAGCCCCTGGTTCCTCTATGCCTAGTGACTCAGGAGGATGGCTCGCTCCTCCACCCCAATCTGGGATCTCTTGCATTAACTGCCTGGCTGCTAAATGGATAGCCTTGGCCCCCTTCAACCTTTCAGGGGAAGTAGAGGAGGTCCTACTGGCCTCCCACAAGGCCTCTATGAGGTGTGCCTAATCCTTCAAGATTCTTTGTGTGGTGCTCAGACAAGCTAACCCATTTTGCACGGTGCAGATAGTGCTGCAGTCTCTGCTTCATCTTTCACAGGCTAGGCTCAGGTCCAACTCTGTCAGGGTGTATGTGAGTGTGCTCTCAGCATACCACCACCCAGTTGAGTGCAAGCCTCTCTCAGCACAGCCCCTCATCAGCCACTTCCTATGGGGCCTACTACTCTCTAAGCCCCCAATCTGCCCACCTCCGGCAGAGTGGGATATCAACGTGGTGCTAGCACAGTTCACACAGCTGCCATTCGAGCCCCTGGCTGCCTGCCATCTGCAGTACCTCTCCTGGAAGGTCGTCTTCCTGATGGCGCTTACATCTGCCTGCAGGGTCAGTGAGCTTCAAGCACCTTTTACCAGATTCTACAGGAACATGCTACTCACGCACCCTAAATTTCCATCCAAAGGTGGTGTCCTCATTCCACCTCAGTCAGGAGGTGATGTTCCCCACCTTCCCATGGCCCCACACCAACAGTGCGGAGACAGTCCTTCATACTCTAGACCAGGGGTGTCCAACCCTGTCCTGGAGGGCCGCAGCCTTGGCAGGTTTTCGGGATAGCCCTAATGAATATGCATGAGAGAGATATGCATTAGAGAGATCCTACAAACCTGACTGGTTTGTGGCCCTCCAGGACTGGATTTGGAGACCCCTGCCTTAAACCTCTGTCATTTAAGATTGTGAGTGGGCAAGGTGCAGATGTCCTAGACATCAAAAGGGTAGATAGAATTTGTTACATTCCTCCTCGATTCTCACCACCACCACCAAAAGGTCAACTTTTTGGTGGTGGTGAGAAACGAATATGACAAATTCTGTCTACGCTTTTGATGTCTAGGACATTTGCACCTTGCCCACTATATCTCATGCATATTCATTAGGGCTATCCCAAAAACCTGCCAGGCTTGTGGCCCTCCAGGACAGGGTTGGACACCCTTGCCTTTGGACTGTAAGAGGGCCCTGTTCTTTTACCTACAGCATACCTAGGGCCACCACAAAGCCTCCCAGCTTTTCGTTTCCTATGATGTGTCTCAGCTAGGGGAGGCAGTGACCAAGCGGAACATGTCCATCTGGGTGGCAGACTGTATCGCCTTTACCTACGAACAGGCTGGGCTCCCGCTGGAACACAGTGTCACGACGCACAGTGTCTGGGCCATGGCGACCTCAGTGGCAAACTTGCGCTCTGTCCCTATGGCAGACATCTGCCAAGCAGCCATCTGGTCTTCAGTCCACACCATTGCAACTCTCTACTGCCTGGAGAGGGAGTCCCAATGGGACAATGCCTTCAGTCAGGCTGTACTCCATAATCTCTTCAGGGTCTAGGCAACTCCAACCCTTCTGTGTTCAGGCTACTGGAATTAGGGTTCTCCCTGGATGCTGGGGTCCTTTCAGAGTCTGCCCTTTGTACTTGCTGCTGCTCACAGCTTGCCATGTCTTTTTCTACAGGTTCTTTGTAGCCTGTAGCTAGGGAGTCCCATATGTGAGGACTGACTTCCTGCTTGTTCCGGAGAAAGCGTAGTTACTTGCCTGTAAGAGCTGTTCTCTGGGGACAGCAGGAATCAGTCCTCACATCCCTCCCTCCTACCCCGTAGAGTTGCCTTAATTTATATCATTTTTTGCTGTCATTTGACTGAGCAAGATGGCACCCTTGGGCAGAAAGGTGACCATACATGCATGGTGCATCTCCCAAAGGCTTTTTTTGAAAGCTGGGGAGATGCTTCTGCGCTGGGCTCTGACGTCACCCATATGTGAGGACTGACTCTTCCCAGCCATGATAAGCCCAGCCTTCTCCATTAATCCAATTCTTTGCATATCTTTGTCCATAACAGAGGATAATAATTGGATTCCCTGTGAGATAATTTAGAGGATTTGGCCTCTGGCCCATTTAAAGGAGAATTTATTCCTCAATAGCCCACAGCTTTCTTCAGGAACCTATACATTGAGAATTTCAGACTTAGACACATTCATCTTAAAGCCGGATACTTCCCCATATTCCTCTATTTCATGCATCGAGGACCCCCAAGGAACATAAATGCCATACTGAGTCAGACCCCAAGGTCCATAAAGCCCAGTATCCTGTTTTAAAAAGTGGCCAATCCAGGTCACAAGTACCTGGCAGGTTCCCAAAAAGGCACACAAGTTCTACAATGCTTGTCCAGGGTCCTCTTTAATAATGGTTTATGGACCTTTCCTCCAGGAACTTGTCCAAACCTTTTTTAAACCCAGCTATAATCCAGAGTTTGATTACTTGATGTGTGAAAAAAATATTTTCTCTTAGTCTTAAATATGTTACGTTATAGCTTCATTGCATGTTCCCTAGTCTTTCTACTTTATGATGTAAACAACCAATCTACGTTTACCTGTTCCATTTATTAATTTATAGACCTCTATCATATCTCACCTTAGCTGTCTCTTTTCCAAGTTGAGAAGCCCTAACCTTTTAAGCCTTTCCTCATAGGGGTATCCTTCCATCCCCTTTACCATTTTCGTGGCCCTTCTCTTTACTAATTTTGTGTTATCCTTTTTAAGATATGGTGACCAGAATTGCATACACTATTCAAGCTGCGGTTGCACCATGGAATGATAGAGGTATAATATCCTTTGTTTTTTTCTCCATTCTTTTCCTTATGATTCCTAGCAGTCTGTTTGCTTTCTTGGCTGCTGCTGCTGCACGCTGAGTGGAGGGTTTCAACATATTCTCCAGGAACAAGCAGGAAGTCAGTCCTCTCTTATGGGTGACATCGGCACCAACGGAACCCACGTGGAGCAATTCCCCAGTTTTCAAAGAAAGCCTTTGGGATTGCTGCCATGCATGTGTGGTCCTCTTCCCGCCAAAGATGTCATCTTGCTCAGTCTCCGTTTTTCCGTGGAACCCTTCGGACGCATGTTCTCATCCCTTGGAAAAAGTGTTTAATTTTCGGCCTCTG
Source organism: Ichthyophis bannanicus (assembly GCA_033557465.1). Taxonomy (NCBI): domain Eukaryota; kingdom Metazoa; phylum Chordata; class Amphibia; order Gymnophiona; family Ichthyophiidae; genus Ichthyophis; species Ichthyophis bannanicus. Next base: position 1,241,415,588 of record CM066032.1, read on the forward strand.
GCCTGTGTTTTTTCCAGTAGTACCAGTCCTTTATCCATCCTCCCCTGCTCTCCTTTTCCCTTGATTGAGGGGACTTTTTTTTTTTTAAACAGAAAGTTTCCTTTTGCAGGCTTTGCGCCCTTTTTTCCCTCAACCACTGGCTGCAAAGGTCTTTGACCTAGCGGGGGCTCTTTTTGCCCCAATGGCCACCGGTTTTAAGAAATGTGACAGATGCTCCAAATACAATAACGACTGCTCAGTAATAGAGTAGAACCTCACTATTAGAATTTTTTTCTCTTCTTATCCCCGATGTCTCAGATTAGAAGAGCATGTTATTCTGGAGATTTGTTCCTCCAATTTTTGTGCTTGCATTGCATCAATGACCTCTTGAGATTTTTTTTATTTATTCTCCCAAAAACTAGTTAGTTTGTTCTAAACTGATACTGTCCATTCCATTATTTATAGCTAATAGGGTAGGCAACTCAATGGTTAGAATGCCCTTTTAAAAATCTTAAAAACAGAACAGACTTTGTTCAGTGTAGCAACTCACGGATGCTAACGCCTGATTTTGGCGCCACCTTCGCGTTTCACTTTATTGTGTTTCTTCAGGGGATCGTATCTCTCCTTTATTTTATTTGGTTATGCTGCACACATCTAACCGCTCTGTGTGATTGTTACCTTCATTCATGAACATTTTTTGTAGTCACACCAGATAAACACCGCGCATCGTTCCTAGTGTTCTTATGGGACATGGCATGGGCCCTCAGCCTGGCTACACAGGCTGAAGAGCCGCGAGCTGAGGAGCTTGACATTCTACAGTATGAATCCCCTCCTCAGGAGTCTTACTGTTCCAGTTCCTCCCATTTTGTCCAAGCTGCTCCTCCACATGTGGGAGACACCTGCTTCGGGTCCCCATTGTGAGCAAGCGCCTCGACGCCATGTACAGGGTCCAATGCAGCCCGGGGTTCCGGAAGACACAGCTTCCACACACCTCCATGGTAGTGGAGTCAGCGATGCGGAAGCAAAAGAGCTCACGTCACACTCTTCGGCCCCCCAGGGCAGGGAGTCGAGAGCCCTCGACGCCCTTGAGCACAAAGCCTATCGGGTCCATGCTGACATGCCCCGCATTCAGGCATACCAGTTGTATATGGGCAAGTTCCTGCGTGACCTCGCCAAGGAACTCAGCCGGTTTTCTGCAGGTCTTGGGGGTGAACACCTTCTCAGGTTCCAGACCCTCCTGAAGTCGGTCACGGACTGCTCGAAGTACTTCTCCCGTGCCGCGTACGATGGGTTTGAGTCCTCCACCCAAGTGGCGGCGGCTGGCATCGGGGCCCAGCGCCAGGCATGGCTCTAGTCTTCAGACATGAAGTAGTAGGTCCAGGAGAAACTCTTGGATGTCTCCTGCCTAGGTGAACAACTGTTCGGCAAGCCCATGGAGGATAAGGCTGCTGAAATTGAAACTGAGTTTATAACTCGAACCCACCTCGCGTAAGACCTCTTCTCTCCCACGGAAGAAGCAGCAAACGAAAAAGCCATTCTTCCAGAGAAAGGGACTCCCCTACTGGGGATATCTACCCTACCTGCCCACCCCCGCACTGACCACCGGCACGCAGGGTAAGGGGGGAGCGCATGGCCATCGCAAGCCTAAAGGGCCCAAAGCCCAACCACCGGCGCCACCCAAACCCGCTCAGGCGTTTTGATGCCGAAGGCATAGCCTCTCGCCCCCTAGCAGCACTTCCGCCTGTGGGGGGGGGACACCTGTCCTTTTTCGCCCCCCAATGGGCGTCGATCACGTCGGACACGTCCCTTCTCCCCAGCGGAGCCTTCACTGCTTCCCTCGCACCAGGCTTGCTTGCAACAGGAGCTAACCAGCCTTCTCGGCCAGCGGGTGGTCGAAAAGGTACCACCATACCTCCGAAGTTGAGGGTTCTACTCCCAATACTTCCTTGTTCCAAAGAAGACAGGGGGCCTACGCCCCATTCTCGATCTCAGGAACATAAACAAGTTTCTGGTGCGGGAAAAGTTCAAAATGCTATCGCTTGGTCTCCTGCTGCCCTTCCTCCAGTAGGACGATTGGCTATGCTCCTTGGACCTCAGGGATGCTTACGCCCACATTCTGGTCCACCCCCAGCACAAGGCAGTACCTGCGTTTCAGGGTGCAGGGAGAGCACTACCAATACAGGGTGCTCCCCTTCGGGCTCACATCTGCCCCGCGGGTCTTCACCAAGTGCCTTTCTGCAGCCGCCGCGGCCTACCTCCAGCGGCAGGACATACCCATTTACCCTTACCTAGATGACTGGCTCATCACGGGGTCATCGGCCGGGGAAGCCCGCCTTGCGGCATCGCACACGATGATCCTCCTCAAATGCTTCTGCTTCCTGGTCAGTTACTCAAAGTCCCACCTTGAACAGATGCAGACCCTGGAGTACATCGATGCACTCCTAGACACGGAGCAGGTGACCGCCTTCCTGCTCCGGGACCATGCGGATCATCTCCATGCCCTGGCAGCCAAGGTCCAAGGCAGGGCTCGGATTCCACTGTCCACATTCCCCACGCCCGCATGCACATGTGGAAAGCTCAGTGGTGCCTCAGGGCACAATGGAGCCAGGCCTCCGGCCACCTCCGGGAACTTGTCTGGGTCTCCAACAGTCTTTACACCTCCCTGCATTGGTGGCAGGATCCCCAAAGTCATCTTCGAGGAATGCCCTTTCAGGCCCCACAGCACGAGCTCATCTTGATGATAGATAACTTCCTGCTGGGTTGGGGAGCCCACTGCGGCGATCTACGCACCCAGGGACAGTGGTCGCCCAAAGAATCTTGGCATCAGATCAACCTGCTGGAGCTTCGGGTGGTCTAGTAAGCCCTGAGAGCCTTCGAGTACCACCTGAGGGGAAAGGCGGTGCTCGTGCAGACCTACAACGGGGTAGCTATGTTCCACATAAACAAGGAGGGGGGAACAAGTTCTCACACACTCTGTCGGGAGGCGGTCCTCCTTTGCCGTTCGCTGGGACATGACCCTCAGAGCGGTCTATCTCCCGGGCCAGGAGAATGTCCCCGCAGACAAACTCAACAGAATCCTCCACCCACATGAATGGCGCCTGGATCTGGAGGTGGCCAGCCTCTTATTCTATCGGTGGGGAACTCCGTCTATGGACTTGTTTGCCAGCCCGATGAAAGCGCAGCTTCCCCGCTTCTGCAGGACTGGTTCCACACACGAGCAGGGTAGCTCCAAGTGCTTTCCTCTTTCCTCTGGTTTTCTTTACGCCTCCCCCCTCCCCCCACTCCTCCCATTGCGAGGACCCTACACAAGGTCCAATGGGAGCGAGCGAGCATCATTGATTCTCGTGGCTCCTTCGTGGCCCCGGCAGCCTTGGTTCTTGCTTCTGCTCCAGCTCTTGTCCGAGCCTCCAGTCCCCCTAGGCTGTGCCCCAAGCCTGCTAACAGGAGGAGGGATGGGTGCTGCACCGAACCTGGCCTCATTGTCCCATACAGCCTGGTGGCTGAATGGGTCTCCTTAGCCCCGCTGCATCTCCTGGGGGAGGTCGAGGGGGTGGTCCTCATGTCGAGGAAGGACTCGATGAGGCAAGCCTATGCCTTTAAGTGGCGGTGTTTCTCGACCTGGTGCTCCAAACTCCAGATTGACCTGTTCTGCTCTATCTGGTGTGTTCTCCAGTACCTCCTCCACCTCTTGAAGAAGGGGCTGAAGTCCAACTCGGTCAGGGTACACCTGAGCGCCATCTCGGCTAACCACCTCCCCACCGAGGGTAAATCCCTCTCGGGGCAGCCCCTGGTCTCCTGCTTCATGCGAGGCCACTTACTTTCCAAGCCTTCCATCTGGCCGCCTCCGGCGGAGTGGGACCTGAACATCATGCTTATGCAGCCGCCCTTCGAACCGACAGTGGCGTGCTCACTTCGGCACCTCTCTTGCAAGGTGGTCTTCCTGGTGGCTCTGACCTCGGCTCGGCAAGTCAGCGAACTCCAGGCCCTCATGGCTGAGACTCCCTACACCACGTTCTATGGGAACAGAGTGGTCCTCCATACCCACCCCAAGTTCCTACCAAAGGTTGTCTTGGACTTCCATCTCAATCAGGAGATAGCCTTGCCGACCTTCTTCCAGGGACCTCATGCCGACCAGGCATCAGCGGTCTTACATACTCTCAACTGCAAGAGGGCTCTCGCCTTCTACTTGCAGTGCACCCAGGTTCATCGCAAGTCCGATCGGCTCTTTGTTGCCTACAATCCCAATCGCCTGGGGCAGGCAGTCACCAAGCGCACCCTCTCCATCTAGGTGGCGGACTGCATCACCTTTGCCCAGGCGAAGGCGGGCACCATGCTGGATTGGCACATCACTGCACACAGTGTCCAGGCTAAGGTGGCTTCGCTGCACTCAGTGCCTCTAACGGACATCTGCTGGGCGGCAACCTGGTCTTCAGTGAACACTTTCGCTTTGCATTACTGTCTGGAGAGAGGGAGTCCTGCCGGGAAAGCGCCTTCAGCCAGGCTGTACTCCGTAATCTGGGGTATAAGCAACTCCTGCCCTCCGACCTTTCTTTGGCGGCTACCGAGAGCTTCGCACTGGGGACCCGAAGACTCTGGCTCCTTTGGGCATCGGCTTCTGCTCACAGCCTCGCAGAGGTGTTTTTGGGCTACAGGTTCGGTAGCCTGGAGCTGGGGAGTCCCATAAGTGAGGACTGACTTCTGCTTGTTCCTGGAGAAAGAGTGGTTACTCACCTGTAACAGGTGTTCTTCAGGTACAGCAGAAATCAGTCTTCACTACCCTCCCACCTCCCCTGAAAAGTTGTTGTTTTTATCCTTCCCTTGCTGTCTGCTTAGTAGGGCTTTAGCTAGGGGACCTGACTGAGCAAGATGGCACTTTTGGGTGGGAAGAGGACCACACATGGCAGCAATCCCAAAGGCTTTCTTTGAAAGCTGGGGAATTGCTCTTTGGTGGGCTCTTGTCGGTGCTGATGTCACCCATAAGTGAGGACTGATTCCTGCTGTCCCTGGAGAACACCTGTTACAGGTGAGTAACTACACTGTCTGTCCCTCAGTTCCTTGAGGGTTCAGATTGCAGCCTTTAACAGTGTTTTTCAAGGTCTGGTAGCACCTGCTTCAGGGGGTTGCAGCATCACATCCTCCTCTGCAGTCAACGATTCCCATTGGGATTGAGCCTAGTCCTTCGAGGCCTTAATATGTGCACCCTTCGAGCTGTTGGGATGGGCTACGCTTAAGGATCTCTACCTCAAGGCAGTCTTTTTAGTTACATTCTGTTTGGTGCATCACATTTCTGAGTTTCAGGGCTCCCTTGTATAAAGATCCATTCAGTCCTCCTCAGAAGAGACTGTTCTATCCAGCCAGCCCCACCTTTTTGCTCAGGGTACTATCTGCTTTTCTTGTCAATCAGGTGGTTTGCTTTCCATCCTTTTCCACAGAACAGTATAAAGGTAAGGACAAGGACATACAGTTGGTCAACATCTAAAAAATTCTTCAGATACTTAGTCATAGGACCATGGAAGGATGAAGTGGCCTCTGAGGATGCATTGGCCAACTGGATAAAGAAAGTAGTGTCCTCAGCATATCTGTTCCCAAGGGATTACGGGCACACTTCTCCCAGGCACAGGCTTCATCTTGGGCAGAGTACAGTTCTTTTCCACTGGCATTTGATAGGGCTGCAACTTGGGCTACCTCTTTTTTTGCTTGAATGTGTATGTGACTCAGTGCAGAGATTTGAAGACAGCCATGCCTTCCTGCCCAGTGGAGTCGTAGCTTTGGCACTTCCCACTTGCCTGGACTGGGCTAGCAGAAGAATATGGAAGGTTACATTTTAATTACGTTCTGCTAGGCCAGTCCAGAACCCATCCCTTGAATCTGTTATGATCTGCTATGAACTGGTATGTACCTACCAAGGTTTGGTCTGAGCTGTTGTGGTGATCGGCTATTTACTGCGGTTTGGCCCTGTGGACCACATTGTTCTTATTTTGGCCTGCAGGGTGTGCTATATATAGTTCTGCTCCTGGACTGTTTGTCCTTTTTTACCCTCAATGGGGTTTGTGCAGCCATGGCTTGGGTATAAATACTGAGGTAGTATGCCTTCCAGCTGCTGCTCTATATATGGTACAAGATGAGGTCATCAGCCTATAGATTTCTTTTTCTGTCTCCACCTCTGCTGGTTGGAGGATACAACCCACGTGTCTGGACTGGCCTAGCAGGACTCAAGGACCTTATGAGGTTAGTAAAATGTACCTTCCCTCTAATCCACAAAGATTTCTAGACCACCTAAATAGATTTAGAGAGGTGAAGGCATAAAATAATTTTGGAAAATACCCAGTGTCATCAGTCTGAAGATTTTGTAAATGCTAAACTTCTTAATGAAACATTCTCTGGGACCAAACAGGAAGTCAGTCCTCACATACAGGTGACATCACCAACTGAGTCTGCAGAGGAATGCTTCCATAGGAAGCTTTTGGAAGGTGCTCCACGCATGTGTGCCAGTCTTCCCACCCAAAGAAGCCATCTTTACCTTGGTCTTTTTTTCCATGGAGCCCTCCAGATGTCATCAGTATCCTGGAATCTAGGTGATCCTAGTTTTCTCAATTTGTTTCAGATTGCACACTGTTAAGTGTCTTCCTGTTGTCTCTGGGAACATCGGTGCCTCAACGCCATGTTTCTCTCGGGCTTTTTTTCCTTTTCAGCACGAGGGATTTTCCTCTCGTGTTCCCCTGATCAGTGAAGACAGTCCTTTGACTTGGTGGAAGCTGTCTTCTCTACCATGTCAAAACCGTCCAGTGGCTTCAAGCAGTGCACTCTGTGGCCAGACCATTTCCATCGCAGCTGGAGCCTTAAATGCCTCAGCCTGAACATGAGTGCTTGGACTGTACTCTGCTTGTAGATGACGCACAAGGGGCTTAAGAACCAAGAATGGCAGCGAGAATTGCTGTTCAGTTCCAAGACATTGGCCCTGGCATAGATGCTTCGAACAACCAGGCTGGGGTTATTCGGAGCCGAGGGGTCGCAGGGCACCGGAACAGCAGCTCTCCTTTTATTTGGTTTTATATACCGCGCTATTTATAATTCAGTGCGGTTTACAAGGAACAAGAACGGAAATTACATAGAACAAGTTTGTAGAACAACAAAATACATAGTACAGGTTTAGAGAATAACCACCACCTCAGGTTAATAATATAACAATTTATAAATTAGGAGGGGAGAACTTGGGTCGCAATAACTATATGCATTATTAGTGTTGGGTACTTTATATACCTTGAGCTTCATATGATGGCTTGAGGGTCTGGCTGTGGATTTGGTTAAGTGCAGTGTTCTATGTGACATGTTCATAATATGAAACAGATGTGTCTTCAGAAGTTTTCTGAAAGCTAGGTCAGAGATGGCATGATTTGGGGGGAGGGGGGGGAAGAGAGTTCCAGATAGGCGGTGCATATAATTTGAATGCTCAGCTGTTCACAAACTGGGAACTTTTTCTTACTAAAGTAGGGACTGAGAGAGTGTTTGCCATGGTAGATCTTCTCGCTCTGTTGTCAGGAGTCCATTGTAGAATATCATTAAGTGCAGTAGCAGAGAGGCTATGTAATATTTTGAATGTTATGATGAGAGCCTTATACTTGAGACGACTAACAATGGGGAGCCAGTGTAGGTGTCTCAGATAGGGGTGACATGCTCGTATCTTGAAGCTTCAACCAGTGTTCGTGCTGCCGTATTCATAGCTATTTGAAGGGGGTGAATTGCATAATCTGGGAGACCATGGAGAATGATGTTTGCATAATCGAAATGCGGGGTGATCAATGCTTGGAATATTGTACGTAAGTCAGCAGCTTCAAGTAGGGAACGTAGTTGATGAAGGGTCCGTAATTTTAGATATATCGCTCTGGTAATCACGGAGGACCTGAGATTAATTAATTAAGCTTCAGGTACGCAAGGTGTATTAGGGGTATTAGATACACCTTTATTGGTATAAGCATCTACGCCAATCCTTATTATATACAGAATTTAAAAGACCTAAACACAAGCTTTAAACTAAGATGCAGACAGAAGTCCAGCAACGAGATGGGGGTTCTCCGGTCTTTTGCATTGAGTGTCACATGTATGACTTTCTCCCAGTTGGTGAGAGGTCTTACGTATGCACTAAGTGCAAAGAACTCTTTGCTCTCAGGGAACGAGTCCGTTCTCTAGAGGCTAGAGTAGCAGACCTGGAAGACATAAGAAAGACAGAGAAGTACATGGACGTGACCTACAGGGATATAGTCCTGAAGTCCCACCTCCAGTCTGGCAGCATCCCTGTTGCCATGGAGGAGAGAGGTCACGTGACAGGAGAGCATCACCCTGGTGTGGCAGGAAGTGATCCTGTAACTAGGACCTGTCGTCCAGGTGATGTAAAACCCTCTCGCACCGAGGACGTTTCTCCAGGGCCACATGCCCATGAGGGGAGGGTCAGGACAGCTGTTATAGTTGGTGATTCAATCATTAGGAATGTAGATAGCTGGGTGGCTGGTGGACGTGAGGATCGCCTGGTTACATGCCTGCCTGGTGCGAAGGTAGCGGACCTCACGCACCGCCTAGATAGGATCGTAGATAGTGCTGGGGAGGAGTCTGCTGTCTTGGTACATGTTGGTACCAATGACATAGGAAAATGTGGTAGGGAAGTTCTGGAGGCTAAATTTAAGCTTTTAGGTAGGAAGTTGAAATCCAGAACTTCCAGGATAGCGTTCTCCGAAATGCTTCCTGTTCCACGTGCAGGACCCAAAAGACAGGCAGAGCTCCGGAGTCTCAATGCGTGGATGAGACAATGGTGCAAGGATGAGGGTTTTGGATTTGTTAGGAACTGGGGAACATTCTGGGGAAAGGGGGGGCTCTTCCGAAGGGATGGGCTTCACCTTAATCAGGATGGGACCAGACTGCTGGCATTAACCTTTAAAAAGGAGATAGAGAAGCTTTTAAACTAGAAAATAGGGGAAAGCCGACAGTCACCCAGGAGCGCATGGTTCGGACGAAGGTATCCTTGAAGGATACTACCAAAAGCAGTGAGGTTACAAAAGGGAGTATAGTAGCCAAAATGCCCTTGAGTAAGGAGCAGACAGAGCATAAAGATTCCAAATTACCCATGCCTACCAATAGCCAGATTAATATGAATAAATTACAGTCTCTAAAATGCTTGTATGCCAATGCTAGAAGTCTAAGCAATAAGATGGGAGAGTTAGAATATATGGCACTAAATGAGAGGTTAGATATGATTGCACTCTCAGAGACATGGTGGAAGGAGGATAACCAGTGGGACACTGTGATACCTGGATACAAACTATATCGTAATGATAGAGCTGAACAAATTGGTGGAGGGGTTGCGCTCTATGTTAGAGGGCATTGAGTCAGAAAGGATTAAAGTTTTGCAGGGAACAAAATTTGCGGTAGAATCTCTATGGATTGAAATTCCACTTATGAAGGGGAAGGTGATGGCAGTGGGAGTATACTATCGACTGCCTGGCCAGAATGAACAAATGGATGATGAAATGCTCAAAGAAATCACGGAAGCTAACAAAAGTCACAACAGAGTAGTAATAATGGGTGATTTCAATTACCCCGGTATCGACTGGGTCAGTGTCACGGCAGGACGAGCTAAAGAGATAAAGTTTCTAGATGGAATAAATGACTGCTTCCTGGAGCAGCTGGTTCGTGAACCGACCAGAGGGGAAGCCATACTGGACCTAGTCCTTAGTGGAACACCAGATCTGGTGCAAGAAATAAGGGTGTTGGGACCACTTGGCAATAGTGATCATAGTATGATCATGTTTGATTTAATTATTGGAGGACAAATAGTAAAGGAATCCACAGTACTACCTTTTAACTTTCAAAAGGGAGACTATGATAGAATGAGGAATATAGTTAGGAAAAAACTAAAAGGAGCGGTTCCAAAGGTTAAAGACTTACAGCAAGCTTGGGCGTTATTTAAAACTACTATCCTCGAAGCCCAGACCAGCTGTATTCCACGCATTAAGAAGAGTGGAAGAAAGTCCAAAAAACTGCCAACATGGTTTAAAGGTGAGGTCAGAGAGGCTGTTGCTGCCAGAAAAGCAACCTTCAGGAAATGGAAAAAAGAGCCAAATGATGAAAACTGGAAACAGCACAAGCACTGGCAAGTTAAATGCAAAGCATTGATAAGGCAAGCAAAGCGGGAATTTGAGAAGAAACTTGCTACGGAAGCAAAAACACAGAATAAAGACTTTTTCAAGTACATTCGTAGCAAAAGGCCTGTGAGAGAGTCAATTGGACCGTTAGATGATAGAGGGGTAAAAGGGTAAAAGGGGCAGTAAGAGGAGACAAGGCTATAGCAGAGAGACTGAATGAATTCTTTGCTTCGGTCTTTACTGAGGAAGATGTAGGGATTGTTACCCAAGACTAAAGTGGTATTTAAAGGTGATACTGCAGAGGAATTGAGAGAAATATCGTTACACCGGGAAGATATATTACAACTATTTGATAAACTGAATAGTAGCAAATCACCTGGACCGGATGGTATACATCCCAGAGTGTTGAAAGAACTGAAATATGAGATTGCAGACCTGCTATTGGTAATCTGTGAACTTTCATTAAAATCATCTGTAATACCTGAAGATTGGAGGGTCGCCAACGTAACACCAATTTTTAAAAAGGGTTCCAGGGGTGACCCGGGAAATTACAGACCGGGGAGCCTGACGTCAGTACCAGGGAAAATGGTAGAAACCATCATAAAGAACAAAATTACACAGCATGTAGATAGTCATGGCCTAATGGGAGACAGCCAACATGGCTTTAGACAAGGAAGATCTTGTCTTACTAATCTGATATGTTTTTTTGAAGGTGTGCATAAACAGGTAGACAAAGGTGAGTCGGTTGATATAGTGTATCTGGACTTTCAGAAAGCTTTTGACAAGGTCCCCCATCAGAGACTTTTGGCGAAGCTAAAAAGTCATGGGATAGGAGGCAGTGTACTATTGTGGATCGGGAACTGGTTAAAAGATAGAAAGCAGAGGGTAGGGCTAAATGGCCAATATTCTCAATGGAAAAAGGTGAATAGTGGAGTACCCCAGGGATCTGTACTGGGTCCGCTACTTTTTGACATATTCATAAATGACCTGGAAAAGGGAATAACTAGTGAGGTTATCAAATTTGCAGATGACACAAAACTGTTTAAAGCTGTTAAAACCCAAGAGGATTGTGGAAAACTGCAGGAGGATCTGAATAAATTGGAAGACTGGGCATCCAAATGGCAGATGAAATTTAATGTGGACAAGTGCAAAGTTATGCACCTAGGAAAGAACAACTCACACTATAGTTACACGATGCAAGGCTCCACATTAGAAACCACCACCCTGGAAAAAGATTTAGGAGTCATCGTGGATAACATGTTAAAACCCTCCGCCCAGTGTGCAGCGGCGGCCAAGAAAGCAAATAGAATGCTAGGTATCATAAGGAAAGGGATGGAGAATAAAACAAAGGATATTATAATGCCTCTGTATCGCTCCATGGTACCACCGCACCTTGAATATTGTGTGCAATTCTGGTCACCATATCTTAAAAAGGACATAGCGTTATTAGAAAAAGTACAGAGAAGAGCCACCAAATTGGTGAAGGGGATGGAAGGCTACTCCTATGAAGAGAGGCTAAAAAGGTTAGGGCTCTTTAGCCTGGAAAAGAGACGGCTGAGGGGAGATATGATAGAGGTCTATAAATTAATGAATGGAGTGGAACGGATAAACGTGGATCAATTGTTTACACTATCAGAATATAGAAAGACTAGGGGACATGTAATGAAGCTACAGGGTAAACTATTTAAGACAAATAAGAGAAAATATTTTTTCACTCAACGTGTAATCAAACTCTGGAATCTGTTACCGGAGGATGTGGTAAGGGCTGTTAGTATAGCTGGGTTTAAAAAAGGTTTGGACAAGTTCCTGGAGGAAAGGTCCATAAACCACTATTAAAAAGGGACCCAGGATATCAATGCTTGACCCAGTACAAGCATTGAGGAACCTGTGTCTTTTGGGGATATTGCTAGGTACGTATGACCTAGATTGGCCACTGTTGGAAACAGGATACTGGGCTCGATGGACCTCGGTCTGACCCAGTATGGCATGTCTTATGTTCTTAAGTAATGTTTGTGCGGCTCCATTGTCAAATGTTGGTCTAGGGTGATCCCTAGGTATCGGATTTCTTGCTTCATGTTTAGTTCAGCATCTTTCACTGGTATGGTGTGAGGAAGTATGAATGAGATGTCCTTAGTGATGAAGAGAACCTCTGATTTCCTGAAATTTACTCTTAGATTGTATAGCTTCAGCCAGTGAGATACGGCATTAAAGCAATCTATGATTCTAGAGTAGTTTGCATTGATTGTAGAGAAGGGAGTATAGAGCAATACATCGTCTGCATAAATGTGATAGAGTATATTGAATGATTTGATAATGGCGCAAATAGGCTGAATGTAAATATTAAATAGTAGGGCGGATAAGGAGCCCTGTGGCACACCTTGTGTTTGTACATAACTGGATGAAGATTGCATACCTATTCATACGGTTTGCTGTTGACCTGACAAGTATGATCTGCACCAGTCTAAGGCTAAGTTTTGAATGCCTTTTGACTGTAGCTGGGAGAGGAGGAGGTAGTGAGACACTATATCTAAGGCAGATACAATATCAAGAAAGAAGGCTAAATCCTTGTTCGGGTTTATTCATGCCTAAAACTAGATTGTTTATCAGGTGACAAGCAGTGTCTCGACACCTTCATAAGGAGTGCCCTCAGAAGGATCAGACTTTGACCTGGCATTGATAGGCAATGCCAAACCCAGGGCAAAGGCCCATGGGTATACTGGCATTGAAGCCCTCAGAGCCTCCTGAGACCCCAGAGGACTGGCATGGGACTCCCGAGGCCAAGACAATCGGAGTCCCTGTCAAGAGCCAACATCTGCACCAAAAACTGCGATGCCAACTCTGGCGGAAGCGGAGACCTTAATCCTTGCAGAGAGGATGCAGGCCCTCGAGTGTAGCCTCGCTGTGTTCATGGCCCAGCAAGCTGCCGGGGACCCAGTGACCTCTGGTTCCTTGGCACCGGTGACTGCCCAGTCCACAGCGGGTGCCTCACCTTCAGAGGTGCATCCCATCCTTGAGGTGCATGCTGTCTTGGGCGGCTCCCGTGAGCGCTCAAGGTCCCTCGGTGCAGCAGGTGTCCCCCCAAGTGCATCGAGTTTGGATAGGTGGGAGCCAAGAACTCCTTTGACTCCGTCCGAGCGCCACTGGTATAGTCACCATTCGTGGCAGTTCTTTGAGTTTCTCTTAGGCTCTTATTGGGAGACCAAGGAGGAATCTCCAGAGACTGCTCGTCACTGTAGTATCCCCCCGAGGACCTCTCCTTCCTAGTGTTTGTGCAGAACATGGGGAAGGCTTTGCCCTTCACCATTCAGCAGGAGCCTCGGACAGAGGAGTTGGAAATCCTCCAGTACTCTATTTCCCCCTAAAGAGGCCATTATGGTTCTGATCCACCCAATACTGGAATGGTTTCTCTTTAGGATGTGGGAAATGCTTCTCACTGTGCCAATAGTCAGCTGATACCTCTATTCCATGTATCCGAGTGCACAAGAACCCTGGATTTGAAAAAGCACAACTCCCTCACAATTCCATGGTGGTAGAATCAGACATGCGCCGGATTAAAAGTTACAAGAGACACTCCTCTGTGCCTCTGGGTAGGGAGGCACGCACCATGTATGGCTTTGTTAGGAAGTGCTAACAGGGCTCGAAGCTTGGGACTTAGATCCAAGCATACCAGTTATACATGGGCATGTAAGTGCGGGACCTGGCAGGAGATCTTGCCAAGTTCTTGGGTGGCCTGTCAGGGGAGAGCACCTCGAGTGCTTCCGAAGCCTGGTAGGAAAAATAAAGGAGTGCTCCAAGTACATCACACGGGCAGCCTACGATAGGTTTGAGTCCATGGTATGGTTTCGGTCCTTGGACTTAGAGCAGTGGGTTCATAACAAGTTGACTGATGTCCCATTCTGGGGGGAGAGCCTCTTCAGCAAGCCCATGGTGGAGAAGGCAGCAAAGTTGGAAACAAAGCAACTCATAATGAACAGGCTCTCAAGAGAGACTGCTGCCCCTTCTAGGAGAAAGACTTCAGGGAAAAAAATCCTATTACTTAAAAGAAAAGGCCTGTGGTACTTACACCACGTATTACCTGTACCAGCTGCCCCAACGGGCAGCAGGCTGGGGGTCAAAACCAGGGGCAGCAGTGCAAGCCTAAAGCCTCAAAGCTTCAACCAGTGCTGCAGCCCCAACCAGGTGGGGGTTTATGACTCCTGGCTTCAGACCATGGCCCTTCTTCCCCTCCCAGCCTCCATTCCACCACAGGGGAGGGGGGGGGGGAGGGGCAGCTGGTATGCTGCACTACCTGTGGGCAAAGTGTAACAATCGATGCCTGGGCACTGCAGGTGGTCCAGGAAGGCTACCTGCTGTGCTTCGATCAGTTTTCCCCCCACCTTCTTTCCAGAAGAGTACCCTCAAGCATCACAATCGCAAACTACTGGCAGAAGGGGCAGTGGAACTCATTCCACCATCCCAAAAAGGGCAAGGTTTCTACTCCCAGAACTTCCTGGTTCCCAAGAAAACAAGCAGGTTCTAACCCATCTTGGATCTCTGCAATCTCAATCGCTTCCTGGTGAAAGAAAAGTTTAAGATGGTATCCCTTGGAATGTTACTGCTGTACCTTCAATGGGAAGATTGGCTGTTCTCCTTGGATCTCAGATGCCTACACACACATCCTCATCCATCCCCCTGCACCGTCAGTACCTCCACTTTATGCTCAATGGCAGCACTATCAGTACACGTTTCTGCCCTTCAGCCTTGCCTCTGCCCAAAGGGTCTTCATAAAATGTCTGGTTGTTGCTGCCTTCCTCCGGATCCTGGGAATATTTGTTATCTTCTACCTGGATGACTGGTTGGTCAAGGGCAGTGTAATATTCAGGTACTGTGAACAGCTGGGCTTTATCAACTACCCAAAGTCCCACTTGCAACTCTCTCAACACCTTGTGTTCATTGGGGCTCTTCTCAACACCACAGTAGTCCATGTTATCCCCTCAGCCTGACTTCAGATGCAGTGGACTGTACACAATGGTGTCAGGCAACAGGACATCTTTTGGACAGGGTCACAGTGACTCCACCACTCAGAGTTCCTATCCTGATAGCATCTGCCTGCTTCCCTTCTAGGCCCTGCAGTACCAGTGCATCCTAACAATGGATGCCTCCAAACTTGGCTGGGGAGCACATCTAAATGGCCTGTCCACACGGCCTCTAGACGGCTGGGGAAAGCCACCCAGATCAACTTCCTGGAGCTTTGGGTCATTACCAATGCCCTCAGAATGTTTCAGCAACAGCTCTCCAACCAGGTCGCCCTCATCCAAGCAGACAACCAGGTGGCCATGTTCTACATCAACAAACAGGGCAGCACGCGCTTGTACCTCTTCTGTTTGGAGACATTCCGCCTCTGGAAGTTTTGTGTATCGTACAGTATGCTCCTCAGAGCAGAATACATGCCAGGGGAGCTCAATATCCTGGCGGATTGCCTCAGCAGAGTCCCCACACTAGTGGATTCTGAACAGACAGGTTGCCAATCGCATCTTCCAGATGTGGGGCATGCTGTCGATAGACCTCTTTGTCTCTCCTCACAACACCCAGCTTCCTCTGTTTTGCTCCAGAGTGCCCTGCAAGACTAGCTCCTGATGCTTTTCTCCTGGATTGGAACAAGGGTCTTCTCTATGCCTTCCCACTGACTCTTCTGGTGGCCAAGATAGTCTTCAGTTTGCAGGTGGACAGTGCTTCCATGATATTCATTGTGCCGCACTGGCCAAGGCAACCCTGGTTTCCCCTTCTGCTCCAACTGTCTCACCGGCAACTGCTCAGACTGGACTGTGCCCTGGACTGATCTTGCAGGATGACGGGACTCTGCTTCATCCCAACTTGTTGTCCCTAGTGCTAACAGCTTGGATGCTGAGTGAGTAGTGCTTACAGAGCTCTGCTTACTGGAGAGCATACTCTTAGCCTCGCATAAGGACTCGACGTGATGTGCCTGTGCCTTCAAGTGGCACAGTTTTTCTGTATGTTGCGAGAACAAGTCTCTGGACCTCTTCTGCTCTGTGGAGTCAGTTTTGTCTTAGCTTTTGCATCTGTCACTGTAGTCTGTCAGAGTGCACCTCAGTGCTATAGCTGCTTATCAGCTAGATAAGCTGATCTTCACTCACCCCTTAATTGGTTGCTTTATACAGGGCCTCCTACTATCTCACCCCCTACATTAAACCATCCCTGGTGGCGTGGAACATTAATGTGGTGCTTGGGCAGCTCCTCACTTCCCCTTTTGAGCCACTTAGCTCCTGGCTGCTCAGATTCCTCACCTGAAAGGTCATTTTTCTAGTGGCGCGCGCTTCTGCTTGCAGTCAGTGAATTGCAAGTGCTGGTGGCGCACCTGCTGTACACCAGGTTTCATAAGAACAGGGTAGATCTCCGAACTCACCTGAAATTCCTACCCAAGATAGTGTCTGCTTTTCATCTCAGTCAGTTGGTGGTGCTACCCATCTTCTTTCCTAGACCTCATGCCAACAGAGTTAAGGCCTCACACACCTTGGACTGTAAGAGAGCACTGGCTTTCTATCTGGAGAGGACAAAAGCACATTACCGTTCCTCCCAGCTCTTTGTCTCCTTTGACCCCCAATAAGCTTGGGGTGGCTGTGTCAAAATACACTCTGTCCATTTGGGTGGCGGACTGCATCTCCTTGTCTTACACTCAGGCTGGGCTGACTTTGGAACACCATGTCATGGCCCACAGTGTCTGAGCTATGGCTGCTTTGGTGGCCAACCTGCACTCAGGTTCCATAGCGGAGATCTGTAGGGCTGCCACGTGGTCCTTAGTTCACACCTTCACTGCCCATTACTGTCTGGATGGAGATGCTGGTATGATAGCAACTTTGGCCAAGCTGTGCTCTGACATCTCTTTGGAAATTAAAGCAACTCCTTCCCACCGGCCCTTCTGTCCATCCAGGTTACTGTAGAGTCTGTCTGATGTTGATGTCCCTGCTGGATGCTGACTCTTGGAACCTCTCAGCGATTACTTGTGCTGGCTGTTCTGTTTTTTTCTAGTTGCCCTGTTGGTCTTTTTACAGTTTTTTCTTTTCAGTAGCCCATAGCTTGGGGAGTCCCAGATGTGAGGACTGACTTCCTGTTTGGTCCTGGAGAAAGTGTAGCTGCTCACCTGTAGCAGGTGTTCTCCAGGATCAACAGGAATCAGTCCTCACTACCCCCCCTCCCCCCCCCCCCCCCCCAAGGCTCCTTTCTTTTTGGCTTGATTAAGCTATGTTGTCATACTGAGGTAAAGATGGCTCCTTCGGGTGGAAAGACCAGCATGCATGCATGGAGCACCTTCCAAAAGCGGTCCTGCATGGGCTCAATCTGTGACGTCACCATAAGTGAGAACTGATTCTTGCTGATCCTGGAGAATACGTGCTACATGTAACTATGCTTTTTCTCCTAGAACACATGAAATACACATCAAAACTGGGGTTTCTAGTCCCACAGGTGTTCCTTCTGGTCATGGGCAAGCCACTTAACCCTCCATAGCCCATGTTCCCTGTAAAATAGTTATCTCCAAGTTATAATGCCCTGTTCAATGTAATTTCAGTTGTTCAATGTAAACCGCACTGGTGTAGAATAGCGTGGTATATAAGAGAATGTAAATAAATAACATAAATAAAACAGTTTTAAAATATCACTGTCTGCATATTACAGTCTCAGCATGCTTGATAATATTTATTATTTATTTATTTACATTCTCTTATATACCGTGCTATTCTGCATCAGTGCGGTTTACATTGAACAAACTGAAATTACATTGAACAGGGCATTATAACTTGGAGATAACTATTTTACAGGGAACATGGGCTATGGAGGGTTAAGTGGCTTGCCCAAGACCACAAGGAGCACCTGTGGGACTAGAAACCCCAGTCCTTCCGGCCCAAGGTTGCTGTCCTCTAGTGAGATTTGAACCCCTGGCCTGAAGTACCTTGCCACAACCACTAGGCCACTCCTCCACTCTAATATGAAGATGTAAGAAGAAATTGTATGCTTTCAAGGAAAGTTGTCTCACATGGTTTCTGTGAGGCCTACTGGCCTAGAGGCTGAAATTAGGTTCTGGCATGGTATCTTAACTCCTGCATTATGGTTTCTGAAACTTTTGAAGACAGTATGGAAGTTCAGCCAGGGCCTGCAGGGCTGAGATTTATTTGTGTGGGGGAGGGGGGCGGTGTTGGTATGCAAACTGAGCAGCTACCCCCAGGCATTAGGATGGGAAAGGGCAGGCCTGTTCTATGCAGCTACACTTAATAGTGATGTTTAGGATGGCATCGGTGTGTACAGGGCCCTCCTCCAGCAAATAGAAGTTTGGGATGTTTTTTGTAACTTTGTATTAATATTTTATAATAGTTCATCACAAACCAACCCTGCTAATCTAGCTAAGGAGCCAATAACAGCATATTCATGCTCACCTTTACAAAGAAACCTTGAGACTGACCACACCACACCATACTCCCCCTCCCTGTTTCTCTCCACCAATTTTGATAATGAGTCCAGAATTATTTGGCCCTGTCTTGTGTCTCCTGGCAAAGGACTGCCAGTCTTTGTAAGCTATAAAAGTCCTGCAGCTGAGCATGAAAACCGTACAAATCAGAGGGCACAGTAGCTTTCCAGTTGTAGGCAAGCTCCCCTCATGCTGCCAAGATAGCGAACCTCAGGACCTTGCAGCATTTCTGGAGGACATTAGTATAGTAAAAATGCAAAAGGAAAGGTTTTGGATCCTGATCCAATTGGATCCCTACCATGTGTTCCATACAAGCAATGTACGTCTCCCAAAATTGTTTAACCTCTGGGCATTACCACTGCATATGAAAATAGGTCCCCATCTACCGACACCCCCTCCAGCATTTATCCCCCCCCCCCCACCCTTGCAATCTTAGTCAACCGCTTTGGTGTCAAATACCAGCAATACAGCACTTTTACCCAATTCTCCACCATATTTTCTGCTATTGAAGACTTTCTAATGTTGCGAAAGAACCTCTGCCTCTTCTTATCCTCCAACACCTCCCTCAGGTCCAGCTTCCACAATTGTATATGGTGGGGTGAATTCTCTGAACATCTCCCCAAGGCCTGGTACACTTTAGAAGTAAATCCCTTAGCCCCTCACCTCCCTCCACACAGAGCCTCAAAAAAAGACACCCCCCCCCCCCCCTCTTAAGATAATGTCTAATTTGGAAATACCCAAATCAGTCAGACCAGGCTAGAGCAAAACTTTCCTGCAGATCCCTAAAGCTACGCAAGTCTCCCTCAGCCTACAACTGCCCCATTTGTCTCAGTCCCTTACCCTCACACTTCTTCCAGCACTCCTTTCACCAAACCAGGGAGAAAATCAGGGTTCCATCAGATAGGGGTCAAGTAGGACATTTGCTTCCCAACAGAGGCTGCTTACGGTGCTTTATTCACACCTCCAGTGTAAACTGTGTGAAAGAACTCTTAACTGCTGCTCCCCTGCAATCCCCCTGAGCCAGCCACACCTGAGCTCCCAAGGCACATCCCCCACCAAAGCCTGTTCCAATGCCACCCAGGGCAATGAGGGAGGCAGAGTCCAGTCCCAAATCGCCCTAAACTGTGCAGCTATAAAATAATTCCTCAAAGCTGGGACCCCCCCCCCCCACTCCTATTATGCAGAACCAGGAACCTTCTAGCCACCTGAGGTGGGTGACCCCTCCAAATATAGTGGAAAAATCTTTTGACTAACCCTCCTAAATATCCCCTACGGAATAGCCACTAGCAAAGACTGGAAAAGATAGAACATCTGCGACAAGATCATGATCTTGACCACTACTACTCTTCCAAGCCAAGAGAGAGAATCTCTGCCAACACTCCAGCTCCCTTCCCACTTTCTCTCATGCCCCCTTATAATTGGCCTGATAAAGCCCTACATGGTCTGGCATGAGCTGAACCCCTAAATAAGAGATACTCTTCCTAATTCAGCGAAACCTAAAGCTTCGCTGGAGATGCACCTCCAGGTGCAATCTGCAAGGCAAGATCTTAGATTTGTACATATTGATATCAAACCCTGAAAGATGTCCATTCCCAACCTATAAGGAGTAAAGAAACTTGAGGTCAATCCACCAAAAAAAAAATCATCTGCAAAAAGGGAGATCCAATAGTCTACCCCCTCTCCCCTCACCTGGATTTCACGTATATCAGCACTCAACTGGATCTGTGCCACCAATGGCTCTATAGATAGAGCGAAAAGAGAGGGTGAGAGAGGACAAAACTGCCAGATTCCCCCCTACCCAAGCTCAAAACTCAGAGTAGGAGCCATTAACTTTCACACATGCTTTTGGTGTACAGTATAATAGAACATGCTTATCCACCCTAAGGAAGCTACCCCAACCCTCAGTTTCTCCAATGTAAAGCATAGTTACCTGCAGCAGGTGTTCTCTGTGGACAGCAGGAATACTTCCTCATGTATGGGTGATGTCACCAACTGAGCCCCATGTGGAACACTCCTCAGCTTTCATTGGAAGCTTTTGGGAGTTGCATTGCGCATGCATGCTTGCCATGACACCATCTTTTCCAGTCAAATGTCAAAGCAGTAGCCCAAAAAGCAACTCAGGAAGATGGGAGGGTTATGAGGACTTATTCCTGCTGTCCATGGAGAACGCCTGCTACAGGTAACTATACTTTCTCCATGGACAAGCACGAAGCGTCCTCACGTATGGGACTCCCAAGCTACAGGCTACTGAAAACCGAGGAGGGAGAGCTCAACAGGTGCAACAAAACTGGAGAACAGGAAGAACAGCAAGCGTAGTCCCTCTCGGGATTCCACAGATTCGGCATCCTCAGTCTACAGCAGCACCGACCTAGTCTCAAATTCGCAGGTAGCCTGAATGGACAGCAGGGCCAGTTGGCAGGAGTTGGTCCTAAGACCCGAAGAAGTGCTGGAGTATGGCCTGGCCAAAGTTGCTGTCCCATTGGGAATTCCCATCCAGACAGTAATGGGCTATGAATGTGTGGAGGAAAGACCACATAGCAGCCTTGCAGATCTCCTCTGTGGAGACTCCGAGCACAGGCTAGCGACTGATGTGGCCATGGCTTGGACACTGAGCCATGACATGACCATCAAGAATCAGGCCTGCCTGAGAATAGGCCAAAAAAATGCAGTCAGATAGCCCCAGAGATAGCGGGCATTTAGAGACACTAGCATCTGGCTTACAGGGGTCAAAGGAGATAAACAGCTGGGTGGACCACCAGTGGGGCTTCATATACTCAAAGTAGAAGGCCAGGGCACGCTTGCAGTCCAGCGTGTGCAATGCTGCTCCATTGCAGTTGGTGTGCAGCCTCAGGAAGAATGTTGGAAGAACAATTGACTGGTTGAGGTAGAATGTGGAGACCATCTTTGGTAGAGTGTGTTTGCAGGACCACCCTATTCTGGTGGAATCTGGTGTAAAGCGGGTGAGCCACCAAGGTCTGATGCGTCGTGCTGACTTGACTGCCACCTTGACCTTCCAAGTAAAGAACTTCAAAGGGCAAGAGTCAAGCGGCTCAAAAGAAGCATGCATGAACTGAGCAAGGACCACGTTGAGGTCCCAAGCCACTGGGGGGCTTGAGAGGAGCAAACCTCACATGAAGTGAGCCATGAGAGGGTGAGCTGAAATGGGCCCGATTGCGCTGAGGTGAACTTGAATGGAATTGGATTTCAGGCCCAAGAGGTGCAGAAGATACTCCAGCAACTGATCCACTGCACAGGAAAAGGGATCCAGTGCCCTGTCTAGGCACCAGAAGGCAAACCTCCGCCACATGAATGCCAGTGTGTTGAGTCCTTGCCGAAGCCAGGACGACAACATTCGTGACATTCCTGGGCAAACTGAGCTCCGAAATGACTAACCGCTCAACATTCAGGCCGTGACAGCCAAGGAGCAGATGTTGGGATGCAGCAGGGTCCTTACTTCCTGGGAGATGAAGTCAGGGGCAGAACCAAGGCGGAGAGGCTCCTTCTGCAAGAACTGGTGCAGCAGGGGGGAACCTAGGCTGCCAAGGCCAATACAGGGCAATGAATATCATGGTGCTCTCGTCAGCCTGAAGCTTCAGCAGAGTTCTGGCCACAAGTGGGATCGGAGGATAAGTGTAAAGCAGACCCCCACACCCCAGTGGAGGAGAGAGGCTTTCAAGGCCAGCCGATCGATGGACGGCATCTTGGAGCAGAACCAGATCACCTGGGCGTTCTGTGATGTGCTGAAGAGATCTATCATGGGAGTAGCCCACTCCCGAAAGATACTGTCCACCACACTCCTGTGGAGGGTCCACTCATGCTGTTGGAAGACATGGCTCAGCTGATCCACCAGA
Organism: Ichthyophis bannanicus; assembly: GCA_033557465.1. Lineage (NCBI taxonomy): Eukaryota > Metazoa > Chordata > Amphibia > Gymnophiona > Ichthyophiidae > Ichthyophis > Ichthyophis bannanicus. The sequence goes on from CM066032.1 coordinate 1,241,438,009, forward strand.
ACGTTGAGCTCACCGGATAGATAGGTTGCCTTGAGCTCAATCCCATGGGCCAGGGCGAACTTCCACAGCCAAACTGCTTCCCAGTAGAGGAAGAATGAGCCTGTGCCACCTTGCTTGTTCACAGATAACATTGTCTGGATCACAACCACCTGATTCGCCAGGTGCACCCAGAAAGCCTAGAGGGCATTCACTATGGCCTGCAACTGGTGCAGGCTCTCCTGTTCAGATCACAGGACCTGCATGTGCAAGCTGTCCAGATAAGCCCCTCACCTGATCTTGGACATTTGTATCCTGTGGGGGGACTGTGCTTGGAATGGAAGGTCCTTGAGCAGGTTCAGCGGCTCCAACCACCAGTCAAGAGACTGTACCAAGGGAGTGGTGACCGCCACCCTGTTCCGGAGTTGGCCCGTTGCCTGCTTCCATTGCATGCAGAGGGTCCACTGTGCCTGCCGCATGAAGAGATGGGTAAGGGGTAACATGCACTATCGAGGCCATTTGGCCAAACACCTTCAGCATCTCCTGGGCCGTTGTGTGGTACTGATGCCGTCAATCACTTCTGTTAGCCACTGCATGTGATCCATTGGTAAGAACACCTGAGGTTGAGTGGTATAGAGGAGGACCCCAATGAACTCCAGCCACTGTGGGCTGGAGATGGGATGGGCAGTTGATGACTAACCCCAGCTGCTCTAGAATCTCTATGGTGAGATGGGCAGACTGTCTGATAGCGTCCAGAGTAGGACCCTTGATGAGCCAGTCGTCCAGATATGGGAAGAAGACTCCAATGGTGCGGAGTTAGGCAGCTACTACCCCAAGACACTTGGTGAAAACCCGGGTGCTGAGGCCAACCCAAAGAGGGAGCACTCGGTATGGATAGTGCTGGCCTCCCAGCACAAACCTGAGGTATTTTCTGTGACTTGGGTGGATTTGGGATGTGTGTGTGTGCATCCTTGAGATCAAAGGGAGCATAGCCACTCGTCCTTTAGAAGGTAAGGGAGCATCCTCCTCATTGAGATCATCTTGAACCGCTCATGCACCAAGAACTGTTTGATGATCCAGAGGTCCAGAATGGGTCGCAACTCTCCTATCTTTTTGGGAACCAGGAAGTACCTGGAGTAGAACCCCATTCCAACCTGAGCTGGTGAAAAAAATGGTGAGGTCTGTCAGAAGAGTGGGGAGCCGCCACCTGTAACAGGCTTTGGTGCAGCGGGTCCATAGGATACTCGTGAAAGGAAGCAGCAATTGGGAAAGTGCAGCCAGTATCCTTGCTGGACGAGTTGCAGCACCCAGGTGTCTGAGGTGATAAGGGACCACTTGTGAGAGAAATGGATGAACCACACTCCAATCTGAGGCGGTACCCTGACATACAACAGTTGGCTATGTTCCTGAGGAATCAATCAAAAGCCTGCCCCCAGCTTGGGTTGCAGGGCCAGCTGGGCCTTTTGAGGCTTCTCTCTCCATGGCTGATAGGTGGTCTGTGACTTTGATTGGGTACTCTGGGGCCCTGGGTAGTAACAGCACGGATATGGCTAGAAGGCCTTCTTGCCCTGGTACTTCTTGCACGAGGGGTCAACGATCTTCCTCGAGAGCCAGGAGAGCATCACATGCTCCATCTCAAGCTCGCCTACTTTCTCCTCATGGGCTTCTTATAGTGTTTCTTCCCTCGGCAGGGAACATTGGCAGGCTTATTCTAGACCCACTGTTCCAGGTCAGAGGACTGGAGCCAGGCCAGCTGCTGAGTGCTGATGCCCACTGCCGCTGCTCTGCAAGCGCTCAATGGCATCATAAGTGGCTTGCATCATGGACATGGAGCAGTCCTTGCTGTGGCCTATCAGGGCTCGGAAGGAGTTGAGACAATCAGCTGGGATATGGGAGGCAATGTCTGCCAGGTTCAACATGATGTCCTTCAGGAACATACCCATATACAGCTGGTAGGAAAGGATCTTGGTGACCAGCATGGAGCCCCGGTAATATCTCCTCCTGAAGGAATCCAGAGTTCTATTCTCTCCCCAGGGACAGCAAGGAATGACTCTTGGTGCTCTTCACATGCTTCAAGGCCAATTCTACCAAGATGGAGTTCTGTGGGGCTTCTTGAAGCCTGGCACCTTCTGGAATTGGTACATTGAGTCCAGCTGCCGGCTGATGGTGGGAACCATGAGGGGGCTCTCCCACAGCCTCAGCAGCATATTCTCTGCAATATGTATTGCACTTGCACCATCACTGCCTTCTTGGGCGCCGAGGGGTATTGTAGGACCTTGAGCTCCTCAACTCTCTGCTCGTCTTCCACCTCCAAGAAAAAGGGAATGGCCTTGGCCATGTCTCGAACAAAGTCCTGGAAGGACATGTCCTCCAGAGGCAATTTGCACCATTCATACCGGAGGGGTCCAGGGTGGTCCTGCCTGAGATTGCAGTCCTGCTCGGTTTCCCAGCCCTCGGACTCCAAGAAGAAATCGAAGTAGCATCTGGCTTCCTCCCACCGCCTGCTTCAGTTGTGCGAGGAGAGCGGACATCGGAGGGACTCATGGCACCCTGAGTGGGAACGTGGGTGCCCCAGAACATCTGATTCCGATACGTTAGACAAGGAAATCACTGGGAACCGGCATCTATTCCGATCTCCTACCTGATGCATCTGGCTCACATACCGTAGGCCAAGACTGCCGCCATGTGTGCCTCCAGGGCCCTTGGGCATTCCTCCAGTACCACTGCCTCAGAGGGGACCAGGGCCAGGATTGCGACTTCTGCCACCAGTGCTGATACCTCTAGTGGGGACTCCACAATGACAGATTCATTGGGAGACATCCGGCTGCCATCTGGGGCTATGGAGGTTGATTCTTACTGTATTGAGAGTCTATTCCTCCTGCCATTGTCCACGTCGCGCCAGGAAGGGCTGTAGTGTCAATGCACTTGGGACTTGTCCTGGTGCTCGGGCACCCCCTTCGATTCTGATGGGATTTGTGTCAGGTTCTTCCTTGATTTCAGTGGAGAGTCTCCGCGCAATGCCACAGCCCCTCTGTTTCAAATGCGCCCAGGTGTCCCTCACAGTCGACGCCTCGGCGGAACTCCTCGACAGTGTTGCCAATTCTGGAGCCAAGGATACTGAATTCGATGTTCTGAAGAGGGACTCCTGCTTTTCCCAGCCCTTCAGGCCCCTCCTCATCTGCAGGCAAAGGTTACAGGAAGCAGGCTGGTGATCGGGACCAAGGCACTGCACGTACCAATTGTGCTTGTCTGTGACCAAAATGGCGTGGCCACATTCTGTGCATTTCTTAAAGCCACTCACTGGCTTAGACATGTCCAGGAAGACCACGTTGGCAAGGTCAAAGGCCTCATTTGAGAAAAGAGAAAAGCACAAAAAGACATAAACCATAAAGGAAAAATAAAAAAATTGACTGGACACTGACGACAGGCAGTGAAAAATATTCAGAATGGAATCTGCAAGGGGTAAACAAAAGAAGTTTTATCTGCTAGTGCTAATTTCTAGGGGCTTCACAGAAAAAAGACTGAAAATGATGGTGCTGTGGCAGGCGTGCATACGCGATGCAGCTTCCAATGGAAGCTGGGGAGCATTCTGTGTGGGGCTCTGTCAGTGACATCACCCATATGTGAGGACTTATTTCCTGCTTGCCCACGGAGAAAGGACCAGCTCACCCGATCAAACACCTTTTCCACAACAATAGACAAAACAGGATGGGGCCGGACCTCTCTCTAGCCACCCAGATCAAGTTATTGAAAATATTGTCATTCATCTGCCTTCCAAACATGAACCATGCTTGATTGCCATGTATTAGTCAGAATAACCATATTATGGCATTGTGCCAGAGAGATGAGCCAATATCCTCACAATCCCAGGGATCTTTCCCTTTTTTAGGGACAACTATGATCCCAGCCCCACCCTATGGTGTCTGCTAAACACTCCACCCTCTTCACCCTATTAAAGAGGCTGATTGGACACTCCACCAAGTGGTCAGCAAAGGTCTTGTAAAACTGGCTAGCAAACCCATTGAGATCCAGGGACTTTCCCAGTTTCAAAGCCTTTATCTCAAGGTGCACTTCCTCCTCCTCCTCAATATCCTTATCCAGGGCATCCTGCATCTCTGGCTCCAATTGCTGGAGAGGAATCAAATCTAGGTAACTATCAATCGCCTCCACACTGCTCTCTCATTTTTCTTGTACAGATCTGTATAGAGCTCCCGAAACCTCTTTTGCAGAACCTCTGCAGCCCTGAGTTCCTCCCCCTGCTTCTCTAATAGTAACCGCACCTGTGAAGTTTAGCCATCAACAACCATCTCGCTTTGTTCCCATGCTCATAAAAAAGCTACCTCCCACTTCACATTTGCTCCATCTCATCCATCAGCTCCACCCTTAAGAAGCCCCATAATTCATAGTTTACTCTAAATCCTCCAGCTTTGATAGGTCTTGTCCATCTGCTCCAGACTCTTGATCTCCTATCTTTCTTTTTTTTTTTTTAAGGGCCCCCCACTTAACCAACCTATCCCTTACCACTGCCTTAAAGCCATCCCACACCCCTACCCTATGGATGTCTGCTTCATATGGGGGGGGGGGGGGAGGGTGGAGCAACATATTTGCATATTCATTATGGTTATCTTAAAACAAAAAATACTAGCTGTATAGGAAGTCAGTATAACAAACACGAGGGATGAGCTGGCACCCCCAAGATACTCAAAAAGGGGAGCAGAGGCTTTGCCAAAAAAAAAAAAGAAAGCAACATGTTCCCAGGCTATATAATTAAAATGCAGCAAAAATTGTAGCTCTTTAGTTATTTAACCTGGCACTCTAAGATTAAAAAACTACTGACATGAGGACTTGCGGTGAGAGCGAGCAGACGTGTGCTGATCACACTCCGACTACCCCCTGCCTCAACCGGCATACTAGAGCCGTATTTTAGCCCGGAGAATCTGGCAAGAACCTTATCCAGGGGTCGAGCACTCCAGGGAACTGCTAACCGAGCATAGAGAGTTCAGCGGCGATGGCCACGGCACTCAGAACGGGGAAGAAGGAACGTGACAGGGGGCCTGCTCCGAGCAAAATGGCGGACGGAGGGGGGGCGCCTAGCTCACCGACCTCCCCGGCGAGAGTGGAGGAAATATCGGCGGCAGTAGCTGAGGCTCTGGCGGCGCAGTTTACCACCCTCCGAGAAAAGCTTGACACGGTGCAGAGCTCGGTGGATACCTTCGGGAAAAGGTTACAAGAGGCAGAGGAGCGTGTGGGACGTGCGGAGGACACCTTGCTTGAGCTGAACCAGACGGTGGCAGGCCTTAAGTCCCGGCTGCTCTCCCATGAGGCTAAACTCGACGATCTCGAGAACCGCTCTCGAAGAAACAACTTGAGAGTGATGGGTGTCCCCGAAGCGGTGCTGGATAAAGACTTGAGAAAATACCTGGAAGTGCTTTTTGAATCGCTGCTAGGAGAGACAGCAGCTGGCGGGAACATCGAGATCGAGAGGGTGCACCGAGTGCGAAGCAAAAATGCCCGCGACGCTCGCCCTGGATTGGTCCTGATTAAGCTACTCCACTATCCACAGAAAGAAGCTATTCTGCGGGCTGCTGAAACACAAGGCACTATACAAGTGGATAATGCGCGGCTCCGGATAGCTCAGGACTATTCCGTTGCACTGAGCCAGCGCCGGCGCGCTTACGCACCTACCTGCCAAAAACTGATTAATGCTCAGGTTAAATTTACCGTCCAGTACCTGGCGCGTCTCCATGTGTTCTATGAGGGCCAGCGCAAGACTTTTGAGACAGCTGAAGAGGCGGCACGATACGTGGAGGCTACGATCCCAGGCGGTACACCACGCTGAGCATCTCCAAGTGACTGGCTGTTTTCATGAGTGGTGTTATATTAGCGTCCATAGTTTCGGACGGCCTGCCTGTTTATATAATTGACAGTGTTATGCGGAAATCCCGAGGCCTTTCAATTTTAGAATAGTCTAGCCCGATTAGGGAACGGGCGGGAGGACCCCCTCGATCTGGGAGTAGCGCTTCCTCGCCCCTACTGGTCCCGCGCAGGCCCAGATATAAGCGGGGGACCTGAAATGGATACCCTGGGGGGATGCCCTGGAGACCAGAGGTTGGGAGTCACCGGCTGGTATATATGCTAGTTGGAGGGCAGTAGTAAATCTGGGGGCTCCTGGGTGCATCCCGGGAGGGGCTGGAGGGGTCCGCGGGATACTGGCTGTTACATTTGCCACCCCTGAGAGGCTGCAAGCGGGTGAGAGGGGGCGGGAGATCAGGTCCTGGGGCCTGGTTTCCCCCGGCTTAGAGTGCCTCCGGGGCATGGGGGACGGATCCCTTCTTTAGCTTTACATGTCGGTATATCCTAGTACTGAGGATAGTGTGCCCTTCCCTTCTCCCGTACCAACTCAAAGTGTGGCCCTATGGGCCAAGGCCTCATCCGAGTTCAGGGAGCCTTAACGTTTGTACTAAAACACATCTGAATATCCCTTCTGTAAAATGCTCGTTTTTGTTCAATGCTTTTCTAATTTAATGTTTGCTGTGACGGTCGTAGAACAGTTGTTAAACGGGGATACGCATGCATACCCCATAATGTGAGTATAATGACTGCTATGCTTTGATATATGGTTGGCTATGTATAATTAAGGCCCTGAGGGGGAGGGGTGGGGGGAGCGGTTGGCTTGGATAGAGCAACGGGCGGGCTAGTGGGGTTCACTCTGCCGCGGGAGGCATGGTTAGGGGTTCTGGGTTAGTCTAGGGGTTCACACCCGCGATCCGCAATCGGCTGGGTGCCTGAGGAGCGGTGATCTGGTACCTGTAGTGGGTAGGGTCAGCGGGCGCAGTACTGATGGTGGGTGGGGGGTTGTGGGGCGTATCACCGGAGGTTTAACAAAGAGGGGTGAGGTGGTAGCCGATGAGGGAGAGATTAAGATATGGGGGGGGGGAGGGGAAGACAGGGGGGTGTGGGGGGGGAAGGAGGTAAGCCACACTTTATAAAAACTTCCAGGAGAGTCCAAGAGGGGACGATTGAGTGGGGGGAGGGGGTTCCAGGCTGGGAGGACCCCGTCCCTGCTGATGGGTGGAGACGGTCATCTGTGTCTTGACGCTGCCCCGTCGCTCTGAAAGTTATCACGTGGAATGTGTGCGGTTTAGGAAATCCCATAAAGAGATATAAAATTTTACAAGCCTTGGCTAGGCATAAATGTGATATCGCCTTCCTACAAGAGACCCACCAGATGGCTGAGGAGCATGGTAAGCTATGCCGGGGCTGGGTGGGACAGGTCTGGGGGGGCACCTGCCCTTGGAAAGAAGGGAGGGGTGGCTATCCTGATTAATAAAAAGATACGTTGTACGGTCGATACTGAAGTTCGCGATGCGGCGGGGCGCTACTTGCTGTTGCAGAGTAAGTTGGAGGGGAGGCCGGTAATTTTGGGGACGGTGTATGGCCCAAACACCCCTGACCCAGGTTTTTATGCCCGGTTGGCTTCCAAAGTGGAGCAGCTGCCGGAACTCCCGCTTATTCTGGGAGGCGATGTCAATGGAGTCTTAGATTTTAACTTGGATACCTGCAAGGGGGGGGGGGACGCACGAGTGCGGGAGACAGTAACGCGAATGTTAAAAAGCTTTAAGAATAGATTTGGGCTCGTTGACACCTGGAGGGTGTTACACCCCTTAGAGAAGGACTTCACACACCAGTCTCGTGCCCATGGCAGAGCTCCCGTATTGATTACATATTTCTGTCTTCCGGGAGTCTTGCGAACGTGGATGAGGTGCAGATCGGGCCGTTTGAAATTTCGGATCATGCACCGGTGTGGTTGGAACTCCACTGGGGAGGGGGGATGGATAAGACACGGATTTGGCGATTCCCGCCGGAGCTCTACGGAGATGCCCAGTTTCATAAATTTTTGGAGCAGCGCTGGAGGGAGTTTGAGGAAGATCACCGATGCCACCAGGGGGACCCTGAACTGATATGGGAGACGGCCAAAGTTGTGTTAAGAGGAGATGATATTGGGTTTGCGGCCCGCAAACGCAGGCTACACATGGATAGGATTCTCCGCTTAGAGAAGCGGGTGTCCTGGTTGCGGAGGCGACTGGTGGGGGCCCCGTCGGAGGGGCTCAGGAAGGAGCTCTGGGAGGCCAGGGTAGACCTTAACGAATTACTACACCAGCGGGCTAAGAAATCTATTCTCTATTATCATTATCGGCTGCAAAGTTATGGTGACAAACCCGGGCGATTGTTAGCACTGTGTCTGAAGGGGGCGCGGGGAGCGCGCACTGTGGCAGCCTTGCGGGACGAGCGAGGGGTATTGCAGAGAAATACTAAAAACATTGTTCAGGTCTTTCGGAAGTCCTTCCAAACACTTTATGCTGCGGAGGGTGGTTCCCCCTCGGCAATACCAGATTATCTCCGGAAGTTAAACTTGCCCTCGCTCACAGCAGAGCAGAGTAGTCAGTTGGGGCGATCTATCACCCCGGAGGAAGTACGGTCTGTTATTGCCCAGGCTAGCTGTTTTAAATCGCCGGGGCCAGATGGCTTGGGCGCAGAGTTTTACAAATTGCTTAATGACTATATCAGCCCAACCTTGGTGGAGGTGTTCGCACGGCGGGTTGCGCAGGGAGGCTTTAAGTGGGGCAAGAATCATGCGTATATAACCCTGCTTCCTAAACCGGGCAAAGATCCAGAGCTGCCTACGTCCTACCGTCCCATCTCTCTATTGAATTTTGACGTTAAAATCTTTGCAAAGATTCTGGCAGATAGGCTAGCAGAGCATCTCCCATACTTGATCCATGACTCCCAGGTGGGGTTTGTGAAAGGCCGGTATATTGTTCGGAATATGCGCAAAATAGTTGCATCCTTGGAATGGGTACATGATTGACAGCTGCCCTCCTTATTGGTAAGTTTTGATGCCGAGAAGGCTTTTGACAGAGTTGACTGGACCTATCTTAAAGAATTGCTCCCATGGTATGGTTTGGGAGCCCCATTCTGTGCCATGATTGATTGCTTGTATGATTCCCCGACGGCGGGGATACTTTGCAATGGGCTGCTGTCGGAGGCCTTCCCCCTGGAAAGGGGTACGCGGCAGGGATGCCCCCTGTCCCCCCTGCTGTTTGTGTTATCTTTGGATCCCTTGATTAGAGCAATGGAGATGTCGCCGGTGATACAGGGGGTACATATGGGTTCCCAGACTTTCAAAGTGTCGGCTTTTGCTGACGATATCTTGGTGCATCTCTCGGCTCCTGTGGACTCCCTGCCCTGCCTACTTCAGGAATTTCGAGATTTCGGCTTGTTTTTGGGTCTGCGGATTAATAGGGACAAGTCAGAGGCTCTGGATGTGTTGGGGACGTTGAAGCGGGGGTGGGTTGGTGGGTTTCCCCTTAAATGGGCACACTTGCATTTTGCCTATTTGGGCATTCGGCTGACCAGTCATCCTCGTGAGCTGTATCGATGTAATTTTGAGGAGATGCTGGCCCGTACGCGATCCCAGTTGCAGGCTTGGAGGCCGCTGCCGCTGTCGGGGAGAGTGGCGGCAATTAAGATGGCGATACTGCCCCGGCTGTTGTACTGGCTGCAGACTTTGCCAGTGTGGTTACTGCGGGGAGATTTGCGGCGACTGGAAGCCACCATTCGGACCTTTTTGTGGCAAGGAGCTTGTGCCCGTATACCCTTGTCACGGTTGACAGGGAAATAGCGGGACGGGGGGATGGGATTTCCCGACCTGGGGGTGTATGCCTCGGCCTGCCAGGCCCGTCATCTGGGGGACTGGTTGGGCGGGACAGCGGTGTATACCCCCACGAGCCTCGAGGAGGAATATGTAGCACCACTCTTTGTTAGGGGCTTTACATACGGAGGGGCGCTACCTTCTGACTCGCCTCGCCTCGCATCGAGTGTTTTGTTTGGGTCGGCCCAGCGGACGTGGCGGTACCTTAATAGTCGATGGGGGACGGTCTGGACGGCGTCCAGCTGGGTGCCACTGCAAGGGAACATCCACTTTGCCCCGGGTTCGAACTCACACGGCTTTCGCGATTGGTGGCGTAAGGGTATTCGGAATATCGGGCATTTGGTGGATGATGCGGGGATGTGTAAGCCCTTTCAATCTCTTTGCCGAGAATATGATTTGACCTTAAATTCTACTTTTGCATATCTTCAGGTTTCCCACTATATCTACGCCCTGCCTAGGGCGGCCTTGGCGTTGGAGCGCTCGGCGCAACTGCTGGGCTTTTTTGCCTTGGGAGATGATGCACCTCAGTCTATTGCGGGCTATCGAGCTCGGTTGAAGGATCTTCAAACGCCTGTCGATTATCGCGGAGTGGAGGCGGCATGGAGTGCGGAGATGGGAAGGGAGGTCCCTCCAAATACCATTTTCACGGCTCTCTGGCGGATTGCAGATATGGTGGAAGGGGCTAGGTGGCGGGAGATACAATTTAAATGCCTCACTCGGGCCTATTTCTCACCTCGACAAGCCTTACATAGCCATCTGACAGTTGATGGTCGGTGTCCGCGATGCCAGGCTCCCTTAGCTAACTTGTGGCATATGTGGTGGGCCTGCCTGCATATCCAACCCTACTGGGCTAGAATCGCAAGGTATGTCAATGGGGTACTGCAGCAGAGAGTGCGGTGGACGGGGGCTTTTGTGGCCTTAGATAGACTTGACCTCCCCTATCCGCCCCGGCGAACGGACCGATTGTTCATGCGAAAGGCCTGTCTGGTGGGTAAAGGTCCCATTCTACGTATGTGGCGCGACCAGCATTCCCCGACGTTTGGGGAGTGGCGCAATAGCCTTCACCAGTTAATGCTTGCGGAGCGGTGGCGAGCGCGGGGCAGTGTCAAGCGCTGGACCTCCTTCCTTTTGGTGTGGGACCCGTATATAGAAACGCTGGGGGCCCGTTGTCGGAATGAGATCCTGCAAATGGGTAGGTAGAGGTGGGGAGGAGGGAGGTGGAGAATAGCAGGCGAGGAGGGTAGTAAGTGAAGATGGGGTGAATGAGGTGGAATGATCCTGGAACTATGTGCGACCGGGAGGGGGGGGGGGTAGTGGAGGGGGGAGGGTGGGGGGTGGGGATATAACACGAAAACTGTATTCATCCCCTGTCAGTGGGTCTCCGGGTGGGGATGAGAGTCCACCCCATCGGAGATTGGTTGTATTGGCCTTGTTTTTTGAGTGGTGATGCTTAAATAAAGTTTATCAAAAAAAAAACTACTGACATATATGTAAATTTATATTCTGCAAAAAACAAAGGAGAAGTAAGGTGCTCTCACACCAAGGGATAAGAAGAAAGAGAATCATGGTGCAGCTTCTAACATCAAAAATACAGTTGTGTTCAACATTATTGACACCTTTGCAGTGCAACCCCTTCATGTCCAATATCTCTCAAAAAAATAGTGACCAGTGAAATGGCTTTGCACTATATATGCACGCATATTTGACACATAAACGAATCAAACAAGACCAATTAAAAAAGGAAATAGTATAAAAACTGGGATATTGCCAAGGCATAATTCACAAAAAAAGTGAAACCCTATCTAATATTCTCATTCCCTATACCTGAACCAGTGACAACTATCTTAAGTGGTGGTAATTTCACTATAAGATAAAATGGAAAGTTTGCTACGAGAGAGGGTATCCTTTCAATGGCAAGTAGCCCAAAAAAAAATTAACACCACTTAAGATAGTTGTCACCGGTTCAAGTATAGGGAATGAGAATATTAGAGGGTTGCACTTTTTTTTGTGGATAATATAGCAGTGGACCTTTCTAGTCTTATTTTGAGGACATAATTATTGATACCCTTATAAACAAATCAGTTTGAACAGAAGAACCACATTCCCACTGCAGTAAAATTAGACATGCCTGTGATCAATTGTCAGTACTCACATGACTTGAATGAACCAATGAATGATGGCTCCAATGTTTTAAAATGGCTACATTCACCCCCTGTTCCATTTTCACAATAGTGAAGGCGAGAGCTGCCTGAGACAATTAGAAAAGCCATGATCACCAAACTTCAAAGGGGTACAAGGCCACCTCCAAAGACCTTGGGATTCCTGTGCCTACAGTTTGCAGTGTTGAAGTTTTATGCTCATGGAACTGACAAGAACCTCCCAGAAGGTAGCGGAAGAGGAAAATTAATCCAAGATGTCTTTGAAGAATAGTGAAAACTGTTGCAAAAACACAATATACAATATCCAAAGAGCTTAAGGCTGACCTGGAGCAATCAAGTGGTGGTTTCAACCCGCACTATATGCCCTGCACTAAATAAAGGAGGACTTCATGGGTGATGGCCAAGGAGGACCCCACTGCTCAAAAACAGACATAAAAAGGCAGCCTGATCTTTGTCCAAACCCACCTTGAGAAACTACAATCCGGGGAAAATGTTCTGTGGACAGATGAAACCAAACAAGCTTTTTGTCAATACAGACCAGCGATACAAACACCCTTCCTACAGTTAAAGATGATGGAGGTTCCATAATGTTGCGGGGCAGTTTTGCTGCCTCAGGAATTGGAGGCCTGGAACATATTAAAGGAATCATGAAGTCTGAGGACTACAAAGGTATTTTGGAGCGAAATGTGCTACCTAGAGTCAGAAAGCTAGGTCAGGGTCGAAGGGCATGGGTCACCCAACAGGACAATGACCCAAAACATACATCCAAAAGTACAAAAGAATGGTTAAAAAGGAATACATGGACTGTTTTAAACCGGCCAGCAATGAGTCCTGATCTCAATCTAATTGAGAACCTTTTTGGAAAGAGCTGAAATCTCCCATTGGTAAAAGGAATTCTGGAAACATTCATGAGCTGGAACAAATATCAGTTGAAGAGTGGGAGAAACTACCAGCAGACAGATCCGCAAAACTTAGATGTCTACAAGAACTTTGGAGTTTGTCATCACTGACAAGGGTTGTGCAACCAAATATTAGTGAAGGTGCCATTAATCCTGTCTAGCTCAGATTTTGTTTCTCAGAAATTACTACTTAAGTTGCACAGACATTTTTTTGTCGCATACCTTTGAACATAACTATTAAAATGATGACATACAGTTGGAATATTTCCAATTATTTCTCAAGATATTCTACACAACATACCTAAAATGCAAGGGTGCCAATAATGTTGACCACAGCTGTATTTTATGTTTGAATTTGATATACCACCCTTCACATTTGCAACAGGGCAGTGTACAATAAAAACAAAAGTTTTATAAAGGAAAGATGATACAATCATAAAAGGAAAGCGTAGGGTCAGAGATGTGTAAGATCAGGAAAGTTATGATCAAGGGGGTAGATTTCGAAAGCTGTCTGAAAGAGGTGTTTTTTTGAGTATGGATTTGAATTTAATATAAGATGGTTCCAGGTAGAAGTTTGTTAGGGCATTCCAGAGTGATAGACCACGAAAATAGACCCAAGCTGCAGGTGGATTTCACTCATAAGAACATAAGATATGCCATACTGGGTCAGACCAAGGTCCATCAAGCCCAGTATCCTGTTTCCAACATTGGCCAATCTAGGTCATATGTACCTAGCAGTTTCCCCAAAAGAGACAGGTTCCACAATGCTTGTACTGGGTCAAGCACTGATATCCTGGGTCCCTTCTTAATAATTGTTTATGGACCTTTCCTCCAGGAACTTGTCCAAACCTTTTTTAAACCCAGCTACACTAACAGCCTTTATTACATCCTCCGGTAACAAATTCCAGAGTTTGATTACATATTGAGTGAAAAAATATTTTCTTTTATTAGTCTTAAATAGTTTACCCTGTAGCTTCATTGCATGTCCCCTAGTCTTTCTATATTCTGATAATGTAAACAATCTATCTACGTTTACCCGTTCACTACATTCATTAATTTATAGACTTCTATCATATCTCCCCTCAGCCGTCTCTCTTCCAGGTTAAAGAGCCCTAACCTTTTTAGCCTTTCTTCATAGGAGTATCCTTTCATCCCCTTTACCATTTTGGTGGCTCTTCTCTGAACCTTTCCTAATATCGCTATATCCTTTTTAAGATACGGCGACCAGAATTGCACACAATATTCAAGGTGCGGTCTCACCATGGAACGATATAGAGGCATTATAATATCTTTTGTTTTATTTTCCATTCCTTTCCTTATCATACCTAGCATTCTATTTGCTCTCTTGGCCGCCGCTGCACACTGGGCTGAGGGTTTTAACATGTTATCCACAATGACGCCTAAATCTCTTTCCTGGGTGGTGGTTCCTAATGTGGAACCTTGCATCGTGTAACCATAGTTTGGGTTGTTCTTCCCTAGGTGCATAACTTTGCACTTGTCCACATTAAATTTCATCTGCCATTTTGATGCCCAGTCTTCCCATTTATCAAGATCCTCTTGCAATTTTCCACAATTCTCTTGGGTTTTAACAACTTTAAATAGTTTTGTGTCATCTGCAAATTTGATAACCTCACTCGTTATTCCACTTTCCAGGTCCTTTATGAATATGTCAAAAAGCAGCAGACCCAGCACAGATCCCTGGGGTACACCACTATTCACCTACCTCCATTGGAAAAATTGGCCATTTAGCCCTACCCTCTGCTTTCTATCTTTTAACCAGTTCCTGATCCACAGTAGTACACTGCCTCCTATCCCATGACTCTTTAGTTTTGCCAAAAGTCTCTGATGAGGGACCTTGTCAAAGGCTTTCTGAAAGTCCAGATACACTATATCAACCGACTCACCTTTGTCCACCTGTTTATTCACACCTTCAAAAAAAGATAGCAGATTAGTAAGACAAGATCTTACTTGTCTAAAGCCATGTTGGCTGTCTCCCATTAGGCCATGACTATCTACATGCTGAGTAATTTTATTCTTTATGATGGTTTCTACCATTTTTCCCGGTACTGACGTCAGGCTCACCGGTCTGTAGTTTCCTGGATCACCCCTGGAACCCTTTTTAAAAATTGGTGTTACATTGGCGATCCACCAATCTTCAGGTATTAGAGATGATTTTAATGATAGTTCACAGATTACTAATAGCAAGTCTGCAATCTCATATTTCAGTTTCTTCAACACCCTTGGATGTATACCATCCGGCCCAGGTGATTTGCTACTCTTCAGTTTATCTAATAGTTGTAATACATCTTCCCAATGTATCGATATTTCTTTCAATTCTTCCGCACCTTTAAATACCACTTCAGTCATGGGTAACATCCCTATATCTTCCTCAGTAAAGACGGAAGCAAATAATTCATTCAGTTTCTCCGCTATCACCTTGTCGCCTCTTAGTGCCCCTTTAACCCCTCTATTATCTAATGGACCAACTGACTCTCTCACAGGTTTTTTGCTACAAATGTACTTGAAAAAGTCTTTATTTCGTATTTTTGCTTCCGCAGCAAGCTTCTTCTCAAATTCTCCCTTTGCCTGCCTTATCAATGCCTTGTATTTGACTTGCCAGTGCTTGTGCTGTTTCCAGGTTTCGTCATTTGGCTCTTTTTTCCATTTCCTGAAAGATGCTTTTTTGGCAACAGCCTCTCTGACCTCACCTTTAAACCATGCTGGCAGTTTTTTGGACTTCTTTCCACTTTTCTTAAAGCGTGGAATACAGCAGGCCTGGGCTTCCAAGATAGTATTTTTCAACAACACCCAAGCTTGATGTAAGTCTTTAACCTTTGCAACTGCTCCTTTTAGCTTTTTCTTAACTATTTTCCTCATTTTATCATAGTCTCCCTTTCGAAAGTTAAAAGGTAGTACTGTGGATTTCCTTACTATCCCTCCTCCACTAATTAAATCAAAGGCGATCATTCTATGATCACTATTGCCAAGTGGCCCTAACACCCTTATCTCTTGCACTAGATCTGGTGTTCCACTAAGGACTAAGTCTAATATGGCTTCCCCTCTGGTCGGTTCATGAACCAGCTGCTCCAAGAAGCAGTCATTTATTTCATCTAGGAACTTTATCTCCCTAGCATGTCCTGCTGTGACACTGACCCAGTCGATACTGGGGTAATTGAAATCACCCATTATTATTACTGCGCTGTAACTTTTGTTAGGTTCTTTGATTTCTTTGAGCATTTCATCATCCATTTGTTCATTCTGGCCAGGCGGTCGATAGTACACCCCCACTGCCATCACCTTCCCCTTTTTACATGGAATTTCAATCCATAGAGATTCTACAGCAAATTTTGTTTCCTGCAAAACTTTAATCCTTTCTGATTTAATGCCCTCTCTAACATGCAACCCCTCCACCAATTTGATCAGCTCTATTATTACGATATAGTTTGTACCCAGGTATCACAGTGTCCCACTGGTTGTCCTCCTTCCACCATGTCTCTGATATTCCAATCATATCTAACCTCTCATTTAGTGCTATATATTCTAACTCTCCCATCTTATTTTTTTAGACTTCTAGCATTTGCATACAAGCATTTTAGAGACTTTATTTTATTCATATTAATTTGGCTATTGGTAGACATGGATATTTTGGGATCTTTAAGCTCTGATCCATACTCGAGGGCATTTGGGCTACTTTACTCTTTTTTGGAACCTCTGCTTTTGGTAGTATCCTTCAAGGATACATTCTTCCGAACCATCCGCTCTTGTGCGACTGTCGGCTTTCCCCTATTATCTAGTTTAAAAGCTGCTCTATCTCCTTTTTAAAGGTTAATGCCAGCAGCCTGGTTCCATGCCGGTTAAGGTGAAGCCCATCCCTTCGGAAGAGCCCCTTCTTTTCCCCAGAATGTTACCCAGTTCCTAACAAATCCAAAACGCTCATCTCTGCACCATTGTCTCATCCACTCATTAAGACTCCGGAGCTCTGCCTGCCTTTTGGATCCTGCGCGTGGAATGGGAAGCATTTCAGAGAACGCTACCCTGGAAGTTCTGGATTTCAACTTCCAACCTAAAAGCCTAAATTTAGCCTCCAGAAACTCCCTACCATATTTTCCTATGTCATTGGTACCGACATGTACCAAGACAGCAGACTCCTCCCCAGCACTATCTAAGACCTTATCTAGGTGGCGCATGAGGTCCGCTACCTTTGCACCAGGCAGGCATGTTACCAGGCGATCCTCACGTCCTCCAGCCACCTACATGCCTAATGATCGAATCACCAACTATAATGACTGTCCTAACCCTTCCCTCATGGGCACATGGCCCTGGAGAAACTTCCTCGGTGCGAGAGGGCTTTACATCACCTGGAGGACAGGTCCTAGTTACAGGATCACTTCCTGCCACACCAGGGTGATGCTCTCCTGTCACGTGACCTCTCTCCTCCATGGCAATAGGGATGCTGCCAGACTGGAGGCGGGACTTCAGGACTATATCCCTGTAGGTCTCGTTTATGTACCTCTGTCTTTCTTATGTTTTCCAAGTCTGCTACTCTAGCCTCTAGAGAACGGACTCGTTCCCTGAGAGCAAAGAGCTCCTTGCACCTAGTGCACACGTAAGACCTCTCACCAACTGGGAGAAAATCATACATGTGACACTCAATGCAAAAGACTGGAAAGCCCCCCATTTCACTGCTGGACTGCTGTCTGCATCTTAGTTTTAAGTTTGTGTTTAGATCTTTAAGTTCTTTACTTACTAAGGGTTGCTATGGATATTTATACTAATAAAACTGTACCTAATACGTTTAATATACCTTGATCACCTGAAGCTTAATTAATCTCAGGTCCTTTAGTGTATGACTGATTTGGGTAACTAACTTCACCTGAGAGCACCTCCTGTCTTTTAAGATGTGTAAGTACCTATAAAGCTACTATTATCCTAGGGTGTTGGGGAGAGAGGGAGGGAAATAACACCTATTAAAAGAGGGCTGCTACACAGTACCCTGTCTTGTGCTGCTGAGGTAAGCTATATTCTGATTTGATTTAAATTATAGCTCTTTCCTGCTGCTAGGCTCTAACTTATTATGAAATTTAAACTACAAGCTCTCTACTGGGTTCTAAATTTAACCAGAAAGCTCTCATCTGTGTTTTAAATTTAAACTTAAATTGCTGCTTCTAGGCCGTGACTGATTTAAGAAAAAAAGTGGGTTCACAGATTAATTAGCTTTAATACAAAGAATTCCTTTCAGAAAATTCCCAGAAGTATATACTCACAATTGCAGATCTCTCTCCAGAAGTAACAGTCCCCTTTTCTAGTCCTTCAGCAGAAAAGTCTGGCTTTTGAGGCAGAGGTAAGGTGAAGACTGCATGGATGGAATGGAGTATCCGGTGGGGAGAGTGCAAATGAAGGAAGTCAGAGAGAAAGAGGGGGATGCCGGTGTGGAGGGCTTTATGGACAAGGGTGAGAAGTATGAATTAAATTATTTTAAAAGAAGCCAGCAGAAATGGATGAGAAGCAGGTCACCTGATCAAAATGAGAAGTGTGGGCAAGAATAATGGCAGTATTCTGGATAAGCTGCAAGCATTGGAGTTGATATTGTGGGAGAACTGCGAAGATATTACAGTAGTTGAGTTGGGACATGACGAGTGTTTGTAGTAAGAGTGGCCAGGGAGAAAAGACAGAAAAGGTCATATGGCACAGATCTGGTGAAGGAAATGGAAGGAGCATCGAATACTGGCGGAGAGATGGTCATGAAAGGACAGGGAATAATCTAGGATAACATCCAGATAATGGAGTGAGTGGACTCAGGAGCCAGAAGTATTCTGAAGCATTGAGGCGAGTAAAGGGCAGGGGCTTCCAGCCATGAATCAGATAGCAGAGGTTTTCAGAGTTCAAGAGAAGGAAATTAGCAGATATACAAGCAGTGATTTGGGACAATTTCCCAATGGAGAAAGGTGAATATTGAAGTACCACAGGGATCTGTGCTGGGTCTGTTGCTTTTTAACATATTCGTAAATGACCTGGAAATGGGAATAATGTTTGAGGTAATCACATTTGCAGATAACACAAAATTATTCAAAGTTGTTAAAACCCAAGAGGATTGTTAAAAATTGCAAGAGGATCTTGATAAATTGGAAGACTGAACGCTCAAATGGCAAATGAAATTGAATGTGAACAAATACAGAGTTATACGCCTAGGAAACAACCCAAACTATGGTTACATGATGCAAGGTTCCACATTAGGAACCACCACCCAGGAAAAGATTTTGGTGTCATCTTGGATAACACGTTGAAACCCTCCACCCAGTGTGTAACGGTGGCCAAGAAAGCAAATAGAATGCTAGGAAATATAAGGAAAGGAATGGAGAATAAAACAAAGGATATTATAATGCCTCTGTATTGTTCCATGGTGCGACCGTACCTTGAATATTGTGTGCAATTCTGGCCGCCATATCTTAGAAAGGAAATAGCAGAATTAGAAAAGGTACAGAGAAGAGCCACCAAAATGGTAAAGGTGATAGAAGGATACCCCTATGAAGAGAGGCTTAAAAGGTTAGAGTTCTTTAACCTGGAAAACAGACGGCTGAGGGGAGATATGATATAGAGGTCTATAGATTAATGAATGGAGTGGAATGGGTAAACACAGATCGATTGTTTACGCCATCAAAATATAGAGAGACTAGGGGACATGCAATGAAGCTACAGTGTAACCCATTTAAGACTAATAAGAGAAAATATTTTTTCATTCAGTGCATAATCAAACTCTGGAATTCGTTACTGGAGGATGTAGTAAAATCTGGGTTTAAAAAAGGTTTGGGCAAGTTCCTGGAGGAAAGGTCTATAAACCATTATTAAAGGGGACCCAGGAAATCCCCAGCTTGCCCATTACAAGCATTGTGGAACCTATGTGTCTTTTGGGAAACTGCTAGGTATTTGTGACCTAGATTGGCCACTGTTGGAAACAGGATACTGGGCTTGATGAACCTTGGTCTGACCCAGTATGACATATCTTATTTTCTTATGTTCTTATGGGCAAGACATGCATTAAGTGATAGATCTGGAAAGGACGGGTCAGTGAGGGGAAGGAGTATGTCATCAGCATAGTAGTATGCTGAGATCCCACTTTGCCAAAAGAGAAGAGTGAGAGGGAGGAGAAAAATATTGAATAGCAAGAGAGCTAACACCAAACCATGTGGGACACCACAGGAAAGTGGGGTAAAAGGGAACTAAGGAGAGTTGGAAAGAACAGAGAAGGATCTGTGGGAGAGAAATAAGTGAAACAGTGTAGAACCGTGCCGTATATGCCGAAAAGTCATGAAGACAGGAGAAAAGAGTGTTGAGGTTAAGGGCGGAGGATAAATCAAGGGAAACTGTAAAGCAAATATTGCCTTTGTCATGGAATTCATGCATTTCATTGAGGAAAGGATAGCTTCAGTGCTATGTCCTGGGTGAAAACTGGATTAATGGGGGTGCAGGGAATTTGTGGTATTGAGGTGTGCAATGAGCTGGGCAAATACTATTTTCACTAAGATTTTGGATAGAAATGGGAGGTTGGAGAGAGGCCTGTAGTGAGCAGGGGTGGAACAGTCCAGGGAGAGTTTCTTTAAGATGGAATGAATCAGGGCCTTTTTTCCAGAGAGCTGGGAAAGTGCCAGAGTCTAGGTTGTTATTTAGAATGGAAAGAATAGATAGTAGAAGGGCTAGGGAAAGTTTAGTTAACCAGGGAGATGGAATAGGATCAGAGTGATAGGTAGTCTTGTGAGAGGAGGTAATAGTTTTAAGTAGTTCCACTGAGGAGACCGTGTGAAAGGAAGATCAGACATGAGTCAGGGAAGGTGTTGGAGAGAGAGTTGGGCTCGAGGGTTAGAAATGGAGGGGAGGTGGACAGTTTGAGAACATAGGGTGGAGATTCATTATCTTGTCTTGAAAGAAGTGAGCAAAGTAATCTGGGTCGGGGGTGAGATGGTGTGGAAGAGCTGGACTTAGAAAACAGCAAGAATAGAGTATAGTTGTCGATGGTTAGAGGAGGAGAAGGAGATGAGATTAGAGTAATAGGCCTTTTTAGCATCATTGATTAGGGAATGGTAGTATTGGGGAGATTGTTTGAAATGCTGGAAGGAGTAAGGGGTATGACAATTCCGCCAGATTCTTTTCCACCTTGCTTATATGTGTGCAGGCTGTCTACATTTATGGAGTTGAGCACACTAGTCTGCCTTGCAGGGCTGTCCATTGTGTGGTAATGTTGTTTGCACAGGGCCCCGCACTTCAGGTGGCCCCGTGCCAACTTCATCCCGCACATACTGTACGGCTGTCAGGGCTGGCTTCAGAGGGAGCTGGGGAGGCCTGAGGCCTCGGCTCACCTCTGCACAGCTGCCAGAGTGAAGAGTGGCATGTTCCTTCACTCTGGCAGCTGTGTTCTCATGGAGCCTGCTGGCACGCTGGAGGTTAACAGAAGCGATGGGCATCTTGTACAATTTTCAGAAGACCATGTTCGTGAGAAACTAGCTCAACTTAAAGTAGACAAAGCGATGGGACCGGATGGGATACACCCTAGAATACTGAGGGAACTTGGGGATGTTCTAGCAGCTCCACTGACTGGCCTTTTCAACGCCTCGTTGGAGTCGGGAGTGGTGCCAAAGGACTGGAGAGAGGCTGATGTGGTGCCTTTACACAAAAGCGGAAGTAAGGATGTGGTTGAAAACTACAGGCCGGTTAGTTTAACTTCGGTGGCAAGTAAATTATTGGAAACACTGCTGAAAGAGAAAATAGTGAGGTTTCTGGAGTCCAGAGGATTACAGGATCCGAGGCAGCATGGATTCAACAGAGGCAGGTCTTGTCAGACAAATCTGATTGATTTCTTTGACTGGGTGACCAGGGAGTTGGACCGAGGGAGAGCCATAGATGTGTTGTGTTGTATTTAGATTTCAGTAAAGCCTTTGACACCGTTCCTCACAGGTAACTTATAAACAACCTGAGCACCCTAAGGATGGACCTAAAGTTACTGCTTAGGTTAGAAATTGGTTGTGTGGGAGGCGACAAAGAGTACAGGTAAATGGAGCTCACTCTGAGAAGAAGGAAGTTACCAGTGGTGTGCCCCAGGGATCTGTCCTTGGTCCGATTCTTTTTAACATCTTTGTTAGTGATATAGCGGAAGGGCTGTCGGGTAAGGTTTGCCTCTTTGCGGATGATACCAGGAAGGTGTAGATAACATGAGGAGGGATGTAGCTAAGCTTGAAGAATGGTCTAGAATTTGGCTGCTTGGATTTAATGTTAAAAAATGTAAGGTCATGCATTTGGGCTGCAGCAATCCAAGGGAGCAATATAGTATACGGGGTGAAGTACTTTTGTCCACTAAAAAAGAGCAGGACCTGGTGTCTGATGATCTTAAAGTAGCTAAACAGGTAGAAAAGGTGACAGCAAAAGCTAGAAGGATGCTTGGGTGCATACGGAGAGGAATGGCTAGCAGAAAAAAGGCGGCGATAGTGCCTCTGTATAAGTCTTTGGTGCAACCTCATTTGTAGTGTGCAATTCTGGAGACCACACCTTCAAAAGGATATAAACAGGATGGAGTCAGTACAGAGGGTGGCTACTAAAATGGTTAGTGGTCTTCATTATAAAGCATATGAGGACAGACTTAAGGATCTTAATATGTACACCTTAGAGGAAAGGTGGGATAGAGGTGATATGATTGAGATGTTTAAATACTCCATGGCATAAATACACAGGGGGAGAGCCTCTTTCAATTGAAAGCAAGTTCTGCTATGAGGGGACATGGGATGAGGGTGAAGGGGGATAGATTCAGGAGTGATATGCGGAAATATTTCTTTACGGAAAGAGTGGTGGATCCGTGGAATAGTCTCCCAGTGGAGGTGGTAGAGATGAGGACAGTATCTGAATGCAAAAAAGCATGGGACAAACACAGAGGATCTCTAAAGGAAAAAAAGGGACTGTTGTAGTTGTTGATATGGAAGGACAGACTAGATAGGCCATGTGGTCTTTTTCTGTCGTCATTTTTCTATGTTAAAGGACATTTCCTGTTTCCCAGTACTCAGTGCACCAGCGGAGTCCACGAGAACACAGCTGCCGGAGTGAAGGAACGTGCTGCTTTTCACTCTGGCGGCTATGCAGAGGTGAGCCAGGGAAGGGCTAGGACTGGAAATGGGCTGCTGGGGAGGGAGGGGGGCTAGGATAGGACTGGAATTGGCTAATGTGGGGCTAGGCTAGGACTTGAAATGGCTGATGGGGAGGCTAGGACTGGAAATGGGCTGATTGGGGGCTGGGAGAATGGTATTAGAAGGAAGTGAATGCTCGGTGGGGCTGGAACTAGAAGGGATAATGTTGGGGGAGGACTGGAAGGGGATGGGACTTAGGGAGTGAGGATGGAGAGGGGAAAATATTTTGTGTGGGAGGGAAGAAAAATCTACAATTGGCTAGGTATTGGGAGAGTAAGTGGGATTGAGAATAGATGGGTAAAATTTGAGTGGATAAAAAAGAAAGAAATGGAGGAAAGGGCAAAAGAGGTTAAGATCAGTATGTTGGAGCAGATGTAGAGAGAATGGAAAAAAAATAGGAGAGAAGAAAGGACAAATGGACAATTGACAATGTAGAGTTAGCAGAAGACTGGAAGAAAACAGAAGAAAGCGACTGGAGCAGTTGCAATGGAAAAATAAAATGCCCAAACAAAAAGGTAGAAAAGTGCTATTCGATTTTGAATTTATTAAGTGGAATATGTCAGCTCTGGGAAATGTGCATCACTAATGTCTTTGCGTTTTGTTTAGTACAAGAGGAAATTAATTTATAGTTTTATTTCTCCAGTTTTGTTGTACATTCCAAGTTTGGCTTTTGGGGTTCTCAGTTTAATTATTGTCTTCATATTTCTAAATTGTGATCCCTTGTTCTATGTTTGCTGATGGTCTGTGGTTTGCATGTGTAACTGAACTGCAGTATTCTGGTCATGTAGTTTCTATGTGACAGTTTCACTTGTTCTCTTTCCCCAGTAGGAGATGTATTTTTTAAAATTTGCAGTGTTGCCTTTTGATAGGTAGGATTTG
Source organism: Ichthyophis bannanicus (assembly GCA_033557465.1). Taxonomy (NCBI): domain Eukaryota; kingdom Metazoa; phylum Chordata; class Amphibia; order Gymnophiona; family Ichthyophiidae; genus Ichthyophis; species Ichthyophis bannanicus. The sequence continues at coordinate 1,241,461,797 of CM066032.1, forward strand.
GTGCTTTGAAAGTCCTGGTAGTGCTATTATCATATGGTGGATTTACTATGACTTCTAAATGAGCAGGGTTTATAGTACATCTCCAGAAACAAGCAGGAAGTCAGCCTTTGCATATAAGTGACACCACCGACAGACCCTGGTGCGGGAACCCTGCATCCAATAGGAATGCTTTTGGGAGCATTCCTCCATGCATGTGTGGCTGCCTTCCCTCCTGGTCTTCTCAGTCGTCTTTTTTTTTCCATGGAGCCATCAGGACTTCGTCCCTGTCAGCCACGTCTAGAGACTTCAAAGTTTTCAACTAGTATCATCAAAAGTACTTGGGTTGCCTTCCTGTTGACAGACTTGACTCTGGTTCCCCTTTTTATTTTACATAATTTTTGTTTTATTTTCACTTTTTTCATAAAACTGTGTTTGAGGCCTGAGGGCCTCATTGGGCACCATTGCCCAGTTCGATTTTTGCCTCCATCTTATTCATAAATATAGAGAAGCCCCGAAGTGGGCTCAAAAAATGATCCAAGTGTTCCAGCAAAATTTCTTTCACTGATGAGCATTCTTGGTGCCTAAAATGTATAGGCCCAGACCACGATGTTGATTCTTGTCTCTCCTGTCACCATATAACTTCCAGAGGTCAGAAGAACTGGGACAAACAGAAGGCTAAGCTGTTTCCTAGACTCAGCTCCTTCGGTACACTCCATGGGGACATCGACTCCTTCAAAGTCTTCCAATGTGTCCAAATCCTCCCCAGCAAAGGAAAAGCATCGCTCGGAGTCATCAGTGCTTAAGAAAAAGAAGACATCTGTCTCGGCTTCGAGGTCATCTACTTCCAGGTCGGCGTCTGCTTTGGACACCAAGCATCAACATCGGCAGTCATTCATCACATTCCGATGCAGACTGTCCATCAAAGCAATCCCGGCAGGAGGTGTCACCCTCCAAAGCCACACATGGGTTCAGGAAGCCCCCAATACCGGCATTGGGAGTTGTAGCCCACACAGCTGTGTCTGGAGCCACTCCTCCCCCATACCGTCATTGGATAACAGTGTCATCGCCATTGAGCGCATCACTAAGCTCTTAGCGACAGTAATGCCAATGGCATTGAGTGGCTCCATAGCCGGCACCGGGTCTGCCGATACAGACGGTGGCCACAGAGCTTGGCACTCTTACGCAGGCATTCCCTGCCTCACATAGCTCAGAGCAGCCGATGGCCCTCGGCACCATAGGGTCTGATACCCTCTACATCCAAACAGCGAAGCTCTGAGCAGTGAAGGTATCTAACATTTCATAAAGATTATTTTGACTTCCTTCCGGACTCAGATTCTGAAGAGGCCTCTGAGGTGGAATCCATCGATTCCGATACCCTTAAGGAGGTGCCGTCGGTTCCATCGCCTCCTTATGAATGTCAACGTTCGCAGCCTGAAGACATGTCCTTTCAAGATTTTATTAAGGACATGGTGGCAGCTCTCAATGTTTCAGTGGCTACAGAAAGCTGAAGAGCTCAATACACTCCAGTACCCATCAGCATCGAAAGAGACTGCTATTCTCCAGGTACATAATATCTTAAACCTCATGGCTCAGATGTGGGAGGCTCGCATGTCAACTCCAGAAGTGAGCAAGAGGCTCAATACCCTTTATAGGGTTCCTCCCTTCCCAGGTTTCCAGAAACCACAACTTCCCCACCACTCCATGGTTGTGGAGTCTGCATGAGGAGGATTAAAATTCAGAAAAATCATTCCTCGGTGCCTCCTGGCAGAGAGACCAGGACTCTGGATGCATTTGGAAGGAAGGCATTCCAAGTTACCAGGCTAGCCTCTAGAATAGACTCCTATATGATACATATGGGCATGTTTCTCAAGGATGTATCGAGGGATTTGTCAGCGTTTACTACCTTGTTGCCCCCTGACAAGCAGGTGGCTCATCAGGTCTTAGTGACACATGCCAGGAATTCATCAAATTTCTTGATAAGAGCAGCATTTGAGGACAATAGCAGATCTGCTGCAGCCTGCACAAGGGCTAGGAGAGCAGCATGGCTCCAAGCATCTGACCTGGAACAGTGGGTCTAGGATAATTAATATGCCCTGTAATGCTGAGAACTTCTTTTGCCAGAGGTGGAGGGAGAAGGCTGATGAGCTAGAAACTGATGACCTCACCATGAAGAGGCTGTCAAGGAAGAAGACAGACTCTTCTAAGAAGGCGGCTACTACTAAGAAACTATTCTTCCCGAAAAAGAAAAGGTTTAATCCTCCATATCAGGCCTATTCTGGCTATTCTGCCCCACAACAACAGAAGAGACAAAAGGGCCAGAAATAGGCCAAGAAGGCCAACTCCTATAATATTCCCCCCTCCTCCCATGATCCCAGGAAGACTGGTTCATTTTGCACACCGCTGGATCAACATCACTTCCGAGCCCTGAATCTGACATCTAGTCGGGGCCTACAGCTAAGATTCGAGACTCTTCCTCCTACTCACTTTGTGGGACAATCCTCTCTGGATCTCCTTCACGCCTCCCTGCTTCAGCAGAAAATTCTATCACTACTGAGACAAGGGGCTATAGAAGAGGTTCCCTCAGCTCATCAGGGTCTGGGATTCTACTCCAGATATTTCCTAATTCCAAAAAGGACGGGAGGTCACAGGCCTACATTAAATCTCCGAAATCTCAAAAAATTTCTCATCAAAGAGAAATTCAAAATGATTTCTCTAGGCACTCTTCTGCCATACCTCCAACAAAACAATTGGAGCTAAAGGATGCTTATTCCCACAACCTGATTCATCCAGCTAAAGAAAGTTTTTCAAGTTCGTTTTCCAGAACAGTCACTACCAGAACAGAGTCCTTCCATTCGGACTGGCCTCAGCACCCAGAGTTGTCACAGTGTTTGGCTGCTGTCGCGGCCTACCTTCGAACTTTGGGGATATTTCTGTTCCCCTACTTAGATGACTGGCTGCTAAGGGCAGACTCTGTTTCAGCAGTCACTTCTGCCCTAAATCAAACCATTTATGTCCTCCAGAAGTTGGGGGTTTTGATAAATTATCCAAAATCACATCTCGGGCCATCTCAGGACCTTGAGTTCATAGGAGCTTATTTAGACAGGGTAAGAAGCTGAGTGTTTGTCAGAGGACAGATGCCTCTGTCTCACTGCCTTAAGCACACAGGTCCAGCAACAACCATCAGTTATGGCAAGAACATTTCTATGTCTTAGGCCACATGGCTTCCACAGTTCATGTTGTGCCCCATGCACGTCTCCACATGAAGATCGGGCAGTGGACTCTCTCATAACAGTAGAAGCAGTCCACAGGTCGACTATCCGACCTCAGCAGCATCACTCCACAAATGTGAGCAGATCTTTGGTGGTGGTGCACACCACAGAACCTGGTTGTAGGGTTACCTTTTCAGAAGTCCGCACTGCAGTATATCCTAACGACCAATGCATCAAAACTAGGCTGGGGAGCTCATCTCAATGGCCTGACAACTCAGGGTCTTTGGTCCACTCAGGAAGCACTTCTTCAGATCAATCTTCTAGCGCTCAGAGTGGTCTTCAGTGCCATCAGTCTTCTCTCCCCAACTCAGGCGACACTCTCTTCTCATACAGACGGGCAACCAGGTGGCTGTGTTTTTATATAAACAAACAAGGGGGAATAGGCTCTCAAGCCCTATGCAGGGAAGCCATCCGTCTTTGAAACTGGGCAATGAATAACATAGTATATGATGGCAGATAAAGACCAGTATGGTCCATCTAGTCTGCCCAGCAAGGTGGCAAGAGTAGGTGCACCTGCCACTCGGTGCAGGTTACTCCTTTCCATGACTTTGTTTAGGGGTGTATCCACCACTCCCTGTAGGTAATCCCTATTTGTTGAGATATGAGAGAGTTATGTTTGTTTTGATTTTATCCTGTTGCTATAAAAGGCATCCACTGTGTCAGTCCCATGCCATTTTGAATTCTGTCACTGTATTTGCCCCTACCACTTCCATCGGGAGGGCGTTTCAAGCATCCACCACCCTTTCAGTGAAAACGTATTTCTTGACATTGCCTTTCAGTTTTACCCCCTTGCAGCTTCATGTTATGCCTTCTAGTTTTACAGCTTCCCTGTCTTTGGAAGAGGTTTGTTTGTTCATTAATACTCTAAGTATTTAAAGGTCTGTATCATATCTCTCTTGTCCCTCATCTCCTCCAGAGTGTACATATTTAGGTCTTCAAGTCTCTTCTCAAATGTCTTCTATGCAAGCTCCAAATCATTGTGGTCGCCTTTCTCTAAACCGTTTTCAGTCTTTTTATATCCTTTGCGAGATATGGTCGCCAAAACTGAACACAATATTCCAAGTGAGGCCTCACCAGCGACTTGTATGGTGGCATTAGTATCTCTTCCTTTCTTCTGGTAATTCCTCTCTGTATGCAGCCCAGCATCCTTCTGGCTTTTGCCACCACCTTGTCACACTGTTTCGCCATTTTCAGATCCTCAGAAACTCAGAGGTCCTTCTGGTCTGTGCACACCAACCTCTCACCCCCTATTGCATAAAATTCCCTTGGATTTCTGCTTCCCAAGTGCATGAGACTGCACTTCTTCACAAAAAAAACTGCCAAGCATTAGACCATTCTTACAGCTTTTGTAGATCTTTCCTTATGTTATCCACTCCATCAGGGGAGTCCACTCTGTAGCAAATTTTTGTGTCATCTACAAAAACACTCTTCCATTCAGTCCATCAGCAATATCATTTGCAAATACACTGAACAGTTCCAATCCCAGGACCAAACCCTGGGGCATACCGCTTATCACCTTCCTTTCATCTGACTGAGTTCCGTTTACCATCACCTGTCGTCTGTCAGCAACCAATTTCTGATCCAATTCACCACCTTAGGGACCATCCCCAAGCTGTTTAGTTTATTGATAAGCATCCTATGAGGAACAGTATCAAATACTTTGCTGAAATCTAGGTAGATCACATCCATCGCATGCCCTTGATCTAGTTCTCTGGTCACCCAAAGAACTCAATCAGATGTGTTTGGCAAGATCGTCCTTTTGGTAAATCCATGTTGCCTCGGATCATGCAACCTGTTGGTTTTGAGAGAGTCCTTATTCGCTCTTTCAGGAGTGCCTCCATTACTTTTCCCACCACCGAGGTAAGGCTTACTGGCCTGTAGTTTGTCACTTCTTCCCTATTACTACTTTTCTGAAGAGGTACCACATCAGCCCTTCTCCAGTCCTGTGGAACGTCTCCTGTCTCCAAGGATCTATTAAAAACATCCTTTAATGGCCCTGAAAGAACCTCTCTGAGCTCTTTCAGTATCCTGGGATGTATCCCATCCGGTCCCATGGCCTTGTCCACTTTCAGTTTTTCAAGTTGTTCTAACACATCATTTTCTGTGAATGGCGTGGTATCTACTCCATTCCAATTTGTATATTTGTCAATCATAGGTGGTCCTCCTCCAGAACAAAAGTATTTGGTTAACATTTCCGCTTTTTCAATGTCACTTTCCACAAATCCATTCCCGGCAGTTTTGAGTCCTGCAATTTCACCTCTGATTTTCCTCCTCTCCTGAATATACCCGAAAAAAGTTTTGTCGCCACACTTCACATCTTTAGCCATCTTTTCTTCTGCCTTTGATTTTGCTATTCTTATTTCTCTTTTTGTCTCTTTTAGTTTTATCCTGTATTCTTTTCTGTATTCCTCTGTTTGCGAACTTCTGAATATTGTGAAAGCTGTGGTTTTTTGCCTTTATTTTGTGTAGCCACACCTTTTGAGAACCAAATAGGTTTCCTTTTCCTCTTGTTTTTATTTACTTTCCTTACATATGTATCTGTTGCCCCCTTTCTTGCCTCCTTTAGTTTAGCCCACTGCAATTCCACTTCCTTTATCCCCTTCCACCCTGCCAACTCCTCCTTTAGGCACTTGGCCATTTTACTGAAGTCAGTGTTTTTGAAGTCTAGGACTTTAAGCTTGCTGTGATTGGGCTCCACCTTGGCTTTTATCTCAAACCACACCATATAATGATGGCTGCTGCTCACATAGGTACCCACCCGGCTATTCGACATGCTATCTTCGTTGGTGAGTACTAAATCCAGCATCAAGCTTTCCCTGATCAGTTCCATCACTATTTGTCCAGCCACTATTTTTTTACTACTTTCCAGATTTGCAGAAGGAATACTCCAATCCACATCGAGTAGATTAGTCACCCAATATGTTCTCCCTTCATGGCTACTTTTGCAATATCAATAAAGACTGAAAAAGCTAAAAGACTCCTAAGAAGACTCCAATGGGCAGACTAGATGGACCATACTGGTCTTTATCTGCTGTCATTTACTATGTTACTATGAATGAAAATGGAGACAGAAAAAAACCCTCAAACATCCTACATCAATATAAAATCCTGCAGATGGAATACACCAACACAATCAACAAATGAACAAAATGCAAACACCACCACCATACAAATCTCATAATGCATTCAGCTAACAGACCAAGAGAACTATTCAATATCATGAGGACACTCACTGGAGATCCACAACAAACCAGCGCTCCAGAAATACACCCTCAAAGCATAGTGAGCTACCTAAGAAACAAACACATCAAACAGAAGTAGATAATCACAATGACTACAACATACCAACCACAGGATAAAATCCACAAAGAACTATGGGGAACATTCGCTATCCCATCTACCCAACAGATAGAAGACATCATATCCTCGCTTAATACCACCACATCACCCTCGGACCCATGTCCCATCATATGGATAAAGTCAACAAAAGAACAGCTCAAATACTTCATTCACAAAATGGCAACCTTTTCTCTCACTTAAGAATACATGCCAATATCACTCAAACAGACTACCATACAACCCATACTCAGACACGTTCCTCAGCAAACAAGATCCAGCTGCGTACCAACCATTCTCCAGGAACAAGTAGGATGTCAGTCCTCACTTATGGGTGACATCGACACCGACAGAGCCCGCGCAGAGCATTTTCTTAGCTTTCAAAGAAAGCCTTTGAGAATGCCACCATGCATGCGTGGTCCCCTTTCCGCCCAAAGGTGCCATCTTATTCAGTCTTCCTTTTTCTGCAGAGCCCTTCAGATGTGTGTCTTGTCCCCGGAAAATTTTTTTCTATTTTCTGCCTATTTTGGCCTTCGCCAGTCCTCTTCCCGCCTCTCAACACCTCTGCTTCGGCCTTGGTCTCAAGGTTTTTTTCTTTTCCCCTTTTTCTTGTTTTGGATTTTAGCACGCTTCGCACCCTTTTTAACCACTGGCCATGTCAAGGGTCTTCGATCTTGCAGGGGTCCTCTTTGCCCCAATGGCCTCCGGTTTCAAGAAATGCAATAGATGTTCCAAAAACATGTCGCTCACGGACACCCATGACTATTGTCTCAGGTGTCTGGGAGCTGACCACGACCTGGAACTTTGCTCCCTCTGTAAGATGTCCTCCAAGACCACCCAGAGTCATAAGCAGAAACTGGATATCATCTTCCATAAGGCAGCGCTGGTATCCCCGGTAGCCTCCCATTCCTCGGTCCTGCAGCCTTTGGATTCCCCCAAGGCTCTTCCACGGGCCCAGCGGCACTCCGACCAGGGCTTGCCCAAATGTGAGCGGAAGAAGGTCACTAGGACACTGTCAGGGGTGCCAGACAAGCATGAGCGTTCACTGCTTGGTCCCTCAGCCCCCCTTGGCAAACCCTCGAGTCTGAGAGGGAGCGGCCCAATAAGGTACCTCAAACCGATATGGAGGCCTCTGGCGAAGGCGCCCAGTCTCCCGAGGGTTGTCCTGGCGAGGACCCCCTCTCCTCCTTGATCCCCAACTCGGTCACCCCAATGTCTGTGTCGCAGGGCCCCATTACTGAGTGGGAGGCCCGAATGCTGGCCTTGGAACGCAGCATTTCTGCATTCCTCACTGCCCAGCAGGTGCTGGTGCTCGGCCCTGCTGGCATGCAGCTCGAGACTGCAGGGAACTCGACCTTGAGGACTCTCTGGGCTGCCGCAGTGACCCCTGAGGATTCTCGGCGTGGGTCTCGATCTCTGTCCCAATCCTTGGGTGTGAGATCTTCTCAGGTGAGTGCCTCTGGCTCTGGGATAGTCTTGGCCTCAGAGACTCGGCATGGGTCACTGACCGATCTCAAGCTGCCTGATCTTGACTCCTCCACGGACTACTCAGAGTGGGAATCTGAAGGGGAAACTTCCCTGGAGACCTGGTCCCACTGGGAACTCCTTTAGGACCCCTCTCCGCCGACCCAGAGGCGGTGGTCACCTCCTGAGGACACCTCCCTCCTGGAGTTCATCTGGGACATGGCACGAGCCCTAGCGCTTGCCACCAAGTCGGAGGAGGAGCCCCGAGCGGAGGAACTCTATATTCTGCAATATGAGGCTCCTCCAAGAAAGGCCCTCTCAGTTCCGGTTCCTCCAATTCTGAACCGACTCATCCTTCACATGTGGGAGACTCCGGCCTCGGTCCCTATTGTAAGCAAGCGCCTCGATGCTATGTATAGAGCCCAGCGGGGTCCAGGATTCCAGAAAGCCCAGCTGCTTCACACCTCGATGGTGGTCGAATCTTCCATGCAGAAGCTAGAGCCCGAAGACTCATTCTTCAGTCCCCCCAGACAGTCTCATTCCCTCAACTCCCTCAGGCGCAAGGCTTATCAGGGCTCTATGCTGTCATACTGCATCCACGTTTACCAATTATACACTGGGATGTTCCTCCAGGACCTTGCCAGAGAGCTCAGGGGTTTTGCGGCGGGCCTGGACAGAGACCATATCCGGCGTTTCCAGACCCTCTCGAAGTCTGTCAGTGAGTGCTCAAAGTACCTCTCGCAAGCAGTGTATGACGACTTCAAGTCTTCTGCCCGGGTGGTGGCAGCAGGCATCGGAGCCCGCCGGCAAGCTTTGCTTCAGTCCTTAGACCTGGAGCAGTGGGTACAGGAGAAGCTGCTGGATGTTCCCTGCCTTGGGGAACAACTGTTCGGCAAGCTCATGGAGGATAAGGCAGTGGAGATTGAGACTGAGAACGTGACCTGTACTTGCCTCTCCCAGAAAACCACCTCCTTCCCCAGGAAGAAACAGCAGGGCACGAAGCCCTTCTTCCATGGGACGCATTCCTGTATAGGGGCTGCCCATCTTACTACCAGCATTGACCCCCGTCCAGGGCGGTCAAGGCAAACCCATGGCCCACAGTTCTCGCAAGCCTAAGGGCCCTAAGACTCAACCCCCCAGTACTGGCTCAGCTGTCTTTGGGGTTTTGATGCCATAAGCATAACCTCTTGTCCACTGTCAGGGCGTCAAGCTGTCGGGGGGCGCCTGGTCCACTTCTCTCACAGGTGGGAATCCATCTCCACTGATGCCTGGGTCCTCTAGGTCATTCAGGAGGGTTATCTCCTCCATTTGGACCAGATCCCTCCCCCATACTTTCCTGGGGAGACAAATCAGCTTCCCCAGCACCAGGCGCTCCCGAGTCAGGAGCTCGCAGGTCTCCTCAAAGACGGGATAGTAGAACCCATCCCATGTATTGCAATATCTCGCGTTCTTCCATTCTGGGCTGTGGCTCCGAAGCAGCAGGAATGGAGAGATCCACCGTCATGTCCTTGATAAACTCCTGGAAGGACATATATTCTGGTGGGGATTTCCTTCTGGCACTGGCTTGTGGCGGTGAAGGTTCAGATTTGACATTTCTGAGGCTGTCAGAGTCCAGGGATTTGTGGTTGGAGTCGGAGGATTCGGAGTCAAATCCTGGAGAGTATCGCCGGTATCTGGAGTAATGACGCCAGTCGATGTCTTCTGTTTCTGCATGGTGCATGGAAGAGGACGGATCCGCCGGAGGCAACGGTGCGTGCATTGACACCGATGGGGAACCTGGCATTGATGGAGGTATTGGTACAGAGGAAGATATCTGTACCAAGGAAGGTCTGGGCATCAGAGAAGGCATCGGCGAGGACACTGGCTTCCGTAGAATCAACACTGGGGTTGATGGTAGCATCGATATTGAGCCGGCTTGTGTTCCTGATTAGCAGTGCTGATGTAGGCTGTACGGATATCGGGGCCGATGATGGTAGGTGCACTGAGGCTGCTAGTAGGGCTGCAAGGGTGTGTTCCAGAGTTAGCTTGTGTTGATGCAATGATGTGCTTGGTCATCGGATGGAGCGGGGTCAGCTGCCACCGGATCTGGGTCTGGTGTCAGCGGTTCCATGGAGGTGGGTGCTCTGGGTACTTCTCGACTCCCCACTGGGGCTTTGGAGGAGTCCTCCCACCGGGAATGCCTTGACCGATTACTGGAATCAGATGATGTCCGAGATGATTCCCGGTGAGTGCGGGAACGCTCCCGGGATCTGTCCCTCGATGTCTTGGGCTTACCCGAGTGGTCCTTCAGTTTATTTCCCTTCCCTGTTCCTTTTGAGTCTGAGGGCTCTCGGGGCAGCGATTTCTCCTTGGGAGTACGGGAAGGAGAGGACTCCTTCTCACCTTGTCTGGAGTCTTTTGAATGCTTAGAGCCAGCGGAAGCCCTCGATGAGGTGGAGGCCAGGGAGAGGGTGTCTGCTGGGAAGAACTCTTCAAACTTCTTGGCTTGATTCCAAGGCCTCGTTTAGTCATTTGCTTAGAGTGCACAGTCTGGTACATGAGCGGGGCTGAGGCACTTGAGGCACCAGCCATGTTTGTCGGTTATCAATATTATGCTGGAGCACTTTGTTCATTTTTTAAAACCACTGGCTGGTTTTTCCAAGGTGCCTCAGAGGATAGGCCTGGTGAAAGCTTTTTAAATTTTTTTTTTTTATTTTATAAAGATAGAAGTAAAAATGAAAATTAGAAGAGTGGTAATAAGAAAAAGGTATTGATGCTACGGGTGAAGGCAGCAGTTCTTCAGTGGGTACAGGGGTGATCCTGTCAGCTCTGTGGGTAAAAAAGAGAACTGAGGAGAGTCAGTTAGAAAAGCGGGAAGGCAGCAGCACAGGCACAGTGGACTGCTCCCAAAGGCTTTCCTATAGGTAGCTGGGGAGCTTCCCGCGCGGGCTCCGTCAGTACCCGATGTTACCCATACGTGAGGACTACATTCCTGCTTGTTCCTGTATATACAGGATTTATCCCTTATATTCATGGACATTTCTTATGCCTTTGATACTATCTCCCACAGCATCATGCTGAGGCATCTCCAAGATATTGGCCTACATAACGCCACACTGGCATGGTTTCATTCCTACCTCAGCAACCGGCAACAGCAGGTCAAATGCGGAACGAACAGATTAACACCTTTCCCCGTACATCAAGGAGTACCATGAGGCTCATCAATCACTCTCTTTACTTTTATTTAACATCTACATACAGCCCATATGTGAAATCATCAAGAAACACAAAATTCACTACAGATTATACGCCGATGACATCATGGTATACGAATCACACAAAATAAACAAGCCTGACCTCTCAACCATAATACGTGTGGAATTCATGATCACTTGGCTCAACAACAACTTACCTATAAACTACAAAAAGACAGACACTTTGTCTACAAGGCATACCTCATTCGTCCCACCATAATCAATCAACATATGGCAAAGGCTCATAACAGTAATTTAAAAAAAAAAAAAAAAAAAAAAAGAAATCAAATACCTAGGAATCATCTTGGACCAATACCTCACCATGCAACCTTGCATAATGAGAAACACCGCAAACGACTACCATAAAATAAGTGATCAGGAGGCTAAAACCAATCCTGGACCAATATCACTTTGGTACCATTTGCCAGGCAGTAATCACCCCAACACTTGAATATTGCAACTCACTCTACCAGGGTCTCCCAAAACAAACCACTATGCCACTCCAAAAAGCACAAAATACAGTAGCACGAATCATCACAGGAACACCCAAACAAGAGCACAATGCCCCTAAACTCAACCAGTTACAATGGCTCCCAATATACTCCCGCATCAGATTCAAGACAACCTTAAACATCTTCAAAATCATCCACCAAATAATCAGCCAACATCCTGCAAGACCTCATAAGAGACACAAGCACCCGACCCAGGAGAAACAACAAGCAGCATATGATGATCACACCTCACGATTACCAAAAGACCAAACAATCCACATCCGGAAGAGCGCTTTCGCTCTATGCCCCATCAATATGGAACTCTCTTCCAGATGATATGCGAGTGACAACAGACATCAAAATCTTCAGGAAGAAGTTGAAAGCTTTATTCTACACAAGCCACTTGGGACAAATCACAAACTTCCACCTAGTGACCCTCGGCTATGGACCAACAACTTCTCTTAAATGCCACGGACTGAATTGTACATAGTTTTTCAGATATTCATGACATTGTACATAGGTTAACCTGTTACTCGTCTACCCCTCCCCCTTCCCCTGTTAAGCATTCGTTATACACTGATTAAACTTTCTATGCATGCTGTTGAGTTATAATGTAAACCGCCTTGATTGAAGGATAAAGCGGTATAAAAAATGATTAAATCAATTCGCTATGCATTTCTTCGGTTTGAGTTGGAGGCCTGTAGACTACATCAATATGGATGACAGTGTCATCTCCTTTTTCCAACACAATCCACAGCGCTTCTTCTTTTACGCATGTCCCCTGGATTTCAGCAGCTTTAATGTTACTTTTGACATTTAGGGCGGCGGCTACTCTTTTTCTATCCTCTTTCTCTTCTAAATAGATTATAGCCAGCTATGGCTATATCCCATTTATGAGACTCGTTAAACCATGTTTCTGTAATGGCCACAATGTCCAACTCCATTTCCACCATTAAGGCTTCCCTGATCAGGAACTTTGTTGGCTAGGCTTCGAGCATTTGTGCTCATTGCTTTTCAGAATTTGTTGACTGGCTTGCCTGTATTTTGCATGGATTTTGTCTTACACGCCTCTTCCTAACTTGGCATTGATGTGTGGGTTAATACTGCGGATGCTTCCAATGTTATGTTTTTGCTGGGAGTGACATCCTGAACTTGTTTTCCATCCATCACCCCCCTTTCTCTAGTTTAAATGCCTGTCCACATAATGCCTGAATTTTTCACTTAGGATCCTTTTCCCTGCAAAAGAGAGATGTAGTCTATCAACACAGTATAGCCTCTTGTTGTTCCATCTATTTCCTCAGTCGCCTATATACCTAAATCCTTGTTTGGGACCATGTATTAAAGTTGATTATGCAATGCAGCCTTTCTACCCCTACCAAGAACAGGTAGAACTTCTGAGAATGCTATAGTGTTATCAATGGGTTTCAGTTTCTCTCCCAGAATCTGGAAGTCCCTTTGAACTGTAGAGGCACTGTTTCTAGCCAGGACATTTGTACCCAAGTGGATGATGGTATAAATTTTGGAGTGCTCACTTTCTGCATTAGCTATGCCAGCAATTTGCTTTGTATTCCTGCTGGCTGAAGAGCCTGGGAGGCATTTAACCATCTTCTCTCCTTTGAACTGTGTTCCCAAGTTGGTGCCTCTGATGATGGAATTTCCAAGTAATAGTAGTTTCCTCTTTTGTGACAGTTTCTTCATATTTAGGGCATTATCAGTAGATTGGGCATTGACCTCCTCATTTAAGGGCACCTCAGTTTCCACTAATTGGGCACTCAAATTCCCCAAGGCAGAGAAGGCGTTTTGCAGGGATATCTCGTGATGGCAAGTGTGTCTCCGTGTAACAGGTCGCAACCTACCAGAGCTCACTGTGATCCATTTGTTCCTGGGCTGCTTGATTTTTTGTGGGAGTGGTGGTGGATTTTTTTCAATTTGTACCCTAGAAGGAAGTGTGTTTGCAGCTAATTCCCTTAATAGAATAAATTCTTTATGCATGACAGATAACTTGAACATATAGGACAAGCTCTTAGGCTCCAAATGATTCTTCTTAGAATGAAGGCACCACAACTATTGCATTGAATACACGACATGTTGATTAAGATGGTTAAAAAGCAGTTCTAGGACAAGGAGAAAAGGTGGGTGTTACACCTAATTGGAGGACAGATGCCACTCTATATGATGACTATATAGGCAATGCAACCCTGGGGTGGGTGGGAATTTAAGTGTCCCTGGCCAGTAGACCACCTATGAACTGAGGGCACACTCAGATCTAAGAGAATATAAACAGGTAATAAATAGGCAAGGGAAATGTATTTCAAAACCAGCCAAAATAGTAAATTTAGAAACTTAGCTTTGGAGCTGTACTGGATCAGAACTCTGGAATTCACCTTCAGGCAGTCTACCTTCCAGGAGCAGAGAATCACTTAGCCGACAGGCTAAGTCGGATCCTCCATCCACACAAGTGGATGCTGGAACCTCAAGTAACCCATTTGTTCCACCTCTATGGAATGCCACTATTCAACCTCTTTGCGTCTCTCCTCAATGCCTAGCTACTTTGCTTCTGTTCGAGGATTCCTTCTCCTCACAGGGAGTAGTCTGATACATTCCTCATCCATTGGGGTCAGGATCTCCTTTATGCTTTCTTTATCTTTATCTTTATTTATCGCTTGATATACCACCCAAGCATATGTGTCAGGGCGGTGTACAATATAAACAATATAAGTAGGAAAAGGAAAAGAACGCCATTAATTCAGACAGGACAGGAAGAAGCAGCAAAGGACAGATGAGCGAGAAGGAGAGAGGTCCAGAAGGTACTGGTGGAGAAAATGGTTCTAAGGGTCTGGGAGGTCAAAGGCCTGCTGAAAAAGATGGGTTTTGAGTAAGCGTTTGAAACGTTGGAAGGACAATTCAGTGCGGAGTGTGGATGGGAGAGAGTTCCAAAGGGCAGGGGCCAGGAAGAAAAAAGCGGAGTGATGTGTAGTTTCCAGGTGAGCTGCGGATGGGGCGGGGAGGTAGAGGCGATAGCCATGTGCTGAGCGAAGTGGATGGGGAGAAGGTGGTAGACGGATGGAATCAGCTAGGGGAGTCAGTGTGCAATGCTTTATGAGTAAGTATGAGGAGCTCGTAATGAAAGCGGAAATTGAGCGGAGCCAGTGTAATTGAAAGAGCAAGGGAGTGACATGATCGCGAGGGGAGGAATAGGTGAGCAGACGTATTTTGAACCAGTTGGAGACGCCGAAGCTGAAATTGAGGAAGGCCTGCTAAAACTGTGTTGCAGTAATCCAGCCTTGAGAGAACTAGGGAGACAACTAAGGAGGTGAGAGAGGAGGAAGGGAGGAAAGAGTGGACAGCTCGGATTTGACGCAGAAAAAAGAAGGACTGACGGACGAGTGAAGAAATGTGGTGATGAAACGAGAGAGAGGAATCGAGTGACTCCAAGGTAATGGAGGGAAGAGACTAAGGGAATAGGAGTAGAGAGAAAGAGAGGAGAGCAGGAAGGTGGTGATGTGTTAAAGGAAAGCCAAAGTGTGGCAGATTTGGAGGGATTCACGTGGAGAAAGTTATCACTGATCCATGAAGCGACACGGGTGAGACAAAGATTGAGGGCAGAGAGGTCTGGTGAGAGGGAACTGGTGTGGTGAACAAGAAGAATGTCATCGGCATAGAAGTAACCAGAAATCCCTGACTGTTGCACAACAAGTGCTAACGGGGCGAGAAAAATGTTAAAAAGAAGAGGAGCGAGAACTGACCCTGGGGAACTCCGCACAGAAGGGGTAGGGGAGAGGAAGTGGTTGAGCTGGTTTTTACTGAAAAAGTGTGGGAGGAGAGAAAAGACAAACCAGGCAAGGACAGACCCACAGATCCCAAGGTCAGCCAGCTGAGTTAAGAGGGAACGATGATCTACGATATCAAAGGCAGAGGAAAGATCTAAAGTCACCGCAAGGGAGAGATCACCTCGATCGTGGGCTTGATGGACTTCACTTAGAAGGGAGGTAAGAATAGTTTCAGTGCTGTGACCCGTACGAAACCCAGATTGGCGTGGGTGAAGAGAGAGTAGAATCCAGATGAGCAGAGAGCTGAGCAAACACCAGTTTTTCCAGGGATTTAGACAGGAAAGGAAGATTTGATACAGGACGCCAGCTTGCTGGGGCGGAAGGATCCAGAGAAGGGTTTTTTAGGAGCGGACGGATAAGGGCATGTTTCCAGGCTGTGGGAAAGATACCAGAGGAAAGGCTGTTATTAAAAATATGAAATACGTAGGGAAACACTGCAAGAGAGGTGTCTGACAACCAAGAGGAAGGTATGGGGTCAAGAGGACAGGTGGTTTTGTGAGAAGTAGCAATGACAGTGGAAAGTTCCACTGAAGTGATGGGACGAAACACACTCCAAGTATGAGGAAAAGTATTGCCAGGAGAGGGGGGAGGGAGGGAAGAGTAGACAAAGGAGAGTGAGGTAGAGGAGATAGCGGCGGGGGACAAGATGGAAAGGTAGCACGAAGAGATGCAATTTTCCCTGAGAAGAAAGAAGCAAGGGAATCAGAGTCAAGTGCATTGGGGGGAGATGCGGAAGATGCAGCAGAGGCGGATAATGCAGTGACGGAACGGAGGACCCTGAATAGTGGTTGTGATGAATTGGAGGCGGCGGAGATACGGTCAAAGTAGTATGAACATTTAGCCTTGGTGATCATTTCACGGTATAAAGCTTGGGCAGCATGGAAAGCAGTGAGGGAGCAAGAGGTAGGATGTTTACGCCATGCTCGCTCTGCACGACGGAGATGTGTCCGTTGAAGGTAAAGACCAGGGTGAAACCATGGATGGTGGGACTGAGGACGAGATGGGGGGAGGGTGAGAAGGGGGGGCCAACTGATCCAATGTGGTGGTGAGAGTGGAAGTCCAAAGATCAATTTGTTCGTCCACAGAAAGCGAAAAGAAGGTGGGAGAAAAGAGGGAATCTACGGAGCGAAATTGTTGGCGAATCAGAGGAGTAATGTGGCGTTTGAGCCTAGGAGGGGGTAGATAAGGACGGGATGTTGGTACATGAGGGGATGGGGGTGTAATAGAGAAGAAAAGGCAGAAGTGATCAGACCAAGGTAAAGAGAGTGTGGAAATGCAGACTGGCGAGACTGTAGAGGCTTCAGGGGCAAAGATCAGATCTAAAGTGTGCCCAGCAGAATGCGTAGGGCATGAAACGTGCTGTATAAAGGAAAGGTCATCTAATAAGGATAACAGAGCCCGGTCCTTTTGTCGGCAGGGGGATTCATAATGGATGTTGAAATCACCAAGGATGACAAGGTGTGGGGACAGAAAAGAGGCCTCAGAGAGCGAATTTAAGAGAGTTTCCCAAAGGTCTGTGCGCATAGATGGGGGGGCATAGATAAGGAGGAAAGATGTAGAGGGTGGAGGACCATAATGGACGAGGAGAGCCTCGGGGTAGGATGGAGGGGAGATGGCAGAAGTAAAGCAGAGAAAAGACCGATAAATGACCGCCACACCTCCACCACTGCGATTGCAGCGGGGCTGGTGAAAAGCAGAGTAGCCAGGTGGAAGGCAGCGATGAAGGACGGCAAACTCGCCCTCCTGGAGCCATGTCTCCGTGAGGAAGAGGGCATCTAAAGTATTTTGTGTGAGTAGATCATGTATTAAGTTGGTTTTGTTCCGAAGAGAACGACAGTTTAAAAGGGCAAGCGAGAGGGAGAGCAGGGGAACAGCTAGAGGCGAGATGGTAGGGGAGCTGTGATTCGATTGCACAGTGCGGCAGTCCACAAGATGTTCAATGTGACGATAAGGAACTCCGGAGAGTGAATTACAAAATGTAGGGGGGCAATACCCCCAGTGAACAGGGATAGAGGTCATGGAAGCGGTAATAGTGTAAAGGCCACTAATAAGGAGGAGGAAAAAGGAGAGAGCCCTATAAGTGGGAACAAGAGAAGAGGGGGGGAGAGACCCATGCAGGGAGAAAGCTAAATAAGTACCTTGAAACCAGAGTGCTGGGTATTAGTGGCGGAGGGGGGTGAGCGGGACCGAGGTTGTCGTCCCAAGGAGCATGACCTGCTCCTTGTGCACGCTCCTTGTGGCGGCGCGAGACGCCGCAGGCAGTGTCTTTAACTGAGGAGCTACCTGGTGCGCAATCGCGTTGCACGCGATTGCGTCACTTCCGGAGGCAGAGCTGTGTTTGTCAGGCAGCGTGCTAGAAGACAAGGAAATAAGGCAAATAAATCACAACAAAGGGAAATAAATACAAACAGCAGGTAGGTAGAAAATCAATGAACATAGACAAATCAAATCAAAAAAACAAGGGCACAGAAAGCAGCTTACAGACAATTACGGCAAGTACAGCAAGTCAGGAAGGAGAGTATCTGGACGCTGCAGGCAGCGTCTTTAACTGAGGAGCTACCGGGTGTGCAATCCTTTCCCTCCCCTTCCGCTAATAGCAAAAACACTATTCAAACTCCAGGCCGACCAGGGACGAATGAATCTCCAGGAACAAGCAGGAATGAGTCTTCACATATGGGTATCGTCGGAGCCTGCGCGGGAACGCTCCCCAGCATCCAGTAAGAAAGCTTTTGGGAGCATCCCACAGCGCCTG
Source organism: Ichthyophis bannanicus (assembly GCA_033557465.1). Taxonomy (NCBI): domain Eukaryota; kingdom Metazoa; phylum Chordata; class Amphibia; order Gymnophiona; family Ichthyophiidae; genus Ichthyophis; species Ichthyophis bannanicus. Next base: position 1,241,480,151 of record CM066032.1, read on the forward strand.
CGCGCTGCCTTCCCGCATTTCCCAACCGCCTCTCTCCAGTTCTTCTTTTCCGCGGAGCCAGCAGGTCGTGTTCCTGTCACCGCAGAAGAAGTTCTTTATTTTTTTTTTCTTTATTTTTCTGTGTCGCGTCTGCCTTCGACGTCGGACCGGTACCGCAGGTCTTTTTCTTTTCTTTCTTCTTTAAAAAAAAAACCAAAAAAACCCCCTTTTCTTTCAACTGTGCATTTTCAGTTTGGGCCTTAGGCCTGAATTTTTTCTCCTCATGGAGAAGCCCGCTTCGGTTCAAAAAGTGCACAAAATGTGGCGGTACTTTTTCTGTCACCGACACCCATGATTGGTGTCTAAAATGTTTGGGTCCTGACCATTCCATCACGGATTGTGTGTCCTGCACCATGATGTCTAAAAGAGGTCGGCAGAACCGAGCAGCCAAGCTCAGTACCCTGTTTCCCTCTGATGCAGCCTTGTTGGCATCGACGTCTTCCAGGGCTTCTTCTTCCTCCCATGGATCTCAGGTAACCAAACATAAATCTAGCAGGTCCTCGAAGGGCAAATCTCCCTCTAAGCATCGAGATGCCTCCGGGCTTGTCCTCGAGGATTCCGCTCCGGCAAAATTACCCTGGTGGGAAGTTCCGGCTTCCAAAGCATTGTCTATGGGGTCACAGGTTGACATCGATGGCTCGGCCTCGACCGATCACCTGTTGCTGTGTTCTGGGGTACCGGTGGCCTCCACTGGTACCAACATCCAGACTTTGGTGGCGTCGATGGATCAGAAAATTCTGTCCATGCAGCGCACCATTATGGCGTTTATGCAGGCTTCGATGCCTCCGGTACCGCAACAATCTCTGTTGCCGGTACCGATTGCATCGACATCGGCTTCGGTGTCGACTGCAACGGTACCCTGTCCTATGATGCCCATCGGTACCGAACCGGTACCGCTTACTCCCGATGTCGATACCACTTGGTATGCGTATCGGGCTTTACAGGAGCATCCAGACAGGCGATACTTCGAGTCCTCCGAAGACTCTGATGAGTCGGAGGCTTCTGTCGAGGCACCAGTACTTCTTCCTCAGGAGTCTGCTTCTCCAAAACGAAGAATGTCTCCTCCAGAGGACTTGTCTTTTCAAGACTTCATTAGAGAAGTAGCTAGAGGCCTCTCCAGCACAGTGGCCTCTGAGTCAGAGCCTAGAGCCAAGCAATTAGATATTTTGCAATATCCTAAGGCTCCTAAGGAAGCAGCTACCTTACCTATTCATGAGATTCTCTATGATCTCATGTTGGGCATGTGGGAGACTCCTCTCACCACCTCGTCTCATTCTCGTAGGTTAGACACCATGTAACATGTCCCTCCCTGTCCTGGCTTTCATAAGACTCAGCTTCCTCACCACTCTATTGTGGTTGAGTCTGCCATGAAGAGAATAAAGAGTGCAAAGAGACACTCATCTAATCCTCCAGGACGTGAATGTAGGACTCTAGATGCTTTTGGCCGAAGGATTTTCCAGGCCAATATGCTTGCTGCCAGAATCAACTCCTATAGTCTCTATATGAGGATGTTTCTAAAAGAAGTCACAGATCATCTGCAGACTTTAGCTCCTTTTATTTCAGAAGATAAAAGGCAGGAATTTCTCACTTGGCTCAAACATGCCCAAGATGTTTCCAAATTCTCCAACCGTGCAGCCTTTGACTCTTTTGAGTGTGTAAGCAGAGCCTCGGCTATTGCCATAGGTGCACGCAGAATTGCTTGGTTACAAGCCTCTGATTTGGAACTCTGGGTCCAAAATGAGTTGGGAAACCTTCCTTGTACAGGTGAAAACCTGTTTGGCAGGGATTGGCAAGCAAAGGCCACTCAGATGGATGCTGAGAACTCTGCTTTGGATCGACTTTCAAAGTCTACCTCTGCCCCTGTTAAGAAAAGATTGTTCAAAAAGACATCTTTTTATAAAAAGGGAAGATATTATCCTGCTCATGGGCAGACATCTTCTGCAGGTCGTTTTGCTGCAAAGCGTCAGCAACCACCTAAACAGGCCAAGTCAAAGGCTGCCCGGCCTACCACAGCCTAGCAGCCTCAACCTCCTTAGGGCCTTTGCCTTGCAACTAGAGAACTCGGCCTTTCTAGCTCTGGAAAAACCAGAGCCCCTCATCATTCCAGGAAGGTTGACTTACTTTGCTCCCAGATGGGAGCAAATCACAGCAGAGCAATGGATCCTCTCCATCATAAAGGAAGGGTACAAGCTTCATTTCTTAAGCCTTCCTCCTCATACCATGGTGAAACAGTTCAATTCTCCAACATCTCTCCTCAACCTTCTATGTCAGGAGATTGCTACCCTTCTTGCCCAAGGGGCAATAGAAGAAGTACCTCCTCTTCAACAGGGCTTAGGGTTCTTCTCCCCTTATTTTCTTATCCCAAAGAAAACAGGGGGCTACAGACCCATATTAGATCTCAGAGAATTGAACAAGTTTCTATTCAAGGAGAAATTCAAAATGATTTCTCTAGGGGCTCTGCTTCCATACCTTCAGAGTCAGGACTGGCTTTGTTCTCTAGATCTCAAGGATGCGTACACTCATGTCCTCATCCATCCAACACACAGAAGGTTCCTTCGGTTCCTTTTTCAAGGAAAGCATTACCAATATAGGGTGCTTACTTTCGGTCTGGCCTCTGCACCAAGGGTGTTCACGAAATGTATGGCAGTAGTAGCTGCATTTCTCCGCACTCTAGGAATATTCGTATTCCCATATCTGGACGACTGGCTCATTCGAGCCCCATCCCAGTCAGAGGCCCAGACTTGTCTAACCTGCACAATGCGTATCCTTCAATATTTGGGACTAGTAATAAACATCCCAAAATCCAATCTCACCCCTACTCAGTCTCTGGAGTTCATAGGGGCCTTGCTGGATAACACAACTGCAAGGGCCTATCTTCCTCAGGCCCGTTGCCTACGTCTGGTGCAGTTAGCCTCCCAGATTCAGTTAAAGTCCCAATTAACTGCTTGAGAGATGTTACAACTATTAGGCCACATGGCATCCACCGTGCATGTGGTTCCATATGCTCGCCTTCACATGAGGGCAGCTCAATGGACTTTGTCCACCCAATGGACTCAGGCATCAGGTTGCCTTGTCAGACAAAATAGCAAACTCCAGTCGCCTTTTTTGGTCTCTCCAGTGATGGAAGTCCTCTCAAAACCTGTTGCTGGGGTCCCCTTTTCAGCAACCGCTACCCCAAGCAACTCTCACAACAGATGCTTCTCCAAAGGGTTGGGGAGCTCATCTGCAAGATCTCTCCACCCAGGGCATCTGGTCTCCACAGGAGACTTCTCTGCATATCAATCTATTGGAACTCAGAGCAATATTCTTAGCTCTCAGAGTGTTCCATACCCTGCTCAGCTACAGGACAGTCCTCATCCATACGGACAACCAAGTAGCCATGTTCTATGTGAACAAGCAAGGCGGGATTGGCTCTCTGTCGCTTTGCGACGAAGCTTTGCAACTGTGGGCCTTCACCAGACAGCATCACATCCATCTTCTGGCAGTATATCAAAACTCTTGGGCGGACAGACTCAGTCGCATTCTGCTTCCACACGAGTGGTCCCTCCACAGGGACCAAGTAGCCAGGATTTTTTGAATTTGGGGAACCCCGGACATAGACCTCTTTGCAAGTCCGTGGAATGCCAAACTTCCCCGGTTCTGTTCCAGAATTCTGTGTCAGGGAGTTCAGGCCAAGGATGCCTTCCTCCTTCACTGGTGTCAAGACTTCTTTTATGCCTTTCCACCAATTCCCCTAATTCCCAAAACACTATTCAAGCTTCAGAGAGATTGAGGGACCATGATCCTCATAGTACCACATTGGCCACGCCAAGTGTGGTACCCTCTACTTCTGCATCTCTCTCAAGCTCCCTCCCTGGACTTGGGCTCTGCACCAGACCTTCTATCCCAGGAAGAAGGAACGTTGTGGCACCCAAACCCCCAGTCTCTCCATCTCAGGGCTTGGTTGCTGAGGGCCTAGACCTTCAAGATTTTCATCTCTCCCAGCAGGTCAGAGATGTTATTCATGCCTCTAGAAAGCCTTCTACTAGACGTTCCTATGCTTTCAAATGGAAAAGATTTACCATTTGGTGTTCAGAGAAGGGTCTAAACCCTCTTGCAATACCTCTGAATTCTCTACTAGAGTATCTCCTGCATCTATCCCATGCAGGTCTGAAAACAAATTCAGTAAGAGTCCATTTGAGTGCTATTGCAGCGTCCCTCAAACCTCTCAATGGGACAACCTATTTCCTCTCATCTTCTTATAGCAAGATTCATGAGAGGTCTTCTTTTAACTAAACCTCCCATTAGACCACCTCCAGTGGCATGGGACTTAAACCTGGTTCTTGGCCAGCTTATAAAGCCACCCTTTGAACCTTTAGCCACCACCTCTAGTTCTACCTGTTCTTGGTAAGGGGACAAAAAGGCTGCATCGCATTAACAACTTTAATACATGGCTCCAGACCTGGTGCAAACAAGAAGGATTCAGATTTATTGGCAACTGGGGCAACAGATGGACCAACAAGAGACTATACTGTGCTGATGGACTACATCTCTCTGTCGCAGGGAAAAAAAACCTAAGTGAAAAATTCAGGCAGTATGTGGATATGCATTTAAACTAGGAAAAGGGGGTGACGGATGTGGAAGGTCAACATCTTCATGCCACCCCCTGCAAAAGCAGAACATCATCAGAAACAGCCACACTCTTAAATCACACATCAAAAACAAGTGGGAAGAAGTGGGCAGAATAAAATCAATGCAAAATACACACAAGCCAAGTAAATGCTGGAAAGCAATGAGCACAAATGCTCGAAGCTTAGCCAAAAAAATTCCAGACCTGGAAGCCCTAATGGTGGAAACGGATTTGGACATCGTGGCCGTTATGGAAACATGGTTTAATGAATCGCATGATTGGAATATAGCCATAGCTGGCTATAATCTATTCAGAAGAGACAGAGAAAATGGAAAAGGAGGAGGAGTAGCCTTGTATGTCAAAAGCAGTATTAAAGCTACTGAAATGCAGGGAACATGGGGAAAAGAAGAAGCGCTCTGGATTGCGTTGGAAAGAGGAGATGGCACTGTCATCCATATTGCTGTAATCTACAGACCTCCGACTCAAATTGAAGAGAGAGATAACGAATTGATTATAGATATTGCCAATATAGCAACAAAGGGGGAAGCGATCATATTAGGTGACTTTAATCTACCTGATGTGGATTGGATTACTCCTTCTGCACATCTGGAAAGAAGCAAAAAAATTGTGGATGCTCTCCAAGATGCATTACTTAGACAACTGGTGATGGAACCAACCAGGGAAAGCTCAACGCTGGATGTAGTGCTTACCAACAGTGATAACGTGTCGAATGTCTGCGTGAGTGCCCCTGTGAGCAACAGCGACCATCACACGGTGTGGTTTGAGATAAAAGCCATGGTACAGACTAATCATAGCAAGCTCAAAGTCCTAAACTTCAAAAACACTGACTTCAATAAAATGGCCGAGTACTTAAAGGAGGAGATGACGGGGTGGAAAGAGATAAGGGAAGTGGAATTGCAATGGACCAAACTAAAGGCGGCAATAAAAGGGGCAACAGATAAATATGTAAGAAAAATAAATAAAAACAAGAGGAGAAGGAAACCTATTTGGTTTTCCAAAGAGGTGGCTGCGCAAATAAAGGCAAAAAACACAGCTTTCGCAAAATTCAAAAGCTTGCAAACAGAAGAACACAGAAATGAATACAGGATCCAACTCAGAGTCTAAAAGAGTAATAAGGATAGCAAAATCAAAGGCAGAAGAAAAGATGGCTAAAGATGTTAAGGGTGGCAACAAAACTTTCTTCAGGTATATTCAGGAAAGGAAGAAGATCAGAGTTGGAATTGCAGGACTCAGAAGTGCTGGGAAAGGACTCGTGGAAAGTGACACTGAAAAAGCGAAATTGCTAAACAAATACTTCTGCTCTGTTTTTACTAAAGAAGATCCTGGAGATGGACCAGCTGTGACTCCCAAATATAAAAATAGGACTGAAGTAGATACAACACCATTCACAGAAGATGAGGTGTTAGAACAACTTGCTAAACTGAAAGTGGACAAAGCCATGGGACCGGATGGGATACATCCCAGGATACTGAAAGAGCTCAGAGAGGTTCTTGCAGGACCATTAAAGGATGTCTTCAACAGATCCTTGGAAACAGGAGTGGTTCCTCAGGACTGGAGAATGGCTAATGTTGTACCTCTACACAAAAGTGGTGACAGGGAAGAAGTGTCAAATTACAGGCCCGTGAGCCTTACCTCGGTGGCAGGAAAAGTAATGGAGGCACTCCTGAAAGAGCGAATAGTGAACTTTCTCAAAACCAACAGGTTGCAAGATCCAAGGCAACATGGTTTTACCGAAGGACGGTCTTGCCAAACAAATCTGATTGAGTTCTTTGATTGGGTGACCAAGGAACTAGATCTGGGGCATGCAATGGATGTCATCTATCTGGATTTCAGCAAGGCCTTTGATACTGTTCCTCATAGGAGGCTTGTCAATAACTCAGTAGCTTGGGGATGGGTCCCAAGATAGTAAACTGGATTAGAAATTGGTTGACTGACAGACAACAGAGGGTGATGGTACATGGAGCTCACTCGGATGAGAGGAAGGTGATTAGCGGGGTGCCTCAGGGGTCGGTCCTGGGCCCGGCACTGTTCAATATATTTGTGAGTGATATTGCTGAAGGACTGAATGGAAAAGTCTGTCTTTTTGCAGATGACACAAAAATTTGCAACAGAGTGGACTCCCCGAGGGAGTGGATAACATGAGGAAAGATCTACAAAAGCTGGAAGACTGGTCTAATGCTTGGCAACTACGATTTAATGTGAAAAAGTGCAGTGTCATGCACTTGGGTAGCAGAAATCCTAGGGAAAAGTACACAATAGGGGGTGAGAGGTTGGTATGCACGGTTCAGGAGAAAGACCTTGGTGTGATTATCTCTGATGATCTCAAGGTGGCAAAACAGTGCGACAAGGCGGTGGCAAAAGCCAGGAGGATGTTGGGCTGCATACAAAGAGGGATTACCAGCAGAAAGGAAGAGGTACTTATGCCACTGTACAAGTCACTGGTAAGGCCTCACTTGGAATACTGTGTTCAGTTTTGGAGGCCATATCTTGCAAAAGATGTAAAAAGACTGGAAACTGTTCAGAGAAAGGCGACCAAAATGATTTGGAGCCTGCGTCAGAAGCCTTATGAGAAGAAACTTGAAGACCTAAATATGTACACTTTGGAGGAGAGGAGGGACAGGGGGAGATATAATTCAGACCTTTAAATACTTAAAGAGAAATGATGAACAAACAAACCTCTTCCAAAGACGGGGAAGCTGTAAAACTAGAGGGCATAACATGAAGCTGCAAGGTGGTAAATTGAAAGGCAATGTCATGAAATATTTCTTCACTGAAAGGGTGGTGGATGCTTGGAATGCCCTCCCGATGGAAGTGGTGAGGGCAAACACGGTGATGGAATTCAAAACGGCATGGGACAAACACAGTGGATCCCTTTACAGCAACAGGATAAAAGCAAAATAAACGGTACCATCTAACTTCTGAACTATCTAGCGTCTGAACAAATAAGGGTGTCCTACATGGAGTGGTGGGTTCACCCCTAAACAGAAACAAAAACATGGGGAGGGGTGGCCTGCACAGAGCAACAGGTGCACCTACTCTTGCCATCTTGCTAGGCAGACTAGATGGACCATGCTGGTCTTTATCTACCGTCACTTACTATGTTACTATGTTACCTCCTTGAAATTTCTTTCTTGGAAGGTTATTTTTCTCATTGCAGTCACCTCAGCACGCCGCATCAGTGAATTGCAGGCTTTGGTGGCTAATCCACCTTATACAAGGTTCCATCATGATAAGGTAGTCCTTAAGACCAATCCACACTATATGCCTAAAGTGGTCTCGCCTTTTCATCTGAACCAAGAGGTATATTTACCTGTCTTTTTTCCAGGACCTCATGCATCAAGTGCAGAGAGGAATCTTCATACCTTGGATTGCAAGAAAGCTCTTGCTTTTTACTTACAAAGAACACAGCAACATAGAAAGTCTTCTCAACTCTTTGTTGCTTTTGATCCTTCTCATTTAGGACTTCCAGTCTCTAAGAGAACACTGTCCAACTGGATTGCTCAGTGTATTTCTTTCGCCTACCAGAGTAGAAACCTCCCTCTGGAGGGCCATGTCAAAGCTCACAATGTGAGAGCCATGGCAGCCTCAATGGCTCATCTAAACTCTGTGTCCATCGACCAAATCTGTCGAGCGGCCACCTGTGCCTCGGTTCATACCTTCACAGCCCATTACTGCTTGGACAAGGACTCCCGCTGGGATGCCTTGTTTGGTCAGGCTGTTCTCAAACACCTGTTCCATTCCTAATCAACTCCTACCCACCTACCCTGGTTGGATGCCAGAGATCCATGGGGGGAGGTAGAGTCCTTTTCAAGGACACACAACCTGGGGTCTTCCCCTGGCATCTGCAGCTAAGGAGCCCCCATATGTGAAGACTCATTCCTGCTTGTTCCTGGAGATAGCACAGTTACTTACCTGTAACAGGTGATCTCTTGGAACAGCAGGAATAAGTCTTCACAACCCACCCACCTCCCCTAGGAGTTGTATCTCTCTATCTTTCTTTCCTTTCCTCTCTCTCTCTTTAAAACTCGAACTGGAGAGAGGCGGTTGGGAAAGGCGGGAAGGCAGCGCGCAGGCGCTGTGGGATGCTCCCAAAAGCTTTCTTACTGGACACTGGGAAGCGTTCCCGCGCAGGCTCCATCGGTACCGACGATACCCATATGTGAAGACTTATTCCTGCTGTTCCCAGAGATCACCTGTTTACAGGTAAGTAACTGTGCTTTCTCATTGCCCATTACTGGCCCAGTCAACCCTGGTTTCCTCTGCTTCTTCAACTTGCTCAAGTACCTCCCCCTCAGGCTCTGTTATTTACCAGTCCTACTCTCTCAGGATCAGGGGATCCTTCTGCACCCCAGCCTCAAGCTGCTCCGCTTGACGACATGGAGGCTGAGCACCTTGTCCTCTTGCACTTAGATCTCTAAGAGGATGTGTTGCTTGTACTCCTATCTTCAAGAAAGGATTCAATCAGACATTCTTATGCTTTTAAATGGTGTAGGTTTTCCTATCTGGTGTTCTCATAAAATGCTGGATGCTTTCACATGTCCCATTCTGGACTTGCTCCAGTACCTGCTCCATTTGTCCTCTTCTGGTCTCAAGACCAATTTGGTGCGAGTACATTTATCCGCCATTGTGGCCTCCCACCATACACTAGGAAACTGCCCTATCTTGGCGCACCACTTAGCCAGATTTATGTGTGGTCTTCTCCCGACCAGAGCTGCCTTCCCATCCACCTCCCACTCCATGAGATCTAAATGCTGTTCTTGCTCAACTCATGCACAGTCCTTTTGAACCAACAGGTTCAACTTCTTTAAAGTTTGTAACTCGGAAGCTTCTATTCCTCAAAGCAGTCACCTCAGCTCACAGAGTCAGTAAACTGCAAGCTTTGGTAAGCTATGCGCCCTATACCACTTCTCACCATGACAAGGTGGTCCTTCGCACACATCCTAAGTTCTTGCCAAAGGTCGTCACCACCTTCCACCTGAACCAATTGGTCTCGCTACCAACTTTCTTTCCAAGGCTCCACGCCTCCTCGGCTGAGCCAAACTTAATACCCTAGATTGCAAGACAGTGCACCACTCATCTGACTACCTTGCGATGAGTGCTCTGAATGAGCTGAGTCTGGCAGATCCCTGCTTCAACCTCTAGCTGTGCCGGGATTCTTTTCTCGCTCGGTTTTCTTTGGCTAGGGAGTCCCATATGTGAAGACCGCCATCCTGCTTATTCCTGGAGATAGCGTAGTTACTCACCTGTAACAGGTGATCTCTGGGAGCAGCAGAAATCGCTCTTCACAACCTGCCCACCTCCCCAATAAGTTGTCCCATTTCTTTGCTCATTCCTGGTATACAAAGATTTTTATTTCTCTGCTATGCACCCGACTGAGGAGACCAGGAGGGAAGGCAGCCACGTATGCGTGGAGGAACGCTCCCAAAAGCATTACTATTGTATGCTGGAGAGTGTTCCCATGCCGGGCTCCATCAGTGCCTATGTCACCCATGTGAAGACTGATTCCTGCTGGTAATCTTTCTTTATCCTCATTACACATGCAAAAGGTATTCAGACACTCATTAAGAGGCATGTTTAAAAGTTAATGCGCATTCACAAATGTTAATGTGCGCTAAGTACAGGAAAGCACAGTTACTTACCTGTAACAGGTGATCTCTGGGAACAGCAGGAATTAGTCTTCACATATGGGTACGTCGGTACCGACGGAGCCTGCGCGGGAATGCTCCCCAGCTTCCCTAAAAGGAAAGCTTTTGGGAGCATCCCACAGCGCATGCACGCTGCCTTCCCGCCTTTCCTGACTCTCCTCAGTTCAAGTTTAAAGCTGAGACAATAGAGAGAGAGAGGAAAGGAAAAACCAGAAAAGAGAGAGACAACTCCTAGGGGAGGTGGGTGGGTTGTGAAGACTAATTCCTGCTGTTCCCAGAGATCACCTGTTACAGGTAAGTAACTGTGCTATCTCCAGGAACAAGCAGGAATGAGTCTTCACATATGGGGACTCCCTAGCTGCGATGGCCGGGAGATCCCCAAGGATATGAGACCCTGGAGGGGTCTATGTCCTCCTGTGGATCTCAGGCATCCATCCTGGGAAGGAGGGCAGGAGTTGCTCAAGAATGGAACAGGTGTCTGAGGACAGCCTGACCAAACAAGGCATCCCGGCCGGAGTCCTTGTCCAAGCAGTAATGGGCTGTGAAGGTATGAACCGAGGCCCAGGTGGCTGCTCGACAGATCTGGTCGATGGATACAGAATGTAGATGAGCCATAGAGGTGGCCATGGCCCTCACATTATGAGCTGTGACATGGCTTTCCAGAGAAAGGTTCTTACTCTGGTAGGCGAAAGAAATACACTGAGCAATCCAGTTGGACAGTGTTCTCTTAGACACTGGAAGACCCAGATGCGAAGGGTCAAAAGCAACAAAAAGCTGGGAAGACTTTCTATGTTGCTGTGTCCTATTTAGGTAAAAAGCTAGAGCTCTTTTACAATCTAAAGTATGTAGAGCCCTCTCTGCACTGGATGCATGAGGGGCTGGAAAAAAGACAGGTAAATATACCTCTTGATTAAGATGAAAAGGTGAGACCACTTTGGGCATAAAGTGTGGATTTGTCCAAAGGACCACCTTGTCATGATGAAACCTTGTATAAGGTGGATTGGCCACTAAGGCCTGCAGTTCACTGATGCGGCGAGCAGAGGTAACTTCAATAAGGAAAATGACCTTCCAGGAAAGAAATTTCAGGGAAGTCGATGAGAGGGGTTCAAAGGGTGGCTTCATAAGCTGACCAAGAACCAAATTTAGATCCCATGCCACCGGAGGGGGCCTGATGGGAGGTTTAGTTAAAGTTAGGCCTCTCATGAATCTGGAGATAAGAGGATGAGAGGAGATAGGTTGTCCATTGATGGGCTGCAGGGATGCTGCAATAGCACTCAAATGGACTCTTACAGAATTTGTCTTAAGTCCTGCATTGGAGAGATGCAGGAGGTAGTCTAACAAAGAAGTTAATGGTAGTGCGAGAGGGTCAAGACCCTTCTCAGCACACCAAATGGAAAATCTTTTCCACTTAAAAGCATAGGAACGCCTGGTGGAAGGTTTCCTGGAAGCATGAAGGATGTCCTTCACTTGCTGAGAAAGATTTAAGCTTTGAAGGTCTAGGCTTTCAGCAACCAAGCCCTGAGGTGAAGAGACTTGGGGTTTGGGTGCCACAAAGTCCCCTCTTCCTGAGATAGAAGGTCTGGAGCAGCTCCCAAGTCCAGGGAGGGGGCTTGGGAGAGATGCAGAAGTAGAGAGTACCACACTTGGCGTGGCCAGCGTGGGGCTATGAGGATCATGGATCCCTGATCCCTCTGGAGTTTGAACAGAGTCTTGGGGATCAAGGGAATGGGTGGAAAGGCATACAGGAAGTCTTGCCCCCAGTGAAGGAGGAAGGCATCCTTGGCCTGAACCCCCTGACACGGAATTCTGGAGCAGAACCGGGGAAGTTTGGCATTCCACGGACTTGCAAAAAGGTCTATGTCCGGGGTTCCCCATTCCTGAAAGATTCTGAGTACCTGATCCATATGCAGGGACCACTCGTGTGGAAGCAGAACTCGACTGAGGCGATCTGCCCAAGAGTTTTGGACTCCTGGGAGGTATACTGCCAGGAGATGGATTTGATGTTCTCTGGCGAAGGCCCACAATCTGAGAGCTTCGTTGCAAAGCGACAGATCCTGTCCCTCCTTGCTTGTTTATGTAGAACATGGCTACTTGATTGTCCGTGTGAATGAGGACTGTCTTGTAGCAAAGGAGGGTATGGAAGACCTTGAGAGCTAAGAAAACTGCTCGAAGTTCCAAGTGATTGATATGAAAGGAGGTCTCCTTTAGAGACCAAGTGCTTTGGGTGGAGAGGTCTTGTAGATGAGCTCCCCAACCCGTTTGGGAGGCATCCGTTGTGAGAGTGGCCTGGGGCAACACCTATTGGAAGGGGGCTCCCAGCAACAGATTTTGAGTGGACCTCCACCATTGGAGAGACCAATAGAGACGTTTTGAGGTTGTTAGTTGGTCTGAGAGAGCTCCTGAAGCTTGAGTCCACTGGGTGGATAAAGTCCATTGAGCAGCTCTCATGTGTAGGCGAGCATATGGAACCACATGTACTGTGGAAGCCATGTGGCCTAGTAGTTGCAGCATCTCCCGAGCAGTTAAGTGGGTTCTTGACTGAATCTGGGAAGCTAGCTGCACCAGACGGTGGCAACGGGCCTGGGGAAGGTAGGCCCTTGCAGTGGAGGTATCCAACCTGGCCCCTATGAACTCTAGGGACTGAGTGGGAATAAGCTGGGACTTTGGAATGTTTACTACTAGTCCCAGGTACTGCAGAATGCGCCTTGTACGGTCTAGGGATATCTGGGCTTCTGACTGGGTTGGAGCTCGGATGAGCCAGTCGTCCAGATATGGGAAGACAAAAATTCACAGTGTGCGAAGAAATGCAGCAACTACTGCCATGCATTTGGTGAACACCCTGGGAGCAGAGGCTGGACCGAAAGGAAGCACTCTGTATTGGTAATATTTTCCCTGGAAGAGAAAATGTAGGAACCTCCTGTGAGAGGGATGGATGAGAACATGTGTGTACGCATCCTTGAGATCTAGAGAACAAAGCCAGTCCTGGCTTTGAAGGTAGGGAAGGAGAATGCCTAGAGATAGCATCTTGAACTTCTCCTTGTAGAGGAACTTGTTCAATTCTCGGAGATCTAAGATGGGTCTGTATCCCCCTGTTTTCTTTGGAATGAGAAAAAAGGGGGAGTAGAACCCTGACCCTTGATGAAGAGGGGGAACCTCTTCTATTGCCCCTTGGGCAAGAAGGGTGGTCACCTCCTGACCTAGTAGACCAAGGAGTGACGTGGGAGAATTGAAATGTCTCACCATTGTGAAGGGAGGAAGGTCTGAGAAGTGAAGTTTGTAACCCTCTCTGATAATGGAGAGGGTCCATTGCTCTGATGTTATTTGCTCCCATCTGGGAGCAAAGTGAGCTAACCTTCCAGGAATGGTGAGAGGTTCTGGCTGTTGTAGAGCCAGAAAGGCTAAGTTCTCTAGCATCAAGTCAAAAACCCTGAGGGGGTTGGGACTGCTGAGTCGCAGTAGCTACTGCAGGCTTAGGCCTGGCCTGTTTGGGCTGCTGACGTTTGTTGGCAAACAACCTGCGGAAGACTGTTGGTTGGCAGTCACATGAAATCTGCCCTTCTTATAATAAGGCTTTTTGAAAGTCTTTTTCTTGGCAGGAATGGAGGTGGACTTTGAAAGTCTATCTAAAGCAGCATTTTCTGCATCCATCTGAGTGGCTTTAACTTGCCACTCTTTGCCAAACAGGTTCTCACCTGTACAGGGTAGATTTCCTAAGCCATCCTGAACCCAGGGTTCTAGGTCAGAAGCCTGGAGCCAAGCAATCCTGCGAGCAGCTATGGCTATGCCTGATGCTCTGCTGGCACCCTCAAAGGAGTCAAAAGCTGCTCTGTTGGAAAACTTTGAGATATCCTGAGTATGCTGAAGGCAAAGGAGGAATTCGTCCCTTTTGTCCTCTGGAAGGAAAGGGAGGAAAGTCTGCAATTTGAATGCAACCTCCTTCAGGAACATACCCATGTAGAGGCTATATGAGTTAATTCTGGCAATAAGCATGCTTGCTTGGAAGATTTTTATCCCAAAAGCATCCAAGGTCCTACATTCTCGGCCTGGCGGAGTAGAAGAATGTCTCTTCATACTCTTTATTCTCTTCATGGCTGACTGCACCACAATAGAATTGTGGGGGAGCTGAGATTTCTGAAAGCCAGGACAGGGAGGGACACGATACATGGTGTCCAACCTGTGAGAATGAGGAGAGAGAGTGAGAGGAGTCTCCCATAGATCAATCATGTGTTCATGGAGAATCTCATGAATTGGGAGGGTGACAGCCTCTTTAGGAGCCTTAGAGTATCCAAGAATATCTAATTTCTTTGCTCTAGGCTCTGTTTCAGAGGAAACTTGCAAAGAAAGGCCTCTGGCTACTTCCCTTATGAAGTCCTGAAAGGACAAGTCCTCTGGAGGAGACATCCTTCTCTTTGGGGAAGAAGGATCGTCAGGAAGAGTAAGGGATACTTCAGGAGACTCATCTGATGATTCGGAATCATCAGAAGAGATGAAGTATCGACGTTCATGGTGCTCTTCCGATGCTCGATACGCGTATCGAGCGGTATCGACATCGGGTGTTCCCGGTACCGGATCGGTATCGAGGGAGTACCTCAAACCAGGAACCGCAGCAGTCGGCACCCTGGTTGATGTCGATGCGGCCGGAACCGGCATCGGGGCTGGAACCAGTGTCGCAGTCGATACCGACAACGGAGCTCGTTGCGGTATCAATGGCGTCGCAGCATGTATGAATGATGTGATAGCCTGCTGCATGGTCAGAAAATTCTGATCCATGGACGCCATGAATGCCTGGAAGTCGGTACCGGACGATGTCGCAGGTACGCCAGAGCATTCTAACAGGTGATCGGTCGAGGCCGTGCCATCGATGTCAACCTGTAACCCCATAGAAGGAGCTTTGGAAGCCGGAGCTTCCCGCCGGGGTTGTTTGGCTGGTGCAGGATCCTCGAGGGTAAGCCCGGAGGCATCTCGATGCTTGGAGGGAGATCTACCCTTCGAGGACCTGTTGGGTTTATGTTTGGTTACCTGAGATCCATCAGGGGATGAAGACCTGGAAGATGTCGATGCAACCGGCGGTGCTTCGGTGGGAAACAGCATATGGAGCTTGGCTGCTCTATTCTGTAAACCACGTTTAGACATCATGGAGCAGGACGGACAATCCGGAATGGAGTGTTCAGGACCCAAACATTTGAGACACCATTCATGGGTATCTGTAATAGAAATAGTACCGCTACACTTAGTACATTTTTTAAACCCGGAGGGGTGTTTCTCCATGAGGGAGAATTTCTGGAGCCTAGAAGCCTGAGAAGAAAAATATACCAAGTGAGGTAAAGGAAGTATTATTATTATTATTATTTTTTTAAAAGAAAGAAAAGAAGACCGGCACTACCGGTCTCGGGTCAAGGAGGCAGACACGCGACCAAGAAAACACAATATAAAATAAGAAATTCTTCAGCGGTGACAGGGCTCGACCTGCTGGCTCCGCGGAAAAGAAGAACTGAGGAGAGTCAGTCAGGAAAGGCGGGAAGGCAGCGCGCATGCGCTGTGGGATGCTCCCAAAAGCTTTCCTTTTAGGGAAGCTGGGGAGCATTCCCGCGCAGGCTCCGTCGGTACCGACGTACCCATATGTGAAGACTCATTCCTGCTTGTTCCTGGAGATCGCCCATTATTTCTATTGGTGCAGTGGCACTTAATGTAAATTAATATTTAGTAAACATGCCCCTAAATCATTGCCAGGACAAAAGAGAGGCTTGTGAAGGGCTCCTTTGAAAGCCACCTAAAATTTTAGTTAGCAACATATATATTTTAAAATTAAATAAATTGAATTTATGCAAATGAGGTTAGTGGATATGCAAATGAGGCCCGCAATGAGTCTCCACACTACCCTTGGGTCGCCCCTGCTGCATTGTCAATTACAATGTGAATGTATCTGAAAAAAACACACAGGACTATAAAGGATAATTTGCAATATTTTTATTTAGTGGTAAGCACTCCTGTAACAATTTATGTAGATAAACATCAACTATTTAACTTTCTGTTTAAAAAAAAAATGTTAGAGTAAGAAGAAGTCATAACACAGAGATTTTTAATACTGCACTTTAGAAGCAAGGTTTTGAAAAGTCAAATGCCTCCAATGTAGTGCCTCTAGATTTATTCTGGTTAGTTTTGAGTGCTAAAAGAAAATAATTTCAATCAAATTTAGAATCCTTTACATAGCAAAATGTGTGCTTAACTGGATGATGAAGAATGCATTTAAAATTAATTCTTTCACCCAAGATGTACTGTTGGAGATATTAAACACAACCCCAACCTCGCTGAGTAGAAGTCTGTGCTTTGTTCAGTGTTCCTCATAAGACGGTTTGTACACAAGCTAAAGAACAAATAACTATAAAGCAGCTTAAAATATCATTTAGATAATTTATTGTAATATGGTTTAAAGCTCCTTTCTATGCCTAAAAGCTGAGGTTTGCAATCACAGCCCGAGTGTAATCGAGGGCTGTGGCATAGCCACCCATGTCTGAAGTCCGCACCTGTAGTCAAAGAGAGAGAAGAAACTGTCATTGACCTATGTCCCAAGGTGCTTCATTTGCAAGTAACAAAATAGGAGTTTTGTAGATATGTGGGAGCCAATTTTTAAAATGGCCCATATTTAAATACCATAGTGGTCAACTGTTGCTCTTAAATATCTCCACGATATTCAATGGCAGTATCCAGATAGAAGCTGCCACTGAATACTAGGGCTGAGCAGTGCTAATCAGATAGGTGTCAACACCTATCTGGTTAGCAAATTTTCATTCTGCACTTACCTGGATTGTAACTTAGGCCAGCTTTTCACATGGCCTAAATTGGCCAGATACAGTAGGTGCCAACTCAAAATCCGCTAAACAGATAGGTGTCAGCACCACCCTTGCTCTGCACCTAGACCCTGTAGCAATTAGCTATTAGAATTACATCTGCTTTTGACAAAATTGTTTTCTCAAAAAGATAATGTCTGCCAGTATACTTTGCACTGTTATCTGTAGTTAAAAAAACAAAACCAAAAAAAGACAACAACCTTCTGGCATTAACTACTCTTCAAAATATTTTACATGTTCCAAAGCCTGTGCAATTGCTGTTTTTTTTGTTTTGTTTTGTTTTCTTTTAAACCTATGTCTCCTTTACTTTTTGCCCTACTGGATTTATTTATTTATTTATTTTTTGTCCTATCTAAACTATGGAATGTTAAAAAGAATTATATAAAAGGGATCAATATCCATCGGTATGTCTACCTGTATATACAATAAGAAGGTAATTTTATAAGGAGCTACCTAAATTTAGGGGGCAAATATGGGTGTAAATGTCAGCCTTTTTGTCACTTACACACATAAATGACCTCATAATATATCAATTAACATAAGTATGTGCCTTATTTGCAAAGCGTGCATGGGAGCAAAACTTCAATGGAGCATAGGCAGAGGTTGCATTTAGATAGCGTAGTTACTCACCTGTAACAGGTGTTCTCCAGGGACAGCAGGAATCAGTCCTCACTTATGGGTGACGTCGGCACCAACGGAGCCTGCGTGGAGCTCAGTCGGGTCCCCTTGCTACAGCCCTACTAAGCAGATGGCAAGGGAAGGACAAAAATAGCAACTCTACCCTCCCACCTCCCCTGAAGTGAGGACTGATTCCTGCTGTCCCTGGAGAACACCTGTTACAGGTGAGTAACTACGCTTTCTCCAGGAGCAAGCAGGAAGTCAGTCCTCACTTATGGGACTCCGTAGTTACAGGCTACTGAGCCTGTAACCCAAAACGCCTCCACGAGGCCATGAACAGAAGTAGATGCCTGAAAGAGGCAGAGTCTTCGGGTCCCCGAGGCGAAGCTCTCAGTAGCCGTCAAAGAAAGGCCGGAGGGCATGAGTTGCTTATACCCCAAACAGATTACGGAGTACAGCCTGGCTGAAGGCGCTATCCTGGCGGGACACTCTCTCCAGGCAGTAGTGGACAGCGAAAATATTCGCTGAAGACCAGGCTGCAGCCTGGCAGATGTCTGTTAGAGGCACTGAGCGCAGCGAAGCCACAGACGGTACCTTGGCTCAGACGCCGTGCACGGTAGCCTGCCGATCCAGTGGGGCACCCACCTTTGCTTGGACAAAGGCAATGCAGTCCGCCACCCAGAGGGAGATGATGTGTTTGGTGACTGCCTGCCCCAGGCGATTGGGATCATAAGTGACAAAAAGACAAATCGGACTTGCAATGAACCTGGGTACGCTGCAGGTAGAAGGCAAGAGCCCTCTTGCAGTCGAGTGTATGTAACACCGCTGATGCCTCATCGGCATGTGGCCTCGGGAAGAAGGTCAGTAGGACTATCTCCTAGTTGAGATGAAAATCAGAGACCAACTTCGGTAGGAACTTGGGATGGGTGCGGAGGACCACCCTATTCATGAGGGCCTGAAATTCGCTGACTCGGCGAGCCGAGGTCAAAGCCACCAAGAAGACCACCTTCCAGGAGAGATGCCGAAGCGAGCACGTCGCCATCGGCTCAAAGGGTGCTCGCATAAGCTGCATCAGCACCACGTTGAGGTCCCACTCCGCCGGCGAAGGCCAGATGGGAGGCTTGGAAAGCAGCAGACTTCGCATGAAGTGAGAGACCAAGGGCTGCCCCGAGAGAGGTTTTCCCTCGACGGGGAGGTGGTTCGCCGAGATGGCGCTCAGATGCACCCTGACTGAATTGGATTTCAGCCCTGCCTTTGAGAGGTGGAAGGAGGTATTAGAGAATCCACGAAGTAGATCAGGAGAACGGGTCGATCTGGAGCTCGGAGCACCAGGTCGAGAAGCGTTGCCACTTAAATGCGTACGCCTGTTGCGTTGAGCCCTTCCTCGATGCAAGTAGGATCTCCTCAACGTCCTCCGGGAGATGCAGCGGAGCTAAGGCGACTCGTTGGGACAGCGAAGCTAGGTTTGGGTGGAACCACCTGACCCCCCCTCCTGCGTCAACAGGCCTGGGGTGCAGCCCAGGGGGACTGGGGGCTCGGATGGAGCAGGAGCGGGAAAGAGTAGTTACTCACTGTAACAGGTGTTCTCCAGGAGCAGCAGGAATCAGTGCTCACTTATGGGTGCCGATGGAGCCCCCGTGCAGAGCATTTCCCCAGCTTTCAAAGAAAGCCTTTGGGAACTGCAGCGTGCATGCGCGGTCCCCTTCCCGCCCAAGGTGCCATCTTGCTCAGTCTGATGACATAGCTAAAAGACAGCAAAAATAGCAAAAAATAAATCATATGACTGCAACTCCAAGGGGAGGAGGGAGGGTTGTGAGGACTGATTCCTGCTGCTCCTGGAGAACACCTTTTACAGGTGAGTAACTACTCTTTCTCCAGGACCAAGCAGGAAGTCAGTCCTCACATATGGGACTCCCCAGCTTAAGGCTACCGGAAACCCCAAGCCGAAAAAATGAGCTCCCTCTAGAGCGTCAGAACGTAAGGAGGGAATCTTCTCTGAGAACGCCCCCGACCGGTAGCCCAACATCAGGGCCGGAGGGAAGGAGTTGCCTAAACCCCAAAGAGATTATGGAGTACTGCCTGTCCGAAAGCACTGTCCCTGCGGGACTCCCCCTCAAGGCAGTAATGGACCGCAAAAGTCTGGCTTGAAGACCAAGTAGCGGCCCGGCAGATGTCTGCCAACGGAACAGAGCAGAGATGAGCCACTGACGCAGCCTTCGCCCTGACACGATGAGCCGTGACTCGACCCTCCAACGAGAGGCCGGCTGCCCCATAAGCCCAAGCGATACAGTCAGCGACCCATATGGACAAAGTACGCTTGGAGACAGGCAACCCCAACTTATTGGGGTCAAAAGAAACGAAGAGCTGAACAGCCCTCCGGTGCTCCCGCGTACGGTCAAGGTAGAAGGATAACGCCCTCCTACAGTCCAGGGTATGCAGGACCATCTCAGCCCGGCTGGCATGCGGCCTGAGAAAGAAAGTCGGAAGAACCACCTCCTGATTGAGGTGGAAAGAGGAGACAACCTTAGGGAGAAACTTAGGGTGAGTCCGTAAGACTACCCTGTTCCTGTAGAACCTAGTGTAAGGGGGATCAGACACTAGCGCCTGAAGTTCACTTACTCGCCTAGCAGAGGTAAGAGCTACCGGAAACAAAGTTTTCCAGGAGAGAAAACGGAGAGGACAGGTAGCCATAGGTTCAAATGGCGAACAAGTAATCCGCTGTAAGACCACATTTAAATCCCACTCAGGGGCCGGTGGACGTAGAGGAGGCTTAAGCAGGAGGAGGCCTCTGAGGAAACGAGCCACCAAAGGGTGGCTGGCAAGAGGCCTCTCGTCCACCGGCGAGTGGTGCGCTGAGAGAGCACTGAGGTGAACTCTGACAGAATTGGACTTAAGGCCTAGATTGGAGAGGTAAAGCAAATATTGCAATACTACCGCTACCAAGCACGAGAAGGGATTCTCGCTGTGCTGAGCACACCATGCGGAAAATCTACGCCACTTAAGAGCGTAGGATTTCCGGGTGGATTGCCTTCTAGAGGCTAAGACTACGTCTTCCACCTCTCTAGGCAGTAGTAGGGGAGCCAGAACTACCCTTTCAGCAGCCAGGCCATCAGATGAAGGGACTGGAGGTTGGGGTGTAAGAGAGATCCCTGTTCTTGAGACAGGAGATCGTGTTGAAGCCCCAGAGGAATAGGAGTGTCCACCGCCAGTTTCAGCAGAAGTGGGAACCACGGTTGCCTCGGCCACCTGGGGGCTATCAGAATAATGGAGGCCCCGTCCTTGAGTACTTTGAACAGTGTTCTGGACACTAGTGGCATGGGAGGAAACGCATACAGTAGGCCTTTGGACCACGGGAGCAGAAACGCATCCGCTGCTACTCTGAGAGGATGCGGTTGTCTGGAACAGAACCTGGGAAGTTGACGGTTCAGAGGGCTGGCAAAGAGATCTATGGTTGGAAGACCCCATCTCAGGAAGATCTGTTGAACTACTAAAGGATTCAACTGCCATTCGTGCGGCTGCAGAATCCTGCTCAGTCTGTCCGCCAGGTAATTCCCTTGACCTGGGAGGTAGACTGCCTTGAGAAGGATTCCGTGATTGACGGCCCAGGAGCACAGCCGTTGTGC
The DNA here is from genome assembly GCA_033557465.1 of Ichthyophis bannanicus. Taxonomy (NCBI): domain Eukaryota; kingdom Metazoa; phylum Chordata; class Amphibia; order Gymnophiona; family Ichthyophiidae; genus Ichthyophis; species Ichthyophis bannanicus. The sequence goes on from CM066032.1 coordinate 1,241,501,554, forward strand.
TTCCTGACATAGAAGGAAGGAGCCTGCGCCTCCTTGCTTGTTCACGTAAAACATGGCAACTTGATTGTCCATCTGGACCAGTACAGACTGGTGAGACGTGAGATGGGAGAAGGCCCTCAGAGCTAAGCGTATCGCTCACAGCTCCAGGAAATTTATCTGCTGTGCAGCCTCCCAAGGGGTCCAGAGACCCTGAGTACACGCCCCTTGGCAATGCGCTCCCCAACCTTGAAGAGAAGCATCGGTTGTCAGCACTTGAGAGTGCGGAGGGGTTTGAAAAAACGCTCAGAGCACAAGATTCGGAAGATGAAGCCACCATTGCAGAGAGGAGGCAAGCAGTGTGGATATTCTTACTGAGTCGGCAAGACTCCCTGTGGCCTGATGCCACTAAGTTCGAAGACTCCACTGAGCAGGCCGCATATGTAGGCGGGCATTGGGGGTTACATGAACCGTGGAAGCCATATGGCCGAGAAGTCTCATGAATTGCCTGGCGGAGACCAGGGAATTGCTGCGAAACTGCCTGGCTAGATCCATTAATCTGTGGGCTCTGTCCACGGGCAGAAAAGCCTTTGCCTGAAGGGTGTCCAGCCTTGCTCCTATGAACTCCATGTTCTGGGACGGGAGCAAAGTGGACTTTGCGAAGTTTATGAGAAACCCCAAGTGCTGAAGCAGAGCCACAGTGCGAAGGGTGGCTTGACTGGCCTCCTGTGAAGACTGGCCCCTTATGAGCCAGTCATCCAGGTATGGGAACACAAAAAGACCTTGAATCCTTAGGTAGGCCGCCACCATCGCCAGGCACTTTGTGAACACCCTGGGGGCGGAGGTTAGGCCAAAGGGTAGCACTCTGTACTGATAGTGGTTTCCTCCCACAACAAATCTGAGATATTGTCTGTGGTCTGGATGAATAAGGATGTGAGTATAAGCATCCTTTAGATCTAAGGAGCATAGCCAATCTCCCTGCTGGAGGTAGGGCATCAGGATTCCAAGGGTAAGCATCTTGAACTTTTCCCTCTCCAGGAACTTGATGAGGTTTCGCAAGTCTAGGATGGGTCTGAGGCCTCCTGTTCTTTTTGGTACCAGAAAGTACCTGGCATAAAAGCCGTGACCTCTCAGGTGGTGGGGCACCGGTTCCACAGCCCGTTCCTTTAGTAGACTTGCTAACTCCTGTAGGAGTAGGTCCCTGTGCATAGGGGGTCTTGGAGGCTCCCCTGGAAAAAAGGAGGGAGGTACCTGGTGAAAATGAAGAAGATAGCCCTTTTGGACTATATGGAGTACCCAGGTAGCTGTTGTGACAGCTGACCACCTGTGGGCAAAGAGGGCCAGCCGGCCTCCTGTGCTGATGTGAGCCAGCTGAGGAGGAGAGGCTATGCTTTCGGAGTCAAAAAACCCCGCCCTGCTGTGCAGCAGCCGGTGTTGGTGGCTTGGGGGACTTCTGCCTACGGGGCCCATGACCCTGCCCCTTGGCCTGCTGACCCTGTTGGGGAGCTGCAGAGGCCTGATAATGAGGGTATTGTTTATAGGCAGATGTCTTCCTCGGGTAAAAGGTCTTTTTTCCCGAGCCCTCCTTCTGAGAAGGGGCAGAGGTTTTTCTGGACAGCCTAGTCCTGGTCAGAGTCTCGGTCTCGTGTTCAGCAGCCTTTTCAGCCATGGGTTTGCCAAAAAGGTTCTCACCTTGGCAGGGGACATCGACCAACTTGTCTTGTACCCACGGCTCGAGGTCCGATGACTAGCCAAGCCTGTCGGCGGGCACCGATGACGGCCCCGGCTACTCGGGCAGAAGCCTCGAAGTCATCATAGGCTGCTCGAGAGATAAACTTCGAGCACTCTCTAATACCAGTGGACAAGGCCTGGAACCTCTGCAAAGGTTCCTCGGAGAGACCAGCAGAGAACCCGGCAATCTCCTTTGCCTTGTCTCAAAGGTACATGCCCATGTAGAGCTGGTATGTCTGGACACGGCAAGCAAGCATAGAGCCCTGGAAGCACTTTTTCCGAGGGCATCCAGGTTCCGGGCCTCCCGGCCGGGAGGCACCAAGGAGTGCATCTTCTGACTTTTCAGTCGATGCATGGCCGATTCCACAACCATGGAGTGGTGCGGTAATTGTGCCTTTTGGAACCCGGGGCTCTTGCGGACTCGATAAATGGAATCGACCCGCTTGCTTAACACCGGCGTCGAGGCCGGGGTCTCCCACATGCGGAAGAGCAGCTGTTCCAGCATCGGAGGAACCGGTACAGTAAAGGCCTCCTTCGGGGGAGAGTCATACTGGAGGGCCTCGAGCTGCTCAGCTCGAGGCTCCTCCTCGGGATCCGCGGGGAATGCCAAGGCCTTGGCCATATCCCGCACGAAATCCGAGAACCGGGTATCCTCCGGTAGGGATCGTCTCCGAGGTTCGGACTCTGGTGAGTCCGATGGGACACACCGAGTCCAAAAGGTGTCGGGTGACTCCTCATCCTCCGTCTCCCAGCCCGACTCCTCGGAGAAGGAATCGAGCGGTTCCGGTCGGGCAGGCACCGATGCCCTCCGCCCCGACGCCGAGGGAACCGGCGTCGACGACCTCGGTCCCGAACGGGAGGCCGAAGGAGACCGTGGCTGAGGATCGACTCGAGCTCGCATGGACTCGAGGATCGGCTCGGCCTCCGGGGTCGACTTGGACGTCGATGTCCCGGTGGTCGGGGCAGATGCACCGGTGAGACCGGCGATCAGTGCCCGCTGCTGCTCCATGAAGGCAGCCAAGCTGCTCCCCGAGGCCGTCAACCTGAGTCCGAGCTCAGGAGACTCAGCAGCCCCCGACTCGGGCCCCGATGTCAGCTCCCCTGGAGGAGAGTCCATGAGGACTACAGTACTCACGTGCCCAGGAGACTCCATCTCGAGACGAGGTTGTTTGGCAGGCCTCTCCGACTCCGAAGACCCGGGACGGCGGTCGGGGCTATGCGACCTGGCCCTCGAGGAACCAGGTGCATCCGCCGACGATGCCCTCGCGGGTTTTTTCTTCCTGCGCTGCTCCCGTGATGGAGACCCCCGCTCAGAGGAACCCCGACGCTGCTCGGGGTCGGAGTCCTGAGACGTCGAGGCCTCTGACGAGGTCCGGGCCCATCCGGACGCGGAGTCAGAGAAGATTCTGTCCTTTTGGTACTGCCGACTCCTCAACGCCTTCGAGGATATTTTTCCACACGGACCACAGATCATCGGGTCATGATCGGGTCCGAGGCAACGGAGGCAGCAGTCATGTGTGTCGGTGAGAGACATAAGTTTCTTACACCGATCACACTTTTTAAACCCGCTGGCAGCCATCGGGGGAAAAAGGGCCCCTGCGAGGTCGAAAGACAGGGCTGCCAGTGAAAAAGAAAATGGCGCGAACGCTAGTCACTAAGGACAAAAACCAAAAAAAAGAGAGTGGGCTCGATACCGGCATATCGGGCCCAGGCGGGAAAAGGATCTGACGTTGAACCGAAGAAGGAAGACAAAAAACAGGGTAATCAACTTTTTCCTCGGCGAAAAACGAACTTCGTCCGTCGGGCTCCGCGGAAAAAAGAAGACTGAGCAAGATGGCACCCTTGGGCAGGAAGGGGACCGCGCATGCACGATGCAATTCCCAAAGGCTTTCTTTGAAAGCTGGGGAAATGCTCTGCACGGGGGCTCCGTCGGCGCCGACTTCACCCATATGTGAGGACTGACTTCCTGCTTGGTCCTGGAGAATCAAGGCTGTTGAGGCCACGAGGGGGCCATGAGGATCACCGAAGCTCGGTCCTGCTGAGCCTTGTGGAGGGTCCTTGCAATGAGAGGAGTGGGAGGGAACGCATAAAGGAAGCCGGAGGTCCAACTGAAGAGGAACGCATCTGGGACTACCCTGCTTGAGTGCAGAACTGGGCCGCAGAAGCGGGGAAGCTGTGCGTTCACCGGACTGGCAAACAGGTCCATGGATGGATTCCTCCATCGATAGAACAAGGCGCCAGCAACCTCGGGATCCAAGCATCACTCGTGTGGGCAGAAGATCCTGCTGAGTTTGTCCGCGAGGACATTCTCCTGGCCCAGGAGGTAGACCGCTCGGAGAGTCATCCCCCGGCAAGACGCAAAGGAGGATCGCCTCTCGGCAGAGGAGGCATGATCCTGTTCCCCCCCCCTCCTTGTTGATGTAAAACATGGCTACCCTGTTGTCGGTCTGCATGAGCACCGACTTTCCCCTCAGCCCCTGAAGTCCCTCAGTGCCCATCGGACCACCCGAAGCTAGCAGGCTGACCTGCTGCCAAGACTCCTCGAGCGACCACTACCCCTGGGTGCACAAGGTGCCACAGTGGGCTCCCCATCCCAGCAGGGAAGCATCCATCGTTAGGACAAGCTTGTGCTGTGGAGTCTGGAAAGGCATTCCCCGAAGAAGACTTCAGGGTCCCGCCACCAGCTCAGGGAGTCGTGGAGACTGCAGGATACCCGGATCAGGTCTCTGAGGCGGCCGAAGGCCTGGCTCCATTGAGCTCTGAGGCACCAATGGGCTGTGGAGGCCATGTGCCTGAGGAGGTGCAGCATTGCTCGCGCCATAACCCATGTCCTGTCTTGGATGTGGGATGCCATGGCCCAAAGGCGGTCTGCTCGGTCCGTGGGAAGGAAGGTGGTCGCCCGCACCATGTTGAAGTGTGCGCCAATGAACTCCAGGGTCTGCACCGGCTCAAGGTGGAACTTGACTAGGAAGCTGAGACTCTCGAGGAGAAGGATCGTGCACGATGTCGCCAGGCAGGCTTCACCGATCAAGGACCCCATGACGAGCCAGTCGTCAAGATAGGGGGAAGACGGGTATGCCCTGCCGCCTGAGGAGGGTGGCGGCCGCGGAGAGGCACTTTGTGAAAACCTGCGGCGCGGACGCCAGCCCGAAGGGGAGCACTCTGTACTGGCAGTGTTCCCCCTGCACCCTGAAGCACGGGTATTGCCTGTGCTGGGGGTGAACTAGGATGTGGGCATAATCGTCCTTGAGGTCCAAGGAGCATAGCCGATCGCCCTGCTGAATGAAGGGCAGGGGGATGCCAAGCGATAACATTTTGAACTCCTCCCACACCAGGAACTTGTTGAGGTTTCTGAGGTCGAGGATGGGGCACAAGTTCCCCGTCTTTTTCGGGATGAGAAAGTAGTGGGAGTAAAACCCCTGACCTCGAAGGTGCAGCGGTACCTTCTTGACTGCCCATTGGGCGAGGAGGTTGGACAGTTCCTGCTGCAAGACGGTTTGGTGCACGAGAAGCCGAGCAGGCTCCGCTGGGGAGAAGGGTGCTTGTCCAGGCGAAGACGGTATCCATCTCGGATTACCCGGAGGACCCAGGTGTCGAACGTGATCGACGCCCACTCTGGGGTGAACAGGGACAGGCGTCCCCCCACTGGTGGAAGAGCTGCTGGGGGGCTGCGTGGGCTGGGGTGGTGCCGGTGGTTGGGCCTTAGGCCCCTTAGGTATACCGTGGCCATGAGCGCCTCCCTTGCCCTGTGTGCCAGGAGCTGGTGCAGAAGTGGGGGGGAAAGGCGGGTAACCCCGGTAAGGGAGCCCTTTCCTTTGGAAGAATGGCTTTTTGGGCTGCTGCTTCTTTCTAGGGAGGGAGGAGGTTTTGCGCAAGAGACTAGTTTGAGTCACGAACTCAGTTTCTATCTCAGCAGCCTTATCCGCCATAGGTTTACCAAACAGCTGTTCGCCATGGCAAGGGACGTCCAGGAGCTTCTCTTGGACCCACTGCTCCAGGTCTGAAGACTGGAGCCATGCCTGGTGCTGGGCCCCGATGCTGCCCATTGTCACCCGGGCAGAGGACTCAAACCCGTCATATGCGGCAAGGGAGAGGTACTTCGAACACTTCGTGACTGATTTGAGGAGGGTTTGGAACCTTAGGAGGGGCTCACCCCCGAGGCCCATGGCTAAACCGCCAAGCTCCTTGGCAGGGTCTCGCAGGAACATGCCTATATAGAGTTGGTACGCCTGGATATGGCAAGCGAGCATGTAACCCTGATAAACCTTCTGCCCCAGGGTGCTGAGTGCTTTCGACTTCCTGCCTGGGGGGACCGAAAAGTGAGACTTTGGACTCTCTTGCTTCCACATCGCCGACTCCACAACCATGGAGGTGTGCAGGAGCTGGGTCTTCCGGAACCTTGGGACACGCTGAACTCTATACATATGGCGTCAAGGCGCTTGCTCACAATGGGGACCGAAGCAGGTATCTCCCACATTCGGAGCAGCAGCCTTGACAATATGGGGGGAACCGGGACAGTAAGAGATTCATGAGGCGGGGACTCGTACTGTAGAATATCGAGCTCCTCAGCTTGCAGTTCCTCTTCAGTCTGCGTAGCCAGGCTGAGGGCCCGTGCCATGTCCCGCAAGAAAGCCACGAACGATGTGTCCCGGGCATCAAACGCTTCTGGTAGGTGGGTGGGGACGGGTCCGAAACGAGGTCCCTGTGGGCACGGGTCTCCAGGGAAGTATCCCCATCTGACTCCCAGCCCGAGAGGTCCAAGGAGGAGTCCGACTCGGGCAGGTCGCCCCGTCCAGAGGCCGAGGTCCGCTTGGAGCCAGAGGCCTTGGAGCTTCTCGCTCCCGAGGACCGGGAAGGCGAGCGAGACAGATACCAAGGACCCGTAGCTCTTGGTGGGTTTCCAGGGCAGATTTTGGTGTCCCTCTAGAGGAAACCTCGGGCTCGAGGCACGGGCCAACCGTGCTGGGCAGCTAGAAACACAATGGTCAAGTTGTAGAGTGTAATAATCCACAAAACAAAAAACTCACTCTAATACAACAATATTTGTTTCTTTGTCAAAACAACATGTGAAATTACTGTTGGTGCTAATATGGAATGGAGGTGGCAAGGTCTCAGTTATACTCGGGCGAAGGCACACATCATCAGGACCAAAGTCCAGATTTTACTGCCAACCACAAGCCCATTCACATCAATGACCTGTTGCCTCCTCCACCATATGCACGTTTAAACACAAATTGTAGCAGAAAATACGTTTTCAAATGCAACTGCGGCCCGGCCCCTATATGTCACACTTAGCTTGAAAAAACATTTCAAGGTGATCGGACCGCAAACTGCTCCCCTCAACCACCAAATTTTAAAAACCAGAAACAAAAACCAAACCCCAACCCATCACATATTCAAACCACCCAAACCAACCGAGAACACTGCTCACCTCAAGCGGCAACCAAATCCACGCTTCACTGTTCCTGCACAAAAACGCCACGCATGCTCAAATCGCTACAATTACCACCCCCCAGAAATACTCTGCTGCTGACGTCAACGGCTTCAAACTCCGCCCCCCTACCTAAAGGCAGACTACCCAATCAATACGAAGGTTCAAATCTGCTGGAACCACTGTATTGAGCCGAAAAATGTGCCGCTGCTCATACAATAACAGACTGCTCTCTGCTCTTGCCGTCTCTGCCTGACAGCACCCGATCCAAACCAAAACAGCGCAAATCGCCAAACTGATGTTTGTGTTCCAAGCAGTGTGGGACCAAAGGGGCCTCCCGAACTGCACATTGAAGTCTACTTTTGTGTTCAATGAGGCGCTTACGAAGCGGCCGGCATGTGCTGCCAACGTACAAGAGACCACAAGGGCAGAGAATCCCATACACCACAAAAGTGGAGTCACAGGAAGTCCAATGTCTAAACGTGTGTTTGACACCACAATAAGCAAACTGGGAAAGCTCACTAGACACCCCACAAATAGAGCAGTGCCCGCAAGGGCGATGACCCCCTGCCCTGTGGATCGTATCACCAGGAACTGCCCGCAAAACCGAAGGACTCAAAATTTCCCGCAAATTGCGGTGCCGCCGCCAAACACACCGAACCTTTCTTCCCTCCAACCCCGGAAGGGTGCACAATAACCCCGAGTGTCTGCGTATACTTCGCTGTATGAAAAAACTCAAAGGGGAGTATTTCGAGATCAGATTTATAGGCTCATCACCATCCACTACCCGCCCTCTATTTTTAGGGACTAGCAACAGGGAGCGATTGTTGTACAAAGCTCTCCGGTAAGCATCGCGCACAACCCTCTGGGGATACCCCCTAGCTAACAGACTACAAGCCAAAGACTTAGACTGATGCTTAAAATCAGAAATATTTGAACAATTCCTCCTAAACCGGATGAATTGAGAGAAAGGTAAACTGTTGCGCAAACCCACCAGATGCGCACTCCCATAATGTAATAGAGTGTTCTTATCAGTCACTTTTCTATGGACACTAGTTGCCCAACCAGAACAAGCCCTAACCACTACCACATCCAAAAACACAATTTGGATGGAACTGTACACACTGGTAAACTGAATATGAGGCTCACAACCATTCAGCCAAACAACAAACTCCTGAAAACTGTCAGAGGTACCTTGCCACAAAACAAACACGTCGTCGATGAAACGATGCCATAAACGCAAGTGGGTTGAAAAGGGAGAAGCATAGATCCACTTTGCTTCATAATTGGCCATGTACAGATTGGCCACCGAGGGGGCACAGGTGGCACCCATGGCCACCCCCGATAATTGATGATACAAAAGATCCTCAAACATAAAATAGTTCTCAAAAATGGCAAAATGAGCCAAATACTCTACCATCGCACATGACAAATCTCCCCTATGCCGCAAACAATCTTCCACCACTGCTACTGCATCCCCCTGCGGAATCGACGTGTACAATGAAGCCACGTCCAAAGTGGCCAACAAAATTTCTGAAGAATTCGCCAAATCAGAGTGCTGATCCAGAATGCTCAAAAAATGCATAGTATCTCTAATATATGCAGGGATGTCCAACAATAAAGGCCGTAAGAAAGAATCTACGAACACTGAAAGTGGTTCTAAAACTGTACCACGCGTGGAGACAATAGGTCGCCCCGGAGGACGTTGCAAGCTTTTATGAATTTTAGGCAACAGATAGAACCTAGCTAAAGAAGGACTCCGTACATTGAGGAACAGATACTCTTTTTTAGAAATCAATTTGGCTATTAGGGCAGCCTCAGTCAGATCTTTAATTGCTGTTTGTAACCGTGTGGTGGGATCTTGAGGTAAAACCTCGTAAGTGGTTAAATCAGAAAGCTGGCGATGAGCCTCCTGTACGTAATCCACGCGGGGCCACACAACCACTGCACCCCCCTTATCTGCATTTCGAATTACTAAATCAGATCTCAAAATTAAATCATCCACTGCCTTTCTCTCGACTCTGGTTAGAGCCGAAAAGGAAGGCCTTACAGAACACTCAAAATTCTGCACATCCCTTAAAACTAACTCTTTAAAAATTGCCAAAGCTGGAGGTACCTGTCCAGGTGGACTCCAGGAGGATCTCAAAGGCAAAGGCGTCCACCTCGAGACTGAAACATCACCCACTGCCTCACTGCTGACATCGTCCCGCTTGGAGGCAAAATACATTTTTAGATGCAATTTGCGAATGAGACCCTCCAAATCTAAACGAAACTGAAATGAATCAAAAAACGTGTAGAGCACAAACGATAAACCCTTATTGAGGACCCGCAAGTGGAACTCCAACAAAGCGACTGAGGACAAATTAATAACAGAGGAAGAATCTAAACACCCCCCTGAAGAACCCAAATCGACTATCGATCCCCTCCTCGGGTCTTGGGACGGCTTCGGGCTCCTCCTTTCTTCTCTTGGCCCGAACCCTCGTCCAAAAAAGCACTCTGAACAGATCTGACCGAACCCCCAGAGGAGGAATCGTCTGTAGACTGGTCAAACTCTACTCGTCGTCTCTGTCTCCGCTGAAATTTGCGATTGGGGTTCATCCAGGGATACACATAGCCGCTGGTATAGTCCTCATAGTCCCGTTTTAACTTCTTGGCCTTAGTCAATTTAACTTCCTCTCGAAGTTGATCCAGCTGTTTAGACATATCAGCTCCTCGAGACTTAAAGATGGCATCAGTTTCCTTCAATTTTAATTCATCCAGTAAAACTTGAGCTTCCTTATTAAGATCTTCCAAAGTCAATTTGGCAGTGTCCACAATCAAGACCATTAGGTCACATGAACATTTATTAAGGATGCAATTCCATTTAGACAAAAAAGCAGCATTTGAAGCAAATAACCGAGGTTCCTTATAAACACGCAGCCCACGGGGTATATGTTGGCGGCGCAAATATTCAATTAAAGAAAGTCTATGCAACTCAGAACGAATCAAGCGCTTCTGTACGGCCACCAACTTGTCCCAGGTGGCAGTTTCTCCCGACGCCCCCGACTCCTCCAAGCCGAAAGGGGTCTGCTCAACACATAAATTGGAAATGTGATCGCTGGAAAAACTAAAAATCTCCTTCCAGGATGAATGACCTTGCTCCATTATTGGTAATCCAAAAACACAATGGTCAAGTTGTAGAGTGTAATAATCCACAAAACAAAAAACTCACTCTAATACAACAATATTTGTTTCTTTGTCAAAACAACATGTGAAATTACTGTTGGTGCTAATATGGAACGGAGGTGGCAAGGTCTCGGTTATACTCAAATGCTGCTTTTTTGTCTAAATGGAATTGCATCCTTAATAAATGTTCATGTGACCTAATGGTCTTGATTGTGGACACTGCCAAATTGACTTTGGAAGATCTTAATAAGGAAGCTCAAGTTTTACTGGATGAATTAAAATTGAAGGAAACTGATGCCATCTTTAAGTCTCGAGGAGCTGATATGTCTAAACAGCTGGATCAACTTCGAGAGGAAGTTAAATTGGCTAAGGCCAAGAAGTTAAAACGGGACTATGAGGACTATACCAGCGGCTATGTGTATCCCTGGATGAACCCCAATCGCAAATTTCAGCGGAGACAGAGACGACGAGTAGAGTTTGACCAGTCTACAGACGATTCCTCCTCTGGGGGTTCGGTCAGATCTGTTCAGAGTGCTTTTTTGGACGAGGGTTCGGGCCAAGAGAAGAAAGGAGGAGCCCGAAGCCGTCCCAAGACCCGAGGAGGGGATCGATAGTCGATTTGGGTTCTTCAGGGGGGTGTTTAGATTCTTCCTCTGTTATTAATTTGTCCTCAGTCGCTTTGTCGGAGTTCCACTTGCGGGTCCTCAATAAGGGTTTATCGTTTGTGCCCTACACGTTTTTTGATTCATTTCAGTTTCGTTTAGATTTGGAGGGTCTCATTCGCAAATTGCATCTAAAAATGTATTTTGCCTCCAAGCGGGACGATGTCAGCAGTGAGGCAGTGGGTGATGTTTCAGTCTCGAGGCGGACGCCTTTGCCTTTGAGATCCTCCTGGAGTCCACCTGGACAGGTACCTCCAGCTTTGGCAATTTTTAAAGAGTTAGTTTTAAGGGATGTGCAGAATTTTGAGTGTTCTGTAAGGCCTTCCTTTTCGGCTCTAACCAGAGTCGAGAGAAAGGCAGTGGATGATTTAATTTTGAGATCTGATTTAGTAATTCGAAATGCAGATAAGGGGGGTGCAGTGGTTGTGTGGCCCCGCGTGGATTACGTACAGGAGGCTCATCGCCAGCTTTCTGATTTAACCACTTACGAGGTTTTACCTCAAGATCCCACCACACGGTTACAAACAGCAATTAAAGATCTGACTGAGGCTGCCCTAATAGCCAAATTGATTTCTAAAAAAGAGTATCTGTTCCTCAATGTACAGAGTCCTTCTTTAGCTAGGTTCTATCTGTTGCCTAAAATTCATAAAAGCTTGCAACGTCCTCCGGGGCGACCTATTGTCTCCACGCGTGGTACAGTTTTAGAACCACTTTCAGTGTTTGTAGATTCTTTCTTACGGCCTTTATTGTTGGACATCCCTGCATATATTAGAGATACTATGCATTTTTTGAACATTCTGGATCAACACTCTGATTTGGCGAATTCTTCAGAAATTTTGTTGGCCACTTTGGACGTGGCTTCATTGTACACGTCGATTCCGCAGGGGGATGCAGTAGCAGTGGTGGAAGATTGTTTGCGGCGTAGGGGAGATTTGTCATGTGCGATGGTAGAGTTTGTGACTCATTTGGCTCATTTTGCCATTTTTGAGAACTATTTTATGTTTGAGGATCTTTTGTATCATCAATTATCGGGGGTGGCCATGGGTGCCACTGTGCCCCCTCGGTGGCCAATCTGTACATGGCCAATTATGAAGCAAAGTGGATCTATGCTTCTCCCTTTTCAGCCCACTTGCGTTTATGGCATCGTTTCATCGACGACGTGTTTGTTTTGTGGCAAGGTACCTCTGACAGTTTTCAGGAGTTTGTTGTTTGGCTGAATGGTTTTGAGCCTCATATTCAGTTTACCAGTGTGTACAGTTCCATCCAAATTGTGTTTTTGGATGTGGTAGTGGTTAGGGCTTGTTCTGGTTGGGCAACTAGTGTCCATAGAAAAGTGACTGATAAGAACACTCTATTACATTATGGGAGTGCGCATCCGGTAGGTTTGCGCAACAGTTTACCTTTCTCTCAATTCATCCGGTTTAGGAGGAATTGTTCAAATATTTCTGATTTTAAGCATCAGTCTAAGTCTTTGGCTTGTAGTCTGTTAGCTAGGGGGTATCCCCAGAGGGTTGTGCGCGATGCTTACCGGAGAGCTTTGTACAACAATCGCTCCCTGTTGCTAGTCCCTAAAAATAGAGGGCGGGTAGTGGATGGTGATGAGCCTATAAATCTGATCTCGAAATACTCCCCTTTGAGTTTTTTCATACAGCGAAGTATACGCAGACACTCGGGGTTATTGTGCACCCTTCCGGGGTTGGAGGGAAGAAAGGTCCGGTGTGTTTGGCGGCGGCACCGCAATTTGCAGGAAATTTTGAGTCCTTCGGTTTTGCGGGCAGTTCCTGGTGATACGATCCACAGGGCAGGGGGTCATCGCCCTTGCGGGCACTGCTCTATTTGTGGGGTGTCTAGTGAGCTTTCCCAGTTTGCTTATTGTGGTGTCAAACACACGTTTAGACATTGGACTTCCTGTGACTCCACTTTTGTGGTGTATGGGATTCTCTGCCCTTGTGGTCTCTTGTACGTTGGCAGCCCATGCCGGCCGCTTCGTAAGCGCCTCATTGAACACAAAAGTAGACTTAAATGTGCAGTTCGGGAGGCCCCTTTGGTCCCACACTGCTTGGAACACAAACATCAGTTTGGCGATTTGCGCTGTTTTGGTTTGGATCGGGTGCTGTCAGGCAGAGAAGGCAAGAGCAGAGAGCAGTCTTTGTTATTGTGTGAGCAGCGGCACATTTTTCGGCTCAATACAGTGGTTCCAGCAGGTTTGAACCTTCGTATTGATTGGGTAGTCTGCCTTTAGGTAGGGGGGCGGAGTTTGAAGCCGTTGACGTCAGCCGCAGAGTATTTCTGGGGGGTGGTAATTGTAGCGATTTGAGCATGCGCGGCGTTTTTGTGCAGGAACAGTGAAGCGTGGATTTGGTTGCCGCTTGAGGTGAGCTGTGTTCTCGGTTGGTTTGGGTGGTTTGAATATGTGATGGGTTGGGGTTTGGTTTTTGTTTCTGGTTTTTAAATTTTGTGGTTGAGGGGAGCAGTTTGCGGTCCGATCACCTTGAAATGTTTTTTCAAGCTAAGTGTGACATATAGGGGCCGGGCCGCAGTTGCATTTGAAAACGTATTTTCTGCTACAATTTGTGTTTAAACGTGCATATGGTGGAGGAGGCAACAGGTCATTGATGTGAATGGGCTTGTGGTTGGCAGTAAAATCTGGACTTTGGTCCTGATGATGTGTGCCTTCGCCCGAGTATAACTGAGACCTTGCCACCTCCGTTCCATATTAGCACCAACAGTAATTTCACATGTTGTTTTGACAAAGAAACAAATATTGTTGTATTAGGGCAGCTAGAAAGGCAGAAACGCTGCGCTCTGGTGCCAGCATTTGGGACTCCCATGCTGGTGTTGGATCCTGCGACGCCAACTTCGGGGTTACCGGGTCTGGTGTGGAGGAGGAGAGGGGGGTCCTCACTGGGACGACCCTCAGGAGACAGGGCGCCATCGTCGGAGGCCTCTGTATCCGTACGAGGTACCTTTCGAGGCTGCTCCTAGTCCAACTCTCGGGAACGCCGCAGGGGATTGAGAGACTGAGTGCGGGAGCACCCATGCTTATCCGGAGCCCCCAATAGCGACTTTGAGGCCTCCTTCTAACGCTGCTCCACTTCAGGGGAGCCCTGGTCGGAGTGCTGCCGAGAACATGGAACCGAAGTGGGGGATCCCACCAGTGGAGAGGCGACCAAGGGTGCCTCCGAGGATTCTGGGGCCACCTTCCAGAAAATGTCATTGGACTTCTGCTTACGTCTGGGCAGGGCCTTGGAGGACATTTTCTTGCAAAGAGAGCAGAGTTCCCGGGTCATGGTCAGCCCCAAGACACTGAAGACAACAGTCCTGGGTGTCCGTGAGCGACATGTTCTTGGAGCATCTGTCGCATTTTTTAAAAACTGTGGCCATAGGGGCAAAAAGGACCCCCGCTAGGTCAAAGACCTTCGCAGCCAGCGGTTGGAGGGAAAAAGGGCACGAAGCCCGCAACAGGGAAAAAAAGAAGAGTATCCCCTCGCTCGAGGAAAAAAGGAGAGCAAGGGGGGAGGGAAGAGGACCGATGCAACTGGAAAAACCATGGCCCAGGGGCCGAAAACGAAACACTTTTTCAGAGGGACGAGGACATGCGTCCGAAGGGCTCCGCGGAAAAAGGGAGACTGAGCAAGATGGCACCTTCTGGGTGGGAAGAGGACCACGCATGCGTGGCAGCAATCCCAAAGTCTTTCTTTGAAAGCTGGGGAATTGCTCTGCGTGAGCTCTGTTGGTGCCAACGTCACCCATAAGTGAGGCCTGACTTCCTGGTTGTTCCTGGAGAAGCATAGATTATGAAATGCCATAATTTATGTGCATTCTTGTGGAAAGCTCAGTCTAACATTTACACTAGCCATCTACATGTAAAAATATTCTTTTGCACTTACACTTTATTTTAGGACTTTATAAAATAGGCACATGAGTATGCGTTCCCTAAACCATATTTATGCATATATGGGCTCTCATAGAATTACGTCCCACCTAAAAATATGCATGGTGCAAGTTGGTGCATGCTTATACAACAGGCTCAGGGGAATAGAGTGACTGCTTATGCTGATGGTGCACAAAAAATAGTGCTGTTGCCATGTAGTTGAATAAACAAGAATTTTGAGATGCTCTTCTTCAAGTTGATGGTGCATGTGCAATACTGACCACTACACCTGTGAGTAGGTGTGCTCAGGAATATGGATAGCGTCATGATTTACACATAGAGGGGCATATTTACTAAACCACACTGCCAGGGTAGTACAAGGTTAACACCTGGTTTTGGCTATGCTAAAAAGTAGCATGGGGCCCCTGTACTAAAAACCCCTTATACCCTCGGTAGCATGTATCAGCAAAGGGCTATTCCCAGCATGGTGCTGCTGGAATGGGCGTTTGTGTCAGGCAATGAGGGCAAGCCACTGGTAGCACGGTTGCTACTAATGCCACCTCAAAGAGTGGCATTCATTGTGCCTGGCTGTTTGCTAGTGAGGTACCAGCATGTAGGCTTGGGCAAAATGTAGGGGAATGGAAGAACATACCCCTTACATAGTAACATAGTAAATGACGGCAGATAAAGACCAGTATGGTCCATCTAGTCTGCCCAGTAAGGTGGCAAGAGTAGGTGCATCTGCTGCTCCGTGCAGGCCACCCCCTCCCTGTGTCTTTGTTTTAGGGGTGAACCTCCCCATGTCTTTGTTTTAGGGGTGAACCCACCGCTCCATGTAGGACACCCATGTATGTTGAGAAATTAGTTAAGTTTATTTTGATTTTATCCTGTTGCTGTAAAGGATCCACTGTGTCTGTCCATTTTGAATTCTGTCACTGTATTTGCCCCCACCACTTCCATCGGGAGGGCACTCCAGGCCTCCACCACCCTTTCAGTGAAAAGTATTTCCTGACATTGCCTTTCAGTTTTACCCCCTTGCAGCTTCATGATCTCCAGGAACAAGCAGGAATGTAGTCTTCACACATGGGTATCGTCGGTACCGACGGAGCCTGTCCGGGAACGCTCCCCAGCGTCCAATAGGAAAGCTTTTGGGAGCATCCCACAGCGCCTGCGTGCTGCCTTCCCGCCTTTCCCAACTGTCCCTCTCCAGTTCTTTGTTTTCCGCAGAGCCAACAGGTCGCACATCCTGTCACCGCAGAAAATTTCCCTTCTATTTTGTGGTCGCGTCTGCCTTCCCGCGACACTATACCGGTACCGCCGGTGGTTCTTTTCTTTTTTTAAAAAAAAGAAAACACCTTTGTTTCTGGAGTCTTTCTCCAGTAATTTTCTTTTCGGGTGCCACGCACCATTTTGGGCACTAGGCCCAATTTTTTCCCCTCAAAATGGAAAAACCTGCTTCGGGTTTTAAAAAGTGTTCTAAGTGTGGTGGTACCATCTCCATCACCCACACCCATGAGTGGTGCCTCAAATGTTTAGGTCCTGACCACTCTATTTCAGAGTGTGTTGCCTGTGGGATGATGTCGAAAAGGGGCCGGCAAAACCGAGCTGCTATTAGCACCCTTTTTCCCTCAGATGCAGCCTCCGTGGCATCGATGTCTTCCAGAGCTTCATCTTCCTCCCATGGATCTCAGGTAACTAAACATAAATCTGGCCGGTCCTCAAAGGGTAGATCTCCTTCTAAGCATCGAGATACCTCTGGCGCTGCCCTTGAGGGACTTTCACTGGCAAAATTGTCCTGGCGGGAGGTTTCGGCTTCCAAAGCACTGGCTCCAGGATGTTCTCGAGGCCTCAACCTCGACAGAACTACTGGTGCCATGCTCTGGGGTTCCGGCCGCTTCATCCGACACCGATACCCAAGCATCGGCAGCGTCGATAGACCAGAGATTCTTGGCTATTGAACGCAGTCTGGTGGCTCTTCTCACAGCCTCGATGCCCCTGAAACCGCTTCAGACAATTCAACCGATACCGGTACCGACTCTGACTGCATTGACATCGGCAGGTATTCTACCGGGACTGAGTCATGCGTCTCTATCCAGCATCGACAAGTCGGTACTGGACCACTCTGATGCTGACTTCTATCGGTACCGATACTGTGCCTTGCACGATCACCCGGATCGGAGATACTTCGAATCTTCAGATGAGTCAGAAGACTCTGAAAGCTCTGCTGATACCAGAGTACTTCTTCCTGAGGATTCCTCTTCTCCTCAGCGTAGGATGTCTCCACCAGAGGATATGTCCTTTCAGGATTTTATCCGAGATGTGGCCTGAGGTCTTTCCATCACAGTGGCTCCTGAAAAAGAGCCTAGGGCAAAGGAATTACAAATCCTACAATACCCTAAAGGTCCCAAGGAGACAGCTACCTTACCTATTCATGAGATCTTGCATGATCTTATGTTAAGGATGTGGGAAACACCTCTGACCACATCTCCTCACTCTCGAAGAGGCAACACCATGTATCGAGTTCCTCCTTGTCCTGGGTTTCAGAAGACTCATTTACCACACCATTCCATGGTCGTGGAATCAGCCATGAAACAGATAAAGAGTGCAAAAAGGCATGCATCTAATCCGTGAGTATAGGACTCTTGATGCCTTTGGACGTCGATCCTTCCAGGCTTCCATGCTTTCTGCTAGGATCAGTTCCTATATCTTGTATATGGGAATGTTCCTTAAGGAGGTCACAGGAGACTTAGAGCTTTTGAGCCCTCTCCTTCCTGATGATAAAAGGCAAGATTATCTTGCTCTTGTTAAACATGCTCAGGATGTTTCCAAGTTTGTGAATTGTGCAGCCTTTGACTGTTTTGAATGCATAAGCAGAATCTCTGCTATTGCCATAGGTGCACGTAGAATTGCCTGGCTCCAGGCATTTGACTTGGAAATCTGGGTACAGGACAAACTGGGGAATATACCTTGCACAGGAGAGAATCTCTTTGGCAAGAATTGGCAGGAAAAAGCTAATGAGATAGATGCTGACAATATCAATTTGGATAGATTGTCTAAATCTACAGCTGATCCTGCGAGGAAAAGATCCTCTAAGAAACCATTCTTCAGGAAGAAGAAAGGGTTTTACCCCTCCTATACCCAGCAGGGATATCGTTTAGGTTAGTCTGCCCAAAAGGGACAGCAGCAACAACCTAGGCAACAAAGGAAACCAAAAGCATCGAAGCCTCAACCGGCTCAGCAGACTCAGCCTCCACAGGGGCTTTGACGCCTGTCTAGAGAACTTTGCCTTCCTGGCCCTGAACGGCCCAGAACCCTCCACCATCCCAGGAAGGTTGTCATTTTGCCCCCAGATGGGGTCAGATAACAGCAGAAAATTGGACTCTGTCTATTGTAAGAGAGGGGTACAAGCTTCATTTCCTCAGCATGCCCCCTCCTACAATAGTAAGACAGTTCAATTCTCAGACCTCTTTCAATGACCGGTTAGGTCTAGAAGTCACTATACTCCTTGCTCAAGGGGCAATAGAAGAGGTACCCATTCCCCAATGGGGTACAGGGTTATCTCCAGGAACAAGCAGGAATGTAGTCTTCACATATGGGTATTGTCGGTACCGACGGAGCCCGCGCGGGAACGCTCCCCAGCGTCCAATTAGAAAGCTTTTGGGAGCATCCCACAGTGCCTGCGTGCTGCCTTCCTGCCTTTCCCAACTGCCTCTCTCCAGTTCTTCGTTTTCCGTGGAGCCAGCAGGTCGTGTTCCTTTCACCGCAGAAAATTTTCCTCCTTTTTTGCGGTCGCGTCTGCCTTCCTCGACGCTTTACCAGTACCACGGTTTTTCTTTTTCTTTCTTTTCTTAAAAAAAATAAAAAATTCTTAGTACTTTTTTCCCATTTTTTCCAGGTGCACACGCCACCTTAGGCCCAAGATTTTTTCCACAATGGAAAAACCCTCTTCGGGTTTTAAAAAGTGCACCAAGTGTGGCGGTACCATCTCCGTCACCGACACCCATGAGTGGTGTCTTAAATGTTTAGGTCCTGACCACTCCATCATGGAATGTATGGCCTGTGCCATGATGTCCAAGAGAGGTCGACAGAACCGAGCTGCCAAGCTCAGTAACCTGTTTTCCTCTGATGCAGCTTCGGTGGCATCGATGTCTTCCAGGGCTTCGTCTTCCTCCCGTGGATCTCAGGTAACTAAACATAAAGTCTAGCCGGTCCTCAAAGGGTAGATCTCCTTCTAAGCATCAAGATGCCTCTGGCGTTGCCCTTGAAGAGTGTGCACCGGCAAAATTGCCCCAGCGGGAGGCTTCGGCTTCCAAAGCATTATCGGGGCTCCAGGATGTTCTCTAGGCCTCGACCTCGGCAGAACTACTGGTAACATGCTCTGGGGTACCGGCGATTTTCTCCGGTACCGACATCCAGGAATTGGCAGCGTCGATAGACCAGAGGGTCCTGGCTATTGAACGCAGTCTGGCGGCTCTCCTTGCGGCAGAGACACCCTCAGAACCGCGTCAGACAGTTCAACCGGTACCAGCACCGACTCCGGCACCGGTATCTGTACCAGTACCGACCGCATCGGCATCGACATCGGCGTCCGCATTGCCAGCACCCAGTCATGCGATGCCTTCCGGTACCGATACACCGGTACCGATTCCCCTCGGTACCGACTTTGGTCTGTACGGGTATCGGGCTCTTCAAGAGCATCCGGACAGAAGGTATTTAGAGTCCTCAGAGGATTCTGACGATTCTGACAGTTCTGTCGATGCGGGGATACGTCTCCCAGAGGAGCCTTCCTCCCCTAAACGCAGGATGTCTCCTCCAGAGGACATTTCCTTTCAGGATTTCATCAGGGAGGTGGCTCGAGTTCGGTCCATTACTGTGGCTCCTGAAACAGAGCCTAGAGCAAAGGAGTTGGAAATTTTACAATATCCTTAAACTCCTAAAGAGGCAGCTACCTTGCCTATCCATGAGAACTTGCATGATCTCATGCTAAGAATGTGGGAGACACCTCTTACCACCTCTCCTCACTCTCGTTGACTGGATACTCTGTATCGAGTCCCTCCTTGTCCTGGTTTCCAGAAAACTCAGCTTCCTCACCACTCTATTGTAGTGGAATCAGCTATGAGAAGGCTCAGGAGAGCAAAGAGGCATGCCTCTAATCCTCCAGGACGTGAGTGCAGAACTCTGGATGCTTTTGGACGTCGTGTCTTCGAAGCTTACATGCTTTCTGCCAGGATCAGTTCCTATAGTTCTAAACAAACTGAGCACCGTAGGGATGGACCCTAAAGTTACTGCTTGGGTTAGAAATTGGTTGGGTGGGAGGCGACAAAAAGTAAAGTAAATGGAGCTCACTCTGAGGAGAAGGATGTTACCAATGGTGTGCCCCAGGGATTTGTCCTTGGTCCGATTCTTTTTAACATCTTTGTTAGTGATATAGCGGAAGGGCTGTCGGGTAAGGTTTGCCTCTTTGCGGATGATACCAAAATCTGCAATAGAGTAGACACCCAGGAAGGAGTAGATAACATGAGGAGGGATCTAGCTAAGCTTGAAGAATGGTCTAGAATTTGGCAGCTGGGATTTAATGTTAAAAAATGTAAGGTCATGCATTTGGGCTACAGCAATCCAAGGGAGCAATATAGTATAGGGGGTGAAGTACTTTTGTCCACTAAAGAAGAGTGGGACCTAGGCGTGGTTGTCTGATGATCTTAAAGTAGCTAAACAGGTAGAAAAGGCGGCGGCAAAAGCTAGAAGGATGCTTGGGTGCATACGGAGAGGAATGGCTAGCAGAAAAAAGGAGGTGATAATGCCTCTGTATAAGTCTTTGGTGCGGCCTCATTTGGAGTATAGTGTGCAATTCTGGAGACCGCACCTTCAAAAGGATGTGAACAGGATGGAGTCTGTGCAGAGGGTGGCTACTAAAATGATTAGTGGTCTTCATTATAAAGCATATGAGGATAGACTGAAGGATCTTAATATGTACACCTTAGAGGAAAGGCGGGATAGAGGTGATATGATTGAGATGTTTAAATACCTCCGTGGCATAAATGTTCAGGGAGAGAGCCTCTTTCAATTGAAAGCAAGTTCTGCTACGAGGGGACATGGGATGAGGGTGAAGGGAGATAGATTCAGGAGTGATATGCGGAAATATTTCTTTACGGAAAGAGTAGTGGATCCATGGAATAGTCTCCCAGTGGAGGTGGTAGAGATGAGGACAGTAACTGAATTCAAAAAAGCATGGGACAAACACAGAGGATCTCTAAAAGTAAAAAGGGGACTGTTGTAGTTGTTGATATGGAAGGACAGACTAGATAGGCCATGTGGTCTTTTTCTGTCATCATATTTCTATGTTTCTATAGTTTATATATGGGAATGTTCCTGAAAGAAGTCACAGGAGATTTAGAGGTTTTGAGCCCTCTTCTTCCTGAGGGTAGAAGGCAGGATTTTCTCACATTGGTCAAACATGTGCAGGATGTTTCCAAATTTGTCAACTGTGCAGCTTTTGACTGTTTTGAGTCCATAAGCAGAACCTCTGTCATTGCCATAGGTGCACGTAGAATTGCTTGGCTCCAGGCATCTGATCTGGAGCTCTGGATACAAGACAAACTAGGAAATATTCCTTGTACTGGTGAGAACCTGTTTGGCAAAGATTGGCAGGAAAAGGCCAATGAGTTGGATGCTGACAACTCCACCTTGGATAGATTATCCAAGGCCACAGCTGATCCTGCAGGAAAGAAATCTTTCAAGAAATCATTCTTTTCTAAAAAGAAAAGGTTTTATCCTGCTTATTCTCAGCAGGGATGTTCTGCAGGTCAACCTGTCCGAAAAGGTCAGCAACCACCCAAACAAAGGAAAGCAAAGACTGCTAAGCCTCAACCGTCTCAGCCTCCACAAGGCCTTTGACTTTCAGCTAGAGAACTTAGCCTTCCTGGCTCTCAATGGACCAGAGCCTTCCACCATTCCAGGAAGGTTGTGCCATTTTGCCCCCAGATGGGGACAGATAACAGCAGAGCATTGGACACTCCATCATAAAAGAAGGGTACAAGCTTCATTTTTTGAGCATGCCCCCTCCCACAATGATCAGACAGTTCAATTCTTACACCTCTCTCATCAACCTGTTAGATCAAGAGGTCACCATGCTTCTTGCCCAAGGGGCAATAGAAGAAGTACCCATCCATCAACAGGGTACAGGGTTTTACTCCCCCTATTTCCTTATCCCAAAGAAAACAGGGGGATACAGACCTATTTTAGACCTCAGAGAATTGAACAAATTCCTATTCACAGAGAAATTCAAAATGATTTCTCTAGGAACTCTGCTGCCATACCTTCAGAGTCAGGATTGGCTTTGTTCTCTAGATCTCAAGGATGCGTACACCCATGTTCTTATCCATCCAACTCACAGAAAGTTCCTTCGGTTCCTTTTTCAAGGAAAGCACTACCAATACAGGGTGCTTCCTTTTGGCCTGGCCTCAGCACCAAGAGTGTTCATGAAATGCATGGCTGTGATAGCAGCATTTCTCCGCACTCTAGGAATATTCATCTTCCCCTACTTAGACGACTGGCACATTCGAGCCCCAACAGAGTCAGAGGCCAGGACTTCTCTGTCCTGTACAATGCGTATCCTTCAGTATTTGGGTCTGATCATAAACATTCCAAAATTCAGTCTAACTCCGACTCAATCTCTAGAGTTCATAGGAGCTGTCTTGGATACCAAAAAAGAAAGGGCCTATCTTCCCCAGGCCTGTTGCCTTCGCATGGTGCAGTTAGCTTCTCAAGCAGTGCTAAAGCCTCATCTCACTGCCACATGGCATCTACTGTGCATGTGGTTCCTTATGCTCGCCTCCACATGAGAGCAGCCCAGTGGACTTTATCCACCCAATGGACCCAGGCATCAGGATGCCTGTCAGACAAAATAACAAACACAAATCGTCTTATTTTGTCCCTCCAATGGTGGAGGTCCACTCAAAACCTGTTGCTGGGGTCCCCATTTCAACAGCCCTTACCCCAGGCAACTCTCACAACAGATGCTTCACCAATGGGTTGGGGAGCTCACCTGCAATACCTTTCCACCCAAGGCACCTGGACGCCACAGGAGACTCATCTACATATCAATCTCTTGGAGCTCAGACCAATCTTCCTTGCTCTTCGAGTGTTCCACACCCTGCTCAGCTACAAGACAGTCCTCATTCATATGGACAATCAAGTAGCCATGTTCTACGTGAACAAGTAGGGGGGAACAGGCTCTCTGTCCCTTTGCAACAAAGCTTTGCGACTATGGGCCCTTGCCAGAGAGCACCAGATTCATCTCCTGGCAGTGTATCTTCCAGGCATACAAAACTCTTGGGCAGACAGACTCAGTCGAGTTCTGCTTCCACACAAATGGTCTCTGCATGCAGACCAGGTGGCCAAGATTTTTCAAATTTGGGTAACCCTGGACATAGACCTCTTTGCAAGTCTGTTGAATGCCAAACTTCCCTGGTTCTGTTCCATTACTCCGGCTCAGGGGGCTCAGGCCAGGGATGCTTTCCTCCTTTATTGGGGTCAAGACTTCCTGTATGCCTTTCCACCCATTCCCCTGATTCCCAAAACCCTGTTCAAGCTTCAGAGAGACAGAGGCCGTATGATCCTCATAGCTCCACATTGGCCTCGGCAAGTGTGGTACCCTCTGCTTCTACATCTCTCTCAATCTCCCTTCCTGGAGTTAGGGTCTGCTCCAGATCTCCTATCTCAGGAGGACGGAATGTTACGGCATCCCAATCCCCAGTCTCTTCATCTCAGGGCTTGGTTGCTGAAGGCCTAGATCTCCATAATCTTAACCTTCCTCAGCAGGTAAAAGATATCCTTTATGCTTCCAGGAAGCCTTCCACAAGACGCTCTTATGCTTTCAAGTGGAAAAGGTTTACCATATGGTGTTCGCAGAAGGGTCTTAACCCCCTTGCAGTACCTCTGGAATCATTACTGGAGTATCTCCTTCATTTATCCAATGCAGGACTTAAGACTAACTCAGTGAGGATCCATTTGAGTGCTATTGCAGCTTCCTTCAAACCTCTAAATGGACAACCTATTTCCTCCCATCCTCTTATAGCAAGATTTATGAGAGGCCTTCTGCTAACTAAGCCTCCCATTAAGCCACCACCTGTGGCATGGGACTTAAACTTGGTTCTTGGTCAGCACATGAAGCCACCTTTCGAACCCTTAGCTACAACCTCCTTGAAATTCCTTTCTTGAAAGATTATCTTTCTCAGTGCAATCACATCAGCATGTTGCATCAGTGAGTTGCAGGCACTAGTGGCTGATCCACCTTATACAAGGTTCCATCATGACAAGGTAGACCTTAGGACTCATCCACGCTTTATGCCAAAGGTGGTCTCGCCTTTTTCATCTAAACCAAGCGGTCTACCTATCTGTGTTCTTTCCAAGGCCTCATGCATCAAATGCAGAAAGGAATCTTCATACTTTGGACTGTAAAAGAGCTTTAGCCTTTTACTTACAAAGAACACAGCAACATAGAAAGTCCTCTCAACTCTTTGTTGCTTTTGATCCTTCTCATTTGGGACTTCCAGTCTCCAAGAGAACAATATCTAACTGGATTGCTCAGTGTATTTCCTTTGCCTATCAGAATAAGAATCTTCCTCTGGAGGGCCATGTCACAGCTCACAATGTGAGATCCATGGCAACTTCAATGGCTTATCTACACTCTGTGTCTATTGACGACATCTGTCGAGCAGCCACCTGGGCCTCGGTTCATACCTTCACAGCCCATTACTGCTTGGACAAGGACTCCCGCCGGGATGCCTTGTTTGGTCAGGCTGTTCTCCAACACCTGTTCCATACCTAATCAACTCCTACCCACCATCCCTGATAGGATGCCAGAGATCCATGGGGGGAAGTAGAGCCCTTTTTTCAGGGGCACACAACTTCTGGGGTGTCTCCCTGGCATCTAAAGCTAGGGAGTCTCTATATGTGAAGACTACATTCCTGCTTGTTCCTGGAGATAGCATAGTTATTCACCTGTAACAGGTGATCTCCGGGTACAGCAGGAATTTAGTCTTCACAACCCACCCACCTCCCCTAGGAATTGTATCTCTCTATCCCTTTCCCTCTCTCTCTCTTTGTCTCAGCTTTAAAACTCAACTGGAGAGAGGCAGTTGGGAAAGGCAGGAAGGCAGCACGCAGGCGCTGTGGGATGCTCCCAAAAGCTTTCTAATTGGACGCTGTGGAGCGTTCCCGCGCGGGCTCCATCCGTACCGATGATACCCATATGTGAAGACTAAATTCCTGCTGTTCCCGGAGATCACCTGTTACAGGTGAGTAACTATGCTTTACTCCCCCTATTTCCTTATTCCAAAGAAAACAGGAGGACACAGATCCATTCTAGACCTCAGAGAATTGAACAAATTCCTGTTCAGAGAGAAGTTCAAAATGATTTCTCTAGGAATTCTGCTGTCATACTTCAGAGTCAGAATTGGCTTTGTTCTCTAGATCTCAAGGATGCGTACACTCATGTTCTCATCCATCCAACTCACCGAAAATTCCTTTGCTTCCTGTTTCAAGGGAAGCACTACCAATACAGGGTTCTTCCTTTTGGCCTGGCCTCCTGCACCAAGGGTGTACACAAAATGCAT
Organism: Ichthyophis bannanicus; assembly: GCA_033557465.1. Lineage (NCBI taxonomy): Eukaryota > Metazoa > Chordata > Amphibia > Gymnophiona > Ichthyophiidae > Ichthyophis > Ichthyophis bannanicus. The sequence goes on from CM066032.1 coordinate 1,241,527,009, forward strand.
GGCTGTGGTAGCAGCATTTCTGCGCACCCTGGGAATATTTGTCTTTCCTTACTTAGATGACTGGCTCATTCGAGCCCCTTCAGAGCCAGAGGCCAGGGTTGCTCTGTCTCGGACAATGCGCATCCTTCAGTATTTGGGACTTGTCATAAACTTCCCAAAGTCCAACCTTGCTCCCACTCAATCCCTAGAGTTTATAGGAGCTCTTCTGGATACCAGACAAAGAAGGGCCTACCTTCCACAGCCCAGCTGCCTTCGCAATGTGCAGTTAGCTTCGCAAGCAGTGCTAAAACCTCACCTCACTGCTCGGGAAATGTTACAGTTGCTAGGCCACATTGGCATCCACCGTGCATGTGGTTCCTTATGCTTGCCTCCATATGAGGGCAGCCCAGTGGACCTTATCCACTCAGTGGACTCAGGCGTCAGGTTGCCTGTCAGACAAAATAGCAAACTCAGATTGCCTTATTTTGTCCCTCCAATGGTGGCAGTCACCCAAAAATCTATTGGTGGAGTCTCCATGTCAGCAACCCCTACCCCAAGCCACTCTAACAACAGATGCTTCACAGGTGGGTTGGGGAGCCCACTTGCAAGGCCTCTCTACCAGAGTACCTGGACACCACAGGAGGCCTATCTCCATATCAATTTCCTGGAGCTCAGAGTAATCTTCCTTGCTCTTCGAGTATTTCTACATCAACATGGCTTTCGCCCCAACCATGGAGTTGAAACACTGCTGCTATATCTGTTCAATGATATCACCCAGACCATAGACAATTACAGGCAAGGATTTATTGATCTTCTTAGATATATCAGCGGCTTTCGACACAGTTGACCACACTATCCTCCTATCAAGATTGGAAAGTATCGGTATCTCTGGCACTGTCCTTAGTTGGTTTAACTCTTATTTAACAAACAGGCAGTTTCAGGTTAAAATTGGAAACAACACTTCACAGCCTACAAATATCAAGCAAGGAGTACCTCAGGGATCTGCGCTTTCTTCCCTTCTATTCAACATTTTTATTCAGCCAATTTGTCAAATTATGGCAGCCCATCAAATAAGTTATACGATTTATGCAGATGACATCATGATTTATACACCAATTGATCTCATCAACCCCGACTACAGCAAGATCACAAATTGCCTTGACAACATGTCTTCCTGGCTCACATGCAATAACCTTGCCTTAAACTACAATAAAACAGAGGCGCTTATTGTCACTCGAAACACCGACTTCAACCCCCCACCTTTCATTAAATACAACAACATTACAATACCAGTTAAGGATGAAGTTAGATATCTTGGAATTACCCTTGATAAAGGTCTAACCCTCCAGTCACACATCAGAAAAACTGTGAGGTCTGCATACTACAGAATGAAAGTGATTAGACGCCTCAAGCCCTTACTCTCATATGACCACTTCCGATCTGTCTGCCAAGCCTTAATAACTCCTATTCTGGACTTTTGTAATCCTATCTACTACGGTCTTTCAAAACACTCACTTAAACCTCTTCAGATGGCTCAGAACACGGCAGCCAGAATTATTGCTGGCTCAGCATCTCAAGATCACATTACCCCTACTCTCAAAGAGCTCCACTGGCTTCCAATAAGCCAGTGCGTCAAATACAAGATGGTAATTAATATATTCAAGATCAGACATAAATGCTCTGCTTTTAGCCTTCATAATCTCTTACTCCAGAATAACAACAGGCCAAGACGAATAACTACATCAAACACCCTCAGCACCCCAAGTAGTTTCAGAAAAGCGTGTAAATGTACTACACAAAGGGCAATTTCCTTATCGGCCCCACTTATATGGAACTCTCTCCCTCCCGATGTGCGATCCATGGATGATTTAAAAGAGTTCAGAAAACAACTGAAATTTGTACTCTTCACTGAGTACTATGGCACAGACATCTAACAGTCTCTATTATTATAGCCTGCATGTAACTTGTTTTACTGTAACAGTTCCTTGATGTTGTGTATCCCAATTTTACCTTCACTCTTTAGTTTAGTCAGTGTATGCCCCCCTGTCTCTGTTCTCCCTTCTTGTGTCTTGGTAACCGCTTTGATTTAAGGAAAAGGCGGTATAGAAAACCTGTTAAATAAATAAATAAATAAATTTCACACCCAGTTCAATTACAAGACAGTCCTAATTCAAACGGACAAGTAGCCATGTTCTATGTGAACAAGCAGGGCGGAACAGGCTCTGTGTCGCTCTGCAACGAAGCTTTGCCACTATAGGCCCTTGCCAGGGAGCATCAGATTCATCTCCTTGCGGTGTATCTTCCAGGCATTCAAAACTCTTGGGCGGGCAGACAGACTCATTCGAGTTCTGCTTCCACACAAATGGTCTCTCCATGCAGACCAGGTGGCCAAAACTTTTCAAATTTGGGGAACCCCGGACAAAGACCTCTTTGCAAGTCCGCTGAATGCCAAACTTCCCCGGTTCTGTTCCAGAATTCTGGCTCGAGGTTGTCAGGCCAAGGATGCTTTCCTCCTCCATTGGGGTCAGGACTTCCTGTATACCTTTCCACCCATTCCCCTAATTCCCAAAACCCTGTTCAAGCTTCAGAGAGACAGAGGTCATATGATCCTCATAGCTCCACGTTGGCCACGGCAAATATGGTACCCTCTGCTCCTACATCTCTCTCAAGCTCCGCCTCTGGAGTTAGGATCTGCTCCAGATTTCCTTTCTCAAGAGGACGGGATGCTGTGGCATCCCAATCCCCAGTCTCTGCATCTCAGGGCCTGGTTGCTGAAAGCCTAGAACTTCAAGGTCTTACCCTTTCCCAGCAGGTAAAGGATATCCTTCATGCTTCCAGGAAACCTTCCACAAGACGCTCTTATGCATTTGAGTGGAAAAGGTTTACCATATGGTGCTCGCAGAAGGGTCTTATCCCTCTTGCGATACCTCTGGAATCATTACTGGAGTACCTCCTTCATTTATCAAATGCAGGGCTTAAGACTAATTCAGTGAGAGTCCATTTGAGTGCTATTGCAGCTTCTTTCAAGCCTCAAAATGGACAACCTATTTCCTCTCATCCTCTCATAGTGAGATTTATGAGAGGCCTTCTCTTAACGAATCCTCCCATTAAGCCACCACCGGTGGCATGGGACTTGAATCTGGTATTTGGGCAGCTCATGAAACCGCCCTTTGAACCATTAGCCACTACCTCTTTGAAATTCCTTTCCTGGAAAGTTATTTTTCTCATTGCAATCACATCAGCACGTCGCATCAGTGAATTGCAAGCCTTGGTGGCTGATCCTCCTTATACAAGGTTCCATCATGATAAGGTAGTCCTTAGGACTCATCCACGCTTTATGCCAAAGGTGGTTTCGCCCTTTCATTTGAAGCAAGCGGTTTACCTTCCTGTATTCTTTCCAAGGCCTCACGCCTCAAATGCAGAAAGGAACCTTCATACTTTGGACTGTAAAAGAGCTTTGGCCTTTTACTTGCAAAGGACACAGCAACATAGAAAATCCTCTCAACTCTTTGTTGCTTTTGATCCTAGTCATTTGGGACTTCCAGTCTCCAAAAGGACACTGTCCAACTGGATTGCACAGTGTATATCTTTTGCCTATGAGAGTAAGAACCTTCCTCTTGAAGGCCATGTCACAGATCACAATGTGAGGCCATGGCAGCCTCAATGGCTCATCTTCACTCTGTGTCTATCAACAACATCTGTCGAGGAGCTATTTGGGCTTCGGTTCATACCTTCACAGCCTATTACTGCTTAGACAAGGACTCCTGCCGGGATGCCTTGTTTGGTCAGGCTGTTGTTCAACACCTGTTCAAGACTTAATCAACTCCTACCCACCATTCCTGGTAGGATGCCAGAGATCCATGGGAGGAAGTGGAGCCCTTTCACAAGGGCACACAACTTTCTGGGGCCATCTCCCTGGCATCTGCAGCTAGGGAGTCCCCATATGTCAAGACTACATTCCTGCTTGTTCCTGGAGATAATATAGTTACTCACCTGTAACAGGTGATCTCCAGGAACAGCAGGAATTTAGTCTTCACAACCCACCCACCTCCCCTAGGAGTTGTATCTCTCTGTCTCTCTCTCTTTTGTCTCAGCTATAAACTCAACTGGAGTGGGACAGATGGGAAAGGCGGGAAGGCAGCACACAGGCGCTGTGGGATGCTCCCAAAAGCTTTCCTATTGGATGCTGGGGAGCGTTCCCGCGCAGGCTCCATCGGTACCGATGATACCCATATGTGAAGACTAAATTCCTGCTGTTCCCGGAGATCATCTGTTACAGGTGAGTAACTATGCTTTATGCCCTCTAGTTTTACAGTTTCCCCGTCTTTGGAAGAGGCTTGTTCTTTTCCTCTATGTATTTAAAGGTCGGAATCATATCTCCCCTGTCCCTCCTCTCCTCCAGAGTGTACATATTTAGGTCTTCAAGTCTCTTCTTATAAGGCTTCTGACGCAGGCTCCAAATCATTTTGGTCGCCTTCCTTTGAACAGTTTCCAGTCTTTTTATATCCTTTGTAAGATATGGTCTCCAGAGCTGAACACAGTATTCCAAGTGAGGCCTCACCAGTGACTTATACAGTGGCATTAGTACCTCTTCCTTTCTGCTGGTAATTCCTCTTTGTATGCAACCCAACATCCTCCTGGCCTTTGCCATCACCTTGTCGCACTGTTTTGCCACCTTGAGATCCGCAGAAATAATTACACCAAGGTCCTTCTCCTGGTCCGTGCACACCAATCTCTCTCCCCCTATCGCGTACATTTCACCTGGATTTCTGCTTCCCAAGTGTATGACACCGCACTTCTTCACATTAAATCTCAACTGCCAAGCATTAGACCATTCTTCCAGCTTTTGTAGAGCTTTCCTCATGTTATCCACTCCCTCAGGGGAGTCCACTCTGTTGCAAATTTTCATGTCATCTGCAAAAAGACGGACTTTTCATTGCAGTCCTTCAGCAATATCACTCACAAATACATTGAACAGTGCTGGGCCCAGGCCCGAACCCTGGGGCGCCCCACTAATCACCGTCCTTTCATCTGAGTGAGCTCCATTTACCATCACCTTCTGTCGTCTGTCAGTCAACCAATTTCTGATCCAGTTCACCACCTTGGGACCCATCCCCAAACTACTGAGTTTATTGATAAGCCTCCTATGAGGAACAGTATCAAAGGCTTTGCTGAAATACAGGTAGATGACATCCATCGCATGCCCCTGATCTAGTTCTCTGGCCACCCAGTCAAAGAACTCAATCAGACTTGTTTGGCAAGATTGTCCTTTGGTAAAACCATGTTGCTTCGGATCATGCAACCTGTTGGTTTTGAGAAAGTCCACTATTCGCTCTTTCAGAAGCGCCTCCATTACTTTTCTCGCCACCGAGGTAAGGCTCACGGGCCTGTAGTTTGTCACTTCTTCCCTGTCACCACTTTTGTGAAGAGGTACCACATCTGCCCTTCTCTAGTCCTGAAGAACTACTCCTGTTTCCAAGGATCTGTTGAAAACATCCTTTACAGTTACCACATACCCCCTGCACTGGTAACAGGACCCATACACACATTACTGGCATAGGGGTTAGTAAACATGTCCCATATCTTCTAAATTATGCATGTACACACACAGTTTGCAGTAATATCTTCACTTGCTCCTGAGCAGACAATATTCATGACTTCAATCCAAGTGCAATTGTTGCATGATTTGTGTTAGCCACTTGTGTATCCTTTATATAATACTATGTGTTTTTATAAAATAGGCACCTTTCTGCCTTATTAACTTAAGTATCCTGTAAAAGGTAATTACTCAACTGTTCTCTCTGGACAGCAGGAATAAGTCTTCATGTATGGGTGATATCCCCGACAGAGCACCGCATGGGAACGCTCCCCAGCTTCTATAGAAAGCTTTTGGGAGGCTCCACTGTGCCTGCACGCCGCCTCTCCCGCCTGCCAGCATGGTGCCATCATCTTCAGTCTGATGATAAAGCTGTAGCAGAAGACAGCTCCTCATGGAGGTGGGAGGATTGTAGGATTTACTTCCTGCTTGTCCACAGAGAAAAGGTACTTACTCACCTGTAGTAGGCAGCTCTACAGATCTCTTCCATGGAGACTGAGCATAAGTTGGTCCCTGACACTACCATAGCCCTGACACTGTGAGCTGTGACATGACAATCAAGGCTTAGGCCTGCTTGGCATAAGTGAAAGAGATCAGTCTGCTAACCAAATTGAAAGAGTGTTTGAAACGGCAGCCCCTAGCTTGCTGGGGTCAAAGGAAACAAAAGACTGTGCAGACTTTCTATGGACTTTTGTCCACTCCAAGCAGAAGGCCAAAGCTTGCTTGCAGTCCCAACATGTGCAATGCAGCTTCCTTCTCCCTTGTGGGCGTGAGGCCTTGGGGAAAAAAAGGTTAGTAGAACCAACTGCCTAATTAAGGTGGAAATCTGAAACCATTTTCATAAGGAATTTAGGATGAATATAGAGGACCACCCTATTACAGTAGAATCTGGTATAAGGCTGATGTACTACGCGCGCCTGAAGCTCACTCACCCTGTGGGTCAAAGTGACTGCCACCAGAAACAAGATTTTCCAGGTCAAGAATTTCAGTGGGCAGGAATGGAGTGGCTCAAAGGGAGTCTTCATGAGCTGTGCAAGAACCACAGTGAGGTCCCACGTCACAGCCAAGGGGCTTGTAAGGAGGCTTCAAAAGAAGCATAAGGTGAACAACCAAACTGATTCATAACATAGCACCATCCTTTCTTTCCACCCTTATCAGCATGCAACCACCCAACAGAAGCAGGCGAACTGTCCACTCAAATACACTCCATGTTCCCCCGGATATCAGATCTGTAAATACCACTAGCCAACGAGCATTCTCCTATTCGGCCCCGTCCATCTGGAACCAACTACCACCGGAGCTACGAGCTGTCAAAGACCTTATGGAATTCAGAAAGAAACTCAAGACACATCTTTTCCAGTGCCAATACAGTCTGTTATAATCCCAGGGATAGAAACGATACCACCCAATGAAACATGGTGGCAATTTATGTAAATAAGCAAATATGTAAATATATGATGTCTGAATCATCCCCATATGACCTCCCACGTGTGCTGTGCTTTCTCCTCCAAATCAATGTGTGTATATTTCTAAATTTTGACATGATTGTACAAATCCGTTTCGTTAATCAAACCGCTACTGATCGCTGGAAGTAGCGGTATACAAATGTATGCTAAAATAAATAAATAAATAAAATAAATAAAAAGACTGCATTGAAATGGACTTCCCTCCATGCTACGATGGTATGCTCCAATCACAGTGAGGTGGGCTCGGACCGAGTTGGACTTCAGGCCAGATTCGGAGAGGTGCAGAAGATTCTCAAGCAGCTTGTGTGTCTGGGGCAGAGGAAAGGATCCAGGGCCTGGCCAGTACACCAGATGGAAATTCCTCCACTTGCAGGAATAAGACTTCCTTGTTGAGGTCCTTCTGAAAGCTAGAAGGACCTCAGTAATGCTGTCATGCAAGCTGAGCTCTGACAGGACTAGCCTCTCGACATCCATGCCGTGAGGGTCAAGGATCGGATGTTGGGGTGCAGCATTTTCCCTTTATCCTGCAATATTAGATCTGGATCATGGCACAGCCAGAGGGGTTCCAGCCTGGAGAGTTGTAGCAGATGAGGAAACCATGGCTGCCTCGGTCAATAGGGTGCGCTGAGGATCATCGAACCACCATGCACTCTAAGCTTCAGGAGGATCTTTGCTATGAGAGGGAGGATAAACATACAGAAGACCCTCCCCCCCCCCAATGTAGGAGGAAAGCATCCGATGCTAGTCGGCCATATGACTTTGGAGCAGAACAGCATTACCTGGGCATTCTGCGGGATGGCAAACAAGTCCAGCAAGGAGGTGCCCCACTCCCGAAAGATTTATTTTATTTGGTTACATTTGTATACCGCTTCTTCCCGCGATCAGTAGCGGTTTACATTACATTTAGGCACAGCAAACAATTACTTACTAGAATCAAAGTATCTACATCTGCATTTCAGTGATTTGAATTTATACAGCTTGGAGTATTTACAGTTGCATTTATGCGGTCTGTTTGTACAGCCTGGGTTATTTACAGATTCATTTACAGCAAGGACTATTTACAGTTTCATTTACACTAATTACAGCTTGGTCTATTTACAGTTTCGTTTAAACTATTAAGATAAGGGCTGCTACTTCCCTGTTCAGCATCCATTCATGTAGTTGGAGGTTTCGACTCAGTTTGTCCGCCAAAGTGTTCTGCTCTTCCAGAAGATATGTGGCTCTCAGCTCCATCCCATGAGTGATGGCGAACTTTCACAACCTGTCTCCCAGCACAGGAGATACGAGTCAGTGCCTCCCTGATTTGTTTATATAAAACATGGTGACCTGACTGTCGGTCTGAACTAGGACAATTTGGTTGTCTAGCTGGTCTCGGAAAGCCTTTAGAGCATCTGCTATGGCTCTTTATTACAGGAAGTTGATCTGGTGAAGACTTCCTTGGATGGACTAGTCACCCTGAGTGTGACACCCATGCAGATGAGCTCCCCAGCCCAATTTGGATGTGTCTGTCATCAAAATCTTTTGATGTGAGGCTTTCTGAAAAGACAGAGCCTTGAGCAAGTTCTGATGAACTATCCACCAGTGCAATGACTAGACCAGAGGATCGTGACATACAGCTGATCCCAGAGATGACCAGTGGCCTGGGCCCACTGCGTCCGCAGAGAGCATTGAGATTGTCTCATCTGGTGGCATGACATGTACTGTAGAGGCCATATGGCCTAGAAAAGTCAGCATCTTCCCAGCTGTGACTAGACTCAGTTGAATTTCCTGCACTAAGGCTGTTAGCTTCTGGAGACAATCGTGCAGGAAGAAAGCCCTCTCTTGGGTCGTGTCGAGCAGGACTCCTATGAATTACAGCCATTGGGTGGGCTGAAGGTGGGACTTGGGGTAATTGATTACAAACCTTAGGGACTCCAACACATGGATACTTAACAGTACTGATTCTCGAACTCCCTCTGAAGTGGTTCTTTGTATCAGCCAATCGTCCAGATAAGGGAAGATATACACCCCCAGAGCCCTGAGGTAAGCTGCTATTACTGCAATGCTGGGGCAGAGGCCAACCCAAAAGGCAGCACTCTGTTCTGAAAGTATCATCCTCCCAGGTCGAACCTGAGATACTTTCTGTGAGCAGGATGTATCGGTATATGAGTATACGCATCCTTTAGATCTAAGGAGCATAGTCAATCTCCTTTTTTAAGGTATGGCAGCAGGGTGCTTAGAGAAATCATCTTGAACTTTTCTCTTACGAGGTAAGAGTTCAGGTCTCTGAGGTCTAGGATGGAATGGAAGCACCCCATTTTTTTGGGAACCAGAAAATACTTGGAGTTAAACCACCACCCTACTTGCTCTGGCAGCACGAGCACAATGGCGAGATCGGACGGAAGGGCTGAGATTTCTCTCAGAAACAGTTCCTGATGCAGAGGGTCGAGACGATAAACCCTCAGGGGCAATTTAGAGGCGGTTCGAACAAGTGCAGCTTGTAACCGCTTTGGATTATCTGCAACACCCATGAGTCTACAGGTTGAGGGGCCATCTTTGAGCAAAGAGTGAGCTGGGTTTGCCCACTGTCGGCACTAGTCGACTGACTATGCTTCGGAGGAACCAGTCAAAATCCCACCCTGGGCTTTGGCTATGCAGCAAGTTAGGCTTTCTGAGGCTTCTCTCAGCCCTGCTAAGGTTGAGGAGCCTGCTGTTTCTGTTGTGCGTTTTAGGACCCAGGAAAGTACCCATGCTTGTGAGGGTAGCAGATCTTTTTCTAGCCTCTATCCTTGGTATCTTCTGGGGTAGGAGGCTGACTCCACCACCATGGAGTTATGTGGCATTTGTGACTTATGGAAGCATAGGCTCCGGCGGACTCGATACATCGAATCAAGCCATTTGCTCACCAGCAGCATTGAAGCTGGTGTCTCCCACATTCAGAGCATCAGCCGTTCCAGGATGGGAGGAATGGTCACTGTGAGCAATTCCCGTGGAGGGGCCTCATACTGGAGGATTTCCAAATCATCCGCCCAAGGATCCTCCAACTCCATTGGGAATGTCAGGGCTTTGGACAGGTCTGCCTGGAGAGTCTGGTAAGAGTAATATGCTGCTTTTCAATGAAGCCAGCCTTCTCCTCAGCCTGTTCTCCGAAGATGTTCTGCACATGCCAGAAGGTTTTCTGGGCACTAGGAGAGCAGTCCAATAAGTGTTATGAGGACTGATATAACCTGTATGTGTGGCTGATTATATCCTGCTTGCCAATACAGAATGTGGATACAGCTGTGCTATCGGTAATACAATCACAGCTGGTGCAGGTTAACAAAACCTCCCACCCCCACTAGACACCACCTCCAACTGGCTGCATAAAATCTTTCCATTCCCCTCCCCCAGCATTTATGGGGGGTTTCTCTGGTGTCACTGAGAACCAGGAGTGATCCCTAGTTGTTCCAGCCCAGTTGGTGGCCTGGAATCAAAATGGCCCCTCTGATCCCTAGCAGTAGTTTTATGATACTACCACTAGAAACCAAATAAGGGCATATGCTCCTTATTTGGTAGCTTAACACTCCTCAATATCCTGTCAGGGTTACATGTTTTTCTTGGCATAAGTGCCTAGAGGCATTCTTTGATTTCCTGATTGTTACCGACGCGTTTAATGATGGAGGTTTACTTTCTCACGGTTGTGTTTTTGATCTTGTATTGTATGAGATCCTTAGGTTTTATCTACTCACAGAGAAGCTGAAAATGCTCCAACCAAATCTTACCACACTAGATTCTAACTCTGGTTTCACTTTGGGTTTATGTCCCTTTCACATATCCCAGAAGGAATTGCTGTCTATGGCCACCTCACATGCAGACAGATTTTACTTCATGTATTCACATTATTTACTTTTTAAGATTGTGTTGTAACTTTCAGTTATGAAACTAGGTGCCGCATAAATCTACTCTGAGAAGCTCTCTGTGTTTCAAGTTAAACACTATTCTTACGTTTTTTCTTAAATTTTTATATTTCGTATCAAACCAGGGGGCATGTTTACTAAAGGTTAATATGCATTAACAAAAGTTAAAGCAAGTTAAATGCTGCCAATACTGATAGCAATAAAAGGGCTGTGGTAGCGCTTAACACACGTTGCCCTTTAGTAAACATGCACCAGGTCTTTTAGATGTTGTTTTATTTGGTTATTTAGATTCCAGCTTAGAGTTAATGATTCCCTAGACTAATCTGTGGCAAATTGCCTTTATGCTGTATTTATTATGGCTTGGTCAGTGTAGAATACACCAACCCTAATATCTCACATACTACTTAACTGGATCACGTTGAGATTTCTGCACCTTCCCCAGCTTATTGTTTTCCCCTATATGTATTTAACTCCTTTACTCAATTAATTGGCGTTCCTTTCCTTATTCTTGCTGTTTTTATTGTAAACTGCTCGAACACGCTATAGAAGGGTATTATATCAAGTTTTTAAATAAACCATAAGGTTCACATTTTCAGTCAGAAAAGTGTTAATATGGTATTTTAGTGCTGCTTTTAAAGATTTCTGATATTTTTCTTTACTTTGGTGTTCCATATGCCCTTCAGGAAGAAACTGTAGAGATTCTGTAGTAGTGTAGAGGGTGCTGGTATTTGGTTTGATCTATTGAGATATATATATAGGAGCATTTGGAGGACATATTGAGTAAATACTGTAAATACATTGGTGATCTCCGGGAGCAGCAGGAATCAGTCTTCACATATGGGTACTGTCGGTACCAACAAGAGTCCACGTGGGAATGCTCCCCAGCATCCAAATGGAAAGCCTTTGGGAGCACTCCACGCGCCTGCACCTTCCCAAGTCCTCTCCACAGTTGAGTTTGTAGCTGAAAGAGGAAAAAAGAATAGCCTACAACTCCTAGAGGAGGAGGACTGGTTGTGAAGACTAATTAAGATCATAATTATAACCTTCAAAGCCCTGAACAATCAGACCCCCACAGCCATCACTGAGCTGATACACACCTCACCCCACAATAGAAGCAGAAGATCAGCAGCAGTAAACACCCTGATAATTCCGAAGGAAACAACGAGATGCACAAAGGCAACAACTAACAGAGCCTTCAGCATCTATGCCCCCAGAGCCTGGAATGCCCTCCCACCTGACATAAGAGTCATCACCAACCTAACCCAATTCAGGAAGGCCCTAAAACACTACCTATTCACAAGATACTTCCCGGTGTAGATCCGATAGGGAAATACACTCCCCATGTAAATAACTGTAGATACTTGTCAGTGTAATGACTGTTGTTGTTTACCCTTGTTATCCAAGTTTTAATCCCTGTTCAAATGTGAATACATTGCAGTTAGCCTGCAATGTATATGTTTGTTGGATGTACACCGCACTGATGTTAATAGGGCGGTATAAAAGAAATGTTAAATAAATAAATAAATAAATAATTCCTGCTGGTCCCAGAGATCACCTGTTACAGGTGAGTAACAATGCTAGCTCCAGAAACAAACAGGAATGCAGTGGTTACACATGGGACTTACTAGCATCCAGGTACCAGACTGGAGTTGGGTCGCAGTGGTATCCCCGACGTTAAAGGATAGAGACGAGAAAGTGTGGCTACCAGTAGCCCTATCGGACTCTATTACAGTTGGGAGACCATCAACAGGGGAGTCTGATGCCTGAGAGAGTCCGTGGCATAGGGTAGGAATTGAAGTTAAGTCCCAAAAAAGGTGCTGGAAGACAGTCTGGCCAAAGATAGCATCCCGGCGGGAGTCCGTGTCTAGGCAGTAGTATGCAGCAAAGGTATGAATGGAGGACCAGGTAGCTGCTGAACAGATTTTGTCAATGGAGACAGATGAAAGGTTTGCAACTGAGGTTGCCATGGCTCTCACATTGTAAGCAGTGACATGACTTTCAAGGGAGAGTCCTGCCTGAGTGTAGGCAAAAGAGATGTAATCCACAATCCAGCTGGATAGGGTGTGCTTTGACACTGGAAGTCCAAGGTGACTTGGGTCAAAGGAAATGAATAGTTGTGAGGATTATCCCATCAGCCTTGGTTCTATCCAAGTAGAAAACCAGGGTGTGCTTGCAATCCAAAGTATGGAGCGCTCCCTAGAGGCATGCGGTCTGTGACAAAAGACCAGTAGAATGACCGATTGAGATGGAAAGTGTGTATGTGTATGGAGAACCACCTTGTCATGGTGGAAGCAGGTCTACGGTGGATTAGACACCAAAGCTTGCAGTTCACTGATGCGATGAGCTGAGGGCGATGAGGAAGATTACCTTAAAGAAGAATTTTAAAAAGTGGTTACTAAAGGCTCAAAAGGAGGCTTTAGAAGTTGCACTAGGACCACATTGAGATCCCAGGCCACTGGTGGTGGTTTGATCCGGTGGCTTGGAAAGTAAGAGACCCTGCATGAATTGTTGCAACAAGGGGTGTGAAGAAATAGGATGCCTGTCTAACTGCCTGTGATAGGCTGAGATGGCAGTAACATGAACTCGGACTGAGTTGGTTCTGAGACTTGCCAAGGACAAATGGAGGAGATATTACAAAATAAATTCCACCAGAGAAACAGAGTCGTCAATATGTTTTGGGGTACACCAGAGGGTGAACCTTTACCACTAGAAGGCGTAGGAATGCCTAATAGAAGGCTTGCGTGAAGCAAGTAGGATGTCTTAGACCTGTTGAAGGTCGAGGTCAGCAAAGATTATGCTTTCAGCAGCCATGCCATGAGATGGAGGGCTTGTGGACTGATACGGAGATGTGTCCCATGATCCTGAGAGGAGGCTGGACGCATGTCCCAGACTGAGAGGTGGAGTCTGTGCTAGGCAAAGCAGCAAAGAGAAACCATGGCTGATGGGGCCAGTAAAGGGCTATTATAATCATGGAGCCCCAATCGGCCTGCAGCTTCAACAAGGTCTTGTGTATTAAGGGGGTGGGCAGGAATGCATAAAGTACTCCCCTTACCCAATGGAGATGGAAAGCGTCTGTTGCCTGGCTTTGCCGGGATGGAAGCCTTGAACAAAACTGCAGAAGTTGTGCATTCTCCTAGGTGGCAAACAGATCTATCCTGGGGGTCTTCCACATATAGAAGATCCAAGATGTCATTTCCTGATTCAGAGTCCACTCGTGTGGACGTAGGACATGGCTGAGTCTGTCCAGGAGGACATTGAGTTCACCTGGGAGATATACTGCCCTGAGATGGATGTGGTGTGCAATAGAGAAGAACCAGAAATGAAAGGCCTCTTGGCAGAGGATATAGGAATCCGTTGCCCCCTGCTTGTTCACATAGAACATGGCCACCTGGTTGTCTGTTTGAACTAAGACCTGTTTGCCCAAAGGTTGGGGATGAAAAACCTGAAGGGCATTCATGAGAGCACGAAGCTCCACTGTCCCTGAGTAGTGAGACTGTCAAGATGTGCTCCCCACTCTAGCTTGGAAGCATCCATTGTCAGGGTACATTACTGAGGTGGAGGCATCTGAAAAGGTGACCCTCCGAGTAGGTTGTGGGGGGAGCATCACCACAGAAGGGAGTTAACAAGAGGCAAAGTGATGCAAATTTTGTCTGAGAGATGCCCAGTCGCTTGGGTCCACTGGGCTTGCCTCATGTGCAAGTGAGCACAGGGGACGACATGGACTGTGGAAGCCATGTGTCCCAAAAGGAGTAGCATTTCTCGAGCTGTGGGCCAGCTCAATAAGGCGAACAGAACAGTCCTGTGGAAGGAAAGCTCAAGCCTGACAAGTGTCCAGAAGTGCACCAATGAATTTCAGCCTCTGGGATGGCATCAGGTAAGATTTGGGAAAGTTTAGGACAAATCCCAGATTTTGGAGTACAGAGATGGTGCGATGAAGAGAGAGTTTTACCTCTTCTGGGGATTCTCCTCTGATTAGCCATTAGTCTAAGTAGGGAAAGACAAAGATCCCTAAAGTACACAGGTAGGCGACAACCACTGCTATGCAATTTTTGAACACTCGGGGTGCTGAGGCCAACCCGAATGGGAACACCTGATACTGGTGATGGATTTGCTGGAACCAAAAATGCAGATATTGTCTGTGTTGAGGATGGATCAGCAAGTGTGTGTATGCCTCCTTGAGGTCTAGAGAACATAACCGTTCCTCTGAATGTACGGCAGAAGTGTACTGAGGGATATCATTTTGAATTTTTCTCAAATGAGGAATTTGTTGAGATCCCTTAGATCTAGAATGGGCCTGAACCCTTCTGTCGTCTTTGGGATAAGGAAGTAAGGAGAGTAGAAGCCCCTGCCCTCTTGGGTGGGTGGAACTCTTTCTATGACCCCCTGAGTTAACAGGGTGGCCATTTCTACTGAGAGATTGTCCTGCAAGGGGTTTGCAGGATAATCCCTTGTGGAGGTGGTAGGGAGTGAGCTTTTGAAGTGAAGAAGAATAACCCCTTTGGACGATTGTGAGTCCACTGGTCTGATGTGATGAGGTGCCACTTGTGGGCACAGGAACAGAGTCTGCCTGTCTCGGGGCAGTTTCTCCAAATGGATTAGTTTTGCACATACCATGACTGTCATGAACCTCACTTCTAAGCCAGGACATGAGGAATATGAACTCAGTTTCTCAAATTTACTGCTAAGGCTTGGTGTAGTATTTGCATCATGCCAAAGAGAGCCTCCTGCTGGAGTTTGTGAGATGTAACATGTATGGGTAGTTTGTCAAGATATACTTGGAAATTCTTCTTTATCAAGCCTGTGGCACCCACCATGATGGGAAATATTTTGGTATCTTTCTGCCACATTTTCTTGGGCTCTGACTGCATTTCTTTGTATTTCAGGATCTTCTGCATCTCCACGCGATTCACAGAGTAGATGCTTGGAACTGTTACCTCTATTATCAATGCTATTCTGGTGTTTTTCTCCTTAACCTCTATATCCGGCCTCCATTCATCCAGCTTTTTATCGGTCGGGATGAGAGTATCCCAAGTGATCATAACCACCTCATTCTCTGTAATTCTCTTAGGGTCATGATCCCGGTGTTTTTCGAGCACAGTGATATTGTAGTTCTTAAAGAGTTTCCAATGGATGAGGCATGCTTCCTTATTATGTCTTTCTGTATAGAAGTGTTCTGCCATCAGAACTTCACAGCCAGCTATGAAGTGAGTCACCATTTCCAGGTCTTTCTTACAGAATCGATATATGGCTGTGTTGCCAGGTTTTTCCATGCTTGCTGTAAACCAGCTCATCCGTAAGCCGCTGTCCTGGGCTGCAACTATCAACCTCTTATCCTTTGGTCTCAGTTCACCCCTCCTTAGCCATTCATGTGCCCATTCCTAATCGACAAAGGGTTCCTGGAATGACACGCTATATTTCCCACTGTATTTATTTATTTTATTTATTTAACCAGTTTTGTATACCACCTTATCCTTCAATCAAAGTGGTTAGGAACATAACATGGGGATCTACATTCAACAGATGACAGGACATACACATAGACTATCGGGAGTTGGTTCTCAGTTCTCAGTCAGGCATGCAGGCTGTTGGTGGCCGCATGTGGCAGGGTTGTGATGTTTGAAAGTTATGTTACTTGTCCATAGGAATCCACAAACAGGTGGGTTTTGAGGGATTTGCAGAAGTCCTTAAAGTCATTTTGGGCTCTTAATCCTTCAGGGAGGGAGTTCCATAGGTCAGGTGCCGAGAGTGAAATAGCCCTTTTGGATGTTGCTTGTTTTGTCTTATGGTAAACTGTGGGAGTGCGGAGTCTGTTGCTGCCTTGGGTTTGCCTAGGCCTGCTGCCTGTGTCTTTGGTTATTATGGCCTGTAATACGTCTGCTGAGCAATGATGTATGATTTTGAATATGATTAGTATTGTTTTGAATCTCGCCCGTGCAGCTGTTGAAGTATGGGTGTGATATGTTTGTATTTGGCGGTGCCTGTGATAACACGCTCTGCAGTATTCTGAACCAGTTGAAGTGGATGGACAGTCTGCTTGGGTAGACCCTGGTATAATGAGTTTCCGTAGTCCAGTATCGGGGTGATGACTGCTTGACATATGGTGCGGAAATGTTCCTGGCTGAGGACTGGTTTAAGTCTCCTGATGAGTTTTAAACGGTGGTATGCTTTTGCTGCAGTCTTGTTTGCGTGATTGTAGATTAAGATTCTTGTCTAAGGTGATGCCTAGATACTTTACCTTGTCCTTTATTGCTATTGTCCTATTTAGGATGTTGATTTCTTGGGGTGGGTTGAATGTCAGACTTCTGGAAATGAACATTGCTTCTGTCTTACCAAAGTTCACCTTCAGGTTATTGTTGGCAAGCCAGGTGTTCATATTGTCGAGGTACTTGGTCATTGAGGTTATATCAGGAGCGCTCATATCAATTGGGGTATACACCATGATATCATCTGCGTAGAGGTGATATTGTATTCCGTGTTTGATGCTGCTGCATATGGGTTGGATATGTATGTTGAATAGGATTGATGATAGGGCCATGGGAAACTGAGTTGATTTTCTCTCTCCACATTTGACTTGCTGTGTTCGATTGCTCAGGTATGTGGTGAACCATTTTAGTGTGTTTTTGTGTAGTCTGATTTCTTGTAGGCTGTACGAGTATGGAATGTGATATCATGACAAAGGCAGCCGAGATATCGAAGAAAATTAGTAGGAATCCGTTCTTTGTCTAGACCCCTCAGAAAGTTGTCAAAGAGGGAGGTAAGTAGAGTTTCTACGTTGTGATGTGGTTTCAAACCATGTTGGTGCGCGTCCAGCGGAGCATGAAGATCGATGTGATCCTGCAGTTGTCTTTGTACTGCTTTTTTGATGATTTCTGAGATAAACGGTAGGCTTGAGATAGGGCGGTAAGATTTTGGATCGGAGGTGCTCAGCATGTTGCCTTTGAGGATTGGTCGTATCATGGCTTGCTTGAGTATTTGTGGTAGGTGTCCTTGTTGAAGGGACTCCTTCACGATTTTGTGTAGGTGGTGGCTTAGTTGGTTCTTGGCAGCTTTGATCCATTCCACTGGGCATGGGTCAGATGGGGAGGTTGTCATATTAAGGGTGCCCACAATATTTTCTATCTGCTGGGTTGTTGGTATAGTGAAATCATTCCAGGTTTGGTGGGATTCCATCGTTATTGGGTTATTGGAGTTATTGTTCATTATGTAATTCTTGGGGGTCTATTTGATGGACACTGTGGAGAGGAGTGTCTCTAATGAGTTGTTGCACGATGTTGAATAACTCCCTTGGTTTGTTGGCTGATTTCATGATTAGGCTGGTGTGGTGTCGTTGCTTGTGATCGTTGATCAGGTTGTTGTATGCTAGTTGTTTAGCTTTGTATTGGAGCACCGCATCCTGTGACTTGCTGTGTCTCCATTTTCTTTCAAGTCTTCTGAGCGTACGTTTTGCTTCTCTGACTGCATTTGAGTACCAGGGAGCATTAGTTTTCCTGCGTGTGTGCATCTTTTCCTTGTTTGGAGTTAATGCGGCTTTGGATATGGTGGAGTTCCATTTCTTTATGGTTTCATCTAGGCCACTGCATTCTTGTTGTATTTGTGGCATTATTTCCTTTAGGAAAGTCTCCTTTTGGTAGGCTCTGAATCTTCTTGTTTTGTTTTCCCCTTCTGTGTGGTGTGGAGGGGTTTCCAGGAGTAAGGTGAAGGAGAGTACGTGGTGGTCCGACCAGGAAACTGGAGTGGTCATTGGGGTTGTGACTTGGTTCTGTTTTATTAGTTGCATTGGGATGAAGACAAGGTTCGGTGTGGTTCCATGTTGGTGTGTCGGTGTGTTGACCATCTGTTGGTAATCTAGTGATTCCAAGGCTTTGAGAAATGCTCTGGTTTCTTTAGTGGGTGTGGAGGTTAGGTTGTAGTCACCCAGGGCAATCAACGGCTTACAGTGGGCACTATACGCGCATATTGATTCCAGTATTGCTGAAAGATGCTCCTTCGTGGCATTAGGGGGCCTGTAGGTGAGGCAAATGCTGACGTGGTGGTTGGATATGATGATTGTGTTCGACTCAGTTGAGTTGCTGGTGGCGATCGCTTTAAACCTGTAGCTTTTTATGGCTATTATTAGGGCTCCTCCTCCTCTCTTGTGCTCTCTAGGGCAGTTGAATGCTGTGTAGTCTGGTGGGGTAACTTGGTTCAGGATGACCTGGTCCGTGTCCGTAAGCCAAGTCTCAGTGAAGCATAGTCATAGATGGTATTTGGTTTGTTCTGGATTGATCTTGCATTTACTAGTGCGCATTTGATAGTAGATGCGAGTATGGGGTTGCTGGTGGGTATTCGTGGTGGTAGGGCATGCACATTGTTGGGTGTTTTGTTTGTTCTTTGCTTGGGACACTGGTGTCCTTGTGAGATGGTGGTCCCGGTTTGAGTAGACAGGAAAGGGTATATAGGCATATGCGTGTTTCGTTGGACTGGACTCCCTGTGTAAGGAGAAGTAGAGTGAAGTATGCCATTAGGCGCTGATAGGTTGTATGCATGTTTGTTTTCTTTGGTTGGAGGAATGGGGAGTTTGCCCGGATTCCTTTCCACTTTGCTGCTGTCCCCCCTACCTTCTTTTGTATATGGGCCACTCCCGTGGGGGTGTGGAAGGGCTCAGACTATCCTTGGCAGTTGCAGGTGGAGGTGAGGCCACTGGTTTGTCCAGATTTTATTGATTGAGTTCCTTCTGGGGAGCAGGTTGGGAGTTGTAATCTGGTCTTATGGCTCCGGGTTCCTTTTGTTGGGGACATTGATCCGCTCGCGTGTGTGAGCGTGGTGGTCTGATCTGCGGATTCTAATTTATGATCTTCAGTAGTGGGTTTTGGGGTTGGTTGGCTGATTTGTGTTAGGTGAGAGAGCCGTGTTCCTTCAGTGCTTGCTGCTTACCTCTGCAAACTTTGATGTCTGGGAAGGCTTGTTTCATCCGTTGGGATCTTCGGAGGGTAGGTGTGGAAACTGAGAGGCTGGAATGGTTCTGTCCCTTCAGGTGGTTGTTCTGTGATGTGGCTATTGGGTGGCTTATCCTGGCACTGATTGGTTGGCTCTTTAGCTCATAGAATGTATCACTCGTCTGTGCCAATATGTTTTCTACCTCACTGTCAGCAACGATGCCTGACTCGGGGAGAAGAGAGTTCAGACTGACCAGCTGGATGGTGTCCAAGCCTGAGCTCACGATCACGTAGAGAGTCTGCTGAGGTTTCTCTCTGCGGTTCCCCCCCGCACCCAAGGCGGTCTCAGCATGAGACATTTCACTGTCCACTCTGGGGCTGCAGCTCTCCTGCCGACTGGCGCCGCCAAGGAGCCTCCCCGGGCTATTTGTGCATCTGCCACTTGTTTTTTCTTGTTTGATCTAATTCCTTGAAGAGTTTTCTTCTCTTGTTTTTGCAAATTGTTACCACCTTCCCTGTGCATGCTTGTGGATTTTCACCCATTCCTTCGTCGTCAGAACGCTTGTCCAAGTTTGATAATGGAGACAGATTCTGGACATTTATTCTCATATTTCAGCACTTTTTGCATATTTGGATTCGAGGATACAGTTAAGAAGGCCTGGAGGCCTATAATAGTAGCTTTGTATATGTAAACAATCTCTGAGTCCTAGCCCTCCTTCAGCTCTAGGGGTGTACATGGTGTTGGCATACATTGATTCTTGTATATCACTTCATTGGCATGGAGGAGTCTTCGTGTTTGCACATCCCGTTTTTAAAGATCTTTAAGAGGCCAGTCTACACCCCAAAGCTGTATGAAAGGACAGGAACTGCCAGCTGATTGATGGCTTGTATCTTATTCTGTGATGTTAAAACACTTTTCAATAATAATTTTAATCTCCTAAAGTATTCTTTACTTATCTTTTCTCTCAGTAATTTCCTCTTGAGTGTCATTCCTTCTACTCAAAGATACTTATATATGCCTTCCTGTTCAAGGTCCTTGATGTCACAGCCTTCAGCCAGGGAGATGTTTTCTGTTTTGCTCAATTTTTCTCAAAAAAAAAAAAAAAAAAAGTTGCCTTAGCATATTTGTCAAGGCCAAAGGTCATCCTGATGTCATCAGAAAAGCTTTTTACCACACAGTGTTGCTCTGCTAATTGCTGGTCATTGGAACTATAGAGCTTCAGATCATCTATGAATAATAAGATGTTTCTGGGTTGTTACTTTCTTTAGGATTCATGCTAAATCCATATCTCAGAGTTGATGAGAGTACTCATTGGATTAAGCGCCACACAAAACAGAAGGGGCGACAGGGAATCTCCTTGAAATATTTCTTGCTGGATCCTGATGTTAGGAATGATATACTGACCATCTTCATATTTCAAAAAACTTGTGGTTTGCCACATTGCCATGGTGAACTTAATGTACTCGATCAAACCAGGATTTATTTTATATATTTCAAGGCAATTTATTATCCATGAGTGTGGGATTCTGTCAAAAGCTCTCTTATAATCAATCCATGCTATACTGAAATTTCTGCTTTTCTTAGCTCTGGCCATGATGGCCTTATTCAACAGTAACTGGTCTTTGGTGCCATATGCCTCTCTTATTGCCCTTTTGCTCTATTGCCATGATGATATTGGATTTGATATGATCATATATTCTGACTGCATCTTATAGCTTATAGACTGTAGGTAGACAAGTTATTGGTCTATAATTGCTGGGAGTATTACTTGGGTCTCCTTTTGGAATGAGAAATGATTTTCCTGTAGTAAGCCATTGTGATGTTTGTCTGGCTGAATAAACAATTGATTTTTGCAATTCACCAAGTCTAGGTGGAGTGATGTTAACTGTATGAGCCAAAAGTTGGTTACTTCATCTGGGCCAGGGCTCTTCCAGTTTGGGGCTCACTTTAACCTGCTTGCTATCTCTTTTGTTGTTACTGCAGGCCATTCCATAGGTGTGATGATTGCTTTTTCTAAATGCTCCTGTATGCAGGGTAACCATTCTGCTTCTTGATTGTGCTTTATAGGGTCCTTGTATAATTTTCTCCAAAAACTTTCTGTTTCGGTTTTGGTTGGTGGTGCCTTTAGTATCTTAATGCTTTCCCAGTTCCCTGTAAAATTGTTTTGGGTTTGCTCTAAATAGCTTATTTGGATATCTTTCTTTTTGGTTTTCTTCATATCTTTGCACTTTCTGCACTTCTGCTGCAATTTTCAATTACTGTTGGAACATATAAATTTCAGGTCTTCTGTTAATGCAGCATGCTTCAGCTTAATGTCTTGGATCTTCCTTAATATTTTGATGAACTTATTCCCTTTAGATACTCGTCTATCAGGGATACCTCCGCATGCAATGACTGTATTTTTCCCTCAATGCACTTTTTCCAATGAGGAACTGTTATTATTTTCTTTTTCTTCTGCCTGCTATGTGAAGGGTCTGGGGACCCTGCAGAGGCAGAGTAGTATGCTCCCTAGGAAGGAATCAAAAAACAGATGCTGGCTGTGGCTGGTTGGGGTTTAGGAGTCTTGGCCTTCTTAGGTTGATAGGGACATTGTGGCCTTTGCTGCTGCTGTTGAAGTTGAAAACCAGCAGAGGATTGGTAAGAAGAAAAATATCTCTTCTTTTTGGTATAGAATGACTTCTTAATAGCAGCCTTCCTCCTAGAGGGGTCTAAAGTCTTGCTTGAGAGTGAGATCATCCACCTCAAGCTCTCCTGCCTTCTCTCACCAACCTTTACCAAATAGGTTTTCTCCAGAGCAAGGGGTATTGGCTAATTTTATCTTAAACCCACTGCTTGCGATGCAATGCCTGAAAGCCAGGCCATCCTACAAGCTCCTATGCAAACTGCAGTAGCTCTGCTGATAGACTCAAAGGTATCGAAGACTGCCCTGGTCAGGAATTTAGAAGTGTTCTAAGCCTGTGTGACCATAGTTAGGTATGCATCACATTTGTCATCTGGGAGAATAAGAGCAAAATTTCCTAGATCCCTCGAGATGACCTTGAGGTACATGCCCATGTAAAGGGTGTAGGATGTAATCCAAGCATACATGCCTGGAAACAGCGACATCCAAAGGCATCGAGAGCCCCTGGCTTCTTTGCCAGGCGGTACCAATGAATGAGTCTTAGAAATCTTGATGCTCCGCATCGCTGATTCCACCACCATAGAATGGTGCAGTAGTTGAGGTTTTTGAAACCCTGGGCATGGTGAAACTCTGTACATGGTATTGAGCCATTTCCTGATAAGTGGAACTGTTAGTGGGGCCTCCCACATACGTAGCATTAGATCCTGTAGGATCAGATGCACCGGTAACGTTGCTGCCTCTTTGGGCGTTGAGGGGTATTGGAGGATTTCTAGTTCCTCAGCCCTCTGTTCTGTTTCCAAGGTTACTGTAGTTTGGAGACCCACTGCCATGTCCTGAATGAAGTCCTGAAAGGACATATCCTCTGGCAGGGACTGGTGCCTTGCATGAGGAGGAGAGGGATCAGAGGGGATATCCCGGGTGGCCCTGGAATCCTTCAATGTCTCTTCAGAATCAGAAGATGATGACAAAGACTCCGATTCGGAAAACTGTCTCGAGCCAATGTTAATGCTCGATGGCAATGTTGAGTCCATGTGGTACTCGAACCGGGGACTTGCTGGGTACTGATGATGGTAACCGGTTGCAGCGATGGAATTGGAGGGATGGGTCCCGCTGATACCGGTTCAAGGGCTGGCATCGGACCCAGAGGTACCGGCGCTGAGCTGGAAGGTGGTGCCAGACTCGTCGGGACTGTCGATACCTTTGGTACTGCAGTGGCCAGGAATGCTGTTAAGGTCCTCTCGATAGCTAAGTAACGCTGATCGATCGAGGACACAGATGCCTGGGTGGATTTGAGTACGGGGCTATGTGCCACCATTCCAGAGCATAATACCAATAGCTCTCCAGAGGTTGATGCCTCGGGAGCATCCTGGAGTTCCCTGTGTGGCTTTGGAGAGCTGGTCCTCCCGCCAGGACTGTTTGGCAGGCCAGTCAGCATCAGATGCCCCTCGGTGCATCTCATGGAGAAGGAACTTATCTTGATACTCTGTATCAGATTTCAATGCCGAGAACTTAGTCTTTAATTTATGATTGGACTTTTTGGACACCTGGGAACCAGCTGAAGAGGCAGACATCCTTGACAATGCAGAGGCCACTGAAATTGAGTCTGGGGTGAACAGTGAGTCATATTGCTTGGCCCTGTTCTTTAGGCCTTGTTTTGTCATTTACTTGCACAAAAACAATTGTCTGGTCTATGGTCTGGGCCCAAACATTTGAGACACCAGTCATGGAAAAATCAGTGACTGATATAGTGCTGAAGCACTTGGAACATTTTTTAAAGCAACTGAGGTGGTTGTCCATGGTGACAAATGCTTGAAAATGTAGGCCAAGGTCTAAGGTGGCTGTGAACAGCCAAAAGGAAAAGAAAACTGAGGAGTTGGAAAGGCAGATGCGCAGGTGCAGTGGAATGCTCCCAAAGGCTTTCCTATTGGATGCTGTGGAGCGTTCCCGCATGGGCTCCATTGGTACAGATACCCATATGTGAAGACTGCATTCCTGCTTGTTCCTGGAGCTACAGCTAACACCCTTTAGTAGACATATCCTTTAGTTCCCACTCAAGCTGAATATAGACTTATACAGGAAGTCTCCTCTAGCTCTGCCATTCAAAATGTCCTGAGGCTTTACTTAGATTTAGTCTCATCCTATTTATAATAATTACACTGTCATAGCCATATTTTATTTTATTTTTTTGAAACCATGCCCTACCCTCTATTTGGAGATAAAATCTAGCTCCTTTTCTGTGTATGGCATTTAGGTCCTTAAACGGAATGATTGTCTTTTGCATGAAGGGTATACGTTTCTAACTGGATGGTTGTAAACTTTTCAGCATCCAAATACAGAGAATCGGGGGTGGGGGGCAGCATAAAAGGCAGAAAGATTCTTCTTGTGGCAGCTGCAGCAGATCTTTCAGTATTTTAACCCATAGATGTTTTTCACCTTTTTAAAACAACCCACAACATTAAAGTGCACTATAATCTGCAATAAGAAATCATATTGCTCATGAAAATGATTATTATCTAATAAATGTAAATGGGACTCTCATAAAAGAAGTAAAAACTAGAGCTTCATTTACATCATACTCTGGAAGAACTTCAATATTTATATCATTGGTCCCAATTATTCTCACAATTATTGATCAATTGAGATGTTACCTTTTTTAAAAGGTATAATAAACCTTGCTACCACCTCCCAGATGATTCTTCCAGAATTCCTTCCTTGTTTGCTCTAAGAGGAATTAACAAATGTTGTGAAGCCTGTAAGGCAGTATGTAGTTGACTCTACCTAGCCCAGTTTCCTGTGATATGACCAAGACAATGAAATCAGGGTCTTTGTTTTTATCTCTGAAAACCAAAGATGTCAGAGCAAGCTGATAGGAACAGGATGGCAGAAAGACCATAATCACTTAGCCAGTCTTCCATCCATACCAACGCCTCAGGTCTGCAATCCCTTCCTCTCCCTCCAAAAGTTCATTTTTAGGAGCAGTATTATACTATATAATGGACTTGTACAGTACCAAAGTAAAATACACTACAATTTTTAGTGACATCATTTATGCATTGCTAATACTAACAAGATGCATAAATGTTTAGGAATAAAAATGTGCTAAATATCAATTTACAATAATTTCTAGTTCTTCTGGACACTTTACCACTGTCTTTATATTACACAGGTACACTACCAAAAAACTGCCTCCAGTTTTGCAACTGATTCCTATAGATTTTGGGGTGCTGAATCCAGGAAAAATAGCCAAAATGTTCCATCACGTCACGTTTTCTTGCAAAATTAGATTTCTTACCCATATAAGGAATGTTCACATAATTTCTTTTTAGCCGACTGCAGTTTATTTTCTTGGCCCAAAATAGAGGTTGTAATGGTTAACTAACTAGAAACACTCCCTCATGATATTTTAGAGTGTTTTGTATTCATTTTATACATTAACAGGACAATTGGGAGGCGGGGGGCTAAATCCAGTACTCGCGCTGGCGCATGTTCTTTCCTGTTCGCCTCGCCTCGTTCGCTCGCTCAAACACGGTGGTTGCGACATGAACGTTCCTGTCAAATTTCAGTTTCTTGCAAGTTCATTATTACCTTTTGTTTGCTCAGTCGTAATCCAGCTTTATTCCGAAGTGGTTCACTACAGTTGTAGTTTGCAGTGCTGTGTATTTGTGATGGCTCACAGAGCCAGAGGTTGCGTCAACTCTCCGGACAGTTTTTGTTTTATTTGTGGGGAATATACCGTGAAAAAGCGGCAGAGGAACATTTCTGCATTTATTAAAAAAGTATATTTCGCCTATTTCGGTTTGAAGTTAGACGATCAAGACAAACCGTGGGCTCCTCACAAAGTGTGCAAGACATGTGAGGAAGATCTACGCTTATGGATGAAAGGTAAAAAACAAGCATTTCGTTTCGGAATACCTATGATGTGGCGTGAACAAAGAGACCACAGCAGTGACTGCTATTTTTGCTCTTGCATTGTGAAGGGATACAACTTAAAAAATAAGAACGTAATAAGTTACCCCAACCTTCCCTCAGCAATTAGGCCTATGCCTCATAGCAACGAAGTACCTGTGCCTGAACCACCAAAATCTTTGGATCATATTTGTGTGGACGGTTCTGATCATGATGAGACTCATCAGATGGCTTTTCCCGATGAGTCCAGTACTTCCGAGTTTGAAACTGAACCAGATCCGAAACCTGAACTTTTCTCTCAAGCTGAATTGAATGATTTAGTCCGGGATTTAGGACTCCCAAAAGATGCTGCCCAACTGCTAGGTTCTCGGCTTAAACAGAAAAATCTATTGTCACCAGGAACAACTTTTTATTGGTACCGCAACCGCGAGACACAATTTTTGAAGTATTTCAGCAAAGAGGAAGATTTGGTATTTTGCAACGATATATACGGAGTGATGGAAAAGTTTAAACTCAAGTATGATCCTGCTGAATGGCGGCTGTTCATTGATTCGTCAAAAGACAGCATAAAAGGTGTTCTTCTTCATAATGGCAACACATTCGCTTCAGTTCCTATTGCTCACTCTGTTATTCTCCAAGAAAAATACGAGAATTTGGCCCTGATTCTTCAGAAGATTCGTTATGATGAGCATAAGTGGATGATTTGTGGAGACTTTAAAATTCTATCCATGCTATTAGGGCAGCAATCCGGTTTCACCAAATATCCCTGCTTCCTTTATTTGTGGGATAGCCGGGCCCGCGACCTACACTGGGGGAAAAAAGACTGGCCAATTCGGGAGTATTTGAGACCCGGTGAGAAAAATGTTCTTCATGAGAGCTTGGTACCTCGTGATAAAATTCTATTACCACCTCTCCACATTAAGTTGGGTCTCATTAAGCAATTCATCAAGTCCCTTCCAAAAGATGGTGAGTGCTTTCGGTACCTTTGCTCAAAGTTCCCCCGACTTTCTGAAGCAAAGCTAAAGGAAGGAGTGTTTGTTGGCCCTGATATAAGGAAACTCATTTCAGATGGAGCATTCGCTGAAACGATGTCTGAGAAGGAAAAAGAAGCCTGGGATTCCTTCAAGGATGTTGTTCTCAAATTCTTGGGGAACAGGCGGGATGAGAACTATAAGGATATTGTTGCCAGGATGCTCAATGCCTTCAAAGAACAAGGCTGTAACATGAGCCTGAAAGTCCATTTCTTGCACTCCCATGTGAACTACTTTCCCGAAAACTTGGGGGCGTACAGTGAAGAACAAGGTGAAAGGTTTCACCAGGACATCAAGGACGCAGAGAGAAGGTACCAAGGAAGATGGAACACCACTATGATGGCTGATTTCTGCTGGTTGCTGCTGCGGGAAACCCCAGATGAAAAATACGCCAAGCAGCACACGAAGAGAAGCATTCGGGGGAAGAAGAAACGGGCCCACCAGGAGATTGATTGACCCAAGAATGACTTTAAAATCTAAACTATGTTGACAAATATCGTGTTTTTACTAAACTTTGAAATAAAAATTTGCTAGTTATTACCACAGTGTCGGATCTCATTTATTAGAATTTTATTTTCACACCATCGGGTGTTTGTCTTCATGTATTGCAATGGTGCGGTTTGCGTTTTCTATTCTTACATACATACCTGTACAACATTTTTTGCACATTTCTTTGCTTTGCTTTGTGTCTAACCTCGCTCTTATATGCTCAATGTTTGTGCACATGTATGTGGCTGTTTTAAGTGCAGACAATTTTGCTACCATCACAGTGTGTTTTGTTGACATTACTCTATTCTTATGTGCTGCCTTGTTACAATTTTCTTTATTCTTTGAATAACTACTAAACAATTAGTATAAAGAATTCATCCAAGAAACTTTTATCTCGATCGCACTCAATCTGAAACGTTCACCTCAAACTGCTAACCCAATGTAGCAAAAAATCTGTACGTGATGGAGCAAATTGGTTACCAGATTTGGATTCAGCGCACCAAAAAACGTAAAAATCAATCAAAACATTAGAGGCAGTTTAAAAAAAAAATTTTTTAGTGTACCTGTGTTATTCATTAGTTTGTGTGTCTAGTTCATATCTTTCTTTTCCTCTGGTATCCTCTGCTTATCTTGTATTGGGAGAGAGAGCTCTGATTCTGATCTCCTGTTATCTGTGTTTTTGATGTGTTCTGTGCTGATGAGCTATCACTGCAATTGCTGATATGGTTCTGTCTCCTAGTAACTGTTGAATGTGACATTCTATATGCTTAAACAGTGCCTTGATGCAAAGTTTGAAAAGTGGTCAAATTCATTAAATATTTCTGGATCTTGGGTGCATGCTCCTGTAGTGATGTAAGACTGGCGGCTCTTTGCTGCTCTGTTCTGTGTTAAGGGAAACTCTGCTACCACTTTTATTGTTCTTTGCTTAGGCACGTCTGGGCAGTAACATTCCCTGTTTGCTTAGAAAGTATTGCAGCCCTAAGTTCTCTTTGAGGGATTCAGCAAATGCTCTTAATACAGTAACATCCTCAAAAAAGAACATAACCTACATTCAAAATAGCACATGCACACAAGTAGTAGAATATCTCTCTTAAAGCACAGCACTTAAAATATCTGTTCTTCTGAATGTTATTGTACAAGTAGCAAAGCAGGTTTCATAGCTTATGAAATATTACTGTAAATATGATTACTCTATTTACACCATGAACCAACTCAAACTGCTTATTTTCATGTGCTTCCCTGGTGATCATATAAGAGTATCTCTGAAAAAGTGAAACATTTGGGCCCTTTTACTAAGGTGCCATGAGTATTGCAAGCCAAATGTGGCTAGAATATATTTATGCAGCATCTAGGCCTAGTGCTCGTGGTAGCTGCAAAAGAGGTATGGCCATAGTAGGGATGTACCACCACGATATGCACGTCATCCCCACAGTAGTTGTGAATGTGCTTGCAATGCACACCCTGCAAAAATGCATTATAAGGGTGACAGTGGGCCATAGAACCACTGCAGCCAGTAATAAATGTGCCTCAAGCAGTGGATTTCCCAAGTTTTCTTTAATAATGGTTTATGGACCTTTCCTTCAGGAAATCATAGTTACTCATAGTAACAGGTTTTCTCCAAGGACAGCAGGAATCAGTCTTCACCTATGGGTGACGTCGGCACCAATGGAGGCTGCGTGGATTCACTCCCCAGCTTTCAAAGAAAGCTTTTGGGAGCTACACTGTGCATGAGCTGTCACCTTCCCGCTCAAAGCTGCCACCTTGTCTCAGTATGTCGTCATTGCACAAGATGGCAAAAAACGAAAAACAACTCCAAGGGGAGGAGGGAGGTTTATGAGGACTGATCCCTGCTGTCTCCGGAGAACACCTTTTACAGGTGAGTAACTATGCTTTCTCCGGGAACAAGCAGGAAGTCAGTCCTCACATATGGAATTCCCAAGCTACAGGAAAAACCTGTAAAAGCCATGGGCGACCTGAAAAGCAGACCGTGAAGGACAGCAGGGGGTGCTGGTTGGCTGGAAGACTTACACTGCAGCAGCAACATCGAAGATGCAAGCCCCACTCTGGTAGCCTGGACACAGAGGGCTGGAGGGAAGGAGTTGCATTATTCCCCAAAGAAGTGACGAGTACAGCCTGGTCGAAGGCACTGTCACTCCAGGAGGTCTCCTGACAGTAGTGCGCTGCAGAAGTGTGCACAGAGGACCAGGTGGCTGCCTGGCATATGTCTAGCAAGGGCACTGACTGCAGGCTAGTCACAGATGCCACCATGGCACGTACATTATGAGCTGTCACATGGTGCTCCAGGGAGACTGCCACCTGTTGGTATGCAACTGGGATTGAAAGACACAAAGAGCTGTGTCGATCGGTGATGAGACAGAGTCCTTTGGATGTAGAAGGACAGGGCACGCTTGCAATCCAAGGTGTGAAGGGAGGCTTCCGCCCTGGAGGCCTGGGGAAAAAGGTGGTAGCACCACCTCCTGGTTCAGATGGAAAGCTGAGACCACTTTTGGTAAGAACTTCGAGTGCATTCGAAGGACCATCCTGTTTCAATGGAACATGGTGTAGGACTCATGAGCCACAAGCACTTGCAGCTCACTCACTCGCCTGGTGGAGGTGAGCGCCACCAGGAAGACGACCTTCCAGGAGAGGTACTTGAGAGGACAGGTCACCAGGGGCTCGAAAGGGGATCCCATGAGCTTCCCTAGGACCACACTAAGGTCCCACGCCACCGGTGATGAGCAGACCGGAGGTCGCAAGATGAGAAGTTTGCACATGAACTGGCCTACCAAGGGATTGACGGACACAGCCTGGCCCTCCACTTTGTGGTGATGAGCCGAGATGGCACAGAGGTACACTCTGACCAAATTGGACTTCAGGCCTGCACCTGAGAGATGCAGGAGGTGCCACAATACCTCCACTATGGTACAGGAGAAAGGGTTAAGACCCTGTCCCGCACACCAGAGGGAGAACCTGTGCCATTTAAAGGTGTAAGCCCAGGGCGTAGAGTCTTTACGCGAGGCCAGCAGGATATCCTCCACTGGCTGAGGCAGACGGTAGTGCGCGATGGTTATCCTCTCAGCAGTCAGGCTGTCAGAGCCAGAGATTGGTGGTTGGGGTGTTGTAGCGTGCCATCCTCCTGGGAGAGCAGGTCCGGGACACATCCCAATGGCCAGGCGTTCCCCTGTAACAGCTGTAGCAGCAGGGGAAACCAGGACTGCCTCGGCCACTGGGCGAAATGAAGAGGACGGAGGCTGCCTCTGCCTGAATCTTCAGGAGGGCCCGAGGCACCAGGGGCATCAGTGGAAAGGCATATAGGAAGCCCTTGGACCACAAGAGGAGGAAGGCGTCTGCCACTTCCCGACCCCAGGTCGATTTCCTGGAGCAGAACCTTGGGAGTTGTGTGTTCTCTAGGCTGGCAAAGAGATCGATCTCCGGGGTGCCCCACCGCTGGAAGATCTCCTCCAGAATGGTTGGGTTCAGCCTCCATTTGTGGGGTTGGAAGACGTGGCTCAGGTGGTTGGCTAGTATATTGTTCTGGCCAGGCAAGTATACTGCCTTGAGGAAAATGCTCCTCCCCACCGCGAAGTTCCAGAGGCGCATCGCCTCCCAAAAGAGGTGGTATAAACCCATGCCCCCTTGTTGATGTAGAACATAGCTACCTGGTTGTTCATCTGGACCTGGACTACCTGTCCTTCCAGATGGTCCTGGAAAACTCAAAGAGCATAATAGACCATCCAGAGCTCAAGCAGGTTGATCTGTGAGGCACTCTCCACCAGCGATCACGTCCCCTGTGACCTCAGGTGATTGCAGTGAACCCTCCAACCCGTCTGGGACGTGTCTGTGGTGAGGATGTGCTGCACTGGTGGGACCTGGAATGACAGGCCAGTCCTTAGTTTGTGATGGTCCTGACACCAGGTCAGGGAGGCTGCTAAGGTGGGCATGGCCTGATGCCTGCGACCACTGAGCATCCACTGGGCCTGTGGTATGTGCAGGTGTGCAAAAGGGGTCATATGGATGTCATGTGCCCCAGAAGGTGGAGCATTTGCAAGCTATCATTGGAGAGCTGCACTGTACTACTTGCACTAGGACAGCGAGGTACTGAGCCCATCCCAGGGGTAGGAAAGTCTTTGCCCGAGTGGAGTCTAGCAGGGCCCCGATGAACTCCATGCACTGCATTGGGACAAGATGAGACTTTGGGAAGTTCACTATGAATCCTAGGTGCTGCAGCAGCCCATGCGTGCACTGAGTCGCATTGCATACTTTGTCCAGCATGCTAGCCCACACAAGCTAGTTGTCCAGGCAGGGGAACACGAAGACTCTGAGGACTCAGATGAGTGGCCACGACCACCAGGCGTTTTATGAATACTCGGTGGGCGGAGGCGAGGCCAAAGGGAAACACCCTGTATTGATAGTGACTACCTCCTACTACGAACCGGAGTTACTGTCAGTGCCTTGGATGGATCAGGATGTGGGTGTAAGAATTTTTGAGATCCAAGGAGCATAGCCAATCTCCCTGGAGGAGGTAAGGCAGCAAGGTTCCAAGAGATACCATTTTGAACTTTTCTTTGACCAGGAAGCCATTGAAGTCCAAAGATCCAGAATGGGCCTAAAACCCCCTCTCTTTTTGGGGACTAGGAAGTAGCGGAGTAGAACCGGAAGTAGCGGAGTAGAACCCCTGTCCCTGAAGATGAGGAGGGATGGGCTTGACCGCCTGATGCTCGAGTAGCGACCCAAGCTCTTTCTGGAGCAGCTCCCTGTGCAAGGGGTCTATGGGTAATTCCCCTGTTAATGAGGGAGGCATCTGAGTAAAGTGAAGGAGGTAGTCTTCCTCGACCACATGCAACACCCAGGTGTCCATGGTGAGAGAGGGCCACCTGTGTGTGACGTGGACAAGCCCATCCCCCTGTGAACCCTGGGCCTGTTAACTCCTGAGGGAGGGGAGGCTATGCCCAAGGAATCAAAAGCTCCACCCAGGCTGTGGCTGAGCCACTGTTTGGGATTTGGGAGCTTTAGGCATACGGGGGCCATGCCCTTGTCCCTTGGCCTGCTGCCCCTGAGGGGGAGAGGGGTAGCCTGGAACACAGAGTAGTTTCCGTAAGCCTTGGACTTCGAGGGAAGGGCTCTTTCCCCGAAAACTTCCAGCGGGAAGGGTCTGACACTTTCTTGGACAGCCTGGTCCTGGTCATGAATTCCTTCTCCAACTCGTCAGCCTTGTTGGTCATGGTCTTGCCGAAGATGTTATCGCCCCGGCATGGGACATCGGCTGGCTTGTCCTGCACCCATTGCTCCAAGTCGGAAGAATGCAGCCAGGCAAGGCTGCGGCCACTAATGCCCACCGCAACCACATGAGCCGCAGACTCGAAGCAGTCAAAGGCTGCTTGAGTCTGAAATTTAAAGCACTCCTTGACTAAGGAAACTAGGGCCCAAAAGCGTTCAAGGGGTTCACCTGTTGAACCAGCTGAAAATCCAGCGAGCTGCTTCACCTGATCTCTCAGGTACATGTCCATGTACAACTGGTAGGCCTGGATCCAGGCTGTGAGCATTGAAGCACTTCCTACCAAATGCATCCACGGTACAGGCCTCCCTGCCAGGGGGCACCAAGAAGTGTGTTCTCTGGCTCTTGATTCGACGTGTAACCGACTCCACCACCATGGAATTGTGTAGAAGTTGTGCTTTTTGGAATCCTGGGCTCTTGCTGACTCGATACTGAGAATTGAGTTGACTGTTCACAATCTGCACAGTCACTCGGGTCTCCCACATCCTGAACAGGATGGGGGGTACGTGCACTGTCAGTGCCTCCCGAGGAGCCTTGTACTGGAGGATCTCAAGGTCCTCGGCACGAAGCTTGTCCTCTGGCACCGCCACAAAGGTGAGTGTCTGGGACATCTCTCTCACGAATTCGAGGAAGGCTAATTCCTCTGGAGGTGACCTTTGCCAATGATTTTGCGGAGAGAGGTCAGAGGGGACTTCTCGACGGAGCATGGTGTTGGAGTACTTCTCGTCTGTTTCCCAGTCTGACTCTGAGCTTCAGGAGTCAGTGAACGCCCTCAGTCCTTGGACCGATTCGGCGCCGATGACCCCTGACGTCGTCGTGTCTGTTGTCGATGGTCTTGACACAGATCATGCAAGGTGCTCCAGAATGGGTGGAGCTTCCTCTGGGGAAGTCCTCAGCAAGGTAGTCCTCATGTGGGGCACCGATAACTCAATGGGATCAGGAGTTGGGCCGCGCTGTGCCTCGAGGAATACAGAGAAGCTGAGTTCGAGGGCAGCCATATGGGCCTCAATGCCAGACGGCTCCGCTGCTGTTCGCAACAGCACTAGAACCAGATCTCTGGCCGGGAAGTCCCGGATCATGATGGAGTTGAAGGTGACTCGCTGCTCCTTTGACATCGCAGGCAACTCATCTCTTTCAGGGCTGCTTCAATGGGCGCTCCTGTCCGTCGTCCCCCATCAAGCTGAGTGCTCCAAGGCAGAGTCGAGGTAGACCTACCACTCGACGGCATGTCTGTCCTCTGCATTGAATTCAAGGAAGGCACTGACGCACACGGGAGGTAGTACGAGGATGACGCCGATGCCCGATGACCCCTGAGCTCAGAACGAGCCTGGGCACGCAACGCCGCTTCACCCGGCACCAGTGTCTAAGGAAGGGATTCCACCCCCAATGCAGAGCCAGAGCTAAACCTACCAAACGGCTCCCCTGCTGTTTTGGGTTTTGGCCGACATGAGGCAAAGCGGGCAGGAAGACCTGTCGGTGGTCTGCCCCGAGGCACTTGATGCAGGTATTGTGGCGGTCCGTACAGGACATAGTGCAGTTGCACTTGCCACACTGCTTAAAACCGCTGGTCGAGGACATAGCAAGGAAAACAAGACGTCTTGACCAGGTAGGCAGTGGGAGAAAAAACCTGCACGTCAAAAGAAGAAAAAGTGAAGAGAAAAATACCCGAGCGAAAATCAAGATGTCGAGGTGAAGACTCAGGCACAGAAGGTGATCGACGAGCAATCGATGGAAATAGGAAAAACGAGTAATGAGTCAAAAAAATCTATTTTAACCAGGATGCACAGATGGAATGCTTGCAGGGCTCCGAGGAAAAAGACAGACTGAGGCAAGATGGCAGCTGTGAGCGGAAAGGTGACTGCACATGCATGGTGTAGCTCCCAAAAACTTTCTTTGAAAGCTGGGGGAGTTGATCCGCGCAGGCTCCTTTGGCGCCGACATCACCCATATGTGAGGACTGACTTCCTGCTTGTTCCCAGAGAACTTGTCCAAACCTTTTTTTAAGCTCAGCTACACAACAGCTTTTACTACATCCTCCGATAACAAATTCCAGAGTTTGATAACATGTTGAGTGAAAAAATATTTTCTCTTATTAGTTTTAAATGGGTTACATTGTAGCTTCATTGCATATCGCCATCTCTACTCTGTCCTTAAATCTCTCTCTTCCCTTCGTTCTCCTTCTCACCCTCCACCCCCTCCAGTTGCTCCTGCTCCTAATCAGTTGGCCTCCTTTTTTCAATCAAAGATCATGGATCTCCATGCCTCTCTTCCTCATTGCCCTCCTCCCCTCCCCCCTCCTCTTTCCTCTTCTCTCTCCCACTGTTGGTCTTCTTTCCATCCTCTCATCATTTCAGAGTTGATTGCATCTATCTCTTCATCAAGGAAAACTACCTGCTCCCTTGATTCTTTCCCCTCCTCGTGGCTCCTCACCCCATCACTTGCACTTCCTCCCTCAATTCTTGTCATGATAAACACTAGTCTTTCTACTAGCACCTTTCCCCTCCTTTGGAAACATGCTCTTATTCACCCCATTCTAAAGAAGCCTTCCCTTGACCCACTCACTCCCGCACATTATCGGCCTGTTTCCCATCTTCCTTTCCTCTCTCAAATACTGGAAAAGGCTGTCTTTTCTCAACTTTCTCACCACTTGGACACTACTAATTTCCTTCACCCTCGTCAATCAGGTTTTCGTCCTGGACACAGTGTGGAAACAGTTCTTCTTGCCTTCTTCAACGACTTGCATGTTGCACATGATCGTGGTGACATCCAGGTGGCGGTTTCCCTGGATCTCTCAGCTGCTTTTGATCTTGTAGATCATTCTCTCCTTCTCTCGCGTTTACACAATGCTGGGCTCCGTGGCACTGTTCTTCGCTGGTTCCATTCCTATCTCTTTTCTTGTTCCTTTTCTGTCCTCTCTCACTCTCCTTTGATTGCCCCCCTCTGATCAGTTTCTCTTACTCTGCGGGGTTCCTCAAGGTTCGGTGTTGGCCCCTCTCTTGTTTAATGTCTTTCTGGCACCCCCTGCACTCTTGATTCAACAATCTAGCATTCAGGCTTTTTTCTATGCAGACGACATTGTTCTCATTCATCATACTTCCCCTTTATCTCCAGATCTTTCTCCTCTCAATTCCTGTCTTCACTCAGTTTCTACCTGGCTTGTCTCCAATTGATTACATGTTAATCTCTCTAAAACACTTGCAATCTGGTTCCCTCATAGCAGTCCTTCCCCTTACCTGGCCCCATCCTTTGCTGGCTCTCCCATTCCTTTAGTTTCTTCTTTCCGCTATCTTGGTGTCCTCTTTAATTCTGGTCTCTCCTTTCACAATAATATTTCTACTGTCACAAAATCCTCTTTTTTTCATCTCCGTCGGATTCGGGCTATTCGTCCTTTCCTCACTCCCCAAGCCCTCACTGTTCTGGTTCTTTCATTGATCACCTCCCGTCTCGATTTCTGTAACTCGGTACTTATTGGCGTTTCCCGTTCACAATCTAATAGACTCCAACGCATTCAAAACAGGCAGCGCGCATCATTACAAACTCTTCCCGATTTGATCACATCACTCCACTTCTCATTCACTTACACTGGCTCCCTACTGAATTTTGCACTTGCTTTAAGATTCTTACACTTGTACACGTCATTTACACTCACACTCCTCAATATCTTGCCAACCTCATCCACTCCCGTACCCCTAGTCGCACTTTACGGTCACTCCATGTCAATCGCCTTCACCTTCCATCTCCCTCCCAAGCTCACCTTCAGTCCACACGTACCTCTGCCACCTTCATTGGACCAGCCCTCTGGAACTCACTACCCACCCCTCTCAGACTAGAACAAAACCTTCATCACCTTTAAATCCCTCCTGAAACTCACTACCCACCCCTCTCAGACTAGAACAAAACCTTCATCACCTTTAAATCCCTCCTGAAAAACCCATCTGTTTTCCATTGCGTTCAACCTCTCCTCCCCTTCTGCATGACCCTTTTTCCGCTTGTATGCTCCCTTTGTCTAGTATGCCTGTTCAGCACAGTTACTTACCTGTAACAGGTGATCTCAGGGAACAGCAGGAATTAGTCTTCACATATGGGGTATGTCGGCGCCGACGGAGCCCGCACGGGAATGCTCCCCAGCATCCAATCAGAAAGCCTTTGGGAGCATACCCCGCGCCTGCGCGGTGGGTTCCTGCCTTTCCCACTGCCTCTCCCCAGTTGAGTTTCATAGCTGAGACAGAAGGAGAGAAGAGGAAAGGAATAGAAGATACAACTCCTAGGGGAGGTGGGAGGGTTGTGAAGACTAATTCCTGCTGTTCCCTGAGATCACCTGTTACAGGTAAGTAACTGTGCTATCTCAAGGAACAAGCAGGAATGAGTCTTCACATATGGGGACTCACTAGCTGAGGGTGCCAGGGAGATCCCATAGAACATGCGGCCCTGGACAGGGTGGCAGTTTCCCAACCTGGATCCCCGGCAACCCCGGAGGGACGGGAGGTAGGAGTTGAGAAGAAGAGCTGCAGAGGAACAGCTAGCCAAAGACTACAGGGGAGAGGAGTCTTTAGTACGCACGTCAAGTATCATTAAGGCACTTAATGAAGCATTACCAACGTGAGCTTACCTACCGAGTCGCAGGAGGGAGAGCTGTGACGGAAGGCAGTGTAGATGCAGTAGCGGGATCCGCAGAGGAACGCCACAGCAGTGAGGATGAAGGTCCAACCCCGGAATGGGCAGGCGATCCTGTCGTCAGCTGGCGCAGGAGGAGAACGGCCGGTCGCTACTGAAGGCTTCGAGCAAGCTTAGAGCCCTCGAAGGCACATAGTCCCGAAGGCCGAGGACTAAAGAGGACTGACCGGTCAGCCAGGGTTGGCCCAGTCCGGGGAGGAGGAGAGGGAGGAGAGAAGCCTCACTTCCCGAGGACCGAAGATGGACAATGCCTCCCCCAGCCGGCTAGAGGGGTGAAGACAGAGTCAAACGCCAGAGGCATAACAAAAATTAGAAGCTGTTAACGTCACAGCGGTAATTGTGGACACAACCGGTCCCCGAGCCGTAGGAGGGGGACCGACTGGTCCTGGGAAAGCAAAAAAATCCAAACTTAGACAGGCAGGGGGAAGGAGGCAGCACATGAGGTGCAGCAAACTTCCCCCGGTAGACGCATGCACATCTGCATAGGGTCAAAGGGACAATAGACACATCCATACAGATGGGAATGCGTATGGCCCGACACGGGCAAGGCATAGGTCTACAGAGTCAGAGATGGGCAGGGCACCCCCCCCCCCCCGCCAGAAGCTGTGCGCAGCGGGCACCGACAGACGGGGTGCCCTCAGTGAGCGCAAGCCTGCAAGCAGGCCACAGATGAACAGTCGCAGTGAGAGCCACCGAACATAGGAGGGGGCAACTAGGGCCAACAGCATCCACCTCCGTGGCGCAGGGAGGCAGGTCCCAGGTCGCCGGGGGATAACAACAGCCCGGTAAGAGCATGCAGTAGTGCTGCAGGCCACTGACGCGCCCCTTCAGCTAAGAGCAAGGCTCAGCAGCCAAGGCCCCGCAAAGGAGAACGAAGGACTGGGGTCCGGCACGCACAGCGACCGGACCGAGGGGGGGTCCCCTGCACGGAGACTGGGGAACCCGGACAGCGGGGCTGGAGACATTCCGGTCCAGCCCGGAAAGAGGTGCAGAGCATGCACCGAAGGACAACCGGAAGGCCACACAGGGAGAATCCAGAGGACCCCAGCTTGAGCAGGGAAGAGAAATCCCGAAGAGAGGGGAGGGGGCCGGGGACGACGTACCAATGGTAGGTCGGCCTAGGGAAGGAGGTCCATGTGGGGACAGAGACTATCCAGGGATAGTGGTGATCTCCCCGAGCAAGAACGGGAGAGATCCAGGCCCACAGACAAAAAGTGTCTCAGCCCTAGGGCAAAGGAAACGGACACCCAGCGAAGCGCATGGGGAAGAACCCCCGGTAAACGGAGCCGGCGGGCCGCCGCACAGAGGGCCCTAGGGCTGCGAGCCACGACGACCCCGGTAGGATCCGGGCCACTGCCGACGAGGACGGGGTGGCCTCTGCTTGGGAACCTCCGGAGGCTGGGCGGAAGGAGGGTGAGACGCACCCTTCGGAGGGGAAAAAGGCTTGGCACGGCACTGCCCACCACCAACGGAGAAGGTGGTCCTAGGTCGGTCTCTGTGACGAGGAAGGTCAGCGGAGCACTGAGCCACCTGACATAAAACCTCGCGATTGAAGAGACCCTCGCCCGTGCACGGGGAGTGACCTAGATTATGCCGCGCCCATCTGCTCAATCCGGAAGCCTGCAGCCAGGCTGTACGGCGTGCTCCGATGGCAATAGCAGAGGCCCTGCCAACAGACTCAAACGAGTCGAGAGAAGCATGAGAGAGGAACCCGGAGATATCCCTGCTGAAATCGAGAAGCAAGGAGTAGTCATAGGCCAGAGGATCTGGCAGAAGGGGAGAGAACAGAGACAGTCTCTCGGTGACCTCCCGAAGCGTCAGACTCATATAGAAGATATAGGACGCAATTCTAGCAGTCAACATGGAAGTCTGGAAGGTATGACGCCCAAAAGCATCCAGCGTTTGGGACGCATGACCCGGCGGATGAGGAGCATGCTGCTTCTTGCTGCCGGCCCTCCGCAGCGCAGACTCCACCACAAGGGAGCGGTGCGGGAGCTGGCGCCTGTGAAACCCCGGGGAGGGGGGCACCGGATACAGGTCGTGTGTGGCTGTGGAAGGCGCAGGGACCTCCAGGGGAGACCGCCAGAGCCCCAAAAGGAGGTCCTGCAAGGAGTGATGCAGAGGAAGCCCAACGGCGGCCGCGGCCGCAGATTCCGGACCGGGAGTAGGGGCCGGCACAGGAATGTCCAGGTAAGCTGCCACCTTAAGGAGGAGCTTCTGAAAAGAAGGATCCCCCGAGGGAACCTCGCCTAGGTTGGCTGTTGCGGGGCGAGTAGCTGGGGCACCGGGAGGTCCACTGGACAGGCTCCCAAAGGGGGCTCTCAGGAGGAGGGGAGCCATACCGGCCATCCCGAGTCGAGGCCGTTAGGAGTGCCTCGACGGTTCTCGGAACCGAATCCAAGCTAGGCAAGGAATGGACCGATGCACCCACAGGGATCGACACCGAGACCGACAGCGGTATCAGGGAGGGCCCCGAGGTAAGGAGAGAGCTGCAGTGAATATCCAGGCCACTGCGTACCCAAAGGGAAACTGGGTCGGTCCCGAAGCTCGTCGGGGCTACGCCCTCGAGACTGGATATCGATTCCAGGCTGGGCAGCGAGCCGAGCGAGGCCACCGACGCCCGTCGAGAGGGCACCGACGCCGAGGGAGGCATTGGGGGTGCCGATGCACAATGGCCGACTGGAAACGCACCGACCAGCGCCAATGGCACCGAGGGCGTCCAAGGCCAGCGTATGCAGAAGGGGGGCTCCAGACTGGATACCGATTCCATACTGGGCATCGAGCCGAGCGAGGCTAACGAAGCCCGCCGAGAGGGCGCTGGCGCTTGCGGTGGCATCGGCGAAACCGACGCCCGCGGGATGAGCGGAAAGGCATCGATCGGCGCCGGGGGCACCCAGGACGTCCAAAGACGGCGCTCGAAGAAGGGAAGGGCCCCCGACACCGGCGCCGAGGACAGGGCGGTGTTACCGCTCGATTCCGGTACGCCCTCCGAGCAGTGCGTCCAGGAGACCCGACGAAAATCCCCAGTGGGGAGCGAGACCCCCGGTGCCGACGCCGAGGCGCCGGCACCGCTCAACGCCGGGAGCAACCCCACGTACCGCTGGGTAGGGGGAAGGCCAGTCCGGTCGGGAGCGGCCGAAGGCACCAAGGATCCCAGACGACGCCCCTTGGCGATGCCCGACCCCGGCGGGGATGCCGGGGTATGGGTGCCGCCCGAAGCCCGCACCAACCCCGCGGGTGGCCGGGGTGCAGGAAAACCAGACGGGGGCAGGACGAGCGGCTCCGACCAGGTGAAAAGTGGAGCACTCGACACCGGTGCCAACGTCGGGGAAGCGGCATCGTCCGAAGCCGGTGCCAACCCCGCGCCCGGCAGGGAAGCAGGAAAGCCAGACTGGGAGGGGTTGATCGGTCCCGAAGGCACCGAGGACACCAGCCGACGATCCTCGGCGAAGAGCGGAACGCTGGACGCCGGCGCCGATGCCGGGGAAAGAGTACCGCCCGAAGCGGGTACCTCCCCCGAGCATGGCTCAGGTATGTTCGGTGAGGAGTGAACCCCAGGAACAACCTGAAACCCCGAGGATGCTTTGGAGCCCGAAGACTCCCGCAGGGGTTTTATCGCCGAGGGCGATTTGAGGGGGTGGCCGGAGCCGTCCGCATGCCAGGCATGAGACTCCCCTCTCGAACATTGGCTAGTCTTTACAGACTGTTTTGGGGTTATCTGATCCTGGAGAGAAGAAGAGGCCGGAGTTCCCACGCCATGGGGTAAAACGGCCTCGAAGGACACTCGAAAAAGGGAGGGTCGTCTCTCACTACCGGGGAAAAATGGGTTAGGACCCAAGCAGGATAAACACCAGGTGGTGGAGTCTGAGAAGAAAACGAAGTCTCCACAGTGGAGGCACTCCTTAGGGGAGGAAGGCTCCATGCTGGAAAAAACCTGGTAGGCCCCAAGGGGAAAACGAAACCGAGGGAAAAAAGCACCTCGAGGATGAGATAAGAACAAAAAAAGGCACCGGAGGTGCCGGTAACGGCGGGAACAGCCGCAACCACAAGAAAACAGATAAAAACAAGTATTTAGAGAAAAAGGGGTTTTCTGCGGTGACAGGAGGTACGTCCTGTCGGCTCCGCGGAAAAAGAAAAACTGGGGAGAGGCAGTGGGAAAGGCGGGAACCCACCGCGCAGGCGCGGGGTATGCTCCCAAAGGCTTTCTGATTGGATGCTGGGGAGCATTCCCGTGCGGGCTCCGTCGGCGCCGACGTACCCCATATGTGAAGACTCATTCCTGCTTGTTCCTTGAGATTTTTCTTTACTGTCCTATCAATATTGTAACTTCTTTTCCTTTTCCAGGCCATTGGCCAATTACTTTTGATTTTTGACTGTTTTTACACCGCTTTGTTTGTACACAGAAAGGCGATATATCCAATTTAATAAACTATAAACTATCCCCTAGTCTTTTCACTTTTTGATGGCAAAAAGAAATCAACCTGCTTTTACCTGTTCCACTCCATTCATTAATTTAAAGACCTCTATCATATTTCCCCTCAGCTGTCTCTTTTCCATGTTGAAGAGCCCTAACCTTTTAAGCCTATCCTTTCATCTCCATTACCATTTTGGTGGCTCTTCTCTGTACTTTTTCTAATTACGCTATATCCTTTTTTAAGATACAGTGACCAGAATTGCTCACAATATTCAAGATGTGGTCGCACTATGGGACAATACAGAGGCATTATAATAATCTTTGCTTTATTCTTCATTCCTTTCCTTATGATTCTAGCATTCTACTGTATTTGGAGTGGAGGAGTGGCCTAGTGGTTGGGGCAAGGTACTTCAGGCCAGAAGGTCGGGGGTTCAAATCCCACTAGAGGACAGCAACCTTGGGCCGGAAGGACTGGGGTTTCTAGTCCCACAGGTGCTCCTTGTGGTCTTGGGCAAGCCACTTAACCCTCCATAGCCCATGTTCCCTGTAAAATAGTTATCTCCAAGTTATAATGCCCTGTTCAATGTAATTTCAGTTTGTTCAATGTAAACCGCACTGATGCAGAATAGCACGGTATATAAGAGAATGTAAATAAATAAATTTGCTTTCTTGGCTGCTGCTGCACATTGGGCGGAGGGTTTCAATGTGGTATCCACGATGGTGCCTAAATCTTTTTCCTGGGTGGTGGTGCCTAATGTGGAACTTTGTATCCTGTAACCATAGTTTGGGTTGTTCTTTCCTAGGTGCATAATTTTACACTTGTCCACATTAAATTTCATCTGCCATTTGAACATTTAGTCTTCCAATTTATCAAAGTCCTCTTGCAATTTTTCACAATCCTCTTGGGTTTTAACAACTTTGAATAATTTTGTGTCATCTGCAAGTTTAATTACCTCACTTATTATTCACATTTTCAGGTCGTTAACGAATATGTTGAAAAGCAGCAGACCCAGCACAGATCCCTGAGGTACTCCACTACTCACCTTTTTCTATTGGGAAAGCTGGCTATTCAGCCCTACCCTCTCCTTTCTTATCTCTTAACCAGTTCCTGTGCCACAATAGTACACTGCTTCCTATCCCATGACTTTTTAATTTTGCTAAGAGCCTCTCACGAGGGACCTTGTCAAAGGCTTTATGAAAATCCAGATACACTATATCAACCAGCTCACCTTTCTCTATCTGTTTAGTCACACCTTCAAAAAAAAAAACCAGATTAGTAAAACAAGACTTCCTTGGCTAAATCCATGTTGGCTTTCTCCAATTAAACTATGACTATCTACATGTTCAGTAATTTTGTTCTTTATAATGGTTTCTACCATTTCTCCAGAACTGATGTCAAGCTCACCGGGTCTGTAGTTTCCCAGATCATCCTTGGGACCCATTTTAAAACTTGGTGTAAAATTGGCCATTCACCAGTCTTTAGATATTACAAATGATTGTAATGATAGTAGGTCCGCAATCTCTTATTTCAGTTCTTTCAACACCCTTGGATGTATACCATCCAGTCCAGGTGATCTGCTACTCTTTAGTTTATCAAATAATTGTAATCCATCTTCCCAGTTTATCGATCTTTCTTTCAATTCTTCTGATAAATTACCTTTAAATACCATTTCAGGCATGGCTAACTTCCATACACCATCTTCAGTAAAGACCAAAGCAAAGAATTCATTCAGTCTCACCGCTATGGCCTTGTCCTCTCTCAGTGCCCCCTTTACCCCTCTTATCTAATAGTCCAACTGACTCTCACAGGTTTTTTGCTATGAATGTACTTGGAAAAGTTTTTATTATGCATTTTTGCTTCCATGGCAAGCTTTTTCTCAAATTCTCTCTTTGCCTGCC
Organism: Ichthyophis bannanicus; assembly: GCA_033557465.1. NCBI lineage: Eukaryota > Metazoa > Chordata > Amphibia > Gymnophiona > Ichthyophiidae > Ichthyophis > Ichthyophis bannanicus. The sequence continues at coordinate 1,241,571,149 of CM066032.1, forward strand.
TTATCAATGCCTTGCAACTAACTTGTCAGTGCTTGTGCATTTCCAGTTTTTGTCATTTGACTCCTTTTTCCATTTCCTGAAAGAAGCTTTTATTTTTGGCTACAACAGCCTATAAACCATGCTGGCAGTTTTTTGGCCTTCCGCTTTTCTTAAAGCGTGGAATGCAGCTGGTCTAGGCTTTCAAGATAGTATAATGCCCATGCTTGATGTAAATCTTTAACTTTTGCAGCAGCTCCTTTTAGTTTTTTTTCTTAATTATTTTCCTCAAACTATCAGTCTCACCTTTTGAAAATTAAAAGGTATTGTGGATTTCCTCGCTGTCCTTTTTCCATTTATTACATCAAATGCGATCATGCTATGATCACTATTGCAAACTGGCCCCGACACCCTTATCTTTTGCGCAAGGATCTTGTGTTCCACTAAGGACTAGGTCCAAAATGGCTTCCCCTCTTGTCGGATCATGAATCAGCTGCTCCAAGTAGTAGTCCTTTATTTCATCTAGGAACTTTATCTCCCTAGCATGTCCTGCCATTCTACAGTGTTTTGTTTCATGCAAAACGTTAATCCTGTGTGACTCAATGCCCTCTCTAACAGAGTGCAACCCCTCTACCAATTTGATCTACTCTAACATTGCGATATAACATGTACCCAGATATCATAGTGTCCCATAGGTTGTCCTCCTTCCAGGTCTTGGAGATACCAATCATATCTAACCTCTCATTTAGTGCTATACATTCTAATTCTCCCATCTTATTTTTTAGACTTCTAGCGTCTGCATACAAGCATTTTAGAGGTTGTATTTTATTCACATCAATCTGGTTATTGGTAGACCGGGATAATTTGGAATCTTTAAGCTGTGTCTGCTCTGTACTTAAAAGCATTTGGGTTACTTTTGTCTTTATTGGAACCTCTCTATCGATATGCCCTAACTTCAATCTTTTGCTAGTGAACTTAAAGGATATATCCTTCCGAACCATGCGCTCTTGGTCGGCTTTCCCTAGTTACCTAATTTAAAAGTTGCTCTATCTCCTTTTTAAAGGTTAATGCCAGTAGCCTGGTAACATCCCGGTTAAGGTGGATCCCATCCCTTTAGAAAAGCCCTCCTTTCCCCAGAATATCTCTATTGCCCAGTTCGCTTTCTGCTTCAGCAGCGAACGCAGATATTCAATGCCAGTAGCTGGATATGGCCCCAGCGTTGAATATCCCAGTTTAGTGTTCAGTGTCAGCAACTAGCCACTGTAATCGAAATAGCCGCCACCACTGCCACTGAATATTGGGCCCTCAGTATTTATAAAACACCGCAGGAAGAGATTTTTAAATTATAAACGCAACTGGTCCAATATTCAGCTGGACAGGCCATGAGCCCCTATAGCGCATGGCTCTGCCCATCGACCCTTAACACCGAATATTCAATACTATGTTGATGGCACTGAATATCCAGTATCGCCGCACATGCCCTGGAGCCGAAGAGGCTAACTGAGTAGTGGCGATATTGCACCGCTACCCAGTTAGCATCCACAGCTAAAACAAGGCAAGCCAAAAGCCGGCCTAATTTTAGTCACGGATCATTAACTGTGTAGCGGTGCAATATCACGGCTACCCAGTTAACTGCAGTCTCTGCCTCCGCTCCGCCCAAGAACATTCCCAATACGCCTCGATGCTAATTGCAGAACATCAGGGCATGTAGTGGGCTTTGAAGGGGATGTTCAATGCCATTAACCATGTAAGTGCTGTTGACTATCCCGATTAAAGGCATTTCCATGGTTTACTGGGCTGTAAACCATGTAAATGCCTTTCGAATATCGGGCACAACCTCTATTAATTTTTCCTTGTTTATTTTGGCTTTTGATTACTTTGTCTACAAGTCTATATATAAAAATTTTCATCTGCAACTATTTCCTGGAAAGGAAGAATTTTTATATGCTCAAACATCAGCTGGTGTCAGGAATCAATTGCCTGCTGAGCTTTGAAACATTCTAGAACATAAGAACATAAGATATGCCATACTGGGTCAGACCAAGGTCCATCAAGCCCAGTATTCTGTTTCCAACAGTGGCCAATCTAGGTCATACGTACCTAGCAGTTTCCCCCAAAGACACAGGTTACACAATGCTTGTACTGGGTCAAGCATTGATATCCTGGGTCCCTTCTTAATAATGGTTTATGGACCTTTCCTCCAGGAACTTGTCCAAACCTTTTTTAAACCCAGCTACACTAACAGCCTTTATTACATCCTCCGGTAACAAATTCCAGAGTTTGATTACACGTTGAGTGAAAAAATATTTTCTTTTATTAGTCTTAAATAGTTTACCCTGTAGCTTCATTGCATGTCCCCTAGTCTTTCTATATTCTGATAACGTAAACAATCGATCTACGTTTACCCATTCCATTCCGTTCATTAATTTATAGACTTCTATCATATCTCCCCTCAGCCGTCTCTTTTCCAGGTTAAAGAGCCCTAACCTTTTTAGCCTTTCTTCATAGGAGTATCCTTCCATCCCCTTTACCATTTTGGTGGCTCTTCTCTGAACCTTTTCTAATAACGCTATATCCTTTTTAAGATACGGCGACCAGAATTGCACACACAATTCAAGGTGCGGTCTCACCATGGAACGATATAGAGGCATTATAATATCTTTTGTTTTATTTTCCATTCCTTTCCTTATGATACCCAGCATTCTATTTGCTCTCTTGGCCGCCGCTGCACACTGGGCCGAGGTTTTTACATGTTATCCACAATGACGCCTAAATCTTTTTCCTGGGTGGTGGTTCCTAATGTGGAATCTTGCATCGTGTAACCATAGTTTGGGTTGTTCTTCCCTAGGTGCATAACTTTGCACTTGTCCACATTAAATTTCATCTGCCATTTTGATGCCCAGTCTTCCAATTTATCAAGATCCTCTTGCAATTTTCCACAATCCTCTTGGGTTTTAACAACTTTAAATAGTTTTGTGTCATCTGCAAATTTGATAACCTCACTACTTGTTCCACTTTCCAGGTCCTTTATGAATATGTCAAAAAGCAGCGGACCCAGCACAGATCCCTGGGGTACATCACTATTCACCTTTCTCCATTGGGAAAATTGGCCGTTTAGCCCTACCCTCTGCTTTCTATCTTTTAACCAGTTCCTGATCCACAGTAGTACACTGCCTCCTATCCCAAGACTCTTTAGTTTTGCCAAACATCTCTGATGAGGGACCTTGTCAAAGGCTTTCTGAAAGTCCAGATACACTATATCGACAGACTCACCTTTGTCCACCTGTTTATTCACACCTTCAAAAAAACATAACAGATTAGTAAGACAAGATCTTCCTTGTCTAAAGCCATGTTGGTTGTCTCCCATTAGGCCATGACTATCTACATGCTGAGTAATTTTATTCTTTATGATGGCTTCTACCATTTTTCCCGGTACTAATGTCAGGCTCACCGGTCTGTAGTTTCCCGGATCACCCCTGGAATCCTTTTTAAAAATTGGTGTTACATTGGCGATCCTCCAGTCGTCGGGTATTAGAGATGATTTTAATGATAGTTCACAGATTACTAATAGCAGGTCTGCAATCTCATATTTCAGTTCTTTCAACACCCTTGGATGTATACCATCCGGCCCAGGTGATTTGCTACTCTTCAGTTTATCTAATAGTTGTAATACATCTTCCCGATGTATCGATATTTCCTTCAATTCTTCAGCACCTTTAAATACCACTTCAGTCATGGGTAACATCCCTACATCTTCCTCAGTAAAGACCGAAGCAAAGAATTCATTCAGTCTCTCCGCTATCGCCTTGTCGCCTCTTAGTGCCCCTTTAACTCCTCTATCATCTAATGGACCAACTGATTCTCTCACAGGTTTTTTGCTATGAATGTACTTGAAAAAGTCTTTATTTCGCATTTTTGCTTCCACAGCAAGCTTCTTCTAAAATTCTCCCTTTGCCTGCCTTATCAATGCCTTGTATTTGACTTGCCAGTGCTTGTGCTGTTTCCAGGTTTCGTCGTTTGGCTCTTTTTTCCATTTCCTGAAAGATGCTTTTTTGGCAACCGAAGCCTCTCTGACCTCACCTTTAAACCATGCTGGCAGTTTTTTGGACTTAAAGTGTGGAATACAGCTGGTCTGGGCTTCCAAGATAGTATTTTTCAACAACACCCAAGCTTGATGTAAGTCTTTAACCTTTGCAACTGCTCCTTTTAGTTTTTTCTTAACTATTTTCCTCATTTTATCATAGTCTCCCTTTCGAAAGTCAAAAGGTAGTACTGTGGATTTCCTTACTATCCCTCCTCCACTAATTAAATCAAACACGATCATGCTATGATCACTATTGCCAAGTGGCCCCAACACCCTTATCTCTTGCACTAGATCTGGTGTTCCACTAAGGACTAGGTCTAATATGGCTTCCCCTCTGGTCGGTTCATGAACCAGCTGCTCCAAGAAGCAGTCATTTATTTCATCTAGGAGCTTTATGTATCTCCCTAGCATGTCCTGCTGTGACACTGACCCAGTCGATACCGGGGTAATTGAAATCACCCATTATTATTACTGCGCTATAACGTTTGTTAGCTTCCTTGATTTCTTTGAGCATTTCATCATCCATTTGTTCATTCTGGCCAGGCGGTCGATAGTACACCCCCCACTGCCATCACTTTCCCCTTTTTACATGGAATTTCAATCCATAGAGATTCTACAGCAAATTTTGTTTCCTGCAAAACTTTAATCCTTACTGACTCAATGCCCTCTCTAACATACTGCGCAACCCCTCCACCAATTTGATCAGCTCTATCATTATGATATAGTTTGTACCCAGGTATCACAGTGTCCCACTGGTTGTCCTCCTTCCACCATGTTTCTGATATTCCAATCATATCTAACCTCTCATTTAGTGCTATATATTCTAACTCCCCCATCTTATTTTTTAGACTTCTAGCATTTGCATACAAGCATTTTAGAGACTGTATTTTATTCATATTAATTTGGCTATTGGTAGACATGGGTAATTTGGGATCTTTACGCTCTGTTCCATACTCGAGGGCATTTGGGCTACTTTACTCTTTTTTTGGTACCTCTCTGCTTTTGGTAGTATCCTTCAAGGATACATTCTTCCGAACCATGCGCTCTTGGGAGACTGTCGGCTTTCCCCTATTATCTAGTTTAAAAGCTGCTCTATCTCCTTTTTAAAGGTTAATGCCAGCAGCCTGGTTCCATCCCGGTTAAGGTGAAGCCCATCCCTTCGGAAGAGCCCCTCCTTTCCCCAGAATGTTCCCCAGTTCCTAACAAATCCAAAACCCTCATCTCTGCACCATTGTCTCATCCACGCATTGAGACTCCGGAGCTCTGCCTGCCTTTTGGGTCCTGTGCTTGCAACGGGAAGCATTTCGGAGAACGCTACCCTGGAAGTTCTGGATTTCAACTTCCTACCTAAAAGCCTAAATTTAGCCGCCAGAACCTCTTTACCACATATTCCTATGTCATTGGTACCGACATGTACCAAGACAGCAGACCCCTCCCCAGCACTATTTAAGACCTTATCTAGGTGGTGCATGAGGTCCGCTACCTTCGCACCAGGCAGGCATGTTACCAGGCAATCTTCACATCCACCAGCCACCCAGCTATCTACATGTCTAATGATCGAATCACCAACTATAACGGCTGTCCTAACCCTTCCCTCATGGGCACATGGCTCTGAAGAAACTTCCTTGGTGCGAGAGAGTTTTACATCACCTGGAGGACAGGTCCTAGTTACAGGATCACTTCCTGCCACACCAGGGTGATGCTCTCCTGTCACCTGACCTATCTCCTCCATGGCAACAGGGATGCTGCCAGACTGGAGGTGGGACTTCAGGACTATATCCCTGTAGGTCTCGTCTATGTACCTCTCTGTCTTTCTTATGTTTTCCAAGTCTGCTACTCTAGCCTCTAGAGAACGGACTCATTCTCTGAGAGCAAAGAGCTCCTTGCACCTAGTGCATACGTAAGACCTCTCGCCAACTGGGAGAAAATCATACATGTGACACTCAATGCAAAAGACTGGAAAGCCCCCATCTCGCTGCTGGACTGCTGTCTGCATCTTAGTTTTAAGTTTGTGTTTAGATCTTTAAGTTCTTTACTTACTAAAGGTTGCTATGGATATTTATACTAATAAAAATGTACCTAATACGTTTAATATACCTCGTTCACCTGAACCTTAATTAATCTCAGGTCCTTAGTGTATGACTGATTTGGGTAACGAGCTTTGTCTGAGAGCACCTCCTGTCTTTTAAGATGTGTAAGTTCCTATAAAGCTACGATTATCCCAGGGATGGGTGGGTGTTGGGAAGGGAGGGAGGGAAATAATACTTATTAAAAGAGGGCTACTACACAGTACCCTGTACTGTGTTGCTGAGGTAAGCTATATTCTGATTTGATTTAAATTATAGCTCTTTGCTGCTGCTAGGCTCTAACTTATTATGAAATTTAAACTACAAGCTCTCTGCTGGGTTCTAAATTTAACCAGAAAGCTCTCTTCTGTGTTTTAAATTTAAACTAAAAGTACTTTGCTGATGCTAGGCCCTGAGTGACTATTCAATTTAAACTACAAGCTCTCTGCTGGGTTCCAAATTTAACCAGAAAGCTCTCTTCTGTGTTTTAAATTTAAACTAAAAGTACTTTGCTAAAAATGTTATCTTTTAGAAAACAATTCAAGGCACTCTTTAATAACTTAACTTTTGCCATATTCTCCAGGACCAAGCAGGAAGTCAGTCCTCACATATGAGTGACGTCGGCGCCGACAGAGCCCCCATGCGGAGCATTTCCCCAGCTTTCAAAGAAAGCCTTTGGGAATGCAGCGTGCCTGCGCGGTCGCCTTCCCGCCCAAGGGTGCCATCTTGCTCAGTCTTTCTTTTTCTGCGGAGCCCGACGGACGTGAGTTCATGTCACCTGGGAAAAGTTGTGTTTTTTCGGCGATTTTCGCGTTATTTTCTCCGGTTCGATGCTGGCTCCCCTCCCCGCCTGGGCTCGGTACACCTGTATTGAGTCCGGACTTGTGATTTTCGTTTTTTGTCCTTCGTGGCTAGTGTTCACGCTCTTTTTGTGTTTTCACTGCAGCTCGGTCATTTGACCTTGCTAGGGGCCCTTTTTCCCCCCATGGCTGCCAGCGGGTTCAAAAAGTGTGATCGGTACAAGAAACTTGTCTCTCACCGACACACATGAATGCTGCCTCCGATGCCTCAGGCCCGACCATGACTCGCTGGCCTGTGGCCCGTCCGGCAAAATGTCGTCGAAGGCGCTTCGGAGCCGTCAACATCAGCGTGAGAGAATATTCTCTGATTCCGCGTCCGGCCGGGCCCGGACTTCGTCAGAGGCCTCGACCTCTCAGGAGTCCGATCCCGAGCAACGACGGGGGTCCTCTGAAAGGAAGTCTCCTTCACGGGAGCACCGCAGGAAGAAAAAGCTTGTGAGGGCGGCGTCGGTGGAGGCTCCTGGTTCCTCGAGGGCCAGGTCGCGTAGTCCTGACCGCTGCCCCGACCTCTTGGAGTCGGAGAGGCCTTCCAAGCTACCTCATGTGGCGCCGGAGTGCAGTTGTCCTCATGGACTCTCCTCCGGGGAGCATCGGGCCCGAGTCAGGGGCTGCTGAGTCTCCTGAGCTTGGACTCAGGTTGACGGCCTTGGAAAGCAGCTTGGCTGCCTTCATGGAACAGCAACGGGTGCTGATTGCCGGTCTGACCGGTGCATCTGCCCCGACCATCGGGACCTCGATGTCTAAGTCAACCACGGAGATCGAGCCGATCCTCGAGTCTATGAAGTCTCGAGTCAATCCTCGGTCAAGGTCCACCTCGACTTCCCATGCGGGGCTGAGGTCGTCGACGGCGATACCCTCAGTGTCGGGGCGGATGGCACCGAGGCCCACACGGCCGGAGCCGCTCGACTCCTCCTCGGAAGAGTCGGAGTGGGAGATGGAGGACGAGGAGTCCCCCGACACCTTCCGGACTTGGTGCGTCCCTTCGGACTCACCGGAGTCCGAGCCTCGGAGAAGGTCCCCCCTGGAGGATACCCAGTTCTCGGACTTCGTGAGGGACATGGCCAAGGCCCTGGCCTTACCTGCAGATGCCGAGGAGGACCTTCGAGCCGAGGAGCTCGATGCCTTCCAGTATGACTTTCCTCCGAAGGAAGCCTTTACTGTACCGGTTCCTCCGATGCTGGAACGGCTGCTCTTCCGTATGTGGGAGGCACCAGCCTTGGCGCCGGTTCTTAGAAAACTGGTTGATTCCATTTATCGAGTCCGTAAGAGCCCTGGGTTCCAAAAGGCACAGCTACCGCACCACTCCATGGTTGTGGAATCAGCCATGCACCGTCTGAAGAGTCAGAAGATGCACTCCTCGGTGCCCCCCGGACGGGAGGCCCGGAACCTGGATGCCCTCAGTAGAAAGTGCTTCCAGAGCTCTATGCTGTCTTGCCGTGTCCAGACCTACCAGCTGTACATGGGCATGTACTTAAGAGACCTGGAAAAGGAGATTGCTGGGTTCTCAGCTGGCCTCTCCGAGGAACCTTTGCAGAGGTTCAAGGCTTTGTCAACAGGGATCCAAGAGTGCTCGAAGTTTATCTCTCGAGCAGCCTATGATGGCTTCGAGGCTTCGGCCCGGATAGCCGCGGCCGGCATCTGTGCACGCCATCAAGGCCTGGCTACAGTCATCAGACCTGGAGCCATGGATGCAGGACAAGTTGGTCGATGTCCCCTGCCGAGGTGAAAACCTTTTCGGGAAGCACATGGCTGAAAAGGTTGCGGAAATCGAAACAGACTTTCACCTGGACAAGGCTGTCCAGGAAAATCTCTGCTCCTTCTCAGAAAAAGAAGGGCTCAGGGGAAAAAGCCCTTTTTCCCAAGGAAAGGTGCTGCCTACAAATCCTACCCTCACTATCAGGCCTCTCCAGCTCCCCAACAGGGCCAGCAGGCCAAGGGGCAGGGGCATGGACCCCTTAGGCAGAAGACCCCCAAGCCGTCAGCTCCGGCTCCTGCACAGCAGGGAGCGGGGTTTTGACTCCCACAGCATAGCCTCTTTTGGGTTTTGGCTCCACTCAGCACAGGAGGTCGGCTGACCCTGTATGCCTACAGGTGGCCAGTCATCACAGGGGATACCTGGGTCCTCAGCATAGTCCAAAAGGGCTACATGCTCCACTTACACCAAATACCCTCCTCCTACTTTCCAGGGGAGCCTCCAAGACTCCTTCTGCACAGAAACCTCCTCCTTCAGGAGTTAGCAAGTCTTCTAAAGGAACAGGCGGTGGAACCGGTGCCTCACCACCTGGAAGGGCAAGGCTTCTACTCCAGGTACTTTCTGGTACCAAAACGGACAGGAGGCCTCCGGCCTGTCCTAGACTTGCGAGACCTAAACAAGTTTCTGGAGAGGGAAAGGTTCAAGATGCTTACCCTTGGAATACTGCTGCCCTACCTCCAGCAGGGAGACTGGCTATGCTCCTTAGACCTAAAGGATGCTTATACGCACATCCTCATTCATCCAGACCACAGACAATATCTCAGATTTGTGGTGGGAGGAAACCATTTCCAGTACAGAGTACTTCCCTTTGGCCTAACTTCCGCCCCCAGGGTCTTCACCAAATGCCTTCCAGTGATGGCGGCCTACCTAAGAAATCAGGAAATCTTTGTCTTCCCATACCTGGATGACTGGCTCATCAGGAGTCAGTCTCTCCAGGAGGCCAGACAAGCCACTCGTCACACTGTCTCTCTTCTCCAGCATCTGGGCTTTGTCATAAACCATGCAAAGTCCACTTTGCTCCCCTCACAGAACCTAGAGTTTATAGGGGCAAGATTAGACACTCGGCAGGGAAGGACTTACTTTCCCGAGGACAGGGCCCACAGATTGATGGACTTGGCCAACCAGTTCCAAAGCACTTCTCAGGTTTCCGCCAAGCAATTCCTGCGGCTCCTGGGCCACATGGCATCCACAGTACATGTGACTCCGAACGCCCGTCTGCACATGCGGGGGCTGCTCAGTGGACGCAGGTGACCTCCGAGACAGAGTGAGGGTGTCCAAACCACTCTTTGACTCCTTGCAGTGGTGGCTACATCTCCCAAACCTTCTCAGGGGGGTACCCTTTCAGGCCCCAGCGCCCACCAGGGTGCTGACCACCGATGCTTCTTTAACGGGCTGAGGTGCACATTGCCAGGGCATGTACACTCAAGGCCTCTGGTCTCAGGAGGCCACACTGCAGATCAATCTTTTGGAGCTGCGAGTAATCCACTTGGCTCTACAGGCTTTTTCTCATGCCCTCTCTCGCCAGTCTGTCTTAGTTCAGACAGACAATCAGGTAGCGATGTTCTATGTAAACAAGCAGGGGGGACAGGGTCCAGGCCCCTATGTCAGGAGGCGCAGGCCCTTTGCTCCTTTGCAGTCAAGCACTGCATGTTTCTCAAAGCAGTTTGTCTACCGGGTCAGGAGAACCTTTTGGCACACAAACTAAGCAGGATTCTCCAGCCTCACGAATGGCAGTTGAATCCACTGGTGGTTCAGCAGATCTTCCTATGATGGGGACTTCCATCCATCAATCTCTTTGCCAGTCCTTTGAACCGTCAGCTGCCCAGGTTTTGCTCCAGACAGGAGGTGGTTCTTCAGACATTCTTTCCCAGGCCGCATACCAGCCGGGCTGAGATAGTCTTGCATACTCTGGACTGTAAGAGGGCATTGTCCTTTTACATAGAACGTACGAAGGGGCATCGAAGGGCTACTCAGCTCTTCGTCTCTTTTGACCCTAATAAACTGGGGTTACCTGTCTCCAAGCGTACGTTGTCCACTTGGGTAGCAGATTGTATCGCCTGGGCGTAGAGGGCAGCCGGCCTCTCCTTGCAGGGTCGAGTCACGGCCCACCGTGTCAGGGCGAAGGCCGCGTCAGTAGCTCATCTCTGCTCTGTTCCGTTGGCAGACATCTGCCGGGCCGCTACACGGTCTTCAAGCCAGACTTTTGTGGCCCACTACTGCCTCGAGAGAGAGTCCCGACAGGACAGTGCTTTCGGACAGGCAGTACTCCGTAATCTCTTTGAGGTTTAGGCAACTCCTACCCTCCGGCCCTTGTGTTGGGCTACCGTACGGGGGCGTTCTCAGAGGATATTCTTATCACGGATGCTGAGGCTCTGCAGAGGGAGCCATTTTTTCAGCTTTGGGTTCCCGGTAGCCTAGAGCTGGGGAGTCCCATATGTGAGGACTGACTTCCTGCTTGGTTCTGGAGAAGGAGTAGTTACTCACCTGTAACAGGTGTTCTCCAGGAGCAGCAGGAATCAGTCCTCACGACCCTCCCTCCTCCCCTGGAGTTACAGTCATATACTTTATTTTGTGTTTTGCCGTCTTTTAGCTATGTCATCAGACTGAGAAAGATGGCACCCTTGGGCGGGAAGGGGACCACGCAGGTGCGCTGCATTCGTAAAGGCTTTCTTTGAAAGCTGGGGAAATGCTCCGCACGGGGGCTCTGTCGGCGCCGACGTCACCCATATGTGAGGACTGATTCTTGCTGCTCCTGGAGAACACCTGTTACAGGTGAGTAACTACTCTTAATGATATTTTTATTGAAGCTATAGGAGATGATACTGTTTTTTTCTGAGAAAGGTGGAAGTTTAGGGGCTTTTTGTTTTTAGGTTTAAATGTGATCATTTATTTATATTTTATATGCGACTTGCTTAGAAATGTAAGTTTAGGCATATGGTATATAATAATAATAATCTAGCTTAGCATGAACTGCAAACATTTTTCCAGCCAAACACAATCATATTGGTCATTTATTTTAAATTTTGAAATGTGGCAGGCTACTACTACTACTACTCATTTGTATAGCACTACAAGGCATATTGTACACAGTACTGTACATATAGATGTAAGACAGTCCCTGCTCATCAGCGCTTACAATCTAACCAATATAAAACACATAGCTAAACTAAGGACTAGAGTATGGTAAGATACACATACAGTAAGTAGTGGACAAAAGAATGAGGAGCATCAAGATCCAAAAGTGGATTCATGAGGCTAGCTGTAAATGATTGCATTTTAGAAGCTTTGGCTCTATAAGCAGAGCAATTGTGATATTTTTGTGCACAGTGTATTTAGTCAACCTCAGATGAATGGTGCATTTTTAAGCACTTTGTGGTATATGGCTTCATAGAGGTAAGGACATATTTCTGATTTTTTTTTTCTAGGACACAAGTGTGATTACAAGCTATCTACATGAAAGTAATATATTTTTAAATTGGTCTGTCATTAGAATACAGTACAATTGAGTTATTTACCTATAGAGGGCTTTCGCTATGGATGACATCATTTGAGAATGTCCACATGGAGAAGCTTCCTAACTTAGAGTACTCTGGAACTTTTGAGAAGCTTACATGTAACCTGCATATGCTTTCCCTCTCATCATTGTCACATAGGACCTCCTTTGGTCTCTAAAAGGTTTAGAGTAGAAGACAATTCCTAAGAGAGGTGGGTGGGTATGAGGACTTGTATTCTGTTACTACAGAAGAGCTGCTCCTGACAAGTAACTTGATTTTCTCCATGGACAAGCAGGAATGAGTCCTCACGTATAGGTGACATCCCTGATGGAGCCCCGTGCAAGAACACTCCCTAGCTTCTATTGGAAACTTTTGGGAGGTTCCACTGCACCTGCTGCTGTGGTGCCATGATGCCTCAGTCTTTCATTTTCCACAGACATTCTCCGTTTGGTCAACTTTTTTTTTTCCCCTTAATGTTTTTTTCCAGTTCAGGATTTCAACCTAATCGCTTGCAGTCGTGATTCTATCCTTTCTACTTTTTCCTCCTGTGGTTGTATATTTTTACTCTTGCTGCGGCATCCCGGCCTCTACAGAGCCAATGCTCGGTCCGGGCCTCGGTCTTCGTGATTGAGCCATTTGACTTTACCACGGCTATTTTTCCAGACAATGTGTCCCAGAAAAGTGCCAGCAGGTTTAAGAAGTGTTCCAAGTGCTCTAGAACCATAGCCACCACGGATATCCATAACTGATACCTACAGTGCCTGGGACTTTATCATTAGCCGCCTTCTTTTACTTTGTGTTTGCAGATGACAAAGAGAGGACTCGAGGGTCATGAGAAGCAGCGCAAATCACTTTTTGGTGCTCACAAGTCCAATCCATTACCTTCTGCATCTATGGCATTGGTCTCTATGGCTTCCAAGGCTGCATCTGACGCTCTCAAGCTCAAACGGAGCCGAGCACCCATAGTGCCCTGGAGCATTGGCCATCAGTTGATCTCCACCCAAAAACAAGAAAGGATTCAGCCCTGTCTTCGATGTTGAGCAGTAACCATGCCAAACATTGGGTCAAGACTGGTGCATTAGCGTCGGAGTACATCAAGACATGGTGTCGAGAGCGATGGGGATCCACGTGAGTGCCCCAAAGGGAGGCGAGCTCATCTTCCAGGACAGTGGAGGGACACCAACAGCCGAAACCCAGCTACCAATCCGGGTACATCAGTCAAAGTTGCTCAAGGCCCTGCAGCCTTCAGAATAAGCAGTCATAAAGAAGCGCCTTCTGCAAGTGCTCAAGGAATGCATCCCAGTACTCTTAGAAATGCAGAATACCGAGGTCTCAACTTCAGCTGTATCAACATCAGCTGCCATTCCTAGAGAGATGTACTGCCTGCGAGAGAGGCACTGACATCTGGGCATCAAAGGACCCTGACATCACTGCCTGCCCGGCCAATATCCCTTTCTAGCATCTCTGGCTCTAATGCCCCCTTGACATCTAGAAGGGCATCATCATATCATTGCTCCTAAAGGAGCTCCCAATCCCCTCAAAGCAGAAGGGAGATCCAGGCAGAGACTTGGAAGTACTTTGACCTCCTCTCTGAGTCTGACCCAGAAGGTTGAGTCACAGAGGTAGAATTGGAGAACTTGTCGGAAGGCAAGTCCCCTGAACTCCCATTGGCTTCTTCACCTCATGAGTGGTGCAAATCTCTTCCTGAGGACATTATAATTATATATTTAACAGATTTTTTTATATCACTTTATCTTTTTAGTCAAAATGGTTTAAATTGTAACTTAAACTTGGTAATGTACAATAAAACAGGGACATTGATAACTTGGATTCTTCTGAGGCAATGGAGGGTTAAGTGACTTGCCCAAGGCCACAATGAGTGCTTGTAGGAATGGAGACCTGGTCTTTTGATTCCCAAGCCAATGCTCTAACCTAAAGTTTCAGAAAGCCTTTGACAGGGTCTCTCATGACAGACTCTTGGTGAAATTAAAAAGTCATGGGATAGGAGACAGTGTACTATTGTGGATCAGGAACTGATTAAAAGATAGAAAGCAGAGGGCAGGGCTAAATGGCCAGTTTTCCCAATGGAGAAAGGTGAATAGTGGAGTACTCCAGGGATCTGTGCTAGGTCCGCTGCTTTTCAACATATTTGTAAACAATCTGGAAACAGGAATAACGAGTGAGGTAATCAAATTTGCAGATGATACAAAATTATTCAAAGAAGTTAAAATGCAAGAGGATTGTGAAAAATTGCAAGAGGACCTTGATAAATTGAAAGACTGGATGTTCAAATGGAAGATGAAATTTAATGTGGACAAATGCAGTTAGAAATTAAATGTGGACAAATGCACCTAGAAAAGAATGACCCAAACTATGGTTACACGATGCAAGGTTCCACATTAGGAATCCACCACCCACCACCCATGAAAAAGATTTAGGCATCATTGTGGATAACACATTGAAACCCTCTGCCCAGTATGCAGTGGCGGCCAAGAAAGCAAATAGAATGCTAGAAATCATAAGGAAAGGAATGGAGAATAAAACAAAGGATATTATAATGCCTCTGTATTGTTCCATGGTGTGATCACACCTTGAATATTGTGTGCAATTCTCGTCGCTGTATCTTAAAAAGGATATAGTGTAATTAGAAAAAAGTACAGAGAAGAGCCACCAAAGTGGTAAAGGGGATGGAAGGATACCCCTATGAGGAAATGCTTAAAAGGTTAGGGCTCTTCCACCTGGAAAAGAGACAGCTAAGGGGGAGATATGATAGAGGTCTATTGATTAATGAATGGAGTGGAACGGGTAAACGTAGATTGATTGTTTATGCCATCAAAAAGTAGAAAGATTAGGGGACATGCAATGAAGCTACAATGTAACCCATTTAAGACTAATAAGAGAAAATAGTTTTTCACTCAACGTGTAATCAAACACTGGAATTCATTACCGGAGGATGTAGTAAGCTGTTAGTGTAGCTGGTGTTAAAAAAAAAAAGGTTTGGACAAGTTCCTGGAGGAAAGGTCCATAAACCATTATTAAAGAGGACCAGGGAAATCTACTGCTTGTTCCATTACAAGCATTGTGGACCTGTGTGTCTTTCTGGGAACCTGCTAAGTACTTGTGACCTAGATTGGTCACTGTTGGAAACAGGATACTGGGCTTAACCCAGATGGCATATCTTATGTTCTTAGGTTCACTAGGTGGCTACTCCACTCTTGAAAAGCCATGACCTTTCAAAGGTTTGTGAGAGATATGGCCAAAACCATTCCATTTTCTATGGAGACTGAGGATGAGCCCAGGGCAGAAGAGTTGAAGATCTCTGCAGTACTCCTAAGCCCTTAAGGTTAAATCTACCCTAAAGAGGATCAATGGTATCAAGACTCATTCCTTGGTGCCTCCAGGGAGGGAGGCTCAGACAGTGGTCTTTTTAGAGACTGTGTTTTCAGAGTTCCATGCTCTTGGTCCACGTGGCCTCTTACCAGCTCTACATGGGCATGTTCTTGAAGAACATCATGTATTACCTAGCTGACCTGGCCCAATTTATATCCCCTGAGAAAATGGAGCAATATTGTGGCCTGGTGACCACAAATTTATGGTATGGGCTATCATATTTTTGAAATAGCATCTAGGAATGCTGCCGATAGGCATTGGTGCCCATAGACTCATCTGGTTACAGTCACTGGACCTAGAGCAATCCATGCAGAACAAGCTGGCAGATGTCTCATGCCAGGGAGAGAATTTAGTCAACAAGCAGGTCAAGAAGGCTGGCTTTATAGAGAAGCAGCATGTCACTCTCACTAGGTTCTCTAGGCATAAGTCTGAGCATGCCTCTTACTGGAGGAGGTACCAGGGTGGGGGCCAGAAGAAGACCTACTACTCTCATAGGCGAAGGTACTTTGCTGGGCCCTAGACCTCCATGCCCAAACCGGCCCATCACCAACAGCAGTATCAGGAAAAGCCCCAGAAGGCCCTACCGACGACTCAGCAAAAACAGAAGGCAGGGTTTTGACTGGTTCCTTTGGAGCATAGCCACTCTTCCATTGACCGCAAGTGGGAACCATCCAGTTGAAGGACAGCTCACTCGTCTCACAGGTGGTCCCTCATAACCTTAGACTCATGGGTCCTACAAATTATCCAGAGCAGTTACAAATTACACTTAATGGAAAAGACACCAACTTGCCCCCCAAGGGTGCATCACTTTGACCCTCTGCATCAGGAATTGCTTCATAGAGAAATCACTGCCCTCTTATCAGATCTCGTGATTGAGCTTGCACCTCCACTGGAAAGAGATCAAGGGTTTTAGTCCACGTAATTACTGGGCCCCAAGAAAATGGGGGGATACTGTCCCATCCTAGACCTCAGAAACCTAAATAAGTTGTTGGCAAAAGAAAAGTTTTTAGAATGATTTCTCTGGGCACCCTGCTTCCTTATCTGCAAAGCAGGGATTGGCTATGCTCCCTGGATCTGAAGGATGCATATACCCACATACAGATACATTCCGCTCACAGGAAGATTTGTCCTGAGAGGACAACATTTCCAGTACCGATTGCTGCCATTTGGCCTGACCTCAGCACCTTGCATCTTCATAAAATGCCTTGTGGTAGTAACTGCTTACCTCCAGATGCTGGGATTGTTTGTCTTCCCCTATCTGGATGATTGGCTGATCAAGAGTACCACTCTGCAAGGAGTCCAAGAATCAACACGATTGACCATTTGGAACTACTAGAGTTTGTTGTAAATTACCCAAAGTCCCACCTGCAACCCACCCAACAATTGGAGTTCTTAGGAGCCCTGCTTGGCATGACTCTTGCGAGAGCCTTCCTTCCACAAAACCAACTTTTCAGACTGACAGCACTTGTGCAGGAGACTCGATTGAATCAGCAGCTAACAGCTCGCAGGATGTTGACTGTGCTAGGCCAGATGACCTTCACAGTACATGTCACACCCTTGGCATGCCTCCAGATGAGGCAAGCTCAATGGACTCTGATGTGACTCAGTGGGCCCAGGCCACAGGTTGACTCAGGGATCATCTGTGGGTCACTGCCCCTCTCATTCAGTCATTACACTGGTGGACAGTCCACCACAATTTGCTCAAAGGTTTTCCTTTCCAAATTGCTCCACCCCAAAAAGTTCTGATGACAGACACATCCAAGTTGCGGTAAGGAGCTCATCTCGATGGGTTGTACACCCAGGGTGATAGGTCCATCCAAGAAAGTCTTCATCAGACCAAGTTCTTGGAACCAAGAGCAGTGACAAACACTCTAAATGTTTTCCAAGATCGATTGGTCAACCAAATTGTTCTGGCTCAGACAATCAGGTCGCCATGTTCTACATCAACAAGCAGGGAGGAACAGGTTCATACCTCCGGTGTTGGGAAGCAGTCAGGTTGTGGAAGTTTGCCACCATGTACAAGATGGACTTGAGAGCCACGTACCTGCTAGGCAAGCAAAACACTGGCAGACAGACTGAGTCAAGTTATCCAGCCACATGAGTGGATGCTGGACAGAGAAGTTGCAACTCGCATCTTTTGAGAGCGGGGCACCTTCTCGATAGATCTGTTTGCCACTCTGCAGCATGCCCAGGTGAATCAGTTCTGCTCCAGAGTAAGATCATACAGCAGACTAGCATCCAATTTCTCTTTCTAGTTTAACCCACAGTGCCTCCTCTCTCCCTTTTAAGCCCTGTAATTCTACAGCTTTTCTTGTACATCATATCTGGAGGTTGGAGGTCTGAAGCCATGAGTGTGTCCAGGATCCAATATTCAGTGCAGAAGCTCTTGATAAGGTTTGAGTGATCTTTAATGTTTGAGATGGTATGTTTTCCACACTCTCTTTTCCTTTGCTCACTAGTGGCCACAACTGTATAACCGTATTGTGAGGAAGAACCCATAAACGCCATCTAACACGTGTCTCATACGTTGGCTCACAAAGAGCTGGTAAGAAGCAAAATGGGAATAGAGCATAGCATTCTGAAAAAACTTTCTCCTACATGTGTCCAATGTCCTTCACCTTCCCTATCCAGGAGCCCTGAGAAATAAGACTTGAAGATCTTGGCTATTCTAAGAATGGATTTGACCACCACAGAGTGGTGAGGAAGATGCTGCTTCTCAAACTCAGGAACCTTTCAACTCTCCATAGAAAGTCAACCTTCTTGTTAACTAACTATACAGAGAGGAGGACCTCCTATAGTCTCATCCTAACAGCTTTAACAATTCTGTGAATGGGCACTGCCACAGCTTTCTCGGGGGAAGAGATGAGAAATTGAAGAATATTCAGCATGGTTACTCTGGATTCCTCCTCTGTCTCTAACCTAAAAGAATGATCTCTGCTACTTCCCAAACAAAATCAATAAAGGAGAGTTCCTCAGGTAGGGACTCTCCATTCATGGGAAGGCGCTGTATCTGATAGCAAGCCAGTAGAGCCCTCCTCTTCAGTGAACTAAGCAGGCTCATAGAATCTCAGAACTCTTCAGATTCTGAGCCTGTTAAGTATTCCAAGGAGGTGGCCTGGGCCAGAGCCTCGCTAGACTTATGAATCTCAGTGGAGGTCAGCCTTGAATGATGGCTTCTAGAAACCTATGGTCTGTGTCTCAGTGAAGCTTCCTCCCCAATGCACAGAATATCGACAAAAGGGTGGCAGATATTAAGTTCCTTCAAGGCCTCAGAGTCCATGAATCTCCTCCAGGAAGTGCAAGAGTCTTGAGAATTGGGAGTGGCCACACCCTCCAGAACCACCTAGGGAGTATCAGTGGCTTGATAAGAGTCCTTGAAAGCTATTGCAACCCTATTGGCACTAAGGAGGTTGAGTAGTTATCCATGCAGGGTCACTTTGAGAGAACAGGAGAATGTGGCACCTCAATACACAATAACGTACTTGGGTATGATATTGATATATGGTCTCCATCCGATGCTCAAAATCATAAGCCCTTGGCAATGATGATGAATCCTTCCTCTTCTTTGGGTATGGTTCAGTGGATGTCTGATCCCGGTGGGTTCTATCAATGCTTGTTACTGAAGGTGATTAATGCACTCCTAATGTCTATGCATCCCTAGCATATCCAGTGCAGCTTCTGGATCTCATGAGACTGATAATTCCAATGCTAACAGGAATGGACTGGATTTAGAAACACTGAAGATTCTCTCACACTGTTCTTCATGGCCATGAATTCCTCTTTTTGTCATCTTGCTCCCAGATGATATTGATGGTTTGTGATTGGGCCCCAAGGTGCTGCAAACATAACTAATGAGTATCCACTCTAGATATGGTCTTGCTATAGCACCCATGTTCGGGTTTTTTTTTTTTAAGCCCTAGGAGATCTTTTCTGGGACATGCCACTGAAAAACACAGACAAAACAAAATCAAATGATTTTAAAATTTGCCTGGTGGGGAGGCCCTTAGATCCCTGAACAGTTTTGACTGAATGTTCATGCAAAAAATAAAAAATCTTTAATATAACCAAAACATTCTAACTATGAGAATAGGGGAAAAACCTTGTAAATAGTCCACATGACAGCAAAACTTTGCATTTTACAGAGTGCAGTGGGAGATGACCATTTAGCTCAAAAGAAAAACAGACCAAGGAGATCTTGCATAAAACAGACAAAGTTCACACATGTGGTTTGGCTTTTGAAAAGCTTCTAGAGTAATCTAAACTGGGGAAGCCTCTCTGTGCAGGCTTCATCAGATGTCACTTATCTGCGAAAGCATTGTTACTCACCTGTAATAGGTGATCTCTGGGGACGACAGGAATCAGTTTTCACATATGGGTATTGTTGGTACCGACGGAGCACGTGCAGGAACACTCCCCAGCATCCAACTGGAAAGCTTTTAGGAGCACTCCACTGCTCTTGTGCACCTGCCTTCCCAAGTCCTCTCCTCAGCTGAGTTTGTAGCTGAGAGATAAAGGAACAAATAAAAACCTACAACTCCCAGGGGAGGAGGGCGGGTGGTGAAGACTGATTCCTGCAGTTCCCGGAGATCACCTGTTACAGGTGAGTAACAATGCTATCTCCAGGAACAAGCAGGAGTGCAGTCTTCAGATGTGGGACTCACTAGCTCCCACGTATCAGACTGGAGTTGGTAGTAGTGGTATCCCCGAGGCTAAAGGATAGAGCTAAGAAGTTGTGGATACAAAGTTGCCTCATTGGACTCAATGGCAGTCTGTAAGATCGACAAGGAAGTCTGGTGCCAGAAAGTCCAGGATGGAGGGTAGGCATTGCAGTTAAGTCCCAAAAAGGTGCTGGAGGACAACCTGGCCAAAGACGGCATCCCGACTGGAGTCTCTGTCTAGGCAGTAGTGAGCAGTAAAGGTATTAATGGCGGACCAGGTAGCTGCTCAACAGATTTCGTCAATAGAGACTGAACAAAGGTTGGCAACTGTTACCATGGCCCGTGAGCTGTAAGCGGTGATGTGACCCTCAAGGCACTTTAACATTGAAAGGCCAAGGTAATTTGAATCAAAGGAAATGAATAATTGAGAAGATTTCCTAAGATTCTTGGTTCTATTCAAGTAGAAAGTCAGTGTGTCCTTGCAATCTTAAGTGTGCAGCACTGTTTTAGTCCTAGAGGCATGAGGTCAGTGGAAGAGGACCAGTGGCATCACTGATTGGTTGATATGGAAGGCTGAGACCTTCGGGAGAAAGTGTGGATGGGTACGGAGAACCACCTTATCATAGTGGAATCGGTTATAGAGAGGATCAGACACTAAAGCCTGCACTTTGCTGATGTAGCGAGTTGAGTTAAGGGCAATGAGGAAGATTACCTTCCAAGAGAGGAATTTTAATGAAGTGATGGCTAAAGCCTCAAAAGGAGGCTTTAGAAGCTGTGCTAGTACCACATTGAGATCCCAAGCCACCGGTGGTGGTTTGATCGGTGGCTTAGACAGCAGGAGGCTGCATAAAGTAGAGTTACTCACCTGCCACTCTTGCACAGCACAAAAAGATGGTCATACTTTCGAAAGGAATTTGTAATCTCCAAGTACTGGAGGAAACACCCTCTGGTCATCCACAAGGCATAGATCCTTATCATTCCCCCGACACTGCTCCTTAGAGGAGGAGGGCTGGCAGACAACTTGGTTTACATGAAGGGAGAAAGCACATTAGGCAAGAAGGAAGGCACAGGCTGAATGGAAACAGCCTCCTTTGACAAGACAGATGGGATCTAAACAAGACAGCCTGCAGCTTGGAAATTCACCTTGCGAAACAAATCGCAACCAAGAAGACCATTTTTAGCGTCAAATCCATCAAGATAGCATGCTTCAATGGCTCAAAGGGCGCCACCATCTGGGCCCTGAGCACTAGCCACAGATTCCAGGAAGGGAACATAAACTGGAGGGGAGGACTCAGATGCTGAATCCCCTAGAGAAAAGAGCATGACATCCAGGTGCAAGGCTAGAAACGTACGAGCCACCGGACCTCAGAAACAGGCCAAAACTGCTACTTGAACTTTCAGGGAGCTAAGGGAAAGGTGCTTCTCTGGGCTATCCTGTAGAAGACCAACAGAGATGGCACCTTGGCCAAATCAGGAGCCAACTGCTGAGTTCTGCACCACTGCTCAAAGAGGCACCAGACCTGCATGTATGCTAGCTTGGTAGACCTCCACTAGGATTCGAGCAGAGTGGAGACCACCACTGGAGAATAGTCCTTACACACTAGCCATCTCCTTTCAAGAGCTAAGTCATAAGCGATCAGTCCCTGCCATAATAGTCCCACAGGTGCTCCTTGTGGTCTTGGGCAAGCCACTTAACCCTCCATAGCCCATGTTCCCTGTAAAATAGTTATCTCCAAGTTATAATGCCCTGTTCAATGTAATTTCAGTTTGTTCAATGTAAACCGCACTGATGCAGAATAGCGCGGTATATAAGAGAATTAAATAAATAAATAAATAAATAATAGACCCTGAGATGGAAGCAACTGAAGAGGAGGTGCCTGAAGGAGTCACATCAGGTCTCTAAATGATGTTCTCCTCAGCCAATCTGGTGCCACCAGAACAATCCTGCCCATGTGGCGCTTTATATGCCGAATCACATGCCCCAACAGAGGCCATATAGGAACATACACAGCAGGTGCTGACTTGGCCAAGGCATCAACACCCTAGGACCCTGTCTCTGTGTGGCGACTGAAGAAACGGCAAACTTTAGCACTGGAGCAGGTCACCATGAGATTCATTTTGGAGCAACCCCAGCAGCGCAGAATCAACTGAAATGCCTCCTGACCCAACTCCCACATGCCAGTATCCAGAGAGTGATGGCTGAGGAAGTATGCTTCCACACTGTCCACCCCGGCAGTGTACTGAGCTGACAAGGCTAGCAGGGTCTTCTCTACCCAGACAAACAGGAGAGCCATCTCCAGAGCTCCACTGTCATTCCTCATACAGCCTTGTCGATTGACATAAGCCACCATTGTGGCGTTGTCTGTAAACACTCAAACCACCCAGCCCTCAATCAAGGGCCAGAAACACAGAAGAGCCAACCTGATGGCCGTTGCCTTGAGGCAGTTAATAGACCACACCGCTTCCCTGTGGTGCCAATGGCCCTGGACCATTCAGCCTTAGAAATGGTCTCCTCAGCCCAAGAGACTGGCATTCATCGCCAGAAGGATCCATGAGCAATCACTCAGCGGCTGCTGCCCCCACTGTTAGCTGACCTTCGCTATCATTGGGACTGGGAACCTGAGCTTGAACTGCTGATGAAGATCAATTCAGACTCTGGGAGCCTGCTATGAACAAAATAGCACTAGGCAATCTAAGTCTTGACTTTCTCCACTGACAGAAAGACCTCGCACACTCAAGTACCGAAAACATGCTCCCAGAAACTCCAGGGACCAGGAATGCAACAACTGGCTGTTCTCCAAATGATCACCCAGTCGAGGCTCATCAGAAAGGACACCACTCGGGCAGCTACCTGAGACGCTTCTAAAGAAGAATGGGCTTGGATGAACAAATAGTCCAGATATGGGTGCACACAAATCCCTTGGTGCTGCAGATACCACCACCATGATCTTTGAGAATGTCCTTTGAGCAGAGGAAAGTCAGAATGGAAGGGCAGAAAGCTGAAGGTAAGAGCCAAGAATGGCAAAACACATAAGATATGCCATACTGGGTCAGACCAAGGTCCATCAAGCCCAGTATCCTGTTTCCAACAGTGGCCAATCTAGGTCATACGTACCTAGCAGTTTCCCCAAAAGACACAGGTTCCACAATGCTTGTATTGGGTCAAGCATTGATATCCTGGGTCCCTTCTTAATAATGATTTATGGACC
Source organism: Ichthyophis bannanicus (assembly GCA_033557465.1). Lineage (NCBI taxonomy): Eukaryota > Metazoa > Chordata > Amphibia > Gymnophiona > Ichthyophiidae > Ichthyophis > Ichthyophis bannanicus. Next base: position 1,241,594,639 of record CM066032.1, read on the forward strand.
TTTCCTCCAGGAACTTGTCCAAAAATTTTTTATACCCAGCTACACTAACAGCCTTTACTACATCCTCCGGTAACAAATTCCAGAGTTTGATTACTATTTTCTTTTATTAGTCTTAAATAGTTTACCCTGTAGCTTCATTGCATGTCCCCTAGTCTTTCTATATTCTGAAAACGTAATCAATACCTGTTCCACTCCATTCATTAATTTATAGACTTCTATCATATCTCCCCTCAGCTGTCTCTTTTCCAGGTTAAAGAGCCCTAACCTTTTTAGCCTTTCTTCATAGGGGTATCCTTCCATCCCCTTTACCATTTTGGTGGCTCGTCTCTGAAACTTTTCTAATAATGCTATATTCTTTCTAAGATACGGTGACCAGAATTGCACACAATACTCAAGATGCGGTCGCACCATGGAACGATACAGAGGCATTATAATATCCTTTGTTTTATTTTCCATTCCTTTCCTTATGATACCTAGCATTCTATTTGCTCTCTTGGTCACCGCTGCACATTGGGCGGAGGGTTTTAACATGTTATCCACAATGACACCTAAACCTTTTTCCTGGGTGGTGGTTCCTAATGTGGAACCTTGCATCGTGTAACCATAGTTTGGGTTGTTCTTCCCTAGATGCATAACTTTGCACTTGTCCACATTAAATTTCATCTGCCATTTGGATGCCCAGTCTTTCAATTTATCAAGATCCTCTTGCAATTTTCCACAATCCTCGTGGGTTTTAACAACTTTAAATAGTTTTGTGTCATCTGCAAATTTGATAACCTCACTCATTATTTTTTCCAGGTCATTTATGAATATGTCAAAAAGCAGCGGACCCAGCACAGATCCCTGGGGTACACCACTATTCACCTTTCTCCATTGGGAAAATTGGCCATTTAGCCCTACCCTCTGCTTTCTATCTTTTAACTAGTTCCTAATCCACAATAGTACACTGCCTCCTATCCCATCACTCTTTAGTTTTGCCAAAAGTCTCTGATGAGGGACCTTGTCAAAGGCTTTCTGAAAGTCCAAATACACTATATCAACCGATTCACCTTTGTCTACCTGTTTATTCACATCTTCAAAAAAACATAACAGATTAGTAAGACAAGATCTTCCTTGACTAAAGCCATGTTGGCTGTCTCCCATTAAGCCATGACTATCTACATGTTCAGCAATTTTGTTCTTTATGATGGTTTCTACCATTTTTCCAGGTACTGAGGTCAGGCTCACCGGTCTGTAGTGATCACCCCTGGAACCCTTTTTAAAAATTGGCGTTACGTTCGCCATCCTCCAATCTTCAGGTATTACAGATGATTTTAATGATAGTTCACAGATTACTAATAGCAGGTCTGCAATCTCATATTTCAGTTTTTTTCAACACCCTTGGATGTATATCATCCGGCCCAGGTGATTTGCTACTCTTCAGTTTATCTAATAGTTGTAATACATCTTCCCGATGTATCAATATTTCCTTCAATTCTTCCGCACCTTTAAATACCACTTCAGTCATGGGTAACATCCCTACATCTTCCTCAGTAAAGACCGAAGCAAAGAATTCATTCAGTTTCTCCGCTATCGCCTTGTCGCCTCTTAGTGCCCCTTTAACCCCTCTATCATCTAATGGACCAACCGACTCTCTCACAGGTTTTATGCTACGAATGTACTTGAAAAAGTCTTTAGTATGCGTTTTTGCTTCCACAGCAAGCTTCTTCTCAAATTCTCCCTTTGCTTGCCTTATCAATGCCTTGCTTTTAACTTGCCAGTGCTTGTGCTGTTTCCAGGTTTCGTCATTTGGCTCTTTTTTTCCATTTCCTGAAAGATGCTTTTTTGGCAACAGCCTCTCTGACCTCACCTTTAAACCATGCTGGCAGTTTTTTGGACTTCCTTCCACTTTTGTTAAAACGTGGAATACAGCTGGTCTGGGCTTCCAAGATATTAATTTTTCAACAATATCCAAGCTTGATGTAAGTCTTTAACCTTTGTAACTGCTCCTTTTAGTTTTTTCTTAACTATTCTCCTCATTTTATCATAGTCTCCATTTCAAAAGTTAAAAGGTAGTACTGTGGATTTCCTTACTATCCCTCCTCCACTAATTAAATCAAACGCGATCATGCTATGATCACTATTGCCAAGTGGCCCCAACACCCTTATCTCTTGCACCAGATCTGGTGTGCCACTAAGGACTAGGTCCAATATGGCTTCCCCTCTAGTCGGTTCATGAACCAGCTGCTCCAAGAAGCAGTCATTTATTTCATCTAGGAACTTTATCTCCCTAGCATGTCCTGCCGTGACACTGACCCAGTCGATACCAGGGTAATTGAAATCACCCATTATTATTACTGTGCTGTAACTTTTGTTAGCTTCCTTGATTTCTTTGAGCATTTCATCCATTTGTTCATTCTGGCCAGGCGGTCGATAGTACACCCCCACTGCCTTTGCCTTCCCCCTTTTACATGGAATTTCAATCCATAGAGATTTTACAGCAAATTTTGTTCCCTGCAAAACTTTAATCCTTTCTGACTCAATGCCCTCTCTAATATAGAGTGCAACCCCTCCATCAATTTGATCAGCTCTATCATTACGATATATGTTATACCCAGGTATTATAGTGTCCCACTGATTGGAATCTCAGAGACATGGTGGAAGGAGGACAATCATATCTAACCTCTCATTTAGTGCTATATATTCTAACTCTCCCATCTTATCTTTTAGATTTCCAGCATTTGCATACAAGCATTTTAGAGACAGCACAGTTACTTACCTGTAACAGGTGATCTCTGGGAACAGCAGGAATAAGTCTTCACATATGGGTATCGTCGGTACTGACGGAGCTTGCGCGGGAACGCTCCCCAGCGTCCAGTAAGAAAGCTCTTGGGAGCATCCCACAGCGCCTGCGCGCTGCCTTCCCGCCTTTCCCAACCGCCTCTCTCCAGTTCGAGTTTTAAAGCTGAGACAAAGAGAGAGAGAGGAAAGGAAAGATAGATAGAGAGATACAACTCCTAGGGGAGGTGGGTAGGTTGTGAAGACTTATTCCTGCTATTCCCAAAGATCACCTGTTACAGGTAAGTAACTGTGCTATCTCCAGGAACAAGCAGGAATGAGTCGTCACATATGGGGACTCCCCAGCTAGAGATGCCAGGGAGATCCCCAAGGTTGTGAGTCCCTGAGAAGGGCTCTACCTCCCCCATGGATCTCGGGCATCCAACCAGGGATGGGGGGAAGGAGTTGATTAGGTATGGAACAGGTGTTTGAGAACAGCCTGACCAAACAAGGCATCCCGGCGGGAGTCCTTGTCCAAGCAGTAATGGGCTGTGAAGGAATGAACCAATGCCCAGGTGGCCGCTCGACAGATTTGGTCGATGGACTCTGAGTTTAGATGAGCCATAGAGGCTGCCATGGCCCTCACATTGTGAGCTGTGACATGGCCCTCCACAGAAAGGTTCTTACTCTGGTAGGCGAAAGAAATACACTGAGCAATCCAATTGGACAGTGTTCTCTTAGAGACTGGAAGTCCTAAATAAGAGGGATCAAAAGCAACAAAGAGTTGAGAGGACTTTCTATGTTGCTGTGTCCTTTGTAAGTAAAAAGCGAGCGCTCTCTTACAATCCAGGGATGGAGATTCCTTTCTGCACTTGATGCATGAGGTCCTGGAAAAAAGACAGGTAAAGCGTAGTTACTCACCTGTAACAGGTGTTCTCCAGGAGCAGCAGGAATCAGTCCTCACTTATGGGTGACGTCGGCGCCGACGGAGCCCTCGCGGAGCAATTTTCCCCAGCTTTCAAAGAAAGCCTTTGGGAATTGCAGCGCGCATGCGCGGTCCCTTTCCCGCCCAAGGGTGCCATCTTAGCCAGTCAGATGACATAGCTAAAAAAGACAGCATAAAAATTTGCAAAAAAACTAAAGCAGATGATTGCAACTCCACGGGGAGGAGGGAGGGTTGTGAGGACTGATTCCTGCTGCTCCTGGAGAACACCTGTTACAGGTGAGTAACTACGCTTTCTCCAGGACCAAGCAGGAAGTCAGTCCTCACTTATGGGACTCCCAAGCTCAAGGCTACCGGAGACCCTAAGCACAAAAATGAGCTCCCTCTAGCTCAGCAGCACAGAAGGAAAGAATCTTCGCTGAATTATTACCCACCGGTAGCCCACATCCGGGATGGAGGGTAGGAGTTGCTCAGACCTCGAAGAGATTACGGAGGACTGCCTGTCCGAAAGCACTGTCCCTGCGGGACTCCCTCTCGAGACAGTAATGGACCGCAAAAGTCTGGCTCGAAGACCAAGTAGCGGCCCGGCAGATGTCTGCCAGCGGAACAGAGCGGAGGTAAGCCACTGACGTAGCCATTGCCCGAACGCAATGAGCCGTGACTCGACCTTCCAAGGAGAGTCCGGCTGCCCCATAAGCCCAAGAGATACAGTCCGCAACCCAGATGGACAGAGTACGCTTGGAGACCGGGAGCCCCAATTTATTGGGGTCAAAAGACACAAAAAGCTGAGCAGCTTTACGGTGCTCCCGCGTACGGTCAAGGTAGAAGTTCAAAGCCCTTCTACAGTCCAGGGTATGGAGGACCGTTTCAGCTCGGCTGGAGTGTGGTCTGGGAAAGAAGGTTGGAAATACCACCTCCTGATTGATGTGAAAGGGGGAGACCACTTTTGGAAGAAATTTTGGGTGAGTCCGTAGGACTACCCTATTTTTGTAGAACCGAGTGTAAGGGGGATCAGACACGAGGGCCTGCAATTCACTTACGCGTCTAGCGGAAGTGAGGGCTATCAAGAACAGTGTTTTCCAAGAAAGAAAACGGAGAGAACAGGTAGCCATAGGTTCAAAAGGCGGACAGGTGATCCGCTGTAAAACCACATTCAGGTCCCAGTCAGGCGCTGGCGGGCGCAGAGGTGGTTTAAGTAGAAGGAGACCTCGGAGAAACCTCGCTACGAGAGGGTCGTTGGAGAGAGGTCTGCCGTCCACCGGCACATGATGTGCTGAAAGAGCACTGAGGTGAACTTTGACGGAGTTGGACTTAAGTCCCAGATTAGAGAGGTAAAGCAAGTACTGCAAGACCACCGACACCGGGCAGGAGAAGGGATCCTGAGACTGTCGGGTACACCAAACGGAAAAGCGATGCCATTTAAGGGCGTAGCATTTTCAAGTAGAAGGTCGCCGAGAAGCTAGGACGACCTCTTCCACCTCTGCCGGCAGGAGGAGGGGAGCAAGGACTACCCTCTCAGCAGCCAGGCCATTAGATTGAGAGACCTGAGGTTGGGGTGTAGCAGAGACCCCTGATCCTGAGTGAGGAGATCCGGTTGAAACCCCAGAGGGAACGGATCCTCCACCGCTAAGTGCAGCAGGAGTGGAAACCACGGCTGTCTGGGCCAGCGAGGAGCCACCAGGATCATGAAGGCTTTGTCTCGGAGAACCTTGAAGAGAGTCCGAGAGACTAGCGGGATGGGAGGGAAAGCATACAGAAGGCTCCCCGACCATGAGAGTAGAAAAGCGTACGCCGCAACCCGAAGGGGGTGTGGCTGACGAGAGCAGAAGCGAGGAAGTTGCCGGTTGTGAGGACTGGCAAAGAGATCCACCGTGGGGAGGTCCCACTTTAGAAAGAGCTTCTGAACTACCAAGGGATCCAGACGCCACTCGTGCGGCTGGAGGATCCTGCTGAGCTTGTCCGCCAGGCAATTCTCTTGGCCTGGGAGATAAACTGCCTTGAGGAGAACGCCGTGACTGACGGCCCAAGAGCAGAGCTTCTGTGCCTCCCGACAGAGGAGGAAGGAGCCCGTGCCCCCCTGCTTGTTCACGTAGAACATGGCAACTTGATTGTCCGTCTGGACAAGGACGGACTGGTGAGAAGTCAGGTGGGAGAAGGCCTTGAGAGCCAGGCGGATCGCCCTGAGCTCCAGGAAGTTGATCTGCTGAGCAGACTCCCACGTGGTCCAGAGGCCCTGAGTACGTGCCCCTTGGCAATGCGCTCCCCAGCCCAGGAGGGATGCATCTGTTGTCAGCACCCGGGCCGGCTGAGGTGAGTGGAAAGGCATGCCGAATATCAGGTTCGGCCGCTGAAGCCACCACCGGAGAGACGAGATCAGCGGCTCGGAGACGCGCACTAGGTCTGCTAGGCTGCCTGTGGCTTGTCGCCACTGCCGGCGGAGACACCATTGAGCAGGCCGCATATTCAGGCGGGCATTGGGGGTCACATGGACGGTGGAAGCCATATGGCCGAGTAGTCTCAGAAAGCGCCTGGCGGAGACCAGGGGCTGGCTGCGAAAACGGTCGGCTAGGCCCATGAGCCGTTGAGCCCTGTCGAGCGGTAGGTACGCTCGTGCCTGAGGAGTGTGCAGCCTTGCGCCGATGAACTCGAGATCCTGTGAGGGGAGCAAAGTGGACTTTGCGAAGTTTATAACAAAGCCCAAGTACTGCAGAAGAGTCACCGTGCGGCGCGTGGCGTTGGTGACCTCCAGAGCGGACGCTGCTCTGATGAGCCAGTCGTCGAGGTACGGAAAGACACAGAGGCCGTGAAGCCGGAGATGGGCCGCCACCACCGCGAGACATTTTGTGAAGACTCGCGGTGCGGAGGACAGGCCAAAGGGCAGTACTCTGTACTGGTAATGATTTCCTGCCACCACAAACCTTAGGTATTGGCGGTGGCTTGGGTGGATGAGGATGTGCGTGTAGGCATCCTTTAGATCCAAGGAGCATAGCCAATCTCCCTGCTGGAGGTAGGGCAGAAGGATTCCAAGGGTAAGCATCTTGAACTTCTCCCGCACGAGGAACTTGTTGAGGTTGCGCAAGTCCAGGATGGGTCTGAGGCCTCCTGTTCTTTTTGGTATTAGAAAATACCGGGAATAAAAGCCTTGACCCTTCAGGTGGTGGGGCACCGGTTCCACCGCCTGATCCTGTAGAAGACCTGCTAACTCCTGAAGGAGTAATTCCTTGTGCAGAGGGGGTCGTGGAGGTTCTCCCGGAAAATAGGAGGGAGGGACCTGGTGGAAGTGGAGAAGATAGCCTTCTCGCACGACTTGAAGCACCCAGGCATCTGAGGTGATGCTGGACCACCTGTGGGCGAAGTGAACCAGCCGGCCTCCGGTGCTGGGGGGAGCCAGCGGGGGGGAGAGGCTATGCTTAAGGAGTCAAAAACCCCCACCCTGCGGAGCAGGGGCTGGTGGTGCAGGCTTGGGGGCTTGCTGCCTACGGGACCCGTTACCCCGTCCCTTGGCCTGCTGGCCCTGTTGGGGAGCTGCAGGGGCCTGATAGTGGGGGTATTGTTTGTAGGCAGTCGCCTTCCTCGGGTAAAAGGACTTCTTTCCCGAGCCCTTCTTTTTCTGGGAAGGGGCGGAGGTCTTCCTAGAAAGCCTAGTCCTGGTGAGAGTCTCTGTCTCAATTTGTGCAGCCTTATCAGCCATGGGCTTGCCAGAGAGGTTTTCGCCTCGGCAAGGGACATCGACCAACTTGTCCTGCACCCAGGGCTCAAGGTCAGACGACTGAAGCCAAGCCTGTCGGCGGGCACCGATGCCGGCTGCGGCCACTCGAGCCGATGCTTCAAAGCCATCATAGGCTGCTCGGGACATGAATTTTGAGCATTCCCGAATGCCAGTGGACAAGGCCCGGAACCTCCGCAAGGGTTCCTCGGACAAACCAGCGGAGAAGCCGGCTAGCTCTTTAGCCAGGTCTCGGAGATACATGCCCATGTATAGCTGGTAGGTCTGGACACGACAGGCGAGCATAGAGCCCTGGAAACACTTCTTACCAAGGCCATCCAGGTTACGGGCCTCCCTGCCAGGAGGCACCGAGGAGTGCATCTTCTGGCTCTTAAGACGATGCATGGCCGATTCCACTACCATGGAATGGTGTGGTAGCTGTGCTTTCTGGAAGCCAGGGCTCTTGCGGACTCGATAGATAGAATCGACCCGCTTGCTCAGGACCGGCGAGGTGGCCGGACTCTCCCACATGCGGAAGAGTAGTCGTTCCAGCATGGGAGGAACCGGTACAGTAAAGTGTTCCCTGGCGGGAGAGTCATACTGGAGGGCGTCGAGCTCTTCGGCTCGAGGCTCCTCCTCGGGATCCGCAGGGAAGGCCAAAGCCTTGGCCATATCCCTGACGAAGTCCGAGAACCGGGCATCCTCCGGGGGGGACTGCTTCCGAGGTTCGGACTCAGGTGAGTCCGAGGGGACACACCGAGTCCGAAAAGAATCAGGCGACTCTTCCTCTTCAGACTCCCAGACCGACTCCGACGAGGACTCGGTGGGGTCGGCCCGGGCAGGGCGCGGCGCCTGCCGCCCCGACGCCGAGGGAGTCGGCGTCGGCGACCTCGGTCCCGAACGGGAGGCCGAGGGCGACCTCGACCGAGGATCGACTCGAGTTCGCATCGACTCGAGGATCGGCTCGGTCTCCGGGGTCGACTTCGACGTCGACGTCCCGGCGGTCGGGGCAGCGGCGCCAGCGAAGCCAGCGAGCAGTGCCCGCTGCTGGTCCATGAAGGCAGACAGTCTGCTCTCCAAGGCCGTCAACCTGAGTCCGAGCTCAGGTGACCCAGCAGCCCCCGACTCGGGCCCCGACGGCGGCTGTCGTGGAGGCGAGTCCAGAAGGACCACAGGACTTACCCGAGCAGGCAGCTCCGACTCCAGGCGAGGTCGCTTCATGAGGTGCTCCTTCTCCAAGGACCCGGGGCGGCTATCGGGGCTATGCGACCTGGCCCTCGCGGAGCCAGGAGCGTCCACCGACGCCGCCCTCGCGGGTTTCACCTTCCGTCGATGGTCCCCGGAGGGAGAACCCCTGTCGGAGGAACTCCGGCGACGGTCCGAGCTGGAACCCCTGGACGCGGAGGCCTCCGACGAGGTCCGGGTACGGCTGGGGTCAGCGAAGATTCTATCCCGCTGATGCCGCCGACTTCTCAACGCTTTGGAGGATAGTTTGCCACAAGGCCCACAGATCATTTCTTCATGATCCGGGCCCAGGCAGCGGAGGCAATTGTCGTGTGTGTCAGTTAGTGACATATTTCGGTCACACTGACCACACCGCTTGAAACCACTGGCAGCCATCGGGGGAAAAAGGGCCCCGGCGAGGTCAAAGGACTGGGCTGCCAGGGAAAAACCGAAACGAAAACTGACTAAGTCAGAAAAACCGAAAAATAAGAAGAGGACTCGTGACCGGCGTCGCGAGTCCGGCGGGAAAAAGACCGGCGTCGAACCGAATGGAAAAACAGAGTAATTCTAAAGAAAATCAACTTTTTCGCGGGGACACGACGGGTACGTCTGTAGGGCTCCGCGGAAAAAAGAAGACTGGCTAAGATGGCACCCTTGGGCGGGAAAGGGACCGCGCATGCGCGCTGCAATTCCCAAAGGCTTTCTTTGAAAGCTGGGGAAAATTGCTCCGCGAGGGCTCCGTCGGCGCCGACGTCACCCATAAGTGAGGACTGACTTCCTGCTTGGTCCTGGAGAAATACACCTCCTGGTTCAGATGAAAAGGTGAGACCACTTGAGGCATAAAGTGTGGATTGGTCCTGAGGAACCTTGTATAGGGAGGATTAGCCACCAAGGCTTGCAGTTCACTGATGCGGCGAGCTGAGGTGACTGCAATGAGAAAAATAACCTTCCAGGAAAGGAATTTCAAGGAGGTAGTGGCTAAGGGTTCAAAGGGTGGCTTCATAAGCTGGCCAAGAACCAGATTCAAGTCCCATGCCACTGGAGGTGGTCTAATGGGAGGTTTAGTTAAAAGAAGGCCTCTCATGAATCTTGCAATAAGAGGATGAGAGGAAATAGGCTGTCCATTGAGAGGCTTGAGGGATGCTGCAATAGCACTCAAATGGACTCTTACTGAATTCGTTTTAAGGCCTGCATGGGATAAATGCAGCAAATAGTCTATAAATATAATTATACTTACTGTTTATAGTTCTGGTTTACTGTTCAATGTACCTGTTTATTATTGACATGTTCTATGTATTACTTATTGTTTGATGTAAACCGCCACTGACCTTGGGAAATGGCGGTATATAAGAGACTTACAAATAAATAAATAAATAAAAATACTCTAGTAAAGAATTCAGAGGTATTGCAAGAGGGTTAAGACCCTTCTCTGCACACCAAATGGTAAATCTTTTCCATTTAAAAGCATAGGAACGTCTAGTGGAAGGCTTTCTGGAATCATGAAGGATATCCTTCACTTGCTGAGAAAGATGCAAATCTTGAAGGTCTAGGCCTTCAGCAACCAGGCCCTGAGATGGAGAGACAGGGGATTTGGGTGCCACAACGTTCCCTCCTCCTGGGACAGGAGGTCTGCAGCAGATCCCATGTCCAGGGAGGGAGCTTGAGAGAGATGCAGAAGTAGAGGGTACCACACTTGGCGTGGCCAACGTGGTGCTATGAGGATCATAGACCCTCGATCTCTCTGAAGCTTGAAAAGAGTTTTGGGAATTAGGGGAATGGGTGGAAAGGCATAAAGGAAGCCTTGACCCCAGTGAAGGAGGAAGGCATCCTTGGCCTGAACTCCCTGACATGGAATTCTGGAACAGAACCGGGGAAGTTTGGCATTCCACGGACTTGCAAAGAGGTCTATGTCCGGGGTTCCCCAAATCCAAAAAATCCTGGCTATCTGATCCATATGGAGGGACCACTCGTGTGGAAGCAGAACTCGACTGAGTCTGTCTGCCCAAGAGTTTTGAACGCCTGGAAGATATACTGCCAGAAGATGAATTTGATGCTCTCTGGCGAAGGCCCACAGTCTCAAAGCTTCATTGCAGAGTGACAGAGCCAGTCCCGCCCTGCTTGTTCACGTAGAACATGGCTACTTGGTTGTCCGTGTGGATGAGGACTGTCTTGTAACTGAGCAGGGTGTGTAAGACTCTGAGAGCTAGAAAAATTGCTCTGAGCTCTAAGAGGTTGATATGTAGAGAAGTCTCCTGTGGAGACCAGATGCCCTGGGTGGAGAGATCTTGTAGATGAGCTCCCCAACCCTTTGGAGAGGCATCTGTTGTGAGGGTTGCTTGGGGTAACAACTGTTGAAAGGGGGACCCCAGCAACAGATTTTGAGTGGACTTCCACCACTGGAGAGACCAAAAGAGGCGACTGGAGGTTGCTATTTTGTCTGATAGGCACCCTGATGCCTGGGTCCATTGGGTGGACAAAGTCCATTGAGCTGCCCTCATGTGAAGGCGAGCGTAAGGAACCACATGCACGGTGGATGTCATGTGCCCTAACAGTTGTAACATCTCTCGAGCAGTTAAATGGGACTTTAACTGAGTCTGGGAGGCTAACTGCCCCAAGCGTAGGCAACGGGCCTGGGGAAGATAGGCCCTTGCAGTCGTGGTATCCAGCAAGGCCCCTATGAACTCTAGAGACTGAGTAGGGGTGAGATGAGATTTTGGGATGTTTATTACAAGTCCCAGATACTGAAGAACACGCCTTGTGCAGGCCATCCAGATATGGGAATATGAATATCCCTAGAGTGCGTAGAAATGCAGCTACTACTGCCATGCATTTTGTGAACACTCTTGGTGCAGAGGCCAGACCGAAAGGAAGCACTCTGTATTGGTAGTGCTTTCCTTGATAAAGGAACCGAAGGAACCTTCTGTGTGTTGGATGGATGAGGACATGGGTGTACGCATCCTTGAGATCTAGAGAACAAAGCCAATCCTGACTCTGAAGGTATGGAAGGAGAGCACCGAGAGAAATCATCTTGAATTTCTCCTTTCATAGAAACTTGTTCAATTCTCTGAGATCTAATATGGGTCTGTAGCCCCCTGTCTTCTTTGGGATAAGAAAATAGGGGGAGTAGAACCCTGAGCCCTGTTGAAGAAGGGGTACTTCTTCTATTCCCCTTTGGGCAAGAAGGGTAGTAATCTCCTGACCCAGAAGGTCGAGGAGAGATGTTGGAGAATTGAACTGTCTTACCATGTTGTGAGGAGGAAGGTTTAAGAAATGAAGCTTGTACCCCTCCCTTATGATGGAGAAGGTCCATTGCTCTGCTGTGATTTGTTCCCATCTGGGAGCAAAGTGAGCTAACCTTCCTGGAATGGTGAGAGGCTCTGGTTCTTCTCGAGCCAGAAAGGCTAAGTTCTCTAGTTGTAAGTCAAAGGCCCTGAGGAGGCTGAGGCTGCTGGCCTGTAGCAGTCCTTGCAGCCTTAGGCTTGGCCTGTTTAGGTTGTTGCTGACGCTTTGCAGCAAAATGACCTGCAGAAGATGCCTGCTGACCATAAGCAGGATAATATCTCCCCTTTTTGGGAAAAAATGCCTTTTTGAACAACCTTTTCTTAACAGGGGCAGAAGTAGACTTGGAAAGTCTATCTAAAGCAGAATTTTCAGCATCCATCTGAGTGGCCTTTGCTTGCCAATCCTTGCCAAAAAGGTTTTCACCTGTACAAGGAAGATTTCCTAATCCATCTTGGACCCAGGGTTCCAAATCAGAAGCTTGTAGCCAAGCAACTCTGCGTGCACCTATGGCAATAGCCGAGGCTCTGCTGGCACACTCAAAAGAGTCAAAGGCTGCACGGTTGGAAAATTTGGAAACATCCTGGGCATGTTTAAGCCAGGTGAGAAACTCCTCCCTTTTATCTTCTGAAATAAAAGGGGCTAAAGTCTGCAGATGATCTGTAACTTCTTTTAGAAACATCCCCATATAGAGACTATAGGAGTTGATTCTGGCAGAAAGCATATTGGCCTGGAAAATTCTCCGGCCAAAAGCATCTAAGGTTCTGCATTCTCTTCCTGGAGGATTAGATGAGTGTCTTTTTGTACTCCTTAACTTCTTCATGGCAGACTCCACCACAATAGAGTGGTGAGGAAGCTGAGTCTTATGAAAGCCAGGACAAAGAGGAACACGGTACATGGTGTCCAACTTATGAGAATGAGGGGAGGTGGTGAGAGGAGTCTCCCATATGCCCAACATATGATCATAAAGGATCTCATGAATTGGTAAAGTAGCTGCCTCTTTAGGAGCCTCAGGATACTGTAAAATATCCAACTGCTTGGCTCTAGGCTCTGACTCAGGGGCCACTGAAATGGAGAGGCCCCTGGCCACTTCCATAATGAAGTCTTGGAAAGACAAGTCTTCTGGAGGAGACATTCTTCTTTTTGGAGAAGAGGGCTCCTGAGGAAGGAGTACCGATGCCTCGACAGAAGCCTCTGATTCATCAGAGTCTTCGGAGGAATTGAAGTATCGCCTGTCTGGATGCTCCTGCAGAGCCCGATACGCGTACCGAGTGGTATCGACATCGGGAGTGATCGGTACCGGTTCAGTACCGATGGGCATCATAGAACAGGGTACCGCTGCAGTCGACACCGAAGCCGATGTCGATGCAATCGGTGCCGGAACCGGTACCAACAACTGAGTTTGTTGCGGTACCGGAGGCGTCGCAGCTTGTATGAATGCAGTAATGGCTCGCTGCATGGTCAGAATATTCTGATCCATCGACGCCACCAATGTCTGGATGTCGGTACCAGTGGGAACCACCGGTACCCTAGAACATGGCAACAGGTGATCAGTCGAGGCCGAGCCATCGATGTCAACCTGTGACCCCATAGACAAAGCTTTGGAAGCCAGAGCTTTCCGCCGGGGTAATTTTGCCGGTGCGGAATCCTCGAGAGCAAGCCCGGAGGCATCTCGATACTTAGAGGGAGATCTACCCTTCGAGGACCGGCTGGACTTATGTTTGGTTACCTGAGATTCATGGGAGGAAGAAGCAGCCCTGGAAGATGTCGATGCCACCGAAGCTGCACCAGAGGGAAACAGGATACTGAGCTTAGCCGCTCGATTCTGTCGACCTCTTTTAGACATCATGGAACAGGACTCACAATCCATGATGGAGTGGTCAGGACCCAAACATTTTAGACACCAGTCATGGATGTCGGTGACAGAAATAGTACCGCTGCACTTCGTACACTTTTTAAACCCGGAAGTGGGCTTTTCCATGAGGAAAATTTTTTCTAGGCCTAAGGCCCAAAAAGAAAAAATGCACAGAAGTGGGAAAAACGGTAGTTTGTTGTTTTTTTTTAAGAAAGAAAGAAAGACCGGTGGTACCGGTCCAACGTCGAAGAAGGCAGACGCGCGACCAAAGAAATAAAAGAAAATAAAGAACTTCTTCAGCGGTGACAGGAACACGACCTGCTGGCTCTGCGGAAAAGAAGAACTGGAGAGAGGTGGTTGGGAAAGGCGGGAAGGCAGCGCGCAGGCACTGTGGGATGCTCCCAAAAGCTTTCTTACTGGACGCTGGGGAGCGTTCCCGCGCAGGCTCCGTCGGTACCGACAATACCCATATGTAAAGACTCATTCCTGCTTGTTCCTGGAGATTGTATTTTATTCATATTAATCTGGCTATTGGTAGGCACAGGTAATTTGGGATCTTTAAGCTCTGTCTGCTCCATACTTGAGGGCATTTGGGCTACTTTACTCTTTTTTTTGGAACCTCTCTGCTTTTGGTAGTATCCTTCAAGGATACATTCTTCCGAACCATGCGCTCTTGTGCGACTGTCGGCTCTCACCTATTATCTGGTTTAAAAGCTGCTCTATCTCCTTTTTAAAGGTTAATGCCAGCAGCCTTGCTGATCCCCCAGATCGAGATATCAAAACATGCCTTGGCCAAAACCAGAGACACCGGGAACCCCCTCTGCGCACTGCTTGAATCCTGGATTGCAAAGTTTTCCTCAAAAAACACATGACGTGCAAGCACTTGTTGACTCACTTGAGATCCAGAATGGGCCGAAATGTTCCTTCTCTGTCAGCCACCACAAAAACAGTTGGAATACTTGCCCCTACCCCAGATCATCCAGGGAAACAGGCACCACTGCCTTCAGGAGAGGCAACTTACCTTTACTCATGATCTCTTTATCTCTAACGCTCTACATCTTCTTGCCCTAATCGAGACCTGGCTCCTCCCAGATGATACCGCATCCACTGCTGCTCTCTGTCACGGGGGCTATCAGTTCTCCCATACGCCTCGTCCCACTGGCCGCGGTGGTGGTGTTGGGCTTCTACTTTCTCCCTCTTGCCAATTCCAACCCCTCCTGCTGCCTCAATCTCACTCCTTTCTCTCCTTTGAAGTCCACTCCATTTGCCTTTTCACACCACTTCCTCTCCGAATAGCTGTTATCTATCGCCCTCCCGACAAGTCTGCCTCTACCTTCCTTACCGACTTCGACTCCTGGCTTTCCATCTTTCTGGATTCCTCTTCCCCCACTCTTATTCTTGGGGATTTTAACATTCACGTCGATAAACCCTCTGATTCCCATGCTTTAAAGCTCCTCGCCCTTACCTCCTCATTTGACCTTCAACTTTGTTTCACTGACCCCACCCATCAGCACGGCCATGACCTGATACTCTTCTCTAATTCCTCTCCCTCGAACTTCCGTAACTCAATTCTTCCCTTATTCGACCATCACCTTTTAGGCTTTGATCTTCAGCTCCCACCGCCTCAACTTTGTCATCCTGTCTCCTCCAACCTATTTAGAAACCTTCATACTATTGATCCCTTGACTCTTTCCTCCACCATTTTTCCATCTCTTTCCTCAATTATGTCTTCCAAGTCCATCAACGAGGCAGTAACCTCCTATAATGCTGCACTCTCCTCGGCTCTGGATGCTCTCGCCCCACTCACCCCATGTCCTGTGAGACGTTCTGCACCCCAACCCTGGCTCTCATCCACCACCCGCTACTTGTGCACCTGTGCCCGTTCTGCTGAACATGCTTGGCTCAAATCCTGTGCCCCAGATGGCTTTCTACACTTCAAATTCATGCTTGGCTCCTTTCAATCAGCCTTAGCTCTTGCCAAACAAGAATACTACATCCATCTAACTAACTCTCCTGCCTCTGATCCTCACTGTCTCTTCAATACCCTCAGTTCTCTCCTCAAGGTGCCCCCGCCCCTGGTCCTGGTCCTACCCTCCCTTTCCACCCAAACCCTGGCCGACAACTTCAACGACAAAATCCACAAGATCACCCTCCAATTCCCCACTTCCTCATCTACCTCCCCCCATCCCTACTACCTCTGCTACCCTCTCTTCCTTCCCTGTGATCTCCGAAGAGGAAACCGCACTCCTTTCTTCCTCCAAACCCACCAACTGTTCCTCTGATCCCATCCCCACCCATCTTCTAAGCCCCATCTCCCCCACCGTTGTCCCTTCCATATCTTATTCTCAACCTTTTGCTCTCCACTGCAACTGTCCCCGCAGACTTCAAGCATGCTGTGGTCACACCTCTCCTCAAGAAACCCTCACTCGATCCCACCTGTCCTTCTAACTATCGACCCATCTTCCTACTTCCCTTCATATCTAAACTACTTGAACGTGCAGTCCACCGCCGTTGCCTCGACTTCCTCTCCTCTCATGCCCTCCTGGATCCTCTACAGTCCAGCTTCCGTCCCTTGCACTCTACTGAAACGGCTCTTACCAAAGTCTCCAGTGACTTGTTCCTAGCTAAATCTAAGGGCCTCTACTCTGTCCTCATCCTTCTCTACCTCTCTGCTGCTTTTGACACTTCTGACCACAACCTTCTCCTCAATACCCTCTCCTCACTTGGTTTCAAGGGCTCTGTACTATCCTGGTTCTCCTCCTACCTCTCCCACCGCTCCTTCAGTGTATGCTTTGGGGGTTCCTCCCAGTCGGTGTACCCCAGGGATCCATCCTAGGTCCCCTCCTTTTCTCTCTATACCCAATCCCTTGGTGTGCTTATCTCTTCCCATGGCTTTCAGTACCATCTCTATGCCTGAAATCTCTCCAGCAATCCAGACCAAGATCCCTGCCTGCCTGTCTGACATTGCTGCCTGGATGTCTCACCGCCACTTGAAATTGAACATGGCCAAGACTGAACTCCTTATCTTTCCCCCCAATACCTTCCCTCCCCTCCCTCCTTTCTCAGTTTCTGTGGATGGCTCTATGATCCTTCCTGTTCCCTCAGCCCACAATCTGGGGGTTGTCTTTGACTCCTCCCTTTCCTTCTCCACACATATCCAGCTCGTAGCTAAGACCTGCCGTTTCTTTCTCTACAACATTAGCAAAATCCGCCCCTTCCTTTCTAAACACACTACTAAAACCCTTGTCCACTCCTTAATCACCTCTTGCCTCGACTACTGCAACCTACTCCTTGCTGGTCTCCCTGCGAGCCATCTCTTTCCCCTTCAATCTTTTCAACATTCTGCTGCTCAACTAATTTTCCGCCAGCCACACCATACCCACATTACTCCTCTTCTCAAATCACTTCACTGGTTCCCTATCCATTTCCGCATCCAGTTCAAACGTCTCCTCCTAACCTATAAATGCATTCACGCTTCGGCCCCTCATTACCTTTCATCTCTTATCTCTGACTACAACCCCTCTTGCAAACTTTGCTCTTCTAACAAGCTATTTCTATCTAGGCCCTCTACTCGCACCGCAAAATCCAGATTTCACTCCTTCTACCTTGCTGCACCTTACGCCTGGAACAAGCTACCTGTGTCTATACGCCAGGCACCCTCCCTAGCCCTCTTCAAATCCAGGTTAAAAACCTACCTTTTCACTGTCACTTTCAGATCCTGACTTCTGTCTTAGTCTTGACTTGATTGTAAATGCCGTACCTTGTTTTTGCCCTGACTAGACTATTGCTGTGTTTTTGTCTTGACTAGATTGTAAGCTCTGATGAGCAGGGACTGTCTCTTACATGTCTATCTGTACAGTGCTGCGTGCGACTAGTGGCGCTATATAAATGCTCAATAGTAGTAGTAGTAACTTGTTCAAGGTGATCTGCATAGTGGCCCTGTTGTTCACAGACCCACAAGGTGAGAAGACGCAAGCAGCCAGGATCTACTCTTTGCATTCCAGGCCATAGCTGTACTGAATGGGGACTAGCACCCAGCAATCCTTAGTTACCTGGTCCCATTCCTGAAGAAGAGGCAAAACCTGCCCCCCAACCAGAGGAACGAGCCCCCAAACCTTCATTATTCAGACTGCCAGGATCCTCCTCTGGATAGGACCAGGTCCCTAGGATGAAGTGCTCCATGAAAGGACTGCGAACGAGCCTGAAGTTCATAAGCAAAAGGGAAGAAAGGCTTTCCAGGCCGGTAGCAATGGAAGTTCTGAGACCCCCAGGGGTACAACTAGCGTACTCGCAAGGAATGGTTGGAGGCTGATGGTAAAGAGGCTCCTGCCAGCTTCACAGGCTTAGTGGGCCTGTCTTCTGGAAGGTGGTAAGATTTTGTTTCACCCAGGTCCTTCACCAGCTTCTCCAAATTGGACCCAACAGAAGAATTCCTCAAAGGTCAGATAAGCAACCAGGTCTTGGAAGATGAGTCTGCTGCCACATGTCCGAGCCAAGCCAATGCCGTGCCACCGTCAACAGGACACAATCCCGGGCAGCTAATTATACCAGGCTGTACATGGCATCAGAAAGGAAGGCCATAGTAGACTTCAAAAGAGGAGTGGAGTCATTCGGTGGAAGAGACTGAATCCACTGGAGAAGTATATGGCCTGCAGCTCCAGGAGGTTGATCTGCTGGGTACTCTCGCCTGGTGACCAGTTGCCCTGGATGCGGAGCTCCCCGCAGTGGGTTCCCCAGACGAGCAGGGAGGCATCTGTGGTGAAGACCCCTTGAGAGGCTCAGGGTCTGAAAAGGCATACCCGCCTCGAGTTGCTGGAGAGACTGCCATCAGACCAGGGAGTTTGCCAGTTGTCAGGTTACCGAGACTTTGTCTCTGAGGCATCCTGCGGCCTGAGACTACTTATCCTGGAGACACTACTACGTCTCCCTCATGTGGAGGCGAGCATCTGGGGTGACGTGGATGGTGGAGGCCATGGGCCTGAGGCACAGCAGAAGCAGCTGAGCAGGCACAGAGGTATGGCACTGTATGTCCCATGCCAGTCAGCTCAGTCCCTGGGCAAGAAGGCCTTGACTGGAGAGTGTCGAGCTTTGCCCCAATGAACTCCAGACACTGTGCCGGGAGGAGGTGAGACTTGGGATAATTTATGACAAAACCCAAGTGCTGTAGAACCTGGATGGTGCTTGCTGCACCTCCAAGGCTGTGCCTCCCTTTATTAGCCAGTCGTCCAGGTAGGGGAAGACAAAGACACCTTGGAGATGAAGGAAGGCGCCACGACTGCCAGGCATTTTGTGAAAACCGTTGGGGCGGAGGCCAAGCCGAAAGGGAGCACTCTGTACTGAAAGTGCTTGCCCCCCAGTATGAACTGCAGGTACTGACTGTGGTTCGAGTGAACAAAGATGTGGGTATAGGCATCCTTGAGGTCTAAGGAGTATAGCAGCAATGTTCCAAGGGAGAGCATCTTGAACTTCTCCCTCACCAGGAATTTGTTGAGGTAGCACAGGTCGAGGATGGGCTTTAAGCCCCCTGTTCTTTTTGGCACAAGGAAGTACCTGTGGTAGAACCCCTTGCCCTTCAGATGGTGGGGCACCGGTTCCACCGCCTTGTCCTTGAGAAGACCTGCCCACTCCTTCAGTAGAAGGTCCCGGTGGAGGGGAGACCTGAGGGGCTCTCCTGGGAAATAAGGGGGAGGTGTCTGAATCAAGTGGATGAGGTAACCCTCTCTGACAACCCGAAGTGCCCAGGAGTCGGTGGTGAAGATCAATCACCTCTGGGCATAGTGGACCAGATGTCCCCCTGTGGGCTGCTGATCTCCTTGGAGTAGAAACGCTATGCTCAAGGAGTCAAGAACTCCCCCCTGGCTGGGCTGGAGCCTGTGCCTGGGGCTTTGGAGCCTTCTGCTTACAAGGGCCATGCCCATGTCCCTTGGCCTGCTGACCCTATTGGGGAGCTGGGGAGGTCTGAAAAGGTGGGTAGTTTCTGTAAGCAGCCCCTTTCCTTGGGTAGAAGGGCTTTTTACCTGAGTCCTTCCGTTGGGGAGGGGCAGTGGTCTTTTCTCAGAGCCTGATCCTTGTCATGAACTCTCTCCAACTCGGCAGTCTTGTCGGTCATGGGTTTGCCAAAGAGATTCTCTCCTTAGCATGGGATATTGGGATATCAACCAATTTGTCCTGAACCCACTGCTTGAGGTCAGACGACTGTAGCCAAGCTTGGCACCGATGACCATCGCCAGTACTAGGGCTGCCGATTCAAACCCGTCATAGGCTGCTCGAGACATGAATTTGGAGCACTCATGGACTGGCTTGGCCAAGTTCTTGAACCGCTGCAAGGGTTCCTTGGAGAGACCAGCTGAGAACCCAGCGAGTTCCTTCATCAGGTCTCTCAGATACATGTCCATGTACAGCTGGCAGGCCTGGATGTGGCCAATGAGTATTAAGCCCTGGTAATACTTTCGGCCGAGGGCATCCAGGGTGCAGGCCTCCCTGCCAGGAGGCACCGAGGAGTGCGTTTTCTGGCTTTTCAGCTGACACATGGCCAACTCCACCACCATGGAGTTATGCGGCAGCTGTGCTTTTTGGAACCCCGGGTTCCGGTGGACTCGATACATCGCGTCGAGCTGCTTGCTCACCACCGGTACTGATGCTGGTGTCTGCAACATCCGGAGCATCAGCCATTCCAGGATGGGAGAAATGGGCACCATGACAGATTCCCTTGGAGGAGCCTCATACTGGAGGATTTTCAACTCATCCGCCCAAGGGCCCTCCTCCGACTCTGTAGAGAATGCCAGGGTCTTTGACATATCCTTGACAAAATCAAGGAAGCTCATATCCTCTGGCGGGGACCACTGTTGAGGCTCTGAGATGGGAGAGATGGAAGAGTTGGATGGGACATCGTGGTGGTGACAGGTGTCGGGGGACTCCTTCTCCTCCTTCTCCCACTCGGAGTAGTCCGACGACTCGTAGGAGGGCTGCTCTGCAGGTTTCGGGGCTCCTAATGTTCCGAGGCCAGTGCCTGGCCTACTTGCTGGTGATGATCGCGGTCCAATCGAGCGGGAATCAGGTCATGACATCGGCTGAGGATCGACTCAAGGCTGAAGGACCTTGAGGATTGGCTCTGCCTCCAGGGACATCTTGGACGTTGAGGGCCCAGTGGTCGGGGCGGATGAACCGGTTGTACCAGACCACAGCGCCCACTGCTGGTCCATGAAGGCAGACAAACTGCACTCCAGGGCCGCCATTCTGCACTCTAGGCCAGAAAACTCTACTGTCTTCGGCACAGGCACCGAGGGACTCGGGCCTGACGCCGGCTACCCCTAAGGGGAATCCTTGACGAGGATGGTGTCTGGGGACCGAGGCCAGTCCAAGGCAGAGTTCTACAGAGGACCTTTGCAGGCCACTCCTTCTACAAAGCCTCAGCCGAGCGTCTTGGACTGCGGGACCGGGTCCATGGGTCACCTGGCTGGTCGGAACCATCCAACGACACTGCTTTTGAGGGTTGTTTCTTCTTTCTGGGTTCCCTCGAGGGTGACCCCCCCTTTCTGAGGACCAATGATTAGGCTCGGGCTCGGAAGTTTCCGCTAGAGGTATTGAGGCTTCAGATGAGGCCCTGGCCTTCAGAGGCACCGGGAACTCGGGGAAAAACTTATCGTGCTGCTGCAGTCATCTCTTGCTGGACATCCTTTTGCAGAGACTGCAGGCTGCCGGGTCGTGGTCTGGCCCGAGACAGCGGAGACAACAGTCATGTGTGTCGGTCAATGGCATAATTTTTGAGCATCAATCACACTTCTTAAAGCCACTGGTCGCCATGGGGAAAAAAGTACCCCTGTGAGGTCGAAGCCTCGCCAGTCTGCCAGTTGTGGAAAAAGGCACAAAGATGCCAGAGAATGAAAGAATGGAAAAGTACAAAAATTGACACAAACTCAACGCTGAGGCAGCAAGGTTGGGTGGCGGGAAGAGTACCAGTGTGATACTGGAGGCAAGTATGAAACTTGGAGAGAAAAAAAAATCAACTTTTTCCAAGGACAAGCCTGACGAACGTCTGAAGGGCCGTGTGGAAAAAAGGAGACTGAGCAAGAAAGCACCCTTGGGCAGGAAGAGGACCACGCATGTGTGGTGGCATCTCCGAAAGGCTTTCTTTGAAAGCTGGGGGATGCTTCTGCAAGGGCTCTGTCGGTGTCAACATCAGCCATATGTGAGGACTGACTTCCTGCTTGTTCCTGGAGAAAAGGCAAGTATCATAACAGCGCACGCTAAAGCTGTGGCAGCCCAAAGGCGAGGTGTTCTTACTGGAGAATGCATTAAATGTGCTTTTACTACAACACACTTTACAGGTACTAGAGTAGGAACATGCTTTGGAGCCACTTGGGCAGTATACGTGTACAGACTGTGCAACCATTAGGTGCAAAATAGGAGAACATGCTACTAGCGCATGCCAATGGTCATCAATGGTCTACCCCGAATTGTGCCCCACACAGATTAAATGATGAGGTCAAGCCTTGGTACTCACCCCCTGAAAGTCCCAGGCAGAGGATCTGTGCTGGGCTCAGCTCTACTCCCAATACTGCTTCACTGGCTTTTGCAGCACTGCATTTAAGGTGGCTGACAGGCAGATCCCTCTGAGAGCCCTGCAATCTTTGGGAGAGAGCAGGGCGGAACAGAGGAAGAGGGAGGAGGCACTGAGGTTGTAAGAGGCTGTTGCATTCTTCCAGATTTTTCCAATTTCTGGCTGCTCAACAGGCTCTTATGATGTGCATGGAGCTGAACCAATTTTCCCTCCCTCCTATGGCTACCCATAAGACCACAGTCTAGTGGAGCCTCCCACATCGCACTCAAGTGAGAGAGACACCCTCAAGGTAGTTGATTAAACACGCGTGAACTTCAGAGAGGAGAAAACCCATCCACCATCTGTGGAGACAAAGAAATCCTTAAGAGACCTCTGGTGGCTGAGGTGTATAGACGCATGGGAGTGATGTGATTGAAACCTGGGCTTTTCATTGGTTCCTTGTCTCCAACAATCAGCTGGTAGGGGAACATAACACACTTGTCTGGACTGGTCTAACAGGATGATAAGGAAGAAATAGTTATGCTATCTACTTTCAAAAACTTGATGTAATTTTAGGCTGGGTTGTAGAGCCTTAGGTTGCTTCCTCTCTCTCTCTAGAGTAGGATCTGGATGGCTGCAGCTTCTACATTTGGTAAGCCATTTTCTGGTAGAAAACTGCCTTCTATACGGGTAGGATTACTTCTCAGGAAGTCTACTACTCTACTGCAGCTGATTCAAGTGTCTAAAAGTGGGAAGCAGTGGTCTTTTATTAAGTTGACCGTCTCCTTCATCTTATTATCAAAAGAAGATTTTCATCAGCGTAAAGCACATCGGCAATTGCACTATAAATGTCCTAACAGACGCAATGCTCTAAGCCAAACTAGCTTCCTTATCCATATTGAGAAAATTCTTGCCAAGTTCTTAAACACCTCACATATGGATCCAATTTTCCACATCCCTCAGAAATGGCTAGATGATATAAGAACTTGTCCTACTCCCTTTATGGAAGAATTTACAAGAATTGTTTTGGAGTATTCAGATACTGGTAAATATTTAATTTTTCATTTCATTTATTTCTTAGCCACACCACATACAGCGTATATGCTTCTATCCTCAAGCTCAGCATGGTGTCTCAAAACACCAATTAGATCCAACATCTTGGGTTCTTGCCAAGCAGAATGTTTATTTTCTCTGGAATGCTTTGCTTTCTCTAGGGCAGACTTTACAACTACTGAATGTTGTGGTAGTTGAACCACAGTGAGTCCTGGGCTAGACCGAAGTATGTTCTTTAGGTCTAGCTTCCTTGCTAATGGTGCAAAAGATCAAGTTCTGCTACATCTGTCTCTGAAACTCTTGAAGAAGTCTGCATACTGGTATTGCCACACTCTTTGGACTGTCTATGCAATGTAGACCAAAAATATCCATCCCCTATTGGAGGGAGAAATGCATCTCTTTTGACATTCTCTGAATGAGCTTGGAATGGGTTAAATCCTGTGAAGTATTTCTTGGTAATACAGGAGATGAATTCAAAAGTAACCCTGCAAACATCTCTTCCTGTGACCACTATGATGATTTACCCTAGGGATGATATGAATATGGAGATCTTGAAGTAGCGGATGGTTTCAGACCCTTGATAGGGGAAAAGATCCGAGGTCAAATTTCTTACTTCAGATCACTAGTAACCCATTGTTCTGGATACCTCTGAACAGCTGCTGTCAAGTTCTAACATGGTTGATGATATGAACATGGGCACAGGATCTATCTTATCCCTGATCGCAATAAGAGGTGTCTGGCTAGCAAACTCATCTTCACATTGTGGTGATAGGCCCTGAAGGTCTGAAAGAACTGGCCTCACTGGGTCTTTCAGCACAGACAGGCACATCATAGAAGACCCCTTTTTCAAAAGTCTTTTTTTTTTTGTAAACAATTTTATGGAGGATTAAGAATAGCAGCAATACAACAAAACCCCACCGATTCCCCTGTCAAGTGTGTCAAAAGTCAATATAGACAGAAACCCCCCCCCATAGCTACAAAGTCCAGACACACCAGAATAAAATATCCCCTCTGTATTACAATGGTGGTGGTGGTGGTGGTGATGGCACCTAAGTCACCATAAACAGAATCACAGTGTCAGTCCAGAGATCAGCACAGTAATGACAAATCTAAGTTTCTTCTTAATGTGGAAACCAGTCTGACTCCCTTCTAGTAGCTGAATAAGAGATGCAGGAACCGAAACTCAACCTCAAAGTCTGCACACTTTACAGGGGATCCCTAGGAATCTGTAGAGATAAAAAAAAAAAAAAATCCCCATACACAACCTACAAACCTCAACTCTCATTTATTCTACCCAACTCTCCCCTTCCCCCTCGAACTCTATAACATTGATAGAGTCTGGAGAGGGGGACAAAATATCCCGACCTCTCACTTCTATGGACCCAGAAAACATAGGAGAGTGCAAAAGGAGATAAATCCCCAAGTCTGAACTCAAGTAGGTAGAAAAGCAGGCTGGGAGTAGAGCCCAAGGAATAGCTAGCATTCACTCAGATATGGAAGTGAGATGGACAAACTGGTAAAAACTTCTCCAAGTTTAGCTACTAAGAGGAAGAAAACGTGTCCAAAGGCATTTTACTTTATCTGGATGTCCTCTTAACTCAGCTGTTAATTTTTCCTTCTTATAAACATCCCATACTTTCACCAGCCACACTCTTAAGGTAGGAGCATGGGATCGTTTCCAGTATCAGCTTATCACTGAACAGGCCGCTAGCAGTAGGCAGTTTATCAGTATAGCAATATCACAAGAAAGAGTCTCTGAGAAAAGATGTCCCAAGACCACAGGAGTCTAACTCACAGGGGACATCAACCCCTACTGTGCTAGTAATCCGAGAGTGGACTGCGACCCAGAACTCCTGAATCTTCCGACACTCCCACCACATGTGCTTGAAAGTTCCACGCTTGCCGCTTAATCGCCAACACAAAAAATCATCGGCTCTGCCCCATCTATATAGGTCCTCAGGGGTGATAGACATACGAAATAAAATCCACAATTGGGTATTAACCAATGACAGTGAAATGGAACATTTATGCGAGTAGTAAAAGGTTTCAAGCCAGAACTCCTCCAATCGGTCAGGAAGATCTCGCTCCCAGTGTTTACGGAAATTGGACATCGAAGAGAAAGAAGGTAAGTCCACGGAGAGAGCCTTATAAAGGTGAGCCATGATAGCCCGAGAACGAGAACTAGCAAAGAGTATATGCTCCCAGGTTGTAGGTGGTCGCGTGCCTGCGGTGATGCGCGGTTGCTCGTTAAAGACTCCAAATAATTGCTCCAACCGTTGCTTAGGTAGGAACACTGAATGATCATACATAGATGATAGGCGTATCTTTGTATTGATCCCTTGAAAAGGTCCACCACGGTCTCTGATGAAGGGCAAAGTCTCAAGTACAGTATAAGGAGACAGAATGGGGAACAGAGCAGATCTCTTATATACTTTACTCCACACTGGACCCAAGAAAGCATGCTGTTGAATTATCTGAATATCTTTGTGATCTTGGGCAAAAGGCGTGGCCAACTGGTATTGGCGTAATCCAGTCAGCTTCAATAGTCGCCCATGAGGAGGTAGAAGTATTTAACCAAAAGTGAATAATACGTAGACAGGAACAGTCATAATACAATTCAAGGTCTTGGAGCCCGATACCTCCCAACAGCTTAGGGCGAGTCATCGTTTGCCAACTGAGCCGTGGACCCCAACCTTGCCAGATAAATTTCATAAGCAACTGATGCATTTTCATAAAAAAGAGTCTTGGAATAGTAATCGGGAGCTGTTGAAAGAGAAACAACAATTTTGGTAAAAAAAGCATCTTTTTCACGTTCACTCTTCCCAACCAGGAAACCGATAAAGGCAGCCAGCGGTGAACATCTGCCTTCAGGGCCGACAACAGAGATTGATAATCAATGTTCCCTCTAATTTACTGTAGGCTGTGTGCGCATAAAATATCAGTGTGCAGCTTTTGAAGGAAGGTTACATTTTTGTGCGCAACATAACGACACTCGGCGTTATATACTTTAAAATTTGACTACACGTCAGAATACAGTATGTACACCACATTGATTTTAATCAAATTAAATGAAAACAGATGATTACCAAATGAAGCAGAAAATTTCTAGTAATTACAATCACAACTTTTAAATTTTAAGACATCTGTGTTGTTTTCTATCAGAATCGTAATTTTTGTGCGCTGTTATAAAGTATGTGCACTCGCTTGGCGAGGTGTGTGCGCGCACACGCGCACAGCTTAGAGGGAACAGTGTTGGTAATTCAGAACATATAAATCTTCCAGCCATCGGGGAATCACGACCCCCAGGTATCGAAACTGCAACACTTTGGAAAAAACATGGGAGTTCGGTCTTCCTTCACTGTCAGTGCAACATGGTAATAAAGCCGATTTTTGAAAGTTCACCTTAAATCCCGACAGGAGAGAGAAGGTATTCAATATGCCAATAATTGTGGGCAGTGTGGTATCTGGATTCTGAAGAAAAATCAAAGTGTCATCTGCATAAAGGGATACTACATGATATTGATTCCCCAAAGGGATCCCAATAGATGAGGCCTGATTTCGTAACTGAGAAGCAAGAGGCTCAAGTGCAAGAGCAAAGAGAAGCGGCAGCCTTGTCTTGTGCCACATTCTAAAACAAAGGGCGAGGAGCAGAACCTGAATGCCCCCCCCCCTTGAAGATTTATAAAAAGCAGCAATCCAATCACGGAAGCAAGGTCTGAAACCAAAATGTTGCAGAGCTGCTAATAAATAATGCCACTCTACTCTATCAAAGGCTTTTTCGGCATCCAAGGAGAGAACTGCAAATCTTCCCACTTTGTGCCGCAGACTAAATAGTACATTTATTAGCTGACATATGTTTTTGAAGCCATAGCGTCCCTTTATAAATCCGGTTTCGTCAGGATGCACAACCTCCTGGATTTTAGAGTCAAGACACATTGAGAGAATCTTGGTCAGGATTTTATAATCTACATTCAATAATATCGGTCTATAACTGCTACACAACAATGAGTCTTTGCCCTCTTTCGGGATCATGATGATTGATGCTTGGTACATAGAATCTGGGAGGGCCCCGTGAGGTAAGATATCATTGAAAACCCTAACTAGGATTGGAGCAACTAGATCAGAGAGAACTTTATACAGTTCTGCTGGGAAAAGATCAGGGCCTGAGGCTTTGGCATTTTTCATTTGTTGAATAGCCTCTTGTACCTCTGCCAATGTAATCAGCCGTTCTAGTGCCTCCCGAGTTTTTGTCGACATTTGAGGTAAGTTTGCCTCCAAAAGCCAGTTATGGATACTCTGATCATCCACAGAAAGCTGGGAAGCAGAGAGTTTCATAAAAGCATGCAAAGCACCGTGCAATATCTACTTATTTTCTATGCCTTCGCCCCCCACTCATCCATAATGCTAGAGACCCTGTTAGGGGAAAATAAATAAAGCTTAAAGCATATGGTAAGTGCTGAAAAGCTCCTCAGGCCAAAAAGGGATTCTGTATATGCATATATAAGGAAAGGAATGTGCTGTACTAAGCTAAATTGATTGTTCTACTCAGAGACAACTTGCATTTGCATAGTTACTGATAAGCTGTGGTGGGCCTCAGAGGATGGGTGAGTGACGTATGAATATGTTTTGTAAATGTATAAAAGATGAACCGCCCTTTTTAACCGTTGGAATAAACTTACATGCTACTTATGTGCAAGTGTGTGTGTGTTTGTTCTCCTGGGTTCCCAGACAGAGAAGGTAAGGTGATTCCTCGGCCCAGAGGATTAACAGACGTCCCAGGGTAAGTGATATAAGTGCTGGGAAGGGAAAAGGATCCCACCCGTACAGACCCTTCTCTGCAGCCGCTGATATTTCAGCTACCGTAAGAGCAGCTTACCCGCCTTTTCCTATGTGTATTCTCTAGAATAGCGATCTTTTATCGTAACTCATCCTGCTTTGCCACTTTTTTATTTTTGAATACCTTTGATAGGGAAATTAAGTATCCCCTCAGTACCGCTTTCCCCGCTTCCCAAAGAAGAAAATATCAGCTTTAGATGCAGGTTGTGTTACTGTAGCTGGGTCTGCACGTGTTTCCGGTGAATTAGGTGGTGACACTTGAGTACCTGAAGTATGGTTGATCCCAGTAGTATCAGTTTTCCACAAGAACTTAGAGAGTGCATAAGCATAATGGTTTTTAGAAGACATATTGATCAGCACAGCAATAGTCCAAATATACCTTAGTGAGTGTTTCTACTGATGACACTGGAGAACAGATAAGAATTTCCCTATCACAGGATCCAATAAGCATAGAGCCCCCACAGGATGTGCCAGGATCCCTAGCCTGTCCAATGCCTGCAGTAACAACTATGTTGAAACAGAAGTCACTCAATGTTGAAACTGGGGAAACTGCTAGGTACTTATGACCCAGATTGGCCACTGTTGGAAACAAGTCACTGGGCTTGATGGACCTTGGTCTGACCCAGTATAGCATATCCTATGTTCTTATGAGTGAAGAGCCGGAGAAATGAGGGAAATAACCCAAAGTGTCCACTAGATGGGTCTCTCAGCCTGCTTCTATCACCAAGTTACTCTAGAGCAGTGGTTCTCAACCTGTGGGTCGCGACCCCCACGGGGGTCACCTCACTCCGCCGTTTAAAAAAAAAAAAAAGCGCACAAGTTGCTGCCGCGTCCGCTTCTCGGCAGCGGCAAACTCACCGCTTCCCTTCTATTGCAGACGCGGCTCCCTGCCTCTTAGGGAACCACAGCTATGCCTGTAAAACCGTGGCGGAGCCGTCCTGCCTCTCGACTGGCTCCTCCGTGCAGCATTGTCCCGCCTCCAAAAGAAGTTGTTTACCACTTCCTTTGGAGGCGGGACAATGCTGCACAGAGCCTGTTTAGAGACAGAAAGGCTCCACAACAGCTTCACAGGCACAGCCACGGTTCCCTAAGAGACAGGTAGCCACGGCTACAGGAGGAGGCAGACATGGGGAGAGGGGAGCAGGGAACCTGCAACGGGGCTGACATGGAGGGAGGGGGGCTGACAGGGAGGGAGGGGGCTGATATGGAGAAATGGATGGTGGGTGGGTGGGAGGGAGGGGGGCTGACATGGACAAAGGGAAGAGACGGGGACATACTGGACAGACGGGGGATAAATGCTGGACAGAGGGGAGAGACAGTGTGGGTTAGGATTATAATGGGCAGATGGGGGGGGCTAGGACTGGTAATGGGTTGATTAGGGAAGGCTAGGGCTTTACATTACAATCACAATATACACACAGATATCTGTCAATTCTTTAGTATACTCACTCACGGCAACCACTGCCTGTGTCCTGGAGACTTGTCTGCTGTTTCCAACTGCTGAAGAAACACAGAGATCCGAGAATGGCACCAACTGAAGAAAACCCCATGATATGGCCACGATACCACGGCTCTTTTGGTCTCTGGTCCTCAAACAGTGAGAAACAGGCAGAGAGTAATACAGAACACAATCACACACACGTGTTACTTTCTTTGAGCTCAGAGGGAAGACAATTGACGGTCTATGGACATGTATAGTTCCACGCCTATTGAATTCAAATTCTTCCTCCTGAAAAGCTCCTTTTATTAAAGAAAAAGGGGAAGTAACAGTCATTATAAACGTGAAATAACACAAGGTGTCACCAAAGTTCTTTTTACAAAGTAAGATCTGATTACAGTGTATTAGATGAAATTCACTTGATTATGACAAAATTATTTATAATTGCAAAGTTGCAAAAATTATGTTGTGTCAGCAGGACCTATAGGTGACTGTACAATGAACTATGGTTGCACAGTTCATAGCCTATGTTTACCCTTTATGCTTGCGTTAACAATGTTCCAGACTATTTTAAAGACAGTTACACAGAACTCATGATCATGACATCCTATTCTATTTAAGAGGAAGTAGGTGAAAAGTCAGACTTCTAAACACATTCTGAAATTCATCCATCTTCAATTACATATTGGGGATTCTGGTATCCCTTTATCTGTCCATTTCTACAGTCCTCCCTGTGATTCTATAAAGAATCATTACAAAAGAGCGGTAGCTGAAACATGTCCAAATCCAGAATAAATCTTCTACAATAGGCTTCATTTTGCAGATGTTCCTTCAGAGTCCTAGGCACATCTGGTCCATAGGTGAGCTCCATCTTGTTCGTTGGAGGAAGTTGTTATACAAAATCATGTATCAGCTTACTCATTCAACTTTTTCATCGTTATACTACTATTCAGTATTAATTCTACTTGTCTTATATTAAGCCTCAGACAACACCCTTATTGCTTCGTTACACTAGGAGATTTATAAATCGTCTCCTAAACGTGTATAGGGTTTAGTACATCAATGGCTTAAATGTGAAGATTCTCCAACCAGTTCAATTAATTTCAAACAGCTGTTGCTGATTTACATTTTCTTAAAAAGACTACTTAGCTTCTAATGAAAAGACTGGTCTTCATCTTCTTCTTCTGTTTTTCTCTTTTCTTTTAATCTTTGGTATTTCTTTGCCTTTTCTTATGTAGTTAAAGAAAAGGCTGTGCCCCAAGTTGAATGAGTAAGCTGATTTATGTTTATAGTAATAATCATTCACTAAGCACGGCCAACAAGGTATTTTAGCATTTATACAAAATCATGTGACATTGTTTACCTTTGCTTAGCCTCAATAAAAATGTGTACAGAGAGCAAGACTTTACCAATTATTCTTGTAAGCACTACCTCTTCTAGCAATGGCCAACTGCTTCTCATAGATCTATCAATAATTCAGAGATTAGTCCCTCATATCATGACACCAGTCATCACTCCAAATTCTTCAGCAGCATCCTTTCTCACCATGGGCTGTGCTATGCACATCTTAGATCAATCTTTTTCAGTGACCGTCCACCCAGGCTTCACTGCTGCGCATACATGAGTAGTTCTGCAGGAATCGCTGATCTTTATCAGGAGTCTCCATATTCAGTAGCATTTCATTCAGTCGTTTTTCTCTTCGGCCCATAGGATTCAGTGCATACAATATATAATTTGTAAAAATCCAATTCTCCACCTAAGCATCTCTCATGATTCCATACAATTGCAAACAAGCACAATTATTCATCCCTAATGACAGTCTTGAATAGTTGAACAGAATTATATTATCTATTGTTAATTACAATACATCTATAGCTAGCACTAAATTATTACATAGCTAGCCTGTCTACTTGCCAAATCAAATGTTAGCATGTGGCCTGATAGACACATTTTTTTTTCCTGTCAGGAACAATTGTACATATTCATATCACTAATTATATTTGTATTCTCCAGCTTTAACAATATACAAGATATAGTCAATCTGGTTATTCAAGGGGTAGCAACATTAAAACATAACTAGCAGTTTATGACAAATTAAACTCATTTCAATTGTCTGTCAACAATTATTAGGAAGGCTGTCTTATCTTAGCTGATGGTTCAACTCACATTACTTTAAACATTATCAGTTATGTACCCTTTTCCTTTTTATGTTATTATTTTTTTTTTAATACCACTTTCCCCACTAATCACAGCAGTTCACATTGCAACTAAAACTTGGTACAGCACATTAAACAGGAACATTGATAACTTGGAATTTTTTCTTTGTAAGGCAAGGAGGGGTTAAGTGACTTGTCCAAGGACACAAGGAGTGCTAGTACTCCAGTCAGACTACTTCTCTGTTCCATTCTAATTCGCATAGACATCTAAGCTCACAAAGAAGGAACATTTACATAAAGGTGTATACATTCATAAACTATAAAACCTCTTAACACCAAATTTGAACCAACTAGAAAGTCAATTACCACTTCTTAATAGCTTAACAGTTCTATCTTTGTTATACTGTTTTCAGAACAAAACAGCATAGTAGTATCAGCACATAGAGCTCATCATGCAAGAAGCCTGAGACAAAATCAGTATTGATCAAGTGAGCAGATAACTCAAGAGCTCTAGAAAGAGCGAACACTCCAGCTAGTTGAGCATTAGCAAATAGCAAAGCAGCCGACTCTGTCACAGAATCAATTCTTTCAACTGCATCAAGTTTCCTTATTCATTGTGCAAAGCAGAACCATCAGTAGAGAGTGAGGTCAAACAGTAGCAATCTAGAGCTGGAAGGAAGCTGGGTTTTTTTTATTCCAAGTGTAGAAGACGCGAAAACTGAATGAGAGACATGTTATAGTACTAGAAAATCAGTAATTTGGATTGCAAAAACTACTGCTGCCAGAGACTGAAAACATGGAGGCATTCCTGCTACAACAGGGCAACAAAAGTCTGAAGAATACTCCAGTGGGAAATTTCTGAGCAAGAACACAAACAGCAGCAATAGAAGAGGTAAGCATATTAAATCTGTAGCTGAGTGAAAAGATAGAGGGAGAGAGGAAAGAGACAAAGAGATAGAGAGACAACTCCTAGGGGAGGTGGGAGGGTTGTGAAGACTAAATTCCTGCTGTTCCCGGAGATCACCTGTTACAGGTGAGTAACTACGCTATCTCCAAGAACAATCAGGAATGTAGTCTTCACATATGGGGACTCCCTAGCTGAAGATGCCAGGGAGATAGCCCCAGGAAGGTGCCACCCTAGAAAGGTAGGCATCCGTCCTCCCATGGATCTCTGGCATTCCACTAGGGTTGGTGGGTAGGAGCTAAATTAGGTCTGAAAGAGATTTTGAACAGCAGCTTGGCCAAAGAAGGCATCCCGACGGGAGGCTTTATCCAGGCAGTAGTGGGCTGTGAAGATGTGATACCGAAGCCCAGGTGGCTGCTTGACAAATGTCATCGATAGACACAGAGTGGAGATTAGCCATAGAAGTTGCCATGGCTCTCACGTTATGAGCTGTGACATGGCCTTGAAGAGGAAGACCCTTACTCTCATAAGCAAAGGATATGCATTGGACAATCCATTTGGATAAAGTTCTTTTGGAGACTGGAAGTCCCAAATGACTAGAATCAAAAGCAATAAAAAGTTGTGAGGACTTTCTATGTTGCTATGTTCTCTGTAGGTAAAAGGCTACAGCTCTTTTACAATCCAAAGTATGAAGATTTCTTTCTGCATTAGAGGCGTGAGGCATCGGGGAAAAATACAGGAAGAAAAATAGATTGATTTAAATGAAAAGGCGAAACCACCTTTGGCATAAAGTGTGGATGAGTTCTAAGAACAACCTTATCATGATGAAACCTAGTATAAGGAGGATCAGCCACTAAAGCTTGCAGTTCACTAATGTGACGTGCAGAGGTGATTGCAATTAGGAAGATGGCCTTTCAGGACAAAAACGTAAGGGTTGTAGTGGCTAAAGGCTCAAAAGGCGGCTTCATGAGCTGCCCGAGAAAGCGTAGTTACTCACCTGTAACAGGTGTTCTCCAGGAGCAGCAGGAATCAGTCCTCACATATGGGTGACGTCGGCGCCGACGGAGCCCTCGCGGAGCAATTTTCCCCAGCTTTCAAAGAAAGCCTTTGGGAATTGCAGCGCGCATGCGCGGTCGCCTTCCCGCCCAAGGGTGCCATCTTAGCCAGTCTGATGACATAGCTAAAAGACAGCATAAAAATTTGCAAAAAAAACTTAAGCAGATGATTGCAACTCCACGGGGAGGAGGGAGGGTTGTGAGGACTGATTCCTGCTGCTCCTGGAGAACACCTGTTACAGGTGAGTAACTACGCTTTCTCCAGGACCAAGCAGGAAGTCAGTCCTCACATATGGGACTCCCAAGCTTAAGGCTACCAGAGACCCTAAGCACAAAAATGAGCTCCCTCTAGCTCAGCGGCACAGAAGGAAGGAATCTTCACTGAATTATCACCCACCGGTAGCCCCCATCCGGGATGGAGGGTAGGAGTTGCTCAAACCTCGAAGAGATTTCGGAGGACTGCCTGTCCGAAAGCACTGTCCCTACGGGACTCCCTCTCGAGACAGTAATGGACCGCAAAAGTCTGGCTCGAAGACCAAGTAGCGGCCCGGCAGATGTCTGCCAGCGGAACAGAGCGGAGGTAAGCCACTGACGTAGCCTTCGCCCGAACACAATGAGCCGTGACTCGACGTTCTAAGGAAAGTCCGGCTGCCCCATAAGCCCAAGCGATACAGTCAGCAACCCAGATGGACAGAGTACGCTTGGAGACCGGGAGCCCCAATTTATTGGGGTCAAAAGACACAAAAAGCTGAGCAGCTTTACGGTGCTCCCGCGTACGGTCAAGGTAGAAGTTCAACGCCCTTCTACAGTCCAGGGTATGCAGGACTCGTTCAGCTCGGCTGGAGTGAGGCCTGGGAAAGAAGGTTGGAAGTACCACCTCCTGATTGATGTGAAAAGGGGAGACAACTTTTGGAAGAAATTTTGGGTGAGTCCGTAGGACTACCCTATTTTTGTAGAACCGAGTGAAGGGAGGATCAGACACGAGGGCCTGCAATTCACTTACGCGTCTAGCGGAAGTGAGGGCTATCAGGAATAAGGTTTTCCACAAAAGAAAACGCAGAGAACAGGTAGCCATTGGTTCAAAAAGCGGACAGGTGATCCGCTGTAAAACCACATTCAGATCCCAGTCAGGTGCTGGCGGGCGCAGAGGTGGTTTAAGTAGAAGGAGACCTCGGAGAAACCGTGCTACGAGAGGGTCGCTGGAAAGAGGTCTGCCGTCCACCGGCACATGGTGTGCTGAAAGAGCACTGAGGTGGACTTTGACGGAGTTGGACTTAAGTCCCAGATTAGAGAGGTAGAGCAGGTACTGCAAGATCACCGACACCGAGCAGGAGAAGGGATCCTGAGACTGCTGTACACACCAAACGGAAAAGCGACGCCATTTAAGGGCGTAGCATTTGCGGGTAGAAGGGCGCCGAGAAGCTAGGACGACCTCTTCCACCTCTTCCGGCAGGAGAAGGGGAGCAAGGACTACCCTTTCAGCCGCCAGGCCATTAGGTTGAGAGATCTGAGGTTGGGGTGTAGCAGAGACCCCCGATCCTGTGTTAGGAGATCCGGTTGAAACCCCAGAGGGAACGGATCCTCTGCCGCCAATTGTAACAGGAGTGGGAACCACGGCTGTCTGGGCCAGCGAGGAGCCACCAGGATCATGGACGCTTTGTCCCGGAGAACCTTGAACAGAGTTCGGGAGACTAGCGGGATGGGAGGAAAAGCATAGAGAAGGCTTTCCGACCATGAGAGCAGAAAAGCATCTGCCGCTACCCGAAGGGGATGTGGCTGACGAGAGCAGAAGCGAGGAAGTTGCCGGTTGAGAGGACTGGCAAAGAGATCCATCGTGGGGAGGCCCCACTTCAGAAAGAGTTTCTGAACTACCAAGGGATCCAGACGCCACTCGTGCGGCTGGAGTATCCTGCTGAGTTTGTCCGCCAGGCAATTTTCTTGGCCTGGGAGATAAACTGCCTTGAGAAGAATGCCGTGACTGACGGCCCAAGAGCAGAGCTTCTGAGCTTCTCGGCAGAGAAGGAAGGAGCCCGTGCCCCCCTGCTTGTTCACGTAGAACATGGCAACTTGATTGTCCGTCTGGACAAGGACGGACTGGTGAGAAATCAGGTGGGAGAAAGCCTTGAGCGCCAGACGAATTGCTCTGAGCTCCAGGAAGTTGATCTGTTGAGCAGACTCCCACGCGGTCCAGAGACCTTGAGTACAAGCCCCCTGGCAATGTGCTCCCCAACCCAGGAGGGAAGCATCGGTCGTCAGCACTTGAGCCGGCTGAGGCGACTGAAACGGCATTCCGAGCACAAGGTTCGGCCGATGAAGCCACCACTGTAGGGAAGAGGCCAGCGGTCCGGAGAGGCGCACTAAGTCGGCTAGTCCGCCGGTGGCTTGTTGCCACTGCTTGCGAAGGCACCATTGAGCCGGCCGCATATTCAGGCGAGCATTGGGGGTCACGTGGACGGTGGAAGCCATATGGCCGAGTAGTCTCAGGAAGCGCCTGGCGGAGACCAGGGACTGGCTGCGAAAACGGCCGGCTAGGTCCATGAGCCGTTGAGCCCTGTCGAGAGGCAGGAAAGCTCGAGCCTGAGGAGTGTGCAGTCTTGCGCCGATGAACTCGAGATCCTGTGAGGGGAGCAAAGTGGACTTTGCGAAGTTTATGACAAAGCCCAAGTACTGCAGAAGAGTCACCGTGCGGTGTGTGGCATTGGCGACTGCCAGAGAGGACGGCGCTCTGATGAGCCAGTCGTCGAGGTACGGAAAGACATAGAGGCCGTGAAGCCTGAGATAGGCCGCCACCACCGCGAGACATTTTGTGAAGACTCGCGGTGCGGAGGATAGGCCAAAGGGCAGTACTCTGTACTGGTAGTGATTTCCTGCCACCACAAACCTTAGGTATTGGCGGTGGCTTGGGTGGATGAGGATGTGCGTGTAGGCATCCTTTAGATCCAAGGAGCATAGCCAATCTCCCTGCTGGAGGTAGGGCAGAAGGATTCCAAGGGTAAGCATCTTGAACTTTTCCCGCACAAGGAACTTGTTGAGGTTGCGCAAGTCCAGGATGGGTCTGAGGCCTCCTGTCCTTTCTGGTATTAGGAAATACCTGGAATAAAAGCCTTGACCTCTCAGGTGGTGGGGCACCGGTTCCACAGCCTGTTCCTGAAGAAGACTTGCTAACTCCTGAAGGAGTAAGTCCCTGTGCAGAGGGAGTCGAGGAGGTTCTCCCGGAAAATAAGAGGGAGGGACTTGATGGAAGTGGAGAAGATATCCTTCTCGCACGACTTGAAGCACCCAGGCATCTGAAGTGATGTTGGACCACCTGTGGGCGAAGTGAACCAGCCGGCCTCCGGTGCTGGGAGGAACCAGCTGAGGGGGAGAGGCTATGCTGAGGAAGTCAAAAACCCCCACCCTGCTGAGCAGGGGCTGGTGGTGCAGGCTTGGGGGCTTGCTGCCTATGGGACCCGTTACCCCGTCCCTTGGCCTGCTGACCCTGTTGGGGAGCTGGAGGGGGCCTGATATTGGGGGTAGTGTTTATAGGCAGCCGCCTTTCTCGGGTAAAAGGACTTCTTTCCCGAGCCCTTCTTTTTCTGGGAAGGGGCGGAGGTCTTCCTAGAAAGCCTGGTCCTGGTGAGAGTCTCCGTCTCGATTTGTGCAGCCTTTTCAGCCATGGGCTTGCCAAAGAGGTTCTCACCTCTGCAGTGGACATCGACCAACTTGTCCTGCACCCAAGGTTCAAGGTCAGACGACTGAAGCCAAGCCTGTCGGCGGGCACCGATGCCAGCTGCGGCCACACGAGCCGATGCTTCAAAGCCATCATAGGCTGCTCGGGACATGAATTTGGAGCATTCCCGAATACCAGTTGTCAAGGCTAGGAACCTCCGCAAAGGTTCCTCGGACAGTCCAGCGGAGAATCCGGCTAGCTCTTTAGCCAGGTCTCGGAGATACATGCCCATGTATAGCTGGTAGGTCTGGACACGACAAGCCAGCATAGAGCCCTGGAAACACTTCTTACCAAGGCCATCCAGGTTACGGGCCTCCCTGCCAGGAGGCACCGAGGAGTGCATTTTTTGGCTCTTAAGCCTATGCATGGCCGATTCCACTACCATGGAATGGTGTGGCAGCTGTGATTTTTGGAAGCCAGGACTCTTGCGGACTCGATAGATGGAATCGACCCGCTTGCTCAATACCGGCGACGAGGCCGGACTCTCCCACATGTGGAAGAGTAGTCGTTCCAGCATGGAAGCACCGGTACAGTAAAGTGCTCCCGGGCGGGAGAGTCGTACTGAAGGGCGTCGAGCTCTTCGGCTCGAGGCTCCTCCTCGGGATCCGCAGGGAAGGCCAAAGCCTTGGCCATATCCCTGACGAAGTCCGAGAACCGGGCATCCTCCGGAGGGGACTGTTTCCGAGGTTCGGACTCAGGTGAGTCCGAGGGGACACACCGAGTCCGAAAGGAATCAGGTGACTCCTCCTCTTCAGACTCCCAGACCGACTCCGAGGAGGAATCAGTGGGGTCGGCTCGGGCAGGCGGAGGCGTCGGCCGCCCCGACGCCAAGGGAGTCGGCGGCGGAGGCCGAGGGTGACCTCGACCGAGGATCGACTCGAGTTCGCATGGACTCGAGGATCGGCTCGGTCTCCGGGGTCGACTTAGACGTCGACGTCCCGGCGGTCGGGGCAGCGGCGCCAGCGAGGCTAGCGATCAGTGCCCGCTGCTGGTCCATGAAGGCAGATAGTCTGCTCTCCAAGGCCGTCAACCTGAGTCCGACCTCAGGTGACCCAGCAGCCCCCGACTCGGGCCCCGACGGCGTCAGGCCCGACGTCGGACCTCTCGGAGGCGAGTCCAGAAGGACCACAGGACTTACCCGAGCAGGCAACTCCGACTCCAGGCGAGGTCGCTTCGGGAGGTGCTCCTTCTCCAAAGACCCGGGACGGCTGTCGGGGCTATGCGACCTGGCCCTCGCGGAGCCAGGAGCGTCCACCGACGCCGCCCTCGCGGGTTTTGTCTTCCGTTGATGGTCTCCGGAGGGAGAACCCCTGTCGGAGGAACTTCGGCGATGGTCAGAGCTGGAGCCTCTGGATGCCGAGGCCTCCGACGAGGTCCGGGTACGGCTGGGGTCAGCGAAGATTCTATCCCGCTGATGCCGCCGACTCCTCAACGCTTTGGAGGACATTTTGCCACAGGCTCCACAGATCATTTCTTCATGATCCGGGCCCAGGCAGCGGAGGCAATTATCGTGTGTGTCAGTGAGTGACATATTTCTGTCACACTGACCACACCGCTTGAAACCACTGGCAGCCATCGGGGGAAAAAGGGCCCCTGCAAGGTCAAAGGACCGGGCTGCCAGCGAAAAAAACGAAAACGAAACTGACCAAAAATCAGAAAAACCGAAAAATAAGAGAAGGACTCGCAACGGCGTCGCGAGTCTGGGTAGGAAAACGACCGGCGTCGAACCGAATTGAAAAAAGAGAAAAACTCACGAAAATCAACTTTTTTAGCGGGGACACGACGGGTACGTCTGTAGGGCTCCGCGGAAAAAAGAAGACTGGCTAAGATGGCACCCTTGGGCGGGAAGGCGACCGCGCATGCGCGCTGCAATTCCCAAAGGCTTTCTTTGAAAGCTGGGGAAAATTGCTCCGCGAGGGCTCCGTCGGCGCCGACGTCACCCATATGTGAGGACTGACTTCCTGCTTGGTCCTGGAGAACTAGATTTAGATCCCATGCCACCGGTGGTGGTTTAATGGGACGCTTTGTTAATAGAAGACCTCTCATAAATCTGGATATGAGAGGAAATTGGTTGTCCATTCAGAGGCTTATAAGAAGCTGCAATTGCACTAAGATGGACTCTTACCGAATTGGTCTTCAGACCAGAATTCGATAAGTGAAGGAGATACTCTAGTATCGATTCTAAAGGTATGACAAGGGGGTTTAACCCCTTCTTGGAACACCATATAGTAAAATGTTTCCACTTGAAGGCATAAGATCTTATTGTGGAAAGTTTTCTAGAAGCCTGAAGGATATCCTTTACCTGTTGGGACAGGTTGAAATCCTGGAGGTCTAAGCCTTCAGCAACCAGGCCGTGAGATGCAGGGACTGGGAATTCGGGTGCCACAGCGTCCCGTTCTCTTGGGAAAGGAGATCTGGAGCATGCCCTAACTCCAGAGGTGCAGCTTGAGAGAGATGTAGAAGCAGGGGATACCACGTTTGGCGTGGCCACCGTGGCGCTATGAGGATCATACGACCCCTGTCTCTCTGAAGCTTGAGGAGTGTTTTGGGGATGAGGGGAATGGGTAGGAAGGCAAAAAGGAAGTCCTGACCCCAGTGAAGGAGGAAGGCATCCCTTGCCTGACAATTGTGAGCCAGAATCCTGGAACAGAACCGGGAAAGTTTGGCATTCAGTGGACTTGCAAAGAGGTCTATGTCTGGAGTACCCCAGAAATGAAATATCTTTGCCACCTGGTCTAGGTGGAGAGACCACTCGTGAGGCAGCAGTACTCGACTGAGTTTGTCTGCCCAAAAGTTTTGAATGCCTGGAAGATATACCACTAGAAGGTGAATTTGGTGCTCTCTGGCGAGGGACCACAGTCGTAAAGCTTTGTTGCATAATGACAGAGAGCCTGTTCCACCCTGCTTGTTCACATA
Organism: Ichthyophis bannanicus; assembly: GCA_033557465.1. NCBI lineage: Eukaryota > Metazoa > Chordata > Amphibia > Gymnophiona > Ichthyophiidae > Ichthyophis > Ichthyophis bannanicus. Next base: position 1,241,635,009 of record CM066032.1, read on the forward strand.
GAACATGGCTACTTGATTGTCTGTTTGGACTAGGACTGTCTTGTAGCTGAGCTGGGCATAGAACACTCGAAGAGCTAAATAGATTGCTCTTATTTCCAGGAGGTTTTTGTGTAGACCAGCCTCCTGTGGAGTCCAGGTACCCTGGGTAGAGAGAGGATTCAGGTGTGCTCCCCAACCCACCTGTGATGCATCTGTTGTTAGGGTGGCCTGGAAGAGGGGTTGTTGAAAGGGAGACCCCACTGACAGATTTTCTAGTGATTGCCACCATTGGAGGGACAAAATCAGTCGTTGAGAGTTTATCTTGTCCGATAGATGACCTGTGGCTTGTGACCACTGAGTGGATAGGGTCCACTGGGCTGCTCGCATGTGGAGGCGAGCGTAGGGAACTACATGAACTGTGGATGCCATATGTCCCAGTAACTGTAGGCGTTCTCGAGCAGTTAGGGAGGATTTCCCTGCTGCTTGAGAAGCTAGTTGCACTATGCGAAGACACAGGGCCTGTGGAAGAAAAGCCCTTGACTGTCTGGTGTCTAATCAGGCTCCTATGAACTCCAGGCACTGGGAAGGAACAAGTTGGGATTTTGGGAAGTTTATTACCAATCCCAAGTATTGAAGGATTCGCATTGTGCGAGACAGTGCAGCGCTGGCTTCTGCAACCGTGGGGGCTTGAATAAGCCAGTTGTCCAAGTAAGGGAAGACGAATATCCCTAGGGTTCGCAGGAATGCAGCTACTACTGCCATGCATTTCGTGAATACTCTTGGTGCCGAAGCCAGACCAAAGGGAAGCACCCTGTACTGGAAGTGTTTTCCCTTGAAAAGGAATCTTAAGAATTTCCTGTGATCTGGATGGATCAGAATGTGGGTATATGCATCCTTTAAGTCTAGAGAGCAAAGCCAATCCTGACTTTGAAGGTATAGCAGAAGCGTTCCTAGAGAAATCATTTTGTACTTTTCTCTGAACAGATATTTGTTCAATTCTCTGAGGTCTAGAATGGGTCTGTGTCCAACTGTTTTCTTTGGAATATGAAAATAGGGGGAGTAGAACCCTGTACCCTGTTGGAGAATGGGTACCTCCTCTATTGCCCCTTGGGCAAGAAGTGTTGAGACCTCGTGACCTAGCAGATTGCCTGCAGAGGTCTGAGAATTGAACTGCCTTAGGATTGTAGGAGGGGGCATGCTGTGAAAATGGAGCTTGTACCCCTCTCCTACAATGGACAGAGTCCAATCTTCTGCTGTTATCTGATGCCACCTGTTGATAAAATGGCATAACCTGCCTGGAATATTGGGGGGGTTGAGGATCCCTCAAGGGCAGGACGGCTAACCTCTCTAGGAAGAAGTCAAAGCCCTTGAGGGGGCTGAACCTGCAGAGCTGGTTGAGCTCTCGGGCCTTTTGGTTCTTTTGTTGTCTAGTTTGTCCCTTTTGGGCAACTTGACCCCGACTTTGGCTCTGTTGGGCATAGGAAGGATAAAACTTCCTCTTTTTGCTAAAAGAGGGTTTTTTATAAGGCTTCTTTTTGGCTGGAGTGGCCGTAGATTTTGACAATCTATCTAACGTGATATTGTCAGCATCTATTTCATTAGCCTTTTCCTGCCAATTCTTGCCAAAGAGATTCTCTCCTCTGCAAGGGATGTTGCCTAATTTGTCCTGTACCCAAGTCTGATGCCTGAAGCCAGGCAATTTGTCATGCTCCAATGGCAATAGCAGAAGTTCTGCTGATGCATTCAAAGCAGTCAAAGGCTGCATGATTCACAAACTTGGAGACATCTTGAGCATGCTTAACTAGAGCAAGAAAGTCTTGTCTCCTGTCATCTGGGAGAAGTGGGCTCATAAACTCCAAGTCTCCTGTAACTTCTTTGAGGAACATTCCCATATATAATATATATGAACTGATCCTAGCTGAAAGCATGGAAGCCTGAAAAGTTTGGCGCCCAAAAGCGTCCAAGGTCCTGCATTCACGACCTGGAGGATTGGATGCATGCCTCTTTGCACTTTTCATCCTACGCATGGCTGACTACACCATCATTGAATGTGTGGCAGCTGAGTCTTTTGAAATCCAGGACATGGCGGAACTCGATACATAGTATTAAGCCTCCTAGAATGAGGAGATGTAGTCAGAGGTGTCTCCCACATTCTGAGCATCAAGTCATGAAGAATTTCATGGATGGGCAGAGTGGCTGCCTCCTTTGGAGCTTTAGGATATTTGAGAATTTCCAATTCCTTTGCTCTGGGCTCCTTTTCAGGAGCTACTGTGATTGAAAGGCCTTTGGCAACATCACAAATAAAATCCTGAAAAGACATGTCCTCTGGAGGTGACATTCTGCGTTGGGGAGAAGAGGAATCTTCCGGGAGAAACACTCTGGTACCGGCAGAATTGTCAGAGTCTTCGGAATCAGAGGATTCTAAGTATTCCTGACCACAATGCTCATGCAAAGCACGGTCCTGGTATCTATCGAAGTCGGTACCGAGTTGATCCGGTACCGATCTGTCTATGCCAGCCAAAGATGGCGTGGGAAATATTCCCGCCGGTACCGTTGGTACTGGTACCGGTGTAGGTACCAGCATCGGTACCGATGCCCATTGAACCATAGGTGTCAACGGTACCGCAGCTGTGAGGAGAGCTGCAATACTGCGTTTGATAGTGAGGAATCTCTGGTCCTATCGACGCTGCCGATGCCTGGGTGTCGGTACCGGTGAAGACGGCCAGGACCCCTGAGCATGGCACCAGTAGTTCTTGCGAGGTCAAGGCCTCGAGAACATCCTGGAGCCCCGTTGATGCTTTGGAAGCCGAAGCCTCCCGCCAGGGCTGTTTTGCCGGTGTGGTTCCCTCAAGGGCAATGCCAATGGCCTCTCGATGCTTAGCAGGAGAGCTACCCTTTGAGGACCGGCTTTTATGTTTTGTTACCTGAGATCCATGGGAGGAAGAGGAGGCTCTTGAAGACGTCGATGCAATGGATCTGGTATCCGAAGAAAAGAGGGTACCGAGCTTTGCAGCCCAGTTCTGTCTTCCTCTTTTAGTCATCCCCATACAGGAGAGACATTCAGATGGAGAATGTTCAGGCCCTAAACATTTAAGACACCAGTCATGGGTGTTGGTGACGGAAATGGTACCGCCACACTTAGTACACTTTTTAAAACCACGAGTTGGTTTTTCCAAGTTTTAGGAATATGAGGCCTAATGCCCAAAATGGCGCCTAGCACCGAAAAAAGAAAAGTTTCTGAAGAGAAACAGTTCAGAGTATAAATTTTTTTTTTTTAAAGAAAAAGAAAAGAACCGGCGGTACCGGTAGGCGTCGTGCGGAGGCAAACGCGGCCACAAGAAAACAATTTTAAAGAAGGAATTTTCTGCAGTGACAGGGTAAGAGTCCTGTCGGCTCCGTGGAAAACGAAGAACTGAAGAGGGACAGTTGGAAAGGCGGGAAGGCAGCGTGCATGTGCTAAGGGATGCTCCCAAAAGCGTTCCCGTGCAGGCTCCATCGGTACCGACGATACACTTATGTGAAGACTACATTCCTGCTTGTTCCTGGAGATACAAGATTCGTAGCAACGCACTGAATTCTAGGTTATATGCGCAGTTGTGTGAAGAAAATGACGAGGACTTTCATCGATTACTCCTTCACACTGAAGTACGCTGGCTCTCGAAAGGCTTATGTTTGACAAGATTTTTTTCACTTTTTGAGACCGTTTTAGAGTTTTGAAAGAAAATTTAATCAAATGGAAACCAGACATTGCTTATTTAACAGATTTGTTTACTAAATTTAATGAGGTTAACTTGCAGTTACAAGGTGACAGTCTGAATTTAATAAAAACAAAGTCCATCATTGCAGCTTTTCTTGCCAGAATGAATCTAATGAAGCAAAACATTAGACGGAGAGAATTTTCCCAGTTACCTAACTTGTTATTGACAAACGTCCAGGATGATGACATTTTGGTCTACGTTCAACATTTAAATGTCCTTCACACAGACTTTAAAACCAGGTTTGAGGATGTTTTGACTATGGAAATCCCACAGTGGATTATCAATCCATACAGTGACATTGAAGAATCGGATGTCATATTACAAGAAGAACTGATCGGAATAAGCACTAATGAAGAACTTAAGGTGCAGTTCAGAAAGGGGTATCAGCAGTTCTGGCTTCAGAAAGATACACCTGTTGCTTATCCTGCATTATGGACTATCGCAAGAAAGTTTTTGATAGCTTTTCCATCTTCATACCTCATGGAAAGGGGTTTTAGTACGGTTGCCAATCTTCTTACGAAAAAAATAAATCTATTGCAAATCACTGGACGTGGAGATTTAAGACTATACCTCACTAATTTGAAGCCATATATTGAACAATTGCTATCAGAGCATCAGGTTCATCCCTCTCATTAACAACAACATTTGTGTATTAACTTTATGTAAGAATTTTACTAGGTTCTGATTTGTTTCGTTTCAAATCCAAATATTTACTTGCATTTTGTGTCTTTTCAATAAAGGTATGAATAAAAATTGTACATATTTTTCTTCTTTTTACAATTGTCCACTCTACAAAAAACCCTATCAAAGTGAGCAGCACTGTGTCAGCTGTCAAAAATACATTTGAAGTTAATAAGTTTAGGAAAATTCAATATTAGGCAGGCAGGGGGGTCTACGGAAAACAAAAAATATCGGCAAGTGGTCTACTGGGCAAAAAGGTTTGGGAACCTATGCTCTAGACAGATGTTAAAGTAATGAAAAATGAATAACAAAAGATCACCAGCACCGAGATCTTTTTTCCCGAGGCTGACAAAGGTAACCCTGAGGAATCACAGCATGAAATCTTCATGGGCACCGGAGCCTTTAATAGTAGTTCTGGTATGCAGCTGCCTGAGAGAGCTAGGAGTGATGATGAGATTGATCCCCGAAGTGACACTCTTCCCGCCTTTGGAGGACACTACTGCGTTCCAGCTACATGAGGTAATGGCCGTCAAGGGAATCCCTTTCACATCAGCACCACTGACCACAAATCACATCTGGACTGAGCTCCGATCATCCAATTGTGCCTCTGTATTGAGCGTTGGGAAAGCGTGGAAAGGTAGGCTGATCTCAAACCCCCCAAGCTGGACAGGACACTAGCTGCGAGCAACAATCAATCTCATTTTCGCCCGAAAACAGTACCTTAATTTTCTGGAAAGGAAGTCTTTCATTCTAAGGTTATGCAAGCATCATTTATTGAAGTTTGAGCCGGCAAGTTCTTTTCTCAGTCGGTCAGGTGCAGAACGAGCATTACAGTCGTGTCAGGGTGGCGAGCGGGAGCATCAGTCACAGCGGAACTGCTCATACTGACAGAAGAGGAGGCATGAAGTAGAGAGAAAAAAAAAAGTCAATATACATGCCGATCTTAGTAAATTTGTATGGTTATATACATCTGCTCCCGCCGCGTATCAGCTCTGTTTGAAAAAGTGCTCATAATTCAGAAGTTTAAAGGGGGAGAAAGGACCTCGGCACGGAGCTCTACCGAAAGCCAGACATCTCAGCGCCCCCCCTTGAAAAGTTGTTTAAAGGCTTTCAAGTTAAGCCTGGATGTTGTCATCCCTCGTTGCTGCTCTGAAGAGTCATCGGGCTTCTGGGACAAAGATGGGCAGCCCTTATTCCAAGATCTAATGCCAAGTGCCTCAGCACTGACTTGGTCAACTATATCAAGGCAACTGATTGCACCAGTGGAAAGGATGCTAAGCATAATGGTGCTGATGATGTAGTCCACACTGTGGTTTCTGGCACCAAGGACTGGCTTGAAAATGCTGTCTGTGCCAATGGCTCCATCACTATTTATTTTGGTGTAGTGAATCCTAGCACAGAGGTCTGCAATGCTGTGGGATCCAGCCTCCTTCTTGGAGGGCTCTTCTCCAAGGCACTTTGATCCAACATGACTCTCTTTCAAAGAGGATTCCTGTCTAGGTGTGACGTTGCCTCTGCTTCTCACACCCTTCTTTGATGACTGATTCTCTCGTAGCTGGAATGAATGGCAGACAGAGCCTCCAGTTTGAGAACCCTGAATCATCAATCTCTTGGCAACACCTACTTGCAATGGCAGCAATTGAAGATATCATGGCTAGGGCACAAGCATTTGTAGCAGACACTGTAGGGAGTCCATTATGGAAAATTTCACCCACATTTGCATCTTTTGAACACACTGAAGGGGATCATCATCATGAGCAACCTGCTTGAAAGGGAGGGGGAGGATCACAAGAAACATTTATTTTTTTGTGAGGAAGACTGAAGGATTCAGTGGGAAGAAGGAAAGACATGAAAAAGAGGAAGTCCTCCAAGTGACTCAGAAAAGCCTTCTGTGTTGATGCTGTCAGATAAAGTCAGTCCATTAATGTGGTCGATTTCATTCTCTTCTTGGAAGGAAATATATTTTAGATATGTGCCCTATGAATGACGCACAGTATGGGCGTCCAGTTTATAAAGGAAGCATACAGCACAAGAAAAGGAATAGCAGATGCAGAGATGCTCAGTGTTGCTCTGCATTATTGTTTTCACAGTTCAGTTGCTATTAAAAGTGGACACAGATGGGATAAGGAGGAAAGTGTGATAGAGCACTAATACAGGGTGGCAGGTTAAGGGATGAGAACTGAGGAACAGTGATGGGCAACAGATGAAAAAGCACAGTTACTTACCTGTAACAGGTGATCTCTGGGAACAGCAGGAATTAGTCCTCACATATGGGTACGTCGGTACCGACGGAGCCTGCGCGGGAAAGCTCCACAGCTTCCCAGAAGGAAGCTTTTGGAGCCTCCCACTGCACATGCGCGCTGCCTTCCCGCCTTCCTGACCAGCTCTCCTCAGTTCGAGTTTATAGCTGAGACAATAGAGAGAGGAAAGGAAGATAGATAGAAGATACAACTCCTAGGGGAGGTGGGTGGGTTGTGAGGACTAATTCCTGCTGTTCCCAGAGATCACCTGTTACAGGTAAGTAACTGTGCTATCTCCAGGAACAAGCAGGAATAAGTCCTCACATATGGGGACTCCCTAGCTAAGATGCCTGGGAGATCCCGTTCCAAGGGTTCGCCATCTTCGTATGGATCTCAGGCATCCATCCTGGGAAGGTGGGCAGGAGTTGTTCAAGTATGGAACAGGTGTTTGAGGACAGCCTGACCAAACAAGGCATCCCGGCGGGAGTCCTTGTCCAAGCAGTAATGGGCTGTGAAGGTATGAACCGAGGCCCATGTGGCGGCTCGACAGATCTGATCTATGGAGACAGAGTGGAGATGAGCCATATAAGTGGCCATGGCCCTCACATTGTGAGCTGTGACATGGCCTTCCAGAGAAATATTTTTACTCTGGTAAGCAAAGGAAATACACTGAGCAATCCAATTGGAAAGTGTACGTTTGGAGACTGGAAGTCCCAAATGAGAAGGATCAAAAGCCACGAAAAGTTGGGAAGACTTTCGATGTGGCTGAGTCCTGTTGAGGTAAAAGGCAAGAGCTCTTTTACAATCTAAAGTATGAAGGTTCCTCTCTGCACTGGATGCATGAGGAGCTGGAAAAAAGACAGGTAGATATACCTCCTGATTAAGATGAAAAGGCGAGACCACTTTGGGCATAAAGTGGGGATTCGTCCTTAGGACCAACTTATCATGATGAAACCTGGTATAAGGTGGATGAGCCACTAAGGCCTGTAGTTCACTGATGCGGCGAGCCGAAGTGACTGCAATAAGGAAAAGGACCTTCCAGGAAAGAAATTTCAAGGAGGTAGAAACCAACGGTTCAAAAGGTGGCTTCATAAGCTGACCTAGAACTAGGTTCAAGTCCCATGCTACCGGAGGAGGTCGGATGGGAGGCTTAGTTAGAGTCAGGCCTCTCATGAATCTTGCAACAAGCGGATGAGAGGAGACAGGTTGTCCATTTATAGGTTTTAAGGATGCTGCAATAGCACTCAAATGGACTCTTACTGAATTCGTCTTAAGGCCTGCATTAGAAAGATGCAGGAGATAGTCTAGTAGAGAATTCAAAGGAAGTGCTAGAGGGTCAAGACCCTGTTGAGCACACCAAATGGAGAAGCGTTTCCATTTGAAAGCATAGGAACGCCTCGTGGAGGGTTTCCTAGAGGCATGAAGGATATCTTTCACTGGTTGAGAAAGATTGAAGTCATGAAGGCTTAAGCCTTCAGTAACCAAGCTCTGAGGTGTAGGGACTGGGGGTTTGGGTGCCACAAAGTCCCTTTCTCCTGAGAGAGAAGGTCTGGCGCAGCTCCTAGGTCCAGGGAGGGTCCCTGGGAGAGATGCAGAAGTAGAGGGAACCACACTTGGCGTGGCCAGCGTGGAGCTATGAGGATCATCGATCCGTGATCCCTCTGGAGTTTGAACAGAGTCTTGGGAATCAAAGGAATGGGTGGAAAGGCATATAGGAATTCCTGACCCCAATGCAGGAGAAAGGCGTCGTTGGCCTGAGCTCCCTGACACGGAGTCCTGGAACAGAACCGGGGAAGTTTGGCATTCCACGGACTTGCAAAGAGGTCTATGTCCGGGGTTCCCCATTCCTGAAAGATTCTGCCTATCTGGTCCATATGTAGGGACCATTCGTGTGGAAGCAGAACTCGACTGAGTCTGTCTGCCCGAGAGTTTTGAACCCCTGGAAGATATACTGCCCGAAGATGAATTTGATGCTCTCTGGCGAAGGCCCATAATCTGAGAGCTTCGTTGCAAAGCGACAGAGAGCCTGTCCCTCCTTGTTTGTTTACGTAGAACATGGCCACCTGATTGTCTGTCTGAACTAGGACGGTCAGGTTGACAAGGAGGGTATGGAAGACTTTGAGGGCAAAGAAGATTGCTCGCAGTTCCAGGAGGTTGATGTGAAGGGTGGTCTCCTGCGGAGACCAAGTACCCTGAGTGGAGAGGGATTGTAGATGGGCTCCCCACCCTGTTTGGGACCATTGAGCTGCTCTCATATGAAGACGAGTGTAGGGCACCACGTGTACCGTGGAGGCCATGTGGCCCAGAAGTCGCAGCATTTCTCTGGCTGTCAAGTGACTGCTGGACTGAGCTTGGGAGGCCAAGCACAGCAGACGTTGGCCCCGGACTTGAGGTAGGTAGGCCCTTGCAGTGGTGGTGTCCAACTGGGCCCCTATGAATTCTAGAGACTGAGTAGGAGTAAGTTGAGACTTGGGAAGGTTTACCACCAGTCCCAGATACTGCAGAAGGTGCCTTGTGCGGTCCAGGGAAATCTGGGCCTCTGACTGAGATGGAGCTCGGATGAGCCAGTCGTCCAGGTATGGGAATACAAAAATTCCCAGACCTCTTAGAAATGCGGCAACAACTGCCATGCATTTGGTGAACACTCTTGGAGCAGAGGCTAGACCGAAGGGAAGTACTCTGTACTGGAAATGTTTTCCCTGAAACAGAAATCTTAGATATTTTCTGTGGGATGGGTGGATGAGTATATGTGTGTACGCATCCTTGAGATCTAGAGAACAAAGCCAATCCTGACTCTGAAGGTATGGAAGGAGAATGCCTAGAGAAAGCATTTTGAATTTCTCCTTGTACAGAAATTTGTTCAATTCTCTCAGATCTAGGATAGGTCTGAATCCCCCTGTCTTCTTTGTTATGAGAAAATAAGGGGAGTAGAATCCTGTCCCTTGTTGAAGAAGAGGAACCTCTTCTATTGCCCCTTGGGCAAGGAGAGAAGAGACTTCCTGATCCAACAGGTCCAGGAGAAATGGGGGAGAATTGAAGTGCCTCACCATGGTATATGGAGGAAGGTTGGAAAAATGAAGTTTGTAGCCCTCTCTGATGATAGAGAGGGTCCATTGCTCTGATGTGATTTGCTCCCATCTGGGAGCAAAGTGAGCTAACCTTCCAGGTGAGGGGCTCTGGTTGTTCTAGAGCCAGAAATGTTAAGTTCTCTAGGGGCAAGTCAAAACCCCTGAGGGGGTTGAGCCTGCTGAGAAGTGGTAGACGCTGCAGGCTTTGACTTTGCCTGTTTAGGTTGCTGACGTTTAGCAGCAAAGCGAGGCTGAGAAGATTGTTGGCCAGTATTTGTGGAAAATCTGGCCTTCTTGTAGTAAGGCCTCTTGAAAGACTTTTTCTTGGCAGGAATAGAGGTAGACTTAGAAAGTCTATCTAAGGTAGCATTTTCTGCGTCCATTTGAGTGGCTTTAATTTGCCAGTCCTTACCAAATAAGTTCTCACCTGTACAGGGCAGATTCCGTAAGCCATCCAGGACCCAGGGTTCTAGGTCAGAGGCCTGGAGCCAAGCAAGTCGTCGGGCTGCAATAGCAATGCCCGAAGCTCTACCGGCACCCTCAAAGGAATCAAAAGCTGCTCTGTTGGAGAACTTAGAAACATCTAGAAGCTGTTTCACCAGAGAAATGAACTCCTCTTTTCTATCCTCAGGGATAAAGGAGGCAAAATGTCGTATCTTTAGGGCAAGTTCCCTGAGAAACATGCCCATATACAGACTGTAACAATTAATCCTGGTTATAAGCATAGTAGCCTGGAAAAATTTCTTGCCAAAAGAGTCTAGGGTCTTACATTCTCGTCCTGGAGGGGTAGAAGAGTGCCTTTTGATACTCTTAATCTTTTTCAGTGCAGACTTCACCACAATGGAATGGTGAGGCAACTGAGTCTTTTGAAAACCAGGAGGAGGGACCCGGTACATGGTGTCCAACCTACGAGAATAAAGAGACAACGTTAGAGGAGCCTCCCATAAGTCAATCAAGTGTTCTTGAAGGATTTCATGGATAGGCAGGGTGACTGCCTCTTTAGGAACCTTAGGGTATCCTAAAATATCCAATTTCTTTGACCTAGGTTCTTTTTCAGAGGATGTGGTAATAGAAAGTCCTTTAGCTAGTTCAATAATGAAGTCTTGAAAGGACAAATCCTCTGGTGGAGACATTCTCCTCTTTGGGGAAGAGGGGTCTTCATGAAGAACTAGAGACAGCTCATCAGAGTCCTCAGAGGAGTCAAAATCCTCAGAAGAAGCAGAGTATTCTCTATTTGCTTCCAACGCACACCGATCGGTATCGACATCGGGCGTACCGGGTATGGGATCGGTATCGGGTGAAAACCCGGATCCGGCATGCGGAACCGATCTGCGTTTGGAAGTCGATGGTCTCGGTTCCGGTATGGGAGACGATACCGGAACCGGTACCGCTGAGCGCGGTACCGAGGGCGTCGCAGCATTAATAAAAGCCAGCATGGCCTGCTGCATGGTCTGAACAGTATTGCTCATAGACGCCACTGCTGCCTGGATGTCGGTACCGGTATGGGCCGGTACCCCAGAGCAGTCCAACAGGTGATCAGTCGAGGCCGTGCCATCGATGTCAACCTGTAACCCCATAGATGGTGCTTTGGAAGCCAGAGCTTCCCGCCGGGGTTGTTTGGCTGTGGCAGGATCCTCAGACTCAAAAGTGAGAGCCTCTCGATGCTTTGAAGGAGATTTGCTCTTTGAGGACCTGCCCGCAGAGGGTTTGGTTACCTGAGATCCATCCGGAGAGGAAGACCTGGATGACTGTGATGCTGGATTATCTGAAGCAAAGAGCACATGGAATTTGTTGGCCCGGTTCTGCAACCCACGTTTAAACATCTGGGAGCAGGATGGGCAGTCCGGAATGGAGTGGTCAGGTCCCAAACACTTAAGACACCATTCATGGGTGTCTGTGACAGAAATAACAGCACTACACTTGGTACACTTCTTAAAACCAGGGGCTGGTTTCTTCATGAGGAGAATTTGTGTAGGCCTGAGGCCTAACCGAAGTCACCAAGTTGTGCAGAATAAAGATTTTTTGTTTTTTTTAAAGAAAGAAAAGAGAGACCGGCGGTACCGGTTTCGGTATGGGGAAGGCAGGTACGCGGTCTAAAGAAACAAACTAAAACAATAATTTCTTCAGCGGTGACAGGAACACGACCTGCTGGCTCCGCGGAAAAAGAGAAACTGAGGAGAGCTGGTCAGGAAGGCGGGAAGGCAGCGCGTATGTGCAGTGGGAGGCCCCAAAAGCTTCCTTCTGGGAAGCTGGGGAGCTTTCCCGCGCAGGCTCCGTCGGTACCGACGTACCCATATGTAAGGACTTATTCCTGCTTGTTCCTGGAGATATGGGATTAATGAAGAGAGAGAGTGATGGTAATGGAGAGAAAGGAGGAACAGAGGCAGAAGCAACACATGCAGAGAAACGATATTACAGAGGATTTCAGTGCTGCAGGGCCAGCCCAAGGGTTTCTGCTGCTCTAGGCAGGCCCATCTGCAAACATGCCCCAAGCAGACTAGGTCCTACTCTTCAGCCCTTGGCATCTGTCTCCCCTTCCCTTTCCTCTCACCCTCACCCGGGTGAGGTGCATGGCACTGCAACCCCTCCACCATTCGGCAGAGTAGGCTGCAGCAGGCCTTGAAGTGTACATGTGTACTCATGGCTCACTCCTCTTGCCCCCTCCAATGCAAACTTCCTGTTGGTGGGGCAAGAGTAGCAGGCCATGAATGTGCGCATGCGTGCAAGTGCTTCAAGGCCTGCAGTGGCTTGCTGTGCTGCCAATTTGAAGAACGATGCATAGGTCACAGTGCATGCACAGAGGTCTGCTGCTCTAGGCAGCCACCTAGTAGACAGGCTGGCCTTGCAGAGATAGAAGGAAAGCAAAAGAGACAGGAAAAGTGAAAGCTGCAGAAAGATTGAGAATAATAAGAGGTAAGAAATTTCATATGCAGAAATTTTTATTTTCAAAAAACGTATTGAAATATATTAATTTTGAAAATATATTTATTTTAATTGTGTGTAAAAATTAACAAGTGATATATACATTCTTATTAGATCTATATTTGGCACTTAGTGTATACTTCCTTTTAGTTATAAATACTATTTCCAGCATATCTTTAGACGAGGAGCGTGTGGGTCCACTCACTAATCTTTGCTTTCACCCCATGCCTCCCTGCAATCACTTGTTTGAAACAGAGTACAAAGAAATAGGATTACATTGCCAAAGAGATTAAAGGAACAGAATCAAACCAGAAATTTAGGATTCATTGTTCAAAAAGAGTAAAAAAGATAATTTCATATTTGACGTTAATTTGTTGACAGAGTCTGTGAAAAAGTTTAGTCAATTGTATACTCTAATATATGATTTATATTTCTGTTCTGTACCTTAAAGAGGCTGAGCACAAGGTTACATTCATTAGCCTCATTACTTAAAATTTACTGCTCTCTGAAACAAGAAGTTGCCACTTCCTGTAACAAGAAAAGTTCTGTGAAGTGCAAAGTGACAACAAGGATATCTCTGTTGTTACAATGAGGGAGAGGGTGGGTAGATTATGTTTCCACAGAAGCCATTTGTTATTGACTACATAATACATCACAGAAATACCACTTTAGCATAAGTCCCTATGCAAATTACAGTAAAATTATATATTTATTTTCCTTTCTCCCCATTATCATACAAATGGTTCATGCACTGACTTTCAAGTACACACCAAAGGATAGGTAAACTAGTACCAAATTACCATAGGTAAAAAGATGCCATTGAAAAAGAGCCAAAAGGGATACTGGCAAATGCCTCTGAGAATTTTGATCATCTTTGGGAAGGGTCTTCGGACTCTCTCTCAGACCCAGTCACCTGAGTTTCAACTGTAATAATACTGAAAATGGAAAATGTGATGGTGGAAGTGGAATGAGCAGCTCTTCAGTAGAGTATCACAGGTGGATCCTAACATATATAGGATCTGGAACTTGCATCTTGGGAATGGAAGGGGCCCCCGATGAAATCCTAATGCATGTAGGCTGTGTGCAAATGATCAGTCACAGACTTGATGAAGTCCGAGGTAGTGGAGTAACCCCCCATATCACAGGTACGGACCTAAAATAAATGAAACAGGAAACACACACACAAAGAGAAATGGTATAAAAATAAAACAAATTAAAAAAAAATTCAAAGAAATTAGATGTGAAAGAATATAAAAAAAAAGATTAGATAAACAGTTCCATTCTGGTAAAACGTGGGCAATTCTGTCCCTTGTTTATGGATCCCTAAAATAAGAAAAATTACCTTTGTACTCAAAACATCAGTGCAAATTTGAATTCTTTATTTTTTTCCTTACATTCCTTAGATTGGATTGTTTGGAATGTTAGAGGAACTGGTAAATAAAGCTAATAAATGGCAAGCTTTAAATTGATGCTCCTGGGACAGACAGCTCATAAGACAAGACTCCCATGCTCTCAACATTGCCTAGTAGTCTACGGCCACCTACTGGAAGAGAATAGCTGTTAGACTTTGCTGGATTACTCTGTTATTGGCAGCCACTGATGTGTCTCCACTATCTTCTTAAAACTAGCATACAGCAAACTACTGTTACTGGTAAGCAAACAGCAGGTAAGCCAGACACACAACTGGGTAACATCATTTAATTGTGCCAAGCATGGAGTAAATCTCTCATTCAGAAATTGCTAGAAAAAATTTGAGCATGCATACCTCTTCCCGGTTGTCAAACCCCCGCAAAACTGCCAAGATACCCAGCTCCAGGATGGAGACTTTTGGCCACTCCTAGATAATCTTTAAAGCAATGTGGTATTTGTAGTCCTTCATTCTACTTATTGAAATCAATGCTGCATGTCCCTGGGTTAACTTGGCAGCTATGACCCTGTGGAGGTAATTCAGTTTGTAAAAATCTTATCAACTCTGCAGGAAGTGGGAGGCATTGTGTGTCTGATTTATTCTGTCTACAGAGAACACCTATTATAGGTAAGCAACTCTATTTTCTCCATTGAGTATCATTATGAATCAGCTACTCAAGCTGGTTCTCCAAAGTTGAAGGCTGCAGTAGAAATCATCCATAGCAAGAGAAGAAATTTTTAGATTAATTTTTCTGAATAGGGACTGAGTAATTATTCTAAAGTTGAGCAATCTGGTTTACTTGTTAATTTGGGAAGAGTTGAAAATATTGTATAAAGAGGATTAAAAAAAAAAGAGAGAGTACCTCCTCTCTCCTCTTTTTTCCTGATCACAAACACATATAACAAACAAATGCAAAGCCACATAGACACAGAGCAGTTGGACAGTATTCCATGAAACATGGCTCCTCCACCAGGAGCCACCTCCTTTACCACCACACCCTTTATCCTTGCTGGGCCGGGTCTTATTGATTCAGATGTAAATTTCATTTTCTTTGTTGTAAATTGTATGATTTTATGGAATAGTTCTTATATTTATGGCAGCACCACTTGAAACAGTTGGTGATAGGCAGGATATAAATGATTTTAATAGTGGTGATTGACTCATACAGCTTTTCTCAATGGTTGCTATGTATGGTGGCACCTAATGACTATACCATGTAGTTTACTACTGTTTGCTATGTGTATGGTCTCCTAGTGGTGATGAAGCAAAGCAATAACTGTTGCTTTGCTACAGTGGCATCCTATGGTTTAAATGTAAAATCCATCCTTTCACATTTTTCAGAACTAACAGTGACATCTAGAGGGTAATTTTATTCAATTTCTTTTATTTAAAAATATTTCTTGTCTGCACTATCAAACTCTCTATGCAGAATACAAAAGCACAAACATAATCCTAAAAATTGGGCACCTAGAATAAAGCAACCCCATACATACCTATTTTAAGCTTAATTTATAAAGAAACATAGGAACCTACTTTTCTTTATAAAACAAACATCAGTGGCCAAAAATGTGCTTTAAGGTATGATGACTTACACCAACCCTAGAGCTGGTGTACATGACTATGCCTACATTTTGCAGGTTCACACACAAAGTACAGCATTTTATCATTACTGCTACTACTTATTTGTACAGTGCAACAAGGCATACACAGTGCTGTACATAGACATCTAAGAGATCATCCCTGAACATCAGAGCGTATTTGCATGCTCCACCCATGTCCCACCTACAGTGAAAGTACTGTATATGCCATGAAATGAATGTGTATAGTATACTTTTATGCTGGGCACAATTTCATAATTACACAAGTAAATGATCAAAATGCCCCTTATATGCATATCCCCCTGAAGGTTAGATACATCAGTCCATTTTGCTATTCTTTTCAACACATATAGTCTTCTCCTTGCCAGACGGAATCAAGGGAATCTGCCACTATCCCTTGGTCAAATCCAAGGCTGATATAAAGTATGCTCTACCAAGCTACTCAATTAGCTCATCTACTCTTGGCATGGAATATGCTTCCAGTTTAGAAACTGCATTGACCCTCTGGAAGTCAAGGCAGAATCTGATGCTGCCATCGGGTTTAGGAACCATGACAATGGAGGACAAACAGTCACTCACAGGTTAAGCATCTCTTCCAGCTCCTTGGTGACTGCCTGTCACCAGGCCTCCGGAATCCGATAGGGTCATTACTGGATAAGCACCCCAGAGTCAGTAATGATATCATGAAAGTGAGGTGGGTTGTCCTGGATGGGTGGAGAACACGTCTAGGTTTCAGTGGATCAAACGTTGTAAATCTCTTCTCTGGGCAGTAGAGAGCTGGTCTCCAATCGGGACTTGAGTTTGATCCGATGGGGCTGAAATTTCCAGCCCCAAATCATCTCTCTGTACCACTACAGCTGTCACTGGAGTCTACTTTTTCAGTAGGTTAATATGGTAAATTTTGCCTTTGTTCTGTTTATCTGGCTGGGTAATCTTATATTTAACAGGTCCCACTTTCCTTTCCACCTCATAGGGCCCCCTGCCATTTATAGAGTAACTTGCTCTCGGATAAGGGCAGCAAGACTAAAACTCTATCTCCTGGTTGGAAGGTGCAGTGCACATTTTGCCAATTGTAGCCTTTGGCCAGCTCAACTTGGGCTTTTTCCAGACTGAGTTTGGCCATCTCTCCGGCTTTCCTCAGTCGGTCTTACATTTGTTTACCATACTCCACTAAATTACGCCCGGCATAGGAGTAGTTCTTCCCAGGTTTCCTTTACCACATCTAATATGCCTGTTGGCCATCTACCAAAGAGCAAATCAAAAAGCAAAAACCCCATGGAACTCTCAGGTATCTCGTGGATGGCAAACATCAAGTAGGGTAGGGGAATGTCTCAATTCTTCCTGTCCTCCTGCACAAACGTTTTAAACATCCGTTTCACAGTTTTATTAATTGCTCGATGAGGCCATCCATCTGTGGGTGATATACTGATGTTCGCAGCGGGTTGACCTTCACCAAGGCACACATTTATTTCATCACCTTGGAGGATAAAAAAGGTGTTCCTTGATCTGTGAAGATCTCATTGGGTATTCCCTCCCATGAGGATACTTCCCAGAGGGCATTCGCGATCATAGTAGTCATCATATTCCTTAGAGCAACTGCTTCCGGGTATCGGGTAGCATAATTCAGAATGACTAAAATATTCTTGTTGCCTTGGGTAGTTTGTTCCAAGGGTCCTACCAGATCCATTGGCCACTCTTTCAAATAGGGTTTCAATAATGTTTGGCAGGGTTATAAGTTGGCAGGTAGGGCATGACTGGCAATATAACTGCATCTGTCTATAGCCCCCAGGCCAGAGAAATTGGGCTAAAGCACACCCAGGTGTCCCCCTAATAAATGGCTATGAGCTTCCTGTTTAACGCGCTCAGTGTGGCAGCGTTCTAAATGTCAGTACAGCTGCCGAAGTGAAGGAAATAGACGTGCTTCACTTCGGCAACTGTAGAGGTGAGCCGGGCCTCTCTCTGGCTCCCTCTAAAGCCGCCCTGGCTGCCGCTGGTGTTCAGGACGTTGTTTGCGTGGGGCCCCCTGAAACGCGGGGCCCTGTGCAAACAACATTCTTGCTCAATGGACAGGACGGCCCTGCCTTCACCTTTAACCACTCCCCATCTTGGTCTTGCCCGATCTCCACTAACATGTTTAGGAATTTTCACACTGTTGCCCCTTCAGCTCTCTCCACTGCTATCTTATCACCTCTTTCCTCCACTTTGTCATCTGAGTCCACTGAAGGGGCAGTATCTTGCTATAACACTATACTCTCCTCTGCTCTGGATGCACTTGCTCCTCCCATTCCACGCCCTGTGAGGCATACCATACCTCAACACTGGTTGTCCTTGACAACCACTACCTATGTTCCTGCTCAGCTGAGCGCCTTTGGATTAAATCACATATCCTTGCTGACTACTGTCACCCACCTACTACCCCGGAGGCGGAAGGCCTGGGGCTTCAGTGAGGATCCTCTTATGTAGCAAGGACGGAGTAGTGCCCCCTGGGATTTTGAGTCCCAATAGCTAATCAAAAAGAAGGTAGCTGTGGTCGAGTAGCTATGCTTAAAGAGGTATTTATTTTTCCCTTCCCGGGAGAATTCTTGCAACAAAGTTCAAAAGAAATTAAACCATAATACCGGTATAACACAAGTGGGGACTACAAATTACAACAAAAATGCTTCTTGTCAGCTTTAACAAAACAAAAAGGGAAAAAACAGGCTTTTTCTATCACAGGAGCTTAACGGTGAAATCTGTGTTCCTCCACAGATTTCTCTTAGGCAGGGTTTTACTTTAGCTTTAACAAAAAGAGGTCACACTGTCTGAAAACACCATTGTACAGTCCATTTTACAAATATATGAGGCCTCTTCACAGAAGTCACATTCCATGTCCTCATGTGCTTCTTGGGAATTATATTTGGCAGGGCTGTAATGTGTATCAGTGTTTAAAAGTTCCCTCTCTTCTTGGCTAGAGCTTCTCTCCCCTCTCCCCCTGCAGAAAGGCTGGTTACCGTGCACTATGGATTCTCTCCTTAAAGGGCCATATCCTTCAGGACCATTGTAGTTAAAATCCAGTGCCCCTCTATTCCAGGTACTATGCCTTTCTTCAGGCTGAGCTCTGCCTCTCCGTTTTGCAACCGGGAAGTTGAAACTTTTCTCCCTTTCACTTCGCCTCAAGGGATGTCTTTCTCTCTGGTGGGAAATCATATCGGGATAATAGCCTTGGTTCCCCAGGTACCTGCTCTCGTGGGTATTCCCTCTCCCAGCTCCTCGTGGTTTGCGGCTTGGAATCTCTCTCTGTTCCCAACCGGACTTTGGCTTAGTGCAGCCCAACTTTCCAGCACTAACCTCTGAGAATTCCTCCTGGGCAAACTCCTCTGAGGTGCAGATGGAATCCACCCCAGAAGCTTTCATGTATGACTCCTGGCTCTCCTGAGCTCTGCTCTTTCCTCTCCGGTAAGTCCTCCCAGTGTCTCTCTCTCTCTCGGTATCAGAGAATGAGTCTGACTCCCTGCTCCTGTCTCTGTTCCCGTCTGTATCTGAATCTGCTTTACTCAAGGCTGACCTTATTTTAAGTGCGTCATTCCTTGAGCCTCTGGTTAGCTCAAACTGCTGCAGCTGTGTCTGCTTCCCTGATGAGTATGACGTAATGCTCTTTCTGGGCGTTTACCTACAGCCTGTGCTCTTGTTTTGCTTGGTTGCCCATAGCAACCTCTAGCCATGTGCTTTTCACTGCTGGTTTTAAAACTGCCCCGTGTATTTTCCTCTACTTCCATAGGGACTGTCTGCCTTGCACCATGACAAATCCCCCCCCCTTAAAATATTACGGGCTGCAGATTTTTCCTGACAGCCCGGAATAAGTGACAGCGCATCCGCATTCCCATGCAACCGCCCAGCCCTATGCTTCACTAGAAAGTTAAAAGGTTGGAGCGCTAGGTGCCACCGGGTCAGCCGAGGATTGCTATTTCTCATCTGATGCAGCCATGTCAAAGGGGCGTGGTCAGTGATCAACAGGAACTGCCTGCCAGTTAAATAAAAGTGCAGTGCCTCCACTGCCCATTTAATCGCTAGGCACTCCTTCTCGATCGTAGAGTAATTTCGTTCCACTTTTGTGAGCTTTCGGCTTAAATATGTTACGGGGTGCTCTACCCCCTCAAAGGTTTGAGCCATTACCGCCCCCAACCCTGTTTCGGACACATCCGTCTGGACTATAAAGGGAAGGTTAAAATCTATCCCCCTTAGGACGGGTACCCTGCAGAGTGTCTCCTTCAGGACAGTAAAGGCCTCTTCAGTCTCCGGGGACCACTTTATTGTATTAGGTGTGTTTTTTCGCAGCATTTCGGTATAAACCGGCGATAGTACCCTATCAGCCCAAGAAAACTGCGCACCTGCTTTTTCGTGCCCGGACGTGGAAAGTTCCTGACGCTCTCGTTTACAGGCTAGGAGCCTTACTACCCCCCTCCCAACCATGTGACCCAAGTACTTAGCGTCTTCTGTGGCGAATAAACATTTGGCCGGATTCAACGTCAATCCAGCCTTACGAAGGGCCCTAAGTATGGCCTCTATTCTCGTGAGGTGCTGGGTCCATGTTGTGCTGTAAATAATAACGTCGTCCATATAAGCCAGCGTGTATTCCTGGTGGGGTCTCAGGACCTGGTCCACCAATCGCTGGCAGGTGGCCGCGGCGCCATGTAAGCCGAATGGCATGCGCCGGAATTGAAAGAGGCCTATAGGCGTACTGAACGCTGTTTTAGGCTTGGACTCTTTCGTTAAGGGGACTTGCCAATACCCCTTTGTGAGGTTGAGGGTGGTTAAATATCTCGCCTGCCCCAAACGATCTAGCAAATTGTCAATCCGGGGCATCGGGTAAGCGTCGAATTGTGAAATTTCATTCACTCGGCGAAAATCTATACAAAACATGATAGATTCGTCTGGTATGGGCACCAGCACCACTGGGCTGGACCATGGGCTGCGTGACTCCTCTATGACGCCTAGCTTAACCATCTCCCTTACCTGTTTCACTATTTCCGTCTTTTTAGCCTCGGGCATGCGGTAGGGACGCTGCCGAATTATTCGCCCTGGTGTGGTAATAATTTTGTGTGCCACTACGTGAGTTTCCCCGGGTTTTGTAGTTAGGACGTCAGAGAACCTGTCCAGGACTTGGGCCAATTCTAGCTGTTGCTGTACAGAAAGCCCTTCACCTAACCTAGGCTTTGCCTTGTCCTTCAAATCGGTGATTTGAGGTCCAAGATCTTCCTCTTTAGGTTCCTCAGCTAGGGCCGTCATAATTTTCACTTCACTCTGGCCCGTGGACCCAAAGTCCTTTTCCCCCCCTGGCGGTTGATGGTAGCGAGGACACCTCCTCTATAATGGGGAACCCACCTGCTCACATATAAGTTAAGCAATGCGATCGCCAACTTGAATTTTAAAGTCGGTCTTGCTGAAGTTGAAGACCAAGACCTTGATGCATCCTCTATAATCGAGGTCTATTACCCCGGCCCCTATATCTAAAAAGAACTTCACGGCCAGGCCTGACCATGGAGCAATACGGCCATAACAACCCTCGGGGATTTTTACTTGGATGCCTGTATCTACTAAGGCCTTCCCTCCCTTTTCAACAATGGCTTCCTCAGCACTGAATAAATTGTAGCCAGCCGCTCCTGGGGTGGCTCTCTGTGGGCTTTTGGCCCGGTTTGTCACCTTGCAGAACTGTAGGACGAATTTTGCCTTCCCTAGGGGCGCCCCCCTCTTGGGAACCTGTGGCCGTGTCCTATTCTTTTGTGGCTTGCCAAACAGGGGACTCAGGAATTTAGCGGCCAAAGCTTCCATTTCTCCTTCCTGTGTCCCTACCTGGTGTTGGTTGGACTTTAGGTCAGGTTTATTAAGCTTCCCGTCCATTTTCTGACAGAATGGTGGCCAGTCCCGCCCCAGGACAACCTCCCTTGGTAGCTTTGGGACTATAGCAACTAATATGTTCTGCTGAGTTCCTAATGCATTTATCCTTACACTGTGTAGTGGATAGTGCGAGGCTGCGCCGTGCACGCACCTGACACGAACTTGTCCCTCTGCTTGACTCGGGGGCGAATGGCGGTGCCCCTCAAAGGCTTCCCAGAGCCTTTTTGAAATCATGCTCTGGTCAGCCCCCGAGTCAAGTAGAGCCAATGTGTGAATACCTTCCACTTGTGCTTGGATCAGGAATTCGTCCTGCTCTGTTTCCTCTGTCCCTGTCACCAGGACTGTTCGTTCTGTACAGGATCTCTGATAATGCCCAGTTTTTCCACACCTAAAACATTTTCCTTTGGGTACAGAATAGACATTACGATCAGAGACATTGACATTCAACATTTCAGGTGTATACAGCCTATCATGCAAATATTTCTCACTTCTGCTACTCTTTCTCCTACCAGCTGCCAACCAGATACCTGGCCCTGAGGTGTCAGTCCTCTCGGCAGCGTAATACCGCTCCGCTAGAGTGGCTGCATCCTCCGAGGTTTGGCAGTGCTGGAGCGTCAGAAACGTTTTAAGACCGTTGGGAACAGCCTGCATAAATTGTTCTAGCACAATTTTGTCAATGACTGTTTCCAATGTAGCTCCCTCGGCTAGCAACCATTTTTTGGCTACACTTTTTAAGCGCTGTGCTA
This sequence comes from Ichthyophis bannanicus, assembly GCA_033557465.1. Lineage (NCBI taxonomy): Eukaryota > Metazoa > Chordata > Amphibia > Gymnophiona > Ichthyophiidae > Ichthyophis > Ichthyophis bannanicus. The sequence goes on from CM066032.1 coordinate 1,241,657,283, forward strand.
GGGCCTTAGGGGTCTCTTGAGGCCTAATGACTGCCTCCCTAAACATTCTCTGATAGTGAAGGGGGGTGAGCCCTAATCTATCTTTCACTGCTTTTTTCACTTCAATATAATTGGAAGCTAATTCTGCTGACATAGCCTTATACGCTGAAAGGGCCTCTCCTGTGAGCGACAGGGCAAACCGGGTGGCCCACTGCTCCTCCGGCCATTTCAGGGTGGTAGCTATACGCTCAAAAGCATCCAGGTAATCGTCCAAATTGTCCTGTGGTTGTAATTGTCCTAGAGAAAAGGCACCATACGACCTCAGACCTGCGGCTTGGAGTGCCATGGGGACATCTGCTGCGGCGTCCAGCGGTTTCTTTAAAAGCGCGTCCATGGTCTCTATCAAGGGCCGCTGCTGCTCCTGTATGGTACGCGTTGTCTGTTGCTGGAGGTAGTGGATAAGCTCGACTTGCTTATCCCACTGCGTCTTCATCCAATGGGCTACATCCTGTGGCTCCATCTTCCCGCCTTGATGTACCTGTAAGAGATAGAAACAAAAACAAAAACCAAGTGCGATACCGCAACTTCTTTGTGTTTTTTTTTTTCTTTCCACCGCCCTCTCTCTGCCCACCAGCGCCCCCTTTCTCACTTTATCCTCCCCGCGTCTGCCTAGGTACTTTTTACCTGAGCCTTCATGCAGGGATCAGCATGTGAGAAAGGTTTCTCCGGGTCCAGCACCTGGCAGCAGAAATCTTCTTGACGGTTCTCTCCTTTGGATGACAGTTCTCCTTTTCCAGCAGACTGTAGTCCTTTGTGCTTGTCCTTTTGAATTCTTGCGCAAAAATCCAACAACGTCGCCACTTGTCACCCACCTACTACCCCGGAGGCGGAAGGCCTGGGGCTTCAGTGAGGATCCTCTTATGTAGCAAGGACGGAGTAGTGCCCCCTGGGATTTTGAGTCCCAATAGCTAATCAAAAAGAAGGTAGCTGTGGTCGAGTAGCTATGCTTAAAGAGGTATTTATTTTTCCCTTCCCGGGAGAATTCTTGCAACAAGGTTCAAAAGAAATTAAACCATAATACTGGTATAACACAAGTGGGGACTACAAATTACAACAAAAATGCTTCTTGTCAGCTTTAACAAAACAAAAAGGGAAAAGACAGGCTTTTTCTATCACAGGAGCTTAACGGTGAAATCTGTGTTCCTCCACAGATTTCTCTTAGGCAGGGTTTTACTTTAGCTTTAACAAAAAGAGGTCACACTGTCTGAAAACACCATTGTACAGTCCATTTTACAAATATATGAGGCCTCTTCACAGAAGTCACATTCCATGTCCTCATGTGCTTCTTGGGAATTATATTTGGCAGGGCTGTAATGTGTATCAGTGTTTAAAAGTTCCCTCTCTTCTTGGCTAGAGCTTCTCTCCCCTCTCCCCCTGCAGAAAGGCTGGTTACCATGCATTATGGATTCTCTCCTTAGAGGGCCATATCCTTCAGGACCATTGTAGTTAAAATCCAGTGCCCCTCTATTCCAGGTACTATGCCTTTCTTCAGGCTGAGCTCTGCCTCTCCGTTTTGCAACCGGGAAGTTGAAACTTTTCTCCCTTTCACTTCGCCTCAAGGGATGTCTTTCTCTCTGGTGGGAAATAACTTCGGGATAATAGCCTTGGCTCCCCAGGTACCTGCTCTCGTGGTTATTCCCTCTCCCAGCTCCTCGTGGTTTGCGGCTTGGAATCTCTCTCTGTTCCCAACTGGACTTTGGCTTAATGCAGCCCAACTTTCCAGCACTAACCTCTGAGAATTCCTCCTGGGCAAACTCCTCTGAGGTGCAGATGGAATCCACGCCAGAAGCTTTCATGTATGACTCCTGGCTCTCCTGAGCTCTGCTCTTTCCTCTCCGGTAAGTCCTCCCAGTGTCTCTCTCTCTCTCGGTATCAGAGAATGAGTCTGACTCCCTGCTCCTGTCTCTGTTCCCGTCTGTATCTGAATCTGCTTTACTCAAGGCTGACCTTATTTTAAGTGCGTCATTCCTTGAGCCTCTGGTTAGCTCAAACTGCTGCAGCTGTGTCTGCTTCCCTGATGAGGTATGACGTAATGCTCTTTCTGGGCGTTTACCTACAGCCTGTGCTCTTGTTTTGCTTGGTTGCCCATAGCAACCTCTAGCCATGTGCTTTTCACTGCTGGTTTTAAAACTGCCCCGTGTATTTTCCTCTACTTCCATAGGGACTGTCTGCCTTGCACCATGACACTACCTACATTTCAAATTCATGCCAACTTCTTTCTAGCATCCATAGTTCTTGTCATCTGACTAATTCTCTTGTCTCTGACCCTCGCGCCTCTTTGCTACACTCAACTCTCTCCTCAAGGCCCTTCTTCCCCCAATCCCTCCTTCACTGTCTACCCAGACTTTGGCTGAATACTTCCATGACAAAGTTCAGAAGATTAGTTTTGAATTCTCCACAGATTCGCCTCCCTCTCCCCCTCTTCAATCCCAAATCCTTCCCTCACCTTTGGTTACCCTTTCTTCCTTTTCTGAAATCACTGAGGAGGAAACTGCAAATCTTCTCTCCTCTTCCAAACTGACTACCTGCTTCTTTGATCCCTTCCCTACTGGCCTACTTAGGGCCGGCCCAAGGGTTTCTGACGCCCCTGCCTTGATGCCCCCACCCCCACTGATGCTGCTCCACCCAGTTGTCACCACTGCTGTTGCCCCCCCCCCCCAGCTGCCACCGATTCCGTCTCAGGAGGAGGAGGCAGGCAGCGACAACGGCAGTATTTCCAAAAGCAACAGCTTTTTACCATCACTTTTGGAAATACTGACACTGCCTGCCTCCCCTAAACAGAATCGGTGGTAGCTGCTGGGGGCAGCATGGCCACCCATGTGTGCTGCGGCAGCCACTGCCCACATGGGCCAGCTCGCCCAGCCCTGGGTCTACTAAGCTCTCTCTCTTCCGCCGTCATCCCTTCCATCTGTCATATCCTTAAGCCTATCACTTTCCATTGCAACTGTTCCTCTGGCCTTCAAACATGTTGTGGTTACACCTCTCCTCAGAAAGTCTTCACTACATCTTACATGTCCTTCCAGCTACCGGCCTATCTCTCTCCTCCCCTTTACTTCAAAACTACTTGAACGAGTAGTCACCACTGCTGTCTCAACTTATTTCCTCTCAAGATCTTCTGGACCCACTGCAATCTAGCTTTCATTCTCTACATTCCACAGAAACGGCTCTTGCCAAAGTCTCCAATGACTTGTTCCTCGCCAAATCCAAAAGCCTTTACTCGATTCTCATTTTTCTTGATCTTTCTGTTGCCACTGACACTGTTGATCACCACCTTTTCCTCGATACACCGTCCTTGCTTGGATTTAGGGGCTCTGTTCTGTCCTGTCCTGGTTTTCTTCTCTCCCATCACACTTTTAGTGTATGTTCTAGTGGATCTTCACCACCATCCTGCTTTCAGTTGGTGTACTTCAGGGCTCTGTCTTGGAACTTCTCCTTTTCTCTCCCTCCACTCAGTCCCTTGGTGCATTTATTTCCCCCCATGGTTTTCAATACTATCTTTATGCAGATGACTCTCAGATCTACCTCTCTGTGCCTGAAATCTCTTCAGGAATCCAGGCCTGGATTTCTGCAAGATTATCCGACATTGCTGCAGTGATGTCTTGCCACTGTCTGAAAATGAACATGGCCAAAAAGTGTAGTTACTCACATGTAACAGGTGTGCTCCGGGGACAGCAGGAATCAGTCCTCACATAAGGGTGACGTCGACGCCGAAGGAGCCCGCGTGGAGCAAATCCCCAGCTTTCAAAGAAAGCTTTTGGGAGTTGCTACCACGCATGCATGGTCCCCTTCCCACCCAAAGGAGCAATCTTGCTCAGTCAAATGACATAGCTAAAGATGGCAAAAAACAAACACACACTAAAGATAGGAGGACTGCAACTTCAAGGGGAGGAGGGAGGGTTGTGAGGACTGATTCCTGCTGTCCCCGGAGAACACCTGTTACAGGGTGAGTAACTATGCTTTCTCTGGGAAGAAGCAGGAAGTCAGTCCTCACATATGGGACTCCCCAGCTACAGACTACCATTAACCTATAGTCCAAAAAAGGCTCCCTCATCGAGAGCCGCAAGCAGCCATAATGAAAAACTCTGCGTCCAAAGGAATTAGCACTCCGGTAGCCTGAACACAGAAGGGTCAGACGGCAGGAGTTGCCTAGACCTCAAAGGTTACAGAGTACAGCCTGGCCGAAGGCACTGTCCCTATCCAGGCAGTAACGCGCTGCAAAGGTATGAACTGAAGACCAGGTGGCGGCCCGGCAGATGTCTGCTAGAGGAGCGGAGTGCAGATGAGCCACTGATGCCGCCATGGCCCTGACCTTGTGAGCCGTGACACAGCCCTCTAATGGAAGCTTTGCTTCCTGATAGGCCCGGGCAATACAGTCTGCCACCCACGAGGACAGCGTACGCTTGGTCACCGCCTGCCCCAGCTTACTGGGGTCATAGGAAACAAAAAGCTGAGATGCCTTCTGGTGGCCTTGAGTACGTTGAATGTAGAAGGATAAGGCCCTCTTACAGTCCAGGGTATGGAGGGCTGCCTCAGCCCGATCGGCATGCGGTCTGGGAAAGAAGGTAGGGAGGACCACCTCCTGATTGATGTGGAACAAGGACACCAGTCATCAGTCCATTTTGGCTTCGGAAGGAACTTGGGGCGTGTGCGAAGCACCACCCTATTCTTGTAGAACCTGGTATAAGGCCTCTCCGCCACAAGGGCCTGAAAAATGCTCACCTTTCGGGCGGAAGGGAGTGTGACAAGGAAAACCACTTTCCAGGAGAGATAGCGGAGATGACACGTAGCCATCGGTTCGAAAGGCGGCAGGGTGAGCCGCCTCAGCACTACATTGAGATCCCATTTGGTCGCCGGGGGCTTAGACAGGGGTAGGCCCTTAAGGAACCGGGACACCGTTGGGTGAGCCCACTGCCAGGGGTACTGCACCCAGGGCGTTTGGTCCCCGGACGAGAGTGCCCAACAGATCAACCTGTTGAAATTGCATGCAGTCCACCTCGCCCTAAAGGTGTTCCGGTGGTCATGGGTTTGCCGAAGAGGTTCTCCGCTCAGCATAGGTCGACCAACTTGTCTTGTACCCACTGCTCAAGGTCTGACGACTGTAGCCAGGCTTGTCGGCGTGCACCGATGCCTGCCACGGCTAACCTGGCCGCCGACTCGAACCCATCATAGGCCGCCCGAGACATGAACTTGGAGCATTCACCAATGGCTCTGGATAGGCCCTTGAAGCACTGCAAAGACTCCTCAGAGACACCAGCTGAGAACCCGGCGATCTCCTTCGCCAGGTCCCTCAGGTACATGCCCATGTACAGCTGGTAGGCCTGGATCCGACAATTCAGCATTGCACCCTGGTAACATTTCCTGCCGAGGGCATCCAAGACGCGGGCCTCCCTGCCAGGTGGCACAGAGGAGTGTGTCTTCTAACTTTTTAGTCGACGCATGGCCGATTCCACCACCATGAAATTGTGTGGCAGTTGTGACTTTTGAAACTCAGGGCTCCGGCGGACCCGATACATCGAGTCCAGCTGCTTGCTGATCACCGGCGTCAACGCCTGTGCCTCCCACATGTGGAGCATAAGGTGTTCCAGGATAGGAGGGATGGGCACCATGAGGGTCTCCCGAGGGGTGGCCTCGTATTGGAGGATCTAGAGTTCATCTGCTCGAGGATCCTTCTTGGACTCTGTTGGGAAAGCCAAGGCCTTGGACATGTCTCGAACGAAGTCCCGAAAACCCATGTCCTCTGGAGGGGACCTTCTCCAAGGTTCCGATACTGGGGAATCGAACAGGACATCTCGGTGAAGGCGAGTGTCCGGTGACTCCTCGTCTTCGGACTCCCAAGCGGAGGCCTCCGAGAAAGACGAGTGGCATTCCCCGGGCCCCAAGGGGTCTGACACCATCTGCCCCGGCGCTCACTGGCTTGCTGGCGACGACCTCGGTCCCGAGGAATGGGAGACCGAGCAGGACCGCAGCTGAGGATCTACTTGGGCTCGCAGGGCTTCGAGGATTGGCTCAGCCTCTGGGGTAGACTTTGATGTCAAGCACCCCAGGGATCTGTGCTGGGGTCTGCTGCTTTTTGACATATTCATAAATGACCTGGAAAAGGGAATAACGAGTGAGGTTATCAAATTTGCAGATGACACAAAACTATTTAAAGATGTTAAAACCCAAGAGGATCTTGATAAATTGGAAGACTGGGCATCAAAATGGCAGATGAACACAAAGTTATGCACCTAGGGAAGAACAACCCAAACTATGGTTACACGATACAAGATTCCACATTAGGAACCACCACCCAGGAAAGCACAGTTACTTACCTGTAACAGGTGATCTCTGGGAACAGCAGGAATTAGTTTTCACATATGGGTACGTCGGTACCGACGGAGCCTGCACGGGAATGCTGCCCAGCTTCCAATCAGAAAGCTTTTGGCAGCATCCCTCGCGCCTGCGCAGTGACTTCCCGCCTTCTCCACAGCCTCTCTTCAGTTGAGTTTCAGAGCTGAGACAAAGGCGAGGAGAGAAAAGGAAGAAGATAAAAAAGATGCAACTCCTAGGGGAGGTGGGAGGGTTGTGAAGACTAATTCCTGCTGTTCCCAGAGATCACCTGTTACAGGTAAGTAACTGTGCTATCTCCAGGAACAAGCAGGAATGAGTCTTCACATATGGGGACTCCCTAGCTGGAGATGCCAGGGGGAGATCCCATAAAAATGCAAGTGCCTGGATCAGGGGTGCATTTTGACTCCAGGAATCCCCGGCATCCAATGTGGGATGGAGGGTAGGAGTTGACAATAAAGGAGCTGTGAGGAAAGAACAGCATAGCCAAGGACTAGAGGGTTGTACAAACTACAGGAGTCCTTGGTAGACATAATGAGTAGCATTAAAAGACATTTAATGTACACTTAAAATATGCAGCTTACCTACTGTATTGTAGGAAGTAGAAAGCATGATGGAGTCTACTGGATAAGCAGTAGCAGAATCTTCAAGGTGACCTCTCAGTAGTGAGGATGAAGGTCCAGACCTGGAGGTAGTAGATGATCCAGGTGTCAACTGGGTAGGATTTGACGTCAGGTCTTCAATGGAAAGCTTTATGGGAAAAGCTGAAAACTCCTTTAGGCATAAGGTCATTAACATTGAGGACTAAAGGAAGAAGACTGACGGAGTTAGACAACTAGCCCAGTCCTGGCGGGAAGAGGGGAACTGGAAAAAATCCCCTATTCCCACGGAAAACAGTTGTGTACTCAAGATAAAGAGGTACACTGTTTTTCCTAGCTGGCGAGAGATAGGAAAAATATTGAAGCTTGATGCTTCATGGACTTAAAGAAAAAATGGAGATGTTAGCACCAAAGGGGGTATTGGTGCCTAACAGTTTCTGCATCGTAAGATGGCATGGGACGTAGGGCGACAGACTGTCTAAAACCTCTAGGAGGTAAAACATGTAGTAGAGACAGTAAGGGTGATAGTGTGTAAGACAGATCAACCCTTAAGAGGCCCCCTATCAAACACATATATATATAGGGATATATACATGTGGCTGGAAAATATATGTATATATTTACATATATATATACATATACATATATACATATGTTCAGATGTGTATATTAGGATATGGGTGGTGAAATATATCAAATATAGATATATATATATATGGATATGATATACCTGAAGATATGTAAATTTGTGGGGCTTGATTTAGCACCACCAGAGCAATGATATAGGTATGTAGACATATATGGAGATGCTACATACAAGACAACAGGTTGAAGATACATGTTTACCACCCAGCCCCATAATTGCACATGGGGAACATAAAAGAAAAAGATTCTGTGCTCTACAAGAGGGTGAACCCACTTGGGATATGAATAGAGAATCTATTTTCATGGATTGAGGGATGCAGAAAGGCAATCTAACCAGATAACCGTGATGTTCGTGTGAGAACAGATGAACATATGAATCTGTAAAGAACAAGGCGGGAGTTCCACACAACACTGACATGGTAGATGTGGAGAAACGCAGGGAAGATACCAGAGGGACCTATGGAAGGACCCAGAGGTAGCATGCGTAAACAGAAGCCTTGGATTTTCACGCAGAATAACTGATATCTCGTGTTAACACCCCAGGCTAGAGGGGGTGTGGAGAACCCTCACAGGCATAGGAAAGGTTAAGAAGTTTTTCCCTACTAATAGAGAAACTTCAGAGACAAGGTCAATGCTCTATAGCAAGGCCCTCATAGTAGAAAGCTTCTCTGAAGACTGCAGAGAGCATTGTGCAGGAGAGTTATGAGATAAACTGACTGAAGTCAGGTGTGTTGCCATATCCTAGGAGAGGAGATGGTTAGAATAATATGAGAAAGCCTAAACGAGTAGGAGGATCCAAGATAGTTTGGAAGCACTACTGAGGCTAGACAAAATTTTGAACAAGGGACTGGAACTTGGAAAAAGTCCCAGTAATACAATTACTGTAACTCCTGCAGGCAGAGCTGCTGACGGAAACAGCAGAGAGATTGTCCTGTGCTGAATAAAGAAAAAACAGACAAGAAAAGAGAGGAGATATCTCTTCTCCCTGTCTGGGGAACGAGCTTGGCAGAGAAGCTGTTCAGTATGGTACCCCTCAAGTGAGTGGAGGGTGACGTACCCATAGGGTAAGTCAACTGAAGGAAAAAATGTCCAGTTGGGATAGAAACTATCAGGGGATAGTTGCAACTGCTCTTCTAGAGAGTAAGAAGAGGAGAAGTGTGTTGTCCCTGAACAAAATTTTTTTTTTTCCCCCCGTCAGGTTAGTACACTGAAAAGAAAAGCACAGTGAATAAACTTCTAATATGTAGAAGTGAAGTGTAAGTTACAATTCCCGGCCCTTATAGTTGCTGGGAATGCTGAGACTGGCCAGAACTGGAGAACTTCAGACTAGGCTGAGGCGTCCCCTGTTTAGGTACAGCCGAATGATGGGCAGGAGATGAATGAAACTTTCTTTTCTTAGGGAAAGAAGGTTTGGTAGGACATTTCCTACTCTTTGAAGAAGGAGGTGGCTTAGAATGGTTTTTAGTGGAAGGAGAGTCAGTGGAGCATTGAGCAACCTGACGTAAAGCCTCCTTATTGAAGAGACCTTCTCCTGTACAAGGAGAATGAGCCAGTATAGTTTGTGCCCATCTGCTCAAGTCTGAAGCTTCAAGCCAGGCTCTGCGACGTGCTGCAATGGCAATAGCAGAGGATCTGCTAATGGACTCAAAAGAGTCTATAGAAGCACGAGATAGGAACCAAGATATATTCCGGCTGTGATTGATGAGCAAGGAATAATCCGTAGCCTTGGGCTCTGGTAAAAAAGGGGTCAAAAGAGACAATTTCTCTGTGACTTCCTGGAGTGTTAGACTCATATGAAAAATATATGAAAGAACTCTGGAGGCCAGCATAGAGTTTTGGAAGGCTTGACGACCAAAAGCATCGAGTGTTCTTGAAGAACGACCTGGCGGATAAGAAGAATGCTTCTTCTTGCTCTTAACTTTCCTCAGTGCCGATTCCACTACAAGGGAACGATGAGAAAGTTGAGGCTTTTGGAACCCTGGAGAGGGTGGCACCCGGTACCGAACCTCAATGTCTGTAGAGACTGGAGGAAGTCGTAAGGGCGATTTCCAGACCCTGAGAAGGAGATCCTGCAGAGCAGGATGTAAAGGAAACTTTATATTTTCTATTTGTGCCGGTGAGCCATGAGTAGGATCACAACCAGGGATAGAAATATTAAGAAAGGTTGCCATATCCCGGAGAAAAGCCTGAAAAGACTGATCTCCTATGGGAACCATCCCTGGTAAGGCTAAAGAAAGAGCCTGAGCACCAGAGGAGGTACAGGGTACTGCACCAACGCCAGGTATCGGTTCCAAAGTAGGTATCGGTGCAAGAATAGGCATCGATACTGATACAGGATTAGCAGATGAAGTAGCCATCGGGAACTGTTGCAGTGGTACCGAGATCATGAGGGAGTTATGGCTATGATCTTCGGAACTGCCTATCTGGAAACGACAGGAGTCGGTTCCGGGACGCGTCGGTACGCAGTCTTCGAGACTAGATATCGGCTCAAGACTCGGCATCGAAGTAAGTGATACTATTGATGCATGTTGCGAAGGTGCCGACGCCGATGGCAGTATCGGTGATGCCGATACCACTAAGGCAGACTGGGTTACATCGATCGATACCGACGGTACCGAGGATACCCGATGAGCACCTCTTGCAAAGGGTAAGGTGGTCCACCTCGATGCCGATGCCAGGGTATTGGAACCGATCGACGCCGGTACCGTCCCGGAGCATGGCTGAGATTGAGGGAAGTCAATGCGGTGCGTACCGATCGGTCCCGAAGGTACCGAGGATGCCTGATGACGATCCCTGGTGAAGAGTGGAATACTCGACACAGGTGCCGATGCCGGAGGCTCGGTACCGCTCGAAGCGGATACCACCCCCGCGCATGGCTCAGGTATGTTCTGTGAGGGGTGAGCCCCAGGAACATCCTGAAACCCCTTTAACGCTTTGGAGTCCGAAGACTCCCGCAGGGGTAATGCCAATGGGTTCTTGAGGGTAAGGCCGGAGCCGTCACCATGCTGGGCATGGGACATACCACCCAAGCATTGGCTAGTCTTAACAGACTGTTTTTGGGTTACCTGATCCTGTGAAGTAGAGAAACCGGGTACCCTCACTGCCGAGGAAAAAACGGTATCGAGGGAAACTCTAAATACTGAAGGTTTCCTCACAAAATTATCTCCTGACAAGTCAGGGGAAAAAGGGTCAGGACCCACACAGTTGAGACACCAATTATTGGTGTCTAAAAAGAAACAAGTGTTTCGACATCGAATGCACTTCTTAGGAAAAAAAGGCTCCATAATGAAAAAAGCCTAGTAGGCCCAAGAAGTTAAGGTAAAAAAACTGAAGAAAAGTTTCTCAGAATTTAGCCAAAAATCCACCGGCGATACCGGTGGTAGCGGGAAATACAGCCGCGACCACAAGAAAACAAAAAACTAAAGTAATTAAAGCAATTAAAAAGAAAAGTTTCTGCGGTGACAGGAGGACGTCCTGCCGGCTCCGCGGAAAAACGAAAACTGAAGAGAGGCTGTGGAGAAGGCGGGAAGTCACTGCGCAGGCGCGAGGGATGCTGCCAAAAGCTTTCTGATTGGAAGCTGGGCAGCATTCCCGTGCAGGCTCCGTCGGTACCGACGTACCCATATGTGAAGACTCATTCCTGCTTATTCCTGGAGATAAAGATTTAGGCGTCATTGTGGATAACATGTTAAAACCCTCGGCCCAGTGTGCAGCGGCGGCCAAGAGAGCAAATAGAATGCTAAGTATCATAAGGAAAAGAATGGAAAATAAAACAAAAGATATTATAATGCCTCTATATCGTTCCATGGTGAGACCGCACCTTGAATATTGTGTGCAATTCTGGTCACCGTATCTTAAAAAGGATATAGCGTTATTAGAAAAGGTTCAGAGAAGAGCCACCAAAATGGTAAAGGGGATGGAAGGATACTCCTATGAAGTAAGGCTAAAAAGGTTAGGGCTCTTTAACCTGGAAAAGAGACGGCTGAGGGGAGATATGATAGAAGTTTATAAATTAATGAACGGAGTGGAACGGGTAAACGTAGATCGATTGTTTACGTTATCAGAATATAGAAAGACTAGGGGACATGCAATGAAGCTACAGGGTAAACTATTTTAAGACTAATAAAAGAAAATATTTTTTCACTCAACATGTAATCAAACTCTGGAATTTGTTACCGGAGGATGTAGTAAAGGCTGTTAGTGTAGCTGGGTTTAAAAAAGGATATCTATGTTTGACCCAGTACAAGCATTGTGGAACCTGTCTTTTGGGGAAACTGCTAGGTACATATGACCTAGATTGGCCACTGTTGGAAACAGGATACTGGACTTGATGGACCTTGGTATGACCTAGTATGGCATATCTTATGTTCTTATGAGCACCCGGTGGTCTGGACGGAGGAACCGGACATGCCCGATACTAGTGCCTGCTGCTGCTTCAGGAAGGCAGTGATCCTGCATTCCAAGGATGCCATCCTGGACATCAGTTCCGGAGGCTCTGCAGCATTTGGCTCGGGCACTGATGCACTCGGGCCCGAAGCCTGTTTCCCCGGAGGGGAGTCCTTAACTAGGATAGAATGCACTTGCCAGGGCTGATCTGCGGCCTGTTCCTTCCGGGGAAGCTTGGCTGGGTGCTCCTTCTCCAACACCTCGGGCCGGCACACGGGGCTCTGCGACCTGCCCTGTGAGGGACCTGGCCATTCTGAACCATCCAGAGACGCAGCCATCGAGGACTGTTTCCTTTTCAGTTCCCTCGAGGGGAACTCCCTCTCTGAGGTCCCTCGATGGCGCTCGAGTTTGGACTGCTCCTCCTGAGGCGTGAAGGCCTCAGAAGAGGTCCTGGCTCTCGGAGGCATGGGGGAATCAGGAAAAAATTTTCCATGCTGCTGCTGGCGGCTTCTCAAGGTCTTAGAGGACATCTTTTTGCAAAGGCCACAGACCGCCGGGCCGAGGCACCGGAGGCAGCAGTCATGTGTATCAGTGAGGGACATAATCTTCCCGCACCTATCGCACATTTTGAACCCAATGGTAGCCATGAGGGGAAAAAGGACCCCAGGAAGGTCGAAGACCCTTCGGGCTGCCAGTGAGGGAAAAACAAGGGCGGAAATGCCCAAAAAGAAAAATCGAAAAGAAAAGGGCCAACCCGATACCAGGGTACCGGGGGTGGGCGGGAAAAGGTACCAGTGTTAGACCGGAAAGAAAAAAAACAGCCAAAAAGGCAAGAAGAAAATTCAACTTTTTCCGGGACAGAGACAGACTACATCTGATGGGCTCCATGGAAAAAAGGAGACTGAACATGATGGCTCCTTTGGGCGGGAAGGGGACCACGCATGCGTGGCAGCAACTCAGAAAAGCTTTCTTTGAAAGCTGGGGATATGCTCCGTGCGGGCTCCGTTGGAGTGAACGTCACCCATATGTGAGGACTAACTTTCTGCTTGTTCCCGGAGAACTGAGCTCCTTATCTTTCCCCCTAAACCCACCTCCCCCTTCCTCCCTTCTCTGTTTTTGTGGATAACACTACACTCATTCTTGTTTCCTCAGCTCGCAAGCATGTATAAAAAGAAAGGGATTAATTTTGCCAATGTAATAGAGAATGAAGCGACAGGATTTAGCTATCTGCTGGGTGTGTGCAGAGAAAGAGTCAAAGATGCCTCTTTATCGTTCCATGATGCAACCACACCTTGAATATTGTGTGCAATTCTGGTTGCCGTACCTTAAAAAGGATATAGCATTATTAGAAAAGGTACAGAGAAGAGCCACCAAAATGGTAAAGAGAGGCTAAAAATGTTAGGGCTCTTCAACCTGGAAAAGAGACGGCTGAGGGGAGATATGATAGAGGTCTATAAATTAATGAATGGAGTGGAACGGGTAAACGTAGATCGATTGCTTACGCCATCAAAATATAGAAAGACTAGGGGATGTAGTAAAAGCTGTTAGTGTAGCCGGGTTTAAAAAAGGTTTGGACAATTTCCTGGAGGAAAGGTCCATAAACCATTATTAAAGGGGACCTGGGATATCCACTGTTTGCCCCAGTACAAGCATTGTGGAACCTGTGTCTTTTAGGGAAACTGCTAGGTACTTGTAACCTTGATTGGCCACTGTTGGAAACAGGATACTGGGCTTGATGGACCTTGGTCTGACCTAGTATGGCATTTCTTATGACAGGTGTCATCTTTGACTCTACTCTCTTTTTCTCTGCACACACCCAACAGACAGCTAAACCCTGTCGCTTCATTCTCTATTACATTGGCAAAATCAATACCTTCCTTTCTTTTTACACACACCATTAAGACACTTATCCACTTTTTAGTCACCTTCCTTCTAGACTATTGCAACCTTCTGCTTGCTGGTCTCCCTCTGAATCATCTCTCACTCCTTCAATCTGTTCAAAACTCTGCCACGTGGCTAATCTTCCGTCAGCCTTAATATGCATAAATGACCCGTCTTCTCAAGTCCCTTCACTGGCTCCCTATTTGTTTTTCTATCCAGTTCAAACTTCTCTTACTGACCTATACGTGCACTCATTCTGCTGCTCCTCACTACCTTTTCTCTCTCATCTCTCCCTACACTTCTCCTCAGGAACTCCGCTCTTCTGGCAGATCCCTTCTATCTTCTACTGCCAACTCCAGCCTGCGATCCTTCCACCTTGCTGCTGCTTATGCTTGGAACAAACTATCCGAGTCTGTATGTCAGGCTTCATCTCTGGACCTTTTCAAATCCAGGCTGAAAATTCACCTCTTCAAAGCCGCTTTTGGATCCTGATCTGCTTAGTCTCCTATGTGTTACCTTACCATTTCTCTAGATATATCGTTGCCCTCAGCTGTTGTGTTGTCTGTCTTGACTAGATTGTAAGCTTTGATGAGCAGGGACCGTCTTTTACAAATGAGTAGTAGTAGTAGTAGTAGAGGGCAGAGCAATATAAGACTACTCCTCCACTGCTGTGGCCCAGCCATAGGACAGAAAGAGCAGAGAATCCTGCGAGAAGACAGTGGTTAAGTAAGGAGTCCTCCCACAGCCAGGTCTCGGTGATAAGTGTCCCAGGAGTGCTGCATGAGGTGATCCTGGATGAGGATATTCTTGGGCCAAGGGACCTGCATTTAATCAAGGCTAGACTAAGTAGGAGGTGAGAGGGAGCTATTGATCTGTAGGACATGAAAAGGGTGAAGTATGACAGGGTAGTAGATTGCTATGGACATGGGAGAGATGACGAGGTAGGAGTGGGGCCAGCCCCAATGGACAGGAATAGCAGACACAGCTAAAAAGGAGTTGGTGCAGAAGAACCAAAGAGAGAAGAGGAAGAGAAGCCCATGGCACTTACCCAATGGGAAACGGCTAGAGGCGAGAGTGTACCAATGGGGAGCAATGGTTAAGAGTAGCGGTGTGACCAGAGTCACCCCAAGAAGTACATCCTGCTCCTTGGGCGTGCTCCTTTAGCACCCACAGAATACCACTGCAGTTTTGTTTATATGGACCAGATTACCTTGCTGACATCAGCCACGTGATCACAGCCGTGTCACTTCTGAGTGGGTGGGAACAAGCTTGGTATGAAGCAGAAACCTGAAAATAATAAAAGGAGCAGCCAACCAACACCACAAAGAATACACAGAAAGTGAAATCAAATGAAGGCTCCACGGGCCCCTCTCCATCCTGCAGCCTGCAGGGGTCTTAACCCCTCCCTGTGAGCCATGTACTCCCAGCCCTGAACTCTGGGCTGCAGACTCTCTTGAAGGGGACTGCTGATAATCCCTTTGGAGAGGGATGGGTACCATTCCACATACCCCATCACACAACAACTGGTGAGAGAGTTGTGATTTTGAAAAACTTGAAGCAGGTTGCATTTTTTTATTTCATAAGAATTCTCTTGGAGACCAGAAGAACAGATACTAGTCAGCAAATTCATGGGTAAGCTTTGAACTAAAATGGCTGCTACTTCCTTTGGAGCTTCAGTATATCAAGAAACCAAACACATCTGATCTGATCTGGCCTCTTGATTTGCAAAAGGAACCTCTTTGGCCAGTTTAAGGCAGAATAGAGGGTATGCAATGTCCCCTTAAGGTGAGGTTTTGCTGGTTGGTGGAGGAGACCAGTCAGAAGGAAGGCCTACTGACAACTCCTTTTTTTTTTAAAATATGAGCCATGAGGTTCTTAATAGGATTTATCATAATCCAAATCTTTTAAGTGGATTATGTCTACTTGGCAGGAACATGTTTAAGGAAAATAAAACCTAAGCAAATCATTTTCTGAATCTGAATGATCATCTGGAAGAAGGGAGATCTGAGGAAGTTAATTGGGTAAATCTCTGGCTTGGACCAATTCCTGGAAGAGGCAATCTTTGAGTTGGAGAAAGCTGTGATTAAGAAGCTTGAGATGTGTACAGAGGAAAAGACGACATTGATTGTTTCAGTTGGTCCTGACAAAAATTTCTTAAACCTTTTGAAGGCATCAGTTTGAGTTGATGGAATACTAGAAGCACTAATCGAAGGAGAAGGCTCATCTGCCTCCAGGACCATAACCTTAGGAGAGGTAGAATGCACAGAAGTAGATTTATTTTTCTTTGCTGGAAACAGATCATGTTCTGAAAGAGGATACTTGTAGGGCTACAGCTGATTTTACCAACTCCTTTGGTAATAGAGGATCTTTGATTAAGATAGGCCAGAGAACAGAGTTGCCTTATTGGAACTATGCTCCTCTGTGTCTATGATCGTCTGATCTCAGTAGTGATCTGTGTTACCAATATATGCACTGTGTGTTAGGCCTGTAGGTTATATGTTAATATCTGTACTATGATCACAGTGCCATTTCACACTCTTTTGGGCAGAGAAGGGACTTTTCTTCAATCCTTCACCGAGGACATGGAATGGAGGTATATTCAGCTCCAATAAGGTTGCATTGACAGTCCATGACTATTTCCTGGCATCGCTTCAGCGCAAATCTAAAAGATATTTGGTGAATGGATCTATATGTACTCTCATCTTGTTCTGATACAGATACTACTTTTCCACTTGAGACTAAACTCTAGATCACAACCTGAGGCCAAGAGCTGCTAAGCCCCCGCACTTGTCCCAGCAGCAGAGGACCAGAAGACTTGTCTACATATCCATCTGGTTTCTCTCATTTATTTCAATAGGTACCAAAGCTCCATCAACTGAATGATGACTGGAAAAAATCATATTGCCCAAACTGTTGCCCCCATTATAGCTTCTGCCTCTGTCCAGACAGACAGCCCAATGCCAGGGTCTACGTGCAAGATGACTGCAAGCTGAAGCTTTCATGAAACAAATGAAGGCACTCAGAGGTGGTGAGGCTCAGAAGTATTCAAGACAGCGAGAAGTACATTCATGAGATGCTTTTTGAAGCATCCAAGCTCTCCAACAGAGGTGAAGCTGGTATGCTATAGAATGAAGCTATCTACATTACTGTGTCTGCTCAGCTGAGCATGCTTGGCTCAAATACCGCAACCTTGTGGACTTTCTACACTTCAAATTCATGCTTGTCTCTTTCCAGTCAGCCATAGCACTCGCCAAACAAGACAATTATGTCAATTTGATTAACTCTCTTGCCTCTGACCCTCACTGTCTCTTTACAACTCTCACCTCTCTCCTCAAGCGCCTCAGACTCTGACCCCTCCCCTCCCTTTCTGCCCAAACTCAGACTGACTGCTTCCATGACAAAATCCACAAGATCACATTCCAATTCCCAACAAGGTCAGTTAGTTCCCCTCATCACTCCCAACTTTCCCCCTTACCTCTGCTACCCTTTCTTCCTTTTCTATGATCTCTGAAGAGGAAAACACTTGCCTTATTTTCTCATCCAAACTCACTACAAGCTCCTCTGATCCTATTTCTATCCATCTCCTTTGTTCTATATCCTCCACTGTAGTCCCTTCCATCTCTCATATTCTCAATCTATCACTCTCCACTGCAACTTTCCCTGCAGCCTTCAAGCATGCTGTGGTCACTCCTCTCCAGACCCTACCTGTCCTTCTTACTATGAACCCATCTCCCTCCTCCCCTTCATTTCTAAACTACTTGAACATGCGGTTTACTGCCGTTGCCTCAACTTTCTTTCCTCTCAAGTCCTTCTGGATCCTCTACAATTTGGCTTTCGTCCTCTACATTCTACCGAAACAGCTCTTGCCAAAGTCTCCAGTGACCTCTTCCTGGCAAAATCCAAGGGCCTTTACTCGATCCTCATCCTTCTTGACCTTTCTGCTGCTTTTGACACTGTTGACCACAACATTCTCCTTCATACCTTGTCCTTGCTTGGTTTTAAAGGCTCTGTGCTTTATTGGTTCTCTTCTTATCTCTCCCATTGCTCTTTCAGTGATTGTTCTAGTGGATCCTCCTATACTGCTATCCCACTCTCGGTTGGTGCACCCCAAGGATCTGTCTTGGGTCTACTCCTTTTCTCTCTATATACACAGTCCCTTGGTGCACTTATCTCTTCCCATGGCTTTCAGTACCATCGTTATGCTGATGACTCCCAGATCTACCTCTTTAAATTGAAATCTCTCCAGCAATCCAGGCCTGGATCTCTGCCTGCCTTCTGACATTGCTGCTTGGATGTCTCACCGCCGCCTGAAATTGAACATGGCCAAAAATGAGCTACTTACTTTTCCCCCTAAACTCTCCTCTCCCCCTTGCTCAGTTTCTGTGAATGACTCTCTATTCCTCCCTGTCTCCTCAGCTCGCAACCTTGGGGTCGTCTTTGACTCCTCTCTATCCTTCTCCACACACATCCAACCGCTAGCTAAAACCTGCCGTTTCTTTCTCTACATCAACAAAATTTGCCCATTCCTTTCTGAACACACTACTAAGACGCTTATCCACTCATTAGTCACCTCCTGTCTAGACTGCTGTAATCTACTCCTTGCTGATCTCCCTCTGAATCATCTCTCACACCTTCAATCTATTCAACACTCTGCTGTGTTGCTAATCTTCCGCCAGCTTCATCATGCTTACATTACTTCATTGGCTCACTATCAGTTTCTGCATCCAGTTCAAACTTCTCCTGACCTGCATTCACTCTGCAGCTCCTCACTACCTTTCCTCTATTCTCTCCCTACACCCCTCCTCGGGAACTCCACTCTTTGGCAAATCGCTGCTATCTGTGCCATTCTCTTCTGTTGCTAACTCCAGACTTCACCTTTCACCATGCTGCTCCTTATGCTTGAAACGAACTACCGAGGGGGGTGGCTTATTGCAAGATGGCGGTTGTGAGGATTTGAGCCAAGATGCCTAAACGTAAAGGCAAACCAAGGGCTTTCCCCATGGAGCCCACGTCTGCCGGTGTGGGGCCTATGGACAGCTTCATTCGGCTTACCGAGAACCAGATCCGGGAGATACGAGTGGGCCTGGAGGTGCCGGTGGAGGAGTTTTCGGCGTCCTCCGCCCTGGATGTTTCTCTCTCCCCGAATGGGCGTATCCCCCAGCCCTTCTTGGTTCTTCGGTGTTCTCTCCGATTAGTGGGGCTACGGACTCGCCAGAAGTGGGTGTTTCTGCGGCTCTGGAGCGGGACTCACTGGAAGATATTATCAGAGGTCAGCCAGGAGTTTCCTTGGCTGTTCTGCTGGGAGAGGCACAGTTTACATCGAGCGGTGTTACCACACAAGGAGTACGCAATGCAGTGGAGTTGAAGAATGTCTCGGAGGCATCGGTAGTTGCTGCACCTCCATTTTCTTTGGAAATTCCTCGTCCAGCTTCTGTGACCCTGGATAGCATCTGGGACACAATTTCACAACTATCTAAGGTAGTTGGTCAACCTTTGGCTCTTTCTTCTATGAAAATTTCTTCTCTTAAGGAGAATGTACTTAAGCTGAATAATGATATGGTGGAAACACGTGTTAAGTTAGATGTTTCTGATCAGAAGCTTACTCAGGTTTCTGATTTAACCTATTCTTTGGTCAAGGATAATACTGCCCTATGGGCGAAGGTAGAGACATTGGAGAATGCTGCTCAGTCTTCTAATATACGTTTGAACTTTCCGATGATCACTGGGGTGGCTCCTCTTGATCTTTTTAAGAAATATCTCTAGGAAGCGTTATCTGTACCTCTTGAATTGATACCACCTGTAACAAAAGCATAGTTACTCACCTGTAACAGGTGATCTCCGGGAACAGCAGGAATTTAGTCCTCACATATGGGGTACCGATGGAGCCTGCGCGGGAACGCTCCCCAGCATCCAATTAGGAAGCTTTTGGGAGCATCCCACAGCGCCTGCGTGCTGCCTTCCCGCCTTTCCCAACTGCCTCTCTCCAGCTGAGTTTAAAGCTGAGACAAAAAGAGAGAGAGAGGGAAAGAGAAAGAGATGGATAGAGAGATACAACTCCTAGGGGAGGTGGGTGGGTTGTGAGGACTAAATTCCTGCTGTTCCCGGAGATCACCTGTTACAGGTGAGTAACTATGCTATCTCCAGGAACAAGAAGGAATATAGTCCTCACATATGGGGACTCCCTAGATTTAGATGCCAGGGAGAGACCCCAGAAGTTGTGTGTCCCTGTGAAAGGGCTCCACTTCCTCCCCATGGATCTCTGGCATCCAACCAGGGATGGTGGGTAGGAGTTAATTAGGTATGGAACAGGTGTTGAAGAACAGCCTGACCAAACAAGGCATCCCGGCGGGAGTCCTTGTCCAAGCAGTAATGGGCTGTGAAGGTATGTACCGAGGCCTAGGTGGCTGCTCAACAGATGTCATCGATAGACACAGAGTGCAGATGAGCCATTGAAGCTGCCATGGCTCTCACATTGTGAGCTATGGCCCTCCAGAGGAAGATTCTTACTTTGATAGGCAAAGGACATACACTGAGCAATCCAGTTGGACAGTGTTCTCTTGGAGACTGGAAGTCCTAAATGAGAAGGATCAAAAGCAACAAAGAGTTGAGAGGACTTTCTATGTTGCTGTGTTCTTTGTAAGTAAAAAGCTAAAGCTCTTTTACAGTCCAAAGTATGAAGATTTCTTTCTGCATTAGATGCATGAGGCCTTGGAAAATAACACAGGCAGGTAGACCGCCTGGTTTAGATGAAAAGGCGAGACCACCTTTGGTATAAAGTGTGGATGAGTCCTAAGGACTACCTTGTCATGATGGAACCTTGTATAAGGTGGATCAGCTACTAGTGCCTGCAACTCACTGATGCGATGTGCTGATGTGATTGCAATGAGAAAGATAACTTTCCAAGAAAGAAATTTCAATGAGGTAGTAGCTAAGGGTTCGAAAGGTGGCTTCAGAAGCTGACCAAGAACCAGGTTTAAGTCCCATGCCACAGGTGGTGGCTTAATAAGAGGCTTAGTTAGAAGAAGGCCTCTCATAAATCCTGCTACAAGAGAATGGGAGGAAATAGGTTGTCCATTTAGAGGCTTGAAAGAAGCTGCAATAGCACTCAAATGGACTCTTACTGAGTTAGTCTTAAGTCCTGCATTGGATAAATGAAGGAGATACTCCAGTAATGATTCCAAAGGTATCGTAAGGGGGTTAAGACCCTTCTGCGAGCACCATATGGTAAACCTTTTCCACTTGAAAGCATAAGAGCGTCTTGTGGAAGGCTTCCTGGAAGCATAAAGGATATCCTTTACTTGCTGAGGGAAGTTAAGATCATGAAGATCTAGGCCTTCAGCAACCAAGTCCTGAGATGCAGAGAGTGGGGATTGGGATGCCATAACATTCCATCCTCCTGAGACAGGAGATCTGGAGCAGACCCTAACTCCAGGGAGGGAGCTTGAGAGAGATGTAGAAGCAGAGGGTACCACACTTGCCGTGGCCAATGTGGAGCTATGAGAATCATACGGCCTCTGTCTCTCTGAAGCTTGAACAGGGTTTTGGGAATTAGGGGAATGGGTGGAAAGGCATACAGGAAGTCTTGACCCCAGTGAAGGAGGAAAGCATCCCTGGCCTGAGCGCCCTGAGCCGGAATTCTGGAACAGAACTGGGGAAGTTTGGCATTCAACGGACTTGCAAAGAGGTCTATGTCCGGGGTTCCCCAAATTTGAAAAATCTTGGCCACCTGGTCTGCATGTAGAGACCATTCGTGTGTAAGCATCACTCAACCGAGTCTGTCTGCACAAGAGTTTTGTATGCCTGGAAGATACACTGCCAGGAGATGAATCTGATGCTCTCTGGCGAGGGCCCATAGTCACAAAGCTTTGTTGCAAAGCTACAGAGAGCCTGTTCCCCCCTACTTGTTCACGTAGAAAATGGCTACTGGACTGTCATGTAGCTGAGCAGGGTGTGGAACACTCAAAGAGCAAGGACGATTGCTCTGAGCTCCAAGAGATTGATATGTAGATGAGTCTCCTGTGGAGTCCAGGTGCCTTGGGTGGAGAGGTCTTGCAGATGAGCTCCCCAACCAATTGGTGAAGCATCTGTTGTGAGAGTTGCCCGGGGTAAGGTTGTTGAAATGGGGACCCCAGCAACAGGTTCTGAGGGGACTGCCACCATTGGAGGGACAAAATAAGGCGATTTGTGTTTGCTATTTTGTCTGACAGGCACCCTGATGCCTGGGTCCATTGAGTGGATAAAGTCCACTGGGCTGCTCTCATATGGAGGCGAGCATAAGGAACCACATGCATGGTAGATGCCATGTGGCCTAGTAGTTGTAACATCTCTCGAGCAGTGAGATGAGGCTTTAGCACTGCTTGAGAAGCTAACTGCACCATGCGAAGGCAACAGGCCTGAGGGAGGTAGGCCCTTGCCTTTCTGGTATCCAGCAAAGCCCCTATGAACTCTAAAGACAGAGTGGAAGTTAGAGTGGACTTTGGGATGTTTATGACCAGACCCAAATACTGAAGGATACGCATTGTGCAAGATAGAGAAGTCCTGGCCTCTGACTCTGATGGGGCTCGAATGAGCCAGTCGTCTAAGTAGGGGAAAACGAATATCCCTAGAGTGCGGAGAAATGCTGCTACGACAGCCATGCATTTCGTGAACACCCTTGGTGCAGAGGCCAGGCCAAAAGGAAGCACCCTGTATTGGTAGTGCTTTCCTTGAAAAAGGAACCGAAGGAATCTTCTGTGAGTTGGATGGATGAGAACATGGGTGTACGCATCCTTGAGATCTAGAGAACAAAGCCAATCCTGACTCTGAAGGTATGGCAGCAGAGTTACTAGAGAAATCATCTTGAATTTCTCTTTGAACAGGAATTTGTTCAATTCTCTGAGGTCCAAAATAGGTCTGTATCCCCCTGTTTTCTTTGGGATAAGGAAATAAGGGGAGTAAAACCCTGTACCCTGTTGATGAATGGCTACTTCTTCTATTGCCCCTTGGGCAAGAAGCATAGTGACCTCTTGATCTGGAGGGAGGAGTGGTCTAGTGGTTAGGACAAGGTACTTCAGGCCGGAGGGCCGGGGGTTCAAGTCCCATCTGGGGACAGCAATCTCAGGCCGGAGGGACTGGGATTTCTAGTCCTATAGGCACTCCTTGTGGTCTTGGGCAAGCCACTTAACTCTCCATTGCCCATGTTCCCTGTAAGTATTAACGTATGTGTGTCATATCCCCTCGTGTTAAATGTATCCCCCAATTGACCGCTTTGACCCGGTGAAAAGCGGAATATAAATACAGCTAAAAAAAAAAAAAAAATTGATCTAACAGGTTGATGAGAGAGGTCTGAGAATTGAACTGTCTTACCATTGTGGGAGTGGGCATGCACAGAAAGTGCAGCTTGTACCCCTCTCTTATAATGGAGAGTGTCCAGTGCTCTGCTGTTATCTGCTCCCATCTGGGGGCAAAGTGACATAACCTTCCTGGAATGGTGGAAGGCTCTGGTCCATTGAGGGCCAGGAAGGCTAAGTTCTCTAGATGAAAGTCAAAGGCCTTGTGGAGGCTGAGACAGTTGAGGCTTAGCAGTCTTTGCTTTCCTTTGTTTAGGTGTTTGCTGACCTTTCCTGGCAGGCTGACCTGCAGAATGTCCCTGCTGGGAATAAGAGAGATAAAACCTCTTCTTTTCTGAGAAGAAAGACTTCTTAAAAGATTTCTCTCTTGCAGGATCAACTGTGGCTTTGGAAAGCCTATCCAAAGTGGAGTTGTCAGCATCTAATTCATCGGCTTTTTCTTGCCAATTTTTGCCAAATAGATTCTCACCTGTACAAGGGATATTGCCCAGTTTGTCCTGCACCCAGAGCTCCAAATCGGATGCCTGGAGCCAGGCAATTCTACGTGCACCTATGGCAATGGCAGAGGTTCTGCTTATGCACTCAAAACAGTCAAAAGCTGCAAGGTTGACAAACTTAGAAACATCCTGGGCATGTTTGACCAGTGTGAGAAAATCCTGCCTTCTATCCTCAGGAAGAAGAGGGCTCAAAACCTCTAAATCACCTGTGACTTCTTTAAGGAACATTCCCATATATAAACTATAGGAACTGATCCTGGCAGAAAGCATGGAAGCCTGGAAAGTACGACGTCCAAAGGCATCCAAAGTTTTACACTCACGTCCTGGAGGATTAGAGGCATGCCTCTTTGCATGCGACCACAAAAAGAAGAATAAGGAAAAACATTTTCTGCGGTGACAGGAACACAACCTGCTGGCTCAGCGGAAAACGAAGAACTGGAGAGTGGCAGTTGGGAAAGGCAGGAAGGCAGCACGCAGGTGCTGTGGGATGCTCCAAAAAGCTTCCTAATTGGACGCTGGGGAGCGTTCCCGCGCGGGCTCCATCGGTACCGACGATACCCCATATGTGAGGACTACATTCCTGCTTGTTCCTGGAGATAGCGTATTATTTACCATTGGGTAAAAAGGACGGTAAAACATCTATGGGACCCTGGAAATGGATTTTCTCAATGTCTCGGATTTTCTTCGAACCCTCAAAGAAGATGTGCTGGTTTCCACACTGCTTGTAACGTTGGCTTTGTCTTCCGATAGAGAGTGGCTTCTTAAGCTATACAATAAAAAAAAAAAAAAAGAGCTAATCTGTTTTATGGGAAAAAAACTTTGCTTTTTCCGGATGTTGCCAGGGAAACGCAGAAGCGTCATAAATTATTTCTTATACTTAGGCCTGGAGTCATGCAGTTGGGAGCTTCCTTTGTGTTACGGTTTCCTTGTAAGTGTATAGTAATATATAAATCACAGAAATATGCTTTCTTCCAACCTGAAAGCACAGTTACTTACCTATAACAGGTGATCTCTGGGAACAGCAGGAATTAGTCCTCACATATGGGTACGTCGGAACCGACGGAGCCTGCGCGGAAAAGCTCCCCAGCTTCCCAGAAAGGAAGCTTTTGGGGCCTCCCACTGCACATGCGCGCTGCCTTCCCGCCTTCCTGACCAGCTCTCCTCAGTTCGAGTTTATAGCTGAGACAATAGAGAGAGGAAAGGAAGATAGATAGAAGATACAACTCCTAGGGGAGGTGGGTGGGTTGTGAGGACTAATTCCTGCTGTTCCCAGAGATCACCTGTTACAGGTAAGTAACTGTGCTATCTCCAGGAACAAGCAGGAATAAGTCCTCACATATGGGGACTCCCTAGCTAAGATGCCTGGGAGATCCCCTTCCAAGGGTTCGCCATCTTCGTATGGATCTCAGGCATCCATCCTGGGAAGGTGGGCAGGAGTTGTTCAAGTATGGAACAGGTGTTTGAGGACAGCCTGACCAAACAAGGCATCCCGGCGGGAGTCCTTGTCCAAACAGTAATGGGCTGTGAAGGTATGAACCGAGGCCCAGGTGGCGGCTCGACAGATCTGATCTATGGATACAGAGTGAAGATGAGCCATAGAAGTGGCCATGGCTCTCACATTCTGAGCTGTGACATGGCCTTCCAGAGAAATGTTTTTACTCTGGTAAGCAAAGGAAATACACTGAGCAATCCAATTGGAAAGTGTACGTTTGGAGAATGGAAGTCCCAAATGAGAAGGATCAAAAGCCACAAAAAGTTGGGAAGACTTTCGATGTGGCTGAGTCCTGTTGAGGTAAAAGGCAAGAGCTCTTTTACAATCTAGAGTATGAAGGTTCCTCTCTGCACTGGATGCATAAGGAGCCGGAAAAAAAGACAGGTAGATATACCTCTTGATTAAGATGAAAAGGCGAGACCACTTTGGGCATAAAGTGGGGATTCGTCCTGAGGACCACCTTATCATGATGAAACCTAGTATAAGGTGGATGAGCCACTAAGGCCTGTAGTTCACTGATGCGGCGAGCCGAAGTGACTGCAATAAGGAAAAGGACCTTCCAGGAAAGAAATTTCAAGGAGGTAGAAACCAACGGTTCAAAAGGTGGCTTCATAAGCTGACCTAGAACTAGGTTCAAATCCCATGCTACCGGAGGAGGTCGGATGGGAGGCTTAGTTAGAGTCAGGCCTCTCATGAACCTTGTAATAAGAGGATGAGAGGAGACAGGTTGTCCATTTATAGGTTTTAAGGATGCTGCAATAGCACTTAAATGGACTCTGACTGAATTCGTCTTAAGGCCTGCATTAGAAAGATGCAGGAGATAGTCTAGTAGAGAATTCAAGGGAAGTGCTAGAGGGTCAAGACCCTGTTGAGCACACCAAATGGAAAAGCGTTTCCATTTGAAAGCATAGGAACGCCTCGTGGAGGGTTTCCTAGAGGCATGAAGGATATCTTGCACTGGTTGAGAAAGATTGAAGTCATGAAGGCTTAGGCCTTCAATAACCAAGCTCTGAGGTGTAGGGACTTGGGGTTTGGGTGCCACAAAGTCCCCTCCTCCTGAGACAGAAGGTCTGGCGCAGCTCCCAGGTCCAGGGAGGGTCCCTGGGAAAGATACAGAAGTAGAGGGAACCACACTTGGCGCGGCCAGCGTGGAGCTATGAGGATCATCGATCCGTGATCCCTCTGGAGTTTGAACAGAGTCTTGGGAATCAAAGGAATGGGTGGAAAGGCATATAGGAAGTCCTGACCCCAATGCAGGAGAAAGGCGTCGTAGGCCTGAGCTCCCTGACATGGAGTCCTGGAACAGAACCGGGGAAGTTTGGCATTGCACGGACTTGCAAAGAGGTCTATGTCCGGGGTTCCTCATTCCTGAAAGATTCTGCGTATCTGGTCCATATGTAGGGACCATTCGTGTGGAAGCAGAACTCGACTGAGTCTGTCTGCCTGAGAGTTTTGAACCCCTGGAAGATACACTGCCAGAAGATGAATTTGATGCTCTCTGGCGAAGTCCCATAATCTGAGAGCTTCGTTGCAAAGCGACAGAGAGCCTGTCCCTCCTTGTTTGTTTACGTAGAACATGGCCACCTGATTGTCTGTTTGAACTGTTTGGGAGGCATCTGTTGTGAGGGTTGCTTGGGGCAACAAAGGTTGGAAGGGGGCCCCCAACAACAGATTCTTGGTGGATATCCACCATTGGAGGGACCAAAACAGACGCTTTGAGGTGAGTATTTGGTCGGAGAGCGCTCCTGATGCTTGAGTCCACTGGGTGGCCAAGGTCCATTGAGCTGCTCTCATATGAAGACGAGCATAGGGCACCACGTGTACCGTGGAGGCCATGTGGCCCAAAAGTCGCAGCATTTCTCTGGCTGTCAAGTGACTGCTGGACTGAGCTTGGGAGGCCAAGCACACCAGACGTTGGCCCCGGACTTGAGGTAGGTAGGCCCTTGCAGTGGTGGTGTCCAACTGGGCCCCTATGAATTCCAGAGACTGAGTAGGGATGAGTTGAGACTTGGGAAGGTTTACCACCAGTCCCAGATACTGCAGAATGTGCCTTGTGCGGTCCAGGGAAATCTGGGCCTCTGACTGAGATGGAACTCGGATGAGCCAGTCGTCCAGATATGGGAATACAAAAATTCCCAGACCTCTTAGAAATGCGGCTACAACTGCCATGCATTTGGTGAATATTCTTGGAGCAGAGGCTAGACCGAAGGGAAGTACTCTGTACTGGAAATGTTTTCCCTGGAACAGAAATCGTAGATATTTTCTGTGGGATGGGTGGATGAGTATATGTGTGTACGCATCCTTGAGATCTAGAGAACAAAGCCAATCCTGACTCTGAAGGTATGGAAGGAGAATGCCCAGAGAAAGCATTTTGAATTTCTCCTTGTATAGAAATTTGTTCAATTCTCTCAGATCTAGGATAGGTCTGAATCCCCCTGTCTTCTTTGGTATGAGAAAATAAGGGGAGTAGAAACCTGTCCCTTGTTGGAGAAGAGGAACCTCTTCTATTGCCCTTTGGGCAAGGCGGGAAGAGACTTCCTGACCCAACAGGGCCAGGAGAGATGGGGGAGAATTGAAGTGCCTCACCATGGTATGTGGAGGAAGGTTGGAAAAATGAAGTTTGTAGCCCTCTCTGATGATAGAGAGGGTCCAGTGCTCTGATGTAATTTGCCCCCATCTGGGAGCAAAGTGAGCTAACCTTCCGGGAATGGTGAGGGGCTCTGGTTGTTCTAGGGCCAGAAATGTTAAGTTCTCTAGGGGCAAGTCAAAACCCCTGAGGGGGTTGAGCATGCTGAGGAGTGGCAGACGCTGCAGGCTTTCACCTTGCCTGTTTAGGTTGCTGACGTTTAGCAGCAAAGCGAGGCTGAGAAGATTGTTGGCCAGTATTTGTGGAAAATCTGGCCTTCTTGTAGTAAGGCCTCTTGAAAGACTTTTTCTTGGCAGGAGTAGAGGTAGACTTAGAAAGTCTATCTAAGTTAGCATTTTCTGCGTCCATTTGAGTGGCTTTAATTTGCCAGTCTTTACCAAATAAGTTCTCACCTGTACAGGGCAGATTCCGTAAGCCATCCAGGACCCAGGGTTCTAGGTCAGAGGCCTGGAGCCAAGCAAGTCGTCGGGCTGCAATGGCAATGCCCGAAGCTCTACCGGCACCTTCAAAGGAATCAAAGGCTGCTCTGTTGCAGAACTTAGAAACATCTAGAAGCTGTTTCACCAGAGAATGAACTCCTCCTTTCTATCCTCAGGGATAAAGGGGGCAAAATGCCGTACCTTTAGGGCAAGTTCCCTTAGAAACATGCCCATATACAGACTATATGAATTAATCCTGGCTATAAGCATACTAGCCTGGAAGATTTTCCTACCAAAAGAGT
Organism: Ichthyophis bannanicus; assembly: GCA_033557465.1. Classification (NCBI taxonomy): domain Eukaryota; kingdom Metazoa; phylum Chordata; class Amphibia; order Gymnophiona; family Ichthyophiidae; genus Ichthyophis; species Ichthyophis bannanicus. The sequence goes on from CM066032.1 coordinate 1,241,685,846, forward strand.
CTAGGGTCTTACATTCCCGCCCTGGAGGGGTAGAAGAGTGCCTTTTGGTACTCTTAATCTTTTTCAGCGCAGACTTCACCACAATGGAATGGTGAGGCAGCTGAGTTTTTTGAAAAGCAGGAGGAGGGGGGACCCGGTACATGGTGTCCAACCTACGAGAATGAGGAGACAACGTTAGAGGAGCCTCCCATAAGTCCATCAAGTGTTCTTGAAGGATTTCATGGATAGGCAGGGTGACTGCCTCTTTAGGAACCTTAGGGTATCCTAAAATATCCAATTTCTTTGATCTAGGTTCTTTTTCAGAGGATGTGGTAATAGAAAGTCCTTTAGCTACTTCTATAATGAAGTCTTGAAAGGACAAATCCTCTGGTGGAGACATTCTCCTCTTTGGGGAAGAAGGCTCTTCAGGAAGAACTAGAGACAGCTCATCAGAGTCATCAGAGGAGTCAAAATCCTCAGAAGAATCAGAGTATCCTCTATTTGCTTCCAACGCACGATACGCATACCGATCGGTATCGACATCGGGCGTACCAGGTATGGGATCGGTATCGGGTGAAAACCCGGATCCGGCATGCGGAACCGATCTGCGTTTGGAAGACGATGGTCTCGGTTCCGGTATGGAAGACAGTACCGGAACCGGACCCGGAACCACTAGATGCGGTACCGAGGGCGTCGCAGCTTTAATGAAAGCCAGAACGGCCTGCTGCATGGTCTGGACAGTATTGCCCATAGACGCCACTGCTGCCTGGATGTCGGTACCGGCATGGGCCGGTACCCCAGAGCAGTCTAACAGGTGATCAGTCGAGGCCGTGCCATCGATGTCAACCTGTAACCCCATAGATGGTGCTTTGGAAGCCAGAGCTTCCCGCCGGGGTTGTTTGGCTGGGGCAGGGTCCTCTGACTCAAGATTGAGGGCATCTCGATACTTTGAAGGAGATTTGCCTTTTGAGGACCTGCCCGAAGAAGGTTTGGTTACCTGAGATCCATCCGGAGAGGAAGACCTGGATGACTGTGATGCTGGATTATCTGAAGCAAACAGCACATGGAATTTGTTGGCCCGGTTCTGCAAACCACGTTTAGACATCTGGGAGCAGGATGGGCAGTCCGGAATGGAGTGGTCAGGCCCCAAACATTTAAGACACCAGTCATGGGTGTCTGTAACAGAAATAACAGCACTACACTTGGTACACTTCTTGAAACCAGGGGCTGGTTTCTCCATGAGGAGAATTTGTGTAGGCCTGAGGCCTAACCGAAGTCACCAAGTTGTGCTAAATAAAAGTTTTTTGTTTTTTTTTTGAAAGAAAAGAAAAGAGAGACCGGCGGTACCGGTTTCGGTATGGGGAAGGCAGGTACGCGGTCTAAAGAAACAAACTAAAATAAGAATTTCTTCAGCGGTGACAGGAACACAACCTGCTGGCTCCGCGGAAAAAGAGAAACTGAGGAGAGCTGGTCAGGAAGGCGGGAAGGCAGCGCGCATGTGCAGTGGGAGGCCCCAAAAGCTTCCTTTCTGGGAAGCTGGGGAGCTTTCCCGCGCAGGCTCCGTCGGTTCCGACGTACCCATATGTGAGGACTTATTCCTGCTTGTTCCTGGAGATGATCTTTCTTCTTTCATTAGCACTCATGTATCTATTTCTCTTCCTCCTTGAGTAGGTTTTTTCCCATTCATATTTATGTATGTTCTTGGACCTCTACCTCCACTTGATTTTGGATAAAGTTGTTTCTTCTTATCATATCAATGGGGAGATCCTGTACCCACTGTGTTTTGCTAATGATGCTCCCCTTCTTTTGTGGACTAATGATATTTCTTGCTAATGTTTTTCTTTATATATTGCCGCAAGTTGTATCTTTTCTGTACAAGCTTTGTTACTTGATTATCAAAATTTATAAATATACAATAAAAAAATAAAAAACAAACTACCTGAGTCTGTACATAGAAACATGATGACAGAAAAAGACTACATGGCCTATCTAGTCTGTCCTTCCATATCAACAACTACAACAGTCCACTTTTTACCTTTAGAGATCCTCTGTGTTGTTCCCATGCTTTTTTGAATTCAGTTACTGTCCTCATCTCTACCACCTCCACTGGGAGACTATTCCATGGATCCACTACTCTTTCCGTAAAGAAATATTTCCGCATATCACTCCTGAATCTATCTCCCTTTACCCCTTCAAGATATGCCATACTGGGTCAGACCAAGGTCTATCAAGCCCAGTATCCTGTTTCTAGCAGTTTCCCCAAAAGACACAGGTTCCACGCTGCTTGTACTGGGTCAAGCATTGATATCCTGGGTCCCTTCTTAATAATGGTTTATGGTCCTTTCCTCCAGGAACTTGTCCAAACCTTTTTTAAACACAGCTACACTAACAGCCTTTACTACATCCTTCGGTAACAAATTCCAGAGTTTGATTACACGTTGAGTGAAAAAATATTTTCTTTTATTAGTCTTAAATAGTTTACCCTGTAGATTCATTGCATGTCCCCTAGTCTTTCTATATTCTGATAACGTAAACAATCGATCTACGTTTACCCGTTCCACTCCGTTCATTAATTTATAGACTTCTATCATATCTCCCCTCAACCGTCTCTTTTCCAGGTTAAAGAGCCCTAACCTTTTTAGCCTTTCTTCATAGGAGTATCCTTCCATCCCCTTTACCATTTTGGTGACTCTTCTCTGAACCTTTTCTAATAACGCTATATAAAGCGTAGTTACTCACCTGTAACAGGTGTTCTCCAGGAGCAGCAGGAATCAGTCCTCACTTATGGGTGACGTCGGCGCCGACGGAGCCCTCGCGGAGCAATTTTCCCCAGCTTTCAAAGAAAGCCTTTGGGAACTGCAGCACGCATGCACGGTCCTCTTCCCGCCCAAGGGTGCCATCTTAGCCAGTCAGATGACATAGCTAAAAAAAGACAGCATAAAAAATTTGCAAAAAGAACATAAGCAGACGATTGCAACTCCAAGGGGAGGAGGGAGGGTAGTGAGGACTGATTCCTGCTGCTCCTGGAGAACACCTGTTACAGGTGAGTAACTACGCTTTCTCCAGGACCAAGCAGGAAGTCAGTCCTCACTTATGGGACTCCCAAGCTCAAGGCTACCGGAGACCCTAAGCACAAAAATGAGCTCCCTCTAGCTCAGCAGCACAGAAGGAAAGAATCTTCGCTGAATTATCACCCACCGGTAGCCCACATCCGGGATGGAGGGTAGGAGTTGCTCAGACCTCAAAGAGATTACGGAGGACTGCCTGTCCGAAAGCACTGTCCCTGCGGGACTCCCTCTCGAGACAGTAATGGACCGCAAAAGTCTGGCTCGAAGACCAAGTAGCGGCCCGGCAGATGTCTGCCAGCGGAACAGAGCGGAGGTAAGCCACTGACGTAGCCTTTGCCCGAACGCAATGAGCCGTGACTCGACTTTCTAAGGAGAGTCCGGCTGCCCCATAAGCCCAAGAGATACAGTCCGCAACCCAGATGGACAGAGTACGCTTGGAGACCGGGAGCCCCAATTTATTGGGGTCAAAAGACACAAAAAGCTGAGCAGCTTTACGGTGCTCCCGCGTACGGTCAAGGTAGAAGTTCAAAGCCCTTCTACAGTCCAGGGTATGGAGGACCGTTTCAGCTCGGCTGGAGTGTGGTCTGGGAAAGAAGGTTGGAAGTACCACCTCCTGATTGATGTGAAAAGGGGAGACCACTTTTGGAAGAAATTTTGGGTGAGTCCGTAGGACTACCCTATTTTTGTAGAACCGAGTGTAAGGGGGATCAGACACGAGGGCCTGCAGTTCACTTACGCGTCTAGCGGAAGTGAGGGCTATCAAGAACAGTGTTTTCCAAGACAGAAAACGGAGAGAACAGGTAGCCATAGGTTCAAAAGGCGGACAGGTGATCCGCTGCAAAACCACATTCAGGTCCCAGTCAGGCGCTGGCGGGCGCAGAGGTGGTTTAAGTAGAAGGAGACCTCGGAGAAACCTCGCTACGAGAGGGTCGCTGGAGAGAGGTCTACTGTCCACCGGCACATGATGTGCCGAAAGAGCACTGAGGTGAACTTTGACGGAGTTGGACTTAAGTCCCAGATTAGAGAGGTGTAGCAAGTATTGCAAGATCACCGACACCGGGCAGGAGAAGGGATCCTGAAACTGTTGGGTACACCAGACGGCAAAGCGACGCCATTTAAGGGCGTAGCATTTGCGGGTAGAAGGCCGTCGCGAAGCTAAGACGACTTCCTCCACCTCTGCCGGCAGGAGAAGGGGAGCAAGGACTACCCTCTCAGCAGCCAGGCCATGAGGTTGAGAGACCTGAGGTTGGGGTGTAGTAGAGACCCCTGATCCTGAGTGAGGAGATCCGGCTGTACCCCCAGAGGGAATGGATCCTCCACCGCTAATTGCAGTAGGAGCGGAAACTACGGCTGTCTGGGCCAGCGAGGGGCCACCAGGATCATGAAGGCTTTGTCTCGGAGAACCTTGAAAAGAGTCCGAGAGACTAGCGGGATGGGAGGGAAAGCGTACAGAAGGCTCCCCGACCATGAAATTAGAAAAGCGTCCGCCGCAACCCGAAGGGGGTGTGGCTGACGAGAGCAGAAGCGAGGAAGCTGCCGGTTGTGAGGACTGGCAAAGAGATCCACCGTGGGGAGGCCCCACTTTAGGAAGAGCTTCTGAACTACCAAGGGATCCAGACGCCACTCGTGCAGCTGGAGGATCCTGCTGAGTTTGTCCGCCAGGCAATTCTCTTGGCCCGGAAGATAAACTGCCTTGAGGAGAATGCCGTGACTGACGGCCCAAGAGCAGAGCTTCTGTGCCTCCCGGCAGAGGAGGAAGGAGCCCGTGCCCCCCTGCTTGTTCACGTAGAACATGGCAACTTGATTGTCCGTCTGGACAAGGACGGACTGGTGGGAAGTCAGGTGGGAGAAAGCCTTGAGAGCCAGGCGGATCGCCCTGAGCTCCAGGAAGTTGATCTGCTGAGCAGACTCCCACGTGGTCCAGAGGCCCTGAGTACGTGCCCCTTGGCAATGTGCTCCCCAGCCCAGGAGGGATGCATCCGTGGTCAGCACACGGGTCGGCTGAGGTGACTGGAAAGGCATTCCGAATATCAGGTTCGGCTGCCGAAGCCACCACCGGAGAGACGAGATCAGCGGCTCGGAGACGCGCACTAGGTCTGCTAGGCTGCCTGTGGCTTGTCGCCACTGCTGGCGGAGACACCATTGAGCAGGCCGCATATTCAGGCGGGCATTGGGGGTCACATGGACGGTGGAAGCCATATGGCCGAGCAGTCTCAGGAAGCGCCTGGCGGAGACCAGGGGCTGGCTGCGAAAAGGGTCGGCTAGGTCCATGAGCCGTTGAGCCCTGTCGAGCGGTAGGTACGCTCGTGCCCGAGGAGTGTGGAGCCTTGCGCCGATGAACTCGAGATCCTGTGAGGGGAGCAAAGTGGACTTTGCGAAATTTATAACAAAGCCCAAGTACTGCAGAAGAGTCACCGTGCGGCGTGTGGCGCTGGTGACCTCCGGAGCGGACGCCGCTCTGATGAGCCAGTCGTCGAGGTACGGAAAGACATAGAGGCCGTGAAGCCGGAGATGGGCCGCCACCACCGCGAGACATTTTGTGAAGACTCGCGGTGCGGAGGACAGGCCAAAGGGCAGTACTCTGTACTGGTAATGATTTCCTGCCACCACAAACCTTAGGTATTGGCGGTGGCTTGGGTGGATGAGGATGTGCGTGTAGGCATCCTTTAGATCCAAGGAGCATAGCCAATCTCCCTGCTGGAGGTAGGGCAGAAGGATTCCAAGGGTAAGCATTTTGAACTTCTCCCGCACAAGGAACTTGTTGAGGTTGCGCAAGTCCAGGATGGGTCTGAGGCCTCCTGTTCTCTTTGGTATTAGAAAATACCTGGAATAAAAGCCTTGACCTCTCAGGTGGTGTGGCACCGGTGCCACCGCCTGTTCCTGCAGAAGACCTGCTAACTCCTGAAGGAGTAATTCCCCGTGCAGAGGGGGTCGTGGAGGTTCTCCCGGAAAATAGGAGGGAGGGACCTGGTGGAAGTGGAGAAGATAGCCTTCTCGCACGACTTGAAGCACCCAGGCATCTGAGGTGACGCTGGACCACCTGTGGGCGAAGTGAACCAGCCGGCCTCCGGTGCGGGGAGGAACCAGCGGGGGGGGAGAGGCTATGCTTAGTGAGTCAAAAACCCCCACCCTGCTGAGCAGGGGCTGGTGGTGCAGGCTTGGGGGCTTGCTGCCTACGGACCCGTTACCCCGTCCCTTGGCCTGCTGGCCCTGTGGGGGAGCTGCAGGGGCCTGATAATGGGGGTATTGTTTGTAGGCAGCCGCCTTCCTCGGGTAAAAGGACTTTTTCCCCGAGCCCTTCTTTTTCTGGGAAGGGGCAGAGGTCTTCCTAGAAAGCCTGGTCCTGGTGAGAGTCTCAGTCTCAATTTGTGCAGCCTTTTCAGCCATGGGCTTGCCAAAGAGGTTTTCGCCTCGGCAGGGGACATCGACCAACTTGTCCTGCACCCAGGGCTCAAGGTCTGACGACTGAAGCCAAGCCTGTCGGCGGGCACCGATGCCGGCTGCGGCCACTCGAGCCGATGCTTCAAAGCCATCATAGGCTGCTCGGGACATGAACTTTGAGCATTCCCGAATGCCAGTGGACAAGGCCAGGAACCTCCGCAAGGGTTCCTCGGACAAACCAGCGGAGAATCCGGCTAGCTCTTTAGCCAGATCTCGGAGATACATGCCCATGTATAGCTGGTAAGTCTGGACACGACATGCGAGCATAGAGCCCTGGAAACACTTCTTACCAAGGCCATCCAGGTTACGGGCCTCCCTGCCAGGAGGCACCGAGGAGTGCATCTTCTGGCTCTTAAGACGATGCATGGCCGATTCCACTACCATGGAATGGTGTGGTAGCTGTGCCTTTTGAAAGCCAGGGCTCTTGCGGACTCGATAGATAGAATCGACCCGCTTGCTCAGGACCGGCGAGGAGGCCGGACTCTCCCACATGCGGAAGAGTAGTCGTTCCAGCATAGGAGGAACCGGTACAGTAAAGTGTTCCCTTGCGGGAGAGTCATACTGGAGGGCGTCGAGCTCTTCGGCTCGAGGCTCCTCCTCGGGGTCCGCAGGGAAGGCCAAAGCCTTGGCCATATCCCTGACGAAGTCCGAGAACCGGGCATCCTCCGGGGGGGACTGCTTCCGAGGCTCGGACTCCGGTGAGTCCGAGGGGACACACCGAGTCCGGAAAGAATCAGGCGACTCTTCCTCTTCAGACTCCCAGACCGACTCCGACGAGGACTCGGTGGGGTCGGCCCGGGCAGGGCGCGGCGCCTGCCGCCCCGACGCCGAGGGAGTCGGCGTCGGCGACCTCGGTCCCGAACGGGAGGCCGAGGGTGACCTCGACCGAGGATCGACTCGAGTTCGCATCGACTCGAGGATCGGCTCGGTCTCCGGGGTCGACTTGGACGTCGACGTCCCGGCGGTCGGGGCAGCGGCGCCAGCGAGGCCAGCGAGCAGTGCCCGCTGCTGGTCCATGAAGGCAGACAGTCTGCTCTCCAAGGCCGTCAACCTGAGTCCGAGCTCAGGTGACCCAGCAGCCCCCGACTTGGGCCCCGACGGCGTCGGGCCCGACGTCGGCTGTCGCGGAGGCGAGTCCAGAAGGACCACAGGACTTACCCGAGCAGGCATCTCCGACTCCAGGCGAGGTCGCTTCGTGAGGTGTTCCTTCTCCAAGGACCCGGGGCGGCTGTCGGGGCTATGCGACCTGGCCCTCGCGGAACCAGGAGCGTCCACCGACGCCGCCCTCGCGGGTTTCACCTTCCGACGATGGTCCCCGGAGGGAGAACCCCGGTCGGAGGAACTCCGGCGACGGTCCGAGCTGGAGCCTTTGGACGCGGAGGCCTCCGACGAGGTCCGGGTACGGCTGGGGTCAGCGAAGATCCTATCACGCTGATGCCGCCGACTTCTCAACGCTTTGGAGGACATTTTGCCGCAGGGCCCACAGATCAGTTCCTCATGATCCGGGCCCAGGCAGCGGAGGCAAAAGTCGTGTGTGTCAGTTAGTGACATATTTCGGTCACACTGACCACACCGCTTAAAACCACTGGCAGCCATCGGGGGAAAAAGGGCCCCTGCGAGGTCAAAGGACCGGGCTGCCAGGGAAAATCGAAAACGAAAGCTGACTAAGTCAGAAAAACCGAAAAAAGGAAGAGGACTCGTGACCGGCGTCGCGAGTCCGGGCGGGAAAAAGACCGGCGTCGAACCGAAGGAAAAAGAATAAAATAATGAAGAAATATCGACTTTTTCGCGGGGACAAGACGGGGACGTCTGTAGGGCTCCGCGGAAAAAAGAAGACTGGCTAAGATGGCACCCTTGGGCGGGAAGAGGACCGCGCATGCGCGCTGCAATTCCCAAAGGCTTTCTTTGAAAGCTGGGGAAAATTGCTCCGCGAGGGCTCCGTCGGCGCCGACGTCACCCATAAGTGAGGACTGACTTCCTGCTTGGTCCTGGAGAAACCTGTGTGTCAGGTTTCATCTCTGGCCCTTTTCAAATCCAAGCTGAAACCTCTTCGCTGCCGCTTTCAGATCTTGACTCACTTGATCTCCTTTGTGTTTCCTTACCATTCCCCCTAGCTGTATCCCACGTCTACAGCTACTGTATTGTCTGGACTAGATTGTAAGCTCTGATGAGTAGGGACCGTCTTTTATATGTGTCTGTGCAGCACTGTGTACATCTTGTAGCGCTATACAAATGTTCAGTAGAAATGAAGAGAGTTGGACATGTATCACCAGAGCCTGCAGAATTGACAATCCAACTCCCCCAGTACTCGAATTGAAGAACCAGTATGCAGCCCTGGAAGTGGAGGAAGTGAAAGCATCCCAGGAAAAGGAAGAACCAGAACTTAAGCACCCCAAGGTTGCAGAATCACTGACCATAAGAAAGCAAAAGGTTGTAGGGTTGGCAACTCTCTTCTGAGGGGTACTTGATATCCAGAGTGGTATGCTGTCTGCCAGGTACCAATATTAGATGTTACAGAGAGTTTGCTGAGATTTATCAAGTCTACTGATTATTATGCAATGTTGCTCATCCATGTCAGCACAAATGATACTGATAGATATCCCTCCAAGCGTACTAAGACTTCATGGCTCTGGGACAGAGGGTGAAGTAGATAGGTGCACAGGTAGTGTTCTCTTCAATCCTCCCTGTTGAGTTTAAAGGCTGAGGCGTTCGCATCCTACAGATGAATGTATGGCTGTGTGGATGATATCACTGAGAGAGTTTTGGTTTCTTGGACCATGGGATGATTTTCCAAGGATTGCAAAGCAGAGATGGCATCTACCTATCCAAGAAGGGTCAAAGTGTCTTCCATAGCAGACTGGTTAACCTAGTGAAGAGGGCTTTAAACTAAATTCATTGAGGATGGATTAAGAAAGCCCCCAAATAAGTCAAACATTAAATACCTCTCTAGAAATGGGTAAAAGCGGCAACATTTGGAAAGCAATCTGCATAAATGCCTGTAGTATGGACAACAATATCCCAGATGTTGAGGCTTTAATGGAAGAGGCAGACTTGGATTTAATGGCGGTTACAGAGACATGGTTCATAAGAATAGAAGAAATGCCTTACTGGATCAGACCAAGGTCTCTCAAGCCCAGTATCCTGTTTCCAACAGTGACCAATCCAGATCACAAGTTCCTAGCCAGTTCCCAAGAAAGTATGCAGGTTCCACAATGCTAGTCTTAGGGTAAGCAGTGGATTTCCTGGGTCCTCTTCAATAATGGTTTATGGACCTTTTCTCCAGGAACTTGTTAAAACCATTTAAATCCAGCTACACTAACAGTTTTTACTACATCCTCTGATAATGAATTCCAGAGTGAAAAAATATCTTAAATGGGTTACATTATAGCTTCATTGTGTGTCCCCTAGTCTTTCTACTTTTTGATGGCATAAACAACCAATCTGTTTACCTGTTCCACTCCATACATTAATTTATAGACCTCTATCATATCTCCCCTCAGCAGTCTCTTTTCCAAGTTGAAAAGCCCTAACCTTTAAGCCTTTCCTCACAGGGTTATCCTTCCATTCCCTTTACCATTTTGGTGGCTCTTAATTGTATCTTTTCTAATTCTGCTATAGCCTTTTTAAGATATGGTGACCAGAATTGAACACAATATTCAAGGTGCCCACGGAATAATACAGAGGTATATACAGGATGGCCCAAAAAAAGTGAGAACATCTCGTAGCATATAAGTTATTTAAAAATTCAAAAAGACAGATGTAACGATTGACAAATTTAAAAAAAAGATGGCGACCGGAAATTGTCAAAATAAAGACGTTATATAGCTAAAAGAGGTAAATAAGTAAACTATTTAAACTTTTAATTTACAAGATGTTCTCACTTTTTTTGGGCCACCCTGTATGTCCTTGATTTTATTTTCCATTCCTTTCCTTATAATTCCTGGCATTCTCTTTGCTTTCTTGGCTGCTGCTGCACACTGGGCAGAGGATTTCAATGTATTATCCACGATAATGCCTAAATTTTTCTCCTGAGTGGTGGTGAAACCTTGCATCGTGTAGCCATAGTTTGGGTTGTTCTTTCCTAGGTGCATAACTTTGCATTTACCCACATTAAATTTCATTTTCTATTTGCATGTCTAGTCTTTCAATTTATCAAGGTCCTCTTGCAATTTTTCACAATCCTCTTGTCTTTTATCAACTTTGAATAATTTTTTGTCATCTGTAAATTTGATCACCGAAAGGACAACCATGACTGGGATGTAATTATACTGGGCTATAAGTTATTCAGGAAGGACAGGTAAGAAAAAGAGGAGGCGGCCTATATGTAAAAAATAATATTAAAGCTATAGAACTACAGAGCTCCAAAGGGAGTGGAAGAGAAGACTATTTGTTAGAGCACTGGCACTCCTTGGACAAGTCACTCCAACCCTCCATTGCCTTGGAAGAAAGGCCTGCCAATCTACTTCTGGTCACACTGCCAAGAAAACCCAGGAGCTGCTGGGTTGCCAGAAGACAGCATAGACTTGAAGGCACACATTGTATTTGTAAAAGAGAGCAAGGAGGCACTGTTGGTTAAACTAGAAAGAGGAAACGGGAAATTCATTTTCATTGGTGTGATATACAGATCTCCTTGAAAGGGAGAAGAAATGGACAGAGATGTAATAGAAAACATACACAGTATTGCCATGAAAGGAGAAGTGCAACTGATAGGTGATTTCAATATGCCGGATAGTGATTGGCACATCTCTACTGCTGTGTCATCTAGCAGTAAGAAGATGCAGGATTCTCTACAGGGAGAACTATTCCGGCAGCTGGTAAGAGAAAGCGTAGTTACTCACCTGTAACTACACAGGTGTTCTCTGGGGCTAGCAGAAATCAGTCCTCACATATGGGTGACGGCACGGATGGAGCCCTTGCAGAAGCTTTGAGAGATGCCACCACGCATGCATAGTCCTTTTCCCGCCCAAGGGTGCCATCTTGCTCAGTCAGATGACATAGCTAAAAGACTACTACTACTGAGCATTTGTATAGCGCTACAAGTCATACGCAGCGCTGCACAGACATGTAACAGACAGTCCCTGCTCATCAGAGCTTATTTATTTTATTTATTTATTTAACTGCATTTATATCCCGCTTTTCACCGGGTCAAAGCGGTGTAACATATAACATAGGGGGGGGGCAATTTTTTTGGGGGGAGGGGCCATCACCAAGGGGCAACAATTAATGATTTAGGTAGACATGGACATGTATACGGTCATGTAGATAGGGTGGTATTTCTGTTCAGAGATGTTCACGGAATAGGATTGTCTTGAGCTGTTTCTTGAATGATGTGATGTCAGCGTTGTTCCTGATGTGGTTTGGTAGAGAGTTCCAGAGGGATGGAGCATAACGTTCGAAGGCTCTGTTGCAGGTCCGTTGTGTGGATTTGGTTCTTTTGTGGGGGACGACAATCTAGCCAATCTAGCTTACAATCTAGCCAAGACAGACAACACAGAAGGTGCAGACAGGGATAAAACAAGGGGGAGTGGTAAAGAAACAAAGAGATCAGGTGAGTCAAGAACCAAAAGCAGCAGCAAAGAAGTGGGTTTTCAGCCTGGATTTGAAAAGGGTCAGAGAAGGTGCCTGGTGTTACAGACACGGGTAGTTTGTTCCAGGCGTAAGGTGCAGCAAGGTGAAAGGAGCGAAGTCTGGAGTTAGCAATAGAAGGGCACAGATAGAAGTGATTTGCCAGAAGAGCGGAGTTCCTGTGGGGGGCTGTAAGGAGAAATAAGAGAAAAAAGGTAGTGAGAAGCTGCAGAGTGAATGCATTTATAGGTCAGCAAGAGACGTTTGAACTGGATGCGGAAACAGATAGGGAGCCAATGAAGTGACTTGAGAAGAGGGGTAATATGTGCATGATAAGGTGGTGGAAGATTAGCCGCGCAGCAGAGTGCTGAACAGATTGAAGGGGAGAGAGATGATTCAAAAGGACACTAGCAAGGAGTAGGTTACAGTAGTCAAGACGAGAGTTGATTAAGGAGTGGATAAGAGTCTTAGTAGTGTGTTCAGAAAGGAAAGGGCGGATTTTGTTGATGTTATAGAGAAAGAAACGGCAGGTCTTAGCTATCAGATAGATGTGTGGAAAAGGAGAGAGAGGAGTCAAAGACAACCCCAAGGTTGCGAGCCAAGGAAACAGGAAGGAGTAGAGCGTTATCCACAGAGACTGAGGAGGAAGGAAGAGGAGAGGAGGTTTTAGGGGGAAAGATAAGCTCAGTCTTGGCCAAGTTCAATTTCAAGCGACGGTGAAACATCCAAGCAGCAATGTCAGAAAGGCAGGCAGAGATCTGGGTCTGGATTGCCGGGGAGATTTCAGGCATAGAGAGGTAGATCTGGGAGTCATCGGCATAAAGATGGTACAGAAAGCCATGGGAAGAGATAAGCGCACCAAGGGACTGGGTATAGAGAGAGAAAAGGAGTGGACTCAAGACAGATCCTTGGGGTACACCAAATGAGAGCGGGATAGCAGCAGAGGAGGATCCACCAGAACTAACACTGAAAGAGCGAAGGGAGAGATAGGAGGAGAACCAGGACAGTAGAGTCCTTAAAACCAAGCAAGGACAGGGTATCGAGGAGAGGTTTGTGGTCAACAATGTCGAAAGCAGCAGAGAGGTCAAGAAGGATGAGGAATGAATAAAGGCCCTTGGATTTAGCCAGGAACAAGTCACTGGAGACTTTGGCATCAGCCGTTTCAGTAGAATGTAGATGACGAAAACCAGATTGTAAAGGATCCAGGAGAGCATGAGTGGAAAGGAAGTCAAGGCAACGGCGATGAACCGTGCGTTCAAGTAGTTTAGAAACGAAGGGGAGGAGGGAGATGGGTCGATAATTAGAAGGACAGGTGGGATCAAGTGAGAGTTTCTTGAGGAGAGGTGTAACTACAGCATGCTTGAAGGCTGCAAGGACAGTTGCAGTGGAGAGCGATAGGTTGAGAATATGAGAGATGGATGGGACAACAGAGGAGGAGATGGGGCTTAGGAGACGGGTAGGGATAGGATCAGAGGAGTAGGTGGTGAGTTTGGACGAAGAAAGAAGGTGTGCAGTTTCCTCTTCAGAGATAACAGGAAAGGAAGAGAGGATAGCAGAAGTAGAGGGGGAAAGTTGGGAGGGAAGAGGGGAAGTAGCTGACTTTGTAGGAAAAAAAGACGGCAAAAATAAAAGATGGTAAAAGAGCAACTCCAAGGGGAGGAGGGAGGGTTGTGAGGACTGATTCCTGCTGTCCCCGGAGAACACCTGTTACAGATAAGTAACTACACTTTCTCCGGGAACAAGCAGGGACTCAGTCCTCACAAATGGGACTCCCCAGCTACAAGCTACCGAAAGCCCATAGGAAAAAGAGGAGCTCCCTCATGGGGAGCCACAAGCAGCAGCAATAAGTCTGTGTCCACAGAACGCAGTATGACCCCTGTGTCCGATGAAACCAGAACTCTGGTAGCCTGAACACAGAAGGGTCGAAGGGTAGGAGTTGCCTAAACCCCAAAAAGGTTATGGAGCATAGCCTGGCCAAAGACACTGTCCCGTCAGGACTCTCTTTCCAGGCAGTAATGGGCTGCGAAGGAATGGACTGAAGACCAGGTGGCGGTCCGGCAGATGTCCACCATCGGGACGGAGCGCAGGTTTGCCACTGAAGCCGCCATGGCCCTGACATGCTGCGCCACGAGGCAGCCTTCCAGCAGGAGCCTCGCCTGCTTATAAGCGAGGGCAATACAATCCGCCAACCAGGTGGACAATGTACATTTGGTCACCGCCTCCCCCAGCCTACTGGGGTGGTAGGAGTTGAAAAGCTGAAAAGCTTTGCGGTGACCCCGAGTTCGTTGGATATAGAAGGATAAAGCCCCTCTTACAGTCCAAGGTGTGAAGGACCGTCTCCACCCGACTGGAGTGAAGTCTTGGAAAGAAGGTAGGGAGCATCACTTCCTGGTTGAGATGGAAGAGCGACATTACCTTTGGCAGGAATTTGTGGTTCCATGCAAAGCACCACTTTGTTCTTGTGGCAGAGGCGCCCTACACCAGGTTCTACAAGGGCATGAAGCTCGCTAACTTTGCGAGCAGAGGTAAGCGTGACCAGGAAAGCCACCTTCCAAGAGAGACAGCGAAGGTGGCAGGTAGTCAGAGGTTCAAAGGGCGGCGAGTGAGCTGCCCCAATACTATGTTGAGGTCCCATTTGGTTGCCGGAGGGCGAACCGGGGGCTTCGATAAGAGCAGGCCCCGAAGGAAACGGGTCACCAACAGTTGGACCGAGAGGGGCTTACCATACACTAAGGTGGACGGAGTTAGACTTGAGCCCAGACTGAGAAAGATGGAGAAAGCGTAGTTACTCACCTGTAACAGGTGTTCTCCAGGGACAGCAGGAATCAGTCCTCACATATGGGTGACGTCGGCGCCGACAGAGCCCTCGTGCGGAGCAATTCCTCAGCTTTCAAAGAAAGCCTTTGGGATTGCATCGCGCATGCACGGTCCCCTTCCCGCCCAAGGGTGATATCTTGCTCAGTCAAATAACATAGCTAAAAAGACGGCAAAATGAATAAAAATCAATAATAGGACTGCAACTCCAGGGGAGGGAGGGAGGGTCGTGAGGACTGATTCCTGCTGTCCCTGGAGAACACCTGTTACAGGTGAGTAACTATGCTTTCTCCAGGAACAAGCAGGAAATCTGTCCTCACATATGGAACTCCCTAGCTATAGGCTACCGCGAACGCATAGCTGAAAAATGGCTCCCTCTAGAAGAGCCACAGCAGCTGCAAGAGGAATTCAGCCGAGAAAGCAACACCCCCTGGTAGCCTGACACCAGAGGGTCGGAGGGTTGGAGTTGCCTAAACCTCAAATAGGTTACAGAGTACCGCCTGGCCGAAAGCACTGTCCTGTCGGGACTCCCTATCCAGGCAGTAATGGGCTGCAAAAGTCTGCCTTGAAGACCAAGTTGCAGCCCGGCAGATGTCTGCCAGTGGAACAGAGCGGAAGTGAGCCACTGATGCGGCCTTAGCCCTGACACGGTGGGCTGTGACTCGACCCTACAACGGAAGGTCGGCCGCCCTGTACACCCAGGCAATGCAGTCTGCCATCCAGGTGGACAGCGTATGCTTGGAGACAGGTAACCCCAGCTTACTGGGGTCATACGAGACGAAGAGCTGAGTAGCCCTTCGATGTCCCTTTGTACGCTCCAGGTAGAAGGACAACGCCCTCTTACAATCCAGAGTATGCAGGACTGCCTCTGCCCAGCTGGAATGCGGCCTGGGAAAGAAGGTTGGAAGAATCACCTCCTGGTTGAGGTGGAAAGAAGAGACCACCTTTGGAAGGAACTTCAGGTGAGTGCGGAGGACCACCCTATTCCTATAAAACCTTGTGTATGGTTTATCAGTTACGAGAGCTTGCAGCTCACTCACACATCTGGCTGATGTGAGTGCCACCAGGAAGAGCACCTTCCAGGACAGGAAGCGCAGATGGCAAGAGGACAACAGCTCAGAAGGTGGGCGAGTAAGCTGTTGTAAGACCACATTCAAATCTCACTCAGTTGCCGGAGGACAAACTTGGGGTTTCAACAGAAGCAGACCTCTGAGGAATCTGGACACTAGGGGTGAGCCAAAAGAGGTTGCCCCTCCACTGGCGAGTGGTTTGCTGACAAATCACTCAGGTGGACCCTGACAGAGTTAGACTTGAGACCTAATTCTGAGAGGTGAAGCAGGTACTGCAGCACCACTGGTACAAGGCATGAGAAAGGGTTTTCATTGTGCTGGTTACACCACACCTCAAATCTACGCCACTTGAAAGCATAGGTTCTCCAGGACCAAGCAGGAAGTCAGTCCTCACATATGGGTGACGTCGGCGCCGACGGAGCCCTCGCGGAGCAATTTTCCCCAGCTTTCAAAGAAAGCCTTTGGGAATTGCAGCGCGCATGCGCGGTCCCCTTCCCGCCCAAGGGTGCCATCTTAGCCAGTCTTCTTTTTTCCGCGGAGCCCTACAGACGTGCCCGTCTTGTCCCCGCTGAAAAAGTTGATTTTTCGTGATTTATCTCACTTTTCTCTATCGGTTCGACGCCGGTCCTTTTCCTGCCCGGACTCGCGACGCCGTTGCGAGTCCTTCTGTTATTTTTTTTCGGCTTTTCTGCTTTTCTGCCAGTTTCGTTTTCGGTTTTTCACTGGCAGCCCAGTCCTTTGACCTTGCAGGGGCCCTTTTTCCCCCGATGGCTGCCAGTGGTTTCAAGCGGTGTGTTCAGTGTGACAGAAATATGTCACTCACTGACACACATGATAATTGCCTCCGCTGCCTGGGCCCGGATCACGAGGAACTGATCTGTGGGGCCTGCAGCAAGATGTCCTCCAAAGCGTTAAGGAGTCGGCGGCATCAGCGGGAACGAATCTTCACTGATCCCGCCCGTACCCGGACCTCGTCGGAGGCCTCGGCGTCCAGAGGTTCCAGCTCTGACCATCGCCGGAGTTCCTCCGACAGGGGTTCTCCCTCTAGGGACCATCATCGGAAGGTGAAACCCGCGAGGGCGGCGTCGGTGGACGCTCCTGGTTCCGCGAGGGCCAGGTCGCATAGCCCCGATAGCCGTCCCGGGTCTTTGGAGAAGGAGCATCTGCCGAAGCGACCTCGTCTGGAGTCGGAGTTGCCTGCTCGGGTAAGTCCTGTAGTCCTCCTGGACTCGCCTCCGAGGGGTCCGACGTCGGGCCCGACGCCGTCGGGGCCCGAGTCGGGGGCTGCTGGGTCACCTGAGGTCGGACTCAGGTTGACGGTCTTGGAGAGCAGACTCTCTGCCTTCATGGACCAGCAGCGGGCACTGATCGCTAGCCTCGCTGGCGCCTCTGCCCCGACCGCCGGGACGTCGACGTCTAAGTCGACCCCGGAGACCGAGCCGATCCTCGAGTCCATGCGGGCTCGAGTCGATCCTCGGTCGAGGTCACCCTCGGCATCCCGTTCGGGACCAAGGTCGTCGACGCCAACTCCCTCGGCGTCGGGGCGGCCGACGCCTCCGCCCGCCCGGACCGACCCCACCGATTCCTCCTCGGAGTCGGCCTGGGAGTCTGAAGAGGAAGAGTCACCTGATTCATTTCGGACTCGGTGTGTCCCCTCGGACTCGCCTGAGTCCGAACCTCGGAAACAGTCCCCTCCGGAGGACGCCCGGTTCTCGGACTTCGTCAGGGATATGGCCAAGGCTTTGGCCTTCCCTGCGGATCCCGAGGAGGAGCCCTGAGCCGAAGAGCTCGATGTCCTTCAGTACGACTCTCCCGCCAGGGAGCACTTTACTGTACCGGTTCCTCCCATGCTGGAACGACTACTCTTCCGCATGTGGGAGAGTCCGGCATCATCGCCGGTATTAAGCAAGCGGGTCGATTCCATTTATCGAGTCCGCAAGAGCCCTGGCTTCCAAAAAGCACAGCTACCGCACCATTCCATGGTGGTGGAATCGGCCATGCATAGGCTTAAGAGCCAGAAGATGCACTCCTCGGTGCCTCCTGGCAGGGAGGCCCGCAACCTGGATGGCCTAGGTAAGAAGTGTTTCCAGGGCTCTATGCTTGCTTGTCGGGTCCAGACCTACCAGCTCTACATGGGCATGTATCTCAGAGACCTGGCTAAAGAGATAGCCGGATTCTCCGCTGGGCTATCCGAGGAACCTTTGCGGAGGTTCCTAGCCTTGACAACTGGTATTCGGGAATGCTCCAAATTCATGTCTCGAGCAGCCTATGATGGCTTTGAAGCATCGGCACGAGTGGCCGCACGACTCCCTCTGCACAGGGACTTACTCCTTCAGGAGTTAGCAAGTCTTCTTCAGGAACAGGCTGTGGAACCGGTGCCCCACCACCTGAGGGGTCAAGGCTTCTATTCCAGGTATTTCCTAATACCAAAGAGAACAGGAGGCCTCAGACCCATCCTGGACTTGCGCAACCTCAACAAGTTCCTCGTCAGGGAGAAGTTCAAGATGCTTACCCTTGGAATCCTTCTGCCCTACCTCCAGCAGGGAGATTGGCTATGCTCCTTGGATCTAAAGGATGCCTACACGCACATCCTCATCCACCCAAGCCACCGCCAATACCTAAGGTTTGTGGTGGCAGGAAATCATTACCAGTACAGAGTACTGCCCTTTGGCCTATCCTCCGCACCACGAGTCTTCACAAAATGTCTCGCGGTGGTGGCGGCTTATCTCCGGCTTCACGGCCTCTATGTCTTTCCGTACCTAGACGACTGGCTCATCAGAGCATCGTCCTCTCCAGAAGTCACAAAAGCCACACACCGCACTGTGACTCTTCTGCAGTACTTGGGCTTTGTCATAAACTTCGCAAAGTCCACTTTGCTCCCCTCGCAAGATCTCAAGTTCATCGGCGCAAGATTGCACACTCTTCAGGCACGAGCTTTCCTGCCTCTCGACAGGGCTCAACGGCTCATGGACCTAGCCGGCCGCTTTCGCAGCCAGTCCCTGGTCTCCGCCAGGCGCTTCCTGAGACTACTCGGCCATATGGCTTTCACCGTCCACGTGACCCCCAATGCCCGCCTGAATATGCGGCCTGCTCAGTGGTGCCTTCGCAAGCAGTGGCAACAGGCCACGGGCGGCCTAGCCGACTTAGTGCGCATCTCCGACCCGCTGGCCTCTTCTCTACAGTGGTGGCTTCATCGGCCGAACCTGGTGCTCGGAATGCCTTTTCAGTCTCCTCCGCCGGCTCAAGTGCTGACGACCGATGCTTCTCTCCTAGGATGGGGAGCGCATTGCCAAGGGGCATGTACTCAAGGTCTCTGGACCACGTGGGAGTCTGCGCAGCAGATCAACTTCCTGGAGCTCAGAGCAATCCGTCTGGCTCTCAAGGCTTTCACCCACCTGACTTCTCACCAGTCCGTCCTTGTCCAGACGGACAATCAAGTTGCCATGTTCTACGTGAACAAACAGGGAGGCACGGGCTCCTTCCTTCTCTGTCGAGAAGCACAGAGGCTCTGCTCTTGGGCCGTCAGCCACGGCATTCTTCTCAAGGCAGTTTATCTCCCAGGCCAAGAAAATTGCCTGGCGGACAAACTCAGCAGAATCCTCCAGCCGCACGAGTGGCACCTGGATCCATTGGTAGTTCAGACACTTTTTCTGAAGTGGGGCCTCCCCACGATGGATCTCTTTGCCAGTCCTCTCAACCGGCAACTTCCTCGCTTCTGCTCTCGGCAGCCGCATCCCCTTCGAGTAGCGGCGGATGCTTTTCTGCTCTCATGGTCGAAAAGCCTTCTGTATGCCTTTCCTCCCATACCGCTAGTCTCCCGAACTCTTTTCAAGGTTCTCCGAGACAAAGCTTCCATGATCCTGATAGCTCCTCGCTGGCCCAGACAGCCGTGGTTTCCACTCCTGCTGCAATTAGCGGTGGAGGATCCGTTCCCTCTGGGGTTTCAACCAGATCTCCTAACACAGGATCAGGGGTCCCTGCTACACCCCAACCTCAGATCTCTACATCTGATGGCCTGGCTGCTGAAAGGGTAGTCCTTGCTCCCCTTCTATTGCCGGCAGAGGTGGAAGAGGTCGTCCTAGCTTCCCGGCGACCTTCTACCCGCAAATGCTACGCCCTTAAATGGCGTCGCTTTTCCGCTTGGTGTGCCCAGCAGTCTCAGGATCCCTTCTCCTGCTCGGTGTCGGTGATCTTGCAGTACTTGCTCTACCTCTCTAATCTGGGACTTAAGTCCAACTCCGTCAAAGTTCACCTCAGTGCTCTCTCAGCACATCATGTGCCGGTGGACGGCAGACCTCTTTCCAGCGACCCTCTCGTGGCGAGGTTTCTCCGAGGTCTCCTTCTACTTAAACCACCTCTGCGCCCGCCAGCACCTGACTGGGATCTGAATGTGGTTTTACAGCGGATCACCTGTCCGCCTTTTGAACCTATGGCTACCTGTTCTCTACGTTTTCTTTCTTGGAAAACCTTATTCCTGATAGCCCTCACTTCCGCTAGACGCGTAAGTGAATTGCAGGCCCTCGTGTCTGATCCCCCTTACACTCGGTTCTACAAAAATAGGGTAGTCCTACGGACTCACCCAAAATTTCTTCCAAAAGTGGTCTCCCCTTTTCACATCAATCAGGAGGTGGTACTTCCGACCTTCTTTCCCAGGCCACACTCCAGCCGAGCTGAAATGGTCCTGCATACCCTGGACTGTAGAAGGGCATTGAACTTCTACCTTGACCGTACGCGGGAGCACCGTAAAGCTGCTCAGCTTTTTGTATCTTTTGACCCCAATAAATTGGGGCTCCCGGTCTCCAAGCGTACTCTGTCCATCTGGGTTGCTGACTGTATCGCTTGGGCTTATGGGGCAGCCGGACTCTCCTTAGAAAGTCGAGTCACGGCTCATTGTGTTCGGGCGAAGGCTACGTCAGTGGCTTACCTCCGCTCTGTTCCATTGGCAGACATCTGCCGGGCCGCTACTTGGTCTTCGAGCCAGACTTTTGCGGTCCATTACTGCCTCGAGAGGGAGTCCCGCAGGGACAGTGCTTTCGGACAGGCAGTCCTCCGAAATCTCTTCGAGGTTTGAGCAACTCCTACCCTCCATCCCGGATGGGGGCTACCGGTGGGTAATAATTCAGCGAAGGTGTTCTCCAGGAGCAGCAGGAATCAGTCCTCACATATGGGTGACGTCGGCGCCGACGGAGCCCTCGCGGAGCAATTTCCCCCAGCTTTCAAAGAAAGACTTTGGGAATTGCAGCGCGCATGCGCGGTCCGCTTCCCGCCCAAGGGTGCCATCTTGCTCAGTCAAATGACATAGCTAAAAGACAGCAAAAATTAGCAAAAACGAAAGCATAAAAACTGCAACTCCAAGGGGAGGAGGGAGGGTTGTGAGGACTGATTCCTGCTGCTCCTGGAGAACACCTGTTACAGGTGAGTAACTACGCTTTCTCCAGGACCAAGCAGGAAGTCAGTCCTCACATATGGGACTCCCAAGCTTAAGGCTACCGGAGACCCTAAGCACAAAAATGAGCTCCCTCAAGCTCAGTAGCACAGAAGGAAGGAATCTTCTCTGAATATGTCTCCAACCGGTAGCCCAACATCCGGGATGGAGGGTAGGAGTTGCCTATACCTCGAAGAGGTTACGGAGGACTGCCTGTCCGAAAGCACTGTCCCTGCGGGACTCCCTCTCCAGGCAGTAATGGGCTGCAAAAGTCTGGCTTGAAGACCAAGTAGCGGCCCGGCAGATTTCTGCCAACGGAACAGAGCGGAGGTAAGCCACTGACGTAGCCTTCGCCCGCACACGATGAGCGGTGACTCTACCTTCCAGCACGAGGCCCGCAGCCTCGTAAGCCCAAGCGATGCAGTCCGCAATCCAGATGGACCTAGTACGCTTGGAGACAGGGAGCCCCAACTTGTTGGGGTCATAAGACACAAAGAGCTGAACAGCCCTTCGGTGCTCCCGCGTACGGTCAAGGTAGAAGTTCAGCGCCCTTCTACAGTCCAGGGTATGCAGGACCATTTCAGCTCGGCTGGAGTGTGGCCTGGGAAAGTAGATCGGAAGTACCACCTCCTGGTTGATGTGAAAAGGGGAAACCACTTTAGGAAGAAACTTAGGGTGAGTCCGCAGGACTACCCGGTTCTTGTAGAACCTAGTGTAAGAAGGATCAGATACCAGGGCCTGCAGCTCACTAACGCGTCTAGCAGAAGTGAGGGCCACCAAGAACAAGGTTTTCCAGGAAAGAAAACGAAGAGGACAGGTAGCCATAGGCTCAAACGGCGGACAGGTAAGCCGCTGTAAAACCACATTGAGATCCCAGTTCGGGGCTGGCGGGCGCAAAGGTGGTTTAAGGAGTAGGAGGCCTCGGAGAAAACGAGCCACCAGAGGGTGGCTGGAAAGAGGTCTACCATCCACCGGTAGGTGGTGCGCAGAAATAGCACTGAGGTGGACCTTGACCGAGTTGGACTTAAGTCCAAGATTGGAAAGGGAAAGCAAGTACTGCAAGACCACTGATGTTGAACAGGAGAAGGGGTCTTGCGACCGCTGAGTACACCAGACGGAGAACCGACGCCACTTAAGAGCGTAGGACTTCCGGGTGGAAGGCCTCCTGGAGGCCAAGACGACCTCTTCCACATCGGGAGGTAGCTGGAGAGGAGCAAGGACTACCCTTTCAGCAGCCAGGCCATCAGATGAAGGGACCGAAGGTTGGGGTGCAGGAGCGTCCCCTGATCCTGCGAGAGGAGGTCGGGCTGAAACCCCAGAGGAAGAGGGGTGTCCACCGCCAGCTGCATCAGAAGCGGGAACCAAGGTTGTCTCGGCCACCGGGGAGCCACTAGGATCACCGACGCCTTGTCTCGGAGAACTTTGAAGAGCGTCCGAGACACCAGAGGCATGGGTGGAAAGGCATACAAGAGGCCTGTGGACCATGGAATCAGAAAAGCATCCGCCGCTACCCGGAGAGGATGCGGCTGTCGAGAGCAGAATCTGGGAAGCTGCCGGTTCAGAGGACTGGCGAACAGATCCATGGTGGGGAGGCCCCACCGGAGAAAGATCCGCTGAACCACAAGCGGATCCAATCTCCACTCATGCGGTTGGAGGATCCTGCTCAGTTTGTCTGCCAGGTAGTTTTCTTGACCTGGGAGATAGACAGCTTTGAGGATGATGTTGCGATGGACGGCCCAAGAGCAGAGCTTCTGTGCTTCCTGACAAAGAAGGAAGGAGCCGGTTCCGCCTTGCTTGTTCACGTAGAACATGGCAACCTGATTGTCTGTCTGGACAAGAACTGACTGGTGAGAAACCAGGTGAGAGAAGGCTTTGAGCGCTAGGCGGATGGCTCTGAGCTCCAGGAAGTTGATCTTCTGGGCGGACTCCCAAGGAGTCCAGAGACCCTGAGTACAAGTCCCTTGGCAATGTGCTCCCCAGCCCTGGAGGGAAGCATCGGTCGTCAGGACCTGAGCATGTGCAGGGGGCTGAAAGGTCACTCCGAGCACTAGGTTTGGCAGGTGAAGCCACCATTTCAGAGAGGAGACCAGCTGGTCGGAGATCCGTATGGAGTCCACTAGGCTCCCAGTGGCCTGATGCCATTGTTTGCGAAGGCACCATTGAGCAGGTCGCATGTTCAGGCGGGCATTGGGGGTTACATGGACCGTGGAAGCCATATGGCCGAGCAGTCTCAGAAATTGCCTGGCCGAGACCAGGGAATTGCTGTGAAGGCGGCTGGCGAGAGCCATGAGCCTTTGGGCCCTGTCCAGAGGCAGGAAGGCCCGCGCCTGAAGAGTGTCCAACCTGGCGCCGATGAATTCGAGATCTTGAGAGGGGAGCAAAGTGGACTTTGGGAAGTTTATGACAAAACCCAAGTGCTGGAGCAGAGTCACAGTGCAATGAGTAGCCTGAGTGGCTTCTTGGGCAGACTGGGCCCTGATGAGCCAGTCGTCTAGGTATGGGAACACAAAGAGACCTTGAAGTCTCAGATAGGCCGCCACCACTGCTAGGCATTTGGTGAACATTCTGGGGGCGAAGGATAGGCCGAAAGGCAGTACTCTGTACTGGTAATGGTGTCCGCCCACAACAAACCTGAGGTATTGTCTGTGGTCTGGATGAATAAGGATATGAGTATACGCATCCTTTAGATCTAAAGAGCATAGCCAGTCTCCCTGCTGGAGGTAGGGCAGCAGGATTCCAAGGGTAAGCATTTTGAACTTTTCCTTTGCAAGGAACTTGTTGAGGTTCCGCAAGTCTAGGATGAGTCTGAGGCCTCCTGTTCTTTTCGGAATCAGGAAGTATCTGGAATAAAACCCTTGACCCCTCAAGGTGGTGGGGCACCGGTTCCACGGCTTGATCCTGAAGAAGACTTGCTAACTCCTGAAGGAGTAAGTCCCTGTGCAGAGGGAGTCTGGAAGCTCCCCTGGAAAGTAGGAGGAAGGTACCTGGTGAAAATGAAGAAGATAACCCTTTTGAACTATCTGAAGCACCCAGGTATCTGTGGTGATGGCGGACCACCTGTGGGCAAAGTGGACCAGCCGGCCTCCTGTGCTGGGAGAAACCAGCTGAGGGGGAGAGGCTATGCTGAGAAAGTCAAAAACCCCCACCCTGCTGAGCAGGGGCCGGTGGTGCAGGCTTGGGGGCTTGCTGCCTACGGGACCCATTACCCCGTCCCTTGGCCTGCTTTCCCTGCGGGGGAGCTGGTGAGGCCTGATACTGAGGGTAGTATTTATAGGCAGCACCTTTCCTCGGGTAAAAGGGCTTTTTCCCCGAGGCCTTCTTCTTTTGAGAAGGGGCAGAGGTCTTCCTCGAGAGACGAGTCCTGGTGAGAGTCTCCGTCTCGATTTGTGCAGCCTTCTCATCCATGGGCTTGCCAAAGAGGTTATCACCTCGGCAGGGGACATCGACCAACTTGTCCTGTACCCAGGGCTCGAGGTCGGACGTCTGAAGCCAAGCCTGGCGGCGTCCACCGATGCCGGCCGCGGCTACTCGAGCCAAAGCCTCAAAACCATCATAGGCTGCTCGAGAGATAAACTTGGAGCACTCCCGAATACCAGTAGACAAGGATTGGAACCTCTGCAAAGGTTCATCGGAGAGACCAGCAGAGAACCCGGCTATTTCCTCGGAGATACATGCCCATGTAGAGCTGGTATGTCTGGACTCGACAAGCAAGCATAGAGCCCTGGAAGCACTTCCTACTGAGGGCATCCAGGCTTCGGGCTTCCCTATCAGGGGGCACACCGAGGAGTGCATTTTTTGACTCTTCAGTCTATGCATGGCCGATTCCACCACCATGGAATGGTGCGGTAGTTGTGCCTTTTGGAATCCCGGGCTCTTGCGGACTCGATAAATGGAATCGACCCGCTTGCTTAACACCGGCGACGATGCCGGGCTCTCCCACATGCGGAAGAGAAGCCGTTCCAGCATGGGAGGAACCGGTACAATAAAGGCCTCCTTCGGGGGAGAGTCATATTGGAGGGCATCGAGTTCTTCGACTCGAGGCTCCTCCTCGGGATCTGCAGGGAAGGCCAAGGCTTTGGCCATATCCCGCACGAAGTCCGAGAACCGGGTATCCTCCGGGGGGGACCGTCTCCGAGGTTCGGACTCGGGGGAGTCCGAGGGGACACACCGAGTCCAAAAGGAACCAGGTGACTCTTCGTCCTTAGATTCCCAGGCCGACTCCTCGGAGGAGGAGTCGATCGACTCCGGTCGGGCGGGCACTGAAGCCATCCGCCCCGACGCCGAGGGAGTCGGCGTCGACGACCTCGGTCCCGAACAGGAGGCCGAAGGAGACCTCAACCGAGGATGGACTCGAGGATCGGCTCGGTCTCCGGGGTCGATTTGGAGGTCGACGTCCCGGCGGTCGGGGCAGAAGCACCAGCGAGGCCAGCGATCAATGCCCGCTGCTGGTCCAAGAAGGCAGACAAACTGCACTCCAAGGCCATCAACCTGAGTCCGAGCTCAGGAGACCCAGCAGCCCCCGACTCGGGCCCCGATGGCGTCGGGTCCTTCGGAGGCGAGTCCACGAGGACCACGGTACTTATGTGAGCAGGCAAGTCCACCTCGAGTCGAGGATGTTTCGACGGCCTCTCCGACTCCAAGGACCCGGGACGGGAATCGGGGCTATGCGACCTGGCCCTCGAGGAACCAGGAGCGTCCACCGATCCCGCCCTCACGGGTTTCTTCTTCCGATGATGCTCCCGGGTAGGAGACCCCCTTTCAGAGGAACTCCGACGATGCTCAGGACCAGAGTCCCGAGATGTCGAAGCCTCTGACGAGGTCCGAGCCCGGCCGGAGTCAGAGAAGATACGTTCCCGCTGGTGCTGCCGACTCCTCAATGCTTTTGAGGACATTTTGCCGCATGGCCCACAGATCATGGGGTCATGATCTGGGCCGAGGCAGCGGAGGCAGAAGTCGTGAGTGTCTGTAAGAGATATAAGTTTCTTACAGAGGTCACACTTTTTGAAACCACTGGCCGCCATCGGGGGAAAAAGGGCCCCTGCGAGGTCGAATGACTGGGCAGCCAGGGAAAAAGGAAAAAAGCGCGAAATCTGTCACGAAGGACAAAAAACTGAAAAATAAAGGACGGACTCGCAACCGGCATCGCGAGTCCGGGCGGGAAAAGAACCGGCGTCGAACCGAAGAAAAAACAGAGAAAATATAGAGAAAATCAACTTTTCTGCGGGGAATCACAGGCAACGTCTGTAGGACTCCGCGGAAAAAAGAAGACTGAGCAAGATGGCACCCTTGGGCGGGAAGAGGACCGCGCATGCGCGCTGCAATTCCCAAAGGCTTTCTTTGAAAGCTGGGGAAAATTGCTCCGCGAGAGCTCCGTCGGCGCCGACGTCACCCATATGTGAGGACTGACTTCCTGCTTGGTCCTGGAGAACTCCCTGCTTGTTGACGGAGAACATTGCTACCTGGTTGTCCGTCTGTATCAATATAGACTGATGTGAGAGGACATGACAAAAGGCTTGAAGAGCTAGGCGAATCGCCCGCAGCTCTAAGAGGTTGATTTGGTGTGTCGACTCCTGAGGAGACCACAACCCCTGAATGCATGATCCTTGGCAATGGGCTCCCCAGCCCAGCAAGGAGGTATCTGTCGTTAGCACTCTTGTGTGCGAGGGTGTCTGAAAAAGCACTCCCTCGAGCAGGTTGGGTGGCTGACACCACCACTGCAACAATTTCACCAGTCGTTTGGATACTGTTATCCTGTCTCTGAGGCTGCCGGTGGCCTGAGTCCACTGATCTCCGAGGACCACTGAGCTGTTCTCATGTGGAGACGGGCATTTGGGTCACATGCACCGTGGAGGCCATGTGGCCCAGGAGGCGTAAGAAGTGTCTCGCTGAGACCTGCGCCTGAACTGTTGTGCCAGTGCTAGCAGCCTCTGTGCCCTGTCCTCCGGCAGGTAAGCCTTCACCTGAAGGGTGTCCAGTCTTGCTCCTATGAACTCTAAGTTTTGAGTGGGGAGCAAAGTAGACTTTGCGTGGTTTATGACAAAGCCCAGATGTTGCAACATGTTGATAGTGCAAGAAGTGGCCTGTTGGGCCTCCTAAGGCGACTGGCCCCTGATGAGCCAGTCGTCCAGGTAAGGGAAGACAAAAATTCCTTGACTTCTGAGGAAGGCCGCCACTACAGCCAGGCATTTTGTAAACACCCTGGGAGCAGAGGCCAGGCCAAAGGGTAGAACTCTGTATTGGAAATGTTTTCCTCCCACTACAAATCTCAGATATTGTCTGTGGTCTGGGTGTATGAGGATGTATGTATAGTCATCCTTCAGGTCTAAGGAGCATAGCCAATCTCCCTGGTGGAGGTAAGGCAGCAACATTCCAAGGGAAAGCATCTTGAACTTTTCCCTCACCAGGAACTTCTTTAAGTTTCTTAGGTCGAGGATGGGTCTGAGGCCTCCTGTTCTCTTTGGTATGAGAAAATACCTGGAGTAGAAGCCCTTGCCCTGCAGGTGATGGGGCACCAGTTCCACCATCTGATCCTCTAGACCTGCCAACTCCTGCAAGAGGAGGTCCCTGTGAAGAGGGGGTCTGAGAGGCTCTCCTGGAAAGGAGGAGGGTGGTATCTGGCTGAAGTGAAGCAAATAGCCCCTTTAGGCTAATTGCAGGACCCAGATATCCGAGGTGATGGCTGGCCACCTGTGGGCGTACAGGGTTAGCCTGCCTCCTGTGCAAGACCTTACCAATGGCGGAAGAGAGGCTATGCCTTGGGAGTCAAAAAACCCCTCCCGGCTGGGTAGGAGCTGGGGCCTGGAGGTCTTCTGCTTACGCGGGCCATGCCCCTGTCCCTTGGCCTGCTGCCCCTGTTGGGGAGCTGGAGTGGCCTTGTAAGTGGGGTAGTTGCAGTAAGCAATACCCTTCCTCGGGAAAAAGGGCTTTTTACCCGAGCCCTTCTTCTTAGAAGGGGCAGAAGTCTTCTTTGAGCGTCTTGTCCGGGTCATGTACTCGGACTCGAGCTCAGCAGCCTTCTCAGTCATTGGCTTGCCAAAGAGGTTGTCACCTCGGCAAGGGACATCGACCAACTTGTCCTGAACCATGGCTCCAGATCCGATGACATTAACCAGGCCTGGCGGCATGCACCAATGCCGGCAGTGGCTACTCGGGCTGAAGCCTTGAAGCCATCATAGGCCGCTCGAGATATGAACTTCGAGCACTCCCGAATCCCGGTGGACAAGGCATTGAAGCGCTGCAAAGGTGCCTCGGAGAGGCCAGCTGAGAACCCGGCAATCTCCTTTGCCAGGTCCCTCAAGTACATGCCCATGTACAGCTGGTAGTTTGGACACGGCATGACAGCATCGAACCTTGGAAGCATTTTCTGCCGAGGGCGTCCGGGTTCTGGGCCTCCCGGCCAGGAGGCACCGAGGAGTGCATTTTTGGTTCTTGAGCCTCTGCATGGCCGATTCCACAACCATGGAGCTGTGCGGCAGCTGTGCCTTTTGGAACCCAGGGCTCTTGCGGACTCGATAGATGGAATCGAACCGCTTGCTGAGCGCACCAGCATCGAGGCAGGTGACTCCCACATGTGGAGCATCAGCCGTTCCAGCATCGGAGGAACCAGCACAGTAAGGGCTTCCCTCGGGGGAAAGTCATACTGGAGGGCCTCAAGCTCTTCAGCCCGAGGCTCCTCCTGGGTATCCGCCGGGAATTCCAAAGCCTTGACCATGTCCCTGACGAAGTCCGAGAACCGGGTATCCTCTGGAGGGGACCTTCTCCGAGGCTCCGAACCCGGTGAGTCCGATGGGTGTCCAGGGACTCCTCATCTTCCATCTCCCATGCTGATCCCTCCGAGGAGGAATCGAGTGGCTCCAGCCGCAAGGGCTTCGGCCCCAATGCTGAGAGCACCGGCGTCGACGACCTCGGTCCCGAGCAGGAGGTCGAGGGAGACCTTGCCCAAGGATCGACTTGAGTCCGAAGAGTCTCGAGGATCGGATCGGCTCGGCTCAGCCTCCGGAGTCGACTTGGACGTCGAGGTCCCGGTGGTTGGGGCAGATGGACCAGTGAGACCAGCCATCAGCAACCGCTGCTGCTCCATGAAGGCAGACATGCTGTGCTCCAGGGCCGTCATCCTGAGACTGAGCTCAGAATACTCCACAGCCTCCGGCTCAGGCCCCGACGTCAGCTCCCCTGAACGGGAATCCATGAGGACAACAGCACTTACCATCCTCGGCGTCTCCGGCTCCGTGCGAGGTATCTTTGCAGGCTGCTCCAACTCCGAGGACCCGGGGCGGCAGTCAGGACTCCGCGACCTGGCCTTCAAGGGCCCAGGGCGATTGGAGGCATCCAACGCCGCCGCCCTCATGGGTTTCTTCTTCATCTGGTGTCCCCGGGAGGGAGACCCCCCATTCAGAAGACCCCTGACGGTGCTCGGGTTCAGACAGCTCCCGAGACATCGAGGATTCTGATGAGGTCCGGATCCGGGGGGATGCGGACTCTGAGAAAATTGTTTCATGCTGCTGCTGCCTACTTCGGAGTGCCTTAGAGGACATTATCCCACATGGGCCACAGACCTTCGGGTCATGGTCGGGCCCGAGGCATCAGAGACAGCAGTCATGTGTGTCGGTGAGGGACATTAACTTCTTACACAGATCACACTTTTTAAACCCGCTGGCAGCCATCGGGGGAAAAAGGGCTCCTGCAAGGTCGAAGGACCAGGCTTGCCAGTGAAAATAAAAAAAAGAGCGTGAACGCTACTCACTAAGGACAAAAACGTAAAAAATTGACTGGGCTCGATACCGGTGTACCGAGCCATAGGCGGGAAGGGGAACCGGTGTCGAACCGGTCGAAGAGAGAAATTCTTCTAAAGTTTTTCCGCGAGGAATTAGGGACAACATCCATTGGGTTCCGCGGAAAAAGGGAGACTGAGCAAGATGGCACCCTTGGGTGGGAAGGGGACCACGCATGCGCGATGCAATCCCAAAGGCTTTCTTTGAAAGCTGGTGAATTGCTCTGCACGAGGGCTCCGTCGGCGCCGACGTCACCCATATGTGAGGACTGACTTCCTGCTTGTTCCTGGAGAAGCTACTGTAACACCAGAGCCACCGGGCAGGAGAAAGGATCATCCCCGTGTTCAGTGCACCAAACCGAGAACCTGCGCCATTTGAGGGCGTAAGCTTTCCTAGTAGAGGCCTTGAGGGAGGCCAGCAGAACATCCTCCACCTCAAGGTTAAAAGGGGCCTGAGTCACTCTCTCAGTAGCCATGCTGTCAGCGACAGGGACCCCAGGTTGGGGAGCAGGAGAGAACCCCCCTTCTGGAATAGGAGCCCTGGGGCAGTCCCCACGGGGATGGGGGTTTTCACCGTGAACTGTAGAAGCAGCGGGAACCACGGTTGCCTGGGCCACCGAGGGGCTATCAGGATAAGCGAGGCCCTGCCATGGAGGGTCCTGAACAAGGTCTTGGCGATCAGCAGTATAGGAGGGAAGGCATACATGAGGCCTTCCAACCATGAGACCAAGAGCGCACCTGCCGCCACCCTGTAGGGGTGGGCCTGTCGGGAGCTGAAGCGGAGCAACTGAAATTTGTCCAGGCTAGCGAACAGGTCCATCACAGGTTCCCCCCAGAGCCGGAAAAGCCGACTGGCTACCCTGGGGTCCAGCTGCCACTCGGCAGCTGTCGGCCAGCAGGCTGTCCTGGCCTGGAGGTACACTGCCCGCAAGAGGATACCCTGTTGAACTGCATACGAGCAGAGGACCAGTGCCTCCTGGCAAAATGTACGAGACCCTGTGCCCCCCCTGTTTGTTCATGTAGAACATTGCCACCTGGTTGTCTGTCTTGACTAGCACCGGCTGGTGACGCAAGTGGTGACAAAAGATCCTGAAGACAAGGTGTATGGTCCAGAGCTCCAGGAGGTTGATCTGCTGGGTGCTCTCATCTGCCCTGGGTGTGGAGATCTCAGCAGTGGGCTCCCCAGCTGAGCAGGGAGGCGTCCATGGTGAGGACCCTGGAGAGGCTTGAGGCCTGAAAAGACATGCCTGCCTTGATATGCTGGGGCAACTGCCACCAGACCAGGGAGTCTGCCAATTGGCGGGTCATAGAAACTATGTTTCCCAGAGACACCACTGCGCTGCCCTCATGTGGAGGTGAGCATCTAGGATGACGTGGACCGTGGAGGCCATGTGCCCAAGGAGGTGCAGGAGAAGCCGGGCGGGCAGAGAGGGGCGGTACTGTACGTCCCGAGCTAGAGACCTGAGAAAAGACGATCGGCTCGGTCCCTGGGCAAGAAAGCCTTTGACTGGAGTGTGTTGATCTTTGCCTGAATGAACTCCAGACACTGTGTCGGGAGGAGGTGAGACTTGGTGTAGTTTATGACAAAACCCAAATGTTGCAGAACCTGGATGGTGTGTGCGGTGGCCTGCTGCACCTCTGAGGCTGTGCCTCCCTTTATGAGCCAGTTGTCCAGGTAGGAAAAGACGAAGACCCCCTGGAGCCAGAGGAAGGTGGCCACAACTGCCAGCCATTTTGTGAAGACTCTTGGGGCCGAGTCTAGGCCGAAGGAGAGCACTCTGTATTGAAAGTGCCTGCCCCCACTATGAACGGCAGATACTGCCTATGGTTGGGGTGGATGAGGTTGTGGATATAAGCATACTTGAGGTCTAAGGAGCATAGCCAGTCTCCCTACTGGAGGTATGGCAGCAATGTTTCAAGGGAGAGCATCTTGAACTTCTCCCTCACTAGTAATTTGTTGAGGTTGCGCAGGTCGAGGATGGGCCTTAGGCCCCCTGTCCTCTTTGGCACGAGGAAGTACCTGGAGTAGAACCCCTTGCCCTTGAGGTGGTGGGGCACCGGTTCCACCGCTTTGTCCTCGAGAAAACCTGCCAGCTCCTTCAGAAGAAGGTCCTGGTGGAGGGGAGACCTGAGGGGATCTCCCGGGAAATAAGGGGAATGTGTCCGAGTCAGGTGGAGTAGGTTACCCTCCCTGACTACCCTTAGTGCCTAGGAATCTTTAATGATGGTCATCCACCTCTGGGCATAGATGGCCAGACATCCCCCTGTGGGCTGCTGTTCTTCTTGGGGTAGAAAGGCTATGCTCAAGCAGTCAAAAGCTCCCCCCCTCAATGGGCCGGAGCTGGTGCCAGGGGTTTTGGAGCCTTCTGCCCCTGATGCCCGGTAAATTTGCTGGGGATGACCGCGGTCTCATCGAGTGGGACTCAGAGCATGACCTCGACCGAGGATCAACTGAGGCCTAAGGATCTCGAGAATCGGCTAGGCCTCCTGGGACATCTTGGACGTCAAGGGCCTGGAAGTTGGGGCGGATGAACTGGTCGTGCCAGACAACAGTGCCCGTTGCTGGTCCATGAAGGCAGACAAACTGCACTCCAGACCAGAAGGCTCCGCAGCCTTCGGTATGGGCACCGAGGGACTTGGGCCCAACGCCGGCTCCCTCAAAGAGGAATCCTCTGAGCATAGTGCTTGGGGACCGATGCCGGTCCGTGGTCGGATCTTTCCGGGGGACCTTCGCAAGCCGCTCCTTCTCCGACGCACATCTTGGACTCTGGGATCGGGCTCAGGAAGCACCCGGCCGCTCGGAACTGTCCAAGGATGCCGCCTTCGAGCGTTTCTTCTTCTTCCTGGGTTCCCTCGAGGGAGACACACTTTCTGAGGACCAACGAAGAGGCTAGGGTTCGGAAGGTTCCACCCGAGTTGTCGGGGCCTCAGATGAGGCCTTGGCCTTCGGAGGCACTGGGGACTTGGAAAAACGCATCATGCTGCTGCTGGCAGCTCTTGAGGGAATTACTGGACATTCTCTTGCAGAGACCACAGGCTGCTGGGTCATCGTCTGGCCCGAGGCAACAGAGACAGCAGTCTTATGTATCAGTCAAAGACATAATTTTGGAGCATCAATCACACTTCTTAAAGCCACTGGTAGCCATGGGGGAAAAAAGTACCCCTGTGAGGTCGAAGACTCTCCAGGCTGCCAGTGGGAGAAAAAGGTATGAAGACACCAGGAAAAGAAAAAATGAAAACTACAAAAATAGACCGAACTCGACACTGAGGCAACGAGGTCATTAGGTGGGAAGAGTACCGGTGCGATACCAGAGGAGAGTATGAAACCCGGAGAGAAAGATCAACTTTTTCCGGGGACAAGCCAGACTAACATCTGAAGGGCTCCGCCGAAAAAAGGAGACTGAGCAAGATTTATTTTATTTATTTAGTAATTTATTTATTTAGTAAACATTTGTATACCGCTACTTCCTACGATCAGTAGCGATTTACTTTACAGAATCATAATGTATCGTACAATACAGTGAATTTTAAGATATACAGTTAGATTTGAGTATTGATTTACACATCACAGGAAGATCAATTGGTTTCGATATACATTAGATGAGAGCTCAGAAATCTAAATATACATTTAATTGTAGGGGTGTGGGTGGGGGCAGAAATATACAAATATACAAGGTTAAATATAGCACCCTTGGGTGGGAAGGGGACCAAGCATGCATGGTGGCATCTCCCAAAGGCTTTCTTTGAAAGCTGGGGGGATGCTTCTGCGAGGGCTCCGTTGGTGCCGACGTCACCCATATGTGAGGAATGACTTTCTGCTTGTTCCTGGAGAACTCACATGTAAAGGGGCCATACTGGACTTGATGCTTACCGATGGTGACATTATTTCTGATGTTATAGTTGGAGATCATCTCGCATCCAGTGATCACCAGATGGTTTAGTTCACTATTAGGACTAGGGCTGATAAAGTTCATTTAAAAGCAAGGGCCTTAGACTTTAGGAAAACTATCTTTGCCAAGATGGGACAATACCTCAAGGAGTTGTTAGCGGGATGGGAACAGCTGGGGGCTGTAGAAAAGTAATGGGCAAAACTGAAAGGGGATATTTTAAAAGCAACAAGCCTTTTTGTTAGAAGGGTAAATGAATGTAAAAGGAAAAGGAGGCCACTATGGTGCTCAAAACAAGTAGCTGAAAAGGTGAAGAAAATGAGGGTGGCCTTCATAAAATAAGAGATCACAGAAAGAGGAAGACAAGCCTCAATATTTGGAAAAACTAAAAAACGCTAGGAAAGTAGTCAGGAAAGCAAACATACAGAAAGAAGAAAAAAACTGCCAATGGAATAAAATGGGGAGGGGAAGACATTTTTCTGATATGTTAGTGAGAGGGGGAAGTGCAAAAGTGATATTGTCAGACTAAAGGGTGAAGGGGAGGAATATATGTAGAAGCTGATGAGGATAAAGGGTAATTGCCTAATAAATATTTCTGTTCTGTGTTTAAAGATGAAGGACCAGAAGCAGGACCTCAGAAAAAACCCACAAATAGAAAAAGAAGTGAGGGGGATCTTGAACAATTTTCAGAAGACCGTGTTCGTGAGGAACTAGCTAAACTAAAAGTAGACAAAGCGATGATGTTGGATGGGATACATCAAAGATTATCAAAGGAACTTAGGGAAGGTCTAGTGGCTCCACTGTCTGACCTTTTCTATGCTTCTTTAAAGTTGGGAGTAGTCTCAGAGGACTGGAGAAAGGCACGAGGTCCTTTCACACAAAAGCGGAAGGAAGGTTGAGGTTTAGTCTGACCTCTGTGGTGAGTAAATTAATGCAAACACTGCTAAAACAGAGATAATGAGGTTTCTAATGGATTGGAGGATCCAAGGCAGCATGAGTTTACCAGACACATCTGATTGATTTCTTTGACTGGATGACCAGAGAGTTGGACCGAGGGAGAGCCCTGGATGTGGTGTACTTTGATTTCAGTAGAGCCTTTGGTACCGTTCCGCACAGGCAACCTACATAAACGTTGAGCACCCTAAAGTGACTTACTGGGTTAGAAATTGGTTGAGTGGGAGGTGACCAAAGGGTACAGGTAAATGGAGCTCAATCTGAGGAGAAGGATGTTACTGGTGATGTGCTGCAGGGATCTGTCTTTGGTCTGATTTTTTTTACATTTTGGTTAGTGATACTGCAGAAGGGCTGTTGGGTAATGTTTGCCTCTTTGCAGATACCAAAATCTGCAATAGAGTAGACACCCAGGAAGGAGTAGATAACATGAGGAGGTATCTAGCTAAGCTTGAAGAGCAGTTGAGAATTTGGCAGCTAAAATTTAATGCTAAAAAATAGTCATGAATTTGTGCTGCTAAAAATCCAAGAGAGTGGTATGGTATGGGGGTAAAGTACTTCTGTCCATGAAAAAGGAGCGGGACCTGGGTGTGATTGTTTCGGACGATCTTAAAGTGGCTAAACAGACAAAAAAGATGATGGTGAAAGCCAGAAGGACGCTTAGGTGCATAGGGAGAGGAATGGCCAGCAGGAAATAGGAGGTGATAGTGAAACCTCATTTGGAATATTGTATGCAATTCTGGAGACCACACCTACAAAAGGATATAAACAGGATGGAGTCTGTGCAGAGGGTGGCTACCAAAATAATCCGTTGTCTTTGTTTATAGGTAGATATAAGCCATATGGGGACAGACAAAGATCTCAATAGGTATACTTTAGAGGAAAGATGGGAGAGAGGAGATATGATAGAAACGTTTAAATACCTCTATGGCATAAATGCACAGGAGAACCTCTTTAAATTGAAAGAAACCTCTGCAATGAGGAGACATAGGATGAAGGTGAAAGGGGATAGACTCAGAAGTTATATGTGGAACTACTGCTTTTTCATTCTTGGTAAGATCTTCGCTGGTTGATCATTGATGGTATTGGCGATCTACAAACTGGCCAAGCAGAACAACGGTTGGCTCATTTAGAGGTTAAGTGGATTTTAAAGTTAAATACTGTTCAACCCGTCGGATGTCAGCACTTTAATTTCGTTTCCCTAGCCACACTTTCTATTGGCAGTTTGAAGAGGGGAGGTTCCTTTCTTTTGCAATGACGGATTAATCTCTGTTTTGATTGGTTCTTTTAGCTGAGCATTTGTTTGCTTTCTTAGCCTTCCGTTTCCTATTGGGGAAACGGCTGGGTACTTGTGACCTGGACTGGCCACTGTTGGAAACAGGATACTGGGCTTGATGGACCTTGGTCTGACCCAGTATGGCATATCTTATGTTCTTATCTAAAACCCAAAATTTTGGGGTTTGGGATTTCCAAAAGGGGTTTATTTTACCGCTCTGCTCTTTTGGTATTTTTCCTGATGCAGTCCTAAAGAAAGGCGAAATTCGAGTCTCAAATCCTACAGCAGGGGTAGTATTACACCGAGCTTTGAGAATTGGATATTTGAAATATCGTCTGATACTAGCTAAGTTGTTTGTTTGTTTGTTTTTTTAAATGCATTTATAAAAAATGAAAAACTGGTTGGTGGCCTATGATTGAAAATATAGGGTGTTATTACTCAGAAATTTGTTAGCATTCATATCGCTTAGCATTTCTGTTTCCCCAATATGCTGAGGCCATTCTTTTTTTTCCCCCTCCTTGCTCTGGTATCTGATTAAGCGAGGTATTGCTACTTTGCTAGTGAATTTAAAATTATATATTTAGCAATATTTGATCATTTTCATTTTCCCCTAAATGGTTAAGTGTTTTCATTGTTCACTTTGGCTCTCATTTGTTTTTGATCATCATACTTAGTAAGGGAGCTATTAGGAGTTTTTATGGCCTGGTAGGTTTTCGGAAAGAGTGGCAGATGCATGGAATAGTCTCCCAGTGGAGGCAGTAGGGATCAGGGCCCTACCAAGCTAGAATGTGCGACTAGAAAATCAGGCGTGTGCCCCCCCTCCTCCTCATACCTCCATCCAGCCGCTGCCTGCTGTTGCCTTGCTGCCGCCCTGTTTTCTCCACGGTGGTGCTGGCAGCAGGGAAAGATCAAAAACCGGCTGGATGGAGGGGGGGGGGCACGCACCCGATGTGCAAGTCGCCGGCACTTTAAGCAGATCTGTTCCTCCCTGCTTTGACGTTGCATCAGAGGAGGGAGGGATTGACCTGCTTAAAGTGCCGTGAAAAGGATTAGCAGGTGCATTTCGGCTGCCTGCTGTTACCCTGCCAGTGCTGAGAGAAGAAAAAGTTGCAGTGGCAGGACAACAGCAGGCAGCCGAAATGCGTCCCTAAACCTTTGCGCTCTGAATTCAAGAAAGCATGGGATAAAACACAGGTGGTCTCTAAAGGAAAAAAAAGGGACTATAGTAGTTAAATATGGAAGGGCAGACTAGCTAGGCCATATGGTATTTTTCTGCTGTCATGTTTCTATTTTTCTAATAATATCATCTATTCAAAATGAGCCAATGGTGATTTTAAAGCTGATGTTCTGTCTAAAGTTCTCAAAACACCAATATGCGTATTGCTTATATGGAACTTGTATAAGAACCTTTCTTGATTACCTGTAACAAATATTAAAAATTAAAACTCTGAATATTTCATAATTCAAGGAGCAAGAACACAAAACCTGCAATGTGTCTGGAAAGTGAAAGTTTAAAAGCTTTATTTCTGGGGCTTTTTCTATAATAAAATTGATTGTATGCACTACAGAGAAGGGACTGTCTCTTATATGTATATGTACAGTGCTGTGTATGCTTTGTAGCGCTATACAAATCATAAGTAGTAGTTGTAGTAGTAGATTACCTCCATATTTAAAACTCCACCTACACTTTTCTATTCCCTGATAGATGTTTTGTTATATCTACCTTGGGAGAATATACCAAAAAAATCAAACACTTCAAAACTCTGAACTATGCCTATCTGTCATTCTCTGTGATAACAAAAATGACCATGTCCTGATGGAAGAGCATGTGCATGCAGCCTGGTACTGAGCCAAAGCAAAGCTCTTACACTAAAGCCTTTCTCATTCAGTGTCTCAGGGAAAGTCTTTTAAAACATGAGGCTCAATAAGCATAATGGGAAACATAAGCTAAGCAAAATTGAACACTATTTAGTGATGGCTTTGGTATGCATAAAAAAGGAAAATGGCA
This sequence comes from Ichthyophis bannanicus, assembly GCA_033557465.1. Taxonomy (NCBI): domain Eukaryota; kingdom Metazoa; phylum Chordata; class Amphibia; order Gymnophiona; family Ichthyophiidae; genus Ichthyophis; species Ichthyophis bannanicus. The sequence continues at coordinate 1,241,724,100 of CM066032.1, forward strand.
ACAAAAAGACTGTCTGTTTAGTTTCCAGTACATTTACTCAATTATCTTGAGCCAGATTTTCAGCTACACCAAATCAGCTAGGTTTATGGATGAAAATTCTAAAACTTACCAAAATTTGCCTGGAAAGATTCAGACCACCTAAATTTACCCAGCTAACACTGAAAAATATGCACAGACTGGCTGAATCAAAATGCTATCTCTGGAACATTTTTCTCATTACTTCTTTTCTGGTTTGTTGATTTCTGCATCCTGCAGATCTGGTCAGAAAAACTTAGCTGAGTGGCAGGGGGCAATGCAAGGATATCAGGTACCCTAGTTGAATCTTCCACTTTGTGCCCCTTGCAATTAGCTTTCATACCCCTAGCACCCTCTCTAAGATTTTGATTATTAAACTCAATTGTAATCATCTCAACACAATCCCTGACAGAACAATCTTATAAAAATCCACATTTGGGCATCACTCTCAAATATTAAATTTTATTTTGTAAATATATGCATAATGAGGGAGATTTCTAAAAGTCACTTACAAGGGTGAATAAACTGTCTGCATATTGTCCATTCTTCCTGCAGGTAAAAGTATGTACTGATCACTCTCTGAGTTTGTGTACTTGCCAGGACCCATTGCTTTGCTTGGACTGTAGCTGCTCTTTGCTGCTCCCCAGAAGCTGCTGCCCTTGATGACTGCCTAGTTTGCCTAGTGACTGGGTCAACCCTGAAGGGGGCAAATGGTCCAAGTTAGATTTTCCCAGCTAACACTAAATAAAATCTTTGAAAACTGACCCCTTAGATACCACACATACTGGTCATTTAGAAATCTTGAGAACCAAGTGGAATCTATTAATAGTATTAGTGGGTAGTGCTGGGACTATGGTTCCCATGTTCTCTTACTGATGGTATAAAGCATAGTTACTCACCTGTAACAGGTGATCTCCGGGAACAGCAGGAATTTAGTCTTCACATACGGGTATCGTCGGTACCGACGGAGCCTGCGTGGGAATGCTCCCCAGCGTCCAATAGGAAAGCTTTTGGGAGCATCCCACAGCGCCTGCGTGCTGTCTTCCCCAACTGTCCCTCTCCAGTTGAGTTTATAGCTGAGACAAAAGAGAGAGGGAAAGATAGAGAGATACAACGCCTAGGGGAGGTGGGTGGGATGTGAAGACTAAATTCCTGCTGTTTCCGGAGATCACCTGTTACAGGTGAGTAACTATGCTATCTCCAGGAACAAGCAGGAATGTAGTCTTCACATATGGGGACTCCCTAGCTGCAGATGCCAGGGAGATGGCCCCAGAAAGTTGTGTGCCGTTGTGAAAGGGCTCCACTTCCCCCATGGATCTCTGGCATCCTACCAGGGATGGTGGGTAGGAGTTGATTAAGTTTGGAACAGGTGTTGAAGAACAGCCTGACCAAACAAGGCATCCCAGTGGGAGTCCTTGTCTAAGCAGTAATGGGCTGTGAAAGTACGAACTGAAGCCCAAGTAGCTGCTTAACAGATGTCGTTGATAGACACAGAGTGAAGATGAGCCATTGAGGCTGCCATGGCTTTCACATTGCGAGCTGTGACATGGCCTTCAAGAGGAAGGTTCTTGCTCTCATAGGCAAAAGATATACACTGTGCAATCCAGATGGACAGTGTCCTTTTGGAGACTGGAAGCAATGTTCCCTCTAATTTTCTGTAGGCTGTGTGTGCATAAAATATCAGCTGTGCAGCTTTTGAAGGAAGGTTAAATTTTTGTGCGCCACCTAACAACACTCGGAGTTATATACTTTAAAATTTGACTACACGTCAGAATACAGTATGTACACCACATTGATTGCACTAGAAAATATTGTAGAACTTGTGAAAAACAAAAATACACAACAACCTTTAAATTTTAAGATGTCTCTGTTGTTTTCTATCAGAATCAGAACCGTAATTTTTGTGCGCTCTGTTATAAAGTATGTGCGCTCACTCGGCGAGGTGTGTGCGCGCGCACATGCACACAGTTTAGAGGGAACAGTGACTGGAAGTCCCAAATGACTAGGATCAAAAGCAACAAAGAGTTGAGAGGACTTTCGATGTTGCAAGTAAAAGGCCAAAGCTCTTTTACAGTATGAAGATTCCTTTCTGCATTTGAGGCGCGAGGCCTTGGAAAGAATACAGGAAGGTAAAACGCTTGGTTTAAATGAAAGGGCAACACCACCTTTGGCATAAAGTGTGGATGAGTCCTAAGGACTACATTATCATGATGGAACCTTCTATAAGGAGCATCAGCCACCAACGTTTGCAATTCACTGATGCGACATGCTGATTGTGATTGCAATAAGAAAGATAAACTTCCAGGAAAGGAATTTCAAAGAGGTAGTGGCTAATGGTTCAAAGGGCGGTTTCATGAGCTGCCCAAGTACCAGATTTAAGTCCCATGCCACCGGTGGTGGCTTAATGGGAGACTTAGTTAAAGAAGGCCTCTCATAAATCTCACTATGGGGAAATAGGTTGTCCATTTAGAGGCTTGAAAGAAGCTGCAATAGCACTCAAATGGACTCGCACTGAATTGGTCTTAAGCCCTGAATTTGATAAATGAAGGAGATACTCCAGTAATGATTCCAGAGGTATCGCAAGAGGGTTAAGACCCTTCTGCGAGCACCATATGGTAAACCTTTTCCACTTAAATGCATAAGAGCGTCTTGTGGAAGGTTTCCTGGAAGCATGAAGGATATCCTTTACCTGCTGGGAAAGGTTAAGACCATGAAGTTCTAGGCTTTCAGCAACCAGGCCCTGAGATGCAGAGACTGGGGATTGGGATGCCACAGCATCCTGTCCTCTTGAGAAAGAGGATCTGGAGCAGATCCTAACTCCAGAGGCGGAGCTTGAGAGAGATGTAGGAGCAGAGGGTACCACGATTGTCGTGGCCAACGTGGAGCTATGAGGATCATATGACCTCTGTCTCTCTGAAGCTTGAACAGGGTTTTGGGAATTAGGGGAATAGGTGGAAAGGCATACAGGAAGTCCTGACCCCAATGAAGGAGGAAAGCATCCCTGGCCTGACATCCCTGAGACGGAATTCTGGAACAGAACTGGGGAAGTTTGGCATTCAGCGGACTTGCAAAGAGGTCTATGTCCGGGGTTCCACAAATTTGAAAAATTTGGGCCACCTGGTCTGCATGGAGAGACTATTCGTGTGGAAGCAGAACTTGACTGAGTTTGTCTGCCCAAGAGTTTTGAATGCCTGGAAGATACACCGCAAGGAGATGAATCTGATGCTGTTTGGCGAGGGACCATAGTCGCAAAGCTTCGTTGTAGAGCGACAGCGAGCCTGTTCCGCCCTGCTTGTTCACATAGAACATGGCTACCTGATTGTCCGTTTGAACTAGGACTGTCTTGTAGCAGAGCTGAGTGTGAAATACTTGAAGAGCAAGGAAGATTGCTCTGAGCTCCAGGAGATTGATATGGAGATAGGCCTCCTGTGGAGTCCAGGTACCCTGGGTAGAGAAGCCATGCAGGTGGGCTCCCCAACCCACCTGTGAAGCATGTTGTTAGAGTGGCTTGGGGTGGGGGTTGCTGAAAAGGAGACACCACCAGAAGGTTTTTGGGTGACTGACACCATTGAAGGGACAAAATAAGGCGATCTGAATTTGCTATTTTGTCTGACAGGCAACCTGAGGCCTGAGTCCACTGAGTGGATAAGGTCCACTGGGCTGCCCTCATATGGAGGCGAGCATAAGGAACCACATGCACGGTGGATGCCATGTGGCCTAGCAACTGTAGCATTTCCCGAGCAGTGAGGTGAGGTTTTAGCACAGCTTGGGAAGCTAGCTGCACAATGCGAAGGCAGCAGGGCTGTGGAAGGAAGACCCTTGTCTGTCTGGTATCCAGAAGAGCTCCTATAAACTTTAGGGATTGAGTGGGAGCAACGTTGGACTTTGGGAAGTTTATGAAAAGTCCCAAATACTGAAGGATGCGCATTGTGCGAGACAGAGCCATTCTGGCCTCTGGCTCTGAAGGGGCTTGAATGAGCCAGTCGTCTAAGTAAGGGAAGACTAATATTCCCAGGGTGCGGAGAAATGCTGCTACCACAGCCATGCATTTTGTGAACACCCTTGGTGCAGAAGCCAGGCCAAAAGGAAGAACCCTATATTGGTAGTGCTTCCCTTGAAACAGGATTTAAAGGAACTTTAGGTGGGTTGGATGGATGAGAACATGAGTGTGCGCATCCTTGAGATCTAGAGAACAAAGCCAATCCTGACTCTGAAGGTATGGCAGCAGAGTTCCTAGAGAAATCATTTTGAACTTCTCTCTGAACAGGAATTTGTTCAATTCTCTGAGGTCTAGAATGGGTCTGTGTCCTCCTGTTTTTCTTTGGAATAAGGAAATGGGGGAGAAAAACCCTGTACCCCGTTGGGGAATGGGAACCTCTTCTATTGCCCCTTGAGCAAGGAGCATAGTGACTTCTTGACCTAACCGGTCGTTGAGAGAGGTCTGAGAATTGAACTGTCTTAATATTGTAGGAGGGGGCATGCTGAGGAAATGAAGCTTGTACCCCTCTCTTACAATAGACAAAGTCCAATTTTCTGCTGTTATCCGACCCCATCTGGGGCAAAATGATATAACCTTCCTGGGATGGTGGAGGGTTCTGGGCCATTCAGGGACAGGAAGGCAAAGTTCTCTAGACAGGAATCAAAGTCCCTGTGGAGGCTGAGTCTGCTGAGCCGGTTGAGGCTTAGCTGCTTTTGGTTTCCTTTGTTGCCTAGGTTGTTGCTGCTGTCCCTTTTGGGCAGTCTGACCGAAACGATGTCCCTGCTGGGTATAGGAGGGATAAAACTTTTTCTTCTTGCTGAAGAATGGTTTCTTAGAGGATCTTTTCCTTGCAGGATCAGCTGTAGATTTGGACAATCTATCCAAAGTGATATTGTCAGCATCTATCTCATTAGCTTTTTCCTGCCAATTCTTGCCAAAGAGATTCTCTCCTGTGCAAGGTATATTCCCCAGTTTGTCCTGTACCCAGATTTCCAAGTCAGGTGCCTGGAGCCAGGCAATTCTACGTGCACCTATGGCAATAGCAGAGGTTCTGCTTATGCATTCAAAGGCTGCACGATTCACAAACTTGGAAACATCCTGAGCATGTTTAACAAGACCAAGATAATCTTGCCTTTTATCATCAGGAAGGAGAGGGCTCATAAGCTCTAAGTCTCCTGTGACCTCCTTAAGGAACATTCCCATATACAAGATATAGGAACTGATCCTAGCAGAAAGCATTGAAGCCTGGAAGGATCAATGTCCAAAGGCGTCAAGAGTCCTACACTCACGTCCTGGAGGATTAGATGCATGTCTTTTTGCACTCTTTATCTGTCTCATGGTTGATTCCACCATCATGGAATGGTGTGGTAATTGAGTCTTCTGAAACCCAGGACAAGGAGGAACTCGATACATGGTGTCGAGTCTTCGAGAGTGAGGAGATGTGGTCAGAGGCGTTTCCCACATCCTTAACATAAGATCATGCAAGATCTCATGAATAGGTAAGGTAGCTGCCTCCTTGGGAGCTTTAGGGTATTGTAGGATTTCTAATTCCTTTGCCCTAGGCTCTTTTTCAGGAGCCACTGTGATGGAAAGAACTGGGCCCACATCTCGGATAAAATCCTGAAAGGACATATCCTCTGGTGGAGACATCCTACGCTGAGGAGAAGGGGAATCCTCGGGAAGAAGTACTCTGGTATCGGCAGAGCTTTCAGAGTCTTCAGACTCATCCGAGGATTCAAAGTATCTCCGATCCGGGGGATCGTGCAAGGCACGGTACCGGTATCGATCGAAGTCGGCATCGGAGTGGTTCGTACCGACTTGTCGATGCCGGATAGAGACGCCTGACTCTGTCCCGGTAGAATACCTGCCGATGTCGGTGCCAGTTGAATTGTTTGAAGCGGTTTAAGGGGCATTGAGACCGTGAGAAGAGCTGCCAGACTGCGTTCAATAGCCAAGAATCTCTGGTCTATCGACGCTGCCGATGCTTGGGTATCACTGCCGGATGAAGCAGCTGGAACCCCAGAGCATGGCACCAGTAGTTCTGCCGAGGTTGAAGCCTCGAGAACATCCTGGAGCCCCGTAAGTGCTTTGGAAGCCGAAGCCTCCCGCTGGGGCAATTTTGCCAGTGAAAGTCCCTCAAGGGCAACGCCAGAGGCATCTCAATGTTTAGAAGGAGATCTACCCTTTGAGGACCGGCTGGATTTATGTTTAGTTACCTGAGATCCATGGGAGGAAGACGAAGCCCTGGAAGACGTCGATGCCACGGATGCTGCATCGGAGGGAAAAAGGGTGCTAAGTTTAGCAGCTCGGTTTCGCCAGCCCCTTTTTGACATCATCCCACAGGCAACACACTCTGAAATAGAGTGGTCAGAACCTAAACATTTGAGGCACCACTCATGGGTGTTGGTGACAGAGATGGTACCGCCACACTTAGAACACTTGGTACCAGTATAGCGTCGAGGGAAGGCAGACGCGACCACAAAAAAGAAGAATAAGAAGGTAATTTTTTCTGCGGTGATAGGATGTGTGACCTGTCACTCTGCGGAAAACGAAGAACTGGAGAGGGACAGTTGGGAAAGGCGGGAAGGCAGCACGTAGGCACTGTGGGATGCTCCCAAAAGCTTTCCTATTGGATGCTGGGGAGCGTTCCTGCACAGGCTCCGTCGGTACCGACGATACCCATATGTGAAGACTACATTCCTGCTTGTTCCTGGAGATTACTGTGACAGCAGCTTTTTATGTTGGTTTTGGTATAATGAATAAAAATTTAAGTTACAAAAAAAGAAAAAGAAATCTTGAGATTTTGCTGCTATGTTTTACTCTGAATCCCTTGCCCAACCGTCATCTTGCCATTAATTTTTCCATTGGGGTGTGCAAATATTAAAAATTCTGTTAAATTTATGCTTCAGCTAACAATGAAAACAAGACTCCAGCAAGAAAAAGTTGCTTTCTAAAAGCAGGATATTCAGGTTGCCTACATTGCGCCACACTCTTCTGCTTAGTTTACTAATTAAACATCATTCCATCATACTGTATGTTCAATTACATATATAAAATCTACACTGGAACATGGACTGATTCTTTTTGTTACTTTTTATTTATAGGGGCTTTATTTGATTTAGCTCACAATTTACTACATTATGGAGGCTATTTTAGAAGCTGTGCATATGCTTTGCACAGATTGCCATTTCTCAGAATGCCTCTATTTATACTGGCAACATAGCAAAAAAAAATGTAAAACATAAAATGGAGACTTCTCCATGTAGATGAGACAAGGAGCAGGGGACCACCCTCCCAGCGATGTAAAGAAAGATCAGCCTGATCATCATTGGCTGTCAGTGGGAGGTGTTTCCTCAGGGCAGCCAAGCACAATGACACAAGTATGTACATACACACACACTATGGAGGTCATTCAGTGGCACGAATAGCGGGGATGGACATCCCCGCTATTCGCTCTCCTGCTGCCCTGGTAATGTCTCCCACATGAACAGCTCGTTTGTACGGGGAGGCTTAGACGGGGGTGGTACTGAGGCAAAGCGAGGGCAGGGCATGGGCGGGCCGTGAAGTATAGAGCCGATTCTGAGGTCAGCCCTGTACATCTGGGGCCGTGAACATGGACGGGGGACTTATTCCACTAGAGAGGTGGAATAAGTACTTCTGGATGTCAGAGGATCATGCTGCCAGGCAGGAAAAAAGGTAGGGGGGGGTGCAGGAAGATCCCTGCAACTGGACCCTGCCCATGTGAGGCCAGATCGAGGGCTGCGAGGAAAAAAAGAGGGTCAGCAGCAGCTGGCATTTGCTGCTCCTGAATGAAGCTGTGGCGCCATGGCAACAGGACACCATTGAACTATGGCTCCATTCAGGAGCCTGACTGAGGTAGCCAGAACATAAGATATGCCATACTGGGTCAGACCAAGTTCCATCAAGCCCAGTATCCCGTTTCCAACAGTGGCCAATCTAGGTCATACGTACCTAGCAGTTTCCCCAAAAGACACAGGTTCCACAATACTTGTATTGGGTCAAACATTGATATCCTGGGTCCCTTTTTAAATAATGGTTTACGGATCTTTCCTCAAGGAACTTGTCCAAACCTTTTTTAACCCCAGCTACACTAACAGCCTTTACTACATCCTCCAGTAACAAATTCCAGAGTTTGATTACACGTTGAGTGAAAAAATATTTTCTCTAACTTGTCTTAAATAGTTTACCCTGTAGCTTCTTTGCATGTCCCCTAGTCTTTCTATATTCTGATGACGTAAACAATCGATCTACGTTTACCCGTTCCACTCCATTCATTAATTTAGAGACCTCTATCATATCTCCTCTTAGCTATCTCTTTTCCAGGTTGAAGAGCCCTAACATTTTTAGCCTCTCTTCATAGGAGTAGCCTTCCATCCCCTTTACCATTTTGGTGGCTCTTCTGTGTACCTTTCCTAATAACGCTATATCCTTAAGATACGGGGTCCAGAATTGCATACAGTATTCAAGGTGCGGTCGCACCATGGAATGATACCGAGGCATTATAATATCTTTTGTTTTATTTTACATTCCTTTCCTTATGATACCTAGCATTCTATTTGCTCTCTTGGCTGCCGCTGCACACTGGGTGGAGGGTTTTAACATGTTATCCACGACGCCTAAATCTTTTTCCTGGGCGGTGGTTCCCAATGTGGAACCTTGCATCGTGTAGCCATAGTTTGGGTTGTTCTTTCCTAGGTGCATAACTTTGCACTTGTCCACATTAAATTTCATGTGCCATCTGGATGCCCAGTCTTCCAATTTATCAAGATCTTCTTGCAATTTTCCACAATTCTCTTGGGTTTTAACAACTTTAAATATTTTTGTGTCATCTACAAATTTGATAACCTCACTTGTTATTCCCTTTTCCAGGTCATTTATGAATATGTCAAAAAGCAGCGGACCCAGCACAGATCCTTGGGGTACTCCATTATTCACCTTTTTCCATTGGGAAAATTGATCATTTAGCTCTACCCTCTGCTTTCTATCTTTTAACCAGTTCCTGATCCACAAAGCACAGTTACTTACCTGTAACAGGTGATCTCCGGGAACAGCAGGAATAGTCCTCACATATTGGTACGTCGGAACCGACGGAGCCTGCGCGGGAAAGCTCCCCAGCTTCCCAGAAGGAAAGCTTTTGGGGCTTCCCACAGCGCATGCGCGCTGCCTTCCCGCCTTCCTGACCAACTCTCCTCAGTTCGAGTTTAAAGCTGAGACAATAGAGAGAGGAAAGGAAAGAGATACAACTCCTAGGGGAGGTGGGTGGGTTGTGAGGACTATTCCTGCTGTTCCCAGAGATCACCTGTTACAGGTAAGTAACTGTGCTATCTCCAGGAACAAGCAGGAATGAGTCCTCACATATGGGGACTCCCTAGCTGAGATGCCTGGGAGATCCCCCTCCAAGGGCTCTTCATCTTCCTATGGATCTCAGGCATCCATTGAGGGAAGGTGGGCAGGAGTTGCTTAAGAATGGAACAGGTGTTTGAGGACAGCCTGACCAAATAAGGCATCCCGGTGGGAGTCCTTATCCAAGCAGTAATGGGCTGTGAAGGTATGAACCGAGGCCCAGGTGGCTGCTCGACAGATCTGATCTATGGATACAGAGTGAAGATGAGCCATAGAGGTGGCCATGGCTCTCACATTGTGAGCTGTGACATGGCCCTCCAGAGAAATGTTTTTACTCTGGTAAGCAAAAGAAATACACTGAGCAATCCAATTGGAAAGTGTTCTTTTTGAGACTGGAAGTCCTAAGTGAGAAGGATCAAAAGCAACAAAACGTTGGGAAGACTTTCGATGTGGCTGAGTCCTGTGGAGGTAAAAGGCAAGAGCTCTATTACAATCTAGAGTATGAAGGTTCCGCTCTACACTGGATGCGTGAGGAGCTGGATAAAAGACAGGTAGATATACCTCTTGATTAAGATGAAAAGGTGAAACCACCTTAGGCATAAAGTGTGGATTTTTCCTAAGGACTACCTTATCATGATGGAACCTTGTATAAGGTGGATTAGCCACTAAGGCTTGCAGTTCACTGATGCGGCGAGCTGAAGTGACTGCAATGAGGAAAATAACCTTCCAGGAAAGAAATTTCAAGGAGGTAGAGACTAAAGGTTCAAAAGGAGGCTTCATAAGCTGACCAAGAACCAAATTTAAGTCCCATGCCACCGGAGGAGGCCTAATGGGAGGTTTAGTTAAAGTTAGGCCTCTCATGAATCTTGCAATAAGAGGATGAGAGGAAATAGGTTGTCCATTGAGAGGCTTGAGGGATGCTGCAATAGCACTCAAATGGACCCTTACTGAATTTGTTTTAAGGCCTGCATTGGAGAGATGCAGGAGATATTCCAATAGGGAATTCACAGGAAGAGCAAAAGGGTCAAGACCCTTTTGAGCACACCAAATGGAAAATCTTTTCCATTTAAAAGCATAAGAACGCCTTGTGGAAGGTTTTCTGGAAGCATGGAGGATATCCTTCACTTGTTGCGAGACATTTAAGTCTTGAAGGTCTAGGCCTTCAGTAACCATGCTCTGAGGTGGAGGGACTTGGGGTTTGGGTGCCACAAAGTCCCTTCCTCCTGAGACAGAAGGTCTGGAGCAGCTCCCAGGTCCAGGGAGGGGCCCTGGGAGAGATGCAGAAGTAGATGGAACCACACTTGGCGTGGCCAGCGTGGAGCTATAAGGATCATAGATCCGTGATCCCTCTGCAGTTTGAACAGAGTTTTGGGAATCAAAGGAATGGGTGGAAAGGCATATAGGAGGCCCTGACCCCAATGAAGGAGGAAGGCATCCCTGGCCTGAACCCCCTGACACGGAGTTCTGGAACAGAACCGGGGAAGTTTGGCATTCCACGGACTTGCAAAGAGGTCTATGTCCGGGGTTCCCCATTTCTGAAAGATTCTGAGTACCTGATCCATGTGCAGGGACCACTCGTGTGGAAGCAGAACTCGGCTGAGTCTGTCTGCCCAAGAGTTTTGAATTCCTGGGAGATATACTGCCAGGAGATGGATTTGATGCTCTCTGGCGAAGGCCCACAGTCTGAGAGCTTCGTTACAAAGCGACAGAGAGCCAGTCCCTCCTTGTTTGTTTACGTAGAACATGGCTACTTGATTGTCGGTATGAACAAGAACTGTCATGTTGTAAAGGAGGGTATGAAAGACCTTGAGAGCAAGGAAAATTGCTCGAAGCTCCAGAAGGTTGATATGAAGGGCGGTCTCCTGTGGAGACCAAAGGCCTTGAGTGGATAGATCTTGAAGATGAGCTCCCCACCCTGTGTGGGAGGCATCTGTGGTGAGGGTTGCTTGGGGTAGTAGCGGTTGGAAGGGGGACCCCAGCAACAGATTTTGAGTGGACATCCATCACTGGAGAGACCAAAAGAGACGTTTGGAGGTTTCTATGTGGTCTGAGAGAGCTCCTGATGCTTGGGTCCACTGGGTGGACAGAGTCCATTGAGCTGCTCTCATATGCAGGCGAGCATAGGGCACCACATGAACTGTGGATGCCATGTGGCCTAGCAGTTGTAACATCTCTCTGGCAGTCAAGTGGCTTCTGGACTGGATCTGAGAGGCCAAGTGCACTAGCCGGTGGCAACGTGCCTGGGGAAGATAGGCCCTTGCTGTGGTGGTATCTAGCCAGGCCCCTAGGAATTCTAGGGATTGAGTAGGGGTGAGTTGAGACTTTGGCAGATTGATGACAAGTCCCAGATACTGCAGAATGCAGATGGTGTGGTCCAGGGAAGTCTGAGCCTGAGATTGAGATGGAGCTCGGATGAGCCAGTCGTCTAGGTATGGGAAGACAAAGATTCCCTGAGTGCGTAGAAATGCAGCCACTACTGACATGCATTTTGTGAACACTCTTGGAGCAAAGGCTAGACCGAAGGGGAGTACTCTGTACTGGAAATGTTTTCCCTGGAACAGAAATCGAAGGAATTTTCTGTGGGATGGGTGGATGAGTATATGTGTGTACGCATCCTTTAGGTCTAGAGAACAAAGCCAGTCCTGACTCTGTAGGTATGGAAGGAGAGTACCCAGAGAGAGCATTTTGAATTTCTCCTTGCATAGAAATTTGTTTAATTCTCTCAGATCTAGGATGGGTCTGTACCCCCTGTTTTCTTTGGTATGAGAAAATAGGGGGAGTAGAACCCTGAGCCCTGTTGAAGAAGAGGAACCTGTTCTATTGCCCCTTGGGCAAGCAGGGTATTCACTTCCTGATCCAACAGGTGTAGAAGAGATGGGGGAGAGATGAAATGTCTCACCCTGGGATAGAGAGGAAGGTTGGAAAAATGCAGTTTGTAGCCCTCTCTGATGATAGAGAGGGTCCACTGTTCTGATGTGATTTGTTCCCATCTGGGAGCAAAATGAGTTAACCTTCCTGGAATGGTGAGAGGCTCTGGTTGCTGCAGAGCCAGAAAGGGTATGTTCTCTAGAAGTAAGTCAAAAACCCTGAGGGGGTTGGGACTGTTGAAGCGTAGCAGCCCCTGCAGGTTTCGTTCTGGCCTGTTTAGCTTGCTGACGTTTAGGAGCAAAGCGAACTTGAGAAGATGATTGGCCAGCATTGGAACCAAATCTAGTCCTTTTGTAGAAAGATTTCTTAAAAGACTTTTTCTTGGCAGGGGTAGAAGTAGACTTAGAGAGTCTATCTAAAGCAGCATTTTCTGCATCCATTTGAGTGGCCTTGACTTGCCACTCTTTGCCAAACAGATTTTCACCTGTACAAGGCAAATTGCCTAGGCCATCTTGCACCCAGGATTCCAGGTCAGAGGCCTGGAGCCAAGCAATTCGGCGAGCAGCTATAGCAGTGATGGCTAACCTTTTTGAGCCCGAGTGCCCAAACTGCCGCACAAAACCAAAGAATTTCCTCAAAGTGCCAGCACGTCAATTAAACCTTAACAACAATATTTTAGAGCCTTATAATGATGTTCCAGATCACCCATTTTGGGCAAGGATACTGGGGCGTTACAAATTACACAACACTTGTCTTTCACCATGATGAAGAAGTAGTCCATTTCCCATTCATCATGAAAGTGGTAGGTTTTGCTCTTCTTTGGAACCCAGCTCCCGCGCGGGTCCTATAATCTCGCGAGAGGACGGCGCACGAGCTCTAGCGTGCAGCTTCTCGGCGAGAGGCGCGCAGAAGCTCCGACCGGAAGGGGAAGCGCGGGGCCGGGCTGGGGCCTTTCTCCTAGCACAGGGGTCTGCAACCTTTAAGACATAAAGAGCCACTTGGACCCGTTTCCGAAGGGAAAAAAAAACCTGGGAGCCGCAAAACCATTGCGACATTTAAAACAAATCTAACACTGCATATATTGTTTCTTACAGTGTACCATCATAATCACAATCACAATCATAGCCTGAGGTAAATATGAGGGCCCAAATGTAATCCACATTATAAATATATTATTATATTATTGTCACTTTTCTTTTAATATTTTTTTGACCCCCCTCAGAACTACTTTTCATAGAAAACGTTAAATTTACTTACCGTATTTTCCGGCGTATAAGACGACTGGGCGTATAAGACGACCCCCTACTTTTCCTGTTAAAATATAGGTGTTTGGCCTATACTCGCCGTATAAGACTACCCCTCTTCCAGCGCACACCAAAAAAAATACGCCGGAAAATACGGTTAATTAATCACAACAAGTAACAATATTTGATTTCAAAATTATGATGATTTTGTAGTCAAATCACTAATATGAAATAAAATTATTTTTTCTACCTTTGTTGTCTGACCAATTTATTCTCTGATCATGCTGGTCCCGATCTGAGGCTTCTGCTTTCCTGTCTTCTCTTAGCTCTGTTTCTGTGGTCTATGGTCCATCTGCCATTTCTTATCTCTTCTTTCGTTTTCTTCACTTCTTTCCATCAGCCTATTTCCAGTCCCAGTAACCCTCCCCAGTATCAGCCCCTTTCCAGTCCTCACTCCCAGTACCTTCCAATATCAACTTGCATTCCCATGATTGCCACTGGTGTCCATTCCCTTCCAGTCCCCCTCCTTCCCCACTGACCAGTCCCTTCTAGTACAAATACCATGGCAGCCCCTCTCAGATCCACTCCCTTCCAGTTCCATTCTCCCATCCCCTCGCATCAGCCCATTTGTAGCCTTAGCCCCCAGTTTTCTTCCAGGGCCAGCAGCTCTATCCTCCCCTCCCCACAATCAGCCCATTCTCAGTCAAAGCCCCCCAATCAGCTCACTTCCAGTGCTAATCCCCCCTCAACCCCATTACCAGTGCTAGCCTCCCCTAATCAGCCCAATACCACCAGTCCTACCCCCCCCATCACCAGTCCTATCCCCCCATCAGCCCATTTCCAGTCCTAACCTCACCGATCAGCTCATTTCCAATGCTAGCCCCCCATCAGTCCATTATCAGTCATACCCCCCTATCAGCCCATTACCAGTCCCAACCCCCCCCCCTTGATCAGTCCATTCCCAGTCCTAGCCTTCAACCCATTACCAGTCCTAGTCCCCTCCCATCTGCCCATTACCAGTGCTAGCTCCCCCATCAGCCCATTATAATCCTAAGCCGCAATGTCTCTCGCCTCTCTCCAGCATTTATCCCGTCTGTCCAGTATGTCCCTGTCTCTCCCCTTTGTGCATGCCAGCCCCCCTCCCTCCATGTCAGCCCCCGTCCTTCCATCTGTCCATGTCAGCTCCCTCCCTCCCTCCCTGTCAGCCCCACTGTCCATGTCAGCCTCCCTCCATGTCAGTCCCCCCTCTGTCCATGTCAGCCCCCTCCCTCCATCTATCCCTCCTTCCATGTAAGCCCCCCTCCTTCCATCCATCCATATCAGCTCCCTCCCTCCATGTAAGCCCCCCTCCTTCCATCCATCCATATCAGCTCCCTCCCTCCATGTAAGCCCCCCTCCTTCCATCCATCCATATCAGCTCCCTCCCTCCATGTAAGCCCCCCTCCCCCCCATGTCGATGGTAGCCCCCCTCTCCCCATGTCGATGGTAGCCCCCCCCCCTCTCCCCATGTCTACCCCCCCCTCTCCCCATGTCGACCCCCCCCCTCTCCCCATGTCGATGGTTGCCCCCCCCTCTCCCCATGTCGATGGTAGCCCCCCCCTCTCCCCCTGTCGATGGTAGCCCCCCCCCTCTCCCCATGTCGATGGTAGCCCCCCCCCTCTCCCCATGTCTTCCTCCCTTCGTCTGCAGCCGCGGCTCCCTGCCTGTTAGGGAACCGCGGCTGTGCTTGTAAAATCGTTGCGGAGCCCTTCCTGTCTTGACGGGCTCCGTGCAGCATTGTCCCGCCTCTAAAGGAAGTTTTACGTACAACTTCCTTTAGAGGCGGGACAATGCTGCACGGAGCCCGTCAAGACAGGAAGGGCTCCGCAACGATTTTACAAGCACAGCCGCGGTTCCCTAACAGGCAGGGAGCCGCGGCTGCAGACGAAGGGAGGCAGACACCTGTTTTAGCGGACCTTCCCGCGTGCCAGCTGCAAGGCCTTCGCGTGCCACAGCTGGCACGCGTGCCATAGGTTCGCCATCGCTGAGCTATAGCTATGCCAGATGCTCTGCTAGCACCCTCAAAGGAGTCAAAGGCAGCCCTATTGGAGAACTTTGACACATCTTGGGTATGCTTTAAAAGAAGCAGGAATTCCTCTTTTCTATCCTCTGGGATAAAGGGGAGAAAATTTCGTATTTTAAGAGCAAGCTCTTTCAGAAACATGCCCATATAGAGGCTGTATGAGTTGATTCTGGCAATAAGCATACTAGCCTGGAAGATTTTCCTGCCAAAAGCATCCAAAGTCCTACATTCTCTTCCTGGAGGGGTAGAAGAGTGCCTTTTGGTACTCTTTATCTTTTTCATAGCAGACTTCACCACAACGGAATGGTGAGGAAGCTGTGTTTTTTGAAACCCAGGAGAAGGAGGGACCCGATACATGGTATCCAACCGACGAGAATGTGGAGATAGAGTAAGAGGAGCCTCCCATAAATCCATCATGTGTTCTTGGAGAATATCATGAATGGGCAAGGTAACTGCCTCTTTAGGAACCTTAGAGTATCCTAAAATGTCTAATTTTTTTGCTCTAGGTTCCTTTTCAGAGGATACTGTAATAGAGAGTCCTTTGGCTACTTCAAGAATGAAGTCCTGAAAGGACAAGTCCTCTGGAGGAGACATTCTCCTCTTCGGGGAAGAGGGCTCCTCAGGAAGAATAAGGGATGCTTCATCAGAATCATCTGAGGTATCGGCATCCTCAGAAGACTCAAAGTATCGCCTATTTGCTTCCAGAGACCGATACGGGTACCGGCCGGTATCGACATCTGGCGTACCGGGAACCGGGTCGGTATCGAGAAAATCCCCGGAACTGGGGACCGGAACCGGCATTCTACGAGAAGTAGATGCTCTGGGTACCGGTATCGGTTGTGGTACCAGAACCGGGGTCGGAACCGACGGTTGCGGTACCGAGGGCATTGCAGCATTAATGAAAGCCAATATGGCCTGCTGCATGGATTGTACCATAGTACCCATAGACGCCACGACTGCCTGGATGTCTGTACCGGTTTGAGCCGGTACCCCAGAGCAGTCTAACAGGTGATCGGTCGAGGCCGTGCCATCGATGTCAACCTGTAACCCCATAGGAGGAGCTTTGGAAGCCGGAGCTTCCCGCCGGGGTTGTTTGGCTGGGGCAGGGTCCTCAGGGTCGAACCCAAGGGCCTCTCGCTGCTTAGAGGGAGATTTGCCCTTTGAGGACCTGCCTGAAACATGTTTGGTTACCTGAGATCCATCCGGAAAGGAAGACCTGGAGGATGTTGATGCTGGATTATCTGTAGAAAACAGCATATGGAATTTGGCTGCTCGGTTCTGTAAGCCACGTTTGGACATCAGAGAGCAGGAAGGACAATCCGAAATAGAATGGTCAGGTCCCAAACATTTAAGACACCATTCGTGGGTGTCTGTGACTGAAATAGTACTAGAACACTTGGTGCATTTTTTGAAACCAGATGCTGGCTTCTCCATGAGGGAGAATTTGTGAAGGCCTGTAGGCCCCACAAAGAAACACACCAAGTGAAGAAAAAATAAGAATTTTTTTTTTTTTTTTTTTTTTTAGAAATAAAAGAAAAAAGACCGGCGGTACCGGTTCGGAATCGGGGAAGGCAGACACGCGGCCAAAGAAACAAATTAAAATAACAACTTCTTCAGCGGTGACAGGAACACGACCTGCTGGCTCCGCGGAAAAAGAAGAACTGAGGAGAGTTGGTCAGGAAGGCGGGAAGGCAGCGCGCATGCGCTGTGGGAAGCCCCAAAAGCTTTCCTTCTGGGAAGCTGGGGAGCTTTCCCGCGCAGGCTCCGTCGGTTCCGACGTACCCATATGTGAGGACTCATTCCTGCTTGTTCCTGGAGATTAGTGCACTGCCTCCTATCCCATGACTTTTTAGTTTTGACAAAAGTCTCTGATGAGGCGGGGCCTTGTCAAAGGCTTTCTGAAAGTCCAGATGTACTATATATCAACCGACTCACCTTTGTCTACCTGTTTATTCACATAACAGACTAGTAAGACAAGATCTTCCTTGTCTAAAGCCATGTTGGCTGTCTCCCATTAGGCCATGACTATCTATATCCTGAGTAATTTTGTTCTTTATGATAGTTTCTACCATTTTTCCCAGTACTGACGTGAGGCTCACCGGTCTGTAGTTTCCAGGATCACCCCTGGAACCCTTTTTAAAAATTGGCATTAAATTGGTGATCTTCCAATCTTCAGGTATAACAGATGATTTTAATGATAGTTCACAGATTACTAATAGTAGGTCTGCAATCTCATATTTCAGTTCTTTCAACAACCTTGGATGTATACCATCCGGTCCAGGTGATTTGCTACTCTTCAGTTTATCAAATAGTTGTAATACATCTTCCCGGTGTAGCAATATTTCTTTCAATTCTTCTGCAGTATCACCTTTAAATACTACTTCAGTCATGGGTAAATATCCCTACATCTTCCTCAGTAAAGACCGAAGCAAAGAATTCATTCAGTCTCTCCAGTATAGCCTTGTCCCCTCTTACTGCCCCTTTTACCCCTCTATCATCTAATGGTCCAACTGACTCTCTCACAGGTTTTTTGCTACGAATGTACTTGAAAGTCTTTATTACGCGTTTTTGCTTGCGTAGCAAGTTTCTTCTCAAATTCTCTCTTTACCTGCCTTATCAATGCCTTGCATTTAACTTACCAGTGCTTGTGCCGTTTCCAGTTTTCGTCATTTGGCTCTTTTTTCCATTTCCTGAAAGATGCTTTTTTGTCAACAACAGCCTCTCTGACCTCACCTTTAAACCATGCTGGCAGTTTTTTGGACTTCCTTCCACTTTTCTTAAAGCGTGGAATACAGCAGGTCTGGGCTTCCAAGATAGTATTTTTCAACAACACCCAAGCTTGATGTAAGTCTTTAACCTTTGCAACTGCTCCTTTTAGTTTTTTCTTAACTATTTTCCTCATTTTATCATAGTCTCCCTTTCAAAAGTTAAAAGGTAGTACTGTGGATTTCCTTACCATCCCTCCTCCACTATTTATTTATTTATTTTATTTACTTATTTAGCTGCATTTATATCCTGCTTTTCACCGGGTCAAAGCGATTGGGGGATACATTTAACATGAGGGGATATGAGACACATACACTAATACAGGGAACATGGGCAATGGAGGGTTAAGTGGCTTGCCCAAGACCACAAGGAGCACCTGTGGGACTAGAAACCCCAGTCCTTCCGGTCCAAGGTTGCTGTCCTCTAGTGGGATTTGAACCACCGACCTTCCAGCCTGTAGTACCTTGCCCCAACCACTAGGCCACTGCTCCCTCCACTAATTAAATCCCCACTAATTAAATCAAACGGGATCATGCTATGATCACTATTGCCAAGTGGCCCCAAAACCCTTACCTCTTGCACCAGATCTGGTGTTCCACTAAGGACTAAGTCCAAAATGGTTCCCCCTCTGGTCCATTCATGAACCAGCTGCTCCAAGAAGCAGTCATTTATTTCATCTAGGAAGTTTATCTCCCTAGCATGTCCTGCCGTGACACTGACCCGTTCGATACCGGCGTAATTGAAATCACCCATTATTATTACTGTGCTGTAACTTTTGTTAGCTTCCTTGATTTCTTTGAGCATTTCATCATCCATTTGTTCATTCTGGCCAGGCGGTCGATAGTACACCCCTACTGCCATCGCCTTCCTCTTCTTACATGGAATTTCAATCCACAGAGATTCTACAGCAAATTTTGTTTCCTGCAAAACATTAAACCTTTCTGACTCAATGCCCTCTCTAACACAGAGCGCAACCCCTCCACCAATTTGATCAGCTCTATTATTATGATATAGTTTGTACCCATTGTCCCACTGGTTGTCCTCTTTACACCATGGCTCTGAGATTCCAATCATATCCAACCTCTCATTTAGTGCTATATATTCTAACTCTCCCATCTTATTTTTTAGACTTCTAGCATTTGCATACATGCATTTTAGAAACTGTATTTTATTCATATTAATCTGGCTATTGGTAGGCATGGGTAATTAGGAATTAGGAAGCTCTGTCTGCTCCGTACTCAAGGGAATTTGGGCTACTTTACTCTTTTTTGGAACCGCTCTGCTTTTGGTAATATCCTTCAAGGATACATTCTTCTGAACCATACGCTCTTGTGCGACTGTCGGCTTTCCCCTATTATCTAGTTTAAAAGCTGCTCTCTCCCCTTTTTAAAGGTTAATGCCAGCAGCCTGGTTTCATCCCGGTTAAGGTGAAACCCATCCCTTCAGAAGAGCCCCTCCTTTCCACAGAATGTTCCCCAGTTCCTAACAAATCCAAAACCCTCACCCTTGCATCATTGTTTCATCCATGCATTGAGAATCCGGAGCTCTGCCTGCCTTTTGGGTCCTGTGGGTGGAACGGGAAGCATTTCGGAGAATGCTACCCTGGAAGTTCTGGATTTCAACTTCTGACCTAAAAGCCTAAATTTAGCCTCCAGAACCTCTCTACCATATTTTCCTATGTCATTGGTACCGACATGTACCAAGACAGCAGACTCCTCCCCAGCACTAAGACCTAATCTAGGTGGCGTGTGAGGTCCGCTACCTTTGCACCAGGTAGGCAGGCATATTACCAGGCGATCCTCACGTCCACCAGCCACCTACATGCCTAATGATCGAATCACCAACTATAACGGCTGTCCTAACCCTTCCTTCGTGGGCACATGGCCCTGGAGAAACTTTCTTGGTGCGAGAGGGTTTTACATCACCTGGAGGACAGATCCTAGTTACAGGATCACTTCCTGCCACACCAGGGTGATGCTCTCCTGTCATGTGACCTCTCTCCTCCATGGCAACAGGGATGCTGCCAGACTGGAGGTGGGACTTCAGGACTATATCCCTGTAGGTCTATGTACTTCTCTGTCTGTCTTATGTCTTCCAAGTCTGCTACACTAGCCTCTAGAGAATGGACTCGTTCCCTGAGAGCAATGAGCTCCTTGCACCTAGTGCCCACGTAAGACCTCTCACCAACTGGGAGAAAATGATACATGTGACACTCAATGCAAAAGACTGGAAAGCCCCCATCTCGCTGCTGGACTACTGTCTGCATCTTAGTTTTAAGCTTGTGTTTAGATCTTTAAGTTCTTTACTTACTAAGGGTTGCTGTGGATGCTTATACTAATAAAAGTGTATCTAATATGTTTAATGTACCTTGTTCACCTGAAGCTTAATTAATCTCAGGTCCTTAATGTATGACTGATTTGGATAAAGAGCTGCACCTGAGACCAGCTCCTTTCCTTTAAGATGTGTAAGTACCTATAAAGCTATGATTATCCGGGGGGGGGGGGGGGGAGATAAGACTTATTAAAAGAGGGCTGCTACACAGTACCCTGTCCTGTACTTCTAAGGTAAGCTGTGACCAACTTCCTGGGTGATTAACAGTCCTTGCTTGGATAGAAGGAGTCTTTCAAAATGGCCTTTTGACCTGCCACCTTGCTTTAACACCTATTTAAAATGTTTCAGAGGTCTCTTGTCCCCTAGGTAGAAGGCCTCTTTGTAAAGGTCTCTAGAAGACTTTATTTATTGCTCAAAGAATACTGACCCTGTTTTGCCTTTTATGCTAAGTTATAGTCTGATTTGATTTAAATTAAAGCTCTTTGCTGCTGCTAGGCTCTGACCTAGTATGAAGGCTATATATGCAGGCCGACCAGAATTGGGGCCTGGCCTGCACATTCAGGCCTTAGACCTGATTCTGATCCTGATCCTGTAGGCACGTCTAGCCCCCGCGGGATCAGGATCAGAATCAGGTCTAATTCCAGGTATCTCACGTCTGGTTAGCCACACAGGGGGATGGACAGCCAATTCAGAATGAGCCTTCACATATATAAGATATATAAACAATTGGTTGAATGGAAGGCAAAGAGCACAGATAAATGGAGCTCACTTTGAGAAGGATGTTACCAGTGATGTTCTGCAAGGATCTATCCTTGGTCCAATTCTTTTTAACATCTTTGTTAGTAATACTGCGGAAGGGCTATAAGGTTTGCCTGTTTGCAGATGATACCAAACTCTGCAATAGAGTAGACACCCAGGAAGGAGTAGATAACATGAGGAGGGATCTAGCTAAGCTTGAAGAATGGTTGAGAATTTGGCAACTGAGATTTAATGCTAAAAAATGCAGGGTCATGCATTTGGACTGCAAAAATCAAAGGGAATGGTACAGTGTAGGGGGTGAAGTACTTCTGTCCACAAAAGAAGAGCAGGACCTGGGCGTGATTGTGTCTGACAATCTTAAGGTAGCTTAACAGGTAAAAAAGGTGACAGCAAAAGCCAGAAGGATGCTGGGTTGCATTGGGAGAGGAATGGTCAGTAGAAAAAATGTGATAGTGCCTCTGTATAAGTCTCTAGTGCAACTTAATTTGGAGTATTCTGTGCAATTCTGAAGACCATATCTTCAAAAGGATATAAACAGGAGTTGGTTCAGAAGGTGGATACTAAAATGGAGTTATAATGCACGTGCCGACAGATTTAAAGATCTTAATATGTATACATTAGAGGAAAGGTGGGATAGAGGGGATATGATAGAAACGTTTAAATAGCTCTGTGACATAAATGCACAGAACAGTCTCTTTCGATTGAAAGCAAGCTCTGCTATGAGGAGACATAGGATGAGGGTGAAAGGGGATAGACTCAGGAGTAATATACAGAAATATTTCTTTATGAAAAGAGTGGTAGATGTGTGGAATAGTCTCCCAGTAGAGGTGGTAGAGACAAGGACAGTACCTGAATTCAAAAAAGCATGGGACAAACACAGAAGATTTCTAAAGGGAAAAAATGGGACTATTCTCATTATCTTTATTTCTTCACTTTATATACTGCTGTCGTTGAGACATTAGAGCGGTTTACAATAAATGTGTCTACGCTACAGAAAAAAGGAAAAGGAACGCCATAGTAATATAGGAAAGGAGTAGAAGTAGTAAAATCAACATAATAGACAAACAGAAAACAAAAATACTTAGGTGGGCGAATCACAAGGGAGGTCAAAAGCCTGTTTAAACAGGTGGGTTTTTAACAATTCTTTAAACTTTGGGTATGAGGGTTCCAGGCGGAGGAAAGGGCCGACAAAAAAGAAGACAGAGTGGCGAATCTGTTCCAAGTGAGCCTGAGAAGGGGAGGGTAAGGACAGACGATTAGCATGTAGGGAACGAGGTTGACAATATGGGGTATGAAGAGAAATAAGATTTGCTAAGTAGAGAGGGTTGGATGTGTAAATGGCCCTGTGTGTCAATATTAGAAATTTGTATTGAAATCTGTAATGAAGTGGCAACCAATGAAGGCGGAGGAGAAGGGGAGTGATATGGTCAAACCGCTGAGCATAAGTGATAAGACGGACTGCAGTATTTTGTAATAGCTCTAAGCGTTGGAGCTGATAGTTGATATAGAAGGTCAGACTAGATAGGCCATGTGGTCTTTTTCTGCTGACATGTTTATACTACTCTTTCAGAAGCAAACCTTTTTTTTAAGGAAGAAAGAAGAACATAAGAACATAAGATATGCCATACTGGGTCAGACCAAGGTCCATCAAGCCCAGTATTCTGTTTCCAACAGTGGCCAATCTAGGTCATATGTACCTAGCAGTTTCCCCAAGAGACACAAGTTCCACAATGCTTGTACTGGGTCAAGCATTGATATCTTCGGTCACTTCTTAATAATGGTTTATGGACCTTTCCTCCAGGAACTTGTCCAAACCTTTTTTAAACCCAGCTACACTAACAGCCTTTACTACATCCTCCGGTAACAAATTCCAGAGTTTGATTACACGTTGAGTGAAAAAATATTTTCTTTTATTAGTCTTAAATAGTTTACCCTGTAGCTTCGTTGCATGTCCCCTAGTCTTTCTATATTCTGATAATGTAAACAATCGATCTATGTTTACCCGTTCTACTCCGTTCATTAATTTATAGACTTCTATCATATCTCCCCTCAGCCGTCTCTTTTCCAGATTAAAGAGCCCTAACCTTTTTAGCCTTTCTTCATAGGAGTATCCTTCCATCCCCTTTACCATTTTGGTGGCTCTTCTCTGAACCTTTTCTAAAATCGCTATATCCTTTTTAAGATACGGCGACCAGAATTGCACACAATATTCAAGACATTGCAAAGAGTCTGAAAATCCAGAAGGGGAAGGGAGCTTAGCGAATCATACCCTGCTGCCACGGGTCTGACCAATTCTGGAGCTATTGCTGGATTGATGAAGCAATTCTAATTTGGGATTAGTTAGAATTAGATATATAGCAATGCTAATTATCAGATCTAGGTGATAACAAGTAGAACCAGTGCAATCTATCAATGTAATGGTAAAGGTGTGTTGCTTCCAAACAGTTGGAGCATTATACAATTTCTTGTCACTTTAGTAAAGGAACCTGTGTGTAAACTATGTTGGTGCTGAGACAGGACCCACAACACAATAGTAAGTGCATATGGGGGAAGAAGAGTCTGGGCCTGGACTACAAATCTTGATAGTGTGAGCATTGTATATGCCTTCACCTATTTATAGTTGCAAAGTGTGGAGACTTAGCCTATTATAGATATACACAGGTCTCCGATTAAGGTTCTTTTGACAGTACTCTTGTTTTGTTTTCATTTTCTCTTATATGTGCTCTTTTATATAAGCTTAATGGTACCTGAGTTTCTACGTTTAAAAAACTGGAAGTTATCAACTTGTGAGTCCAAAGATTGAAACTTAACAATTACATCTTTAGTAAACTGGCAAAGTGAGGGAACAGTCTACATTAAGACTCGTTCAGTTCTCTTTACTACATGCCAGATATCCAACAGAGAGATTGAAGCACCTGAAGGACTTTCAGCCGAAAAAGTCGGTTCCTTCCAGTTTACAACTTTAGGTAGCACACCAACTTCAAGAGGATTCGAAGAGAGATGAGGCACTTCTGACAGTTCCAAAAATCCCGGGGGTAAAGGTGGAGTGCGCTCGACCGAGCTAAGGCTAGCTCCCTCAACAGAGGGGACAGAAAGCACAGTACTTGGCTTCAAGGGAACCAGCGTCGACACCACGTGCTTATCCATAGGGCCCTCTGTCGTCTCCGCTGCAGTGGTCTTTTTCTTCCTTTTTCCCCCAGGCATGCTGACAAACAACACTATCTCACTCCCAATTCGCTCGTAAGGGGCTCCCATTGTCTTCTTTTCAATCTGTCAGTGTTAAGGATAGTG
Source organism: Ichthyophis bannanicus (assembly GCA_033557465.1). Classification (NCBI taxonomy): domain Eukaryota; kingdom Metazoa; phylum Chordata; class Amphibia; order Gymnophiona; family Ichthyophiidae; genus Ichthyophis; species Ichthyophis bannanicus. The sequence continues at coordinate 1,241,748,779 of CM066032.1, forward strand.
CGGTGTTTTATCAGAAATTAGAAAATTTAGAGAATATGCAACGGAGTAAAAACTTGCAATTGCTTAATTTTCCTTGTATTTCTTTGCTTTCTCCTTCTATCCTTTTTAGAAAATATGTGAAAGATATATTACAGTTACCCATTGCGGACACTTTAATGTTAATTAAGATGAAATTAGTTCTTACCTGCTAATTGTCTTTCCTTGAGCTTTCTCCGGGCCAGTCCAGGGAAAGATAGGGTTGTCAATCCCCTATAGTGACTGAGGACTGAAGACTTCAAGCTTTTCTTGTGATGTGAAGCCACTCCCCCTGATGTTAATCAAGCAGTCTCCTTCTGACAAAGCGACTAAACAGAAAGAAACTAAACACAGCAGATTAACCCTAAACATAGTGCTAACATTCTATAGTCCTTGCAAAAAACCAACAAGTATTAAAAAATCCTTTTTTTTTTTTTTAATACATTTATTTACATAGGAAGCTATAATAGCTGCGAGTGGTGTAGAATGAATACTAGAGGCCCCTAAGCATCCTCCTTCAGAAGATACAGACGAAGTAATTCTTTAAAGGCCTGAGAAAGCGAAACACCAATCCGAGTACAAACGGAGCAGATAGCGAACAGGGTGGGACCCTGGACTGGCCCGGAGAAAGCTCAAGGAAAGACAATTAGCAGGTAAGAACTAATTTCATCTTCCTTATCGCTTCTCCGGGCCAGTCCAGGGAAAGGTAGGGCAGTACCAAAGCAGTACCTAAGAATGGGAGGGACCCGCCAAACCGGCGATAAGAGCTGATGCTCCCACTCTGGCATCGTTCCTAGCCTGGACATCTAAGCGGTAATGCCTAGTGAACGAATGCAGCGTAGACCAAGTCGCCGCTCTGCAGATATCCACTGGAGGAACAAAAGCAAATTCCGCCCAGGATGTTGCGAGAGCTCTGGTCGAATGAGCTTTGAGTCCTTCAGGCGGGGAAATCCCCTGAGCCTGATAAGCCGCTGCAATGGCAGAGCGAACCCAACGAGCAATAGTAGCTTTCGACGACGCCTGTCCCCTCCGTGGACCGGCCCACTGGACAAAAAGTCTGTCCGTCTTTCGCCACGGCCGAGAAAGCTTAATATACGTTCGTAACACTCGGCCAAGATCCAAATGCTTAAGAGCTCGATCAATAGGCGATCCATCGCACTCCGAAAAGACTGGCAATGTTATTGATTGGTTAACATGAAACACCAACAGCACCTTAGGCAAAAAAGAGGGAACTGTCCTTAACACAACTCGCTCCGGCAAAAATTGCCGATAAGGCTCCTGGCAAGATAAGGCCTGCAAGTCGGAAATGCGGCGAGCGGAACACAAAGCCACCAAAAAGGCTGTTTTCCAAGAACACTCTCGAATCTGCTGAGCGCAGAGGGACTTCAAGTGGGATCTGGACAAACCATCCAAGACAATATTTAAATCCCAAGGAGGCACGATAGCCCGCCTAGGAGGACGGATAATCTGTGCCGCTCGTAGAAAGCGGTGAACATCCGGATGAGCGGAAAGACGGCGACGTTGAACTAATCCTCTAAAACAAGATAGCGCCGCGACATGCACCTTAAGGGTACTGAGAGCCAACCCTTTATCTAAACCTTGTTGCAGAAAGAGAAGAAGATGAGGCACGGTAGAAGCCATAGGTGTCACCTCATGCTGCTTGCACCAAGCCTCAAAAAGACGCCATACGCGAACATACACCAACGAAGTTCCTGGACGTTTAGATTGTAGAAGGGTATTCACAACAGAACTCGCATAACCTCTGCCCTCTAAGCGAGACCTTTCAAGAGCCAAGCCGTAAGCAAGAAGCGATCCACTCGCGGCATGAGAATGGGACCCTGATGCAACTGGTTGACGCGGACTGGAAGGAGCCACGGCGGAGCTATAAGTAGTCGAACCAGATCGGCATACCAAGGACGACGAGGCCAATCGGGAGCAATGAGAATCACCCTCCCCGGTGACTCGCTATGCGCTGAATAACTCGACTCAACATTGGCCAAGGTGGGAACACATATAGGAGTACATCGAGTGGCCAGGGCTGAACCAGGGCATCGAGGCCCTCCGACATGTGTTCCCTGCGCCTGCTGAAAAAACGGCTGGCCTTGGCATTGCTGTAGGAGGCCATGAGATCCATCACTGGCTGGCCCCAACGCAACGTTAGCTGATGAAAGATTGCCGCATTTAACTCCCATTCCCCTGGATCGAGGAGATGACGGCTGAGAAAGTCCACCTGTACATTTTCTTTGCCCGTGACATGTGCCACGGATATGGCTTGGAGATTGTTTTCTGCCCAATTCATCAATTGTTGGCATTCGGATAGGAGGGAAGGAATCTTCGTCCCGCCCTGACGATTGATATAGGCGACGGTTACAGCATTGTCGGAAAAAATCTTGATCGCCTTCCCCTGGAGCCCCTCTGCGTAGTGAAGCAGAGCTAAGCGAACCGCTCGAAGCTCCAGCCTGTTGATGGACCAGGAGCTCTCCATTGTGGACCAAGTTCCCTGTGCAATGAGGGACTGACAATGAGCTCCCACCCCGAGAGGCTGGCATCTGTGGTCAGTAGCACCCACGAGGGGTCCTGTAAGGGCATTCCCGCCGTGAGGTGCCCCCGAACTAACCACCAGTGTAGACTGTGACGGACGCTCTCGGGACAGGGAAGACGCTGAGAGAGGGGATGAAGCTGCGGAGACCATCGGGTAAGCAACGCCTGTTGTAAGGGGCGCATATGAGCCTTGGCCCACGGAACAAGATCCAGCGCCGCCGCCATGGAACCCAACAGCTGTAAATACGTCCAAGCCGACGGCGCCGTGAAGCTGAGAAAAGCTCGAACCTGTCGCAGCAGCTTTTCCACCCGAACTTCGGGCAAAAACACTTTCCCCTTTGCGGTGTCGAAAAATGCTCCGAGATAAGTCAGCTGCTGTTGTGGTTGCAGTTGACTTTTGACTTGGTTGATCACCCAGCCGAGCTGCTCGAGAAGTTGAACTACTCGAGCCGTCGCTTGAACCGATGCAGAGTGCGAGTCGACTCTGATCAACCAATCGTCGAGATAAGGATGCACTCTGATCCCTTCCTTCCGTAGCGCTGCCGCCACAACCACCATAAGTTTTGTGAAAACACGCGGAGCCGTAGCTAGACCGAATGGTAACGCCCAAAACTGGAAATGACCCATTGGGAGAGCGAAGCGCAAAAAACGTTGATGCGAGCGCCTTATGGGAATGTGCAGATACGCTTCCGTGAGATCGATGGACGAGAGAAAACTCCCCCGGCTGTACTGCCCGAATCACAGTCCGGAGGGTTTCCATGCGAAAATGAGGCACCCTTAAGGAGCGGTTGACCCCTTTGAGATCCAGAACGGGACGAAAAGAATCGTCTTTCTTGGGAACCACAAAATAAATCGAGTATCAACCGCAACCGTATTGGTCCCGGGGTACAGGAACGATAGCTCTGAGCTGCAACAGGCGACCTAGCGTTTCCACAATAGCTTGCTTTTTCCGACCGGGAATACAGAGAGACATTACAAAGGCTGGTAACAACGGGCAGGCGAAATCGAGCGCGTAACCGTCGCGGATGACCTCTAACACCCATTTGTCTGAGGTAATGGTGGTCCAGACCGCTAGAAAGTCCTGTAGGCGTCCTCCCACCGGAATTAGCGACTGGACCAACTGACCTTCATTGCGGCTTTTTAGTTGAGGGCTGGGAAGCACCAAAGTATGACCTGCCAAATCTTCGGGCTCCTCGAAAGGAATGTCCACGAAAGGTAGCACGGCCCCTGGAATAGGGCGCAAAGCGCGCCCCTCGAAACCTACGGGATTCCCGTCCGAAGCCTCTGCCGGCAGGAACCACCCGGGAAGGCTTGGGTTTGTCCTCAGGCAAACGACCGCCCTTAGTGTCCCCCAAATCCTTAACAATCTTTTCCAAAGCCTCCCCAAAAAGCAATTTACCTTGATAAGGCAATTTGCTAAGTCTCAACTTGGAAGAAACATCCGCCGACCAATTGCGTAACCAAAGAAAACGTCTGGCAGCCACCAGAGAGGCCATGGTCTTAGCTGCAATTCGTAGCAAATCATAAAAGGCATCTGCCATATAAGCTGCGGCGGATTCTAGTTTAGGGGCATCGGGAACTGCCTCTGGAGCCGTAGGAGAAGCATCGCCTTGCAACCAACGAATGGATGCGCGAGAGACATAAGCTCCACAGATAGCAGATTGTAGAGCCAAGGCACTAGAATCAAAGGCCTGTTTGAGGAGAATCTCTAATCTTCTATCTTGAAGGTCCTTAAGAGCCGCAGCCCCTTCCACCGGAATGGTAGTCTTTTTAGTTACCGCAGAAATAATTGCATCCACTTTTGGCATGCGAAATAAGTCTTTTATGTCTTGAGGCAGTGGGTACAGGCGAGCTAACGCTCGACTGCCACGTAAAGAAGACTCCGGACACTCCCATTCTGAGTCAATCATCTGTTTGATCACTCTGTGTAAGGGAAAACACCTCTGCTCAGTTTTAAAACCCTGTAGCAATGGATCCTCTAAGGGTTCCTGAGAAGGCGCTGGAAAGGAGAGATGGAGCGCCGCCAAAGACTGTGAAATGAGGGCAGAAAGCTCTTCCTTTCGGAATACCCTGAAAACATGAGGGTCGTCCCCTGGAGCTATCTCCCCCTCCTCCAATTCCTCTATCTCCAATTCCCCAGGATGTCCTGAAAGAGATGCTGAATCCCCGTTCCTGTCCCAGCAGGGCCTGAGATAATAAAGGATCTAAGGGATCCTGAACCATATCCTGTACCTGAGAAGATCCCTCACCTGGATCATCAGGCATTGGCAATGAAATGGGAACTGGCAGAGAATTAGAAAGAGAAGGAAGCAGCGGAGGCTCAGCAGACTGCATCAGAAATGCCTTGTGCATAGCTAGTATAAATGCCGGCGAAAAAAATGAGCTGATGTCCTCCTGAGGCAAAGTGGGAGCTGGGGATGGTTTTTCCTGCAAAACCGCCGCTCGAGATGACTTTGATTTTCTTTTGTGAGGCTTTGGTGGCTCTGCTAGAGCACTGCCCGACGCCGGCAAAATGGCCGATTTTCCCGCCTTTTCGGCGTGAGGAGAAGGCTCCGTCAAAATAAGCAAAGGCTTCTCAGCCATTCCCCAAAAATCTCTGCAATCGGAAAAGGAACCAGCCAGCCGATTAAAACAGAAAAAACAAAACTGACAGGAAACTTCCTTTAAGCCCGCGGTCCCAATCGCCGAAAAAAAATCCCACACTGTTAAAGAAAAGAGAAAAAACTCACCGCAGCAAAACTGTACCGGGCAGGAAGATGCTCTGTTTAGCGGGACTACCGGCACACTGACCACGGGCAATACAGAGGAGAAATCTGGGGCCCCCAGTATCACTCTGCAGCGGGAGACGGAGACAGTGAGAGAGGCAGGCTCTACCTCACACTGTCTAAACAAGCCCTCGACGTCCCCGGCGTTCTTAAAGTGACAGCTTTAAAAATAAAAAAATAGTAAAGGACTATAGAAGATCAGCTCTGCTAGAGCCAATCAAAAAAAAATCATGAAAAGAAAAAGGGATAAGAAAGAAACCAGAGGTGTACTTTGAGGGAGAAGGTAAGTTCGATCCTCTCTAGTCACTGAGGACTGAAAGACTGGTTGATTAACATCAGGGGGAGTGGCTTCACATCACAAGAAAAGCTTGAAGTCTTCAGTCCTCAGTCACTATAGGGGATTGACAACCCTACCTTTCCCTGGACTGGCCCGGAGAAGCGATAAGGAAGTGTTATTATATTTCTTCTAAAGTTGCTGTACATACTGATGATGGTGATTTAGTCATTTTGGAAGAACAAAATGTGTTTGATTTGACTGCTTTTCTTGAGGATACACAAGATATTATTCCCACTAGGGCTACTTTGTTAATTACCTTGGCTTCAGAGGAGGAAAAAATTTCAATCCTTAAAGCATATTTTCGTAAAAAAGAACTTTTGTTCTGTGGAGAAAAGATATCTATTTTTCCTGATGTTTCTCGTTTGACGCAACTTCATAGGAAGACTTTTCTTGCTTATAAAGCAAGAATTGTCGCTCTCGGTGCTACTTTTTTCTTACGCTATCCGTGCAAGTGCTTAGTTACCATGGGTCAGGATAAGTTTATTTTTATGTCCCCTACTGACTTAGATGGATCTTAGAAAGAGAAAAGGCACACTGAGGTTCTTTTACCTTTATATATATTTATGGTCGTTTTCTTCGGTGGTGGGTGGGTGAATGGTTAGGTTAAATGGTGTTAGTCAGGGCTTCCTTGAATGGTTTCCCTGGCTTTGTTTACTTTGAATTCTTTTTTCTTTGTTGTTTATCCCCGAGATGTGGGCTAATGTACCTGTGTAACAGTTATTGATGATATATTTATTTCATTTTTTCTTTTTTATCTGATAATGTAATGTCAGTGAATAAAAAGTCTTAATAAATATACCGTAAGTTTAAAAAAAATATATATAAGCTTAATGGTGGGATTTGAGGAGATTATTGTCTCTCCTTGGACTCACTGTTTCCTAAAAGCTAGCATCACCAGTCAATGACACCTTCTTCACTACTGATATCAGCTTCTAGAAGAATTTTCTGAGGGTATCACTTCATCAGAGAGGTTGTTTTACACAAAAGGGCAACTGCAAACTTCTGTCCAATGCACAAAGGAAAATATAAAACTGAAAATGCAACATTGAACTCTGTCCCGATCAAAGGTTGTATCTCTCACCCACCATAGAAACAAATGGAAAATGAATGAAAAGAGAAACAACATCGGAGAGAAAGCCAGAACCAAACTTATGAGAGAAATGCCACCAAAGAGAGAACCTGAACAAAGTTTGACTAAGAAAGAAACTCACCACCAAAGCCAACCAGATTCAGGCAGTTGTCTTAATTTTGGCTTTCCCTAATCATCATCATCCTTGGAAAGCTGCATAAATAATTCTGAGAAAGGATTGCAAGAGTGCTCCTCAGGACGATACTAGACACAGTGAGGCTGATTAGTACTTACCTTGCCCAGTTTAACTACCCTTTTCACTGCATCAGAAATGATGTTGGAGTGATATTCCAGGCTGAAAGTGGAGAGAGGAAGAACAATACAGTCAGATTCACTTCATATATACATATAATGAAAGGAGAATTAATGAATGCTATAGCAGAATTCACACTTGTGATACCTTTGAACATTTATCACAGAAAATAATACTCAAACATAAAAAATAAGATGCTTATGTCTTATTTGCAATACATAAAATAACTTTTCTAACAATTCAAAAGGTAACATGAAAACAGTAATGGACAATGAACCTCATAAGGGAAACTAGTGACATTTCTGGAAGCTTGTGGGCTTTCATCTTTCCCTTACAAGAACAGTGTAGAGTCAGATCCCTGTAATGAATGGAAGGAAAAGATTCAGAGGTGCAGTACTGGGCTCACAAGGATAACATAAGGCAAAGCCAGGTTTTACTGTGGCAGGTCTAGACAGAAACAGAAGAGACAAGCTATTGGGGAAAGAGACAGCATGGAAAAGCAGTAAACTTGAATAGCACAACAGGTGCTAATCTGAATAGCAAAGAAAAAGTGCACTGTGTAAATGTGCTGATTACTTACTTGAGATGGCGCAACATGTTGCTGGAGGTAAGTAACATAGCAGTGGGATTAGCAATGTTCCTGCCCACAGCCTGAGCAAAAGGATGGCGTGCGCCCTGTGGACACAAACAGCACTTGGAGTCAAACACAGAATGCAAATATACAAGCATATAACAGTGTGTGTCAAGTTATCAACATAAAAGAATAACTGATGGAGATGGAAAATACACTGTAAGGCAAGAGACAATCTGTTATGCTATGGTCACTAAAAATCATATGACATACTCCTTTCTGATTGTTAAATAGTACTATCAAAAATGTTTTCAGCATACTGGTTCTGTGGGCACAGAGGGGACTGCTAAAGCTGCTTAGGCATAAATCTCAGAATTCACAGTTTGTACCTCATGAGCAGGGGCAGCTCTATAATGAGGTGAAGTGAGGCAGCTGCCTCAGGCGGCAAAGTTTTGAGGGCGGCAAATGCCCCCAAAACAGCCGCCTCACTTCGCCTTCAAAGTTAAAAAAAACAATTAAAAAAGCGCACAAGTTGCTGCCGCTGCCGAGTCCGCTTCTCGGCAGCGGCAAACTCACCGCCTCCCTTCTTCTTCTGCAGCTGCAGCTCCCTGCCTCTTAGGGAACCGCAGCTGTGCTGGTGAAGCCGGTGCGGAGCCTTCCCATCTCTCGAAGGGCTCCGTGCAGCATTGTCCCGCCCTCAAAGGAAGTTGTTACAATGCTGCACGGATCCCTTCGGCAGCATTATAGAGCAGCCCCTGATCTTCTGTGGAGCGCATGCAAATTAGGGACCTTTAACTTTTTTGGCATGAAATGAAAGGGATTTTAAAAGTATTCTTGTTCCAGAGCACAAGTTTAGCATTCTACTGGATGATTGCAAACAAACAGACTACGGTGTGCTCTTCTGCTTCTTGCAGGGTAGGGAAAATAATTGCTCACAAGCCTTAAGCCGTTTTGGTCACTAAATAAATGTGATCGCTTCACCATTAGTTTCATCACTTTCATGTTTAAAGCACTTTCGGTTCTATCTGCGTTTGACTTCCTCTGGATCTGACCTTCCGCTGTCGCTTAGAATCAAATGACATGCTGTAGACTAACACTCCTCCCCTTCCCTACTGTTGCCTTTGGTCAAAATCAAAAATGAAAATCATCATCATTTTATTCTGCTTTGTTGAGGGCATAGATATATTCATCTCCTCACTGGATATTATAACATTAGGCACGAAGCCCTTCGGCAGCACTGTCCCCGCCCAAAGGAAGTTGTTACAACTTCCTTTGGGGGCGGGACAATGCTGCATGGAACCCTTCGAGAGACAGGAAGGCTCCGCACCGGCTTCACCAGCACAGCCGCGGTTCCCTAAGAGGCAGGGAACCGCAGCTGCAGAAGGCGGCACAGGAACTACAATGGGGGACGGTGGGGGCAGTAGCAGGCTGACACGGGGAGAGGGGAGGAGGGGGCAGGGAATTGACAAGGGAAAGGTGAGATCTGCAACGGGGCTGACATGGGGGGGAGGGAGGGGGCTGGAAGGGAATTGACACGACGGGAAGGTAGGGTCTGCAACTGGGTTGACACTGGGGGAGGAGGCGGCTGGAAGGAACTGACAAGGGTTCCCTCTCATCCAGCAGGAACAAACGGAGTGCTGCCGGCATCGAACAAATCAGCCTGATCGCTGCAAGTGTTCAGGCTGATTTGTGCAGTGGCGGCACTCTGGTTGTTTTAATTTTAGATTTTGCCGCCTCTGCCCTGCTTCTGCCTTCCCGCCGCCTTCTTGAGGAAAAAAACGCAGCGGGAAGGCAGAGGCAGGGCAGAGGCGGCAAAATCTAAAATTAAAACAGCCAGAATGCCCCCACCACCGCCGAATGAGAGGTGCAGGTGGAGGGAGTGGGGACAGGAGGAATACAAGGAGAGTCAAAGGTGAGAGATGGGGAGACAGGGGACAAATACTGGACAAAGGGGGAGATGGGGGAAATTCTGGACAAAGAAGACAAGGGGACAAGTACTAGACAAAGGGGAGAGACAGGGGGAGCAAATGCTGGACAAAGGGGAGAGACGGGGACATACTGGACAGACAGGGGATAAATGTGGGACAGAGGGGAGAGACAGTGCGGGTTAGGATTATAATGGGCTGATGGGGGGCTAGCACTGGTAATAGGTTGATTAGGGAAGTCTGGGACTGGGAATGGACTGATCGAGGGATGGGCTGGGACTGGTAATGGGCTGATTAGGGAGGCTAGCACTGGAAATGAGCTGATTAGGGAAGGCTAGGACTGGTAATGGGCTGTTGGGGAGGTAGGACTGATAATGGACTGATGGGGGGCTAGCATTGGAAATGAGCCAATTGGGGAGGCTAGGACTGGAAATGGGCTGATCAGTAGAGGCTAGGACTGGTAATGGGCTGATGGGGGGTGGGACTGGTAATGGGCTGATCAGGGGAGGCTAGCACTGGTAATGGGGTTGAGGGGAGACTAGCACTGGAGGTGAGCTGATTGGAGGGGCTTCAACTGGGAATGGGTTGATGGTGGGGAGGGGAGGATAGAGCTGCTGGCCTTGGAAGAAAACTGGGGGCTAGGGCTACAAATGGGCTGATGTGAGGGGATGGGAGAATGGGACTGGAAGGGAGTGAATGCTGAGAGGTGCTGCCATGGTATTTGGAATAGAAGGGGCTGGACAGTGGGGGAGGAGGGGGACTGGAAGGGAATGGACACCAGTGGCAGTCATGGGAATGCAAGTTGACATTGGAAGGTACCGGGAGGGAGGACTGGAAAGGGTTACAGGGACTGGAAATAGGCTGATGGAAAGAAGTGAAGAAAACAAAAGAAGAGATACGAAATGGCAGATGGACCATAGACCACAGAAAGAGAGCTAAGAGAAGATAGGAAAGCAGAAGGTTCAGATCGGGACCAGCATGATCAGAGAATAAAATGGTCAGACAACAAAGGTAGAAAAAATAATTTTATTTCATTTTAGTGATAGGACTTTGTGCTATTTTTATATTTTACACAGTTTTGGGGAACTGCATCTCTTATTTATCTGATGTTGCACTGCATGTGGACTCTGGCTTCTTGGGGTTTCAGTTAAATGTTTTCTACATATTTTTATTTTTACTTTAGATTATGCTTACTTATTCTGTACTTGGTGAGGGTCGATGTTGTAAGTGTGTGACTGAGGCCAGGTGTTCTGTTAACATGGAGTTTGTACATAAAAATCTATACTGTACTGTAGTAATTTGACTTGTTCAGCTTTTCAAATAGGTGTATGGATGTTCCAGGGCCCACTGTAATATTTACAGTGACACTTCTTTTGGATGGACTCCTTATGTGAGTTTTGGAAGCTTGTGCTGATATGGTATGGTATTGGTAGGTTTGCTCTTTGTTGTAGGGTTTTGCTTTAGTTCACAATATGCCTGGTACTGGAGAATAGTGGTTGTTGTTGTTAGTGAGATGATCATAATCAGATTTTTTTTTTAAATATTGAGGTTCTGTGGGTGAATGTCCTGGTTCTGCTGTGCACCCACTGTGGATACAAATATATGTTGAAAAAGAAAAAGCAAGAACTATAACGTAGTTTATAACAACAAAATAAAAATGAGTTATAATTTAGTTTTATAAACTGTGCTGTTGGTTCTTGCTCTCTTTTAGTTCCTTGGTGTGCAAACAGGACCGTACCTAGGCCTGTGCAAGCGGTGCAGCCGCACAGGGCGCAAAGGTTGAGGGGCACATTTTGGCTGTCTGCTGTTGCCCTGTGACCACTGGCAGAACAATAGCAGACAGCCGAAATGCGCCCCCCTAAGCCTTTTCGCAGCACTTTAAGCAGGTCTGGTCCCTCCCTCCTCCGATGCGATGTCAGAGTAGGGAGGGACAGATCTGCTTAAACTGCCGGCGCCTTTCAGATCGGGCGCATGTCCCCCTCCTCCTCCCCATACCTCCGTCCAGCGCTGCCTGCTCTTTCCCTGATGCCAGTGCCGCTGTGAAAAAACAGAGGGTGGCAGCAGCAGGGAAAGAGCAGGCAGCGCTGGACGGAGGTATGGGGAGGAGGAAAGGGGCACGCACCCAAGCTGCAAGTCGCATAGGGCGCGATTGCAGCTTGGTATGGCCCTGTGTGCAAACATCTTGCATTCCCTCCATATAATCTAATTGGCTTTTTGGTTTGGTTCAGTACCTGATTGGAGTTCAGAAAAAGCCCCACACCCCTCTAAGGTAGGGGGGGGGGGGCATCTCATTCTTCGCCTCAGGCAGCAGATTGCCTTGAGCCACCCCTGCTCATGAGGATAGAGATTTACTTCTGGGAAAGAGAGGTTATTTACCTGTAAGAGTGGCTTTTCATAGACTAGGATAAATATGTCACACATATGGATGACATCATTCTGATGGCGACAGCTTGGAATTGTTCTCCCAGAGGCCAGAAGTGTCTAGAAAACTCTGGCCATGTGCATGGGATTTTGAGTGACTGTTGCTCCTCCCCTTCAGTCTCTCTCATAGCTTAAGTAAAGCATAATTACTCACCTGTAACAGGTGATCTCCGGGAACAGCAGGAATTTAGTTTTCACATATGGGTATCGTCGGTACCGACGGAGCTTGCGCGGGAAAGCTCCCCAGCGTCCAATAGGAAAGCTTTTGGGAGCATCCCACAGTGCCTGCATGCTGCCTTCCCGCCTTTCCAACTGTCCCTCTCCAGTTGAGTTTATAGCTGAGACAAAAGAGAGAGGGGGGGGGGGGACAGAGAGAGAGAGAGAGAGAGAGAGAGAGAGAGAGAGATACAATTCCTAGGGGAGGTGGGTGGGTTGTGAAGACTAAATTCCTGCTAATCCTGGAGATCACCTATTACATGTGAGTAACAATGCTATCTCCAGGAACAAGCAGGAATGTAGTCTTCACATATGGGGACTCCCTAGCTGCAGATGCCAGGGAGATGGCCCCAGGAAGTTGTTAGCCCTTGTGAAAGGGCCATACTTCCCCCCCATGGATCTCTGGCATCCTACCAGGGACGGTGGGTAGGAGTTGATTAAGTCTGAAAAAGGTGTTGAAGAACAGCCTGGCCAAACAAGGCATCCCGGCGGGAGTCCTTGTCTAAGCAGTAGTGGGCTGTGAAGGAAGCCCAAGTAGCTGCTTGACAGATGTCGTTGATAGACACAGAGTGAAGATGAGCCATTGAGGCTGCCATGGCTCTCACATTGTGAGCTGTGACATGGCCTTCAAGAGGAAGGTTCTTACTCTCATAGGCAAAGGATACGCATTGAGCAATCCAGTTAGATAGAGTTCTTTTGGAAACTGGAAGTCCCAAATGACTAGGATCAAAAGCAACAAAGAGTTGAGAAAATTTTCTATGTTGCTGTGTCCTTTGCAAGAAAAAAGCCAAACTCTTTTACAGTCCAAGGTATGAAGGTTCCTTTCTGCACTGGAGGCATGAGACCTTGGAAAGAATACAGGAAGGTAAACAGCTTGGTTTAAATGGAAAGGCGAAACCACCTTTGGCATAAAGTGTGGATGAGTCCTAAGAACTACCTTATCATGGTGGAACCTTGTATAAGGAGGATCAGCCACTAACGCTTGCAATTCACTGATGTGACGTGCTGAGGTGATTGCAATGAGGAAGATGACTTTCCAGGAAAGGAATTTCAAAGACGTAGCGGCTAATGGTTCAAAGGGCAGTTTCATGAGCTGCCCGAGCACCAGATTTAAGTCCCATGCCACCGGTGGTGGCTTAAAGGGAGGCTTTGTTAAAAGAAGGCCTCTCATAAATCTCGCTATGAGAGGAAATAGGTTGTCCACTTAGAGGCTTGTAAGAAGCTGCAATAGCACTAAGATGGACTCTTACTGAATTTGTCTTGAGACCTGCATTTGATAAATGAAGGAGATACTCCAGTATCGATTCCAGAGGTATCGCAAGAGGGTTAAGACCCTTCTGCGAACACCATATGGTAAACCTTTTCCACTTAAAGGCATACGAGCGTCTTGTGGAGGGTTTCCTAGAAGCATGACGGATATCCTTTACCTGTTGGGAAAGATTAAGACCCTGAAGTTCTAGGCTTTCAGCAACCAGGCCCTGAGATGCAGAGACTGGGGATTCGGATGCCAGAGCATCCCGTCCTCTTGGGAGAGAAGATCTGGAGCAGATCCCAATTCCAGAGACAGAGCTTGAGAGAGATGTAGGAGCAGAGGGTACCACGTTTGCCGCGACCAACGTGGAGCTATGAGGATCATATGACCTCTGTCTCTCTGAAGCTTGAATAGGATTTTGGGAATGAGGGGAATGGGTGGGAAAGCATATAGGAAGTCCTGACCCCAGTGAAGGAGGAAGGCGTCCCTTGCCTGACAACATCAAGCCAGAATTCTGAAATAGAACCGGGGATGTTTGGCATTCAGCGGACTTGCAAAGAGGTCTATGTCCGGGGTTCCCCAAATCTGAAATATTTGGGCAACCTGGTGTGCATGGAGAGACCATTCGTGTGGAAGCAGAACTCGACTGAGTTTGTCTGCCCAAGAGTTTTGAATGCCTAGAAGATACACCGCAAGGAGATGAATCTGATGCTCTCTGGCGAGGGCCCATAGTCGCAAAGCTTCGTTGCATAGCAACAGAGAGCCTGTTCCGCCCTGCTTGTTCACATAGAACATGGCTACCTCATTGTCCGTTTGAACTAGGACTGTCTTGTAGCTGAGCTGGGTGTGAAATACTCAAAGAGCAAAGAAGATTGCTCTGAGCTCCAGGAGGTTGATGTGAAGACAGGCCTCCTGTGGAGTCCAAGTACCCTGGGTAGAGAGATCGTGCAGGGGGGCTCCCCATCCCACCTGTGATGCATCTGTTGTTAGGGTGGCTTGGGATAGGGGTTGCTGGAAAGGAGACCCACCAGCAGATTTCTGGGTGATTGCCACCATTGGAGGGACGAAATAAGATGGTTTGAGTATGTTATTTTGTCCGACAGGCAGCCTGAGGCCTGTGTCCACTGAGTGGATAAAGTCCACTGGGCTGCGAGCATATGGAGGCGAGCATAAGGAACCACCTGCACAATGGATGCCATGTGGCCTAGCAATTGTAGCATTTCCCAAGCAGTGAGGCAAGGTCTGAGCACTGCTTGGGAAGCTAGACGTACTATGCGAAGACAGCGGGGCTGCGGAAGGAAAGCCCTCGTCTGTCTAGTATCCAGATGAGCTCCTATGAACTCTAGGGACTGAGTGGGAGAAAGATTGGATTTTGAAAGGTTTATGACCAGTCCCAAATACTGACGGATTCGCACTGTGCGAAACAGAGAAGAGCTGGCTTCTAGCACTGTAGGGGCTCGAATGAGCCAGTTGTCTAAGCAAGGGAAGACGAATATTCCCAGAGTGCGGAGAAATGCTGCTACCACAGCCATGCATTTTGTGAACACTCTTGGGGCAGAAGCCAGGCCAAAGGGAAGAACCTTGTATTGGAAGGGCTTTCCTTGAAACAGGAATCGGAGGAATCTCCTGTGATTTGGATGGATGAGAATATGAGTATACGCATCCTTGAGATCTAGAGAACAAAGCCAATCCTGACTTTGAAGGTATGGCAGCAGAGTTCCTAGAGAGACCATTTTGAATTTCTCTCAGAACAAGTATTTGTTCAATTCTCTGAGGTCTAAAATGGGTCTGTGTCCTCCTGTTTTCTTTGGAATAAGGAAATAGGGGGAGTAGAACCCTGTACCCTGATGGGGAATGGGTACTTCCTCTATTGCTCCTTGAGCAAGGAGCATTGTGACTTCTTGACCTAAGAGACTGTCGAGAGAGTTCTGAGAATTGAACTGTTTTACAATTGTAGGAGGGGGCATGCTGTGAAAATGAAGCTTGTACCCCTCTCGTACAATGGACAGAGTCCAATTTTCTGCTGCTATTTGGTACCATCTGTGGGCAAAATGACATAACCTGCCTGGGATGGTCGAGGGTTCTGGACCGTTCAGGGGCAGGAAGGCAAAGTTCTCTAGGAAGGAGTCAAAGCCCCTGAGGAGGCTGAGCCTGCTGAGCTGACTGAGGTTTTGCAGCGTTTGGCTTCTTTTGTTGTTGCTGTTGTCCCTTTTGGGCAGTCTGAACTGGACGGTGTCCCTGCTGGGTATAGGAAGGATAAAACTTCTTTTTCTTATTGAAAAATGGTTTCTTAAAGGATTTTTTCCTTGCAGGATCGGCTGTAGATTTGGACAATCTATCCAAAGTGATATTGTCAGAATCTATCTCATTAGCCTTCTCCTGCCAATTCTTGCCAAAGAGATTTTCTCATGTGCAAGGAATGTTTCCTAATTTATCCTGTACCCAAATTTCCAAGTCAGATGTCTGAAGCCAGGCTATCCGATGTGCACCAATGGCAATAGCAGAGGTTCTGCTTATGCACTCAAAACAGTCAAAGGCTGCACGATTTACAAACTTGGAAACATCCTGAGCATGTTTGACTACAGTAAGATAGTCTTGCCTTTTGTCATCAGGAAGGAGGGGGCTCAAAAGCTCCAAGTCTCCTGTGACCTCTTTAAGGAACATTCCCATATACAAGATATATATATATATATATATTCCTAGCACCTGTTACTAGTAACATGTACCTATTCAGTGTACTACATCTGTAAATAGATTGTAAATAGTTTCCCTTGTTATCCAAGTTCCTTCCCTTGTTATCTGTAAACTCATGCATGTTGACTGTACTGAGATTTTTGTTCAATGTGAACCGCGCTGATGCCGAATAGTGCGGTATATAAGAGAATATAAATAAATAAATAATATAGGAACTGATCCTAGCTGAGAGCATGAAAGCTTGGAAGCATCGACGCCCAAAGCAATGCGTCGTCTGATTTCTTGACTGCTTGTTGCTTCTTTATTGATAGATGATCCAAGTAGGTTAAAGTTGTTCACGATTTCAATTTCTTCTCCTTCAACGATGAACCTGTTGATTATGCCAGTTGTCATGATCTTTGTCTTCTTTACATTAAGGTGCAGGCCCATTTTGAGACTATGTTCTTTGACTGTGAGAAGCAAATGTTTCAGATCATCTTCGCTTTCAGCCAATAATGTGGTATCATCAGCATAGCGAAGGTTGTTGATGAGTCTTCCACCAATCTTCACACCTCTGTTGTCTTCATACAATCCTGCTTCTCTGATGATTTGTTCTGCATATAAATTAAACAGGTAGGGGGAAAGTATCCAGCCTTGTCTTACACCTTTGCTTATTTTAAACCATTCTGTTTCTCCTTGATCCGTTCGAACTGTTGCTTCTTGATCAATGTACAGACTGTGCAAGAGTACGATCAGGTGTTCTGGTATACCCATGCTTCTTAATGTGGCCCAGAGTTTCTCATGGTTTACACAGTCAAAAGCCTTGCTGTAGTCGATAAAGCACAAATAGATATCCTTTTGGTATTCTTTAGTCTTTTCAAGGATCCATCTCACATCCACAATGATGTCTCTCGTTCCTCGCCCTTTCCTGAACCCTGCTTTGCACTTTGGTAGTTCTTGTTCCAGGTATGGTTGTAGTCTCTTTTGAATAATCTTCAGTAGAATCTTGCTGGCATGTGGGATCAGAGCGATTGTGCGATAAATTCCACAGTCAGTTGGATCACTTTTCTTTAGTATTGGTATAAACACAGATCTTTTCCAGTCAGTTGGCCATGATGTTGTCTTCCATATTTCTTGGCAGAGCCTTGTAAGTACGGTAACAGCTGCATCAGATTGCTGTAATACTTCTATGGGAATGCTATCAATGCCTGGTGCTTTGTTCTTTCATAAGGCTTTCAATGCTGCTTTAACTTCTTCTTTCATCACCAATGGTTCCCGATCATAAGGTACAGGTTAAAATGGCTGTTTGTCCACTTGATCTTTATATAAAAACTCTGTATATTCCTTCCACCTTTTCTTGATCTTCTCAGCATCATTCAACATAGAACCTTGAGCATCTTGTAACATTACAATTCGAGGCTGGAACTTTTTCTTTAACTCTCGTAGCTTTAGGAAAGCCGATCTTGTTCTTCCTCTAATAGCTTCTGCTTCTATTTCCTTGCATGCGTCATCGTAGTACTTTTCCTTGTCCTGTCTTGCTGCATGTTGGAAATCTCTGTTGAGTTCTGTTATTGTCTTTCTTTCTCCTCTGGCTTTAGCTTCTCTGCGTTTCTGAGCAATTTTCAGAGTTTCTTCCGTCATCCATTTTGGCCGTTTTTGCTTTTTCACCTTTTTTTTGTGTATAATAATTTTTATTAGGTAGGTATCAGAACAGCCATACAATCATCAAAAACAATACAGTATCAAACTGTCCCAGACAACATCTCCCCCCACCCATCCAAGAAACAACTGGACTCTCCCAAAGGTGTACAGAAAAGCCCAATCCCGAACATATACTACTACCAAGTAATATTCACAAGTGACAAAATTCTTAGATAATCCCGAATACCCAAGTTATTCAGCTAACATCCGCTTCAGGCAGAATGCTATACCTTGGTTCTCCTCACAGCAAGAGTATTAAGCACGAAAGTAATAAAGAAAAGAAAAGAAATAGAAGACAGAAAAACAGTACAAAAAACAGAACATAATAACAAACTCGTTAGTACAGCTTCATCTCAAAATACACCTAAAAGTCTAACACACTCTCTATCTTAAAGAACCCGTATAAGGGGGAGAGAACCACCCCCTCTTAGTATAAATAACCATACCTTACGACCCTAAAACTATTCTGTACCACTACCTAACCTAAACTTTACCCATCCTCCTTCCCCTCCCGCCCCCCCCCCCTCACCCACCTCCCGCCCTCCACATTGCAAATCTATCTCAATACAGACCGGCCACTAGAAAAAGCCGGAACTTCGGTCCACTACAGAAATGAGTGACAGTAGGAACCAACCACCGCCTTTTTCCAAAAATCATAATATACAGGAAAACTAGATAGGGTCTACCCCACCAAGAGGCAAAAACATCTCCCAAAGTGGCGACACACTATCTGTCCATCCCTTAACTATAGCTGTCAATCTTTCCATCCGGTAGATATCCCAAACCTTTATCCACCATTCCCGCAAAGTTGGAGCACCTGAACGTTTCCAAAAGTGCCCAATTACCGAATGAGCTGCTAACAGTAAACAATTATCTACTCTTATCCAAAGGGAGTATCCTTTCCGAAATATAACCCAAAAGACATAATTCTGGCTGACAAGGAATCTCCACCCCCAATTTATCAGCAATTTGTGAAAGAACTGCCCTCCAAAAAGCCTGAATGTGTCTACACTCCCACCACATGTGTAGAAAAGTACCTCTCTGTCCACATAAACGCCAACATAGAGGATCATCCAATCTCCCCCACCAAAACAATTTCTCAGGTGTGACGGCCATTCGAAAAAATATACGCAGTTGTGTGTTCACAAGCGATAAAGAAATGGAGCACCTATGTGTATATTCAGTAATGTCATCCCAAATGTCCTCCATATTAACCGATAACTCCCGCTCCCATTGTGTTTGAGCAAACGGAGTAGAAGAAGAGACAGCAAGATCCACGGAAAGAGCTCTATATAACCTAGCCAATAGAGCCTTTGGGCTAGAGCTTTGAAAGAGAATCATTTCCCATTGCCTTGGAATTCTCGTTCCAGCAGAAGAATACAACCGTTCCGAAAAACAATGCCTAAATTGAAGATACTGAAAGATCGACACCTCTCTTCCAAAGAGATGTTCCAATTTCTGCTGGGGCAAAAATTTCCCCGCATCATACATGGAGGAAACCTTAACCAGAGTGCTAACTGTTCGTAGTTCAGATCCCACAAACTCAAGAAAGGATAGGGATCCTAACACCGTAAAAGGAGATAATTTGGAAGGCAACAAAGAGGAAGCACTCACTTTCCCCCAACAGCTCCATACAGGATCCAGCAAAGCATGCCGGAGGATTAACTTATGTCGGGAACGTGCATCTAAAAAAGGTATCGCCAATAAAGGAGTAGGAGCAAGCCAAGAAGCTTTGGCTTGAGCCCAAGAAGATTCCAAATGATGTATCCAAAAATGAAGAATGCGAAGGCAGGAACAATGATAATATAATTTAAAATTGGGAAGTCCCAACCCCCCTAAATGCTTAGGTCGAACCATTGTCTGCCAATTAAGCCACGGCCGTTTACCCTGCCAAATAAATTTAGTAATCACTTGTCGTAATTCTACAAAAAACTCTCTAGGCACGGAGATAGGTAACTGTTGAAAAAGGAATAAAAACTTAGGTAGGACCAGCATCTTAATCACATTTATTCTACCTAACCAGGAAACCATGAAAGAGGACCATTGAAGTAGCTCCACTCGCACCGCTTTCAACAAAGGAGGATAGTTTAAAACATATAAGTGTAAGTGTGGGTTACGCGGATTCTTTCTCCATTGTTTCTCAGTTCCGGTATTTAGCTATTATTATTCCGGGAAAATTGGAAGTCTTCCAATTTTCCCGGAATAATAATAGCTAAATACCGGAACTGAGAAACAATGGAGAAAGAATCCGCGTAACCCACACTTACACCTCGCGTACCTGTGGAACATGGTAACAGGACCGATTTAGCAAAATTGACCTTAAACCCTGACATAGACAAAAACTGACAGAGTAGACCAGCTATTAATGGTAAGGAGGTATCCGGGTTTCGAAGAAAAATCAATGTATCATCGGCATATAGAGAAACAATATGAGCTTGATGCCCTATTGTAATGCCAAGAACTGCTGCCTGAGCTCTCAATTGAATCGCAAGGGGTTCAAGAGCAAGAGCAAAAAGTAAAGGCGAAAGTGGACACCCTTGTCTGGTTCCCCTGCTCAAAGTGAAAGGAGACAACTGAAAACCATTTACCTGTACTACCGCTTGCGGAGCGTTATATAAAGCCTCAATCCACCCCCGAAAATTAGGGCCAAATCCAAAATGCTGCAATGTTGCGAATAAATACGGCCACTCCATCCTATCAAAAGCCTTTTCAGCGTCTAAAGAAAGTACAGCATACTTTCCGTGACATTTTTTCAAACCGAGAAAAATATTAATAAGTCTCCGAACATTTTCAAAACCATATCTACCTTTAATAAAGCCGGTCTGATCCGGATGAACAATTTCCTGAATATGGGAGTCCAGTCTCAGCGCAAATATTTTGGTCAAAATTTTATAATCTATGTTTAATAAGGATATAGGTCTATAATTAGTACAAAGCGTCGGATCTTTCCCCTCCTTAGGAATCACTATGATAGAAGCCTGATACATAGATTGTGGTCATTTTCGTAGGGTTAAAATCTCATTATAAACCCGGACCAAAACTGAGGAAAACTGATCCAAAAGAACTTTGTACACTTCTGCCGGAATCAAATCTGGTCCAGAGGCCTTGGCATTTTTCAACCTTCGGATAGCTTCCTGCACCTCTGCTAACTGTATAGGTCTTTCCAAAGACTGGAAAACCTCTTTGGATATTTGAGGAAGATTAGATTCCTGCAGCCAGCCATTCAAAGTAGTACCATCTGCAGAAAACTGCGATGTATATAAAGTCTTATAGAATTTAGCCAAACAGTTGGCCATCTCTATAGATTTTTTTAGTACGGTGCCTGTATCATCCACAATAGCAGAGATTTTCTTTTTCAACCTTTGTCTCTTTAATTGCCAGAGAAGCAGCTTACCTGCTTTGTTACCATGTTCGTAAAAATTTCGCTTTGTTCTCTGCATCTGAGACGCAATCTCAGTAGTTTCCAAAGCTTCTAATTTACCTCTCTGATCTATTATCTTACGCCAGATTTTCTTATTCTGAGTATGTTTATGTATCTTCTCCAATTCCCGTATCTGACCTCGTAAATTATCCTGCTGCAACATCTTTTGCTTTTGAAACACAGTAGAAAGCAAAATCAAATGCCCCCTCATAACTGCTTTCCCCGCATCCCACAACAAAAAGCTAGAAATCTCAGGTGAATCATTAAATTGTAAATAGTCCTTCCAACTGCTAATGATTTGCTGCACAAATTTCTTATTTTTCAAAAGCTGTCTATTCAAAGACCAAGTTCGAGGGGGAGTTTCTTGATCTGCTACCCCCCACTCTAAAGTTACGAAATGTTGGTCCGATGGACCCTTATCCCCAATATGTACTCTGGAAATAGCGGAAAGTAGCGATTGCGACACCAACCAGTAATCAATTCTGGAATGGGAGTTATGTCTGGGAGAGAAAAATGTATAGTCCCTTTCATCCGGGTGAAGTTCTCTCCAAACATCTCGGAGACCTGAATTCGTCAGAAAAGTCCTTAAAGCTTTGGACCCTCCCGTCCCCCTTCCCCCAGGGACTGATCTATCTATCTATCTCAGAAGTGACACTGTTAAGATCTCCCCCCAGCAATATTTCACCTGTAGCATGCATCCGCAGAACATCAAGAAGATCATGCAACAATAACGCAACCTCTGTGGGAGGAACATAAACATTAAGCAAAGTGATTGGAAAATCGTTACAAGACCCAGAGATAAGAAGAAATCGCCCCAGCGGATCCGAAAAATACGATGAAACCACAAAAGGACAATCCTTGGAAAGTAAAAGCGCTACTCCCCTTCTATGCACAGTGAAATTAGAATAAAAAACCTGTGGAAATGCCTTAGAAGATAATCCAAAAGAAGCTTCTGGAGCCAAGTGAGTTTCCTGTAAAAACACTACATCTACTTTTTCCCTATTAATTTGGGCTTGTACCCTGCACTTCTTGACGGGGTGATGCAATCCCCTAACATTCCATGTCAGTAATTTAAGCATAATAAACAGTACAAAAACTCTTACCTGATACAGCCAGTTGGTTCCATACTGCCACTCCAACATTGATGTGTAGAGATCTATTGTGACCAGAAATCCCCGCATGACCCAAATTCCCCCAAAAATGACCCATCCACCAACCCCCAACCTGCCAACCCCCTCCCTTCCCCCCCAAACATACCCCCCAGCCCACTTCAGCCCCCCACCCTCTAGTCCTGAAATAAAAGGACATCTCCATAGCGTCCCAAAGATACCAAAACTAAAGCGACACCCAAGTCGCCAAAGGGGTGACTAGCACCACATTTAAAGCCCCGCCATCGACATCCCTCCCTCGAACCAGAATCTTACCTCTATACCCGTACATATCCTCCCCCCCCCCTCACAGGCTAATGTAACATCCCTATAGAACTGTTAAAGATACCCACAGCTTTACAGCAATCAAATCCAAAGCAAAGTGAAAACCCTCCTGCAAGATACAGGAAATAACCCGCATACCCCCCCCCCCCATAATGAACACCACATCATGACAATGGAAGAGAGATACAAAGACAAAGGAGTTCACGGAGGAGCCACTGTGTCCATTGCTTTGAGAGCAGAGTCATCAGCATCTGCCTCCGACTGGCATCAGGAATGTGGAATCTTTCTTCTCTTAGGTGTCGAGACTTCCCAATCCGAACGCAAGTTACGCTGACGAGGCATTCGATTCTCCCCATATTGAATCTGATCCACAAAGTCCATACATACCGACAGGTCCTTAATTTTATGGGTTTTATTGTGCCACTCAAACATTAAAGCAAAAGGAAAGTTCCAGCGATATCTAATTTGCTTTTGTTGCAGAATCTGTGTTAATGGTTTGAAACTTCGACGCCGTTCCAATGTATAGGCGGATAAATCTTGGTAAATTTGAAGCTCCCAGTCTCTAAAGAAAAAGGAACGTTTTCCACGAAGTGCTCTCATTAACTCAACTTTATCCTCAGAATATTGGAAGCAAGCTATGATGGGACGTGTTTGAATATCTCCTCCAGTCTTTCCACTACCACTACGATGCGCTCTTTCAATTTTAACTGGAGTACCACTTGCGGGCACACAAAAAGCATATATCTCTTGAACTAATGCAACAAGATTACCAGCAGAGGAGGAAGATTCCGGCACCCCCCAGATTCTTATGTTATTCCTCCTCTGTCTATTTTCAAAATCATCCTGCCGTTCCTTCAAATCCGCAGAGAGTTGTTCCAACTTATGCATCTTTGATTGAAGCTCCACCGTGGAATCCATTTGTTCTCCGATATTCAATTCCATTTGAGTAACACGATCATCTAGAGATTTATAATCCGAACGCAAGTCGGAGATAGCTTTAGAAAATTCAAGCCGGAAGGAACGCAGTTCTTGTAAGATTTCCAGTAAATCTCCCTTAGAAACCGGTTGAGTCCCCATAACGGGAGTTGCACTAGATTCAGATGACAAAGTAGATGACCCAGCAGAACCAGACATATGATTAGCTGTAGATTGATCATTTTTCCTAGAAAATTTGGAAAGGGCTGTGGCGTAAGTATTCTTAGCTGACATTGTGAAGATAACAACAGTCCCCGCAGTATGTTCAGAACTGGCTATGTCCCTGTACCCATATTCTAGCAGTGGGACACAGAAGACAAAGTAGATAACTCAGCCTATGCAAATTTCACAGAGGAATATCCCAAAAATAGAAGAAGGACGAGTTGTTGCCCCGACCGAATGAGTTCTGCAACAGAGAGAAAATATTGAGCCTGCAATACCAGCAACAGCCGTTAGATGGAGCTACAGGCTCACAAAATACCTGCACAGCAAATTAAGCTCAGGATCGCAGCACAGAGACAGACAAATCAATCATAGGCAGCCCATCAGATTTTGATTTCATAGTATGAAGCATCCACCAAGGCAGAGAAACAGATTTTATAAAACTGCAGAAAAGTAACATTGAGGGTTCACTTTTTCATTCAGTCGATCCAAATAGTTCTTTACTTGAAGGCAAAAGATAAAGTGGTCAGTAGCCATTTCTCTCAGGAGATGTGAAGCACAGTAGATGAGGAATCCCCCACAAATAAAAACAGAATTAGACAGGCACAATAAACAGTCACCCCTGTCACGATTCACATATTATTGCTCAGTCCCAGCAGAAATCCACGCAGAGGAGACTCCATTACAGATCCCTGTCGGTGTCCTTATGAAAGTGACATGAAATGGCTGCTGTGGGCGCTCTTCTCAACATTCCTTTGCCACCTGTCACTGCCATGAGGCAATGGCCGCCCCGATACTTTTTCCTGCCTCAGCGATCCTGCCCTCAACAGAACTACCAGGAGCAATTAACTTCGCTGGCATCCAAAACCGCCGCCAAAAAAAAAAAAAAGAAGAAAAAGAGACTGACATCAATTTGCGATCGCTAATTGGAACCGCTCATCGGGACCTTTAATTATGGAGCTTTTATGTATACCGATGAAATAAATGATGACAGACACATCTTCGTAGCAAGCCTCATTAGGAAGACAGAGTCGCGCTGACCGCAGCTCTCACAATATCGTGTTGTCCGCAGCTCTTCCTACTACAGCGATCGGACCTACCGCCATAGTTAAAGGCTGTCAGCGAATGCCGGCATCTCGGGGGACGCGACAGGAACAGTGCAGATCGAAGCCAACCACTGCGTCCATAGCCCAAAGAGGGATCAGAAATAAACAAAATTAAGATCGGGTCCCATTCCAATCCTCAAAACTGCGTGAGGGAAGACTGAAACATTTCACATTATCGCCAATTTAAAAGGGGACAGGATGCCCAAGGCACGGAGCCTCAGAGAAACCCAGCCATTCCTCACTGGGCTCACTGGCGACCCCCCCCCCCCTGCTTTTTCACCTTTTGTAGAGACTTCTTGCTTTCTTCCAACACAACCTTCTTGATGTCATTCCATAACTCTTCTGGAGCTCTATCATTTGTATCTAAAGCAGCAAATCGATTTTGCAGGCAGTCTTTAAATTCCAGTGGTATATTCTCAAGGTCATATTTTGCTGCATTCATGAGTGGTTTGCTCTTTTTCAACTTTAGCTTGAGCTTGCATACTAGTAGTTGATGATCTGTACCACAGTCAGCTCCAGGTTTTGTCTTTGTTGATGTTATAGAACTTTTCCATCGTTGACTTCCACAGATGTAGTCAATTTGATGTTTATACAATCCATTGGGTGAAGTCCATGTGTACAGTCGCCACTTGTGTTGATGGAAGAAGGTGTTTGAGATGAATAGATTGTTGGTCTTGCAGAATTCTATCAGTCTTTCTCCAGCTTCATTTCTGTTGCCAAGTCCATATTTTTCAACTACTTTGCCTTCTTCTTTGTTGCCAACTTTTGCGTTCCAGTCATCCATGACTATCAGGATATCCTGTTTGCATGTTCTGTCAATTTCAGCTTGTACTTGTTCATAGAACTCTTCAATTTCATTCTCTTCTGCAGATGTTGTTGGGCATATACTTGAATTATAGTTGTGTTGATAGGCATTCCTCGTAGACGAATAGAGATTAAGTGTTCGCTGACTGCACTGTATTTCATTACAGTTCTTGCAAGTTTCTTCTTTATTATAAATGCAACACCATTTCTTCTTTGTCTTTCATTTCCAGCATTGTAGACCATGTGATCATCTGATGCAAAGTGCCCGATGCCAGTCCATTTCAGTTCGCTGACACCCAACAGATCAAGTTGTACACATTCCATTTCATTCTTGACCACCTCCAACTTCCCTTGGTTCATGCTTCGTATGTTCCATGTTCCAATGCGTAAGACATCTTTACAGCTTCTGACTCTCATTTCATGCGCAGCTACATCAGCAGTCCCGAGGGCTTTGATCCAACCACATCATAAATGCTGGCTTTACTCTGAAAAGTCTTCAGCTCTTCCCCAGTAGCTAGTTGAGTGCCTTCCAACCTGGGGGTCTCATCTTCCAGCACTATAGCACAATTTGTTTTGTTGTAACTATCCACTGGGTTTTCATGGCAAGATACTGAAGTAGATTGCCGGGCCTTTCTTCCGCGCAGTTTAAGTTTGGTGGTGTTGCCGTTTTCACAGAAATGTGATGCTCCGCCGTCAACACTATCCCATTCTGCTGCTGCCCAGATGGGTGGTTTGTCTTGGTCTGGCACCTCAGCTGAGACCTGTCCATCTTGGGAGACCCTGCCAGTAGTTAAACTACCGATAGTTTAGCTCTCAGCATCACTGATGCACACAAGCCCTCACAGTACGACAAGCTGCAAACCAAGTGATATGAGGTATCCCTATTGTTCCGTATGTGCTGCTTCGTAGCATAGAGACAGGTTGACAAGGTGCAGGACGACATGTTAGTTGAGCTTGGAGAAGAAAGAAGTGGGAGAGTTCTCTGTTCCTCTCTCTTTTTTTTTATAATAGCAAAGTTTTAAGTAGGAGAGCTCTATATGGAGAGAGGAAAAAATGTGTTCATTGTGGTTAAAAGATATGGAAAAAGCGATAGAAAATCACAGATTGAGTTATAATATATGGATGATTCTATGCTGATGGAACTGTAGGTAATGAATCCTGGGGAATTATCTAAAAGTATGGAAAGACAAAAGTCCTCCCAGCGTGTGACAAGGAATAGTAATGATTTATTTAATTTATTAGTATTTAGCTCACCCCTTTCCAGTAGTAGTCCAAGGCAAGTTAGAATTAGCTACTGTACGTACTTTCCTGTCCCCAGAGGGCTTACAATCTAAGTTTGTGATGAGGGGTGGAGAGTATACGTGATGGACTGGATTTCCACACCTGGGCCCTTGCAATTAGGGATTGGAGGCTGCATGTGAGATAGAGAGAGAGAAAAGAGAGAGAATGATAATGTTTATTCTGGGTACATAGTAGGTCAGAATAGAAAGTCTCAGAGAAACTGTTGTGGAACAGGTTTTTTTTTCTTAAAGTGCATGTGTGCACTCATGGCCTGCCACTCCTGCCCCCTCTGGCTTCCTGTTGGAGGGGACAGGAGCATCCGGACACCAGTGCGTGCACACATTAAAGATTGCTGCGGCTTCAAAGAAGTGATCGCTGTGCTGCCCATCAACTCCTGGTGAGAGGCTGAATGTAGGGGGCAGCGCAGCAGGATTGTCTAAGGCAGTGCCACCCACCAGTGGTGACCATCTTGTTCGTTTAGTTAGTGGATGAGCCGGCCTTGCTCGGCAAGAGCTTTTTTGGGCATGCAGGAGTTCTAAGTGGGAATACCTGCAGAGTAGTATGCATCGTCTCTTTGTTTGCTTATTGATGGATTTCTTTAGTTATTTGTTTTCCTCTTTATTCCTGGGCACGGTTTAAGCGCAGTGGGTTAAAGTTTCTGGTTGAAGCTTGGAGACCCCCACATTCTGTATAGGCTAAGTAAGAGAGGGGGGGGAAGGGGCCCTTTTAGAACAGGTGACTGGGCCTTATTTGCTAACAAGAATGGGATAGCATCTATTGCAGATGGGGGCCTGGCGGAGATGACTGGTATAAATATATCAGGAATAAGGGAACAAATGGCTGTTCTAGGATTCAAGGGACTCTGGAGCTAAAAATATTCTCTTAACTCTTTTACTAAGTGAATTGCTGTTTGTATGGAATGCTTTACACATTACTTGATTTTCAGTCAGATGATACAAGAGAAATGCTTCTGTATTGCTCCATGGTGCAGTTCTGGTTGCCATATCTTTAAAAAGATATTGCAGAATTAGAAAGGGTACAGAGAAGAGCCACCAAAATGATAAAGGGCATAGAAGGATACCCCTATGAAGAAAGGCTTAAAAGGTTAGGGCTCTTCAGCTTGGAAGAAAACATGGCTGAGGGGATATGATAGAGGTCTATAAAATAATAAGCGGAGTGAAACAGAGATAAGTAGACTGGTTGTTTACTCCTTCAAAAAAAAAAATAGAAAGACTAGGGTACATGCAATGAAGCTACAATGTAGCACATTTGAGACTAATTGGAGAAAATATTTTTTTCACTCAACGCAAAATCAAATGCTGAAATTCATTACCGGAGGATGTTGTAAAAGCAGTTAGCATAGCTGGATTTAAAAGGGAGGTCACGACCAGGGAGTCAAAAGCTCCCCCTGGGATGCGCCAGGGACTTGGGAGTCTTTTGCTTGCGGGGCCCATGCCCCTGACCCTTGTGTTGCTGGCCTTGCTGAGAGATCGTGAAGCCCTGGAAATGTGGAGTGCTGCCAAAGCCCCCCTTTTCCCTTGGGAAGAAGGGTTTCCTTCCCAGGGCTTTCTTGTGAGGCTGCACTGAGGTCTTTTTCAAGAGTCTGGTCCTCGTGAGGAACTCAGTCTCGATCTCTGCCGCCTTTTCTGCCATGGGCTTGCTGAACAAGTTGTCTCCAATGCAGGGAACATCGATAGGTTTGTCCTGCACCTCTTGCTCGAGGTTGGATGACTGCAGCCAAGCCTGGCATCGGGCTCCAATGCCTGCGACGGCCACCCTTGCCAATGACTCAAAGCAGTTGTAAGCTGCTTGGGACAAAAAAACTTTGAGCACCAATGGCAGTGCCTTGAACCTCTGGAGGGGTTCCCCATCAAGGCCAGCTGAGAATCCCCCGAGCTCCTTGTACAGCTCCTTCAGATACATATCGATGTAATGTTGGTATGACTGCACCCGGCAGGATAGCATGGAGCCTTGGAAGGCCTTCCAGTCAAGAGCATCGAGGGTTTGGGCCTCTCTGCTGGGGGGCACCGAAGAATGTGTCTTCTGGCTCTTTAGCCTGCGGATGGCAGACTCCACAACCATCAAGTTGTGGGGAAGTTGGACCTTCTGGAACCCAAGGCCTCGGCGGACTCTGTACATGGCGTTGAGTCGCCTTCTGACAATGGGTACCGATGCTGGTGTTTCCCACATACGGAGAAGATGGCGCTCAAGAATCGGGGGGACCGGCACTGTGAGAGCCTCCTTCAGAGGTGCCTCATACTGAAGGATCTCCAGTTCCTCGGTGCAGGGGTTGTCCTCCTGCCTTGGTCTTGATGGCGAGGGCTTTTGCCATATCTCACACAAAGTGAAGGAAGGCTATGTCATTGGGCAGGGACTGGCGCCGGGGATGATGGGTCTGAGGGGTACGTCTCGGTGGTGCTGAGTGTCCAGGGAATCTTTGTTCTCGGTCTCCCAATTGGACTGGAAGTTGGACGTTGACTTCAAGGCTTCCAGTCACCGCAGTCAAGGACCTCCAGAGGACCTTCGGTCCAAGCCGCAGTCCGAGGACTGGTGCCGATGGTGCTCGAGGATTGGTTCGACGTCTGGGGAAGTACTTTATGTCAAGGGTCCCATCGCCGGGGTGGATGAACCGGACGAACCGGACATGAACACTCACTGTTGGAC
Source organism: Ichthyophis bannanicus (assembly GCA_033557465.1). Lineage (NCBI taxonomy): Eukaryota > Metazoa > Chordata > Amphibia > Gymnophiona > Ichthyophiidae > Ichthyophis > Ichthyophis bannanicus. Next base: position 1,241,778,424 of record CM066032.1, read on the forward strand.
CATGAGGGCACATATACTGTGCTCTAAAGCAGCATTCTCGGTCTCCATGCCAGTTGGTTCCGCAGCCTTCAATGCGTACACCAAGGGTCTCGGGTCTGGCATTGGCTCCGTCGAGGGCATTGGTGTGTGCAGCGGCAGCACCTAGGGATGTTCAGTGGTATTAACCTCGTTAGTGCCACTGAACATCCCGGTGACCGCAATTAATGCAGTTAGCACATTAATCACATTGAATATCTCCCCAACTGTTTACACTTTGCAACACACACTTTGAACTTACAGCAATGTGAACCTGCAGCTACAAGGGAAGACTAAAAATCTTTCTCTATATGACCTCATTCATGAATGATCATTAATTATATGAAAGGAACCTCTTAAATTCTGTGCATATAACACGAAACAGTAGCAAACATCTAAAAAGTCCAAATATTCCACTAATAACCACAAGATGGCAACGATATTTCAATGTATATGTCCCAGCTGATTTGTGCAGGTCAAAGACAAGAAGAAATTAGACCTTACCTGCTAATTGTCTTTCCTTGAAATCTCTCCGGGCCAGTCCAGGAACAGTAGGGTTGTCAACCTTCTCCAGCAGCTGAGGACTGAATTCTGAAGTTTTGCTGACATCCTATCCGGCTCCCCCTGGTGTCAGAACCTGTCTACCCCTGTCAAAGCAGTCCACGAAAAACATACCCATCCGTGAACCCAAACTATTGTAATCAACAAACATTCAACAGTCAGAGCCTACCTAAAAAGGAGCCCGCTCCCCCTTTTTTTTTTTTTTTACTGCATACAATCTAACTGTATGGCTAACCCCCCGCTAGAACTAGGGAGCCCCATAAACCAAGCGCTTCAGACTTCCTGAGCGGAAGACCATTAATAACTCTTCGAAGTCCTCCGCTCCGTAACGTCTACGCCGCCAAGCTTCCTAACACATGGTCAGCGGTCGTAGCTGCCCCCAACGCCCGCAAATGATTTGGGTGGGTCCTGGACTGGCCCGGAGAGATCTCAAAGAAAGACAATTAGCAGGTAAGGTCTAATTTCTTCTTCCTCTTCGTCTCTCCGGGCCAGTCCAGGAACAGTAGGAAAGTACCAAAGCAGTACCTAACCCTGGAGGGACTTGCTAGGCCCGCTATGATGGCCGAAGCCCCCACCTTTGCATCTCCTCTGGCTTGAACATCCAATCTATAATGCCGTGCAAAAGTGTGAAGGGATGACCAAGTAGCCGCTCGGCATATATCCACTGGTGGAATCAAAACAAACTCGGCCCAGGACGCTGCCTGGCTACGAGTAGAATGCGTGCAGAGCCCATCCGGGGGTGTTCTACCGCGCACTTGATACGCCGCTGAAACGGCGTGCTTCACCCATCGAGCAATCGAGGCTGCTTCACCCATTGAGCAATCGAGGCTTTGGAGGCCGCTTCACCCTTTCGAGAACTTCCAAAGAGCACAAACAACCTGTCTGTCTTCCTAAAAGGTTCCGTACACCAAAGGTATCTGCGGAGCACTTTCCCTAAATCCAACTTATTTAGGGCACCATCTATGGCCGTCCCCCCTGGCCCCTAAAAGTCGGTAGAGAAATAGGCTGATTCACATGAAAGGTCGACACTACTTTTGGAAGAAAAGAGGGAACCGGCCGCAACATTACCTTCTCCTCGGAAAACTGGAGATACGGCTCTCTACACGAAAGTGCCTGGAGATCCGCAATTCTTCTCGCCGAACATAATGCTACCAGAAAAGCTGTCTTCCATGACAGATCTCTGATCGACATTTCCCTCGCCGGCTCAAAGGGAGGTCTAGTCAACGCTTCAAGGACCAAGTTCAGATCCCAGGTCGGAACCACCGGTCTCACCGGGGGACACAAATTCTTTACCGCTCTCAAAAAACGTAGAACATCAGGATGTCCGGACAAGAACACCCCTCGTACCTTGCCCCGAAAACACGCTAAAGCAGCTAATTGAACCTTAAGTGTACTTAGGGCTAACCCCTTATCCAGACCACCTTGTAGAAAAGACAACACGTCTGGCACTAAAGTGCTGCGTGGTCTAAGGTCCCGCTCTTGGCACCAGCGCTCAAAAATACGCCAGATACGAGTATAAGCCATGGAAGTAGATCGCCTTCTGGCCTTTAACATTGTGGCTATCACCGCTGCCGAATACCCTTTAAAGAGCCAAGCCGTAAGAGAGAAGCGATCCACGTTTGGCATAAGCAGCGGGCCCTGGTACAAGAGGTTCGCTCGAGCGGGTAGCTTCCAGGGGCTGTCCACCAGAAGACACACCAGGTCTGCATACCATGCTCTCCTGGGCCAGTCTGGGGCAATGAGAATTACATGACCCTCATGATGCTGTATCCTCTGAACAACCCGTCCGATCATCGGCCATGGGGGAAAAACATAAAGCAACACCCCCAACGGCCACGGCTGAGCCAAGCCGTCGAGTCCTTCCGACATTCGTTCTCTGCGCCTGCTGAAAAACCGACGTGCCTTGGCATTGTCGAGGGTGGCCATCAGGTCCATTGCCAGCTGCCCCCATCTCAGCATAAGGTCGTGAAACACTGCTGCGTTCAACTCCCATTCCCCCGGATCTATGACATGTCGGCTGAGATAATCGGTCTGTATATTGTCCTGTCCTGCTACATGTGCCGCCGAAAGAGCTAACAGGTGAGACTCTGCCCAGCTCATCAAGCGCTGACTCTCCTCTAGCAAGGCTGTACTGCCTGTTCCTCCTTGCCGATTGATATATGACACAGTCACCGCATTGTTGGAGAACACTCGTACCGCCTTTCCTTCCATGAGATATAGAAACTCGTGAAGCGCTAGCCGTACTGCTCTCAGCTCCAGATGGTTGATGGACCAACCCTTCACCTCCGGCGGCCAGCCTCCCTGCGCCACTGACAATGCGCCCCCCAGCCGACGAGGCTGGCATCTGTGATGATAAGCACCCAATCCGGTTGTTGTAATGGAACTCCCGCTCGAAGATGGCTGGGCTCCAACCACCACTTCAAACTGTCGATGACCGTTTGCGAGCATTCCAACTTTGATCCAGAGGATGATTCTGAAGCGACCACCTTGTCAACAATGCTTGTTGCAGCGGACGCATATGCGCCCTCGCCCAGGGAGCTAGATCCAAGGCCGCCGCCATGGACCCCAGGAGTTGCAAGTAGCACCACGCCGACGGCGCTTTTAGGCGCAAAAATGCTGTCACCTGCCTCAAAATCTTCTGTACTCTGTCTTCTGGCAGAAAAACTGCTCCTACCGCCGTGTCGAACACTGCTCCTAGGTAAAGGAGACGCTGCACTGGCTGCAACTGACTCTTGACTTGATTCACCACCCAGCCGAGCTGCTCCAGGAGATTTACCACCCGCGCCGTTGCCGCACGCGACTCCAACTTGGAAGGTGCTCGAATCAATCAATCGTTGAGGTAAGGGTGCACAAGGATTCCCTCTTTCCGCAATGCCGCCGCCACCACTACCATCACCTTCATGAACGTGCGAGGCGCCGTAGCCAGCCCAAACGGCAACGCTTGGAACTGAAAATGACCCATGGGTACCGCAAAGCGCAAAAACTTTTGATGCTCCGGCCTGAAGGGTATGTGAAGGTAGGCCTCTGTCAGGTCTACGGACGACAGCACCTCTGCCGGATGCACTGACCGAATCACAGATCGCAGGGTCTCCATCCGAAAATGCGGAATTCTTAAACAGCGGTTCACTTGTTTGAGATCCAAAATAGGTCGAAAGGATCCCTCCTTTTTGGGCACCACGAAATAAATCGAGTATCGACCTAACCCTAACTGGTCGCGAGGGACCGGAACCACCGCTTGAAGCCTCAGTAACCGCTGAAGCGTCGCGGAAACCACCTCCTCCTTTTCCGCAGACCCACATGGAGACACCACGAAAGCCTCTGCTAACAGACGAGCAAACTCGAGAGCGTACCCATCGCAAATAATTTCCAGTACCCACTGGTCTGACGTTATGGTGGTCCAGACGGAGAAGAAGCTTTGTAGCCGCCCTCCTACATCAATCTCCGTCTGGACCAACCTCCCTTCATTGGGGCTTTTTATTGGAGTTCTGCTGGGTCCCGAAATATCCCCTGTTGAACCCCCGAGCTCCCTGAAAGGGCTGACCTCTAGATATAAAGCACCCTCTCTGATATGGGGTAAAGCGAGAACCTCTGAATCTGCAAAATTCCCGGGACTGTCCCCTGTGCACACTGCTAGGTTTCTGACCTTTCGGGCGGTCCTCAGGGAGGCGACGCCCTTTGGAGTCTCCGAGATCCTTCACAATCTTCTCTAGTGCTGCTCCAAAGAGTAGCGTGTCTTTGTACGGAAGCTTACTAAGGCGAGCCTTGGATGACGAGTCCGCTGCCCAATTTCTGAGCCAGAGAAACCTCCTAGCCACAATCATCGATGCTATGGACTTAGCTGAAATTCTTACCATATCATAGAAAGAATCAGCTAAATAAGCAGCTGCCGACTCCAGCTTCGCACCTTCCGAGGCAGAGCCATCGTCTCCTTCCGAATGAGAATCCCCTTGGACCCAACGAATGGAGGCCCTGGAGACATATGCTCCACAGATTGCTGCTCGGAGCGATAGCGCGCTAGCATCAAATGCCTGCTTCAGTAGTGTCTCCAATCGCCTATCCTGCAAATCCTTGAGGGCCGCACTGCCCTCCACTGGAATTGTCTTTTTCTTCGTTACTGCTGATACCAAGGCATCCACCTTGGGCATCTTCAGTAAGTCTTGTTCCTCCTGTGGCAACGGGTATAACCGCCCGATGTTCCGCGCTCCCCTCAGGGTAGCCTCCGGACATTCCCATTCCGACTCCACCATCTGCTTGATGACCCGGTGAACCGGAAAACCCCGTTGCCCTGCTTTAAATCCCTGTAACAGAGGATCCTCCAAGGGCTCCTCCTGAGCCGCTGGGAGAACAATATTTAGGGCTGCTAGCGTATGGGCAATAAGAGCCCCCAATTCTTCCTTTCTAAAAACCCTAAAAACATTAGGATCTTCGCCTGGTCCAAGCTCACCATCCTCTAGATCTGTAGCCCACTGATCCAGGTATGAGTCTGAGAAAATCTCCCCCTCCTCAGTGCCATGGGGAGCTGACACGTGCTGACTGATGCTATCGGCGCTCGCCTCAACCCCCACCAACGATTTTAAGGATCCCTCCCCTGGGTCCTGAGGGGAAACCTCTTTTTTCTGTGCCTCTGAAGGATAGGGAACAGGACCAGCGCTCTGAGACTGCTGCAACTTTAAGCAGTAGGCTTTATGTAGAGACAGTATAAAGTCCGCTGAAAAAATAGCCTCTAAACTGCCCTGCGCTGAGGACAACGGCTGCAGAGGGGCATCTCCTACCTGAACAGACCTTTTAGACTTTGTTTTCCTTTTCGCGGGCTTTTCCTGAGTAGTCACAGGAGCGGGAGCCTTATCTAAGATGGCCACCATTCCGGCCTTTTCCGTCCCGCTCTGCCGACCCCCTAACGGATCCGAGGCCTCTGGCTTGCAATCCATGCTGTCGCTAACCCCACGGTGAAGAATATCCCCCGTTCTGTGGCAAAACCGGCAAAGTCCCGCTTCGGAGATTCCTCGCCGACCGCTACACAGTGCGCACGCCACCGGACCTGGCAACATGCACGACACGACAAAAACCAGAAGCCGAAGGACACACTGCGACCATGATCGGCCCCTGCCGTACACACCGATCTCAGTCTGAAAAGTAACGCCGACGTACCTGGAATAGCAGTGTTGTAGACACCGCGCTGCCTTAGATTGCAAGTCACTCACTCCCGCTGCTAGCGGTAGAGTGTACTTGCTGCCGGAGGCGGGTTAATGGTCTCTGGGGCTCCGAGAACCTCTCTCCGCTCTGGCCCTTTAAAAAGGGAGCTGCTAGCTGAGGCAGGCTCTGCCCCCCGTGTCCCCCGCTGTCCAAACTTCGGCAGCCAAATTTTTTTTTATTAGTAAAGGATATCCCAGTCTCTTCGGTGGAGTACCCTGCTAGGGCTCCCCACCTCCGGACCTTTTCTCTCCTAAGTGAGAAATTAAAACAAAAAAGGTGAAATTAGACTTACCTGCTAATTGTTGTTCCTTAAGGAACTCTAGTCCAGTCCCGGAACCATAGAATTCTGTACCTCCTCCAGCAGCTTTGGAGACTGAAACATGTCATCGCTTTGATGTCACAGGTATAAATAGGCAAGGACCGCCCCTCCACACCAGTACCTATTGACAAAGCAGACTCAGCAGAGCAACAAATAAGAAGTTAATTTATTCAACAAACCTTACCCTATCTTCACCCTACTAATTTAAAATTTCTTTTTTTTTTTTTTTAAACACACGGTTAACTCTCAACCTCTGCGCAACCAGATTGCAACGAAATACTGCATAAGCAGGATTTCCTCTCTCTGCTAGAAAGGAAAGAAACTGATGAAAATCCTCCTACTCCTCTTTTGATGCCCCAGGACTTCAGGCTGATATGGCAACAGGCAAAGAATCCCCGGGTGGGATCCGGGACTGGACTAGAGTTCCTTAAGGAACAACAATTAGCAGGTAAGTCTAATTTCACCTTCCTTTTCGTCCCTCTAGTCCAGTCCCGGAACCATAGAGGATGTAACAGAGCAGTACATATCAACGGGAGGGCCCTGAGAGAGCAGCCTGAAGCACTGCAGACCCAAAACGCACGTAACCCGCCGCCTGCACGTACAGCCGATAATGCTTGACAAAGGAATGCAAGGACGACCAGGTAGCCGCCCTACAAATCTCTGCTGCCGGCACCAAACTGAATTCCGCCCAGGAGGCCGCCTGCGCCCTGGTCGAATGAGCCCCGAGACCATCAGGAACCACCCTCACCTCTCAGAATGTATGCAGCTGCAATAGCTTCTTTCAACCACCTAGAAATGGAAGCCTTAGATGCCGCTTCACCCTTCCGCGGACCTCCAAACAGCACAAACAACCTATCCGACTTACGAAAAACTGCAGTCTCGCGCAGGTACCTCTTGAGCAACCGACGAACATCCAGAAGACGTAATCTACCTCCCATAGACTCCTTCTCCTGAGCCGAAAACACCGGCAATGAAACAGTCTGGTTGACATGAAAAACCGAGACCACCTTGGGTAAAAACGAGGGAACCGGCCGCAGCACCACCTTCTGATCTGAAAAAGATAGAAACGGTTCCCTGCAAGATAAGGCTTGTAACTCCGAAATCCTGCAGGCTGAACAAATGGCCACTAAAAACACCGTTTTTAACGTCAAATCCTTTAAAGATGCCTTATCTAACGGCTCAAAAGGGGCTCCAACCAGTGCTTCCAACACCAGGTTCAAATCCCAAGCCGGAACCGAACACCGTCGAGGCGGCCGCAGAAGCAACATTGCCCGCAAAAACCGCTTGACATCCGCATGCGTTCCCAACGCCTCATCTTGCACCTTCCCTCGGTAGCACGAGATCGCCGCAAGTTGCACCCTCAAAGAACTGGCCGCCAGCCCTTTCTCGAAACCATCCTGCAAAAACGAAAGAATCTGCGAAATAGACGCTGCTGAGGGATGAACCTGCTTGTCCTCACACCAGGCCTCAAATATGCGCCAGTCCCGCACATAGACCAAGGACGTAGAACTGCGTCTCGCACTAAGTAACGTCGAAATGACTGCCGCTGAATACACTTTGGTCTTCATTCTCGCTCTTTCAAGAGCCAAGCCGTAAGAGAGAATCGACCCACTTACGGCATGCGGAGCGGTTTCTGCAGTAACAGGTCCTCCCGCAGGGGAAGCCGCCACAGCCTGTCTTCCAGTAACCGAACCATATCTGCATACCACAGCCTTCTTGGCCAGTCTGGTGCCACCAGAACCACTCGGCCCCGGTGCCGCTCTATGCGCTGCACCACCCGACCGATGAGCGCCCAGGGAGGAAAGATGTACAACAGACCCTCGACCGGCCACCTCTGTGTCAGCGCGTCGAGAACCTCTGACATCCTTTCCCACCTTCTGCTGAAAAACCGGACCGCCTTTGCCGACTCGAACGTCGCCATCAGATCCATGATCGGCGTCCCCCAGCGCCTCACTATGAGAGCAAACACGTCTGGGTGAAGCAACCACTCCCCTGGGTCCACCCTGCGACGACTTAAGTAGTCCGCCTCCACATTCTCTACTCCTGCGACATGCTGCGCCGAGAGAGCCAGCAGATTTAGCTCGGCCCAGACCAATAGCTGACCTGCCTCCGCCTCCAAGGCCGCACTGCCCGTGCCGCCCTGCTGATTGATGTAGGCTACTGTGGTCGCGTTGTCGGAGAGCACGCGAACCGCCGACTGCCTTAGAAACGACAAACTCCACCAAGGCCAGATACACTGCTCTCATTTCCAGCCTGTTGATCGACCAGCCCTTTTCCAGTGCCGACCACTGCCCTTGCGCTAGCCTTCCTTTGAAATGCGCTCCCCATCCGGTGAGACATGCATCTGTTGTCAAGACCCTCCACACCGGAACCTCCAGAGGCATGCCCCTCACCAAGTTCTCTCGGTGAGTCCACCAGAGAAGCTCCTGTTTCACCTCCGGAGGACAAACCAGCCGCTGTGAGAGTGCATCCGCCTGATGAGACCAACGCCTGTGAAGTGCCCTCTGCAATGGCCTCATGTGAGCCCTGGCCCACGGCACCACTTCTATCATAGCCGCCATAGTGCCAAGCACCTACAGGTACTGCCACGCTGTGGGAGCCCTTAGAGCCACAAATCTCTGTACCAGTGCTATTAAGGCCTGCAACCATTTTGCCAGAAGAAAAACCTTCCCCAGCGCCGTGTCGAACCGCGCTCCCAAATACTCCAGGGACTGCGACGGCCCCAGCCTGCTCTTGGAAAAGCTGACCACCCAACCCAGACTCTGCAACATCTGCACCACCCGGGACGTGGCCTTTCCACTCTCCTCCGCTGACTTCGCCTGAATCAACCAATCGTCTAGGTATGGATGCATCAGCACCCCTTTCTTGCGGAGCGCCGCAGCCACCACTATCATAACCTTGGTGAACGTCCGAGGCGTCGTTGCCAGGCCAAACGGCAAAGCCCTGAACTGGAAGTGCCCCATAGGCACCGCAAAGCGCAGAAATTGTTGGTGCTCTCGCCGAACGGGAATATGCAAATAGGCTTCTGTCAGATCCAATGACGTGAGGAACTCTCCCTTCCTGACTGCCGCAATCACCGACCGCAGAGTCTCCATACCGAAATGCGACACCCGGAGACAGCGATTCACCCCTTTTAAAGCTAAAATGGGACGGAACGTGCCTTCTTTCTTTGGGACTACGAAATAAATGGAGTACCGACCGCACCCGCACTGCTCTGGCAGCACTGGCACTACCGCTTGAAGCTGTAATAATCTCTGAAGCGTGTCCCGCGCCCTGCAGGGAGACTGCACAAACAAATCTACCACTGGATGTTGGAGTTCCAGAGCGTAACCTTCCCGAATAATCTCCAACACCCATTGATCCGAAGTTATGTGGACTCAGGCATGGTAAAAGTCTCTTAGACGCCCCCCTATCGACTTGCCCCCTGCCTGAGCACCCCTCATCTCATTGTGACTTCTTAGGGGTCGAGGACGAGAAGGATGCAAAACCTCTGCCTGCCCCTCGAAAACCTCGAAACCCCTGCCCCCGCACTGGGGACCTGCCCCGCTGAAACTGGCTAAAGCGAGGCGAACGAAACCTATGGAATTCTCTCTGCGTTCCTTTGGGAGCTGAACCCGGCTGGCTTTGCTTAGGCTTATCTTCCGGCAGTCGACCCCCTTTAGACTCTCCTAGGTCCTTAACTAACTTGTCCAAATCCTCACCGAACAAGAGCTTCCCCCGAAATGGAAGCTTACTGAGCCGAGCCTTGGAAGAACTGTCTGCCGTCCAGTTGCGCAACCACAAATAACGCCGAGCTGCCACCACCGACGCCATACTTTTAGCAAGTCCCCGGATCAGATCATAATGGATATCCGCCAAATACGCAGACCCGGACTCCAGCCTTGCCGCCTCATCCAACTGCTCCCCCTGGTCCACCTGTAGCCGTTGCGACCAACACAAACAGGCTCTCGCCACCCACGCCCCCGCTATAGAGGTCTGCATGGAGAGAGCACTTATGTCGAACACCTGCTTGAGCAACGTATCGAGCTTCCTATCCTGAACATCCTTAAGCGCCGACGATCCCTCTACCGGGATCGTAGTCTTCTTCGTAACCGCTGATACAGCCGCATCAATCTTGGGGGAGCGAAAAAGATTCTTGTCCTGGTCCGATAATGGATAAAGACACGCTATAGCCCTGGACTCCCTGAGGGCCGACTCTGGCAAATCCCACTCTTCCTGAATCATGTTCCTGAACACCCTATGAATAGGAAATACACGCTGCGTCGTCCGCACCGCCTGCAACAACGGATCCTCCAACGTCTCGTCTGCCGCCAGAGCTGCCGACGGCATATTAACAGTCTTGAGGGTTTCGGCAATCAGAGCCGGCAATTATTCCCGCCTAAAAACTCTGACCACCCTAGCCTGCTGCTCCGCCTCCGGGAGCTCCCCCTCTTCTAACTCTTCTCCTGAATCCTCCTCGAGATCGCCTACTGCCGCTTCGAGATCCTCCAAGGGCGTGGGCGCCAGCTGCTCCACCCCCGATTGCTTTCTCTTAGCCAGGGTACCTGCTGCCTCCGACCCCAGAGGGCCCCCCCAGTCGCTTCTCCCCCTGTCCCGCGGAAGCACTGGAGGCCATAGCGGGCTGCAACAAAGCAAAAGCCTGTTGCATCAGCAAGAAAAAATCCGGAGGGACTACCGGCTGCACCCCTGCTGGCCCCTGCCCCAGCGGCGCAGGAGGACCCCCCCGCTGAAGAGGGGCCGGCTACCGACTCCGAGGGCACCAGGGAAGAGGGCAGAACCCCCTCCTGACTCATAGGCCCCAGCTCCTGTCCTCCCGATTCTCCCTCCAGTACCTGCTCCAGGATCGTTTCATGGGTGCAACTACCACACACCCCGGACTCGAGGAGCGAGCCCCGCTTTGAGCCACAAACTAGGCACCGAGGCCTAGCTGGCATACTCCAGCACCGGCTAGCACAGCTTCAAACCCTGCTGCCTCTATTTTTTTTTATTTTTTTTTTTGTAAATTACCTCAAGAAAACCAAACCCACAGCACCAAGCTCCACAGGGAAACAAACTGCAACCCCCGGATACTCTGAGCTTGAGGAGCAGACAAAATCACAAAAAAAATCACAAAAAATGTAACGTCCGCGCTTCCCGCGCAAACGCCACATGTTCAGGCCTGCAGTCCCCGACAACTCCCAAACCGCTGCGATCGGGGCCGCCAGACCTTCCCGCTCACCTCAAACTTCCCCTAAAAGTGAAGAGTGTGCTTACCGCGCTCTCTCGCTCTCCGGGGGCCTCAATCTGCCGCCGGAGCTCAGTCGAATCGGCGGCTTCGGCTCCGGGGCAGAGAGGCACACTTCACCGTGACTTCCTCCGATTAAACTCTGACGGCTGCCGCCGCTGCAGAGACTCGTTGCTGGCTGCGCCTGCCACCTGCTCCTCACCCGTTCACGCGGGATCGGGAGCATGGAGGCCCTTCACGCTGGATCTTACACCCCCAAAAAGCTGCCACTCACAGACAGGCAGGGAGGGAGGGAGGAGGGAGGGAGAGAGGAGGGAGAAAGAAACCAAAGAAACAATAAAATACCTTGGGGTCACCCTAGACCAACATCTGGACATGAAATCTCACATAAGCAACATAGTCAAAGCTGTTTATTTCAAAATCCGTTCACTCAGACATCTGCGCTCCCTACTGGACCCAGATGATTTCCGGACAATATTCCAAGCACTGATCCTGCCTCATTTTGATTTTGCCAATTACATTCTACAAGGTCTCCCTCAATCTACACTGAACCCGTTACAACTGGCCATGAATGCCGCAGCAAGGGTCCTCCACGGAGTCTCCAGAAGTGACCATGTGACTCCCATTCTAATGCAGCTTCATTGGCTACCTATACACGGAAGGATCATATTCAAGACCTTACTTCTCTCATTCAAGGCCATCAATTCCCTCTCCTCTATAGCGCTTACTGAGCTTATCCACACAGTGCTCCCCAACAGATCCAGAAAGTCAACAATCCTAAATCTTCTGATAACCCCGAAGTCCTTAACTAAATGCAACAACACAACGGCAAATAGGGCTTTCAGTCTTTACGCGCCCAAATGCTGGAATGCACTACCACCAGACATCCGAGCTATTGTAGACCTATCTCAATTCAGGAAGGCAATCAAATTTCACCTCTTCCTCCAATACTACCCAGCCAGCAACCGAGTCTAAGTAATTTTCCCAGCCTCCTTCCTGCAGATCAGGCGCATACCGGCTTAAATTGATTACTGGACTTCATTTAGATTCTTGTATTTATCACATCATGTATTCACCTCAACCCTATTGCAATCTATTATCTCATGTATATAGTTCAACCCTGTTGTTGTAATTTATTATCTCTGTATATAGTTCAACCCTGTTAGCCAAGTTGTTTCTCCTGTTCCCTGTAAAACCAAACAGAATGTTGTCTTGGTCGTTTTGTTATATTGTAAACCGCGCTGATGCCGAATAGCGCGGTATATAAGCAAATGTAATAAATAAATAAATAAATAATAAAGTAAAGGAAAACCACCGAAGGAATGAAACAAGGAGAGAAGTAGTGCAGAGGAGGTAATCAGACCTTTGCAGCCCAGCACTACAGCCTCACTACCGACCTAATTAAAACAAAAACCCCAAGTGAAAACTGAATAAAAAGATCCAGCTCTGCCTTATTTGTCCACCGACTGAGCCCAGAACCCTAGGCTCAACACCTTCTCCAGCTGCTATGGAGACTGAAACAACTGGTGTGGAGGGGCGGTCCTTGCCTATTTAGACCTGTGACATCAAAGCGATGAGATGTTTCAGTCTCCAAAGCTGCTGGAGGAGGTACAGAACTCTATGGTTCCGGGACTGGACTAGAGGGACGAAAAGGAAACCACTGTTTTCTAAACTTCCTTTTCGTTTCTTCGGGAGCCTGTCAGCTTCATGTCCCTTCCAGCTGCTGAGGACTGAAAGACTGAGGTTCTGACACCAGGGGGAGCCAGATAGGATGTCAGCAAAACTTCAGAATTCAGTCCTCAGCTGCTGGAGAAGGTTGACAACCCTACTGTTCCTGGACTGGCCCGGAGAGACGAAGAGGAATATTCAATACAACTGAAAGAATCTGGACTGTTTCCATCAGTCAGGTGAGGAGTTACAGGAAGAGATTAGCTCCATCACCTCAATGTTTGAAATATGAAGAACAAAGCAGTTCACTGTGCACTGTTTACTAGACCGTGCAAAATTGAGAAATTTTTAAAATCTCAAGCATGGAGAAATAAAGGTCTATTAACTTGCAGGTGATACTTTTTTTTTTGACCAGTTCCGGGAAATGCTCTTTAATCTTTCCCAGCATTCAGCGCGCTTCACAGTAATACAGCTGCCTGCGTGAGGGAAAACACTGCTTTTCACGCTGGCGGTTGTGCAGAGGTGAGCTGGGGCCTCGCGCACGCTTCCCCGACTCCCTCTGCAGCAGCTTTGACAGTCAGAGGGCTCTTGGGGGGGGGGGGTAGATTCTAGGATAGAACAGGAAATGGCCGATGGGGGCTAGGGTTGGAAATGAGCTGATGGGGGGGATTAGGACTGGAAATGGGCTGATGGGGGACTAGGATTGGAAATGGGTTGATGGGGAGAGCTTGGACTGGAAATGGGCTGATGGGAGGCTGGAATAGGACTGGAAATGGGCTGATGGGGGGCTAGGATTGGAAATGGGCTGATGCGGTGGGGATGGGAGAATGGGATTAGAAGGGAGCAGATGCTGGGTGGTGCTGAAACTAGAAGGGAGCTGATGTTGGGGGAGGACTAGAATGGGATGGGGATGGGGGAGGGAGAGGATGGAGAGGAGAAAAGATATTTTGTGTTGGAGGGAAGAAAAATTTATGATTGGCAGGGTACTGGGGGAGTAAGTGGGGATTGAGGATGGAAGCGTGAAATTTGAGCAGATGGAAAAAAAAGAAAGAAATGGAGGAAAGAGCAAAAGGGGAAGATCAGTATGTTAAAGGAGATATAGAGAGAGAATGGGAAAAAAGTAGAAAAGAAAGGACGAATGGACAGCAGACAATGGAGAGTGAGACGAAGACACAAAGAAACCAGAAGAGAGTGACTGGAGCAATTGCAACTGAAAAAAAACAAAAGGCAGAAAAATACTTTTTATTTTGAATTTATTATACGGAATATGTCAGCTCTGGGAAATGTGCATTGCTAATGTCTTAGTATTTTTGTTTAGTACAAGAGGAAATTAATTTAGTTTTATTTCTCCATTCTTGTTGTACATTCCAACTTTGGCCTTTGGGGTTCCCAGTTTAATTATTGTCTTTCTATTTCTAAATTGTGATCCCTTGTTCTTATTTGGCAATGGTCTATGTTCTGCATGTGTAACCAAGCTGAGGTATTTTGTTTATGTAGTTTCTATTTGACAGTGCCACTTGTTCTCTTTCCCCAGTAGAAGATGTATTGGTATTCTCTAAGATGTATTGGTATTTTCTGAAATGTATTGGTTATAATTTGCAGTGTTGCCTTTTTGATAGGTAGATTTTGTGGTTTTGTGAGTCCTGGTAGTGCCGTTATGATAAGGCAGGTTTGCTATGGGTTCTAAATGAGCAGTGTTTATAGTATTTCCTAATATGCCTGGCAGTTGGCACTGGACTATAATGCAGAAATCTGGTAGTCTTTCTTTATTCATACATTCATTAAGAAGCATGTTTACTAAAAGTTAGATCACGTTAATATTATGCAAATGTTTATGCAAACGAGGCCCCTTATGCAAATGATGCCCCACACAACCCTTGGGCTGCCTCTGATCTATATATAGGGAAGGCAGTGCATGCCAAAAAAAGGGAATTGAGAAATAATTAGAAAAACACAATAATATATTGCCTGCAACACAGACAATCTTTATTGTTTCTTTAATATACCATCTCATGCATATTCATTATGGATATCTTGAAAATCAGACTGCAATGTAGCCTGAGGACTGGCAGTTTGAAACCCCTGAGTAAACTGGAATTAAGGGCCCAAACCCTTTGCTGCTGAAACTGACCATGCTCCTAAAGCTGGTGCTTTCTGTACTAATGTACACCTTTTTTTTCCATTGAAGGTTTTGGTTTAAGTGTATGTGACTCCCAGTAGAACTGTTCTTTGATGAATAGCTCTTGTGTGACTCCCAGTAGAACTGTTCTTTGATGAATAGCTCTTATTCCTAGCTTTTACCCTCACTTTATCAGACATAAGCCCTAAAATGGTCGTTAACCACTGTGATCTTTCCATAGAACTGTGCTCTTGCTAGCATGCCTAAATAAATAACCCTGAACTTAGTCAGGTTCTATTATATAAGTAAAAACGTACTTCTGCAGACAAAAACTAACGGTTCAAATTCATCCTACACTTAATTTTTGGCTCTTACGAATAAGTTCTGGCTATCATATGTGGGTAATACTTCAGCTCAACCACATTTTGGTCAAATTTAATTTCAACAGGACCAGGTTTCTATTCAAAACCATAAAGAGATTCTACTTACAGTCTCAAAGACAACGTACTCTGCACCATAACTCTCGCCAGGAACCACGCCAGCTCCACCAACCAATCCAGCAGCCAGGTTGTCCACAATGTTACCATACAGGTTAGGCATGACTAAGACATCAAACTGATAGGGGTTTTGTACCAGCTGCAGCAGAGAAACAGAGACAGATCTTCAATGATCACACTGCTATTTCTGAATTAATATAAAACAGAAGTATGACTCAGGCAATAGGATTATACTGGAAAAATGATAGCTCCATTGAGTAAACACATAATTAATGGGGATTATAAGAAGAGGCTTTCTACGGTACATTAATCTTTCAACATGCTATGTTGAAAATCTTTCAACTGCAAGCCCAGGTGTTGGAATGCAAAAAAGTCTCAATAACAAAATAAAACCCTTTCCTATTCAATGCTGAATAAACAAATGAGAACAACAACAATCTAGAAGTTCCCATCCAACAATGATTCCAAATCTTAGGAGTGTCCTATCAATTCATATAAGTCACATATTCCATAAAGGGGTAATTTTAAAAGGCATTACTGTGGGTAAATCTGTGTTTTATGTGTACAAATAGCCTTTTATACTGCAAAACATTTTATGTTTAAACTTATGTGCATAAGACCACTTCTCTGCTTATCCGTACCTCTCCCACACAAATACATATCCATCTACCTATCCAGTGCATTGATCCTAGGGGGGGAAAAAGATGCCGGTACTCATATGCTGGGCTCTTTTATTAATATATGAGGACCACTGGTCAATTTTAGCAGGCAATGAAAAAGGTGCCAGTACTCCGTACCCCCTCAAAAAAGCCCTGCACCTATCTCTCATACCTTCTCCCCACATATCCTCTCCTTTCACACACCCAAATGCACTGACACCCCACCTCCCTACCCATCCCATCCATCCAATCCCTCACAAACCCCACATATATCCCCATCCCTCAAACACCAACTTGCCACCACCACCCCACCCATCCAATTATCGATCACACACACACTTACACCCCCTACCTATCAACAGCTCTCACATATAAACACACACTTCTCTACTTATCTCCATCTCTTCCCTATCTATTCTCCACACAAATACACATCTATCCTGTTATCCATCACACTCCCCCCATACAAAATCCACCCCACCCCTAGATACCTTTCATTCTCACCTGCCATAACCATCTCTCATACAAACACAATCTTCTTATATACATGCAGAACCCCACCCTTCCCATACATACTCCCTGCACCCATCCTCACTCATATACACACCCCTTCCCTGAATCCTTCACATCTCCCATCCCTACCCCTCTCACATGCTCTCCCATGCACTCACACTTACAGTCTCCAGAAAAGACCCAAATATAGACATTACCAATCAGGCACACTCCTCATACAGGCCCCCATGCACATAGCCCAACAGGTATGCCATCCTTAAAAGCCACATTTTTGCATCTCTCTTCTCACCAATTTTCCTATCCAGAAATGTATACATTTACAAATGGATGAAGGGAAATGTGTCTTAGTGTTATGCTTTAAGCATGCACTTTTCAGCTTGCAATATTTTTAGCATTATGTTTCCTGAGTTGGTATAAATTAAGTACAGCCTGACACTTTATTTTCACTTCCGGTGTGAATGCTGTAGAAAATCATTTTACAATACTGCATCCTGTTACCCAGTCACTGACCTGTGAAATCAGAATAGTGGCGAGAGCAAGGGTAACTAAAAAAACAAAAAACAAAAAAAATCAGATTTTTTTTAGGCATGTTTTGTTAAAGCGAAAGCACCTACTGTTGGGTGTTCAACTGGCAGAGAAATGTCTCTCTGTAAGCCTGTGCAAACAAACATGTGTATGGCAGCTACCCCTTCTACTCCCCAGAAACAGAAAAGCTGAAGGCTGCATTTGCAGCTAGGGAGTGCTCTGGCATGCCTGTGGGAGCAGTGTTTCCAGTGGGCAGAACAAGAAATAAAGGCCACAATTGTGGCTGGAACTGGGCAGAAGATGATGATCGCAGCCAGGAGTGCATCACTGTGCCTGCGGGCAGAAAGGAGGAAGGCCGCGATCATAGCCAGGAATGCTGCGATGTGGTACAGGAAGAGCAGCTGGTGCTAGAAAAAGGCAGAGAAGGTAAAACAAATTTAAAGGGACAATGGGATTGGGAAAGGAAGATGAGGGGGAGGGGAGAGTGCAGGGGGGAGGTGAAAGAGACAGAGTCTGGGAAGAGGGGCTGGAGGGGGGGTGGAAGGCATACAAAAGAGATAGAAGCGGAAAAGATTAATTTATAGGGAGGGAAGGCCACAATGTCTGTATGCCGACATGTGCAACCCCCAGCCCACCAGAAGACACACAGGCACTCCACCCCCTTACCACACACAAACAACACACGAACAGGTGCCCCATCCCTGCAGAGCATGCACGCGCACACACACTCATGCAGTCCACCAATGCACCACACACATACTGATGCTAGACACAAATATATGGATAACACCTGTTATAAAGAATCCTCATACAACGCCTTCTACCATGACAAGACACACTTTATTGTGTCTCTTTGGACTCTTCCTCCCCCAAGATATGTATAATTTTGGAAATGAAGGAAAATATGTTTTGTCACACTTAAGTTTGCTCTTTTCAAATGCACACAGTCTCCAACAGATAAGAACATACACACCTCTACACACACATACGTTCACACAATTCCTGACCCTCATGGCACCCACATACAGTCCATATAGCCACTGACAAACACATGCACACACCCCTGACACTTCCTATGACACACAGCTGAACTGCCTCAATGCCCGATTCTGAAAGGGAGTGAAAAGTACCATTATGTCACACTGCAAAGTGTGCATTTTTCAACTTGTTACTGTTCCTTTTGAGGCATTCTTAGAGCCTCACCCATTTCTGTCATTTAATAAAAATGACACTCAGTAATCACAGATGGTTCTTACCTGCATACAGCAGTTATCAATTATCATTGTGTCAAATTCGATCCTGGGATAAAGCTCAGCCACCTCTTTACAACACTGAAGAAACAGCCCATCCCCTAATTTCCTGAGAAGGGAGAAATGAGCTGCTTCAATAGATCATTCAAACCATGTCCCAGACAGAGAACAAGTTATACAGGCAAAGAATTCTGAATGTTACACAGATGGCAGTGGCAGAACTGTGTGGGGACTATGAAGTCCTATTACTGGAAAAGAAGAGGGTTTCAGCAACATGGAATCAAAACACATTAATACAGCAACCTGAGGACACAGTGTTAAAACTGCAAGACTGCAGGCTTGGAATAGGGTGGGGGTTCTACAAATGTGTTGTGAAACTTGGACCTGTATAGTTCATTACTGAAGTATATAAGCAGAAATGTACTGGAAAAACTGGGACTAGGTATGAGATCAAGACTAAGATACATCAGAGAGAGTTAGGATTATGCTAGTGGTGGAGTAGAAGGAGATAGCAGGTGCTGCGCTCACAGTGCAGAACTGCAGAACTGCTGATTTTTGCAAGTGCTACTGTTCTCATTTATACTAACTTTAGAGATACAAATCCTATCACTAATACATTGGTTCACAAGAAGTGCTGGAAAGCATAGTTACTCACCTGTAACAGGTGTTCTCCGGGGAGAGCAGGAATCAGTCCTCATATATGGGTGACGTCAGCACAGATGGAACCCTCATGGAAGCATCCCCCCAGCTTTCAAAGAAAGCCTTTGGGAGATGACACCACGCATGCATGGTCCCCTTCCTGCCCAAGGGTGCCATCTTGCTCATCCAGATGACATAGCTAAAAGATGGCAAAATAAAAGATAGCAAAGGAGCAACTCCAAGGAGAGGAGGGAGGGTTGTGAGGACTGATTCCTGCTGTCCCTGGAGAACATCTTTTACAGGTGAGTGAGTACACTTTCTCTGGAAACAATTAGGAAGTCAGTCCTCACACATGGGACGCCCCAGCTACAGGCTACTGAAATCCCATAGCAGAACAGGGGTTCCCTCATGGGGAGCCGCAAGCAGGAGCAAATAAGTCCGTTCCACAGACCACAGTAGGACCCCTGTGTCCAATGAAACCAGCACTCTGGTAGCCTGAACACAGAAGAGTCGGAGGGAAGGAGTTGCCTAAAGCCCGAAAAGGTTAAGGAGCACACCCTGGCCAAAGGCACTGTCCCATCGGGATTCTCTTCCTAGGCAGTAATGGGCTGCAAAGGTATGGACTGAAGACCAGGTGGCAGCCCGGCAGATGTCCACCATTGGGACGGAGCGCAAGTTTGCCACCAAAGCTGCCATGGACCTGAAACAGTGTGCCGTGTTGTGGCCTTCCAGTGGGAGCCTCGCCTGCTCGTAAACAAGGGCAATACAGTCTGACACCCAGGTGGACAATGTACGTATGGTCACCGCCTCCCCCAGCCTACTGGGGTTGTAGGAGATGAAAAGCTGAGAAGCTTTGCGGTGGCTCTTAGTGAGTTGGATATAGGCAGACAAGGCCCTCTTACAGTCCAGGGTGTGAAGGACCGTCTCCGCACAACTGGAGTGAGGTCTTAGAAAGAAGGTAGGGAGCACCACTTCCTGGTTCAGGTGGAAGGGAGACACTATCTTTGGCAGGAATTTAGGATGTGTGCAAAGCACCACTTTGTTCTTGTAGAACCTGGTATAGGACGCCTCCGCCACAAGGGCCTGAAGCTCACTAACTCTGCGAGCAGAGGTGAGCGCAACCAGGAAAGCCATCTTCCAAGAGAGGTAGAGAAGGTAGCAGGTAGCCAGAGACTCGAAGGGTGGGCGAGTGAGCTGCCCCAACACTACGTTAAGATCCCATTCGGTTGCCGGAGGGCGAACTGGGGGCTTCAATAAGAGCAGGCCCCAAAGGAAACAGGTCACCAGCGGTTGGACCGAAAGGGGCTTATCATGCACTGGATAGTGGTGCACCGCCAAGGCACTGAGGTGCACTCGGACAGAGTTAGACTTGAGCCCGGACTGAGAGAGGTGGAGAAGGTACTGTAACATCAGAACCACCGGGCAGGAGAAAGAATCAGCAATGTGTTCGGCGCACCAGAGTACTTGTGCCATTTGAGAGCATAAGAATTCCTAGTAGAGACTTTGCAAGAGGCCAGCAGAATGTCTTCCACCTCAACCAGAAGGTTGAAGGGAGCCAGAGTCACCCTCTCAGCAGCCAAGCTGTCAGCGACAGGGACTCCAGATTGGAATGCAGTAAGGGAGCCCCCCTTCTGGGATAGAATTTCCGGGGTGGTCCCCAAGGGGATGGGGGCCTCCATTGTCAGCTGTAGAAGCAGCGGGAACCACGGTTGCCTGGGCCACTGAGGAGCTATCTGGATGAGGCGAGGCCCTGTCGTGGAGGGTCCCGAACAAGGTCTTGGCAACAAGTTGTACTTAATGCCTCCAGACCATGAGACTAGGAATGCATCCGCTGCCACCCTGGAGGGGTGGGGCTACCGGGAGCAGAAGCAGGGCAACTGAAAGTTGTCCGGGCTGGCGAAAAGGTCCATCACGGGTTTCCCCCCAGAGCCAGAAAAGCCAACCAGCTACCCTGGGGTCCAGCCGCCACTCGTGCGGCTGGAGAACTCTGCTGAGCCTGTCGGCCAACAGGTTGTCCTGGCCTGGCAGGTACACTGCCCGCAGGAGGATATCCTGCTAGACTTCATACTATCAGAGGACCAGCGCCTCTTGATAGAGGGCACGAGACCCCATGCCTCCCTGTTTGTTCATGTAGAACATTGCCACCTGGTTGTCCATCTGAACCAGCACTGGCTGGTGATGCAGGTGGTGACATTAGACCCTCAGGGCTAGGTATATGGCTCGGCGCTCCAGGAGGTTGATCTGCTGGGTGCTCTCGTTTGGTGACCAGTTGCCCTGAATGAGGAGATCTCCGCAGTGGGCTCCACAGGCGAGCAGGGAGGCATCCGTGGTAAGGACCCTCGAGGGGCTTGGGACCTGAAATGTCATGCCCACCTTGAGATGCTGGGGCAACTGCCACCAGACAAGGGAGTCTGCCAATTGGTGGGTCATGGGGACTGTCTCAGAGGTGGCCCGTGGCCTGAAATCACTGATGCCGGAGACACCACTGTGCCGCCCTCATGTGGAGGCGAGCGTCTGGGGTGACGTGGACCGTGGAGGCCATGTGCCCGAGGAGGCGTAGGAGAAGCCGGGTAGGCACTGAGGAACGGTACTGTATGTCCTGAGCTAGAGAACTGAGATGATCGGCTCTGTCCCTGGGCAAGAAATCTTTCGACTGGAGGGTGTCGATCTTTGCCCTGATGAACTCCAGACACTGTGTCGGGAGGAGGTGAGACTTGGGGTAGCTTATAACAAAGCTCAAGTGTTGCAGAACCTGGATGGTACGTGTGGTGGCCTGCTGCACCTCTGAGACTGTGGTACCCTTTATGAGCCAGTCGTCTAGGTAGGGAAAGACGAAGACCTCCTGGAGCCAGAGGAAGGCAGCCTCGACTGCCAGACATGTTGTGAAGACTCTTGGGGAAGAGGCTAGGCCAAAGGAGAGGACCCTGAATTGAAAGTGCATGCCCCCCACTATGAACCGCATGTACTGCCTATGGTTGGGGTGGATGAGGATGTAGGTATAAGCATCCTTGAGGTCTAAGGAGCATATAGCCAGTCTCCCTGTTGGAGGTATGGCAGCAATGTTCCAAGGGAGAGCATCTTGAACTTCTCCCTCACCAGAAATTTGTTGAGGTTGCACAGGTCAAGGATGGGCCTTAGGCCCCCTGTCCTCTATGGCACGAGGAAGCACCTGGAGTAGAACCCCTTGTCCCTGAGGTGGTGGGGCACCGGTTCCACTGCTTTGTCCTTGAGAAGACCTGCCAGCTCCTTCAGAAGAAGGTCCTGGTGGAGGGGAGACCTGAGGGGATCTCCCAGGAAATAAGGGAAGGTGTCTGAGTCAAGTGGAGGAGGTAACCCTCCCTGACTACTCAGTGCCGAGGAATTGGTGGTGATGGTCACCCACCTCTGGGCATAGAGGGCCAGATATCCCCCTGTGGGCTGCTGATCTCCTTGGGTTAGAGAGGCTATGCTCAAGGAGTCAAAAGCTACCCCCTGGATGGGCCACAGCTGGTGCCTGAGGTTTGGGAGCCTTCTGCTTACGTGGGCCATGCCCTTGACCCTTGGCATGCTGACCCTGTTGGGGAGCAGGGCAGGCCTGATAAGGTAGGCAGTTTCTGTAAGCATCTCCCTTCCTCGGGTAGAAGAACTTTTTACCTGAGCACTTCCTTCGGGGAGGGGCAGTGGTCTTTTCAGAGAGCCTGGTCCTCGTCATGAACTCAGTCTACAGCACGGCAGCCTTGTCGGTCATGGGTTTGCTAAAGAGTTCCCACCTTGGCAGGGGACACCAACCAATTTGTCCTGAACCTACAGCTTGAAGTCGGACGATGCCAGCCACCGCTACTCGAGCCACCAACTCGAATACATCATAGGCCGCCCGAAACATGAATTTGGAGCATTCACGGACTGCTTTGGCCAGGTTCTTGAACCGCTACAAAAGTTCCTTAGAGAGACCAACCGAGAACCCAGCGAGTTCCTTCGCCAGGTCTCTCAGGTACATGTCCATGAACAGCTGGTAGGCCTGGATGCAGCTGATGAGCAATGAGCCTTGGTAGCACTTTCTGCCAATGGCGTCCAGAGTGCAGGCCTCCCTGCCAGGGGGCACCAAGGAATGCGTATTCTGACTTTTCAGCCTACATATGGCCGACTCCACCAGCATGGAGTTATGCGGCAGTTGTTACTTTTGGAAGCCTGGGCTCCTGCGGACTCGATACATTGAGCCGAGCCATTTGCTCACAACCGTCACCGAGGCCGGTGTCTCCCACAATCAGAGCATCAGCCATAACAGGATGGGAGGGATGGGCACTGTGAGCGATTACAGCGTAAGAACCTCGTACTTGAGGATTTCCAACTCATCTGCCCGAGGAACCTCCTCCGACTCCGTTGGAAATGCCAGGGCCTTGGACATGTCCTTGACAAAATCAAGGAAGCCCTTATCCTTGAGCGGAGACCGCCATTGTGACTCCGAGACAGGAGAGTCAGATGGGACGTTGCAGTGGCGAAGCGTATCGGAGGATTCCTCATCCTCCATCTCCCACTCAGAGTAGTCCATGGAGGACTAATAGGAGAGCTGCTCTGTGGGCCTTGGAGCCGGTACCCGGCAGACTTGCCGGGGATGACCGCGGTCCCATCGAGTGGGACTGGGATCACGATCTTAGCCAAGGATCGATGGCCTCGAGGATCGGCTTGGCCTCCAGGGACATCTTGGATGTCAAGGGCCTGGTGGTCGAGGCAGATGAACCGGTCATGCCAAACAACAGTGCCCGCTGCTGGTCCATGAAAGAGACAAACTGTGCTCCAGGGCTGCCATTCTGGACTCCAGACCAGAAGGCTCCGAAGCCTTCGGCGTGAGCCCCAAGGGACTCGGGCCCGATGCTGGCTCCCCTGAAGTGGAATCCTCGACGAGGTTAGTGTCTGGGGACGGAGGCCAGTCCACGGTTGGATCCTTCCGGGGGACCTTTGCAGGCCACTCCTTCTCCGACACCTCGGATGGACATCTCGGACTGCGTAACCAGGACTGGGGGACACCCGGGCGGTCCGAGCCATCCAGGGCCACTGCCTTCGAGGGCTTCTTCTTCTTCCTGGGTTCCCTTGAGGGAGACCCCCCTCTCTGAGGACCCACGATGAGGCTCGGGCATGGAGGGTTCCGCCAAAGATGTTGGGGCCTCAGACGAGACCCTGGCCTTTGAAGGTACTGGGGACTCGGGGAAAAACTTATCATGCTGCTGCTGGCGGCTTTTGAGGACCTTACTGGACATCCTCCTCTTGCAGAGACCGCAGGCTGCCGGGTCGTGATCTGGCCCCAGGCAGCGAAGACAGCAGCCATGTTTGTCGGTCAAGGACATAATTTTGGAGCACCGATCACACTTTTTAAAGCCTCTGGTAGCCATGGGGGGAAAAAGTACCCCTGCGAGGTCGAAGACTCTCCGGGCTGCCAGTGGAAGAAAAAAGGCGCAAAAGCATCAGGAAAGGAAAAGAATGAAAACGACAAAAATGTGCCAACTCGATGCCAAGGCAATGAGGTTGGCAGTCGGGAAGAGTACTGGTACGAAACCGGAGGCGAGTATGAAACTCAGAGAAGAAAAAAAATCAACCTTTTTCGGGAACAAGCCAGACGAATGTCTGAAGGGCTCCGTGGTAAAAAGGAGACTGAGCAAGATGGCACCCTTGGGCGGGAAGGGGACCATGCATGCGTGGTGGCATCTCCCAAGGGCTTTCTTTGAAAGCTGGGGGGGATGCTTCCGCGAGGACTCTGTCGATGCCTACGTCACCCATATGCGAGGACTGACTTCCTGCTTGTTCCTGGAGAATTACTATTTTGGCACAATTATAAGATGAACCCGGAGTAGCCTAGTGGTTAGAACACTGGCTTGGTAACCAAGCAACCAGGGTTCGATTCCCAATAGCTCTCCTTGTGGCCTTGGGCAAGTCACTTAACCGTCCATTGCCTCAGAAGAAAGGCCTGGCAATCTACTTCCAGTGACACTGCCAAGAAAACCCAGGAGCTTCTGGGTCGCCAGGAGTCAGGACTGATTCAAAGGCACACATTGCATTGCATAAGATGAACCCAAACATAAAGCAAGTCTCTTAAATTTGGTGTCGTCTCAAATAAAAACATTACCCGTTACCTCTTTTTTAACCTGGACCCAGCAGGACATCAATGTCCGATTCTTCAGCTGGCAAGGCTTCTTCTTTCCCATCTGTATGTATTTGATCCATTTAGGATCAAAAGTATATAGTCAAGATGAACAATAAATTAAATTAAACTAGGCCAGGCTGGGTGGGCATTTGCTTGCTCTTCTTCTACCTGAACCTCCCATACAGAAGCCTGCAGTTTAGTGATTTCCCATGATGGTCTTCAGCCATCATACGACAATTTCTATGGGGTTCCTGAGCAGAGGAAGGAGTCATCATGTTGGGGCTATGATTAGAAGGCAAAGTAGGCTTTTTGAGATGCACATTGTAAAAAAAAAACCAAAAAAAACCCTTTGCCTTACAATTGGACCAGTATGGTATAATACCATCTTCTGTCTCATCACATAATATTTCAGGGATCAGTTTTTCCAAATGGGTTAGTTTTGTGCATACCATGACAGTCATGAGCCTCACTGCTAAGCCAGGGTATGTGGCATATGATCTCTGTTTCTCAAATTTACTGCTAATGCTCATGATAGTACCTGCATCGTGCCAAAGAGAGCTTCCTTCTGGAATTCGCAAGATGTAACATGCAAGGGTATTTTGTCAAGATGTGCTTGAAAATTCTTCTTTATCAAGCCTGTGACTCCCAATAAAATGGGAAATATTTCTGTATCTTTCACATTTTCTTGGTCTCTGACTGCATTTCTTGGTACTTCAGGATCTTCTGCTTCTCCATGTGATTCACAGAATGATTACTTGGAACAGACACCCTTATTATTAATGCCATTCTGGTGTTTTCCTCCTTTACACCTATGTCGGGTTTCCTTGCATCCAGGTTCTTATTCGTCGGGAATGTCCCAGAAGATCATAACCTCTTCATTCTCTAACTCTCTTAGGGTCACGAACCCAGTGCTTTTCAGGCACAGAAATGTTATAGTGTTTACAGAGTTTCCAGTGTATGAAATGTGCTACTTTGTTGTGCCTTTCTGTATAGAAATTTTCCGCCTTCAGAACTAGCCAGCTATGAGGAGTTTCCAGGTCTTTCTTACAGAATCGTATGTCTGTTTTGCCAGTTTTTTTCCAATGCTCGTTGTAAACCATCTCATCTGAAATTTGCTGTCCTGAGCTGCAATTATCAATCTCTCATTCTTTGGTTTCCATTTACCTCCCCTTAACTATTGACTGTGCTGCCCCATATAGTTGCTGTTGCTAAAACATACTCTCTTCCATTTTCATCAACTGCACTAATTAAGATAGTTTTAGCTTTTCTTATCTATGTTCTAGTAATTAATAGATTAGACTACTGCAACGCCCTCCTGGCTGGCTTCCCAAAAAAGTACTTATCAAAGTTACAGAGAGATCAAAATACAGCTACCAGTTTGTCATTTGCATTATGCTTATGGGACCACTTCTCACCAGCTTTGTATAATCACAATTTGCTCCCAGTTGAATTTAGGGTTAAATTCAAGATCACTGTTTTTTAAAATACCACAGAAGATGGAAACTAGATATTTGATGGATCAAGTTCAGCATATTTTCCTACTGGACCACTGCATTCTTCTAGTGAAATTCTCTTATATACTCCTTCAGCTACTAACGAGAAATTAGTTAATACTAAAAACAGAGTTTTCTCCTATATAGTTTCCAAATTATGATTTTTGTTACATTGTTCAGTTTGGGATGCAAATGATTATAGCATCTTCAGGAAGCTGGTAAAGAAGGCATTTAGATGATGCAATAATTTGATTATGAGCCAGAAAATTCAGTCCTTTTAGAAACATAGAAACATGACAGCAGAAAAAGACCGCATGACCTATCTAGTCTGCCCTTCCATATCAACTACAATAGTTCCCTTTTTACCTTTAGAGATCCTCTGTGTTTCTCTCCTGCTTTTTTGAATTCAGATACTGGCCTCGTCTCCACCACCTCCACTGGCAGACTATTCCAAGCATTTACCACTCTTTCCATAAAGAAACACTTCTGCATATTACTCCTGAGCCTATCCCCTTTCATTCTCATCCAATGTCCCCTTGTAGCAGAGCTTGCCTTCAGTTGAAAGAGATTCTCCTGTGCATTTATGCCACAGAAGTATTTAAAAGTCTCTATCATACCTTTCCTATCCCACCTTTCCTCTAATGTATAAATATTAAGATCTTTAAGTTTGTCCTCATATGCGTCATAATAAAGACCACTAACCAGTTTAGTAGCTCTACCCTCTGCACCGATTCCATCCTGCTTATATCTTTTTGAAGGTGTGGTCTCCAGAATTGCACACAATACTCCAAATGAGATTGCACCAGAGACTTATACAGAGGCATTATCACCTCCTTTTTTCTGCTGGCCATTCCTCTCCCTGTACACCCAAGCATCATTCTGGCTTTTGGCATTGCCTTTTCTACCTGTTTAGTTACTTTAAGATCTCCAGACACAATTACGCCTATGTTCCGCTCTTCTTTCGTGGACAGAAGTACCTCACCCCCTACACTGTACTGCTCCTTTGGATTTTTGCAGCCCAAATGCATAACCCTGCATTTTTTAGCATTAAATTTCAGCTGCCAAATTCAAGACCATTCTTCAAGCTTAGTTAGATCCCTTTTTCATGCTATTTACTCCTTCCTGAGTGTCTACTCTATTACAGATTTTGGTATCATCCGCAAATAAACAAACCTTACCCGACAGCCCTTCTGCAATATCACTAACAAAGATATTTTAAAAAATCGGACCAAGGACAAATCCCTGCAGCACACCACTGGTAACCTCCTTTTCCTCAGAGTGAGCTCCATTTACCTGTACCCTTGGTCACCTCCCACTCAACCAAGTTCTAACCCAGTCAGTAACTTTACGGTCCATCCCTAGTTAGTTTATAAGTCGCCTGTGCAGAACGGTGTCAGAGTAGTTACTCACCTGTAACAGGTGTTCTCCAGGAGCAGCAGGAATCAGTCCTCACATATGGGTGACGTTGGCGCCGACGGAGCCCCCGTGCGGAGCATTTCCCCAGCTTTCAAAAAAAGCCTTTGGGAATGCAGCGTGCATGCGCGGTCCCCTTCCCGCCCAAGGGTGCCATCTTGCTCAGTCTGATGACATAGCTAAAAGACAGCAAAAAAACAAAATAAATGATATGACTGCAACTCCAAGGGGAGGAGGGAGGGTTGTGAGGACTGATTCCTGCTGCGCCTGGAGAACACCTGTTACAGGTGAGTAACTACTCTTTCTCCAGGACCAAGCAGGAAGTCAGTGCTCACATATGGGACTCCCCAGCTTAAGGCTACCGGAGACCCAAGCTGAAAAAATGAGCTCCCTCTAGAGCCTCAGCATGTGAGAAAAGAATCTTCTCTGAGAACGCCCCCAAACAGTAGTCCAACACCAGGGCCGGAGGGTAGGAGTTGCCTAAACCCCAAAGAGATTATGGAGTACCGCCTGTCCGAAAGCACTGTCCCTGTGGGACTCCCTCTCAAGGCAGTAATGGGCCGCAAAAGTCTGGCTTGAAGACCAAGTAGCGGCCCGGCAGATGTCTGCCAAAGGAACAGAGCGGAGATGAGCCACTGACGCAGCCTTCACCCTGACACGGTGAGCCGTAACTCGACCCTGAAAGGAGAGGCCGGCTGCCCTGTAGGCCTAGGCGATACAGTCTGCTACCCAAATGGACAGGGTACGCTTGGAGACAGGTAACCCCAACTTATTGGGGTCAAAAGAGACGAAGAGCTGAACAGCCCTCCGGTGCTCCCGTGTACGGTCAAGGTAGAAGGACAACGCCCTCCTACAGTCCAGGGTATGCAAGACCATCTCAGCTCGGCTGGCATGCGACCTGGGAAAGAAAGTTGGAAGAACCACCTCCTGATTGAGGTGGAAGGAGGAGGCAACCTTTGGAAGGAACTTAGGGTGAGGCCGTAAGACTACTCTGTTCCTATAGAACCTAGTGTATGGTGCATCTGACACTAGGGCTTGAAGCTCACTTGCTGAGGTAAGAGCTACCAAAAACAATGCTTTCCAGGAAAAGCGCAAAGGGCAAGTAGCCATGGGCTCAAATGGTGGGCAAGTAAGCCGTTGCAAGACCTGTGACGCTGTAGCATTGCCAGAAGCCATGGAAACAGATGGTGACCCGGTGGAAGGTCCGGGTACTGCAGGTAACTGCAAGGTTTTCCCTTCTCAGCACAAGATGCACATGGCTAATCAGCTAACACAGCTCACCTCGGGGGAGGGGAGAAGCAGAGTTGCTGATTGGGCACGCCCTAGCAGGAGGCGGGTTCCCCAGAGCACAGGCAGCTTGTTAAACAGGAAGAAGGAAGAAGGAAGACAGAATGAGAACGAGTGGAGGAAGAGAAACGCAGCAGATGTGTGCTTTAGAGACGGAGCAGAGCAAAGACAAAGGAAGCTACCTGGAAGGCAGGAAGTAGCCTTGGATGCCAGAACCTTTGACTTTGAAGGAGAAACGCTCCCCAGCTGCAATTCCAGGAGAACGCTTGCCAAGCCAAGAAGCAGGTACCAGGGAGACTCAGTGCATGGAAGAACCTTCTGGGAGCAAGAGAAGGGTGAGGCACTGAGAGACCCAGGGGTAAAGCCTATGCTTTTGGAACAGAGAGCTGACCCGTGGAAACAATGGCAAACTGCTAAAGAACTTTCAGGCATTCCTCAACACAAGGTACAGGGTGTCTTTAATTCTGATAACAGCTTTTATGAGAAGCCAGACTGTGTGAATGCTTATTTTAAAACCCAGGGCAAGCCCAGGTTTTATGAAGGCAGTTGGCTGCAACCAGAAGCTCATTTAACTAAACCCAGCTTTTCTCACCAAACTGCTGACCTAGTTAGCAAGCAGGCTAGCTACAAGGACATAGCAGATTTATATGCTAGAGATATATGCCGGGAGGTTTTAGGAGGTCCTAAGTTTGAATGCCTGTCCAGAAACCCTTCACGTGCAATTGAACTGACTTACCCAGCACTTGCTGATAGAGACAAGTGGGGGAGGGGTAACTCCAGTGCAGTGAATGAGCATAGTAAGAAAGACGGCATTGTTTGTTTGCCTGAAGAGAAACCCACAAGCTATCACTCACCCCAGGAAGGAGCTAATTCCCCGCCTAGCCCATATAGTAAGCAGGCTGAAGCATTCCTGAAAGAGTTTAGAGATTTTCTATAGAAACGAACTATTCCTGGACAGAAAGTAGTTGAGCCAGTGCAGAGCCCAGAAGCAGAAGTGCCATTGGGTCTTCCCTTACTAATGGTGGATTTGAATCAACCAATGGACTGCTCAACCTGTCTCATAGACAAAGAATAGTCAAGCAAAGCTTGTGTGGTCAATTCGCTATGATATGCTGAAAATGTATGCTGTTTAAGTTCCTTACCTGAAGAGCTTATGAAGAGATAAGAATAAGCTGAAGCATAACTTGGTTACAGTGCATGAACTTTATTGCTTGCTCTTTGTTTAAGTGATTTCAAGTAGAGGGCACATGAAGGAATGTGAACTCCTGTGTTGAAGGACAGTTTTGAACACAGTATTGGAAAAAGCCTGTTTTCCTTTTGTTCTTGTTTTGGCTACAAAATATATTCCTTTACGCCTGTTCCATTCCACCAAGGAGCGGGAGAAATAAATCCTTATGTAAAAAAAAATATTCTTTATACCTGCCTTGTCATTCGACCTTCACAACTACAACTTAACCTCAAGGCACACCCCTCCTTAAACCCTCAAGGTCAGGGAGCGGGTGGTGGCTATAAAGTGGCGTAGTATTAAGGATCCGGCGCAGGCGCAAAAAGGAGCCACAGCAGGAGCTGCAGAGAAATTCTTCCACTGGACCCCGGCCGAAGAGCTGACGAGCCCAGCAGAGGAGGAAGGACTGCAAAAGGCTACAGGAGCCAATCCTGACGTGCTTGAGATACACCTCAGCCAGGTAAAGGGTATCCACCTCGGGTTGTGAAGGATACCAGGGCGAGGGTGTCCCCTAGTGGTAATTGGGGAAAGCAAGAAAAAACAATTTTTTTTTAGGAAACACAGAGAAGTTAGTGTTGGGATACCGCACTTGGGTCTGTGTTCTCTTTCCATTACAGGAGTCCCAAGATGGCGATGGATCCTAAAGAGATATTCACCTGGATGGCGACGCAGCTAGAGCGCCAGGCTAACCTCGCGTTGGAAGCGCAGCAGAGGGCCACTGCAACTTTAAAGGAGCAGCAGCAACCCCTACTGACTCTGTTGGAGGAGTGCTTGCAGGAGAGAAAGCGAGCCACTGTACCAACGCCTGATACAGGTTCTCTCTTGACTAACAATGTGCAGCCTGTTAGTACAGGAACTTTGTTTAATTTCAGACAACTCACCAGTCAGGACGATGTGGACGATTACCTAGAAAGCTTCGAGAGGGTAGCTCGTCTCAGCTTATGGCCAAAAGAGCACTGGGCCTTAAGGCTAGCCGCGTCTCTCACCAGGGAAGCAATGGCAGCATACCGCGCCATGCCCGCTGAGTTGGCTGGGAGTTATGATGACTTGAAAAGGGCGATAAGGGAGAGACTGGGTCTCACTCCGCTGATCTACCGCTCTCGCTTGAGGAGCGTGAGACTCAGGCAGAGCGAAACCCCTAAGTCCTTATGCCACAGAATACGGGGTTTGTTGAACAAGTGGCTGACTCTAGAAGGGAGATCTGTGGACTCCATTCTGGATGAGCTAGTGTTGGAGCAGTATATGGATGCTCTACCGTCAGAAATCCGCACCTTCCTGATCCTGCAAAATTGCAAGACTCCCCAGGAAGCGGTTGCTCTATCTGAGAGGTATGTAGAGGCAGAGTTAACTGCCCAGAGACGTAGCACCCCTTCCCATGAGTGGAGCACAGGAGGATCAGGAAGGGCACGGAGGGTGCAGGAAGATCCAGTGAGCATGTGCATGCCTTTTAGGAAAAGTGTTGCATGTAAGTTGAAATGCTATAAATGTGGACAGGTAGGACATGTACAGAAACATTGTCATGTGAAAACTGCTTTAATTGCGGATAGCTATATGGAGGATAGACCAGGATTTCTTCTGGCTGTATCTGTACAAGGGATTACCACTCAAGCTTTGCTAGACTCAGGAGCAGAGTTAAGTATGATCTCTGAGGAGTTCTGGAAAGCAATAGAAGCCCGGCAGGCCCCAGAAGTAATCCCTCCTGTAGATGCAGTGAAGATTAGGTGTGTTCATGGAGGAACATCTTCCTACCCTGTGTACAATCTACACATAGCAGGCTTAGGTGCCCAGAGAACTATCCCGCTAGCAGTTGTCCCACGTCTTCCACATGCGGTTATTCTAGGCAGGAACTGGCCTCAGTTCTATAGGGAAATAAAAAGAGAATTGCAAGAGAAAGGTGCAATGGTCTCTACGAGAGCCCAGACCTCAGCCCTAGAAAGCCAAGAGACTACATCAGAGGATCTTGGTGAAATCCTTCCCTCTGATGATGCCTTAGTGACCACTCCTGACCCCAAAGTAAAGAGGGGTAAGGCAGAAAAGCGTAAGGAGCAACAGTCACGCTCTAGAAATAAGGCCGAAGTACAGGCAGGGCAAGAGCTTCCATGGGTACCTGAGGAGCTGATGAGTAAGTTCCCCACGTTTCCAAAGGAGCAGCAGGCAGACCCTGCTCTCACACATGCATTCAAGTGGGCTCAGGACCCTAGGGATACACTGCCTAGATTTCTCCTCACGTCAGGTATACTCTATAGAGAGAGTAGAAATCCTTTCACGGGAGACAGCCGAAAACAGTTAGTAGTACCGACTACTTTTAAAAACATTGTGCTACGGTTAGCAAATGACCACCCTGTAGGGGGACATAAGGGCAGTCAAGGGACCCTCGACCAGATTTTAGCTAGGTTCTACTGGCCGGGTGTTTTTAAAGAAGCGACCCGGTTCTGCGAGGCTTGCCCCACTTGCCAACGTGTCTCCGCGACCCATCCCAAGGATGTCCCTATGATACCGTCTCCGGTGATCAAAGACCCACTCCATAGGATAGGGATAGATATAGTGGGACCGCTGATTAAAACGCCTAGAGGGTTTCGCTACATCCTAGTGGTAGTGGACCACGATACACGATTCCCGTGGGCCATGCCACTCCGCTCTACTTCTGCAAAAGTGATAGTTAATGAGCTTATTAAATTATTCTGCGAAGTAGGTTTCCCTAGGGAAGTCCTCACCGATAGGGGGAGCAACTTCCTCTCGAAATACCTCATGCAAGTATGGGATGCCTTTGGGATCCAACACATCAAGACAGCGGCATACCATCCTCAGACAAATGGTCTAGTCGAAAGACAAAACCAAACGCTCAAGAGAATGCTACGTAGAAGTCTGGAGGGCGAGATGGACCATTGGGATATGATGCTCCCTTTAGTTCTCTACGCATGTAGAGAAAGAAAACAAGCCTCGTTGGGAACGGCGCCATACGAGTTGATGTATGGGAGGTCTCCCCGTGGAATTCTTGACATTCTGAAGGAACAGTGGGTGGAACCGGACACCCAGGAGGTAGAAGTTCCACATTTCCTACGAGACTTAAAGAAGCGGCTACGCCGAACCTCCCAGGTGGCAGTAGAGA
Source organism: Ichthyophis bannanicus (assembly GCA_033557465.1). Classification (NCBI taxonomy): domain Eukaryota; kingdom Metazoa; phylum Chordata; class Amphibia; order Gymnophiona; family Ichthyophiidae; genus Ichthyophis; species Ichthyophis bannanicus. Next base: position 1,241,812,248 of record CM066032.1, read on the forward strand.
ACCTGCAGCGTAGTCAGCACAAGCAAAAGTCCTATTACGATAGGAATACCAAACAGCGTCAACTTATGATAGGAGAAAAGGTTATAATAATGGTGGCAGGGACTGAACCGAAATTCGAGAGCCACTGGAAAGGCCCATGTCAGATTGTACGTACCGTAGGACCCGTCTCATATTTAGTTGAGAATAAAATGGGTCGCAGGCAAGTCTACCACATCAATGTGTTAAAGCCATGGCATGATAGGGTAGCCTTGGCCCAGGTAGCCACATTAGTCTCTCCGGAACAAGTACATGCAGTACAACCCTCGAATCCAGAGTCCATAGGATGTATCACGTGCTGTCCGGATTCTCCTAAACCAGCCCGTGATATCTTAAGGGGGGGGATCTGTGACGCTGTAGCATTCCCAGAAGCCATGGAAACAGATGGTGACCCGGTGGAATGTCTGGGTACTGCAGGTAAATGCAAGGTTCTCCCTTCTCAGCACAAGATGCACATGGCTAATCAGCTAACACAGCTCACCTCAGGGGAGGGGAGAAGCAGAGTTGCTGATTGGGCACGCCCTAGCAGGAGGCGGGTTCCCCAGAGCACAGGCAGCTTGTTAAACAGGAAGAAGGAAGAAAGAATGAGAAAGAGTGGAGGAAGAGAAATGCAGCAGATGTGTGCTTTAGAGACGGAGCAGAGCAAAGACAAAGGAAGCTACCTGGAAGGCAGGAAGTAGCCTTGTATGCCAGAACCTTTGACTTTGAAGGAGAAACGCTCCCCAGCTGCAATTCCAGGAGAACGCTTGCCAAGCCAAGAAGCAGGTACCAGGGAGACTCAGTGCATGGAAGAACCTTTTGGGAGCAAGAGAAGGGTGAGGCACTGAGAGACCCAGGGGTAAAGCCTATGCTTTTGGAACAGAGAGCTGACCCGTGGAAACAATGGCAAACTGCTAAAGAACTTTCAGGCATTCCTCAACATAAGGTACAGGGTGTCTTTAATTCTGATAACAGCTTTTATGAGAAGCCAGACTGTGTGAATGCTTATTTTAAAACCCAGGGCAAGCCCAGGTTTTATGAAGGCAGTTGGCTGCAACCAGAAGCTCATTTAACTAAACCCAGCTTTTCTCACCAAACTGCTGACCTAGTTAGCAAGCAGGCTAGCTACAAGGACATAGCAGATTTATATGCTAGAGATATATGCCGGGAGGTTTTAGGAGGTCCTAAGTTTGAATGCCTGTCCAGAAACCCTTCACGTGCAATTGAACTGACTTACCCAGCACTTGCTGATAGAGACAAGTGGGGGAGGGGTAACTCCAGTGCAGTGAATGAGCATAGTAAGAGAGACGGCATTGTTTGTTTGCCTGAAGAGAAACCCACAAGCTATCACTCACCCCAGGAAGGAGCTAATTCCCCACCTAGCCCATATACTAAGCAGGCTGAAGCATTCCTGAAAGAGTTTAGAGATTTTCTATAGAAACGAACTATTCCTGGACAGAAAGTAGTTGAGCCAGTGCAGAGCCCAGAAGCAGAAGTGCCATTGGGTCTTCCCTTACCAATGGTGGATTTGAATCAACCAATGGACTGCTCAACCTGTCTCATAGACAAAGAATAGTCAAGCAAAGCTTGTGTGGTCAATTCGCTATGATATGCTGAAAATGTATGCTGTTTAAGTTCCTTACCTGAAGAGCTTATGAAGAGATAAGAATAAGCTGAAGCATAACTTGGTTACAGTGCATGAACTTTATTGTTTGCTCTTTGTTTAAGTGATTTCAAGTAGAGGGCACATGAAGGAATGTGAACTCCTGTGTTGAAGGACAGTTTTGAACACAGTATTGGAAAAAGCCTGTTTTCCTTTTGTTCTTGTTTTGGCTACAAAATATATTCCTTTACGCCTGTTCCATTCCACCAAGGAACGGGAGAAATAAATCCTTATGTAAAAGAAAATATTCTTTATACCTGCCTTGTCATTCGACCTTCACAACTTCAACTTAACCTCAAGGCACACCCCTCCTTAAACCCTCAAGGTCAGGGAGCGGGTGGTGGCTATAGACCACATTTAAATCCCATTCAGGGGCAGGTGGACGAACTGGAGGCTTAAGCAAAAGCAGGCCTCTGAGGAAGCGAGCCACCAAAGGGTGGCTGGAGAGAGACTGACCCTCCACCGGAGAGTGGTGCGCTGAAAGAGCACTAAGATGAACTCTAACACAATTGGACTTAAGGCCTAGGTTGGACAGGTGAAGCAAATATTGCAGCACCACTGGTACCAGGCATGAGAAAGGATTGTCGTCGTGTTGAGTACACCAGATAGAGAATCTACGCCACTTAAGGGCATAAGACTTTCAGGTGGACTGCCTCCTAGAGGCCAAGACCACGTCCTCCACTTCCCTAGGCAGCATTAAGGGCGCTAGAACTACCCTTTCAGCAGCCAGGCCATCAGATTGAGGGACTGGAGATTGGGGTGTAAAAGAGATCCTTGCTCCTGAGACAGGAGATCTGGTTGCATCCCCAGAGGAAGAGGAGTGTCCACCGCTAGTTGCAAAAGAAGCGGGAACCACGGCTGTCTGGGCCATCTGGGGGCCACCAGAATTACCGAGGCCCTGTCCCGGAGCACTTTGAACAGTGTCTGGGGCACTAGAGGCATGGGAGGAAAGGCATATAGGAGGCCTGTAGACCACGGAATGAGAAACGCATCCGCTGCTAATCTGAGAGGATGCGGTTGTCTGGAGCAGAACCTGGGCAGTTGACAGTTCAGAGGACTGGCAAAGAGATCTATGGTTGGAAGACCCCATCTCAGGAAGATCTGTTGAACCACCAAAGGATAATGGTTTCCTCCCACTACCAATCTGAGATATTGTCTGTGGTCTGGATGAATGAGGATGCGAGTATAAGCATCCTTTAGATCTAAGGAGCATAGCCAATCTCCCTGCTGGAGGTAGGGCAGCAGGATTCCAAGGGTAAGCATCTTGAACTTTTCCCTCTCCAGGAACTTGTTCAGATTCCGCAAGTCTAGAATGGGTCTGAGGCCCCCTGTTCGTTTTGGTACCAGAGAGTACCTGGAATAGAAGCCTTGACCCTTCAGGTGGTGGGGCACCGGTTCCACTGCCTGTTCCTTTACAAGACTTGCTAACTCCTGCAGGAATAAGTCCCTGTGCAGAGGAAGTCTTGGAGGCTCCCCTGGAAAATAGGAGGGGGGTACCTGGTGGAAGTGGAGGAGATAGCCCTTCTGGACTATATTTAGTACCCAGGTATCCCTTGTTACGGCTGGCCACCTGTGGGCATACAGGGCCAGCCAGCCTCCTGTGCTGATAGGGGCCAGCGGAGGAGGAGAGGCTATGCCACTGGAGTCAAAACCCCGCTCCCTGATGTGCAGGAGCCGGAGCTGGTGGCTTGGGGGTTTTCTGCCTACGGGGCCCATGTCCCTGCCCCTTGGCCTGCTGACACTGTTGGGGAGCTACAGAGGCCTAAAAATGAGGGTATGTTTTATAGACAGATGACTTCCTCGGGTAAAAGGTTTTTTTTCCCCGAGCCCTTCTTCTTCTGAGAAGGGGCAGAGGTTTTCCTGGACAGCCTTGTCCGGGTAAGAGTCTCGGTCTCGGGTTCTGCAGCCTTTTCAGCCATGGGCTTGCCAAAGAGGATCTCACCTCGGCAGGGGACATCGACCAACTTGTCCTGCACCCATGGCTCGAGGTCCGATGACTGTACCCAGGCCTGACGGCGTGCACCGATGCCAGCCGCGGCTACTCGGGCCGAAGCCTCGAAGCCATCATAGGCTGTTCGAGAGATAAACTTTGAGCACTCTTGAATACCCGATGACAGTGCCGTGAACCTCTGCAAAGGTTCCTCGGAGAGACCAGCAGAGAACCTGGCAATCTCCTTTGCCAGGTCTCGAAGGTACATGCCCATGTACAGCTGGTAGGTCTGGACACGGCAAGCAAGCATAGAGCCCTGGAAGCACGTCTTACCGAGGGCATCCAGGTTCCGGGCCTCGTGGCCAGGAGGCACAGAGGAGTGCATCTTCTGACTCTTCAGACGATGCATGGCCGATTCCACAACCATGGAGTGGTGCGGTAATTGTGCCTTTTGGAACCCGGGGCTCTTGCGGACTCGATAGATAGAATTGACCCGCTTGCTCAAAACCGGCGTCGAGGCCGGCGCCTCCCACATGCGGAAGAGCAACCATTCCAGCATCGGAGGAACCGGTACAGTAAAGGCCTCCTTGGGAGGAGAGTCATACTGCAGGGCCTTGAGCTCCTCGGCTCGAGGCTCCTCCTCGGGATCCGCGGGGAATGCCAAGGCCTTGGCCATATCCTGCATGAAGTCCGAGAACCGGGTATCCTTCCGGGGGGGACCTTCTCCAAGGCTCGGACTCCAGTGAGTCCGATGGGACACACTGAGTCCGAAAGGTGTCAGGTGACTCCTCATCCTCCATTTCCCAGCCGGACCCCTCGGAGGAGGAATCAAGCGGCTCCGGTCGGGCAGGCACTGATGCCATCCGCCCCGACGCCGAGGGTACCGGTGTCAATGACCTCGGTCCCGAACGGGAGGCCGAGGGAGACCTTGGCCGAGGATCGACTCGAGAGCGCATTGACTCGGGGGTCGGCTTGGACGTCGATGTCCCGGTGGTCGGGGCAGATGCACTGGTGAGACCGGCGATCAGTGCCCGCTGCTGTTCCATGAAGGCAGCCAAGCTGCTCTCCAAGGCCGTCAACCTGAGTCCGAGCTCAGGAGACTCAGCAGCCCCCGACTCGGGCCCCGATGGCGTCGGGCCCGATGTCGGCTCTCCCAGAGGAGAGTCCATGAGGACTACAGTACTCACGTGACCCGGGGACTCCTTCTCGACACGAGGATGTTTGGCAGGCCTCTCCGACTCCGAAGACCCGGGACGGCACTCGGGGCTATGCGACCTGGCCCTCGAGGAGCCAAGTGCGTCCACCGATGCCGCCCTCACGGGTTTCTTCTTCCTGCAATGCTCCCGCGAGGGAGACCCCCTCTCAAAGGAGCCTCGGCGATGCTCGGGGCCGGAGTCCTGAGACGTCGAGGCCTCTGACGAAGTCCGGGCCAGTCCGGACGCGGAGTCAGAGAAGATTCTTTCCTTTTGCTGCTGCCGACTCCTCAACGCCTTCGAGGACATTTTCCCCACATGGGCCACAGATCATCGGGTCATGATCGGGTCCGAGGCACTGGAGGCAGCAGTCATGTGTGTCAGTGAGAGAAATAAGTTTCTTACACCGATCACACTTCTTAAACCCGCTGGCATCCATCGGGGGAAAAAGGGCCCCTGCGAAGTCAAAAGACAGGGCTGCCAGTGAAAAATAGAAAAAAATGTCACGAACGCTAGTCACTAAGGACAAAAATCGAAAAAAGAAGTCCAGGCTCGATACCGACGTATCGGGCCCAGGCGGGAAACGGAAACCGGCGTCGAACCGAAGAAAACGGGTCCACGCAGAACAAAATCAACTTTTTCCTCGGGTGAAAACGAAACACATCCATCGGGCTCCGCGGAAAAAAGAAGACTGAGCAAGATGGCACCCTTGGGGGGGAAGGGGACCGCGTATGCGTGCTGCATTCCTAAAGGCTTTCTTTGAAAGCTGGGGAAATGCTCCACACGGGGGCTCCGTCAGCACCGACGTCACCCATATGTGAGGACTGACTTCCTGCTTGGTCCTGGAGAAAAAGGCTTTACTGAAATCTAAATATGACACTTCTAGGGCTCTCCCTTGGTCCAACTCCCTGGTCATGCAGTCAAAGAAATCAATCAGATTTTTCTGACAAGACCTGCCACTGGTGAATCCATGCTGCCTTGGATCCTGCAATCTTGGATTCCAGAAACCTCATTATTTTCTCTTTTAGCAGCCTTTCCAATAATTTACTAACCGTAGAGGTGAGACTAACCGGCCTATAATTCTCAATGTCATCCTTACATCTGTTTTTGTGTAAAGGGACAGCATGTGCCTTTCTCCAGTCCTCTGGCATCACTCCTGACTCCAAAGAGGCATTGAAAAGATCAGACAGTGGAGTCGCTAAAACGTCCCCAAGTTCCCTCAGTATTCTTAGATGTATCCATACAGACTCATGGCTTTGTCTACTTTTAGTTTAGCTAGTTCCTTACGAACACAGTCTTCTGAAAATCATTCAAGATCCCTGTCGTTTCTATTCCTATTTGTGGATGTTTTCTAAGGTCCTGCTCTTGGTTCTTATCTGTGAACACAGAACAGAAATATTTGTTAAGCAATTCCGCTTTATCCTCATCAGTTTCTGCATATTCCTCCTCTGCATCCTTAAGATTGGCAATATCACTTTTGCCTTTCCTTTTCTCACTAACATATTTGAAAAATGTCTTACCCCCACATTTTATTGCATTGACTATTTCTTCTTCTTCTTTTTGTACCTTTTCTTTCCTGACTACTTTGCTAGCTTCTCTAAGTTTCTCCAAATATAGACGGCTGTCTTCCTCTGTGATCTCTTGTATTTCATGAAGGTCTCCCTTTTTTTCTTCACCTTTTCAGCTACTTCTTTTGAAAACCATAGCGGCCTTCTTTTCCTTTTACATTTATTTACCTTTCTAACAAAAAGGTTTGTTACCTTTAAAATATCCCCTTTCAGTTTTCCCCACTGTTTTTCTATATCCCCCAGCTGTTCCCATCCCACTAGCGACTCTTTGAGGTATTGTCCCATCTTGGCAATGTTAGTTTTCTTAAAGTCTAAGACCCTCGCTTTTGAATGGATTTTATAAGAGCTAGTCCTAATATTGAACCATACCATCTGGTGATCACTCGATGCGAGATGATGTTCCACTGTAACTTCGGAAACACTTTCCCCATTGGTAAGCACTATGGCCCTATCATGTGTGGGTTTCTGTTACCAGTTGCCTGAATAGTTGTCCCTGTACAGAATCCTGGATCTCCTTACTTCTAGATGACACCGCAGCAGGGATTTGCCAATCCACATCTGGCATATTGAAATCACCTATCAGTAGCACTTCTCCTTTCATGGAAATTATGCGTATGTCTTCTATTAAATCTTCATCCACTTCTACTTCCTATAAGGGGGATCTGTATATAACTCCAATGCAAATGGATTTTCCTTTCCCTCTTTCTAATTTAATCCACAGTGATTCCTCTCTTTCTTTTAAGTCCTGCAATTCTATAGCTTTAATATTTTTATTTTTTTACATATAGTGCCAACTCCACCTACCCTGCTAACTACCCTGTCCTTCCTGAATAAAGTATAGCCCAGTATAATTACATCCCAGTCATGGTTTTCCACGAACCATGTCTCCGTAACCACCACTAAATCCAAGTCAGCCTCTTCCATTAAAGCTTCAATATCTGGGATCTTATTTCTCATGCTACGAGCATTTAGACATACTGCTTTCCAAATGTTTCCTCTATTTACCCATTTCTACAGAGGTATTTAATGTTTCACTTACCTGGGGGCTTTCCTCACTTACCTGAGGGCTCTCTTCACCCATCCCCAACAAATCTAGTTTAAAGTCCTCTTTCAGTAGGTTAGCCAGTCTTCTGCTGAAGACACTTCAGCCCTTCTTGGACAGATGGACACCATCTCTGCTCTGCAGCTCTTGGAACATCATCCCATAGTCCAGGAAACCAAAATGCTCTCAATGGCACCATCCACGCATTCATTCATGCATTCATCTCCAGGATGCGAGCTTCTCTGTCTTGGCCTTTACTCTCAACAGGGAGGACTGAAGAGAGCACCACCTGTGCTCCTATCTACTTCACCCTCTGTCCTAGAGCCATGAACTCATTCTTGATGTGCTCAGAAGGATACCTAGCCAGTATCATTTGTGCCGACATGGATGAGCAACAGTGGATAATAGTAAGCTAGATGAGTCTCAGCAAACTCTCTAACATCTCAGATTTTGGCACCTGGCAGACAGCACACTCCTCTGGACATCAAATCTGGTCAGCAGATAGATGCCTCAGTACCCCTCAGAAGAGGGTCACCAACCACCACTACCCTTCACTTCCTTGTGGTGATGGATTCTGCAACTTTGGGGTACTCGAGCTGTGGTTCTTCCCTTTCCTCGGATGCTTCTACCTCCTCCACTTTCAGGGCTGCATACTGGTTCTTCAATTCAAGGGCTGGAGGAGTTGGAATATTGATACTGCAGGCTCTGCTGACTCGTGTCCAACCTTCTTCCTTCTGTAGCCTCCCATCTTCACCTCTGTTGGAGAGCTTGAATGTTTCAAGAAGCATCTCATCAATGCACTTCTCATTATCTCAAATTCTTCTCAGCCTCACCACCTCTTCCCTGAGCTCCTTCACTTCCTCCTGAGAGCCTCAGCATGCAGGCATCCTGTACATGGAACCAGTGCTTCAACTGGCATTGGGATCTCTGTCTGTACGGAGGCAGAAGATGTAACTGGGGCAACAGCTTAAGCAATATGATTGTTCCCAGTCATTATTTAGTTGATGGAGCTTTGGTACCTGTTGAAGTAAAAGGGCGAGACCTACCAAAGTCCCTACTTGTTCCTCAGCTGCCCTTTAAGAGAAAAAGCAATAAACCTCTTTTAAGGGTGTTCTAACAGTGTTGTTCTATGTCCTTGTGTGTAACTAATTGGGGAGCTGCCCTATAAAGCAAGAATACTCACATGGAGTGGGTGGGTGTCAGGGTGGATAGGGAGGGACCTAACACCTAATGAGGTCAGTAGTTTCAAAAAGTTAGCTATGAATGAGTAGCTGGAACAAAGACAATGACAGAGCTTTGCCCAACACCACAAACAAACAAACAAACAAAATTCCCCCTTTGCAATACGAGAAACAGACTTGGCTTTTAAAAGTGAACACCAAAACCCCTTTAAAAATTAGTTTTTATAAATGATCACCAAAACCCCTTTGAGAGCTTTCAAGCAGAGTATTACTTTGCTTTGCAATGGAGTCCATCAGGAATGCCAGTTTAGGATTTTAATTTTATTTTGGTTATCAATATTTTATTTACAATGCCAATCTGTTTATTATTCGATGACCAATTTTGATTATTCATGATTCATGTTAGAAAGCAGATATCTCTTATTATAAATGTGTTATTTGCTTGTTTATAGTATTCAGTTTGCAAACTATTTGCATTTTATTTGTTTTCTCTATTAAAGTTACTGTGAGCATACACATGGTGATTCACAAAGCTGGAACAAACACCGTTGGCTCTTTCATCTGATTGGCAATGTTCCCATTCTCCCTTCAAATTATTTGCCGATGAAACTTTCTTACATGATATTGGCCTTGTGAACTGCAGTGACCTTCGAACGCCCTTTCTTTGTGGCATAATCAAAGGCAAATTTAGCGATTCGATTTGACTTCTCACGTGTGATGATTTTCAAGCACTCAATGACTCCCTTCGCACTCTGAAAGAGGAATGATTGAAGAAAATCAATTATGAGTGGCTTTGAGCTGCTGCTTAAGCTTAATTCAACAGGCAGCCTGTCTGCCTGCCTCACTTTCTCTGAGATCTGAACCTTTTTGAAAATGTGTAGTTACTCACCGGTAACAGGTGTTCTCCAGGGACAGCAGGAATCAGTCCTCACATATGGGTGACGTCGGCACCGACAGAGCCCTCACGGAAGCATCCCCCCAGCTTTCAAATAAAGCCTTTCGGAGATGCCACCACACATGCATGGTCCCCTTCCCGCACACGGGTGCCATCTTGCTCAGTCAGATGACATAGCTAAAAGATGGCAAAAATAAAAGATGGTAAAGGAGCAACTCTAAGGGGAGGAGGGAGGGTTGTGAGGATTGATTCCTGCTGTCCCCGGAGAACACCTGTTACAGGTAGTAATTACGCTTTCTCCGGGAACAAGCAGGAAGTCATTCCTCACATATGGGACTCCCTAGCTACAGGCTACTGAAAGCCCATAGCAAAAACAGGGGCTCCCTCATGGGGAGCCGCAAGCAGCAGCAATTTAGGCCATGTACACAGATAATAGTAGGACCCCTGTGTCCGATGAAACCAGCACTCCGGTAGCCTGAACACAGAAGGGTCGAAGGGTAGGCGTTACCTAAACTCCAAAAAGGTTAGGGAGCACAGCCTGGCTGAAGGCACTGTACCGTTGGGATTCTCTTTCCAGGCAGCAATGGGCTGCAAAGGTATGGACTGAAGACCAGGTGGCAGCTCGGCAGATGTCCACTATCGGGACGAAGTGCACGTTTGCCACCAAAGCTGCCATGGCCCTGACACAGTGTGCCATGTCGCGGCCTTCCAGCGGGAGCCCCATCTGCACATAAGCGAGGGCGATACAGTCCGCCACCCATGTGGACAGTGTATGCTTGATCATCGCCTCCCCTAGCCTACTGGGGTCATAGGAGAAGAAAAGCTGAGACGCTTTGCGGTGGCCCTGAGTGCAATGGATATAGAAGGACAAAGCCCTATTACAGTCCAAAGTGTGGAGGACTGTCTCTGCCAGACTGGAGTGAGGTCTTCGAAAGAAGGTAGGGAGCACCACTTCCTGGTTAAGATGGAAGGGCGACACTACCTTCATCAGGAATTTGGATGCGTGCAAAGCACCACTCTGTTCTTGTAGAACCTGGTATAGGGCGCCTCTGCCACAAGGGCCTGAAGTTCGCTAACTCTGCGAGAAGAGGTAAGCACGACCAGGAATGCCACCTTCCAAGACAGGTAGCGAAGGTAGCAGGTAGTCAGAGATTCGAAGAGCGGACGAGTGAGCTGCCCCAACACTACGTTGAGGTCCCATTCAGTTGCTTGAGGGCGAACTGGGGGCTTCGATAAGAGCAGGCCCCAAAGAAAACAGGTCACCAACGGTTGAACTGAGGGGCTTACTATCCACCGGATGGAGGTGCATCACCAGAACACTAAGGTGCACTTGGACGGAGTTAGACTTGAGCCTGGACTGAGAGAGGTGGAGAAGGTACTGTAACACCAGAGCCACCGGGCAGGAGAAAGGGCCATCCCTGTGTTCGGCACACCAAACAGAGAACCTGCGCCATTTGAGGGCGTAAGCCTTCCTAGTAGAGGCCTTGCGAGAGGCCAGCAGAATGTCTTCCACCTCAACCGGAAGGTTGAAAGGGGACAGAGTCACCCTTCTCAGCAGCCATGCTGTAAGCAACAGGGACCCCAGGTTGGGGTGCAGGAGAGAGACCTCTCCTGAGATAGGAGTCCCGGGGCGGTCCCCAAGGGGGTTTCCACTGTCAATTGTAGAAGCAGCGGGAACCACAGTTGCCTGGGCCACTGAGGAGCTATCTGAATAAGTGAGGTCCTGTCATGGAGGGTCCTGAATAAGGTCATGGCGATCAGCGGCATAGGAAGGAAGGCGTACATGAGGCTTTCCAATTATGAGACCAGGAACGCATCTGCTGCCACCCTGGAGGGGTGGTCCTGCCAAGAGCAGAAGCGGGGCAACTGAAAGTTGACCGGGCTGACGAACAGGTCCATCATGGGATCCACCCAGAGCCAGAAAAGCCGACTAGCTACCCTGGGGTCCAGTTGCCACAGGATGTCCTGGCCTGGTAGGTACACTGCCCACAGGAGGATACCCTGTTGGACTGCGTACGAGCAGAGGGTCAGTGCCTCCTGACAAAGGGCAAGAAACCCCAAGCCCCCCTGTTTGTTCACGTAGAACACTGCCACCTGGTTGTCTGTCTGGACCAGCACCGGCTGGTGACGCAGGTGGTGACAGAAGACCTTCAGGGCTAGGTGTATGGCTCGGAGCTCCAGGAGGTTGATCTGCTGGGTGCTCTCGCCTGGTGACCAGTTGACCTGAGTGCAGAGATCTATGCAGTGGGCTCCCCAGCAGAGCAGCAAGGCATCTGTGGTGAGGACCCTTGAGGGGCTTGGGGCCTGAAAAGGCATGCCCGCCTCGAGATGCTGAGGAGACTGACACCAGACCAGAGAATTCGCCAATTGGGTGGTCACAGAAACTCTGCCTCGGAGGCGGCCCGTGGTCTGAACCACTGTGCCACCCTCATGTGGAGGCGAGCATTGGGGATGAAGGATCATGAAGGCCATGTGCCCGAGGAGGCGCAGGAGAAGCCGAGCAGGCACCAAGGGACGGTACTGTACGTCCCGAGCTAGAGTTCTGAGACGACTGTCTCGGTCCCTGGGCAAGAAAGCCTTCGACTGGAGAGTGTTGATCTTTGTCTCAATGAACTCCAGACACTGTGTGGGGAGGAGGTGTGACTTGGGGTACTTTATGACAAAACCCAAGTGTTGTAGAATCTGGATGGTGCATGCGGTGGCCTGCTGCACTTCGGAGGCCGTGCCTCCCTTTATAAGCCAGTCGTCCAGGTAGGGAAAGATGAAAACCCCCTGGAGCCGGAGGAAGGCAGCCACAACGGCCAGGCATTTTGTGAAGACTCTTGGGGCAGAGGCTTGGCCAAAGGGGAGCACCCTGTACTGAAAATGCCTGCCCCCTACTACAAACCGCAGGTACTGCCTGATGTTGGGGTAGATGAGGATGTGGGTATAAGCATCCTTGAGGTCGAAGGAGCATAGCCAGTCTCCCTGCTGGAGGTATGGAAGCAATGTTCCAAGGAAGAGCATCTTGAACTTCTCCCTCACCAGGAATCTGTTGAGGTTACACAGGTCAAGGATGGGCCTTAGGCCTCCTGTCCTTTTTGGCACGAGGAAGTACCTGGAGTAGAACCCCTTGCCCTTGAGATGGTGGGGCACGGGATCCACTGCTTTGTCCTCAAGAAGACCTACCAACTCCTTCAGAAGAAGGTCCCAGTGGAGGGGAGATCTGAGGGGCTCTCCGGGAAATAAGGAGGAGGTGTCTGAGCCAGGTGGAGGAGATAACCCTCCCTGACTACCCAAAGTGCCCAGGAATCGGTGGTGATGGACTTCCACCTCTAGGCAAAGAGGGCCAGATGTCCCCCTGTGGGCCGCTGATATCCTTGGGGTAGAGAAGCTATGCTCAAGGAGTCAAAAACTTTCCCTGGCTGAGTTGGAGCCAGTGCCTGGGGTTTTGGAGCCTTCTGCTTACGTGGGCCATGCCCTTGTTCCTTGGCCTGCTGACCCTATTGGGGACTGGGGAGGCCTGATAAGGTGGGTAATTTTGGTAAGCAGCTCCCTTCCTCGGGTAAAAGGACTTTTTACCAGAGTCCTTCCGTCAGGGAGGGGTAGTGGACTTTTTGGAAAGCCTGGTCCTAGTCATGAGCTCGGTTTCTAGCTCGGCAGCTTTGTCGGACATGGGCTTGCCAAAGAGGTTTTCTCATTTGCATGGGACATCGACCAATTTGTCCTGAACCCACTGCTCGAGGTCGGACGACTGTAGCCAGGCTTGGCGGCATGCACTGATGCCAGCCACCGCTACTCGAGCCACCGACTCATAGGCCACTTGAGACATGAATTTGGAGCATTCACAGACTGCTTTGGCCAGGTTCTTGAACCGCTGCAAGGGTTTCAGCTGAGACCTCAGCAAGTTCCTTCTCCAGGTCTCTCAGGTTCATGCCCATGTACAGCTGGGTAGGCCTCGATGCGGCCGATGAGCATTGAGCCCTGGTAGCACTGTCTGCTGAGGGCGTCCAGTGTGCAGGCCTCCCTGCCGGGAGAGGGGCACCAAGGAGTGCGTCTTCTGGCTTTTCATGGAGTTATGCGGCAGCTGTGACTTTTGGAAGCCCGGGCTACAGTGGGACTCGACACATCGAGTCGAGCAGTTTGCTCACCACCGGCACCAAAGCCGGTGTCTTCCACATTCGGAGCATCAGCCATTCCAGGATGGGAGGGATGGGCACCGTGAGCGACTGCAGCGGAGGGACCTCGTACTGGAGGATTTCCAACTCATCCGCTCGAGGGTCCTCCTCCAACTCGGTTGGGACCGCCAGGCTCTTAGACATGTCCTGGACAAAATCAAGGAAGCCCATGTCCTTGGGCGAAGACCGCCATCGAGGCTTCGAGATAGGAGAGTCAGATGGGATGTCGTGGTGGCGATGGGTATCGGGGGACTCCTCATCCTCCACCTCCCACTTGGAGTAGTCCGTCGAGGACTCGTAGGAGAGTTGCTCTGCGGGCCTTGGGGCTCCTGATGCCATGCAGCCAGCGCCCAACAAACTTTACGGGGATGACTACGGTCCCATCGAGCAGGACTTGGATCGTGACCTTAGCCGTGGATTAGCTCAGCCTCCGGGGACGTCTTGGACGTCGAGGACCCTGTGGTTGGGGGCAGATGAACCGGTCGTGCCAGACAACAGCGCCTGCTGCTGGTCCATGAAGGCAGACAAACTATGCTCCAGGGCCACCATTCTGGATTCCAGACCAGAAGGCTCTGCAGCCTTCTGAGTGGGCACTGCCGGCTCGGGACTGATGCTGGCTCCCCTGAAGGGGAATCCTCCATGAGGATGGTGTCTTGGGACAGAGGTCAGTCCGTGGTTGGATCCTTCCGGGGGACGTTTGCAGGCCGTTCCTTCTCCGACGCCTCAGACGCACGTCTTGGATTGCAGGACCGGGCACGGGGATCACCCAGCCGGTCAGAACTGTCCAAGGACGCTGCCTTGGAGGGTTTCTTCTTCTTCCTGGGTTCCCTTGTGGGAGACTCCCTTTCTGAGGACCCCCATCGGGGCTCGGGTTTGGAAGGTTCCACCCGAGATGTTGGGGCCTCAGACGAGGCCCTGGGGACTTGGGGAAAAACCTCTCGGGCTGCTGCTGGCGGCTCCTGAGGGCCTTACTGAACATCCTCTTGCAGAGACCGCAGGCTTCCAGGTCATGGTCTGGCCCAAGTAAGCGGAGACAGCAGTTGTGTGTGTCAGTCAAGACATAATTTTAGAGCACCGATTACACTTCTTAAAGCCACTGGTAGCCCATGGGGGAAAAAAAGTACCCCTGCAAGGTCGAAGACTCTCCGGGCTGCCAGTGGGAGAAAAAAAGGTGTGAAGATGCCAAGGAAAGAAAAGAACAGACTACAAAAACAGACCAAATTTGACGCCAAGGCAACAAGGTCGGTAGGCGGGAAGAGTCCCAGTGCAATACCGGAGGCGAGTACGAAACTTGGAGAGAAAAATCAACTTTTTCCAGGGACAAGCCAGACAAATGTCTGAAGGGCTCGGCGTAAAAAAGGAGACTGAGCAAGATGGCACCCTTGGGCAGGAAGTGGACCACGCATGCATGGTGGCATCTCCCAAAGACTCTCTTTGAAAGCTGGGGGATGCTTCTGCGAGGGCTCCGTTGGTGCCGACGTCACCCATATGTGAGGACTGACTTCCTGCTTGTTCCCGGAGAAAAATAATTTATCCTGACTTTATCAAACCAAAGAGACACCACCTCATGCTGCTCCCAGCTCTAAAATGTCAATAATGTTCCATTCACAGCTGGAAGGAACTAATAGCTTAACAGAAATCAGAAATTTCTCTCTCCAAAATCTCTTCTGCCAGAGTTTAATTGTGGTACAGTGGCAGGGCAGTTCTTTGGATTTGCTCCCATAGCCTTAAAAACTTCAAGAGTACTGAAATGTCATGAAGATAATGTTCCAGGCAGGATTAGAAAGAAGCCAACATGATAGAAGGCATCAGTTTACTTTGGAAAAATGTAATCTATGGAATCTCAGCTTGAAGAATTGAATTATTAAAATGCATTCTTCAAGAACAGGTGAAGAAAATTACTATTTTTTTACTCTCTTCAAAATCTGACAGCATTGTAGCAGTTTCCTTTAAGTATGATAAAGTTTCTGGCCAGTGAGAAACATAGCACTAATCAGAATAAAAGGATACCGAGAAGGTGCATAGGGAAATTAAAGCACCAAGGGCAGAACAGACTGCCAACTTATTTACTACCTAAAGGATACCACAACCAATACTTTTTTGCGACATTCTTATACATGATGCCAATGCCCCATATCCTGTTTAGAATAGTCTAGATCAGTGATCAGCAATCCCTTGGCTTATGTGTTGCATGTGGCTCTTGAATGAATACCATGCAGTTTTTACATTGTTGGCTGTTGACTATAAGGATCATTAGCATGTGTTAGAACTGAAAGGAGGGAAAGAAAGCGAAGGCCGGAGAATAAAGGGCACCCAACAAGATCAGAGGAAAGAGGGGGCAGAGAGCAAGAGCTGAGTGAGAAGGGGATACAGATCAGAGAGAGAGCTGTGGACAAAAGGAAAATGCTAACACAGCAGATGTCAAAGATATGGTCTATTTTATCCACCTGGTCTGCTTGTTTACGCCTTCCTATGCTGTAGCCATAACACTTCCTTATCCTTACTGCACCCATTCAAGGAGGTACGAAGATCTAGCTGTCAATTACACGAGTTTGACTGCCTACAAGAGACTGCACCTTATCCCTTGCTAAGGATACCAACTTAGGTAACTATAACAAGTGTTCTCCATGGACAGCAGCTATAAGTTCTCACATCTGGGTGATGTTATCTGATGAAGCCCATCTGGGACAGCTTAGCTCAACTTCTAGAAGCTTTTCTGACATTCACTGTGCATGTGCCTCATTGCCTGCCCTGTGATGTCACACTGGACCTCCTCAGTTTGTATTAACATATTTCATACTTTATATACATATTTTGCAACTTTGTCCCATGCATGCTTACAATAAAAGTACATGGTGGCTTGCTCTTGCATGTACTTCTATGTCTGGCACAATTTTATAAGAAACCCAAAGGTAACAGGGCACACAAACCCCAAAATATATTTAAATAAAGTGTAGTTACTCACCTGTAATGGATCCCTTTAACATCTCCGTACTTTGGTTCCTTTGCCTAGCATTAGCCACATGCATAGGAAACCCCATCCCTCACCTCTACACCCCTTATGCCTGGCAACCATTATTTTTATGCAACCCACTACCTGCCCTCGTAATGCACAATACTTACCTGCATCCACGCGCGCAAGTAACCATACAACCCAGTCATGGGCCCAACAATGTCTCCAATAGAAAACAGAGACCTCATCACCACCCCAAATTAAAAAAGGAACACCGTCCGAAGGAACCAAGAACCACCGAGCTAGGCAAGAACGTGGACAAGAACTTGCAAACTGTCTACCCAACACAGTCCACAATTTCCATCACACTAATAAATGCCAGGTCAATAAGAAATAAAACTCACATAATACATGACCTCATCACAGATACAAAGCCTGATATACTATGCATCACCGAGACATGGATAACCGAAACAGACCCTGTAATCATCAACCAAATAAGCAAACCTGGATATACAACCTATAACTGTCCCCGCTCCAAGAAAAGAGGAGGAGGAGTCCTAATCTTGGCCAAATCTGACTTAACTCTAACAAGCACACCACTAAGCGTGCCTGATGGCATTGACATACTCAAAATTGAAAACAGAACCTTATCCATATGTCTTATCTATAGACCACCAACTTCCCCGCAGGAATCCCTGGCAGCAGCCCTGGAAATCATCTCAGCTACGGCGCCCAAAAAGAACCAGATCATCCTGGGAGACCTGAACCTAGCCTCTACCACCGCAGCGCAATCAAACATCTTCCATGAAGCTATGGAACAACTGGGTTATGAGCAAATCATCCAAGACGCAACCCATATCAAAGGTAATACACTAGACATGGTGTTTCTACCCACTAAACATCCCAAGCTGTTGAAATCCAAACCACGAATAACTCATGTACCATGGTCAGACCATCATCAAATCGAACTATCCCTACTTCTCCCCTCAGCACATGACCAATAGCAACCAAACCAAGCATCACACCAACGAAGATGCTTCCAAAAATTCAACAAAGAAGATCTCCTTGAATCCGTAGCAAACCACATACACACGGATCTCTGGGACCTCGAGCTGCTGACAAACCTCTGGAACATAGGAATCGAGGCTACCTCAAAACCCACCTGGAGTCACCCAAGGAACCCAACCAAAACCAAGTCAGAACCATGGTACACCACAACCCTACGGGAACTGAAGAAGGACCTGAGAAAGCAAGAACGAAAATGGAGAAAGCTCAAAACTGAAGAATGCAAAAAGGCTTACCTCAACCTCCTATCAACTTATAAGAATGAAGTCAACCAGGCAAAGAAAACGCACCACACAAACACACTCAATAAAGCCCTCAACAGGCCCAGGGAGCTTTTCGCACTCGTCAAATCACTCACCAAAGCTCCGCAGGACAGCAATCCTAGCAGTTCCATAACGGCCCAGCAGCTAGCAGATCACTACGCCAGCAAGCTTAGTCCCACAGCACCTGCCCTCCTCGCTCCAAAACTGGACACAGCCAACTCTCTACAAAAACTCAACACCCGGGGAGGACCTGATCAGGGCGGAAAATGGTCAACCTTCCAGAGAGTGGATGACCAACAGATAAAAGGCATCATCACCAACCTAAAAACCACTACCTCCCCTCTTGACCCCTGTCCAGCCTCCTGGATCAAGGCAACCAAAGAGGAAATAGCACAGCACATCTCCCACATAGTGAACCTCTCACTACTGCAAGGTCTCATGCCATCACTTCTCAAGAAGTCACTCATACGTCCCATTTTGAAAAACAATGCACTCAACAAGGACGACCCTACCTCTTACCGCCCAATTTCAAGCATATCCTTCCTCGCCAAGATCATTGAAAAGGCAGTGCAGCAGCAGCTACAGGACCACATTGATGACACAAATGCCCTTGACGTGCATCAATACAGGTTTCGGCAACATCACGGCGTAGAAACCCTCCTGTTAGCCCTAATGGACAATCTACTCAAGGGTCTGGAAAACAAGAGCAAGATGTATATGCTTATATTCATAGATATTTCAGCAGCCTTTGACTCAGTGCATCACCCAACACTATTAGAACGACTCGAGTCCATAGGCATTTCAGGAACCACACTAAAATGGTTCTCCTCCTATATAACAAACAGAATGCAGCAGGTC
The DNA here is from genome assembly GCA_033557465.1 of Ichthyophis bannanicus. NCBI lineage: Eukaryota > Metazoa > Chordata > Amphibia > Gymnophiona > Ichthyophiidae > Ichthyophis > Ichthyophis bannanicus. The sequence goes on from CM066032.1 coordinate 1,241,831,034, forward strand.
AATTTCAACAATGTCAAAGCAACCCCCTTCCCTCAAACCCAAGGCATTCCACAGGGCTCCGCCCTCTCCTCCCTCCTATTCAACTTATACCTACAACCAGTATGCAAGATCTTCCAGGGCCACGACATCAACTACCATATCTATGCAGATGACCTAATGCTCTACACGCAACTAGACGTAAATAACCCGAACCTCAGCAAGCTTGAAAAATGCCTACACGAGCTTCAAATCTGGCTCCAACGCAATAATATGTTCATTAACCACAAGAAAACTGAAGCAATGTGTATCTCTATGAAACCGGGATTCGAGCCCCCTACAACTGTCACCATGAACAATAATAATTACAACATCAAGACAGAGATAAAATATTTAGGAGTGATGCTTGACAGCAACCTAAATATGGACAGGCACCTTCGAAATACCAATCGGGCTATTTTCCACAAATTGAGAGTCTTGCAGCCCTTACGTAGCATCCTCGATCATGCCGACTTCAGATCTGTCGCTCAAGCCCTCATCATTCCACACCTAGATTACTGCAATGCCATACTGCAAGGCCTCGGCTGTTAAGGTCTAATTTACAGAGGGTTTGTTCAAAATCCACAGGAAAAAACCTCCAAAATGTATTGAGAACGTTGCTACATGAAAGTCAGATTACATTATCGCTGATTGCTCATATTCAAACGGGAATAGAGTGTAAATGCAGGTCTCAGACTCACATGGGCAGTGCTTGAGAGAAATCACAAGCCAAATGCCTTCTCGCATCAACGACCTTGAGCATTCACCGTATACTTCATGAGATAATGTAAACCTTTTTTTATACTTTTTTTTGTTTTATCTTTCAGTAGACATTTCTCAATTGTTAACCATAAAGTTAGAAAACTTGTTGTTTAGTAGTTTAAACGATGCTTATCTGAGTGCTGTATGGAAAAACTCCCCGACGCCACCATGTGGGTACCGCTGAATGCGTTTCGTAGCCTTCTTCAGGGGGAACTTTGCTGGACCCACTGTTCGAGATCTGATGCCTGTAACCAGGCCATCCTGCAAGCCCCAATGCAGACTGCTGAAGCTCTGCTTGTTGACTCAAAGGCATCAAAAGAGACCCTGGTAATAAATTTAGAAGTATTTTGGCCTTCCGTGATGAGTGTCTGGGGAATGCACTCCATTTATCATCAGGAAGCTTGGGGGCAAATGTCTCCAGATCCCTGGTAACATCCTTTAGAAACATGCCCATGTATAGAGGTTTATTCTGGAGGCCAACATGCATGCCTGAAAGTATTGATGCCCAAAGGCATCGAGTGTCCTCGAGTCTCTACCCGGAGGCATATATGAGTGATTTTTTTTTAAACTTTTTATTTGGCGCATCGCTGATTCCACTACCATTGAGTGGTGAGGGAGCAGAGGTGTTTGGAAGCCTGGGCACTCTGGAACTTGGTACATGGTATTGAACCTCTTGCTAACACATGAGAAGAGGCTCCCACATGTGGAGCATAATATCTTGTAAGATGCGATGCACCAGAAAAGTAGCTGCTTCTTTGGGTGTGGGAGGGTATTGGAGTATCTCCAACCCTTTTGCCACCGATTCCTTCTCAGAGGGTACTATGATGGCCAGTCTTGCTGCCACGTCATATATGAAGTCCTGGAAAGACATATCTTCTGGTGAGGACCTTGCCGCTCCTCTGGAGGAGAAGGGTCTGACGGGATGTCTGGAAGTTCCCGGGAATCAAGTGAGCCTAGTCAGAATCGGAAGAACTGGAATCAGAGTCTGGCAAAAAGTCGAAGTATCAGGGGTCTTGTGCTTGACCTCGATGCTTCGTTGACGTCGAAGGTCGATGCCAATACTGATGCTCAGTGGCATTGGAATCGAGAGCCATGGCAGTTTTAGTCTGCTGGGTACTGGGGGTATTGGTTGGTTCCAATGGAGGCATCGGCTTCTGGAGCTCAGATGATGTCTGTTCAAGGGCCGGCATCAGGGCCATTACACTTAGCTGTGCCGAAGCTTGCACTGCTGGAGCTATCGATACTGTCAGTATCAAGGCTGCCAGGAGTGCGGCCAAACTCCTCTCGAGAACCAGCATGCGCTGTTCCAGGGAGATGGCTGATGTCTGTGTGGAATTACCGATGGGGCTTTGAGCCACCAGAGGCGGCTCAAGGAAATCTGCTGCCTGAAGCGAGGGATGAGATGGCGTCCCGTCCCCCCCCCAAGGTAGGGAAGGGGAAGCTTTCTCAAAACTCCAGTCAGGTACTGAACCATGCCAAAAAGCCAATTACTGTAGATTATATGAAGGAAATGCAAGATGTTTGCACACCAAGGAACTAAAAGAAAGAGAGAGAACTACAACACAGTTTTTAAAATTAAATTATAACTCATTTTTATTTTGTCATTATAAACTGCGTTATGGTTCTTGCTTTTTCTTTTTGAACCTATATTTTGCAGCCACAGAACCCCGTTCCTTAACAGTGTGTGCAGAGCAGAACCAGGACTTTCACCCACAGATCTCAATATTAAAAAAAAAACCAACAAACAAATAAACATTATCCAGTACCAAGCATATTGTGAATTAATACAAAACCCTACAACAAAGTCAATGAATATCTATTAGAGCAAATCTACCATACCATACCAGCACCAACTTCCAAATTTCACATAAGGAGACCATCACTGTAAATACTATAGTGGGCCCTGGAACATCCAAACACCTATTTGGACAGCTGAACAATTCAGATTACTACAGTACAGATCCCTACATACAAACTCCATGTTCAGAACACCTGGTCTTAGTCACACACTCAAAACACAGACCCTCACCAAGTACAAAATAAGTGACAATAACCTAAAAATAAACACATGTAGATAAAGCGTACTTACTCACCTCTGACAGGTGATCTCCAGGAACAGCAGGAATTTAGTCTTCACATATGGGTATCGTTGGTACCGACGGAGCCTGCGTGGGAACGCTCCCCAGCATCCAATAGGAAATCTTTTGGGAGCATCCCACAGCGCCTGCGTGCTGCCTTCCCGCTTTTCCAACTGTCCCTCTCCAGTTGAGTTTATAGCTGAGACAAAAAAGAGAGAGAGAGATACAACTCCTAGGGGAGGTGGGCAGGTTGTGAAGAATAAATTCCTGCTGTTCCCGGAGATCACCTATTACAGGTGAGTAACTACGCTATCTCCAGGAACAAGCAGGAATGTAGTCTTCAGATATGGGGACTCCCTAGCTAGAGATGCCAGGGAGATGGCCCCAGGAAGTTGTTAGCCCTTGTGAAAGGGCCATACTCCCCCCCCCCCCACCCCATGGATCTCTGGCATCCTACCAGGGACAGTGGGTAGGAGTTGATTAAGTCTGAAAAAGGTGTTGAAGAACAGCCTGGCCAAACAAGGCATACTGGCGGGAGTCCTTGTCTAAGCAGTAGTGGGCTGTGAAGGTATGTACCGAAGCCCAAGTAGCTGCTCGACAAATGTCGTCGATAGACACAGAGTGAAGATGAGCCACTGAGGCTGCCATGGTTCTCACATTGTGAGCTGTGACATGGCCTTCAAGAGGAAGGTTTTTACTCTCATAGGCAAAGGATATGCATTGAGCAATCCAGTTAGATAGAGTTCTTTTGGAGACTGGAAGTCCCAAATGACTAGGATCAAAAGCAACAAAGAGTTGAGAAGATTTTCTATGTTGCTGTGTCCTTTGCAAGTAAAAAGCCAAAGCTCTTTTACAGTCCAAGGTATGAAGGTTCCTTTCTGCACTGGAGGCATGAGGCCTCAGAAAGAATACAGGAAGGTAAACCGCTTGGTTTAAATGGAAAGACGAAACCACCTTTGGCATAAAGTGTGGATGAGTCCTAAGAACTACCTTATCATGGTGGAATCTTGTATAAGGAGGATCAAGCAACTAACGCTTGCAATTCACTGATGCGACGTGCTGATGTGATTGCAATAAGGAAGATGACTTTCCAGGAAAGGAATTTCAAAGATGTAGTGGCTAATGGCTCAAAGGGCGGTTTCATGAGCTGCCCGAGGACCAGATTTAAGTCCCATGCCACCGGTGGTGGCTTAAAGGAAGGCTTTGTTAAAAGAAGGCCTCTCATAAATCTCGCTATGAGAGGATGAGAAGAAATAGGTTGTCCACTTAGAGGCTTGTAAGAAGCTGCAATAGCACTAAGATGGACTCTTACTGAATTTGTCTTGAGACCCGCATTTGATAAATGAAGGAGATACTCCAGTATCGATTCCAGAGGTATCGCATGAAGGTTAAGACCCTTCTGCGAGCACCATATGGTAAACTTTTCCACTTAAAGGCATACGAGCGTCTTGTGGAGGGTTTCCTAGAAGCATGAAGGATATCCTTTATCTGTTGGGAAAGATTAAGATCCTGAAGTTCTAGGATTTCAGAAACCAGGCCCTGAGATGCATAGACTGGGGATTCGGAAGCCAGAGCATCCCGTCCTCTTGGGAGAGAAGATCTGGAGCGGATCCCAATTCCAGAGGGGGAGCTTGAGAGAGATGTAGGAGCAGAGGGTACTACGTTTGCCGTGGCCAACGTGGAGCTATGAGGATCATATGACCTCTGTCTCTCTGAAGCTTGAATAGGGTTTTGGGAATGAGGGGAATGGGTGGGAAGGCATATAGGAAATCCTGACCCCAGTGAAGGAGGAAGGCGTCCCTTGCCTGACATCATCGAGCCGGAATTCTGGAACAGAACCGGGGACGTTTGGCATTCAGCGGACTTGCAAAGAGGTCTATGTCCGGGGTTCCCCAAATCTGAAATATTTGGGCAACCTGGTCTGCATGGAGAGACCATTCGTGTGAAAGCAGAACTCGACTGAGTTTGTCTACCCAAGAGTTTTGAATGCCTGGAAGATACACCGCAAGGAGATGAATCTGATGCTCTCTGGCGAGGGCCCATAGTCGCAAAGCTTCATTGCATAGCGACAGAGAGCCTGTTCCACACTGCTTGTTCACATAGAACATGGCTACCTGATTGTCTGCTTGAACTAGGACTGTCTTGTAGCTGAGCTGGGTGTGAAATACTCGAAGAGCAAAGAAGATTGCTCTGAGCTCCAGGAGGCTAATGTGAAGACAGGCCTCCTGTGGAGTTCAGGTACCCTGGGTAGAGAGATCGTGCAGGTGGGCTCCCCATCCCACCTGTGAAGCATCTGTTGTTAGGGTGGCTTGGGATAGCGGTTGGAAAGGAGACCCCACCAGCAGATTTCTGGGTGATTGCCACCATTGGAGGGACGAAATAAGACGTTTTAGTTTGCTATTTTGTCCGAAAGGCAGCCTGAGGCCTGTGTCCACTGAGTGGATAAAGTCCACTGGGCTGCGAGCATATGGAGGCGAGCATAAGGGACCACATGCACGGTGGATGCCATGTGGCCTAGCAATTGTAGCATTTACCGAGCAATGAGGCAAGGTTTGAGCACTGCTTGGGAAGCTAGTTGTACTATGCGAAGACAGCGGGGCTGTGGAAGGAAAGCCCTTGTCTGTCTGGTATCCAGATGAGCTCCTATGAACTCTAGGGACTGAGTAGGAACAAGATTGGATTTTTGGAGGTTTATGACCAGTCCCAAATACTGAAGGATTCACAATGTGCGAAACAGAGCAGAGCTGGCTTCTGGCACTGTAGGGGCTCAAATGAGCCATTCGTCTAAGTAAGGGACGACAAATATTCCCAAAGTGTGGAGAAATGCTGCTACCACAGCCATGCATTTTGTAAACACTCTTGGGGCAGAAGCTAGGCCAAAGGGAAGAACCTTGTATTGGTAGTGCTTTCCTTGAAACAGGAATCAGAGGATTCTCCTGTGATTTGGATGGATGAGAATATGAGTATACACATCCTTGAGATCTAGAGAACAAAGTCAATCCTGACTTTGAAGGTATGGCAGCTTAGTTCCTAGAAACCCCATTTTGAATTTCTCTCGAAACAAGTATTTGTTCAATTCTCTGAGGTCTAAAATTGGTCTGTGTCCTCCTGTTTTCTTTGGAATAAGGAAATAGGGGGAGTAGAACCCTGTACCCTGATGGGGAATGGGTACTTCTCTATTGCTCCTTGAGCAAGGAGCATTGTGACTTCTTGACCTAAGACTGTCGAGAGAGGTCTGAGAATTGAACTGTTTTAGAATTGTAGGAGGGGGCATGCTGTGAAAATGAAGCTTGTACCTCTCTCGTACAATGGACAGAGTCCAATTTTCTGCTATTATTTGGCACCATCTGTGGGCAAAATGACATAACCTGCCTGGGATGGTCGAGGGTTCTGGACCGTTCAGGGGCAGGAAGGCAAAGTTCTCTAGGAAGGAGTCAAAGCCCCTGAGGTGGCTGAGCCTGCTGAGCTGACACAGTTTTTGGCTTCTTTTGTTGTCTAGGTTGTTGCTGTTGTCCCTTTTGGGCAGTCTGACCTGGACGGTGTCCCTGCTGGGTACAGGAAGGATAAAACTTCTTTTTCTTATTGAAAAATGGTTTCTTAAAGGATTTTTTCCTTGCAGGATCGGCTGTAGATTTGGACAATCTATCCAAAGCGATATTGTCAGAATCTATCTCATTAGCCTTCTCCTGCCAATTCTTGCCAAAGAGATTTTCTCCTGTGCAAGGAATGTTTCCTAATTTATCCTGTACCCAAATTCCCAAGTCAGATGCCTGAAGCCAGGCTATCCGATGTGCACCAATGGCAATAGCAGAGGTTCTGCTTATGCACTCAAAACAGTCAAAGGCTGCACGATTTACAAACTTGGAAACATCCTGAGCATGTTTGACTAGAGTAAGATAGTCTTGCCTTTTGTCATCAGGAAGGAGGGGGCTCAAAAGCTCCAAGTCTCCTGTGACCTCTTTAAGGAACATTCTCATATACAAGATATAGGAACTGATCCTAGCTGAGAGCATGGAAGCATCGACACCCAAAGGCATCGAGAGTCCTACATTCACGACCTGGAGGATTGGATGCATGTCTCTTTGCACTTTTCATCCTTCTCATGGCTGAATTCCACCACCACTGAATGGTGTGGTAATTTAGTTTTTGAAAGCCAGGACAAGGTGGAACTCGATACATGGTACTGTTAAAGGTGTTTCCCACATCCTTAGCATAAGATCATGTAAGATCTCATGAATAGGTAGAGTAGCTGCCTCTTTGGGAGCCTTAAGGTATTGGAGAATTTCCAACTTCTTTGCCCTAGGCTCTTTTTCAGGAGCTACTGTGATGGAAAGGCCTCGGGCCACATCACGGATAAAGTCCTGAAAGGACATATCCTCTGGCGGAGACATTCTGCGCTGAGGAGAAGAGGAATCCTCGGGGACAAGTACTCTTGTATTGGCAGAGTCTTCGGAGTCTTCAGACTCATCAGAGGATTCAAAATACCTCCGATCCCGGTGATCGTGCAAAGCATGGTACCGGTATCGATCGAAGTCGGCATCGGGTTGTTCTGGTACCGATCTGTCTATGCCGGAGACAGAAGCATGACTCGGTATAGGTGGCGTACCAATGTTAATGCAGTCAGTACCGGTTCTGGTGTCGGTTGAGGTGTCTGAAGCGGTTTCAACGGTACTGAAGCCGTGAGAAGAGCCGCTAGACTGTGTTCGATAGCAAGGAATCTCTGGTCTATCGACGCTGCTGATGCTTGGGTGTCAGTACCGGTAGAAGCGGTCAGAACCCCAAAGCATGGCGCCAGTAGTTCTGCCGAGGTTGAGGCCTCGAGAATATCCTGGAACCCCGTTAGTGCTTTGGAAGCTGAAGCCTCCCGCCGAGGTAGTTTTGCCGGTGACAATTCCTCAAGGGCAACGCCAGGGGCATCTCGATACTTAGGAGATCTACCCTTTGAGGACCGGCTAGATTTATGTTTAGTTACCCGAGATCCATGGGAGGAAGATGAGGCCCTGGAGGACGTCGATGCAACAGATGCCACGTCTGAGGGAAAAAGGGTGCTAAGCTTAGCAGCTCGATTCCTGCGGCCCCTTTTTGACATCATTCCAGAGGAGAGGCACTCTGAAATAGAGTGGTCAGGACCTAAACATTTGAGACACCAATCGTGGGTGTCGGTGACGGAAATGGTATCGCCACATTTAGAACATTTCTTAAAACCTGAAGTAGGTTTTTCCATTTTTAAGGAAAAGAAATTGGACCTAGTGCCCAAAATGGCACCTAGCACCAAGGAAATAAAGTTTCTAAAGTAAAATACCTTAGAAACTATAAATCCTTTTTTTTTTTTTTAAAGAAAGAAGAAAGAACCGGCGGTACCGGTATGGCATCGAAGGAAGGCAGATGCGACCACAAAAACAAAGATTAACACAAAAGTTTTCTGCGGTGACAGGGTATGTGTCCTGCCGGCTCCACGGAAAACTAAGAACTGGAGAGGGACAGTTGGAAATGTGGGAAGGCAGCACGCACATGCTGTGGGATGCTCCCAAAAGCTTTCCTATTGGACGCTGGGGAGCGTTCCCGCGCAGGCTCCGTTGGTACCGATGATACCCATATGTGAAAACTACATTCCTGCTTGTTCCTGGAGATAAATTAAACTGCAACCCCAAGAAGCCAGATTCTGCATACAATACAATACCAGAGAAATAGAAAAAGATGCATTTCCATGTACTGTATAAAATATAAAGATAGCACCAAATCTGATCATTAAATTGAAAATAAAATTCTCTTCTAACTTTGATCATGTAGGACCCAATCTGAGGTTTCTGCTTTCTTCTGTCTCCCAGTGCACCCTCCTGTCTACTTTCCCCCAGGGACGGCATACGGATGATGCAGAGCCATGGGCGAAGACTCACTGTGACTTTATTTTAAAATGTATATGGCACCCATCTAAAATCCTAGGCGGCTTCTAAACATACACATGCAAGCTAGTAAAACAATGTTACAATAAAACTAACACACCCATAACATGATTTACACAAAACACAATCCAGACCCTTCCAGCATAGGTTATATGTTGTAAGTAATTTTCCAGACCCTTCCAGCTTGGGTTATATGTTGTAAATAATTTTCCAACACTATGGTGATACTTGTATATAGTTTATAATGCAACTGTACATAGTTCCCCTGTTCAATCCCAAGTTATACATCCTGTTATAATGTAAGCCTATGGCCGTTTGTCTTTGGCAATACTCCTGTTTTTTGTAAACCGCACTGATGCATAAAAGCACGGTATAGAAATGTAAATAAATAAATAAAACAAACATAATAATAAAACATGAAATTTGATTGATGAAAGCCACTTACACAGCCCCTCCTCCCCCAAATCAAACCATTATAAGTATCTGCACATCAGACTTATTTGCTATGATCAGATTATTGATGAGGAGGGAAGATATAAAATGAGAAACTAATCATGATAGCCATGAATTCAAATGCTAGATTGGATTGTGCTAGAGCTGGAAAGTCCGGAACTCAGCAGTGGTGAAGCTATCAGGCTACTAAACAAAATTAAACTGTGACGTTCCCTGAAAATTTGAAATTTTCTTGAATCTGAACTGACAAAATATTTTAAATTTCAATCTGTCAACATAAAGAACGCAAAACTGCAAATCTCAAAAACAATACATATTCCAGTACCTCCCTCCAATCAACACCCTACAGTTGACTTCACTAAGAACCCAGAGTACAGGACCCATAAAGCAAATCTACTATTCCATAACAGCACTAACTTCCAAAACTCACACAACATGCAGTGTACCCTGAAAAGGGCAACACCATAAAAATTGCAGTGGGCCCTAGAACATCCATATTCCTATTCAGAAAACTGAACAAGCCAGATTACTACAGCTTCCTACATAGAAACTATATACTAACAGAATATGTAGCCTCAGTCACACATATGCAGAACAGAAATAGATCTTCACCAAGTAGGGAATATATCAGTACAAACTAAAACCAGACATATGTAGTCAAAAAAATGTTTTTACCCATTACTGTTAGATTTACAGGATTTCTTTCCCAAAATTATACTTTTCTGTAGAGTGAGGCAAGAGAAAGAACACAGGCATCTGCATTGCTAGCAAAAACTAACATAATGGCTCAGCGCAAGTAGCTGTTTTGCCACACTGAAATGTGGTAACTGCAGGGGGATGTAAATGCCTCCTTGCAGTTAGCCTACGGCCCTGCATAATCGAACTCTGGAATAAAGTTACCAGAGGATGCAGTAAAAGCTGTTAGTGTAGCTGGGTTTAAAAAAAGGTTTGGACAAGTTCCCGGAGAAAAGGTCCATAAACTATTACAGTCAAACCTTGCTTAACGAGCACCTCGCATATCAAGTGATTCGCATAACAAGCAAAACAAAATGTAAAAAATGACTCCCTTAATGAGCAATGTTTTGCATAACGAGTGATGAGGAGACAATGTGACGTCACATGCAGGATCCTGCCTGCATCTCAGCTATCAGTCTGTGTTTAGCACTTGTTTAGCTAGCATCTTACTGTTGCTTGTGAAAGTTGTATTCAGACACATTATTGTGTATTTTTTTTAGTGCAAAGTTTAAGCATGCTTACATGTTTGTCCCCAAAGAAAATGCCGCAAGAAGACAGGGGTAAGAGAAGAAAAATCACCATAGAAGTCAAACGCCAAATCATTGAGAAGCGAGAACGAGATGTGAGCGTGGCTGACCTAGCATGCACATACAATCGGTCTACATCAACGATTTGCACTATTCTCAAAAACAAGGATAAGATTAAGGAGATTGATGTTTCAAAGGGTGTCACAAGAATTTCTACGCAACGGTCACATATTCCTGACGATGTTGAAAGATTACTTCTCATATGGATCAATGAGAAGCAAATGCAAGGCGACACTATTAACGAAAACATAATTTGTGAGAAGGTGAAACTAATTTTTGCCGACCTTATTAAGAAGACGCCAGGATCAACGGACGAAGAAGAAGCATTCAAGGCAAGCCGTGGGTGGTTCGAAAAGTTTAAGAGAAGAACCGGCATCCACAGCATTGTGAGGCACGGAGAAGCAGCAAGCTCAGACATAAAGGCAGCCGAGAACTTCATCGGCGTATTCAAGAAGCTTGTGAATGCTGAGGGTTACCTGCCGCAGCAGGTTTTTAATTGTGATGAGACGGGCCTCTTCTGGAAAAAGATGCCCAGCAGAGGAGAAGGCATTGCTGGGCCACAAGCCAATGAAAGACCGTCTCGTGCTGTTTTGTGCAAATGCAAGTGGCGGTTTGAAAATTAAACCGCTGCTTGTTTATCATTCGGACAATCCACGAGCCTTCAAGAAGTATAAAGTCCAGAAGAGCAGGCTAAATGTCATGTGGAGGTCCAACAACAAGGCTTGGGTGACACGTGACCTTTTTACAGATTGGATCAATGAAGTGTTTGGTCCGTCTGTAAAAAAATACTTGAGATGAATTTGCCATTCCGTACCTTGCTTGTTATGGACAATGCCCCTGCACATCCTCCAGGCCTAGAAAATGACCTTCTTGAAGAATTTAAATTCATCAAGATCCAGTTCCTGCCTCCCAACACCACTCCTTTACTGCAGCCCATGGACCAGCAGGTCATATCAAATTTTAAAAAGCTCTACACTAAAGCGCTCTTCGAGCATTGTTTTGAGGTAACTGAAGGAACCAATCTCACTCTCAGAGAGTTTTGGAAAGACCACTTTCACATCATTGCCTGCCTCAAGATGATCGACAAGGCATGGGAGGGGGTCACCAAGAGAACCCTTATTTCTGCATGGAAGAAGTTTGGCCAGACAGCGTTGTCTGAGGGGTTTGAGCAAGTGCCTATGCAGCCTATAATCGACGAGATTGTGTCTCTCGCCAAGATTATGGGGCTAGAGGTGGATAGCAACTACATCGATGAGTGGAGGAGTAGCCTAGTGGTTGGGGCAAGGTACTTCAGGCCGGAAGGTCGGTGGTTCAAATCCCACTAGAGGACAGCAACCTTGGGCCGAAAGGACTGGGGTTTCTAGTCCCACAGGTGCTCCTTGTGGTCTTGGGCAAGCCACTTAACCCTCCATAGCCCATGTTCCCTGTAAAATAGTTATCTCCAAGTTATAATACCCTGTTCAATGTAATTTCAGTTTGTTCAATGTAAACCGCACTGATGCAGAATAGCGCGGTATATAAGAGAATGTAAATAAATAAATAAATAAATCGATGAGCTAGTGGAAGAGCATAGCCAGGAGCTGACCACCAAAGAGCTTGTGGAGCTGCTTTCTGTGTCACAGCAAGAAGTTGTGGAGGAGATTTCGTCAGGGGAGGAGGAGAAAACAGCCTCAGCAGAGCAACAACCTTCCAGTGAAATAAGGGAGATGCTGAAAGCATGGGAAACTGTTGCATCATACGTGGAGAAGCATCACCCCAATAAGGCAGTAGCTATGCGTGCTACAAATTTATTTAATGATAGTGCTGTGTCTCATTTTCATCAAATTTTGAAGCGTAGGCAAAAACAAATGTCTCTAGACAACTTTCTTGTAAAAAGGGATGTATTATAAATAAATTACATTATTATAAATTTGTTTGATTATTTTTTTCGGAATGGAAAGCACAGTTACTTACCTGTAACAGGTGATCTCTGGGAACAGCAGGAATAAGTCTTCACATATGGGTTTCGTCGGTACCGACGGAGCCTGCGCGGGAACGCTCCCCAGCGTCCAATCAGAAAGCCTTTGGGAGCATCCCACAGCGCCTGCGTGCTGCCTTCCCGCCTTTCCCAACTGTCTCTCCTCAGTAGAGTTTTAAAGCTGAGACAAAGAGAGAGAGAGAGAGGGAAAGGAAAGATAGAGAGAGAGAGAGAGAGAGAGAGATACAACTCCTAGGGGAGGTGGGTGGGTTGTGAAGACTTATTCCTGCTGTTCCCAGAGATCACCTGTTACAGGTAAGTAACTGTGCTATCTCCAGGAACAAGCAGGAATGAGTCTTCACATATGGGGACTCCCTAGCTTTAGATGCCAGGGAGAGATCCCAGAAGTTGTGTGTCCCTGGGACAGGGCTGCACTTCCCCACATGGATCTCTGGCATCCCATGAGGGATGGTGGGTAGGAGTTGATTAAGTATGGAACAGGTGTTTAAGAACAGCCTGACCAAACAAGGCATCCTGGCGGCAGTCCTTGTCCAAGCAGTAATGGGCTGTGAAGGTATGAACCGAGGCCCAAGTGGCTGCTCGACAGATGTCATCGATAGACACAGAGTTCAGATGAGCCATTGAGGCTGCTATGGCTCTCACATTGTGAGCTGTGACATGGCCCTCCAGAGAAAGGTTCTTGCTCTGATAGGCGAAAGAAATACACTGGGCAATCCAGTTAGAAAGTGTTCTCTTGGCGACTGGTTGTCCCAAATGAGAAGGATCAAAGGCAACAAAGAGTTGGGAAGACTCTCTATGTTGCTGTGTCCTTTGTAAGTAAAAAGCCAGAGCTCTTTTACAGTCCAGGGTATGAAGATTCCTCTCTGCACTTGATGCATGAGGTCCTGGAAAAAAGACAGGTAGGTAGACCTCCTGGTTGAGGTGAAAAGGCGAGACCACCTTAGGCATAAAGTGTGGGTTAGTCCTAAGGACCACCTTGTCATGATGGAACCTTGTATAAGGTGGATTAGCTACTAGTGCCTGCAATTCACTAATGCGGCGTGCTGATGTGATTGCAATGAGAAAGATAACCTTCCAAGAAAGGTATTTCAAGGAGGTGGTAGCTAAAGGTTTGAAAAGGCGGCTTCATAAGCTGACCAAGAACCAAGTTTAAGTCCCATGCCACCGGGGGTGGTGTAATGGGAGGCTTTGTTAAAAGGAGGCCTCTCACGAATCTTGCTACAAGAGGATGAGAGGAAATAGGTTGTCCATTTAGAGGCTTAAGCGAAGCTGCAATAGCACTCAAATGGACCCTTACTGAATTTGTCTTAAGGCCTGCATTAGATGAAGATGAAGGAGATACTCCAGCAAAGATTCCAGAGGTATGGCTAGGGGGTTAAGACCCTTCCCAGAACACCAGGTAGTAAACCTCTTCCACTTGAAAGCATAAGAACGTCTAGTGGAAGGTTTTCTGGAAGCATAAAGAACATCCTTCACTTGTTGAGAAAGATGAAGATCCTGGAGATCTAGGCCTTCAGCAACCAAGCCCTGAGATGCAGAGACTGGGGATTGGGATGCCATAACTTTCCGTCCTCTTGAGAGAGGAGGTCTGGAGCAGACCCTAACTCCAGGGAGGGAGCTTGAGAGAGATGTAGAAGCAGAAGGTACCACACTTGCCGTTGCCAATGTGGAGCTATGAGAATCATGTGGCCTCTGTCTCTCTGAAGCTTGAACAGGGTTTTGGGAATTAGGGGAATGGGTGGAAAGGCATAAAGGAAGGCTTGACCCCAGTGAAGGAGGAAAGCATTCCTTGCCTGAGCTCCCTGAGCAAGAGTTCTGGAACAGAACCGGGAAAGTTTGGCATTCTACGGACTTGCAAAGAGGTCTATGTCCGGGGTTCCCCAAATTTGAAAAATCTTGGATACCTAGTCCATATGTAGGGACCACTCGTGTGGAAGCAGAACTCGACTGAGTCTGTCTGCCCAAGAATTTTGAACCCCTGGAAGATAAACTGCCAGAAGATGAATGTGATGCTCTCTGGCGAGGGCCCACAGTCGCAAAGCTTCATTGCAAAGCGACAGAGAGCCAGTTCCTCCCTGCTTGTTCACATAGAACATGACTACCTGATTGTCCGTGTGGATAAGGACCGTCTTGTGGCTGAGCAGGGTGTGGAAAACTCGCAGAGCAAGGAAGATTGCTCTGAGTTCCAAGAGATTGATATGTAGACAAGTCTCCTGTGGGGACCAGATGCCCTGGGTGGAGAGGTCCTGAAGATGAGCTCCCCACCCCATTGGAGAAGCATCTGTTGTAAGAGTTGCTTGGGGTAGAGGCTGTTGAAAAGGGGACCCCAGCAACAGGTTTTGAGAGGACTTTCACCACTGGAGGGACAAAATGAGGCGACTTGTGTTTGCTATTTTGTCTGACAGGCAGCCTAATGCCTGGGTCCATTGGGTGGATAAAGTCCACTGAGCTGCCCTCATGTGAAGGCGAGCATATGGTACCACATGTACTGTGGATGCCATGTGGCCTAGAAACTGTATCATGTCTCGAGCAGTTAGTAGGGGCTTCAACTCTGCTTGAGAAGCTAACTGCACCAAGCGAAGGCAACGGGTCTGGGGAAGATAGGCCCTTGCCCGTGTGGTATCCAGCAACGCCCCTATAAACTCCAGGGACTGAGTAGGGATCAAATTGGATTTTGGGATGTTTATTACCAGCCCTAAATACTGAAGGATACGCATTGTGCAGGTTAGAGAAGTCTTGGCCTCTGATTGAGTGGGAGCTCGAATGAGCCAGTCGTCCAGGTAAGGGAAGACGAATATTCCCAGGGTGCGCAGAAAAGCAGCTACCACTGCCATGCATTTCGTGAACACCCTTGGTGCAGAGGCCAGAGCAAAAGGGAGCACTGTGTATTGATCGGTTCCTTTTTCAGGAAAAGCACTAAGGAACCTTCTGTGAGTTGGATGGATGAGAACATGAGTGTACGCATCCTTGAGATCTAGAGAACAAAGCCAATCCTGACTCTGAAGGTATGGCAGCAGAGTTCCTAGAGAAACCATCTTGAATTTTTCCTTGACTAGGAATCTGTTCAACTCTCTGAGATCTAAGATGGGTCTGAAGCCCCCTGTTTTCTTTGGAATAAGAAATTAGGGGGAGTAGAACCTTGTGCCTTGTTGTTGAAAAGGCACTTCCTCTATTGCCCCCTGGGCGAGAAGAGTGGCAACCTCCTGCTCCAACAGGCTGAGGAGGGAGGTTGGAGAATTGAAATGGTGCACTCTTGTGAGAGGGGGCAAGCTTGAAAAATGAAGTTTGTACCCCTCTCTTATGATGGAGAGTGTCCAATGCTCTGCTGTAATTTGCCCCCACCTGGGAGCAAAGTGACATAACCTTCCTGGAATGGTGGAGGGCTCTGGTCCTTCCAGAGCCAGGAAGGCTAAGTTCTCTAGCGGAAAGTCAAAGGCCCTGAGGGGGCTGAGGTTGCTGGGCTGGAGCAGGCCTCGCAGCCTTTGCTTTGCTCTGTTTGGAGGATTGCTGACGTTTGGTAGGGAACTGAGCTGCAGAAGATGCCCGCTGACCATAAGCAGGATAGAATCTTCCCTTTTTAGAAAAAGGTGCTTTCTTGAATAACCTTTTCTTAGCAGGAGCAGCTGTGGATTTGGATAGTCTATCCAAAGCAGAATTTTCAGCATCCATCTGATTGGCTTTTGCTTGCCAATCCTTACCAAACAGGTTCTCACCTGTACAAGGGATATTTCCCAATTCATCTTGAACCCAGATCTCCAAATCAGATGCTTGAAGCCAAGCAATCCTACATGCACCTATGGCAATAGCTGAGGCTCTGCTTACACATTCAAAGGAGTCGAAAGCTGCACGGTTGGAGAATTTGGAGATATCTTGGGCATGTTTGAGCCCAGTGAGAAAGTCTTGCCTTTTATCTTCAGACATAAAAGGACTTGAAGTCTGCAAATGGTCAGTGACTTCTTTTAAGAACCTTCCCATGTAGAGACTATAAGAATTAATTCTCACAGCAAGCATGGAAGCTTGGAAGACTCTTCTTCCAAAAGCATCCAGGGTTCTACATTCACGTCCTGGAGGATTAGAGGCATGTCTTTTGGCACTTCTAATCTTTCTCATTGCAGACTCAACCACAATAGAGTGGTGAGGAAGTTGAGTTTTATGGAAACCAGGACAAGGAGGGACACGATACATGGTATCCAACCTGCGAGAATGAGGAGAGGTGGTTAGAGGTGCTTCCCACATCCTCAACATGAGATCATACAGAATCTCATGAATAGGTAAGGTAGCTGCCTCCTTAGGAGTTTTAGGATATTGTAAAATATCTAACTCCTTGGCTCTGGGCTCTGTCTCAGGGGCCACTGTAATAGAGAGGCCCCGAGCCACCTCTCTGATAAAGTCTTGAAAAGACAAGTCCTCTGGAGGAGACATCCTTCGTTTAGGAGAGGACTCCTCTTGTGGAAGAAGCATCACTGCATCGACCGACTCTTCAGAATCCTCAGAGTCCTCAGAGGAATCAAAGTATTGTCTGTCCGGATGCTCTTGCAAAGCCCGATACCCGTACCGACCGGGATCGGTATCGGGAATAACCGGTACCGGGGTATCGGTACCGGAGGGTTTTAGAGGACAGAGTACCGGCATAGCGGACACCGATGCCGATGTCGATGCCACCAATACCGGGATCAGTACCGATGGCGATGCTAGAGCCGGTACCGGTGAAGTAGTCTGTTGCGGTACCACGGCCGTCGATGCCACAAAGAAAGCAGCCAGACTGCGTTTCTATGGACAGAATCCTCTGATCCATCGACGACGCCAATGCCTAGAAGTCGGTACTGGTGGAAGCCACCAGTACCCCAGAGCATGGCACCAGGAGATCTGTCGAGGCCACACCATCGAGATCATCCTGGAACCCCGATGATGATGCTTTAGAGGCCGAAGTCTCCCGCCGGGGTAATTCTGCCGGTGCAGAATCCTCGAGGGCAAGGCCAGAGGCATCTCGATGCTTAGAAGGAGATTTACCCTTCGAGGACCGGCTGGATTTATGTTTAGTTACCTGAGATCCATGTGAGGAAGTAGTAGTCCTGGAAGACGTCGATGCCACCGAAGCCGCAGAGGGAAACAGGGTACTGAGCTTGGCAGCTCGGTTCTGCCGACCTCTTTTAGACATCATGGAACAGGACACACAATCTGTTATGGAATGGTCAGGACCTAAACATTTTAGACACCAGTCATGGGTGTCGGTGACGGAAATAGTACCGCCACATTTTGTGCACTTTTTAAAACCTGAGGCAGGCTTTTCCATATTTAAGGGGAAAAAAAAAAAGTTTTGGGCCTAAGGAAATTCTTCTGCGGTGACAGGAACACGACCTGCTGGCTCCGCGGAAAAAGAAGAACTGAGGAGAGACAGTTGGGAAAGGCGGGAAGGCAGCACGCAGGCGCTGTGGGATGCTCCCAAAGGCTTTCTGATTGGACGCTGGGGAGCGTTCCCGCGCAGGCTCCGTCGGTACCGACAAAACCCATATGTGAAGACTCATTCCTGCTTGTTCCTGGAGATCGCATTATCCTATTTTACATTGATTCCTATGGAAAAAATTGTTTCGCTTAACGAGTGTTTCGCATTATGAGTAAGATGCGGGAACGAATTATGCTCACTAAGTGATTTTCCACTGTATTATTAAAGAGGACCTGGGAAATCCACAGCGTGCCCTGCGACAGGCATTGTAGAACCTGTGTGCCTTTTTAGGAACCTGCCAGGTACTTGTGACCTGGATTGGTCACTGTTGGAAACAGGATACTGGGCTTGATGGACCTTAGTCTGACCCAGTATGGCATTTCTTATGTTCATATGTTACCAGTGCAGAGCCTAGGAAATATGCCAAACATGAGGGGCTCAACAGTACTCATTCAGCATCTCCCACTTCCACAAAAACAAGAGCGACTGGGCACCTCAACACAGCACTTCCCACCCTCTAAAAAACAAAGAGAGGCTCAGTGGCCCCTACACAGCACTTTCTACTCTCTGAAAAACAAGAGGGACTTTGTGACCCCAACACAACTCCCAACATAAACACCAAGGAGTGCTTGGCAACCCCAACATAACTCCTGAAGGTGCACACTGGACCAGCATGGTGTTAATGTAAATATATATTCCGTAAAAACAAAGGAAATGCAAGATGTTCACAAACCAAGGAACTAAAAGAAAAAGTGAGAACCACAGCGCAGTTTATAAGACCAAATTATAACTTATTTTATGCAGTTATAAACTGCGTTATGGTTCACACTTTTTCTTTTTGAATATATATTCTGCATCCACAGAATCCTCTCCCCTTGACAATGGGTGCAGAGCAGAAGTAGGACATTCACCCACAGAAATCAATATATTTTAAACAAATCTGATTCTGGTCATCTCACTAACAAACATTCTCCAGTACCAGGCATATTGGGAACTAATATAAAACCCTACAAAAGTCACCTAAGATCTACAAGGCCAAATCTACCATACCATTACCAGCATAAACGTCCAAAACTCATATAAGGGGCTTACCCAGAAAAAAGCAGCACTATAAATACTGCAGCGGGCCCTAGAACATCCATACACCTGTTGGAAAAACTGAACAAGTTAAATTACTACAGTACAGTATAGATCCCTATATACAACTCCATGTTAACAGAACACCTGGCCTCAGACATACATTCAGAACACAGACTCTCACTAAGTACAGAATAAGTGAGTACAACCTAAAGTAAAAATAAAAATATGTAGACAAAAATTAAACTGAAACCCCAAGAAGCCAGACTCCACGTGCAAGGCAACATAAGACAGAGATGCAGTTCCCCATACTGTGTAAAATATAAAGATAGCGCCAAGTCCAGTCATTAAAATGAAAATAAAATTATTTTTTCTACCTTTGTTGTCTTACCATTTTATTCTCTGATCATGCTGGTCCCGATCTGAGGCTTCTGCTTTCCTGTTTTCTCTTAGCTCTCTTTCTATAGTCTATAGTCCATCTGCCATTTCTGATCTCTTCTTTTGTTTTCTTTACTTCCTTCCATCAGCCTATTTCCAGTCCCAGTAACCCTTCCCAGTATCAACCCCCTTTCCAGTCCTCCCCTCCCAGTACCCTCCAATGTCTTCCCTTGCACTCCCACAACTGCCACTAGTGTCCATTCCCTTCTAGTCCCCCTCCTTCCCCACTGTCCAGCTCCTTCTAGTCCAAGTACCATCACAGGTAACAGCTCACTTCTACTCCCAGTGCCACCCCCTATCAACTCCCTTCCAGTCACCCTTCCCTCTGTCCATCCTCCTTCCCGTGCCATCCCCACATGTCAGCTCCCTTCCAGCCCCAGTGGCCCCTCCCTTCCAGCGCCCTCCCCATTACCTAGCCACCTACCAGTCCCATCCCCAAGTGTCAGCTCTCTCTCCAGTACCATCACCAGGTGTCAGCCCCCTTCCAGTCCCCTACTCCCTTCCCTAGTGTCATCACCCTTCTAGTCCCCCTTCAGTACCATCCTCAGGTATCAGCTCCCTTCCAGCCCCCTCCTTCCCCCCCCCCGTGTCAGCTCCCTTCCTGCCCCCACCTTCCGCCCCCCCCCAAGTGTCAGCTCCTTACCTGCCCCCTTCTTCCCCTGGCAGCTCCTCTTAGCATCCACTGTCTTCCAGTCCTATTCTCCCATCTCCCCGCATCAGCCCATTTGTAGCCCTAGCCCCCAGTCTTCTTCCAGGGCCAGCAGCTCTCTCCTCTCCCCATGCAGCCCATTTCCAGTCCTAGCCTATTTCCAGTCCTAGCCCCATCAGCCCATTCCAGTCCTAACCCCCCTGATCAGTCCTAGCCCCCCGATCTGCCCATTTCCAGTGCTAGTCCCCCCTCAGCCCATTAGAAGTGCTAGCCTCCCCTAATCAGCCCATTACCAGTCCTAGCTTCCGCTAATCAGCCCATTTCCAGTCCTAGCTCCCCCCTATCAGCCCATTACCAGTCCTAACCCCCCCATCAGCCCATTACCAGTCCTAACCCCCCCATCAGCCCATTACCAGTCCTAGCTACCCCCCGCCCTGCTGGGAGGCCCCACACTTGCCTGACCAGCCTGTAGTCCGGTGCCCTGGCTCTGCAGAGCCATGAGAAAGAACAGCGTTTCCCTTCTTTCCCAAGGCTCTATTAAAGTTGAGCCCGGTGGCGCGCTGAGGGTAAACAACAGCATTTCCTGTCATTTACCCTCAGGGTGCTGCCGAGCTCAACTTTAACAGAGCCGCAGGAAAGAAAGGAAATGCCAGGGCACCGGGTTTCAGGCCAGTCAGTCAAGTGCGGGGCCTCCCAGGGCAGCGGTGGGGGTTGAATCTGCTGCTGCCGAGAAGCAGCGACAGCAGCTTGTCCACCCTTTTTTTTTTCCTTTCAATTTTAAAGGCGGAGTAAGGCAGCTGTTTTGGGGCATTTTTTTGCCGCACTCATAAGTTTGCCACCTGAGGCGACCATCTCACTCCGCCTCATTATAGAGCCACCCCTGTGAGCCACTGTCCCAGAGCATGGAACTGGTAGTTTCCAGAGGTTGATTCCACGGGAGTGTTCTGGAGCCCCTCCTGTGCTTTGGAGGACAGGTTCTCCCGCCAGGGATGCTTGGCTGGCCGGTCTGCACAGGAAGCACCCCCAGGGGAGTCTCGATGCTTATGCTTGGATTTTCCTCTAGTCCCTGTACTGGTCTTCAATGCTGATGACTTAGTAGAAACCAGAGACTTACTTTTGTGTTTGGACTTGGAAGAGACCTGAGATCTATGAGAGGAGGCCAATGTTCTCGATGATGTGGAAGCCACTGAAATCGAGTTCGGGACGAACAGCGATCCCTACTCTTTAGCTCTGTTCTTTAGGCCTCTCTGTCATTTGTTGACACAAAGGACAAGAATTTGGTAAATGATCAGGGACCAAAGATTTTAGACACATCTGTTTATCTGTGACAGATATGGTACCTGCACATTTGGTACATTTCTTAAAACCACTAGTTGTTTTTTCCATGTTTAAAAGTGTTCTTCAGAACTGAAAAAGGATATGGAGGCCTAAAGGTCTAGTTAGTGGTGAAATCCACAGGAAATTTTAAGAAAAAAGAAATAGAAAATTTATAACTAAAAATGAAAACTTTATTGGGACCGGTTCGGATCAGACAGAACCGGTGTCAACTGAAAGGCAGAGCACGGTATTTCACCAAAAATGGAAACATTTTTCGGCAGCGACAGGATTGTACAACCTTCTGGCTCCATGGAAAATGAAGTACTGAGGACAGGATTAGAACATAAGATATGCCATACTGGGTCAGACCAAGGTCCATCAAGCCCAGTATTCTGATTCCAACAGTGGCCAATCTAGGTCATATGTACCTAGCAGTTTCCCCAAGAGACATTTGGGAAGGCAGGCACGCAGGTGCAGTGGAGTGCTTCCAAAGGCTTTCCTATTGGATGCTGGGGAACATTCCCACACAGGCTCCGTCGGTACCGACCACCTATATGTGAAGATTGCTTTCCTGCTGGTTCCCGGAGATATAAATGCTATGATCTTGAGATATTAAACACAGACCTCAAAGCTAAGTGATAATACTCACAATGCCTGTGTCACACTTTCTAATTATTTGCCTCCTGGCCACATAGTACAAGACTTTTTAATTTTTTTCTGATAATGCACCTTAAAAAATACACTCAAAAAAGGAGCTGTATAAATATTCTCAAAAAGTCACTCTTGGCTGACAGAAAGTCCACATATACACTCTTCCAAGCAAACTTTAAAAGGGTCCCCCAGGGACTTATATGTAAGTAGTAGAAGTTTGAACTGGATGTGGAAACGGATAAGGAGTCAATGAAGTGACTTGAAAAGAGGGGTGACATAAGCATAGTGACACTGGTGGAAGATAAGCCGTGCAGGTGACTGGAGTCGGGAGAGATGATTCAGAGGAAGACCAGCAAAGAGGAGGTTGCAATAGTCTAGAAGGGAAGTGACTAGAGAATGGATAAGGGTCTTAGTAGTGTGTTCAGAAAGGAAGAGACAAATTTTGCCAATTTTAAAGAGAAAGAAGCAACAGGTTTTAACTATCTGTTGGATGTGTGTGGAGGAGGAGAGGGAAGAGTCAAAGATGACCCAAAGGTTGTGAGCCGAAGCAACAGGGAGAAGTAGAGTATTATGCACAGAAATAGAGAAAGGAGGAAGAGGGGAGGTGGGCTTAAGGGGAAAGATAAAGAGATCAGTTTCGGCTATGTTCAATTTCAGATGACACTAATGTCAGATATTCACAATAGAAATCCTCTCAGAGGGGCCCAATTGACAAAAAAAGAAAAAAGTAAACCCCAAATAAGGCACAGAAAATAAAGCCCCATAAACAAAACAAAGAAAACAAAACAACAAAGAAACACAAAACTGAAAGAGAGCTTCCAAAAAACAGATTCACAAGCACAAAAAATTATATAGAGGAAAAATTACCTCAGCTGCCCTCTTAGACCATAAGGAAAAGAGGGTGGGCTAGCCGACCGGCAGGATATTACATAACACTGCCTACAATAGTCAACTATGTCCAAAACATCAGCAGTCAAAAAAACCTCTATTGCAGGGGAAAATATGTCCAAAGTAGTACAAACATCTTCATATTTCAAAAGTTCACAATCAAAATCAAACAGTCATCCCTGCATAAATATTGCTCGATATTTGTGCAAAAAAGCAGAAAAAGATTAGCTAAACCATTGTCATCAAATAGCAGCAGAATATTCAGCTAACAGATCTTTTTCTTTTAGTTATATATGTTTTGATGGAGCTGTTTTGTGCAGATAACATAGCCCTTCTTGCTTTGCTGTGAGCCCGGGGGACTTTAAGATGTCATTGGGGATCCCCCTTTTTCCTGTGCATGTTCGGCGCTTTTTGATTTTTACATGCTGCCTGCACAGAGCGTTGGGCTATATATTGGTGTTTCATTGAGCAGTTTTTTTGAAGTTCAACACAGCCCATTTTTTGATTTTTGATTTGCTGTGAGCCCGAAAAACCCTATGATGTCATTGGGGTTTCCCTTTTTATTGTGCATGTTTGGGTTTTTTTCAAATTTTTTTACACGCTGTTTGTGCAGAGCACTGGGCTTAGCACTGGCGTTTTTCTTCCTTTCTTTTCTCTTTTACAGTCAAACCTCGGTTTTCATGATTAATCCGTTCGAAAAAGTCTGACTAAAACCGAAACGTATGAAAACTGAAGCAATATTTCCCATAAGAAATAATGTAAATCCAATTAATCCGTTCCAGACACCCAAAAATATTCACAAAAAATACATTTTATAGAGAATAACTATATTTTTACATACAGAAAACAATGAGAAATAAATATAAATGACTAATGAAATGGATAAATGAACATTTAACATCACTGAAAGCAAGCTAAGTACAGTACTGTACAGTACAGTATGTTAACATCTGGCCTTAGCCACCCCTGACAAGCTGCTGTGCCCAGCTCTCTTCGGAATCACATTGAATTCAGTCCATTAAAATACCTTTACATTATCTGCTCAATGCTTCAGAATGGCAGAAAATCTTAATGATATAGCTTCAGACGTACCCTGCAAGAGAAAGAACTGCCTCCCACATTCATGCAACATCTCCTGCTTACGTTGACAGCTTTTCTTCCCTGCTACCGGGACAAAATCTCAGTCAAAAGACGTTGAAAACCGAAGCAATGCATGAAAACCGGGACAAAATCTCAGTCAGAAAAGACGTTGAAAACCGAAGCGTATGAAAACCGGGGCAAATGAAAACCGAGGTTTGACTGTACATATTTGTTTAAGAGGGTTAGTTTTGAATTTTTTGGTGGTAAATGTGTTCATTTACATTATGAGAGCTTCTTGGTTTACATATTTTTTCCTTTAAGGTTGGCAATATTCTGATATCAGAGCTCCCTGAAGAAGCCATCCAGGTGAAACACCCAGTGTTGGAGCTCCATGTGACTGCTGTGCACTTCGTTAAAAGCTTGCCATCTTCTGCTACACTCAGCTGAAGTCAAAGCTAAGTATTCTGTTAGTTGAGTGTTCTGCTGCTTTTTGATGACAACAGTTTGCTAACCTTTTTCTTCTTTTTTGCACAAATATCGAGCAATATTTATGCAGGGATGACTGATTTTGATTTTGAACTTTTGAAGTATGAAGATGTGAAGATGTTTGGACTACTTTGGACATATTTTCCCCTGCAAAAGAGGTTTTTTTGACCACTGATGTTTTGGACATACCGTGTTTCCCCGAAAATAAGACCGGGTCTTATATTTATTTTTGCTCCAAAAGATGCACTAGGGCTTATTTTCAGGGTAGGGCTTATTATTTTCTCTAAAATAAAAACCGCAGATTTAAAAGCTGAGCAGGGCCTTTTCCTCGCGCCAAAATGCTCACGCTTCCACACCTCCGACGCCCAAGAATTTTATAGCCGCCAAACAAAAGACCCGAAGTAACCAGCCTTTGCCAAACTTACGGGTCTTCAACGGGCTCTAGCCCGCGGTACTGCTTTAAGCAGAGCCTCTCGTCCTTGTGCCCCCACCGTCTGATACTGCCGCGGCTCTTCTCTAGGCAGTAAATGCCCCTGTGATCCGGTTCCAGGGCTCTCCCCCGTGCTGTCTAGGGGGAGAGATCTGACAAGAGAGCCTGCAGTCCGAGACAAGACAGGCAGAGAACGGCACTAACACAAAGCTTTGCTGATTCCTTGAGGGCTCTTCCCTAATTAATGATTTTTTTTTAAAGGGGCAGCCCCAAATGAATTGAAAGGATCGGCGTCAGAGTTTCTTTTCTCCAAGCATAAGGACGGAGCGGAGGCAGGCCCGAGGGAGATAAAGAGAAGCCGAAGTAAACGTGAGAAGTGGAGAGAAAGAGACGGTGTTCGCACAGGGGGGTGGCAGGTGAAGTGCAGTGAAGGAACAATGCCTATTTATCTAAAAATGCATTCCCCTACCTCAAGAACACACACAGGCAGCCCTCCTCCATGATATGCACTAGGGCTTATTTTCAGGGTAGGGCTTATATTACGGTAAGCACAGGAAAACGTGCTAGGGCTTATTTTCAGGGTAGGTCTTACTTTCGGGGAAACACGGTAGTTGACTATTGTAGACAGAGTTATGTAATATCCTGCCGGTCAGCTAGCCCACCCTCTTTTCTTTATGGTCTAAGAGGGCAGTTGAGGTCATTTTTTCTCTATATAATTTTTTGTGCTTGTGAATCTGTTTTATGGAAGCTCTCTCTTAGTTTTGTGTTTCTTTGTTGTTTTGTTTTCTGTGCCTCAATTTCTTTTTTCTTACTAATGTCAGATAAGCAAGCAGAGATCTGGGCCTGGATTCCCAGGGAAATTTCAGGTGTAGAGAGGTGGATTGGAAAGTCATCAGTGTAGAGATGGTACTAAACCCTATGGGAAGTGTTCACTAAGGGACTGAGTGTAGAGAGAGAAAAGGAGAGGTTCCAAAACAGAGCCCTGGGGTACATAGTAGGGATTTGAATCTGTCTGCAGGGCCAGTCCAAGGGTTTCTGCTGTCCTAGGCAGACTTTCTGTGCTGTCCCCCCCCTTGAGGATTGCAGTGCCACCCAGCCTGCCATGCCGGCCCCCTCCCCTCCCCCCCCCCCGTCATCCATCTTCTCACCTGGGGAGTGGGGCGGCATAGTGATCCCTCTGCTGCATCGGGCCTTAAAGTGCCCATACTGACATGCTCACAGCTTGCCACTCCTGTTCCCTTCCGACACAATGTCCTGTTCTGTTGAAGGGAGCATGAGTGGTAGGGCATAGCCCGCTGTGACGCTGAACTGCCACTTCACAAGGAGAGGGGTTAGCAATGCCACCCACCATAGGTGATCACCTAGTTCGCCTAGTGGATGGGCCAGTCCTGTCTCTTTGTGCTTAGATGTATTGCCCGATTGTCATCTGCACTGATAAGGCGGCACTTTTTTTTTTTTTTTTTTTTTTTACTGCTTTAGAGTGCAGTTCAGGAGGTTTCTTTCTTTAAATCGCTGAAGACTTCTGTGCTTTATGTCACAAAATCTCTGCTGAGACTTGCACTGAGTAACAGGATCGAAAGCTCTACCCCTTCACGGCTGTATTTTTTAAGCCATTGTGAAGATCTACTTGAGTTGCAGAGAGTCAGCTGATTTCTATGTAGAAGCTTGGCCACTCCTCTTTCTGCACAAGCAAGAGTGTCCTTTATACCTCATAAAGGATGCAAAGGCAATTAAGACAATCCTTTTGGCTTGCACTTAGTGTGATTATGACCTGAGCCCAAACATGAGGCATCTGGAATGGCTGTCCAAGTTCTGGATCTTTCTTCCACTTTGATGATGACTGGAACTTAAGACATGGTCTATGCCATGTCTCTCAAAAAAACCCAAAGGGGGGCATATTCAAAATGTTTTATCCAGTTAGCAGACCTGCTAATTGGCTAAAATGTGGTCATCATGATATTCAACAGCGCTAACCAGTTAGTGCCACTGAATATCCCTGCACACTGCTGAAAAAATGCCCGGTTAAAACCATGTGAGTGTGGGTGTGGTGACAGCTGCTAACTGGATAATGTAAGCTGTTAAAGTTAGGACACGTGAACGCCTGTCCTAACTTTAACCGCTTAGTGCTATCCAGTTAGCTGCTGAATATCACCAACCAATCCAGATATTTAGTAGTAGAAACCAGATATGTTCTGCTGCAGAATATCCAGTCTCAGTCTCATTTAAAGTGGCAGCAGCTAGATGTTTTATTTTGCCTTGCTGCTGCTGCTGTATTTGCTCCCCAAAATTCCTTTTTTTTATGCAAGACAATACTGGAAGACAAAAGTAAACTCTTGGAAGTATGGGAAAGTTTTATTTCTGCATCCATTCAGCACAGTGGTAAAAACCAAAGTGCAAGGGAAGCGCTGTACATGCCTAAAACCCTGAGCTACTTTCTGAGCTCTAGCAAAGTTGTTTCATCTCCACACCATGCGATGACATCATCCGATTTGTGTGCTTGGTTACATCCAGCTTGTCAATGGAAAAAAGAAACTCAATGACAAGGAGTCATAATAAAAAACTGGAGAGAGAAGGCGGCTCGAAAGGTGACATTTTACTTATCAGATAATGTCCTTTCCTTGAGTCCTGCTAGACCAGTCCAGACAAGTGGGTTGTGTTCCCCTACCAGCAGATGTATGCAGACAGAGAGCCAAGGAAATCCCCAGGTTTCAATGACATCGCTCCCATGCCTCTATGAGCCTGAGCCACTAGAATGTAACTCAGTATTCGTCCAAAGCATATTGGAAGGCATATCAAACCTCAACGAGGGCACAATGATTAATCAACAGTAAAGAAACTATGTACAGGAGAGACTGAACGGAAGACAGTTAGTAGGATAAGAGCCTGCAGAGCCAAGCATTCAGACCAAAAGATACCGTCGCAACATAACAGACCAAAAACTGTTCCAGCAGCAGATCCTGTATTTGTCTAGCAAGACTCAAGGAAAGGACATAATCTGGTAAGTAAAACATCACCTTCCATATCTACTGCTACTACTACTAATCATTTGTATAGCGCTACAAGATTGTATATATAGATGTAATAGTCCCTGCTCATCAGAGTTTACAATCTAATCAAGACAAAACACATAGCGAAACTGGGTACTACAGTATGGCAAGATACACATAAGTAGTGGACAAGAGAGCGAGGAGGATTCAAGATCCAAAAGCGGCTTCAAAGAAGTGGGTTTTTGGCCAGAATTTGAATAGGCCTAGAGAAGGAGCTCAGAGCACAGACTCAGATAGTTGTTCCAAGCATATGGAGCAGCAAGATGGAATGAACAAAGTCTGGAGTTGGCAGTGGCAGAGAAGGGCACAGGTAAAAAGGGATTTGCCAGAGTAGTGGAGTTCCTGAAGAGGGGTGTAGAGCGAGATAAGAAAGGAAAGGTAATGAGGAGCCACAGAAAGAATGCACTAGGAGACGTTTGAACTGGATGTGGAAACTGATAAGGAGCCAGTGAAGTGACTTAAGAAGAATAATCAGTAGTAGTAATAGTAGAGGGGTTACATGAGCATAGCGACAGAGTCAGAAGATGAGCTGTGCAGCTGAGTTCTGAACAGACTGAAGGGGAGAAAGATGATTCAGAGGGAGACCAGCAAGAACTAGGTTACAATGGTCAAGGTGAGAGGCAATTAGTGAGTGGATAAGGTCTTAGTAGTGTGAGAAGAAAGGAAGGGATGAATTTTGCTGATAAGAACATAAGAAATGCCATACTGGGTCAGACAAAGGTCCATGAAGCCCAGTATCCTGTTTCCAACAGTGGCCAATCCAAGTCACAAGTACTTGGCAGGTTCCCAAAAAAGGCACACAGGCTCCACAATGCTCGTCCCAGAGTAAGCAGTGAATTTCCCAGGTGTTCTTAAATAATGGTTTATGGACCTTTCCTCCAGGAACTTGTCCAAACCTTTTTTTTAAACGCAGCTACACTAGCAGCTTTTACTACATCCTCCGGTAATGAATTCCAGAGTTTGATTATGCGCTGAGTAAAAATATATTTTCTCTTATTAGTCTTAAATGGGTTACACTGTAGCTTTATTGCATGTCCTCTAGTTATATAGAAAGCAGCAACAGGTTTTAGCTAACTGTTGGATGTGTGCAGACAAAGAGAGTAGAGTCAAAGATGACCATCAGGTTTCAAACTGAGGAAATGGAGAGGAGTGTAATGTAATCCTCAGAAACAGAGAAGGAAGGAGGTAGGTTTAGGGGGAAAGATAAGGAGCTCAGTTTTGGCCATGTTCAATTTTAGATGGTGATGAGACATTCAGGCGGCAATGTTGGAAGAGCAGGCAGAGATCCGTGACCGGATTCCTGGAGAGATTTCAGGCACAGAGAGATACATTTGAGAGTTGTCGGTCTAATGATGGTACTGAAAACTATGAGAGGAAAGAAGTGCACTAATGGAGTGAGTGTAGAGAGAGAAAAGTAGAGGTCCAAAGACAGAATCCTGAGGTATATCAACTGAAAGTGGGATGGCAGTAGAGGGGGATCCACCAGAACATACACTAAAAGTGCAATGGGAGAGAAGAAGAAAACCAGGACAGTTGAGCCCCTAAATAAAAGAGAGGACAGGGTATCGAGGAGAAGGTGGTGATCAATAGTGTCAAAGGCAGCAGAAAGGTCAAGAAGGATGAGGATCGAGTAAAGGCCCTTGGATTTGGCAAAGTCATCATCACTGGAGACTTTGGCAAGAGCCGTTTCTGTGGAATGTAGAGGATAAAAGCCAGATTGCAGTGGACCCAGAAAGGACTGAGAGGAAAGAAAGTCAAGACAGTGGCCGTGAACTGCTTATTCAAATAGTTTTGAAGCAAAGGGGAGGAGAGAGAGAGGCCAATAGCTGGAAGCACAGGTAAGGTCTAGCGAAGGCTTTTTGAGGAGAGGTGTCAGAGTATGTCTGAAGGCCACAGGAACAGTTGCAGTGGAAAGCAATAGGTTAAGGATATGACAGATGGAATGAATAGAGAGACTTTAGTAGAAGGCTTGGAATGAGATCAGAAGAGCAGGTAGTCAATTTGGAGGAGAAGAGATTTGCAGTTTACTCCTCAGTGATTTCAGAAAAGGAAGAAAGGATGACAGAAAGTGAGGGAAGTATTTGGGATTGAAGAGAGGGAGAGGGAGGTAAATCTGTGGAGAATTCAAGGCTAATCTTGGACTCTGTCATGGAAATAGTCCGACAAGGTCTAGATAGAAAGTGAAGGACAGATTGGGGGAGGAGGGACCTTAAGGTGAAATTAGACTTACCTGCTAATTGTGGTTCCTGGAGTGTAGCCAGTCTAGTCCCGGACCTCTGGGTTCCCTATCTCATCCAGCAGCTTTGGAGACTGAGAAACTCCCCCTTTTTATGATGTCACCAGTATATCCGTTCGGGATCTGCCTCCTGCCATCAGTAACCTATTGACAAAGCAGACTCACCGGAGACACAAGTAAGTGTTTAACAAACTAAACTATTTAATCAAGAACCAATGAACCTCTAAACCAAATTTGAAACTACTGACATACAGAACCGAAAGCTCTGTTAACGACTGTGACTTTAACTGACGCAGGCTTCTCCCTCACGGAAAGGAAAGAAACCCCCGTATTAGAGACCTATCTCCTTACCCTGTTTTCTGATTTAGCTCTTCTCTGAATTGCACCTACTACTCCTAGACAAATGTAATATCAAATATACTCTTACCTGTAAATGAGCCAAATACTTCAGGCTACTGTAGCACTACAGATACTGGGGAGGGATACGGGACTAGACTGGCTACACTCCAGGAACCACAATTAGCAGGCAAGTCTAATTTCACCTTCCTGTTCGTGTATCCAGTCTAGTCCCGGACCTCTGGGTAAGTACCAGAGCAGTAACAAATTCAAACCTGGGAGGGTCCCGGAAGACCAGCCTGAAGTACAGCAGCGCCAAAATTAGTGTCATCCGCCCTTTGAACATCCAGGCGATAATGTTTCGCAAATGAATTTAGGGATGACCAAGTTGCCGCTTTGCAAATCTCCACCGGAGGAACCCAACGTAGCTCCGCCCATGAGGAAGCTTGAGCTCTAGTGGAATGTGCCCTAAGCCCTTCCGGCACTGACTTATCTTTTAGTATGTAAGCCGACGCAATGGCCTCTTTAATCCACCTTGCGATGGACACTTTCGAGGCCGCTTCATCCTTTCTTGGGCCCGCAAAGAGAACGAAAAGCCTATCCGACCTGCGAAAGCTGGCCGTCCAAGAAAGATACTTCTTTAATGACCGACGGACATCCAAACTGTGCAAGTTTCTCGCTCCGGATGCTGCAGCGGATTGCGAAAACACCGGTAAGGAAATCTCTTGATTCACATGAAAGGGCGAAACCACCTTAGGGAGAAAGGTAGGAACTGTCCTTAGGACCACCTTCGAAGAGAAGAACAACAGATAGGGCTCCCTGCAGGAGAGAGCCTGTAATTCCGAGACTCTCCTTGCCGAACAAATAGCCACTAGAAACACTACCTTTAGAGTGAGATCTTTGATGGACGCTCGAGACAGCGGTTCGAACAGCTCGCCCTCCAAAGCATCTAAGACGGAGGGCAAATGCCACTTTGGGATAATCTGCCTAGACGGGGGCCGCAAAAGCATTCCCGCCCGCAGAAAACGTTTAACATCCCCATGACAACCGAGCGTTTGACCTCCTATCTTTCCCCTGTAGCACGACAAGGCCGCTACCTGTACCCGTAACGATGTAGGAGCCAGCCCTTTGTCGAAACCATCCTGCAGAAAAGCCAAGATTTGAGATATGGAGGATTTTAATGCCACATACTGTCTGTCCGCACACCAAGACTCGAACACCCTCCAGACACGAACATATGTCAACGACGTAGACCTCTTTCTGGCTTTCAATAAAGTAGATATAACCGTCGCCGAGTAACCTCTCGCTTTCAACCGTGCCCTTTCAAGAGCCAGGCCGTAAGTGAGAATCGATCCACGTGGGGCATGAAGAGGGGTCCCTGCGACAGAAGATCCGGACGAGTTGGGAGCCGCCATGGCTTTGCCACTAGTAGTCTTACTAGATCCCCGTACCAAGGTCTGTGAGGCCAGTCTGGTGCTATCAGAATTACTTGACCTCTGAATAGCTCGATCCGTTGCAGTACTCTGCCTATGAGGACCCACGGAGGAAACACATACAGGAGCTGTCCTAGCGGCCATTCCTGAATGAGAGCATCCAGGCCTTCCGACATCCTTTCTCTTCGTCTGCTGAAAAACCGGGCAACCTTTGCCGAGTCGAACGTTGCCATGAGATCCATGACCGGCTTGCCCCATCTGCGGACGATCATCTGGAAGATCTCGGGATGGAGGACCCATTCCCCCGGGTCCACTCGTACTCGACTGAGAAAATCTGCTTTACATTGTCTATTCCTGCGACATGTGCTGCTGACAGGTCTAGAAGATTTCAACTCGGCCCAATCGCACAGGGCTGCGGCCTCGATTTCCAGCACCGCGTTGCTGGTCCCACCTTGATTGTTGACATAAAATACCGCTGTGGCATTGTCGGAAAAAACCCGAACCGTCATGCTCCTGATCAGCGACCAGAATGCCTGTAGCACTAAAAATACTGCTCTTAGTTCCAGCCTGTTGATAGACCAAGCCTTCTCCTGGATGGACCAGTGCCCTTGCGTGAACATGCCTTGACAATGAGCGCCCCAGCCTGAAAGACTGGCGTCTGTCATCACCGAGATCCAGGCCGGAGCTTCCAAGGTCTTCTCCGCTTCTAAGGACGCGGGACGCAATCACCATTGGAGCGCCTCCTCCGGACAGGGTAATTTCCGAGATAACGGGATACTGTTGATGCGACCACCGGCGAAGCAATGCTCTTTGCAAAGGTCTCATGTGAGCTCTTGCCCATGGAACCGTCTCTATGGATGCGGCCATCATACCCAGTAACTGGAGATAATGCCAGGCCGAGAGCGCCCGGTAGTGAAGGAAACGGTTCACCAGATGCCAGAGACCCTGCACTCTGTCCTTTGTTAGAAACACCTTCCCTACCTTCATGTCGAAGCGAGCTCCTAGATATTCGAGATTCTGAGAAGGAATCAAATGACTTTTTGCCAAATTGAGAATCCAATCGAGTTCTTCCAGAAAAGCCACTACTCGAGCCGTGGCTGACGCGCTCTCGGACCTTGACTTTGCTCGAATCAACCAGTCGTCGAGATACGGATGCACCAAGATGCCTTCCCTTCTCAGTGCCGCTGCTACCACCACCATGACCTTGATGAAGGTTCGTGGAGCCATCGCTAAACCGAACGGCAACGCTCGGAACGGAAAATGGCCGAACGGGACTGCGAATCTGAGAAACTTGTGATGTTCCAGCCGTA
The DNA here is from genome assembly GCA_033557465.1 of Ichthyophis bannanicus. NCBI lineage: Eukaryota > Metazoa > Chordata > Amphibia > Gymnophiona > Ichthyophiidae > Ichthyophis > Ichthyophis bannanicus. Next base: position 1,241,864,366 of record CM066032.1, read on the forward strand.
TGGGGATGTGGAGATACGCTTCCGACAAATCCAGGGAAGTAAGGAATTCTCCCTTTTGTACCGCCACTATGACCGAGCGTAGCGTCTCCATATGAAAATGCGACACGCGAAGGCACCGATTCACTCCCTTGAGGTCCAAGATTGGACGGACGCCCCCGCCCTTTTTTGGGACAATGAAGTAAATGGAGTATCGACCGCCGCCGAGTTGGTCGGGCAGAACAGGTACTATTGCCTTGAGCTGTAACAGCCTTTGGACTGTCTCCTGCAAAGCCGCGCTCTTGGCGGGCGACTTGCCGGGCGACTGTACAAAGGCACTGGCTTCAGCAACTCCAGCGCGTATCCCTCTCGAATAACTTCCAGTACCCACTGATCTGAGGTTACCTGGACCCAGGCAGGATAAAAGTCTTGCAACCGTCCCCCTACCGGAAGCAAGGATGCCTGGGCCCCCCCTTATCTCATTGTTGCTTTTTGGGCAGGAATGAAGAGGAAGAGGAAGGGCCAAACCCCCTTCCCGCCCCTCGAAACCCCCGGAATCCGTGACTTCGGTTAGAGTAACAAACTCTCTGACCTGAACTGAATCGCTGCGACCGAAATCGGCGAAAATCTCTCAACTGCCCTCTACCAGCCTGAAACTGGCGGGTCGGCTTAGCCCCTTTGGACTCCCCTAAGTCCTTTACCAATTTCTCTAAGTCCTCCCCAAACAAAAGCCGCCCTTTAAACAGGAGCTTGCTTAATCGAGCTTTGGAGGAACTATCTGCTGCCCAGTTGCGAAGCCACAAATATCGTCTTGCTGCTACTGCCGACGCCATGCTGTTAGACAAGCTACGCATAAGATCATACTGAATATCAGCTAAGTAGGCCGCACCAGACTCTAACTTAGCCACCTCTCCAGGATCTTCACAGTCCTGGCTGACTTGCACTCGCTGCGACCAACGGAGACAGGCTCTAGCGACCCACGCTCCGCACATGGCCGCCTGAAGCGATAAGGCATTTACATCAAAGACCTGTCTCAACAACACATCTAACTTCCATTCTTGAGGATCCTTGAGAGCTGCACTACCCTCAACTGGAATGGTAGTCTTTTTGGTCACAGCCGAAACGACTGCATCCACCTTAGGTGACTTAAAAACCTCTTTATCCTGATCCAACAAAGGATAGAGGCGACCCATGACTCTGGACCCTTTCAGAGGAGCTTCCGGCACATTCCACTCCTCCTGGATCATCTCCCGAAACACCCTGTGTACCGGGAACGCTCGTTGATTCTTCCTGAACACCTGTAACAAAGGATCTTCCAGGGTGTCATCTTCGGCTGCTCCTGGAACCGGCATATTCAAAACCTTTAGGGATTCCACTATCAACGCTGGAAGCTCTTCTCTCCTGAAGACTCGTACCACTCTTGCTTGGTCCTCCCTTTCAGACAGCTCACCTTCTTACAGCTCTTCATCTCCATCTAACCCGTGGGCTTCCTCATCTGACAATGGACCCTCGGAGGCTAGAGAACAGTCCGCCAGTAACCCTTCAGTGCGCGGTCTCTTGGCTCCGATGGACGGATCCTCGGCCTGAGTAGACATCGCGGCCCTCTTCATCCCGGCCGATGCCTCCTGCCTTTTCACCTGCTGCGAATCAGAAAATAAAGTGCTTTGCAGCAGCGTAACAAAATCTCTTGAAAAAATGGCTGTCAAGTCTTTGGGCAAAGGAGCCGGAGCACGAAGAGAATCCGGAGCCGAAGAAGGCCCCGCAACCGGCTCCCCCTGGGATGCTTCAATCAATTGTGTAGTAGAGCCTTCGGACTCTGTCAGCTGAACCTCCCCTTTGTCTTCCCTGGAGAGGTCCATGTTAGACGAATCCCTCACGCAGGCCTTACAAACCCCTAAAGAAGAGCTTTTCCTTAAGCCACAAACCAAACAAAGTGGCTTAGAGGGCATTGCAGCACTGATCACCAGTGAAACATGTTCTTCCCGTTTAAACTGTTTCAGCCCCCCAAAGGCCAGAAACAGCTTCTCTAGCACCACGGACCTAAAACAGGATACACAAAGTTTTTGGGGTTGTTTGGTTTTTTTTGGTTTTTTTTTTACAGTTAAACTAACCTAAGCTAGATATGCTGGCTGGGAACACAAAAAAAAATTAATTAACACACTGAAAACCGCCAGGGCAGAGAACTGCCTGACTGAACGGAGCACCGGCGTTCTCACACGGCAGCGCCACACAGCTAGGCCTGCCGAGTCAAGTCCTGTGCGCCAAAATTACTCCCCACCACAGGCGCTGCAAGATCTGGCCATCTTACCGCTGCTGTGACCGGAACAAGCAGACTGCTGAATTATAAGACGACCCGCTTGCCACCGGTCCCGGAGAATGTCTGAGGCAGTCGGACGTCTGGGCAGCCTGCGTTAAATTTCTTGTGCAATCGCACAGAGCCTGCCAGCACGCTTACAGGCAATCTTCTGTGCGACGCTGGCTAGGCTGTACTCCGTGTCTCTCTCACTTACAAAACATTTTAAAGCTCAGAGCGCCCATAAATAACTTAGGCCCTGCTGAGTCTTCTTTCTGCGATATATTGAAAAAAAATCAGAAAACTCCAGAGAGAGAGGGGGGAGGGAAGGGAGAGAATGAGAGAGATGCCTGCAGACTAACAACTTAAAGGCACAGTCCTTTAAGGTAACTCCCCTTTCCTAACTAAACTAAATAATCCATCCAAACACTTAACCACCATATCACAGTCAGTCTTAAGTGTTTCTCCAGTGAGCCCGGCACTCTGGGCTCTTATCTATCTAGCTGCTTGGAGACTGAGGTAACTGATGGCAGGAGGCAGATCCCGAACAGATATACCGGTGACATCATAAAAAGGAGAAGTTTCTCAGTCTCCAAAGCTGCTGGATGAGATAGGGAACCCAGAGGTCCAGGACTAGACTGGATACACGAACAGGAAGGAAAGAGTTGTGTGTAGCAAAGAGACAGTGGTCAGATGGACATACAGGGGTGTGAAAAAGTCTTGCATAGGTAGTGCCGAATTGGTAGTTTTTAGTTGTTTGGATCACAGGGACAAAATGCATTAACAATTTACAATCCCTTCTGCATGCTATTTTCTCCCCTTTTGTCTTTTATACAAATCTGACAAATTTGCCATGACTTGAGGTGCCTTTTATGATTGTCCCTGCTAGATGCAGGGTATTAAACAATTTGGTTGCTAGCGAATGAACTTCAGACCAAACCATGTTGGTTTGGTCTGAAGTTCATTCGCTAGGAACCAAATTGTCCCTGCTAGACACAGAATAGCAAAGCTTTCCAATAAGCTTGTACCCCCTGAAGGCGGCGTTCAGCCGAAACGTATTGGGGTGTTTCTACAATAACCTTGTTTTAACCTACTATTGTTGTGGCACCTGCTCCTTTTGTCTCTAGGACTCCCCTGCGGGTGTATGTGCTCTCCTTTGTATCTCTTGAGGTCAAGGGGTCAAGGCAGTGGTCATGCTTCTGAGTAGGAGCGGTAGAGCACAACTGGAGGTTGAATGAGGTGGTTAGGAAAAGGAGCTTTAAGGCATAAGGGTCATCAGCGTGGATGCTAAAATCCCAAAGAATAAGAAGAAGGGGAAGATTCAGCCAGAAAGGAGGAGATCCAAGAGTCAAAGTCCTTGAGAAAAGTAGAGGTAGACTTGTTCGGGGGGGTGTCAATAAATCAATAAATGACAGCTACCCGGAAAGGTAGTGGAGTAAATAGGCGGATGGCACGGACTTCAAAGATAGCAAAGGAATACGATGGAGGCAGAAGGAGGGGCTGAAATTGGCAGGACAGAGAGTAGAAACCCAAGACTGTGAACACGGCCAATGGGCGAGGTGTATGGGAAACTGTCCTTTCAGAGGCAACAAGTATTTGATATGGTCTCACCACTGAGCAGTGGATCTGTCCTCTGCTGCCCAACTAAATTAACTGGCCTTAAGGGAAAGTTCCCTTGTGGGGCTAATTGGGGGAGTTGTTGAAGGACTTGGCCGAGGCCAAGTCTTATTGCCTTCTAGAGGATAGACTAAAAGGGCCTGGGAAGCCAGCAGGGCCATTTCCCTCTTTGGCCTCTGCCCGTCCATCACAGGTATGCTGGACTGACTTCTGGGGATTTTGAAATTCCTGGCATTATCGACCTGGAAAGCTTTTACTCTGCTTCGGACCCATAATTTCTCCTTTCGAGGAGCTCGTGGGCCCAGAGACTTGGGATATTCCATTTATTTTGGGACCAATGCTCGGCCTCAAGGAGGTCAGTGCTCATTTGCATGTGTTGTGCTTCCAAATGGAAACTCTGAGATCTGTGATTTCAGTGATGTGCCAAAGGGAATTCTAGTGTGTCTGTCTTTGATGAAAGCTTATTTTTATATACTGATCCACGAGGATCAGCAAAGATGTCTGTGTTTTGCCGTGTTTGGCTCACACTTTCAATTCACCACCCTCCCTTTGGCCTCTCCACTGCCCCAAGAACATTCTCTAAGGTCATGGGTCATGGTGATAGTGGCTGCTGCGCTACGGTGCTAAGGACTATGTGTGTACCCATTTCCAGTCATTTGGCTCATCTGAGCCTGTTCTCTGTCGGAGACATCTCGGGTTTCAGCCTGAGTTGTGTTCTTCTGGAACACCTTGGCTAGGTGGTCAATTGGGGAAATAGTCTGTTGGAGCCTTCCTAATCCCTGGAATTCCTGAGAGCATGGTTCGATGCTCAAGTGGGCAGAGTCTTCCTGCTAGAGGAGAGAATGAAGAGATTGTTGGAACAACTTGAGGTGTTCTAGTTTCAACAGGTTCCCAGGGTTTGGTATTATCGGGTTGATGGCAGTGGCGATCAAGATGGTTCCATAGGCCATGCTCAAATGAGGCTGCTCCAGCAGTCCTTTCTGACCAGAGTTCAAACTCAGTCTTCTGCTTCAACTGAGAGAAAGAGCCAGCTTGAGGTTATGGCTATGCCCACGTTATCTGAAGAGAGGCATGCTGCTGGATGATCAATTGTGGATTTTTCTGGTGTCAGACGTCAGTCTTACAGGCTGAGGAGCCCTTATCAAGACCAAACAGTACAGAGCTGTTGGAGTTGAAGGGAGGCAGTACGGTCCCATCAACCATCTCAAAGCAAGGGCCATCTGGCTGGCCCACTTGCATTTTCTGCTCTTGGTCAAGGGCAGGGCAGTGTGAGAGGTCTCGGGCAATACCACAGCAGTGGCATATGCCAATCGCCAAGGCAACACAAGATGTGCAGGATTGGCCCTGGGGATGGCTCTCTGATTCACCTGGGTTGAAATCAGTCTCCTAGCTCTGTCAGCTTGGCACATTGTTGGGCTGATCCCTATGGAAGCGGTCTTCCTCCAACATCACTCTCTCGATCCCAGAGTGTGAGAGTTGAGTTAGGAGGCGTTTCTGATGCTTCTCCACTGATGGATTTGATGGCATTCTGCTTCAATGACAAGATGAGCCATTTCTTCAGTCACCGCATGGAAAGGTGATCCAAGGGTGTTGTCGCCCTGGTTCGATCCTGGCCATGGCAATATCTGCTGTATGTGCTTCCTCCATGGCTGCTGTCAGGGCATGTGCTTTGGTGCATATAGTGCCATATGGGCTGAATTGTTCCGGTGGTGCTGGATTGGCTGAGGAGAGCATGGTTCAGGAACCTGACGTTGTTCCTGCAGGAGCCTCCTCTTTGCCCCATTTTGGGGCCAGTTGCATCAGAGGTCAATTTTGTCCTGGGTGACCCTACTCCCTTCTCGCTTACGGCTTGGCTCTTGAAAGGAGATGGCTGACATGTAAGCGCTATTTTCCTGCCGTAGTTTCCTCTCAAAAATTGGAGGGGTTCTACTAGCCTGGCTTATGTGCAAGTCTGGTACCTCTTTGAGCATGGGTGTGGTGCACGACAGCTTGTTCCTAAGGCTGCCAAAGTACTGGCTCTGCTGGCTTCTCTGCCGGACAGTCTGGAAAAGGGCTTTTTTCTTACCTCCCTGAAAGTCCAGGTGGCAGCTTTATCCTGTTTCAGAGGTCCGGTGGCTGGAAAGTCTTCAGCCTTGCAACTGGATATTTTGCATTTTTTCTTCAAGAGGTTTGGCATCTGCGTCCTCCCCTCTGGTTATTTGTCCCTTACTGGAATCTTGGTCTGGTGCTCAGGTACCTGATATCAGAGCCCTTTGAGTCTTTGAAGCATGCTACTCTCAAGGCTGTTTTCTTGGCCCCAATTTGGTTGGCAAAGCGGATTCCATGCTGCAGGGTCTGTCTTGCTGGGATTCATATCTGTCCATTAGGAAGAGGCTGTCTCCATTGGGCTGGTGACCTTCTTTTTATCCAAGGTGATAGCTCACCTTCATGTGCACCAAGTGGTTTGTCTGCCCCCTTTTTTAAGGAGCAGTGTCGGGGGAAGGATAAGGATCTTTGCCTTGTGGATCTCTGGAGGGTGCTTCTTTGGTACTTGGAGGCTGTGACTTCCTTTTGTAAGTCGGACTATCTTTTTGTGTGGTTTGCTGGCCCATGCAGGGGTGTAGTGACCGCCAAGTCTACTTTGTGACACTGGATCAAGGAGACCGTTGCCTCGTATATATGTTATGAAATTGGCCGGTTCCTGAGGATTTACGCGCACATTCTACTTGAGCACAAGCATCCCTGTGGATGGAACGTTGCTGGGTAGCCCCTGCAGATATTTGTCAGGCGGCAACATGGGCATCACTCTCCACTTTTGTCAGGCATTACCACTTGGATATCCTTGCTCGAACAGACATAACCTTTGGCTCCCAGGTTTTGCGAGCTGCTGTATCTTCTTCCCACCCAGTGGGGGTGGAGCTTTGGTATTTCCCACTTGTTTGGACTGGTCCAGCAGGATGATATACATCTCCTTGCTCTTACTGAAACCTGGCTTATCCCTGAAGACTCTGCCTCAGTCGCTGCCCTCTGTCATAGAGGCTACTTATTATCTCTAGCCACCAAGAAGACTAGAACATACATGGCATCAGAAGGAAGGCAGTAACAGAGTCCAAAAGAGGGGTCGCATCAATCAGTGAGTGAATACACAGGAACAGGCTTGAGGCGTCAGGCCTGCACACACTGCCAACTGAAGAACTGCTGCTGCAAATTGTCTCTTCAACAAAGTCCACTTTTCTATTTATATGGCCCACTTTGTAAACGCCATGACCTGCGCATCCACCTTAGGCAAGCCAGATTATGCAACACACTCCTCCTCCGGGAGAGCACACATCCTTTCACACTCCTTTAACCCTTTAAATAGGGAATCTCTGGACATGGGAAGACTGCCATGAATATCCACACTGCCTGTAGAAGTGGGTGAACCTGCAGCCCCTTCTCTGTCACTGGAGCATGAACCAAAGACCAGGTGGATGAAACTTGAGCAATCAATGCTACTAGCTCTCTCGTCTGAGACAGGAAGAAAATGTCAGCCTCCACCTGAAGGTGAAAACACTTCTTCCTCCGCATCAGACTCCTCTACCAAGATGTCACTCATCCAAGTCTCGGACAGACCCCAGCCAATTCACATCTCCAGACTGAAACATCCGTCTGGGTTGCTTAGAAGGCAGCACTCAAACCGGGCTTCTACACTCTACCCACCCTCACATGATCTGAGCTCGAGGGAATCCAAAAGCTGCAGGGGTCTGAGCTTCCGTGCCAAAAGACCAGGCTTGCTGCAGAAGGAAAAAAATTTCAGGGAGGACAACCCGCATTCCAGGAGCTCCCCCCTCCTGAGAATGATCTCCAATTGCAGGGGACACAGCTATCTGCAGTCACCGCCAACATCGAGCTCCCACTGATCGGGGTAGAGCCGGGAAGCGGGAAGAAAGACTCCTCCCCGCATCGAGGCTCAGCCCCAATCAGAAGCAGCACACCATCTTCAAATTTGGAAGCGCCATTGGGCGCTGAAACAAATCTGCAGCCGCCGCCAACATCGAGCTCCCCCTGATTGGGGTAAAGTAGGGGAGTGGGAAGAAAGACTCCTCCCCACACCAGGGCTTAGCCTCAATCAGAAGCAGCACACCATCTTCAAATTTGGAAGCCATTGGGGGCACCCGCGTGCCTCGCCAGAGGGCCCTTTGGCGTGGCCCCAAGGCCATCAAGCTCCAAGAAACATGCCCCCTACAAGCAGAGAATTCCAGGAGCAGCAAGGTTCAACAATCCACTGACCGCTCAGACCTAATGGATTTCGATAACCATCCTATTCTTAAAGGTAAAGTGCTACATTATTGATCACTCATATACACAAGCACATTAAACAAACCAAAAAACCCAGCATCTGACTCTGTACTAATCAGCCTGCATAACATTAAGAATACCAAGCCAATTACAGTACCCCCACCCCCATATCAAAGGATGGAAGGTCTTTTAACCACCCTACTCTTTTTACTACTAGCCACCATTCTAATAAGCCCAGCAGATACAACATGTACATGGAACAATCCAATACCAATCCTCTACAAACCCAGGACTCAAATCTCACCCCAGTCATGGTATCCCAATCATCAAAGGAGACAACATCACCGCATACATATTCAAGTGCAACCCCGCACCTCAAGCCTCAAACTACCTCAATAAAATGCTCTCTAATAAATGCATGCTCAATCCGCAACAAAATACACACCATATCAGACTACATCCAAGACAACAAAGTGGAAATCATGTGTATAACAGAATTATGGCTAACTGAGGCAGACAACATACTCTTAAATCAACTCACGCCTAGAAACATGGACTTCCACCACTGTCCAAGAATTCAACGCAGAGGAGGAGGAGCCCTTATCCTCTCCAACAAGCAACTAAATCTGAAGATCACGGATACCTTATCAACTCCCACCCTAAATTCTATAACCCTAGAAAACAAAAACTTAATGATAACTCTAATATACAGAACTCCAAACTCTGATCCTGATGAACTCTCACACATAATTGAAATTGCCACAAGCTACACCAACAAAGCAAAGCAACCAATACTACTAGGAGATTTTAACCTCAACTCCCTAGCATCCACACAAGTCACTTCATTCTTAAACGCATTAAACGCCATGGACCTCATACAACTCATCGACACCCAAACTCATGAAAACGGAAATACACTTGACCTACTGTTCGTCCCTATCAACCTCCATCATCACATCAACTACAATGTATACCCAGTACCCTGGTCCGACCATCACATGATCACTTTCAATCTACCCATCATCCCGACCCAACCAACACACAATTGCTCTAACAACTCAAGACGCTTCAAAGATTACAACAGAGACATTCTCCTAAAACAACTCCCTCCAAACCTAGACAACATCTCCACAGATCTCCCATCACTTATAACTAACTGGAACACCACCGTAGCTTCAGAATCTATTGCACTACCCAAGAATTACACAACCCAAAGAAGCAACAAAGCCCTCTGGTACTCCACAGGGATAAGAAAAGCAAAACTCACATTATGAAGACTGGAACGCAAATGAAGAACTAAAGATCAGTTAGACAGACACGAATATAGAACAAAACAAGAAGAAAACAACAAACTGATACTGGACCACAAAAAACAGCATCACATGAACATCATAATGAAATCACTCAACCGACCGAGAGAACTATTCGCAATAGTCAAAGACCTAACCAGAACACCCCAGAACAGTATGCAATATCCCCCGAGAAATATGCAACACACCTATAAAGTAAACTCAATTTCTCTCATAACGCTTCAAATTTAGCTCCCAACCCAGCACCATCACTACAATAACAAGATAACTCAAAGAAATGGACAACATTCCACTCAGTCTCTGAAGAATACTGCACTACTTTACTAAAAGCTCTTAATATCACTACCTCGCCTCTCGACCCCTGCCCCACCACATAGATAAAAGCCTTGTCACAAGAGCTAACACCATCATTATGCAGGATAATAAACCTTTCCTTAGAACAAGAAATTATGCCTCCACATCTCAAATCCTCCTCAATAAGGCCACTCATAAAGGGCTCAACCTCTGACCCGAACTCACCATCCTCATATTGCCCAATATCAAGTATACCACTCCTCTCCAAGATAATAGAAAAAGCCGTACAGCGCCAGCTCCAGGACCACGTGGACACAAACTATCCACTTGACCCACACCAGCACGGATTCCGAGAATCACACGGAGTCGAAACCCTATTCACATCACTGTTGAACACAGTTATCAAAGGGATCGAAAACATTAAACAGGGCTTCCTACTTATTTAGCGTAGTTACTCACCTGTAACAGGTGTTCTCCAGGAGCAGCAGGAATCAGTCCTCACATATGGGTGACGGCGCCGACGGAGCCCTCGCGGAGCAATTTTCCCCAGCTTTCAAAGAAAGCCTTTGGGAATTGCAGCGCGCATGCGCGGTCCCCTTCCCGCCCAAAGGTGCCATCTTGGCCAGTCTGATGATATAGCGAAAAGACAGCAAAAAATTTGCAAAAACTAAATCATATGACTGCAACTCCAAGGGGAGGAGGGAGGGTTGTGAGGACTGATTCCTGCTGCTCCTGGAGAACACCTGTTACAGGTGAGTAACTACGCTTTCTCCAGGACCAAGCAGGAAGTCAGTCCTCACATATGGGACTCCCCAGCTTAAGGCTACCGGAGACCCTAAGCACAAAAAATGAGCTCCCTCAAGCTCAGTAGCACTGAAGGAAGGAATCTTCTCTGACTAATCTCCAACCGGTAGCCCAACATCCGGGATGGAGGGTAGGAGTTGCTTAAACCTCGAAGAGATTACGGAGGACTGCCTGTCCGAAAGCACTGTCCCTGCGGGACTCCCTCTCGAGGCAGTAATGGGTTGCAAAAGTCTGGCTCGAAAACCAAGTAGCGGCCCGGCAAATGTCTGCCAATGGAACAGAGCGGAGGTAAGCCACTGACGCAGCCTTCGCCCTAACCCGATGAGCGGTGACTCGACTTTCCAACGAGAGGCCTGCCGCCCCATAAGTCCAAGCGATACAGTCAGCTACCCAGATGGACAGAGTACGCTTGGAGACAGGGAGCCCCAATTTATTAGGGTCGTAAGACAGGAAGAGCTGAACAGTCTTACGGTGCTCCCGCGTACGATCAAGGTAGAAGGTTATCGCCCTCCGACAGTCCAGGGTATGCAAGACCATTTCAGCTCGGCTGGAGTGTGGCCTGGGAAAGAAGGTCGGCAGCACCACCTCCCGATTGATGTGAAAAGGGGAGACCACTTTTGGAAGAAACTTAGGGTGAGTCCGCAGGACTACCCTATTCTTGTAGAACCTAGTGTAAGGGGGATCAGACACTAGGGCCTGCAGTTCACAAACGCGTCTAGCGGAAGTGAGGGCTACCAGGAATAAGGTTTTCCAAGAAAGAAAACGGAGAGGACAGGTAGCCATGGGTTCAAAAGGCGGACAGGTGATCCGCTGTAAAACCACGTTCAGGTCCCAGTCAGTGGCTGGGGTGCGCAAAGGTGGTTTAAGGAGAAGGAGACCTCGGGAGAACCGTGCCACGAGAGGGTGGCCGGAAAGAGGCCTGCCTTCCACCGGCACATGATGTGCAGAAATAGCACTGAGGTGAACTTTGACCGAGTTAGACTTTAGTCCAAGATTGGAGAGGGAAAGCAAGTACTGCAAGACCACCGACACCGAGCAGGAGAAGGGATCTTGAGACTGTTGAGTACACCAGGTGGAGAAGCGACGCCATTTAAGGGCGTAGGATTTCCGGGTAGAGGGTCACCTGGAAGCTAGTACGACCTCTTCCACCTCTGGAGGCAGCAGGAGGGGAGCAAGGACTACCCTTTCAGCAGCCAGGCCATCAGATGAAGAGATCTGAGGTTGGGGTGTAGGAGAGACCCCTGATCCTGGGTCAGGAGATCGGGTTGAAACCCCAGAGGCAACGGAGTATCTACCGCCAGTTGCATCAGCAGCGGGAACCACGGTTGCCTGGGCCACCGGGGAGCTATCAGGATCACCGAAGCCCTGTCTTGGAGAACCTTGAAAAGTGTTCGAGACACTAGCGGCATGGGAGGAAAGGCATACAGAAGGCCCGTGGACCATGAGAGCAGAAAAGCATCCGCCGCTACTCGGAGGGGATGCGGTTCCCGAGAGCAGAACCGAGGAAGTTGCCTGTTCCGAGGACTGGCAAAGAGATCCAGCGTGGGGAGGCCCCACTGGAGAAAAATCCTTTGAACCACCAACGGGTCCAATCTCCACTCGTGTGGTTGGAGGATTCTGCTCAGTTTGTCTGCCAGGTAATTTTCTTGACCTGGGAGATAGACAGCTTTGAGGAGGATTCCTCGGCTGACGGCCCAAGCGCAGAGCTTTTGTGCTTCCCGACAGAGAAGGAAGGAGCCCGTGCCCCCCTGTTTGTTCACGTAGAACATGGCCACTTGATTGTCCGTCTGGACGAGGACGGACTGGTGAGCGGTAAGGTGGGAGAAGGCCCGTAGAGCCAGGCGGATCGCTCTGAGCTCCAGGAAGTTCATCTGCTGGGCAGATTCCCACGGGGTCCAGAGACCCTGAGTACATGTCCCTTGGCAATGTGCTCCCCAACCCAGGAGAGAAGCATCGGTCGTCAGTACCTGAACGGGCGGAGGAGACTGAAAAGGCATTCCGAGCACTAGGTTGGGCAGATGAAGCCACCACCGTAGAGAAGAGACCAGCGGGCTGGAGATTCGTACTGAGTCCGCTAGTCTCCCCGAGGCCTGACGCCATTGTGAGCGAAGGCACCATTGAGCAGGCCGCATATTCAGGCGGGCATTGGGGGTCACATGGACCGTGGAAGCCATATGGCCGAGCAGTCTCAGAAAGTGCCTGGCCGAGACCCGGGAATGGCTGCGAAAGCGGCTGGCGAGAGCCATGAGCTGTTGTGCCCTGTCGAGCGGCAGAAAGGCTCGCGCCTGAAGCGTGTTTAATCTGGCGCCGATGAACTCGAGATCCTGAGAGGGGAGCAAAGTGGACTTTTCGAAGTTTATGACAAAGCCCATGTACTGGAGCAGAGTCACAGTACGTTGCGTGGCGTGAGTGGCCTCCGTGGAGGACGGTGCTCTGATGAGCCAGTCGTCTAGGTAAGGGAAGACAAAGAGGCCTTGAAGCCGGAGATAAGCCGCTACCACTGCGAGACATTTTGTGAAGACTCGTGGTGCGGAGGATAGGCCAAAGGGCAGTACTCTGTACTGGTAATGATTGCCTGCCACCACAAACCTTAGGTATTGTCGGTGGCTTGGGTGGATGAGGATGTGAGTGTAGGCATCCTTTAGATCCAAGGAGCATAGCCAATCTCCCTGCCGGAAGTAGTAGGGCAGCAGGATTCCAAGGGTAAGCATCTTGAACTTTTCCCTTTCCAGGAACTTGTTGAGGTTCCGCAAGTCCAGGATGGGTCTGAGGCCTCCAGTTCGCTTTGGTACCAGGAAGTACCTGGAATAAAAGCCTTGACCTCTCAGGTGGTGGGGCACCGGTTCCACCGCCTGTTCCTGAAGAAGACTTGCCAACTCTTGAAGGAGTAAGTCCCGGTGAAGAGGGGGTCGCAGAGGCTCCCCTGGAAAGTAGGGAGGAGGTACCTGGTGGAAGTGTAGAAGATAGCCCTCTCGGACTATGTGGAGCACCCAGGTATCGGACGTGATGTTGGACCACCTGTGGGCAAAGTGGACTAGCCGGCCTCCCGTGCTGAGAGAAACCAGCGGAGGGGGAGAGGCTATGCTGAAAGAGTCAAAAACCCCCACCCTGCGGAGCAGGGGCCGGTGGCGCAGGCTTGGGGGCTTGCTGCCTACGGGACCCGTTACCCCGTCCCTTGGCCTGCTGACCCTGTTGGGGAGCTGCGGAGGCCTGATAATGAGGGTAGTGTTTATAGGCAGCCGCCTTCCTCGGGTAAAAGGGCTTTTTCCCCGAGCCCTTCTTCTTCTGGGAAGGGGCAGAGGTTTTCCTGGAGAGCCCAGTCCTGGTGAGAGTCTCTGTCTCGAGTTGTGCAGCCTTCTCTCATTAATAGGTTTGCCAAAGAGGTTTTCACCTCTGCAGGGGACATCGACCAACTTGTCCTGCACCCAGGGCTCGAGGTCGGATGACTGAAGCCAAGCCTGTCGGCGGGCACCGATGCCGGCTGCGGCTACTCGAGCCGATGCCTCAAAGCCATCATAGGCTGCTCGAGAGATAAACTTTGAGCACTCTCGAATACCAGTGGACAAGGCCTGGAACCTCCGCAAAGGGTCCTCGGAGAGACCAGCAGAGAATCCGGCTATTTCTTTAGCCAGGTCCCTGAGATACATGCCCATGTAGAGCTGGTAAGTCTGGACCCGACAAGCAAGCATAGAGCCCTGGAAACACTTCTTACCGAGGCCATCCAGGCTGCGGGCTTCCCTGCCGGGAGGCACCGAGGAGTGCATCTTCTGGCTCTTGAGCCTATGCATGGCCGATTCCACCACCATGGAATGGTGCGGCAGCTGTGCTTTTTGGAAGCCAGGGCTCTTGCGGACTCGATATATGGCATCGACCCGCTTGCTTAATACCGGCGACGACACCGGGCTCTCCCACATGCGGAAGAGAAGTCGTTCCAGCATCGGAGGAACCGGTACAGTAAAATGCTCCTTTGCAGGAGAGTCATACTGGAGGGCATCAAGCTCTTCGGCTCGAGGCTCCTCCTCGGGATCCGCAGGGAAGGCCAAGGCCTTGGCCATATCCCTCACGAAGTCCGAGAACCGGGCACCCTCCGGAGGGGACTGTCTCCGAGGTTCGGACTCGGGGGAGTCCGAAGGGATACACCGAGTCCGAAAAGAATCAGGTGACTCTTCCACCTCGGATTCCCAGGCGGACTCCTCGGAGGAGGAGTCGAGCGGCTCTGGCTGGGCGGGCACAGACGCCGTCCGCCCCGACGCCGAGGGAGTTGGCGTCGACGACCTCGGCCCCGAACGGGAGGCCGAAGAGGACCTCGACCGAGGATCGACTCGAGCCCGCATGGACTCGAGGATCGGCTCAGTCTCCGGGGTCGACTTAGACGTCGACGTCCCGGCGGTCAGGGCAGAAGCGCCAGCGAGGCCAGCGATCAATGCCCGCTGCTGGTCCATGAAGGCAGCCAGGCTGCTCTCCAAGGCCGTCAACCTGAGTCCGAACTCAGGAGACCCAGCAGCCCCCGACTCGGGCCCCGACGGCATCGGGCCCGACGTCGGACCCCTCGGAGGCGAGTCCACAAGGACAACAGGACTTACGTGAGCAGACGAGTCCATCTCCAGACGAGGCTGTTTGGACGGCCGCTCCAGCTCCAAAGACCCAGGACGGCTATCGGGGCTATGCGACCTGGCCCTCGCGGAGCCAGGAGCGTCCACCGACGCCGTCCTCGCGGGTTTCTTCCTCCGATGATGTTCTCGGGTAGGAGACCCCCTCTCAGAGGAGCTCCGACGGTGTTCAGAGCCAGATTCCCTGGACACCGAAGCTTCTGACGAGGTCCGAGTACGGCTGGGGTCAGAGAAGATTCCCTCCCGCTGATGCTGCCGACTCCGCAAAGATTTCACAGACATCTTGCTACAGGCCCCACAGATCATTTCTTCATGATCTGGGCCCAGGCAACGGAGGCAGCAATCATGTGTGTCAGTAAGAGACATGAGTTTCTTACACTGAACACACTTTTTAAAACCACTGGCGGCCATCGGGGGAAAAAGGGCCCCTGCGAATTTGTCACGAAGGACAGAAAAACCGAAAAGAAGGGGAGGCCTCGCAACCGGCGTCGCGAGGACGGACGGAAAAAGGACCGGCGTCGAACCGAAGAAAATACTAAAAGAAAGAAAGAAAATCAACTTTTCAGCGGTGACTTGTAGACAGCATCTGTAGGGCTCCGCGGAAAAAAGAAGACTGGCCAAGATGGCACCTTTGGGCGGGAAGGGGACCGCGCATGCGCGCTGCAATTCCCAAAGGCTTTCTTTGAAAGCTGGGGAAAATTGCTCCGCGAGGGCTCCGTCGGCGCCGACGTCACCCATATGTGAGGACTGACTTCCTGCTTGGTCCTGGAGAATCATCGACATCATCGCAGGATTTGACTCATTAATACACTCCTCCCTCATTGACAGACTGGTAGAGATTGGGCTATGTGACACCAAACTGACCTGGTTCAGTTCCTATTTAACGGAACGAACAGCAGAGGTAAAGATTGTGAACAGCAAATCAAAACCATTCAACATACATCAAGGCCTACCTCAAGCCTCAGCCTTATCAGCCTTACTCTTCAACATATACATCCAACCAATCTGCAACATCATACAAAAACACAATATGCATTATCATTTAAACGCAGATGATGTTATGATATACTCCCCAATAGACAGTACAGCCCTGGACTTTTCATCCATCTCCGCATGTATGATAGAAGCAACCGAATGGCTAGCCCAGAGGAATTTAATAATCAAATACAAGAAATCTGAAGCCCTTGTGATCACAAGAAATTCTTAATTTACACCCCTAAACAATATACTAATCGGAAGCTACTCAATCCCAATAAAGGACGAAGTAAAATATTTGGGAATACACCTGGACCAGAAAGCACAGTTACTTACCTGTAACAGGTGATCTCTGGGAACAGCAGGAATTAGTCTTCACATATGGGTACGTCGGTACCGACGGAGCCTGCGCGGGAATGCTCCCCAGCTTCCCTAAAAGGAAAGCTTTTGGGACCATCCCACAGCGCATGCGCGCTGCCTTCCTGCCTTTCCTGACTGACTCTCCTCAGTTCAAGTTTAAAGCTGAGACAATAGAGAGAGAGGAAAGGAAAAAACCAGAAAAGAGAAAGACAACTCCTAGGGGAGGTGGGTGGGTTGTGAAGACTAATTCCTGCTGTTCCCAGAGATCACCTGTTACAGGTAAGTAACTGTGCTATCTCCAGGAACAAGCAGGAATGAGTCTTCACATATGGGGACTCCCTAGCTGCGATGGCCGGGAGAACCCCAAGGATATGAGAACATGGAAGGGGTCTACGTCCTCCTGTGGATCTCAGGCATCCATCCTGGGAAGGAGGGCAGGAGTTGCTCAAGAATGGAACAGGTGTCTGAGGACAGCCTGACCAAACAAGGCATCCCGGCGGGAGTCCTTGTCCAAGCAGTAATGGGCTGTGAAGGTATGAACCGAGGCCCAGGTGGCTGCTCGACAGATCTGGTCGATGGATACAGAATGTAGATGAGCCATAGAGGTGGCCATGGCCCTCACATTATGAGCTGTGACATGGCTTTCCAGAGAAAGGTTCTTACTCTGGTAGGCGAAAGATATACACTGAGCAATCCAGTTGGACAGTGTTCTCTTAGACACTGGAGAACCCAAATGCGAAGGGTCAAAAGCAACAAAAAGCTGGGAAGACTTTCTATGTTGCTGTGTTCTGTTTAAGTAAAAAGCTAGAGCTCTTTTACAATCTAAAGTATGTAGAGCCCTCTCTGCACTGGATGCATGAGGGGCTGGAAAAAAGACAGGTAAATATACCTCTTGATTAAGATGAAAAGGTGAGACCACTTTGGGCATAAAGTGTGGATTTGTCCGAAGGACCACCTTGTCATGATGAAACCTTGTATAAGGTGGATTGGCCACTAAGGCCTGCAGTTCACTGATGCGGCGAGCAGAAGTAACTGCAATAAGGAAAATGACCTTCCAGGAAAGAAATTTCAGGGAAGTCGATGAAAGGGGTTCAAAGGGTGGCTTCATAAGCTGACCAAGAACCAAATTTAGATCCCATGCCACCGGAGGGGGCCTGATGGGAGGTTTAGTTAAAGTTAGGCCTCTCATAAATCTGGAGATAAGAGGATGAGAGGAGATAGGTTGTCCATTGATGGGCTGCAGGGATGCTGCAATAGCACTCAAATGGACTCTTACAGAATTTGTCTTAAGTCCTGCATTGGAGAGATGCAGGAGGTAGTCTAACAGAGAAGTTAATGGTAGTGCGAGAGGGTCAAGACCCTTCTCAGCACACCAAATTGAAAATCTTTTCCACTTAAAAGTATAGGAACGCCTGGTGGAAGGTTTCCTGGAAGCATGAAGGATATCCTTCACTTGCTGAGAAAGATTTAAGCTTTGAAGGTCTAGGCCTTCAGTAACCAAGCCCTGAGGTGAAGAGACTTGGGGTTTGGGTGCCACAAAGTCCCCTCCTCCTGGGACAGAAGGTCTGGAGCAGCTCCCAAGTCCAGGGAGGGGGCTTGGGAGAGATGTAGAAGTAGAGGGTACCACTCTTGGCGTGGCCAGCGTGGGGCTATGAGGATCATGGATCCCTGATCCCTCTGGAGTTTGAACAGAGTCTTGGGGATCAAGGGAATGGGTGGAAAGGCATACAGGAAGTCTTGCCCCCAGTGAAGGAGGAAGGCATCCTTGGCCTGAACTCCCTGACACGGAATTCTGGAGCAGAACCGGGGAAGTTTGGCATTCCACGGACTTGCAAAAAGGTCTATGTCCGGGGTTCCCCATTCCTGAAAGATCCTGAGTACCTGATCCATATGCAGGAACCACTCGTGTGGAAGCAGAACTCGACTGAGTCGATCTGCCCAAGAGTTTTGGACTCCTGGGAGGTATACTGCCAGGAGATGGATTTGATGCTCTCTGGCGAAGGCCCACAATCTGAGAGCTTCGTTGCAAAGCGACAGAGAGCCTGTCCCTCCTTGCTTGTTTATGTAAAACATGGCTACTTGATTGTCCGTGTGAATGAGGACTGTCTTGTAGCAAAGGAGGGTATGGAAGACCTTGAGAGCGAAGAAAACTGCTCGAAGTTCCAAGTGATTGATATGAAGGGAGGTCTCCCTTAGAGACCAAGTGCCTTGGGTGGAGAGGTCTTGTAGATGAGCTCCCCAACCTGTTTGGGAGGCATCTGTTGTTAGAGTGGCCTGGGGCAACACCTGTTGGAAGGGGGACCCCAGCAACAGATTTTGAGTGGACCTCCACCATTGGAGAGACCAATAGAGACGTTTTGAGGTTGCTATTTGGTCTGAGAGAGCTCCTGAAGCTTGAGTCCACTGGGTGGATAAAGTCCACTGAGCTGCTCTCATGTGTAGGCGTGCATAGGGTACCACATGTACTGTGGAAGCCATGTGGCCTAGAAGTTGCAGCATCTCCCGAGCAGTTAAGTGGGTTCTTGACTGAATCTGGGAAGCTAGCTGCACCAGACGGTGGCAACGGGCCTGGGGAAGGTAGGCCCTTGCAGTGGTGGTATCCAACCTGGCCCTATGAACTCTAGGGACTGAGTGGGGATAAGCTGGGACTTTGGAATGTTTACTACTAGTCCCAGGTACTGCAGAATGCGCCTTGTACGGTCCAGGGATATCTGGGCTTCTGACTGGGTTGGAGCTCGGATGAGCCAGTCGTCCAGATATGGGAAGACAAAAATTCCCAGTGTGCGAAGAAATGCAGCAACTACTGCCATGCATTTGGTGAACACCCTGGGAGCAGAGGCTAGACCGAAAGGAAGCACTCTGTATTGGTAATGTTTTATCTGGAAGAGAAAACGTAGGAACCTCCTGTGAGAGGGATGGATGAGAACATGTGTGTACGCATCCTTGAGATCTAGAGAACAAAGCCAATCCTGGCTTTGAAGGTAGGGAAGGAGAATGCCTAGAGAAAGCATCTTGAACTTCTCCTTGTAGAGGAACTTGTTCAATTCTCGGAGATCTAAGATGGGTCTGTATCCCCCTGTTTTCTTTGGAATGAGAAAATAGGGGGAGTAGAACCCTGACCCCTGTTGAAGAGGGGGAACCTCTTCTATTGCCCCTTGGGCAAGCAGGGAGGTCACCTCCTGATCTAGTAGACCAAGGAGGGACGTGGGAGAATTGAAATGTCTCACCATTGTGAAGGGAGGAAGGTCTGAGAAGTGAAGTTTGTAACCCTCTCTGATAATGGAGAGGGTCCATTGCTCTGATGTTATCTGCTCCCATCTGGGAGCAAAGTGAGCTAACCTTCCTGGAATGGTGAGAGGTTCTGGCTGTGGCAGAGCCAGAAAGGCTAAGTTCTCTAGCATCAAGTCAAAAACCCTGAGGGGGTTGGGACTGCTGAGTTGCAGTAGCTACTGCAGGTTTAGGCCTGGTTTGTTTAGGCTGCTGACGCTTGGTGGCAAAGCGACCTGCGGAAGACTGTTGGCCTGCAGTCGCAGGAAATCTGCCCTTCTTATAATAAGACTTTTTGAAAGTCTTCTTCTTGGCAGGAAGAGAGGTGGACTTGGAAAGTCTATCCAAAGCCGCATTCTCAGCATCCATCTGAGTGGCTTTTATCTGCCACTCCTTGCCAAACAGATTTTCACTTGTACAGGGTAAATTTCCTAGGCCATCTTGAACCCAGGGTTCTAGGTCAGAAGCCTGGAGCCAAGCAATCCTGTGAGCAGCTATGGCTATGCCTGATGCTCTGCTGGCACCCTCAAAGGAATCAAAAGCTGCCCTGTTGGAAAACTTTGAGATATCCTGAGCATGCTGAAGGCAAAGGAGGAATTCGTCCCTCTTGTCCTCTGGAAGGAAAGGGAGGAAAGTTTGCAATTTGAATGCAACCTCCTTCAAGAACATACCCATATAGAGACTATATGAGTTAATTCTGGCAATAAGCATGCTTGCTTGGAAGATTTTTCTACCAAAAGCATCCAAGGTCCTACATTCTCGGCCTGGCGGAATAGAAGAATGTCGTTTCATTCTCTTTATTCTCTTCATGGCTGACTGCACCACAATAGAATTGTGGGGGAGCTGAGATTTCTGAAAGCCAGGACAGGGAGGGACACGATACATGGTATCCAACCTGCGAGAATGAGGAGAGAGTGTGAGAGGAGTCTCCCATAGATCAATCATGTGTTCATGCAGAATCTCATGAATTGGGAGGGTGACAGCCTCTTTAGGAGCCTTAGAGTATCCAAGAATATCTAATTTCTTTGCTCTAGGCTCTGATTCAGAGGAAACTTGCAAAGAAAGTCCTCTGGCTACTTCTCTTATGAAGTCCTGAAAGGACAAGTCCTCTGGAGGAGACATCCTTCTCTTTGGGGAAGAAGGATCGTCAGGAAGAGTAACGGATACTTCAGGAGACTCATCTGATGATTCGGAATCGTCAGAAGAGATGAAGTATCGACTTTCATGGTGCTCTTCCGATGCTCGATATGCATATCGAGCGGTATCGACATCGGGTGTTCCCGGATCGGTATCGAGGGAGTACCTCAAACCAGGAACCGCAGCTGTCGGTACCCTGGTTGATGTCGATGCGGCCGGAACCGGCATCGGGGCTGGAACCGGTGCCGCAGTCGATACCGACAACGGTGCTCGTTGCGGTATCAACGGCGTCACAGCATGTATGAATGATGTGATAGCCTGCTGCATGGTCAGAAAATTCTGATCCATAGACGCCATGAATGCCTGGAAGTCGGTACCGGACGATGTCGCAGGTACTCCAGAGCATTCTAACAGGTGATCGGTCGAGGCCGTGCCATCGATGTCAACCTGTAACCCCATAGGAGGAGCTTTGGAAGCCGGAGCTTCCCGCCGGGGTTGTTTGGCTGGAGCAGGATCCTTGAGGGCAAGCCCGGAGGCATCTCGATGCTTGGAGGGAGATCTGCCCTTCGAGGATCTGCTGGGTTTATGTTTGGTTACCTGAGATCCATCAGGGGATGAAGACCTGAAAGATGTCGATGCAACCGGCGGTGCTTCGGTGGGAAACAGCATATGGAGCTTGGCTGCTCGGTTCTGTAACCCACGTTTGGACATCATGGAGCAGGACGAACAATCCGGAATGGAGTGTTCAGGACCCAAACATTTGAGACACCATTCATGGGTATCTGTAATAGAAATAGTACCGCTACACTTAATACATTTTTTAAACCCGGAGGGGTGTTTCTCCATAAGGGAGAATTTCTTGGGGCCTACAGGCCTGAGAAGAAAAATATACCAAGTGAGGCAAAGTAAGTATTTTTTTTTTGAAGAAGAAGAAAGAAAAGAAGACCGGCGGTACCGGTCTCGGGTCGAGGAGGCAGACACGCGACCAAGAAAACACAATATAAAATAAGAAATTCTTCAGCGGTGACAGGGCTCGACCTGCTGGCTCCGCGGAAAAGAAGAACTGAGGAGAGTCAGTCAGGAAAGGCGGGAAGGCAGCGCGCATGCGCTGTGGGATGGTCCCAAAAGCTTTCCTTTTAGGGAAGCTGGGGAGCATTCCCGCGCAGGCTCCGTCGGTACTGACGTACCCATATGTGAAGACTCATTCCTACTTGTTCCTGGAGATCATCAATTTCCAAGCTCATATCAACAGGACCACCACCAAAGTTTATTACAAAATCAAGATGCTACAAAACCTAAAACCCATATTGGAACAGAACCACTTTAGAACCATTTGCCAGGCAATAATCAACCCACAGCTAGACTACAGCAATATGATACTCCACGGCCTACCCAAGAGTACAACACACTCACTGCGACTGGCACAAAATACAGTCGCCAGATTGATAACCAGATAAAAAAAAACACAAGCACATCACCCCTACTTTAAAAGACCTACACTGGCTACCTATCACAGCTAGAATCTAATATAAAGCCTTAATGATAACATACAAAATAGTAAATAATCAGTCCGCCGAATCCCTGAATGCCTGACTTTACCCCACTGATCAACTGCTTCGAAGCAGTTGCAGAGTGGCTTCTCACACAGAACCTGTGAATCAACCACAACAAGACCGACGTATTATTCATCACAAAGAACAAGGACTTCACACCCCCACCCATGCTAAAGGTAAAGGACACAGATCTAACAGTTAAACCCACTATCCGATACAGCGTAGTTACTCACCTGTAACAGGTGTTCTCCAGGAGCAGCAGGAATCAGTCCTCACTTATGGGTGACGTCGGCGCCGACGGAGCCCTCGCGGAGCAATTTTCCCCAGCTTTCAAAGAAAGCCTTTGGGAATTGCAGCGCGCATGCGTGGTCCTCTTCCCGCCCAAGGGTGCCATCTTAGCCAGTCAGATGACATAGCTAAAAAAAAAGACAGCATAAAAAATTTGCAAAAAGAACATAAGCAGACGACTGCAACTCCAAGGGGAGGAGGGAGGGTAGTGAGGACTGATTCCTGCTGCTCCTGGAGAACACCTGTTACAGGTGAGTAACTACGCTTTCTCCAGGACCAAGCAGGAAGTCAGTCCTCACTTATGGGACTCCCAAGCTCAAGGCTACCGGAGACCCTAAGCACAAAAATGAGCTCCCTCTAGCTCAGCAGCACAGAAGGAAAGAATCTTCGCTGAATTATCACCCACCGGTAGCCCACATCCGGGATGGAGGGTAGGAGTTGCTCAGACCTCAAAGAGATTACGGAGGACTGCCTGTCCGAAAGCACTGTCCCTGCGGGACTCCCTCTCGAGACAGTAATGGACCGCAAAAGTCTGGCTCGAAGACCAAGTAGCGGCCCGGCAGATGTCTGCCAGCGGAACAGAGCGGAGGTAAGCCACTGACGTAGCCTTTGCCCGAACGCAATGAGCCGTGACTCGACTTTCTAAGGAGAGTCCGGCTGCCCCATAAGCCCAAGAGATACAGTCCGCAACCCAGATGGACAGAGTACGCTTGGAGACCGGGAGCCCGAATTTATTGGGGTCAAAAGACACAAAAAGCTGAGCAGCTTTACGGTGCTCCCGCGTACGGTCAAGGTAGAAGTTCAAAGCCCTTCTACAGTCCAGGGTATGGAGAAAGGTTTCAGCTCGGCTGGAGTGTGGTCTGGGAAAGAAGGTTGGAAGTACCACCTCCTGATTGATGTGAAAAGGGGAGACCACTTTTGGAAGAAATTTTGGGTGAGTCCGTAGGACTACCCTATTTTTGTAGAACCGAGTGTAAGGGGGATCAGACACGAGGGCCTGCAGTTCACTTACGCGTCTAGCGGAAGTGAGGGCTATCAAGAACAGTATTTTCCAAGACAGAAAACGGAGAGAACAGGTAGCCATAGGTTCAAAAGGCGGACAGGTGATCCGCTGCAAAACCACATTCAGGTCCCAGTCAGGCGCTGGCGGGCGCAGAGGTGGTTTAAGTAGAAGGAGACCTCGGAGAAACCTCGCTACGAGAGGGTCGCTGGAGAGAGGTCTACCGTCCACCGGCACATGATGTGCCGAAAGAGCACTGAGGTGAACTTTGACGGAGTTGGACTTAAGTCCCAGATTAGAGAGGTGTAGCAAGTATTGCAAGATCACCGACACCGGGCAGGAGAAGGGATCCTGAGACTGTTGGGTACACCAGACGGCAAAGCGACGCCATTTAAGGGCGTAGCATTTGCAGGTAGAAGGCCGTCGCGAAGCTAAGACGACCTCCTCCACCTCTGCCGGCAGGAGAAGGGGAGCAAGGACTACCCTCTCAGCAGCCAGGCCATGAGGTTGAGAGACCTGAGGTTGGGGTGTAGTAGAGACCCCTGATCCTGAGTGAGGAGATCCGGCTGTACCCCCAGAGGGAATGGATCCTCCACCGCTAATTGCAGTAGGAGCGGAAACCACGGCTGTCTGGGCCAGCGAGGGGCCACCAGGATCATGAAGGCTTTGTCTCGGAGAACCTTGAAAAGAGTCCGAGAGACTAGCGGGATGGGAGGGAAAGCGTACAGAAGGCTCCCCGACCATGAAATTAGAAAAGCGTCCGCCGCAACCCGAAGGGGGTGTGGCTGACGAGAGCAGAAGCGAGGAAGCTGCCGGTTGTGAGGACTGGCAAAGAGATCCACCGTGGGGAGGCCCCACTTTAGGAAGAGCTTCTGAACTACCAAGGGATCCAGACGCCACTCGTGCGGCTGGAGGATCCTGCTGAGTTTGTCCGCCAGGCAATTCTCTTGGCCCGGGAGATAAACTGCCTTGAGGAGAATGCCGTGACTGACGGCCCAAGAGCAGAGCTTCTGTGCCTCCCGGCAGAGGAGGAAGGAGCCCGTGCCCCCTGCTTGTTCACGTAGAACATGGCAACTTGATTGTCCGTCTGGACAAGGACGGACTGGTGGGAAGTCAGGTGGGAGAAAGCCTTGAGAGCCAGGCGGATCGCCCTGAGCTCCAGGAAGTTGATCTGCTGAGCAGACTCCCACGTGGTCCAGAGGCCCTGAGTACGTGCCCCTTGGCAATGTGCTCCCCAGCCCAGGAGGGATGCATCCGTGGTCAGCACACGGGTCGGCTGAGGTGACTGGAAAGGCATTCCGAATATCCGGTTCGGCTGCCGAAGCCACCACCGGAGAGACGAGATCAGCGGCTCGGAGACGCGCACTAGGTCTGCTAGGCCGCCTGTGGCTTGTCGCCACTGCTGGCGGAGACACCATTGAGCAGGCTGCATATTCAGGCGGGCATTGGGGGTCACATGGACGGTGGAAGCCATATGGCCGAGCAGTCTCAGGAAGCGCCTGGCGGAGACCAGGGGCTGGCTGCGAAAACGGTCGGCTAGGTCCATGAGCCGTTGAGCCCTGTCGAGCGGTAGGTACGCTCGTGCCCGAGGAGTGTGGAGCCTTGCGCCGATGAACTCGAGATCCTGTGAGGGGAGCAAAGTGGACTTTGCGAAATTTATAACAAAGCCCAAGTACTGCAGAAGAGTCACCGTGCGGCGTGTGGCGCTGGTGACCTCCGGAGCGGACGCCGCTCTGATGAGCCAGTCGTCGAGGTACGGAAAGACATAGAGGCCGTGAAGCCGGAGATGGGCCGCCACCACCGCGAGACATTTTGTGAAGACTCGCGGTGCGGAGGACAGGCCAAAGGGCAGTACTCTGTACTGGTAATGATTTCCTGCCACCACAAACCTTAGGTATTGGCGGTGGCTTGGGTGGATGAGGATGTGCGTGTAGGCATCCTTTAGATCCAAGGAGCATAGCCAATCTCCCTGCTGGAGGTAGGGCAGAAGGATTCCAAGGGTAAGCATTTTGAACTTCTCCCGCACAAGGAACTTGTTGAGGTTGCGCAAGTCCAGGATGGGTCTGAGGCCTCCTGTTCTCTTTGGTATTAGAAAATACCTGGAATAAAAGCCTTGACCTCTCAGGTGGTGTGGCACCGGTTCCACCGTCTGTTCCTGCAGAAGACCTGCTAACTCCTGAAGGAGTAATTCCCTGTGCAGAGGGGGTCGTGGAGGTTCTCCCGGAAAATAGGAGGGAGGGACCTGGTGGAAGTGGAGAAGATAGCCTTCTCGCACGACTTGAAGCACCCAGGCATCTGAGGTGACGCTGGACCACCTGTGGGCGAAGTGAACCAGCCGGCCTCCGGTGCGGGGAGGAACCAGCGGGGGGGGAGAGGCTATGCTTAGTGAGTCAAAAACCCCCACCCTGCTGAGCAGGGGCTGGTGGTGCAGGCTTGGGGGCTTGCTGCCTACGGGACCCGTTACCCCGTCCCTTGGCCTGCTGGCCCTGTGGGGGAGCTGCAGGGGCCTGATAATGGGGGTATTGTTTGTAGGCAGCCGCCTTCCTCGGGTAAAAGGACTTTTTCCCCGAGCCCTTCTTTTTCTGGGAAGGGGCAGAGGTCTTCCTAGAAAGCCTGGTCCTGGTGAGAGTCTCAGTCTCAATTTGTGCAGCCTTTTCAGCCATGGGCTTGCCAAAGAGGTTTTCGCCTCGGCAGGGGACATCGACCAACTTGTCCTGCACCCAGGGCTCAAGGTCTGACGACTGAAGCCAAGCCTGTCGGCGGGCACCGATGCCGGCTGCGGCCACTCGAGCCGATGCTTCAAAGCCATCATAGGCTGCTCGGGACATGAACTTTGAGCATTCCCGAATGCCAGTGGACAAGGCCAGGAACCTCCGCAAGGGTTCCTCGGACAAACCAGCGGAGAATCCGGCTAGCTCTTTAGCCAGATCTCGGAGATACATGCCCATGTATAGCTGGTAAGTCTGGACACGACATGCGAGCATAGAGCCCTGGAAACACTTCTTACCAAGGCCATCCAGGTTACGGGCCTCCCTGCCAGGAGGCACCGAGGAGTGCATCTTCTGGCTCTTAAGACGATGCATGGCCGATTCCACTACCATGGAATGGTGTGGTAGCTGTGCCTTTTGAAAGCCAGGGCTCTTGCGGACTCGATAGATAGAATCGACCCGCTTGCTCAGGACCGGCGAGGAGGCCGGACTCTCCCACATGCGGAAGAGTAGTCGTTCCAGCATAGGAGGAACCGGTACAGTAAAGTGTTCCCTTGCGGGAGAGTCATACTGGAGGGCGTCGAGCTCTTCGGCTCGAGGCTCCTCCTCGGGGTCCGCAGGGAAGGCCAAAGCCTTGGCCATATCCCTGACGAAGTCCGAGAACCGGGCATCCTCCGGGGGGGACTGCTTCCGAGGCTCGGACTCCGGTGAGTCCGAGGGGACACACCGAGTCCGGAAAGAATCAGGCGACTCTTCCTCTTCAGACTCCCAGACCGACTCCGACGAGGACTCGGTGGGGTCGGCCCGGGCAGGGCGCGGCGCCTGCCGCCCCGACGCCGAGGGAGTCGGCGTCGGCGACCTCGGTCCCGAACGGGAGGCCGAGGGTGACCTCGACCGAGGATCGACTCGAGTTCGCATCGACTCGAGGATCGGCTCGGTCTCCGGGGTCGACTTGGACGTCGACGTCCCGGCGGTCGGGGCAGCGGCGCCAGCGAGCAGTGCCCGCTGCTGGTCCATGAAGGCAGACAGTCTGCTCTCCAAGGCCGTCAACCTGAGTCCGAGCTCAGGTGACCCAGCAGCCCCCGACTCGGGCCCCGACGGCGTCGGGCCCGACGTCAGCTGTCGCGGAGGCGAGTCCAGAAGGACCACAGGACTTACCCGAGCAGGCATCTCCGACTCCAGGCGAGGTCGCTTCGTGAGGTGTTCCTTCTCCAAGGACCCGGGGTGGCTGTCGGGGCTATGCGACCTGGCCCTCGCGGAACCAGGAGCGTCCACCGACGCCGCCCTCGCGGGTTTCACCTTCCGATGATGGTCCCCGGTGGGAGAACCCCGGTCGGAGGAACTCCGGCGACGGTCCGAGCTGGAGCCTTTGGACGCGGAGGCCTCCGACGAGGTCCGGGTACGGCTGGGGTCAGCGAAGATCCTATCACGCTGATGCCGCCGACTTCTCAACGCTTTGGAGGACATTTTGCCGCAGGGCCCACAGATCAGTTCCTCATGATCCGGGCCCAGGCAGCGGAGGCAAAAGTCGTGTGTGTCAGTTAGTGACATATTTCGGTCACACTGACCACACCGCTTAAAACCACTGGCAGCCATCGGGGGAAAAAGGGCCCCTGCGAGGTCAAAGGACCGGGCTGCCAGGGAAAATCGAAAACGAAAGCTGACTAAGTCAGAAAAACCGAAAAAAAGGAAGAGGACTCGTGACCGGCGTCGCGAGTCCGGGCGGGAAAAAGACCGGCGTCGAACCGAAGGAAAAAGAATAAAATAATGAAGAAATATCGACTTTTTCGCGGGGACAAGACGGGGACGTCTGTAGGGCTCCGCGGAAAAAAGAAGACTGGCTAAGATGGCACCCTTGGGCGGGAAGAGGACCGCGCATGCGCGCTGCAATTCCCAAAGGCTTTCTTTGAAAGCTGGGGAAAATTGCTCCGCGAGGGCTCCGTCGGCGCCGACGTCACCCATAAGTGAGGACTGACTTCCTGCTTGGTCCTGGAGAACTAGGCATCACCCTCGACCAAAAGGATGGACATGAAAACACATATAAAAAACACAACAAAATCAATATACCACAAAATAAGGACACTTCGCCATCTACGTCCTCTACTCGACTACATGGATTTCAGAACAATCTACCAAACATTGGTGATGCAACACATAGATTTCGCAAATGCAGTACTGTATGGGCTTCCACAAGCAATCCTAAACCCCCTCCAATTGGCAATGAACACGGCCGCTAGGGTGCTAGAAGGAACATCAAGGTTCGATCATGTTACACCAATCCTGAAAAGACTTCACTGGCTACCAATTCAAGCCAGAACTCATTATAAGATCATAATTATGACCTTCAAAGCCCTGAACAATCAGACCTCCACAGCCATCACTGAACTGATACACACCTTAACCCCCAATAGAAGCAGAAGATCCGCTGCAGTAAATACTCTGACAGTCCCGAAAGAAATAACGAGATACGCAAGGGCAACTACCAACAGAGCCTTCAGCATCTATGCCCCCAGAGCCTGGAATGAACTCCCCCCAGAATTGAGATCTACCACCAACCTAACCCAATTCAGGAAAGCCCTAAAGTACCACCTTTTCACAAGATACTTTTCGGTGTAGACCTGATATGAAATACATTCACTATGTAAATAATTGTAGATATTTGACAATGTAATAACTTTTGATGTTTTTACCCTAATTATCCTAGTTACAATCCCTGTTTAATGTAAATACATTGCAATCAGCCTGCAATGTATATGTTATGTTTAATGTAAATCGCACTGATGTCAATAGCATGGTATAAAAGAAATATTAAATAAATAAATAACATAATTAGAAAAGTATCAAACACGCGCTCAAGGAGGAAACCCCACCAAAACACTCTATCAAAGGCTTCTATACCACCGAACTCCACACAAAGAGTACCCCACAGAACATTTGACTACTACTCACCAACACTTTGGAATTCTCTCCCATCCAACCTGAGAGAAATCACAGACATTGCCGACTTCAAAAAACACCTAAAAACCTACCTCTTCAAAGACCACTACAACAACATATCGGATACACAACCACAAAACTGATCCCAGCACTCAAATGTCCCTCTCAAACAAAAGTCTATGCCACTGTATATAGTTATAGACTTGTAAACTGTTAAATGTAAATAGTTCTCAAAGTTGTATAATGTAAAGAGTTCCTCTACTGTTCAATGTAATAATGTTCTGTTCTCTGTGAACCGCTTTGATAAACTTGAAAAGCGGTATACAAAAAATGTTAAATAAATAAATATAGCCAAACCCTTTGAAGAAAAGGAGCAGTCAGAAATGTGGTCACTGAAACTCAAGGCCAGGCTATTATTCTTACCCAAAGCGCCATCAGTTGCCTCCTACCATGACGTGGAAAATGCCAGGCCAAATTAGTCCCCTTGGTGAAAGAAGGGAGATGGGCCCACCACCAGTAAAGTCAGAGGCTGCTATCAAGATGAATCCAATGAAGAGACTCTTTGTTTGCCACAAGTCACAACAACGTTTCTTGGAAGATAAATGGAAATTACACTTACCTGGTAATTGAAGTTCCTGGAGGGTCCAGTTTAGTCCTCCACATCCGGGTAGTGCACCTCCTCCTGCAGCAAGGAGACTGGACCAATCAACTCTTTAGAACCGTAGCCTGCTTACTGCTGGAACTCCCATGAGCTCTCCAGTGAACTAGTAACAAAGCAGACTAAATAAAGAACAGATTAAGGAAAATCAGAAAAGTACCCATAAAGGCGTTGCAGATCCCCCTCCCCAAACGAGAGGGCTGAAATGCTGCACCTTGCTTCAGTTCCCGGTCCCGAATACCGACAGTCAACACCGGAAGCTGAGGAAACAGAAAGAAAAAAGAGAAGACCGAGAACAAACTCGAGGGAACGAAAAAACATTGGACGCCACACCAAGGGTGATGGTCCCCTCTGTTTTTTGTTTTTTTTTCTTCGTGTAGGAGTCATCAAGGTAACTGACAGCAGAGTAGAACGGCCAAAGCGCGCCGCCAAGACTGAGCAAAAAGAAAATTCCCGGCGGGAAGGAGGACTAAACTGGACCCTCCAGGAACTTCAATTACCAGGTAAGTGTAATTTCCATTTCCTGAGCGGGTGTCCAGTTTAGTCCTCCACATCCGGGATGTACCAGAGCAGTTAACAACGGGGGGGATCTTGGCAAGCAGCGCGCAAGACCGCAGATCCAAAACTGGTATCCCGAGCCGCTGCCACATCCAAACGGTAATGTTTACTAAAAGCATGGAGGGAGGACCACGTCGCCACTCGACAAATTTCCAGCGGAGAAACGAGACTATGCTCCGCCCAAGACGTGGCCTGCGCCCTAGTGGAATGAGCTCGCAACCCCAAGGGAACAGTCTTCCCCTGCAGAAGATAAGCCAACGCGATTGCCTCTTTAATCCATCGAGAAATGGAGGCCTTAGCCGCCGCTTCCCCTTTCCGCGGGCCCCCAAACAGCACGAACAAACGATCCGACTTTCGAAAAGGTGCGGACACCCTGATATACTGACGCAGTACCCGACGAACATCAAGCTTATGAAGTACTGAGCCGGACTCGGAAGATGATCCTGGGGCGAAAACCGGAAAAACTACCGGCTGATTCACGTGAAAGGGAGACACCACCTTAGGCAAGAAGGAAGGAACGGTCCGCAAAATCACCCGATCTCTAAGAAAGGATAAAAAGGGAGCTCTACAAGAAAGCGCCTGAAGTTCAGAGATACGACGTGCCGAGCAGACGGCTACGAGAAAGACTGCCTTCAATGTCAAGTCCTTTACAGAGGCAGTGCGGAGAGGCTCAAAGGGCGCCCGAGACAAAGCCTGTAGCACTAGGTTCAAATCCCAGGGTGGCAAAACAACCCTGCGAGGAGGACGCAAGCGAAACACCGCTTTGAGAAAACGCCGAACGTCCACATGAGAGGTAAGAGGGACGTCGTGAATCTTGCCATGATAGCACGCCAAAGCGGCAATCTGGACCTTTAACGAGCTTGCAGCCAGACCCTTGTCAAAACCGTCCTGCAAAAAACTAAGAATGACCGCAATGGAAGAAGTGGCAGCCCGGACCTCATGCCGGGAACACCAATCCTCAAAGATCCGCCAAATGCGAACATAAGTGAGGGAGGTAGAAGGTTTCCGCACACGCAGTAGGGTGGAAATAACCGCTGGGGAATACCCTTTCTTCCTCAACCGAGCCCTTTCAATGGCCATACCGTAAGCGAGAACCGATCCACCTGAGGCATGCGGAGAGGCCCCTGCACCAGGAGATCCACCAGGGGAGGAAGTTGCCACGGCACGCCGTCGAGCAGCCGCACCAGATCCGCGTACCACGGGCGACGGGGCCAATCCGGCGCCACTAACAGGACCTTTCCACGGTGGGCCTCGATGCGCTGAACTACTCTGCCAATCAGAGCCCACGGCGGAAAGACATACAGAAGGCCAAACTCGGGCCACGGTTGGAGAAGCGCGTCGATACCCTCGGACATTCGTTCCCTGCGCCTGCTGAAGAAACGACTCGTTTTGGCCGATTCGAAGGTCGCCATGAGATCCATGATGGGCGGACCCCACCGACGAACTATCTGAGCAAAAACTTGTGGGTGCAACTCCCACTCCCCGGCGTCTATTCTTACACGACTCAGAAAATCCGCCATGACATTGTCCTTTCCCGCGATATGCGCTGCCGAAATGGCCAGAAGACGCGTTTCCACCCAAACGAACAGCGCGTCCGCCTCGACTTCCAGGGGCACGCTGCCTGTGCCGCCCTGCCGGTTGACGTACACCACCGCCATCGTGTTGTCCGACAGAACACGGACCGCTCGACCGCGGACTGACTCCTCGAAAGCTTGCAGTGCTAGCCGTATTGCCCGCAGCTCGAGCCGGTTGATCGACCACCGAGACTCCTGCGGAGACCAAGTGCCCTGTGCAAAGTGCCCCTGACAGTGGGCTCCCCAGCCAGAGAGACTCGCATCCGTGATGACCGGCAACCAAAGGGGCTGTTCCAAAGGAGTTCCCGTCCGAAGCGATAGCGGGGACAGCCACCATTGTAACGCCAGCCGAACCCAGCGGGGACACAACAACCGGCGGCTGAGAGAATCCGACTGATGGGACCAACGACATAACAGAGCACGCTGAAGAGGCCGCATATGAAATCGGGCCCAAGGAACCACTTCCAGAGTCGATGCCATGGTTCCCAATAATCGGAGATACCACCAGGCCGATGGAGCGGGGTCCGCTAGGAATGTCCGCAGGAGCTGACGCAAATTCTGGGCACGGCGATCTGGGAGAGACACTATCCCCGTGGCAGTATCGAAACAAACACCCAGATATTCGAGATGTTGAGTCGGCACCAGCTGACTCTTGGACACATTGATCACTCAGCCGAGATCCTGCAGAAGACGAACAACTTTGTCTGTGGCCTGTAAGCTCTCCTCCGCGGATTTCGCTCTTATCAGCCAATCGTCGAGGTAGGGGTGCACCAGAACACCCTCCTTGTGCAAGGCCGCCGCGACTACCACCATCACCTTGGTGAAAATGCGAGGCGCGGTGGCCAGGCCGAAAGGTAGTGCTTGGAACTGGAAGTGACCCCAGGGAAAGGCGAATCGGAGAAACGTCTGATGGACAGGCCGAATGGGAATATGCAGATAGGCCTCGGTGAGATCCAGAGAAGTCAAATACTCTCCCTGTCGCACGGCGACTATAACGGAACGGAGAGTCTCCATCCTGAAATGAGGTACCCGTAGACAGCGGTTCACGCCTTTGAGATCGAGAATAGGACGAACTGAGCCGTCCTTCTTTGGCACCACGAAATAAATGGAGTAACGACCGAGTCCGCACTCGTTCGCCGGAACTGGGACGACGGCACCCAGCGCTAACAAGCGTGCCAAGGCTACCCGAATGTCTAGTTCCTTCTGCGACCCTTTGCAGGGAGAGAGGACAAAGGAATCTTTTGGAGGGTTGGCAAAGTCCAGCGCATAACCGTCCCTGACGATCTCGAGGACCCAACGGTCCGAGGTAATGTGGGCCCAAGAGGGTAAAAAGTTCCGAAGACGTCCGCCGATAACTTGTACCCCCTCCAGAGCCCGCCTCATTTCATTGCGGTTTGCGACTAAAGGAAGAGGAGGCACCGGAGGAAGCAATGGAGAAGCCTCTGCCAGCCCCCCGGAAACCACGAAAGGACTGAGACCAAGACGCAAACCGGCCTCACTGGGAATTCCAAAGGCGGGTTGACCGAAATCTCCGAAAATCCCGAAAGGGACCCCGAAGCGCTGGAAAAGCTCTAACCGACTTGGGCTTGTCCTCCGGAAGTCTTCCATCTTTGGTCTCACCCAAGTCTTTCACCAACTTATCCAAGTCTTCCCCGAATAGCAACTTACCCTTAAAGGGAAGTCTGCTAAGGCGAGACTTGGAGGAAGGATCGGCGGCCCAGTTACGCAACCAAAGGGACCGGCGCGCAACTACCAATGAAGCCATACTATTCGCCATGGTTCGGATCAAATCATAATGGACATCTGCCAGATAAGCAGAACCCGACTCTAGACGAGTAACCTCAAGCAACGCTTGCTGGTCTAGGGAAGAATTCTGACGCAAGCGCTGAGCCCATCTCAAAGAAGCTCGCGCTATCCAGGCCGCACAAATCGAAGCCTGCAGCGATAAAGCATTTGTCTCGAACGCTTGCTTCAATAAACCATCCACTTTCTTGTCCTGAAGGTCCTTCAAGGCAGCACTGCCTTCCACCGGAATAGTGGTCTTTTTGGTCACCGCAGATACCGCTGCATCAACTCGAGGAGACTTGAATTTCTCTTTATCCTCGTCCTTCAACGGATAAAGACGCTGCATCGTCCGAATGCCTTTCAAGCCAGCGTCCGGATGGTCCCACTCGGTCCTGTATCATCTGAGCTACCACCCGGTGAACAGGGAAGACCACCTGAGAGTCCCTAACCGCCTGAATAAGGGGATCCTCCAACACATCAGCCTCCCCCGAAGCCGGCGCTGAGAGATTGAGCGTCTGAAGTGCTTCCGAGATAAGAGGAACCAGCTCCTCCTTACGAAAGACCCGAACAATCCTAGCCTGATCCTCAGGGTCTGGAATCTCACCCTCTTCAAGGTCATCGACACTGCCCTCAAGTTCCGCATCCAGGTCGAGGTCTTGCACCTCGAACTCCTCTTGCCCCAAGCCAACAGGATGCGATTTCTTAACCGCCTTGGAGGGCGGTTCCAACGGAGCCGAGACAGGCGTCGGAGGGACGAGAGCTGAGGGGGAGGACTCAGGCCATTTGCCCAATTGCCCCAACTTGAATGCCTGATGCATAATGAGCACGAAATCCGGCGAAAAATGAGTTAGAGCAGACAAAACATCCCCGTGCTCTATAGAGCCCCCGGACCCCGAAGCCTGAGAGCCGGTAGCCACAGGTGGCAACAGAGGCGCTGGAGCAGTATCACCCTCAGCAGAGAGCGGAGTCACCAAGTGCTCCGCTGGAGAAGGGGAAATCTCCTGAAGTTCTATGCCCGAAGAGACGGCAGCACAGCTGGAGCAGAAACCAGCAGCAGAGACAGACCGCCTACGCAAGCCGCAGACCAGGCATTGTGGCTTGGAGGACATGGATACAGCTAATCAGGGTCGCAGCTGAGGAAAGAAAGAAACAGCGCACCCGGAGACAGTCGGCAAGTAAGTGAGGGAGCACAATACTGCCAAGCCCCACACAGAGCCTCTGGGCTGAAAACCCCTGCTAATTATGTATTGATTACACTCTTGTCCCCTGCTTTCTTTCTCTTTTTTTTTTAACCAAAAAAGAAACAGTGAAAAGCGTCCCAAAATAGAAGGAAAGGCAAAACGCCAGGAAATTAAAAGAATTGTGAGCCAAGAAAAGCAATTACCGCCAAAAAAGAAAATTCAAAATGGCCGCCGCGAGTGAGGCGCGCTGAGAGAAAAAAGAAAATAAAGGCACCGACGAGAAGAAAACCCCGAAGAAAAAACACACTTACCCCGAAAACCTGCAAAGATAAGCGTCAGGGCAGCTGCTCCGCAGGACCGGAGCAGAGGAGAGAGCCAGTGAATTGAAGGGCAGACAAGCACCGGACTGCAGCCGGAGTGCCTGGCAGCGTGCTCAGGGGAATCTGAAGAAAGAAGAGCCGCGGGTATGCTGATCCTGCCCCTGAACAGTCCTGGGGGAGCGATCAGAGCACCGGCAAAGACTGTCAGCAGGGAACCCGGAGCGAAGAGCAGTACCGTTCAGCCCCTTTCAACTGCGGGAATCCCCGTGTGTCAGAGACACGCTCTGTAAAGGAAATTGGTTTTTTTTGTTTTTTTAAAGCAATTAAAGAGACAGTAGCTAGAAAAAGAAAATTAAAGTAAACTAAAGTAAAGTAAAGGAAACTAAACTGGAGAGAAATACTACTAGCAAAAGAAGTGAGCCTAGCTCCAGGCTCACACCACCTCCTGCTGCAAGGAGACTGGACACACTGGAGGGCTCATGGGAGTTCCAGCAGTAAGCAGGCTACGGTTCTAAAGAGTTGATTGGTCCAGTCTCCTTGCTGCAGGAGGAGGTGCACTACCCGGATGTGGAGGACTAAACTGGACACCCGCTCAGGAACAGAAAGAGTTAGGGCAAGGCAAACGCTTGTGCATGCTAAGGCTGCATAGGCACAAGAGCATGTGCTAATGAAGCACATACA
Organism: Ichthyophis bannanicus; assembly: GCA_033557465.1. Lineage (NCBI taxonomy): Eukaryota > Metazoa > Chordata > Amphibia > Gymnophiona > Ichthyophiidae > Ichthyophis > Ichthyophis bannanicus. The sequence goes on from CM066032.1 coordinate 1,241,900,509, forward strand.
AGAGCATGTGCTAATGAAGCACATACAAGAGCATATGCTAATGAAGCGTGTACAATAGCATGCACTATGGGCACTAGGGCAGGAACGCACACTGTAGCTGCTCAGGCAGAATGCAGCTGGGACCACTTGGGCATAAGGCATTCAAAGACAGAAAATGCTAACAGCGTGCATTGGAAAACAGCAAAAAGCCCCGATGCTGAGCCAATGGATGCCTATGCTCCATCCCGACTTACGCCCCACAACAGACGAGTTTGAAAGCCTCCACAAGGACAATGACGAGATCAAGCCTTGGTACTCGCCCCCTGGGAGCCCCAGGCAGGACTACCGTGCAAGGCTCAGTGCTGCTCCCCAAGTGCTGTTTTCATTTTGTCCTGAATTTTAAAACAGGCTTGAAGTCACATATCTCTGAGCTATTTTCAGTCTTAGGGGGCGAGAAGAGGGAGACAGAGGAGGGAGGGAGCTTTGAGGTTGTGAGATAGCTGAATTCCTTCCAATATTATGGCTGCTGAACAGGTCCTTAAGAGGATAAGAGCGCAGTTGAACCAATTTTCCCTCCTCCTATGACTTCCAAAAAGACTGTAGTCTAGTGGAGCCTCCCACGTTGTGCTCAAGTGAGAGAGTCACCCAGAGGCGGTTGTTAACGAGTGAAAACAACCACCATTTGCTGGAGACAGAATACAGAGTTGCCTTCTAGTGGCTCAGGCTGATAGAGGCATGGGAGTGATGTCATTGAAACCTAGGCATTTCTTTGGCTCTCTGTCTCCACACATCTGCTAGTAGGGGAACACAACCTATTTGTTTGGACTGGTCTAGCAGGACAATATGGAAGAAATACCTTTTTTTTTACTGAAAGGATGGTGGAGGTCTGGAATAATCTACCAGCAGAGATAGATGGAAACTGGTACCACGAGAGAATTTAAGTAAGTTTTGGGTAGATTTACAGGAGAGTGGTATGAATTTGCTTGAGAGGTTGGTAAAAGACGGACAGGTGGAGGGATCTGAATATTGTATTAAAGCATGCTCATCTACCAAGAGGAAAACAAATCTAAGAAGCAATATCCTGCAGGCTGAAAACAGATATATCCTTTACTAGGGCAAAGTAGAGAAACTGTGCAGAATGAGTGCAGATATATAATATAAATAACAAAATCTATTCTTTTGAAAGCAATAAAAATTTCCAGTCTTTATGTCTAAGTAATTTGTATCCTTTATTTCTTTTCTACATTTCATGTTTTTCTTTCTCTTTACATTTCTTTCCTCTTCTTTCTCCTACTTTTTTCTCCATCTTTCATCTATTAGCCACCATCTCTTGCTAAAGTCTTTCCTTTCTCTTCCCCAATCCATCCTTTCTCTCTTTCCTCAAATACTGCTAAAACAGAGGATAGTGAGGTTTCTGGAATCCAATAGATTGCAGGATCTGAGGCAGCATGGTTTTACTAGAAGTTGGTCTTTTTAGACAAATCTCATACATTTCTTTGACTGGGTGACCAGAGAGTTAGACCTAGGGAGAGTCTTAGATGTGGTGTACTTAGATTTCAGTTAAACCTTTCACAATGTTGAGTGCCCTATGGATAGACCCTAAGGGTTGACTGGATTAGAAATTTGCTGAGTGAGAGGCAACAAAAGATACAGCTCTCCCAACCATCCCAGATCCCCACTTTCCTTTGCATGTGTTTTTTTTTATGCTTGTGAGGGGACAGATGGGACTAAGAGGTACCTCAAGGGTGAATGTGGCAAGTGAGACAGGGAAATTGGCAGCAGACAGGAAGGCAGAGGACCACAAACAGTGTTAGTCCAGTATCAGCAGTAGAGGACCACAAACAGTCCAATATCAGCATTAAAGAGAGAAGATCATTGTTAAAATAGTAAGCACATTTAGAATTCAGTACAGGACTGGCTCTAGATGGAGGAAAGATGCTGAAGATGGGAGGAGGAATGTTAGAAAGGGGAGAGGTTGGAAATGGACACATAAGGAAGGGGGTGATACTAGACTATGGGGGAAATGAAGGGGAGTTACTGGACACAGAGGAGGAGAGGAAAGGGAAGGGAAGGGGGCTCATCCTCATTCCCTAGGGCCCCATAAGTGGTTAAAGCAGCCCTGACCCTAAAGAAAATAATGTTTGCCCCGTGAAGCAGAATGAATATTCAAAATACAGTGCTTTGGCAGACTGCATGTTGTATTATATGGTACAAACAGTTATAAGGAAGAAAAGGCATCTGTGTTTCTTGAGCTGTGAGTAATAAAAAGCAAATGATATCAAAGTCATTCAGATAGTATCTGTGATTATTGGAATTTCGTCAAGTTATATGTTAAAAGCATTTGATTATAATAATATCATTTGGAAGTTGCCACACGAAAGCTGTATATAATAGATTATAATTTACTTGGAGTATTTTAATTGACATCAGAACATTCAGTAAAGTGGACCTGAATTATTAAAGAATGAGAGAGCCGACATCTATTGAAAGTTTGGTCCACAAAAGAAGTATAATTGAGTACAAATTTTTTTGAAAAAATATCTTTACATTTTATTGGGTTTGATGCTATACAGTGGAATGGATTGCTAGTACACCCCATTAATTGGATTTTGAATGTTCAAATGAATTCCTAATACACTGTCTGTGTGTACTATTGCCTGAATTGTAAGTATATCCTGTGGAAAAGAGAAGGCCAAAGAAACCGGGAGATTCTATAGTGACAATATTTGCCTACCTCATGCTCCAGCGAACTATACTCGCCCTCTGTCTGCTCCCGGATAATAACCAAGTTCAGATTGTTGTGTCGTGTTTTAAAACCAGGCAAACTGCTCACATGAACGACATTGGCAAACAGGTCCAGCTTACGCCTGCAGGAGAAACACCTCTGTGAGAAGAGATATGCTTGAGACAGAATCTTATGAAAAAGTGGACACAAGGCACCAGCACCACAATAGCTCTTACAATAAACTAGAGAATTAAAACAAAAAAAATACTCCTCAGCGAATTCTGCATTAAGATAAGACAAATGTTCACAATTACTGAAGCATTATATTCAAATTTAGATGACACCTTACCATTTCAACTTATATGAACTGGCTATTTGTTAAAGTAGAGTTACAGATTTGGATTTTCAGAGACTTTTATTTTTAAGTCTCAGTGGCCTAGTGGCCTAGTGCTTGGGGCAAGGTACTTCAGGCCGGAAGGTCGGGGGTTCAAATCCCACTAGAGGACAGCAACCTTGGGCCGGAAGGACTGGGGTTTCTAGTCCCACAGGTGCTCCTTGTGGTCTTGGGCAAGCCACTTAACCCTCCATAGCCCATGTTCCCTGTAAAATAGTTATCTCCAAGTTATAATGCCCTGTTCAATGTAATTTCAGTTTGTTCAATGTAAACCGCACTGATGCAGAATAGCGCGGTATATAAGAGAATGTAAATAAATAAATAAATCAATCAATAAAATAATCCTAGCATTTCCTCCTGTGACCCTGCTGAGAATTGTCACTAAAAATCCTAGCAAAGGGTCACAGAATCACTTCAAACACACAATACGTGTGCTATAACAAAATAGGTAGAAAGAAATCATCAGATAACAACTGTCAGCCCCTAGTTACTCAAGAGGTAGAGGTCTTTAATAACCATTACCCGATGGTCCCTTTTCGCCAATTTTGTTATAGCACAGGATGTTTGTATTTGAAGTGATTTCAAAAGTAAGGCATGGAGGATACTATAGCACACAATTCAATTAGGCCAGTGACACTGTTGTTGCTAGAAGGCCAGAAAGGTGACATTTAACTTACCAGATAATGTCTTTTCATTGAGTCCTGCTAGGCCAGCCCAGACATGTGTTGTGTTCCACTACCAGCAGACTGGTGGAGACAAAGAATCAATGAAAAGCCAAGGTTTCAATGACATCACTCCCACGCTTCTATTCACCTCAGCCACTAGAGGTCTCTTCAGTCTTCGTCCCCAAGCATATAGGTGAACATGGCAAGCCTCACACAACCTCAACATGGGCAACAATGAATAATCAAACATTAGAGAACTATGTACAGGAAAGAATAAATAGAAGGCTGTCAGTAGAAGATGGACCTACTGACCCAAGTTTATAAATCATAGCGGACCAAAGGGTACTATCGCAGAACAGAGCAAATACAGTTCCAGAGGCGAGCCCTAGACTGGTCTAGCGGGATGCAAGGAAAAGACATTATCTGGTTAGTAAAATGTCACCTTCCATATCATCCTGCTAGACGAGTCCAGACAAGTGGGACATACCATAGCTATGCCTCCACTGGGCGGGAAGAAGACACAGCAGTTCGCAGTGTCCGCCTCAGGATGGACATCCAAACGGTAATGCTTGACAAAAGTGGAAAGTGATGCCTATGATGCTGTCCAACAAATGTCTGCAGGGCTACTGAGCTCCACTCCACTCACGAGGATGCTTGCATTCGAGTAGAGTGGGCATGCAAACCCTCCAAAACTGTCCAGTTCTGCAACAGATACACCGAGATAATGATCTCCTTAATCCAACGCCCCTGTGTTACTATCTAATGTAGACTTAGCTGCCACATCACTCTTGTGCGGGCCAGCAAACAGCACAAAAAGATGGTCAGACTTTCGAAAGGCATTTGTAGTCACCAAGTACCAGAGAAGCACTCTCCGGCCATCCACAAAGTGAAGATCCTTATCTTTCCCCCAACACTGCTCCTTAGAGAAGGAGGGCAGGCAAACTACCTGGTTTACATAAAAGGGAGAAATCAGCTTAGCCAAGAGGGAAGGCCCAGGCTGAATGGAAATGGCCACCTCTGAAAAAGAAGGACCTCAGCAAGACAGAGTTTGCAGCTCAGAAATCATCCTTGCAGAACAAATCATGACTAAGAAGACCGCCTTGAGCATCAAATTCTTCAGAGTAGCATGCTTCAATGGCTCAAAGGGATCTGACATCAAAGCCCTGAGCACCGGACACAGATTCCAGGAAGGGACCACAGAATGGAGAGGACGACACTGATGCCAAACCTTCTGAAGAAAACATGAAACATCCAGGTGTAAGGCTAGCAACTTACTAGCCACCAGACCTCTGAAACAGGCTAAAGTTACCACCTGAACCTTTGGGGAGCTAAAAGAAAGGCCCTTTTCCAGACCTTTCTGCAGAAAGGCCAGCAGAGACAGCACCTTGGCCGCCTCAGGAACCAGCTTCGTGTGCCAGACCATCGCTCAAAAAGGCACCAGGACCCACACGTATGCTCAGTTTGTATACCTCCTCCAGGCTCCGAGCAGAGTGGAAACCACTGCCAGAGGGTAGCCCTTACGTTCTGTCTCCTTTCAAGTACCAAACCATAAGCGAGAAGGGAGTAAGGTCTTCCAGGACGACTGGTCCCTGATGCAAGAGGCACTGAGAGAGGGACAAGCAAAGCGGTGGTGCTTGCAAAAGCCACATCAGATCTCTGAACCATACTCTCCTTGGCTAATCCACTGCCACCAGAATAGTCCTTTCCAAGTGAGGCTCTATATGTGAATCACATGCCCCACCAGGAGCCACGGAGGAAACACATACAGCAGATGTTGACTTTGCCAAGGCTGACCCAGGATGGTGCAAGGCTGACCGGGGGCGTTGACACCCTTGGACCCCATCTCCGTGCAGTGACTGAAGAAATGGCATACTTTGGCATTTCTAGCAGGTCGCCATCAGACCCATCTTAGGGCAACCCCAACGGTGCTGTATCAATTGAAACGCCTCCTGATTCAACTCCCACTCTCTCCTGGATCCAGAAAGTGCTGGCTGAGAAAGTCCATTTCCACACTGTCCACCCCGGCAATGTGCTGAGCTGACAATGCTAGGAGGTTCTTCTCCACCCAGGCAAATAGGAGAGCCATCTCCAGGGCTACCCCAGCATTCCTTGTGCTGCCTTGCTGACTGACATAAGCCACTGCCATGGCATTATCTGAAAATACCTGAAACGCCCGGCCTTTGACCAAGGGCTGAAAACGCAGAACAGTCAACTTGATAGCCTTTGCCTCTAGGTGGTTGATGGACTACACCACCTCCATGCAGTTCCAATAGACCTAGGTCATGTGCTCTTTGAAATGGGCTCCCGAGGCCAAGAGACTAGCATCTGTCATTAGAAGGAAACATGAGTAATCATCAAGTGGCACATCCTTACTCAGATGACTGGGCTGCCATGACCACTACAAGCTCACCTTCACCATCATTGGGAGTGAGAGCCTGAGAACTCAGGGACCACCAAGCCAACAAGAACCACTTGAGCAGCCACATGGGTGCACATGCCACGGCACAATCTTGATCGCAGCTGCCATCAATCCGAGGAGCTGAACATAATCCTGGATTCTGGGAGCCTGCTATGAACAGAATAGCATCAGGCAATCCAACAACCTTTTGACTTTCTTCTTTGGCAGGAAGACACTGCCCACTCAAGAACTCCAGTGAATAGAAAGGCCTCCACTGGCTCTTTCCTCGATTGATCACCCAGCCAAGGCTTTCCAAGGAGGACACCAGTCAGGTTGCTACCCGAGATGCCTCTGAAAGAGAATGGGCCCAGATGAGCCAGTCATCAAGATATGGGTGCACACAAATCTCTTGGCACCGTAGTGCTGCAGCCACCACCACCATGACCTTGGAGAACATCACTGGCATAGTGGAGTGTCCAAATGGGAGGGCGTCAAACTGAAAGTGAGTGCCGAGCACAGCAACACACAAATACGTTTCCTGATACTCCTGGATCGGGATATGAAATATGCCTTGGCCAAATCCAGAGGTGCCAGGAACTCCCCTCGGCACAATGTTTGAATCATGGATCAAAAAGTCTCCATCCGTAAGCACAGGACACACACGTGCTCATTGACACCCTCAATGTCCAGAATGGGCCAAAAGGATTCAACCTTTTTGGCACCACAAAATAGATGGAATACCTGCCCTTGCCCTGATTGTCCTGTGGAACAGGCACCACTGCCTCCAGCAGCAGCAGCAGCATCTTGTTCAAGGTGATCCGCAAAGCAGCCCTTTTGTTCTCAGATCCGCAGGGGGAGATGACAAAAGTATCAAGGATTGGCTCTTTACATTCCAGGACAGACATATTGACAGCGATCCTTGGTAACCTGGATCCATTCTTGAAAGAACAGGCAAAACCTGTCCCCAACTGGAGGAACCAGGGAATGGGCTCCCAAACCTTCATTGCACAGCCCAGGAGGGTCCTCCTCCCCAGGTCCTTCACCAGCTTCTCCAAATAGACCCCAAAAAGAAGCTTCCCTTTAAAGGCCAGTGGGGTCAACTGGGCTTTGGAAGATAAGTTCACTGCCCCGTGTCAAAGCCAGATCCAATACCATGTCACTGTCAACAGGCCATTATCCCTGGCCACTAGATGTACCAGGTGGTGCATGGCATCAAAAAGGAAAGCCATAGCAGACTCCAAAAGAGGGGTAGTATCATCCAGTGGAAGAAAATGAATCCACTGGAGCAGGGCTCGAGACGTCAGGTCTGCATATACCACCACTGAAGAATAGCAGCCGCAGTGGCGAACTGGTTTTTCAGCAACTAATCCACCTTTCGGTCCAGAGTATCCTTTAACACCAATCCACCTTCCACAAGTATGGTGGTCCATCTGGTAACTACCATGACCTGTGCATACACCTTGGGAATATCAAATCACAGAGTGCACTCCTTCTCTGAGAGAGCATACATCTTCTTATACACACTCAGTTCTTTAGGCGGGGAGTCGGGGAAATCCCACTAGGATCAGATCATGCTCTTGATCACTTATGGGAGTAGTGGATTTTCACACCCCTTGTAGAAGTGGATACACCTTAGGCTCCTGCTTCGTGCCTGCTCCGCCAAGCTCAAGGTGGATGAGATCCTGGCAATCAAAGCTGCCAGTTCCTCCTTTAGGAAGAGATGGATAACACTGGCCTCTTCAAAATCCTCCAAAAGCAAGAGTACTTCTTCATCCACATCAGAGCCCAGAATGGAGGCATCTGAAGCCAAGTCACAGTCGAAATCTCAGACAGATCCCAGCTGATTCCCAACCTCCAAGGAGCACCCTTCACAGGGAATGCTGAGTTATAGGCAATTGAACAAGGCATCCACTCTCAGCCTGCCCCACATGAGATGGTGCTCAGGGGAACCCAGAGGCTGCAGGATCTGGATTTCAATGCCAGAATGACCAGTCCTGTTGCATAAAGGAAAAGAATTCCAGGGAGGACAATCCAGACTCCAGAAGCGCTCCTCACAAAAATTACTCCCTTACATAGCCGCCGCCGATCCCCTAGAGGACAAGGAGTGGACCACAGAACGGTTGTCAGGCGCTCCGGCTGGCTGGTCATCCTTACCCACAGCGCTATCCGCCACCTCCTGTCCTAAAGCAGGCAAGGCTGGACTAACTGTATCTCCTGGCTGAGAGAAGGGGAGCAAACCCTCCAGGGATGACTAAGAAGCTGCCATGAAATAACAGCAGAGTCCAGAAACCAGAGAGAATTAAGGCAAGTATCACAACAGCATACACTAAGGCCGTGGCAGTCCGACAGGCGTGCATTAACAGTGCTTACACAGCAACATTCGTTGGAGCCACTCAGGTGGAAGAATGCACACAAGAACTGTGCGATTGCCAGGTGCACAATAGTAAAAATGCTATTAACGCATGAAGAAAACAGTGGGAAATCCCAACACCATGCCAATGGTCACCAGCAGTCCACCCCGAATTGTGCCTCAGATGACTGGCTGAATTGGGAGCCCCCAACAAGGACAATGATGAGGTCAAGCCTTGGTACTCACCCCGAGAGCCCCAGGTAGAAATTTGTGCCGAGCACAGCTCTACTCCCCTGAAACTATTTCTCTGGCTTTGCAGGCACTGTGTTTAAAGTGGCTGGCAGGCAGATTCCTCTGAGAGTCTTCTGCAATCTTCAGGAGACAGCAGGGGTGGGGGCATTGAGGTTGTGCAAGGCTGTTGAACTCTTCTAATCCTTCCAATTTTCTGGTTGCTCAACATGCTCTTATGATAAAGAGCATGAAGTTGAAACAATTTTCCCTCTTCCTACAGCTACCGAAAAGACCACACTCTAGTGGAGCCTCCCACGTGATGCTCAAGTGAGAGAGTGATCCTTAAGGTGGTCATTCATGAGCATTTAAATGAATCTTTTCCTCTCAATTATTCAGATTTGCTTCAGAGTGGAGAAAATCCATTCACCATCTGCCAGAGACAAAGATATATTGAAGCAACCTCTGATGGCTAAGGCAAATAGGCATGGGAATGATGTCATTGAAATCTGGGCTTTTCATTGGTTCTTACAACACACTTATTTGGACTGTTCTAGCAGGATGATATGGAAACTACTTTATGGAACTGGCTCAGTGCTGACCACCTTCATTCTATTCTAAAGGTGCCTAGTTTATAAATGCACAAGAAGAAGAGATGGGTAAAGCTTCTGCTGAAGATATATATAAAATTGCAAAGAAGAAGGTGGTTCAGCTGGTAGAAATTTTTAATCTGCCAGGTATAAACTGGCACATCCCACCTATAGCTACAGCAAGATCTTCAAAGGATGGTCCTCAAGCAACTGTTAGAAAGTCACATATAAGGACAATACATCTTCGAGAGAAGATCCTCCCACTCCTCAACAACATACCACATGACCTAGACAAAATGGTGTCCACCTGGGACGAGAGCCTCAAGACCATCGCATGCATTCCAGCCACACATAAAAGAACAACAAAGAAACGAGTGCACGCACCATGGTATACCAAAGACCTCCGAGATTCACTCAAGTGCCTGCGCAGGCTTGAGAGAAGATGGCGTCGGTCTCACTCTACTGAAGCACAAGATACTTACATGGCTCACCTAAGAGCACACCGTGACGAATTATCAAAAAAGCGAAAACATATCATTCTGACATCTTGAAGCGGTCACTAAACAAGCCCCACGACCTCTTCAATATAGTGAAATCTCTCATAAGAGAACCTCCCGCAGACCAGTCACAGATGCCACACCCTCAGGCATACTCCAACTACTTACAGTCAAAAATGATCCAGACTACTGCATCTGCAACCAACTACCTACAACCTGAAGTGACCCAGGCTGGTGCAACTCCGAGCTCCGCTGAAAACAGCTCTCAACATAACTTGCCCCAACCATCACCGCTATCCAAATTTGAAAAAATATCACGCAGAGAGATTGAAGACATTATCGCTGCTATCAACCCCACTACCTACCGCACCCAATGACCCATGCCCTGCTTTATGGATAAAGGAGTTACGATGTGACTTAAGCCAATATCTGAGCGAAATAATAAACCAATCCCTTACAACCGGATCGTTTCCACAAAGTCTGAAACAAACATCAATCAGACCACTGCTAAAAAATAACAAGATGGACCCAACGAAAGTGGAATCATACAGACCAATTTCAAGTATCCCCATGCTTGCCAAAATAATTGAAAAGTTAGTACAGCGCCAAATCCAACAGCATATTGATACTGAAGCCCCACTCGATCCTGCCCAACATGGGTTCAGAGAAGCGCATGGGGTGGAAACCCTCCTCACCAACCTATTTGATCACCTAGTCTCTGGAACCGACAAAATTCATCAAGGATTCGCCCTCATATTCCTTGACATAGCAGCGGCCTTCGACTCGGTTAGCCACGAGATCCTCATACAACGCCTCAGCGAGAAAGGAATTCAGGGAACAGCCCTAAAGTGGTGCAAGTCATACTTGACTAATAGATGGCAACATGTAAGGTCAGGCTCTACAACCTCGGAACCATTTTTACAAAACCAGGGTGTACCACAGGGCTCGTCACTATCTGCATTGATGTTTAACATCTACATGCAGCCCATATGTGCCCTAGCACGTGCATTCAAGGTCAACTGTCTAGCCTACGCTGACGACATCCTTCTATACATCCCATTCAGGACCAACCAACCAGACCTCTCCCCTCTAACAAGATGTTTTGAGGCAGTAGCAGAATGGTTCAGCACACAAAACATGAGAATCAACTACAACAAAACAGATGTCCTTTTCATCTCAAGGAACCAGGACTTCACCCCTCCACTCTCTTTAAAAATCGGCAACACAGAACTAAAAACCAAACCCACCATCCGCTACCTTGGCGTTACACTGGATCAACAACTGGATCTGAAAACCCACATAAAAAACACAGTAAAAACAGTATATATGAAAATAAGGACCTTAAAACATCTCCGACCGCTACTTGACTTCAGCGACTACCGATCGATCTACCAGGCATTAATATTACCACATTTCGACTATGCCAACGTAATTCTTCACGGTCTCCCTCAAGCAACGCAAGCCCCTCTCCAGCTTGCAATGAACACTGCTGCAAGAGTACTAACAGGGGCCTCACGGAGAGATCACATAACGCCAGTACTGATGAACCTCCCATTGGTTACCGGTTCAAGCAAGAACCCTGCATAAAGTTCTAACCTTAACCTTTAAAGCCTTAAACACTTTGACCCCCACAACTATCAGCAAGATGATACATAAGGTACCACCGAACAGAAGCAGAAGACCCATGATGCAAAACACCCTAGAGGTCCCAAAAGTAATAACGACATGCACAAAAGCAACAACAAACAGGGCCTTTACAATCTATGCTCCCAGAGCATGGAATGCTCTCCCCACCTATATTCGAAACATCACTCACCTAACCCAATTCAGGAAGGCATTAAAGCAGCACCTGTTCACCACATACTACCCTGAATCCAGCCTTAGTAAGCATACTTATTGCCCCTCAGACAATCACTCACCCCAACTAAACAAGCAGACTCAGCATGAAAAAGGATAACCAACCGATCTCTAAGAAGTACCCTCTGAACTAGAATTCAGACTCCCAGTGTAAATAAGATGTAGATATGTTCTGCCTGAAATCAGGTACCAGTGTAATACAATGTTAATAATTACACAATATAGTTTCCCCCCAGTTATTTCCAAGTTGATCTCCCTGTTTATTGTAAATACAACTCAAAGTGCCTGTGTTGTATAGTTGATGTTAAATGTAAACCGCTCTGATCTAAAATAGAGCGGTATAGAAGAACTGTTAAATAAATAAATAAAATAAAATAAATAAATAAATAAACCAATTACTCACAAAAGGGGGTCCTGATATTGATTTGTGATGGCTACGTGCCTCTTAAGGCACATATTTATTTATTTATTTATTTACATTCTCTTATATACCGCGCTACTCTGCATCAGTGCGGTTTACATTGAACAAACTGAAATTACATTGAACAGGGCATTATAACTTGGAGATAACTATTTTACAGGGAACATGGGCCATCGCCGCTGAACTTTAACCTCGGATATTAAATCCAGGCCATATCCGGCCATTGGAATTGAATATCTGAGTCTGCTGCAACGAGCCGCATGGTGCGAAAACAATATTCAGCCACTGCCCGGTTAGCTTCGGCAGCAAAAGTTAGGTTTACAGCTCTGTAAACCATGTAAATGCCTTGCAATATCGGACCCATAGTTTTCAGGTTTTCACAAGAAGTGAATAGAAAGATAAGGGCAAAAAAAAGTTAGCATTCAACAGTTACAAGGGATATGAAGAATATGAAGGGTGGAAAAATATTTTGAAACGTTAAGGGTGGTAAGAAAGGAAGCCAGGAGAGAAGCATACAGGCAAAACAATTTCAGTTCATTTTCAGAATTCTGCCCAATTTTCAACCATTTTTCAGTTCATGTAAAGAGTAGTTACTCACCTGTAACAGGTGATCTCCGGGAACAGCAGGAATTTAGTCTTCACATATGAATGACTTTGGTACCGATGGAGCCTGCACGGGAACACTCACCAGCATCCACTAGGAAAGCTTTTGGGAGCACTCCACTGTGCCTGTGTGGCTGCCTTCCCAACTCCCTTTCTTCATTGAGTTTGTAGCTGAGAAAAAGAAGAATAACAGAAGAAACTCTACAACTCCTAGGAAAGGAGGGTGGGCTGTGAAGACTAAATTCCTGCTGTTCCTGGAGATCACCTGTTACAGGTGAGTAACTACGCTATCTCGAGGAACAAACGGGAATGTAGTCTTCACACATGGGACTCCCTAACTCCCAGATGCCAGATGAAGCAACTTCAGAACTGGTGGAGGTTTGCCTTGGAGTAGGCTTCAAGAGGTCATGGATCCCTCATGAATGTCTGGTATCGTCAAAGTCCGGGACGGAGGGTAGGAGTTGCGCCCCTAAGTCTGAAAGGGGTGCTAGAGAACAGCTTGACCAAACATGGCATCCCGGCGGGAATCCTTGTCCAGACAATAATGGGTAGCAAACGTATGGACAGAAGACCAAATTGCTGCCTTGCAAATTTCGTCAGTGGCTACAGAGTGTAGGTTTGCCATTGATGTAGCCTTAAGAGTAATAATAAGTACACCCCCTGAAATCAAGCCCAATGTATCCAAAAATTACTTTGATTTCCCTTTTCCAAGGAACCTAATCGCCTATCCTATATCCCATAAATCACCATAATTATAATTATGTGAATGAATATTACACTATTAAGAGCTCCATTTTTTGTTGGATCTACACCAATCAGTGTTTCAAACCATGTAGCTTCGTAGCTCTTCTTCAGGCGAATGAACCTTATCCCCTAACAGCTCCTATTAAATGCAATTTTGAGAAGGAGACGTCAGAAAACGTCACTTCCACCAACACATCTGTGAGACCGCCACCACTCAAAGCCGCAAACTCCACCAATCAATTTCCTTATTCATGCCCTCCGGGGCCAATGAATGTAAGCGGAAAATCCACTGCTGTTCTCTCAAATGCAATTGTGCTTTACGATCGCCTCCCATATCCAGTGGGGGTACAACATCTAAAATCGTATAGCGACGATCGCGCACTATTGGGAATTGGGTGGTCCACACTAGGAGGGCAGATATTAAAGGGGGTTTACCACTCCAGAAGGGCCATTTTGCATGTGGCCAGTGTGATTTTTGTGAGACAACATTGCAAGGCAAGAAAGAGTAGTTACTCACCAGTAACAGGTGTTCTCCAGGAGCAGCAGGAATCAGTCCTCACATATGGGTGACATCGATGTCGATGGAGCCCCTGCGGAGCATTTCCCCAGCTTTCTATGAAAGCCTTTGGGAATGCAGGCACACATGCGCGGTCCTCTTCCCGCCTAAAGGTGCCATCTTGCTCAGTCAAATGACATAGCTAAAAAACAGCACACAAAAATGTAAAAATTAAACTATGTACAACTGCAACTCCCAGGGGAGGAGGGAGGGTTGTGAGGACTGATTCCTGCTGCTCCTGGAGAACACCTGTTACAGGTGAGTAACTACTCTTTCTCCAGGACCAAGCAGGAAGTCAGTCCTCACATATGGGTGACTCCCTAGCTCTGGGCTACCAGGAACCCAGGCTGAACAAGAGACCTCCCTCTAAGTCCCAGCATCAAAGAAAGGCTTTTCACTGAAAGAACCTCCACCGGTAGCCCAACGGAGGGCTGGAGGGCAGGAGTTGCCTAAACCTCAAAGAGATTCTGGAGTACTGCCTGGCCAAAAGCACTGTCCCTACGGGACTCCCTCTCCAGACAGTAATGGGCTGCAAAAGTCTGGCTTGAGGACCAAGTTGCAGCCCTGCAGATGTCTACCAATGGTACAGAGCAGAGATGAGCCACTGAGGCAGCCATTGCCCTGACACGATGGGCCGTGACCCGACCCTGCAAAGGAAGGTCAGCCGCCCTGTAAGCCCAGGTGATACAGTCAGCCACCCAGATGGACAAGGTACGCTTGGACACAGCTAACCCCAAATTATTAGGGTCAAAAGCTATGAAGAGCTGAGTAGCTCTTCTATGTCCCTGCGTATGGTCAAGGTAGAAGGATAAGGCCCTCCTACAGTCCAGGGTATGCAGAACTGCTTCAGCCTGGCTTGCATGAGGCCTAGGGAAGAATGTCGGAAGAACCACCTCCTGGTTGAGGTGGAAAGAGGAGACAACCTTTGGGAGGAACTTTGGATGAGTCCTAAGGACTACCCTGTTCCGATAGAAGCGGGTGTAAGGCCTGTCACAGACCAGGGCCTGAAGCTCACTCACTCGCCTGGCCGAGGTTAGGGCTACCAAGAAGAGTGTCTTCCAGGACAGGAAGCGGAGAGAACAAGTAGCCATCGGCTCAAAAGGTGGGCGAGTCAGTTGCTGCAAGACCACATTCAACTCCCACTCAGGAGCTGGAGGATGGATAGGAGGCTTTAGCAAGAGCAAGCCTCTGAGAAACCTGGACACCAAGGGGTGAACCGACAGAGAATGTCCTTCCACCAGTGAGTGCTGAGCTGCTAGAGCTGAGAGGTGGACCCGAAGAGAATTGGACTTAAGTCCCTGATTGGATAAGTGCAGTAGGTACTAAAGCACTACTGGTACAGTACAGGAGAAAGGATCTGTACGTAGCTGACACCACACAGAAAACCTTTTCCATTTCAGGGCATAGGTTTTCCTAGTGGACTGCTTTCTAGAGGCTAGGACAACCTCCTCAACTTCCTGAGGTAGGCCCCAGGGAGCCAAAACTACCCTTGCAGCCTCCATGCCATCAAATTGAGAGCTCTGAGATTTGAGTGCAGAAGGGAACCTTGATCCTGAGAGAGAAGGTCGGACTGCAACCCCAGAGGCAGTGGGGGATCCACTGCCAGTTGAAGCAGAAGTGGGAACCAAGGCTGTCTCAGCCATCTAGGAGCTACCAGCAGGACCGAGGCCTTGTCCTGTAGAATTTTGAATAGGGTTCGGGCCACCATGGCCGTGGGAGGAAACGCATACAGGAGGCCCTGGGACCAGGAAATCAGAAAAGCATCTGCTGCTAGCCGCAGAGGATGCGGTTGCCTGGAGCAGAACCTTGGCAGCTGTTTGTTTAATGGACTGGCAAACAGATCTATGGATGGAAGTCCCCATTTCAGGAAAATCTTCTGAACCTCTAAGGGATGGAGCTGCCATTCGTGGGGCTGCAGAATCCTGCGCAACCTGTCGGCCAGGTAGTTCTCCTGGCCAGGGAGATACACAGTCTTGAGGAACATGTTGTGCCTGAGAGCAAACAAGCAAAGGTCCTGTGCATCCTGACAAAGGAGCCTGGACCCAGTGCCGCCCTGCTTGTTCACATAAAACATGGCTACTTGGTTATCTGTTTGAACTAAGACAGACTGATCAGCCAGGTTTTGAGAGAAAGTCTTGAGGGCTAAACGAATAGCCCTGAGTTCCAGTAGATTGATCTGCTGCGTGGCCTCCCAGGGAGACCACAGGCCCTGGGTGCACTTGCCCAGACAATGAGCCCCCCAGACTTGCAGGGAGGCATCTGTGGTCAACACCACTGTGAACCCAGGAATCTGAAAAGGCACCCCTTGCAGTAGATTGGGTGGGTGCAGCCACCAGCGGAGGGAGTTCAGGAATGGTCTGGACACCCTTACTCTGTCTCTGAGGCTCCCTGTGGCCTGTGTCCACTGAGTTCTGAGGCACCACTGCGCAGGCCTCATATGGAGCCGGGCATTGGGGGTCACATGTAGTGTCGAAGCCATGTGGCCAAGAAGCCTCAGGCAGAGTCTGGCGGAGACCAGTGACCTGCTGAGAAACTGGTTTTCCAAGTTTATCAGTCTTCAGGCTCTGTCTTCTGGCAAGAAAGCCTTTGCCAGCAGAGAGTCCAGCCTTGCTCCTATGAACTCCAAATTCTGGGAGGGGAACAAAGTGGACTTTGCGAAGTTTATGACAAAACCCAGGTTTTGAAGAAGAGCAATAGTTCGGAGGGTGGCTTGTCTGGCCTCCTGGCACGTCTGACCCCTGATGAGCCAGTCGTCCAGAGAGGGGAAGACAAAGATAACCTGATTTCTCAGGTAGGCCGCCACCACTACTAGGCATGTGGTAAAGACCCTGGGGGCGGAGGTGAGGGCGAAAGGCAGTACTCTCTACTGATAATGGTTTCCTCCCACAATGAACCTGAGGTACTTTCTGTGGTCTGGATGAATGAGGATGTGAGTGTACGCATCCTTTAAATCTAAGGAGCATAGCCAATCTCCCTGCTGGAGGTAGGGCAGAAGTGTTCCAAGAGTAAGCATCTTGAATTTTTCTTTCTCTAGGAACTTGTTGAGATTTCTGAGGTTGAAAATAGGCCAGAGGCCACCGGTTCTTTTTGGTACGAGAAAGTACCTGGAGTAGAACCCTTGACCTTGGAGGTGGGGAGGCACAGGCTCCACTGCCTTGTCTCGCAACAGACCTTGGAGCTCCTGAAGGAGAAGATCTGTGTGTAGGGGAGGCCTTGGAGGCTCTCCTGGAAAGTATGGAGGAGGCAGCTGCTGGAAGTGTAGCATATAGCACTTGTGGACGATGCTTAACACCCAACTGTCCCCAGTGAGGAGTGGCCACCTGTGGGCAACCAGGGTAAGTCGACCTCCTGTGCAGGGTTGGGAGAGCAGGGACGGAGAGGCTATGCCTAAGGAGTCAAAACCCCCCACTCTGCTGAGTGGGAGTGGGAGCAGGAGCCGGAGGCTTGGGGGCCCTCTGCCTACAGGGCCCATTCCCCTGCCCCTTGGCCTGCTGACCCTGTGGGGGAGCTTGGGAGACCTGGTACTGTGGGAACTGTTTGTAGGCAGTGCCCTTCCTCGGGTAAAAGGGCTTTTTACCCGAGCCCTTCTTTTTCTGAGAAGGGGCAGAAGTCTTTCTAGACAGCCTTGTCCTCGTGAGGTGCTCGGTTTCTCACCTCGGCAAGGGACATCGACCAACTTGTCCTGAACCCAAGGCTCGAGGTCCAATGACTGCAACCACGCCTGGCGTCGGGCCGCGATGCCGGCTGCCGCAACACGGGCCTTAGCCGCGAAGCCATCGTAGGCAGCGCGGGACATAAACTTAGAGCATTCCCGTATCCCCGAGGACAAGGACTTGAACCTCTGCAAGGGTTCCCGGGAGAGACCAGCAGAGAACCCGGCCAGCTCCTTGGCCAGGTCTCGCAAGTACATGCCCATGTACAGCTGGTAAGACTGGACACGGCAAGCAAGCATCGAGCCCTGGAAACACTTTCTACCAAAACCATCCAGGTTCCGGGCCTCCCTGCCAGGGGGCACCGCGGAGTGCATCTTCTGACTTTTCAGACGATGCATGGTCGATTCCACCACCATGGAATGGTGTGGTAGCTGCGCTTTTTGAAAACCAGGGTTCTTCCGGAGTCGATAAATGGAATCGACCCGCTTGCTTAGAACCGGCACCAAGGCCGGTGCCTCCCACATCCGGAAGAGGAGCCGTTCCAGCATCGGAGGAACCGGAACAGTAAAGGCCTCCTTCGGAGGAGAGTCATACTGGAGGGCCTCGAGCTCTTCGGCTCGGGCTCCTCCTCGGGGTCCGCAGGGATAGCCAACGCAGTGGCCATATCCCGGACGAACTCCGAGAACCGGGTATCCTCTGGAGGGGATCTACTCCGGGGCTCAGAATGCGGTGAGTCCGACGGGACGCACCGAGTCCGGAAGGTTTCGGGGGACTCCTCGTACTCCGCCTCCCAGGCGGACTCATCCGATGAGGAATCGGGGTCCGACAGCGCGGGGCCTGTGAGCACCCGTCCTGACGCCGAAGGCACCGGCGTCGACGCCCTCGGTCCTGAGCGGGAGGTCGAGGGTGACCGTGACCGAGGTCGACCTCGAGCCTTCATGGTCTCGAGTATTGGCTCGGTCTCCGGGGTCGACTTCGATGTCGATGTCCCGGTGGTCGGGGCAGATGCGCCAAACAGGCTGGCCATCAGCGCCCGCTGCTGATCCATGAAGGCAGACAATCTGCACTCCAAGGCTGTCAGCCTGAGACCCAGCTCAGGAGACTCAGCAGCCACTGACTCGGGCCCCGGCGGCGCCGGGCCCGACGTCGGCTCTCTGGGAGGAGAGTCCATGAGGACTATAGGACTTACATGTCCAGCAGACTCCGGCTCCACACGAGGTACTTTTGGCGGCTTCTCCTGTTCCATGGGCCCAGGACGGCGGTCGGGGGTCCGAGACCTAGCTCTCGAGGAGCCAGGGACCTCCTCCGACGCCGCCCTCGCGAGCCGCTTCTTCCTCTTTTGTTCCCAGTCGGGGGACCCCCTGTCCGAGGAGCCCCGACGGTGCTCGGGATCAGACTCCCGAGATGTCGAGGCCTCAGACGAGGTTCGGGCCCGGCCGGAGGCCGAGTCGGAGAAAAGCCTTTCCTTTTGATGCTGACGACTTCGAAGCGCCTTGGTGGACATTTTTCCACATGGTCCACAGATCTTAAGATCGTGGTCACGACCCAGGCACTGAAGGCAGCAGTCGTGTGTGTCGGTGGGAGACATTAGTTTCTTGCACCGATCACACTTCTTGAAACCACTGGAAGCCATCGGGGAAAAAAGAGTCCCCGCGAGGTCAAAGGACCGGCCTTCCAGGGAAAAAGAAAAAAAAAGGGCACGAACGCCAGCCACGAAGGGCAAAAACCGAAAAAAGAAGATCGGGCTCGATACTGATGTACCGAACCCGGCGGGAGGGGAACCGGCATCGAACCAGAGAAAAAATAGCGAAGGAATCGCAAAAAAAAATCCAACTATTTTCCGGGAGGACTAGGACACACATCCGACGGGTTTCACGGAAAAAGAGAGACTGAGCAAGATGGCACCTTTAGGCGGGAAGGGGACCACACATGCGTGCCTGCATTCCCAAAGGCTTTCATAGAAAGCTGGGGAAATGCTCCGCAGGGGCTCCATCAACGTCGATGTCACCCATATGTGAGGACTGACTTCCTGCTTGGTCCTGGAGAAATGGGAGGATCCTAAGACAGGTTGGGTCTATTCATCTTTTCATTGGTCTAATTGTTTAACCTCTTTTGCAGTATATGTTTTAATTTGTCCGTGCAATTCAACATATGTTGGCAAAACTACTCGTCCACTAAGAAAACGTTTGCTGGAACACTGTTCACGTATAAATTCAGGATTATCATCTGCTCCTTTGGTTCCGCATTGCCAAGCAATGGGTCATAAATTCAGTGATTTGAACTGGAGGATTTTAGATGTTGTACCCCCACTGGATATGGGAGGCGATCGTAAAGCACAATTACATTTGAGAGAACAGCAGTGGACTTTCCGCTTACATTCGTTGGCCCCGGAGGGCATGAATAAGGAAATTGATTGGTGGAGTTTGCGGCTTTGAGTGGTGGCGGTCTCACAGATGTGTTGGTGGAAGTGACGTTTTCTGACATCTCCTTCTCAAAATTGCATTTAATAGGAGCTGTTAGGGGATAAGGTTCATTCGCCTGAAGAAGAGCTACGAAGCTACATGGCTTGAAACACTGATTGGTGTAGATCCAACAAAAAATGGAGCTCTTAATAGTGTAATATTCATTCACATAATTATAATTATGGTGATTTATGGGATATAGGATAGGCGATTAGATTGATGTAGCCTTGGCATGAACATTATGAGCAGTGACATGCCCTTCCAGAGAGAGTCTTGCTTTGCCATAAGCAAATGAAATGCAGTCCGCCATCCATTTGGAGAGTGTGTGTTTAGATATCGGGAGACCCAGGTGACTACAGTCAAAGGAAATGAACAACTGCCAGGCTTTACGGTGATCTCGAGTTCTCTGGAGATATAAAGCCAATGAATGCTTGCAATCAAGGGTATGCAGGGTTGCTTCTGCCCTAGATAAATGCGGTCTAGGAATGAATACAGGAAGGTAAACTGACTGATTCAAATGAAAAGGAGATACCACCTTTGGCATGAAATGCGGGTGAGTCCTAAGGATGGACCTTGTCATGGAGGAACCTGGTATAGGGTGGGTCCACTACCAAAGCCTGAAGCTCACTAATGTGTCTAGCTGAAGTGAGGGCATTAAGGAAGGTAACCTTCCATGAAAAGAACTTTAGTGGGATCACAGCCAATGGTTCAAAGGGTGGCTTAAAAAGCAAGAGCCCTCTAATAAAGCACGCTACTAGTGGCTGTGAGGAGATGGGCTGTCGATCCAAGAGATGATGAGAGGCCGCAATGGCACTGAGGTGAACTCTCACCGAGTTGGTCTTGAGACCTCTTGAGGACATGTGGAGGAGATACTGGAGAAGTGCCTCCACGGGAGCAGAGAAGAGATTGAGATCCTTCTGGGAACACCAGACAGAGCATCTAAACCACTTGAAAGCATAGGAATGACTGGTGGATGGCTTCCTGGAAGACAACAGGGTCTCCTTAACCTCCTGTGTAAGGTTAAAGTAATACTATGCTCTCAGCAGCCAAGCTGTGAGATGGAGAGACTGTGGATTGGTATGGAGCAGTGTCCCATCTTCCTGGGAGAGGAGATCGGGTGCAGATCCCAATTGTAGAGGCTGAGTCTTAACAGCAGAGGGAACCACGATTGATGTGGCCAGTGAGGGACTATGAAAATTATGTAGCCCTTGTCGGCCTGTAGTTTGAAAAGCATCTTGGTAATGAGGGGTATGGGAGGGAAAGCATAAAGGAGACCCTGCTGGTTGCTGGACATCAGAGTCTTGGTGCAGAAGTGGGGAAGCCTGGCATTCTGTGGAGTGGCAAACAGATCTATGGCTGGCGCTCCCCAGGTCTGAAAGATGTAGGACGTTGTGTCCAGATGGAGAGACCATTCGTGGGGAAGAAGGAGCAGACTCAGCTCGTCTGCCAAGACACTGAACTGGGAGATTCACTGCTTGGAGATGTATTTGATGAGAAATGGCAAAGGACCACAGATGGAGAGCCTCCTCGCAGAGGGGCCAAGAGCCTGTTCCGCCCTGTTTGTTCACATAGAACATGGCCACCTGATTGTCTGTCTTGACTAGGACCCTTTGTGCCCTGAGGTGATCTTGAAACACCCTGAGGGCATTTAAGATAGCACGAAGCTCCAGGAGATTGATCTGGAGCTGTGACTCCTGCATTGTCCAGAGGCCTTGTGTAGAGAGAGAGTGTGCCCAAGTGAGCTCCTCAACCCAGTTTGGAGGCATCCATCGTCAGAGTGCACTGATGTGGAGGCATCCATCGTCAGAGTGCACTGATGTGGAGGCATCTGAAAAGGTGACCCGACAGAGATGTTCTGGGGAAAACCCCAATTAGAGGGATGTGGTGAGAAGAATAGTGACTTGGATCTCGTCCCCGAGGTGGCTTGAGGCCTGCATCCATTGGGAGGTAAGAGTCCACTGGGCTGTCCACATATATAGACGAGCATATGGGACGACATGTACTGTTGAGGCCATGTGCCCCAGAAGCTGCAGCATTTCTCGGACAGTCAGATGGTCTTGGAATAGTGCTTGGGATGCTAGCTCGATGAAACGGGCACAACGGAGTTGGGGCAGAAATACCCTGGGCTACTGTGTGCATAGTAAAACACCGATGAACTCTAGTCCGAGTTGGAGCGAGGTGGGATTTTGGAAAGTTTATGACAAATAGCAAGTGTTGTAGTACTGTGATGGTACAATGTAAGGAAAGCTGAACCTCTTGGGAGGTGTCTGCTCTTATGAGCCAGTCATCTAAGCAAGGGAAAACAAACATCGTCAGAGATCTTAGAAATGCAGCTATGCCCACCATGCACTTTATGAAGACTCTTGGGGCAGAAGTTAGTCCGAAAGGAAGGGACCTTGTATTGATAATGTCTTCCCTGAAAGATGAAGCCTAGACATTTCCTATGCCCCGGGTGGATGAGGATATGTATGTATGCTTCTTTTAGATCTAGAGAACAGAGCCAGACCTAACTCTGGACGTAGGGGAGAAGACTCCCGAGAGAGATCATTTTGAACTTCTCGCAGACTTGTTTCTGAGGTCCATGATGGGCCTGTACCCACCAGTCTTCTTTGGTATGAGAAAGTACGGCGAGTAGAACCCCATACCTTGTTGGGGTATTGGGACATCTTCTATGGCACCCTGGGATAGAAGACATCTCTTGTTGTAGGAGAACAGTGAGTTGGGGTTGCGTGTGATATTCCCCTACGAGAGTTGAGGGGGGCAGAGTTTGCAGATGAAGTCTGTACCTCTCCCAAACTATGCATAGTGTCCACTGCTCTGAGGTGATAAGGTGCCATTTATGGGCATAGTGACACAGTCTGCCCACTATTTGGAGAGGATGCAGGTACTCCAGAGGCAGGGTGGCTATGTTCTCTAGAAAAAAAAAAGTAAAAAAACAGGCACAGACGGGCTGCGGAGCTGGTTGAGATTTAGCCACCTGTGGCTTCTTTTGTTGTTTAGGAAGCTGTTGCCTTTTCTGAGGGCCTTGAGCCTGAGAATTTCTTCTTCTTACTGAAGAAAGCCTTCTTTGCAGCTGTCTTTTTTCTAGCAAGGTTAGCTGTTGCGCTGGACAGCCTGTTTAGAGTGGTATTCTCTGACTAACTGAGAAGCCTTATTATGCTAGTCTTTACCAAACAGGTTTTCCCCAAGGCAGGGTATATGTTGCCCAGTTTATCTTGAACCCACTTTTCAAGTTCGAAGGCTTGAAGCTATGCAATCCTGCATGCACCGATGTATATTTCTGTGGCTCTGCTTGTGCATTCAAATGCATTGAAGGTTGCCCTATTGACAAACTTCGATACATTTTAGGAATGTTTGACTAGAGCAAGATACTCCTCTCTCTTATCTGGAAGAAGAAGGGCCATGGCCTTGAAGTCCCTGGTAACCTCCTTGAGGAACATACTCATGTAGAGTATATAGGAGTTTATCCTGGCTGAAAGCATGGAAGCCTGGAAACATCGGCACCCAAAGGCATCGAGGGTTCTCGATTTTCTACCCGGAGGGTTAGAAGAATGAGTTTTGGAACTTTTGATTTGGCACATCACTGATTCCACCACCATTGAATGGTGGAGAAGCTGTGGCTTTTGGAAGCTGGGACACTCTGGTACTCGATGCATGGTATCGAGGTGTTGAGTATGAGATGAGATCATGAGGGGAGTCTCCTATATCCAGAGCATCAGATCATGGAGGATGTGATGCACTGGCAGGGTGGTAGCCTCTTTGGGAGCTGTTGGGTATTGAGCCTGAGCTCTTTCTCAGATGTCACTGTTATGGAGAGACCCCTAGCTAGATTTCAAATTAATTCCTGGAAGGACATGTCCTCAGGAGGTGCCATGCGTCGCTCTGGAGGTGGGGAGGGCTCTGAAAGCAGGCCTTGGGGCCCCCAGGAATCGAGTGACTCCTCATCTGAAACAGGGGGAGTCAGAATCTGAGGACTCAAAGTATCGGCAGGGACAGTGTTTGTTCTCCGCCAAGCACTGATACCGATGTATGTTGGTATTGGACTCTGGGATCCATTTGGGTAGAGCTCCGGTATCGGGGATGGATTCGAGGGAAGGCATGAGTGGCAGTGATGCCAGTTCCATGCATCCCAATGCACCATGCACCGGTGCCGATGTTGGTGTCGGTACTGGTATCGACGGCCTAGTGTCTGAGAGCAAAGGTATGATGAGGACCGAAGCTGCCAATAGAGCTGCCAAGCTCTGATCGATAAGAAGTATACACTGGTCTATCGAGGTTGCTGATGGTTGGGTGTCGGTGACGGAGACTTGCCTCACCATTCCAGAGCATGGCACCAGTAACTCTCCTAAGGTCTAGGCCTCGAGAGCATCCTGGTGCCCCTCGATGGCTTTGGAGGGCAGGTCCTCCCGCCGGGGCTGTTTGGTAGGCCGATAGACATCCAGGGCAATGCCCAAGGCATCTCAATGCTGAGAACGAGATCTACCTCTGGAGGAACTTTCTGTCTTCGATGAAGACTTGTACTTGGACATTTTCAATACCTGAGATCTATGGAGGAGGATGAAGCTCTCACATACGAAGCGAAGAGAGTTCCAAATTTAGAGGCCCAGTTCTGCAGGTCTCTCTTTGTCACCTTTTAAGAAAGGTAACATTCTGTTGGCTGGTGATCAGGCCCGAGGCATTTCAAGCACCAGTCATGTGTGTCAGTTGCAGAAATGGTACTGCCATATTTTGAACATGTTTTGAAACCACTAATCTGTTTCTCCATACCGTCGGTGGACAGTATGGACGGCTTAAGGCCCAAGATGGCATCGATGTGCCTGAAGGTTTTTTGTTTTGTTTTTTACTAGTAAAGAAAAAATAAAAGAAAGAATAAGGGAATCGGCGGTGTCAAGACAGTGCCGGCATTGATGGGAAGGCAGACACTAACCACAAAAAACAAAAGAGAATTTTCTGCGGTGACAGGATTTGCTTCCTGCTGGCTCCACGGAAAATGAAGAAATGAAGAGTGGGAGTTGGGAAGGCGGGAAGACGGCTTGACTCCCTGGAGATCAAATGCATTTCAATAAATTCTTTTAACATGTATTAGAACTTTGTACTGTGTGCAAATTAATTGTACAAGCATTAATTTGTAAGTTAATGCACTTTAAATTGATTTTAAATGCACTAAAAGTTTTAAGATGCACTAATGAACTGAATGAATATTAAGTCATGCACATTATTTATAACCAAGAGAACATGTGGCAAATGGAAAAATAACTCAAGTATTATGATTCACTATCAGCCCGATATTCAGTAGACAGTCAATGACAAAGGGTGGTATAACAAATAAAATAGACAGTCAACACCTCAATTTAGGTGCTTTACTTAAGTCCCTAATTTAGATGCCTATTTTCAGTCAATTTTATGTTCCTATATTTTGGGCTGAAAATATACCCCTAAATTAATTTTAGGTATCTTAAAAAGGAGGTACCTAAGTTTAAGGTTGCTACTGATTCTGCTAAATATAGGCACCCAAGTTGGGCAACCAGTGCTGAAAATCAGCTCTGTGGGTCTAACTTACGGCTCCTTTCACTAAAGCCCACTAAGGTATGTGCCCACTAAGGTTTTGTGCTTAATGTGTGAAACAAATGCAGGTTAAGTGCAAAGCTTCCACGTTAACAGTTGGGGGCCTGACCAGCATATCCCGGCAGTTAGCGCTGGGACATGAACTCTAGAGTGTACTCTAGTAAACCAGTTTCACTTAATGACTCCAACAAAAGTGTCATTAGATGAACTCGTGTAGAGCGCATAGCAATTGCCCTAGTGCTAGTGGTAATCTCACAGTGGCCAATTACCATGCATTTTAACATGTGGTGGCTGGCATGTCAGCATGTTCGTGTTCTCGGCTGCCAGATGTCACATGTTAAAAATAGGCCCCAAGTTCCTCCCAGCATGGCCCCATTGTGCTGTTGGCCTTGCTGTGGAGCAGAGGAGGCTTGGAACTGTAGGGCACTGCCAAAACCCCCTTTTTCCTCAGGAAGAAGGGATCCTTCCCTGGGGCCTTCTTACGGGGATCAAATGAGGTCTTTTTAGAAAGTCTGGTCCTTATCAGGAACTCGGTCTCTATTTCAGCTGCTTTGTCTGCCATGGGTTTCCCGAAGAGATTCTCTCCAATACAGGGGACATCGATAAGTTTGTCCTGAACCTATTGCTCGAGGTCAGACGACTGCAACGAGGCCTGGCGTCAGGCCCCGATGTTTGTGGCGGCTACTCTGGCTGAGGACTCTAAGCAACTGTATGCTGTTCGAGATTAAAAACTTCGAGCTTGACCTCCGAGGCCAGTGACTTCAACCACTGGAGAGGTTCCCCATCGAGACCTGCCGAGAAACCAGCGAGCTTCCTCGTTAACTCCTTGAGATATATGCCAATGTACAATTGATAGGATTGGACTCAGCATGCAAGCATCAAACCCTAAAAGGTCTTTCGGTCGAAGGTGTCGAGGGTCCAGGCCTGCCTGCCGGGGAGCACTGAGGAATGGGTCTTTTGGCTTTTGAGTCTGTGCATGGCGGACTCAACGACCATCAAGTCGTAGGGAAGTTGGGTTTTCTGGAACCCAGGACTTCAGCGGACTTGGTACATGAAGTCGAGCCTTCTGCTTACTATGGGCACAGATGCTGGTGTTTCCCACAAACAGAGGAGGCGCTCAAGGATTGGAAGAAAGGGCACAGTGAGGGTCTCCTTCGAGGGGGGACCTTGCACTGGAGAATCTCCAGTTCCTCTGTGCAGGGGTCCTTCTCTGCTTTGGTCTCAAAGGTGATCACCTTAGCGATGTCTCGCACAAAATCGAAGAAGGCGATGTCCTTGGGCGGAGAACGGCGCTGGGACACCAGGGGAGACTGGTCAGAGGGCACGTTTCGGTGTCGCTGAATGTTCGGGGACTGCTCGTCCTCTGTTTCCCAATGTGACTCGATGTCCAAGGAAGAGTCTGAGGCCATATGGTTGAGGCCCAGGCTCTGGGGCCCTCTGGAGGACCTGAAGTTTGAGCCATGGGCACTGGCTAGAGAGGACCGTGCCCCGAGGAAGGGGACCGGGATCTCATCCTCTGCCGATGGGTCTCTTAAGGCCGGTGGCACTCGGGGATCGGCTCGACTTCAGGGGAAGCCTTTGATGTCAAGGGTCCAGTCATCAGGGCAGATGAACCGGAGGAATCGGACATGAATGCCTGCTGCTGGGCCATGAGGACAGAGATACTGCGCTCCAAGGCTGCCATTCTGGTCTCCATGCCAGTTGGCTCTGCAGTCTTCGATGCAGGCACCGGCATTGGGTCTGCAGTCTTCGATGCGGGCCCGGCATTGGGTCTGTCGAGGGAGAGTCCTCAACAAGGATGGCCTCGAGTGTCAGAGACCAGTCGCTGGCTGCCGACAACTCCTTCCGGGGCAGCTTGAGAGGCCGCTCTTGCTCCGATCCCTTGGATTAACCCTGGGGCTGTGGGGCCTGGAATGGGATTTCCCAGACTCATCCACTGAGGTGGTCTTCGAGGTTTTCGACTTCTTGTGTTCTGCCTCCAGGGATTTTCCCTCGGAGGACCCACAGACGCGGGACTCCGAAGCGGAGCGGACATGATGAGGCATCAAGGTACCGGAGGGGGCCCTGGAGCACGGTGTCACCGGAAAATCCAGTACAAAGTTGGAGTTGTGAAAGATATTTTCCTGCTGCAGCTGACAGCTCTTGATGGCCTTTGTGGTCATCATCTTGCAAAGTTCACAGTCCGAGTCATTGTGGTCCGGCCCAAGTCAAAAGAGGTAGCAGTCATGTGAATCGGTGAGGGACATCATCTTACTGTACCGTTCACATTTCTTAAAAATGCTGGAGGACATCGAGGAAAAAGGGGCCCTTCCTTCCGGGCATGGGTCTGAGGCCTGCAGCCAAGAAAGGGTGCAAAGTGCCAGTCAAGGAACTCCTCAAGAAAATCAAAAGAAAAAGAGGATGAACACAAGGAGTGACACCAAGGCGAGCTGGCTCAGGGCAGAAAAGGAACCTGTAAGTGTACCGGATAAAATAAGACAAAAAAAGAAGACACCTTTTCCGGGGGAAACTGAACAGAGGTCCGAAGGGCTCCGCGGAAATAAGGCGACTGAAGCAAGATAGCACCCTTGGGCGAGAAGGGGACCACACATGTGTGGTGCATCTCCCAAAGGCTTTCTTTGAAAGCTGGGGAAATGCTTCCGCAAGAGCTCACCCATATGTGAGAACTGACTTCCTGCTTGTTCCCGGAGAATTGTACATTCAAGAATTTTGAAAATGAATGGGAAGAGGGAGAAGGGTCAATAATTAGAAGGACAAGTAGGGTCGTGAGGGTTATTTGAGGCGAGGAAGTGATTACAGTATGCTTGAAGGCTGCAGGGAAGGTTGCAGTGGAAAGCGAAAGGTTGAGAATATGTGAGATGAAAGGAATGACAGGAGGACGAGATGGAGTTGAGTAGATGGGTGGGGATAGGATCGGAAGAAAAGGTAGTGAATTTAGAGGAGGAAAGAAGTAAGGTTTCCTCAACAGAGGTTTTAGGAAAGAATGATAGGGTGATAGAAGTTGAGGGGAAAAGTTGGTAATGGAGAGGGAGAAGAAGATTTAGTGGGGAATTAAAGAGTAATCTTATGCACTTTGTCATGGAAATAGTCTGCTAGGGTTTATGCAGAGAGGGATTGGAGGTGGAGGTGTCTTAAGAAGAGAATTGAGAGTAGTAAAGAGACAGCGAGGTTAGAGGCAAGATGGTTAGTCAGATGGAGAAATAGTTTTGCTTAGCGGACTGGAAAGAAGAAAGCGTGAATTTGAAGTGAAGAAAGTCAGAGAAAGAGCAGGATTGGAGCCGAGTGCGCTCAGCTGAGTGGGCACAGGAACGTAGGTAGCGGGTAGCTGAAGACAACCAGGGCTGAGGTGAGGAGCGCCAAACAGGACGTGGAATGGGCAGGCAAGGCTATCCAGAGTAGAGAAGAGAGTATTATAGGAAGCTATGGCTTCAACAGACTTAGAGGACAAAGTTCACAAACATAGGAACACAGAAAAGTATACAGGATCAGAGAAAAAGAAAAATAAGAATAGCAAAATCCAAGGCAGAAGAAAAGATGGCTAAAGATACGAAGTGTGGCGACAAGACTTTTTTCAGGTATATTTGGGAGAGGAGGAACATCAGAGGTGGAATTGCAGGTCTCAAAAGTGCCGGGAACGGATTTGTGGGAAGTGACACTGAAAAAGCAAAAATGCTAAACAAATACTTCTGTTCTGTTTTTACTAAAGAAAATCCTGGAGAAGGACCACCTGTGATTGACAAAAATACAAATGGGAATGGAGTAGATACCACACCATTCACAGAAGATGATGTGTTAGAACAGCTTGCAAAACTGAAAGTGGACAAGGCCACGGGACGGATGGGATACATTCCAGGATACTGAAAGAGCTCAGAGAGGTTCTTGAAGGGCCATTAAAGGATGTTTTTAATAGATCCTTGGAGACAGGAGAAGTTCCACAGGACTGGAGAAGGGCTGATGTGGTACCTTTTCACAAAAGTGGTAATAGGGATGAAGTGACAAACTACAGGCCGGTAAGCCTTACCTCGGTGGCGGGAAAAGTAATGGAGGCGCTCCTGAAGGAACGAATAGTGGACTTTCTTGAAACCAACAGGTTGCATGATCTGAGGCAACATGGTTTTACCAAAGGACGATCTTGCCAAACAAATCTGACTGAGTTCTTTGACTGGGTGACCAAAGAACTAGATCAAGGGCATGCGATGGATGTGATCTACCTAGATTTCAGCAAAGCCTTTGATTCTGTTCCTCATAGGAGGCTTATCAATAAACTCAACAGCTTGGGGATGGGTCCGAAGGTGGTGAACTGGATCAGAAATTGGTTGACTGACAAACGACACAAGGTGACTTTAAACGGAACTCACTCGGATGAAAGGAAGGTGATTAGCGGTGTGCCCCAGGGTTCGAAACAACATGACAAGGCAGTAGCAAAAGTCAAAAGGATCTTGGCTTGCCTACCGAGAGGAATTACCAGCAGAAAGGAAAGGGTACTAATGCCACTGTACAAGTCGCTGGTGAGGCCTCACTTGGAATATTGTGTTCGGTTTTGGAGACCATATCTCGCAAAGGATATAAAAAGACTGGAAATGGTTCAGAGGAAGGTGACCAAAATGATTAGCAGCCTGCGTCAGAAGACGTATGAGAAGAGACTTGAAGACCTAAATATGTATACTCTGGAGGAGAGGAGGGACAGGGGAGATATGATTCAGACCTTTAAATACTTAAAGAGTATTAATGAACAAACAAACCTCTTCCAAAGACCGAGAAGCTGTAAAACTAGAGGGCATAACATAAAGCTGCAAGGGGGTAAACTGAAAAGCAACATCAGGAAATACTTTTTCACTGAAAGGATGGTGGATGCTTGGAATGTCCTCCTGATGGAAGTGGTGGGGGCAAATATAGTGACAGAATTCAAAATGGCATGGGACAGACACAGAGGATCCCTTTTTAGCAACAGGATAAAATCAAAACAAAGATAACTCTCACTTATATCTCAACAAATAGGGGTGAACTACATGGAGCAGTGGGTACATGCCTAAACAAAGGCATGGGGAGCGATGACCTGCATGGAGCGGCAGATGCACCTACTCTTACCGTCTTGCTGGGCAGACTAGATGGACCATACTGGTCTTTATCTGCCGTCATTTACTATGTTACTGTGTAAAGTGGAAGAGAGAAGAGATGAGAGGGTAGTGGATAGAGTCAGTGGATCGATAGCATGAAGATTCTTAAAAAGATAGGAAGAGATTGGGCGAGATAAAGGGGGGAGTAATGAAAAGTGAAACTTAACAGGTGATGGTCAGGTAAGGGAAGAGAAGAGGTATGGAAATTAGAAAGTAAACAATTAGAGTAGAAAACAAGGTCAAGGCAGTGACCAAACTGATGAATGGGGGCAGAAGAGCAAAGCTGGAGGTTGAAAGAGGAGGTAAGGGAAAGGAGCTTGGATGCATAGGGGGGTCAGAGGGGTTATCAATAGGAAAATTAAAGTCACCAAGAATAAGGAAGGGGGGGGAAGAAGAATCCAGGAATAAGGAGAGCCAAGAATCAAAATCAGTGAGGAAGGAAGAATACGACTTGTCAGTGGGTCTATAGATGACAGCGAACCAGAGAGGTAGGGGATTAAAAAGACGTATGGAATAGACTTCAAAGGAGGGAAAGGAATGAGATTGAAGGAAAAGGAAGGGTTGAAATTGGCAAAAAGGAGAAAGTAGAAACCCAATACCACCGCCGCAGTCATTGGGACAAGGAAGTCGGAGAATTGATAGCCACTGTGGCAGAGGGCAGCAACCAAAGCAAAGTCATCAGGGAGGAGGCTAGGTTTCAGTAAGAGCGGGAAGATGGAAAGCACGAGAGATAAAGAGATCATGGGTACAGGGAAGTTTATTAGAAATGGAATGAGCATTCCATAAAGCACATGAAAAGGGGAGAGAGAAAGAGGAAAGAAGAGGGACGTGGATAAGATTAGGGTGGTGGAGAGATGAACTAATATGGGAGTGAGAGAGAAGAGAAAGGGGGACCAGGGTTGGGATTAATGACACCAGAGGAGAAGAGGGGTGCAAGGGAGAGAGAAGACAGCATGTCGGAAACAAGGATAAGGTTGTTTTAGAGAGGAAGAAGAAGGTGGAGCTCAAGAGATGAGGAAAGGGTGGAGGATAAGATGGGGGAGGAATAAGGGAGGGTGGCAAGACGGTGAGAAAGAGGCAGGGTATTAGATTGGTGGAGTGAGGGAAGAAGGTTAGGAAGGATCAGAAAAAGGAGCAAAGAATGATGTGGAACCATAAGAAATGGCAGAGAGGGCAAGTAAAGTTAGAAGGAGAGGGATAATAGCTAGTAAGAGAATAAAGGCAAAATCTATGAAATAAAGTAGAATAAATAAAATAAAATAAGATACAGATAAATAAGTCTTAAAAGACACTGAGATTACCAGATAGGGAAACGTATTAGCAGAGGAAATAAACAACAATTAATTAAACCAGTAGGCAGGCAAGCCATATCTCAAGAAGACTATAAGTCTATAAAGCGTAAAACATAAAATATTGAAACATTAAAAATGTTAAAATGCAGTGAATAGCATATTCTAACTGGGTGCATTAATAGATAAAGCATAGTTGCTAATCTGTACAAGGTGTTCTCCGTAAACAGCAGGAATCAGTCCTCACATTTGGGTGACATCGGCACCAATGGAGCCCGCATGGTAACTTCTTCCCAGCTTTCACAGAAAGCCTTTGGGAGATCTACCACGCATGCATGGCTCCCTTTCCCACTCAAAGGCGCCATCTTGCTACAGTATAACAACATAGCTCAAGATGGCAAAAAGAAAAAGAACTCCACAGGGAGGAGGCAGGATTGTGAGGACCGATTCCTGCTGCTCCCGGAGAACACTTGCTACAGGTGAGTAACTATGTTTTCTCCGGGAACAAGCAGGAAGTCAGTCCTCACATATGGGACTCTCTAACTACAGGCTACCTGTGGCAAAGTCAACCATTTTGAGCATGGGGGAGGTGAACAGCATAAGGAATTCACCTTAATCAAGGGGCCTCTGTTAGGTATGCAGGGTCAAAAGGCCAGAGCCACAGTTCAAAGGCAGAAAAAACCCAGCTGGAACAAGTTCCAGGAAATGCTTGACAGTGTAAGAGGGATAGACTGCAAGCACGAGGACAAAAACCCTCACTCTAGTAACTGCACTGATTATTCTGATGTCAGAAGGCAGGGGGATTACAAACACCTGGGACAGAAAGAGGTGGGGTTGGATCCCAGTGAGTATAAACCTTGGTTAAATTATGGAAGTAGGAGTAGTGGAAGGAGGAGTAGCTGGAGAAGCAGCAGAGAACAGACTTCAGAGCAGCAAGGACGATGGAATGCTGGAGAAGCCAGAGCAGGTGCCAACTTTTGGGAGACAGGTTGAGCTACCCATTGCTGAGAAAGGTGATTTCCCTGAATCATGTTTGCAACAAAGGTGGGAGCCAGGAAGGAGAGAAGCTTTCAGACCACCAGAGAGGTTGTCAGCAGGGCACGCTGATCAAGTGGGTGAGTCAGAGCCTATGCAATTGGGAGAACCAATGTCAGAACTAGAAGATATGTTGATGGATTGTTCTTTATGCCAAGCTCTAGACTTGAAGGGTTGAAAAGAGCCAGCCTTGAAAGAACTGTTCCTCTTGCTGAAGTAACCTCAGAGCTAAGCAGTGAGAAAAGTAAATTCCTGTGTGTGTTTTGAAAGGAGGAATTTACTGCAGCATAAGCTAGTGAAGTAAGGCTGTGATTCATGCTTCTGTGTCAGCTGTGTTGAAACTCTACAACGGAGAGAGAGTTAATTAGCTGCTATAAAAGTTTGTGCTTTGCTCCTGTCTTATATGAAAAAGTCTGCTATAAGAGTCTTGAGGACACTTTGAATGCTTATTTCATAGCATAAGTTTGGTTCTTCACCTGGAAGTGCAGCCTAGAGAAAATTATGGCTGAGTGAAGATAAACAAACTTTACTTCTTCTATGGCAAATTTTTCTATTGCTCTGACAAAGGACAATAAGAAAAGTGGCATCTTGTTATATGTGAAAAGGCTAAGCTTCTGCAATGAAGAGGACTTTAAAAGCCAATGTTGAGTTCTGTTTGTTTTGCCACCAACTTGCTGAACCTTAAGCAAAAAATCCTATCATTTAAAATTCTGTAAATGGTACCAGGAACCTGATCTGTTCTATTGTGTTCAAAATAAATTCTTTTTCTGTCATAAGCCTTACCCTTGGTTTAACACGACTACAATCCTTCTACTTAAAGCATAAGTATAACAGCTGATAGAAGAAGGTTCTCAACCACCACGCCCTCAACAACTAGAAGACTAGTGGTTTTGGCGTTGTGCTTGTGACACTGCCAAAAACCCTGTAAGCCACAAGCAACCCAAAAAGCAAACCACGAGGAACAGCAGAGAGTATGGTTCAGTCACAAGACCTCAGCAGTGACCCCAGTGTCAACCAGAGAAACCAGCTCTCTGGTAGCCT
This sequence comes from Ichthyophis bannanicus, assembly GCA_033557465.1. Classification (NCBI taxonomy): domain Eukaryota; kingdom Metazoa; phylum Chordata; class Amphibia; order Gymnophiona; family Ichthyophiidae; genus Ichthyophis; species Ichthyophis bannanicus. Next base: position 1,241,934,678 of record CM066032.1, read on the forward strand.
GGAACACAAAAGGGCCGGAGGGCAGGAGTTGCCTCAAACCCCAAACAGATGATGAAGTACTGCCCTGTCGAAGGCGCTGTCCTGCCGGAATTCCTCCTCCAGGCAGTAATGCCCTGCGAAGGTGTGAACTGAGGACCAAGTGGCGGCCCGGCAGATCTCCAGTAAAAGCACTGAACAGAGGTTCTCCACAGAAGCCACCGTGGCCCAGACACTGTACGCCGTAATGTGACACTCCAGCGAAAAACCAGCCTGCCTGAAGGTGAAGGTGATGCAGTCTGCCATCCAGGTGGACAGCATATGCTTGAAGACTGCTATGCCAGGCAATTAGGGTCGTAGTAAATGAAAAGCTGTGAGGAGCAGCGATGGGGCTTGGTCTGCTCCAAATAGTAGGCCAAGGTCAGCTTACAGAGTATGGAGAGCAGCTTCCGCCCTACTAGCATGAGGTTGCGGAAAAAAGGTGAGAAGCACTATCTCCTGGTTGAGGTGGAACGGAGAAACTACATTAGGGAGGAACTTAGGGTTTGTCCGGAGCACCACCCTATTCCTCTGGAACCTGGTATAGGGGGCATAAGCAACCAGAGCTTGGAGCTCACTGATCCTGCGTGCAGATATGAGTGCCACGAGGAAGACTACCTTCCAGGACAGATATTTGAGGTGGCAAGAAGCCACATTGAAACCCCCCACCGCCACCAGCAGTCAAGTGGGTAGTCAAGAGAGCAGGATACCCCTCTGGAAGTGAGCCATGAGAGGCTGAGCAGAGAGGAGCTTCCTCTCGATGAGGTGATGGTGCACTGACAGCGTACTGAGGTGAACCCTGATGGAATTAGATCTCAGACCAGCATTGGACAGGTACAGCAGGTACTGCAGCATCAGCTGGACCGAACAGAAGAGATTGGCACCCCTCTCCGCACACCAAATCGAGAAGCCATGACACTTGAAAAGGTATGCCCACCAGGTGGAATCCTTGCATGATGTCAACAAGGACCTCTTCTACCTCCCTGAGCAAGTTGAACTGGATCAAAGCTGCTCTTTCAGCAGCCATGCCGTCAGGGCCAGGGATCCGAGTTCAGGGTGCAGGAGAGCGCCTCCTCCTGTGAGAACAGGTCCAGAGGGCATCCCAGGGATATTGGGGGTGCCTGAGACAGGCTGAGGAACAGAGGAAGCCACGGCTGCCTGGGCCACTGGGGGGGCTATGAGAATCAGGGTGGCCCGGTCGGGCTGGACTTTGAAGAGAGTCTTGGCAATGAGCGGCGTGGGAGGAAAGGTATAAAGGCGGCCTTCCGTCCACGGAATGAGAAACGCATCGGCTGCCACCTGGGAGGCGTGCGGCACCCTGGAGCAGAAGCGGGACAGCTGAACATTGGCTGGGCTGGCAAAGAGATCCATCACAGGAAGGCCCCAGCAACGGAACACTTGGTTGGCTATCCGTGGGTCGAGCTGCCACTCGTGGGGCTGGAGAACCTGGCTGAGCTGGTCCACCAGGGCATTGTCCTGGCCAGGGAGGAGCATCCCACTCTCACTGGCGAAGGTGCAGAGGCGGATAACTTCCCAGCACAGGAGGGACGACCCTGTGTCCCTTGCTGGTTGAGATAGAACACTGCCACCTGATTGTCTGCCTGAATCAGAATCGACTGGTTCCGCAGGTGGAGATGAAAAGCTCAGAGAGCATATGCAATGGCTCGGAGCTCAAGGGAACTCATCTGCTGGAGTCTCTCTGACACTGACCACAGGCCCTGAGGGTGGAGGTTATTACAGTGGGTCCCCCAGCGCAACTTGGAGGCATCTGTGGTGAGGATCCTCTGAGGGGTCGGGCCTGGAAGGGCATTCCTGCCAGCAGGTTCCGTGGCTGTTGCCACCAGCCGAGAGGATGGGCGACGGTTACTCTGTCCTGCAGGCGCCCCATTGCTTGAGACCACTGAGACCAGAGGGCCCACTTGGCCAGTCGTATGTGGAGATGGGCGTCTGTTGTGATGTGCACCATCAAGGCCATGTGCCCCAAGAGGCACAGCAGGAGCTGGGCAGAGGCCAATTTCAACTCTGAACCTCCCTTGCGAGGGTCACTAGGCCCTGTCAAGAGGTAGGAAGGACCTGGCCTGGACCGGTGTCTAGCAGTGCCCCTATGAACTTCAGGCTTTGGGGCAGCTGCAAGTGGGACTTGGAGTAGTTGATGATGAACCCCAGGTGCTCCACAGTGAGAATGGTGGGGCGTGTTGCCTGACGGACATCAATGGTAGCGGTGCCACCTTTGACAAGCCTGTCATCCAGGTAGGGGAAGATGAACACCCCCTACAGCTGCAGGTGGGCAGCGACCACTGCCAAGCACTTAATGAACACCCTTGGGGCCAAAGGCCAGGCTGAAGGGTAGGATTGTACCGGTAAAGGCATCCTCAGATGGCGAAGCGGAGGTACTGCCGGTGGTGCCGGTAGATGAGAATGTGCATGTACGCATCTTTGAGATCTAAGGAGCATAGCCAATCTCCCTGCAGGAGGTAGGACAGCAACGTTCCAAAGGAGAACATTTTGAACTTCCCCTTCACCAGGAATCTGTTGAGATCTCGAAGATCCAGATTAGGGCGAAAGCTGCCGGTCCTCTTGGGAGTCAGAAGTACCGGGAGTAGAACCCCTTGTCCCTGAGATGGAGAGGGACAAGTTCACCACCTTGTCAGCCAGGAGCCTGGCGAGCTCTCGCTGGAGTAGGTCTTGGTGAAGGGGAGTCATCGGGAGTTCCCCTGGAAAGAACAGAAGAGGCATCTGACCAAAATGGAAGAGGTATCCCTCCCCCACCAGTCAAAAGCCCCCTCCAGGTTGCAGCTGGGGCACCACCTGGGGTTTTGGGGCCTTGTCCCTGGGCCTGGGCCTGCTGGCCCTGTTGGGGAGCTGGGAAGGTCGAGTAATGGGGGTAGTTTACATAAGCCTTTCTCTTCTTTGGATAAAGGGGCTTTTTCCCCCAAAGCCTTCCATCAGGAAGGGATAGCGGTCTTTTCGAAGAGCCTGGTCCTGGTCAGGAACCAGGCTGACCGGAGTGGAGGAGTGGCCTAGTGGTTGGGGCAAGGTACTTCAGGCCGGAAGGTCGGGGGTTCAAATCCCACTAGAGGACAGCAACCTTGGGCCGGAAGGACTGGGGTTTCTAAGTCCCACAGGTGCTCCTTGTGGTCTTGGGCAAGCCACTTAACCCTCCATAGCCCATGTTCCCTGTAAATTAGTTATCTCCAAGTTATAATGCCCTGTTCAATGTAATTTCAGTTTGTTCAATGTAAACCGCACTGATGCAGAATAGCGCGGTATATAAGAGAATGTAAATAAATAAATAACTTGGACACCAGCTCAGTGGCCTTGTCCTTCATGGGCTTCCTGAAAAGATTCGCTCCACCGGCAGGAGACATCAACCAACTTGTCCCGAACCCATTGTTCCAAGTTGGAGGACTGTAGCCCAGCCTGGTTGTGGGTACTAACGCCCACCACAACTACTCTGGCCACCGACTCAAAGCCATCATAGGCCACACGAGTGATGAACTTGGAGAACTCCTTGACTGTCGAGGTCAGGGTCCAGAACCGCTGAAGAGGTTCCTCAGACAGCCCAGCTGAGAACACAGTGAGCTCCCTCACCAGGTCCCACAAGTACATGCCCAGGTACAGCTGGTAAGCCTGGATCCGGCCGGTGAGCATAGAGCCCTGGTAGCACTTTCTGCCTAAGGCATCCATGGTGCCAGGGGGCACCAAGGAGTGTGCCTTCTAGCTCTTGATCTGGCGCATGGCTGACTCCACCACCATGGAATTATGAGGCAGCTGCGCCTTCTGGAATCCAGGGCTCTTGCGGACTCAATACATGGAATCAGGCCACCTGCTCATGATCAGCACAGAGGCTGGGGACTCCCACATGCAGAAAAGAAGGCATTTCAGGATGAGGGGGTCGAACAGGCAGAGTGAGTGCCTCCTATAGAGGGGCCTCATACTGGAGGATCTCGAGGTCCTCTGCCCGAGGCTCCACCTCTGACACTGTGGGTGAAGGTCAGGGCTTCGCCATATCCCTGACATGGGGACCTGCATAAATCCTCCAGAGGAGAGGGGTCTGAAGAGAAATCCAAATGGAGGCGGGTATCGGTGGACTCATCATCGGTCTCCCACTTTCACTCAGAGTTGGAGGAGACCTCGAAGACCCTCTGGGCATTGGAACCTTACCAGGTCACTGGAACTACGAGGGCCCCAGAACCCATGGGCTCTGACCCAGAGGCACTGGCACGGGAAGTCCTCTGCCCCGAACGGGAGCGAGATCAGTGCTGGGAATCAGAGGCCGATGGCGCTCGAGGACGGCTCCACAACCTCTGGCGAAACTCTTGCGGTGGAGGGACTGGTGTTCGGGACCGATGGTCCAGAGGAATTGAGCATCAGTCCTTCCTGCTGGGCCAAGAAGGCAGCAAGACTGAGCTCGAGGCCAGATGGCTCTGCTGCCATAGACATGGGGACCGAAGGCTTAGGGTCTGACATCGGCACCATTAAAGGGGTGTCCTCGATGATGATGGGCTCAGGAAACTGAGGTTGATATCCCAACACTGATGGCATTTTCTCCCACCGAGGCAGCCTGACATCGCACCGATGGCTCTGATGCTGGTGATTGTGGGTCTTACCCATGGTTCCAGCATCACCACCCAACAATGCCACCATCAACGTCCAGCTCTTCAGGGAACTGACTTCAGAGGATGATGCCCCATCTGATGCCCCGCAACCTAAGGGCTCAGGTCAGGTACAGCCATCACAAGAGGCCGAGGCCACCACAGCGGCCCCCGACAGCACTGGCTCCACGAGCGATACTGGGGCCAAGACGGAGGTTTTGCTAAACATGGATGCTCACTATTTCTCATGATTCCTCCATCCCTTGCTCGTCCTTTGCTGACAGAGCTCACAGAAAAAGTCATTGTGGTCAGCACCAAGGCACTGGAGGCAGCAGTCATGCAGATCAGTGCGGGACATAGTGTGCTCGCTGCAGTCGCACTGCTTAAACCCACTGGCCGAGGACATAGCGGGGAAAACGGCACCTGCGAGATGAAACTCGAGCTCTGGCCAGGGAGGGCATGAGAGTTCCCGCGCACCAAAAGGAAAAAACTCAAAATGGAAAAGAGATTTAAAAAAAAAACATGGTGCTAGTGGTCCCAGGAGGCAAGAAAGCACTGGTATGTGTACCGGAAAAGAAAAACAAAAACAAAGGAAAAAAGAAACAATCAACTTTTTCTGGGATGCAGACAAACATCCGATGGGCTCTAAAGAAAAGGAGATTGAGGAAAGATGACCCCCTTGGGCAGGAAAGCAGTCATGCATGCTTGGTGGATCTCCCAAAGGCTTTCTTTGAAAGCTGGGGAAAGGTTACTATGTGGGCTCCATCAATACCGACGTCATCCATAAGTGAGGGCCGACTTCCTGCTTGTTCCCGGAGAAGGGAGATTGCTGGCTTTTGCTAGTGATGTGCAGAGGCACCTTAAGGGACCGATTTACTAAATTTTCTTTGTCCATAGACAGAGAATGGGGAAAGAGCCTTAGTAAATCAATTTTTAAATAGTTGCTGCTGATCTCAGAGGGGATTCTCTCCCCTAACTCAAACTTCACTGGAGACAGTGTTTAGAGGGGTGGGGGGAGGACAGTGTTGAGAGGGGTCTCAGCCACTGGTTTCTATGTTTTTAGGCTGGCTCCAAGATTCAATGAGAATTTGTCAAGACCTGTAAATGATTCCTCCCTAACTGTAATACGCAAGGGGCTGAAGCTTAGACTTATAAAATATAGGCATAGAACAGATGTTTTCACAAAGTTACATACCTGAGAGCCATTTCATAGGAGGCCAGCTCACCTTTGAACTCCATGGGAGTGTGAATCTTCCCTGCAAGTACAAGCACAGCAGCAAGTGAAAACAAAATCTGGCATAAGCATACAGGTCCCATCAACCAAAAAAAACAATCTGTGACTGTTTGTAGAAAGTGCAAAAGCTGAGGAAAGGCCTATCTGGTATACCACACACTGTTTCTGGAACTAAAGCACAATTGTGGAATTCCATACAAATGAAGTAATAAAACATTTAACCATCAAGAGTAAGGAAAGCAACAAATAAGAAGTGTGTTCCCAAATAGCAGGTGGCTTGCTATTAACATCCTCAGATACCTATCAAAAGACCTGGAAACCATTCCCGGCTCAGGTTCTTGAATTGATTAACCAAGCTCAAGATAGAACTATCACCGAGATAAGAGAGCAAGTAGAGCATTTATCCTTTTAATAAGCTACTAGCTATCTTCAAACAGCTAACGTGCTATACGGTACTCTCATTTATACGATCACCTACATATGCTATGAAATCAATAGGAATGGGAAAGAAAAAAAAACTGTAGACACCATTCATGATGCATTTTAATTGAAAATAGAAGGGAGAAAACAAGAAGACAGGCATTGCAAAATGACAATAGGAAAAGCAAACAAGATGGTAAAAGCACAGAGCACTACATTTCTCCCATTCTATGTTACCATGTTTTGAATGCTACTAGTCATGATGTGTATGAGTTTTTATGTTCTCAGCACCCATAGAAATGTCATACCTTTAATGGCAACTCGGTTGACCTTCATAGAGTTGACCACTTCTTCCAGCTTCTCTGCCGATGCCATATTCTGCACCTCGCTCAGGTGGTACTCATCAAACTCCACGGGCACATCTGCTGCCTGTGTACCACCAACACTGGAATTAATGTATGTAAGAAACTACACAAACACTCAGGACAAAAGTTGTCTCATTTACAGGGGGTTATTGAAGATCAATTCAAGTGATATGAAGGTCAAGAATCCCTCTCAAAAACCATGTAGCCAGAGTAAAGAAGACTCTAATACCTATATGTATGCAGATACAACAACAACAACAATTATTATCTCCACAAATTCCTCTCTGTAGTACCAGAAGGGACAAAATTTCTGAAGAGTGGCAGCTACAAGCCTAAATAAAATGGGATTTTATGCAGACGGAAAATGAGACGGATTTTGAATCAACATTAAAATACCTAAAATGCCCATGAAAGGGATGTAGTAGAAGTTAGACCTCCTTGCTTAAACTTACAGCTTAGAGAATTACAGAGAAAGCTTAAGAAAACAGAACAAAGTCTGATAGATAAATTGGATGTCGATAAGCAGGAAATACCTGCTATAACTAAAAGAAATTATCTAGGCTAAGAAGCTACTGACCTGACAAGCAAAAAAAGGAACTGTGGAATATACAAGGTGTTTACTATAATCAGCGTGCCTCAAGGAACAGAAATAAGGAGATCTATGAAGTGTTAAGATATTTCAAGGACTCAGGAATGCCATGTATCACTGAAGAGGCGACTAGAAATATTGATAAATTATTACAGAACTTAGTAAAGCAATTATAGGGGGGTTGGATTTCCTGGAGAATTCTACAGAAAAACAGACTGGCCAATAAAAAAGCAGCTAATTTGGTAACAAAATTGACTGGGAAGTACCGCAAGATGCTACAAGGCATATTTTAGAAACAATGTTGAGATTGGAATTGAGAGGTCGAGGTGGCGATATTTACAGTTCTGGCAGTATTTAAGAAAGAGCTCTGCAAACACTGGCATTGCTAAAATACCAAAAAGAAAGTGCAGGAGAGCATGTGAATATGCATCCACCTACAGCCGGAGCCATTTTACAAGCGCACTCATGGGAAAAGACAACAGAAGAAACACAGCAATATATACACATCAGTGCCAGCACCTACACATGGAGGTGCGCTATTTTGCATGCTCACACATGTAAATGCTGGCAGTTAGATAAAGTTAGTAGCATCTGTAGTTAATTTCAAAGATTAAGGAGTGGAGGGAGTAGCCTATTGGTTACAACAGCAGCTAAGTATCCAAGAGATCAGGGATTGATTTCCACTAGCACTCCTTGTCACTTTACCCTCCATTGCCTCGGAAGAAAAGGCCTGGTAATCTACTTCCAGTCATATCTTGCCAAGAAAGTCCAGGGGCTGCTGGGTCACCAAGTCAGCACTGACTTAATGGCGCTTAAATTTAAAAAAATAAAATAAAAAAAAAGTGGAAGATAACCCTTTACAGTAAGTCCCCTTATAAAGGGCTGGCTGAAACGAGCAATTTTTAGAAACCTAAACATCCCAGGGAACAGGTGTAAATCCCTATGTGGATCCGCCCTTTCCTCCCTACTCTTCAGCATCTACATGCAGCCCCCGTGCACAACCATTCAGAGTTTCAATGTCGGTTACCAAATCTACGCCGATGACATTATGATCTTCACCCCTTTCTCCACTACCACCCCCCCCCCCCCGACTACTCTAAACTCATTGCCTGCTTCAAGGAGATAGTTAGCCAGCTCCAGCTCCATAACCTGGCAGTCAACTTCAGCAAGACAGAGATGCTGCATGTAACAAAGAACCCCTCCTTCACACCCCCATCAATCATCAGATTTACTGACGCGGATCTCCAAGTCAAGAAACAGGTCAGATACCTTGGCATCACCCTGGATCAGCAACTAGATTTCAAGACCCACATCTGGATCACCACCAAATCCACTTATTTCAAAATCAGAACCCTTCGCAACTTACACTCCTTGCTGCCCCAGAACACTTCCGCTCGGTTTGCCAAGCCTCTATCATTCCCATCCTCATTTATTGCAATACGATATACCAGGGGTTTCCCAAATCCACTCTCCACCCACTCCAGCTTGCTCAAAATACCACCGCACGCACCATCTTCAGAACCTCCAGACACACTCACATCACACCCATACTGAAATCCTTGCACTGGCTGCCAATTGCCTCACGAATCAAGCATAAAGTGCTCACCCTCATCCACAAAGCTCGCCACCACCTCACCTCCAGACCCTTATCAGCAACCCCACAACCAACTGACCACGCAGGCAAAGCACCCAGAACCAGCTCAGCCTGCCATCACAGATCTGCAAGAGCACCCAACATGCTCGCCAAAGAGCCTTCATGCTATACGCCCCCTCCCTCTGGAGCTCACTATCCCCCACCCTACGTCACTGCATTCTCACCAGACCTTCAGAAAGAACCTGAACACACACCTTTTTTGGGAACACTTCAGCTCAACACAGCTCACGGACCTACAGCTAGAAAACCCGCACAAAGCACGTCACCACCCCTCCCCACCGCCATAGGCACCCACTCCCTGCCATTTACTACCACTAAGTGATGAATTTATATCACTAATGTTGTAATGTAACTGGCCTACACCCCTGTTAATCACACTTTTGCACCTTGTTAATTGTACTGCCCAAACATCTGTGATCCATAAAGAAAGACCAATGTTCCTGTTTAATACAGATAAAGTTTTGGCAAAAATAATAGCTGACAGAACAGAAAATCTGGCTCCTACAACTGTCCATGGAGATCACAAAGGATTCATGAAAAGCTGACAAATGCTGGATAACATTGGGTTATCAACAATGTTCCCTCCATGCTGTGCGCGTGTGCGCGCGCACACACCTCGCCAAGCGAGCGCACATACTTTACAAAAGAGCGCACAAAAATTACAGCTCTGATTCTGATAGAAAACAACACAGACGTCTTAAATTTTAAAAGTTAGGATTGTAATTACTAGAAATTTCCTGCTTCATTTAGTAATCGTCTATTTTCATTTAATTTGATTAAAATCAATGTGGTGTACATACTGTATTCTGACGTGTAGTCAAATTTTAAAGTATATAACTCTGAGTGTCGTTATGTGGCGCACAAAAATTTAACCTTCCTTCAAAAGCTGCACACAGCTGATATTTTATGCGCACACAGCCTACAGAAAATTAGAGGGAACATTGGTTATCAATGTGTTCAATGTTGTCCAAGTGGATTAGAGTTGGTCTCCTCAGACACTGAAAATGTATTTGATAGCATGATGTGGATGTACTGCTTCACCTTGCTGAGCAATATGGGAGGTAATGTTATGGCTTGGGTGCAGGCATTTTATCATAGCCCAAAGATTACTATTCTAATGACTGATAAGAAAAAAAAAAGTCATTTGAATTACTTAGAGGCACTAGACAGGGATGCTCTTTGTCAGCTCTATTGTTTACGCTTGCCCTGGAACCTTTTTACTTGTAGACTGCGTTAAAATGCACAACTTAAGCCAGTTAAGAATCAACATAACAATCACAATATCTTGATGCATGATTGTCATGCAGGAGGATGCATCAATCATACCCAACTTATTGTTGGAGATCAAGCAGTTTTCAAAGCTCCCCAATTACAGTATTAATACAGCAAGATTAAGTAAGGCCCTAATCATTGCTAAACAACATAGGATCTTTCTGGAGTTCAGTTCTCTTTACAATAATACAGAAGTCAGATTACTCAGGAGACTGCATACTAGCAAATCTACACCAGCTATATGATTTAAACCATAAACCTGCAGTGAGGAGAATCAGAAGTGGCCTTGATTGATGGGGGAGGTTAACTATAAGCTGGATAGAAAGAATCGTCACTGTTAAAATAATGAGAGTTCAAACTTGTATTTTTTATTTACTTCACATCTTATTTATATATCCATATATTTTTTTCTCAGTTAAACAAACTTATCTGCATATGTATTGGAAAGGAAGAGAGCAGAATGAAGTAGGAAAAAAATGGCATTTATGATTTAGGAAGGTGTTCTAGTCTAGTCACAGCTGGAACTCTACCACAAAGTAGCTATTCCTAAAGAAGTAAAGTGGCATTATGATATTGTTTCTTGCTCACGTTGGGTTTCCATGGAACAGGAAGCTTTATACCGAGAGACACTGTTTGAAGATATGCTCTGCTTGCTTGTATTGGAATATGAGGAAAGGGTGATCCTTTACCTCCCACTCCCCCTTTTACTTGGAAAAATATGATTCTTTAATTTCCCTTTACTCGTGTCCTGTAGTCCATTTGGTAAACTGAAGCATTACTTTCCTTTTAATAGAGCATAATTTATGGTTTGCAGTAAAAGACTTAATTGGATAGGATTTATGCAAACAAAAAGCATCTTTGATGGAGATGGTGGCTGGAGGGGGGGAAGTGGCAAAGGTTAAAAAAGGCAATGAAGCAATATGTGGCACCCAAATGAATCTTGGTCCTATATTCAGGCCTGGATCTAGGTATTGATAATATCGGCAACTGCCTAGGGTGCCACATTTTGAAGGCACCAAAGATGAGCCTGAATCTACTGACTTAATACCATTGGCATATAATATTTCAAAGGGGCACCATTGTGACACCATGGCCTTCCCCTACTCACCTGGCTCTCCGCTCTTAAGAATCATCCTTCCCCTTGCCCCCCACTGGCTCTCTGGGGTTTGCTGTCTGGTCTTGCCTGTGCACACCAAAATCTGAAATTCTGCCCTCCCTATATTAGCCTTGCTGGGTTTTTGTAGAAGATGGGCAGGCCATTGGGAGAAACTAAGGGCCCAATATTCAATGCCGGTGGTTAGCGCTAGCCATCGGTGCTGAAAATATCCGGCCCTGGCACTGAATATCTGGGTTAGTCGCATAGGCCAATCCGCTAACTGGGCAGTGGCGTTACTGAGACTATGCCCGGTAAGTGGCTCAATACCACCACCCGGTTAGTAATCTGTGCTGCCTCCGCTCCACCCTGGAACACCCGTCACACCCCAATGCTAAGCGGTTAGCATCAGGGCGTTTAGACCTAGCAGCTGCAAATATTCAGCTCTGCTAATTGCATTAATCGTTTTGAATATCGGGCCCTAAGAGACTTGTCATGCAGATGTTCCTGGCAATGAACTGGAAATTACAGAGGGGACAGTCAAGAGCAGTGGATCTCTTACATCAGAGAAATAATATGAGAGAACAACAATGTCACTTAAAGCAAACTATGATACATTTGAAATCTACTTAGGAACATTCTTTGACATTAAAATGGTGAAGATAATGGCTAAAATTTCAAAAAAGATCAAAAGTAGAAGGCTCCTGGAATAGCAAGAATTTTGCGTGGCTGCGTGTTTTGGGTGGGGGCGGGATTCTCCATGTATGCAGGATCAAATTTTGTTTGAGATAATGTAGTCAGGGTGTATTTGTGAATGTTTCTTGAAACTTCAATAAAGACAAAATGCCAAAAATAAACAAACAACTGAATTAAAATGTGATGCTTAAATGAGGCTTCTAAATCTAGCGTATGATTAAAGTCCTTACCAGGTTCTACCATTTAGATATCTAACATTCAAAATTAATTCAACACGTCCATTGAAAGGGCATAGTTTTATTGATGGCTAAAGTTTAGTCTCTCTGTGATTAGATGTTTAGCTAATATTTTTGAAAACTTGTTAGGAATTTACTTGATCCTTTAGGGCAACTGTAGACATCTAACTGAAACACACACATCTTTGAAAATTTAGACATATATATTACTGGTTTCCAACTCATTCAAGAGCCAGGACAAAATCAAATCACACTGTCACAACCCAGTCCTATCAGCTCAAGATACCCATCTCTCTCCAAAATACATGTAAGTGGCTGTGGCAGCTCAGGTGAGCAGCAGTGCATTTGGGTTCTCACCCATTACCATCCATATCCCATTCTCCACTGTACACGTCACCATGGTGGTTCCATATAGGCAAAGACATCTACCTTGAATACTTCTTTGACAGCATGCATCAGCTCTGGCCCCACACCATCTCCAGGGATCATGGTAACATGAAAGGTCCCCTCTGGTTTACCATCCTGTCAAAAATGAGAATGCACACATCATAACTCCCTTGAAGAGCCAGAAAGCAAAACTGCTTATCTAATTGTATTGCTATCATCTGAAACACCAAAGAGCAGCAAAAACAGGTTGCATGATTCAGTAACGTTTATGTCTACTTATGAAAATGTCTTATCTCCTGATTTCTAGAAAAGAAACTACAAAAAATCATATGGTTTCAATTTTAGCAGATCTCTGGATTCTCTCTCTTGAACGTCTTACAAAATGACTATCTTCTATACCTCTCAAAATCTGATTTTAAAACTAACTCCATTAAGGTTCACCTTAGTGCAATTGATGCATATCACAGCTTCTTGTAGAAAGGAACTCGATTCCTGCTCAGCTTTTAATTGTTATGTTTATACGAGGCATGCTTCATATAAAATCTCCCCTAAAGCAGGCACTAATCAGAATAAGAAACAACTTAAGCCTGTGGTTCCCAAACTTGGGGATAGGACCCCAACAGTGGATGGGGTCAAAGAAAGATGGCCATTTCCTCTTCTCTCTGGACTTTCACTGTAACCTATTCCACGCTACAGGGAGGAGTGGCCTAGTGGTTAGGACAAGTTATCTCAGGCCAGAAGGTCAGGGGTTCAAATCCCACTAGAGGACAGCAACCTTGGGCTGGAAGGACTGTGGGGTTTCTAGTCCCACAGGTGCTCACAGGTGCTCCTTGTGGTCTTGGGCAAGCCACTTAACCCTCTATTGCCCATGTTCCCTGTAAGTACTAGTTCACGTGTCTCATATCCCCTCATGTTAAATGTATCCCCCAAATTGTGTTGTGACCACTTTGATTGAAGGATAAGGTGGTATACAAAACTGTCTAAATAAATAAAATAAATAGTGGCAATCAACAGTCAGCATGTGTCCTGTGATCCAGTGAACATTCATAGGCTCTTGACCCCTTCTGGGTAAGCTTCCTGTTAAGACTGGAAACTCTTGCCGAGCACTGGGGTCGATAAGCACACACACTGCACACTGACACAAAGGACCCTGGGCTGACTGCTGCTGTTCTTGCCACTACTGTTGCTGCTGTCGCCTTCCTGCTTTTAATGAGTGGAGGGAGGGGAAGGAGGTTTTGATTCGCCAATTTGATTTCATCATGTGGGTCACGTGAATTTTTAGTTGTTAAAATGGGGTTATATGGGAGAACCATTTGAAAAGCACTAGCTTAAGCAGTGGCAAATTTGATTTAAGATATTAATAAGAAAGGCCAAGAAAAAATTTGAATATACTTCACAAAGACATAAAAACAAATAATAAAATCTTTAAAGTGCATCTAAAAGTAAGCCTGTGATGGATTCACTTGGACAATGACATGACTGGGGGTAAGAAGGTTAAATAGAAAAGATAAGGCCATTGCAGAAAAACGAAGGGCCAAAGTTCACTATTGCATTACCACGCGCTCATGCCATTAATATGAGTTATTAGTAAACAGACCCTAGTGCATAAAATGGGATCAGTGGTAAGTGTTAGTGCAAGCTAATGCTGTAATGCACTTTGGTAAATCTAGTCAATAAATTTTTGCTTTGCTTTTCACTGCTGAGGATGTTAGGGCAGGCCTTGACAAATTTTGTTTGGATTTAGGAGCCAGGGCAAAATCTTAGGAGCCAGTGGCTATTACCTACTCACGCCTCCACCCCATTGTCTCCATTCTGACGTTCAGGAACTAGAGGGCAGAGCAAAGGAACTCTCAAACGTTGATCTCAAGTTTGTAAATACTGTATCACGAGACCAGCACCAGATTTCCTGCACATGCGGTTCAGACTCACAGTCTCGTGTGGTGCAGAGAGAAAGAACTACCTGCTCCATCAGTGGCACTACAGCACAGGAAACCAAAACAAAACAAGTTGAACAGTGCACACGCATAGTGTGACCAGGGCTAGACCAAGGGTTTCTGCTGCCCTAGGCAGTCTCACTGCACTCCACCCTCCCCCCCCAATCTCACATGGGAGAGGGGATGGCATGGCAATCCTTCAATGCTTTTTCGCAAGCAGCAGCTTTCTGCCATCATATCGTGGCGGATCTTAAAGTGCATGCTTGCACTCAAAGCCTGCTGCTCCTGCCCCTTCCAATGCAGCTTCCTACCCCCTCCAACAGGAAGTTGAGTTGGAAGGGGCAGGAGTAGCAGGCTGAGAGTGCTCACACCAGTTATAGTAAGGCCCACTGCGGCGCTGAAGCGGCAGCAGTAAGCCACCACTTTGAAAAATTAGGCTGCTGCTTAGTGTGTGGGCTGACCCAGAGTATGACAACAGTGCATTTCCCCTTCCTCCATTTGCAAACTCATACTTGGCTGGGGTGCAGGTGGAAGAGGTTAAAGAGAGATGATAACGTGTGTCTAATTATGGTTGCAGGGGCTATACGTGGCATCTTTAGACAGAAATATATAAACAGTTATATCTTCAGATAGCAAGAGTGTGTATGTGTATGTATGCAGAGCTGGGGAGTGTGTGTATGTGATGAGGTGCAGCAGGGGGCTGTTTGTATGTGTAGTGCGAAACTGAGGTGCAAATGTGTGCATGTGTGGCATGCAGGTGGGGTGCTCTTGTGTGTTCGAGGGGGGGTGCTAATGCATCTTTCAGCATATAGGCATTGTGCCCTTTTATCCCCATGCATTCATCCCTTTAACCTCCAACATTCTGTCCATGGAGAAAATGGGGTTCCTTACCCGTAACGGGGATTCTCTGTGGTCAACAAGATAAGTCAGCCACACAATCCAACCTTCCTCCCCTTGGATGAAAACAACAGACGCACCCTCTTTGCCTTTGAATCAACATTGAGCACCTGCCGACCTAGCCTTTGGGAAACTGCTAGAAACGAACTGGGCTAGGTAGGGGCAGGCTTGGAGGTGGGATCAACTTGGAATAACCTCGCTAATTCCATCTTGCTGCTCCATAAGCTTGGAACAAACTAACCAAGTTAGTATGCCAGGCTCCTTCTCTGGCCATATTCAAACCCAGGCTAAAATCCACCTCTTTGAGGCTGCATTTGGATCCTGATCCCCTTATTCTCCTGATTAAGGGGATCAGGATCTGTATTTTGTCATTCCCCCTTGAGTCACCCTGGTCCCCTGTTGTTGTGTGTCTGTCTTAATTAGATTGTAAGCTCTGATGAGCAGGGACTGTCTTTTACTTGTACATGTACAGCACTGCATATGCCTTGTAGCGCTCTATAAATGATAAATAGCAGTACTTGCATTTTTCCCTCCCCTGCTGTCCCCTCTCTCTATTTCTCTTCTGGACTCTCTCCCCTTCTCTCTCTACCCCAACACTACCACCCTCTTTTTTTTTAAATCACTGCCCCTTTAGATTTTTGCTGCTTCACTCTCCCCAGTCCTGTCTATCTTCATTAGAATATTTGATAGACCGCCCATAGGAAGCCATCTGGGTGGTTTACAATAACAATAATACAAGAAAAGCCGGAAACAGAAAAAGAACTACAAGTCTAACCTTTCTATTGCTGCAGACCTCGATCAGCAGTGGTGGTCTTCTGCCTACAGGAGATGGGATCCCCTTGAATAGCCAGCTGTTCTCCAGGCCGCAATCAAGCACAGTTACTTACCTGTAACAGGTGATCTCTGGGAACAGCAGGAATAAGTCTTCACATATGGGTACGTCGGTACCGACGGAGCCTGCGCGGGAACGCTCCCCAGCTTTCCAAAAAGGAAAGCTTTTGTGAGCATCCCACAGCGCCTGCGCGCTGTCTTCCCGCCTTTCCTAACCGCCTCTCCCCAGTTCGAGTTTTAAAGCTGAGACAAAGAGAGAGAGGAAAGGAAAGATAGATAGAGAGATACAACTCCTAGGGGAGGTGGGTGGGTTGTGAAGACTTATTCCTGCTGTTCCCAGAGATCACCTGTTACAGGTAAGTAACTGTGCTATCTCCAGGAACAAGCAGGAATGAGTCTTCACATATGGGGACTCCCTAGCTAGAGATGCCTGGGAGATCCCCAAGGTTATGAGATCCTGAGAAGGGCTCTATCTCCTCCTACGGATCTCAGGCATCCATCCAGGGAAGGAGGGCAGGAGTTGATTAAGCATGGAACAGGTGTTTGAGAACAGCCTGACCAAACAAGGCATCCCGGCGGGAGTCCTTGTCCAAACAGTAATGGGCTGTGAAGGTATGAACCGAGGCCCAGGTGGCCGCTCGACAGATCTGGTCGATGGACAAAGAATTTAGATGAGCCATAGAGGTGGCCATGGCCCTCACATTATGAGCTGTGACATGGCCCTCCAGAGAAAGGTTCTTACTCTGGTAGGCGAAAGAAATACACTGAGCAATCCAATTGGACAGTGTCCTCTTAGAGACTGGAAGTCCCAAATGAGAGGGATCAAAAGCAACAAAGAGTTGAGAAGACTTTCTATGTTGCTGTGTCCTTTGTAAGTAAAAGGCAAGAGCTCTCTTACAATCCAGGGTATGAAGATTCCTCTCTGCACTTGATGCATGAGGACCTGGAAAAAAGACAGGTAACTACACCTCTTGATTAAGATGAAAAGGTGAGACCACTTTAGGCATAAAGTATGGATTGGTCCTAAGGACTACCTTATCATGATGGAACCTTGTATAAGGTGGATTAGCCACTAAGGCCCGCAGTTCACTGATGCGGCGAGCTGAGGTGACTGCAATGAGGAAAATAACCTTCCAGGAAAGAAATTTCAAGGAGGTGGTGGCTAAGGGTTCAAAAGGAGGCTTCATAAGCTGACCAAGAACCAGATTTAAGTCCCATGCCACCGGAGGAGGCCTAATGGGAGGTTTAGTTAAAGTTAGGCCTCTCATGAATCTTGCAATAAGAGGATGAGAGGAAATAGGCTGTCCATTGATAGGCTTAAGGGATATTTATTTATTTATTTATTTAACTGTATTTATATCCCGCTTTTCACCGGGTCAAAGCGGTGGGAAATATAACCAGGGGGGGGGGGAATCAAATGTGTGGGGGGGCCATCACCGGGGCTTCAATATTGATGATTTTTTGGGGTGAACATAGAGACTGACAAGATAGCATAGTTACTGGTTTGGAGATCTTGGAGAGAAATAGGAGGGGGGGTTTCCTATTCAGAGATGCTGCAATAGCACTCAAATGGACCCTTACTGAATACGTCTTAAGGCCTGCATTGGAGAGATGCAGGAGATATTCCAACAGAGAATTCAAAGGTAGTGCTAGAGGGTCAAGACCCTTCTCAGCACACCAAATGGAAAACCTTTTCCATTTAAAAGCATAGGAACGTCTAGTAGAAGGTTTTCTGGAAGCATGGAGGATATCCTTCACCTGCTGAGAAAGATTCCAACCTTGAAGGTCTAAGCCTTCAGCAACCAAGCCCTGAGGTGAAGGGACTTGGGGTTTGGGTGCCACAAAGTCCCCTCCTCCTGGGACAGGAGGTCTGGAGCAGCTCCCAAGTCTAGGGAGGGAGCTTGAGAGAGATGCAGAAGTAGAGGGTACCACACTTGACGTGGTCAGCGTGGAGCTATGAGGATCATAGATCCTTGATCCCTCTGGAGCTTGAATAGAGTCTTGGGAATTAAGGGAATGGGTGGAAAGGCATACAGGAAGTCTTGACCCCAGTGAAGGAGGAAGGCATCCTTGACCTGAACTCCCTGACACGGAATTCTGGAACAGAACCGGGGAAGTTTGGCATTCCACGGACTTGCAAAGAGGTCTATGTCCGGGGTTCCCCACTCTTGAAAGATTCTGAGTACCTGGTCCATGTGCAGGGACCATTCGTGTGGAAGCAGAACTCGACTGAGTCTGTCTGTCCAAGAGTTTTGGACTCCTGGAAGGTATACGGCCAGGAGATGGATTTGATGCTCTCTGGTGAAGGCCCATAATCTTAAAGCTTCATTGCAAAGCGACAGAGAGCCAGTTCCTCCTTGCTTGTTTATGTAAAACATGGCTACCTGATTGTCCGTATGAATGAGGACTGTCTTGTAGCTGAGCAGGGTATGGAAGACCTTGAGAGCTAGAAAAACTGCTCGGAGCTCCAGGTGGTTGATATGTAGAGAGGTCTCCTGTGGAGACCAAGTGCCCTGAGTGGAGAGGTCTTGTAGATGAGCTCCCCAACCTGTTGGGGAGGCATCTGTTGTGAGGGTTGCTTGGGGCAACAACTGTTGGAAGGGGGACCCCAGCAACAGATTTTGGGTGGACTTCCACCACAGTAGAGACCAAAAGAGGCCCCTGGAGGTTGCTATTTTGTCTGTCAGAGCCCCTGAAGCTTGAGTCCACTGGGTGGACAAAGTCCATTGAGCTGCTCTCATGTGAAGGCGAGCATAGGGGACCACATGCACTGTGGATGCCATGTGGCCTAGCAGTTGTAGCATCTCCCGGGCAGTTAAAAGGTTCTTTGACTGAATCTGGGAGGCTAACTGCACTAGGTGTAGGCAACGGGCCTGAGGAAGATAGGCCCTTGCAGTGGTAGTATCTAGCCAGGCCCCTATGAACTCTAGGGACTGAGTAGGGGTGAGCTGGGACTTTGGGAGATTTACCACAAGTCCCAGATACTGCAGAATGCACCTTGTGCAATCCAGGGCAGTCTGGGCCTCTGACTGAGATGGAGCTCGGATGAGCCAGTCGTCCAGGTATGGGAATACAAATATCCCCAGAGTGCGTAGAAATGCAGCTACTACTGCCATGCATTTGGTGAACATTCTTGGAGCAGAGGCCAGACCGAAAGGAAGTACCCTGTATTGGTAATGTTTTCCTTGGAAAAGGAAACGGAGGAACCTTCTGTGAGATGGATGGATGGATGAGGACATGTGTGTACGCATCCTTGAGATCTAGAGTTCAAAGCCAATCCTGACTCTGAAGGTATGGAAGGAGAGTGCCCAGAGAAAGCATCTTGAATTTCTCCTTGCATAGAAATTTGTTCAATTCTCAGATCTAATATGGGTCTGTGGCCCCCTGTTTTCTTTGGGATGAGAAAGTAGGGGGAGTAAAACCCTGACCCTTGTTGAAGAAGAGGTACTTCTTCTATTGCCCCTTGGGCAAGAAGGGCAGTCACCTCCTGACCTAGAAGGTCGAGGAGAGATGTTGGAGAATTGAAATGTCTCACCATGGTGTGAGGAGGAAGGTTTGAGAAATGAAGTTTGTACCCATCCCTTATGATGGAGAGGGTCCACTGCTCTGTTGTAATTTGCTCCCATCTGGGAGCAAAATGAGCTAACCTTCCTGGAATGGTGAGAGGCTCTGGTTGTTTCAGAGCCAGAAAGACTAAGTTCTCTAGCATGAAGTCAAAAGCCCTGAGGAGGCTGGGTCTGCTGAGTTGCAGCAGCCCCTGTAGGCTTAGGCCTGGCTTGCTTAGGTTGCTGGCGCTTAGCAGCAAAACGACCTGTAGAAGATTGCTGACCAGAAGCAGGATGGAATCTGCCTTTTTTGAGGAAAAAAGACTTCTTGAAAGGTTTTTTCTTGGCAGGAATGGAGGTTGACTTTGAAAGTCTATCCAAAGCAGAATTTTCTGCATCCATTTGAGTGGCTTTTATTTGCCAATCTTTACCAAACAGGTTTTCCCCTGTACAAGGAAGATTTCCCAAACCATCCTGGACCCAAGATTCTAGATCAGAAGCTTGGAGCCAAGCAATTCTGCGAGCAGCTATGGCAATGGCCGAAGCTCTGCTGGCACCCTCAAAGGAGTCAAAAGCTGCACGGTTGGAAAACTTTGAAATATCTTGAGTATGCTTAAGCCAAATAAGAAATTTTTCCCTTTTA
Organism: Ichthyophis bannanicus; assembly: GCA_033557465.1. Taxonomy (NCBI): domain Eukaryota; kingdom Metazoa; phylum Chordata; class Amphibia; order Gymnophiona; family Ichthyophiidae; genus Ichthyophis; species Ichthyophis bannanicus. The sequence goes on from CM066032.1 coordinate 1,241,955,084, forward strand.
TCCTCTGGAAGAAATTCTTTCCCTTTTATCCTCTGGAAAGTGTGTAGCTTATTTGCAACTTCTTTCAGAAACATCCCCATATAAAGACTATAGGAGTTGATTCTGGCAATGAGCATACTGGCCTGGAAGATTTTCCTACCAAAAGCATCCAAGGTCCTGCATTCTCTTCCTGGAGGAGCAGAGGAGTGTCTTTTTGCACTCTTTATCTTTTTCATAGCTGACTCCACCACAATAGAATGGTGAGGAAGCTGTGTTTTATGAAAACCAGGACAAGGAGGGACACGGTACATGGTGTACAACCTACGAGAATGAGGAGAGATAGTGAGAGGAGTCTCCCATAAGTCAATCATGTGATCATAAAGAATCTCATGAATTGGCAAGGTGACTGCCTCCTTGGGAGCCTTGGGATAACCTAAAATATCCAATTTTTTAGCTCTAGGCTCTGATTCAGAGGTTACTGAAATAGAAAGCCCTTTAGCCACTTCTCTTATGAAGTCTTGAAAGGACAAGTCTTCTGGAGGAGACATTCTTCTTTTTGGAGAAGGCGGCTCTTCAGGAAGGGCTATGGATACTTCAGCAGACGCCTCCGAAGCATCAGAATCTTCGGAGGAATCAAAGTATCGACTGTCCGGGTGCTCTTCCAAAGCTCGATACGCGTACCGAGTGGTATCGACATCGGGCGTTATCGGTACCGGTTCAGTACCGATGGGCACACCTGGACAGGGAACCGCTGCAGTCGACACCATGGCCGATGTCGATGCAGTCGGTACCGGTACCGACACTGGTGCCGGTACCGGAGCCGATACCAACAACGGAGCTTGTTGTGGTATCAGCGGCGTCGCAGCTTGAATATAGGCCGTGATAGCCTACTGCATGGACAGAACATTCTGATCCATCGACGCCATGAATGCCTGAAATTCGGTACCGGAAGGTTGTGCCGGTACCCCAGAGCATTCTAACAGGTGATCGGTCGAGGCCGTGCCATCGATGTCAACCTGTAACCCCATAGGTGGTGCTTTGGAAGCCGGAGCTTCCCGCCGGGGTAGTTTTGCCGGTGCAGGATCGTCGAGGGCAAGCCCGGAGGCATCTCGATGCTTGGAAGGAGATCTACCCTTCGAGGACCAGCTGGATTTATGTTTGGTTACCTGAGATCCATGGGAGGAAGAAGCAGCCCTGGAAGACGTTGATGCCACTGAAGCAGCATCAGAGGGAAACAGCACATGTAGCTTGGCTGCTCGGTTCTGTAAACCTCGTTTGGACATCTAGGAGCAGGACGAACAATCCAAAATGGAGTGGTCAGGACCCAAACATTTAAGACAACATTCATGGGTGTCGGTAACAGAAATAGTACCGCTGCACTTAGTGCATTTTTTAACCCGGAGGCTGGTTTTTCCATGAGGAAAATTCTTCGTGAGGCCTAAGGCCCAAAAGAGGAAAAACACACTAAGTGAGGGAAAAAATGTTCTTTTTTTTTTTTATAAGAAAAGAAAGACAGACCGGCGGTACCGGTCCGACGTCGGGGAAGGCAGACGCGCGACCAAAGAAATAAAATAAAACAAAGAACTTCTTCAGCGGTGACAGGAACACGACCTGCTGGCTCCGCGGAAAAGAAGAGCTGGGGAGAGGCGGTTAGGAAAGGCGGGAAGGCAGTGCGCAGGCGCTGTGGGATGCTCCCAAAAGCTTTCCCTTTTGGGAAGCTGGAGAGCGTTCCCGCGCAGGCTCCATCGGTACCGACGTACCCATATGTGAAGACTCATTCCTGCTTGTTCCTGGAGATAGACCTTTCCCTCATTTTCTGCCCACCAGATTGGATCCCTGCAGGCAGACAGAAGAGGTCCTTGCCACGATCGTAGCTGTCCTTTCTTCTGCCCATGGGAGATGGAAATCCTGCAGGCAGCCAGCTGCTATCCAGGCCATTATCATGGCGGTCTTCCCCTCATGACACTTATTAAAAAAAAAAAAAAGTGGGGGAGGGGAGCAAGAAAATCCCATGCAAATTTCTAGTTGCCATGGCAACCTGGCACCTGGGATTTGTTGAGCTCTGTGTTAAGGACATAATCCTAGCAGACTTGGAGAACTGACACAAATTAATATGGAAAAGATGCTAGATCAAACTGACAAATTAAATAGTAACAGCTCATAACTGGGGCTAGATGGTATTCACTCCAGAATTTTAAAGAAACTCAAATACAAACCGCAGACCAGAAACTTGTAATTGCAAGCTATCATTAAAATCTGCTTGAGAACTGTATGGTTGCAATTATTTTTAATATCCTCAGATTCAAAACTTAGATTGTAAGCCCTCTGGGGACAGGAAAATGCCTACCATATCCGAATGTAACTCTTGAACATCTGAGAAAATACCTGAGCTAAATCCAATTCCCCTGTCTGGAAACCACAGATTAGTGGGCCTAACATTGGTGCCAATCAAAATGGTGGATGGATAAATTTTACATAACTGTTAATTTACTTTCTTTGAATCCAGTTAGACCAGTCCCGACAAGTAGGTTATGCTCCCTTGCTTAGTAGGTAGAGGCAAATTTGAGCAACTTTCAGTGCTGTCATTACCTTGTATATCCTCTAGTACAGAAGAGACAAGCTATTATGACACTTCCCAAGCATAGAGAATTATGGGATACATTCAATATCCCATCCACCCAACAAATCAAAGATATCATCTCCTCGCTTAATACCACAACTTCACCTTCAGACCCTTGTCCCTTGGCTTGGATAAAAGCAACAAAGGAACAGTTTAAATACTCGATTCACAAGATAGCCACAATGTCACTCACCCAAGGATACATGCCTACTTCTCTCAAACAAGCAATTATTCTACCCCTACTCAAAGACACATCCCTCTATAAAAATGACCCAACCACGTACAGACCAATCTCCAGCTTATCATTCATAGCCAAAGTCATAGAAAAAAATAGTTCAAAGGCAATTTCAAGATCACATAGACCAACATGTTCAACTGGACCAACACCAACACGGGCTTAGACCCAACCATGGCACAGAGACATTGTTATTATCCCTATTTGACTGCCTTATAAGAGGAAATGACAATGCAAGAACAGGATTTATTCTCATTTTTATGGACATACCCTCTCTGCCTTTGACACCATCTCCCACATCATCCTACTCAGACACCTACAAGAAACTGGCCTACATAACAACACTCTAACATGGTTCAAATCCTATCTTCAAAACCGACAGCAACAAGTCAAATGCGGAACGGCTAAATCAAAACCCTTCCCCTCATACTAAGGAGTCCCACAAGGTTCCTCACTCTCTGCAATGTTATTTAACATCTACATATAGCCAATATGCAAAATTATTAAAAAACACAAAATCCAGTATAGATTATATGCGGATGATATCATGGTATACACACCAATCGATATACATAACCCTGACCTGTCAACTATATCCGCATGTGTGGATGACATGATCATCTGGCTCAATAACAACAACCGCTCCCATAAATTACAAAAAGACAGAAGCACTCTTTATTACCAGGAACAATTACCCCACCACAAACAAACAATCTGCATACAACAAAGGCCAATAACAGTAAAAAAAGAAACCAAATACTTTGGAATTATCATGGTCCAACACCTCTCCATGCAACCCCACATAGCAAAAACTACTGCAAACGCCTACCATAAAATGAAGATAATAAGGAGACTTAAACCAGTTTTAGACCATGATCACTTCCGCACTATCTGCCAAGCAATAATCACCCCATCACTGGACTACTCTAACACACTTTATCAGGGGCTCCCAATGCAAACCATCCTACCACTTCAAATTGCACAAAACACTGCAGCCCGACTCATCTTAGGAACAAATAAGCATGAACACATCACCCCCATACTCAATCACCTACACTGGCTCCCAATCCAATCCCGCATCAGATACAAGTCAATCTTAGTCATCTTCAAAATCATACACTAACTATCAGCTTATAGCCTACAAGACACCATAATAAGAGACACAAAGTACCCGGCCCAGGAGGAACAAGCAGCAGCATACGATCATCACACCCTGCGGATACCATAAGACCATGCAAGCTACATCTGGAAGGGCACTATCACATTTTGCTCCATCACTTTGGAACTCACTCCCAGATGACATGTGCGCAACTACAGACATTAAGGACTTCAGAAAGAAACTGAAAACACTTCTTTACACAGATCATCTGGGACATATCACCTAACCACCTGAATAAAGTCATGACACAATCCTCCAAATTGGACCCATAGCCATGTACAACCAACCTGATAAACACGACACACCAAAATGTATATAGCTTTGTCATGCAATAATGACCCTATACATAGTTAATCCTGTTACCTCTCTTCTCCCCTCCCTTGTTTGAGTATTCTTGTATATTGTTTATTCGTTCTATGTACTATGTTGAGTTTCAATGTAAACCGCTCTGAGTGAAGGACAGAGCGGTATAAAAAAATGGTTAACTAAAAAAATAAATACGCAAGACTGAAAAAGCTAGAACAACTCAGAAATGTTATTAAATACAAACTGTACCACAAATAGTGTGAGCAACTATTTGGCTCTCTTACCATGATGATTTAACTGCAGCCAGAGCTCCAGACCTGCAGAAAGAGTCTACCAGGCACCGATAGTGATAATGCAATGAAAAGGCAGCAGGATTCCCAACCTGCAATAGGAGTCTTCCAGGGTGGGTCCTGGACTGGTCTAGCAGGATTCAAAGGAAGTAGATTATCGGGTATGTAAAATCTATCCTCTTTTATCCTGCTAAACCAGTCCAGACGAGTGGGATGTTCCCAAGAAGTAAGAACCCAGGGTGGGAGGATGACCACACCAGGAAAGACTAACCTGCCAAAGGTGCCATCCATATGACCTCTACGAGCACCCTGTAGGGCTTTATAAAGGTGTTCAACAAAGGCCAGGAAGCCTCTGGGGACATCAGAGCAGACTCCGCCCATGAAGTTTGCATTCCATGGAGTGAGCTCTGGCTCACTCCTGCACGTGCTTACCAGGCAGAATATATACTGCCATGATGGCCTCCATATGCCAGTGGGCAATAGAGGATTTGACCTCTACTTGCACTTTCCTCAAAGACAACAGAAGAAGGTTCAACCAGTTGGAGGAAAGAGCATTTGTCATGAATCTGAGCAACCATTTCCTCACATCTACCAGACCCAGAGAACAGTCTTTTCAAAACTCCTTCTCAGAAAAGAAATGTAGAACAATAGTGTGATCCAGAAGAAAAAAAGAGGGGCCACACCCTTGAAAGAAAGTCAATGAATGAAACCATTGAAAAGATCAAACTGATTCTCTGCAAGGCAAGGGCCTCAGTATGGACACTCTTGGCAGATGCTAGAGCCCCCAAGGCGGCACCATAAGGGAATCTACCCTCAAGCGAGGTCTTACCTATGGATACAAAGAAGGGTTTTTTTCAGTGCCTTCATTTTTCGCAGAGACTCCACTAAAGCTGAAAAGAACTGCTTCATTCCTGAAGAACTGGTCAGTGCAGAAGTATACTGCCAGTAATCTATTGGAGATAACTCCTGTAACACAACAGGACTGCCATCCGAACTGAGAGCGTTCAGTGCCAAGTCCCAGTCCAAGACAGGGTGCTAAAGAGCTGTAAAGTAACATAGTAACATAGTAAATGAGAGCAGATAAAGACCAGTATGGTCCATCTAGTCTGTCCAGTAAGATGACAGGAGTAGGTGCACTTGCCACTCTGTGCAGGCCACCCCTCCCCATGTCTTTGTGTTCAACACTCTCTTCAATATTACCTATCACAAAATATTGTAAATCGGCACAGGCCCCAGATATTCAATGCAGTAAGCAGAGGAAATAGAGGCTTCACTGGGCCTTAAGCAGCGAGGGTACTACCATCCCCAAGCAACCCTGAATGGAAGGTTTACACTCACAAGGGCCAGGCCATAAGCAAGAAGGAACCTCCATTACAAGGCGCCCTTGCCGTGTCTCTTATTGTAGACCTATTTCTTGAGATAGCAGAGAGAGAGAGGCCACAGTAGTGAAGCACAGTCTATGAGGACAAACAGGTCCCTAGCCCTCACCAGGTCTAGATGGGCCTGAAAGGTGTGCAAAGGATGGCTATCAAGGGCTAGGCAGGGAGACATATCATCCCTCACCGAGGAGGCCACTCCTGAAGTACAGTTATCCAGCCTGCCATACACGGAACCTTTCTGCATCTGAAATGACTCCTCGCATAGGCATATCTCTGAAAGTCATCAAGTGGAGCACTGAAAACCCCATCTCACTAAGAGGATGTATGCGGTACAGCTGAGCTCTCATTTCACCTGGACTCGGCATTCTGACACAGAAGTTGTGGACTACCTGCTGTCAAAGCTTGTGATGTACACAGCAGATAGAGCAATCAGAAGCTTTTTTGCCCACCCACACAGTCTCAAGAACCACTCCAGCACCACAGCCTGCTTTGTCCACCAGAAGAGTCCTGAACCTCTCCATGGTCAAACGAATTGCCTTAGTTTCCAGGTGGAAGAGCCTCCAGAAGGTCTCCTGAGGGGCCAAAGTCCCTAGGCTAATTGGACCAGGCATCATACCCCAACCCTTCAGACTGGCATCTGAAATAAAAAGCACTCCATTCCATTCGTCCAACTATGCCAAGCCATCCGGTGGTGGGACCACAACTATTATTCCAACTGCTCCTGGATCTCCCAAGGGAGAGGAAAGGCTTGGTCAAACAAGGGGACCTGGAGACCAGCAGTTGCCTCTGCAATGAATTAATATGCACTCTGGTGCAAAGAACTGGTTCCAAAATTGAAGTCATGGACCCAACAGCCTGAGAAGTACTAGGCCCATAGAGTTGATCAGAAATTATATGCTATGAGTTGGTTATGGTTTGAGTGAAGTCTCCCATTGTGAGGAAGCTTGGCTCAAGGGTGTATGGAACTGACCCCCAGGTACTTGACATTCTCGGAGAGAATCAGACTGTTTTTAGGGTAGGAATTCACTTATCCCAGCCTTCCTATCCAGAACTCATCAGGCCTGCGTCGTCTCTGACCTTCACTAAAAAGAGACTTACCAGAGCAGCCTGACATTCAGGTATGGGCAACTCAGGCTCACTGCATGTACAGAAATACTGCTACCACCACTACTACATTGGAAAAGTTACCAAGAGCTGCATCTGGAATAAAGGCAAAACCTGGAACTGGACTAAGAATGCAAAAGCAGAGAAACAGCTAACTGTTCACAATTGGAAAATGACAAAGGCTTAGAGGCGAGAGGCATTCCCCACCTGACCAATGCAATGATAGTACCTAAGGACCTTGTATGAATATGAGAGACTCTGAGTCTAAGAACAACCAGCTCTAGGTCAAGGACCTTCCTTCCTGGGTAGCTTTGTATCAGGGCTAATGTCCCTGGTCCTGCAGTAGAAAGCCCGTGAAAATAAAGTGTCACTGCAGGAGGTGCTAAAGAGTTTCCTCAAACGCCACCCATATGAGCAGAATGCCGCAGGGAATATCCTGCCGAGGAGACCATTAAAAGCACTGCCATAAATCAAATATTGTGCATAGAAATTCACAAGCTGGTCTAAATCAGAGACTTTAGTAAGGAGACAGCTTATAGGAGCTAAGACATTTGTGCCTGTAAGGATTCTGAAGATCTATGAAACTAATAGTCATAATAGGTAGATCCCCTTTTATACTTGGGGGATCCAGTGGTCTGCTGAGTTTAAGGCCTGTGGATCTGCCCAGAGAGAACAGTCCAACTGAATGCACCTTGGGTGGGACCGCTGGACTCACTGAGTGGAATTACAGGTTCCCAAGTGCACCAAGGAGGTGAAAAACATGCCAAAAGCTCCGACAGGATTGCCCCTACTGCAACTAAGACTTACAGTAGTCCGAGGGCATCCTAGGCTCTATACACAGCCTCAGAAGGCCCTTTGACCCTTCCAGGTCCGTCTTCAAGGAGCCTCTGTGGACGAACTTCTTCTCCCAAAGAGAAAGTGACCTTTAAAGGGAAATAGCTCCACCACAGATTGGAGCCAGTAACTGTCAACTAAGAGTAGTGCTAGCCCTGCCAATGCCATCACCACCACTGAGATGGGAAAGACTGAACCAACCTTAACCAGCAGCAGCCACTTAAGGCAGTCTGCTGCAAGCCTCCGAGTATCTGGAAAGTAACAGGGATCAATGACCATTCGGCCCAACCAATGCTAAATGTTCCAGACAAACCTGCAACCTTGGGAATAAGAAGCTATAGCCACATGGATGGAGCTACAAGGCTACTGGCAGAGGAAGGATCCATCACAAGAGGGCTAACCTCCAAGTGTGCATACAGCACTACCCGAAAGTCTAAGGAGCTACTGCCAAGTCTTTCTCAAGGACCATGACTCTCCAGAGCTGAGACTCCTTACACACAGCACCTCCCTTCAACAGGGCAGTCAGGCACTTAACCACAGCCATAAACATGACTCCAACCCTGGAGGGGCCAAAGGCGTGACTTCACGTCTCCTTGAGGCTGAGGGAACTGCCAAAACATGACATCAGAATCCTTAGGGCCCAGCTCAGGGGCTTCTTTCCATAAAATTCTATGTGCTGATGCACAGGGTCTGGGAGAAGCATGAACTCAGCAGACCACTGGATCCCCCAGATATAAAATGGGATCCTCCTGCTAAACTCACTTGAAAAGCAGCTCTGCAACCCGAAGAGCCACCACAGCTTCCCAAAAGGGCATAAACAGGGACCAGCAGAGAAAATGTGGTTCACAGAGATCCCTACTGGCTCTAGGGGGAACCACCATTCCATCCTCCTCAGACTCACCTTCTGAAGACAGGAACTTCATTTGAGTCATTCAACTAACCTCCATAGGGGAAGGCTGGGCTCCCAAATTAATAGAAAAGTGCAAGGACAAAGCAGGGGCTGTGACCCCTCTAACTGCCAGTGAGAGGAGTATCAATGGATCCCGGGTCCCCAGAGAGGATGCCTGGCCTCAGGCATCCACAAAGGGTGCTGCTAAGCAGCTATCCAACTGAACACAGCCCAAGAGCTGTTTCAGAAGCTGCAGTGCAAGCTGATTGACAAAAGGAAGTCCCCGATGGGGTCTGGCCTCCAAACATGCAGTTAGGACCATTCTGCCATGATCTTCCTCCAATGGGCTCAAACCAGTGGCTGCAGTGCTCAACAGTGAAAAAAGGAGGAAGAAAGGAGTGGCAAGGTCCATTAGCACAGCATTGGGCCCCCAAAATCCTTCCCACAGAGAATCTCGGAATGCCAACAAAGAGGTGCCCCAGGCTTTGCAGCCATAATGGGAGGAAAAAGCAGCAGCAGCTGCAATAAAAAAACCCACTAGGGGCCACAGGCTGCACTGGACCACACGGCTGAAGCTGTTAGTGACAGGCAAAAAAGCGGCACCAAAAAAAGCATGACCATGGTGAAAAGGGAGGCTCAAAAAGGGAATGTCAAGGCCTGTTAGGCTGACTGGGGAAAATTTAAGAAAAGCCTTGAATGCCTACACCAGCCTGGGGATGCTCAGCTATTGATTAAGGCCTGTTTTTGTTTTGTTTTTTTAATTTGAAGCTGCTTTATTAAAAGCACCAGTGAGCCAAATATTTCCCATGAACTTCAATGGGTAAAAAGCAATCAGAAAAAAATCTATCAGAAAAGCATGGGACATGCAGATAAGGATAGCAGAAGGGAAGGGAGGTCTGGGCCCAACTTACCAGACCTATGAGGGGTCCTCCTGCTCCTCTATGGCCCACTGAGCATTAGCAACCCATGGGAAACAGCGCTGGATTATGGGTGGCTGTAGCTCGAGGAGACAAGGCGTGCTCTCACTCTAAATGCCATTAGGCCCTTCAGGACTCAATCCTAAGATCACTGCACCATAGTGTGGGCCAGGAGAGTTAAGCCTATCTGCACTGCTGCACCAGTCCACACACCTTTCCACCTACTAGAGGAAGAAATTACTGGCTTCTCTCAGTGTTTCACCAGAGGATTCAAGATGATGCCAGGTGATGAGATCACTGAAGGTTGTTCAAGTCTGCCTCCAAACAGCACAAACAGATGATCTGACCTGTGAAAGGAGTTAGCAACTTTAAAGTACCCGAGAAGCACTCTCCAGACATCCACCAGGCAAAGGTCCTTGTCCTTCTCTTCACACTACTCCTAGAGAATAGACTACCTGATTCACACAGAAGGTAGAAACCATCTTGGGCAAGAAGTTCAGAGATATGTCTAGCTGAACAGACTGCAACCAGAAAGAGATAGACAGACAATCTTGAGGGTCATATCTTTAAGCGTAGCCCACTTCAAGGGATCCAACATCAAGGTTTGTCATATCCCGTGGAAAAAAGGAAACATCAGGATGCGAGGCAACAGACTGCTCCACCACTGGCCCCCTGAAGCAGGAAAGGGCCGCACTGGTCAACAAATTTTACAAAAGCCATGTTACTGAAATAAAAATAGTAATTTCTTATCAATTTTTATATGCTGAACACAAATATGACAGTGAAATTGCAAAGTTGGTTCTAGATCTTTTGTAATCTACAAGAATTAATGTTTACATCACGAAATGCATGTCAATAGTAATTATAATAGGCCTTCGGTTAATACCTGTAAAAAACCAAGTCATAGACTACTTCGATTTTTTCGCCTGTCTCTTGTACAGCTGTTCGGGAGCTTCTCTGGGGAGTGTCCAGCAGTAGTCAGCCAGCATTGTAGTGGACCATTTTCCGTGGTATCTTTGCTCCATCGTTGCAATATCCTGGTGAAAACGTTTGTCCTGTTCATCACTAACCATACCACAGTTGTCAGGAAAGAAATTGAGATGGGAATCAAGGAAATGGATCTTTAAAGACATATTGCAGCCAAGTTTCTGATACTGCATCAGCATGTCTTCTACTAGTTCCTTGTAGTTTTCTGCCCTAACATTCCCGAGAAAGTTTGTTGACACTAGGCAAAAAGCATTCCATGGTTGTTTAGCATCATCCTGCAGCAAGTTGTTGAACCGGTCATCTTTGAAGAGCTCTCGAATCTGAGGACCCACAAAAACTCCCTCTTTAATCTTTGCTTCGCCGAGTCGAGGGCATTTTCCATGCAGGTATCGGAAAGCTGGCGAAGTGCGGTCCATGGCTTTCATGAAGTTTTTCATCAAACCTAGTTTGATGTGAAGGGGTGGTAGCAGGATTTTGTGAGCCTCAACCAGAGCTGGGTGCTGGATATTCTTCTCTCCAACTGTTACATTTTGTCTGCGATTCCATTCCTTCCGCAAGTAGTGCCAATCCCTTGCTCGGCTATCCCACTCACATAAGAAACACATGTATTTTATATATCCCTGCTGCAGTCCCATTAAAAGGGCAACTACCTTCAAGTCACCACAGAGGTGCCAGCTGTACTTTTTATAGTTAATGGAAGTCAGTAGATGCTTTAAGTTATCGTATGTCTCTTTCATGTGGACAGCATGCACTACTGGAATAGATGGAAGACGGTTTACATTGTTCAAAAGCACAGACTTCAGACTCAGTTTCGAAGAGTCTATAAATAGTCTCCAGTCTTGTGGGTCATGAGTGACTTTTAAGACATTCATGAGGCTTTCAATATCGGAACAGAATATCAGATTACTTTCCTTTCCGACTGCGTATAGTACACTGCTGATGTCAGATGGCTTCAGCAGCCGTCTGGCAGTAGTATTGCATTGCATCAGAAAATGATGCAATCAACTCTGTATGATGTATGCATGCTGGTATTATGCAATGTGATGCAATATTACATCATTCAAGGCTTATTTGGCATGTTGTTGATGTCCTACTGGATAAATTTACACGGTGAAATGTCAAAAATGAACTATATGCAATATCTTCAAAACGAGAGCCAATAAAAATGTTTTAATGTTATATTCATGTTCAGCTCACCAAGATACTACAGATTAGAGCCTTTTAAAGTCAATAACGATTTCAATGTTGACCAGTGGCAGCCACCTGAACCTTCAGGGAACTAAGAAAAAGACCTTTGCTCAGACCCTCCTGAAGAAAGGCATCCATGGATGGAAAATCTGCTGTATGAGGTCTAGTCTGATACTGACAGCACCAATTCTCAAAAAGACGGACGCACACACAGGACCAGCTTGTGAGCTAGGCGGCTGGTCTGAGTGAGTGGCTGCACTGATTCCGTTTGGGGGGGGGAAGGGGGGGGGAAGCGGGCAGCGACAGTATTTCCAAAAGTGGCAGCAAAAGGTCACTGCTTTTGGAAATACTGCCACTGCCCGCCTCCCCCTCTCAAGATGGAATCAGCAGCAGTTGGGGGGTGGGAGCAGCAGTGGCAAGGCTGGGGTTTCTGCCTAGGGTAGCAGAAACCCTTGGGCCAGCCCTGTGCACACATAGGAGAGGTTCTTCTAGCCTGGCCTAACTTTGAAGAGTGTGGAAACCATGCTAGAAGAGTAGCTTTTTTGTGCTAAGAGGCACCTCTCAAGAGCCAAGCCATAAGCATGAAGCGAGCTGGGTCATCGAGAACTAGTCCTTTCTCTAATAGCTCCTGGGTTGGGGGTAGTCACAAAGGAGGACTCTGCAGAAGCCTCCTCAGGTCCCCAGAACCACGGCCTCTGCAGTCAGTCAATCTAGCACCACCAGGATCACCCAGCCTTGATATCGCTCTGTATGTCGAAGCCACAGAAGAAACACACCAGCCCTGGCCAAAGGGCAGCCTGCTGTAACTAGGGCACTGATGCTCTTGTAGCCTGTATCTCTGCGACAACTGAAGAAGCGTTTGGTGTGGGCAGTGGATCAAATCGCCATCAGATCTAATTTGGGATGACCCCAATAGCACAGAATCTGCTGATAGGTTGCTAGACTCGATTGTCACTCATCAGGATTGAGAGTGACGACTGAGGAAGTCCACCTCCACATTGTCGACCCTGGCCACATGTTCCACCAATAGAGCTAGCAGTTTTTTTTCCCACCCAGGAGGAGAGATCTCTAGGGCCACTCCGGCACTCTTCGTGCCTCCTTGCCGACTGATGTATGCCACAGCCGTAGCATTGTCCAAGTAAACCCAGACTGCTTTGCCCTTGACCAAGGTTTGGAAGAGCAGCAGGTCAGCCAAATGTCCCTCCTCTCAAGGTGATGAATGTGGCATGCCGACTCATGGCCTTCCCAATGGCCCCGAGCTGTTTGGATCTTGCATCAATCTCCCCAGCCAAACAGGCTGGCATCCATCACCAGGAGAAGTCACGAGTGCTCGTCCAATGGCATAACCCTTCCGTAGGTGCTGTGGCTGCTGCCACCATCTCAGGCTGGAGAGGCAGCCTGGTTTCAAACTTCTGATGGCTAGGAGACCAACAAGAAAGCAGTGAGCTCATGCACAAGGCACCATGTTGATCGCTGCTGCCATCAAGCAAAGAAGCTAAAGGTAATCCCAAACTCTGGGAGCTTGCTGAGACCAAAAGGCTTCCAAATTGGGTCAGCAGCTTGTTCACCTTTTCCTTTCTTCTGCCAGGAAGAGTCTGCCTGAGTGTTGAAAGATGCTCTCAGGTATTCCAATGATTGGGAAGGCACTAAATGGCTCATTCCTCGATTTAATTACCCAACTGAGACTCTCTAGGAACCACACCATCTGAGCCAAAATCAGACTGCTTTGGACTGTGAATTGGTCCAAAATGAGTCAGTCACCTAGATATGCATGTACACAGATCCCCTGGTGTCTCAGCACAGTGACTGCCGCCACTGTCACTTTTGAGAATGTCCTGGGGGCTGTGGAGAGGCAGAAGGAAAGATCAACGAACTGAAAATGAGAGGCAAAAATGGAGAAATGAGGAAAGCATTGTTGATCCTCCCAAACAGGGATATGGAAGTAAGCCTCAGCTAAGTATAGAGACATGAGGAATACTCCATGGCATACTGCCTGAATCACTGACCGCAGAGTCTCCATATAGAAGTGAAGGGTGCACAAGTGAGCATTGACACCTTTGAGGTCAAGGATTGGCCGAAAGGAGCATTCCTTCTTTGGCACTACAAAGTAGATAGAGTATCGGCCCGGGCCCTGGTCACCTGGAGGAACTGGGAATACCACCCATGGATGGAGAAGCTTTGCCAGAGTACAATGAACTGCATTCTCTCTTGGCCATGGAACCACAAGGAGAAACGACAAAGGCATCCGGAAGAGGCTCTTTGCATTCCAAAACAAAGCTGTACTGAATGATATCTAGCACACAGCGATCCTTAGTGATCCAGGTTCATTCTTGAAAGAAAAGATGGAGCCGGTTGCCCACCAGGGGCATCCCGGAATGGGCTCCTAAGTCATCACTGCACCTGACAGGAGGAGGCACCTCTGGGGTGTTGGAGTCCTGGGAACCTCATGGCCCATGAAAGGTCTGAGACTGGAACCCAGAAGAGGAGAAGAAGGAAGTGGAAGTTCCGAGAGCCCCATGAATCCAAATATTGAGCGCAAGGAAGATGGGCACATGCAGAAGAGGATGTGCCTATAAGTCTCCTGAGCGGCGATGAAGTTTGGGTTTGCCCAAGTCCGCCCCAAACAAGAGCCGCCCTTTCAAGGTAAGCTGAGTCAATTGAGATTTGGAGGGCAAATCCCAATAGCTGAGTCAATTGGGATTTGGAGGGCAAATCCGCCACCTAATGGTGAAGCCATATCCAATGTCACACCACAGTTGACAGAGCAATGTCTTTAGCCACCAAGTGGATGAGATCATTCATAGCATCTGACAAAAAAGCTGTAACCGATTCCAAGCGGGATGTATATCTTCTGGCACAAGGGACTGAATCCACTGGAGCAGGGTTTGAGTCATTAGACATGCACACACTGCCTAATGAATGATAAACCGGAGGCTGTAAACTGATTCCTCAAGACAGTGTCCACCTTGCGATCCAGGGGATCCTTCAGGGCTTTTCCACCCTCCACTGGCATGATGGTCTGCTTTGTAACTGCTGTAACCTCTGCATCCACTTTCAGTGTATTAAAATACTTTACATGTTCATCCTGAGGCAGGGCATAAAGCCTCCTACAAACTTTCAACCCCTTCAGTGGGGAGTCAGACAAGTCCAACATCAAGCAGATCAGGCTCTTGATAATCCCCAGAAAAGGGGAATGCTTGCCCACATGCTGATTGGCTAAATTTAATGAAGTCTGGGTGGGATGCAAGGTGGTGTTCTGAAGTGCTTATCTGGACTGGTCTAGCAGGACGATATGGAACAAAGGTTTTCTAATACACTATTTTTCGCACGTCACAAGTCCCTTCTTAAGATGCCAGCTATGAAGTCTTGAAATCTCATAGTACCATAGTAGGTGACAACAGATAAAAATCATTTGGCTGGGGAGAAACAAGATGGCGGCAGGAGGTGCGGTGCTGTGAAGCTGCGTTCCCCTTGTTCCTAGGTTCCAGGACGCTGTTCTTACTGTTTTGCAGTATGGGGTGGAAGAAGCAGAAGCAGGCTGACTTACCCCCGGGATCGGTCCTGCCAAGCACACCTAGTCAGCGAACTTTGGATGCATGTGGCTTTGCGGTAGATGCCAGAATAGTGTGTTCATTGGGGACAGCAGATGTGTTGGCCTTGAGCACATCGGGAGTCTGGCTTTTTCCAGACCAGTGGACCCCCCTCCGTCACGACCTAGAAGCATTTCATCGGTTTCATCGGGATCTGAATTGTCGGAGGTGGAGGCTACAGCTGCACAGCCCCGGGAGGAGGTAGCTTCTGGTGTCTGTAGGTTGGTGAGACCGGCAGTGATTAAATGGACGCACTGTGGGACAGTTTGGCAACTCTGAACACCTCCCTGACTTATTTGATGGGTTTTGCAAGTACTGAACTTTTAGAAGTCAAAAATACTTGTGTTAATCTCTCCAGTCGTCAAGAGGAACAGGTGGGGAGAATCTCCAGGATGGAACAGGAAACTGGGCATTCGGGAATTGGTTGCTGCCCAGATTAAAGACAGAACTGTGTTCACTAGAAAAATAGAATATCTGGAAAATCAGGTTCATCGATGTAATCTTCGTTTCCTGAATTTTCCTAGGTCTCCAGTGTTGTCATCAGTGGAGATGGTGAGAAAGTACTTTGGGGAAATTTTAAAGTTTCCCCCGGAGCATTTTTCACCCTTGACTAGGGCTCAGTATTTGTCTCTGTGCATAGGGGACTTCAGAACTGTGTTCACTCGAAAAATAGAAGTCCCCCACCCCAGGGAACACAGAAGGAGCAGCAGTAACACGGTCCCCTATGCACAGAGACAAATACTGAGCCCTAGGCAAGGGTGGAAAATGCTCCGGGGGAAACTTTAAAATTTCCCCAAAGTACTTTCTCACCATCTCCACTGATGACAACACTGGAGACCTAGGAAAATTCAGGAAACGAAGATTACATTGACGGACCTGATTTTCCAGATATTCTATTTTTCTAGTGAACACAGTTCTGTCTTTAATCTGGGCAGCAACCAATTCCCGAAGCTGCCCAATTTCCTGTTCCATCCTGGAAATCTCCTTGGAGGTTATTATGGAAAGATCTACCCTCTTTGTCACCCTTGCTCTGGAGTCAGATACATTTTTTATTCTTAGGTTATACTTTAAGAGCTTCAATGAGCTTTTTTTGGGTTCTCATGTGAGGATTTTTCCTGATATGTCTCGCACTTCAGTTAAGAAGGACTTTTTGGCCCTTCGCCTCATTGTTTTGGCCTTGGGGGCAACTTTTCAACTAAAATTTTCTGTTAGATGATGTGTGCCATATAAAGAGAAAAAGTTTCTGTTTTTTGAGCCTAGACAACTTTTGGAGTTCTTAGTAGCTAGAAAGGATGTTTTGGTTGAAGTTACTGTGCCGTCCCACTCGTCTGATGCTTAAGTCTCTGCCTGCCTTGTAATTTAGTTCTTATTAGATAGTTTAGGGGGCCATGAGGAGTCTTAACGTTCCTTGTTTTTTTGTTTTTTGGTACTCCCTCCATATTTCCTTATTTGTGGACTAATATGTAAACGGTTCTTGTTGTTTCATGACTTATGTTTCCTTATTTTTTAAAAGGATATGGAGTCCAACGAAAAGCACAACACCACGTGCGGTAGCAGTCCAACAAAAAGACGTGGATAGCAGGGAAGATAACGTAAATAAACCTTTATTGAACAAACATCAGCCACTGGCCCAACACAGGCCGTGTTTCGGAAATCCCTTCTTCAGGGGCTTAGAGGGCTGAGACAAAATCTAATACAAACAACATAACAAAAGTTAAAAAACAAATTAAAACCAAACAATCTAAAACAGCGGACTTGAACGAATGTATACTTTGTATAAAATATATATATATATATATATATATATATATATAATGTTATTCTTGAATGGTGGAACGAATAAGTACGGCTAGCATGAATACAAAGAAAGATGAACAATGAAATATGATTAAAACTTTTAAATTAGACAGAGTAGAAAAAATCTAATATAATGGTAATTAAAAGCAAGTGTAAGAATAAATTGAATATTCAAAACATATAAATTACACATACCTGTGTCACTAATCTGTATGACTCAGACAAGAGTATAAAATTATATACTCAGAAATAAGCTAATAAAAATAAACAATAAAAAAGTAAATATATCAATAACAAAATAGTATTAAAAACTTATTACAATATACATTTAAAAAGTACATACATATCAATAAATAAAATACATATGTGTTACAATAACATATAGATTCAAATCATAAAATAAATCTATAAAAGATCATAATACATGAGTATGGATCAAAACAAAATGCAAGAGAGATGAAGACAAATAAATATGTGAAGACTAGTAAAAATAAACAATATATATGTATATAACTATGTTACCTGACCGTGGATAATCCTTCTATAGGTTTAAGTGTGCAATCTGTGAGGTATAAATCAAATATGTATTGTGTGAATTAAAACAGCTAAACAGTGTAATGCATGTTTAAAAATTCAACATAAACATATTAAAACTCAAAAGTAGGCAATAAAAAATGTTAAAAATATGACTCCCTAAAATGATTATAGTGCAAAAAATGGAATAAAGTCTATGTGAAATAATAGTGAAAAATCGTGAAATTATAGAACTATATTGCGAAAAAAAAAATTTTTTATTTAAATGTCAGTGAAAATAAGTGTAGTTAAAACAAACTCCGAACTTGCAATGTTGGTATTTTGGACAACTAGAAGTAAAAGATAAGAAAAAATGAAAAAGAAAATGCTATGAACAGGGTCATCGAACAAATGAGTTAATAGCTTCATAGATTACAACCTCCCACACAATGCGAATAAAAAGAGGGCGAAAAGAAACTAAATGATGTGACTGTGTGATACAGTGAAGACGATGGATTGATTTATTAGTTTTATTGCTATTTTGTTTTATTTGGAGCAAGTTTTATTTTCACCATTTTTGTAGCCCCTCAATGTCATCTGTTTACAAGGACTATTTAATTTTCCTTTTAAATACAGAACGGCATAGCCATTGGCGTTCAGACTCTTGAAGCTATTAACTCATTTGTTCGATGACACTGTTCATAGCATTTTCTTTTTCATTTTTTCTTATCTTTTACTTCTAGTTGTCCAAAATACCAACATTGCAAGTTCGGAGTTTGTTTTAACTACACTTATTTTCACTGACATTTAAATAAATTTTTTTTTTTTCGCAATATAGTTCTATAATTTCACGATTTTTCACTATTATTTCACATAGACTTTATTCCATTTTTTGCACTATAATCATTTTAGGGAGTCATATTTTTAACATTTTTTATTGCCTACTTTTGAGTTTTAATATATTTATGTTGAATTTTTAAACATGCATTACACTGTTTAGCTGTTTTAATTCACACAATACATATTTGATTTATACCTCACAGATTGCACACTTAAACCTATAGAAGGATTATCCACGGTCAGGTAACATAGTTATATACATATATATTGTTTATTTTTACTAGTCTTCACATATTTATTTGTCTTCATCTCTCTTGCATTTTGTTTTGATCCATACTCATGTATTATGATCTTTTATAGATTTATTTTATGATTTGAATCTATGTTATTGTAACACATGTATTTTATTTATTGATATGTATGTACTTTTTAAATGTATATTGTAATAAGTTTTTAATACTATTTTGTTATTGATATATTTACTTTTTTATTGTTTATTTTTATTAGCTTATTTCTGAGTATATAATTTTATACTCTTGTCTGAGTCATACAGATTAGTGACACAGGTATGTGTAATTTATATGTTTTGAATATTCAATTTATTCTTACACTTGCTTTTAATTACCCTTATATTAGATTTTTTCTACTCTGTCTAATTTAAAAATTTTAATCATATTTCATTGTTCATCTTTCTTTGTATTCATGCTAGCCGTACTTATTCGTTCCACCATTCAAGAATAACATTATATATATATATATATATTTTATACAAAGTATACATTCGTTCAAGTCCGCTGTTTTAGATTGTTTGGTTTTAATTTGTTTTTTAACTTTTGTTATGTTGTTTGTGTTAGATTTTGTCTCAGCCATCTAAGCCCCTGAAGAAGGGATTTCCGAAACACGGCCTGTGTTGGGCCAGTGGCTGATGTTTGTTCAATAAAGGTTTATTTACGTTACCTTCCCTGCTATCCACGTCTTTTTGTTGGACTTATTTTTTAAAAGACCATTCTCTTTTCATTCATGTGAATACTTGGATGTATTATTAATTAAATCTGAATTTAAAAACAAAACAAAACCGTTGGCTCACCCAATCTGCCCAGGTGTCTTCCACTCTAATTTTCTAACACTTTGGATAGATGAACATATAGGGTTCAATATTCAGCGGTGACAGCTAACACTGCTAAAGCAGCTAGCCACCATCGTTGAACTTTAGATCCAGATATTCAATGCGGAGGCCATATCCGAGCCTGAATAGTCTAAAGCTAACCAGGCAGCAGCGATACTGAGCTACTGCCCAGTAAGCTTCAGTGGTGAAAGTTAGACCAGTATTTACTGTGCTTAACTTTTATCATATTCACGCCCCAATGAGCAACAAAAGATCTCTTGCAATTCTGAAAGGATTTAAAAGATTAAATTAGACTTACCTGTTAATTGTAGTTCCTGAAAGAACTCCAATCTAGTCCCGGAAACTCTGGGTTGTGCTCCTCTTTCCAGCAGCTTGGAGACTGAGAAACGTCATTCTTTGATGACACTGGTATAAGGACATAGGCACCGCCTCCTCACTCCAGTAACCTATTAACTAAGTAGACTCACCGGAGCAACAATTAAGTAAGAAAACACTTACAAACTAGCAATAAATAAAAGGATAAACTAGAGGTATAAAATTCCCTCCAAGAACTTATTCTTATTCCCTCTGAGAACTTATTCTAACTGTGGAGTCCCTCGCTTCCCCTCCAGAAAGAGACTCGATCTTCATATAAATTCCCATATTAAAAATATCCCGTCTGAACCCAAAGCCCCACAGTTTACTTTTTCTCTTACCTGTGAGCTTCACTGCTTCAGGCTCCACTCCTCCCAAAGGATCAGGACAGGATCCGGGACTAGACTGGAGTTCCTTCAGGAACTACAATTAGCAGGTAAGTCTAATTTAATCTTCCTTATCGTCCCTCCAGTCTAGTCCCGGAAACTCTGGGGATGTAACAGAGCAGTGAAAGAATTCAAGGGGCAGGACCTGCTAGACCAGCCTGAAGCACAGCCGCTCCAAAACATGTATCCCTACTCGCCTGTACATCCAGACAGTAATGTTTGACAAATGAATTTAATGAGGACCACGTCGCTGCTTTACAAATCTCTATCGCCGGAACAAACTGGTACTCAGCCCACGAAGCTGCTTGCGCTCTAGTCAAATGCGCTCTTAACCCTTATGGTACTAGCTTACCCTTTATCAAGTAAGCCGATGCTACTGCCCCCTTAATCCATCTGGCAATCGACGCTTTCAATGCGGCCTCGCCTTTCCGAGGGCCCCCAAACAATCTGTCCGATTTTCTGAACTCTGCCGTCCGTTGAAGATAATTCAAGGCTCTACGGACATCCAAGAGAAGCAACTGTTGTGTGGAAGAGTTCTCTGAAACACTCCGGAACACTGGTAGCGATTACTACCTGATTGACATGGAAAGGAGATATTACCTTCAGCAAAAAGGACGGCAGCGGTCTCAATACCACCTTTGACTCATGAAGACAGGAAAGACTCCCTACACGACAATGCTTGTAACTCCGAAATTCTCCTTGCCGATGCTATCGCAACTAAGAAAACCACTTTCAGGGTAACATCCTTCAAAGAGGCCTTAGCCAAAGGCTCAAATGGCCGTCCTCCTAACGCTCCCAAAACCAATTGTAGATCCCACGGAAGAATTACTTGCCTGCACGGTGGTCTCAGAAGCCCCACCGCTCTTAAAAATCTCCTAATATCTGAATGAGCGCCCAGCGCTTGCCCCTTGATTTTCCCCCTATAACAAGAGAGCGCTGCCAACTGAACTCTCAATGAAGAGGCCGCTAACCCTTTCTGAAAACCATCCTGCAAGAATGCCAAGACCTGCAGCACTGATGCCCGTAAAGCCTGCCAATTCTTGTCTACACACCAAGCCTCAAAGATGCACCACACTCGAACATAGGCTAGAGAAGTAGATCTCCTACGAGCTCCCAACAAGGTACCTATCACTGCCTCAGAATACCTTTTTGCTCTTAATCTTGCCCTTTCAAGAGCCATGCCGTAAGCGAGAACCGAGCCACCTGCGGCATAAGCACCGGACCTTGCGACAGCAGATCCCTCCTGACCGGTAGACGCCATGGCCTTCCTACTACAAGCCTCCAGAGATCCGCATACCAAGGCAATCTCGGCCAGTTCGGAGCGATCAGAATCACTAATCCTTTATGCCGCCCTATGCGTTGCACTACCCGGCCTATTAACACCCTCAGAGGGAACACGTACAGTAGCTGCCCTGTCGGCCAGTCCTGTATGAGGGCATCTATCCCCTCCGACATTCTCGCTCTCCTTCTGCTGAAAAATCGACCGACCTTTGCTGAATTGAACGTCGCCATGAGATCCATTATTGGTGACCCTGAACGCCTTACCACCCTCTCGTAAACTTCCGGATGAAGCGTCCACTCTCTGGGGTCTATCTTTACTCGACTCAAATAATCGGCCGCCACATTGTCCACCCCTGCTATATGCGCTGCCGACAGAGCCTGAAGGTTTTGTTCGACCCATTCGAACAACTGATCCGCTTTGGCTTCCAAGGGAGCACTGCTGGTGCCCCCCTGCCTGTTAATGTAGGCCACTGCGGTCGCATTGTCTGAAAACACCTTGATCGCTCTCCCCTGTAGATAGGGCTGAAATCTCAGTAGTGCCCATGCTACCGCTCGCGGTTCCAACTTGTTTATGGACCACGTTCTCTCCTGTTCGGTCCACTGACCCTGCGCGAACCTCCCTTGAAAATGAGCTCCCCAGCCCAGGAGACTCGCATCCGTAGTCAGCGGTAACCAATTTGGTGTTTCCAAGGGCATGCCCTGTTCTAGAGATTCCGGAAGCAACCACCACTGCAATGCTTTCTGCGCTACTTCTGGACACAGTAGCCTCCGGGACAGTGGATCGTTCTGGTGAAACCATCGTCTGAGTAACACTCTCCGCAACGGTCTCATATGCACCCTTTCCCAGGGTACTAAGTCGATTATCACCGCCATCGTACCAATGAGCTGCAGATAATGCCACGTCGACGGACGTAGGCTGCTGAGAAATCGTCGAACCAACCGTTGCAAGCTGAGAGCGTGATGCGGACGCAGAAAAACCTTGCCCACCGCAGTATTGAAACGGGCTCCTAAGTACTCTAGGTTCTGAGATGGCACTAAACTGCTCTTGGCCATATTGACCACCCAACCTAGACTCTGCAGGCAGTTGATTACCCTGGAAGTAGCCTCCACGCTTTCTGTTCGTGACTTTGCTTGAATTAACCAGTCGTCCAAACACGGATGAACCTGAATGCCTTCCTTCCTTCCTCAGCGCCGCTGCTACTACCACCATGACCTTGGTAAACGTCCTTGGAGCAGTCGCTAGCCCGAACGGTAACGCTTGGAACTGAAAATGACCCATCGGCACCGCAAATCTGAGAAACCTCTGATGCTCCTGGTGAATCGGAATGTGCAAGTATGCTTCTGACAAATCGAGGGATGTAAGAAATTCTCCCCTTCTGACTGCTAAGATGACTGATCTGAGCATCTCCATATGAAAATGAGACACCCGGAGACACCTGTTCACTCTCTTCAAATCCAGAATTGGCCGATAAGTTCCTTCCTTTTTCGGGACCACGAAATAAATGGAGTATCGACCGAAGCCGCATTGGTCTCGAGGAACCGGTACTACTGCCTTGAGAGTTATTAATCTTTTCAAGGTCTGCCTGACCGCCTCGCACTTGCGATGCGCCTTGCAAGGGGACTGCACGAACGAGTCGGTCACCGGTCGCTGAAACTCCAAAGCATATCCTCTTCGAATCACCACTAACACCTACTGATCTGACGTAATCTGAACCCAGGCGGGATAAAAGTCCTGTAAACGACCTCACACTGGCATCTCCACCTGCGTCTCCCTGACACCCAAAGCGGCAGCCGCAAATCCTCTGCTCGCCCCTCGGAACCCCCTAAAACTCTGGTTTCTATAGGGAAAACGCCCTCTCTGATTCTGAGTGAACCTTGAGGAACGAAAACAACAAAAATCCCTCTGTGGCATCCTAGCTATCGGTGGGAATCTGCCTTGTTTCTGCTTATCCTCCGGAAGCCGTCCGCCTTTGGAATCTCCTAGATCCTTAACAATCTTGTCCAAATCCTCTCCGAATAGCAGCTTGCCCTTAAAGGGAAGCTTATTTAACCTGGCCTTAGAAGACGCATCCGCTGCTCAATTACGCAGCCACAGGTACCTCCTTGCTGCTATCACCGAAGCCATACTGTTCGTTAGTCCCCTAATGAGATCATAATGAATATCCGCGAGATACGCAGCTCCTGACTCCAGATGAGCTGCCTCACCTACCGACTCCTCAATCAGTTCACCCTGAACTCGCTGAGACCAGCGCAAACAGGCTCTCGCCACCCATGTTCCACAAATAGACGCTTGAATGGAAAGAGCATTCACCTCAAACACCTGCTTTAACAAGCCATCCAGTTTCCTATCCTGTGCATCCTTGAGAGCCGCACTCCTTTCTACCGGAATGGTCGTCTTCTTGTTCACCGCTGATACGGCTGCATCCACTCTTGGTGATTTAAAGAGCTCCTTATCTTGTTCTATTAGCGGATAAAGACGAGACATAACCCTAGAGCCCTTGAGTGTCGCCTCTGGCATGTCCCACTCACCTTGGATCATCTCTTTTATCACTCTGTGCATGGGAAAGGCTCTCTGAGTCTTCCGAAATGCTTGCAACAGCGGATCCTCTAAAGTAGCCTCTTCCACCGGCCCTGACTCCATCATATTAAGTGCTTTAAGTGTCTCAGAAATAAGTGCGGGCAATTCTTCTTTCCGAAAAATGCGCACTACTCTGGCCTGGTCCTCCTGCTCCGTGATCTCTCCTTCTTCTAATTCCTCTTCTATTTCTGGATCTTGCTCCCCCTCTTCCAAGAGCAAATCCTCCGAAACCTCCGACAGCTCCTGCTGCTCTCTCTCTGCATTCGAGGTCTCTTCGGCAATACTGCCAAAGTTCCCATGGAGAGAGGAGCACCTGGTCTCTTTTGCCCCAAAACTCCACCGCTGGGACCAGAAGAAGAAAAGGCTTCTGTTTGAGAGCCTCCAAACGCCCTTTGAATAAGAGCTACAAAGTCCGGTGAAAAAATTGAAGATAAACCCCCTGACAAAGACAACTGAGCGAGTGGTACATCTGGAGCAGTGGAAGGCCCCGGTATGGGCTCTGCAGTCTCCAGCACGGGGGGGCAGAGGTTCCTGTACAGCCGCCTCCTGATCATCTCCCGCATCCAACCGTTGCTGCCCTGCAGCAGACGTTTGGCTACAGTTCTTACAGATTCCAGTGTCGGAGACTGAAGATCTCTTCACCCCACAGAGTAAACATAAGGTTTTTGCAGGCATCTTTCAGCAAATATCCAATGGTCCAACAGTATAAGAATCCCTTCACCGAAGCAGAGATCCTTCCTAACAGGGCCCCAAGCAGTAGCCCCGCCGAAACAGCCTGTGAATCCTGCAGGTTTCTTTTTTTTTTTTTTAAACAATACTAAAGCAGAATTATGCAGGAGACTTCCCGACCTGAAATGTGAAGGAAGCAAAAGAAAACGAAGCTTTATTACTGAAATAAGTGCATTTGTGTCCCCCCAGCCGCTAGCAGCTTTTCCCGCACAAACCGCACACGGCGCAGGCCTGCTGCCAGATCAGATAAGAAGTAAGCAATAATCTCCACCACTTTTCTGCGTGGCTTAACTTACCCCCGGAGCAGCGTTTCCAGCAGTCTTTCTCCTACTGCACTGTAGCAGGGCTGGTCGACTTCCCAAGGGTCTGTTGCCTTCCGATCCGACCGAGACAGGAGCAACAACATGCTGCGCTGCGGCCACGGCTTCCCTCTGTTTTGGCACCCGAGCGCTGACAGGCAAGCCTTCTGTGAGGCGCTCGGGATGCCCCCCCTTCACGGTTTCTTACCGTTCCCCGGACCACCACCGGAGTCTGTTCCCCTTAGCTCCCACATGTTACCGGGGAGCAGCAGGGGGAGGGGGAGAGAGGTCTCTAGCTAATGAAATTTAAAGGTACAGCACCTGAACAAAAAATAAGACTGTGACAAATGCTGTTGAAAAATAACCCAAATCAAATTAAAACCCAAAGACTAATCTAAACCTAACCAAATCTAACAAAATGTCCTTAATTGTTCCTCTAGTGAGCAGGGAACTCCAGGCTCACATCCTCCAGCTGCTTGGAGACTGAGTAAACTGGAGTGAGGAGGCGGTGCCTATGTCCTTATACCAGTGTCATCAAAGAATGACGTTTCTCGGTCTCCAAGCTGCTGGAAGAGGAGCACAACCCAGAGTTTCCGGGACTAGACTGGAGGGATGATAAGGAAACACACCTTTTCATTGACTATTTTGGTGACCCAAACAACCGCACTAATTCCCAAGATACATAAAGAACGAGCAAATAACACCTTCTGTTAACTTAAACTCTTAAAATTATGTAGTAACCTTAGGATAAATAACCTAAGTAACCATATTGTACATAGTTATCTGTATATAGTTATGACATGTTTTATGTTTTATGTATATAGTTACACTGCTCATTGTAAAAGTTGTTATGATGTTCCATGTAAACTGCCCCTGATCTCAGGAAGGGGCGGTATATAAAACTTTGTTAAATAAATAAAATAAATAAATACTGAGTTGCTGCCCAGTTATTGCCAGGCAATATCACTGCTGCCCAGTTATTGCCTGGCAATATCACTGCTGCCCAGTTATTGCCAGGTGCTGCCCCCGGAACACCCTGATGCTAGCCGGCTACTATCAGGGCATGCAGCAGCACTCAGAAATATTAAGCAGCACTAAGGTTAAATTAGACTTACCTGCTAATTGTAGTTCCTGGAGTAGATCCAGTCTAGTCCCGAATCATAGAGTTGTGTACCTCCTCCCGCAGCTAGGAG
This sequence comes from Ichthyophis bannanicus, assembly GCA_033557465.1. Lineage (NCBI taxonomy): Eukaryota > Metazoa > Chordata > Amphibia > Gymnophiona > Ichthyophiidae > Ichthyophis > Ichthyophis bannanicus. Next base: position 1,241,981,657 of record CM066032.1, read on the forward strand.
ACTGAGCATGTCACTCTTTTAGTGACTCCAGTATAAGTAGTCCCGGGTCCGCCCCCTGAACTCAGTATGCTATTGTCAAAGCCGACTCACCAGAGCAAAAAACATGAACCTCTGTAACCAACAACTAAACCTTAATTCCCTAACAGTATAGTGTACCCAAATTTAGTACAGTAAAAACTATGCTGGAACAGAAGGAGCCGCCCGTTCTCCCCAGCCCCCCCTTCCGAGAAGCTGGACCCTCGCCAGAGAAGCGGGCCACCCCCCCCATACGGACTCTGAAACTGCTAGGCCAATTCCGCATCACCACTGTTTACACCGCTCACCACGTGCTCAGGCTATCCCCTGGCAGCAGTCCATAGGGTGGGCAGCGGGACTAGACTGGATCTACTCCAGGAACTACAATTAGCAGGTAAGTCTAATTTAACCTTCCTGATCGTAGCTCCAGTCTAGTCCCGAATCATAGAGATGTAGCAGAGCAGTGAATGTACTCAACGGGAGGGACCTGCCAGATCAGCCTGAAGCACTGCTGATCCAAACCGCGCATCCCTCTCCGCTTGCACATCAATCCGATAATGCTCGACAAAGGAATGCAAGGACGACCAGGTAGCCGCCCTGCAAATCTCTGCCACAGAAACCAAGCCACACTCCGCCCAGGAAGCCGCCTGTGATCTCGTGGAATGTGCCCGCAGGCCCTGCGGCACCGGCCTGCCCTTTAACAGATAAGCCGACGCAATGGCCTCCTTAATCCGAGTGGAGTGGAGGAGTGGCCTAGTGGTTGGGGCAAGGTACTTCAGGCTGGAAGGTCGGGAGTTCAAATCCCACTAGAGGACAGCAACCTTGGGCCAGAAGGACTGGGGTTTCTAGTCCCACAGGTGCTCCTTGTGGTCTTGGGCAAGCCACTTAACCCTCCATAGCCCATGTTCCCTGTAAAATAGTTATCTCCAAGTTATAATGCCCTGTTCAATGTAATTTCAGTTTGTTCAATGTAAACCGCACTGATGCAGAATAGCACGGTATATACGAGAATATAAATAAATAAATAAATAATCCATCGAGCAATCGAAGCCTTCGAGGCTGGCTCTCCTTGACGCGAGCGCCCAAACAGGACAAACAATCTATCGGACTTGCGCAAAGACTCCGTCCGCTGCAAATACACCTTCAGGACCCTACCTACGTCCAACTTATGCAAACTAACTTCCGCTCCCTTGTCCGCTAACCTGGAAAAGACCGGCAAAGCCATTACCTGATTCACATGGAAGGCGGAGACTACCTTAGGCAGAAAGGACAGAACTGTCCGCAGCACCACTTTCTCCTTAGAAAAGGACAAGAACGGCCCTCTACACGACAAAGCCTGCAACTCCGATATCCTCCTCACCGAAGTAATAGCCACCAAAAACACTGCCTTTAGCGTGAGATCCTTCAAGGTAGCCCTTGCCAACGGCTCAAAGGGCTCCCTCACCAGCGCCTCCAAAACTACATTGAGATCCCAACCGGGCACTGTGCGCCTGCACGGAGGCCTCAACAAGGAAGCCGCCTTCAAAAATTTCTTCACATCCCGATGAATACCTAGCGGCTTCCCTTGCACGTTTCCCCGATAACAGGAAAGCACCGCCAACTGTACCCGGAGAGAAGACGCTGCTAAGCCCTTTTCCAACCCATCCTGCAAAAAGGACAATACATTCGCTACCGTGGCCCTCAAAGCTCGCAACTGCCGTTCCGCACACCAAGCCTCAAACAACCTCCACACTCTGACATATGCCAAAGACGTGGACCGATGCCTCGATCTCAATAAGGTAGCAATCACCACAGATGAGTAACCTCTAGCCATCAGCCTCGCCCTTTCAATAGCCAGGCCGTAAGCGAAAATCGATGTACCTGAGGCATGTTTAGCGGTCCCTGCACCAGCAGATCCAGTCTGTCCAGGAGCCTCCATGGCGGTTCCGCCAGTAGACGCATCAGATCCGCATACCACGATCTTCTCAGCCAGTCCGGCGCTACCAGCAGAACCAGCCCCCTGTGCTGCTCTATGCATTGGAGAACCCTGCCGATAAGTATCCACAGCGGAAACACGTACAGCAGGCCGCTCTCCGGCCAACTCTGAATCAGAGCATCTAGCCCCTCTGACATTCGTTCCCTTCTTCTGCTGAAAAACCTGGCGGCCTTCGCCGACTCGAACGTCGCCATGAGATCCATCACTGGCCGACCCCAACGCCGTACCAGTGCCTCGAAAACGTCCTGGTTCAAGCACCATTCTCCCGGATCCACTCGCACGCGGCTCAGGAAGTCCGCCGTCACATTGTCCACTCCTGCCACATGAGCTGCCGACAATGCCTCGAGATTCTGCTCGGCCCATTCCAGCAAGCCGTCCGCTTCTACCTCCAACTGCACACTGCCAGTTCCTCCCTGCCGGTTTATGTAAGCCACCGCTGTGGCATTGTCGGAGAATACTCTGACCGCCTTTCCCTGCAGCAGCCCCTGCAATGCCCGAAGCGCCAAAAATACTGCTCTCAATTCCAACCGGTTGATGGACCATCCCCTCTCGAGATTGGCCCACTGCCCTTGAGCAAAATGGCCCTCGAAGTGCGCCCCCCCAACCGAACAGACTCACATCTGTCGTCAAGGGCTTCCACTCTGGCGTCTCCAAAGACATGCCCTTCTCCAGACCCCCCGGCCGCGACCACCACCGCAGCGACCTGCGAGCCTCCCTGGGGCACACCAACGTCTTGGACCAGGGATCGGACTGATGCGACCACCTCCTGAGCAACGCCCTCTGCAGGGGTCGCATATGCGCTCTGGCCCACGGCACTACCTCTATCATGGCCGCAATCGTCCCCAGCAGCTGCAAGTACTTCCAGGCCGATGGCGCTCGGAGCCCTAGGAAGGCCCGAATCAAACCTCTCCCAGAGATCAAATAAACCACGTTCAACTTCTATTCTTTTTTTTTTCAAACGGGCGAACACCGACCCCCAAGAAAAAAACCAACCTGAACCCACTAAGGTTCCCTGAAGCGCTTCCCGCTCAATTCGCGGCTCCCGCGCTTTGCCACGCGGTCCGGGCCTGTGCCGCATGAACTGAGCCGCCTACACCCGGCCCTGCTCTGAAAGCATGCCACTGAAACTGCCGGCGCTACTCTCGTACCCCTGCAGTCTCTCTTACCCCGTGCCGTCTTTGTCTTGCAGTCCAGCGCTTTCTCCCGCTGCCGGATCACTGCCTCAGGACGGCGGCCGGGCGTGCGCATGCAGCACCGTCCTCAACGCCCGCTTTCCCGCCTCGGGGGAAAGCAGGACGGAGGGCCCCTGCTCAATCCCCCGCACACTCTCCTGGACGGTCTGCACCCAGAGAGAGGGGGGAGAAGGGGGGAAGCTCACAAGCTATTTCCAGCCACGATTAGAAAGGCCAATGCAAACGCCAATTTAAAGGGGCAGAACCTCTAGTCTGTAGAGATTCCAATTATCTGCCGGTTTCTTTTTTTTTTTTTAAACAGCTAATGCTAAATTCCCTATGCTTTGCTCTAGTGAGTCCCGAATCACTGGTATCAGAACCTCCTTCCGCTGCAAGAAGACTGAGAAAAACTGAGTTCAGGGAGCGGACCCGGGACTACTTATACTGGAGTCACTAAAAGAGTGACATGCTCAGTCTCCTAGCTGCGAGAGGAGGTACACAACTCTATGATTCGGGACTAGACTGGAGCTACGATCAGGAACAGCGTTAATGCTGCTGAATATCCCGGCCAAGGCGACTAATACAATTAGCAGGCCTGCTAACCATGTTAATCATTTTCTATATTCTCATGTGCAAACAGACACAAGCTCCCCTCCTCCACCTGAGTATCTTTATTCTAACATCTCAACCCTGTTGCTGCTAATGTCCCCTGTATCTATCCTAAGCATGTTTAAATTCATTACAGTGCTGGCCATAAGCACATCCACTGGTAAACCAATTCAAGCCCTGTAATCTTCATCTGTGATCCTTACAAGACCAGTTCTATAAATCTATCATTCAGGATCCCTTCCAGCCAGGACTTAACTGTCCACAGGCAGCCACCTAGGGTGGCCAGCCTTGGCGGGCAGCATGTGGTGGGTCTTAAAGTGACCACACATGCCCTGACAGTCTGCCAATCCTTCTGATATAATTTCCTGTCAGAGGGGGCAGGAAGCTGCATTGAACAGCAGGCAGTAGGGCCACACATGGGCACTTTAAAGCCACTGCTTTAAAAGAAAAATAAATAAAAAGCAGCATGTAGGGATTGCTGTGCCACGCCTCTCCCCTAAGTAAGATGGGGGTGGGGAGGGGATGGCACGGTTCAGCTGCCTAGGACAGCAAAAGCCCTTGGGCTGATCCTGCATTCAGCTACCAAAAACTAATGAGGCTGTAGTCTGAATGTCTGGCCGTCCCCATGTTTGCTTCATATTTTTCCTCTGGCCAGTGCCACCTCACCTGAGTCTTTCCTTTTTGATTTACAGAAACTGATGAGGTGAAGGATCTCCAGGCTGCATTATTCCATGATGACAGATATCCCTGAAAGAGAAGCAAATAAAACAGGGCTGTAAATAGGGGGAAGATGTACCAATAGGCAGAGTAGGCAAGTGCATATGGGAAGGAACCCCAGTGGGGAGCCTCATCATTAGCTGCAGTGCTATGCCATCTTGTGGGGGTGGGGGAAAAGGCAGATAGGTAAAAATCAGCCACTGGCTATAAAGACATTAAAACTGTCCGCTGGCTATAAAGACATTAAAATTGTTTCTTTTTCTTTGATAAAGACAACTATGTGTATTCAATTGTTTTTTTGCACATTGGTATACTGATTGATTGATTGATGAGCCGAAACCAGAGCCAGGAACCTCTAGGTAACAATTACTACACTGCCACTCTATGACATTCTTATTTGGCAGCTTGCTGGCCGCATTTTTTAAAGGAGTCGTCACTGGGGCAGGAATGACCATGGGTCACTCCTGCCCCTTCCCCCCCCCAGGGGCGGCCCAAGGGGGGTGTGGGGCCTCATTTGCATAAATATTTGCATAATGTTACCATACACTACCTTTTAGTAAACATGCTTCTTAAAGAAAGACTAAAAGATTTCTACATTACTATAATCCAGTGCCAACCGCCAGGCACAATAGGAACTACTACAAACACTGCCCTTTTAGAACCCATAGCAAACCCGCCGTATTGTAACAGCACTACCAGGACTCACAAAGCACCAGACCCTACCTATCAAAAGGCAACACTGCAAATATTAAACCAATACATTTCAGAGAAGAACAATAAATGACCTACTGGGGAAAGAGAACAAGTGGCAATGTCAAATAGGAAATACATAAACATAATACCTCAGCTCAGTTACACATGCAGAACATAGACCATCACCAAACAAGGAATCACAATTTAGAAACAGGAAGACAATAATTAAACTGGGAACCCCAAAAGCCAAACTTGGAATGTACAACACTATAGAAATAAAACTATAAATTATTTTCCTCTTGTACTAAACAAAGCGCAGACGTTAATGATGCCCATTTCCCAGAGCTGACATATTCCAGTTAATAAATTCAAAATAAATAGATATTTTTCTACATTTGTGCATTTTTTTTCAGTTGCACTTGCTCCATGGCAACCAATCTTTTTGTTAAAATGGTAAATAAAGGTAAAAGGTAAAAGGAAAAGGAGACCACTATGGCTTTCAAAAGAAGTAGCTGGTTTCTTCGTGTCTTCTGCTAACTCTCCATCGTCTGCTGTCCATTTGTCCTTTCTTTTTGATTCTCTCTCTACATCTGCTTTAACATACTAATCTTTCTCCTTTTGCTCTTTCCTCATTTCTATTTCATCCACTCAAATTTTACCCCTCCATCCTCAAGCCCCACTTACTCTCCCAATACCCAGCCAATTGTAGATTTTTCTTCCCTCCCACACAAAAGCACAGTTACTTACCTGTAACAGGTGATCTCTGGGAACAGCAGGAATTAGTCCTCACATATGGGTACATCGGTACCGACGGAGACTGCGCGGGAAAGCTCCCCAGCTTCCCAGAAGAAAGCTTTTGGGAGCCTCCCACAGCGCATGCGCGCTGCCTTCCCGCCTTTCTCACCAACTCTCCTCAGTTCAAGTTTAAAGCTGAGACAATAGAGAGAGAGTAAAGGAAAGACAAAGAGAGAGAAAGATACAACTCCTAGGGGAGGTGGGTGGGTTGTGAGGACTAATTCCTGCTGTTCCCAGAGATCACCTGTTACAGGTAAGTAACTGTGCTAACTCCAGGAACAAGCAGGAATAAGTCCTCACATATGGGGACTCCCTAGCTAAGATGCCTGGGAGATCCCCAAGGGTATGAGACCCTGAAAGGTTCCTCATCTTCCTATGGATCTCAGGCATCCATTCAGGGAAGGAGGGCAGGAGTTGTTCAAGAATGGAACAGGTGTCTGAGGACAGCCTGACCAAACAAGGCATCCCGGCGGGAGTCTTGTCCAAACAGTAATGGGCTGTAAAGGTATGAACCGAGGCCCAGGTGGCTGCTCGACAGATCTGATCGATGGACACAGAATGAAGATGAGCCCTAGAGGTGGCCATGGCCCTCACATTGTGAGCTGTGACATGGCCTTCCAGAGAAAGGTTCTTACTCTGGTAAGCAAAAGAGATACACTGAGCAATCCAATTGGACAGTGTTCTTTTAGAGACTGGAAGTCCTAGATGAGAAGGATCAAAAGCAACAAAAAGCTGGGAAGACTTTCTATGTTGCTGTGTCCTGTGTAAGTAAAAAGCAAGAGCTCTTTTACAATCTAGAGTATGAAGGTTCCTCTCTGCAGTGGATGCATGAGGAGCTGGAAAAAAGACAGGTAAATATACCTCTTGATTAAGATGAAAAGGTGAGACCACTTTAGGCATAAAGTGAGGATTTGTCCTAAGGACTACCTTATCATGATGGAACCTTGTATAAGGTGGATTAGCCAATAAGGCCTGCAGCTCACTGATGCGGCGAGCAGAAGTGATTGCAATAAGGAAAATAACCTTCCAGGAAAGAAATTTCAAGGAGGTAGTAGCTAAGGGTTCAAAAGGTGGCTTCATAAGCTGACCAAGAACCAAGTTTAAGTCCCATGCCACCGGAGGAGGTCGAATGGGAGGTTTAGTTAAGGTTAGGCCTCTCATGAATCTTGCAATAAGAGGATGAGAGGAAACAGGTTGTCCATTGATAGGCTTAAGGGATGCTGCAATAGCACTTAAATGGACCCTTACGGAATTCGTCTTAAGGCCTGCATTGGAGAGATGCAGGAGATATTCTAAGAGAGAATTCAGAGGAAGTGCTAGAGGGTCAAGACCCTTTTGAGTACACCAAATGGAAAATCTCTTCCATTTAAAAGCATAGGAACGCCTAGTGGAAGGTTTCCTGGAAGCATGAAGGATATCCTGCACTTGTTGCGAAAGACTGAAGTTTTGAAGGTCTAGGCCTTCAATAACCAAGCTCTGAGGTGAAGGGACTTGGGGTTTGGATGCCACAAAGTCCCCTCCTCCTGAGACAGAAGGTCTGGAGCAGCTCCCAAGTCCAGAGAGGGGGCTTGGGAGAGATGCAGAAGTAGAGGGTACCACACTTGGCGTGGCCAGCGTGGAGCTATGAGGATCATAGATCCTTGATCCCTCTGAAGTTTGAACAGAGTCTTGGGGATCAAAGGAATGGGTGGGAAAGGCATACAGGAAGTCCTGACCCCAGTGAAGGAGGAAGGCATCCTTGGCCTGAACTCCCTGACATGGAATTCTGGAACAGAACCGGGGAAGTTTGGCATTCCACGGACTTGCAAATAGGTCTATGTCCGGGGTAGCCCATTCCTCAAAGATTCTGAGTACCTGATCCATGTGCAGGGACCATTCGTGTGGAAGCAGAACTCGACTGAGTCTGTCCGCCCAAGAGTTTTGAATTCCTGGGAGGTATACTGCCAGGAGATGGATTTGATGCTCTCTGGCGAAGGCCCATAATCTGAGAGCTTCATTGCAAAGCGACAGAGAGCCGGTTCCTCCTTGCTTGTTTATGTAAAACATGGCTACCTGATTGTCCGTTTGAATGAGGACTGTCTGGTAGCTGAGGAGTGTATGAAAGACCTTGAGAGCTAAGAACACTGCTCGAAGCTCCAAGTGATTGATATGAAGAGAGGTCTCCTGTGGAGACCAAGTACCTTGGGTGGAGAAGTCCTGCAGATGAGCTCCCCAACCTGTTTGGGAGGCATCTGTTGTGAGGATTGCTTGGGGCAACAAAGGTTGGAAGGGGGACCCCAGCAACAGATTTTGAGTGGACATCCACCATTGGAGAGACCAAAGGAGACGTTTGGAGTTTGCTATTTGGTCTGAGAGAGCTCCTGAGGCTTGAGTCCACTGGGCGGACAAAGTCCATTGAGCTGCTCTCATGTGTAGGCGAGCATAGGGGACCACATGTACTGTGGAAGCCATGTGGCCTAGCAGTTGCAGCATCTCCCTGGCAGTTAAGTGGCTCTTTGACTGAATCTGGGAGGCTAGCTGCACTAGACGTTGGCAACGGGCCTGAGGAAGGTAGGCCCTTGCAGTGGTGGTATCCAACCAGGCCCCTATGAATTCCAGGGACTGAGTAGGGATGAGCTGGGACTTTGGGAGGTTTACCACCAGTCCCAGATACTGCAGAATGCGCCTTGTGCGGTCCAGGGAAATCTGGGCTTCTGATTGAGATGGAGCTCTGATGAGCCAATCGTCCAGATATGGGAAGACAAAGACTCCCAGAGTGCGCAGAAATGCAGCAACTATTGCCATGCATTTGGTGAACACCCTTGGAGCAGAGGCCAGACCGAAAGGAAGGACTCTGTATTGGTAATGTTTTCCCTGGAACAGAAAACGTAGGAATTTTCTGTGGGATGGGTGGATGAGTATATGGGTGTACGCATCCTTGAGATCTAGAGAACAAAGTCAATCCTGACTCTGTAAGTATGGAAGGAGAGTGCCTAAAGAGAGCATCTTGAACTTCTCCTTGTACAGAAATTTGTTCAATTCTCGGAGATCTAGAATAGGTCTGTATCCCCCTGTTTTCTTTGGGATGAGAAAGTAGGGGGAGTAAAAACCTGACCCCTGTTGAAGAAGAGGAACTTCTTCTATGGCCCTCTGGGCCAGAAGGGAGGTTACCTCCTGATCCAGAAGGTCGAGGAGAGATGTGGGAGAATTGAAATGTCTCATCATGGTGTAGGGAGGAAGGTCTGAGAAATGAAGTTTGTAGCCCTCTCTGATGATGGAGAGGGTCCACTGCTCTGATGTGATTTGCTCCCATCTGGGAGCAAAATGAGCCAACCTTCCTGGAATGGTGAGAGGTTCTGGCTGTTGTAGAGCCAGAAAGGTTAAGTTCTCTAGCAGTAAGTCAAAACCCCTGAGGGGCTTGGGACTGCTGGGTTGCAGCAGCCCCTGCAGGTTTAGGCCTAGCCTGTTTAGGTTGCTGACGCTTAGTAGCAAAGCGACCTGCAGAAGACTGTTGACCAGAAGTGGAAGGAAATCTGCCCTTCTTGTAAAAAGACTTTTTAAAAGACTTTTTCTTGGCTGGAGTGGAGGTAGACTTAGAAAGTCTATCAAGAGCAGCATTTTCTGCATCCATTTGAGTGGCTTTAATCTGCCACTCTTTGCCAAATAGGTTTTCACCTGTACAGGGTAGATTTCCTAAACCATCTTGAACCCAGGGTTCTAGAACAGAAGCCTGGAGCCAAGCAATTCTACGAGCAGTTATAGCAATGCCTGAGGCTCTGATGGCAACCTCAAAGGAATCAAAGGCTGCTCTGTTGGAAAACTTTGAGATGTCTTGCGTATGCTTAAGCCAAATAAGGAATTCCTCCCTTTTATCCTCTGGAATAAAAGGGAGAAAGTTGTGCAGCTTTTCTGCAACCTCCTTCAGAAAAACATACCCATATAAAGGCTGTATGAATTGATTCTGGCAGTAAGCATGCTAGCTTGGAAGATCTTTCTACCAAAAGCATCCAAGGTCCTGCATTCTCTTCCTGGAGGAGTAGAAGAGTGTCTTTTGGTACTCTTTATTCTCTTCATAGCTGACTGCACCACAATAGAATGGTGAGGAAGCTGAGTTTTTTGAAAACCAGGAGAAGGAGGGACACGGTACATAGTGTCCAATCTACGAGAATGAGGAGAAAGGGTGAGAGGAGTCTCCCACAATTCAAGCAAATGTTCTTGGAGAATTTCATGAATTGGCAAGGTGACTGCCTCTCTGGGAACCTTAGAGTATCCCAAAATGTCTAATTTTTTTGCTCTAGGTTCTTTTTCAGAGGTTACTGAAATAGAGAGTCCTTTAGCTACTTCCATGATGAAGTCTTGAAAGGACAAATCCTCTGGAGGAGATATTCTCCTCTTTGGAGAAGAGGGCTCCTCAGGAAGAGCAAGAGATACTTCAGGAGAGTCATCCGATGAATCGGAATCATCAGAAGACTGGAAGTATCGTCTGTTGGCTTCCAGGGATCGATACGCGTATCGACCGGTATCGACATCGGGCGTACCCGGAACCGGATCGGTATCGGGAAAAGCCCCGGAACCGGGAACCGGAACTGGTATCCTGGTCGACGTGGATGCCCTGGGTACTGGTATCGATTGTGGTACCGGAACCGAGGTCGGTACCGCTTGCTGCGATACCGTGGGCGTCGCAGCCTTAATGAAAGCCATTATGGCCTGCTGCATGGATTGAACTGTATGATCCATGGACGCCACGACTGCTTGAATGTCGGTACCGGAAGTGTGCGCCGGTACCCCAGAGCAGTCTAACAGGTGATCGGTCGAGGCCGTGCCATCAATGTCAACCTGTAACCCCATAGGAGGAGCTTTGGAAGCCGGAGCTTCCCGCCGGGGTTGTTTGGCTGGGGCAGGGTCCTCAGGGTCAAGCCCGGAGGCATCTCGATACTTAGAGGGAGATTTGCCCTTTGAGGACCTGCCAGAGGAATGTTTGGTTACCTGAGATCCATCAGGAGAGGAAGACCTGGAAGATGTCGATGCTGGAGTATCTGTGGAAAACAGCATATGAAACTTGGCTGCTCGGTTCTGTAAGCCACGTTTAGACATCAGGGAACAGGACTGGCAATCCGGAATGGAGTGGTCAGGCCCCAAACATTTGAGACACCATTCATGTGTGTCGGTAACAGAGATGGTACCGCTACACTTGGTGCATTTTTTAAAACCAGAAGCTGGTTTTTCCATGAGGGAAAATTGTTCTCTAGGCCTGGGGCCTAAAGAGAGAAAATTTCACCAAGTAGTGAAAAGAAACTTTTTTTTTTTTTTTTTGAAAAGTAAAAAGAAAAAAGACCGGCGGTACCGGTCCGGTAGTCGGGGAAGGCAGACACGCGGCCAAAGAAACAAATTAAAATAAGAACTTCTTCAGCGGTGACAGGAATACGACCTGCTGGCTCCGCGGAAAAGAAGAACTGAGGAGAGTTGGTGAGAAAGGCGGGAAGGCAGCGCGCATGCGCTGTGGGAGGCTCCCAAAAGCTTTCTTCTGGGAAGCTGGGGAGCTTTCCCGCGCAGGCTCCGTCGGTACCAACGTACCCATATGTGAGGACTTATTCCTGCTTGTTCCTGGAGATATATTTTTCCATTCTCCATTTCACTCTACCAGCCCCATCCCATTCTAATCCTCCCCCAACATCAGCTCCCTTCTAGTCTCCGCATCTGCCCATTTCCAGTCCTAGCCCCCCCATCAGCCCATTTCTAATCCCAGCCCCCCATCAGCCCATTTCTAGTCCTTTCCTAGCCCCACCATCAGCCTATGTCAAATCCTAGCTCCCCTTCACTCAGCCCATTTCCAGTCCAAGCCCCCCCATGAGCCTACTTCCAGTTCTAGTCCCTCCACGAGTCCATTTCAATCCAAGCCCCCTCCATCAGCCCATTTCCTGTCCTAGCTCCCCCCCACTCAGACCATTTCCATTCCAAGCCCCCCTCTCCATCAGCTATTTGCAGTTCAAGCCTCCCCTTCCTCTCAGCCCATTTCCAGTCCTAGCAAACCCCCAACCCATTACCAGTCCTAGCCCCTCCATAGCCCATTACCAGTCCTAAGCCCCCCATCAGCCCATTTTCAGTCATAGCCCCCACCCATAGACCATTACCAGTCCTAACCCCCCCATCAGCCCACAGCCCATTACCAATCCTAACCCCATCAGCCCACCTCAAGTCCTAACCCCCCCATCAGCCCATTTACAGTCCTAGCCCCCCCATAGCCCATTAGCAGTCCTAAGCCCCACATCAGACTACTTCCAGTCTTAACCCCATCACCCCATTTTCAGTCTTAGCACCCCTTAGGGCTTTAATTGTATTTAACACCCCCCCCCCCCCATCAGCCCACAGCCCATTACCAGTCCTAACCCCCCTCCCTCCCATCAGCCCAGGGAAATTTTAAAATTTAAAAAAAAAAAGCTGGCTGCTGTCGCTGTGGAAGTGGCAGAATCAAGTGTCCCGCGGGGCCCTCCCCTGCCCGGCAGAGCTCTCCCTCCCTGCATCACTCCCCTCCGCGCCGGCTTTCAGAGCCGCGAAGAGAATTTCTCCCTCGTGGCTCTGTTAAGCCCGCTGGCGCTGATGGGAAACAGGCATTTCCTGTTTCCCATCAGCCCCGGCAGGCTTAACAGAGCTGCGAAAGGGAAACTCTCCCTTCAGGGCTCTGAAGCCGGCGCCGAAGGGGATTAATGCAGGGAGAAAGGTCTCTGCCCGGCAGGGGGTGGGACGCTGCCACGGCGGCAGCAGCCAGCTTTTTTTTTTTTTTAAATTTACTTGTAATGCAGAATGTTGTTAGCACGGGGCCCCCTGAAACGCGGGGCCCTGTGCAAAAAACATTCTCACTCAATGGATGGGACGGGACGGGACGGGATGGGATGGGATGGGATGGGATGGGATGGGATGGGATGGGCCTGCCCCCCCCCCCCCCCCACCACCACAAACTAACTACTTAGGGGATACTCCAGTAGCTGTCAGGAAATACTCATTTTTCTAAAGGACTGGGGAATGAAGAGACTACATTTTTTTCAATCACCAGACTCATGAAAAGATAGTAGGCCCAAGTTGGGGCCCACTATCTTTGTGTTGCTATGGCCAGGAACGTGGTCTTATCTATTAAATTTTCTTTCCTTGAGTCCAATAAGACCAATCCAGATTGCATAATTGTGCCCCTCAACCAGTGGATGGAGGCAGAGACTTAAAGGGTGTGCTGCACCCTTTAAGAGGCCCCATGCACTGCTCTTCAGTATTTCTTTAACTAAGCAATGGTAACAAAATCTATCCTTCAAGAAAACCTCCCCATCAGGAGGAGAGGATCAAGAAACCTGCACTAAAGAACCACACCTTTATGGAAACCAGAAGACCCACAGATGCCTTCATAAAGAGAGGACTAACAACCAGAACAGACTTACTGAAGGTGGGCCTCTGGACTGGTCTGGTTGGACTCAAGGAAAGAAAACTAGAAGTAAGAACAAATTTATCCTTCCTTTTCATCTACCAGACGAGTCAGAATGCATGGGATATAACAAAGCAAGCCCAGCAATGGGGAAAATTAAGGTAGTTCAACTCTAAGCACCCCATCCCCAAAGACTGCATTAGACACAGTTTGAACAGCTAACCTATTGCGTGCAGAAAATGAATGCAACAAAGGCCATGCTGCTGCTCTGCAGATCTCTACTAGAGATAATGAAAGTACATCCCAACCAGAGAAACTCTGACCACTTCAAGATAATGCATCAACACTTGACAAACTCTAGCAATAGAAGGAGCCAAAATATAGTCTCAGAACCAAAACTCTTGAAAGAAAGAAACTCGACATATTGAGCTACAAAAAAGTATGATACTACCTTTGGAATGAAGAAAGACAGAAGGAAAGACCGAAATGGACCATCTGCAACAACACCCTTGATTCAAGAAATCATGTTTAAGGCTCCCAACTAGTGAGGCTTAAAAGTCAAATGATTCTTCTAGTTGACCATATTGCCACTAAAACACCTCCAGAGAGTCTAATCCTTCAAGATGGCTCTCCAGAGAGGTTTGTGATAAGGAAGCTTATCATAGCTCAGGAAGGAGCTATAGGAAAGGTGAAGTGACTCTGAACAAGCAACCTGTCAGTTCTGGTAGAAATAAGAAAACAGAATTTTCCCATAAAAGACTACCAGTCCCAGAATGCACCAGGTTTCCAACAGCCATTAGAGGAGCTGAAGTGGGGAAACGTGTGTTCAATCAGGAGGGCTATGAGGTAATCCCTAAGCACTCATCTCAAAGGGCAGGACCTGATTCAGCACAGCTGCGCTGTGTTAGGGAGGAGCACTCATCTAAGCAGAATAAAGGTAGAGTTTATTCTACAGAGAGTTATCCTCAGGATCATCATCTTCATGATCAACTTGGATATCCAGAGAATGATCCTCAGTTTCATCTGAGGGATCATCAGAAGCAGAAGCCAAACCGGATGGACAGAGAAGGCAAGAAACCCTTTGGAAGAAGGAAGAGAAAAGCCTTTGAGAGGTCTAGAAGAGTCCGGAGCAGTACGTATACTGGGAGGCATTCCAGGGGCCAGCATACACCATTGGACTGGGGAAAGCCAGAGGAATGGTGCTGCAGAGCTAGGAATCTCCAGACGGTACCTGTGAGGGAGACGGCTGCACGTGGAAGGGACCCTAAGACCCGTGCCAGAAGGTATGTGAAGAGAGATCCAGTGTCCAGGGATCTGGATTGGAAGGCTGGACATAAGAACTGGACTACATACTGGCCAGGCTATATAGAGAGGAACTCTAACAGCAATGGAAGCTCAGGTATGAACACTGGTCTATGCCCTAGCTATAACCTTGAAAGACAGCAGGGAAACAAGTATTCTCCTGAAAGTGCTCCATTGGGAGATTCATCTGTGCCAATCCATGATATTGAACCCATGCTTGTTGAAGAAGAGGGGGTGATAGCAGATGAAGAATCTGTTTACATGGACTGCTCTCTGTCTAAACTCCTTTGGTGATTTTCTGTTATAAAGTACAGCAACCATCACAAAGAAATACAAACTTGTTCTTTAATCTACTCAGAAAAGCTCCTGAGTAGGATTTTTAGCCACGCAGTAGAAAGCAAGCCAGCTAAGGGGTTTCAGCTGGATAACTGCTAGCAATTGAGCCTTACCTAATTGCTTGTAAGCTCTGAGAGAATCACTTCTGAATCTATGTGGGAAAATATAAGAAGTTAACTTGAAAAGAACAGTTTTTCTCTTCTTTGTGGCTTTTGGTTGTTGTTTGATACATTGCTAAGAGAATATTAGCTAAAGCCTACAGAAAAGACCAGTTTGTTGCCAACCAGGTCTGATTTCTTTTGCTTTGATTGCCTGACAAGTTCAAATGTTGTTTCCTGATTTTGTTTTTCCAAGTTTAACACTGAAAGCAAGTAACCTGATTTATGTGCTACCAAGTATGTCTGTGTTGGGAGAAATAACCCCATAAATAAATATCTTATTGGCTTTACCCTGAAGCACAACTAATTATTGTGAGCAGCTGTGTCTGGTGTGAATGGACTGCATTGCCCACAATCCCTTGCAAATCATATTGATATATGCACTTGCCAAGACTGTGAACATTCTCACCCAGGCAGTCGTCTGACAGGTTCAAAGGAATCCATCCTCGAGGCATAGAGAACAAATTTAGATTTCTGGAAGGACCCACTGGACAAACCGGAGTCCATTAATGAACCACCCTTTTGAGAAGCCTGATTATGCTAGGTGCAACTCAAGGAAGATTCCCTTGTTTTTTTGTTAACAGACCAAGACTGCCACCTGTATCCTCAAAGAAGATAATGCTAAACCCTTTCCTATTCAGCCTTACAGAAAGGATAAAATAAGGGCCACTAAAATCCAAAAGGGAAAAATTCCATATCTTGACCAACAGGCCTGAAAAACCCACCAAACCCTAGCATATGCCAGCAAAGACAACTTCTTCTTAAGCCTGGAAATGACCTCTTCCATATAATCACTGCATCTTAGCATAAACCATTCAAAAGACAGGCTAGAAGACAGGAGGGAAACTGTTCTTCCAAAAGAAATGGCCCTTGCAGAAACAGGCCTCTGCACTACAGAAGTCTCAGGCTATTCTTCACATAAAGGTGAATCCAAGCCACAAATCATGGACTTCGTAGGTAAGCTGGGGCCACCAGAATCACCAGGCCAGAATGAGATGCTGTCCTCTGCAAAATACGGTCCTAAAATGGCCCAAGATGAATGACATATCAAATATTTGACCAAGACCACTGTTGCATGAGCACATCCAGTCCACTGAACTCATTAATTTGCGGTAAATGAAAAATTGTGGAAACGACATGCTGTCTGGTTGTCAAAGTTGATTTTCTTGGTAACTGTTAAGCTCTTGGTGCTGCCCTGTCGAGTGACATATACCACCATTGTAGCACTGTCAAAAAGGACCCTGACCGACCTGCCTCAGATCCATAGAAACAAAGGAACCAGAGCTTTCCATATAAAACTCTAGCCACTAGATGAGTGAGAGAACACTTGGACTCAATTGCTGATGAGATACCCCGAGTCATCTGATCTAGACAGACAGACAATGAGCTCCCCGAATAGAATGGAAATAACTGACATCACCAACTAGTCAGAGCATCCACATCAGAGCCTATCAACAAATGCTGTGGAAAGGAGTCACAACAAAAAAATAAAGATGCACACTCCCAAAAACAGAGGACAAAAATCTAAAAATAGAGGGAAAAGGATCGCGGATTTAACCATGCATCACCCACAGTGGAAAGGGAAAAATTCATTGCCAGTACCACATCATAGATCCTAAAAACCTCAATATTAGAACATTTGAAATTATTTATAAGCATCAAAATCACATGGAGTCACTTATCTTATGCATTTGCTGAACAAACTTCCAGTAGGGGAATCTTTTCAAAAAGACTCTGGAAAAGACTTCGCTGCTGGAAGTTTGTTCAGCACACACATAAGATAAGTGACTCCATGCGATTCCGATGCTAATAAAATTTATTTTAACATAATCTGTTTGGATTTGAATCACCCCTTATAAATATGATTATTGTATATAGTTCATGCTGAACTCATATATTTATATAATGTATAAAGTAATACATCCATATTATAGATTTTTACCTCTATGCTATAAATATGTTTGATGTAATAAGTTTCTTTCTTTGTAAACTGCTTTGATTCCTGGAAAGGGCAGTAAAAAAAGTCTTAAATAAAAATAAATAATAAAATAATTTTGAAAGTTTCTAATATTGAGGATTTTGGGATCTATGATGTGGTGAGCACTGACTGGCAATGGATTTTTCTCTGCCGACTATGGGTGATGTATGGTTATACTTAAGATCCTTTTTCTTCTCTTTTTAGATTTTTGTCCTCTGTTTTTGGAAGTATGTGTCTATTTTTTGTTTTGGATTTATTGCTTTACTCCTTTGACGATTGGGTTTTGTTTGATGGAAAGAGTCACAACAGCAAATGGACTGGACTCTCAATATTTAAGTAAAACACATCCCATAACTCTGAGGTTGTGCTGATCAGAGACGAGGCAGTGCTATCGGGAGGGCATGCATATGGGCAAGAGTCCATGGTATGATGACAAGCATTGCTGCCATGGAACCTAGGAATGGCATATAATCCTAGACCCTTGGTGTCCTCATCTCCATCAGGCTTGACTCTTGAACTGCAACCTTACCATCCTCTGCCTTGGGTGAAAAAACACTTTTCTATGTGAATAATCAAAACACTCCCGACACTGCATAAGAGCCCAACTATCCTGTCAACAGTGATAACCATGCCAAGATCCCACAGCTAACTCTGACTTCACACATATGGAGCTAGCCATCTAGACAGAGATGCACCCAAATCTCTTGCTTGCAATGAGCTGCAGCTAACACCACCAAGTCCTTTGAAAAAAAAAATCAAAGCTGCCATGGCTAGATCTATGGGAAATGCTCGGAAATGGCATTGATGACCAAGTACAGTAAACAGCAGAAACCACTGAAGAGGTTCCCAAAGAGAGATTTGCAGGGAAAACTCATTGAGGTGTAACAGTGGGAGGAATAGCGTAGTTACTCACCTGTAAAAGGTGTTCTCCAGGAACAGCAGGAATCAGTCCTCACATATGGGTGACATCGGCACCGATGGAGCCCTCGTGCGGAGCATTTCCCCAGCTTTCAAAGAAAGCCTTTGGGAATGCAGCGCGCATGCGCGGTCCCCTTCCCGCCCAAGGGTGCCATCTTGTTCAGTTTGATGACATAGCTAAAAGACAGCAAAAAAATCAAAATGAAGTATATGACTGCAACTCCAGGGGAGGAGGGAGGGTCGTGAGGACTGATTCCTGCTGCTCCTGGAAAACACCTGTTACAGGTGAGTAACTACGCTTTCTCCAGGACCAAGGAGGAAGTCAGTCCTCACATATGGGACTCCCCAGCTCTAGGCTACCATGAACCCAGAGCCGGCCAGGAAATTCTCCTGACCAGGTAGGTAATCTGCTTTGAGAAACATACCCTGTTTGACCGCAAAGGAGCAGAGATCCAGTGCCTCCAGATATAGGAGCCTGGCTCCCTCTCAAGAGCCTCAGCATCCGTGATAAGAATTTTCTCTGAGAACGCACCCCGTACGGTAGCCCAACACAAAGGGCCGGAGGGTAAGAGTTGCCTAAACCTCAAAGAGATTATGGAGTACCGCCTGGCCGAAAACACTGTCCCGCCGGGACTCTCTCTCCAGGCAGTAATGGGCTGCAAAAGTCTGGCTTGAAGACCAAGTTGCGGCCCGGCAGATGTCTGCCAACAGAACAGAGCTACTGACGCGGCCTTCGCCCTGACATGGTGGGCCGTGACCCGACCCTGCAAGGGAGGTCGGCTGCCTTGAACGCCCAGGCGATGCAATCTGCTACCCAAGTGGATAACGTACGCTTGGAAACAGATAACCCCATCCTATTAGGGTCAAAGGAGACGAAGAGCTAAGTAGCCCTTCGATGCTCCCGCGTACATTCTATGTAAAAAGACAACGCCCTTTTACAGTCCAGGGTATGCAAGACTGTTTCAGCCCGGCTGGCATGCGGCATGGGAAAAAAGGTCAGAAGAACCACCTCCTGATTGAGGTGGAAAGAGGAGACCACTTTTGGGAGGAACTTGGGATAGGTCCGCAGGACCACCCTGTTCCTATAGAACCGCGTGTACGGTCTATCAGAAACCAGAGCTTGTAGCTCACTCACACGTCTGGCCGATGTAAGAGCTACCAGGAAGAGCACTTTCCAAGAGAGGAAGCGCAAATGGCAAGTAGCCATCGGCTCAAACGGTGGGCGAGTAAGTTGCTGCAAGACCACATTCAAATCCCACTCAGTCGCCGGTGGACGAACCGGAGGCTTGAGTAGAAGCAGACCTCTGAGAAATCTAGACACAAAGGGGTGAACCGACAGAAGCCGTCCTTCCACTGGGGAGTGGTGCGCTGACAAAGCACTGAGGTGGACCCGGACAGAGTTAAACTTAAGGCCTAGGTCTGAAAGGTGAAGCAAGTACTGCAGTACTACTGGCACAAGGCAAGAGAAAGGATCTTCATTGTGCTGAGCATACCACACTGTAAACCTACGCCACTTAAGGGCATAGGACTTCCTTGTGGACTGCCTCCTAGAGGCCAATGTTACCTCTTCAACTGCCTTAGGCAGAAGTAAGGGAGCTAGCACTACCCTTTCGGCAGCCAGACCATCAGATTGAGGGACCTGAGGTTGGGGTGCAGAAGGGTACCCTGTTCCTGAGACAGGAGATCGGGTTGCATCCACAGAGGAAAAGGAGCTTCCACAACCAATTGCAGGAGAAGCGGAAAACAAGGCTGCCCCGGCCATCTGGGGGCTACCAGAATGACCGAGGCCTTGTCCCGAAGGATCTTGAACAGAGTTCAGGCCACCAGAGGCATGGGAGGAAACGCATACAGGAGGCCCATAGACCAAGAGATTAGAAAAGCGTCTGCCGCCATCCTCAGGGGATGCGGCTGTCTGGAGCAAAACCGGGGTAGCTGACGGTTTTGTGGACTTGCAAAGAGATCGATGGACGGAAGCCCCCAGTGGAGGAAGATCTGCTGGACCACCAGTGGATTCAACTGCCATTCGTGAGGCTGGAGAATCCTGCTTAGCTTGTCTGCCAGGAAATTCTCCTGACCAGGTAGGTAATCTGCTTTGAGAAACATACCCTGTTTGACCGCAAAGGAGCAGAGATCCAGTGCCTCCAGACATAGGAGCCTGGATCCCGTGCCCCCTTGTTTCTTCACGTAGAACATTGCCACTGGATTGTCCATCTGAACTAGGACAGATTGTTGTGAGAGGGCATGACAGAAAGTTTGCAGAGCTAAGCGGATTGCTCGCAGCTCCAAAAGGTTGATCTGCTGCGTGGCCTCCTGTGGGGACCAGAGGCCTTGAGTGCATAAGCCCTGGAAATGTGCACCCCAGCCCCTCAAGGAAGCATCTGTGGTCAGCACCCTTATGTGTGCTGGAGACTAAAAAGGTACACCCACAAGAAGGTTTGGTGGGTGCAGCCACCATTGCAAGGAGTTCAGAAGTCATCTGGACACCTTTACTCTGTCTCAGAGGTCGCCTGTGGCTTGTGTCCACTGATCTCTGAGGCACCATTGAGCAGTTCACATATGAAGGTGGGCATGTGGGGTCACATGCACTGTGGATGCCATGTGGCCCAGGAGACGCAGGAAGTGCCTTGCGGAAACATGAGATGTGTGTTGGATCTGGGTGACCAAATCCAGCAGCCTGTGGGCCCTGTCCTTGGGCAAGTAAGCTCTTGCCTGAAGGGTATCCAGCCTGGCCCCTATGAACTCTAGGTTCTGAGTGGGGAGCAAAGTGGACTTTGCGTAGTTTATGACAAAGCCCAGATGCTGAAAAGAGAGACAGTGCGAAGAGTGGCCTGTCGGGCCTCCTGGAGTGACTGGCCCCTGATTAGCCAGTCGTCCAGGTAAGGGAAGACAAAGATCCCTTGATTCCTGAGAAAAGCCGCCACCACCGCCAGGCATTTTGTAAAAACTCTGGGGGTAGAGGTTAGGCCAAAGGGAAGTACTCTGTACTGAAAATGGTTTCCTCCCACCACAAATCTGAGATATTGTCTGTGGTCTGGATGGATGAGGATGTGAGTATAAGCATCCTTTAAATCTAAGGAGCATAGCCAGTCTCCCTGCTGGGAGGTACGGCAGCAGTATCCCAAGGGTAAGCATCTTGAACTTTTCCCTCTCCAGAAACTTGTTCAGATTTCGCAAGTCTGGTACTAGGAAGTACCTGGAGTAGAAGCCCTGCCCTTCCAGGTGGTGTGGCACCGGTTCCACCACCTGTTCCTTTAAAAGACTTGCCAACTCTTGAAGGAGGACGTTCCTGTGTAGAGGGAGTCTTGGGGCCCGAAAGGGGTAGTTGGTGGAAATGGAGCATATAGCCCTTCTGGACTATGCTCAGTACCCAGGTGTCCCCTGTGATGGCTGGCCACCTGTAGGCATACATGGTCAGCCAACCCCCTGTGCTGAGTGGAGCCACCAGCGGAGGAGAGGCTATGCTGTGGGAGTCAAAACCCCACTCCCTGCTGTGCAGAAGCCGGAGCTGGCGGCTTGGGGGTTTTCTGCTTACGGGGCCCATGCCCCTGCCCCTTGGCCTGCTGGCCCTGTTGGGGAGCTGGAGACGCCTGATACTGAGGGTAGGTTTTGTAGGCAGCACACTTTCTCGGGAAAAAGGGCAACCCAAGCCGAAGCCTCAAAGCCATCAGATCTCCTGCTTCAAAAAGAAGCGCCATCAGGCGCGCCTGCGCCTTTGCGGGCCCGCACCTGAGGGTCTCGCCAGAGGGCCCTTTGGCACGGCCCTTAGGCAGAGGCCCACATCGAGAAGCCAGAAAAACTTCCAACAAGTTCCGTCTGAACACCGAGACGCCAGAGAAACCCCCGGAGGACCCGTCTACAGTTTTGCAAATATCCCAGCAGCCTGAGCTCCCTCAGGGTTGACCTTACTCTCACACCCACTTCTACAACCACAGCAAGTAATAGTCACTTATACTGTCTGAACAAAGTACTCATACGTTATCGCTGCTATCATCATTATCATACTATAACTGTTCCTTATTTGATACTTTTACTGTTGCCAGTAGCCTAACATAACCACTGCTGTTTGACCATCCTTTACTGTTGCCAATATTTTTGCTTTATCATCGTGTGTACTTACCAGTTCCTGTTGCCAGTATTCTGCATATACTTTTTACAAATTACTGCACTCACTTATACTGTTGCCAGTATTCTGCAGTTAACTCATTGATTGCTAATAACCAGTATCTTCTTGTACTGTTGTCAGTATTTCCGCAGTTGTCAGTATTTCCGCAGTTAACCCTTTCATTACTAGCAACCTGCTTATACCTATACTGTTGTCAGTAACGGACTGTACTGCTGCCAATCTAGAATGTACAAATTCCTAATATTACTCATCACCCTCCTTACCCTCGGGTTCCCCAACAGCTCAATCGCGTTTAACCATGGTACCAACTACATACCAATTCTATACAACCATGGAAGAAGGTGGTCTGAAATTCCCCGCCACACCACAGCAAAAACTAACCACACAACTCACTCCCATTTACTTCACATCCCTCTCCAAATCATCAAAAAGGCACAAACGGAGACGCAACATCATCAACGCCTACTTAAGTGTGCACTCATAAATACCAGATCAGTACGTTCAAAGTGGCCTGCAGTTATTGACCTGATACCCCTATATAACCTTGATATCTTGATGATCACGGAGACATGGCTGTCTGATTGTGACAATGCCCTCATGAATCAGATGCTGCCATCTGGATTTTCTCTATATACATGCCACAGGACCAATCAGAAAGGAGGCGGAACACTCATCCTTGCCAAAGCCGATCTACATTTCAAGCTACACAGTACCTCCAGCTCAACCCACCTTGACTCTCTCACTATATCTAATGAGCTCTGCACAATCAACCTACTATACCGGGCTCCTACACCTTCACCAGAGGACCTATCAACAATACTTGAGCTTGCATGTACCACATCCACCCCCCGCTCCCCAAATTGGTTAATTGGTGACTTCAACTTACCATCTCTTCAAGACAGCCAGACAGCAGCATTCCTAGATGCCCTAGAAGAACTAGGTTACGAACAATATGTTGACTCTCCCACCCACATCAAGGGAGGAAAGCTTGATCTCATCTTTGCACCCCAGACCAACACCACTACACCCCAAGTCCTCGCACTATCCATAACACCAGTGCCCTGGTCCGATCACAATTTACTCAGATTTCACATACCCATAAGTACCTCCAACAAGAGTCAAAAGATGACCAATACTACCAGAACCCCAACAGCCCGCTTTAGACCACTCAATCAGAGTATAGTCCTAGAGAATCTCCGACCCCTTATGACCGACACAACCCTCAACTTAGACGATCTCATATCCAAATGGGACGAGAGTCTTAGAGCTGCCTCACGACCATCATACACCGAAAAGAAAATAAGACAACGGGAACATGCACCATGGTTCTCCAATGATTTGCGAACATCACTCCACCACCTACGCAAACTTGAGAGGCGATGGCGCCGAACCCACTCCCCCGAGACACATGCTTCATACAACTCATATTTAATTACGCACCGTGAGAAGATAATGCAGAGAAGGAAACTTTACCACACAGATATATTAAAACGTTCCATCAATAAACCACATGCCCTGTTCAATATTGTAAAGTCTATAACAGGGGAACCGGTGTCAGCTCAACCGTCAATGCCTCAACCACAGGACTACTCAAACTATTTACAAGCAAAGATGATTAAGACCAACACAAACATAGGGGTCAGCGACCTCTTTGCATCGACTGAAGCATTCCAGGCATCACCATTATGCAACTTCACCAAGGTATCTAATAAAGAGGTTGAGGACATCATAGCCTCGATCAACCCCAGCACTGCACCCAACGACCCCTGCCCAGCAAACTGGATCAGGGAACTTCGACACGACCTAAGCCAAATCCTAAGCAAAATTCTGAACCAGTCCTTTTTAACTGGTTCGTTCCCGCAGAGCCTAAAACATACCTCAATCAAGCCACTACTAAAAAACAGCAGACTAGATCCATCCAAAGTGGAATCATTTAGACCAATCTCGGGCATCCCCCTGCTTGCCAAGATCATCGAAAAAGCTGCCCAACAACAAATCCAACATCATATTGATACTGAGGCACCGCTAGATCCTTCCCAACACGGCTTCAGGGAAGCACACGGAATTGACACCGTCCTTACAACCCTCTTTAACGACTTGGTCACAGGAATAAATAACTCCCGACAAGGATTCGTACTCATCTTTCTGGACATCTCTGCCGCCTTTGATTCTGTGAACCATGATATACTCTTACAACGCCTAAAAGGGGATTCAAAGCACTGCACTAGAATGGTGCAAATCCTACCTCTCCAATAGATGGCAACAAGTCAAGGCAGGCCACACATCCTCAGAACCATTTCTGCAGATCCAGGGGGTGCCTCAAGGTTGTCCTTATCGGCACCGATGTTTAATGTCTACATGCAGCCGATATGTGACTTGATCCGATCCTTCAACGTACAATGCCTTGCTTATGCAGATGACATCCTCCTTTACATGCCGTTCACAATTGACACTCCAGTACTCGCCCCAATAATAAGATGCTTTGAAGCTGTAGCTGACTGGCTGTTGACACAAAACCTACGGATCAACCATGACAAAACTGATGTTCTATTCGTCACAAGGAACCGGAAGTTCATACCTCCCCCAGCACTACATGCCAACAATGCAGAGTTGAAATCCAAATCCACCATCCGTTATCTAGGCATCACGCTCGATCAGCACCTTGATATGACAACCCATGTAAAAAACGTCACAAAGGCAATATATCATAAGATCAGAACGCTGCGTCACCTTCGCCCCCTACTGGATTTTACCGACTACCGGACAACCTTCCAGGCATTAGTCCTCCCACATCTGGACTTTGCCAACATCATACTCCACGGACTCTCACAATCAACCTTAAATCCGCTCCGCCTAGCTATGAACGCAGCTGCAAGAGTCCTTTCTGGATCGTCAAGATCTGACCACATAACGCCAATCATGAAAGAACTGCATTGGCTACCATTACATGCCAGACTCCAATACAAGTCAATTGTCCTTACATTCAAAGCCCTAAATAACTACCCCTCCACGCCAATCAGCAAGCTAATCCACAGTACCCCTGAAAATAGAAACCGGAGGCCTCAAACAACGAACACCTTAGTAGTCCCTAAGATGACGACAAAATGCACAAAGACAACCTCCAACAGGGCCTTCTCCATATTTGCTCCTTTGAACTGGAATGCCCTTCCCCATGAAATCTGAGGCATCAAAAATCTAGCCCCATTCAGAAAAGCCTTGAAACACCACCTATTTACAAAATTTTACCCGGAGACAATCCGTGGTGAACACTCAATTGACAAACTACCTCCCAGCCACCCTAACACAAACAGATAATGGTTAGCCACTCATAAGTCCCACCACTAACCATCACACGTGTACTATCCTTCCACGAACACACATGTATCAGCTAGAAGAGTTAGTGAAGTGTACATAGTATAAAGTTAGCTTATATATAGTTTCCCCGGTTTTTCTCCATGTTTAATATCCTGTTTTACTGTAAACTCAATGTTACCTGTATGCATTGTAGTATGTTTTGTTCGATGTACACCGCACTGATTATAATAGCGCGGTATAGAAGAAATTTTAAATAAATAAATAAATAAATCATAGGCTGCTCGAAATATAAACTTCGAGCACTCTCGGATCCCTGAAGACAAGGCTTTGAACCTCTGCAAGGGTTCCTCGGAGAGGGCAGCCGAGAACCTGGCAATCTCCTTTGCCAGGTCCCATAAGTACATGCCCATGTACAGCTGCTAAGTCTGGACACGGCAAGAGAGCATAGAGCCCTGGAAGCACTTTCTACCGAGGGCATCCAGGTTCCGGGCCTCCCGGCCAGGAGGCACCGAGGAGTGCATCTTTTGACTTTTCAGCCTATGCATGGCCGATTCCACAACCATGGAGTTGTGCGGTAGCTGCGCCTTTTGGAACCCAGGGCTCTTACGAACTCGATAAATGGAATCGACTCGCTTGCTCAGAACCGGCGCCGAGGCCGGTGCTACCCACATATGGAAGAGCAACCGTTCCAGCATCGGAGGAATCGGAACGGTAAATGCTTCCTTCGGAGGAAAATCATACTGGAAGGCATCGAGCTCTTCGGCTCGAGGCTCCTCCTCGGTGTCCGCCGGGAATGCCAAAGCTTTGGCCATGTCCCTAACAAAATCCGAGAACCGGGTATCCTCCGGGGGGGGACCTTCTCCGAGGCTCGGACTCCGGGGAGTCCGACCAGACACACTGGGTCCAGGAGGTGTCAGGAGACTCCTCGTCCTCCGTCTCCCACGCAGACTCCAGCCGTGTGGGCCTCGATGCCACCCGCCCCGATGCCGAGGACACCGGCGTCGATGACCTCGGCCCCGAACGGGAGGTCGACGGAGACCGTGGCCGAGGATCGACTCGAGACTTGATTGACTCGAGGATCGGCTCGGCCTCCGGGGACGACAGATGTCGAGGTCCCGGTGGTCGGGGCAGATGCACCGGTCAGACCGGCGATCAGTACCCACTGCTGCTCCATGAAGGCAGCCAGGCTGCTCTCCAGGGCTGTCAGCCTCAGTCCGAGCTCAGGAGACTCCGCAGCCCCCCCCGACTCAGGCCCTGATGTTGGTTCTCCCGGAGAAGAGTCCACGAGGACAACAGAAGTTACCTGACTCAGGGACTCTGGCTCCAGGTGAGGGTTCTTGGTCGGCCGCTCCGACCCCCAGAGCCCGGGAAGGCGATCAGGGCTGTGCGACTTGGCCCTCGAGGATCCAGGTGCCTCCACTGACGCCACCCTCACAAGCTTCTTCTTCCTTCTGTGCTCCCGGGTGGGAAACCCCCCTTTCAGAGGACCCACGATGCTGCTCGGGGTCAGACTCCCGAGATGTCGAGGCCTCTGACGAAGTCCGGGCCCGGCTGGACGCAGACTCCGAAAAAATTCTCACACGTTGATGCTGACGGCTCCGAAGCGCCTTCGACGACATCTTGCTGCACGGGCCACAGACCAACAGGTCATGGTCGGGCCCGAGGCATCGGAGGCAGCAGTCGTGCGTGTCGGTGAGAGACATAAGTTTCTTACACCGATCACATTTTTTGAACCCGCTGGCAGCCATCAGGGGAAAAAGGGCCTCTGCAAGCTCAAAAGACAGGGCTGCCAGTGAAAATAAAGAAAAAAGCACGAACTTAGTAACAAAGGACAAAAACCGAAAAAGAAGTTCCGGACTCGATACCGGTGTACCGAGCCCAGGTGGGATTGGGAACCGGCATCGAACCGGATAAAGAGATGTGAAAATCGCAGAAAAAAAATCTAATTTTTCCTGGGTGACACGAACTACGTCCATTGGGCTCCGCGGAAAAAGAAAGACTAAGCAAGATGGCACCCTTGGGCGGGAAGGGGACCGCGCATGCGTGCTGCATTCCCAAAGGCTTTCTTTGAAAGCTGGGGAAATGCTCCGCATGAGGGCTCCGTCGGCACCGATGTCACCCATATGTGAGGACTGACTTCCTGCTTGGTCCTGGAGAATCTCTTTTCCATACCAATGAAATGACCAAGCAGTGCATGTCCACTTGAAAGTGAGGAACTTACGAGGGCGAAAACTAATGCATTCTGCATCTCAAGTGGGGTGGGAAGGACTCTTCCTTCTCGGCAACAATAGATTGGATGGAAAATCATCCTGTTCCCTGTTCCACCTCCAAAACCTTACTAAGGTTGAGACCATTACCATTTTTTTTGTCTTGGGTCAGAACACAACAGGGTGGTGCTTTAAATATAAAACAGCAAGTTTGTGAGAAAACTCCCACACGCAGCCTTTTATTTATTTATTTTTTAGCTGTGCTTATATACTGCTTTTCACCGGGTCAAAGCAGTTTACAAAAAAGAGGGGGATACATTATAACAGGTAGGAAGTAATCCAGATCCATTTGAAAGAAGTGAGGAGCCTACCTTTGATTCATTCTAAAGAGAGATGGATTCCCAAACCCTCTATGGGCACCTGGGGAGATCCTAACAGTTTTAGGATTCTGGGAATTTCATCTTCTGTTCAAATGAAAGGAGGAGAATTTGAATGGTTACCGAGAATGCAAAAAGGCACAAGCCTTGCCTGGGCAATACTGCCGGATTTCCTAGAAGCTAACCTTCTCCAAAGAGGTATGTGCAAAACCTCTAGGCTAGCCTGCTGGACACCGGTGGATCTTTGACTCCCCCAAATCCTTCATCAGTTTCACCATATTCTTTGCAAACAACTTGCCAGAAAGGGAAGTCTGCTTAGCCAGATCTTTAAAGCTATCCGCTGACCAGTTTCCCAGCCCCTAGAGCTGCCTGGCCGAAACAGATATCACCATGGTTCTGGCCAAGGATAAGAAAGAAAAAGTCATCAGCCACATAGACAAAACCCAATAAATAAATAGACAGACTAATTCCATGTGAGCAGACTCCCATGGATCCTGGTCTAACTTTTTGGAATGTCCCAGCAGACCCTACTGAACCCAGTGCAAACCTGTATGCACTACAGGTAGAGGTTTGCAGCCCAAAGCAGAAAATCACAAAGAACTGCTTTAAATAGACCGCACAGCTTGAGAGCTTAGAACCCTCTTTAGAGAAGAACCCCCTTCCACAGGAGTAGTGGCCTTCTTAGGTAGAACCAAGCATAGGTTCAGCTTTTCCTTTGCTTAGGTGACCAAGGGGTATGACTGCCCTATGGCTGTGGCCCTTCTTAGACTCTCTTCCAGAGTGACTCACTCCACAGCAATGAGGACCTGTCTGAGCCAATGGATTGGAAAGGCTTTAGTGGTCTTCTGAATGCCCTGCAAATTAAAGGTCCCTAGAGGCCCTGTCATCCATGCTGCAGGCTGCTTGATACCTGAATTAATATTCCCAAATAGCTCTAACCCCAAAAGACCCAGACAACAGAGGGGATTATCACCTTCTCCAAATGCAGGCTCACACTCCATCAAAGGATCCCCCCCAGAGATCCTTTTTTTCACCCTCACTCCCACCAGCAGACTGTACTCCAACTGTCGGAATCTGAGCAGGACAGCACAAATTGGCACTTTCAAGCTTCTGAGTCACCCAGTCTATGGCGATTAGGCATTGAAGTCTCCTCTGAACAGCTGCAAATGTTCTTAGCTCGCTGAGGAACACCAAAACTCTGATCCTACTTGAAAAAAAAAGAAAAAAAAACACACTGAAGCAGAAGCACAAAATCAGGGGAAAAAAACGGTCTGACCATGACTGAAAAGCTTCTTCCTGAAGAGAACCACCATGAGCACTCAAGAGGAACTAAGACTGACCACCCTGAATAAATTCAGAGTTGGGAGAGAACAAAACACCAGTGGATCCTCAAGGTTGTGCGGAGATATAATGGCCACTTCTTCCATGCTTTTGTCCCCTCAGAGAGGATACCAAACCAACTAGAGGCCTGCTGCAGATATCATTTCCAAATGCCTCTCCAATTTAGTGGAATATGCTCAGAGGTCTGAGCCAGAAACAAAGGATTCCCTGAAGTGGCACCACAACAGGAACCTCACTGCCAGTATTAATAGCAGTGCACCACACTCTCACTTGGCCTGCTATGAGGCTGTCAGGAAAATTTGCGACATCACAATTCCTGCCAAATTACCCAACACAAGGCCCAACAGCACAAAAGGTGGCTCTTGGCTCACTTAAGTGCCACTCCTGGCATGAAATCGAACTGTCTCACCGGGCCTTCTGAGCAGACACACACACTGGTCCTGGCATGAAATTACTTCCTAGAGCCGGATAATAAACAGCTGCAAATAAACTCCCCTTCAACATGGCTTTTTAACTCATGTCAGCAGATAATGCTGGGCCTGACAGCCCAACAAACCTCCTCCAACGTGCTGCAAATAAACTGCCTCTGCAGGCCTTAGGGAGCATACTTGCTGCTGCTCCTAACGTTTCGATTCCCTGGGGCTTGTAAATGTAATTAGCAATACATGAACGCCCCCCCAATTAAGCCAAATCCCCACCCCAGGAAACCACAGCAAGGTCCCCTTCTCTTCTCGGCAGGCTAGCAGTAACAGTAATTAAAGGAAAAACAGCTGTAAGATCCACTTACCTCTATTTTTTTTTTACTTTATTACAAGTCAGAATAGCACTGCTGGAAAGGAGCTGCTAGAGAAGGGAGAGGGAAGAGAGAAAAGGACAACAAAATATAAAATAAAAATAAAATAAATAGAGAATGCTTCCTGCAGTCTGCCGGACAGGGTATTGACTTGAACTCCTCCAGGTATCACCCAAGTATGTGGCCATCCCAAACATTTGTTAACTACTGCTTAACTGGGGAACCAGTTTTCCAACTGGGCATAGGAGCTGCCAAAACAACCAGCATAGCTGCACAGACTGCCTTCGTCATCCTTCCACTGCAGAGAATACTGGGAAGCAGATGGCTGCATGGAGTCTCTTATACAGTAGGTCAAAGCACATAGCTCCTGTCTCCTTCCACTGGTTGGCAGGGACAACCCCTGTATTCTGGATTGGTCTGGTGAACGAAAAGAAATGCATGATATTCCCAGCTGCAGCAACACGCACAAAAAAAAATACAGCAGAATTTGCTAACCATCAGTACTGAAGTACCACCGGTTAGTAAACTCTACTGTATAGTAAATTTTCCTGTGGTACTAGATCTGTTTTTTCTCTCTTTTCTTTCCTGTTACTTTACATGGAGTTCCTTTCATGATTTCTGAATTTAATTGTTGTACACCACCTTGCCTTTATACACTAAAGGCAGTATATGAAATGATAACAAAGTCACACATTTTTTATGATCACTGATAATGGAGACACACCTCATGATGTAGTTTGGGTAGATTTTAAAAGACACCACAAAGGGGAATTTAATAGCAATGGCAACAAAGAAAAAGGAGCACATCACCCTTAATGAAACTAAATTAAGAACACAAAAACATAAGATATGCCATACTGGGTCAGACCAAGGTCCACCAAGCCCAGTATCCTGTTTCCAACAGTGGTCAATATAGGTCACAAGTACCTTAGCAGTTTCCCCAAAAGACAAAGGGTTTGACTTGTACTGCTTGTACTGGGGCAAGCAGTGGATATTCTGAGTCCACTTTAATAATGGTTTATGGACCTTTCCTCCAGGAACTTTTCCAACCTTTTTTAAACCTGGCTACATTAACAGCTTTTATGACATCCTCCGGTAACAAATTCCAAAGTTTGATTACACGTTGAGAGAAAAAATATTTTCTCTTATTAGTCTTAAATAGGTTACTCTGTAGCTTCATTGCATGTCCCCTAGTCTTTCTATATTCTGAAGATGTAAACAATTGATCTACATTTACCCGTTCCACTCCATTCATTAATTTACAGACCTCTATCATATCTCCCCTCAGCCGTCACTTTTCCAGGTTGAAGAGCCCTAACCTTTTTTAGCCTCTCTTCATAGGGGTATCCTTCCAACCTCTTTACCATTTTGGTGGCTCTTCTCTGTACCTTTTCTAATAATGCTATATCCTTTTTAAGAAACGGCGACCAGAATTTCACACAATATTCAAGGTGCAGTCGCACCATGGAACGATACAGAGACATTATAATACCCTTTGTTTTATTTTCCATTCCTTACCTTATGATACCTAGTATTCTATTTGCTCTCTTGGCCGCCACTGCACACTGGGCGAAGGGTTTTAACATGTTATTCACAATGATGCCTAAATCTTTTTCCTGGGAGTTGGCTCCTAATGTGGAACCTTGCATCGTGTAACCATAGTTTGGGCTGTTCTTTCCTAGGTGTATAACTTTGCACTTGTCCACATTAAATTTCATCTGCCATTTGGATGCCCAGTCTTCCAATTTATCAAGATCCTCTTGCAATTTTCCACAATCCTCATGGGTTTTAACAACATTAAATAGTTTTGTCTCATCTGCAAATTTGATAACCTCACTTGTTATTCCCTTTTCCAGGTCATTTATGAATATGTTAAAAAGCAGTGGAATCAGCACAGATCCCTGAGGTACTCCACTATTCACCTTTCGTCATTGGGAAAATTGGCCATTTAGCCCTACCCTCTGCTTTCTATCTTTTAACCAGTTCCTGATTCACAATAGTACGCTGCCTCCTATCCCATGACTTTCTAGTTTTGCCAAACGTCTCTCAGAAGGACCTTGTCAAAGGCTTGCTGAAAGTCCAGATACACTATATCAACCGACTCACCTTTGTCTACCTGTTTATTCACACCTTCAAAAAAACATAACAGATTAGTAAGACAAGATCTTCCTTGTCTAAAGTCATGACTATCTACATGTTCAGTAATTTTGTTCTTTATGATGGTTTCTACCATTTTTCACAGTACTGATGTCAGGCTCACCAGTCTGTAGTTTCCCAGATCACCCCTGAAACCCTTTTAAAAAATTGGCGTTACATTGGCCATCCTCCAATTTTCAGGTATTACAGATGATTTTAATGACAGTTCACAGATTACTAATAGCAGGTCTGCAATCTCATATTTCAGTTCTTTCAACACTCTTGGATGTACACCACCTGGTCCAGGTGATTTGCTACTCTTCGGTTTATCAAAAAGGCTTCCAGGAGCGATACTGATGGGGATCCGAGGACCAGCAAGGATCCAGGTATCGGGAAAATGAATAAACAGGCAGAGGCCAAGGAAGAGGACTTTCCCTCCAGTTCCCAGGCTCCTTGGCCCTTCTGGGAACCAGTGAGGTTTTGATTCATCCAAATCCTTAAACAGTTTCTCCAAGTCATCCTCAGACAAAGGCTTCCCCTTAAAGCAAGCTGGAACCACCAAGGTTTGGAAGCAGAGTTCGCTACTCAGTGGCAAAGCCACAGCCAGAGTCACGCAACTATTGAAAAGGCAATATCTTTAGCTACCAAGCGAACTAAGGCATACAAGACATTCAACAGAAGGCTGCTGCCAATTCCAGGAGGACCAAGGTACCATCCAGAGGGAGCAATAGAACCCACTAAAGAAGAGCTCATCATCAGACCTGCAAAAAACACTAACTGGAAGATGCAAATTGACTCTTCAGACGAATTTCCACTCTGTTATCCAAATTGTCCTATTTTGTTTTTGTTGTTGCTTTAGTTACACCACCACCAGAGGGATGGTTGTTCACCTCATGACTATCAGGACAGGAAAGTCCACCCGAGGCATGCTGAACCACATGGTGCAATCCTCCTATGGCAGGGCATAGAGCCTCTTCATAGCCCTGTCCCTTTCAGCAGGGAGTTGGGCAAGTCCCACTCTGATATCCTCCAAAAAAGGAAAGAACATAAGAAATGCCATACTGGGCCAAACCAAAGTCCATCAAACCCAGTATTATGTTTCCAACAGTGGCCAATCCAGATCTCAAATACCTGGCAAGTTCCCAAAAAGGTACACAGGTTCCACAATAGTAGTGGATTTCCCAGGTTCTCTTTAATAATGGTCTATGGACTTTTCCTCCAGAACTTGTCCAAACCTTTTTAAGCCCAGCTATACTAACCAACTGTTTTTACTACAACTTCCGATAAAAAATTCCAGAGTTTCCTACGCGTCGAGCGAAAAAATAATTCTCTTATTTATCTTAAATGGGTTACATTGTAGCTTCATTGTGTGTCCCCTAGTCTTTCTACTTTTTGATGGTGTAAAAATCTATTCCACTCCATTCATTAATTTATAGACCTATCATATGTGATGGGGCCCGTGGTTAGAGCCCTTTAACCCCGTATAGGCGGTTGCCTAGGGTCTATAAAACAAGTAAACTGCTCTGGCTGTGTAAATGAAAGAGTCTCTCAGAGCAAATTGAATGAAAAATAAGATGGGTTTTATTCCCCGTCCCGCTCGGACTATCAACAAGAACAGAAACTTCAGGTGTAAGCGAAGAAACAAAAATAGTGGCTAACTTATATTCTTTTGTTTACATGCACAAAGTTCTCTTTGTCATTTAATCAAACAGCAGGGCTGCATTTATAACAGATACTACAATCCATGGGAGAGGGATCTTGAAGGCTGCTGCCATCTTCCCATACCATGCTTTCTCCAGCACTTCCCAAACTCCCTGTGTCAGACTCCTCCTGTGTACAGTATTCAGACACGGCGTCTTGTGACAACTCACTATGGCATTCAATGGAGGCTCTTCTCCCTTCGGGTTTATACCTCCCTGGGTTGTAGTAGCTTCTACCTGGGCTTTCCTCCCAGAACAACAGCTCTGAATCTCCTTGCTTCGTGTAATTATGGTCAGGACCGCGCCCTTGGCACTTATAGGTTTTAAACCTCTCGCTGTAAGCGTATGGAGGTTTCTTTCTATCTGTAGGGATTGCCTTAGTACTTGGCTCCCTGTATCTTTTAACTCTAGCCTCCCAGGCTGGTTGTGCAGAAGTGAAATTGGTCCTAGCTTTGCAGCTATTTCTTATGGAGCACATATGCTGGGAGTTCCCATCCCCCAACACTTTCCTTTTAAACTGACCTGTGCTTAGAGCTGGCACATACCAGTCTCCTGTGTAGTGGGACACTCCTGGCTTCTCCTGAAGGCTAACTCGGGTAGCAGGTCTTCTCCCAGTACAGCTTGCCTTAAACCTCTGTTCCTGAGTGCTGGAGCTACCTTCACTTCCTGGTTCTCCGTGAGAAAAGTTTTCTCCCAGCACTCCTCTGGGGTTTCTGCTCAGCTGATTGTAGCCACACCTCTTGCTACTCTCTCTCTGGCTTCTGCCATGCTCCTGAGTTGTATCGTGCCTCTCTCTCCCTCTGCCTTCCTTCCACTGACTGGAACCCTGTCTTTTGTAATCTCCAGCCCTGCATGTGACGTGGGGATTTGCAATCAGGTGTTCCTGACGAGCTTTCTGTTTGTTACGCAGTAACAATTTCCTTTGCTCAACTGTTTCAGTGTGCCTAGTGCTCCTTTCCAATGCTGAATCTGAGGTAAGCCTTTCTTTTACCTGCACTTCCATGGGCTGTGTATCCTCTGCTGCATCACACATATCTCCCCTCAGCCGTCTCTTTTCCAAGTTGAAGAGCCCTAACCTTTAAGCCTCTCCTCATGGGGTATCCTTCCTTCTCTTTACCATTTTGGTGGCTCTTCTCTGTACCTTTTCTAATTCTGCTATATCCTCTTTAAGATGGGCGGTTGCACCATGGAATGATACAGAGGCATTATAATATCTTTGGTTTTATTCTCCATTCCTTTTGTTATGATTCCTAGCATTCTATCAAAATCCTCTTACAGCTTTTCACAATCCTCTTGTGTTTTAATAACTATGAATAATTTTGTGTTATCTGCAAATTTGATCACCTCACTTGTTATTTCCATTTTCGGGTCATTTATGAAGATGTTAAAAAACAGCGGGCCCAGCACAGATCCCTGAGATACTCCACTAGTCACCTTTTTTCATTGCTGTTGTTGTTAAGTGCCGTCGAGTCAGAGTTGACTCATGGCGACCCTCTGGATAGCTATCCTAAATTGTGTTCGGTCTTGAGTCAGGCGGCTCATTGTTGACAGACTGGTACCCGTAGCTGCTGTTATTGTATCGATACATCTCATTGCTGGCCTTCCTCTTTTGCGCTGACATTCTATCATGCCAAGCATGATGTCTTTTTCTAATGATCTCTCTCTTCGCATGATGTGTCCAAAGTATGAAAGTCGAAGTCTTGTCATCTGAGCTTCTAAAGAAAGCTTAGGTTTGATCTCCTCTAGTACCGACTGGTTTGTTCTTCAGGCAGTCCATGGTATACACAGTATTCGCCACCAGCAACATAATTCAAAGGCATCAATTTTCTTCCTGTCTATCTTTTTCACTGTCCAGCTTTCACATCCATATGATGTTATCGAAAATACCATGGCTTGAGCAAGTTGAATCTTTGTATGGAGAGAGACATCTCTGCTCTTGAGAATCTTATCTAGGTCTTTCATAGCCATTCTGCCAAGAGCAATGCGTCGTCTGATTTCTTGACTGCTTGTTGCTTCTTTATTGATAGTTGATCCAAGTAGGTTAAAGCTGTTCACGATTTCAATTTCTTCTCCTTCAATGATGAACCTGTTGATTATGCCAGTTGTCATGATCTTTGTCTTCTTTACATTAAGGTGCAGGCCCATTTTGAGACTATGTTCTTTGATTGTGAGAAGCAAATGTTTCAGATCATCTTCACTTTCAGCCAGTAATGTGGTATCATCAGCATAGCGAAGGTTGTTGATGAGTCTTCCACCAATCTTCACACCTCTGTTGTCTTCATACAATCCTGTTTCTCTGATGATTTGTTCTGCATATAAATTAAACAGGTAGGGGGAAAGTATGCAGCCTTGTCTTACACCTTTGCTTATTTTAAACCATTCTGTTTCTCCTTGTTCCGTTTGAACTGCTGCTTCTTGATCAATGTACAGATTGTGCATGAGTATGATCAGGTGTTCTGGTATACCCATGCTTCTTAATGTGGCCCAGAGTTTCTCATGGTTTACACAGTCAAAAGCCTTGCTATAGTCGATAAAGCACAAATAGATATCCTTTTGGTATTCTTTAGTCTTTTCAAGGATCCATCTCACATCCGCAATGATGTCTCGTTCCTCGCCCTTTCCTGAAAGCACAGTTACTTACCTGTAACAGGTGATCTCTGGGAACAGCAGGAATAAGTCTTCACATATGGGTACGTCGGTACCGACGGAGCCTGTGCGGGAACGCTCCCCAGCGTCCAATCAGAAAGCTTTTGGGAGCATCACACAGCGCCTGCGTGCTGCCTTCCCGCCTTTCCAACTCTCTCTCCTCAGTTGAATTTTATAGCTGAGACAAAGAGGGAGAGAGAGGGAGAGAGAGGGAAAGGAAGAGAGATAGAGAGAGAGAGACAACTCCTAGGGGAGGTGGGTGGGTTGTGAAGACTTATTCCTGCTGTTCCCAGAGATCACCTGTTACAGGTAAGTAACTGTGCTATCTCCAGGAACAAGCAGGAATGAGTCTTCACATATGGGGACTCCCTAGCTTTTGATGCCAGGGAGAGAGCCCATAAGTTGTGTCTCCCTGGAACAGGGCTGCACTTCCCCACCTGGATCTCTGGCATCCCCTGAGGGA
Organism: Ichthyophis bannanicus; assembly: GCA_033557465.1. Taxonomy (NCBI): domain Eukaryota; kingdom Metazoa; phylum Chordata; class Amphibia; order Gymnophiona; family Ichthyophiidae; genus Ichthyophis; species Ichthyophis bannanicus. The sequence goes on from CM066032.1 coordinate 1,242,018,813, forward strand.
TGGTGGGTAGGAGTTGATTAAGTATGGAACAGGTGTTTGAGAACAGCCTGACCAAACAAGGCATCCATGCAGGAGTCCTTGTCCAAGCAGTAATGGGCTGTGAAGGTATGAACCGAGGCCCAAGTGGCTGCTCGACAGATGTCGTCAATAGACACAGAGTGCAGATGAGCCATTGAGGCTGCCATGGCTCTCACATTGTGAGCTGTGACATGGCCCTCCAGAGAAATGTTCTTGCTCTGATAGGCGAAAGAAATACATTGGGCAATCCAGTTGGAAAGAGCTCTCTTGGAGACTGGCTGTCCCAAATGAGAAGGATCAAAAGCAACAAAGAGTTGAGAGGACTTTCTATGTTGCTCTGTCCTCTGTAAGTAAAAGGCTAGAGCTCTTTTACAGTCCAGGGTATGAAGATTCCTCTCTGCACTTGATGCATGAGGTCCTGGAAAAAAGACAGGTAGGTAGACCTCTTGGTTGAGGTGAAAAGGCGAGACCACCTTAGGCATAAAGTGTGGATTAGTCTTAAGGACCACCTTGTCATGATGGAACCTTGTATAAGGTGGATTAGCTACTAGTGCTTGCAATTCACTGATGCGGCGTGCTGATGTGATTGCAATGAGAAAGATAACCTTCCAAGAAAGGCATTTCAAGGAGGTAGTAGCTAAAGGTTCAAAAGGCGGCTTCATAAGTTGACCAAGAACCAAATTTAAGTCCCATGCCACCGGTGGTGGTCTAATGGGAGGCTTTGTTAAAAGGAGGCCTCTCATGAACCTTGCTACAAGGGGATGAGAGGAAACAGGTTGTCCATTTAGAGGCTTGAGGGAAGCTGCAATAGCACTCAGATGGACTCTTACTGAATTTGTCTTAAAGCCTGCATTAGACAGATGAAGGAAATACTCCAGCAAGGATTTCAGAGGTATGGCATGGGGGTTAAGACCCTTTTCAGAACACCAGATGGTAAACCTTTTCCACTTCAAGGCATAAGAACGCCTAGTGGAAGGTTTTCTGGAAGCATAAAGAACATCTTTCACTTGTTGAGAAAGAGGAAGATCCTGGAGATCTAGGCCTTCAGCAACCAAGCCCTGAGATGCAGAGACTGGGGATTGGGGTGCCACAACTTTCCGTCCTCATGAGAGAGGAGGTTTGGAGCAGACCCTAACTCTAGGGAGGGAGCTTGAGAGAGATGTAGAAGCAGAGGGTACCACACTTGCCGTGGCCAATGTGGAGCTATGAGAATCATGTGGCCTCTGTCTCTCTGAAGCTTGAACAGGGTTTTGGGAATTAGGGGAATGGGTGGAAAGGCATACAGGAAGTCTTGACCCCAGTGAAGGAGGAAAGCATCCCTTGCCTGAGCCCCCTGAGCCGGAGTTCTGGAACAGAACCAGGGAAGTTTGGCATTCCACGGACTTGCAAAGAGATCTATGTCCGGGGTTCCCCAAATTTGAAAAATCTTGGATACCTGGTCCATATGTAGGGACCACTCGTGTGGAAGCAGAACTCGACTGAGTCTGTCTGCCCAAGAGTTTTGAACACCTGGAAGATATATTGCCAGAAGATGAATGTGATGCTCTCTGGCGAGGGCCCACAGTCGCAGAGCTTCGTTGCAAAGCGACAGAGAGCCATTTCCTCCCTGCTTGTTTATATAGAACATGGCTATCTGATTGTCCGTGTGGACAAGGACTGTCTTGTGGCTGAGCAGGGTGTGGAAAACTCGTAGAGCAAGGAAGATTGCTCTGAGTTCCAAGAGATTGATATGTAGACAAGTCTCCTGTGGGGACCAGATGCCCTGGGTGGAGAGGTCCTGAAGATGAGCTCCCCAGCCCATTGGAGAAGCATCTGTTGTAAGAGTTGCCTGGGGTAGGGGCTGTTGAAAGGGAGACCCCAGCAACAGGTTTTGAGGGGACTTCCACCACTGGAGGGACAAAATGAGGCGACTTGTGTTTGCTATTTTGTCTGACAGGCAGCCTAAGGCCTGGGTCCATTGGTTGGATAAAGTCCACTGAGCTGCTCTCATGTGAAGGCGAGCATATGGTACCACATGAACGGTGGATGCCATGTGACCTAGTAACTGTAACATTTCTCGAGCAGTTAGTAGGGGTTTTGACTCTGCTTGAGACGCTAACTGCATCAAGCGAAGGCAACGGGCCTGAGGAAGATAGGCCCTTGCCTTTGTTGAATCCAGCAACGCCCCTATAAACTCCAGGGACTGAGTAGGGATCAAATTGAATTTTGGGATGTTTATTACCAGCCCTAAATATTGAAGGATACGCATTGTGCAGGTTAGAGCAGTCTTGGCCTCTGATTGAGTGGGAGCTCGAATGAGCCAGTCGTCCAGATAAGGGAAGACAAATATTCCCAGGGTGCGCAGAAAAGCAGCAACCACTGCCATGCACTTCATGAACACCCTTGGTGCAGAGGCAGGCCAAAGGGGAGCACTCTGTATTGATAGTGCTTCTCCTGGAAAAGGAACCGAAGGAACCTTCTGTGAGTTGGATGGATGAGAACATGAGTGTACGCATCCTTGAGATCTAGAGAACAAAGCCAATCCTGACTCTGAAGGTATGGCAGCAGAGTTCCTAGAGAAACCATCTTGAATTTTTATTTGACTAGGAATCTGTTCAACTCTGAGATCTAAAATGGGTCTGAAGCCCCCTGTTTTCTTTGGGATAAGAAAATAGGGGGAGTAGAACCCTGTGCCCTGTTGTTGAGAAGGCACTTCCTCTATTGCCCCTTGGGCTAGAAGAGTGGCAACCTCCTGCTCTAACAGGTTGAGGAGGGAGGTTGGAGAATTGAACTGGTGCACTCTGGTGAGAGGGGGAAAGCTGGAAAAATGAAGTTTATACCCCTCTCTTATGATGGAGAATGTCCAATGCTCTGCTGTGATTTGCCCCCATCTGTGAGCAAAGTGACATAACCTTCCTGGAATGGTGGAGGGCTCTGGTCCTTCTAGAGCCAGGAAGGCTAAGTTCTCTAGCAGAAAGTCAAAGGCCCTGAGGGGGCTGAAATTGCTGGGCTGGAGCAGGCCTCGCAGCCTTTGCCTTGGTCTGTTTGGAGGATTGCTGACGTTTGGAAGGGAACTAAGCTGCAGAAGATGCTCTGACCATAAGCAGGATAGGATCTTCCCTTCTTAGAAAAAGGTGTTTTCTTGAACAACCTTTTCTTAGCAGGAGCAGCTGTAGATTTGGATAGTCTATCCAAAGCAGAATTTTCAGCATCCATCTGACTGGCTTTTGCTTGCCAATCTTTACCAAACAGATTCTCACCTGTACAAGGGATATTTCCCAATTCATCTTGGATCCAGATCTCCAAATCAGATGCTTGAAGCCAAGCAATCCTACGTGTACCTATAGCTATAGCTGAGGCTCTGCTGACGCATTCAAAGGATTCGAAAGCTGCATGGTTGGAGAATTTGGAGATATCCTGGGCATGTTTGAGGCCGGTGAGAAATTCTTGCCTTTTACTGTCAGACATAAAAGGACTTAAAGTCTGCAAATGGTCAGTGACTTCTTTTAAGAACATTCCCATGTACAGACTATAAGAATTAATTCTTGCAGCAAGCATGGCAGCTTGGAAGACTCTTCTACCAAAAGCGTCCAGGGTTCTACATTCACGTCCTGGAGGATTAGAGGCATGTCTTTTGGCACTTCTAATCTTTCTCATTGCAGACTCAACCACAATAGAGTGGTGAGGAAGCTGAATTTTATGGAAACCAGGACAAGGAGGGACACGATACATGGTGTCCAACCTGCGAGAATGAGGAGAGGTGGTTAGAGGTGCTTCCCACATCCTTAACATGAGATCATACAGAATCTCATGAATAGGTAAGGTAGCTGCCTCCTTAGGAGTTTTAGGATATTGTAAAATATCTAACTCCTTAGCTCTAGGCTCTGACTCTGGGGCTACTGTAATAGAACGGCCCCGAGCGACCTCTCTGATAAAGTCTTGAAAAGACAAGTCCTCTGGAGGAGACATCCTTTGTTTAGGAGAGGACTCCTCCTGTGGAAGAAGCATCGCTGCATTGACAGACTCTTCAGAATCCTCAGAGTCCTCAGAGGAATCGAAGTATCGTCTGTCGGGATGCTCTTGCAAAGCCCGATACCCGTACCGACCGGGATCGGTATCAGTAATCACCGGTACATGGGTATCGGTACTGGAGGGCTGCAGAGGACAGAGTACCGGCATAGCGGACACCGATGCCGATGTTGATGCCACCGGTGCTGGAATCGGTGCCGATGGCGATACCGGAGCCGGTACCGGAAGGAGTAGTCTGTTGCGGTACCACGGGCGTCGATGCCACAAGGAAAGCTGCCAGACTGCGTTCGATGGACAGAATCCTCTGATCCATCGACGACGCCAATGCCTGGATGTCGGTACCGGTGGAAGCCACCGGTACCCCAGAGCATGGCACCAGGAGATCTGTTGAGGCCACGCCATCTAGATCATCCTGGAACCCCGATGACGATGCTTTAGAGGCCGAAGCCTCCCGCCGGGGTAATTTTGCCGGTGCAGAATCCTCGAGGGCAAGGCCAGAGGCATCTCGATGCTTAGAAAGAGATTTACCCTTTGAGGACCGGCTGGATTTATGTTTAGTTACCTGAGATCCATGTGAGGAAGAAGCAGCCCTGGAAGATGTCGATGCCACCGAAGCCGCATCAGAGGGAAACAGGGTACTGAGCTTGGTAGCTCAGTTCTGTCGACCTCTCTTAGACATCATGGAACAGGATATACAATCTGTAATGGAATGGTCAGGGCCTAAACACTTTAGACACACCAGTCATGGGTGTCGGTGACGGAGATAGTACCACCACATTTTGTGCACTTCTTAAATCCTGAGGCAGGCTTTTCCATATTTAAGGAAAAAGGTTTTGGGCCTAAGGCCCAAAACTGAAGTACACCTGAAGAAAAAATAAATGAACAAAAGTTGTTGTTTTTTTAAAGAAAAGAACAACCACCGGCGGTATCAGTATAGCGTCGAGGAAGGCAGACGCGATAGAAAAGAAATAAAGAAAAAATGAGGAAATTCTTCTCCGGTGACAGGAACACGACCTGCTGGCTCTGCGGAAAAAGAACAACTGAGGAGAGACAGTTGGAAAGGCGGGAAGGCAGCATGCAGGCACTGTGGGATGCTCCCAAAAGCTTTCTGATTGGACACTGGAGAGCGTTCCCGCGCAGGCTCCATCGGTACCGACATACCCATATGTGAAGACTCATTCCTGCTTGTTCCTGGAGAACCCTGCTTGCACTTCAGGTAGTTCTTGTTCCAGGTATGGTTGTAGTCTCTTTTGAATAATCTTCAGTAGAATCTTGCTGGCATGAGGGATCAGAGCGATTGTGCGATAATTTCCACAGTCAGTTGGATCACCTTTCTTTAGTGTTGGTATAAACACAGATCTTTTCTAGTCAGTTGGCCATGATGTTGTCTTCCATATTTCTTGGCAGAGCCTTGTAAGTACGGTAACAGCTGCATCAGTTTGCTGTAATACTTCTATGGGAATGCTATCAACGCCTGGTGCTTTGTTCTTTGATAAGGCTTTCAATGCTGCTTTAACTTCTTCTTTCATCACCAATGGTTCCCGATCATAAGGTACAGGTTGAAATGGCTGTTGGTCCACTTGATCTTCATCATATAAAAACTCTGTATATTCCTTCCACCTTTTCTTGATCTTCTCAGCATCATTCAACATAGAACTTTGAGCATCTTGTAACATTCCAATTCGAGGCTGGAACTTTTTCTTTAACTCTCGTAGCTTTAGGAAAGCCGATCTTGTTCTTCCTCTAATAGTTTCTGCTTCTATTTCCTTGCATGTGTCATTGTAGTACTTTTCCTTGTCCTGTCTTGCTGCAATTTGGAAATCTCTGTTGAGTTCTGTTATTGTCTTTCTTTCACCTCTAGCTTCTCTGCGTTTCTGGGCAATTTTCAGAGTTTCTTCCGTCATCCATTTTGGCCATTTTTGCTTTTTCACCTTTTGTAGAGACTTCTCGCTTTCTTCCAACACAACCTTCTTGATGTCATTCCATAACTCTTCTGGAGCTCTGTCATTTGTATCTAAAGCAGCAAATCGATTTTGCAGGCCGTCTTTAAATTCCAGTGTATATTCTCAAGGTCATATTTTGCTGCATTCATGAGTGGTTTGTTCTTTTTCAACTTTGGCTTGAGTTTTCATACTAGTAGTTGATGATCTGTACCACAGTCAGTTCCAGGTTTTGTCTTTGTTGATGTTATAGAACTTTTCCATCGTTGACTTCCACAGATGTAGTCAATTTGATTTATATACAATCCATTGGGTGAAGTCCAGGTGTACAGTTGCCGCATGTGTTGATGGAAGAAGGTGTTTGAGATGAATAGATCGTTGGTCTTGCAGAATTCTATCAGTCTTTCTCCAGCTTTATTTCTGTTGCCAAGTCCATATTTTCCAACTACTTTGCCTTCTACTTTGTTGCCAACCTTTGCGTTCCAGTCACCCATGACTATCAGGATATCCTGTTTGCATGTTCTGTCAATTTCAGCTTGTACTTGTTCATAGAACTCTTCAATTTCATTCTCTTCTGCAGCTGTTGTTGGGGCATATACTTAAATTATAGTTGTGTTGATAGGCATTCCTCGTAGACGAATAGAGATTAAGCATTCGCTGACTGCATTGTATTTCATTACAGTTCTTGCAAGTTTCTTCTTTATTATAAATGCAACACCATTTCTTCTTTGTCTTTCATTTCCAGCATAGTAGACCATGTGATCATCTGATGCAAAGTGCCCAATGCCAGTCCATTTCAGTTCCTTGACACCCAACAGATCAAGTTGTACATGTTCCATTTCATTCTTGACCACCTCCAACTTCCCTTGGTTCATGCTTCGTACGACATCTTTACAGCTTCTGACTCTCATTTCATACGCAGCTACATCAGCAGTCAGACGTCCCGAGGGCTTTGATCCAACCACATCATAAATGCTGGCTTTACTCTGAGAAGTCTTCAGCTCTTCCCCAGTAGCTAGTTGAGTGCCTTCCGACCTGGGGGTCTCATCTTCCAGCACTATAGCACAATTTGTTTTGTTGTAACTATCCATTGGGTTTTCATGGCAAGATACAGAAGTAGATTCTTCTGCGCAGTTTAAGTTTGGTGTTGTTGCCATTGTCACAGAAATGTGATCCTCCGCCGTCAACACTATCCCATTCTGCTGCTGCCCAGATGGGTGGTTTGTCTTGGTCTGCCACCTCAGCTGAGACCTGTCCATCTTGGGAGACCCTGCCAGTAGTTAAACTACCGATAGTTTAGCTCTCAGCATCACAAGCCCTCACAGCATGACAAGCTGCAAACCAAGTGAGGGCTTGTTTTTTCATTACTTTTTTTTTAAATTTGTCTTTGCACATAATACAGATACAAGCATAATATAAACAAGAAATGCCTCTAGAAAATATTACAAGACATATTAACAAATATACAAATACATATATAGCCATAGCCCACGTCAAGGAAAGAAAGGGAGCACATAGTTTATTTATTTATTTATATTTATTTATTACAAGCTCTTATATACCGCACTATTTAGCATCAGCGCGGTTTACATTAAAACAATAGACCAGAACAACATACTGTTTGGTTTTACAGAGAACAGGTACGACAACTTGGATAACATAGGGAATTGTTAACTGAAACTATTTACATATATAGTTAAAAATAAACATATAGTTAAAAATAAAAATTAAAAAAAGAATAGGAAAACAAACAGAGATAAGGAGAAACTTCCCCCCTTAACCCTATCACTGTTATGAGCTTACTACAATCAAAGGACCAAAAACACCACTCACCCTTCTCTGCTAGGAATTTCTCTAATTGTATAGGATCATAGAACACATACGTCACACCCTGCAAAGATATAATACACTTGCAGGGGTAATGCAAAAAGAAAGTTGCCCCAAGCTCCACAACTTTAGACCTCAAGGCCAACTGAGTACTCCTGGAAACATCTGGGAATACATTAATTTTCTGACCACAAAATTTTGAATCCTTATATTTAAAAAAGGATTTCAAGAAACTAAGCTTATCAGCAACAGATACAAAGGAAACCAACAAAGTTGCCCGCTTAGCAATCTCATCACTTGAATCCTCAAAGACTTTTGTCAAGTCCTGGTTGAGATCAAGGGACAGGATATCAAGCCCCTCCCCCAGCATTCAGTACCCGCTTTCCAATAGGCAGATAGTAGCATCTCTGAACAGAAATCTTTTCTTCAAACAATAATATTTCATGAAAATACTTCTCTAGTAAAATTTCAAGCGATAACAACGTAGTCATAGGAAAATTGAGAAAACGCAAATTGGGTGCTCTAGCAGAATTTTCTAGAGCTTCCAATTTAGAATGAATAGACAGGGAATCTTTAATAGAGGAAACACTAGTCTGTTGGACAACCTGAAGTTGTCCCTCCAACCTGGAAATTGTATTAGACATCTCAATCATCCTATTATCTACTTCCTGAAATTGCTGTACAGACTGCTCAGAAAACAAACATAGGGACTGAACAGTATTAGAAAGTTTGGAGTCTATATTAGCAATAGCTACCCACAAATCTTTTAAGGTAATATCTTGAGATGGAACAGACAAAAGAGAAGTCGCTTCCGCATACACTACAGGAACCGGGAGTGGTCGATGGGGGGGGAAGGGCCCAGCATCCCAAGCGAAACAACAGTTGAGGAAAGCTGTTGTACAGGGCCCAGATTAGGGGGGGGGGGGGGTTCCTTTCTAGTGAGCTAATAGAAGTCCCTTCAGCTGACAATTGCAAAGGAAAAACAGGTCCAAAAGTGTTTATCCAAGGGCCCTATAACTTTGTGGGGATCCTATGACAAAGGAGCCTGTGCAACAGCAGTTCTTTTAGCCTTGCGTTTCCCCATCAAGGATTCAAACTTCCTTAACAGTACAACACCACAGTACCTTGTCACCAGGAGATAGGCTATTCCCACCAACTCATCACCGGGTCATCGAAGGGGCACATCATGCCCCTTTAGACACGCCCCTTTAGGCCTTCTGGGCCGTGGCCTGTGGAGAAGATTATCAACTATCCTAGGACCTCAAACGCTGACGTCAGGGAGGAGGGAGAGGAAGGTTGACCGCCCAGATGCCTGCAGCGTCTCACTCCCCGATGGAACAAGCACCTCTCAGCAGCGCAGCTCACCAAGCCCAAGTGGGAACTCCCGATCTTCCCTTTTTCATTACTTTTTAATTTTGCCAAGAGTCTCTTATAAGGGACTTTATCATAGGCTTTCTGAAAATCCAGATACATGATATCTACCAACTCATCTTTGACTACCTGTTTATTCACACCTTCAAAAAGAATATAACAGATTAGTAAGACAAGATTTTCCTTGGCTAAATCCATGTTGGCTTTCTCCCATTAAACCATGACTATCTAGTTGACTCCTGCATCCTTTGCAGCATCCATTCTGCTGCCAGAAGACCACGCAACCACAGTACGAAAGACACCTGAGCAATCAATACTGCTAATTCTCCTTCCTGAACAGGTGGATAATGCAGGAATCAAACTGATACACTAAAGGAGAAGATATGTCATCCTCAAAATTATTGCCCTCTCCAGAGGTGTTGGAGTTGCCCTCCAGACCTCAGGCACAGGAGATATAGTCTGAACTTCCAGGCTCCATCTCCACCGTGATCACTGAGGCAATGGAGCCTGGGCCAGGCTTCGACTATCCTGTATCACAGGATTCTCATTCAACTGAGCAGAGACCAAGCTTGCTGAAAAATGAAGGATCTCAAGGAGGAATCCCCAGGAACAGTGTGTTTTTGGACCACCAAATGAAGGGGAGCAGCCTGCAGAGCTAGAGCTCAAGTCCAAGGCCTGGAAATCATTCTTCTCCACCACTGACCTGCTGCCTCCTGAAGCAAAGACAACAAGGCTAGGGTAACCATGTTCCTCCATTGCGAAAGGGAAGACGAGCCTCAGAAGCGTCATGCAGAAATCAGAGAAACTGGAACTCAATGACAGAACTTCCCGCAGACCAGGCAGGATTTCATAGAAGGCATGTTATCTGTATCGATAATGTGTTTCTAATACATTGCTAACAGTCCGGCATCACAGGTTCAGTATGCGCTAATAAGGTGCACTGCAATGCACACTCGAGTCACACAGGCACTACTACCATGTGCTCCGGCCACATGGGCACTTCTACGGTGCGTTATGGCCATGCATAGAATTAAAGCACACAAGCAGCAGGGTCAGCACAAGGCGGCACATAACAAGCTTGCATAGCAAGTTAATGTGCACAGACAGTACAAAGAGGCAGGAATCTGTGGGAAAAAAACGCATCGCGCCAACAGACATCCCGAGTGGCGCAAATACAATAGACTCACTGCCCATTGGACAAAGTTGGGTAGCCACCTCAAAAACAAGTCAGACAAGACAGAGAGACTATTTTGGTACCCCCGAGAGCCCAAGGCAGGAAATCTATGCTGGGCTCAGTGCTATTCCCCTGCTGCCAGGGCCTGCAGTCACATACCTCTGAGGAGCCTTCTTCAAATCTTCTGGAGAGAGCAGGGGTGGGGTGGGATGGAAGGAGGGAGGAGCATTGAGGTTGTGTGAGGCTTTGAAGATCCTTTGCAAACAATTTTCTGACTGTTCAACTGACCCTTAGCAATATAAGGGCGATGAGCTGAACAAATTTTCCTACACAGTATGGCAAAACCCAAAAAAGCACCAGTTTTAAGGATGACTTTAGTGGAGTCTCCAGTATTGCACTCCAGTGAGAAAGTCAACACAGGGGTGATCACTTATAAACGAATCAATCTTTTCTCAACTGCTTCTTAGATCTTTCAGATTTCACCAGACCTACAAAAACATCCATCCAACCTCTGCTGGAGACAAAGAAATACTGACGTGCACCCCTGGCTGCATCTGTAGTTATGACAAGATGAGGTCATAAGAAAACTATGGAAGATTTTCTCTGACTCCACCTCTGCTGGCAGGGGAACACAATCCATTTGTCTGGACTAGTCTAGCAGGACAATATGGAAGAGCATTTATAGCTTCAGATAGCGCATGCGTGTGTGTTGCAACAGTGATGTGCCTGACACTGCTTGGGATGTGATGGTAGATGGCTTTGTGTGGGTGGGATGCAGGGCTGTGGTGCACATCTGTATGTGCTGCAGAGCTGGGGAGTCTGTGTGTGGTGTACCAGGTAGGGTTGCCTGTGTCTGTGTGCGAATGTGTGTGTAGCGCAGAGGTCAGGCGCCCATGTGTATGCATGTGATGTATTGTGGAGCTGGTGGGAGTGTGTGGTGTGCTTGTGCGTATGTTGAGGAGGGGAAGGGGGATGCACTTTTCACAAATATACATTGTGCCCTTTTGTCACCAAAGCATTCGTCCCTTTAACCTCCAACACCTTAGACTCTTCCTTTCCCACTCCATTCTCTATTCTCCCTTCAGACCCTCTCCTCCTCCCTCCCCCTAGCACTTCCATCTCCTGCCCTACATTCCCCCCAAGCCTCCCTTCCCTTTTTTCTAAACTACTGGCTGTTTAAGTTTTTTGCTGCTTCACCCTACCCCGTCTCAACTACACAGGTCCGATCAGCTGTCCTCTTCTGCCTGTGGAAGATGGGATCTCCGTGGGCATCCTGCTGCCTTTTAAGTCACAGTTGCAGCCTTTCCCTCCCATTCTGCTCATGGGGATCCAATCTCCCACAGGCAGACAGAAGGAGTCTCCCCCCCACTCCAAGATCGTTTTTTAAAAGGGGAGGGGCAAGTAAATCCCATGCACTAGGTGCAAATTTCTGGTTGCCATGGCAACCTGGCTCCTGAGATTTGTTGAACCCTGATGTATACAGTCATGCATACCTTTCAGTCCCAGCTGCCACATGTGCCCTAGAGTCAGCATGCAGGGACTAGCCTAGGATATATTAATATTCTACCATGTAGCCTTTTATTGTGCATCATTTGTACTGTGCTGACATTGTAAGTATCCTATCTACAGTACGTTATTTGAGAGCTCTACCATGTTGCCTATTAAGTATCCAATATAACTCAAGAAAAACTTCCTCCAATCTAATAATACAAAAAAAATGTTTTTTATACCATTCAAAGGACCTCAAACAATACCTTTTTCAGGCAAATCAAGCCCAAAGTCTATCGGGCCAGATTAGCATAATTCATCATCGGTCCAATTAATTTTTCATATCATATAAAGTTCATAACGAAACATCCAAACATCCAACACAATATTGCATTTTGATAATCTTATCTGCGTCAGGGATGAAGCTTAAATTTTTCAGATAACTTTCAGGATCCCTCAAAATCATGAACACAACCAGCTTCCTCTCAACTACATTATAAAGATAGCATTAACCCCAGGATTCAGTTCAGCCAATCAACAAACCCCAAATTGAAATCCACCAAACACCACAATCTACAAATGGTAGTAGACAAGTTCAGAGCAGCACCGCCAATCAAAGACACACTCCATTCAAATCAATGTCATCCAATCTATCTCCTGATTCAGACCGCATGGCTCTACAGACCACAATCTACAAAGGCTTTGTGTAAGTTCAAAACAAAACACACACTACACTCAAAATCAATGACACTTTTAACACTATGCCTGTCCTGGGAAGTGCCATATTTTCTCAGTCCCATAGTCCCTGACAAAGGCTCCCACTAGCCGAAACACGGCACATGCAGGAAGGGACTCTTGGACAATTTAATAAAAGGCCTCTCTTGATACTTCCCACTGTGTCATCACCCTGCTCTGCTGTTTCCTGTGATGTATTTTGCAGGTGTGGTTGCTTTGTTTCTGGACAAACCCAGGAGAGACCAGAAAGAGTATACTGGCACTAATAACAGTGGCCACAATGATCATGACCCCTCTACAACAGTCTTCTTATGCCCAAACCGAATCACTATTTCTTTGATATTTCTGCCCTGTTTATACACAATCATGGGGAAACCTGCAAACATAGGATGGAGACGAAGAACACTCCAGTGGGACTTCATAATGTCAAACTTTTGTTGGGAGGCCGTGGATAATGGATAATACATAGACCGATCGATCAGCTATTATTATTTAAATATATTTATATATACTACCATGTAAGTTGTCTATATAAATGAAGACCTGTTGTTCACCACCTTTGGTGAATCTCTTCATAAAGGTGGTTAATAAATCCTAATAAATAAATAACTAAATGGGGCAAAGTTCCACTGTCAAATCAGTTAACCAAGTGGGTAGAGAAAAACATTGGACAGTAGGGAAGTAGGGATAAGAGGGGAGACCCCTGCAATAAAAACATACATTTTTCCCGAGATTTGATGGGCATTGTAAGATCTGGTAAATTAAGTAATATCCTATACTATCATTTTTTGCAAAGAGTAGATATTATGGAGTAGAGTAGCCGCCTAATGATTAGAGCACTGGCTTGGAAACTAAGAGACCAAGGTTCAATTCCCACTAGCACTCCTTGTGGCCTTGGGCAAGTTACTTAACTCCCCTTGCCTCAGAATAAACAGGGACATTGGTAACTTGGATTTATGTGCATTACCAAGTATAAGTTACAATGTAAACTGCTTTGACAAAAAAAGATAAAACGGCATAAAAAAAAAACTATTAAATAAATAAATATTATATGAAGAGTGGAGGAGTAGCCTAGTGGTTAGAACAACTGCCTATACCCAGAAGATCAAGGGTTTGATTCCCACTGACACTCCTTGTGACCTTGGGCAAGTCACTTTACCCTCCATTGCCTCGGAAGAAAAGGCCTGGCAATCTGCTTCCAGTGATACATTGCCAAGAAAACCCAGAGACAGCTTGGTCGCCAGGAGTCAGCACTGACTTGATGGCACTAAAAAAAAAGAAGAGATGAGGTACTGTCAATCTGTGTTATGTTACTTTTTATTATTATGTATTGTGACAAGGAAGCTTGTATTGAGCTTATGAAAATAGGAAAAGGAGATGAATTTGCTTTGAGGAAAAGTGAAATCCCTGCAGTGCATGGATTTCAGCTTCTACATAAAGAAAGTAAGCTGAGAGAAACTAAACCTAGGCTGCCACACCCAAGCTCTGCTGACGTAGTTGCAGGCTTGAGGGATGATTACAAGCACCTGAGCAGAGACAGAAAGTTGGTGCCCTGGAAGCAGGGATATAAACCTTTGCTAAAGTCAAAGCAAGGGAGGAAGCAGGAGAAGAAGCAGGAGAGGGAGAGGAAGCCAGAACTGCAGGAAGCACAGGAGCAGGAACAGGTTCAGATCCAGGTTCCTGATCAGAAGGTTCGGAGAGCTCAGAGGTGGGAGCCCAGGACTCAGCACAGGAGTCAAAGGAGCCAAGCTTGGAATAGGGAGCATTGGCAGAGCTCCAAGAGAGAACTCAGAGAAGCGAACCAAGAACTGTTTCCGAGAGGCTGGAGAGAGGCAAGTGAATACAGCCAGGGAGAAGTCTCCACAGCTGCAGGTACAATCTATCCTTACCAGGTGGAGCTGGGTTCAGGAGAGACACGGGGATCCTCAGAGAGAATACACCCGGAGACATACTTTAAGAGCTCAGAGCAGGGCACTGCATTATCAGAGCCAGAGGAGATGCAGGTTGAGCCTATTGAGCAGGATTTACTGTCTCCAGAAATGCCCATGGACTGTACTCTATGCCAGGCTACTAGCGTTGAATCCCTATGCTAAAGGATAACTGAAAAGGTGAAAGTCTCCTAGAAGCAGTGTATTGAAACCTAGCCTGAAGTGAAGGTAGGAACTTGCTCTTCTAATGGGGAGATACCTGTTACATGTGCTAGTAATGCTTAGCGAAGACAAAGGTAAAAAGAAGACATTTTTACTTTGTTGAGGGAAGAAGCTGTGTTTCCCATATCAGTTATATTGTTAAGCAGCTGCATATAATTAATGACTGTGAAGCCATAGTGAAGCTCATCCATGCTGCGTTGTAAATAATCCTGAGCGAATGAATGAAGAAGTATCCTGTTACAGTCTACATGGACTTTGTTTGCGTTTTGAAATAAATTCTGTCATTTGCCTTCACTTTCGGTTTCATGACTACACTTCATCTTAAAAGGCCAAACTACAACTCCCAGCATGCATCAGAGGGAAAGATAGTTTATCTAAGCTTTATAAGAGAAGTTAACCGCAACCTCCCCCCTCTAATCCTGAGGCCAGGGGCAAGGGCGTGACAGTATATAATTTGTAACCTGCCCTGAGCAATTTGAAAGGACGGGATAAATAATTGAATAAATAAAGCTTCCTACCTTAAAGATTTTACAGAAGACCAGGAATTGCCCATTCTCACCCAAAATAATCTCTTATGTAATAATCACTTAGGCACATTCCCCACCAGATCCATCTGTTCACACCTCACTAGCAGCAAATCAGGATCCATTTAATTGAATAGAAACATAGAAACATGATGACAAAGACCACATGGCCTATCTAGTCTGTCCTTCCATATCAACAACTACAACTGTCCACTTTTAACCTTTAGAGATCCTCTGTGTTGGTCCCATGCTTTTTTGAATTCAGTTACTGTCCTCATCTCTACCACCTCCACTGGGAGACTATTCCATGGATCCACTACTCTTTCCGTAAAGAAATATTTCCGCATAGCACTCCTGAATCTATCTCCCTTCACCCTCATCCCATGTCCCCTCGTAGCAGAACTTGCTTTCAATTGAAAGAGGCTCTCTCCCTGAACATTTATGCCACGGAGGTATTTAAACATCTCAATCATATCACCTCTATCCCGCCTTTCCTCTAAGGTGTACATATTAAGATCCTTAAGTCTGTCCTCATATTCTTTATAATGAAGCCCACTAATCATTTTAGTAGCCACCCTCTGCACCGACTCCATCCTGTTCACATCCTTTTGAAGGTGCGGTCTCCAGAATTGCACACTATACTCCAAATGAGGTCGCACCAAAGACTTATACAGAGGCATTATCACCTCCTTTTTTCTGCTAGCCATTCCTCTCTGTATGCACCCAAGCATCCTTCTAGCTTTTGCCGTCACCTTTTCTACCTGTTTAGCTACTTTAAGATCATCAGACACAACCACGCCTAGGTCCCAGCTCTTCTTTAGTGGACAAAAGTACTTCACCTCCTAAACTGTATTTCTCCCTTGGATTGCTGCAGCCCAAATGCATGACCTTACATTTTTTTAACATTAAATCCCAGCTGCCAAATTCTAGACCATTCTTCAAGCTTAGCTAGATCCCTCCTCATGTTATCTACACCTTCCTGGGTGTCTACTCTATTGCAGATTTTGGTATCATCTGCAAAGAGGCAAACCTTACCCGACAGCCCTTCTGCTATATCACTAACAAAGATGTTAAAAAGAATCAGACCAAGGACAGATCCCTGGGGCACACCACTGGTAACATCCTTCTCCTCAGAGTGAGCTCCATTTACTTGTACTCTTTGTCGCCTCCCACCCAACCAATTTCTAACCCAAGCAGTAACTTTAGGGTCCATCCCTAGGGTGCTCAGTTTGTTTATAAGTCGCCTGTGAGGAACAGTGTCAGAAGCTTTACTGAAATTTAAATACACCACATCTAGAGCTCTCCCTCGGTCCAACTCCCTGGTCACCCAGTCAAAGAAATCAATCAGATTTGTCTGACAAGACCTGCCTCTGGTGAATCCATGCTGCCTCGGATCCTGTAATCCGCTGGACTCCAGAAACCTCACTATTTTCTCTTTCAGCAGCGTTTCCAATAATTTACTCACCACCGAAGTTAAACTAACCGGCCTGTAGTTTTCAACCACATCCTTACTTCCGCTTTTGTGTAAAGGCACCACATGTGCCTCTCTCCAGTCCTTTGGCACCACTCCCAACTCCAACGAGGCATTGAAAAGGTCAGTCAGTGGAGTTGCTAGAACGTCCCCAAGTTCCCTCAGTATTCTAGGGTGTATCCCATCCGGCCCCATCGCTTTGTCTACTTTAAGTTGAGCTAGTTTCTCACGAACACAGTCTTCTGAAAATTGTTCAAGATGTCCCTCGCTTCTGTTCCTATTTGTGGGTGTTTTCTGAGGTCCTGCTCCTGGTTCTTTGTCTGTGAACACAGAACAAAAATATTTGTTAAGCAATTCCGCTTTATCCTTATCAGCTTCTACATATTCTCGCCCTGCACCCTTGAGTCTGACAATACCACTTTTGCCCTTCCTCTTCTCACTAATATATCTGAAAAATGTCTTATCCCCCCATTTTATTGCATTGGCTATTTCCTCCTCCTTTTGAATCTTTGCCTTCTTGACTATTTTGCTAGCTTCTCTAAGTTTTTCCAAATACAGATGCCTGTCTTCCTCTCTCTGTGATCTCTTGTATTTCATGAAGGCCTCCCTCTTTTTCTTCACTTTTTCAGCTACTTCCTTCGAAAACCATAGCGGTCTCCTTTTCCTTTTGCCTTTATTTACCATTTTAACAAAAAGGTTGTTAAAATGGTAAATATCATGCTGAAGTCTAAAGTAATTAGCAACACAGGTCGGGGACTTATCCATGCAATAGTAAATCATATCTATCACTATATTCAACAATGGCCTGGCAGGATTGAAGGTGGCTGGCCTCCACCTGACAGCATTCATAGAGCACTGGATTTCACCCAGCATTAAATGATCACCTGGTGAAGCCAGTATTAATAAGCACTGGCATTTACCTAGCACAGCCATCCCTGCTGAACCTCAGACCTCAGTTAGCACTTTCTGGCCACAGATACCCTTGTAATATCAACTGTCAATGTATCCAGGCAATAGCTGTGATGGGGGATTCATTTTCAACTAGTCTCAACATGTTTAAACTGTACTATTGATGATGAGGAGTGTTTGAAATCATAGCATTACTCTTTATATGTGCTGTCTTGTATATAAAATACAGCACATTTAATTTGCCTGTTCTCCTTAGCTTTTGATGAGATCAGTAGAGCCTTTATGTTTGCAGACAGGCTTAGGGTTTCTAGGCTGGATCTAGGGGATCTAAGTGATGTATCGGGGACCCAAAGCTTGTGTTATACTGTGGGGGTTATACTGGGTTTTTGTTTAGAATAGGGTGCCCAGCAGGGATGTCCCTTGTTTCCTCTCCTGTTTGCAGTGTCAGAGACATTGACAAAGAGGATTCGGTTTAGTGTTGATATTCGGGGTTTTGAGGTGGGGGCTAGACTATTGGGTTACTCTTTTTGCCGACATTCTTTTTACAATGTCCAGTCCCCCGCTTCTCATCTGGGAGTTATGGGACTATGGTAGACAATCGGGTTTTAAGATGAATATGCAGAACTCTGAGATCTTAGCCATTAACTTAGCTAAGGAGCAAGAGGAGAGGATGAAGGCAAAGGTCCCCCTTTAGTGGGCCACTTCTAACATTAAATACTTCAGGATTCAGAACACAATGGACCTGGCTCTGTAATTTCATATAAACTATCAGAAAGCACTCAGTCAATTGGAGAAGGACCTTAAGCAATATTCCTTGATTAGAGTGCACTGTCAGCATGAAAATGATGGTCTTACCTTAGTTATTATATTTTTTTTCAGGTTCCTGAGGGGGCTTTTTAGGTGACTGCACAGGAACATTTTCACTATATTTGGAAGGGTAGGCCTCCTAGGGTGGCACATTCTGTGATTTTTCTGTCTAGGTTGAGTTTGGCAGTGTCTAATTTTAAAC
Organism: Ichthyophis bannanicus; assembly: GCA_033557465.1. Lineage (NCBI taxonomy): Eukaryota > Metazoa > Chordata > Amphibia > Gymnophiona > Ichthyophiidae > Ichthyophis > Ichthyophis bannanicus. Next base: position 1,242,037,437 of record CM066032.1, read on the forward strand.
AGTACTTTGTAGCAAATCTGTTTCGGACAGTGTGGGAGTGAATGCGACAAGCAGGGAAGAAGTAGATTTGTACAGAGCAGACCCTGGAATAGGGTGGGGAAGATCTTGATTAACCACTCTAGGTGCCCAGGATGCGGGGGACATTTGACTAATGGCTGGGGGTGACCTATTTACTGCATGCACTTTTCAATTATGATTGAAGTGGTAAGCTGTTGCAGCAGAAGATCTCTTTGTTGACTCCCATTAAGGTTAACTGGAACGGGGGGGAGGGAGGAGTTCCTGCGAGGACAGTTTGCTCCTGTGTTTAGAGGTGGGAGTAAAGTACAGGTGACCTGCACAGAGCGGTGGGTACATCCCTAAACAAAGGCATGGGGAGGGGTGACCTGCACGGAGCAGCGGGCGCACCTACTCTTTGCCACTTTGCTGGACAGACTAGATGGACCATGCTGGTCTTTATCTGCCATCATATACTATGTTACTATGTTACAGGGTATTCAGAGGCTGGGATATGTTCTGGATCAGTGGAAGGTTATGTCTTCTGAAGATTTGCGAAGATCCTTGATTTGGATTGGAAAGACAGGTTTGGACACTCTCAACTGAGACACTACCTGAAGTCCAAGGATGTGTGTCAGGATTTTCAGGAGGATAGGACCTTCTTTGAGGGCTTGTGCATGGGACAATTTGGGAAAAGCAACTTCTAGAGACTATTACAAAACTCAACACAACTACATCACTCTTAGATCCATGTCCGGTAGCCTGGATTAAGGCAGCAAAAGCAGAACTAGCCCCTTACATCTTAAATGTAGTGAATCAATCACTACTCCAAGGTTTCATGCCAAATGACCTTAAACGTACAGCACTCCGCCCTCTACTAAAAAATAAGTCCCTGAACAATAGCGACCCCACCTCGTATCGCCCCATTGCTAGTATACCTTTCCTTGCTAAAATTATTGAGAAAGTTGTTCAAATTCAACTGCAAGATTATATAGACACATCTGCTCCTCTAGATGAGCATCAATACGGGTTCCGCCCATTTCATGGTGTAGAAACCCTACTTTTAATTCTCTTTGACTCACTTATTAAAAGGTATGGATAACATTAAGCAAGCCTTTATTCTTATTTTTCTCGATATCTCCTCAGCTTTTGACAGTGTAAATCATGTCATCCTCATTTCTAGACTTATTCAATTGGGTATAAAGGATAAAGCTCTTGATTGGTTCAAATCCTATATGGCTAACTGAATCCTATACAGTATATACAAATAGATTAAGACTCCTCACTACCATTCCCTCAAGAACAGGGAATTCCACAAGGCTCTGCACTTTCTGCTCTGCTTTTTAACCTCTCTCTCCAACCTATCTGCTCCATATTCAAACGACATAATATAAACTACCACATTTATGTGGACGACATCATGTTGTTCTCGCCGTTTGACATAACTAACCCAAATTTTGACAACATAGCAACCTGTCTCTCTGAAGCTGAACTATGGCTTCTATCAATGAACATGAACATTAACTTCAAAAAGACTGAAGTGTTCTTCGCATCCAGAAACTCTAACTTCATCCCCCTGCAGTTGTCAAGCTTAGGAACATCACCCTCCCAGTTAAATCAGAGATAAAATACCTATGAGTTACCCTTGACAGGACACTCAGCTTAACTTCCCATATAAAACAAACGGCTAAAACTATCTTCTTTAAACTGAGAACCATTCAACAGCTCAGTCCCCTTACAGACATAGGCGACTTCAGGATCGTTGTCCAAGCGCTTATAACACCGCACCTAGACTACTGCAATGGTATACTACAAGGCACAACCAAGAAAAACTTTCATATACTACAAATGGCCCAAAATGTTACTGCCCGGATCATCTTTAAAGCCAAACTATCTGACCACATCTCTCCCATTCTATACTCCCTCCACTGGCTTCCTGTTGCAAGTAGGATACAATATAAATCCATATTGACAACTTTCAAGCTTATCAACAAAATAGCCCCTTCTCATCTCTCGAAGCTACCTTAATACAACCCCCCCTCCCCAAAAAAAAAAAACAGGTCAAGAAGAAGGATTTACCTCAACACGCTGCTAATCCCTGACTCTATATGGAAAACAAAGCAGACGACAAGCAATTCTGCTTTTTCATACATTGCACCAAGTCTATGGAACAATCTACCAGTGAATCTAAGAGAGACTAAAGACCTCCAAACCTTCAGAAAAGAGCTAAAAACATACCTTGTCAACCAACATTTCCATAATCTGCAGCACACCTCTGATCAGGCTTCACAAGAGCATGCTGATCATCAAACCCAAGTTGACCCTACATAATACACCCCATACACAAACTCAATATCCTCACAGTGTACTTGAAAATCAAGTTTTAATATGCAGCCTGTATATATGTTGTTGCAAATAGTTTTATGCTTCAAAAAGTCAATATATTTCAAAAACGGTAAAGGTCTTTGTTCATTGTAAATAGTTATTATGTTTCAAATGTTCAATGTCATGTTTCTGTTCCCTGTAAACCACCCCTGATCTCTGGAAGGGGTGGTATAGAAAAGCTTACAAATAAATAAATAAAATAAAATAAAAGGGGAATAATCTCCAAGACCTATGCAGTGCCATCGGTGGATCCATCTGCTTTATCACAAAATTTACTTCAATGGGAGTGGAAATTAGGCATCACACTGGAAGATGTGGAGTGGCAGAGGATTTTCCTTCACATTAAAAGAATATTCTGCACAGCCAATCTGGCGGAAAATAGATTAATGGTGTTGATCTGATGGCATTTAACCTCAGTGAAGTTGGATAGGATGGAGAGTACAGCGGACAGCAGGCAATGCAAGTTCGTAGATGTGTGGCCAGATTGGGACATTTCCATATTGTATATGGTGAGAGTGCCTGAAGGTCTGAAATACTGACAGGAGTATATTACACTGAAAGAGGAAATAACTTGATGTGTGTTGGTCACTGATCCTCTATTGTATAAATACCCACCCACTATACAAACGTTTGGGAATTTATCAAATTATTGCACTATTCTCATTAGGTGTGAAATAATGTGTAACTGGACTATGCCTGTACTACCAAGTCCATCTGGATTCCTAAAGAGGCTAATTTCTATGGACAGTCTTACCAAGCTGACAGCCCTTAAACAGAGGAAAATTTGGGAATGGTTGTCTCGTAGAGGGGGACAGGAGAAGGGGAGTGCATGTCCTTGATCTTTGAACTTGTGTGTTATGAGTGGAAATTTGGTCCTGTTCTCATTTCTATCCCAGAGAGTACTTACATTGGTGTTGAATGGGGGAAGGATAGGGGAGGGGGGAACAAGTGGGAAATACTGCTTCAAAGTGTTCATAAGCGATTTTTCTTACTGCAGGGGTTGCACTGCGCTGTGGTTTGTACTATGTTGGGACTTCAAATATGGCTGTGTTTATCTGCTGTAAACTGGTGGCAATTTGTTAAGTAAAATTTGTAATAAAACATTGCAAATGAAAAAAGTGGCACTTTGCACTTTAAGCTACTGCTGGATCCCGACTTACACCCAAGGGGGGTGGAGAAGGCACAACACCAGAAAGAGTGTGAACATCCGGCCCTAGTCACACCTTACATCCACATCACTGTTTTCTTTCTCTTCCTTTTTGCCACAGGAGAGGTCTGCTCTTGCTTCCTGCACATAGCTCACAGTAAGATCTAGGAACTTTCTAGAACTTCAGGAGGAAAGTCCATAGAATCTAAGAGCTGTAGTCCTGAGCGCTCTGATTCTGCAACATCCATGCAGAACTCGTTCAACACCTGAATCCAAATTAGGAGTTCTGCATGCTTGTAAATCAGCAGAAGCAGACTCTGTACCAAAAAGGTATGGTTTCTGGAGGGTTTATTTTTTTTTTGTACCTTTTAATGGTTTGTTACTAAGTTTACTATCCCAGACTGGAGCTACTAGTAATTTTACCATGCACTAGAACTTAATTGCTATGGGTTTTCCCCAGGTGCAGGCATTTTTTGGCTTCCAGCCTGAATTGTTCTGAAATTTTTAAACAGTCATTTTAACTTGTACATGGCAATATGCACACATAAAATGGCTTTTGTAAAATTACCGCAGGTGTAAAATTATGTGCTGTGGCATGAATGCATACTTTTACTGTAGAAAGTTGCTGAAGGCGTGATCTTGGTGGAGCCATAGACCATGCACTTTAGTGTAATTTTATCATCTACAAATGTATGTGTGTACTTGACATGTAGATATTTACACCTAGCAAGTTTAAATGATCAACATTTTAATGCAGCTGTGAAAGTTACCATATTTGCACTAGTATTTGCAACAATGGGTTCCCTGTTATAAAATTTCTCTCTGTATCTTTACTTTCTTGGCTTCTGTACATTTACATTGTAACCTTTAAGGTCTGAGGATGGACCAAAGTTTAGGCTGGGGGAATATAATGATTCAAAATTGACTGGTGTTCATTTCAACCTCCCGTCTCCCAGAACTGACAAAGATCCATGATAGGGCAGGTAGGGTTGCATACCAGTTATTTTCTAGTGCAGAGAATCCTGCTGTGGCCCATGCCACTAGTCAAAAAGCAAAACAATGAGATGCAGTAAACTGCTATGCTCTAGTGCTGAGTTTTGTTTGAGATTTTCCTATGCTAGTCTTGCTCATGATGCAGAAAGCAGGAGAATGCCAAGCAAAACCACTGCGCTAAAGCATAGTGCAGTGGGCATGCTAATCTCATGCAAAGGAGTAGATATTTTATTGCTCTCAATGTAAACAGCTATGCTGAGACTTAACGCAACATTTTTTTTTATTCTTCTCTTAATGCTGGATCTTTACGCCAGCTTCAGGCAGGAATAAAGATGCAGTAGGGAGCAAAGGGATCATCTGAGGTGAAATTTGACACTTTACCTCATATTATCCAAGACCCAGACCCCCCCCCCCCCCCCCGATTGTCTTACTGCTAAAACTGGTGGCCCACAACCCTCTAAAAAATGAGCCTGGGGGCCCAGTGGCCCTAAACCTCAGTGAACCAGACAAAAATAGCATTGATGGCTCAAGTGGCCCAGTCTGCTGACCCATGCTGTGTGGGGGGGTCAGTTTTAACATATCAGGAATTTTTTACCTTATATAATAGACTGATCCTGCCTGTTGCATCACAGGATGCACCCCCATGGGATCAGGTGTGGGAGGGAGGGGAATCTGGTAGCTACAACCCCTCCAATTTCCCAGCCTCCCTGATTCCTCTCCCTCCCATGCCACCTGCTCTGATCTGAGAGGGTTGGAAAGTATAATGGCCATTTCAGCCACCAATGTTCTTGTTATCAGGAGTTTGCAGGGTGGTGGCTAAAAGGGACATTTTTAGTTATGTTGGGGGTGGGAATTTGAGCCACTTGGCCACCAATGTCGGGTGGCATGCATGCAATCAGGAGTTTGGGCTTTGGTCACTTCAACTCAAATGGTCTTTTTATTTTTGGACAACATGCCAAACACATACACAAAGTAGGAGTGAGGAGTGGCCTAATGGTTAGGACATGGTACCTCAGGCCAGAGGACTGAGGGTTCAAGTCCCACCTGGGACAGCAATCTCAGGCTGGAGGGACTGGGGTTTCTAGTCCTATAGGCACTCCTTGTGGCCTTGGGCAAACCACTTAATCCTCTGTTGTCTCAGGTACACAGACTGAGCCCTTTGGGGACAAGGGAATGTATCCAGAACCTGTTTGTAGTGATTACATAATGTAAACTGATTTGATTGAAGGATAAGGCAGTATAGAAAACTGGTTAAATAAAAAAATAATAAAAATAAGCACTGCTACCATAGACCCCTGTGCACATGTGTCTGGCTTCTCTCCATATTTAGCACAGACCTTTGCAGAAAGCTAACATGCATGCTGTTTGTTTATAGCATCACTGAGTAAAAATCTGCATTAAGCTTGCATTAGGAAACACTGAGCTAGAGTTTTAGTGCTGGGCTCTAGCATAGGGTTTCTGCATCAAGCTGCAAATTTTCTTCTCCGAGTGTTCTCTTTGTGTCCTGTCCTCTGAGATTCACAGGTCAGGAAGCACTTCTTCCTCTGCAAGGAGAGAGGATAGATAGAAACATAGAAATATGACCACAGAAAAAGACCACATGGTGTTAGCAGTTCCCAAAGCTGAGGAGGTTACTGGAGTTCAACCACCTACTGTGCTCAAGGAAAGTCCCACTAAAACACCAAAAAAAGTAACCTTGCTTTAAAAATGTACAAAAACCCCTTTTAAGAGCTCCCAGTCAGAGAGCTAACAACTTAACATAATAAAACAAACCCTTAAATCCTTACTGTTGGTTGATCTGGAGAGCTTCTGTAGGAAAGCCTGAATAGGGCAGGGCACTGGAGCCTTTTATGCAGGCCCTCAGCTGCTCTCAGGAAATGTGAGGCAGAGATGGATTGCAATGGGAAGAATCAAAAGGGCAGACATATGGTGGAAGATTTCAAATGAAAGACTAAAGTAGGAAAGAGTCTATTATGCCTGTAGTAGGTAGAGTTTATAATTGCAACTGGCAGGATGCGGTGGTCACACGATTTTTTTTAAGAGCACCCTAGCATATACCGTAGCACTTTGGTGAGGAAGCAAGAAATGTAAACTGGCATCTTTTTTATACACCCACCTTCCAAGATGGGCATATAAAGGGAAGGCTATTATTGGGGATTTGTCTCTGAAACAAGAAATTGAAAAGCCATACAAGTAAGTCAGTATAGAGGCTGTTAAACTTGACTGGAAATTGCAAGCCAGAGAGACTGCACCTTGACGTTTTAAGGTGGTGTTTTCAGACAGTTAATGAGGAAGAGGTTTGAAATGCAATTTACATTCTGCATTACAAAACGACCATTTCTTAAGTTTCCTCGGTAACCCCACAATGAAAAGGTGTCTTGTCCTTCAAGTCACCCACTATCTTGCAAACATCACAGGCACGACCGTGCAAGAACTAAACAACCACTCGGTATTTATGATAAAGATTCGTAAAATGCAAATAGCTAAAATAAAATAAACCAAGTATATTCTACAATAACAAAAAGAAAATCTTCCAATAAGCTGTGAGCGCCGACAGCATCGCATTCTCCCAGATTCAAACTAAAAAGGGAGACGTATAGCGCCCTCCTCGCGTCTGACCAACGCAGCGCAACATTCCTTACGGCAAAGAGCCTCACCTGGGACACGGCTAAGACTCTCCTCAAGGCCGCCATGCCGCTTTCTCCCGGAAGTGACGGAAGACGGAGAGCTCGCGCCCGGTGTCCTTCCTCCCAACGCCTACAAGAAAGGAAAAAAGAATGTGTCCAGGCTGTGTGTATTGACTGCTGAATCACTGGACGTCAAAAACTAACTCTTTTTTTTTCTTTTCCCTTACTCTTCCTTCTCCTTCGCTATTCCATCATCGAGTTGCTAAATATATGATAGTTATTTATAGGACTGTTTTAGGAAATAGTCCTATAAATAGCAAGCCCTCTCTGCAAAGAGAAATATGATCGGACAACATGCATCTTTTTGATTGGGGGAGGGGGAGTAAACAAACCAAATTCCAGCCTCACATCCAAGCTTTCTAATTGCTGTTGATATGTTGGGCAAAAATATTGGTTAGGTCATGGCAGCTGGGAATCACCTCTTCCAGCTACCTATAGGACTGCAGATTAATCAGTTGGGCAAAACGTACTGTAATTTCTAGGACAGGATCAACCTAGCCACTAGGTATCTCCCACAGGGAATTCTTCTAAAGCTGCTGTCAGTGGTAAGCCTTCCACTATATGCACTTCTGTGCATGCTCAAGGTCTGCAGCTCCAGAGCCTTCTGATGTGTATTCTGCACAGGGCCAGCCTTGAGAATACTAATGTATACATACAGGGCCTTTTTATTTAAGTGCCATCAAGTCAGTGTTGACTCATAGCAACCCAGCTGCCTCTGGGTTTTCTTGGCAATATATCACTGTAAGTAGATTGTCAGTCTTTTCTTCCAAGGCAATGGAGGGTAAAGTGACTTGCCCAAGGTCACAAGGAGTTCCAGTGGGACTTGAACCCTTGATCTTCTGGATATGAGGCAGTTGCTCTAACCACTAGGCTACTCCTCTGCTCCACAGGGCCATACCAAGCCAGAAATGTGCCCAGTGTGACTTGCATATGTGGTGCACCCCCCCCCCCTCCCCAAGGTTTATCATTTACCCCATGCCCAGCATTTCCCATCTTACCTCCCCTACTGTGCCCTTGTCCCGCCACCACTGCTTTTCGTGTTCCCTTGGGGGTAGCAGCAGCGGGATCTCTAGTTGAAAAAAAATGCATGGGTCTTTCTGACTGTGTGCTTGCATGTTGACCTGATGCCTCCTTCCTCTGACATACACTTGCGTCAGAGGAGGGACGGACCAGACCAGCCATGAGTTCCAAAGACCCATGTTTGATGGCTGGTCTGGTCCCTCCCTCCTCTGACGGGAGCATACATCAGAGGAAAGATGCATCAGGCCAGCATGCAAGTACAGAGTTGGAAAGATCCGTGTGTTTTTTTTTTTTCAATTGGAGGTCCAATCCATTGCTGCCACCGCCAAGGAAACATGAAAAGCAATGGTGGGGTAAGATCAGGCATTGTGGGGGAGAGGGGAGCCAAGGCCAGCAACCCCAAATGCAACCCTATTTTTTTGTGCCCTGTACAGCTGCACTGCTCTCACAGGGCTACGTATGGTGCTGCATGCAGATGCTCAAAGGTCCACCACTGAAAACTACTTTGAAGGGATTTGCAATGGCTGGCTGTGTCAACGCTGTGCTGCTGTCCTGTAGGACTGCTACCCTGCGGCCTGCTCTGAACCAAACAAAATGGATTCTTGCTGCAGAGGACTCTGATGTGTTCCAAACCTCAGACCTGATGACCTCCAAGCAATTGCCTGCTAAGAGTCTGTGTTTTATACAGAAAACTATTGTTTCCTGCCATGCCTTGGTGTAAGAGAACCTGCTCCTTAGGTCTTTCTCAGCCACAGATTATTTGGTGATCTTTGCACACTTATAAGGTCTTTCTCAGCCACAGATTATTCTGTGGTCTTTGTACACTTATAACAATGCATGGTAGAGGAGTAGCCTAGAGGTTAAAGCAACTGCTTAGTACCCAGAAGAGCAAGGGTTTGATTCCTATTGGTACTCCTTGTGACCTTGAGCAAGTTACTTTACACTCCATTGCCTCAGGAAAAAAAGCCTGGCAACTTACTTCCAGTGGAAGAAAACATAGAGGCAGCTGGGTCACCAGGAGTCAGCACTGACTTGATGGCACTAAGAAAAAATATGCATGAGACTACATACCATCTTCTATTGCATCTCGTCTCTCATCATGGACCCAAAACTGGTGCAAGGAGATGAGGTGCCATAGGCAAACCTCATCCCTTGCGCACCCCTCCACCACCCATTGCTACTACTGAAAAATAAAAAAGTAATAGTATGAACTGATTGAAATAGTTTTCAGAGAGGGAAGTTAATATATATGTAAAATTGGGGTCAACAAAATTGGTACTCTTGCATTTTAGGTATTTTGCATACAATATCTTGAGAAATAATTGGGAGCATTCCAACTGTATATCATAATATTTTAATTGTATGTTCAAAACTATACAACAAAAGAAAAAGATGTCTGTGCAACCTTGACTTAGTAATTAATGAGAAAAAAAAACAAAATATGACCTGGAGAGGATTAATGGCACCCTTCACAAATATTTGGTTGCACAGAAGTCTAAAAAATAAGATGGGAGAGTTAGAATATATAGCACTAAATGAGAAGTTAGATATGATTGATATCTCAGAGACATGGTGGAAGGAGGACAACCAGTGGGACACTGTGATACCTGGGTACAAACTATTTCATAATGATAGAGCTGATCAAATTGGTGGAGGGGGTGCGCTCTATGTTAGAGAGGGCATTGAGTCACAATGGATTAAAGTTTTGCAGGAAACAAAATTCGCTGTAGAATCTCTATGGATTGAAATTCCATGTAAAAAGGGGAAGGCAATGGCAGTGGGGTTGTACTATTGACCGCCTGGCCAGAATGAACAAATGGATGATGAAATGCTCAAGAAATCAGGGAAGCTATCAAAAGTCACAGAACAGTAATAATAATGGGTGATTTCAATTACCCCGGTATTGACTGGGTCAGTGTCATGGCAGGACATGCTAGGGAGATAAAGTTTCTAGATGAAATAAATGACTGCTCCTTGGAGCAGCTAGTTCATGAACCAACCAGAGGGTTAGCCATTTCGGACCTAGTCCTTAGTGTAACACCAGATCTGGTGCAAGAGATAAGGGTGTTGGGGCCACTTGGCAATAGTGATCATAGCATGATCACGTTTGATTTAATTAATGGAGGAGGGATGGTAAGGAAATACACAGTACTATCTTTTAACTTTCAAAAGGGAGACTATGATAAAATGAGGAAAATAGTTAAGAAAAAACTAAAGGAGCAGTTGCAAAGGTTAAAGATTTACATCAAACTTGGGTGTTTAAAAATACTATCTTGGAAGCCCAGACCAGCTATATTCCACGCTTTAAGAAAAGTGGAAGGAAGTCCAAAAAACTGCCAGCATGTTTTAAAGGTGAGGTCAGAGAGGCTGTTGTTGCCAAAAAATCATCTTTCAGGAAATGGAAAAAAGAGTCAAATGACGAAAACTGGAAACAGCACAAGCACTGGCAAGTTAAATACAAGGCATTGATAAGGCAGGCAAAGAGAGAATTTGAGAAGAAACTTGCTGTGGAAGCAAAAACGCTTAATAAAGACTTTTTCAAGTACATTCATAGCAAAAAAACCCGTGAGAGAGTCAGTTGGACCAATAAATGATAGAGGGGTAAAAGGGGTAGTAAGAGGGGACATGGCTATAGCGGAGAGACTGAATGAATACTTTGCTTCAATCTTTACTGTGGAAGCTGTAGGGATGTTACCCAATACTGAAGTGGTATTTAAAGGTGATACTACAGAAGAATTGAAAGAAATATCGATACACCGGGAAGATGTATTACAACTATTTGATAAACTGAAGAGTAACAAACCACCTGGACCGGATGGCATACATTCAAGGGTGTTGAAAGAACTGAAATATGAGATTGCAGACCTGCTATTAGTAATCTGTGAACTATCCATTAAAATCATCTGTAATACTTGAAGATTGGAGGATTGCCAATGTAACACCAGTTTTTTAAAAAGGGTTCCAGGGGTGATCCAGGAAACTACAGACCTGTGAGCCTGACATCAGTACTGGGAAAAATGGTAGAAACCATCATAAAGAACAAAATTACTAAACATGTAGATAGTCATGGCTTAATGGGAGACAGCCAACATGGCTTTAGACAAGGAAGATCTTGTCTTACTAATCTGTTATGTTTTTTTGAAGGTGTGAATAAACAGGTAGACAAAGATGAGTCGGTTGATATAGTGTATCTGGACTTTCAGAAAGCCTTTGACAAGATCCCTCATCAGAGACTTTTGGCAAAACTGAAAAGTCATGGAATAGGAAGCAGTGTACTATTGTGGATCAGGAACTGGTTAAAAGATAGAATTGGCTAAATGGCCAATTTTCCCAATGGAAAAAGGTGAATAGTGGAGTACTGCAGGGATCTCTGCTGGGTCCACTGCTTTTTGACATATACATAAATGACCTGGAAAAGGGAATTACGAGTGAGGTTATCAAATTTGCAGATGACACAAAACTATTTAAAGTTGGATTGTGGAAAATTGTTGGATTGTGGAAAATTGCAAGAGGATCTTGATAAATTGGAAGACTGGGCATCCAAATGGCAGATGAAATTTAATGTGGACAAGTACAAAGTTATGCACCTAGGAAAGACAAACCCAAGCTATGGTTACACAATGCAAAGTTCCACATTGGGAACCACCACCGAGGAAAAAGATTTAGGCGTCATCATGGATAACATGTTAAAACCCTTCCGTCCAGTGTACAGCGGCGACCAAGAGAGCAAATAGAATGCTAGGTATCATAAGGAAAGGAATGGAAAATAAAACAAAGGATATTATAATGAGTCTATATTGTTCCATGGCGCGACCGCACCTTGAAAATTGTGTGCAATTCTGGTCGCCATATCTTAAAGAGTATATAGTATCTTTAAAAAGAAGCGCCTCCCGGCGCCAGCGGACACTTCTTCCTGCCCCCTGAGCCCCGATCTGCGGCGGGAAAGGGAGCGGGAGGCAGAAACCCCTCCCACTTTCCATCTCACGGCCAGGCAGGACCCAACGCACCCCAGCAGCACCTACTTCAAAAAGAAGCGCCTCCTGGCGCCAGCGGACACTTCTTCCTGCCCCGCTGAGCCCCGATTGGTGACGGGAAAGGGAGCGGGAGGCAGAAACCTCTCCCGCTCTCCATCTCACGGCCAATCATGGCCCAACGCACCCCAGCAACACCTACTTCAAAAAGAAGCGCCTCCTGGTGTGCCCATGCCTGAGGGCCTCGCCAGAGGGCACTTTGGCGTGGCCCTTAGGCGGGGCATATAGGCGGCAGGAAACAATCTGAACACCTTCTACATGGACCCCACAGGTAGCCCTCTGCGCAAAGGACAAGTCTCAGCCGAGTACCTCTGCCAACATCCTCCAATGCAATACCCCATATCCACCCTCTACCGACAAACTGCTAAACATAAGCTAACCATCATGATGTCGGGGCATCTCGCTCTCATGCTCCTTCTCTGCTGCCTAGCCCAACTTATCTCATGGACAGGTTCATTCGCACAACACCAAGGCCTAATATCCATCGTGCAAACTCTGGGACATAGAATCTACCACAACTCCCCCCCCCCCCCACCCCAGCAGACCACCACCATCAGCAAACCACCGCTGACTGATTCACATAATCTGCCAACCTCTGGATAAGAACAAAATACGCAAGTTCCCACTCCTAAAAAATCTAAACTGCATGCTAATAAATGCTCGATCCATCCGCAACAAATGGCCTGCCCTCACCGATTACATTAATCATTTGAAACCTTGACCTACTCCTCATCACCGAAACCTGGCTAACGGACACTGACACGGTCCTCACTGACCAACTAAGACCTCCTGGCTATGACCTCTTCAACTGTCCCAGAACAAACCAAAGAGGCAGAGGAGTTCTAATAATAGCCAGAAGCGACCTCCATCTCCAGTGCGACTTAGCCCATAGCACAACCATTCTTGACAGCATCCTCATCTCAAACAAAACCTTAGCAACCTGCCTCATTTACCGACCACCATCTCCAAATGCTGATGACCTGGCAACAATCCTTGATCTAGCATGCAACGAGAATACCTGGCAGAAACAACTCTAGCTCCTAGGTGACTTTAACCTACCATCACTCCCTACTAAACACTCCATAGCATTCCTGGAGGAAATGACCATGCTGGACTATCACCAACTCATTTACACCCCCACCCACACTGGAGGTAACATCCTGGACCTTTTTTTTGCCCCTCTACCCCCCCCCCCCCCACGCACTTAGCGACCAGACCCCACCACTCATTCTACCGGTTCCCTGGTCCAACCATAATGCCATACTCTTCAACATCCCATACAACACAGAAGGACTATATCCCTCTGCCTCAAACTCCACCATACACCGCCACTTCAGATACTTCAATAAAGAGACATTCTAAACGACACTCTACATGACCTTAACCTCGACACCGACGATCTTGGCAAGCTAATAGAAAATTGGAACAACCACCTCTCCAGAGCTGTGCTCCTACCACCCTCCACAAAACCTACCTACAAGTACTATGTAGCTGTATGGTTTACTGCCGACCTGCGCAAATCAATAATACACTTCAGGAAACTAGAACACCCCTGGAGACGATCGAGACACATTGACGACCAAACTGTATACCTGGATAACTTGCACCAACATTGAAAAGCAGTCAACAATAAGAGAAAGGAATACCACACCAACACCCTCATGCGCTCTCTCAACAAACCTCGAGAGCTCTTCAACCTCATCATATCCCTCACAAAGGACACAACCTTACATGAACCAACAAGTACTCCTAGCCCAAATGCCTTTGCCACATGCTTCCAAAGCAAAACCGCCTCAAATACACCCAACACAGACTGATCTGACTTTGATAACTCACCCAGACACATCCCTCCCCCTGATGGTGCACCCAAAGCCACGCTAGAAGGCTTTTATCCATACTCTCCTTAGCAAATAGAAAATATCATCGGCAGAATCAACACCACCACCTCCCAAACCCAGCTTTCTGGATCAAGCAAGTATGATCTGACCTTAGCCCTGTTATAGCCCAAATTGCTAACTTTTCGCTGTCTGAAGGCTGTCTACCTCCACCTCTCAAAACCGCCTCCATCAGGCATCTCATAAAGAACAACAAGCTAAATCCATCAGAGACCAGTTCCTACAGACCCATATCCAGCCTCCCCTTCTTGGCCAAAATACTAGAAAAGATTATCCACCAACAAATCCAAGACCACATTGACTCCTATGCATCTCTGGACCCACACAACACGGGTTCCGCCAACAACATGGTGTGGAAACCCTACTGAGGACTCTCTTGGACAGACTCCACACAGGCCTAAACAAGAAAAAACAAGGATTCATCCTGATATTCATGGACATCGCCTCTGCTTTCGATACAGTCAACCACAATCTCCTACTCACCCGCCTATATCAAAAAGGTATAAGGAACCAAGCCCTCAACTGGTTCAAGTCATACCTATCTAATCGCCAGCAACAAGTCCACATAGGAACCCAGTCATCCAAACCATTCCAGCAGATGCAAGGAGTCCCGCAAGGCTCATCCCTCTCCTCCCTACTCTTCAACATTTATGTTCAGCCCATCTGCACCATTATACAATCATTCAACATTTACTACCACATCTATGCTGACGATGGCCTACTGTACGCTCCTTTTTCCATAGACAGCCCCAACTATTCTCCTATTGCAGAATGCTTCAATGCGGTCTTGGACTGGCTCGCTGCCCACATCCTGATGGTTAACAGTAAAAAGTCAGAGTTCTTATTCATAGCTAAAGACCAAACTTTCACCCTACCAACTTCCTTCAGGATAAAAGATGTCAAACTCATGACCAAGCATGAAGTATGTTATCTTGGGATCATCTTGGACCAACATCTGAATTGGGAAGCCCACATACAAACCATCATCAAGGCAGTCTACAATAAATTAAGAACCCTCTGACATCTATGCCCTCTCCTCGAACCCTCGGACTTTCGCACAGTATGCCAGGCCCTTATCTTTCCTCACTTGGACTATGCCAACATAATCTACCACGGCCTGCCAAAGAACGCTCTCCAGCCACTGCAACTGGCCATGAATACAGCTGCCCAAACACTCCTGTCTGTCTCAAGATTTGAACACATCATGCTCCTTTTGATCCAGTTACATTGGCTCCCCATAGCAAGCCGACTGGTATACAAAGCCCTATTACTCACCTTCAAGGCTCTACGTGGAATGTCCGCTTCCTCCCTCACAAACCTCATAAAATGAGGAAAATAGTTAAGAAAAAAATAAAAGGAGCAGTTGCAAAGGTTAAAGACTTTTACAGCAAGCTTGGGTGTTTAAAAATACTATCTTGGAAGCCCAGACCAGCTTTATTCCACACTTTAAGAAAAGTGGAAGGAAGTCCAAAAAACTGCCAGCATGGTTTAAAGGTGAGGTCAGAGAGGCTGTTGTTGCCAAACAATCATCTTTCAGGAAATGGAAAAAAGAACCAAATGACGAAAACTGGAAACAGCACAAGCACTGGCAAGTTAAATGCAAGGCATAGATAAGGCAGGCAAAGAGAGAATTTGAGAAGAAACTTGCTGTGGAATTAAAAATGTGTTATAAAGACTTTTTCAAATACATTTGTAGCAAAAAACCTGTGAGAGAGTCAGTTGGACCAATAGATGATAGAGGGGTAAAAGGGGCAGTAAGAGGGGACATGGCTATAGCAGAGAGACTGAATTAATTATTTGCTTCGGTCTTTACTGCGGAAGATATAGGGATGTTACCCAATACTGAAGTGGTATTTAAAGGTGATACTGCGGAAGAATTGAAAGAAATATTGATACACCGGGAAGATGTATTACAACTATTTGATAAACTGAAGAGTAACAAATCACCTGGACCGGATGGTATACATCCAAAAGTGTTGAAAGAACTGAAATATGAGATTACAGACCTGCTATTAGTAATCTGTGAACTATCATTAAAATCATCTGTAATACCTGAAGATTGGAGGATTGCCAATGTAACACCAGTTTTTAAAAAGGGTTCCAGGGGTGATCCGGGAAACTACAGACCGGTGAGCCTGACGTCAGTACCAGGAAAAATGGTAGAAACCATCATAAAGAACAAAATTACTAAACATGTAGATAGTCATGGCTTAATGGGAGGCAGCCAACATGGCTTTAGACAAGGAAGATCTTGTCTTACTAATCTGTTATGTTATTTTGAAGGTGTGAATAAACAGGTAGACAAAGATGAGTCAGTTGATATAGTGTACCTGGACTTTCAGAAAGCCTTTGACAAGGTCCCTCATCAGAGACTTTTGGCAAAACTAAAAAGTCATGGGATAGGAGGCAGTGTACTATTGTGGATCAGGAACTGGTTAAAAGATAGAAAGCAGAAGGTAGAGCTAAATGGCCAATTTTCCCAATGGAAAAAGGTGAATAGTGGAGTACCGCAGGGATCTGTGCTGGGTCTGCTGCTTTTTGACATATACATAAATGACCTGGAAAAGGGAATAACAAGTGAGGTTATCAAATTTGCAGATGACACAAAACTATTTAAAGTTGTTAAATAGTTTTAGGATTGTGGAAAATTGCAAGAGGATCTTGGTAAATTGGAAGACTGGACATACAAATGACAGATGAAATTTAATGTGGACAAGTACAAAGTTATGCACCTAGGAAAGACAAACCCAAGCTATGGTTACACGATGCAAAGTTCCACATTGCGAACCACCACCCAGGAAAAAGATTTAGGCGTCATTATGGATAGCATGTTAAAACCTTCCGCCCAGTGTGCAGCGGCAGCCAATAGAGCAAATAGAATGCTAGGTATCATAAGGAAAGGAATGGAAAATAAAACAAAGGATATTATAATAACTCTGTATCGTTCCATGGTGCGACCGCACCTTGAATATTGTGTGCAATTCGGTCACCGTATCTTAAAAAGGATATAGCGTTATTAGAAAACGTACAGAGAAGAGCCACGAAAATGGTAAAGGGGATGGAAGGATACTCCTATGAAGCGAGGCTAAAATGTTTAGGGCTCTTCAACCTGGAAAAGAGACGGCTGAGGGGAGATATGATAGAGGTCTTTAAATTAATGAATGGAGTGAAACGGGTAAACGTAGATCAATTGCTTACGTCATCAGAAGATAAAAAGACTAGGGGACATGCAATGAAGCTACAGGGTAATCTATTTCAGACTAATAAGAGAAAATATTTTTTCACTCAACGTGTAATCAAACTCTGGAATTTGTTACCGGAGGATGTAGTAAAAGCTGTTAGTATAGATGGGTTTAAAAAAGGTTTGGACAAGTTCCTGGAGGAAAGGTCCATAAACCATTATTAAAAGGGACCCAGGATATCACTGCTTGACCCAATACAAGCATTGAGGAACCTGTGTCTTTTAGGCAAAACTGCTAGGTACTGATGACCTAGATTGGCCACTGTTGGAAACAGGATACTGGGCTTGATGGACCTTGGTGTGACCCAGTATGGCATATCTTATGTGCTTTCCAGGTCACCTTACTGCCAGTCTCTTGCCAGGCCAGGCTTTAAAAAATAAAACATCTTGTAGGTAGGACTTGTAGCTCCAGCGCATATTCTAGGTTAGCATTTCCTGTTGGAGGGGGCAGGATGTAGCTGGCCTAGAGTGCACATAGGTGCTGCAAGACAGGCCAGGTCCAGGTTCCTTCAGAGACCCACAGGTCTCTCGTTCATGCACCCTCTTCTCAGGCCTGACTGGAGCAAACACAGATGGCTTTATAAGAGAAGTTATCAGAAGCAACTATATATGTGTAGTGAATGCCCCTTGACACCGAGTGTGTGTGTGTGTATATATATATTGTCATGAGGTAGACAGCACAAAACCTGGAATATTAAAGGGTAGTGCAGAGGAAGAGCTTACTTGTCAGGAGCTAGACAGCACTAGGCCTGAAACATTAAAGAACAATATAAAGGAAGAGCTTACTTGTCAGGAGCCAGACAGCACTAAGCCTGAAACATTAAAGGACAATGTGAAGGAAGGGCTTACCTGTCAGGAGTTAGAAAACACAGACCCTGAAATATTAAGAAATGAAAAGGCAGAAGAGCTTACCTTGCAGCCTCAGGGGCAGTTGCAGCATTCACAGTGCAGAGAGGCAGGGAAAATGAAAACAAACTTTCCACAGGGTTTGAGTGACGCAGTAAGAATTGAGAGTGCCAATCAGGCTCACCTGGACTCAGACTCACGTTCCACGTTAGATAAGCTGAGAGATAAAAGCAGGTGGGAAATCTCACAGAGGAGGTTCTGGCACGGGAACGAGAAGGAGAGTTGGAGTGGGAAGCAGCTTGGAAAGGAGAAAGAGAATTGGAAGCAGCAGAATGAGCATTGGCAGTGGAAGCTGGGGCCTGGATTAGGGCTGGAGCCGGAGCTTGAATGCCAGGAGGAAGGCAGAGACCAAAGGAACTCTGACTGCTGTTTCAGGCAGGCTTGGAGAGAAGGTGAGAGTAGAAATCCCAAGCAAGTGCAGGAAGACACGTTACCTTGGAGAACCGGGGCTGGAGAAAGGCAGGCTGACAAATCCAGGTGGGATAAGCAAAACTGCAGCAAGGTCTTCCCAGCCAGAGGGGTCCTCACACCAAGGCAAACTGTCCAGTTAACAGAAGGCAGAGGTCACGACCAAAGAAGCACATGGGAAGCAGGAAGTGAGTTTCCCTCAGCCAGACATCATAACCAGGGTTCCTACAGAAGAGCAGGCTACAGGGCAGAAAGAAAACCTTGGCTGGAAGCTGAAGGGTTGGAGCTCATCTTCTCCAAAAGAAAAGATAAGTACCCTGTTTTTGCTAAGGGGAGGAAAGGGAGTCGCCAGGATAGAAGCCAGGCTTCTAATCGGCAACGGAACTCTTATTTGCTTAAGTCGTGGGAAGAAATCCACAGCACAGCTCCTGATATATGGAACTTACAAAAGCAGCTCCAATTGGGGGCAACTGAGGTATCTCCAGGGCAAGATACAGAGAGCAGCTTCATAAGGGCTCAGTGTCCTTATACAGGGGCAGGTCCTAGCCCTATGCAATGGGAGAGCAATAGCTCAGAAAGTATCCCTGAACCGATGGAATGTGGTGTATGCCTGACTGATGAGATAGAGAGCCTTTGTTAAAGGAAAAGTGCAAGAAAGAAACTGCATTTTGTACACTGAAAAGTGTTGGACTGTATTGCTGGAAAGAAGCATGATTATTTTTGGTTAAACATCCTTTACCCTGGTGAAAACAACCGTTCTTTATGTTGTCCCTTATTCTACGACATCCTCAAGGGAAGGGGAATAAAACCCAACTTTAATTTCATTTGGATCACGACTACAGTGTCCTTATTTACCACAACTCCAGGCTATCCCGGGTCTAGGCAACCGCCTAGAACCGGCATGGTCCCACAATATATATACACATGGTCCGGCATGGTCCCACAATATATATACACTCGGTGTCCAGGGGCATTCACTACTTTCCCTACTTTTCCCAAGATGCTATAGTTCTTCCTGCCAAACAAACCATGTGATAAAACAAGAACCAACCTTGTGTCTGTATATAAATTAGACTTTCCCACTGAAAAATAATGAAGAATTAGCGTAAATTCATTTTCTGAGGTAATAAGTTATGGAGCCTTATGATTACAATTACAAAGATACCAATCATTATTTTAGCAACCAATGTCATTGATTCGCTCTGCACTCAGATATACAATAGATTATCTGTCAGTCTAAGCTAGCCCCAACCTCAAGGCAGAAATTAAAGACCAGTACCTTATCTCTTGCCAGAATGCTTGTGGCTGGATCTGAGAAGTTGTCTCAGGAATGGCATGAAGTCAAAGTATGGCAGAGGTTCAGCGTCAGCTACAGGTAGTAGAGCTGAGCCGCATAATAATAATAATGAGTTGTAGGTCTGTGGGAGAGATTCACTCCATCCCGAAGTTAGTCTTTGTCCCTGAGGCAGGCAGTAGTAGCGGTAAAGACTGCCGAAAACAAACCGCCAAAGACAGACTAAGTTAAAGTTCCCAAGCAGTATATCAAAAGTTCCACAAGTCTAGCAATGTGTAGCAGAAGCATGTTTGCAGAAGAAGTGTGTGTGTCTCTCTGAGTCCAGGGTATAATGCTTTGTTCTGACCCCCTCGTCACAGCACAGTGATTGGCTGGTCTCAGATACTGTATGTCATCTTCAGCGATTCCTGTAGCAGTGGTCAGGTGGTCCTTTTCCGAACAAAGGTCCATGATGTAGAAAAGATGCTGATATGCAGGTGCATACATTGTTGCAAATCGTAGGCCCAGTGGCACAGTCTCTGGATGAGAGCAAGTTCTTTAGCACGTAGGCATGAACATTGATTCTGCTTAATTGCTTGATCTGCAGGTTTTAATGCTGGTACAGCGGAATAGAGTTCCATCTTGTTTGATTCATGCTTCAGTTTCTGAGCAGGCAAGGAATCCATTTTGTAACAGGAAGCCATGCTGTTTGGTCCAGGCATTAGTTTCTGAACAGGCACCAGCCCTACATTTCTCCCTCTTTTAAGATGGAAATAGCTACAAGGGAGCATATTCTCTCTTAAAACCTAACTAACGAGGGAGGGGGCGTTTCAAGATGGCGGTTGTAGTCGAGTTGGAGTGAACACGCTGTTTCTTGTTTATGGGGAGAAAGCGTAAGGGCAAGGCTGGGCAGGGGCTTTCGCAGCCCGTGCTTGCCTCTACGCCTCTTGCCTCTGTATCAGGTCCTTTGGATTCTTACTTGTTGCGTGCTCCTCGGGATCTGGGCGTCGCTGGTGGAGAAAGCCGGCTGGCTGTTTCATTGGAGTCGGAGTGCTCGTTGTCTGCCTCAGTGA
This sequence comes from Ichthyophis bannanicus, assembly GCA_033557465.1. Taxonomy (NCBI): domain Eukaryota; kingdom Metazoa; phylum Chordata; class Amphibia; order Gymnophiona; family Ichthyophiidae; genus Ichthyophis; species Ichthyophis bannanicus. Next base: position 1,242,058,490 of record CM066032.1, read on the forward strand.
CATCTTCCTCCCCAGTTGTGGGCTCTGCACCTAAGCTTCTCCGCTGCGGTTCGCTGCCGGACGGCTTCCTGGAGGTTTCCGCTCCTGGGATTCCAGGGGGAGTTCTTGCCTCGCGAGAGTCAGGGAAATGCCGGAGGTGTGTGAGAGTGGGGCTGGTGTTGGTTTTCACCCCCCCCCCCCCCGAGTCATCTGCGTCTGCTGGAGTTATACGCCCAGGAAAGGATTCTTCTCCTGAGCGTCAAGAAGCTGCAACGCGGCCTGTGATAATGGAGAGTGCAACGGCGCTCTCTCCGGACGGTGCTTTCTTTCTTCAACGTCCAACGAACTTTACTTTGGAGACAATTTGGGACGCTATTGTTTCACTTGGAGGTGTTCTTCTTCCCCAAGTTACATCTCTATCATCCAAGGTGAAGCTTGTGACGGAAAATGTAGCTGAGCTTGAGAAGAGGGTGGCTGGTATTTCCAGTGAACTTGGAACTGAACGGAAGAGAATTTCATCCTTAGAAGATCAATCGGATGCCTTTATGAAAAATCTTTCATCTATACAGGTTAAATTAGAGCAGTTAGATAATCAGTCGCGGCAGCATAATTTAAGAATTGTTAATTTTCCTAGGGTAATTGCTATTTCTGCTAGAGATATGTTTAAAGAATATCTTAAAGAGATTTGGGGGGTCTCTCCTGAATTAATGCCGCCCTTGGTTAAAGTTTACTATTTACCCAAATTCAAACGTGTTCCTGCTAGGAATATAGGAGGTGGGTTAACGCATGGGGAGGCTCTGAATGTTACTGATTTATTGGAAAATTTGGGCCTGGAATCACAGGAGCCTTCTACTTTGTTAATAACGTTTGCCTTGTTGTCCGATAAAGATTGGATGTTAAAATTGTTTTTTCAGAAAAGAAGGCTTCCCTTTCGGGGTTTAGCAGTTCGTATGTACCCAGACTTGGCAAGAGATAACCAGAAACGACGCAGAGAGTTTTTGCTGCTTCGTCCTGGGATCTTGCAATTGGGAGGGCTATTCTTTTTGAAACATCCCTGTAAATGCCTGATTAAATATCAGTCTATTTCTTATGTTTTTTTTGATCCCTCTCAATTGGTTGCCTTTATTAATGCCAGGCGCTTAGAAGCTTCTATTAACTCCAGTTAGTGGCTCATGTTTGATGTGGCCTAGATTGTGACTTCAACCATATTTCTTCTCAAGTTTTGTATAAATTTGTGTGATGTTCTCCCCCTTTGTTGTGGACTAGAGAGGATAGACACTTTAACTGATATTTTGCTTTTTGAACTATTATTGTATTTATATCTTGTTAAGATATTTTCTTGTGTCTGCCTGTTTCTTAAGAAGGGTTTTGTTTGGAACCTTCTTGAATTCATTGTAAAATCGTATAAATAAAATAAAATAAAAAAACCTAACTAACTAGCAGACTACTGTGCAGGTCAGAACCAGATTACATGGTTACTAAAGTCTAATAATGGTTACTCTAAGCACAATAGTTGCATTTGAAGCAATACTACATGGGCAATTATACTGGGCATACACACAAGTGGTAGAAGAAATTAATACTGAAATGATATGATAAAGTCGCAAGGGGGTAAACTGAAAAGCAATGTCAGGAAATACTTTTTCACTGAAAGGGTGGTGGATGCTTGGAATGCCCTCCCAATTGAAGTGGTGGGGATGAATACAGTGACAGAATTCAAAATACCACAGGACAGACACTGTGGATCGCTTTATAGCAGTGGTTCTCAACCTTTTTTATTTATTTATTTACATTCTCTTATATACCGCGCTATTCTGCATCAGTGCGGTTTACATTGAACAAACTGAAATTACATTGAACAGGGCATTATAACTTGGAGATAACTATTTTACAGGGAACATGGGCTATGGAGGGTTAAGTGGCTTGCCCAAGACCACAAGGAGCACCTGTGGGACTAGAAACCCCAGTCCTTCCGGCCTAAGGTTGCTGTCCTCTAGTGGGATTTGAACCCCCGACCTTCTGGCCTGAAGTACCTTGCCTCAACCACTTTTTTTGTACCGTGACCCCTTTTACCAACTTGTGGTGACCCCCAATGATAAAATCAAATGTGTCTCTCTTCCTTTACCGTTAACGCGTTGTTGCTGTAATCATTTGTTGAATATATATTATAGGCCTTTGCAATATGTTTTTATTTATAAAATTTACTTAATTAAACCACAATAATTGATCACAATAACAAATAACAATATTTGATTTCAAAATTATGATGATTTTGTAGTCAAATCACTAATATGAAATAAAATTATTTTTTCTACCTTTGTTGTCTGACCAATTTATTCTCTTATCATGCTGGTCCCAATCTGAGGCTTCTGCCTTCCTGTCTTCTCTTAGCTCTCTTTCTGTGGTCTATGGTCCACCTGCCATTTCTTATCTCTTCTTTCGTTTTCTTCACATCTTTCCATCAGCTTATTTCCAGTCCCAGTAACCCTCCCCAGTATCAGCCCCTTTCCAGTCCTCACTCTCAGTACCTTCCAATGTCAACTTGCATTCCCATGACTGCCACTGGTGTCCATTCCCTTCCGGTCCCCCTCCTTCCCCACTGACCAGTCCCTTCTAGTACAAATACCATGGCAGCCCCTCTCAGATCCACTCCCTTCCAGTTCCATTCTCTCATCCCCATTTGTAGCCTTAGCCGCCCAGTTTTCTTCCAGGGCCAGTAGCTCTATCCTCCCCTCCCCACAATCAACTCAGTCCCAGTCGAAGCTCCGCAATCAGCTCGCTTTCAGTGCTAGTCCCCCCTCAACCCCATTGCCAGTGCTAGCTTCCCCTAATCAGCCCAATACCATTCCTACCCCCCATCAGCTAATTACCAGTCTTAGCCTCCTCTAATCAGCCCATTTCCAGTCCTAACCTCCCCGATCAACTCATTTCCAATGCTAGCCCCCCATCAGTCCATTACCAGTCTTACCCCCCTATCAGCACATTACCAATCCCAACCCCCCTTGATCAGTCCATTCCCAGTCCTAGCCTTCCCTAATCAACCCATTACCAGTCCTAGCCCACCCCCCATCTGCCCATTATAATCCTAATCCACACTGTCTCTCCCCTCTGTCCAGCATTTATCCCCGTCTGTCCAGTATGTCCCCCTGTCTCTTCCCTTTGTCCATGTCAGCCCCCTCCCTCCATCCATCCCTCCATGTCAGCCCCCCTTTGTCCATGTCAGCCCCCCTCCCTCCGTCCATGTCAGCCCCCCTCCCTCCCTCCCTCCCTCCATCCATCCATCAATGTCAGCCACCCCTCCCTCCCTCCATGTCAGTCCTCCCCTCCTTCCCTCCCTCCCTCCCTCCCTCCCTCTCTCCATGTCAGAACCCCCTCTGTCCATGTCAGCCCTCCCTCCCTCCATGTCAGCTCCCCTCCCTCCCTCCATGTCAGTCCCCCCTCTGTCCATGTCAGCCCTCCCTCCCTCCCTCCATGTCAGCACCCCTCTGTCCATGTCAGCCCCCTCCCTCCCTCCTAGAAAAGGCGACGGCAAAAGCTAAAAGGATGCTTGGGTGCATACGAAGAGGAATGGCTAGCAGAAAAAAGGAGGTGATAATGCCTCTGTAAAAGTCTTTGGTGCGACCTCATTTGGAGTATAGTGTGCAATTCTGGAGACCGCACCTTCAAAAGGATGTGAACAGGATGGGGTCGGTGCAGAGGGTGGCTACTAAAATGATTAGTGGTCTTCATTATAAAGCATATGAGGACAGACTGAAGGATCTTAATATGTACACCTTAGAGGAAAGGCGGGATAGAGGTGATATGATTGAGATGTTTAAATACCTCCATGGCATAAATGTTCAGGGAGAGAGCCTCTTTCAATTGAAAGCAAGTTCTGCTACGAGGGGACATGGGATGAGGGTGAAGGGAGATAGATTCAGGAGTGATATGTGGAAATATTTCTTTACGGAAAGAGTAGTGGATCCGTGGAATAGTCTCCCAGTGGAGGTGGTAGAGATGAGGACAGTAACTGAATTCAAAAAAGCATGGAACAAACACAGAGGATCTCTAAAGGTAAAAAGGGGACTGTTGTAGTTGTTGATATGGAGGGACAGACTAGATAGGCCATGTGGTCTTTTTCTGTCATCATATTTCTATGTTTCTATGTTTCCCTCCATCCATCCATCAATGTTAGCCACCCCTCCCTCCCTCTCTCCATGTCAGCCCCCCTCTGTCCATGTCAGCCCTCCCTCCCTCCCTCCCTCCATGCCAGCCCCCTCTGTCCATGTCAGCCCCCTCTCTCCCTCCCTCCACCCATCAATGTCAGCCCCCCCTCCCTCCCTCCATGTCAGCCCCTCTGTCCATGTCAACCCCCTCCCTTCCTCCATCCATCCATCAATGTCAGCCCCCTCCCTCCCTGTCAGCCCTCCCCTCCCTCCATCCATGTCAGCCCCCCTCTCTCCATGTCAGCCCCCCTCCCGCTATCCATCCATCCAGATCAGCCCCCTACCTCCCTCCATGTCAGCCCCCCTCCCTCCCTCCCTCCTTCCCTCCCTCATGTCAGCCCCATTGCAGGTTCCCTGCCCCCTCCTCCCCTCTCCCTGTCTGCCTGCTGCTGCCCTGCTGTTCTTCTACAGCTGTGGCTCCCTGTCTCTAAGGGAACCGTGGCTATGCCTGTAAACTACTTCCTTTGGAGGCGGGACAATGCTGCACGGAGCCCATCAAGAGACAGGAAGACTCCACAACGGTTTTACTGGCATAGCTGCGGTTCCCTAAGAGGCAGGGAGCCGTGGCTGCATTAGAAGGGACTGGGAGGCGGTGAGTTTGCCGCTGCCGAGAAGCGGACTCGGCAGTGGCAGCAACTTGTGCGCTTTTTTTTTTTTTAAAGGTGGAGTAAGGCGACCCCCGCTAAATCCTGTGGCGACCCCTGTGGGTGTCGTGACCCACAGGTTGAGAACCGCTGCTTTATAGCAACAGGATAAGATCAAAATAAACATAACTATCTCTTATCTCTCAGCAAATAAGGGTGACCTACATGGAGCGGTGGGTACACCCCTAAACAAAGGCACAGGGAGGGATGACTTGCATGGAGCAGCAGGTGCAGTTGCTCTTGCTGCCCTGCTGGGCAGACTAGATGGACCATACTGGTCTTTATCCGCCATCATATACTATGTTACTATATGTAAGATCAAATCAACTCAATGAATGTAATGAGTATAACTTCAAATTTAGTAGTACTGTGTACTTAACCTAGACTCAATGTATAACTTGGTTATACAATATGATGTATTAGTGTAACTTCAACTGAACACCTAAATGCATAAGTGTGTTAGTAAACAAAATATAAGCTTTCATTGATAAATAAAGCACCTCAGTTAAGAATAATGCATAACCGAAAAGATAATGGTGTCACTAGTCAATGAGGTGGCGATCCATCAAATCTTGCAGACACATGGTAGGTAGAAAAGTTCCATGGCATTCAAGACAATGCAGGGTACGAATCTGTCTTTGCTGATATAAGGAAACCAGTAATTGGATTGCCAAGAGAAGGGCAAAGACAGGTACAATGACATGAGACATAAAATCAGTCTAAAATGTCCACAATATGTGAATCAGCATCTAAAATGTCCACAATATGTGAATCAACTCTCACTTGGTTTGCAGCTTGTCGTGCTGTGAGGGCTTGCGTGCATCAGTGATGCTGAGAGCTAAACTATCGGTAGTTTAACTACTGGCAGGGTCTCCCAAGATGGACAGGTCTCAGCTGAGGTGCCAGACGAAGATAAACCACCCATCTGGGCAGCAGCAGAATGGGATAGTGTTGACGGCGGAGGATCACATTTCTGTGACAACGGCAACAACACCAAACTTAAACTGCGCGGAAGGAAGGCCCGGCAATCTACTTCTGTATCTTGCCATGAAAACCCAATGGATAGTTACAACAAAACAAATTGTGCTATGGTGCTGGAAGATGAGACTCCCAGGTCAGAAGGCACTCAACTAGCTACTGGGGAAGAGCTGAAGACATTTCAGAGTAAAGCCAGCATTTATGATGTGGTTGGATCAAAGCCCTCGGGAAGTCTGACTGCTGATGTAGCTGCGCATGAAATGAAATAAGAGTCAGAAGCTGTAAAGATGTCTTACACATTGGAACATGGAACGTACGAAGCATGAACCAAGGGAAGTTGGAGGTGGTCAAGAATGAAATGGAACGTGTACAACTTGATCTGTTGGGTGTCAGCGAACTGAACTGGACTGGCATCGGGCACTTTGCATCAGATGATCACATGGTCTACTATGCTGGAAATGAAAGACAAAGAAGAAATGGTGTTGCATTTATAATAAAGAAGAAACTTGCAAGAACTGTAATGAAATACAATGCAGTCAGCGAACGCTTAATCTCTATTCGTCTACGAGGATTGCCTATCAACACAACTATATGCCCCAACAACAGCTGCAGAAGAGAATGAAATTGAAGAGTTCTATGAACAAGTACAAGCTGAAATTGACAGAACATGCAAACAGGATATCCTGATAGTCATGGGTGACTGGAACGCAAAAGTTGGCAACAAAGAAGAAGGCAAAGTAGTTGGAAAATATGGACTTGGCAACAGAAATGAAGCTGGAGAAAGATTGATAGAATTCTGCAAGACCAATGATCTATTCATCTCAAACACCTTCTTCCAGCAACACAAGCGGCAACTGTACACATGGACTTCACCCAATGGATTGTATAAAAATCAAATTGACTACATCTGTGGAAGTCAACGATGGAAAAGCTCTGTAACATCAACAAAGACAAAACCTGGAGCTGACTGTGGTACAGATCATCAACTACTAGTATGCAAACTCAAGCTAAAGTTGAAAAAGAGCAAACCACTCATGAATGCAGCAAAATATGACCTTGAGAATATACCACTGGAATTTAAAGACTGCCTGCAAAATCGATTTGCTGCTTTAGATACAAATGACAGAGCTCCAGAAGAGTTATGGAATGACGTCAAGAAGGTTGTGCTGGAAGAAAGCGAGAAGTCTCTACAAAAGGTGAAAAAGCAAAAACGGCCAAAATGGATGATGGAAGAAACTCTGAAAATTGCCCAGAAACGCAGAGAAGCTAAAGCCAAAGGAGAAAGAAAGACAATCGCAGAACTCAACAGAGATTTCCAACGTGCAGCAAGACAGGACAAGGAAAAGTACTACAATGACACTTGCAAGGAAATAGAAGCAGAAACTATTAGAGGAAGAACAAGATCGGCTTTCCTAAAGCTGCGAGAGTTAAAGAAAAAGTTCCAGCCTCGAATTGGAATGTTACAAGATGCTCAAGGTTCTATGTTGAATGATGCTGAGAAGATCAAGAAAAGGTGGAAGGAATATACAGAGTTTTTATATGATAAAGATCAAGTGGACCAACAGCCGTTTCAACCTATACCTTATGATCAGGAACCATTGGTGATGAAAGAAGAAGTTGAAGCAGCATTGAAAGCCTTATCAAAGAACAAAGCACCAGGCATTGATAGCATTCCCATAGAAGTATTGCAGCAATCTGATGCAGCTGTTACCGTACTTACAAGGCTCTGCCAAGAAATATGGAAGACAACATCATGGCCAACTGACTGGAAAAGATCTGTGTTTATACCAATACTAAAGAAAGGTGATCCAACTGACTGTGGAAATTATCGCACAATCGCTCTGATCCCACATGCCAGCAAGATTCTACTGAAGATTATTCAAAAGAGACTACAGCCATACCTAGAACAAGAACTACCTGAAGTGCAAGCAGGGTTCAGGAAAGGACGAGGAACGAGAGACATCACTGCGGATGTGAGATGGATCCTTGAAAAGACTAAAGAATACCAAAAGGATATCTATTTGTGCTTTATCGACTATAGCAAGGCTTTTGACTGTGTAAACCATGAGAAACTCTGGGCCACATTAAGAAGCATGGGTATACCAGAACACCTGATTGTTCTCTTGCGCAATCTGTACATTGATCAAGAAGCAACAGTTCGAACGGAACAAGGAGAAACAGAATGGTTTAAAATAAGCAAAGGTGTAAGACAAGGCTGCATACTTTCCCCCTACCTGTTTAATTTATATGCAGAACAAATAATCAGAGAAGCAGGACTGTATGAAGACAACAGAGGTGTGAAGATTGGTGGAAGACTCATCAACAACCTTCGCTATGCTGATGATACCACATTACTGGCTGAAAGTGAAGATGATCTGAAACATTTGCTTCTCACAGTCAAAGAAAATAGTCTCAAAATGGGCCTGCACCTTAATGTAAAGAAGACAAAGATCATGACAAATGGCATAATCAACAGGTTCATCGTTGAAGGAGAAGAAATTGAAATTGTGAGCAACTTTAACCTACTTGGATCAACTATCAATAAAGAAGCAACAAGCAGTCAAGAAATCAGACGACGCATTGCTCTTGGCAGAATGGCTATGAAAGACCTAGATAAGATTCTCAAGAGCAGAGATGTCTCTCTCCATACAAAGATTCGACTTGTTCAAGCCATGGTATTTTCAATAACATCATATGGATGTGAAAGCTGGACAGTGAAAAAGACAGACAGGAAGAAAATTGATGCCTTTGAATTATGGTGCTGGCGGCGAATACTGTGTATACCATGGACTGCCCGAAGAACAAACCAGTCGGTACTAGAGGAGATCAAACCTAAGCTTTCTTTAGAAGCTCAGATGACAAGACTTCGACTTTCATACTTCGGACACATCATGAGAAGAGAGAGATCATTAGAGAAAGACATCATGCTTGGCAAGATAGAAGGTCAACGCAAAAGAGGAAGGCCAGCAATGAGATGGATTGCTACAATAACAGCAGCTACGGGTACCAGTCTGTCAACAATGAGCCGCCTGACTGAAGACCGAACACAATTTAGGATAGCTATCCAGAGGGTCGCCATGAGTCGACTCCGACTCGATGGCACTTAACAACAACATGTGAATCAAAGTTGTAATCAGTGACATCAAGGCTCTCCTGGTCAATGGACAGTTCAACTGTGTGAGAGTCCTTATAGTCCAGTAGGTAGTTCAAGGCTTCAGTTATGGCCTCGAAACATCCAGCATCTGGATTTCAATAGAAACAGCATCTGCATCTAAATAAAACATGGCTACTCCACCAACAATAACAATAGAGTGCTTAGGAACATCAATTAAGCAAACATTGTAGGGTAGAAATACTTTATTGATGACGTCATGTTTATTCTTGGTAACCAGAAGTTGCTTCAGAAGGGTGCTACTAACCACAAATTATTTACCACAGCAACCTTTTTTTTTCAGAGAAATCATCATACTTAGTCATGGTAACTTTGCATTTCTTCTTCACATTTGCAGTGGTCAAACCACAAAGAGCTTCAGTAGTGTCCTTCAGGAAAGATTTACCTGGGCACAACTAATGAATGCCCTTGGTGCATTGGCACATGCCTAAATTAGGTACAAGATACTCTTGCAGTTCATCATGGCGATAAGCTAAGTACTCAGGAGTGTCAACACGCAGGTAAACATTTTCAAACCAGGTGCCAACATTAACTACTTGTTTCAACTGGTACACATTACCAGGCACAATAAAAAGCAAATTCAACAGAAAAGCAATTTCCATATTCTGTACATCTATGTATGGTGGAATGGCATTTCCCAGGTGGAAAGTAGTCTGAACTTGAAGTGGTTCAATGCTAGTTCTAGTTACCTTAGTAAAGGCTTCAGCAATAAGGTCTGCGGGTACCAGGTATGTAGGCATCTATCCTTGCATCAAGTTATTGATGCTTTATCTAGTTCCCTAAACAAAACATAGGTCAGTTGACGTACTGGTGCATAAACGTATGCTCGTCATTGACTATACCTTTAAGTACAGCTAACTCTACTGTATCCTGGTTAATCAACTTGGAATGAAGATTAACCACAGTGACAGTATTATGTATGGTCTTGCCATAGGCAATTAATTGACCTTGTTGTGAACAGATCTGTGTTTTGATATTTTTCATATCAGCTTTTAACTCTTGAATATTGCTCTGGAGTTTACTTACAGATACTGCATTCACTACAGACATTGTGGATGCAAACAATGAGCCTGCAAATAATGCCCCACAGCAAATCCTACAAATTTTTCAGGTCTACTGTGTTCTTGCTGTATAAGTTGAATCATAACCTTCTCCAACTGGCTTAAAATATTCTGTACATCAGCTGTGGCATAGTCCATGTGTGCATTTAACCACTGTTGTGTGTTAGGTGTGCTTGGGTCAGACATGTTGAAATGTTTCTAAAACATGTTGTGGATCTAGTGACACAAAGATTTTCTGTGTGACAGTCTGGGACTGTACAATTAGGAATCCAGATATATCCTGCAGCACAACACAAGAATCAGGGACCTTCAAGGTTCGGTTCTCCATCTGTAAAACAAAACAAACAGGCTATGCCTTCAGTGACTTTCTCAGTAGATGCCAAAGGCATACCTGAGAAGTGCTTATTGAGCTTTCAGCTACTGGTTTTTGTTACAATGTCCTGACTGCCATTGGAGTATATATGCAAGTGAATCTTAATCGGTATTGCTGACAGCCAAAACTTGGCCAAGTCGGGCCTGTACCTTTGAAGGTTTTACGGAATAAAAGGTTTCTTTGTTTTTAAAAGGTGTGGCCGTGTCCTCCCTGCGCTGTTCTGGTCACTTCAAACTAGGTACAAAATGAAGTTACCACTTCTGGAGGTTTGCCAGTTCTAGGAAATGATAAGTGAAGTGAGATGTAAATGAGTACTTACAGACTCAGCAAAACTTGGCACCTTTCCCTTCAGATGTCAGTAGGTAGCTGTATAGGAAATATTCACAAACAGCAAATGAGTTAGACTGAATTTGTCCCTGTAGGAGTGAGTTATTCAGGATTACTTATCCCCGTCTCTATACTGCCTTTCTCTGAGGCTGAGAGACTAGTAAACTTGGAAATTCCATGTGGGATAAAGTTCCTCAGTCCATGGAATGAGAATCACACTTGCACTCCATCTTACGAGTATTTACAAATTCACTTTGGTCTAGACATAGCCACGAATGGAACCCTTAATGTCAGTTTCCTATAGGAACTAAACAAAACCTTTTGTTTTTACGTGGTCAGGTGACCTCAGAAATGTACATTCTCTCTTTAGAATTTTTACATCTTTGTATGCACTCCTTTGGTAATGTCTTTAAAACAATTGAGATAAAACAGCATTAGTTTTATTTTAACAAATACATTTCTTCTCAGTAAACTATGAACAAAGAAGAAAAATACATGATTAGTTAAATCATGAACATTTTTACATAACTAGCAATGGTGGAACATGATGAGTGTCAAAAGAACCCACACCAAAAGGAGCTGAAATCAAATTCAGACTGTTGCATTCTTGACTGCAAGATTTCTCAGCAGAAAATTTAAACCTTACATGCACAGGACTTTTCCTAGTCTGTTTGCAAGCATGTTTTAATTTCTGTTGGGCATTCCCATCTGTATAAAAACACGACTTTGTTGGCATTGAGCCAAGAAGAAAAGTTTAAACTTTGGCTTTCAATGGCATTCAGGAATGGATCTTGGTACAGATTCCAAATTTTCCTGCTGCACAGAAACCAATGGCTCCTTGTCTCTGTTCATATTAACAGGCAAGGAAACAATGTATTTTAACTCAAAATCAATTCCACAGAAACTGGGCTGTTTTGGGAGAGAAACATAGACTCTTCTGCAGCAAGGCCAGAAAGACTTTGCTGTTCTCCCTGACTATCTTGCACTACCAGAGTCAGTGGAGAGAATGCAGATTTCTCCCTGATCCCCTTTCAACCTCCTGAAGTTCTGATTCAAGGGAGGCTTGCATCTGTCCCAGTGATTCTCCTAGGACAAGTAGGATGAGTCAGTCACACCTGGTGATGCCATCCGACGGCACCACGACGGAAGTTCTCTCCATAGCTCAGAAGGGCTTTCGCCTTTCTGAGCATGAGCCACTAGCCCAATCCCTCCGGGACTGCCATTAGCTGGCCAGTTTTCACTTCTTCTTCCTTGCCTGCAAGAAGGACTTCTCTCCTCTTCACACCATTTCAAAATAAGAATATAAGAATAACTCACCATGCCAAAAACCCGGTTTTAAGAAATGCTCCTCCTGCTCCAGAAAGATGAGCAATGCTGATAACTAGGAGAGATGCCTCCGCTGCCTGGGTAAGGATCACCCAGTACAGAATTGCCCCCACTGTGCTCCGATGTCCCCGAGGGCGAGAAAGGCATGCGGACATACTTTAAAAGATTTTCTAGCCCTCCCCTCTTGCAGCAGAAACAGAAGGTCATGGCAAAAAAAGGCATAAGAAGAAGCCTTCTAGGATATTAACAGCCCCTGCGGCAGCCCAGGATGTGCCTGAAGGCATCCATCCCCAGTCAGCCCCCCCCCCCCCACCCGTCCAATGGCTCCTGTTTTCAGCCTCCTCATCCGATGCTCTGGAGACCAGCTACACACATGGGGACTCTGGGGGGCAGCCATCTTGCTTCCAGCCATGTGGTCTTGCAAGCCGCCGCCCCCTCTGCTGCTATTGAACAGTCCTCTGGCTCCCAGCAGCATCTCCTGTCTGATGAGAACTGCAACCAGCACTGATGGAGGAGAAGATCTTTCACTCTTCAGTGCCGAAGCTGCTCCAGCCCCGCCCGGCAAAGGCAAAGATGCTCCTCCTACAGCCCATGAGCCAGCAGAACACAACGCAAACACCAGAGTGCTGAAAAACGGGCTACTGATTGGCACAGACACCAGAGCAGACGGAGGAGCAGCCGGCACAGACACAGGTCTGGGGATCACAGGAAGCACCAAGAAAGCATGCATGAAGGACACTACATCACAACGCAGGAGATCCAGGTACTCCTCCATTCCCCTCTCCTCCCCTACATCCTTTTTTTCAGGCTACAGCTCTACAGAACAGCTCCTTGAAACCTCTGTCATGCCTGATATACAGGTTCTTCAGTCTAGAGTTGCACAGTCGCCCCCGGCACCTCTGGCCCTGGCAGCAGGCCCCCAGGGGCCACAAGATCTTCTCCTGATATTGTTTGAGTTCCTTCAACACTGGTCTTCCACTAGAGGAAACCTTCCCACCGCTGGGACGACTGCCAATATGGTACAAGGAGCACTACAATCTGTAAACAAGAGCCTGGTAGCTTTCACGGGCTTATCAGACCACCAAATGGATACGACTGCTTCTGCTACATCCAAGGACTCGTATACACTTCACTTCTTCAGGGCTCCCACAGATACGCATAGCAGGGATGAAGAGGCAGCTTCCGCACGGGACCCTCTCGACAAAGAACAAACCCCACCACTAGAGACTGTTATGACTGTACCTGGTACAGAGACAATCCCCACCTCTGAAGATGTCACGTACCCAAAATTCCCAAGGAAGGTGTTCTCAGTCCTGGGGATTCCTTCCACAGATATAGCCAACCAACACCCGGAGACTCAAGCAACCCTAAAGTTCTTAGAAGCATCTAAAACAGCAGCAATTCTGCCGTTCCACCCCCTAATGTGGGATAACCTCCTGAAGATCTGGCAGAACCCAGCAACCAGTTCCGTCATGGCGCGGAAGGTGGACTCCAAGTACCTTGTCCAACCAACACCCAGATTTGAAAGGGTCCAGTCCCCACACTAGTCCATAGTAGTAGAGTCAACCTTAAAGCGGGTGAAGTCTGCACACACCCATGTAAACAGCCCACCAGGGAGGACCTCAAACTCCTGGATGGTTGGAAAGAAGGTATTCCAAGGAGCCATGCTATCCACAAAGGTAGCAGCACACCAGCTTCATCATACCCTATACCAGGACATCATCATGCAAAACCAAAAATCGGCAACTTCATCCCTTGCTGGTGAGGCACAGGCATCTTCGAATGCAACCCTGGCTGATCTACATGAATGCACGAAACATCAAGTCAGAGCGGCTTTTGATGCGTTCAACACTGCTGTCCGCATATCAGGGACAGCTGTCTCGGCTCACCGGCTGGCGTGGTTACATACCTCTGGACTTCGGGACGACACACATGACCACATCGCAGACACACCCTGTTTAGGGGACTCGTTCGGTGACAAGGTGAATGACGCCATGAACAATATGAAAGACCAATAAGCCACACTGCAGTCCCTCACAAAGAAAGGGCTGGAGCAGACCTCAATGTCCAGTAAGAAAGGGACCTTCCAAAAGTCCTACTCTATCGCTAAGTGCTACACTGGCTACAACTCCTACCGGAAGTGACAGGCACCTTGCTATAAGCAGCAGTCCCATCAGAGCTCATATTGCAACAAGCCTCGCCAGCATGATCAGAAGCACCAGACATCTACGCTGTCAGGTGCAGGGAAGGCTAACTCCTCCATTTGATGCCAGTACAACAGCCACCCTCCCCACCGGGGGTCGGTTGACTGCCTTCAGAAAGGCCATCATCACGGACAGATGGGTCCTGCGCATCATCAGGGAAGGTTACGGTTTGAGGTTCACCTCCCCCCCCTCGTACAACATGAGCCACCCCAGAGCAACATATCTGCAGCTGCGCTCTTTGAGATCAACACAGCGATACAATCCCTTCTAATGGCTAGGGCTATAGAGCCTGTGCCAATCAGCAAGCGTTTTATGGGATTCTATTCCAGGTGCTTCCTGATACCCAAGACGTCTGGTGGAGTTTGCCCCATCCTGGACCTCTGGAGACTTAACAGGTACATCTTGAAAGAGAAATTCAGAATGTACTCTCTCGGCTCAATCTTACCACTGATTCAACCAGGGGAATGGCTTACATCCTTGGACTTACACGATGCCTACACTCACGTCCCCATCCATGTGTTTCACAGGAAGTATCTCCTCTTCCAGATTTAGGACAACCACTACCAGTACAAGGTCTTACCATTTGGACTATCTCCAGCCCCACGGGTCTTCACAAAATGTGTTGCAGTTGCGGCTGCACACCTCAGGAAGCAGGGTATTTGTGTACTTCTGTACCTGGATGACTGGCTGATCTCTAGTCCATCCCTGAAGGAGACAGAATCCGTTGTGGAAAGGACATCCCCCTGCTGTAATGCCTGGGCTTTTGAGTGAATCTCCAAAAGTCAAGACTGCACCCATCCCAACAGCTGGAGTTTATCGGAGCGCTAACAGACACGACAGTGGCAAAGGCGTTTCTTCCACAACCTCAGAGGGAGATTATCACCAACTGACCCGACACGTCTCATCTGTCCAATGGATGTCAGCACGGATCTTATTTCACCTTCTGGGCCACATGGCGGCAACCACACAGGCCATACCTTTGGCAAGACTACACATGTGCCGTCTACAATGGCACCTGCATGTTCACTGGAGACAACACACACAACCTCTGTCAACAATTATTTCCCTGGATACAGCTGTGAGAAACTCACTAGCCTGGTGGACCAACTCAGAGAACTTATCCAGCGGTTGATCACTACAACAACCCCCACATCAGATAGTCATCACCTCGGATGCCTCGCTGATGGGATGGGGGGCCCAAGGATCATAGCTGCAGAAGGAGCACTTGCTACACATCAATCTGTTGGAACTCAGAGCACTCCACCTTGCCCTCAGGACATTCCAACACCTGATCTGGGGAAAGACAGTCCTACTACAGACGGACAATCAGGTTGCCATGTTTTACATAAACAAACAAGGTGGGACTGGATCCAGGAAATTGTTCAAGGAAGCCCTACAGCTCTGGAAATTCGCATGATCCAGACACTGCCTCCCACGGGCCTCCTACCTTCCAGGCTCGTAGAATCACTTGATAGACAACTCAGCCGACAGATAGATCTGCACGAATAGTCCCTCAACCCCCGCATAGTGAAGTCACTCTTCAGGAGGTGGGAGCAACCAAGAATAAATTTATTTGCCACAGAGACCAACACGAAATGCAGCCACTTCTGCTCGAAGCGCCTGTCCAGCCACAGCGTCACCTTGTATTTTAATGCAAGGTCTGAGGAGGTTGTTAAAGATTGGCTGTTCTGACACCACAGTTTGTGTTTGCATGTTTTTCATGGTATGTTATATTGTTATGCCAGTTGTAAGCTTCCTGCTTAGTCTGTAATCCTTGCTCTTATAGGTTAATAGTGTATGTAACCCATTCCCTCCAGTCTCCTTGAGACCTGCCTGACTTCATGCCTCTGCCCAAAGTAATTACCTTTGACCCCATTGTTCAGTTGCATTTCCCTTTAGCTCAGCGGTTTCTAAACTGTGGGTCACGACCTCAAATGGGGTTGCAAATGGGGTTGAATGATTGAGTCTGGAGGGCGAGGAACAGTAGATGAGTAAGACTTGATGCTGTGAACCTGGGGAGTGAGTCTAGCAGAGTGAGCTTGGGGGGGGGGGGCAGTGAGAGAACAGGAATTAATTTGGGGAGGGTGGGGGATGAGTGATTGAGTCTGGCAGTTCTGAGAAGGTGAACGTGGGGGTCAGAGAGAAAGGTTGAGCTGGAATAGCATTGAAGAGTGGTTGAACCCGGGGAGGTGACCCTGAGGGTTGAGAGAGAGGGCATGAGTCTGGGGAGGTAGAGGAGAGAGATAGAATGAGCTGGAAAGCTTGATAATAGGTGGATGATCCTGAGAGAGTAAACAGGGGGGGGGGGGCTGTGTGAATGTCAGGGTGAGTGATGAGTGAGGCTGGGGGTGGGTGATATTGCAGTGGGATGGTAAGAAAGAGATAGGGTGTGCCTGGGGGAAAGAAGAATGAGGGGATGAGCCTGAGAGATATGAGAGGAGAGAAGAGAAAGGAAGGTAGCATGAAGGAGGAGAGAGAAGAATGGTGAGAGCAGACAGAAGGGAAGAGTAGAAAGGAGGGAAGGAAATGAGATGATTCACAAACCACATCCAGCTCTTCACTACCCATGCAGACATACATTCACCCATCACTGACCCCTCCCCCCCCCCCCCACTCACCCAATTAAACTCACTGAGTCGCAAACCCACCAAATTTATTTTTCTAAACTTTTCAAACATGTGGGGGAAAACATGCAGAGTATGGCTCATGGAATTCTTTTCATCCCCTCTGTGTTTGTGTATGAATGAGTCTCTCTGTTTATATTTTTTACATAGGGTTTTTTTGCGTATATGTATTTTTGTGGCTTGGTATGTCTGTATGTATGTACATGTATGCATGTGACACTGCATATTTGTTTGTATGTGTGCATGTGCATTCTTGCATGTATATGTGAATTTTTGTATATATGTATCACTAAGTGTGTATGCTTGTTCTCTGTGTGATAGGTGAGGAAAAAAGAAGAGGGGCTGTTTGATAGGTACAATTGTGTACTTGCAATGTTACTGTGAATCAGTCTCCCAGTCACACACCAACCCCATTCATTCTTGCATATATACACACACAGACTTCAACTATACCCTTGCAGATTCCATTGCCTACCCACTGTAATACACCATATCCAGTAACTTACCATCCATTCAGTCACAAATACTCACCATCCATTCAATCACAAATACTTCTGCTCTGTTTTTACTAGAGAAAATCCTGGAGAAGGACCACCAGTGATTGACAAATATACAAATGGGAATGGAGTAGATACCGCACCATTCACAGAAGATGATGTGTTAGAGCAGCTTGCAAAACTGAAAGTGGCCAAGGCCATGGGACCGGATGGGATATATCTCAGGATACTGAAAGAGCTCAGAGAGGTTCTTGCAGGGCCATTAAAGGATGTTTTTAATAGATCCTTGGAGACAGCAGATGTTCCACAGGACTGGAGAAGGGCTGATGTGGTACCTTTACACAAAAGTGGCAGTAGGGAAGAAGTGACCAGTAAGCCTTACCTCAGAGGCGGGAAAAGTAATGGAGGCGCTCCTGAAAGAGCGAATAGTGGACTTCCTTGAAACCAACAGGTTGCATGATCAGAGGCAACATGGTTTTACCAAAGGGCGATCTTGCCAAACAAATCTGATTGAGTTCTTTGACTGGGTGACCAGAGAACTAGATCAAGGGCATGTGATGGATGTGATCTACCTAGATTTCAGAAAAGCCTTTGATACTGTTCCTTATAGGAGGCTTATCAAACTCAACAACTTGGGGATGGGTCCCAAGGTGGTGAACTGGATCAGAAAGTAGTTGACTGACAGATGACAGAAGGTGATGGTAAATGGAGCTCACTTGGATGAAAGGAAGGTGATTAGCGGTATGCCCCAGGGTTCGGTCTTGGGATCGGTACTATTCAATGTATTTGTGATTAATATTGCTGAAGGACTGAATGGAAAAGTCTGTCTTTTTGCAGATTACATGAAAATTTGTAACAGAGTGGACTCCCCTGAGGGTGTGGATAACATGAGGAAAGATCTACGAAAGCTAGAAGAATGGTCTAATGCTTGGCAGTTACGATTTAATGTGAAGAAGTGCAGTGTCATGCACTTGGGAAGCAGAAAGCCAAGGGAATTGTATGCGATAGGGGGTTATGGTTTAGGCATTTGATATACCGCCCTTTACTTATGCATCAGAGCAGTTTTACATGTATATACTAACAGGTACTTTTTATTCCCTTGTCCCCACAGGGGTCACAATCTAAGAGGTGAGAGGTTGGTATGCATGGACCAGAGAAGGACCTCAGAGCGATTGTTTCTGAGGATCTCAAGGTGGCGAAACAGTGTGACAAGGCGGTGGCAAAAGCCAGAAGGAAGTAAAGTAAATAGACTGTCCCTCCAATCCAAAAAACTCCGGCTGTGATCTATTCCTCAATAGTAACCTATGATTGTTATGTTTTATAGATGCCGTTTTTGCATCAACGACCTGTTTTCTCTCTTATGAGTGTTGTATGCATGGACAGGCAAGTTCTCATTCCATGTAAATGGTAAACAGATTAACTATTCTTATCTTGTGATGCCCCACAAGATAAGAATAGTTAATCTGTTTACTATTTACATGGAATGAGAACTTGCCTGTCCATGCATACAACACTCATAAGAGAGAAAACAGGTCGTTGATGCAAAACGGCACATATCCATTGACATAGTCTGCAGGAGAGTGCCCGATCAAAGTCTGAGACCTTGTTTTTCTTCTATAAAACATAACAATCATAGGTTACTATTGAGGAATAGATCACAGCCGGAGTTTTTTGGATTGGAGGGACAGTCTATTTACTTTACATTCATATGTTAACCCTCTACAACTTGACCCACTACCTTGAGTAAAAGCCAGAAGGATGCTGGGTTGCATACAAAGAGGAATTACCAGCAGAAAGGAAGAGGTATTAATGCCACTGTACAAGTCACTGGTGAGGCCTCACTTGGAATATTGTGTTCAGTTTTGGTGACCATATCTCGCAAAGGACATAAAAAGGCTGGAAACAGTTCAGAGGAAGGCGACCAAAATGATTTGGAGCCTGTATCAGAAGACTTATGAGAAGAGACTTGAAGACCTAAATATATACACTCTGGAGGAGAGGAGGGACAGGGGAGATATGATTCAGACCTTTAAATACTTAAAGAGTATTAAGGAACAAACAAACCTCTTCCAAAGATGGAGAAGCTGTGAAACTAGAGGGTATAGTATGAAGCTGTAAGAGGGTAAACTGAAAGGCAATGTCAGGAAATACTTTTTCACTAAAAGGTTGGTGGATGCTTGGAATGCCCTCCTGATGGAATTTGTGGGGGCAAATACAGTGACAGAATTCAAAATGGCATGGGACAGACACAGTGGCTACCTTTATAGCAACAGGATAAGATCAAAATAAATATAACTATCTCTTAAATCTCAGCAAATAAAGGTGACCTACACAGAGCGGTGGGTAAACCCCTAAACAAAGGCATAGGGAGAGGTGACCTGCACGGAGCGGCAGGTGCACCTACTTTTACTGCCCTGCTGGGCAGACTTGATGGATCATACTGGTCTTTATCTGCCGTCATATACTATGTTACTGTGTAAGTTACTAATTTACTACTTATGCAGTCACAGTCCTAGTGACTCATCCACCCATTCCACTCATTCATGCACACATATCCCAACCTTACACTTGTAGATATCCACCCACTCACTTAAACATACTGGACCCACTCCTGCTCCACATAGTTGCATACTCCTTACCTAAATCCACTCAGTCACCAGCAAATGCACACAGAAAACTCTCAAATTATATGCCCTCTTGCTTCTTTCCCTCCCCCTTTCCTCATTCTCCATCTAAAGAGGAAGGCTGCCCTGATGGGTTAGTGACTGTGCTGCAGAAAATTTGAGAAGCTGAATCTGTGTGTTTGCAAGTTTTTGTGCCTCAAGTATGGCAATTACATCAGATAATTGCATTACAAAATATAGATTTACATATTTTTATGTTACTGAATCTTTAAGGAACACAATGAATGTTCTGCTTATGCTTGAGTAATACTGTAATTTGCTCTGTTTACCATCTGGAGTCACATGAATTTTCATCAGCTAAAATGGGGTCACATTAGCAAAAAATTTGTGAAGCACTAGTCTGGCCTTTTAGGTAATCCCTTGCGCTCCTCCATTCAGTGCAAAAAAATCTATATCTTGGGGAAGAGAAGCAAAGCATCACTGCCTCATCTTCTGTTCCATTCCTGTGGAATTTCATCATTTGTTCGCCACTCACCCTTTCAACATCCTCACACTCTCAACATCCATACTCCATTTTTTCAACATCCAGTCCCTCCATCCAGCATTCAACTTACATCATCCAACCCTGCTAGAGTTTCAGGATCCAGATATTCAGCCAGTTCTACAGCCCACTTTGTCAGCAATACAGCTGGAACAAATAATTCAGATAGGCTCCGCCTGCTGTATGTTGAGTCAGAAGAGTGCTGCCTCTTCATTGCAGCTATCAAAGTAAGTGCTATTCTGCTTCTTGTAATAAACAGTTGAATAGTAAGTGACTGGGTCTTTTCCTTGAATATTGAAGTGGCAGTGCTGGTGAGGAATTAATGCCTATTTCTTGAATGTACAGCACTCACAACCTTTTTTCTGGCTTTGCTGAAGGAACAGATGAAAAAAGAAAAAAGAGATGTGTTCTGGAGCAATGCTATGCTCATGTGCTGGAATACTATCTGGCACTTAAACATCAGTGTTATTCTATGTAAAGTTGTGCAGAATAATATTGGGTTTGAATACCGATATTATTTTGAGCAGAATATTTGCACATAATAATATTGCTATATGCACACAAGTGCCAAAATATCTTTTTTTTCTGCATAGAATATAGGTGCCACTAATGCGGACCCATGTGTGGATGTGTCTGGCTTGCTCTTCTTTAGCAATTTTGCACACATCTTATTTGCATGCTATTTGCTTACAAAATCGGTGAGCAAAACCTCTACATTAAACCTGTGTTAGGAAATGCTGCCCCGAGCTTTAGTGCAGGATTTCTGCATTGAGGCCACAGTGCTCATTCAGTCGGCTCCCTGCTTTGTCATTCCCAGGGCAACTTCCCCTTTTGCTCAATGGTAAAAGAGGCCCTGGGAATATATGTACTTCAAGTCTTAGGAGCCCTTTTACTAACGATGTGGACCTACTATGTGATTAACGGCAATACCATCATGCGGTGAGTGCATCCCTTGTGAACTAATTGTTAGGGTCATGTCGAGCATGTTCCCTGCAGTTAGTGCATGATTGCAAATGCTAATGGTTTGCATACTTAATACTGGTGCACCTAACAACTCCCATAGAGGTGCTGCAATGTGGCAATTGCCCTTGCGCTAGTGGCAATGTGCTCACCACATTCACTCTCTGCCCATCCCCCGTTCCAACACACAATGGCCGATTATTGTGCATTTTAATGCGTGGTCCCTGTCATTTCCCCACATTAGTGTTCACTGTTGCTGTTTGTTAAAGCACACGTTAGTTACCAGGCTTTAGTAAAAGGGCCCCTTAGTTACCTATGAAGCATATATATTTAGTTTCGTTACAACAAAGCTTTTTGAACTAATCTGAAGTTATTACTTAAATTCCTTGTTAACAAGGAAATACTACTTCCTATGTTTTGTCTAGAACCTCATCAGAATACATATGAGAAACCCTTCCACATTCTGGACAGTAAATGGGCCAAAACTTACTACCTCAAAAGAACTGAATCCATCAGAAAGTCTACATAACTGTTTGTCTCCTTTGATCCCAGCAGAAGTGGCCTTCCAGTAGCCAAGTGGAGTTTAGTAAATGACATCCTGCATACAATTCTTTTACAAACGAGCAGGTGCTCTGTTAACCAGTAAAGTGAAAGCTCATCAGATCAAAGCCACTGCAGCTATTGCAGCTCTCGTAAAGTTTGTTTCACTAAAATCCATATGCAAAGCAGCGACTTGATTCTCACTCCGTACCTTTATTTCTTTCACTCTACTGTTGGTCCAGTCCACAGTCACAGACAGTATATTCAGTTGAGCTGTGCTGGCTAACCTGTCTGTGTAAAATTACCAACTCTCTCTTCTTGACAATCAGACTGCTTCTATATAATAGACAATTCCTAATGAGTTGAGGAGCCCTAAGTTTAGCAGTCACCCACTTGTATGCCTGGCTCAATCCTACTTGTCTATGAAAAAGAAAACACTGTTTCTTGCCTTAGCAGGAATGATCAGGTGAACAATCCTTCTCCCTGAGAGTTGCATTACTTGAGCTATGGAATTAACTGAAGGGACTGAGGAGACTGCTGCATGCAGAAAGAGCTGCGCATGTTCTGAACTTTACAATTAGTTCTTAGCTTTGGGAAAACTGTTTCCATCCCAGCAATGTGCAGTGACATTACCCATCTGTGTGCCTGATCAATCCTGCAGTACATGGAAAATACCCGTGACAGACGAGAAGCAACGCTTTCTCTCTTTTCACAATTTTACAGAGTTTTCTCTACTCATTCTATTGTGGGAAGTCTTCTATGTCTCCATTATTACATTGCATATAAAGTCTGACTTCTTATGACTTCCGGTTCATTTTTTTCTACACATTCTTGTTTCCAGTTTGTGGTCACTCATTCTGTATTCCAGCAGCTGTGTTTTGCATGCCTAACTGTACCAGTAATTATAGTTTCAACTTTGTAAGTCATACATTCTGCTGATAAACCAGTGCTCACACGTGGAAGTATATATGGAGAAAACATAAAACATCAATAAGTTATTGCATACATAACAATACATTATGTATTTAATATGTTTTTATATGACAATATCAATTAAATCAGCCATAATTTATTTATTACTAAAAACGATAATCTCAGTATCCGCAAGTACTTACTCAGTTTCTGAGTTTTAATAGTCTTCTCTATATGAAAGACATTTCTCCCAGTGAAAGAAAAAGATGTCCTAATTTGCATTTAGACTACATCCTAGAGCAGAAAATTTGCACTTTCCTTTCAGGACTATCATAAACTGCAGTCTCACTCATGGTATTCTGCTTGTACGTAATTTCTGCATAGGGATATGTAGCAGTCCAACTTGTTCTGTTTTCCAATCTGCTTCTCCCAATAGCAGATGTATTTAGTATTCTAAGGCATGTTCAAATAGGGGAAAGCCGCCAGTCACTAAGTGCTGCATGGTTTAGAATGAGGTATCTTCAAAGGATAGTAACAAAAGAGGGAAGTTGCAATAAAGGTAAAAGTAGCCCAGGTGTCTTTAAATAGAGCAGAGTTGAACGATTTCTAATTATTTCTGCCATATGCTAGGCAGATAAAAATACAAACCAAAAATATACTTTGAAATGTCGGTATACAGATGCTAGAACTCTGAAAAAGAAATAAGATGGGATAGGTTTTTATAAATTATTTTTTTAACTTTTCATAATAAACTTTATTAGGCACAAACAAATGGGAGAAACATGCAGAGCATGGCTCATGGAATTCTTTCCATCCCTTGTGTGTGTGTGTGTGTGTGAGTTTGAATGAGTATTTATCTTTGTTTATGTTTTTTATGTTGTGGGTTTTTTTGTGTATATGTATTTTTGTGGTTGGTATGTCTGTATATGTTTGAACATGCATGTGTTTGTGTGACACTGCATATTTATTTATATGTGTGTCTCTGCATTCTTGCATGTGTATGTGAATTTGTGTATGTATGTGTCAGTGAGTGTGAGTGTGTATAAGAAGAGAGGGCTGTTTGACAGGTACAATTGTGTACTTGCTATGTTACTGTAATTTAGTTTTAATATGCTGCAGTTGTTAGAACTGCTTTTCTTAGAAAAATGCATTAAGGTTTTTTCTGGGAAGGGTGAGTGGTACCTTCATTTCTCTTCTAGCTTCCACCATGTGCAGAACATAAGAACATAAGATATGCCATACTGGTTCAGACCAAGATCCATCGAGCCCAGTATCCTGTTTCCAACAGTGGCCAATCTAGGTCATACGTACCTAGCAGTTTCCCCAAAAGACGAAGGGTTTGACAATGCTTGTATTAGGTCAAGCAGTGATCTCCTGGGTCCCTTTTTAATAATGGTTTATGGACCTTTCCTCCAGGAACTTGTCCAAACCTTTTTTAAACCCAGCTACAATAACAGCTTTTACTACATCCTCCGGTAACAAATTCCAGAGTTTGATTACACGTTGAGTGAAAAAATATTTTCTCTTATTAGTCTTAAATAGTTTACCCTGTAGCTTCATTGCATGTCCCCTAGTCTTCCTATATTCTGATAACGTATACAATCGATCTACGTTTACCCGTTCCACTCCGTTCATTAATTTATAGACTTCCATCATATCTCCCCTCAGTTGTCTCTTTTCCAGGTTAAAGAGCACTAACCTTTTTAGCCTTTCTTCATAGGTGTATTCTTCCATCCCCTTTACCATTTTGGTGGCTCTTCTCTGAACCTTTTCTAATAACGCTATATCCTTTTTAAGATACGGCGACCAGAATTGCACACAATATTTAAGGGGCGGTCACACCATGGAATGATACAAAGGTATTATAATATCCTTTGTTTTATTTTCCATTCCTTTCCTTATTATACCTAGCATTCTATTTGCTCTCTTGGCCGCCGCTGCACACTGGGCAGAGGGTTTTAACATGTTATTCACAATGACGCCTAAATCTTTTTCCTGGATGGTAGTTCCTAATATGGAACCTTGCATTGTGTAACCATAGTTTGGATTGTTCTTCACTAGGTGCATAACTTTGCACTTGTCCACATTAAATTTCATCTGCCAATATGATGCCCAGTCTTCCAGTTTATCAAGATTCTCTTGCAAATTTCCACAATCCTCATGGGTTTTAACAACTTTAAATAGTTTTGTGTCATCTGCAAATTTGATAACCTCACTCATTGCCTCAGGTACACTTAGACTGTGAGCCCTGCGGGGACAAGGGAATAAAAAGTACCTGTTAGTATATACATGTAAACCGCTTTGATGCATAAGTAAAAGAGCGGTATATCAAATGCCTAAACCAAACCAAACCAAACCATTATTCCCTTTTCCAGGGCATTTATGAATACGTCAAAAAGCAGCGGACCCAGCACAGATCCCTGGGGTACACCACTATTCACCTTTCTCCGACATGATGCATGAGTGAGCAAGACGTCTTCTTGCTTGCTCCGGGGCTGCCCCGAGGATTTTGAGAAATAATCTGGCTGTTTAGGCAAAGCAACGACTGTGGAGGAGAAGAGTTTGATCTATAAGTGTTGACTTATGAAACGGAGCGGTAAGGAGATCGGATCCATGCCTAACCCGGCCAAAAAAGACAAGGAGAAGCTGAGCAAGATGAGCGGCCCGAGCGCAGCAATGGCGCAGCCAGCATCCCCGAGCGCACTATCTACCGACTCAGCAAAGGACGATCTGGCAAAAGAAGTTGCAAACTTGCTGGAGCCAAAATTCGATCAGGTCCTTAAGAAACTGGACAGCCTCGGAGACTCTCTTATAGAGATTGGAGCAAAAGTGGAAGAATTGGAACATCGGTTGTTGAGTGTAGAGGAGGGAGAAGGACGCCGCGAAAGGGAGTTGGCTGAGCAGAAAAAGCAGATAGAAGGCCTCCTCCTCAAAGCCGATGACCTAGAGAATAGGTCCCAGCGTAACAATCTGAGAATGGTTGGGGTGCTGGAGTCTACGACTGACCACATGCTTTTGCCCTTGCTGCAGGAATGGCTGCCCAAGGCGTTGGGCCTTCCGTCACTGGTGGGAGAACTGAAAGTAGAGCGTGCGCATAGAGTGGGCAGGCGGCGGGAAGAGCAACAAAGGCCTAGAGTGGTGATCATGCGGATTTGAACTTTCAACATAAAACGCAGCTTTTACGTGCATACCAAGAAAAGGGGGAATTGAAATTGGAGAATCAAAAACTTTTGTTATTCCAGGACTATTCAGCGATGGTTACAGAACAGAGGAAAAAATTCTCCCCCATTTGTGCTGTTTCAAAAGCACGTTCGATTCATGCTGGCTTTTGCGGCAACTCTGAAAATTTGGCACCAAGGCAGGTCCTTTTTGTTTTAGACTCCGAGCGAAGCACAGCACTTTTTGGACAATACAGTTGCTAAAAGTGGAGAAGCTGGAGAAGGCTGAAGTCGGCGGGGACTGAGAAGCTGGAAAGGAAGCAATCCTTTCTGCAAACACCGGCAGTGAGGGATACCATTGCTCCTTTGGACAGTGTATTGTCGTACTGTGGCTGGGGGTGGGCAGAAGGAAAGATCTGGAGGGAAGAATGTTATGCACCTGGGTGTTATGTTTAAACTGTATTTATGATTTGTCATAGGGGGAAGGAGGGGACCTCGGGGCAGCTCTGCTGCATGGACTTGGGGATTCCACGTTCAGCGAGGAGGGCTGAGGGTTGCTAGAGTGTGTAACGGAGAGGGGGAGGGAGGGGGGAAGGGAGGAGAGGGAGGGGCGGGGAGGAGGGTGGGGGAGGGGGGAAGCTGCGAGGGAGGGTAGGACACCGGTATGAGCTACAGGCAATGTTCCCTCTAATTTTCTGTAGGCTGTGTGCGCAAAAATATCAGCTGTGTGCAGCTTTTGAAGGAAGGTTAAATTTTTGTGCACCACATAACGACACTCAGAGTTATATACTTTAAAATTTGACTACACGTCAGAATACAGTATGTACACCACATTGATTTTAATCAAATTAAATGAAAATAGATGATTACTAAATGAAGCGGGAAATTTCTAGTAATTACAATCATAACTTTTAAATTTTAAGACGTCTGTGTTGTTTTCTATCAGAATCAGAGCCGAAATTTTTGTACGCTCTGTTGTAAAGTATGTGCGCTCGCTCGGCGAGGTGTGTGCGCGCGCACACGCACACAGCTTAGAGGGAACAGTGGCTACAGGATGTTCTTTTGCGTGTGAATGGAAAATTTTTGTATGTTGTGCGCAGGCAGAATGGATTCCTAATGGTCTGGGCTGAGGCTGAGTGGCTCGGACCTATGTGGTTGCAGATATGGCGCTGCTGTGGTGTGAGTCCAAGACATGTTGCTACAGGCACATAATTTGAGAATCACTACCTGGAATGTGGGGGGTATAGGAACTCCGGTAAAAAGAACGAAAATTTTGCAGGCTTTAAAAAAAGCAAAAGTGCAAATAGCTTTACTGCAAGAAACGCATTTGACCCCCATAGAACATGGAAAATTGTGTAAAGATTGGATGGGGCAGGTGTTCTCTGCCTCCTATGGGGGGCGGAAGAGGGGGGTGGCGATCTTAGTGAAACGGGGAGTGAATTTGGAAATTATATCTGAAGATCAGGATCCTCAGGGGAGATTCATCTTCCTACATGCCAAAGTAAATGGGGAGGAACTGTTTATTGGGAACATTTACACCCCTAATGTATATGACCACCAGTTTTTCAAACTGATCTTGCAAAAGCTTATGGGGGCGCCTAAGATACTGCTGATAATAGCTGGGGACTTCAATTGTCCGCATGACCCACTTCTAGATAGGTCGCAAAATCAGAGAGAGGGGAGGGGAAGGGGCTGGGACAATAAAGGAGTGGGGTTTCTGTGTAAGTGGGGGGACTTGGTGGATGTGTGGAAGGTTTTACATGAAGATGAGAGGGACTATACCCATCTTTCGAGGGCCCATCAGACCTGGTCTCGGATAGATTACATCTTAGTTTCACGAGGGCTATTTGGTAAGGTGGCACGGGCAGAGATTGAACCGATAGTGATTTCAGATCACGCAAGAGTCACAGTAGATTTGAAGGGCTCCTCCCCCCCCCCCCCCAGGGAATAGATGGTCTCTTCCTAGACATCTATGGAAGAAAGAACAGTTCCGCTTGTATTTAGCCCAACATTGGGCGGAATATTTGGCTTTGAATGAATCTCCTGAGATTACGGTGGCCACCTTTTGGGAGGCGGGGAAGGCAGTATTTTGTGGGCACATCATAGCATATGTGGCGAGAGAACGGAGAAGGATCAATGCTACCATCCTAGAATTGGCGCTGTGACAAGGCAGAGCGGTCAGAGCGCAAGAAAAAGGGTTTTAAACACACATTTTACTCTGAACCTGCCATAGATACAGGGCAAGAGAGGGTTAAAACCTCAGCACACAAAGATGCAGGGCAGGAGAGACGTGAAAGGGAGCCACACCCTAGCTCTAGGCTGACAGGGAGAGCTAGCCTATCAGGGAAAGGGGTGGACTCTCGCCTGATTGGACAAACTAGTCCTCATAACCAGGAAGTGGTAGTTTCAAGGGAGGGAGAACAGGAGGAGGAGGAGAACGAGGAGCTACACAGGCAACAGAAGCTGCAGGAACGGAGAAAGCAAAGCAGACACTCACCTTTGGCACAGCCAGGAGAAAGGGACTCCAAAGGAGCAGATACAGCCTTGGAGTCAGGCATTCTTCTCAGAGAGACAGAGAGAGCCGTGATTTCCCAAAGAGGCAGAGCTTGTAGCAAGAGGGACCAGGTGGGAACCAATTACTTGGACGGTTGCCAGCCACCTTGCACAGAGGAAGCCACGTCTCGGGGAAAACAGCTGAAAGTCCTCCCAGGAAGGAATAGCCCTCAAGCAAAGCCAAAGCAGGTCAGAAAAGCCTATAAGTCTTTTAAACAAAGTATAGAGTCTTTGTCTGAAAGGGACAGGAGCATTTCTGCTGATAGTTTCCCTGGGAATAGACAGACAAGAGAGAAACTGGGTGGAAGGGAAATCCCAGTGTATGAAAGACAAACGTTGCCTCACAGCAGAGAACGTGTCAGAACCTGCAAGCTAGAGGCTAGCACAGGTGCACCTCAGCATGCTCTTAATTGGCAGCAGCGTGACACAAGCCTAGATACAGATTCTGATGAACAGGAGATATTAAGAGTGCCTGTAAAGCCTAGTCAGAAGAGATACGTACCTCCTCACCAGAGAATAAGACCCGGGCAAGTCAAGGAAGAAAGAAATCCTTATGCTCAGCTCTTTAAGAAGGTTAATAAACAGATATCCCTGCAAGAGCGCAGGACAGTTAGAGAGAAGGGAGAGAAGCAGTTACAAAGTCTCCTCAAACACCTAAGAGCACTAGATTCAAGTAAGCCTTATATTCAAGAAGCTCAAGTTAGTGAAGAGGAACCAATGCAAACTGATATCCCATTATCTTATAGTAGTGGCTCTGAAATGGAATGTGGTATCTGCCAAAGAGACTTTTAATGTACAGCTTAAACATATGCAATATTTTAAGGCTGTTATAAAAGTGTTTTAGAGATTGGAGTTTAATTGCAGACAGGAAGCTTGTCTCACTGCCAATCCTATTTAATTGCCTAATTCCAAGAGATAGCTTCAGGAAACCTAGATTTCTTCTGGGAGAAGTTTTATACAGAAGAAAGATTAAGCTCATGGAAGAAGCTTCAGTTTTACTTGGAGGCTAGAAGAGAATTACTCAAGTAGATGTGGACCAGAGGAAAAACCACAACTTGGGAAGTTCTTTATTGAATATCTTATGTGAGAAAAAGTATCGCTGTTAAGAAGAATATAGATGTTTTGGAAAGTGGAATGCACGAAGAGAAGCTGACCTTTGATTTACCTATTATACCCTGAGAAGTATCAGGAAGGCTGTTATACCGGACTTTATCTGTTATGTTTT
This sequence comes from Ichthyophis bannanicus, assembly GCA_033557465.1. Classification (NCBI taxonomy): domain Eukaryota; kingdom Metazoa; phylum Chordata; class Amphibia; order Gymnophiona; family Ichthyophiidae; genus Ichthyophis; species Ichthyophis bannanicus. The sequence continues at coordinate 1,242,088,393 of CM066032.1, forward strand.
TGATATCCTTTGACCTCTGTTTTGGGGGGAAGAAAACCTGGTGCAAGCAATAAACACATTGTTTACCCTTAACCTACTTTGGCTGTGATCACTGGGCTATAACTACACAAGCACATCCAGGTAACAGCGATAACAGAGTAACATATGCTGTGCCCCCTCTCTTTACTGCCACCATACTGGGGTAGGCGAGGGAGGGGTGTCACAGATTGGCGTGGTTTTACGGATTTTTCAACACCCTGTCCAGAAAAGAGGATATACCACCTCCAACAGTGAAGTCCTGAGGAGAGAAACCTCGTGCAAGCTTGAAAAAAAAAACAAAAACCAAATACAAAAGGAAGGTGCCTGAAGAAGAGCTGACCGGATCTGCGAGAGCATTTGGGAGCGCAAGAGTGGTGAAGGTGGACCAGAGTTCCTGTGCCAGCACCAGCGTATTCCTGATGAGCACGACTCTCCACTTGTAGCAGGTAACCAGTAGCTGGGAAGACTTGCCTCAGGATACTGCTACAAGGGAGGGGGGTAAAGCGCAGAGATAAGCCGGGAGCTAAGGCAGGTGCGAGTGTATTTGTGCCGCACTTGGTGCTGTTTTCTTTTGTTTCATTTCAGCTACAGCAAGATGGATCCCACACACCTGATGAAGTGGGTAGCAGAGGCGTTCCAGCAGCAGGACGCGAGAGCAGCGCAGACGCAGGAACGGATGGCGGAGATGTTCCAGGCACAGCAAAAGCCGGTGATAGATCTGCTAACTTCATGGATCGGAGAGCACAAAGAGACAACTGAAGTACTAAGAACTGTTTCTAGTTCATTAGGAACTAATACAGGACTTGGACCTTTAGGTCAAGGAATGTGGTCATTAGGGCCAATGTCTAATGAAGTTGATATAGATGACCACATTGAAGTTTTTGAACGCATTGCTATCATAAGCGGATGGCCAAAAGAACACTGGGTCATCAGATTCGCTACTTCCTTAACGGGAGAGGCCTTGACAACTTACAGAGAGATGCCCAATGATCTGGCTACTGATTATGACGCTGTGGTCAAAGCCATAAGAGAAAGGCTGGGCCTAACTCCGGTGGTGTACCGCCGTCTTTTAAGAGGGTGTAAATTATCCTCGGGCGAGACACCACAGGCATTATGCCATAGGATTAGAGCTTTAGTGCATAAATGGCTTTCACCAAATAACAGGAGCGTTGATACCATTATAGATGATATTGTGCTAGAGCAATTTCTTGAGGCAGTCCCCAAAGAAGTACAGTCCTTCTTAGTTCTGCAGGATTGTAGAAGCACTAAGGATGCCATCACGCTGGCCGACCGTTTCTTTGCGGCGGAAGCTATAAGACAGCGGGGGATGGGTGCTTCGGAGAAGTCAGTCCTGAGAATGCCAGGAGCGAAGGGTAGAGTAATGGTGGGAGAGTGTCCATCTAAGAAGCCCTTGTTCAAGCCTGGGTGGGAGGAGCCTAAGTGTTTTGCTTGCGGTCAGCCGGGACACCTGAAAAGGAATTGCAGGGCTAAGCTAGCACTGGTGACTACTCCTTCCAAGAAGGTGGGGGAGGGATTTTTGTCAACAGTCACTGTTAATAACGTCCAGATTGAGGCGCTGTTAGATTCTGGCGCTGACCAGTCAATGGTCTCAGAGAAATTCTGGGAAAGGATAGGAACCCCTAATGAGTGCCCAGAAATACACCCAGAAGGGAAGATTAGAATTCGCTGTATACACGGCGCGGATAGGCCTTATCCGGTGCACACAGTAGTGGTGGAGGGACTAGGCCTAAAGAAAGATATCCCGGTAATTGTGGTGCCTAACTTACCATATTCCTTAGTTCTAGGTAGGAATAGTCCACAGTTTAAGAAAGGCCTAGTATAAGCGTTAGCTGTCAAGGACGAAGTTAACATTCTTACAAAATGTAAAAAGCCAAGGGGAAGTAAAGAGGATCAGGACATATCTCCCTCTAAAGAAAGAGGTGGTATAGGTCTAGTATCTACACGCGCCCAAAGTAAAGCCAGTCAGGAGGGTCAGGACTCTGTAACAGATCCCTTAGCAGAATTACCCCCTCGCACAGTGGGTTGGTAACTCCCTCTCGGGAGCATGTAAAACCTAAGAAGGGAGAAAATCGCAGGGAGAAACAGTGTAGGTCCCGTAACCGGACGGTACTAAGGGCAAGACAGGAGTTACCCTGGGCTCCGGCCCAATTGGTAGCAAAATTCCCTTCATTCCCCGATGAACAAAGGCATGATCCAGCATTGACCTATGCTTTTGATAATGCTAATAAGGGAGCACGGTCATTACCCTATTTTCACTTAGATAGAAAGGTGTTATATAGGGAAACCTTGGATCCACACTCTAAAGGTACCAGGAGGCAATTAGTAGTGCCCAATACCTTTAAAAAATTGATTTTGCGTTTAGCGCATGTCCATCCTTTAGGGGGACACAAAGGAGCAGAAGGCACCTTGAAACAGATTTTGAGTCGTTTCTATTGGCCTGGCGTTTATCGCGAGACCGCAGCATATTGTAAAGCGTGTCCCGCATGCCAGAAGGGCACCCCCTATAGGCCAGGGAAAGCACCTCAGCTATCTAAAAATCGATGGGTGGAACCTGCTACGGAAGAGATAGAGAGACCCCAGTTTCTAAGGAATTTAAGAGCCTGGGTACAGCGTACATCTCAGGTAGTAGGCGAAAATCTGATCTCCAGTCAAGGGAGGCAGAAAAAATATTATAACCTCCGCACCAAACCTAGGCGTTTAGAAATTGGTGAAAAGGTCATAGTAGTGATACCGGGTCGCAAACCAAAGTTTGAAAGCACCTGGAGGGGACCCTGCCGGGTCATCAAACAAATAGGACCTACCACTTATACAGTAGAAACCAGGAGGGGGAAGCAACAAAACTTCCATGTGAATGTTTTAAGGCCCTGGCACGAACGGGTAGCTTTAGCTCGTTTAGCTACAGTAACTGATCACGAAATTAGCTACAGCCACCAGAAAAAGATTCCGGGCTGTTCTGAAAGTTTTCAGCCAGCTCGGAATATCTTAAATGGGGGGTTGTGTGACAAGGCAGAGCTGTCAGAGCGCAAGAAAAAGGGTTTTAAACACACTTTTTACTCTGAACCTGCCATAGATACAGGGCAAGAGAGGGTAAAACCTCAGCACACAAAGTTGCAGGGCAGGAGAGACGTGAAAGGGAGCCACACCCTAGCTCTAGGCTGACAGGGAGAGCTAGCCTATCAGGGAAAGGGGTGGACTCTCGCCTGATTGGACAAACTAGTCCTCATAACCAGGAAGTGGTAGTTTCAAGGGAGGGAGAACAGGAGGAGGAGGAGAACGATGAGCTACACAGGCAACAGAAGCTGCAGGAACGGAGAAAGCAAAGCAGACACTCACCTTTGGCACAGCCAGGAGAAAGGGACTCCAAAGGAGCAGATACAGCCTTGGAGTCAGGCATTCTTCTCAGAGAGACAGAGAGAGCCGTGATTTCCCAAAGAGGCAGAGCTCGTAGCAAGAGGGACCAGGTGGGAACCAATTACTTGGACGGTTGCCAGCCACCTTGCACAGAGGAAGCCACGTCTCGGGGAAAAACAGCTGAAAGTCCTCCCAGGAAGGAATAGCCCTCAAGCAAAGCCAAAGCAGGTCAGAAAAGCCTATAAGTCTTTTAAACAAAGTATAGAGTCTTTGTCTGAAAGGGACAGGAGCATTTCTGCTGATAGTTTCCCTGGGAATAGACAGACAAGAGAGAAACTGGGTGGAAGGGAAATCCCAGTGTATGAAAGACAAACGTTGCCTCACAGCAGAGAACGTGTCAGAACCTGCAAGCTAGAGGCTAGCACAGGTGCACCTCAGCATGCTCTTAATTGGCAGCAGCGTGACACAAGCCTAGATACAGATTCTGATGAACAGGAGATATTAAGAGTGCCTGTAAAGCCTAGTCAGAAGAGATACGTACCTCCTCACCAGAGAATAAGACCCGGGCAAGTCAAGGAAGAAAGAAATCCTTATGCTCAGCTCTTTAAGAAGGTTAATAAACAGATATCCCTGCAAGAGCGCAGGACAGTTAGAGAGAAGGGAGAGAAGCAGTTACAAAGTCTCCTCAAACACCTAAGAGCACTAGATTCAAGTAAGCCTTATATTCAAGAAGCTCAAGTTAGTGAAGAGGAACCAATGCAAACTGATATCCCATTATCTTATAGTAGTGGCTCTGAAATGGAATGTGGTATCTGCCAAAGAGACTTTTAATGTACAGCTTAAACATATGCAATATTTTAAGGCTGTTATAAAAGTGTTTTAGAGATTGGAGTTTAATTGCAGACAGGAAGCTTGTCTCACTGCCAATCCTATTTAATTGCCTAATTCCAAGAGATAGCTTCAGGAAACCTAGATTTCTTCTGGGAGAAGTTTTATACAGAAGAAAGATTAAGCTCATGGAAGAAGCTTCAGTTTTACTTGGAGGCTAGAAGAGAATTACTCATGTAGATGTGGACCAGAGGAAAAACCACAACTTGGGAAGTTCTTTATTGAATGTCTTATGTGAGAAAAAGTATCGCTGTTAAGAAGAATATAGATGTTTTGGAAAGTGGAATGCACGAAGAGAAGCTGACCTTTGATTTACCTATTATACCCTGAGAAGTATCAGGAAGGCTGTTATACCGGACTTTATCTGTTATGTTTTTGATATCCTTTGACCTCTGTTTTGGGGGGAAGAAAACCTGGTGCGAGCAATAAACACATTGTTTACCCTTAACCTACTTTGGCTGTGATCACTGGGCTACAACTACACAAGCACATCCAGGTAACAGCGATAACAGAGTAACATATGCTGTGCCCCCTCTCTTTACTGCCACCATACTGGGGTAGGCGAGGGAGGGGTGTCACAGCGCGTACCCTCCAGAAGGAAAAGAGAGCTGCTATAGCGAATCCAAGGAGGGTGGGGGGATATATAGACACGCAGAGAGCTCTGAATGCTGCGCTACAGGAGAGGGCGATATATTCTGACCAATACTACCAGCATCAGTTATTTTGACATGGAGACAGAGCGGGGAAATTGTTGGCGTGATTAGTTAAAGGAAGGGGGGGGGGGAGTTCAAGCCGTCACGTCTATTAGGGATAAGGAAGGGAAGAGACAGAGGGATGCAGAGGCCATATTGCAGGTGTTTGGACAATATTATCGGGAATTGTACACCCCAGAGCAGGAAGATAGAACACGGGAAAGGGAATTCCTGGAGAAGGTTACTTTACCTAGGCTTACTGATGAGGACATACTGCAGCTTAATGCGAGCATTTCGGCGGCGGAAATACGACGAGTGGTTGTATCCGGGAAACCCCATAAGGCTCCTGGACCTGATGGTTATGGAACCGAGTTTTACAAAATGTTACTAGACTCGATCACTCCCACATTAATGGCTCTCTATGAGGAGGCAAGGGAAATGGGCTCATTTCCGAGAGATATGCGCACGGCGGCAATAACAGTAATACATAAGGTGGGACGGGACCCGGAGAATCCTGCCACATATCGGCCTATTTCATTGATAAATTATGACATGAAGATCATTGCGTTGGTACTGGCCAGTAGGCTGCAAGGCATTCTCCCTCGGTTGATTGGTTCGCATCAATCAAGATTTGTTAAAGGTAGAGACGCTTTTGCAAACATTACCAAAGTGCTGCTGGGGATGGAACAGTGCCTAGGACAGAGGACGCCGTTGTTGCTTGTAAGCTTGGATGCTGAAAAGGCTTTCGACCGCGTCTCATGGCCGTATATGTTTGAGGTCCTGACCTGGTTTAGGTTCACTGGAGCATTTTTAGATTAGGTCCGGGCGCTCTATATGGACCCGATGGCATGTGTGACCAGTGGGGGGAGACTCTCCCAACCTTTTCTGTTGCAGAGGGGTACGCGACAGGGATGCCCTCTGTCCCCCTTACTTTTTGTTATGCAACTGGAACCTTTATTGTTGACTATTGTTAATGAGCAGCGAGTGAAAGGGATAGAATGGAGGGGAGGCAATGTTAAGTTAAATGCTTTTGCAGATGATATGTTGCTGTGCCTTTGTGAACCGCAAGGCTCGTTAGAGGTGGCTTTACAGACCATGGAAATATTCGGTTCCTTCTCTGGTTTACGTATTAATCAAGAAAAATCTTTAGCCCTCGATGTGGGTGGAAGAGTTAGAGCACAATGGGTGGGCAGTTTCCCAATGGTGTGGGCGAAGGGCCAAATCCGTTATTTGGGCGTGCTCCTTCCAGACCATCCAACGCGATTGTATGAGCTGAATGTGAGCACAATGATTGAAAAGACGGTGGCTAGACTGCTGAAATGGCGAGACCTCCCGATATCGCTAATGGGCCGCATAGCTTTGCTACAAATGGTCGAATTGCCCAGGTGGCTATATATCTTACGTCATCTTCCCATATGGCTGACGCGTAAGGATGTGGGGATCATACAGCAACATTTTACTAAGTTTCTTTGGCGGGGGAGGAGATCCAGGATAGCATTTGCGACGCTTATGAGAACTAGGGAAGAGGGGGGGCTTGGACTGCCTTCTTTGAGGTATTATAATTTAGCCTGTCTCCTTCGACCATTGATGGATTTTGTTCTGGCTACACGGGAACTTCTTCCATTGGAGTTGATAGATGAGATGGTGGAGCCGTTCCATAGAGTCTATCTCATGCATGTGAGTCAGGGGAGTTTACCAACAGCGTGGAGAGCGTCGGTGTATCTGACAGCTCTCAGACAGGCTTGGAAAGTGGTATGTCAAATGCGGGGCATAAATTGGAAATGTACGGATTGTCTCCCATTGGCGGGAAATGCGGATTTTGAGCCAGGAAGACAAGGGTGTGTTTCTAAAAGCTGGGCATATGGGGGGTTAGAGTATATTAGTCATTTGTGTATGAAGGGAACTATGGAGTTGGAGTCTTTCCAGTCCCTGAGGCGGAATTATAGCTTAGAGGGCAAAACGTTTTATTTTTATCTGCAGTCTCGACATTATATCCGAGGCCTTCAGAGAGGATCTGGATTGCAGTTGGGCCAAAACGGTTTGTGGCAGTTTTTAGTGTCGTTAGGGGATTCTGATAACCTAGTCCGGGCTCTTAGACAAGAGTTAAGGCCGGGGGGTGTGGGGGGGGACATAGGAAGGCTGGAGAAGTTGATGCAATGCTTGGTTGGCGATGATATGGAGCAGGTAACGGTGGAGTTGCTTCTGGAAGCGTTTACCAAGATTAAAAGTAGTTCGGAGTCTATAAGGCTGCAAGAGCTTCAGTATAAATTTTTATGGAGAGCCTATGTTTCCAATGAGCAGGCGGCCAAGATGGGAGTGGCTTTGACGGATATGTGTAGCCTATGCTCAGTGGAAAAGGGGACATTGATGCATCGTTTCTGGTATTATGTTCAGATACGGAAATTCTGGGGGGAAGTGGACGACAATTTGAGGAGCTGGAGACTCCGAGAGGGGCAGCTTTCCCCTGTGTGGTGTCTTTTTGGCGTGTATTCAGGGACAGACCCGATGGAGAAAAGCTGTAGGAGTTTATATGAATGCGGGTTCTTAGTAGCGAAGCAATGTGTTTTACGGCATTGGATGGATGACAAACCCCCGAGTATTTGCGGGTGGATCCGGGGTATGAAGGAGTTGCACTGTATGGAAAGGATGACGGCGAGCCTATTGGGGGGGAAGAAGCGGGAAGAGGTAGAAGGTATATGGGAGGGAGCAGGATAAGGACTCTGAGAAAGGAGTGTCCTTCCTGGTAGTGGATATAAGATGGACTCCAACATATACACACATACACCTATACGTACACACACAAGCTCATCAGTGCACAGGTATTCACACGTAATCTCACATGCGCATAAATGTACTAGAGGGATTAGAGGAAAGAGCACTAGGGAAGGGGGGGAGGAGGCTGGGGGGGTGGGTAGTGGGTAGGGGAGGTTGGGAGGTATAAGGGCTGGGTAGGTGGGGTTCCTATGAAGCTATTAATGAGAATCTTGGTATGGTATAACTGGTTTTTGCTGGCAACGGGCGAAGGGTGTGGATTGATTGATTGATATGAATAGGTTGTAGAGGGGTTTAAGTTGAATTGTGGTTGAAGAGTACGAGGGAGAATGTTTATACTGTTTATACTGTTCTAACTGTTCCAATGTATACAGTGAGTAGAGATGTAAGCTTTGGGGTGGAGGGGAAGGATGTGGGGGGTAAACTGTTTACAATATTCTGTTTATAATATTCTGTTTACTATATGGTGTCTATACTATACCAGGTGTCATGCATAGTAGTTGTGGAACTATAGGTGATGTTCATATGGAAATAATAAAAAATCATTTTCACACTATTCACGTTTCTCCATTGGGAAAACTGGCCATTTAGCCCTACCCTCTGCTTTCTATCTTTTAACCAGTTCCTGATCCACAATAGTACACTGCCTCCTATCTCATGACTCTTTAGTTTTGCCAAAAGTCTCTGATGAGGGACTTTGTCAAAGGCTTTCTGAAAGTCCAAATACACTATATCAATCGACTCACCTTTGTCTACCTGTTTATTCAGACCTTCAAAAAAAACATAACAGATTAGTAAAACAAGATCTTCCTTGTCTAAAGCCATGTTGGCTGTCTCCCATTAGGCCATGACTATCTACATGCTGAGTAATTTTGTTCTTTATAATGGTTTCAACCATTTTTCCCCGTACTTACGTCAGGCTCACAGGTCTGTATTTTTCCGGATCACCCCTGGAACCCTTTTTAAAAATTGGCGTTACATTGGTAATCCTCCAATCTTCAGGTATTACAGATGATTTTAATGACAGTTCACAGATTACTAATAGAAGGTCTGCAATCTCATATTTCAGTTCTTTCAACACCCTTGGATGTATACCATCCGGTGCAGGTGATTTGCAACTCTTCAGTTTATCAAATAGTTGTAATATATCTTCCGGGTGTAGCGATATTTCTTTCAATTCTTCTGCAGTATCACCTTTAAATACCACTTCAGTCATAGGTAACATCCCTACATCTTCCTCATTAAAGACCGAAGCAAAGAATTCATTCAGTCTCTCCGCTATAGCCTTGTCCCCTCTTACTGCCCCTTTTACCCCTCTATCATCTAATGGGCCAACTGACTCTCACAGGTTTTTTGCTACAAATGTACTTGAAAAAGTCTTTATTACGCGTTTTTGCATCCACAGCAAGTTTCTTCTCAAATTCTCACATTGCCTGCCTTATCAATGCCTTGTATTTAACTTGCCAGTGCTTGTGCTGTTTCCAGTTTTCGTCATTTGGCTCTTTTTCCCATTTCCTGAAAGATGATTTTTTGGCAACAACAGCCTCTCTGACCTCACCTTTAAACCATGCTGGCAGTTTTTTGGACTTCCTTCCACTTTTCTTAAAGCGTGGAATACAGCTGGTCTGGGCTTCCAAGATAGTATTTTTAAACAACACCCAAGCTTGATGTAAGTCTTTAACGTTTGCAACTGCTTCTTTTATTTTTTTCATAACTATTTTCCTCATTTTATCATAGTCTCCCTTTCGAAAGTTAAAAGGTAGTACTGTGGACTTCCTTACCATCCCTCCTCCATTAATTAAATCAAATGTGATCAAGGTATGATCACTATTGCCAAGTGGCCCCAACACCCTTATCTCTTGCACCAGATCTGTTCTACTAAGGACTGGGTCCAATATGGCTTCCCGTCTGGTCGGTTCATGAACCAGCTGCTCCAAGAAGCAGTCATTTATTTCATCTAGGAACTTTATCTCCCTAGCATATCCTTCCATAACACTGACCCAGTCAATACCAGGGTAATTGAAATCACCCATTATTATTATTGTGCTGTACGTTTTGTTAGCTTCCTTGATTTCTTTGAGCATTTCATCATCCATTTATTCATTCTGGCCAGGCGGTCGATAGTACACCCCCACCACCATTGCCTTCCCCTTTTTACATGGAATTTCAATCCTTAGAGATTCTACAGCAAATTTAGTTTCCAGCAAAACTTTAATCCTTTCTGACTCAATGCCCTCTCTAACATAGAGTGCAACCCCTCCACGAATTTGATCAGCTCTATCATTACGATATAGTTTGTACCCAGGTAACACAGTGTCCCACTGGTTGTCCTCCTTCCACCATATCTCTGAGATTGCAATCATATCTAACCTCTCATTTAGTGCTATATATTCTAACTCTCCCATCTTAGTTTTTAGACTTCTAGCATTTGCATACAAGCATTTTAGAGATTGTAATTTGTTCATATTAATCTAACTATTGGTAGGCATGGGTAATTCGGAATCTTTAAGCTCTCTCTGCACCATACTCAAGGGCATTTGGGCTACTTTACTCTTTTTGGAACCTCTCTGCTTTTGGTAGTATCCTTCAAGGATACATTGTTCCGAACCATGCGCTCTTGGGTGACTGTCGGCTTTCCCCTATTATCTAGTTTAAAAGCTGCTCTATCTCCCTTTTAAAGGTTAATGCCAACAGCCTGGTTCCCTCCTGGTTAAGGTGAAGCCCATGTTTATTGTTTATGTTTATTTAAACTTGATATACCGCCCTTTATAATGTCAGGGCGGTTTACAAAATTTACAAAAGTACCAGAAATAGAATAAGCACTGGGCTCATAGAAAAGAAAATAGAACTCCATATTTTTGACAGGAAAGAGAAGATTATCAAGCACACAGACAAGACAAAGAGAGGTATTTCACAGCCATAAATAAAACAGTAGGTCATGTAGGACTGTCTGGGAGATTGAATGCCAACGTGAAAAGGTGTGTTTTCAGGGAGGTTTTGAATGTTGCATAGGTCTGTTCCAGACCGAGGGATGTGGGCAGAGAGTTCCATAGAGCAGGACCAAGGAAAAGCCCCTCCTTTCCCCAGAATGTTCCCCAATTCCTAACAAATCCAAAACCCTCATCCTTGCACCATTGTCTCATCCACGCATTGAGACTCCGGAGCTCTGCCTGCCTTTTGGGTCCTGCGGGTGGAACGGGAAGCATTTCAGAGAAAGCTACCCTGGAAGTTCTGGATTTCAAGTTCCTACCTAAAAGCTTAAATTTAGCCTCCAGAACCTCCCTACCAGATTTTCCTATGTCATTGGTACCAACATGTACCAAGACAGCAGACTCCTCCCCAGCACTATCTAAGACCTAGTCTAGGTGGCGCGTGAGATCCGCTACCTTCGCACCAGGCAGGCATGTCACCAAGCGATCCTCACGTCCAGCAGCCACCCAGCTATCTACATGCTTAATGTTCAAATCACCAACTATACGGCTGTCCTAAACCTTCCCTCATGAGCACTTGGCCCTGGAGAAATGTCCTCGGTGCGAGAGGGTTTTACATCACCTGGAGGACAGGTCCTAGCTATAGGATCACTTCCTGCCACATCAGGGTGATGCTCTCCTGTCACGTGACCTCTCTCCTCCAAGGCAACAGGGATGCTGCCATACTGGAGGTGGGACCTCAGGACTATATCCCTGTAGGTCTTGTCTATGTACCTCTCTGTCTTCCTTATGTCTTCCAAGTCTGCTACTCTTGCCTCTAGAGATCGGACTCATTCCCTGAGAGCAAAGAGCTCCTTGCAACTTGTGCACACGTAAGACCCCTCACCAAAAGGGAGAAAATCATACATTTGACACTCAATGCAAAAGACTGGAAAGCCCCCATCTCGCTGCTGGACTGCTGTCTGCATCTTGGTTTTAAGGTTGTGTTTAGATATTTAAGTTTGTTACGTACTAAGGGTTGCTGGGGATACTTATACTAATAAAACTATACCCAATACGTTTAATGTACTTTGTTCACCTGAAATTTAAGTAATCTCAGGTTCTTAATGTATGCTGATGAAAATACACTTGTAACTAGTGTAGCATTCCAATGCTCCCCCCCCCCCAGTCTTTCCATTGGCTGGATACTATCCACAGTCTCTGGTACTAGTTAAATTAGAAATAGGCAGTACAGGCTCACTCACACATGGAGGAGGATTTGAGAACTGCAGATACAGTAGAGGCTTTAAATTTGGAAAAATGTCCAAACATGTTGCCCTTCCTTCTAGCTTCCAGACATAAATGTAAAAATCAGTAGAATAATGAAAAAAGCCAGACAGTTGTTAGTTCTAACCTCCCAACTGCTGTGGGCGAGGTAGTTAAGAGGGTGGTGGGGCAATAGTGAGGTAGTAGATCTTTTTTGGTGGGTGGAGTTTGCAGGGTGGTGGGGACAATTGGCAAGGTAGTGGGACAGGTGGGGTTAGTTTTTTGGGGTGGACATTGTGCATGGTGGTGGGACAGTTGTGAAGGAATATTATTTTAGCAGTAGGACAGTTTGCAGGGTGGTGCGGCAGTAGCATAGCGGTATGTTTCTGGGAAGGGGCAGTTTGAGTGATAGTGGGTTGTTGAGGGGTAGCTTTTGGGGTAGGTTAATTGATAGGATGGTTGGGCAGTTGCAGTAATAAGGTTTTTACCAATGAGGCAGTTTGTAGGGTGGAAGAGCAGTTGTGAGGGATATTTTTTGAGAGTGGAGCATATTGTGGCATAGTGGAGCAGTTTTGAGGGGGTGTTGTTTTTAGGGGTGGGGAAGTTTTCAGGTGGCTGTTAAGAAACTGCTCAGATCACATAGAGTTCCGGAAGAAACTAAAAACACACCTCTTCCAAGAACATTTTTCCCTACCACCATAACCTACACCTGACAACCCGCCTCTAGTATCCCTTTCCTACCCACCTCACCTTCTAGCAGCCCCTCTGTAACGTGTAGAAACCTATGTAAATAGTTGATACTATAAAATGCAAATCCATGTAAATAGTTGGTCTTTGTAAAAAGTTCTGTTGTTATACCGTTATATATCCATTTTCAATGTGAGCAGTTGAAACACACTGCATTGTTATGTTTTCTGTAAACTGTCTTGAATCGTAGAAAGACAGTATAAAAAAACCTGTTAAATAAATAAATAAAATATGATAATGAGGGTGGGAGCCATTTTCAGTATTCCCTATTGTATGCAGTCAGGGACTCTGTGAGTTGGCAGGTGATCAGGCAGGTAGAGTTGTACCGTCGCAGGGTGGTATACCGGTATGCAGCTACATTAGACAAAGCATCTAGTATCGCGGCAGGTTTGCATCTAATATGGCACGGTGACTTTACAGGCAGGCACAGTATCACAAAGCGGCATAGTATCCTTACATGCAACTACTAAAGACACAGTATTATAGGCAGTAGGAATACGGCTAGTAAAAAGGCGCAGTCTCACAGGCGGGCACAGTATCCCTATAGACAGAGTCACAGGCAGGTAACACTGGTATGCATGGGCACCCCTTGTATAATCATATGTAGCTATCGTGCATGGTTGAGACAGATGAGCTTTGTGTTAATTCTATTGAATATGGTCGGTGTCTAGCTTTGTGTGCTCTGACAGTCTTCAAAGTGTGCCTGCTTTGCTGTGGAGGATGAGCCCCGTGGAGGTTAGGCTGTGTCTTGAAGTGGAAGAGACGTCTTGGATTTTGTTGCTTCGTGACTCTGGGGATCGTTCTGTTTGCAGACCTGCTCTCCGACGGTTCTTCGTAGGAGATCTTCTCAGGGGTCCCCGCCTAAGGGCCATGCCGAAGGGCCCTCTGGCGAGGCCCTCAGGCGCAGTCTGCCAGGCATGGGTGCGCCCGATGGTGCTCTTTTTAAAATGGTGCGGTCTGCCCCGATTGGGCGAAGCTGGAGTGGGAGGGCCCGGATTGTGCGGGCTCAGCAGGCTTGCGGTGGCTTGATCCCTGCCAGGAGAGCAGCTGCTGAGTCAGCGTCAGTGGAGCATTGGCTGTGTGTGTGCCCAATGGCGCTCTTTTAAAATGGTGCGGGCTGCCCTGATTGGGCGAAGCTGGAGCGGGAGGGCCCGGATCGTGCGGGCTCAGCAGGCTTGTGGTGGCTCGATCCCCGCCGGGAGAGCAGCTGCTGTGTCGGCGTCGGTGGAGCGTTGGCTGTGTGTGCGCCCGATGGTGCTCTTTTTAAAATGGTGCAGGCTGCCCCGATTGGGCAAAGCTGGAGAGGGAGGGCCCGGATCGTGCGGGCTCAGCAGGTTTGCGGTGGCTTGATCCCCGCCGGGAGAGCAGCTGCTGAGTTGGCGTCGGTGGAGCGTTGGCTGTGTGTGTGCCCGATGGTGCTCTTTTAAAATGGTGCGGGCTGCCCCGATTGGGCACAGCTGGAGCAGGAGGGCCCGGATTGTACGGGCTCAGCAGGCTTGCGGTGGCTCGATCCCCACCGGGAGAGCAGCCAAATATGCCTCCGAGAGATCCAGTACCGTTAAGAAGTTTCCTTGATGGACTGCCACTATAACCAACTTCAGATTCTCCATTCAGAAATAAAGGATCCATAAGGCTTTGATGCCTTTGAGATCAAGAATAGGCCGAAGGTTTCCCATCTTCTTGGGAACCATGAAGTAAATGCAATGGCGACCAAGCCCGCACTCCTGTGGGGGCATGGCCACTACCACATGAAGCTGAATTTGTTGCTGAACGGCTTCAAACATTGCCCGGGCCTTCCTCCGCATTATGCCTGGTGAAACCATAAAAGCTTCTGAGATGGGACAAGCAAACTTGAGGGCCTACTCTTCCCATATGACCTCCAAAACCCACTGGTCCGATGTGATGTGCATCCAAGGGGAACAAAACACCTGCATCCAGCCCCCTACTGGAACCAATTCTGCTTGACCCTCCAGTCTTCATTGTGGGGAGGTAGAGTCACTGGAAGCTCCATATGGCTCGTTCCTACCCCACCCCTTGAAATGAAGCCTCTCGTAAGAGAAAAGGTGACTTTTGGGGGGCCCAAATTTTGAGGGATGAAATCTCCAGATATCCTGAAGTCACTCTGAGTTGTGGTAGTGGGCTTTGCAGGCTTCAGCTTATCTTCTGGCAACCACAGGACTCTGGACTCACTTAAAACTTTTACCAGCTTCTCCAATGCATCACCATACAGGACTACCAAAAGGGACTGCTACAGCTGGAAAAAGACCTGCACTTGTATGTTATATTCTGGGAAATATTCTAAATCTTGGGGAAAAGGGATTCTTTTGGTTGAAGCTGATAAATCTGTATATTTAAGAATTCAGTGTTTTGTTGAGTCAGTCAGGTCTTAGTACCACCTCAGAGCTTTTTATTTAAATCAAATCAGAGTATAGTTAGCATAGAAAGTAAAATAGAGTAAATAGTCTAAGTAGAAATAAAGAAATTTGTTTCTAGAGACCTTTATAAAGAGGCCTTCCAATTAGAAGGCAGTGGATCTATGAAGTTGCCTTAAATAGGTGTTAAAGCCAAGTGACAAATCAAAGAGGCAATTTGAAAGGTCCCCTCTATCAAACCAATGGCTGTGTGAATCATCCAGGAAATTGTTAAGATATTACCTTAGAAGCACAGGTCAGGGCACTGAGTAGCAAGCCAACTTTTATTAGGTCTTCTTTCCCTTCCACCCACTCTGTCTCCCACTCACCCTAGACATAATCTTAGCTTTATAGGCTCTTAAACCTATTAAAGGGAAGGAAGTGGTCAAATTCACTTTCAGGTTCATCTGGTTATCCTCATCAGAAATAGATTAATTAAGGACCTGAAATTAATCTTGAGGTGAACAAAGTCCATTAAAACATATTAGATATAGTTGTATTAGTACAAGTATTCCCAGCAAACGTAAGTAAGTAAATAACTTAAATAGCTAAACAAAACCTTAAAACTAAAATGAAGACAGCAGTCCAGCAGCGAGGTGGGGGCTATTCAGTCTTTTGCATTGAGTATCACATGTATGATTTTCTCCCAGTTGGTAAAGGGTCTTATGTGCACTAGGTGCAAGGAGCTCTTTGCTCTGAGGGAACATGTCTGATCTCTGGAGGCTAGAGTAGCAGACTTGGATGAACTACAGATGAGACCTACAAGGACATAGTACTGAAGTCCCATCTCCAGTCTGGCAGCCTTCCTGTTGCTATGGAGGAGAGAGATCATGTGACAGGAGAGCACCATCTTGGTGTGGCAGCAGGTGATCCTATAGCTAGGACCTGTCCTCCAGGTGATGTAAAACCCTCTTGCACTGAGGATATTTCTCCAGGGCCATGTGCCCTTGGGGGAAGGGTTAGGACAATCATTATAGTTGGTGATTCAATCATTAGGCATGTAGATAGCTGGGTGACTGGTGGATATGAAGATCACATGATAACATGTCTGTTTACAAAGGTAGAGGATCTCACGCATCACTTAGACAAGGTTTTAGATGGTGCTGGGGAGGAGTCTACTGTCTTGGTACATGTTGGTACCAATGACCTAGGAAAGTGTGGGAGAGAGGTTCTGTGCTTCAAATTTAGGAAACTAGCAAAAGAGGGAAGTTTGGGCATCCTGACAGAGAGGTTCCAATAAAAATAAAAGTAACCCGGATGCCCAGATGTACAGAGCAGAGAGAACTGAAAGATTCCAAATTACCCTGTCTACTGATAACCAGATTAATATGAATGAAATACAACCTCTAAAATGTCTGGATGGAAATGCCATACATCTACAAAATAAGATGGGAGAGTTGGAATATATAGCACTAAACTATGGTTACACGATGCAAGATTCCACATTAGGAACCACCACCCAGGAAAAAGATTTAGGTGTCATAGTTGATAACACATTTAAACCCTCCTCCCTGTGTGCAGCATGACCAAGAAAGCAAACAGAATGCTAGGAATCATAGGGAAAGTAATGGAGAATAAAACCAAGGATATTATAATGCCCCTGTCGCTCCATGGTGGGACTGCACCTTGAATATTGTGTGCAATTCTGGTCGCCATATCTTAAAATCACTACACATACCGCTCAAAGACACGACACACACACCATACAAACACCCCATTACTCTTATTAAGATGTATATAGTTTAGACAATATTACAAGAGACCACTCAGGTTATTGAAGTTAAAATGTTACTGTTGATAATTACAAGTTCTTTGTATAAGTTGACATTTTGCAAGTTCTATGTATAAGTTAACGTTCTGCAAGTTCTTTGTATAAGTTAAAGTTTATTGTAAACCGCCTTGATTGAATGAAAAGGCGGTATAGAAAAACTGTTAAAATAAATAAATAAATAAATATAGTGGAGTTAGAAAAGGTACAGAGAAGAGCCACCAAAATGGTGAAGGGGATGGAAGGATACCCCTATGAGGAAAAGCTTAAAAGGTTAGGACTCTTCAACTTGTAAAAGAGACAGCTCAGGGGAGATATGATAGACTAATAAGAAGATATTTTTTCACTCAATGTGTAATCAAACTCTGGAATTTGTTACCGGAGGATGTAGTAAAAGCTGTTAGTGTAACTGGGTTAAAAAAAGGTTTGGAAAAGTTTCTGGAGAAAAGGTTCATAAACCATTATTAAAGAGGACCCAGGAAATCCACTGCTTGCCCCAGGACAAGCATTGTTGAACCTGTGTGCCTTTTTGGGAACCTGCCAGGTACTTGTGACCTGGATTGGCCACTGTTGGAAACAGGATACTGGGCGTGATGGATCTTGGTCTGACCCAGTATGGCATTTCTTATGTTCTTAACTTCCCCTGAAAAGAAAGCTTGCCTAAGGTGACCCTTAGACGACACATCCGTGGACCAGTTATGCAACCACAAGACCCACTGGACCATATCCACAGACACCATGTTCTTAGTTGATGCATGAACCAGATCACAGAAGGCATCCGCCAGAAAGGCTGACCCCAACTCAATATGTGTAGCCTCTGACAGGAAATCTTGGAGATCTGCTGAGGACTCGGGCAACTTCTGCGAACACTGTATGCATGCCCAAGCCACATACTGTGACGTAGAAGCCTCTCAGGATGCCATGGAAACAGATAATGATCCGGTGGAGAGAACCGGTACTGCAAGAAGATGCAGGAATTTCCCTTCAGAAAGGAGAAAACACATGGCTAATCAGGAAACACAGCTCACCTCAGGGGAGGAGAGAAGCAAAGTCCCTGATTGGGCATGCCCAAGCAGGAGGCGGGCAGTGCAAGGCACGGGGAGCTTGTTAAGCAGTCAGAAACAGAAACAGTTAGGAAGGAAAGAAGGAGGACGGGAACAACAATTGGAGGAAGAGGACCAGGTTCAAGTCCAAGACTTGGAGAGAGACTCACTAAGCAGCTGTGATTCACTAAGGAAGGATTTTGACTCAGGAAGCAGGTACCTGGGAGACTCAGGAGCAGAAAGAATCTTCTGTGACCAGAAGGATTCCAGAACACTGAGAGACCCAAGGTTACAGCCCAGGCTTCTGGAGGACCAAGCAGAGCCGTGGAACAGAAGGCAGAGGGGCAAAGAATGCTCATGGAGGAAGCCTCAGCACAAGGTACACGGTGGGGTTAATACAGCTAGCAAGTTTAACAGTGTGAAGCCAGACAGAGTGAAAACTGATTTTAAAAGCCAGGACAAAGTCAGTCAATATGGTGGCAGTTGGGTTCAGCAGGAAAATTGTCTAAGCAGTCCCAGCTATTCTCACAAGCCAGCTGAAACGTTTAGCAGAGAAGCTAGTAGGAAGAAAACAGCTGAGTCATATTGCAGAGACGTGAGCCAGGAGAAGCCTGACGGTTCTACTTTTGAAGCACTCTTTAGACACTCTCCAAGCACAGCTGAAGTTGTAACCCCGGCACTTACGTTCAGAGACAAGTGGGGGAGGGATACTTCCAGCAGAGCTGAATTGTTGTCCTAGTAGATACAGCATTACTAATTATCCTGAGATAAGGAACTCAAACAAATATTTACATGAAGAAGAAGCAGTTTATCAGCTTAGCCCAGAAAAGACGCCGGCTGAATTACTTCTTAAAGACTTCAGAGAATTTCTTGAGAGCAGAGCAATTCCTAGTTATAAGTTAGCACAGCCTGAAAACAGCTGTGAAGTGGAAATGCCACTAGTTTGTTCTCAGCCGTCCACAGAGCAAGACCAGCCCATGGATTGCTCAACCTGTCTCATTGAGAAAGTTATTTAAGGCAAAAGCTTGAATGGTTATATGAAGAAATATAACAGAAGTGACCTGAATGTTTGCATTGCTGAAAAGCTTATGAAAAGTGAATAAGTTAAAGCATAATTTGTTTGCATCTCTGGAGCACTGTTGTTTTGCCAGAATTTGTTTAGTAAAGCAAAGGTCACATGCCTACTGAATGTGAACCCCTGAAGATAATGGACATTTAGCCTAGCACTGAAAAGCCTTGTTTTTCCTCATTCTTGTTTTGGCAATTTTACCTTCTTTTGCGTCTGTTGCATTTCAACTGCGGAGCGGGAGAAATAAAACCTCATCAAATAAATTTTCTTTGCCTGCCTTACTGCTTGAGCACATACACAACTACAACCTCAACCCTGAAGGGCATCCAAGGCCACCCCCTCCTGAAACCCTTAAGGTCCAGGGAGCGGGTGTGTGGCAATACTCACTGCAAGTAGATGCCTGCAGAGACAACCCTGAGACCTCAAAGGACTGCTAAAGCATAGCCTAAAATTTCCTATCCTGCAGATCCTTGAAAGCTGCATGAACTTCCACTGGAATGGTTTTCTTAGTTACCCCCATCACTAAGACATCAACCGTCAGGAATCAAAATGTTCCTTGTCCTCTGGTGGGACTAGATATAGCCTAGCCGTCAATCTCCACTTATGCAAGCTAGCCTCCAGAGACTTCCACTCCACCTCTGTCATGTCCCTGATAGTAGTAAGCACCAGGTAAAATTGGGACAGTTTCCGGCTGCCCTCCAACAGAGGGTCTTCCAATGCTCCCTCCACATGGATTTCTGCCGGAATATTGAGCATTGCCATGGACTGAGAAATAAAGGATGCCAACTCATCTCTATATAACACTCGCACCACTGAAAGGTCCTCTCCCAGTGGGATCTCGTCCTCTTACAGGCTGTCACCTAGGGGGTCTTCTGAGGCCACTGACACCTGTTCATTTACCTCCAGCTTATTCCATTGAGGCCTCTTGGCTGGAGGCACCGACTGACCTAGCTGTGACCCAGGATCCTGTAGAACCTTAGCAGTTGTGGGCACAAGTCCCTGCTTCAAAAAAAATGCATGATGTAAAAGGAGCCCAAACTCTGGAGAAAAATTAACTGCTGACGCAGCTGACTCCCCTGCAGAAGAAGCAGGACCCAGTCTAGTACCAAAAAACATTGTTGACTGGCCCACCAAAACCTGGCTGGGTTCCCCACTGCCTAATGCAGGTCTGGTTATTTGCTACAACTGAGGCCACCATCCTCAAAACAGCAGTGTTCCCTTCTGCCTCTTTCTATGGCCGATTGTGCCATTAACACTTGTCCTCGTTGTTGCGGGCCCCCTCCAAGCAGCCACTGGAATCGGCAGAAAGACTCTGGTGGCTACTTCAGATCACGCTCATCGCACGCTATCCGGGCATGGCAACAGCCCGCACTAGCGTGCTAATTATCTTCTACTCAGGTACTCACCGGGACCATCCCCTCTGACAGCTTCAGAACAGAGCCTTCCGTTCCTGATGCTGCAGCTGCTATTGAAGTCCAGCCCCAATCACCTCTTTTTTTTTAAAACTGAGCTGGGTACCCTGCAGCAAGAGCAAAAGGAGATAATGCCTTCTCTGCTTGGCAGCCGGTACAAAGGAGGAGGAGGAGGAGGGAGGGGTGGCTGAAAGTAATAAGAAAGAAGGATCCGACCCACCGGATGGGATACCCCAGGTCCACCACAGTAGGCCCTCAGCTGAACCAAGCCAGGGACAGGAATCTCCCACTGTTGGCTTGCTTGAAAGCTGGATCCTTGTTCCACTGTATGATTTCTCTCTCTCTCCTTTTTTTTTTGGCTACACCGGTCAGTGGAGTCCAGACCAGAGGAGCCAATTTATCTTCCATTTGCTGGAGATTGCAAAATATTGAGTTTAGGAGCCTCTGACCAGGACCCTTGTAGGGTGACATCTTCAAACCAGTGGTGCTCTGTCTCCATCTGCTGGTAGGCGATCATAACCCAATGGGTCTGGACTGGATTGAAGGGATGATTAGGAAGAGGCTGTTTAACTTCAGAAAGCTAGTCAAAAAATGTGCTCAGTTAGTCCAATAAAAAGGCTTCACCATGCATACATTTTTTTTATTTTGTTTTTGTTGATCTTTATTTTTGTGCATTCAAACGGATTAACAGCAGCTACATTACTTTAGCCATTCTTATTTTTCTAATTTCATTGAGGCAGTAGATTATTTAGTCTGTAATTTTCACATTTTTGGAAACAAAGGCTGGTTTTCTTCTTTGCCCCAGCAATTTCTTTCTCTTAGATTAATTCATTACCGTTATATTATACGAATAGTATTTAAAGGATCAATGCCTCGTGCAAAAATGCAGTAAAACTATATTGCATTCATTCCACAGCTAAAACCTGCTCGAATACAAAAGCCGGGGTGGGGGAGGAGTGTAATGCAGGCAGGCTGGCTGGTTGCCCGGTTCTGAACGAGTCAACCGAGAGGTTCAACACGGGGGGATTTCCAGACTAAGTGGAAAGAGAAAAAGTATGGAAGCTTTCACCGCACAGGGAGGGCTTATGATCAGAACGCCTCACTTTTACGTAGCAAATGTGTTGACAGGGGGTGGCACCGAATGAAATGAGGTTATATTATGTGTGTGGCTGCCATTCTACAGGTTTTTGTTTTTTCGTGCTTTTAGCCCAGGCAATAGTTACGAGGCACGCCAGCTCAGCAGAAGCTCACGCAGTACGGGAAGAATGAGGTGGAATATCTACGGCGTATTGCTGTTAATAATTGTGTTCTCTTTGGAGTTTTGTCGGAGCTCAGGTAAGACTTCGGTAGCGCGTGTCTCAGCTTCTGTGATGCGCGTGCCGTGGGTGTTCAGTGTGATGCGCCGCAGACTTTTAGGTGTGTGGGAGTTCGCTAGCAGCGAGCATGGTGAGTTTCGAGTCTTTTGCATATCTCATTCTCATATGATGTTTTGACGTGAACTCGTTTCTCAGTTTATTTCGTTTGCACTGGAAACGTTTCATAACTTATTAAGACATTATTTGGAGTGTGTTTCGAGTATTGTGTAGACAGCTCGTCGTTCCGGCTTAAGATCACTTCTAAAACTAAGTGAAAGGGATTATTTTAGCAGGCGGTCTATCGTTATGCTCCCATCCGGTTTCTTTGGATTGCAAACCTTTTAATGTAAAACTTGGGATTTTTAGGAGAAAACTACGGCAGTTTCGTACGTTCATAGTGCCGCTGTAGCGTTTCCACAGAAAATTGGAAGTAAGTATCTATCAATAACTGGTTTAGTCTAGGCTCCTGTTGTCTGGATGGCTTGAAGGGAAGGTAAGAAAAAAAAAAAGAAACAGTCACAAAGTAGGGCTTGGCTCAGCTGACGTCACACAGTAGGGCTTGGCTCAGCTGAAGGCTCACAATGGTGTGCCTGGGACGTCACACCCAGAGGGCTGGGTTCCTTCTCAGTGTAGCTCTTGTCGACCCCTCCCCTCATACCAGCGTGTTGAGAAAGCACTTAAACCGGCATGGTGCGCTGCTGCTGATGCCTCCTAGCCCGGTGGCCGAACTCAGTGTAGAGTATGTTTAAAAAAAAAAATTGCAACTAAGGTGAACTTCGAGTTGAGCTATGGCAATTGCCACAATGTCGGGAGTAAGAGTAGTTACTCATCTGTTGAGGTAGGCTATGGCCTAGCATGGCCTGCTACTATGAAAGGCCTGTAAGTTAGGCCTGGATCCTAATTCCCATTATAGCTAGAAAAGAACCAAAAATCTGTGAAAAATAAGAAAGATGTTTTAAAATTCTTAATAAGAAGTTTTCATGAATGCATAAGACTTTTATTATTCTCTTGTATGTAAAAGAACAGAAAATGTATGTAAAAGAACAGAAAAGTAACAGTATATGCATTCCAGAAGCTGAAGTTAACCTTGCAGTAGAAAAGTAGCGAGGTTTAGAACTGTACTATTGTTTAAGCAATCCTAAAGGAGGGGGCCGGTTGCTAGGCTCCGGAGGGATTTCTAATTGGACAGATGCAGGGAATGTAAGACCAATGAGAAGTTTGCATGTATCAAGTTAGAACCAATAGAAAGCTTTCATGTATCAAACTGGAAAAGAGGTATAAATGGTTATGTCTCTGTACAAACTTTCGCTCAGTTACTTTACAGCTTTGACTGACTGAGCCTGTGCACATTAAACTGGCTTGGACCCTGTAAATTGACTCCTGGATTTATTCATTGACTGCAGTTTGCTACAACATATTCTTGGTGCGTTGGCTGGGAAGTGCGAGTGGTAAATGGTATTCAAGTGAATAATCCACATAATTCGCCTTGAGGTTTGGTCCGGTTGGAACCATGTCTGTCCGACCGCAGGGGAACTTCTTAGGTGCCGCCGATCACTTTGTATCGGAGAGGGTTCTACCTGCCTCTGCGGGCCATCGGGTCCAGCTGGCTAACACCTCTGACCCGGGGGAGTCCAGGGTCCAACCCACGAACTGGTTTGGTATCAGGAACTGGATCCGGTGAGTAGATATTTTCTTGTTTAAAAGTCAGTGCAGCCTGGGGAAACAGTCTTGAATGAGTATGCGCAGGACTACTTTGGTATATTTGGTATAGACTAACTGGGAAAAATCTCGCATAAGTATGGGCGAGACAAAGGAGCCTGATCACCACCTATAAGGGCGGTCCTAGTAAGCTCTGCGTAAGAAAGCGGAAGCTGAAACTATCGACCCTTCTTGTTTGTTTGGAATAGTCAGAAAACCTGGGCACTTGAAATATTGAAAAATGATTTCTTGTTAAAATATGATTGCTTGTGTGAGTGAGAGGGACGTCTGAGAAGCGCAGTTCCTGTTTGTCTGTTCTTACTGTTTGTTGTTTGTCTCTGATTTTATCTGTTAAAACCGCGAGTTTCCCTTCTGGTATAATGTAAGAATATTCTGTTGGGTAATTTGGGAGTCTCTTTTAAGTGCAGCTTTTGAGTTGTTTCAGATTTCCCCTGCATGGCATGAGGCTCTAGCAAGCAGAAGGGGTGTGGCTTTCACACAGCCTGCAAAAGGAATGTCTTGAGAGACAGTCAGAGAGAGGCTGCCAAGGGATTTCTTCTGGGGATGGAGGCATTGCCGAGAAGAAACTCCCGATTGAGAAGTTTCTTGTTTGTTTAAAATAAAGGATTCATTCTAGGAGTGATGTCTAAATTGTTATGAATGGGAAGATCTTCCATGTTTTAACGACACAAAACAAAATTGAATTGCTTGCCATATTAAGTCCAGTAAGTTTTGGAAGAACGTAAATGATACAAATATGACAACACTTTGTAGCTGGGTTAATTTGTGCTTATTTTAGGAAAATCGTACCTGTTTTATTCAATATGTTTTAATAGTGATGTTCCTTCTGCTATGGTCATGTATTATATATCATTTAATAGGAACGTTTAGTCAGAATTTTGAATCCCGATAGTTTTGGGCTTAGCCTGGAAAGGGTTAAGTTCTTATTAACCCCTTTTGAGCTCCTCAGCTGTTCTTGATTATATCTCAGCCCTGCTTTGGTGTTACGGCATGTTACCTTAAAATAAATACTTTATTCCGATCAGACAGGCAGATTTTATGGTCCAAACAGAAATAATAGAGAAATTCAGGAAACTGCTTTTGTTTTCCCTTTGTCCTACGCAGTAGAGGTTAAGAACCCTGACAGGACTATGAAGCCTCCCGAGCCAGTAGCACCAGATCGTGACTTGAAAGTGATTTAAATCCTGAGTGAATAAGGAGTTTATCGTGCTTGAATTCTAGTTCCTGATATACTGCAGCAAGCACCTCATAGAAGACATACTTATTGTTAATAAAAATGTATAAATGTATATGTATTCTAGATATCTACCCACTTTATGAAAAAGTATTCGGAATGTCTTTTGAATATCTGCTTCCTAAAAACTGTAAGATTTAAAGTAATTTCTTTTGCAAAGACATGCTGATTACGGCTGGCAGTTAGTTTTCATGCCAAGTAATTTTATTCCAGTCATACGTAACAGATATGTGGCCATCATGTTAGGAGCTATAGTTCTTTCTGTTGGGATTGCTGTTATAACATGTTGCAAAATAATAGTTTTATATTTTAAGAACTTTATCTAAATTGTTCTTATTTAGAATGAGCACACACATCTATTATGCTCAGTGCACAGGGAAATGCAGCCCGCCCCCTCTGTCTGTAGACAAGCACATGGGGGGGAGGGGGCCGATTAGGACTTTGCTGAAGACTACAGACATAAGCTATCTCTGTCCCTATTAGAAATGCTCTGTGAAAGGGGGGTGGCTAGTGTTAGTTACTTCATGGCCCCGTAGTTTCCCGTGTTTATTAGATTGTACAGAGAATGTTCCCTGATCAGTTCCCCTACATAGGATTCCTGGTTAAATAAAAAAAAAAACAAAAAACTGCCCGTTTATTACACAGGTACACTAAAAAAAAATTTTTTAAACTGCCTCTAATGTTTCGATTGATTTTTACGTTTTTTGGTGCGCTGAATCTAAATCTGGTAACCAATTTGCTCCATCACGTACAGATTTTTTGCTACATTGGGTTAGCAGTTTGAGGTGAACGTTTCAGATTGAGTGCGATCGAGATAAAAGTTTCTTGGATGAATTCTTTATACTAATTGTTTAGTAGTTATTCAAATAAGAATAAAGAAAATTGTAACAAGGCAGCACATAAGAATAGAGTAGTGTCAACAAAACACACTGTGATGGTAGCAAAATTGTCTGCACTTAAAACAGCCACATACATGTGCACAAACATTGAGCATATAAGAGCGAGGTTAGACACAAAGCAAAGCAAAGAAATGTGCAAAAAATGTTGTACAGGTATGTATGTAAGAATAGAAAATGCAAACCGCACCATTGCAATACATGAAGACAAACACCTGATGGTGTGAAAATAAAATTCTAATAAATGAGATCCGACACTGTGGTAATAACTAGCAAATTTTTATTTCAAAGTTTAGTAAAAACACGATATT
The DNA here is from genome assembly GCA_033557465.1 of Ichthyophis bannanicus. Taxonomy (NCBI): domain Eukaryota; kingdom Metazoa; phylum Chordata; class Amphibia; order Gymnophiona; family Ichthyophiidae; genus Ichthyophis; species Ichthyophis bannanicus. Next base: position 1,242,114,275 of record CM066032.1, read on the forward strand.
TGTCAACACAGTTTAGATTTTAAAGTCATTCTTGGGTCAATCGATCTCCTGGTGGGCCCGTTTCTTCTTCCTCCGAATGCTTCTCTTGGTGCGCTGCTTGGCGTATTTTTCATCTGGGGTTTCCCGCAGCAGCAACCAGCAGAAATCAGCCATCATAGTGGTGTTCCATCTTCCTTGGTACCTTCTCTCTGCGTCCTTGATGTCCTGGTGAAACCTTTCACCTTGTTCTTCACTGTACGCCCCCAAGTTTTCGGGAAAGTAGTTCACATGGGAGTGCAAGACATGGACTTTCAGGCTCATGTTACAGCCTTGTTCTTTGAAGGCATTGAGCATCCTGGCAACAATATCCTTATAGTTCTCATCCTGCCTGTTCCCCAAGAATTTGAGAACAACATCCTTGAAGGAATCCCAGGCTTCTTTTTCCTTCTCAGACATCGTTTCAGCGAATGCTCCATCTGAAATGAGTTTCCTTATATCAGGGCCAACAAATACTCCTTCCTTTAGCTTTGCTTCAGAAAGTCGGGGGAACTTTGAGCAAAGGTACCAAAAGCACTCACCATCTTTTGGAAGGGACTTGATGAATTGCTTAATGAGACCCAACTTAATGTGGAGAGGTGGTAATAGAATTTTATCACGAGGTACCAAGCTCTCATGAACATTTTTCTCACCGGGTCTCAAATACTCCCGAATTGGCCAGTCTTTTTTCCCCCAGTGTAGGTCGCGGGCCCGGCTATCCCACAAGCAAAGGAAGCAGGGATATTTGGTGAAACCGGATTGCTGCCCTAATAGCATGGATAGAATTTTAAAGTCTCCACAAATCATCCACTTATGCTCATCATAACGAATCTTCTGAAGAATCAGGGCCAAATTCTCGTATTTTTCTTGGAGAATAACAGAGTGAGCAATAGGAACTGAAGCGAATGTGTTGCTATTATGAAGAAGAACACCTTTTATGCTGTCTTTTGACGAATCAATGAACAGCCGCCATTCAGCAGGATCATACTTGAGTTTAAACTTTTCCATCACTCCGTATATATCGTTGCAAAATACCAAATCTTCCTCTTTGCTGAAATACTTCAAAAATTGTGTCTCGCGGTTGCGGTACCAATAAAATGTTGTTCCTGGTGACAATAGATTTTTCTGTTTAAGCCGAGAACCTAGCAGTTGGGCAGCATCTTTTGGGAGTCCTAAATCCCGGACTAAATCATTCAATTCAGCTTGAGAGAAAAGTTCAGGTTTCGGATCTGGTTCAGTTTCAAACTCGGAAGTACTGGACTCATCGGGAAAAGCCATCTGATGAGTCTCATGATCAGAACCGTCCACACAAATATGATCCAAAGATTTTGGTGGTTCAGGCACAGGTACTTCGTTGCTATGAGGCATAGGCCTAATTGCTGAGGGAAGGTTGGGGTAACTTATTACGTTCTTATTTTTTAAGTTGTATCCCTTCACAATACAAGAGCAAAAATAGCAGTCACTGCTGTGGTCTCTTTGTTCACGCCACATCATAGGTATTCCGAAATGAAATGCTTGTTTTTTACCTTTCATCCATAAGCGTAGATCTTCCTCACATGTCTTGCACACTTTGTGAGGAGCCCACGGTTTGTCTTGATCGTCTAACTTCAAACCGAAATAGGCGAAATATAATTTTTTAATAAATGCAGAAATGTTCCTCTGCCGCTTTTTCACGGTATATTCCCGACAAATAAAACAAAAACTGTCCGGAGAGTTGACGCAACCTCTGGCTCTGTGAGCCATCACAAATACACAGCACTGCAAACTACAACTGTAGCGAACCACTTCGGAATAAAGCTGGATTACGACTGAGCAAACAAAAGGTAATAATGAACTTGCAAGAAACTGAAATTTGACAGGAACGTTCATGTCGCAACCACCGTGTTTGAGCGAGCGAACGAGGCGAGGCGAACAGGAAAGAACATGCGCCAGCGCGAGTACTGGATTTAGCCCCCCGCCTCCCAATTGTCCTGTTAATGTATAACATGAATACAAAACACTCTAAAATATCATGAGGGAGTGTTTCTAGTTAGTTAACCATTACAACCTCTATTTTGGGCCAAGAAAATAAACTGCAGTCGGCTAAAAAGAAATTATGTGAACATTCCTTATATGGGTAAGAAATCTAATTTTGCAAGAAAACGTGACGTGATGGAACATTTTGGCTATTTTTCCTGGATTCAGCACCCCAAAATCTATAGGAATCAGTTGCAAAACTGGAGGCAGGCTTTTGGTAGTGTACCTGTGTTATCTTTATAGGACAGTTCCCTCAACTCTTCCACCACCCCGAGCAGAGCCTGGGGCAGGGGGAGGGGGGATACCTCCCTGCAAATGTCACCAGCCACCTCCGCAGCCCCGGCACAGTTAAAAGTACTCAGAGAGGCCGCGGAAGTGAAAGGCGCCTCAACTGGGTGTGAATCAGTGCGCCCATTGCAGAGAAGAAGGACATTAGAGAAGTGAATGCCCGTATCTTGACTCCACCCCCAGGAGGGGAGGAGGGAGTACTTGATTTTAGAAAAAAATAAACCGAGCACAGTGTTCCAGCAAGAGAGGGAAGCAGCTATAGAGTGAGTGGCAGCCGAAGAGGGCTACAGCATGGATGAAGACTAGGCCAGACCGCAAGGGAGGTCGAGGGAGACCTCGACCGAGGACGACTCCGAGCCGTGAGGGACTCGAGTATCGGCTCGGTCTCCGGGGTCGACTTCGAAGTCGATGTACCGGTGGTCGGGGCAGATGCGCTAGACAGGCTGGCCATCAGCGCCTGCTGCTGCTCCATGAAGGCAGACATTCTGCTCTCCAGGGCTGTCAGCCTGAGACTCAGCTCAGGCGACGCAGCAGTCACCAAGTCGGGCCCCGGCGGTGGGTCTTGGGGAGGAGAGTCCACGAGGACTACGGGGCTTACGTGTCCAGTAGACTCCGGCTCCAGGCGAGGTACTTTAGTGGGCTTCTGGTCCACGGGCCCGGGATGGCGATCGGGGGGTCTTAGACCTGGCCCGCAAGGACCCAGGGACCTCCTCCGACGACGCCCTCACGAGCCGCTTCTTCCTCTTACGATCCCGGTCGGGGGATCCCCTGTCCGAGGAGCTCCGACGCCGCTTGGGATCGGAATCCCGAGATGTCGAAGCCTCAGCCGAGGTCCGGGCCCGGGCGGAGGCTGAGTCTGAGAAAAGCCTTTCCCTCTGATGCTGACGACTTCGAAGTGCCTTGGAAGACATCTTCCCACATGGCCCGCACGATTTAGCGTCGTGGTCCGGGCTGAGGCACCGAAGGCAGCAGTCGTGTGTGTCGGTGAGAGACATAAGTTTTGTACACCGATCACACTTTTTGAAACCACTGGAAGCCATCTGGGGAAAAAAGAGCCCCTGCGAGGTCAAAGGACCGGCCTTCCAGGGAAAAAGAAAAATTTTTTTTTTTGGCGCGAACGCCAGCCACTAAGGGCAAAAACCGAAAAAATAAAGAAAGGATTCGATACCGGTGTACCGAACCCGGCGGGAGGGGAACCGACGTCGAATCGAAGAAAAAAATAGCGAATAAACGCCAGAAAAAATCTTCTCTTCTCCGGGAGGACAGGACACACGTCCTATGGGCTTCATGGAAAAAAAGAGACTGAGGTAAGATGGCACCTTTTAGGCGGGAAGGGAACCGCGCATGTGTGCCAGCATTCCCAAAGGCTTTCATAGAAAGCTGGGGAAATGCTCCGCTGGGGCTTCATCGGCGCCGATGACACCCATATGTGAGGACTGACTTCCTGCTTGGTCCTGGAGAATGAGAAACTACTTTACAGCTGTGGGGGATGGGGGTCCCAGTGAGTACCTTTTAATGCCGTACTTGGGGGGGCCTATCAGAATGCCCGGTCAGCGCATAATGTACATGGAGTCTGGTGGCTGCCACAGGCTTTTTTCGACTCGAGTGTCTGCCGCAGCTGTTTAGAAGGGGGCCGTGGCGACAAAGTGGAGTGTCGGCACCGTGGAAGCAGAGGAAGGCACAGCGGGGTTGATCGTGGCTTCCCCTCAAGCCATAGGTAGACCCCGTTTTGGTGGGAAATGCCACCATTTTGTCCAGGCCCACATTGTCTGGGCTACCCCAATCAGGCGGGTGGGGGCGCTGGGGGGGGCGCTGGGGGGGGGCGCTGGCGGGGCGGGGGCGGCGGCGGCGGGGCCCAGACAACAGCGTTTTTGGGATCCTAGTCTCTCTGGGCCTTACTGTTTCTGCAGTCAGCTTTTCCCCTGAATTTGTGCTTCTGTTGCTTGAAGCAGGGCCTGGTTTCCATAGCTGTGAACTTTGAAAGGGCCTAGGGCACAGATGGGTCAGTTGGCCCCTCCAGCCAAGCAGCCTTGGCAGGACAGGCTGGAGGATCAGGCATCAGTGGCCTCAGGACTGGCGTGCCCTTTGGAATGGTTCATTGAGTTCCAGGGTGAGGGCCTTGAAGAGGGGGAGATCCGCCTCAGTGGTGTGCATGTTCCATAGAGATGAGTTGGTGTCCCTTATCTTGCTCCATGGTGGCGCTCAGTATTCTGGCAGATCCTCTAGCGGAAGGTACTCCTTGAAGGAAGGCATCCATAAACTGTACCTGTTTTTCCTGGTGTATAGAAATATGATGACAGAAAAAGACCATAACTCTTTTGAAAACTACCATTGGCTTTAATTTCACCCCATTCGCAGTGCATACAGGGACCACAGTGAAGAAGACCCTCTCCTGCCTAGCAGTTGTAATGGCTACAGTTTTCGTAACTGAAGCAGCTGCAGTCCTGGTGGCAGGGATGTCAAGACTTTGGAACCACCTCTATATTTTTAATGTTCATTGCAGAGGTACCATTTTTCTGAGATTTCCTTGGAGATGAATTCACAGAGATTTCCTTGGAGATGAATTCACAGAAATCTATCATCTTTTGCTCCCAGTCGTCTGGAAGTCGCTGGCCTACAGTGATTCTCATTCTCACTGAAAGTAATTTCTTTTCATGAATCTAGAAATCCAGGTGAAACCCTCTTTGACATCCATGATTCCTCTTTCATTTGCCAGAAGCTTTGCTTTGATCTGAATTGCCACAGTAGAGAGAGAACCCACTCTTTCAAGTTATTCTCCATTGAAGCAATTTCGTTTGGGCCCAAAACATGTACGCGCTCCTTTCTCCTATCTCTATTCATGAATGGACGTCTCTCTTACCTCAAACTCTCTTGCTGCTGCTCTACTGGATCGTTTCTAATGCTCTCACAACGCCTTTCAGTTTTAAGTTGGTGGTGTAGGACTTGTTTCATTCTTGGCATTATTCCAAACCAATAAGGCTGTGCGCAATATAAGCATGGGCGTGTTCAGAAAGTTTTGCACAGAATGTCATTTCTGTGCATTATATGTGTGTGCATTATTTGCATGAAAATATGGTATTTGTGGGGCTTATGTGGCAGTCCCAGAAATTGCCAGCGTCTTCAGAGGATCTGCTTGACTCTCTCTGAGGCCACTCATTGTGTCAGGCTCAGCCTTATTTTATTTATTTATCATGTCAATCAAAGCGGTTTACATTGTAACTTAAACTTGGTAATGTACATTAAACAGGGATAGTGATAACTTGGATTTTTCTGAGCAATGGAGTGACTTGCCCAAGGCCACATGGCTAGTTCCCAAGCCAGTGCTTTAACCATTAGGCTACTCCTCCACACCAGCTTGGCTAATGCCTTTTATGACCTGATCTGTGCATCGGCTAAGAACATGGTGTCCATAATCATGGCCCAGTGGCTCTTGTGGTTGCATAACTGGTTTGCAGATTTGTCTTCCAAGGGTCATATCAGTAAGTTGCTGTTTCGCAATGCGTTGGAGAAACTGTTGAAGACCTTGGAGGCATCTAAAGCCCCTCGGTTGCTGGAAGATAAACTGAAGCCTGCTACTGCAACCTGGGGGCATGCTCAGGATTTTCGGCGCTTTTGTCCCATGATATTTGGTGGTCTTCCAGAGGTAACGGTGTCTCCTGCATGGAGCTCCCTTTTAAGGGGGGGGGGGAGGGCAGCAAGCCAAGGATGGGAGTGGAGTGGGGGGGGTAGAAAACAAAACTCCCTCAGGCAGCATATGCTGCTCCAGTCTCCTTTCTAGCTTTTCCTTTAGGAATCATCATAACCCTGAACTACCCCTTTCTCTTATCTTGGAAAATGTGCTCTTCCTGCTCCATCTGCCTGTCACTAGTGCAGTTTCATCTAGAGGCCAGAAATATGTCTAGACAAAAGGTATTTTAAGCTATTTGTTTGTGCTTTCTACTTGCTGATTGGTGAGCTGAATAACTCCCTAATGTGGTGACCAGAGATGATCTGAAAAATTGAGATTAATCTCCACCTCCATCAGGATATTTATGGTTGGTTGGAAATTTACTGAATCATCATCTGATAACTAATCACAGCCATCAGGAAAAATGGTGGAAGATTCCTTTTCCATAAGTGGCTGGTGGTTAGAGCACTGGCTTGGAGCCAGGGTTCAGTTCCCACTAGTACTCCTTGGTGGCCTCATTTGCCTTGGAAGAAAGCCCTGGCAACCTTCTTGGCAAGGTGCGATCAGAAGTAAACCCAGGAGCTGCTGGTTCACCAGGAGTTAGCACTAACTATTGCATTACAATAAAACAAATAGCAATTAAAGCTAAACACTCAAAAGTTGGGTATAGGTTTGGATTTCTTACCTTGGTTTTTATTTCTAGATAAAACTGAGTGATCATAATTATGCACTTTTCTGAGCACTGCCACATGTTCATTGTCTTTTCTTCAAAGCCTTTGCAGTCAAAATGCACCATTTGTTTAAGCCAGTTGCAACTGGTGAAAATTGATATGATATCCCCATTGCTTGTCAACATCTACCTTTTAACTACTCTGCCAAATCACTTGAATCCATAACATCAACTTCCACATCTATGCAGACGACGACATGCTGTACAGACCATTCAAACATAATCGGGCCACCAACATAAAACTCAACCAGTGCTTAGAAAGACATAATCTGACCATCAACTATAAAAAGACTGAAGCTGTGTTCATCACAAAAAGCATTAGCTTCACTCAACCAAACTCCATCACCTTAAATAATACCAAAATAAAGAATTTGGCAGATGGGATTTAATGTTAAAAAATGTAAGGTCATGCATTTGGGCTGCAGCAATCCAAGGGAGCATAGGGGGTGAAGTATGTTTGTCCACTAAAGAAGAGTGGGACCTAGGCGTGGTTGTGTCTGATCTTAAAGTAGCTAAACAGGTAGAAAAGGCGACAGCAAAAGCTAAAGGATGCTTGGGTGCATACGGAGAGGAATGGTTAGCAGAAAAAAGGAGGTGATAGTGCCTCTGTATAAGTCTTTGGTGGGACCTCTTTTGGAGTATTGTGTGCAATTCTGGATGTGAACAGGATGGAGTTGGTGCAGAGGGTGGCTACTAAAATGATTAGCGGTCTTCATTATAAAGCATATGAGGACAGACTTAAGGATCTTAATATGTACACCTTAGAGGAAAGGCGGGATAGAGGTGATATGATTGAGATGTTTAAATACCTCCGTGGCATAAATGCACAGGGGGAGAGTCTCTTTTGAATGAAAGCAAGCTCTGCTACGAGGGGACATGGGATGAGGGTGAAGGGGGATAGATTAAGGAGTGATATGCGGAAATATTTCTTTACTGAAAAAGTGGTGGATCCGTGGAAGTGTCTCCAGTGCAGGTGGTAGAGATGAGGACAATATCTGAATTCAAAAAAGCATGGGACAAACACAGAGGATCTCTAAAGGAAAAGAGGGGACTGTTGTAGTTGTCGATATGGAAGGACAGACTAGATAGGCCATGTGGTCTTTTTCTGTCGTCATTTTTCTATGTTTCTACACTGGATCAACACCCCTCCCTCCAAATCGCAAATACAACGTACCGCAAAATTGGTCTGCCACAGAATAAGAACTCTGCAACAACTAGGCCGCCTCCTCGACCTGCTGGATTTCCGCTCAGCATTCCAAACCTTAATCCTGCCGCATATGGACTACTGTAACTACATTTACCAAGGCCTTCCGCACTCTACCCAAATCTCCCTCCACACAGCTCTGCATACTGCAGCATGCATCCTCATGGGAACCTCAAAACTTGATCACATAACACCCACCTTGAAACTGCTGCACTGGCTCCCACTTGACAGCCGGATCAAGTACAAGATGCTTCTGATAACACACAAAGCACTCAACAGCAATCCTACATCTCACATACGTACATTGCTCCAAACCCTGCAACAACTGCGCAAGACAGTCTGCTACAAACACCTTCATTATCCCCCACGCAAGAACAAAATCAACCCAATGAGCCTGCGCTTAAGCCATCAAACTGTATGCACCATCAGCCTGGAACACTCTCCCAGACACAATATGAAACATCATAGACCTACCCACATTCTGAAAATTTATTTTTATTTTTTATTTAGCTGTATTTATATCCCGCTTTTCACCGGGTCAAAGCGGTCAATTGGGGGGGGATACATTTAACATGAGGGGATATGAGAGACACACACACTAATACATACAGGGAACATGGGCATTGGAGGGTTAAGTGGCTTGCCCAAGACCACAAGGAGTGCCTATAGGACTAGAAATCCCAATCCCTCCGGCCTGAGATTGCTGTCCCCAGGTGGGACTTGAACCACGGCCCTCCGGCCTGAAGTACCTTGTCCTAACCACTAGACCACGCCTCCCTACAAAATGCCTGAAACCCCCCCTTCTGTTAAACTCTTTAGCCCTCTCTCCATAAAAACCCGATAACGGTAAACAATAACACAAGGATACTAAAGTTTAATACACTATGCTGTCCATAACATGTCCTGTAAATAATGATTGTCTAGAACCATTTACTCAACTGTACATAGTATAACTTATCTGTATGTAAGTTCACTCCAATTTGTTCAATGTAACATCCTAACCACTGTTCATTGTAAACCACCTTAACTATGGTGAAAGGTGGTATATAAACTTGCTAAATAAATTAAAACAAATTTATTTGACTTCATTAATCCATGCATGAAAATCGGTACTTAATGTGCAGAGTCCATTTAAAAGTTGAATGTTGTTCATATTCATCTGTTTTGGCACTGTGCCTGAGATCAGCTGACAGATAACCATTTTGTGATCTAATGTGCTGTCTTCTGTGATGGAAATGCTCCAAGAAAAAGCCAGAATGGAAAAATTGCAGATTTGTGCTTTCAGTGTTTGAGGGAAAAGTGAATATCCAGCCTTCAAAGTGAATAGAAATGGGTTGAGTGTATAATTGCTTGCTGTTGTGATTTGATAAATCAATTAAAAAAAATAATAAAAAAGAAATGGGATGAGTTGAACTATCACAACTTCCAATATTTCTTGGTTTATGTCTCTGCTGCATTTGCACAGAAGGCAGAGGAGTCATGGGGGCTTCCAAGTGTAGGTATCATGGCTACTGAAAGGGTGAAGACAAACCTTCAGCCTCCCCCCAAGAGTTATGATCACATAATACCACCTGTCCCAGAACAATCCTGTGAAAACGTGTAGTTGGGCATAATATTTTTAAATATTAATCTTTGTTTTCACTATATTTACATAATGAACTCTGCTTTTAAAAAAGCCTTTTACCATGCTTGTCTTCCTGTGAGTAAAACCATATGTGCCGATTTCTCTTGGGGTCAGTTTCTCCAAATGGGTTATTTTTGGCATGCCGTGAGTCATGAACCTCACTTCTAAGACAGAGTATATGGAGTATGATCTCAGTCTCTCAAATTTATTGCTTATTCTCAATGTAGTATTTGCATCATGCCAAAGAGAGCCTCCTGCTGGAGTTCATAAGATGTAACATGTATGGGTAGTTTGTCAAGATGTGCTTGGAAATTCTTCTTTATCAAGCCTGTGGCACCCAACACGATGGGAAATATTTCTGTATTTTTCTGCCATGTTTTCTTGGTCTCTGACTGCATTTCTTGGTACTTCAGGATCTTCTGTCTTTCCACACGATTCAGTCACTTGGAACTGACAACTCTATTATCAATGCTGTTCTGATGTTTTTCTCCTTAACCACTATATCTGGCTTCCTCGCATCCAGAATGAGAGTATTCCAAGTGATCATAACCTCTTCATTCCCTTTAATGCTCTTAGAGTCATGATCCCAGTGCTTTTCAGGCACAGTGATGTTGTAATGCTTAAAGTTTCCTGAGCTAGGGTGAATGTTTTGACTGAAGCTGCTTTTTGCATTCTGCCTCCCCAGGGCTGGCTCGACCACCAGGTGGTTGCTGTGGGCAGAAAAAAAGCAACTACGGTCAAAGCGAAGCAATAGGTCTTAACAGCCACACGAGTTTAAAGATTCATCGGTGCATACTTTCTTTTACAATTTGCAAATGGCCCATTTACCTTTGTAAGTGACTTTTGAAAATCTCCATTATGTATATATTGACAAAACAAAGCTTAATATTTAAGTGTGATGTCCAAATATGCATTTTATAGGAATATTCTGGGCAGGGTGCTGTAGAAATTATTTTTATGTATTAGGTTTTTGTTTATACCACTAAAGGCACAGCAGACTGGCATTACTGATTTTACAATAAAATCAAGCAGAAAGACAATTATCAAACATCAGACAAACTAAAATATAACAAAACACAACAGGGGCAGCGTAGTGGCACACTGATCACACTTAAAGCCACTGGTAACGATGGGGGAGAGAAGTACAGCAGCAAGATCGAAGACTTGAGGTGCTGCCAGTTAGGAAAAAAGGCATAAAGGCACCAAGAGGCGTAAAAGGTTAGGGACCCAAGACAATGCCTGGGCAGTGGGCTCGGGTGGCGGGAAGAGTACCGGTACACAACCAGAGAGAGTGTGAAACTCGGGTCGAGAAAAATCAACTTTTTCTGGGTGAAACCAGACAGATGTCTGAAGGACTCCGTGGGGAAAAAAAGGAGACTGAACAAGATAGAAACATAGAAATAGGCCATGTGGTCCTTTTCTGTCATATCTAGTCTGTCCTTCCATAACTACAACAGTCCCCTTTTTACCTTTAGAGATCCTCTGTGTTTGTCCAATGCTTTTTTGAATTCAGTTACTGTCCTCATCTCTAACACCTCCACTGGGAGACTATTCCACGGATCCACTACTCTTTCCGTAAAGAAATATTTCCGCATATCACTCCTGAATCTCTCCCTTCACCCTCATCCCATGTCCCCTCGTAGCAGAACTTGCTTTCAATTGAAAGAGGCTCTCTTCCTGAACATTTATGCCACGGAGGTATTTAAACATCTCAATCATATCACCTCTATCTCGCCTTTCCTCTAAGGTGTACATATAAAGATCCTTCAGTCTGTCCTCATATGCTTTCACATCCTTTTGAAGGTGCGGTCTCCAGAATTGCACACTATACTCCAAATGAGGCCGCACCAAAGACTTATACAGAGGCATTATCACCTCCTTTTTTCTGCTAGCCATTCCTCTCCGTATGCACCCAAGCATCCTTCTAGCTTTTGCCATTTCCTTTTCTACCTGTTTAGCTACTTTAAGATCATCAGACACAACCACGCCTAGGTCCCGCTCTTCTTTAGTGGACAAAAGTACTTCACCCCCTATACTATATTGCTCCCTTGGATTGCTGCAGCCCAAATGCATGATCTTACATTTTTTAACATTAAATCCCAGCTGCCAAATTCTAGACCATTCTTCAAGCTTATCTAGATCCCTCCTCATGTTATCTACACCTTCCTGGGTGTCTACTCTATTGCAGATTTTGGTATCCTTGGGCAGGAAGGACACCATGCATGCGTGGTGGCATCTCCCAAAGGCTTTCTTTAAAAACTGGGGAGATGCTGCCACGAAGGCTCCATCGACGCCGATGTCACCCATATGTGAGGACTGATTCCTGCTGTCCCCGGAGGACACCTATTACAGGTGAGTAACTATGCTTTCAGTAATTTCTTACATTTTTTTTTTAAGAACTTTCAAAACAAACATCTGGGGGGGGGAGGGGTGTGAACTCCAAAGGGCAGAAGCATTATTATTCAACATATATATACAACAGATCTGCGACATTATCAAACGCCATATGATGATATCATATTTATGCGGACGACATTATGCTGTATACTTTAATAGACACGCTCGCGCCTGACTTTAATTCCATGTTCCACTGCCTCAAAGACTTGAATAATTGGCTCAAGGATAACAACCTGAAAATCAACCTAGATAAAACTGATGCTATGATTGTATCCAGAAATCCTAACTTTAATCCACCTTAAACCCTCAACAGCCTGAGTCATTCTATACCAATAAAGGATGAGGTGAAGTACTTAGGCATCACACTCGATAGGAATTTAAATCTTCAAACGCATATAAACAAAACTGCTGCAAAAGCATACCAAAGATTAAAACTCATTAGAAGACTAAAGCCAATACTCAGTCAGGAACATTTCAGAACCGTATGCCAGGCAATTATTACAACAATACTGGACTGTGCAAATTCACTGTATCAAGGTCTACCTAAACAGACCACTCATCCACTCCAACTAGTTCAGAACACTGCAGCTCGCATCATAACTGGCACAACAAAGAATGAACATATTACACCTATACTTCAAAAAATGCACTGGCTACCAATAATTATGAGAGCAAAATTTAAAACCATTACAATCATTTTCAAGATCATGAACCAATGCACAACAGATATTCTCTATAACCTGTTATCCAAAGACACGAATGACAGACCCAGATGAAGTAGCAGTACTAATAAATTACGAACACCAGCTGGATTCCATAGAACAAAACAAATCACCTCTAATAGGGCAATTTCATTATCTGCTCCAATACTCTGGAACTCTCTTCCGGACGAATTGCGGGCCATAAAAGACCTAAAGGATTTCTGCAAATTCCTTTTCTTATTCATGGAATTTTATGACCAAGCAGCTTATGAACTCCATTAAATATCCATGAATGTATATAGCACAAATAGGCTTTTATGTATTACATTATCCCTTTGTATGTTATGTCATCCCTTTAGTCAATGTAAACCCATTTTGTGTAATCACCACTTTGATTGAACGAAAAACTGGTATACAAATCTGGATGTAGACACCATCAATAGCTGTGCTTGCAGAGATTGAAGATGACAAATGGGTTTCTATGGAGTCAAAAGTGCGGATAAATAAAGGGGAAAACTTTTGTATAGAAAGCACAATGGATCATTATCAACATTTTGAAGTTTATGCAACTTGACATGGGTAACCATCAGAAGAAGTGTTAACATGCTCAAACCAGCCAGCACCATGCGTCAACTCCACAGTTGTATTTGTATAGTACACAAACAGTCTATCCATCTCTCTATAGGCATAGTAACTCTCCAAAATAACAAAGTTCAACAGATTTGGATGTTGGGAGAAAATATTTAAGTATCTCAAATGTGTTTGAAAACCAGAAATATTGTAGGTCAGTAGTTTCAGAGAACTAAAGCACCATAATAAAATCACCATTGCTTCTTGAGGAAACTTGATGTTGTAGAATATTGATCACAGTTTGATTGAAAAAGCTTCACCCAGCAGTTTGGACCATAGCAACACAGAAAGAGGAAAATAATTGAAGCAGCTGGTGATAAATAGCACCAAAAGATTTTTTTCATTTTTAATAATTTATAAACCATATTCTCTGGACTCCAATGGAGCATGTCCTACTTAAAATCGGGGCAGTCTGAGATGCATGCGGGTCCATGTGTGGAAGTAATTGCAGGGCCTTATTTGCATAAATATGAGCTTACTGGATTTATTTGGTCAGTGCTATGTTCACGTTGAGGAGAAAAGATTATAAATGGGAGAAAAACAATCCCAGTAGCTGTGAATTGAAAATCTTGTGCTCAGGCTGGGCTGGATTGGACTTTACCAGTGCTGGAAAAGCCCTAAAAATCATTAACAGTGAAGCTATCTGGCCACAAAACAAAACTTAAATTGAGATATTCCCTTTTAGATTTCCTTGGATCTGAACTGACAAAAATGTTTTACATTTCAGACTGGTAGCATAAAGAACACAAAACCACAAATCTCATAGACAATCCATATTCCACTGTCCCTCACCAACACTTTACAGGTGACTCCCTTAACCCCCCCCCCCCCCCCCCGACACAAATCTCAGCTAGTTAAGTTTCAAACACATGGGAATTTATTTCCTATAAACTCCATGGTACATCCTGTTGATAGTATGTCCCCTGTCCTATCAGCTCGAGTGTTCAATGCCATCTTATTTTGAAGGTGAAAGGTTATAGACCCAGGAGTAATATGTGGATATATTTCTTTATGGAAAGAGTAGTAAATGTGTGGAATATTCTCCCAGTGGAGGCAGTAGAGACGAGGACAGTATCTGAATTCAAGAAAGCATGGGACAAACACAGATCATCTATAAAGGAAAAAAGGGAACTACTGTAGTTGATATGGAACAGGTCGAGAACTGCCTTGACCATTTGAATGAATATTAATGGTGAAACTGATCCTGTCTTGTTCTTCTGGAGGCATAAAATATCTCTACTGCCATTAGAAGTCAGGATGGTCGCTGTACAAGTTAACTATATCGGGGGGGGGGCATTTTTGTGTTACCCCTTTGATTACTTTCAGGCTTTTTTAGCCAATATTCAAAAGAATAAAAAGAGGGGCTTGCTGCAAGAGAGGTTCCCCCTCCAGGCAAGCGATCTGACAAAAATTTAGATTCATTTCAGGATAGTGAGGTTGTTTCAGGGGCAGTGAATGTGATTATTAAATGGGGTAGTCACTTTATTTTTTGATATTATTGTAGTGAACTGTTTTAATCTTTATTTTGATGAGGACATGATTATTGGCACCCTTATAAATAATTCAGATCAGAACAGAAGAGCCACATTCTCATTGCAGTAAAATTTAGATGCACCTGTGATCAATTGTCAGTACACACATGACTTGAATCAAATGATGAACGATGGTGCTAATCTTTAAAATAGCCACATTCACTCCCTGTTCTATTTTCACAATGGTGAAAACAAGAGAGCCGCCCGAGACTGTCAGAAAAGCCATTATCACCAAACACCAAAGGGTACAAGGACATATCCAAAGACCTTGGGATACCTGTATCTAACATTGCAATGTGCTGCAATGTTGAGATGTTTTCTGCTCATGGAATTGTCAAGAACCTCTCAGGATGTGGTGGGAAAAGAAAAATTAATCCAAGAAGTCGCCAAAGGTTAGTGCGAACTCTTGGAAAAACACCACTTACAACATCCAAAGAGCTTAAGGCTGACCTGGAGAGGTGGTTTCAACCTGCACCATATGCCACACACTAAACAAAGAAGGATTTAATGGGCGAAGGCCAAGGAGAACTCCACTGCTCAAAGACATAAAAAAAACACACCTGATCTTTGCCCCAACACACCTTGAAAAACCATGATCCTTCTGGGAAAATGTTCTGTGGACAGATGAAACCAAACAAAACCAAACTTGAGCTCCTTGGCAATGCAGACCAACGATACATATACAGGCAAAGAAATGAAGCTTATAAGGAAAAAAACCCCACCCTTTCTATAGTTAAATATGGTGGAGGTTCCATAATGTGGGGCTGTTTTTCTGTCTCATGAACTGGAGATCTGAAACATATTAAAGGAATCATGAAGTGAGAGGACTGCCATGGTATTTTGGAGCACAATGTGCTGCCTGATGTCAGAAAGCTAGGATCTGGGGCAAAAGTTATGAGTCTTCCAGTAGGACAATGACCCAAAATATACATCCCAAAGTACAAAAGAGTGGTTAAAGAACAAATGGATTGTTTTAAACTGGCCAGCAATGAGTCCTGATCTTAGCTCAATTGAGAACCTTTGGAAAGAGCTGAAATCTGCCATCGGTAAAAGGAATCTTGGAATCATTCATGAGTTGGAACAAATCTCAGTTGAAGAGTAGGAGAAACTACCAGCAGACAGATGCATGAAATGTTTGGAGGCTGTCATTGCTGCCAAGGTTTGTGCAACCAGATATTAGTGAAAGGTACCATTAATCCTGTTCTGTCTCGGAAATTACTGCATCTAAGTTGCACAGACATCTATTTTTTTTTTGTTGTATACCTTTGAACATACTATTATTTCCAGTTATTTCTCAAGGTATTGTACACAATGTTGCTTGTAATCTGTTTGAGTGCCTGACAGGGGCCTCAATTCTTGGATTCCTATCTCTGAATCTTTGGAAACAAGTGAGAAGAAATGAAATGAAAACAAAACACAGAATTATACCATAACAGTCTGCTTGAGGCTTAAGTAGGGGATTTCACAGGCCTGTAAACCTGAGCAGTTTCCTGTAAACCCCCCCCCCCCCTGCCCTTTGCTTGGCATCAGTACTTTTTTTATTAGGAAAAAAACAGCCACATTGTACAATTTTGTCTTATCACTCTGTCATGCATCTGCTTTACGTTTTGTTTTATCTACATACTACAGATCAAGCTAAACACTACGAACCCGATTCTATCAGGGCACATCCGGGCCATCTGGATGGTCCATTTGGACCAGATTCTGCACTGTTGGAGCAAGATGCTCCCATGGGTGCAGGTTCAGGTCTAGAGACAGCCCGGCGTTCCCCTGCTGCACTGCGGGGACATCCTCACCACCTGCTGACCAGTGTGCCAAACTCTGCAACCTTGCCGTCTGACCCCTGGCAGGGACAGCCAGGGCCCTGATCAGGCAGCATGGACTCACCTTGTGCTGCCAGCTGGCCTGAGGGGGGGTTCAGGATTGGTGGGGCGCCATGCGCTTATTTCACCTCAGAAGTGGAAGAAGCAGGGCATTCCTTCGGCAATCCCTGGATGTACAGGGCCATCACTGAATCTGCCCTGTATGTCTGAAGGTCAGTCCCACCCACGCCTCACCCACTCTCTGCCCCTGTGCCACCTCTGTCCCCCGCAACAAACACAGTGGCTCTGTGCGTGCAGGGGGGACGCGAGGCGGCATACGACAAGGGCAGATAGCAGTGCTGCAAATCCCAGAGGGGCATGCAGCCCTGCTATCCTTCTCTTAGAATCAGGACCTACATGTTTCAGGTCAATCTGCTTCTGCAACATAGGACCTTGGCTTCTCTATCACTTACCTCTAACACATACCTCTAGGCTTCATGCTGTTCTCATTCTTCGCATTTCTAAACCTTTCTCCAGTACCCCACTTTCTACACACAACATATCTAAAATGCAAAGGTGCCAGTGATGACCACAACTGTATGAATCAAACCTTCAATTTCATCACCATAAAGTGGTTCTTCAGACAAACGCTAAGTTCTTGCTGAAATGGTGACATCTTTTCACATAAACGGAGAAATGGTTCTTCTCATTTTTTTTTGTCCGACACCACGTTCCAATCCACAAGAGAGAGACTTCTATATCCTAGACTAAACAGGTGCTTGCATAGTACTTAAAAAACAACAACAACAAAAAAACCCCGGAATCATTTAGGAAATCTACACAGCTTTCTGTCTCCTTTGATCTCAACAAACCTGGATTTGCAAGTAGCAAAAACTTTAACCAGCTGACTGGCATCATTCATCCACTTGATCCATTCATCTCAGTCTCATTCATTTGGTGCCCTGGGTGTTAGACATGTGTTGTCAATATTAAAGCCAGCGGGTTTTTCCATGCCAGTTTAAATGTGGCTTAGTACACAGAACGCTTAATGTATTAATTTGTTATGCCAATAACATTTCTTGAGTCCAAATCTGTTTGATAAGGTGTTGCTGTCAGTGCGTCTTACCCTTTTAAACTCACCAAATTTGAGACGAGGCCAAATCAACAAACAATGACTTGTCTTAAACATATATTAAGGTTTTTTCTGAAATTCTATATCTACGAAAAAAACAAGTTTAGGAAGTTTGTCTATAAAAATGTCATAAGGAAAGGTTCCCCCACAGCCGCTGTTCCAGTGGCATGTGCTCACACTACCAGATATACTGTGGAGATGTTAGCCTATAGAGCAATATGATCTGACAAATCCCTTCTGCTGCTTTATAATCATTGTTCTTACTCTTTTTGTGTGTAAAGCTTCGGCAGAGGTACTATATGGAAGAAAGGGCTCCTCTGTGCTGCTCTTGGGTACAGAACAAAGTCTGCAGGGTAATGGCGTGTTGGAATGGAAAAAGGACAACAAATGGATGATGACTTACCATTTTGAGAGCAAGAAACCTGAATCTTCTCATGAGTATGAGAATAGAGCGTTGCTTTTTGTCCACAATGGCTCCTTGAAGCTGCAGAACCTGACGAAGGAGGACGAAGCCGTGTACACCCTCCAGGTGAAGTTCAAAGATGTCAGGACCATGATGCTGAAGGTACTCGGTAAGTTATTTGGAGCATAGTGGTTATGGCTGCCAATTGTCTGTTTGCCTTTTGTCCTTCAGAAATAGAACTAAGCAAAAACCAGGGACTTTCATTTTCATTTTTTTTTTTATAGAATTTCACTTTGTTTCTAAGTTTAATGCCTTCCAGGCAAAGGGCCCATCTGCAGAGATAGAAGGCAATATCCATAGACTTGGGGAAACCAGAATGTTTATAAACTAAACAAACGCAATACTACAGTAAAGATGGGGTTTAGGTAATGGGGTATAGGATAAGACTGTCCCCCTGTGTGGCCCGTTGGCCTGGTCCTACTTGATTGATTTTAGGAAGAAAATAAACTGCTTGTAGTAGTTAGTTCTTGTTCTGTAATCTCTTCCCAGTGTAATTTATCTTCAAACATTGTCTAATGACAAAATGAAATAATGAGGGCTGGGGGAGCTCAGTGTAGTAACTAAATTGTAGCCATTTTGTTTAAAATTGTAGAGCCCGTGCACTCCGTGTCTATTACAAGAATGCCTTCAGATAGCAACTGTACAATGCAGCTGGTGTGTAAGGCATCAGGGGACGTATGGAATATCACCTGGGCAAGGAATGGGAACAGTCTAGGACAGCAGGTGAACATGTCTGTCCTGACCATTAGGAACCTTGGCATTGAATCTGGGGGTACCTACACCTGCACAGCACAGAATCCTGTCAGCGAGGACAGATATGACTATGAACTGCAAGACATAGGTGAGAGATGAGCTTACAAAGTGCTCTGTTGATGCTGAATTTCAAACCTCTTCTGATTTAAGTAAGAACATGTGCTGGCTTTTATTGATCTTTTGAGAAGGAGCAGAATAATTATTTATGTCTTATCAGTAGGCTGGCAGAATGCAAAAAGTAATTTTATTTAATATTCTCATTTGTATAACACTATCAGGCATACAGTGTTTAGATATGTTTCAGACAGTCCCTGCTTCTTGGAGCTTACGATCTCTAAGATAAACATGGGGTGTGGGTTTTCAGTTTTGACAGTGGGGCTAGCTTTTGAGTTTCTCGGAGCTGGACGAGTGGGTGGAGTTCAAGAAGTGGATAGAGTCTGAGGAAGATAATTGACTTACCCAGACAAATCTTCAGAATATCAATCTCTATTTGTCATGCAAAGATTTTCCTGCCATTGAGACTTATTGGGTAACTTCCAAATCTTTTCTTTTTATAATCTATTCACATCACTGATTGGATAAAGTTGCCGGGTCAGTGAATTTATCTGATTTAAGATACAGCAGCGCTAGGGACATTCCAAGGCCATAGTTATAATTTAGTCAGAACAATGAGGATAAAGCTTGCAATCTATACAAACCTATAGCATGTCGCATGCTGTAACTACTTCTCGAAACAAGATTATATTATTCATCCCCAGCACACAGTTCATTTTCGTAAACTCAGAGTGATCACTTCCAAAAATTCTGAAGCTTTGGGAACATTTTAATTACAGTTCATTTGTACAAGTATTAGAAGAATTGAAGTTTAGATTCAAAGACGGAATGGAGTACAAGCAGTTTTTTTTTTAATGTTATTGATAACCCCTTGCACATATCAGTGTTAGCTCTGTCACCAGTTATAAAAGATATTTGTCCTGGTTGTGAAATAACCTCCTTTAAGTCTGAATGTAAGACTGGTGTTTATCATTTCTAGAATGTGGTCCCTAATGCACATGTAGCCAGTTCAAGCATTTCGGGGGGAGGGGGGGGGGCGGGGAGAAACGCGACAGCAGCAAAAAGCAGGGCATTCAAAGCTAAACAATATATTTTGACAACCAGAGGGCTGTAAAGCTTAAGGTCTGCCTAGGGTACCAACACCTCGAATCAACTTGGGGGGGGGGGGAGGGGGGGCTGGCCCTGGATACACAGTACCCATGAATGAAACACTGTGTGCAAAAATTGCCATTGTTTATGTCCGTTTGAAAACCTGCGAATTTACATTTTCAACAATTAATACAATAAAAAGAAAACAAATTAATAAAATGACCAGTGAATATTTTAACTGTCTTACGAGAACTGCACTGACTGGTTATGGATTCCTCATTAACAGAGTCAAGGAGCATCAGGCATGCTTTTGAAATCATGTTTTTTATGCCATTTTTGCACTGGTCTGTTAAAGTTTAGGCTTCCTTAAAATCCATATTTCTTTTAATAGAAGTAGTAATTTCCTTGTACCCATGGTCAACAGTGATTCATCATGGGGGAAATTGTCACTCACTCATTCCAGCTTAAAATGCATTTTAGGGGTTTGATGTTACCACATGTTTATCATATATGGCACTAAATGAAATGTTGGATATGATTGGTTGTCCTCTCTGAGATGCCAGTAGGACATTGTGATACCTGGGTACAAACTATATTGCAATGACAGAGTAGACAAAGTGGTGGAGGGGTTGTGTTCTGTTAGAGAGGGCATTGAGTCACACAGGAATAAAGCTTTGCAGGAAACAAAATTCACTGTAGAATCTCTATGGATAGAAATTCCATGTAAAAAGACGATTGGCACTGGGAGGTGTACTATTGACCGCCTGGCCAGAATGAACAGATTTAATGATGAAATGCTAAAAGAAATCAGGGAAGCTAACAAAAGTTACAAAACGGTAATAAAGGACAATTTCAATTAACCTGGTATTGACTGGGTCACTATCGCAGCAGGAGATGTGCTAAGAAGATATTTTCTAGATGAAATAAAATACTGCTTCTTGGAGCAGCTGATTCATGAACCAACAAAAGGGGAAACTATTTTGGACCTAATCCTTAGTGGAACACAGGATGTGGTGCAAGAGATAAGGGGTTTAGGGCCACTTGTAATAGTGATCATAGCATGATCACATTTGACTTAATAGAGGAAGAACAGCAAGGAAATCCACAGCACTACTTTTTAACTTTCAAAAAGGAGACTATGATAAAATGAGGAAAATAGTTTAAAAAACTCCCTAAAAGTAGCAGCTGTAAAGTTTAAAGATTTACATCAAGCATGGGTGTTTAAAAATACTATAATGAAAGCCCAGACTAAATATATTCCTTCCACTTTTCTTAAAGCATGGAAGTTCAAAAAACTGCCAGCATGGTTTAAAGCAGTGTTTTTCAACCTTTTTTGTGCAAAGGCACACTTTTTTTTCATGAAAAAAATCACGAGGCACACCACCATTAGAAA
Source organism: Ichthyophis bannanicus (assembly GCA_033557465.1). NCBI lineage: Eukaryota > Metazoa > Chordata > Amphibia > Gymnophiona > Ichthyophiidae > Ichthyophis > Ichthyophis bannanicus. The sequence goes on from CM066032.1 coordinate 1,242,135,765, forward strand.
ATGTTAAAAAAATTTACCTCTGTGCCTATATTGACTATATATAAAGTAATTCTCTTGAATAGGAATCAAACACTCACACCAACCCCCCTCCCCTGCTGGTTCACACCAACCCCCTTCCCCTGCTGGTTCACTCACACCACCCCCCCCTCCACTGCTGGTTCACTCACCCACCCCCCTGTCACTTACTCACCCCTCCTGCTGGGTCACTCACTCACTTACCCCCCCTCCCCTGCTGGTTCACTCACACCATCGCCCCCCCCCCTTGCTGGTTCCCTCCCACCACCCCCCCCCCCACCACTGCTGTTTCACTCACACACCCCCCCCCCCCTTGCTGGTTCACTCACACTCCCCCCCCCTTGCTGGTTCACTCACACACACACACCCCCCCCCCCCCCTCTGCCCAAGCCGCTGCTTCTGCTTTGTACAGAGCAGCGGCTGCACTACACTTACATTGAAAAGTAAAGAGAAACTGTGTCAGGAGCCCTCCGGTCATCGCAGAGCCCGAGGAAGTGATGTCATGGGGGCGGGCTCCTCACAGGCTGTCTTTCCTTTTCAAATTAACTTTATTGCAGCTAAAGTTAATTTGAAAAGGAAAGACAGCCTGTGAGGAGCCCACCCCCATGACATCACTTCCTCGGGCTCTGCATGATCGGAGGGCTCCTGACACAGTTTCTCTTTACTTTTCAATGTAAGTGTAGTGCAGCCGCTGCTCTGTACAAAGCAGAACCAGCGGCTGCACTGCTATAGGGAATCGCGTTCGCGCCGCGGACTTCGGCACAAAAGCCGTTTTTTTGCTCTGGCCGCAACCGAACTTGCGGCCAGAGCAAAAAAACCGGCTTTTCAATGGCCGGTTTTACAACTGTGCTGGCAGCCGGCCTGGCCATGGAAAAACCGGCCAGGCCGGCTGAAAACCGGCCGGTTGGCAACCCTAATTTGTGAGCCGAGGCCACATGTTACGGATGAAATTGGAATTTTTCCCACGGCACACCAGACAATATCTCACGGCACACTAGTGTGCCGCGGCACAGTGGTTGAAAAACGCTGGTTTAAAGGTGCCGTCAGAGATGCTGTTGTAGCTAAAAGAGCATCTTTCAGGAAATAGAAAAAGGAGCCAAATGACTAACACAAGAGGATTGTGAAAAATTGCTAGAGGGTCTTGATAAATTGGAAGACTGGACAACCAAATGGCAGATGAAAAGATGTATGTGGACAAATGCAAAGTTATGCACCTAGGAAAAAACAATCCAAACTGCGGTTACACGATTCAAAGTTCCACGTTAGGAAAATGTTTTAGGCGTCATTATGGATAATATGTTAAAACCTTTTGCCCAGTGTGCAGCGGCAGCCAAGAAAGCAAATATGTTATAAATCATAAGGAAAGGAATGGAGAATAAAACAAAGGATATTATAATGTCTTAGTATTGTTCCATGGTGAGACTGCACCTTGAATATTGTGTACAATTCTGGTTGCCATATCTTAAAATGGATATACTAGAATTAGAACAGGTACAGAGCAGAGCCACCAAAATGGTAAAGGGGATGGAAGGATATCCTATGAGGATAGGCTTCAACTTGGAAAAGATATGGCCGAGAAGAGATATGATAGAGGTCTATAAATTAATGAATGGAGTGGAATGGGTAAACATAGCAGTTGTTTACGCCATGAAAAGTAGAGAGACTAGGGGACATGCAATGAATGTACAATGTAACCTATTTAAGACTAATAAGAGGAGAGAAAATATTTTTTTCACTCAGCACATAATCAAACTCTGGAATTCGTTACTGGAGGATGTAGTAAAAGCTGTTAGTGTAACTGGGTTTAAAAAAGGTTTGAACAAATTCGTGGAGGAAAGGTCCATAAACCATTATTAAAGAGGACCAGGGAAATCCACTGCTTATCCCAGGACAAGCATCGTGGAACCTGTACCTTTTTGGGAAACCTGCTAGGTACTTGTGACATGAATTGGCCATAGTTGGAAACAGGATACTGGGCTTGATGGACCTTGGTCCTACTCCATATGGCATTTCTTATGTTAAGTATTTCCAGACAATTATCTGGTGCCTTGTAATGCCATATCCACACAATTTGGTTTGTACCAAGGCTGTTGCATTGTTAATGAATGAGTGTGACACAGACCATTGACCTCTTTGAATCAATATTGATTCTGAGTGATGTATGTTTGAGTGCATTGTTCTCAGCCAGTCATAATTATTTTTCTAGGAAGAATTTATAAAGAGATTTCCTTTTTAATTTTGTCTTACAGAGAAACCACTTAGATTAGCTTCTTTTGGCTGTGGCATCACCGGGCTACTGTTGTTTTTTCCCCATGGTCTCTGGGCCTTTTTGAAATATTTCTGTCCGTCAAATAGAGGTGGGTAAAGTGTCATTGAGAACTGTTTGATAATCCACAAAGAAAGACTGAAGTAAATGGAATTTATGGGGGTAATTATATAGGTAACATAAGTGTGTAGTACAGTATTTTTAGTGCTCCAGGGGCACTTATAAAATTGCCTGAGGGCACGTGTATAAGTAGGCTCTCTGGAAAACATACCACCAGCTTGAATGCAGTATATGCATAAGGGTTCCCAGTTGTAGGAAGCCAAACAGCAGGAGAAGGAGGTCTTCCGCAGAGGGTACAGTAGAGGGAAGCGGAAGCCAAAAACCACGGCCAAACACAGTAGGGGTATCCAAAAGACTTTATTAGCAGACCTCAGGCCGAAACCTTTTAGTTGGGTCTGCTAATAGTCTTTTGGATACCCCTACTGTGTTTGGCTGTGGGTTTTGGCTTCCGCTTCACTCTAGTGGACAGTGGGCAGGACAGGAGTGGGGTTGGCAGTTATGCACGTATTTTATAAAGCATGCAACTATGTGCTGATTCTTATAGGTGCATACACACAATTCCTCCTGCCTTGAAGCAAATATAACTTCCATATTGTCCTGCTAGACCATTTGAGACAAGTGGATTGTGTTTCCCTACCAGCAGATTGGTATAGACAAAGAACCAATGAAAACCCCAGTTTTCAATGATATCACTCCTTGTGCCTCTATTCGCCTCAGCCACTGGAAGTCTCTTTAGTATTAGTATTTCTTTGCAGCAGATGGTGGATGGACTTTCTTCTCTCTGTAGAAAATCTGAGGACTGAGAGGAAAAGAGATTGATTAAATGCTCGTAAAAAAACACCTTGAATACAGAAAGGTGACTCAAGCGCAACGTAGGAAGCTCCACTAGACTATGGTCTTTTGGTAGCCATAGGTGGAAGGAAAATTGGTTCAGCTCCACACCCTTATGATAAGGGCCTATTGAGCAGCCACAAATTGGAAAATTTGGAAGGATCTGGAACAGTACAGCAGCCTCACAACTTCAGTGCCTCCCCCCTCCCACCTTTTACAGTGCTGCAAAGCCAGCTACTGAAGCAGTTTTAGGCAAGTAAAGATGAGCCTGGCATGGATCCTCCGCCTGAGACTCTCATGGGCTGAGTATCAAGGCTTGACTGTCATTGTCATTGTTAGGGGGCTCCTGGGTCCATCTCTGAGGGATGTAATTCGGGGTGGACTGCTAGCGACCATTGGTGCTGTGTATGGGTTTCCTACCATTTTTCTGCACGCTTTAATGTTTTTCCTATTTGTGCTTTTATGTTACGTGCCTTTAATGCGCGTAACACAAGTGCAGTAAACACACACTTAAGGGCTGATGCAACCTTAGCATGCGCTCTTGTGATACTTACCCTAACTGTCTTCTTCCAGGAAATGCTGTTTGACCTGTAGCAAACAAGAAGCCTCATCCTTGGATTCTGGATGCTGTCCTTCCTGCATGACAGTTTGTCACCCCTGGAGGGCCTGCTTTTCTGCCCTCAGGAAATGTGGTTCATCTGCTTTTACTTGCCTCAGGGCAGGAGGTGATGGATGGCACTATGGGTAAGGATATTCATTTAGCTGGAGGCCCTGTCGACTGTGCTGTGAGCTGCTCTTCGTCCTCTAGTGGATCTGTGGAGGCTATGACCTGGTGTTGGGGAACCTTATTCAAGAGGAGAGCTTCTGGACTCCAGATTGTCCTCCCCAGAATTTGTTTTTGGTGTGGTAATTCAGACCCTTTGGCCCTGTTCCATTACCTTTGGCTAAGTGTCCCCGGCATGGGACAGTCCCTGGAAATGGGGAACAACTGGGAGTGATCAGAGATGTTGTCAATGCCTCGAATTCAGATGGCTTGGTACTGGGCTCTGTGGATGAGGAAGCACTCTCACCTTCAGCAAATTATGCAGAGGCTGGCATGATCCACCTATTCCAGAAGCAGGAGTTGATGGCGTTGATTACTAGGGTTTCATCTGCCTTGAACTTGATAGATGCTTCTGACATGGAGCAGGAGCCAACGGTACATTCGGCCCTTCAATGGGTGCAGAAATCCACTGCTGTCTTTCCATTTCTAGACGTGATCAAGGATATGATCCAATCGGAGTGGAACTTCCCTGACTCCCTACCTAAAGGGTTAAGGGTGTATAAGAAGATCAATGCTCTCCTGGAGGAGGAGCGCATAGAGTGATTTGACATTCCCAAGGTGAATGTGCAGGTCACAGCGGTTATCAGACGGACCACCATTCCTGTGGAAGGTGGATTGGCCTTAAAAGACGTCCTGAACCGCAAGGTGGATTCCTTGCTGAAGAACCAGTTCACTGTGGTGGCGGCCATTTTACAGCTAGAGGTATGTACTACAGTGATGTCTTGAGCTCTGCTACAGTTGATTTATTCTGTTTCGCCTGATGATGATACCCCTCTTTTGGAGTCGGCTATGGCCTTCCTTTCTGATGCTATGTATGACTTGGTACATTTGGTGGCCAGGGATGGTGCCCTGATGACAGTGTCACAGTGTTGGATTTGTCTCTCCGCACTAGGCAGTGGAAAGATCCTCCAAAGCTTGGTTGGCTCAACTGTCTTTTAAGGGGAAACGTCTGCCTAAAACTGATTTGGAGAAGCTGGTGAAGGACTTAGGCAAGACAAAATCTTACTGCCTCTTGGAAGACAGATCCTAGGGGCCTGTGAAGCAGACTGTTGCCCTTTTCTCATCAGCTGTTGCCCAACCACTAAGGGCGCACTAACTGGATTCCCGGAAGTCTTAGGTTTTCCAGATCAGTAATGCTGACAGTCCCTTCTTCCTTTCTGCTTCAGGGCCTTGGACTCATTCTCAGTCCTTTTGTTGAGCACGTGGGTTCAGGGACTCTGTTACCTCAAAAGGAGGACCCTCCCGGGCTGCACAAAGAAGGTTTGGGGGCCCATTCCCTGGTTTCTCCGGTGGGTGGCAGGCTTCAACCTTTCTTTCAGGAATGGGCCAGAGTTATCAAGGATCTCTGGGTGCTAGACGCAGTTTAGTTTGGCTGTCTCCTAGCATGCAAAGAGCTTATTCCCGATGCACAAGGAGAAATGACGAAGGCATCTGCGATGAAAGGTGCTACTGTGTGGACTACCTTGGACAAGTTACTGCACCTAAAGACTGTGGTGCCCATCCCCCAGATGAGCATGGCAAAGGCAATATACTCTTGTGGTGCCAAAGAAAGACTTGTCCTTCTGACCCATTCTGAACCTCAAGGGGGTCAATGAGCACTTGCACATCCTGTGCTTCCAGATAGAAACCCTGCACTCCGTAATTCAAGCAGTGCACCAAGGGGAAATTTTGGCTTCTCTGGATCTGGCTGAGTGTATTTTCATATCCTGATCTGTGTGGATCAGCAGAAGTATTTGCATTTTTTGCTGTGCTTGGCTCCTGCTATCAGTATTCTGCCCTCTTTTTGAGTTATCCACCACCCCAAGGACATTCTTCAAGGTCATGGTGGTGGTGACGGTGGTGCTGCAGCGCCAAGAGACCTGTGCCCATCCCTATCTGGAGGGAGCCACAAAAAGCAAGAAGCCAAAAGTCAGGACGATTCAAATCCAATTTATTGAAACAGACCCCGACGCGTTTCGGCAAAATTTGCCTTCATCAGGGGGTAGCAGCTACAATATAGATATATATATATATATATAAGTAATACAAATCATGAAACATAAAAACGTAAAAAAGGGGGACTCAAAATAATAAGCCATAACATTTAAAATATATTATATATTATAATATAGTATTATGTAAACCAAAAGAGGGGGGACTGGTGAACCTATTATCAATGTAATAAAAACAAAGTGTATATAAACGCAGGACACAGAAATGTAAATAGTAATAATGATTAAATATTATTAAAAATTATAAAATAACAGCGTAAACAACTTTTGGACAAATATAATAAAGGTGTAAGGAAAAAATTATAAGAAAAAATTATTGTAATAAAAAGGTAATAAACAATTCTTGAGACAATAACTTAAGTCTTATAAAGAAATTATAAAAGAATATGGACAAAAAGAGAAATGTTCAAAACTCTTAAGTTTTGAACATTTCTCTTTTTGTCCATATTCTTTTATAATTTCTTTATAAGACTTAAGTTATTGTCTCAAGAATTGTTTATTACCTTTTTATTACAATAATTTTTTCTTATAATTTTTTCCTTACACCTTTATTATATTTGTCCAAAAGTTGTTTACGCTGTTATTTTATAATTTTTAATAATATTTAATCATTATTACTATTTACATTTCTGTGTCCTGCGTTTATATACACTTTGTTTTTATTACATTGATAATAGGTTCACCAGTCCCCCCTCTTTTGGTTTACATAATACTATATTATAATATATAATATATTTTAAATGTTATGGCTTATTATTTTGAGTCCCCCTTTTTTACGTTTTTATGTTTCATGATTTGTATTACTTATATATATATATATATATCTATATTGTAGCTGCTACCCCCTGATGAAGGCAAATTTTGCCGAAACGCGTCGGGGTCTGTTTCAATAAATTGGATTTGAATCGTCCTGACTTTTGGCTTCTTGCTTTTTGTGGCTCCCTTGGACTATTGCAAGAACAGCGCTCCTTGCCCCCTTTGTCCATCCCTATCTGGAGGACTGGCTCATCTGGATCCGTTTCTTGTTAGAAGCGTCTTGGGTGACGTTCCAAGTGGGGTCTTTTTTTTTTTTTGGAAAGCTTCAGCTGGGTGATCAGTCGGTGTAAAAGCCAGCTTTTGCCTTCCCAATCCTTGGAGTTTCTGGGAGCACGTTTTGACACTCGAGTGGGCGGAGTTTTCTTGCCAGAGGCAAAAATCAGAAGACTGTTGGATTGCCTAGTGCTGTTCAGTGCACAGCAGACTCCCAGAGTCTGGGATTATCTTCAGCTCCTCAGATTTATTTATTTTATTTTATTTATTTAACATCTTTTATATACCGCTCTATTTATAATCAGCGCGGTTTACATAGAACAAGAAAACCTCAGATAAGGTACATGATATCTGTTTTTACATAGAACAAGGAACAAAAACTTGGATAACCGGGGAAATTATTTACAATGAATACAACACATTGGCTATTTACATATGAACGGAATAAAGCCTAAAAGAATTTTCATAGTATGAGAGAGAGGTGTGAAAAGTTATTGGGTTAGCAGAGGTGGCGTGTTAAGAACGGGAATGGTGCTATTTGAGTGATCTTGTGTTATTGTGTTTTCTGGGAAATATTTGATGAAAAGGTGATGCTTCAAGGCCTTTCTAAACTGGAAGAGGTCAGTGATGGTTCTAATTTGTGGTGGGAGGGTGTTCCATAGCTTTGGAGCACATAAACTGAAGGATCGGTTTACAGTTGCGGAGTTGTATCTTAAGGACTCTTTTGGAACTCTTAGCATGTTTAGTTCAGTGGTTCTTCTACTCCTGTTGGAAGGAATTGGTAGGATTAACTCCGAAAGTGAAGGAGGAGCAAGCCCTTTTTGAGCTTTGAAGGCTAGAAGCAAGGTCTTGAAGGTAATTCTCGCTTGGATAGGGAGCCAGTGTAATTGTTTCAGGAGAGGTGTTACATGTTCTCTTTTTGGAACCCCGAAGAGTATTCTTGCTGCGCTGTTTAATGCTAGTTGAAGTGGGTTAAGGGTAGATTGGGGGAGCCCCTGTAATATACAGTTTGCGAAGTCAAAGTGCGGTATAACCAGAGCCTGGTAGACCGTACGGAAATCATCTGGATCAATCAGTTGGCGGAGGTGTCTGAGGGAGAGAATCTTAAAATAAATTGTCCTTACGGTGTTGGCTATGTGGGTCTTCATATCTAGATTCTGATCCAAGGTCACTCCAAGGTATCGGATGTGGGATTTTACTTGCAGCTTGGCATCTTGAACTTCAAGAAATGTGGGTGGTGTAAACTTAGGGTTCCTTGAGATGAAAAGAACCTCTGTTTTTTTCTTCTGGATTCTGAGATTTTGAGTCAGTAGCCAATCTGAGATGGCATTAAAACAGTTGGTTATGGGGGTGAGATTAATCTTATCTATGCAGAAAGGGATATATAGTAACACATCGTCAGCATATATAAATAGTGCTGTGGGCACATGTTCACATATGACAGCTCCAGTGGTATTTGACTTGATGGTCCCCGAGTTCTCAGGAGTTTGAGCACAGGCTTCCGCTCTCATTAATGGTGAAGGCTAGCCTAGCCTATGGTGGTGGTGGCAGCTGTCATCTGAGGAAGGGCATACCACTGGATGATTTCTCCTGGATCCTGCTGATGACGGATGCAAGCCTCTTGGGTTGGGGAGCCCATTACCAAGACCATACAGTCCAAGGCTGTTGGAACTACAGGGAAGTGGTGTGGTCCATCAACTGCCTCAATTCAAAGGCCATCAGACTGACTTGTCTGCATTTCCAGCCCCTGGTCGAGGGCCAGGTGGTTAGTGTTTTCAGACAACGCCATAGCGGTGGCTTATGTCAATTGGCAAGGCAGCACAAGGAGCACTAGGGTGGCTCTGGAGATGGATCTTCTGTTTGCCTGAGTGGAGAAGAACCTCCTAGCCTTGTCAGTCCAGCACATTACCGGGGTGGACAACTTGGAAGCAGACTTCCTCAGCTGGCACTCTATGAATTCTGGAGTGTGGGAGTTGAGTAAGGAGGCATTTCAGTTGATTTTGCGCAGCTGGGGTCACCCCAAAATTGATGTAATGGTGACCTGCTCCATTGTCAAAGTTTGCTGCTTCTTCAGTCACCACATACATGGATATGGGATCAGAGAACGTCAATGCCCTGACCTAGCCTTGACCAAGGCAGTGGCTTCTGTACATGTTTCCTCCGTGGTCCCTGATGGGGTGTGTGATTTGGTGTATAGAGCACCTCCTGGGCAGGATTGTTCTGGTAGCATCAAATTGGCCATGGAGAGCATAGTTTGGAGACCTGATGCGGCTCCTGCAGGCACTTCCTCTTCGGCTGCCTCTATCTTGGGGGCTATTGTGGCAGGGACCGATCATCCTGGAGGACCAAACTCTCTTCTTGTTTATGGCATAGCTCTTGAAAAGAGACTGCTAGTGCTTAAGGGCTACTCTCCAGCAGTGATCTCTACCTGCTTAGTGCCCGGAGGAGCTCTGTCAAGCTAGCATACATAACGGACATAGTGCTTCTTTGAGCACTGGTACAGCATGCAGCAGTTGGCTCCTGAGGTTGCCAGGTTGTCCTCGCTGTTGGCTTTTCTGCAGGATGGCCTAGAGAAAAGGGTCTTTCTCCAGGAACAAGCAAGAAGTCAGTCCTCACTTATGGGTGACGTTGACGCCAATGGAGCCCTTGTAGAAGCATCTCCCCAATTTTCAAAGAAAGCCTTTGGGAGATGCCACCACGCATGCGTGGTCCCCTTCCCACCCAAGGGTGCAATCTTGCTCAGTCTCCATTTTACTGCGGAGCCCTACAGACCTTGGTGTCTTCCCTGGGGAAAAAAAGTTGATTTCCTTATGCACTTCTGTGCATTTCTCTGGTTAGCCATCAGTCCTTTTCCTGCCTCTGAGCCCAGTTGCCTCTGCTTCGGGATTCAGAACCGCTTAGGTTTTTTTTTCCATCCAGTGTGGTTTTGCGTTCTTTTCGACTGCTGACCGCATCGAAGCTCTTCGACCTCACTGGGGCTCTTTCTGCCACAATGGCCACTGGGTTCATGAGGTGTGATCGGTGCTCTAAGAACACACAGGACTGTTGCCTCAGGTGTCTGGGTGCCGACCATGATCCAGAGGCATGTTCCCTGTGTAAAAAGATGTCCACTAAGGCCATCCAGAGATGCTGGCAGAAGCAGGAGGACATCTTCCACAAGTCAGACTCAGCCCTGGTATCTCTGGTAGCTGTGCACGGAGCGGGAGCAGCCGGCGAAGGGTACCCAGGACAGATGCTGAGGCTTCCGGCAACAGATCTCAAACCCCCGAGGACCATCCCGTTGAGGAATCCCTCTTCTCCCCGATGCCCAACCCGGTTACCGTCTGTGTCGAAGTCTGCAATCCCTGAGTGGGAAGTCAACATGTTGGCATTGGAATGCAACGTTTCTGCATTCCTCGCCTCTCAACAAGCATTGATGCCTGGTCCCGCCGGTGCATGCGCTGAGACCTGAAGAGATCCTCAAGAGCTCCATACCTTGAACTGATTCTTGATGAGTCTCGATCCTGCTCCCAGTCCTTGGGAGTGAGATCCTCCCCGGCTAGTGCCTCTGGCTCTGGCCAAGCCTCAGTCACAGTTCATTGAAGGTCGGATCCAACTGTGCCATTGGAGGGGAGTGAGAACAGCTGGTTCTGGAGAGAGCCGGCTTGTGCGGGGCAGTCACTGCTGACGTCATTTTGAGGCTCCATAAAGGATTTGTGCACGGAGCTGTTTTTTGGGAGTGTTGTCTGGAGAGTGAGAACAGCTGGTGCTGGAGAGAGCCAGCCCGTGCGGGGCAGTCACTGCTGACATCATTTTGAAGCTCCTTAATATATCTAGAGTGCTTTATGGCGCTTAGCCATCGGCGCTTGTTGGAGTGCTTTCCAAGGGGGATTTATGTCCCTTGTGAGCTCTTAGGAGCATATTGGGAGCATTTATAGATTTGTGAAGTAGCGACGCCCGGTGGTAAAAGGAAAAAGAAAACTCATGGCTTTGTCTGCTGGTGGCCCTATGGACAAGCATGTAATATCTCAATTTAGATAAAGGCTAAACAGGTAACTGACCACATAAAACACAAACCTCCTACCTAAATGGACAACACACATAGTTCAATCGAAATGACGATCCAATCTCTTATGCCCTAATACCTCCTCATGTATATAGTTGTTTCTGTAATGTACTGTCTTATGTTATTTAGACACTACATTTTGTTAGTTAATTGTTTTTAACACGGTTCCAGTTTAAATTCACTGTTTAGTTTCCTAGACTTAACTTTGTTTAATTTATGATATTTTAAGATGTTCTATGTAAAATTAAGATGTTCTATGTAAAACAAACTTCACTTTGTTATTTGTTGTTATTTGTACACCGCAACTGATCTCTGGAAGATGCGGTATAAAAATGAGTGCTAAGTAAAAAAATAAATATCTACACCGATGTTAATAACACCAGGTACTGTTCCTTTTGACCCCTCACTGGAGGGGCTGAGTCTTAGCTCTTCTGAGCATACCCCTCCTCTTCCTCCTTATTTTTTTGGAATTGTCTGCTGTGCCTCAGTCCGGTGTTTTGAGTTCACAGAAGGAAGTTGTGCTCCCCAAAATGGTTTCTTGGTCGGAGCTCTCCATTCCTCCTGGTGACTCACAAGTCTCCTCCATTTCTCTTCTGGATATTTGGCAAGTAGTTAATCATACTGAACGGATTCTTGCTGAGACTGTTCCCTCTTTATGGCAATTTACTAGAGACACTGTTATTAAATTTCAGAATCTTGATAGTCAGATTGGAACTTTGCATTCGTCTATTTTGAGTATAGATACGCAGGTTACACCGTTTTCTTTATTCCAGTCTGCTACTATGAAAGAAAGTTTTATTATGTGTCAAAAACTTGAAAATTTAGAGAATATGGCTAGGTCTAAGAATTTGAGAGTTTTAAATTTTCCTTCTAGTAGTTTATTATCTCCATCAATACTGTTTAGGAAATATTTAAAAGATGTTCTTCTCCTCCCCACCGCCGATGCTATAGTGTTTGCTAAATGTTATATTTCCTTAAAAATTGTTTCTCCAGGTGTTGGGGAAGGGGAAGTAGCTGTTCTTGAAGATAAAAATGGGTTTAACTTGACTGCCTTCTTGGAAGACACTCAAGATATTATTTCCACTAGAGCCACATTATTGGTAACTTTATCTTCTTCAGAAACCAAAGTCTCTATTCCTAAAGCTTATTTTCAGAAAAGGGACAATCTTTATTGTGGTGATAAGGTCTCTATTTTTCCTGATGTATCTCACTCAACACAAGCACGTAGGAAGTCCTTTCTTGCTCTCAAGTCTAGAACTCTTGCCTTAGGTGCTACTTTTTTCTTGCGCTACCCTTGTAAATGCTTAGTATCTCTTGGATATGACAGGTTTGTCTTTTTGTCATTTTTGGATTTGGAAAGGTGGATTCTTGATAAGGAAAAGGTGCAGTGACTTTTGCTTTTCCTTTGTCATTATGTTGTAGTTTAGAAATTGTCAGGCGGTGGGAGGGTATAATTAAATGACTGCTCTGTGTGGCTGGGACACCTTTCTTTGGTTTGGTGTTCCTTGCCTTGTTTTTTCTTGTTATTGATTTCTTATTTATTTATTTTATTTATTTAACAGTATTTCTAAACCGCCTTATCATAATAATCAAGGTGGTATCACAGCAAACAATCTGGTAGTGTGAGTGTGTTATACATGCAGTGAGGGAGAAAATTTAGTTGGGTGCGTGTTGTGTTGTGTGCTAGATTAGTTTGAGTTATGTACAATGTGGGCTATATACAGTGGTGCTAAAAACATCTTATATACATACAGTGTTAGGCGGTGACGTGTGCTGATATACAGCTATTTAGACTATGTGATGTGTCCATAGTGTTCTATGAACAGCATGGTTTTCAGCTGTTTCCTAAAGTCCTTGAGGTCTGTAGTTGCCCTCAAATCGTCCGGTAGTTTGTTCCATATTGTTGGAGCAGCCATGGAGAGTGCTCGGTCTGTTGTGTCCTTGCATGTGTGTTTGTATTCACTTGGGGTGCTGACTCGGTTGTGAGTTTTTCTTCTTGGACGTGTACTGGTGTCTGGTTGTATGAGGGTGTGCAGGCTGTTGGCTGATGTGTGCTGTTTTATCTTGTATAGGTTTATGATAGTTTTGTATCTGATGCGTGCACTGATTGGAAGCCAGTGTAAGTCCTTTAAGGTGGGTGTGATGTGCTCCTGTCTTGCAGTTCCGGATATGATTCGTGCTGCGGTGTTTTGTGCCAGTTGGAGTGGTTTGATGGCTTGTTTCGGTAGACCAAGGTATATCGGATTGCAGAAGTCCAGTAGTGGGGTTATCAGAGCTTGACATACGGTACGGAAGTGTTCTGGGGCGAGGAGTGGTTTCAGTCTCCTGATGATTCGCATCTTGTAGTAGGCTTTTTGTATTGTTTTGCCTATGTGTGGCTTGAGATTGAGTTTATTGTCCAGCGTAACCCCGAGGTATCTCACTTCTGACCTTATTGGTATAGTAGTGTTTTGTATCTTTATATTCGGTGGGTGTATGAAGCTTTGGTTCCGAGTGATGATTAAAGCTTCAGTCTTGTTGTAGTTTATTGCGAGGTTGTTGTCCTGACACCAATTGGTCATTTGTGTAAGGCAGTCTGTTATCTTAGAGAAGTCCGGGTTGTCGATTGATATCGGGGTGTATATCATGATGTCGTCCGCATAGATTGTGTATTGAATGTTGTTCTCTTTCATGATGTTGCATATTGGTTGGATGTAGATGTTAAATAGGAGTGCTGAGAGCGCAGATCCTTGAGGTACTCCTTGACGGATTTTGATGGGTCGGGAGGTGATGTGTCCCACCTTGACCTGTAGCTGTCTTTCGGTTAGGTACGAGTGGAACCATTTCAGTGTGATGCCGTGTATACCAGTGTTTTTTAGTCTTTCCAGGAGCATGTTGTGGTCCACTGTGTCGAATGCTGAGGAGATGTCGATGAAGATCATTATGATTCCATTCCTGGTATTGTCAATTATTCTTAGGATGCTGTCGAAGAGGTAGATCAGTAGCGTTTCGACACCGTGGTTGGGACGAAATCCGTGTTGGTTGTCGTCGAGTGTTTCATGTTTGTCGATGTGATCCTGAAGTTGTAGTTTGTTTATGTTTATGTTTATTTAAAATGCTTTCTATACCGCCCCATACCAGTGGCGTCTGGGCGGTTTACAAACAAAAATTAAAAACAGTTACAACATAGGCTGTCAGAAAAGTTAAAAAGAACGCCAGTTAAAATCTTAAAAAGGACAGCAGAGAGACAGATAATAGAAACAGCAAAGTATAAGAGGAAACATCAACAAGAGGAGGGGGAGGGAGACACGGACGAGGGAGGGAGGTCAAACGCCAAACAAAACAAGTGGGTTTTTAGCTGTCGTTTGAAGGCTTGATATGATTGCTCTGCACGAAGAGGGGGGGGAAGTGAGTTCCAGAGCCTAGGACCCAAGAAGTAAAAAGCCGAAGAACGTGTAGACTCCAAGTGAGCTTGAGAAGGAGAAGGAAGGGCCAACCGATTAACGTGGATAGAACGGAGCAAACGATGGGAAGTATGAAATTGAAGAAGATCTGCAAGATAGAGAGGGGTACCAGTGTGAGTCACCCTGTGCACAAAAGTGAGGACCTTATACTGTATACGAAAAGAAACCGGTAACCAGTGATGATGCAGAAGTAAGGGAGTGACATGGTCATAACGAGAAGCACAGGAAAGGAGACGGACAGCTGCATTCTGAACACGTTGTAGACGGGAGAGTTGAGATTGGGGTAGACCAGCAAGAGAAACATTACAATAGTCGAGACGGGAAATTGCAAAGGAGAGAATAAGAGTAGCAAAAGCAGAGGGTGAGAGAAAAGGACGCACAGGACGAAGTTGTTTGAGGGATAGAAAAGAACGTTGAACTATGGAAGTGATGTGTTCTTTAAAAGAAAGAGAGGAATCAAGAATAGTTGAACCGCTTTTTCAATGATTTTTGCGAGGAAGGGTATGCTGGAGATTGGTCGGTACGCTGCTGGATCTTTTTTGTCGAGAGTTGTTTTCTTTGTGATTGGTCTTACTGATGCAAGTTTTAGTTGCTTTGGCATGATTCCTTGAGTGAGTGAGTCGTGTACTATTTTATGTATGGTGGGGATGAGGCTTGATTTGGTGGCTTTGACCCATGACACTGGGCATGGGTCTGTAGGAGCGGTGCTAGTGTTGATTGTAGAGATGATGTGGGATATCTGTTCTGTTGAGGGTGAGGAGAATGTGCCCAAGGTTTTGGGGTATACGTCCGTTCTTGTGGTTCTACTAGGCGTTGTTTGTTCTGTGGAGTGAAATTTCTCTTTGATGTGGTCGGCGAATTCCTGTGGATCAATTTGTGCTTCCCCTTCAGTTGTTTGCTCTTTTGTGAGGATCTTTACTATTTCAAAAAGCTCTCTGGGTTTGTTGATGGAGGTATTTATCATGTTTGTGTGGAATTCCCTCTTTGATTGGTTGATGTGTTCATTGTATTGCTTTTGCTTCGTTAGATAAAGATGCTGGTCGGCAGTTGTTTTGTTTTTTCTCCATCTCCGTTCAATCTTCCTGAGTTCCCTCTTTTCCTGTCGTATTTTTGTTGAGTACCATGGTTTGTTTTGTCTCCTGTTGTGGTATTGTTTCTCGGTCCCACCCTTGGATGTTGTGGCAGCGTTGGCTAAAATGCTGTTCCAGCTGGAGACTTGTTCCTCCAGGTCATCTGTAGAAGTGTTCAGGTGTTGTATTGTGTCCTGTATGAATTCGTCCTTGTCAAAACGCTTGAATCGTCTTTGTGTGTGTGAGATGTTTGCTCTTTCGATCGTCTGGGCCTCTTTTGACCGCAGCCTTGTCTCGATTAAGTAGTGGTCAGACCATGGTACTGGGGTAATGGTGGGTGGAGAAATCAGGTCTCTTGATGATAGGTAATTGGATGCGAATATGAGGTCTGGCGATGATCCATGTCTGTGTGTTGGTGCATTGATTATTTGTGTGAATTGAAGTGAGGACATTGCTTGAAGGAAGGCCTCTGCGTCTTTGGCATTGGTGGATTTTAGGTTGAAGTCTCCAATCAGCAGCGCTGGTTTGTTTGTTGTTATGGCACAGGCTTCTTCGAGTGTGAAGGCCAGTTCGTCGGGTGGGGCTCTGGGTGCCCTGTATGTTAGGCAGATTGCAATGCTCTTGTTCTTGATGCTAATTGTGTTACAGTGCTGTGTATCGGTGAGGCTCTGTGTCTTGAAGTTTAGTTTTGATTTCGCTATTATCAGGACTCCTCCTCCACGTTTGTTGGTGCGTGGGCAGTTGTACGCTGAGTAGTTGTTTGGTACTAGTTGGTTGAGTAGAACATTGTCCGTCTTGTTGAGCCATGTCTCTGTGATGCATATTATGTCGGGCTGTCGCTCTTCAATGTGGTCTACAAGCGTGTGTATCTTGTTGCAGACGGATCTGGCATTTATGAGCTCTATCGTGGTTGTCTCTGTTGAGGAGGTTGCTGTTACATGTGTTTCCTTTGAGCAGGTGTGGGAGCTTGATTTGTGTCTGTATGGTCGTTTTGCATGGGAGGTTCTGAGTGTCTCTTTGTATATGTGCCGTGATTCTAAATATGGCAATACGGTTGGTGGGTGCCATGTTGTGTTTGCTTGTGGGTGGTGGGGGTGTGTGGTTGGTGGGAGGATTTGTGTAACTAGTAGGTAGAGTGGGAGGAAGTATGTGGCGTGCATGTTGGTTTTTTTGACGTTCTGTTAAGGTGATGCCTGTTTTCTTAAGTCTTCGTCTGTTGGCTGTTTGGAGAGAGTTGTATCTGGTGAGATAGCCTGTCTCATGGAGGGATGGCCGGATCTGTGTAGGGCGTCTTGGTGCGGGAGCCTGTCCCGTGGAGGGCGAGCCGGATTCGTGTAGGGCGTCTTGGTGCGGGAGCCTGTCCCGTGGAGGGCGAGCCGGATCTGTGTAGGGCGTCTTGGTGCGGGAGCCTGTCCCGTGGAGGGAGCCTGTCCCGTGGAGGGCGAGCCGGATTCGTGTAGGGCGTCTTGGTGCGGGAGCCTGTCCCGTGGAGGGAGCCTGTCCCGTGGAGGGCGAGCCGGATCTGTGTAGGGCGTCTTGGAGCGGGAGCCTGTCCCGTGGAGGGCGAGCCGGATTCGTGTAGGGCGTCTTGGTGCGGGAGCCTGTCCCGTGGAGGGAGCCTGTCCCGTGGAGGGCGAGCCGGATCTGTGTAGGGCGTCTTGGAGCGGGAGCCTGTCCCGTGGAGGGCGAGCCGGATCTGTGTAGGGCGTCTTGGTGCGGGAGCCTGTCCCGTGGAGGGCGAGCCGGATTCGTGTAGGGCGTCTTGGTGCGGGAGCTGTCCCGTGGAGGGAGCCTGTCCCGTGGAGGGCGAGCCGGATCTGTGTAGGGCGTCTTGGAGCGGGAGCCTGTCCCGTGGAGGGCGAGCCGGATTCATGTAGGGCGTCTTGGTGCGGGAGCCTGTCCCGTGGAGGGAGCCTGTCCCGTGGAGGGCGAGCCGGATCTGTGTAGGGCGTCTTGGAGCGGGAGCCTGTCCCGTGGAGGGCGAGCCGGATCTGTGTAGGGCGTCTTGGTGCGGGAGCCTGTCCCGTGGAGGGCGAGCCGGATTCGTGTAGGGCGTCTTGGTGCGGGAGCCTGTCCCGTGGAGGGAGCCTGTCCCGTGGTGGGCGAGCCGGATCTGTGTAGGGCGTCTTGTTGCGGGAGCCTGTCCCGTGGGGGGAGGGCCGGGTCTGTTGGAGAGTGTGTAGTGGAGGTGTGAGTTTGGAGGTGGGGAATGTGTGGTGTACTGAGAGAGTTCTACTTGCGGTTCTGACGTCCTTCGCCTCGGACTGCTCCTTGCTGGGTTCTCCTGTGCTCCTGTCGGCGTTGCTGATTATTTTAGTTGTTTCCTGCTGCTTGGCTTCGGGCCTCGGCTGGGGTTCGGGGATGGTGAGGTTTTTCCTTGCAGAGTCGTTGATCTTCGGTTCGGTGGTGGAGGTGTCTGTTGAACATAGCGTGGCTTTTTCGGGGGGGAGGGAATGTTGGGTGCTTGCTTTTTTGTGCGCCTCTGTGCCGCGCCTAAGGGCCACGCCAAAGGGCCCTCTGGCGAGGCCCTCAGGCGCGGGCCCGCCCGCGAGGGACGCCGCTTTTAAGCAGGCGGGCTGCCTTTCCCCTCCTCTCCCACTGCCCGGATTGGGCAGGAGCGCTGTGAGGGGAGTTGATTTATGGTTTTCTCCCTGAGATGTGGGCTAATGTACTTGTTTGTATTATTTCTCTTTTGAATTATTTCTATTGTTGACTTATTGTGTTTCTCTATACATTGTGAACATTGTAAGTTTTTGAAAATTTCAATAAACAGAATTAAAGCAACTGTGCCATTGGTGCCGTCAGGCCTCGATTGACAGACTACTTGGACTGTACAACGTAAAGACTTCTCCCGAGACACGAGCACACCATGATCTCCCCATGAACCCATCCCCGCCATTGTTGAGGTGCCAGTCCCCACCCAAAGACACCTCATTCCTTGAATTTATCTGAGACATGGCAAAGGCGCTGTCCATCACCATGACGTCAGAGGAGAACCCTCATATGGAGGAACTCAAATCCTCCAATACGAGGCCCTTCCGTTCCCTGTCCATTCCATTTTCAGGCCCCTTCTCCAAATGTGGGAAACACCTGCATCAATGCTGGTTGTTAGCTGACTCCTGGACCCTATGTATTAGGTCCAGTGAACGCCTGCCACATACAAACTTAATAGCTGTATATCAGCATGTACCATTTGAGACCTAACCAAGGAGTTTGGGGGTTTCTCGGCAGGTCTCAGTGGAGACCCCCTCCAATGCTTCCATACCCTCACAAAGTCTGTTGGGGAATGCCTGAAGTATTTGTCTTGAGTGACTTATGACTGCTTTGAGTCTAACACGAGGGTGGCCACCACAAGCTTCACTGCTCGACACCAGGTCTGGCTCAAGTCATCGGACCTCAAGCAATGGATTCAGGAGAAGCTCCTCAATGTCCCTTGCCTCGGTGAAAACCTCTTCGGCAAGCCGATGGAGGACAAGGCAGTGAAGATTGAGACAGAGTATGTCACCAGGACTCGACTCTCGGAAGACCGCTACTCTTCCCAAGAAGAAACCCATCGGGGAAAGGGCCTCCCTTCCACTGGAAAGGCTAGCTTTATCAGGGCTACACCCAATACCAGGGCCCCCAGATCCCTCAGCAGGGTCATCAGGGCAAGGGAGCAGGCCAGGGCCCACATAAGCCTAAGGACCCCAAGCTCCAGAAACCAGTTCCAGCCCAGACTGGGTCGGGGTTATGACTCCCAAAGCATAGCCTCTCTACCCACAGGGGATCAGCTACCAACAGAGGGATGCTGAATTCATTTTGCCCACCGGTAGGCTGCCATCACCACCGACTCCTGGGCTCTTCAGGTGGTCAGGGAAGGTTACTCCACCTGGACCGGACTCCTCCCCCTTTCCAGGAGAGCCCCCTCAGACTCCCATGCACCAGGCCCTGCTTTTGCAGGAACTTGCAGGCCTTCTCAGGGACAGGACTGTGGAGCCAGTACCCACCACCTAAAAGGAAAGGCGTTCTACTCCAGGTAACATTTGGTCCCAAAAAAGAACAGAAGGCCTAAGGCCCATCCTGGGCTTGAGAAACATGAACAAATTCCTGGTACTGGAGAAGTTCAGAATGCTCTCCTTTAGAATATTGCCGCCCTACCTCCAGCAGGGAGATTGGCTATGCTCCTTGGACCTAAAGGATGCTTATACCCACATACTGCTCCACCCCAACTACAGGCGGTACCTAAGGTTCATGGTTGGGGGCAACCGCTACTAGTACAGGGTACTATGCTTTGGCCTGGCCTCCACCCCAAGAGTCTTCACCACCACATGCCTGGCAGTGGTGGCCAGCTACCTCATTCTCCAAGGAGCCTTCATCCTCTTATACTTGGATGATTGGCTAGTAAAAGGAGACACTGCCTCCGAGGTGCAACAGGCCACAACCTGCACCATCAGGATCCAACATCTGGGATTTGTGATAAACCACCCCAAATCACACCTCACTCCAACACAGGACCTGGAGTTCATAGGGGCTTGCCTGGACACCATCCAAGCCAGGACCTTCCTCTCCTTGGACAGTCTGCATCCTGGTAGCTGAGGTCCAGCACCATCACACTGTTGGCACGATCCATGCTCCGCCTGCTCAGCCACATGGCTTCCACAGTCCATGTGGTCCCCAATGCGGGCAGCTCAGTGATGCCTTTGCTCACAGTGGTCTCAGTCAATCAAGTGGTCTCTCACTGAACATTCATTGATTCATTTAAAAAGATATTGTTCAATCCAAACTTTTAAGCAACTATAGAATCGATTGCAATCCTTATATTGAACACATTAGGAATAACTGTGGGTTCATTAAGGTCTCAGACTAATACTGGCACTTGTTATAGACTAATAACTCGTCTTATAGTGCCTTTTTGCATCAACGACCTTTGTATGTCCCCAATATTTACTCCTATTATTTAGAAAACACGGATACGGAGGAGAGAGCTAATTGTAAAAAAATTGTATTTCACTCAAAAAAATCAAAATATTGTATCACTTAGCTTTCTCCAACTCAATTTCTCATACTATGTTGATATACGATCACAGTGGTCTCAGGCCAAGGGCAGGCTCCAGGACATGATCTCTGTCCCATCAACTAGTAGAATCACTCATTTGGTGGCAGAATGCACAACACCTGCAGACGGGCATGTCCTTTCAACACCCAAACCTCCAAAGGGTCCTCACTACAGATGCCTCCCTCGCAGTGGGCACCCCAGCCCAGTAGGAACTGCACATGTAGGGCAACTGGTCTCTCAAGGACAGCCAGCAGCAGATCAAACTGTTGGATCTCCAAGCCATTTTCCTGGAAATCGGGGCCTTCCAACGCCACCTGCAGCACCAGTCGATGCTGGTCCAAACGGGCAGCCAGGTTGCGATGTTCTAGCTGAACAAGCAAGAGGGCACAGGGTCTTACCGCCTCTGCCAGGAAGCAGTAGCCCTCTGCTCATACTTGATCAGTCAGGGAATGTTCCTCAAGCAGGTATACCTTTTGGGTCAAGATAGTGCTCTAGAGGACAGGCTGAGCAGGGTCCTCCAGCTGCACGAGTGGCACCTAGACCCCAGGGTGGCACAGCGGCTCTTCTGACTATGGGGAACCCCAAGTTTGGACCTTTTTGCAGCCCAGCCAATGCTCAGCTGCTCCGTTTCAGCTGTCCCCAACCTCACCCATCCCGGATAGCGGCGGACACCTTCCTCATCTTGTGGTCTGAAGGCCTTCTATATGCCTTCCCTCCCACATCACTAATTACATGGACCCTCATCAAGGTCCAGCGGGACAAGGCTTCCATGATCCTGTTGGCCCCATGATGACACAGGCAACCTTGATTTCCCCTGTTCTGCCTGTCAGTAGAGCTCCCAGTCCCTCTGGGAAGTTCCTCAGGACTCCTGACCCAGGAGGAGGGCTCGCTTTTCCACCCCAACCTGGGACCCCTGTTGCTAACAGCATGGCTGCTGAATGGGTTGCCCTAGCACCCTTCAAACTCCCCAGGGAAGTGGAAGAAGTCCTCCTGGCCTCTCGTAAGAACTCCACGAGATGAGCCTATGCCTTCAAGTGGCGCAGATTCTCAGTATGGTATATGGAGCAATGCGTTGACACCTTCTCCTGACAGGTGTACACGGTACTGCAATACTTGCTCCACCTCTCACAGGCCAGACTCAAGTCCATCTCCGTCAGGGTACACCTGAGCATACTCTGCGCACCACCAAATCATAGAGGGCAAGCCTCTTCCTGTGCAGCCCCTCATTCCCAATTGATGTGGGGATTGCTGCTCTCTAAGTCACCAATTTGGCCACCCCCAGTGGTATGGGATCTCAACATGGTTCTGGCGCAGCATACCAAGCTTCCCTTTGAGCCTTTGGCTACCTGCCATCTGCATTATCTATCTTGGAAGGTTGTCTTCCTGGTGGCACTCGCCTCTGCCCACAGAGCGAGCTTCAGGCCTTGGTGGTCAAGCCATCTTACACCAGGTTCTACAAGAACAGGGTCATGCTTCACACTTGCCCAAAATTCCTGCCGAAGATGGTATCTGCCTTCTATCTCAACCAAGAGGTAGTGTTCCTACCTTCTTTCCACGCCCCCACACCGACAAGGCAGTGGCCATTCTCGATACTCTGGACTGCAAAAGAGCCTTGTCCTTCTACCTGCAGCATACTCAGGGCAACCATAAAGCCTAGCAGCTGTTCATTTCATATGATCCCAGTTGACTGGGGGAGGCTGTCACCAAGCGGACCCTGTCCACCTGGGTGGCAGACTGCATCGCCTTTGCCCACAATTGGGCTGGGCTATCATTGAGCTCTGGGTCACAGCGCACAACGTCAGGGCTATGGCAACCAAGGGAGTGAATCTCTGCTCTGTCCCTATGGTGGACATCTGCTGGGCCGCTATTTGGTCTGCAGTCCACACCTTTTGCAGCCCATTACTGCTTGGAGAGAGAGAGTCCTGACAGGATAATACCTTTGGCCAGGCCGTACTCTCTAGTCTGGGATTTAAGCAACTTCTGCCCTCCAACCCTTCTGGTTCAGGCTACCGGAGCCACAGTTCTCCTTGGATACTGGGGTCATCAGTCTGTCCTCGAATTCGCTTGCGGCTTCTCACAGATAGGTCAAGCTTTTTTTTTCTACAGGTTCTCGGTAGGCTGTAGCTAGGTAGTCCCATAAGTGAGGACTGACTACTTGCTTGTTCCTGGAGAAAGCATATTTATTCATCTGTAACAGGTGTTCTCCAGGGACAGCAGGAATCAGTCCTCACAAGCCTCCCTCCTCCTCTTGGAGTTGCTATACAGTTCTGGACATCTTCTTTTGTCGGCTCTAGCTATGTCATCTGACTGGACAAGATGGCACCCTTGGGTAGGAAGGAAACCACACATGCGTGGTGACATCTCCCAAAGGCTTTCTTTGAAAGCTGGGGAGACGCTTCCGTGAGGGCTCCATTGGCGTCTACGTCTCCCATAAGTGAGGACTTATTCCTGCTGTCCCTGGAGAACACCTGTTACAGGTAAAGTAACTACGCTTTCACTTAGCTCCCCGAAAGTTCAGGAGGAAGCTCTGGCCTGTTTCCGTGGTCGGTGGCAGGCAAGTCTTTGGCCTTGCACCCGAATGTCTCATATTTTTCTCCAGGGGGTTCAGTATACGTGTCCTCCCCTTCAGTCTGTGATCCCTTTCTGGTGCTCAGGGCCCTGATGGTGGTGCCTTTTGAACTATTGGAGCACGCTACATTAAAGGATTTGACACTCAAGACTGCCTTCTGGGTTGCAATTTGTTCTGCAAGGCTGATATCCGAGCTTCAGGATCTGTTTTCCTGAGATCCTTATCTGTCCTTTTCTGAGGAGGCCTTTATCATTCGGCCTGTGCTTTTTTTGCCTGAGGTGCTTTCTCCCTTTCACATTAGATAGGTGGTTTGCCTGCTGTCCTTCAAGGAGCAGTGTAGGTGAAAGGATAAGGATCTTTGCCTGGTGGCTGTCCGTAGGGTACTCCTCTGGTACCTGAATGTTATAAATCCCTTTCCTAAGACCGACCATCTTTATGTTCTGTTTGCTGGTCTGCACAAGGGCGAAGTGGCGGCCAAGTCGACTTTGGGGTACTAGATTAAGGAGGTCATTGCAGTTGACTCCGGAGGGTTTGCTTGCCCATCCCACTTGAGCACAAGCATCCTTGTGGGCGGAATGGAGCTCGGTAGCCCTTACAGACATTTGTTGGGCAGCAGCATGAGCATTACTTTCTACTTTTGTCAAGCATTACCGCTTGGATGTTGTCATGATGTGGGCACTGATAAAGTTGGTTTAAAGAAAAGAAATCCTGTTTCTTTTGAGGAACTAGGGGTGCAATTACCCCCAGGCACAGCTAGAGGGAGCAGGAACAGACATTTGGGAGTTAATGAGCCTAGGAACTCTGATGACTTGCAGCTGGAAGGGAATCAGGAAGTCATCCAAAACAGTTTGCTTTATAAGTCAGAGCAGAATGCTTCTAGAACATAGAAGGCTGAGGGCCAAGAGGACAAGCCTGGGAGCTACAGAGGAGGAAAGCCTGGGAGCTACCGAGGAGACAAGCCTGGGAGCTACCGAGGAGACAAGCCTGAGGGCTACCGAGGAGACAAGCCTGAGGGCTGTGAAGGAAGCAAGGCTGGGAGCCATCAAGAAAGGACTGAGAAGAACTTGAGGAGAAACAGACTTCACAAGGTGGGGAGCCAGAAGGCCCAAACTGACCCTGTTGCACAAGGGGAGTTTGGTAGAGTTTGCCCTAAGGTGAGAGTGTCTGCCACGCCTAGTTCTTATAGTCTGCCTGGATATAGAACAGAGAGACGGAAGCCAAGAACCAGGGAGAAGGGTTCTGAGAAGAGCTTACTATCTCTGGAGGATTATTGCCAAGTTTTACCAGGTCAGAGAGAAAAGCACTTTTATAATCATCAGGAGTTTTTACCCAGAGTGAGAGGAGAATCCAGGATAAGTTTTATTCCACTGCCTAGAAGCACAGCTGTGTCCCACGCTGGCAGGCAGAAGTTCAGCTACCAAGGGAGAGGGGTTGGAAGAGAAAACATTGTGGATTTCAACTCAGCTAAACCAAGGTATAAGACATTAACCATTGACTGTAATTATTGTGCTCCTAAAGGCTCTGCTAAAACAAGTGTTCCTTCTGTGAGAAAAAAGAAACCAGATTGGTTTAGTAAAATACCAGCAGCCTTGAGAATCCCTGGCTATGGGAAGCCAGACTCCCGAGTTTTAAATTACAAGGCTGAGATAGACAGGGACAGTGAATACTCCTCAACTGAGTACAGTAAAGGAGAGTCCATGGAAATTGATTATCCAAACACTGTTCCCTCACCTGTGCCAGAACTCATGGAATGTGATTGGTGCACTGCCTCAGCTCCAGACTCTGTATGTTCCATATAACACAGAAGAATGAATGAAATGTAATTAATGTTTCTTGCACTGAATTCTACTACTTGAAAGCCTGCTTAACTGTGAAGCAACAGTTAAGCATTCATTATAAATATTGGTACCTTTTGACACAAAGGACTTTCTGTTTCTCGAATTATCTCTTATGTTGGACCTTTGCATTAACCGGGGAATAAAAGCCTTTATTTCCCTCCACCTGGTCTCTTTAATCAATAACGTCGTGACATAATGGCGTAATCTTTATTGTCCGGGAACACCCCCGTGACAATGTCCACGCATGATAAGACACTGCATTCAGCTCAAGCTGCTGTGTCTTCTTGCCCATTGGTGGTGGTGTTTTGGTACATCTTGTTTGGACTGGAAGCAGGATGATATGGAAGGTGACATTTTACTTACCAGTTAAGATCCTTTCATTGAATCCTGTTAGACCAGTCCAGGGCCTGCCCCTGAAACTGTATTTGTTTTGTGCTTCTGCTGTGATTCCCTTGGGTCTACTATGATTTTTATATACTTGAATCTGCAAGTTCATCTTCTACTGACAACCCTCTTTTGATGCTTTCCTGTACATTGTTCTTTGCTGTTGATTACTCATCGTTGCTCACGATTTGAGGTTGTGTGAGGCTTGCCATATTTCTCCCATATGCTTTGGGACAAATACTGGTGGCTGAGGCGAATAGAGGCATTGGTGATGTCGTTGAAATCTGGGCTTTTCATTAGTTCTTTGTCTCCACCAATCTGCTGGTAGAGGAACATAACTCACTTGTCTGGACTAGTCTAGCAGGACTCAAGGAAAGGACATTAACTGGTAAGTAAAATGTCACCTTTAGGGCTATATATTCTAGCACTCCCATCTTATTTTTTAGACTTTCTAGCATTCACATGCAGATATTTTAGAGGTTGTATTTTATTCATATGAACAATCTGATAATCAGATGACAAGGGTAATTTGTAATCTTTCAGCTCTTTCTGCTCTGTATTTAAGAGCATCTTGATTACTTTTATCTTTATTGGAGCCTCCCTATCAGGATGCTCTAAAACTTCCCTCTTTCACTAATATCCTTCAGGGTTACATCCTTCTGAACCATGTGCTCTTGATGCTCTTCGGCAACTATTGCCTTTCCCCTATCTCCCTTTTTTAAGGGCTAATTCCAGCAGCCTGGTTCCACCCTGGTTAAGGTGGACCCCATCCTTTTGGAAAATCCCCCCCAACCCCAAAATATTGCCCAGTTCTTAACGAATCCAAAACCAGCTCCTTGTCCAGCACGCACTCCCAGAGCTGCTCCTGCTCTTTTCCTTCCCTTATTGCCGTCTGTCTGGACTCCTTCTATAGCTTCCATTCCCGTTCTCTGGGGGCACCGTCCCCTGAGTGTCTTCTCTCTCCCACCAGGGGCATGCACCCGGAATCTGAATAATCTTGTTGTCTGCCACACTAACCAGCCTTCCTCCTCGCATTCCCTTAGGTCTGTGTCCTCCTTGCTGACTCTCTCTTTCACCCTTTTAAATTGCAGGTCCCTCTGGGCGAAAACCCCTCTGGTTCATGATCTTCTGCTACAGCACTCCCTTGACGCCCTGTTCCTTACCGAAACCTGACTTCGTGAGGGTGAGGACGGTATTCTCCACCATTGCCTCCCCCCTGGTTACTCTGCCTTACATGTTCCCCGTCTTCACCGGGCGGGTGGTGGTGTAGCCGTTATCCACCGATCCTCTGTCCCTCTCTCGCTTGTCTCCCCCCAGCCCCGTTATCCTGAAGCCTTGTTGCTGTGCTCGGGAACGTCTACTCCTATACTTTTCCTTCTTCTCTATGCCCCACCCTCAATGCATTCTGACCTCTGGGAAACTCTCCTGCTCACCCTCTCCGAGACGTCCCTTCTCTCTTCTCATCTGGTTATTCTTGGTGATTTCAATGCCCACCTGTCCTCCCTAACCCGTCCTCGCGACAGGGCCCTCAGTTCGCTCCTCACTGACCTCAACCTAACCCAGCATGTAGACTGCCCGACCAACTCTTCTGGCTATACTATCGACCTCATTCTTACCTTTTCCTCGTCTCCTTATGTTCCTTATGCTATATCATCCACTCCTCTTCCTTGGTCTGATCATCACTGTCTCTTATTCTCCTTCTCCTTTCCCTCCATGCGAATGCCCACCCCATCTGCTGCTGCCACCTCTTCTGAGGTTCTCAAACGATGTCTTACGCCCCTCACCTTGCAAGCCTTTCCACCGGCTGACTCTTTTTTTTTTTTTTTTTTTTTTCCCCCCCCCCCCGACTTTTTCTCTCTTCCTGTAGACCAGCAGGTTGATTCCTGGTCTTCTACTCTTAGTGGCACCCTTGGCTCCTCTCCGTCCCACTCCCCACCGCCCTATGTCTCGTCACCCTTGGTACCACTCGGGTCTCTATCTTCAACGCACCTTTCTTCGATGGGCCGAGCGTCGTTGGCGTAAACATCCCTCCGCTGCCTCTCTCACATCCTTCCGCTGCGAACACCACATTACCGCTCTATGATCACCTAGGCCAAAAGGATCTACTATTCAGATCTCATTGCCTCCTCTTCTAACTCTTCTCGTTGCCTGTATCAAGTACTTCACTCTCTATCTTCTCCCTCACATCAGCCCCTTTCATCAGCACTCCCCCCCCCGTTGCTCCTAGTCTGATGCGTCTCGCCTCCTTTTTTTTCGTCGACAAGATCCAGTCCCTTCGTTGATCCTTTCCTCTTTGTCTCCCTCTCTCTCCTCCTCCACCCCCCCTCTGCCTCCTCCATTACTCCTTCCTCTCCCCCGTCCAGTGCCTTTCCTCATACATGGCATTCCTTCCACCCTGTCACCTCCCCCGAACTCTTTAAGGTACTTTCCTCTTCCCACAAAACAACTTGCCCGCTTGACCCCCTCCCTTCCTCTTGGCTCCTTGATCCCTCTCTTCGACTTCAGCCATATATCCTAGCAATAGTCAACACCAGTCTTTCCTCCGGCAGTTTTCCCTCCTGCTGGAAGCATGCCATGGTCAGCCCTCTTTTAAAGAAACCCACCCTTGATCCTTGCCTCCCCGCCAGTTGGCGGCCCGTCTCAAACCTCCCCCTTCTTTCTAAGATTCTTGAGAAATTGGTTTTCACCCAGCTTTCAGCACATCTCGCCACCACCCTCTCTCTTCACCCCCGTCAATCTGGCTTTAGGTCTGGACACAGCACTGAAACTATCCTCCTCACCCTTCTCAGTGAACTTCACCGCTCTCACGACCGGGGTGACCTATCCATTGCCGTTTCTCTAGATCTCTCTGCTGCCTTTGACACCATTGCACTCTTCTTACCCGTCTGTCTGATTCTGGTATCAGGGGCACTGTGTTGCACTGGTTTCAGTCCTTTCTTTCACTTCGTTCCTTCACTGTTCACTCAGCTCTCACTGCTTCTGCTCCTTTTCTTCTACATTGTGGTGTTCCACAAGGCTCTATCCTCGCACCTTTACTTTTTAATATCTTCCTTGCCTCCCTAGCCCTTCTCATCCAACAGTCCGGCATTTCTTCCTGTTTCTACTCTGACGATATTCTCCGTATTCATCACACTAGCTCTGTTTCCCCGGACCTCTCTGCTCTTAATGCTTGCCTTGACCTTATCGCCTTCTGGTTTTCTGATAATTTCCTCTGCGTCAACCTTCCAAATCTTCTGCCATTTGGTTCTCTTTCTCCACTCCTCCTCCAACCTTGGCCCCCACCATGTCCTCCCTCCCCATTCCTGTCGTTCCTTCCCTCCGCTACCTTGGTGTCACCCTTGATTCCTCCCTGTCCTTCCACCCTCACATTTCTTCCCTTGTCCGCAGCTGTTTCTTTCACCTCCGTTGTATCCGATCCCTCCGACCCTTCCTCTCTACTGATTCCCTCACCACTCTAGTTCTCTCCCTGGTTACTTCCCGCTTGGACTGCTGTAATTCTATCTTTGCTGGCCTTCCCTCTTATCAGCTCCGTCGTCTTCAACTCCTTCAAAACACTGCCGCTCGTCTAATTACCTTCTCCAATTTCGACCACATCACTCCCTGTCTTCTCTCCCTCCACCGACTTCCCATTAAATTCCGGTTTGTTTATAAGTATCTCATCATTACCCATATAGAGTTCTTTACACAGGCATTCCTCAATATCTATCCGATCTCATCTATCATCAACCCACTCCCAGGCTCCTTCGCTCCTCCCATACCAATCGTCTCTTTCTTCCCTCTCCGTCCCAGGCTCATCTCGAACTCACCCGTCATTCCGCATTCTTTTCTTTTTCCTAGCTCCTGCCCTCTGGAATTCCCTCCCTCACTCGCTCCGCACCGAGCCCTCATTCCGGCACTTCAAAGCTCTCCTTAAAACCCATCTTTTCTCCCAGGCTTTTGATCTCCCAACATCCTCATGACAGCTATGTCAGTTCCCATACTACATTCCACCTCCCCCCCCCTCACCTCAATGTTTGGCTTTCTAATCATGTGATGCTGTCCTTTCTATCTTTCTATCTATGTCTCTCTAGTCCTTTCCTGTCACTGAATGGCGTTCCTTTCCACCTTTAATTTACTAGCAGCCTGCTTTTTTTTCTGTACACCACCCTGATGCCCCGGTCTTGGGCGGTATATCAAGCCTGTGTATAAATAAATAAATAAAAATAAATAAACCATCTTCCTTGCATCATCTCATCCACGCTTTGAGACTCGAGCTCTGCTTGCTTCTTGGGTCCTGCATGTGGAACGGGAAGCATTTCTGAGAATGTTACCCTGGAAGTTCTGGATTTTAACTTCCTACCTAAAATCCTAAATTTGGTCTCCAGAACCTACCTCCCCACATTTTCCTATGTTGTTGGTACCAATATGTACCAAGACAGCAAGCTCCTTCCCAGCACTATCTAAAACCTTGTCTAGGTAGTGCTTGAGGTCAGTTACCTTCACATAGGCAGGCATGTTACCAGCAATCCTCATGTCCACCAGCTATCTACATGCCTAATGATTGAATTGCCAACTATAAATGTTGCCCTAACCCTTTTCTCATGGGCATATGGCCCTGGAGAAACCATCTCAGTGTGAGAGGATTTTACATCACCTGAAGGACAGGTCCTAGCTACAGGATCACTTCCTGCCATACCAAGATGATGCTCTTCTTTCATGTTACCTCTCTCCTCCATGACAACAGAGAGGTTGCCATACTGGAGGTGGGACTTCAGTACTGTATCCCTGTAGGTCTCGTCTGTATATCCCTCTTTCAGCCTTATCTTCTCCAAGTCTGCTACTCTAGCCTTCAGAGATTGAACTCGTTCCCTGAGAGCAAAGAGCTCCTTGTGCCTAATGCGCATGCAAGACCTCTCGCCATTAGATTCAGTGGCTCAGTTTTGTCATGGTTCTCTGTCACAACATTATTTTAATGTTTATTCCAATTATTCTTACTCTTCCCTGATTCCTCTGGTGTTCTGCAGGGGTCTGTTTTAGGCCTGCTACTCTTCTCACTCTACACCCTATCCCTTGGCTCTCATCTCTGCACATGGTTTTCAATACCACTTCTATGCTGACAATTCTCAAATCTGTCTGCGCCGGTTATCTCCCAGGTATTACAGGCCGGTATTTCTTCCTGTCTCTCTGATATTGCCACTGGGATGTCTTGCCGCCGTATTAAGCAATTCAGTTTTATTCATATTAAGTTTATCTTTCCACCCAAACCCTCCTCTCCCCTTCCTCCTTTCTCCATCTCTATCTCTATTGAAAACTCTCTTCACCCTGTTACCTCTGCCCATAACCTTGGTGTTATCTTTGATACCTCTTTCCTTCTCTGCTCATATACAGCAGACTGCAAAAATCTGTTTCTGTATTTATAATGTCTATAATATCCGTCCCTTCCTCTCTGTTACTACATGAACGCTTGTCAACTCTTTGATTGCAATAGTCGAGAAGAGAGGTAATCTCCTTACCAGCCTCCCTCTAAGTCATCTCTCTCTCCTTCAATCAGTTTAAACTTTGCTGCGTATCTTTTATCTTTCGTCAGCCTCGCTTTGCACATATAACCCCTCTTCTCAAACCATTCATTGACTTCCCTTCAGTTACTGTATCCAATTCAAGCTTCTCCTTTTAACTTTCATTTTGCTGCTGCACTCTATCTCTCTTCTCTCCTTTCTCTCTACTTTCCTCCTTGCGAGCTTCGCTCTTCTTCTAGCTTGCTCCTTTCCTTGCCCTCTTCCTCTTCTGCTATCTCCAGGCTTCAGTCCTTTCACTTTGCAGCTCCTTAGGCATGGAACTCTCTTCCTGATGCTGTTTGTCAAGCTTCATCACTCCCCCTCTTCAAAATATTTGCTAAAGGCCCACTTCTTTAAGGCTGCCTTTGGTCCCTGATCCCCATTCCTTGTGTCTCCTTTGCTGATTTTTTTTCTCCCTTCCCTACTCTATCCTCTTTCCTTCCTTGTCCTGCTTGTCTTGATTAGATTGTAAGCTCTAAGGAGCAGAGGGCCTGCCTTTTCTGTCTTTGTACAGTACTGCATACAGAGAGTAGTGCTCTATAATAATAATAACATTAGGACAAATAAGTACATCTGTGAATTGCTGGGTTACTGCAATTTTCTTGTCCTTGTCAGCAAGGAAGTGCCCTTCCCTTTCAGTCTCTGCTACAGAACTTAACTGCTCCATTAGTTTGGTTCAGCATAACACTAAAATGGAACAGAAACATGTACATTTCATGCTTCAGCCGTCAACAGTGACACAACGAGATTGTAACAAATGTGGATTCATATGGTGCTTTCAATTTCACCTAATTCTGGGGCATTTTTACTAAAGGTTAACGTGTCATGCTTTACGTGCCACTTTGCGCATAGGAATTAAAAGGGCTGTGAACACTTAACTCGTACTAACTTTAGTAAACATGCCCCTCTGTTTAATTTACAAAAATGAATTGTTAAAATCTTTATATACTGTAGTGCCAAATCTTATTAA
This sequence comes from Ichthyophis bannanicus, assembly GCA_033557465.1. Classification (NCBI taxonomy): domain Eukaryota; kingdom Metazoa; phylum Chordata; class Amphibia; order Gymnophiona; family Ichthyophiidae; genus Ichthyophis; species Ichthyophis bannanicus. The sequence goes on from CM066032.1 coordinate 1,242,167,668, forward strand.
AAAGATAAAGTCCCACTCAAGTTCAGTGAATCAAGTGAATCTTAATAAATATCTATTAAAAAAGAAACCTGCAGTCTCAGGCAAAAACGGCTAAATACTCCCAGGTTAAGTTTCACCTCAAAGAGTAATGCCAGATTACATCACCGACCGCTCTAATAGGCTTCTTTAAAAATGTTTAAAGATTTCTTAGATTAACCGTTCACATAATTTTAGCGGACTTTTCTTGCTGTCCTTCATAAATATCAGAGACTGTACTGGTCATTTGATATCATAATCTTGCTTATCTTGTAATTCTTTCAAATTCAAATAGTCCCGACGCTACCATCCTGGTACCTTCGATGCGTTTCGAATCTTCATCAGGGGATCGGTTTTGTCAGACAATCTCACAAATCCCATTCAAAATAAGTCCAGTGATGTGCGGTCTTTCAAATATCACCATTGTTGGCCTCTCTTACAAAAAACGCTGCGTTTTTTGTAAGAGAGGCCAACAATGGTGATATTTGAAAGACCGCACATCACTGGACTTATTTTGAATGGGATTTGTGAGATTGTCTGACAAAACCGATCCCCTGATGAAGATTCGAAACGCATCGAAGGTACCGGGATGGTAGCGTCGGGACTATTTGAATTTGAAAGAATTACAAGATAAGCAAAATTATGATATCAAATGACCAGTACAGTCTCTGATATTTATGAAGGACAGCAAGAAAAGTCCGCTAAAATTATGTGAACGGTTAATCTAAAAATCTTTAAGCATTTTTAAAGAAGCCTATTAGAGCGGTCGGTGATGTAATCTGGCATTACTCTTTGAGGTGAAACTTAACCTGGGAGTATTTAGCCGTTTTTGCCTGAGACTGCAGGTTTCTTTTTTAATAGATATTTAAGATTCACTTGATTCACTGAACTTGAGTGGGACTTAATATTAGAAAATCATAACCCCTCTTATGCAGAAAAGATAAAGTGACTATTACCCTCTATAAGACAAGACCTATTGTTTTTGAAATCTTATTAAAAGTCAATCAAGGTGTTTTATATCTAAAAGATCCCAATGAATTCAACTGGTTTGAGGACTGCCTGCCTGCCTGATAGCACATTAATGTGCTTAACTCATGATAATCTTCTGTTATCTTCTACCTCTCAGAATGATGAGTTTGCTTTTAGGAATATTAAGTTATTACCATGTAATTTCTAATATTCTCCACTGTATTGTAAAAGATCTGTATCCTATCAGTACTGCACAGTTTTTCAACATTCCATATGGCAAGCAGTAGTTCTTGTCCCAGGGCTTTTGCAATATATCCTAGGGACCCCATAGCAAGTCAGGTTTCAAGATATCCACTCTGAATATGCATGAGATAAATTTACACATAGAGTCTCCAATGCATGTAGATTCTCTCATGCATATTGTGGATATCCTGAAACCTAGCTGGCTATAGTATCCCCAGGACAGATTTGTGAAACTCTGAATTATGTTATACTAATTTTATGCTGCTTACCAGAAATTACCATATAGCCACAGCAGGTAGTTGCTATTTTAGCACCGTTTCTTTCCTCCCTCCACCTAGGTTGCAGGATATCCCCCCCACCCCACCCCCAAGGAAGGCAGGCCAGCCACTAGGTAAACTAGGAGGCTGCCTAGGGCATCAGCTTTGGGGGGAGGAGGGGACACTGCAAAAAGTAGCAGCAGTCAAAACAAAGCAATGCATTCTGGCAGCCATAGAAACTCAGTCATCAGTGCCTACTTTTATCTGCAGAAAGAAGGGGCAATATGCAAATAGTCCATATAACCTTGTAAGTAGTTTTTTTGAAATCTCCCTCCATTATGTATATATTCACAAAACAATTTAAGTATGTAATAGCGTGATGTCCAAATATATGCATTCTTACAGGATTGTTCCTGGGAGGGGTGGTGTTGAGCTGATTACAATAGAGTTTAATAAAATCTTGGGGGGGGGGGCATGCATTACCTAACTGCAAGTGGATGCAAGGCTTTTCACCTAGGGCACCTCATACACTTGCATCTAATATCCTTGCTTTTAGGGATACTTATACTTTTCTCCTTTTTTTTGTAAAGGTTTTTGAAACTCCTTATGTTTTTTTTTTTTTAGAATATGATCAATTCAAAACTCTCTTTAATGTAGAGTGTTTGATCTTAGATATACCCTAGCATTGTTAGAATCACGTATGTATCCTGATCTCCAGGAACAAGCAGGAATGAGTCTTCACATATGGGTACGTCGGTACCAACAGAGCCCGCGCGGGAATGCTCCCCAGCGTCCTAAAAGAAAGCTCTTGAGAGCATCCCCCACGCATTCGCGCTGCCTTCCCACCCAAACACTTCCCTCACATCAGTTTTTCGTTTTCCGTGGAGCCGACAGGACGTGTCCCTGTCACCGCAGAAAATGTATCTTTTTTTATTTTCATTTTTTGTGGTGCGCCTGCCTCCGCTTGTCGCCCACGGTACCGCCGGTGTTTTTTCTTTCTTTTCTTTGAAAAATTTCTCTTTCTGGCGAATATTTTTCTGCTTTTAGTGCTGACTTTTGGCCGCTAGGCCTCAACCTTTTCCATCATGGAAAGGCCAGTCACTACTCTCAAGAAATGTTTAAACTGTGGCGGTACACTTCAATTTCTTACCCCATTTGGGTGTCTGCCTTGTTTAGCTCCTGACCATTGTCCTAAAGTCTGTTTTTCTTCCAGGAGTTGTACCAGAAGAGATCTTCAGTACCGAGTACAACTCGGTACTGGGTCTACATCTACCATGAGATCACCGGGCAGAATCTCTTCTTCTTTCCATGGTCAGGTAACCCAACAACAGTCTGTTAAGACTAGCCAGTCCTCAAGAGGTAGATCTCTTGCTAAACATCGAGATGCCTCTCGGCGACACTATGGCTCAATCCCAGGGGGAGTCTTCGGGCTCCAAAGCATTCACGGGATCTCGGGTTGCTCCCGAGGTTTTTACCTCCGTGGATGCGCCTGAGCCATGTTCAGTGGCCTGGACAGCTTTGAGCGGTACCGATGCCTCGGCATGGGTTGTGGTGTTTGGATAAAGAACTCCTCACCATGGAACGTAGTCTGGTGCATCTCTCAGTTACTTCAGTACCGTCAGAGTCGCCGCAGACCTGTTCTTCAGCCGCTGGTATTGGCATCGATTCGGGTGCCGATATCGGCTCCGGTGGCGGTACGCACGCCGACATTGGCGTCGCTTCCGGTACCAAATTGGTCATCGATACGGATGCCGGTACCGACATCGATGACTTCGATGCCTCTTCCCATAGGCTCGCTTCCTCTGATGCCAAGCCTGGAATCGCTATCTAGCCTCGAAGATTCGGTACCGACTTCCTTAGTACTGACATGGAGGAGTACCGAGCACACCTCATTTCAGAGGATCCAGTGCTTCGTCCTCCCCGGGTTTCTAACCCCGATGTTGGAGATACATCCATCGGTACCGTACCTGAATTTTCAGCAGGTCCAGTTCTTACTCCTCAATTCAGAGACTTTCTCTTAGAGGAGATCTCTTTTTCAAGCTTTTCTGCTTGACATGGCAAGGATACTCACCATTTCTATACCTGGGAAGGAGTCTATACCGCGGGATTCAGAACTTCTGCAATCCCCCTGGTATCCAGAGGAGGCAATTATGCTTTCCCTACATCAGATCCTACAGGATCTGTTATTTAGAATGTGGGAGACTCCCTTAACAGTATCTCCACATTCCAAGAGAGTTGACACTATAAAGTGCCACCTTCTCCAGGTTTTCAAAAGACTCAGCTACCTCATCATTCTATAGTAGTGGAATCAGCAATGAGGCGTGTTAGGAGTGCAAAAAAGCACTCCTCTCATCCGCCAGGTCGTGAGTCTAGGACTTTAGATGCTTTTGGGCGTCGATGCTTCCAAGCATCTATGCTTTCAGCAAGAATCATTTCATATATTTTCTATATGGGATTCTCTCTGGAACAGGTTGCCAAAAGTTTTTAAAACTTTTCTACCCTTTCCTTCAGGAACATAAAAGAGCTGACTATTTAGCACTAGTCAATCATGCTCATGATATTTTTACATTCCTTCATCGTGCTTCCCTAGATTCTTTTGAATCTGTCAGCAGATCTTCTGCTATAGCCATAGGGGCATGACGTTTAGCCTGGCTCCAAGCTTCAGGCCTGGATAAATGCATACAAGAGAAGCTGGGAAATAGTCCTTGTACTGGAGAACATCTCTTCAACAAGGATTGCCTATTTCAAGCTAGTCAGTTAGACACCGATAATGCTACCTCAAGAGGATTGTCAAAACTTTCCTCCATACCAGCTGATAATGGATCTTCTAAAAGACTTTATTCCTCTAGGGGGGAAAAAGTTTTATCCATCTTCTTCCCCTCAAACAGATGTTTCCCAACAAGGGCAACATCCAACCAGGCTAAAATAATGGAAACCTCAACATATTCAGCAAACCCAGTACTACAGGGCTTCAGATTTTTTTTCAGCCAGTATGAGGTTTCAAAACCCGTAGATATGTGTTTTTTTATCAAAAGAGCCGTCTAGTTTGATTCTCATCTATGTTGAGACAACACTGAGTTGCCTCTAGGCAAGACTCTTATTCAAGAGAACTTTACTCTGTCAACTCTAAGAGCTCTTGAGCTATCTCAGGCCTACAGGTAATAAGTTTCTCCTTCCCTATTTTAAAAAAAAAAAAAAAAAAAAAAAAAAGGGGGGGGGGGGAGAACAACCAAGAAACTTAACAGGGTGAGTGATACCTTTCACTTTTTGGCAGTTACCTGTAACACCTTCACTGCAGAGGACTCCACCTATAAGAACTTACTAATTTGTAAGTTTTTCAACTCTGTATTACTTATCTTTTAGTTGGAACATCCAGTCTCCAACCTGCATATTATTCAACTGGAGAGCTTCTTCCTGAAGCTATAGGGATTCCTACTCCAGTAAATCTTGTCAATACAGAGTTTTTCCTTTTTAGGGTCCTTCTGCACTAGGGGTTTTCTTACAGGATGCAATTCAGCATTCTGAAAACCCCTATCAGAGTTTCCTCTATGTATTTGAGCAGATAGCTCACATGGGTTTCTGCCTTCTCTACACTGCTTGTGTTTTTAGAGCTGGCCTCTCAAATACTCCTTTATGACAGCTAATCAGACAGGAATTTACTTTTATCATTCCTAGTTGTCTGTTGGTCCTTTTTGTTAATCTCCATGGGACCTGTTTTTTCTGCTGTCTTTCTAACAGATGGCTTCAAAGCGCCTTTTAGAACCCTCTGTTTAATTCATTATTGCAGAGGACAAAAGCCTATTACTATTTTTGCCATCTTCATTTCTCTTCCAACAGAATTGATTAGGTTGCATACTGGCTACTCAATAGCCAGATCTCACCTAGGTAGCCTATAACATGCTCTCTGCAACTGTGCAATGAAGCTCTGCAACTATGGGCCTTTGTCAGAGAGCATCGTAGTCTACCCCTAGTAGGGAACTTCTGGGGGCTGCCCAGTCATGCTCTCATATGGCCGTTTGTTCCTATTTTCCATCTTCCTTAAAATTCCTTTAAGGAAAGGGAACCAGGGCCTGAACGACTTCAAGTTCAGGAATACCACCACTCTCTAATTTGTTCCATATCCCCAAGGGAATTTCCACTACTGGGATGCATTCCTAATCATTACAGTTGATCTTTATCTACTGTAAAATTTTCTACTTCTAATACCTCGTTGAAGTCTACAAGAAACAAAGAATGCATGGTACTCATACTGCTCTCATACAGAGTCAGACATGGCCCTTCATTGAGTTTTTTTCTTACAGCTTCTATCCTGAAGTGATAAGAAGATCCAGATCCTTTATCTTAGGATTCAAGATCTCCTCTGCCCTCCTTCGGGTACGACTCAAGGCCTACTTGTCTGAGGACTAGTCTCTCTAGGCCTAGACCTCTTGTCAGGGGTAAGAAGCATCTTACTGGTTTCCACGTAACCTTGCTTAAGATTCTTATACCTTGACTAATAAGTGATTCTCCCTAACTATTCGTAAGGAGATCTTAACCCTTCTTGTTAGACAATTCTCCTTATACAATCTGACCCTGAAATATTGTTACTGTCCATATCAATGCTGTCAGCATACCCTAAAGTCTTAAATGGACATCCAATTTGTCTGGTAAAGTTAGGAAATTCTTTCTTAACCTGATTCTGATAGAAAAAGGTTATGGTAATCTTTTATCTGAAGCTCCAGGTAAGTTGTTAGCCTAAGTGCTATCACTTATGCAACACACATTCCTGATCTTCAGAAATTGGGGGCTCAATCGCCCAATACAATTTCCTTGTCTGGATAAAGGGGTTCTGAGAACCCATTTTCCTTTTTCTGTAAGGTATTTTAACCTTTTCATCCAGACTAGTCAGATTTGTGTTTTCTTTTCTTTCCCCAGGCACCATCCTGCTGTAGGGAAAGAAATACCTTAGTCTTTACCTTATAGAGAAGTTTATCTTCTCTCATGGGTCCCAACTTCTTATAAACTCCCCAGTTTCCCTGGGGTTTCTCCAGGCAATGATAATTTCTTATCTTTGTCTATATTGCAGCTCCATTCTCTTCACTCCTCATGATAGGGGAATTTCATATGAGGACAATGTGATGGTTCTTTTCAACAGACCCATATCCACTTTCCCCATATGTATAGATTTTTTGCAATCCCTGGATAACATCCCTTTTCAAGAATTGGGAACTCTATCCTTACTAACGGGTATCTCTACACAAGGACACGTTCTGCTTCCTTGTTTAGTTCAGCTGTTCCAAAGCACATCAATTTTACTCTGTTAGCTCAACTCCTACCCTCCATCCCTTGGATGCCTGAGGTCCTCGGGAGCAAGCATGTCCCATTTTTTACTTGCTACATGCTGGGCCTCTCCCAGGTATCTTAGCTTAGGAGTCCCCATATGTGAAGACTCATTCCTGCTTGTTCCTGGAGATAGCACAGTTACTTACCTGTAACAGGTGATCTCTGGGAACAGCAGGAATAAGTCTTCACAACCCACCCACCTCCCCTAGGAGTTGCTCTTTCTCTTTTCTCTTTTTAATTTGTTACTTCCCTCCTTCGGTCTCAGCTACAAACACAACTGATGTGAGGGAAGTATTTGGGCGGGAAGGCAGCGCGCATGCGTGGGGGATGCTCTCAAAAGCTTTCTTTTAGGACGCTGGGGAACGTTCCCGCGCGGGCTCCTTCGGTACTGACGTACCCATATGTGAAGACTTATTCCTGCTGTTCCCAGAGATCACCTGTTACAGGTAAGTAACTGTGCTTTATCCACTTTATCCACATATAATCTGGGAATGCTGTACTAAATATGCCATGCACATGGCTGTCAGTTTTTTCATTAGCTAGACATTTCACATGTTTAATCCACTGTTTTATTTTTTGGAAGAGAAGTGTTTTTAATCCCAAGCTGTGACTGTTTTAGCTACAACTACATTTTTGGGTAGTCTGTTTCTCTGTTATTATATATCTGCCCTATTGGGAGCCCCAGCAAGAATATCCCTGGGGCCCTTGGTGGTGACTTTCATTTGTTTGGTAGATTATACTCTAGATTTCCATTTTAGGATAGTTCACTATTTGTGGATCATCTACTATATTTTCCCCTCTTGGGGAGGTGGGGGGAGGAATCTTGTTTATGTGGTGTCAGGTGCTCACCTCTAATTTATTTTTTTAGCAGAGTTGTTAAAGTTTTACATGTGAGAGGCTGCATTGCATTTTTTTTCTTACTCATGGAAATTATCTAATTCAAATAATCAAAAATGTGCAAATTTCTGCATATTAAATCATTTGGTGTTTTTACTGTTGCTGTTACTCTGTAAATGATCTTTTTGTCTTATTTTTTCCCTAACCTGAGCTGCTAAATGTGGTACTTTAGCAACACATATAAAAGTGCCCTGCTAACAAAGTTATCTAAATTGGAATCTAACGGGAGACAGTTTTAAAAACTGTGCGGCCCTTTTGCTGAGGGCACCCAATGTGCCAAAAGCACTGAAGCTATGTTGCGTTACATGCAACGCCACCACGTTAACTGTTGGGGGGTATGGAAAGCATTTCCCTGGCAGTTAACGTGGCACACTTCCCCTAATGCGTGCTAAATTAGCATGAGTGCACTTAATGCCATGTCAATAGATGAAATTATGTGAACCCTCTGCTAGGTCTGCTGAGCTCTCCTCACCCACTCTCTGCCCCTAACCTACCCACTTACGACCCTAGTGCAGGTTGCACAGTTGGTGGGGTACTCGTCCGGCACTAACTGCATAGCCTTGTGCCTTCAGCACGTGCAAGAACACACGCTGCCAATAGTAAAAGACCCCCCTGCAAAGCCCTAGATACTGTTATTTATGGATTTTGCATCGGTTCTGAAAGGGATTCTTTCATTTTGGAAACCACCTAAGGAAAAAAATATTCAAATTTGCTCTTGTGTTTTATTGGGTAATTCTTCCGTCCATTAAAAGTGCATAGTTTTGAAAATCCCTTGGCCTGACTGCCCCAGGAATGTCTCCATGAAAATGCAGGTGGGTGGTTTTCCAATTACCTCTTTTACCAAGGTAAATAGTCATTTTGAAGAATAAATTGGCTTTTGAAAATTTTCTCTTCCTCAAAATAGAAGGCAAAACTATGCACCACATGAAGATCGTAGGAAAAGCAGATTACCACATGCAGGCCCTATGGAGAACAGCTATGAGAAATACCTCTCTCCCATGAGTGCTGCAGGGACAGATGTTTGTTTTTATTTTCTTAATGGTGTCCCATTGTTTTGCTATTTAATGTAGTTTTTCAGTTCCTGTCTGAAAATAATTAGTTTTGTAATTAGTCCGAGATAGGGTAATGTCTTGTAAAGGGCCTGCATAATGTATTGGATTATCCCATGTGAAATACTTGCACACATTTTGCATCTGCTCTGCATAAGCAAATCTGCTGGTTTTGTTTCATGCACTTGTGTATATTTTATAAAATATGTCCGTAAGCTTGAGCCCTGTCCCTGGAAATACCTCCAATCTCCCACGTGTACTTCTGTTCAGGTAAGGGCTGAGCAGTTTTCAGACAGCCAGTTTACCTCTGTACCATATCCGGTGCAGCAATTAGGCAGCCGCCCAGAACACCAATGGATGGGGGATGCCCACTGCCACTGCTGCTGCCCCTGTCCTGGATATAAGGCGGCAGCAGTGCATTTAAAAATGCGCCTTTGATACGAAGTGGAATCTGGGTGGGGTGGGGGGGGTGGATGCATGAACGGCACCGCGGTGCCACCTTAAACATAGTGCTACCAGGCAGAAGCACGGACGGCACCACTGCACTGGAAGAGAAGGTAACTCTGGTGCTGTGCTGCCTTTTTAAATGTATTTGCTGCTGCCGCACGTTCAGGAGAGGAGCGAGAACGGCAGCAATGGGCGTGGGGTCAGGATCAGGGCAGTGCTGGGAAGGAGGTTGGCTTAGGGTGCGTCATACCCTTGCACCGATCCTGCTGCATACATGGCTTTTGAAAACTGCCTTCCTCATGTCTAGTAAACAGATTCGCAGTTAATATTTGATTTGATTTGGGAGATAGTTATGTAATATTTGAAACCCTATTGAAGCCTCCCTGGTATCAAGGAACAGGTTTTTCCTTCCAAAAATCTTTAGGGCCTGATTTTCAACTGGGCAGGCTATGCGTCGCTATGGTGCATAGGCCTGCCCACTGACCCCTAAATCTGGATGTTGAATGCCATGGCAACAGCATTGAATATCCAGGTTTGGCACCAAGTAGATTCACCCGCAGAGCCTAAGCAGGTAGCGACAATATTAGACCGCTACCCATTTAGCATCTGCGGCTAAAACTAGGCAAGCCAAAAGCTGGCCTAGTTTTAGGCACAGACTGCTAACTGGATAGCGGTCCAATATCGCCACTACCCAGTTAGCGGCAGTCACCACCTCCGCTCCAACCTGGAACACCATCAACACACCCCGATGCTAAGCGGATAGCATCGGGACGCGTAGGGAACTTAGACAGAGATATTCAATGGTACTAACCATGTATGTCCTGTTGAATATCCCCATCTAAGGCATTTACACAGTAACTAGACTACAAACCATGTAAATGCCCTTCGAATATCGGGCCCATAGTCTTCAGGATTTTCTTATAACCTTGCATATCATCACTAGTTTTGGTTGGAGAGGTTGGGTCTCCCATTTGGTGGTGGCGCTTTAGTTTTGGAATAGTTTATTGAATTTCCATGAATGTGCCTGAGAAATGAGGGAATGCTTTCTTCTGTGAACAGGTGCAAGACTGTTGGAGATTTTTCTGCATACAAAGAGTGTTTCTGAAATCCTGTCTGTCATTCCGGCCCTCATAGGACATGCTGTTATTGCACCTAGTAAGTATGTTTTTTACCTGCCTTTGCTTTTAACAAGAAATAGACCATAAGAACATAAGATATGCCATACTGGGTCAGACCAAGGTCCATCAAGCCCAGTATCCTGTTTCCAAAAGTGGCCAATCTAGGTCACAAGTACCTAGCAGTTTCCCCAAAAGACACAGGTTCCACAATGTTGTATCGGGTCAAGCATTGATATCCTGGGTCTGTTTTTAATAATGGTTTATGGAATTTCCTCCAGGAACTTATCCAAACCTTTTTTAAACCCAGCTACACTAACAGCCTTTACTACATCCTCTGGTAACAAATTCCAGAGTTTGATTACACGTTGAGTGAAAAAATATTTTCTCTTATTTGTCTTAAATAGTTTACCCTGTAGCTTCACTGCATGTCCCCTAGTCTTTTTATATTCTGATAACGTAAACAATCAATCTACGTTTATCCGTTCCACTCCATTCATTAATTTATAGATCTCTATCATGTCTCCCCTGAGCCATCTCTCTTTTCCAGGTTAAAGAGCCCTAACCTTTTTAGCCTCTCCTCATAGGAGTAGCCTTCCATCCCCTTTACCATTTTGGTGGCTCTTCTCTGTACCTTTTCTAATAATGCTATATCCTTTTTAAGATACGGCGACCAGAATTGAAAACAATATTCAAGGTGCGGTTGCACCATGGAACGATACAGAGGCATTATAATATCCTTTGTTTTATTTTCCATTCCTTTCCTTATGATGCCTAGCATTCTATTTGCTCTCTTGGCTGCCGCTGCACACTGGGCAGAGGGTTTTAACATGTTATCCAAAATGACACCTAAATCTTTTTCCTGGGTGGTGGTTTCCAATGTGGAACCTTGAATCGTGTAACCATAGTTTGGGTGGTTCTTTCCTAGGTGTATAACTTTATGCTTGTCCACATTAAATTTCATCTGCCATTTGGATGCCCAGTCTTCCAATTTATCAAGATCCTCTTGCAATTTTCCAGAATCCTCTTGGGTTTTAAAAACTTTAGTTTTGTGTCATCTGCAAATTTGATAATCTCACTCGTTGTTCTCTTTTTCCAGGTCATTTATGAATATATGAAAAAGCAGCGGACCCAGCACAGATCCCTGGGGTACTCCACTATTCACCTTTTTCCATTGGGAAAATTGGCCATTTGGCCCTGCCCTCTGCTTTCTATCTTGTAACCAGTTCCTGATCCACAATAGTACACTGCCTCCTATCCCATGACCCTTTAGTTTTGCCAAAAGTCTCTGATGAGGGATCTTGTCAAAGGCTTTCTGAAAGTCCAGGACTCAACCGACTCACCTTTGTCTACCTGTTTATTCACACCTTCAAAAAAACATAACAGATTAGTAAGACAAGATCTTCCTTGTCTAAAGCCATGTTGGCTGTCTCCCATTAGGCCATGATTATCTACATGCTGAGTAATTTTGTTCTTTATGATGGTTTCTACCATTTTTCCCGGTACTGACATCAGGCTCACCAATCTGTAGTTTCCCTGATCACACCTGGAACCCTTTTTAAAAATTGGCATTACATTGGCGATCCTTCAATCTTCAGGTATTACAGATGATTTTAATGAAAGTTCACAGATTACTAATAGCAGGTCTGCAATCTCATATTTCAGTTCTTTCAACACCCTTGGATGTATACCATCCGGTCCAGGTGATTTGCTACTCTTCAGTTTATCAAATAGTTGTAATACATCTTCCCGGTGCAGCGATTATTTGTTTCAATTCCTCTGCAGTATCATCTTTAAATACCACTTCAGTCATGGGTAACATCTCTGGGAAGAGCAGTGCCCTCACAGTGCTCTGCTAGAGATGTGGATATTTAACTCCTGTGACGACTTTGCTGTGAATTCTAGCTGTCTGTCCATTTATTTGTTGTCTTCATTGGTGTGCTACTTCACCTCCCTGTTCCCTTTGGTTTTGCACTTCAGCTTTCTCAGCTGTATAACTTACCCTGCCTCTCTCAACTAACTGGCCTTTGTGTGGTAGCCAGGTTAACTGTTACTTTAAATTAAATCTCTCTCCCTGCTCTGTCCCTAGAACGTGCTGCGTTTTTAAACTTATTTTCCTGCTCTAGCCTACCTGAGGGACTAACTCCCTCCCCTCCTGCTGAGGGTACAGGACAGAGTACCTTGTAAAAGCCCTCTTTTAATAGGTCTTATTTCCCTCCCTCCCTCTCCGACACCCACCCGCCCCTGGGGTAATTGTAGCTTTATAGGTACTTACACGTCTTAGAGGAAAGGGGCTGCTCTCAGGTGCAGCTCTTTATCCAAATCAGTTATACATTGAGGACCTGAGATTAATTAAGCTTCAGGTGAACAAGGTATATTAGAGGTATTAGATACACTTTTATTAGTATAAGCATCTACACCAACCCTTAGTAAGTACAGAATTTAAAGACCTAAACACAAGCTTTAAACTAAGATGCAGACAACAGTCCAGCAGTGAGATGGGGGCTTTCCAGTCTTTTGCATTGAGTGTCACATGTATGATTTTCTCCCAGTTGGTGGAAGGTCTTACGTATGCACTAAGTGCAAGGAGCTCTTTGCTCTCAGGGAACGAGTCCATTCTCTAGAGGCTAGAGTAGCAGACCTTGAAGACATAAGAAAGACAGAGAAGTACATGGACGAGACCTACAGGGATATAGTCCTGAAGTCCCACCTCCAGTCTGGCAGCATCCCTGTTGCCATGGAGGAGAGAGGTCACGTGACAGGAGAGCATCACCCTGGTGTGGCAGGATGTGATCCTGTAACTAGGACCTATCCTCCAGGTGATGTAAAACCCTGGAGCACTGAGGACATTTCTCCAAGGCCATGTGCCCATGAGGGAAGGGTTAGGACAGCTGTTACAGTTGGTGGTTCAATCATTAGGCATGTAGATAGCTGGGTGGCTGGTGGATGTGAGGATCGCCTGGTAACATGCCTGCCTGGTGCGAAGGTAGCGGACCTCATGCACCACCTAGATAAGATCTTAGATAGTGCTGGGGAGGAGTCTGCTGTCTTGGTACATGTCGGTACCAATGACATAGAAAAATGTGGTAGGGAGGTTCTGGAGGCTAAATTTAAGCTTTTAGGTAAGAAGTTGAAATCCAGAACTTCCAGGGTAGTGTTCTCCGAAATGCTTCCCGTTCCACATGCAGGACCCAAAAGGCAGGCAGAGCTCCGGAGTCTCAATGCGTGGCTGAGACAATGGTGCAAGGATGAGGGTTTTGGATTTGTTAGGAACTGGGGAACATTCTGGGGAAAGGAGGGACTCTTCCGAAGGGATGGGCTTCACCTTAACCAGGATGGAACCAGACTGCTGGCATTAACCTTTGAAAAGGAGATAGAGAAGCTTTTAAACTAGAAAATAGGGGAAAGCCGACAGTCGTCCAAGAACGCATGGTTCGGAAAAAGATATCCTTGAAGGATACTACCAAAAGCAGTGAGGTTCCAAAAAAGAGTGAAGTAGCCCAAATGCCCTTGCTTCCGTAGCAAGTTTCTTCTCAAATTTTCGTTTTGCCTGCCTTATCAATGCCTTGTATTTAACTTGCCAGTGCTTGTGCTGTTTCCAGTTTTCATCATTTGGCTCTTTTTTCCATTTCCTGAAAGATGCTTTTTTGGCAACAGCCTTTCTGACCTCACCTTTAAACCATGCTGGCAATTTTTTGGACTTCCTTCCACTTTTCTTAATGCGTGGAATACAGCTGGTCTGGGCTTCCAAGATAGTATTTTTAAACACCCAAGCTTGCAACTGCTCCTTTTTTTTAAAATAAATTTTATTTATTAACAACAAAGAAAAATAACAGCCATCATCAAGCCAAACAACAAACAGCAAACCCCCGAGCAGGGTGTACTCTTATCCCCGCCACGGGGAACCATTTTATACATCTTTACATGGCATCGAGAAGCATTTCCATAGGTATTACATTTTTATTTTTATTTTTTATTAAGTGACGAATGGAACACCCCCTCCCTTCCCCACCCTGTCGCAGTCTACAGCCCGCCCCCCCAAGTCAGCCCTATTCAACCGTATTGGGAACCGCCCCCAACTTATCCCCGCTAATCATCTTCTTATCTTCCGATACCACTAAAGGCCCACATTAAGCACTTCGTTCCTGCTATACGGCCCTAGACTCTGAATATAGGGTTCCCATATTAACATGAGTGGACCACCTCTTTATCTGGCCCCTAGCTCTCCAGCGTTCAGTCAACATCAAATGGTGAAAACTATTGAGCCACTCCAGAAAAGTAGGCGGGGAGTTATCCCGCTATCTATGTAATATCGGGCCCTTCCCCACCAGACAGGCCTTATGCACCAGCATCCGCTCCCCTTTCCCTTTCGGCAGTCTGATTCAACTGATCCAAAAGTACTGACGATCCCGTCCAGGGGAAACGTTGATGTAACAACCCCACTAGGCAATGATGGATACAGGACCAGTAAGGGCGAATACGCCTACACGTCCACCACATATGGGTGAGGTCAGCTAGTGGCTCAGAACATCTAGGGCAGGACCCATCCTGGGTAATATGACTACGCAAGGCCCGCCTAGGCGAGAAATGAACCTGGGTTAACGCTTTATATTGTACCTCCCGCTAACGGGCCCCTTCCGCCAGAGTAACTAAGCGCCTCAGGGCCACAAGGAGGGTTCCACGGGGGACCTCTCGTCCCATCTCCCGGGCCCAGGCCTGTTCGACCCGGTCGTAGTCCAGCACCACACCAAAACACTCAAGCCTGGTCTTCAACCACGCTATCGACGGCGTAGCTTCACCCCCAATATCAAACAATTCAAGAATGTGCGCTGAGCGGTCTGCCGTAAGTTCCCCCCTGGGTAGTGAGGCCACATAATGGACCATTTGTAAATAAGCAAAATGTTGACGGGAAGAGAGCCCGTACTCCTTGCACAACTCCAAGAAGGTTTTGCACTTACCCAATAGATCCACAACATGGCCTACATTCCGCAATCCCTGCGCTACCCAAAACTGAAATACTCGAGATTCAGAGCCTGGAGTAAAATGCACGTTACCACGCAGTGGCAACCAACTCGAGACCCTCCAATCCCGATTCCAATAGCCATTCAACTGCCGCCAAGTATGACACGCTGCGTTCATCAGAACATGGTGTTGAATTCCACTGGGCAAATAAGCACTCTCTAAGTGCAGAATCCCCAGCAATGACAATGGGGCAACCACGGCCATCTCCAAAGCCCTAGGTGTATAAATATCCGTCCCCCCAACCAATCTCCCACATGGCGCGCCTGACAGGCCAAAGCATATAACCATACGTCGGGCAGGCCAATACCTCCGCTACGCCAAGATCCAATCATACGACTCATCGGTATGTGAGCTCTAGCCCCCCTCCACAAAAATCCCTGTATTTCTCTTTCCAAGCGGCGCAAATCTCGATGCAACAACCAAACTGGCAAGGTCTGCAGCCAATATAGGATGTGTGGTAGAACCACCATCTTTACTGCAGCCACCCTCCCCAATTTGCAGCTGCTCCTTTTAGTTTTTTCTTAACTGTTTTCCTAATTTTATCATAGTCTCTCTTTTGAAAGTTAAAAGGTAGTACTGTGGATTTCCTTACCATCCCTCTACTAATTAAATCAAACACGATCATGCTATGATCACTGTTGTCAAGTGGCCCCAACGCCCTTCTCTTGCACCAGATCTGGTGTTCCACTAAGGACTAGGTCCAATATGGCTTCCCCTCTGGTCGGTTCATGAACCAGCTGCTCCAAGAAGCAGTCATTTATTTCATCTAGGAACTTTATCTCCCTAGCATGTCCTGCCATGACACTGACCCATTCGATACCGGGGTAATAGAAATAACCCATTATTATTGCTGTGCTGTAACCTTTGTTAGCTTCCTTGATTTCTTTGAACATTTCGTCATCCATTTATTCATTCTGGCTAGGCGGTCGATAGTACACCCCCACTGCCATCGCCTTCCCCTTCTTACATGGAATTTCAATCCATAGAGATTCTACAGCAAATTTTGTTTCCTGCAAAACTTTAATCCTTTCTGACTCAATGCCCTCTCTAACATAGAGCGCAACCCCTCCATCAATTTGATCAGTTCTATCATTACGAGATAGTTTGTACCCAGGTATCAGTGTCCCACTGGTTGTCGTCCTTCCACCATGTCTCTGAGATTCCAATCATATCTAACCTCTCATTTAGTGCTATATATTCTAACTCTCCCATCTTATTTTTTAGACTTCTAGCATTTGCATACAAGCATTTTAGAGACTGTATTTTATTCATATTAATCTGGCTATTGGTAGGCATGAGTAATTTGGAATCTTTAAGCTCTCTCTGCACCAAACTTTGAAGCTCTTAACTTCAAAGTCTTTTCTGCTTGTTTCAAAGAAATGATTGATTAAAATGGAGGAGCCACAGAGGTGGGATAGATTTTATTCTACCCATTTTGTCATGGCAGCTCCAACAAAAACAATTGTAGTAGGAGAGAAAGCTTTTCCTTTTTTTCACATGAGGTCAGAATGTTCTCTAGTTGTTTCTATTCTGACAGAGGGGTATTATTGTTCTCATTTACATAAACTGACATCACTCAGTAGCCTTTACACATGTAAGTGCCGGCAATTTGCCAAGTACCTGCCGCATTCCAGAAAATCACATGTATAAGAACAACCAGATAAAGAGCCAAGCCCCTAAAGATACATGTTTGCATTTAACATCTCATATAAAATACCAGAGGACTAAGCACAGTTGCTCCTCAATCACTCTTCTAAAGTCCTGGTCAAAACAAGGACGGTAAATCACGTGCCTAAACCATAAACCATAAGGCTTTTGCTGTCACTTAGACCTTCCTTGGAGGAGGAGTAAAACCTTGACAGGGAGATTTTTGAAAATGTGTATTCTTGTGTAGGACTGGAAATACATGCAACATGTTCATGTTTTGTGTTGGTTTGTTTTGCACTGCTCAAACCATGCTCCGACAAACGCCCTCTTTGAATCTGTTCATCCAACAGCAATTACACATGTAAATAGTGGCATTGTAAAATCGGCATTTATATCTGTATGCCATCTAAATCTGTAAATGCCACACATTTATTTATTTATTTATTTTATTTAGCGTACATTTGTATCCCGCTGCTTCCAGTGATCAGCAGCGGTTTTACACTTGGTGATGTTGGCTGTACCGGCCAGAATTACGAATGCATACAATGTGATTAGGGAAGGGAGGAAGAGCACAGGAAAATATGGGGTTACAGTTTACAATTGATTGCTGTTAAGGGTTCACACAGTGTACTTATATACATATTTACAAGTGACTGGTTGTTAGGACTTTACATAGGATCCTTATATACATATTTACACATGGCTTTTAAAATGACCTCCTTTTGTAGATTAATGTATTTTAGTTTTAATATTTTAGGGCTGAATAGATGCTTTATAAAGGGACTTGATCATACAATTTAAAACACAAAACGCTCTTTTTCGAAAAGCCCCTTCCTCTGTCCCTTTAAAGACAGTCTTTTAAAAAGTTTTCAATTTTTGCCCAGACTTTATTGGATAAAGAACTGCTACTATTTCCTCACAATAAGAGAATTTTATAACGGGTTGTTTAGACAATAGAGGAGAAGCTTTCCGACATAGTGAGGGATATGGGAGAGCAGAGTGTCTCTTTCAAAATAGTGGAACCTAAGAAGATTCTCTAGAACTAAAGGCGTCTACGTTCCAGGACATGTGATTGCTGCCTGTACATACGTTTGGATCTAAACCATCCACCTGCCCGCCACCCTTGTCAGAGTCTCATGTCTCCTTGACATGTCATGAAA
Source organism: Ichthyophis bannanicus (assembly GCA_033557465.1). NCBI lineage: Eukaryota > Metazoa > Chordata > Amphibia > Gymnophiona > Ichthyophiidae > Ichthyophis > Ichthyophis bannanicus. The sequence continues at coordinate 1,242,185,811 of CM066032.1, forward strand.
ATTTGGTGTGGAATTAAACAAACTGGGGGAAAGGAGAGGCAGGCTGCTTTTTTTTCTATCAGGTCTGTATATTACTTCCAGAGATTTCCTACGCAAACAAAAGCAATATTTCCCCCCCCCCCCCCCCCTCTGGATGAATTTTTAGACCTTCTGCTTAAGCGTTCACTAGCAAATGTAGAAACCAAATGATAAATTTTAAAACTTAGGTTCCTTGTCCATGTCAGAGCAGAACGTGCCTTTTTCAGAAATTCAAGATGAATTGCATTCTGGTAAGAACATAAGAACTTCTCTACTGGGTTAGACCAAAATGCCCTGCTTCCAGTAGTAGCCAATCCAGGACACAAATATCTAGCATATCCCAAAAGTATCCAAAAGAGAAAAATATTCCTTTTTGTGAGGGAGGGTTTATCTATTACAAATGTCAGCACACATAAATAAACCTATAAAAAATAGAGGTGAAAGGACCATCAGAATGGGGCAGGGGGACTAATGTATCCACAGATCCCCTGTGGCTGTCACATTCTACCCATAGTCCCCCTTATCAATCATTCGGCTCAATTTCACGCTCTTAAAATTTGTGTTAGTCTAGCTCTTGTGCATATGGTCTGGATTGCAAAAAGAAAATAAAAATAAACTGAGGTGAAGTTTGACACTTCATCTCAAATGACCTGTCCCATGATTCCTCCATGAACCAAGGAAATGAATATCTTGGTGGCCTCTAGCCCACTTGAAAAATGATGGTGCTTGGCAGGATGCATTGCGCAGGGCTGGGTGCTGCAATTTTTGCCTTATATGGCAGTCTGATTTCACCCAGTGCATCCCAGGATTTCATCATCAGGATGTACTGGGTGGAATCAGACTGCCATATAAGGCAAAAATTGCAGCACCCAGGATGCACTGCGCAGGGCTGGGTGCTGCCATTTTTCAAATTGGCAGCATGGAGGCGGACAGATATTGACATCACTCCCACCCCCCAACTTTTAAGGTACTGGAATGGGCTAGGGGCCACTGGGTATTTTATTGTTTCGGGAGGCGGGGGGTCTGTCTCTTACTCAAACTGGATTTTTACACTGCTACTGGACTCATTTGTGTGGGAACTCTTACCAAAATTAATTAGTTTCCAAGGAAGGAGAATAAATTTGATCCCAAAGGACTGTTGCCCGGAGCATCCCTAGATTCCGTCTGTGCTGCACCAGGAATCTGGACCTATAGCCTTCCCAGGAGTAGTCTACTTATAGCTGCTGCACCAGGCCACGTATCTGGAGCCAAAGAAATGCTGAGGAACTGAAGGTAGCACCAATCCCCAACATAAGGGAAGTGAAGTCGGCTCTGAGCCTTTTTTTTTTTTTTTTTCTTCTGTCTCCATCTGCTGGAAAGGGAACATAACCCATTAATCAAGATTAGTTTGGCAGGACTAAAGGAAAAGGAATTAACATGCAAGTCTAAATATTACCATTTCCTGTAGATTATCCATGCAGGATATTACCAATTCCTGTAGATTCTCTCTTCTGGAGATATCAACTTCAACCCTGGCCCCCCTAGACCTTTGTCACACTCCCTGAACAGATCTTCACGCAACAGCTCAAATCTTATTCATATCCCTCTCTCCCCCTCTTTTCTTCCTTTCTCATGTGCCTTGTGGAACACACACTGCATCTCAAATAAACTTGTTTTTACTCATGATCTCTTTATCTCTAATGCTCTCTATCTCCTTGCTCTAACTGAGACCTGGCTCCTCCCTGAGGACTCTGCTTCAGTCGCTGCTCCCTGTGATGACGGCTATCAATTCTCCCACACATTTAGTCCCACTGGCCATGGTGGAGGTATTGGAGGAGACAGGGTGACTTCTCCTGCTGACTTACAAGTGCATTCATTCTGCAGCTCCTCACTACCTTTCCTCTTATCTCTCTCTACACCTCTCCTCAGGAACTCCGCTCTTTTGGCAGATCACTTCTATCTGTGCCCTTCTCTTCTATTGCTGACTCCAGACTTCGCTCCTTTCACCTTGCTGCTCCTTATGCTTGAAACAAACTACCTGAGTCTGTACATCAGGCGCATTCTCTGACCCTTTTCAAATCCAGGCCGAAAACTCACCTCTTCACTGCTGCTTTCGGATCTTGACTCACCTGATCTCCTTTGTCCTTGCCATGTCTACACTACTGTGTTGTCTGTCTTGACTAGATGATCCCTGCTCATCAGAGCTTACAATCTTTTACATGTCTGTGCAGTGCTGTGTTCGCCTTGTAGCGCTATACAAATTGTTCAGTAGTAGTAGTTGTAACAGTAATAGGAACAGCAAGAGAACAGTAGAATGTCTGTACGTCAACCTGGCCCAACAAGTCAGCTAAGTTACATTGGTGGCTGTAGTCTTGCCTCCTTTGTGTCTCATTTACATTTCTAAATTAGAAGAAGCTAAATATGATCAATTTTGTTATTACTAGCGAAAATGTGTGTTTTGTTTTATTCTATTTGCAAATTTTTTTCAGATAAGAAAGGTGGCTGTCATTCTTACTTTATTCTCTTTTAGTGATTTTCTTCTGGCACACTTAAATCAATTTTGGATATGGGTGAGGGAAATGTGACAGCAGGTGATCTATAGATATCCATCTGGGCCAAAGGAGACAAGAAGGATATTTGGTAGTTTAAGATAGAAGTTATATAAGTTTAATTAACTTCAGCCTGAATGTTGATCTCTGAAATCTTCTCTCCCTTGAAGAAATCATCTATACTGCAGCCATTTTCTTGACACTCCTTATCCTTGCCTGTGGATTGTATATCCTTCAAAGGACATGTTTGAAGAGCTGTAGTTGTCTACTGAACAACACAGGTGAGTATAGGAGTTAGATTTGAATTCTCAATGGCATGCCTGAAACGTTTTTTCATAAAGCTCATTATAGACAACAAACTAATCCACATTAAGATACTTATCTAGTCTATCCCTCTGCTCTCAGACAGGATCCATTTTACTTAGGCCATCTTAATCTCCTCTTAAAACCTCCTATGATACGTAGCCACTAATCTGGCTAGCTGATATAATTGTACTTGCAAGCCATTTGCTATGTGACAGTTGTGCTTTCAACTTTGTAGTCATTTTATTATCCACAGCGAGGTCAAACTGACCATACTGGGATGTAAAATCCTATGGGCAAAATATTCAGAAGCCCTGAATATACAGAGGCTATCCAGATAAGGGCACCAAGGGGGAGATTCAGCAGTACTATCTGGAGAGTGGCCAGGGTGGTCTGTGAGCAGTGAGGGTGGTGCTGGCAACTATCCCGAATGGTGGTGATATTCAGCTGCTATCTGGATAATTTCAGCTCTTATGTGGATAGCCTATACGGATAATTTAGGACAGCAAAAAGCTGTCCTAAATGCAGTCCGGCTAGTATGTATAATGGCAGAATATCACTGCTGAATGCATTATCTGATTATTCACACTGGCCACTAATTGTATACCAGCACTGATCTGGATGATATCTAAACGCTATGACTGGCCACCGCAGTCTTAATATTGGGCACAATTTGGCCAGTAGAAGAAACTTTTCAACTTGGCCTATTTTGTGCTCTTGTGTATTCCTCTACCCTCCCTACATCAGTCTTGACAATGCCTGCAACAAGAGCACTTTTGGCTCTGAAGATAAGAATGTTGAGGCTTAAATAGTACTTGACTGAAAGACTCAGTCAATGTTGTGTTGTATACTGCAAGATTTGGCAGTAGTAGCATAGTTTCCTCTGAAACTCAGCATGATGTTAGAGGTGCTGTTTGAGGGGGATGGAGGTTGGCCCAGTAGTTTCTCCTTTCTTCCCCAGGTTATTTAGAAGTAGTGCTGGAATTCTAGTGCTGTGAACCTTCATTCACTACTTCCTGGGGATTTTCCCCATTTTTTAAATAGGCCCTTCCTCCCATTCTTCCTAGTCTCGTCATTGCAGCATCACCCCTAAGGCTGTTAGCTACGTACAAGATTTCCTTGTGGAACCCTATACCACAGGCTATAAATCTGGCCATCAGGTGACATCCTGAACAATGACCATGATTCCTTGCTCCTCTGACCCCATCTAGCGGCTGTGAATGCTGTCTCTGCAGCATCCCTGGGGCCAGCCAGCCAACATGCAGAAGGCTCAGTCTGCTAATTAAAGCAGGGACCTTCCACGTGGTGGTAAACTATTCTGCTGCCAAGCCACTAGACTGGCCCAAGAATTATAGAAACATAGAAACATGATGACAGAAAAAGACCACAAGGCCCATCTAGTCTGTCCTTCCATAACAACTACAACAGTCCACTTTTTACCTTTAGAGATCCTCTGTGTTGGTCCCATGCTTTTTTGAATTCAGTTACTGTCCTCATCTCTACCACCTCCACTGGGAGACTATTCCACGGATCCACTACTCTTTCCGTAAAGAAATATTTCCGCATATCACTCCTGAATCTATCTCCCTTCACCCTCATCCCATGTCCCCTCGTAGCAGAACTTGCTTTCAATTGAGAGGCTCTCTCCCTGAACATTTATGCCACGGAGGTATTTAAACATCTCAATCATATCACCTCTATCCCGCCTTTCCTCTAAGGTGTACATATTAAGATCCTTAAGTCTGTCCTCATATGCTTTATAATGAAGCCCATTAATCATTTTAGTAGCAACCCTCTGCACCGACTCCATCCTGTTCACATCCTTTTGAAGGTGCGGTCTCCAGAATTGCACACCATACTCCAAATGAGGTCGCACCAAAGACTTATACAGAGGCATTATCACCTCCTTTTTTTCTGCTAGCCATTCCTCTCCGTATGCACCCAAGCATCCTTCTAGCTTTTGCCGTCGCCTTTTCTACCTGTTTAGCTACTTTAAGATCATCAGACACAACCACGCCTAGGTCCCGCTTCTTCTTTTATTTACTGTTCTGTACTCTTAAGATGCCAAGTTAGGACCCTGTTTTAATCTACTTTATTGACTTTAAAAGATCTTGTGGCACATATTACAAGAGTAGAGATCTTATTCCTGCATGCATTCCTATACAGTTCACACAGTCTGGTCTTTGGAAAGTTCCATGGCAGTAATAACCTAATACAGAACATTCTGACAGAAATTCTGATAGTTGTTACACATAGGATATATCACCATAATGGTGGCTGGATGGCCTCTGTAGTTCCTCTGGCAGAGAGGGAATCAGCTGACTTGATCACAGTGCTAGCTTGTCACAACTAATGATAGTGTGTGTTCTTTTGACAGGTGTGGAAAAGGTGTTGAATGCTGCAGGTCCAGTGATGGTATTTTGTTCCTGCTTTGCCTTAATTTTCATTTATATAAAATGTAAGTGTGTTCTTGATGGGGTGGAGTAATAGATGTTCCTTGACATTCCTGATTCGTTGTGCGCTAATATTTGATATGCAAAAAAAGCAGTACTTATTTTTATTTGCTTTGATGGACTAAAGTTAATTATTCTCCTTAAACTGCTAGAAGTGCTCATGAAATGAGATGGGCAGGTTCTTGAAGCCTGCTAGAAGTCTCCCATGCCTTATCTTCTAGCTGACAGCACATAGTCACTGAGCACAGTTTGAAAGCAGAAAAGTATTTCTAAACTCAGGCTGTGTCCTTCCTGCTTATAACATCAGACAGTAAGTTCCAAGGAGCACTTTAAGTAGGCTGATATACACAGTGATTTAAAAATAAAATCCAGAATGGGGAAATGAATACAGCAGTATATACAGTGTTGAAAGGAGATCAAAAGTTTGCAATAAGTTTATAATTTTCTTTCTCCCATACATTTTATGCTCCATATCCCCATTTTATTTGGACTTCTGCTGACTTCACATGCATAAATGGTTTGGAGAAACCTAGAGGACGGTTCCAAAGCTGGAGTTCATAGGGGTGCAGCTGGACCCTGTCCATGCCAGGGCTTTTCTTCCAGAGGATAGGACCCTGCACCTTCAGGCGCTCGCAGTGGGCACCCAACACCGTCGCTTGGCATCAGCCCGCCACATACTTTGCCTACTGGGACACATGGTGTCAACGGTGCATGTTATCCTAGATGCCTGCTTGCAGATGCTGATGACCCAGTGGGCCCTTCACGCCCAGTGGTCTCAGGCTATAGGGCACCTGCAAGACAGTCACCCTTCCCTTGACTGACTCTTGACTGGTGACAACACCTCCAGCATCTTCTGGCAGGGATGCCTTTACAGACCCCCGCACCTCAGAGGGTCCTCATGATGGATACCTCCAAATTGAGGTGGGGGCCCATTGAGGTGACCTGCACTCACAGCAGCCAAGTCCCAAGCAAATCAACCTCCTGGAGCTCTGGGCTGTAACCTTAGCCCTCCAGTTTTTTGCCACCACCTACGGGATCAAGTGGTGCTGGTCCAGATAGACAATCAGGTGATGATGTTTTACATCAACAAGCAAGGGGGGAACAGGTTCTTCCCTGATTTGCCAGGAAGCAGTGAGCATCTGCTCATTTGCCAGCAGCAACAGGATGCTCCTGTGTGCAGTATACTTCCTGGACTAGGACAATGCCCTGGTGGACCAACTCAAGTGGCAATTGGACCCCAGGGTAGCTAACTGGCTATTCCAGCACTGGGGGCTCCCACGGATGGACCTTTTTACCAGTTTAGCCAATACCCAGCTACCCCGCTTCTGTTGTTGACAGGCACCCCGCCAGGGTGGTGGCAGATGCATTCCTGGGCGGAGGGCTACCTCTATGCCTTCCCGCCTACACCCCTGATCGCCAAGACCTTCGTCAAGGTCCAATATGACAGGGCCACAGTGATCCTGGTGGTGGCTCCATGGTGGGTCAGGCAGCCATGGTTTCTCCTGCTTCTCCATCTGTCCACAGTACCCCCCCCCCTGATTCCCCTGGGGTGCGACACAGGCATACTCGCCAGGACGAGGGCTCTTTCCTGCATCCCAGCCTGGGGTCCCTGACACTCATAACCTGGCTGCTGAATTAGTAGCTCTGGCTCCCTTCCGTCTTTCTACTGAGGTGGAAGAGATGCTTCTGGCCTCCTGGAAGACCTCCACATGTTGGGCATATGCCTCAAAGTGGCAGAGGTTCTCAGTCTGGTGCTGTAATATCTGCTTTACCTGTCTCAGGCAGGTTTGAAGTCCAACTCTATTAGGGTGTACCTTAGCATGCTGGCAGCGCACCATCATCTAATCGAGGGCAAACCCCTCTCTGCTCAACTGCTAGTGGCTGGCTTCCTGAGGGGTCTCCTCATTTTGAAGCCTCCCATCCGCCCTCCAGCGGCAGTGTGGGACTTGAACGTGGTACTCTTAAAGCTTGCCTTCCACCCTTTGAGTCTCTCGGCTCTTGCCACCTTAGGTATGTCACTTAGAAGATGGTGTTTCTCATGGTGCTCATTTCTCGCCAGATTAGCGAGCTTCAGGCGTTGGTGGCAGACTAACCATACACCAGATTCTATAAGAACAGGGTTGTGCGTCGCATACACCCAAAGTTCCTGCCCAAGGTGGTGACTCTGCTCCACCTTAACCAGCAGGAGGTGCTTCCCACCTTTTTTTTCTGTGATCCCACACTGGCAGGGCTGATGCCATTCTCCACTGATTCAGCCCCAGTGTCCCTGGTAATCTTATGCTCTAAGGCCCAACATGTACCCTCTGAGTCGTGTAAAGCCACTGTGGCGCCTGATTGGGTCTGCAGACCTTGTGACAAGAGTTCTCCGGAGTGGGAGCACAAGAAGGAGAAATACCCTTCCTGGGAATCGGACACATATGGCAAGTCCCGTGCAAGATCCTACAGTCCCTGGAGAGTATCAAAGGAGTCGGAGTGGGAGCGGCTGGTGAAGGTGCTGAGAACAGATGTCAAGGCCTCTGGCGATGGATTATGGACCCCCAAGGCCTGTCCCATCAAAGACTCCCTCTCCAACAACGCTGAACCCGGTCACCCTTATGTCCATGTTAAAGGTCGCAACTCCTGAGTGGGAAGCCAGGATGATGGCATTGGAATGCAATGTGATTGCCTTTCTTACCTCACAGGAAGCATTGATGCCCAGCCCCACTGGTGATCACACAGAGACCGCAGAACCTCAATGTCGAGGACTCCCCATGCTGCTAATACGATCCTTGAGAACCCTGAGCCTCGAGCCAATCCACGGCAAGGGTCTTGATCCTGCTTGAGATCTCCCCGGCAAGTGCTTGTGGCTCCAGCCAAGCAGCTGTGGGTCATTGAGTACCTGATCCAAGGCCAACACCTCAGGAGCCATCAGGCCTTGAGTCCTCAACAGACTACTCAGACTGGGAGTCAAAGGACAAGGCTTCCCCGGAGACGCATAAGCACAGTGATCTCCCCTCAGTTCCATCTCCCCTGGTGTCGAGACATTGGCCCCCTCCCGAGGATAACTCATTCCTCGAGTTTGTCCGAGACATGGCGAAGGCCTTTCTCTCACCACAGAGTTGGAGGAGGACCCTCACACAGAGGAGCTTGAAATCCTCCAGTATGAGGCTCCAGAAGGAGGCTCTGATGGTCCCCATCCCTGCCATCCTTGGGTGGCTCCTTCCTTTGGATCTAGGAGACACCGGCATCAGTGCTGATAGCCGATGCCTGTACACCATGTACCGGGTCCAGTGGGACCCTAGCTTCCTGAAGGTGCAACTCCCCTCTCATACTTCTATGGTGGTGGAGTCGATCTCTTCCATGCTGCCAAGCAGGGAATCCTGCGCTGTCGGCTCCCTTGGATGCAAATGCTATTTGGGCTCAATGCTGAGTTGCTGAATACAAGCATATCCGCTGTATATCGGCATGTATCTCGGAGACCTATCAAAAGAACTTGCAGGTTTCTCGGCGTGTCTCAGTGGAGATCACCACCTCCAGTGAGTCCAAACCCTCATGAAGTGCATCGGGGAGTGCTCAAAGTACATGTCTTGAGACACCTGTGATGGCTTAGAGGCTAACGTGAAGGTGGCCGCTGCAGGCATCGGTGCCCAACGCCAGGCCTGGCTCCAGGCATCAGATCTTGAGCAGTGGGTCCAGGAAAAACTCCTTGATGTCCCCTGCCTCGGTGAAAACCTCTTCAGCAAACAGATGGAGGATAAGGTTGTGGAGATAGAGATTGAGTACATCACTAGGACTTGGCTCTCCAGGAAGACCTCCACCCTTCCCAAGAAAAAAAACATCAGGGGAAAAGGCCTCCCTTCCACAGGAAAGGCCAGTCTTATTGAGGCTATCCCCAATACCAGGCCTCCCAGACCTCACAACAGGGTCACCAAGGTAAAGGAGTGGACCAGAGCCAACGCAAGCCTAAGGGCTCTAAGTCCCAGACACCAGTCCCTGCCCAGGATGGGTCAGGGTTTTGACTTCTTGAGCATAGCCTCTCCACCTGTGGGGGAGCAGTTGCCAACAGGGGAGCATCTGATTCATTTTGCCCATCAGTGGCCTGCCATCATCACCGACACTTGGGCACTTCAAGTGGTCAGAGAAGGCTACCTCCTTCACCTAGACTAGACACCTCCTCCCTTCTTCCCAGAAGAGCCCCCTTGGACTTCCCTGCATCAGGCCCTGCTACTGCAGGAACTTGCAGGCCTTCTCAGGGACAGGGCCGTGGAGCCAGTACCTCATCTCAGGGGAAAGGGGTTCTACTCAAGGGACTTTCTGGTTCCAAAAAGAACAGGAGGCCTAAGGCCCATTCTGGACTTGTGAAACCTGAACAAGTTCCTGGTGTGGGAAAGTTCAAGATGCTCTCCTTGGTATATTGCTGCCCTACCTCTAGCAGGGAGATTGGCTATGCTCTTTGGACCTAAAGGATGCTTCTACCCACATCCTTATTCATCCCAGTCATAGGCATTACTTGAGGTTAATGGTTGGGTGTGACCATTACCAGTACAGGGTACTACCCTTTGGCCTCACCTCCGCACCAGTAGTCTTCACAAAATGCTGGCAGTGGTGGCCGCCTAACTCCTTCTCCAAGGGGCCTTCATCTTCCTTTATCTGGACGACTGGCTCGTGAAAGGGGACTTGGCCACCAAGGTGCAACAGGCCACGGCCTGCACCATGAAGATCCTGCAGCATTTGGGGTTCGTGATAAACCACCCCCAAATCTCACCTCACTCAGGATCTGAAGTTCATAGGAGCTCATCTAGACACACTCCAGGCCAGGGCCTTCCTCCCCCTGGACAGTGCATCTCATCAGGGTTCATGCTCTGTCTACTAGGCCACATGGCACCCACAGTCCATGTGGTCCCCAATGCCTGCCTCCACATGCAGGCACCTCAGTGGTGCGTCTGCTCACAGTGGACACAAGCCATAGGCAGGCTCTGGTCTCAGTGTCCTGCCAACCTGCAGAGTCGCTCGATGGTGGCAGGGTGCACAGTACCTACAGAAGGGCATGCCCTTCCAGTCCCCAAACCCACAGATTCCTCACCACAAATGCGTCCTTTCTGGACTGGGGTCCCACTGCGAGGACTGCGCATGTAGGACATCTGGTCTCTAGTGGAGAGTCAGCAGCAGATCAACCTGCTGGAGTTGAAGGTTATTTTTCTGGAATTAAGGCCTTCTACCACCACCTGTGGAACCAGTCTGTGCTAGTCCAAACAGACACCAGGTCGCGATGTTCTACCTGAACAAACAGGGTTGCACAGGGTCTCAGAGCCTCTGCCAGGAGGCAGTAGCCCTCTGCTCATATGCAATTGGTCAGGGAATACTCCTCAGAGCATTATATCTTCCAGGCCATGACAATGCCCTAGAGGGCAGGCTGAGCAGGGCCTTCCAGCTGCATGAATGGCATCTAGAACCCAGGGTGGCACAGCAGCTATTCTGACTCTGGGGAACCCCAAGTCTGGACTTCTTTGCCAGCCCAGCCAGTGCTCAGCTGCCCCACTTCTGCTGTCCCCAACCACATCCATCCTGGATAGCAGCAGATACCTTCTTTATGCCTTCCCTCCCATGCCACTAATCGCCAAGACCCTCTTCAAGGTCCTGTGGGGCAAGGCCTCCATTATCCTGGTGGTCCCGCGGTGGCCAGGCAGCCTTGATTTCTCCTGTTGCTCCGCCTTTCGATGGAGCTCCCAGTGCCTCTGGGGAATGCACCGGGGCTACTGACTGAGGAGGAGGGTTGTCGTCTTCACCCCAACCTGGGGTCCCTGTCATTAACAGCATGGCTGCTGAATGGGTTGCCTTAGCACCCTTCATGCTCCCAAGGGAGGTGGAGGAAGTCCTCCTGGCCTCTTGTAAGAACTTTACGAGATAAGCATATGCCTTCAAGTGGTGCAGATTCTCAGTATGATGTGTGGAGTAATGGGTAGTTTCATTCACTTGCTAGGTACACATGGTACTGAAGTACCTGCTCCACCTTTCGTAGGCCAGACTCAAGTCCAATTTTGTCAGGGTGCATTTGAGCACGTTCTCAGTGCACCATCACTCTGTAGAGGGAAAACCTCTTTCTGTGCAGTCCCTCATTACCCAATTTATGTGGGGCCGTCTGTTCTCTAAGCTTCCCATCAGACCGCCCCCAGTGGAATGGGATCTCAACGTGGTTCTGATGCAGCTCACCAAGCTGCCTTTTGAATCTCTGGCTACCGGCCATTTATGTTATCTATCCTGGAAGGTCGTCTTCCTGATGGCACTCACCTCTACCTGCAGAGTCAGCAAGCTTCAGGCCTTGGCGGCCAAGCCACCTTATACCAGGTTCTACAAAAATAGGATTGTGTTTCACACCACCCTAAATTCCTTCCAAAGGTGGTATCCACCTTCTACCTCAACCAGGAGGTGATGCTCCCCATCTTCTTTCCATGGCCCCATGCAGACAAGGGGGCAGCAGTTCTTCATACTCTTGACTGTAAGAGTACACTGCTACCTGCAGTGTACTCAAGCCCACTGAAAAGCCTCATAGCTTTTTGTTTCATATAACTTCAGTCAACTGGGGGAGGCTGTTTCCAAGCGGACCCTGTTCACCTGGGTGGCAGACTGCATCGCCTTTGCCATGATCAGGCTGCGCTCTCATTGGAATGCCGGGTCATGGCACGCAACATCAGGCCTATGGCAACTTTGGTTGCAAGCCTAAGCTCTGTCCCTATAGCAGACATTTGCCGGGCTGCCACCTGGTCCTCAGTTTACACTTTTGCAGCTCACTACTGCCTGGAGAGGGAGTCCCAACAGGACAACACCTTTGGCCAGGCCGTACTCTGTAATCTGTTCAGGGTTTAGCCAACTCCTATCCTCTGGCCCTTCTTGTTCAGGCTCCTGGAGTGGTGGTTCTCCCTGAACACTGGGGTCCTTAGTCTTTCCTCAGACTCGCTTGTGGCTGCTCACAAGCTGGGCCATGTTTTTTCTACAGGTTCTCGGTAATTCTTGCTTGTTCTTGGAAAAAGTGTAGTTAGTCACCTGTAACAGGTGTTCTCTAGGGAATCGGTCCTCAGAACCCTCCCTCCCCCCTTTGGAGTTGCTGTACAATTTTTGCCATCTTGTCTGCTCTAGCTGTGTCATCTGACTAAGATGGCACCCTTAGGCATGAAGGGGACCATGCATGTGTGGTGGCATCTCCCAAAGGCTTTATTTGAAAGCTGGGGAGGTGCTTCTGCAGGACTTTGTCGGTGCCATCACCCATATGTGAAGACTGATTCCTGCTGTCCTTGGAGAACATCTGTTACAGGTGCATGTTTTTCTGTGCATATTTTTAATTACATGAATCTTTATAAAATTTCCTCTTGATGTCAACACTAGGGCATAACGCAAGAGCTTCTGTATGAGGGAAATAGTTAAGTGAAGATCTCAAATAGCTGATCATGATCAATGACGAGGATTATTATTGTGACTCTCTCTCTCCTTTCAGATCGGAACATCTGTGATAAATCTGCCCATTTACTACTGACAGTTGTTGCTTCCATCGCTGTTGCAGTGATGTCTATCATGATCATTTTATTTTATTTCTGTAAGTGCTTTCTGAATGAGGAGTCTTATTTCTGATGCTCCAAAGCTTCTATTGTGTTACTACTAAGCAAAAATATCCCAGTACACAAAACAGTACTTAACACATTTAGAATATTTCTGACCACAAAAATCCAGTAAGATTTTGAAAATGAGATGTTGCTACCAAACCACCATTCACAAAACATGCCAGTGCCCTAATGTAACGGATTGTATGAAGAACAATGAAGAAAAACAAACCTCCTTTCCATCCTATGTGCAGCAAGGTCTGCCATTATTTGGTGTGGATTTTTTGTTTGTTGGTTTGGCTATCATTTTCTTTCGTTTCTCTTGGTCTTCCTGCTAAGAGAGAGTTGCTAACATGCATAAAGGGAATAATGTATCTTCTTTGCCAAATAACATGTTAAATGGCAAAAAGCATACATTGTTTGCCCTCAATGCACCAAGAGACCAAGGTTCGATTCCCACTAGCACTCCTTGTGGCCTTGGTGAAGTCACTTAAATTGGATTTTTCTGAGGCAATTGAGGGTTATCAATGTCCCTGTTTAATGCACATTATTAGGTTTAAGTTACAATATAAACTGCTTTGACTAAATGATAAGTGGTATAAAAAATCCTCTTGAATAAATAAAAATAGTATCTCCAGGAACAAGCAGGAATGTAGTCATCACATATGGGTATCATCGGTACCGACGGAGCCTGCGCGGGAACACTCCCCAGCATCCAATCAGAAAGCTTTTGGGAGCATCCCACAGCGTCTGCGTGCTGCCTTCCCGCCTTTCCCAACTGCCTCTCTCCAGTTCTTCTTTTTCCGCGGAGCCAGCAGGTCGTATTCCTGTCACCGCAGAAGAATTCTTTCTTGTTTTTTTTTTCTTTTTTGTGGTTGCGTCTGCCTTCCTCGACGCTCTACTGGTACCGCCGGTCTTTTCTTTCTTACTCTGTAAAAAAAAAAAAAAAAAAAAAAATTATATTCTCTTTTTCTTTAGGTGCACACGCCCTTTTGGGCCTTAGGCCCCAAATTTTTCCTTACCATGGAGAAACCTGCTTCAGGTTTCAAAAAGTGCACCAAGTGTGGCGGTACCATTTCCGTCACCGACACCCATGAATGGTGTCTAAAATGTTTAGGTCCTGACCACTCCATCACGGATTGTATGTCCTGTGCCATGATGTCTAAAAGAGGTCGACAGCACCGAGATGCTAAGCTCAGTACCCTGTTTCCCTCTGATGCAGCTTCGGTGGCATCGACGTCTTCCAGGGCTGCTTCTTCCTCCCATGGATCTCAGGTAACTAAACATAAATCCAGCCGGTCCTCGAAGGGTAGATCTCCTTCTAAGCATAGAGATGCCTCTGGCGTTGCCCTCGAGGATTCTGCACCGGCAAAATTAACCCAGCAGGAGGCTTCGGCTTCCAAAGCATTATCGGGGTTCCAGGTTGTTCTCGAGGCCTCGACCTCAGCAGAACTACTGGTGCCATGCTCTGGGGTACTGGCGGTCTCCTCTGGTACCGACATCCAGGCATTGGCAGCGTCGATAGACCAGAGAGTTCTGGCTATGGAACGCAGTCTGGCGGCTTTCCTTGTGGCATCGAAGCCCTCGGAACCGCGACACAGTCCCACCGGTACCGATAGCATCGGCATCGGTGTCTGCTTTACCGGTACCCAGTCATCCGATGACTTTCGGTACCGATACCCCGGTACCGGTTACTCCCGGTACCGACTTTGGTCGGGACAGGTATCGGGCTTTTCAAGAGCATCCAGACAGACGATACTTCGAGTCCTCAGAAGAATCTGAGGATTCTGACAATTCTGTCGATGTAGCGATGCTTCTCCCAGAGGAGCCCTCCTCCCCTAAACGCAGGATGTCTCCTCCAGAGGATATTTCCTTCCAAGATTTTATCAGGGAGGTGGCTCGGGGCCTGTCCCTTACTGTGTCCCATGAAACAGAGCCAAGAGCCAAGGAGTTGGAAATTCTACAATATCCCATAACTCCTAAGGAGGCAGCTACCTTGCCCATTCATGAGATTTTATATGATCTCATGTTGAGGATGTGGGAAATGCCTCTTACCACCTCTCCTCATTCTCGTAGACTAGATACTATGTATCGAGTCCCTCCTTGTCCTGGGTTCCATAAGACTCAGCTTCCTCACCACTCTATTGTAGTGGAGTCAGCTATGAGAAGGATTAAGAGTACAAAAAGGCATGCCTCTAATCCTCCAGGACGTGAGTGCAGAACCCTGGATGCTTTTGGACGTCGAGTCTTCCAAGCTTCCATGCTTTCTGCCAGGATCAGTTCCTATAGTCTCTACATGGGAATGTTCCTGAAGGAGGTCACAGATAATTTAGAGGCTTTCAGTCCTTTCCTTTCTGAAGATTAAAAGACAGGATTTTCTCACTTGGGTCAAACATGCCCAAGATGTCTCTAAATTTTCGAACCGTGCAGCCTTTGACTGCTTTGAGTGCATAAGCAGATCCTCGGCTGTTGCTATAGGGGCACGTAGAATTGCTTGGCTCCAGGCATCTGATCTAGAGCTCTGGGTACAAGACAAATTGGGACATATCCCTTGTACTGGTGAGAACCTGTTTGGTAAAGATTGGCAGGAAAAAGCCAATGAAATGGATGCTGAAAATTCCACCTTGGACAGATTGTCCAAGTCCACTGCTGATCCTGCTAGAAAGAAATTGTTCAAAAAACCATTCTTTTCTAAAAAGAAAAGATTTTACCCTGCTTATGTTCAGCAGGGACGTTCTGCAGGTCAGCTTGCCAAGAAAAGTCAGCAACCCCCCAAACAGAAGAAAGCAAAGGCTGTTAGGCCTCAACCAGCCCAGCAGGCTCAGCCTCCACAGGGCCTTTGACTCTCATCTAGAGAACTTAGCCTTCCTGGTTCTCGAGGGACCAGAACCTTCCACCATTCCAGGAAGGTTATGTCATTTTGCCCCCAGATGGGGGCAAATAACAGCAGAGCATTGGACACTCTCCATCATAAAGGAGGGGTACAAGCTTCATTTTTCAAGCATGCCCCCTCACACAATAGTAAGGCAGTTCAATTCTCTGACCTCTCTCATCAACCTGTTAGGTCAGGAGGTCTCTATCCTTCTTGCCCAAGGGGCAATAGAAGAAGTACCCCTTCATCAACAGGGTACAGGGTTCTATTCCCCTTATTTTCTTATTCCAAAGAAAACAGGGGGTTACAGACCTATCTTAGACCTCAGAGAATTGAACAAATTCCTTGTCAAGGAGAAATTCCAAATGATTTCTCTCGGATCTCTGCTGCCATACCTTCAGAGTCAGGTTTGGCTTTGTTCTCTAGATCTCAAGGATGTGTAAACCCATGTTCTCATCCATCCAACTCACAGAAGGTTCCTTCGGTTCCTTTTTCAGGGAAAGCACTACCAATACAGGGTGCTTCCTTTTGGCCTGGCCTCAGCACCAAGGGTGTTCACGAAATGCATGGCTGTTGTAGCAGCATTTCTCCGCACTCTAGGGATATTAGTCTTCCCTTACTTGGACGACTGGCTCATTCGAGCCCCAACAGAGTCAGAGGCCAGGACTTCTCTATCCTGCACAATGCGGATCCTTCAGTATTTAGGGCTGGTAATAAACATCCCAAAATCCAGTCTGACTCCCACTCAGTCTCTAGAGTTCATAGGAGCTCTCCTGGATACCACAAAGGCAAGGGCCTATCTCCCCCAGGCCCATTGCCTTCGCTTGGTGCAGTTAGCTTCTCAAGCAGTTCTAAAGCCTCATCTAACTGCTCGAGAAATGTTACAACTACTAGGCCACATGGCATCCACCGTGCATGTGGTTCCCTATGCTCGCCTCCACATGAGGGCAGCTCAGTGGACTTTATCCACCCAAAGGACCCAGGCATCAGGGTACCTGTCAGACAAAATAGCAAACACAAGTCGCCTCATTTTGTCCCTCCAGTGGTGGAAGTCCACTCAAAACCTGTTACTGGGGTCCCCTTTTCAACAACCCTTACCCCAAGCAACTCTCACAACAGATGCTTCTCCAATGGGTTGGGGAGCTCATCTGCAAGACCTCTCCACCCAGGGCACCTGGTCTCCACAAGAGTTATCTACATATCAATCTCTTGGAGCTCAGATCAATCTTTCTTGCTTTACGAGTGTTCCACACCCTGCTCAGCTACAAGACAATCCTCATTCAAACGGACAATCAAGTAGCCATGTTCTATGTGAACAAGCAGGGGGGAACAGGCTCTCTGTCGCTTTGCAACGAAGCTTTGCGACTATGGGCCCTCGCCAGAGAGCATCAGATTCATCTTCTGGCAGTGTATCTTCCAGGCATTCAAAACTCTTGGGCAGACAGACTCAGTCGAGTTCTACTTCCACACGAGTGGTCTCTGCATGCAGACCAGGTGACCAGGATATTTCAACTTTGGGGAACCCCGGACATAGACCTCTTTGCAAGTCCGTGGAATGCCAAACTTCCCCGGTTCTGTTCCAGAACTCCGGCTCGGGGGGCTCAGGCCAGAGATGCTTTCCTCCTTTACTGGGGTCAAGACTTCCTGTATGCCTTTCCACCCATTCCCCTAATTCCCAAAACCCTGTTCAAGCTTCCAAGAGACAGAGGCCATATGATTCTCATAGCTCCACATTGGCCACAGCAAATGTGGTACCCTCTGCTTCTACATCTCTCTCAAGCTCCCTCCCTGGAGTTAGGGTCTGCTCCAGATCTCCTATCCCAGGAGGACGGAATGTTATGGCATCCCAATCCCCAGTCTCTGCATCTCAGGGCTTGGTTGGTGAAGGCCTAGATCTCCATGATCTTAATATCCCTCAACAAGTGAAAGATATTCTACTTGCTTCCAGGAAACCTTCCACAAGACAGTCTTATGCTTTCAAGTGGAAAAGGTTTACCATATAGTGTTCGCAAAAGGCTCTTAACCCCCTTGCGATACCTCTGCAATCACTGCTGGAGTATCTCCTTCATTTATCCATTGCAGGTCTTAAGACTAATTCAGTAAGAGTCCATTTGAGTGCTATTGCAGCTTCTCTTAAGCCTCTAAATGGACAGCCTATTTCCTCTCATCCTCTTTTAGCAAGATTTGAGAGGCCTTCTTCTAACTAAGCCTCCCATTAGGCCACCACCGGTGGCATGGGACTTAAACCTGGTTCTTGGGGAGCTCATGAAGCCACCTTTCGAACCTTTAGCTACTACCTCCTTGAAATTCCTTTCTTGGAAGGTTATCTTTCTCATTGCAATCACATCAGCATGCCACATTTAGTGAGTTGCAAGCGCTAGTAGCTAATCCACCTTATACAAGGTTCCATCATGACAAGGTAGTCCTTAGGACTCATCCACACTTTATGCCTAAGGTGGTCTCGCCTTTTCATCTGAACCAAGCAGTCTACCTATCTGTTTATTTTCCAGGGCCTCATGCATCAAATGCAGAGAGGAATCTTCATACCTTGGACTGTAAAAGAGCTTTAGCTTTTTACTTACAAAGAACACAGCAACATAGGAAGTCCTCTCAACTCTTTGTTGCTTTTGATCCTTCTCATTTGGGACTTCCAGTCTCCAAGAGAACACTATCTAACTGGATTGCTCAGTGTATTTCCTTCACCTATCAGAGTAAGAACCTTTCTCTGGAGGGCCATGTCACAGCTCACAATGTGAGAGCCATGGCAGTCTCAATGGCTCATCTGCACTCTGTGTCTATCGACGACATCTGTCGAGCAGCCACTTGGGCCTCGGTTCATACCTTTACAGCCCATTACTGCTTGGACAAGGACTCCCGCCGGGATGCCTTGTTTGGTCAGGCTGTTCTCAAACACCTGTTCCATACCTAATCAACTCCTACCCGCCATCCCTGGTAGGATGCCAGAGATCCATGGGGTGAAGTGGAGCCTTCTTCAGGGACACACAACTTCTGGGGTCTCTCCCTGGCACCTAAAGCTAGGGAGTCCCCATATGTGATGACTACATTCCTGCTTGTTCCTGGAGATAGCATAGTTACTCACCTGTAACAGGTGATCTCCAGGAACAGCAGGAATTTAGTCCTCACAACCCACCCACCTCCCCTAGGAGTTGTATCTCTCTATCTCTTTTCTTTACCTCTCTCTGTCTCAGCTTTAAAACTCAACAGGAGAGAGGCAGTTGGGAAAGGCGGGAAGACAGCACGCAGGTGCTGTGGGATGCTCCCAAAAGCTTTCTGATTGGACGCTGGGGAGCGTTCCCGCGCAGGCTCCGTCAGTACCGACGATACCCATATGTGAGGACTAAATTCCTGCTGTTCCCGGAGATCACCTGTTACAGGTGAGTAACTATGCTTTACTGCCAAATCAACCAACCCTGTTTTCCACAGAAGGTGCAAAATAAATAACTAGTTACGAAACACCTCTTTCTAGCATGGTGCAAATTGAAGACTGAGCATTCATTTGGCCTTTATTGTGAGTGGTTCCAGTATAGTGAAAAGCTTGCACAAGAAGTGAGCAGTTTTTTTCCCCTGATGCAGTTGTTTGTACCAATGCAACCTGAGTCAGGAGCGGTTTGAGAGATCAATTATAAGCAAGTAAGAGAGCAAGCAAGATTGGGTGAAGTCCCCAGTGGATCCCCATTTGAACTTTGATAAGTTGAACTATTAAATTATTGGCAAATTGTTTTTGGACATTAATACTGATGAATGCTCCAGCTGGTATTTATTTGGAGAAACATGTTTCCAAAAAAAAAAAAAATTATGTAAAATAGTGTCAATTATTAAATGGCAGCGAAAGCTGCTTCAGTTCATGAATTTGCCGATAGATTTTGAGCAGTTGTAGCTGATAAAGGCTACCTCACTGAGGTCTCTACACAAAACATTGATTTCTTTCTAAGAGTACTGTTCATTTTTGTACTGGAATGAAGTGTTTTTGGTGACTGGTTATTCATTAGTTTACGGCATCATGAACAAAATAATTTATTTTATTTGTTTAACAGTTCTTTTATATTGCTCTATCCTTCAATCAGAGTGGTTTACATTAAACCAAAATTTATGCAGACAACAAGGGAGAGCATCGTAATGTTAACCGCTATGTTAAAACAGTGTCGATAATATAGTAACATACTTATAAAATGGGATCTATATACAATGCAGAGGACAGGCAGGGGAGGCTGATAACTCAGATTAACTAGGAATGCAGTGTGTTACGTTGGCTTTTACAGAAGTATGCTCGTAAGATGTGGGCTGCATTAGTATAGAGGTGCATCTTTAGCTTTTTGTGGAAGTCATTGATGGCCAGTCATTCTGATGTCTTCTGGCAGAGAGGGAAAGTGCTCTATGCATGACAGCACCTAATTAGAAATCTCTGTTCCATGTAATGTATACAGTAGTATACAAAACTGTTAACTTGTTCCATGTAAACCGCCCCTGATCTCTGGAAGGGGCGGTATAGAAGAAATAGATAGATAAATAAATAAATAATTATTATGCAAATTGAATAGTGCAGCTTGCATCTAACCATGTTGAGCTTGCATTCTTTCCTCTCTCCAGAGAATCGGGCTGCTTACACATGATCTGATGCCCCCAGGGAATCTCTTAAAGGGCTTGGCACAAAATGCAACCCCCCACCACCTCTTGCTGAACCCTCTCTTGGCACAAACTGAAGTTTTCTGTAGTGGTTAAAGGGGTGGGCAGAAGTGATTGCCAGTCGCTCTTGCCCTGTCAAGTGCCTGTGTTTAAAATGGTATCTGTCAGCCATTAGTGGTAGTTTTGCGATACTATTGTTCAGGGTCAAACTGCCAAATAAGGGCATGTACACCTTAATTGACAGCTTGACTCCTAGCAGTAGTACCACAGAACTAATGCTAGGGGTTGATCGGCGCCATTGTGAACCCAAGTACCCATAAGAACATAAGATATGCCATACTGGGTCAGACCAAGGGTCCATCAAGCCCAGTGTCCTGTTTCCAACAGCAGTCAATGCACGTCATGAGTACCTGTATCCCAGGGGAAAGCAGTGGATTTCCCTGGTCCTCTTTTAATAATGGTTTATGGACTTTTCTTCCAGGAACTTGTCCAATCCTCTTTTAAACCCAGTTACACTAACTGCTTTTACTACATCCTCTGGTAAATAATTCCAGAGAAGCCTCCAGTAGGTGCCAGGGAGGTTCATCCTTTCATGTCAGAAAGGTTCAAGGGTGATGAGTAAGTTTATTCCACCACTGGCCCCTTCAGAAGATAGTGGGCTGGACTTAGGTCCCGCTATCTGAATTACTGCAGTCAGGCACAATGTTTCTAGTTGCAGCAACACAGTTTTATATTTACCTTGAGAGTCTCTAACTTGTAGCATTAACATTAGGCTAGTGCCTCACGTGGGAAATAGCACTAAAGCAAAATGTGTTATTTTACCACAGCTTAGTAACTACTTACTAAATTGATTTCAGCCCCAGGAGTTTGCCCATTTTGTTCTCTATAACTGTTTGTTTAGTTTTGTACAAATACAAGACATATCTGTGAATAAGGGAAAGTAGAATAAACTGCTGGTAGTAATGAGTAAACACCACCCAGGGTGCTTCACTATCAGACTGTACCAATTAGTTATAACACTATTATATTTAATAGCAGAGAAAATAAATATATTAGCCCTCTCCTCCTCCTATCTGGCAGACCAATCATAGCTAAACTGCTCAGCTTGGACTCAGTCTGTGCTCTCTTTAGAACCCAATATGTCTGTACCTTAAGTCTGGACACTGTGTCATCACTTGCAATGGCTGAAACTATAGACTTATTTTAAAGCAACCTGTAAATGCTGTTTTAGTATAAACACATCAGTGGGTATTATTCAGGATAGAAAGATATATTTAACTGTATTCTTAGAATTCTGAATGAGGTCCATGTCCAGAAGCTAAATGAAATGATGGCATTTACAGGTTATTCTGAAAGAAATCTGGATGCTGAGAGCAGTAGGGGTGAGATCGTAGTCAGTAGCCATAGAAGTGTCATAGATCTGCCCGCAATGTACTGTATATAATGTAGTTCTTTGAACCATATACAGAGAGAACACGGAAAATAATTTGTTTAATAAATGGGGCATAAAGGATGCATGGAACCACGTACCACCAATAACCATATTGCCAACTTCTGCCTTGAGTTTACATATCACAGAGACTCCGAAGATATTCATTTACTGGTCCAGATATCATCAACATGCTAACAAATGTCAACACGCCACAACATTGTGTCTGCATCTTTTCTACTGTTACTTGCCCCGGCCATACCAAAGACAACTTAAAAATATCAGGCCCAGTATTCAGCCTGTGGTAGTCAGCATTTTTTAAGTACATGGCCATCATGGTTGAAACCAAAACCAAATATTCAGTGTCAGAGTCCATCTGGCACTGAATACCGGATAGCAAAACCACATAGAGCTTAAACAGCCATTGACCTGTCCTAACTTTATGTGGTTTGCTTATTTGGGTAGTGGCTGACTATTGCTGCTAACTGGAGAGTTGTTGGTACCGCTCCAGTTCCCCCACTTCAAGTGACTGTATGTTTGAGGCAGCCTGTGGGGATTTCCAGCAGCATTAGCCATTTACTGCTACTGAATATAGGGCAGAGTGGCGGGGCTTAGCTGGTTAACGTGGCCTGTTAACCGGCTAAACCCTTTTCAATGTCGAGCCATCACTTTTTTAAGAAAGCTGTGTCCATCTTTCCATGCAGTAGGTGTTTTAGAAAGAGAAAATCACAAGAAATGTTGCGCCTTTGTAGAAAAAGTAACTTAAAAGTACGTTATATGAAAGTTCAGTTGCACATTTTGGAGAGAGGAATGATCGTTTACAGTACTGAGGTACTTAATAGCAGGTGTAATGCATCAGTTATCTTTAGAAACAGTAAGGAGGTTCCATAGGCCTGTTGCTGTATGGGGCAGTGGACGTCCCAGAATGGTTTGTGGAGAGATCTCTGATCATTGCTGACTATAATTTTAATGATTTATGTACAGATAGAAAACAGCATTCAAATGGAGACAGTAAGCCGTGTAAAAATTCCATGGAACTGAGTAAAGGTAAAGTGGCTGTGGAGCAGGATGGAAACCACGATGAGCAACTGTTGCAGACCCACAG
This sequence comes from Ichthyophis bannanicus, assembly GCA_033557465.1. Classification (NCBI taxonomy): domain Eukaryota; kingdom Metazoa; phylum Chordata; class Amphibia; order Gymnophiona; family Ichthyophiidae; genus Ichthyophis; species Ichthyophis bannanicus. The sequence continues at coordinate 1,242,208,734 of CM066032.1, forward strand.
GTAGTGGGCATCTCGCTGAAATTTCACTCACTGTGCCTCAATATAGAATGTCTGAAATTAATTTCATCCACAGCAGTAAGACTGTTTCGAAATCCTATTGGACTGGTTCAGTGTTTAGCCTCATTACCATAATCCTGTAACTCCAAGCACACTGTAAACTAGTTTACAGGAAATGATGGCTCCGTTTTTAAGGAATTTCTCATGGCAACAGTATGTTTTATTACCAGCACATGCTCCAAAGACATTAGCATAATTCTGTGGGGCTTTTATTTGTTTATATATATTGAGCATTGTGCTTGCTCAGGATTACTGAAAGCTTTATATTTTGTAGCAAGAGGAGCTTGAGCTACACTTTGTTCCTCTCTTCCTACTCAGTCTTTTGTTATCATGTATAGTAACTTGCTTAGACAAAGTGGTTCACAAATACAAGGTGCTGAATGTCATATCTTTTCCATGTGCAGACTGGAAGTGCCTTCTCATATCTTTTACTGCCGCTATGTTGGTAGTATAGCTTAATAAACCAATTCCCTACCTTCATCCCTACTACTACATATAATTGAATAACTATTTATTTTTGTCGGACTATTTGCCTTAAGAGGGTACCCTCTCCTGTAGCAAATTTTCCTTTTATTTTATTTGTTTTAGTGAGCTAAAATTAACTCAGTTTTCACCCATCCAGTGGAAAAACTGGGAGACACTCATCCTGTGATCACTACTAAAATTTAAAAAATGCCAACTTAGCTTTTAGATGAACATTCAAATGAACCTCAAGACAGGTTTCAGGAAACAACTCCTGCTGTAAAGTAATTGTTTTTCAAACAGTGGTTAAACTTCCTTTCATCAAATTTTTCATAAGATGATGCCATCAACCTTTTCATTCTCATGGATGGCAAACAAAATCACCAGCATAAGCTACATAGCGCCATGTTTCAGATCTGAGACTCCTCTCGATGCTTCATCAGGCTAACACTCAGGCTGAATACAATGCCACCATCTTAATTCTTTTCTTATGGGGGAAAAGTCCATCTGATGTCAGTTGACTTGGATCCAATTAGAATCCTGCAAGCTTGACTAGCAACAAGCTATTCCAATCAAATTCAAAGCCATAAGGTATCCCCAAGCTCGACTCATAACAAACTCCACCAATTGATTTCAAGGTTCAAGCCTTGGGAAATGATACTAATCCTGTATTGATGGGTCCAGTGGGGACATGGACAGAATTTAAAAATTTACATCATAAATCGGTTCAAGTACAATTACATGCTTCCACTATGACTCAATATCTTAAACAACAAATGATTCCTAGAGGACTAAGAGTGTTGAAACCACCCCATATGTTTATAGAAGAGACAGCATTTTTACAGAAATGGAATATGATCTTGAACAAGTGTGGTTTAGATTTAATAGCATTATTGGTTGAAAGACTATCAGAGGAGGAAAAATCATTAAAGACCCAATTGGAAGCTTTGGTGACTAATTTGATAGCGAATATGATAGCTTCAACTTTTGATGATAATTGGTCAGCTTTATCAATGGAATTAACTACTCAATTGCGGGAGACTTTAAAAACATCTAAGATTAAGAAATCCTCCTAGGATGCGCTTGACTATGAAAAAGATCAGGTATACACTTGGAGACTACAAAAGGCAAATACAGATCAAAAGAAAGCAGATAATAAAAAGCATGTATCTTTTGAATCTTCGTTGGAAGATACTGATAGTGATTCCACTGATATTGTAGTTAACCGATAACTCATTTGTTCTATTAACACTGGATTGATACAACAGGATTTTCAAAGGGGCTGCCCTCGAGGATGCCAACTGTATTGATTCACTCAGGGGGACGGCCGCAGGGGGCCGTCTACCTGCTCGCATACCAGACAGCAGTAATAAATTTATCTTGGATCCCGTTAATGGAGGTACAGATGTCAGTATTAGAGTTGGGGTTATCATTTGTTCCAACAGCTGTATATGACCCGTTTGAAACACGTAGAGCCTTGTTCACTTTGTTTAGAAAATTACCTATCATTAAGTTTTTTTTTTCTAAAGAACCGATTGGAGTAAAAGATGGCTCAGTAAAGACATATCCTCCAAAGTGGATACCCCTGGGGGAGACTGACCCTAGTATAATAGCTTTCCAGAGGATTATATTATTGGAATTGGAGAAACTTGAAAGATCACCTTTAAAGAAAAAATCTTTTAATATTGCTGTTCAACAGAGACAAGCATTACAACAACTGCGATCAATACCAGAAATTGTAATCCATCAGGCAGATAAAGAGGGTGCTATCATAGTACAGGATACTGATTATTATAGGGATGTCGTGATGGCCCATTTGAATGATCTTCGTTACTACAGATTATTAGAGAAAGATCCTCTAACTGACTTAGCTATTGAGATTAAGATATTGACTGAACCGGCTTTTCTACAAGGCTGGATTACTAAGAAAGAATATGAATTTTTGAATAAATGTTATCCGTCTACACCCATATTTTATATGGTACCGAAAATACATAAGTCATTGACAGCTTCTCCAGGTCGTCCAATAGTATCATGTTGAGACTCGATTTTAGAACCATTGTCTCAATTCTGTGATTATTTTTTGCAGCCTTTACTGGTTTCTATTAAATCCTATATTAAAGACTCTTTATCATTTCGTTACGATTTTACAACAGACATCACTGCAATTGGATAAGGTCTTTCTGGTAACAATGGATGTAATCTCCCTTTATACTAATATAGATCAACAGGAAGCAATGGAGATTTTGTCATTGTTGGATTTAAGATTACCACCTAGATTACCAGTGGACTTTTTCCTATCTTTGTTGGAATGTGTATTGAAACGTAGTTATTTTCGATTTGATTTGCAATTCTATTTGCAGATTTTTGGAATTCCTATGGGGGGGCTACAGTGGCCCCGTCAGTGGCCACTTTGTACATGGCTCATTATGAAGAAACCTATGTCTATTCTTCACAGTGGCTTCAATAGATTTTCCCTATGGACTAGATTTTTGGATGATGTCTTCTTTTTATGGTCTGGATCATTGGCTCAGTTACAAGAATTTTTCATTTGGTTGAATTCCATTAAGTCTAACATTCAGTTTATTCCAGAATTTCATTTTCATCAGATTAATTTTTTAGACCTTACTATATACAAACAAGGGGATATGAGACTATATCGAAAACCAGTCCAGAGGAATACGTTGTTAAAATTTCACAGCCATCACCTGGCTCCCCTACATCGGGGACTCCCATTGGGTCAATTTTTTCATATTCGCCGCTTGTGCTTCAACATTGCCAGAATTCCATAAACATGCAAAGGAATTAGAGCAACGTCTTCTTGCTCGGGGATATCCTGCTGATTTAATTCATCGAGCCTATAAATGGGCCCAATTTAATCACCCCGAGTGGTGGCATTATGATTTAAAAAAAGTGAAACCTACTGAAACTAGTACACCTATAGTGGGTGTATTACCTTATATGCATCTTACTGAGAATGTTAGTAAACTTTTAAAAAAAATACTGGCATATTTTAAATGTTCATCCTTGTTTTCAATGCCCCCTAATGTTGGTGGATAGGTGCGGTCGCAATGTAGCGAATTGTGTGACACGTAGGGAAGCCTCCCTAATAGCTAGTGGGATCATTCCTAATGGTCATGATCCCTGTGGGGAATGTGATTTCTGCACTACGATATCGGTCCCTCACTGGACTGATTCAATTTCTAATATTACATATACAGCATTGTATCACACAAATTGTAGATCATTATATGTGGTATATATGCTGATATGCCCATGCTGCCTTAAATATATAGGGCGCACGACAAGACCTGTAAGACAGAGATTGTTGGAACATCGATCCTGGTTTCGGAACCGGCACCGATTGTTCTTCAGTGTTCTAAAAGGACATTTTTTTCATGAATACAATTGGCGTATTATTGATCATGTACCCCCCATCATATCGAGGAGGAGATAGGACACAAAGATTACAGTATCTTGAACAAAAATGGATTTTTTCATTGTAAATAGTTTCCCCAAGGCTTGAACCTTGAAATCGATTGGTGGAGTTTGAGTTGAGCTTAGGGATACCTTATGGCTTTGAATTTGATTGGAATAGCTTGTTGCTAGTCAAGCTTGCAGGATTCTAATTGGATCTAAGTCAACTGATGTCGGATGGACTTTCCCCATAAGAAAAAAATTGAGATGGCGGCATTATATTCAGCCTGAGTGTTAGTCTGATGAAGGATTGAGAGGATTCTCAGATCTGAAACATGGCACTATGTAGCTTGTGCTGGTGATTTCGTTTGCCATCCATGAGAGTGAAAAGGTTGATGGTATCGTCTTATGAAAAATTTGATGAAAGGAAGTTTAACCGCTGTTTGAAAAACAAGAATTACTTTACAGCGGGAGTTGTTTTCTGAAACCTGTCTTGAGGTTCATTTGAATGTTCATCTAAAAGCTAAGCTGGCGTTTTTTAAATTTTAGTGGTGATCACAGGATGAGTCTCCCAGTTTTTCACTGGATGGGTGAAAATTGAGTTAATTTTAGGTCATTAAAACAAATAAAATAAAAGGAATATTTGCTACAGGAGAGGGTATCCTCTTAAAGCAAATAGTCCGACAAAAATAGTTATTCAATTATATGTAATAGTAGGGGTGAAGGTAGGGAATTGGTTTATTAAGCTGTGCGACTGGAATTTCCCTGGGTGTTAGTCTATTATTATATAGCTATGTTGGTAGTGGCAGACACTGTAGAGGCAATTCTATTTTTAGAAGGGATGGTTAAAATATTTAAACTTCACCCCCTTTTTTTGAGGCCCTTTTTAATGTGAATGGTGCACTGAAGGTGATGTACATGACAGAGAACGTGCTAGAGATGGTAACACTGCTGGCCATTATAGGTGTAGTCAGATAAATTTGAGTTTCACAAAGAGGGGCAAGGGCTGGATATGGGAGGAAAGGAAATGGGATGCTTCATGATCGATTGACAAAACACTGTCCATCATGTACACAGATTTTTGTTTATATTTCATGAGGCGTGACAGGCAGCGAAAGAATCTTAGTAGAAGACCAAGCCAAAAGAAAATGAGATTTCCTGTTTGCTTTTAGAGGATCTGGTGGCAGGTTAGCTAATCTGGTACTACAAGGTGAAAGTGAGAACAGAAAGTAGTTGGAGATCGGCATTTTTTAAAAAAGATTGTGATCTGGAAACATGGGTGGAACAAAAAGAAAAGGTGAGCACGGAGAGCTTGGACACCACAGCTGCCAACTTCAAATCAAAGACAGAACCAGGTGGTGAAGGATACTGCATTTTCCCTTGCATTCCTAACTAAAATTAACAAGCTAGTCCTGGGTCCCTGGGAGAATGAATTTTTAATCAGCATAAAAATATAACATCTTTCAGGCTTAGATGTCTCAGCCCGTTTTACTAAAATGCAGTCATGTTTTGCAGCTATCATGTGACAAATGCCAAAATTAACAAGCAACTACAGAATTTCTGGGTTGACTGTTGGAGCCATTCCCAGCATTTTGACATTCAGTTAATGCGGATGAAATTTTCCTTTACTCTGTGCCTAACTGAATGGCAGTTAGCTACATCTCTTGAGAATAGTATTACTCACTCAACATAATTTTCTGCATTAATAATTACTGCAAAGATATTTACCATGTGCTAACTTTAAGGCGTATTCCTCAACTGTTGCATATCCCATTCCTCATAAGCTGTTTAACATGAGAGTGACTGTTGCGACACCCACCGGCTGGGCCAAGAGGCTGACAGCCGATAGGCGGCCTTACTGTCCTTTAGAATAAAAGTTCTTTACTCTGTAGGAATGAATTGTAGTTGAGGCAGGTGGTAAGGCTTTTGCAAGATTTTTATTTATACAATGGGGATTTTCAAAGGCACGCGGAGGTTCAAAACACAACAAATGCACTAGGATAACTTCTCCAAATGAAAGGATGAACACAGGAAAAACCAGGAGAAATGAAAAACAAAACTTTTCTTCTCTGCTGTTCTCTGCACTGCTCCGTGTGGTCACACACTATACTACAGCAGAACTAAACACAGCTGGTTTCACTTTCACCAAACAACGTCTTCCCAAACTCCGTTACTCTCAACACTGAATACAGCACAGCATTGCTTTCTTCTGAGTCACAGGTAAAGGCTACCTTATTAAAAGGCTTTTAAAACTCTCTCCTGTTTCCCTTTCTTACTGTGGTATTCTTGTGAGTCAAACAGTCCATTGGTATAGGAAAATCATCACATTCAGGCACAGTGGTTTCTATCTGCATTTCCTCAATGCCATTAAAATTACCAAAGTCTTTCTCATATGTGGGGACTTCTTTTAGCTTTTCTCTCTTTAGAAACTGGTGGAAGTGATCCCACAGCAAGTCAGCCTTTTCAGGTGTTTTGGTGCTAGGGGTTTGAATCCTCTCACTAGAGAATAGTCTCTGCAGTGCCCCTAATTTAGAAGCTTCACAAACGTCAGAGTTATCTGGTCTGGAGTTTGCAGCAGGTACTAGGCTTTCAATCCAACGTTTCACAGTAGAGGGGGAGGGTTCCAGCTCCTGCTCAATAAAAATAGCCTTTATCTCTTTTGCCAATTTATCAGATATAAAATGGTCAGTTTTACCTTGAGGCTGTTTCTCTGTGTCAGCACTGGTGCTCTTTCCACCTCTCCAATCCTCCCAGCTGTAGCAATTGTTTGACTGGCCTGCCCGGCTTCTCCAATTGTCTGTGCTTTTATCTTTGAATGCTGGCTTTGTCCGAGAGCGTGCCTTTCCCTTGGCACCTTCTCTCACACAGGCTGTACTGCCTGGACTCTCTGGTTTCAGACTCTGGTCTTCGCTTTCTCTTGCCTTCCAACTGGCTCTCTGGATATTTCCCTGACCAACTTCTTTGTGGGTTCTCCAATCGGTTCTGTCTCCAGGTCTGTCCTCAGGTCTCTCCTCCGGTCTCACCTCAGGTCTTCCTTCGGATCTCCCCCCAGATCTCTCTTCCTTCCCTCTGCACGTGGTTTTTAACCCTGGCTTCCTGCTTCCTTGTGACCAATCAGAACGGGGGTTAGTCTCCACCCTTGCACTAGGGCGTGGTTTGCTTCCTACAGGGAACTGCCTTTTTCTCTGACGTAGGCTGAGCTTTCCTTGTAGCTGTGCATTGTCATTGCCTTCAACGGGGACTTCAGGATTTTCATCCCTTTTCAGGCTTTCCATAGGGCTTTCACCATCACACTGTGCACTGTTTACATAGGCCCAAGGCAATTACTGATGCATGGTAATTCTCATGTGAAACAGTAATGCAGTGTAGTGAATATCACCCCCCCACCTATAAGCTAGTAGAGGGCACCATCCCTTGCAGGTTCCCCCATCACTGTGGCTTCCAAACTCCGCTACCTTGGGGTATTTCTTGACAGCAATCTCAGTTTTCAAGATCATATCTCTCATGTTTCCCGCTGTTCTTTTCTATGTCTTAGACAAATTCGTGCCGTACGTCCCTTTCTGTCTACTCAGGCCCTCACTACTCTTCTGCTCTCGTTGGTTATCACTAGATTAGACTTCTGTAACACTATTTTTGCTGGTCTCCCTAAAGCTCAAAAACACCGCCTTCAACTGATCCAGAATACAGCTGCCCGCATGATCCTCCACGCTTCCCCACGTGACCATATCACCCCTCTGCTTTATCACCTCCACTGGTTGCCACTTGACTATCGAATAACATTTAAGGTTCTCACTTTAGCTCACAAAGCCATTTATCATTCAACTCCTGCCTACCTTTCTGATTTACTGACTTATCATAACCCCTCTCGCAGCCTCCGGTCCATTCACATTAACCGTCTGCACCTCCCTGCACCCTCCAAAGCCCATTTGCAATCCACCAGAAAATCTGCATTTTACTACCTAGGACCCTCTCTTTGGAATTCCCTCCCTACTAACCTCCGCACAGAAGAATCCTACCCCAAATTCCGCTCTCTTCTTAAAAACCCATCTTTTCTCACTAGCTTTTCCCCTCTGAAGACTTCTCTCTGTTTTCTATTTGTATCGCTTCTGCCTTTACTCTCCTTTCTGCTTTTAATTATTGTAATTTCCTTTCTTTTTAACCTCTATTTTGTTTTAATTGTAAACCGCCTCGGTGTAATGAGAGGCGGTATAGTAAATGTGAAATAAACAATAAACAAACAATAAAAAGCGCAGGCTCAGTAGAGCACAAGTGCCTTAAATTTTAAGTCTTAACTGGATACACTCAACACCTCTAGAATTCGACTCCCAGCACACAGACACTTGGAAGCTGTAAGCACTTTTATTGTTCCTATGCATTAAGGAATTCTTTATACTCAGGTTCTCTCTGTTGAATATCATCTACTGCAAAGAGCCATACATGGTCAGTAATAAAGGGGAGCTTGTATCAGAAGGCTTTGTGATGTAGCATGAAATAAGCAGTTAATAGAAATGGGATCTAAGATTGGAGAGAAGTATTAAGTACTCATTTGGTATGGCCTTAATACAGCTAATAATTTAAACTAATACCATAATTTATTATGCATGGAGTAGCTTCCCGTGGTTTGAAAAAGGGAATATTTGTACAGTATTTTTTTATGTAGTTTATTTTTCAGACTCTTTAACCTCTTACCTGGGAAAAACAGTGGCACCCAGTCAACCACTGCCTGAGGAATTAATTGAAAAGAATGGACAGCGGTGACTGGTGTCCGGCTGGGGACCCACACAGGGCCTTTTTTTTTTTGTTTTTTTTTGTTTTACCTTTTGCCTTTTGGCATGGCCAGCTGGGGAGGACTCTCACTGACATCTCTCTGGACATGGGGATCGCAGGACTGATTGTGTCTGGGTGCCCTCTGTTCTGTTCTGCCATGGTGGTCACCAGCCAAGTGCTGCTATCTTTTGGCATTCTGGGCATCATGGGTCCCCAGGACAAAGATGCAACCCCCACCCTCCTCCAAAATCAGAGCTGCCTGGCTGCACAAGGTTGTGACTGTTCCTGCTCGAGCAGCATAGCTGAGCTGCCCAAGCAAGCGCATCCACAACTGTGTGTGTGGCCGGGCCGCTCCGGTTTTGGTGGCGGAGGTTGCATCTGTGTCCTGGGGAGAGGCGTTGGTGGGATGTGAGTTAATTCGACTTCCCCATTTGTGCAATGACTGCTGGAGGACGAGTTAACTCTGCTTCCCCAGGAAAGGGGTTAAAAAATTATACATATGCACTAAATACTGTAAGCTACCTTGAACATTATTTGGAAATGCACTTGAAACAAATGATTAAAATATAATTTTATTTTATAAACCACATAATGTACTTTATCTTTATCTTTATTTAAAAACTTAATATACTTAATTTATTTATAGAGTTGTCTTCCAAAAGCTATTAAGAATAATGCTACCCTGGGGAGGAAGAGGCCTAGTGGTTACAGCAATGGGCTTAGAAGTGGCCTAGTGGTTGGGGCAAGGTACTTCAGGCCGGAAGGTCGGGGGTTCAAATCCCACTAGAGGACAGCAACCTTGGGCCGGAAGGACTGGGGTTTCTAGTCCCACAGGTGCTGCTTGTGGTCTTGGGCAAGCCACTTAACCCTCCATAGCCCATGTTCCCTGTAAAATAGTTATCTCCAAGTTATAGTGTCCTGTTCAATGTAATTTCAGTTTGTTCAATGTAAACCGCACTGATGCAGAATAGCGCAGTATATAAGAGAATGTAAATAAATAAATAAACCTAGGAAGCCAGGGTTCATATCCCACTCTGCCACTAACAGTCCTTCTAACCTCACTTTATCTGCCTCAGGTATTCACTTAGATTGTAAGCTCCTTGGGGAAGGGACATAATGTATATAGTTCCAAAATTAAATGTACATAGTTCTGTTGTTCATATGTTAATTGTACATAATTTCTATGTTTAATGTAAAACATGTTCTGATGATCCATGTAAATTGCCCCTGATCTCAGGAAGGGGCGGTATATAAGCTTTCTTAAATAAATACGTATTCAGGTACATTATTTATCACTACTGTACAATGCTGTGAATGTCCATTATGTTTGTGTTTCAAATTTTGATCTACTGCCTTAGACATGGGTATGTATCAAAGCAGTTTACAATAGAATACATCATTAAAAGAATGGAATGTTGTCATAGCATAGCAAAAGTAGCAAGGTCAAAGATGATAGCACTGCTAGCATCATAAGTATTATTATTGAACAATTGGCCCACTATATTAAATATTCATATTTGTGACACTGTTATCTCTTTCTCTATATCTCTATAAATATATATATGAGAGCCCCTCACCTTTAAGCAATGTTTTCAGATATGATGGCTGATCTTGGTTAGCTCCCAGCACAGTTGGACCCACTTCTATAAAGAAATGTACACTATTCTACCCAGCAGAAAAACTGGCAATGGGAAGGAGGGTGAGGTGATCAGTATTTGGGAAAATGATTTGAGGGAAATGTTTATTCCTTTTCGCCTCTCCGGGCCAGTCCAGGGAAGGTTAGGTTGTCAATCCCCCTCAGCAGCTGAGGACATAAAGACATCAAGTTTTCTTGCTCGATGAAGCCACTCCCCCTGAAGCCAACTGCCAGTCTGTTTGTCCTCAGCAGCTGAAGAGGATCGATTTAAATCTCTCCCTTAAGTTTTTGTTATTTATTAATTTATTTGTAATTCTTTAAGTTGACTCTAGCAGAGCTGATTTAGTTATAGTCCTAACAGAGCATTTTAATTTAATTTACCTGCTTTGCCAGCAGAGAGAATTGGAGCGCGACGGTTTCAGGTAGAGCCTGCCTGTCTTTTTATTCCGTCTCTGACTCCTGTGGCAGATTGAGACTGGGAGCCCCAGTACCTCCTCTGCGTTGGTGATGCTATGCTCTTCCTGTTTCCGCTAGCAGCGGAACAAAACTTTATTGAGTCAGCTGTTTCCTGCTTCCGCTAGCAGCGGAACAAAACTGTGGCAGATTGAGACTGGGAGCCCCAGTACCTCCTCTGCGCTGGTGATGCTATGCTTGGTGATGCTATGCTTTTCCTGTTTCCGCTAGCAGCGGAACAAAACTTTATTGAGTCAGCTGTTTCCTGCTTCCACTAGCAGCGGAATAAAACTTTAACAAACCACCTGTGTGACTACCGGTGCAGTGTTTGTTTTCCACAGCGGCGTGATTTCAGCGAGAGGCATTGTTTCCTGCTGATTTGAGCCAGCGGTTTTTCTCCGGTTAACTTACATCTCTCTCTATTCAAAATCAAAACACAACTCAAACATTTCTGTTTTCTGTTCAAGGTCAAAAACTCAAATCCAACTTTCTTCCTGTTGTCTAGGAAACAAGGACTCTGCTGACATCATCCATCTGCTCCCTAGGTCCTTTAGCCAATCAGAGACCTCTTTATGAGATATGCAGATGAAGCAGTAGAACTCCAACCAAATTCCACAGGAGAAAATCAGTTTTATTCCTCAACTGCATACTTCATCAAAATAAGTGGCACACACTCTAAATAAAAAACAAAACGGTTACAGTTGTTTTAAGGTGATCAATATAGGCATGGAGTTCTGTAAAGTTGAGCAGTTTATGTAGTGTCTTTTCTCCCATGCCAAGTGGTAATGGATGCACAGCATATGAGATAAAGTCTGGAATGTCCATAGAGTCATTGGTAACCAGCGGTGTGGAATAAGTTGTCCCGTCAATGGTGATGGAGACCAGTGGTGTATGACTGCACCAGGTATTGTTTAAACTGTACAACAAAGTGTTCTTAGGAAGGCGGGTGTCATGCATTCTGGGAGCAACTGAAAAAGAAACATTCTTTATCCTGGCAAGAAATATTGTACAAAATCTAGGCAGGAGGACCTAAAAAGTAATGTTCTGGAGGTGCCCTCACTTCTTCTGTCCTTTCTAGAGAAGTGGAAACTGGTGGCGCCCACAGTATTTGAGTGATGTTTAATGAGTAGAACACTGGCTGGTCCTGTATGGAACAGAAACTCAGGATGACCAGATACTTTCCTTCGGGGAAAAGTGGGGGTATTTCTTGATAGCGATATACCCCATCTGTGGATTTAGCCAATCGTGCATATTCGGATGATAGTTCCTGTAATGAGACTTGGGTAGAGGAGAGCAGATACAAGAACAACAGGAAACCGAGACATAATAAAAGCTAACTTGTTTTACTCTACTACGGAGTAAACTAGTGCTCCTCACTTATACTATGCAACAACAAAAATAATTTTTACTACTTATTTACATAACTATTAGATACATGTCCAGTATCTAGGACACGTCAACTATACAGCAGAAGTAAATAGTTCCCATCCTCAAACAACTTTTGTTCAGAAAGCAGCTATCCGTGCTGTCTTCAGAAAGCAGCTATCCGTGCTGTCTTCAGAAAGCAGCTGTCCGTGCTGTCTTCAGAAAGCAGCTGTCCGTGCTGTCTTCAGATGGTATCTGAAAACAAAGACTCATACAACATGTATTACCCATATGGTTTCAACTGGGTGATGTGTTTCCAATACTGCTAGGATCTGTGACATGGAAAGCTTCTACCCAATGAGAAAAGGAATCAACAACAGTGAGTAAAAATCTATTTTCCCTAGCTGTTAATGGAAGAGGGCACACATGTTCTATTTGCAATCTCTCAAAAGAGGTTTCAATAGATCTTACTTCGCGGCTTCTCAATCCGCAGCTAAGAAACCACAATGAAGGTCTCTTGGTTCAGGCGTTAGTACCTCTAGGGGGACGCCTGCAGGATTTTCTCTCAGCCTGGACCGAGATTACTGCAGACAAGTGGGTGTTAGAAATAATTCAAAAAGGGTATGCGCTGGATTTCGCTTACAATCTGCTACCCGCCTTCGTTCGCTCTCCCTGTGCGAAGGGGCTAAAAGAGAAAGCTGTGTTAGACACGGTTTTGCGTCTATTACACCTTTGAGCAATAGTCCCTGTACCCCGAGACCAATACGGTCGCGGTCGATACTCGATTTATTTCATGGTTCCCAAAAAGGAGGATTCTTTTCGACCAATTCTCGATCTCAGAGGGGTCAACCGTGCTTTGCGGGTACCTCATTTTAGCATGGAAACGCTGCGTACAATGATTCGGGCAATACGGCTGGGGGAATTCCTCTTCACATTCCCATCAGGCCATCTCATCAGCAATTTTTGCGTTTTGCCCTTCCAATGGGTCACTTCCAGTTTCGGCCCTTCGGTCTGGCCACGGCTCCAAGAACCTTCACAAAGCTCATGGTAGTGGTAGCAGCTGCGCTGCGAAAAGAAGGGATCCGTGTTCATCCATACCTCGACGATTGGCTAATTAGAGCCAATTCTCATCTGGCCTCCGTAGTGGCGACGTCTCGAGTTGTTCAACTTTTGGAACAGCTAGGCTGGGTGATAAATCAAGCAAAGAGTCACTTGCAGCCAGTTCAACAACTGACTTATCTAGGGGCCTACTTCGATACGGCTCGAGAAGCAGTTTTTCTTGCCGGAAAAAAAAAAAATAGTCAAGATTTTGCAACAAGTGCAAGCTTTTTTAAGAGTTCAAGCTCCATCGTCTTGGAAGTAGTTACAGTTTTTGGGTTCCATGGCGGCTGCCTTGGATCTGGTTCTGTGGGCCAGGACTCACATGCGGCCCTTACAACAGGCCTTACTTTCCCGATGGTCACCGCAGCTGCATCCTCTATCGCAGCGCCTGTTTTGTCCGGAAACGGTAAGGGAAAGTCTAGAATGGTGGTTGGACCCGGTACATCTCAAGGCGGGTATTCCTTTGCAGGAGCCCGCATGGGTGTTAGTCACCACAGATGCCAGTCTGATAGGCTGGGGAGCGCATTGTCAGTCGCAAATAACTCAAGGGTTTTGGTCAAAAGAGGAAACATTGTGGTCGATCAACATGCTAGAGCTACGCGCTGCCCGGCTTGCTCTTCAGCACTTCGAGCACCTTCTCATAAAGAAGGCAGTTCGTTTGTTCTCCGACAATGCGGGCAAAGAGAATGTTCAGGCCGATTATCCCAGTCGGTCTCTCCTCGATCCAGGAGAATGGGAGTTGAACGTAGCAGTTTTTCACGAAATAACCTTAAAGTGAGGACAACCGGTTATGGATTTAATGGCGACGTTCAACAATGCAAAGTTGAACCGTTTTTTCAGTAGACACAGGGAATGCATGTCAGAAGGGCTCGATGCTCTAGCTCAGCCTTGGCCGGAGAACATTCTATTGTATGTTTTCCCACCTTGGCCAATGGTGAGCCGAGTTGTTCAACGCATAACGAAGCGCTGCGGTTCAGTGATTCTGATTGCGCCGGATTGGCCTCGGCGTCCTTGGTATGCCGATCTAGTCCTTGGTATGCCGATCTAGTTCGGCTTCTAATAGCTCCACCTTGGCGTCTTCTAGTCCGGGTCAATCTGTTAAATCAGGGACCCGTGCTCATGCCACACGTGGATCGCTTCTTGCTTATGGCTTGGCTCTTGAGAGGTCTCGCTTGACTCGCAAAGGTTATGCGAATTCTGTAGTGGCTACCTTACTTAAATCTAGAAGACCTGGGACATCTCTTGCGTATGTCCGGATATGGCAGATTTTCGAGTCTTGGTGTGAACGGCATGATATTCCTCCTCGTTCGGCTTCCTTGCCTCAGTTGCTTTTATTTCTCCAGGAAGGTTTGGATAAAGGGTTGGCAATTAATACCCTTAAGGTTCAGGTAGCCGCACTTGCATGTTTTAGGGAATTAGTCCAAAATTGCAAGCTATCCTTGCATCCGGATGTGCAAAGATTTTTCAGAGCGGCTAAGATTATTCGTCCTCCGCTGCGGCACATTGTGCCTCCGTGGGATTTGAATATTGTTTTGGAGGCATTGTCGAGTTCGTCATTAGCATCGATTTCCTCCCGATCTCCAAAGGAGTGTTCATGAAGAATATTGTTTTGGAGGCGTTGTCGAGTTCGTCATTAACATCAATTTCCTCCCGATCTCCTAAGGAGTGTTCATGGAAGACAGCTTTTCTGGTAGCTTTGTGTTCAGCGCGAAGAATTTCAGATTTACAGGCTTTGTCTTGCCGTGAGCCTTATTTGTAATTTCTCCCTGAACGAGTTTTATTACGTACAGTTCCTTCATTTTTAACAAAAGTGCTATCTGCTTTTCATATTAATCAGTCAATACTTTTGCCAACTTTTTTGGATTTATCAAATTCTCCTATTGATAGAGCTCTTTGAAAATTGGGTCTTGGTCGTGTCTTAAAGACATACCTTAAAATTTCAGAACCATTTCGTAAAACAGATAGATTGTTTGTGCAGTATGCTGGACCTAATAAAGGGAAGCCGGCTTCGAAGTCCACAATTGCTCGATGGGTACGATCTGCTATTGTGGCAGCTTATCAGACCAGAGGACGCTGTCCTCCTAATGGTCTGAGGGCGCATTCTACTAGAGCACAAGCGGCATCCTGGGCAGAATTTGCTTTTGTTCCTCCAGTAGATATCTGTAGGGCGGCTACATGGTCTTCGTTGCATCCCTTTACAAAGCATTATCGTCTAGATGTTCAGGCCAGGGAAGATGCAAAAGTGGGAACGTCGGCTCTCATTGCTGGACTGGCGGGTCCCTCCCGAGTTTAGGTACTGCTCTGGTATTGCCCTAACCTTCCCTGGACTGGCCCGGAGAGGCGAAAAGGAAAATGAAATTAGTTCTTACCTGCTAATTATCTTTCCTTGAGCATTCTCCGGGCCAGTCCAGGGTCCCACCCTTTAGTTATTGGGGCTAATGTTTCTTTCTCAAATTAAGTTGGAATTTATTTAGTTTGGAAAAAAAAAAAAAAAAGAAAGAAAATGTTTAATAAGCACAAATTATTTGCTTATGTTTTCCTGAAGGACTATAAAATATAATCAGTTTTATTATGAGTAAGCTTTTTGTTTTAAATTCTATAATAGTTAGTTGCTTTGTCAAAAGAAGACTGGCAGTTGGCTTCAGGGGGAGTGGCTTCATCGAGCAAGAAAACTTGATGTCTTTATGTCCTCAGCTGCTGAGGGGGATTGACAACCTAACCTTCCCTGGACTGGCCCGGAGAATGCTCAAGGAAAGATAATTAGCAGGTAAGAACTAATTTCATTTTACTCTGATAATGAAACCAAATACTACCATCTGTACAGAAATACATATGACTCAGCCTATAAAGCCAAAAAAACATGTTCAGAAAAAGACACAAAAGATTAAGCCACTCCAGTATATTAGCCCACAAATTAAATGGAGAGACTAGGGCTGAGGGCAAATGTAAATCGCAAAAAGTACAGATCTCCAGGAACAAGCAGGAATGAGTCTTCACATATGGGTATCGTCGGTACCGACGGAGCCTGCGCGGGAACGCTACCCAGCGTCCAGAAAGAAAGCTTTTGGGAGCATCCCACAGCGCCTGCGCGCTGCCTTCCTGCCTTTCCCAACTGCCTCTCTCCAGTTCTTCTTTTCCGCGGAGCCAGCAGGTCGTGTTCCTGTCACCGCTGAAGAAGTTCTTTATATTTCTTTATTTCTTTGGTCGCGCGTCTGCCTTCTTCGACATCGGACCGGTACCGCCGGTCTTTTCTTCTTTAAAAAAAAAAAAAAAAGCCTACCGTTTCCCACTTCTGTGCGTTTTTTCCTTTTGGGCCTTAGGCCTAGAAAAAGTTTCCTCATGGAAAAGCCCGCTTCCGGGTTTAAAAAGTGCACGAAGTGCAGCGGTACTATTTCTATCACTGACACCCATGACTGGTGTCTAAAATGTTTGGGTCCTGACCACTCCATCACCGATTGTGAGTCCTGTTCCATGATGTCTAAAAGAGGTTGACAGAATCGAGCGGCCAAGCTCAGTACCCATGTTTTTCAGGTAACCAAACATAAGTCCAGCCGGTCCTCGAAGGGTAGATCTCCCTCTAAGTATCGAGATGCCTCCGGGCTTGCTCTCGAGGATCCCGCACCGGCAAAATTACCCCGGCGGGAAGCTCTGGCTTCCAAAGCTTTATCTATGGGGTCACAGGTTGACATCGATGGCTCGGCCTCGACTGATCACCTGTTGCCATGTTCTGGGGTACCGGTGGTTTCCACTGGTACCGACATCCAGACATTGGTTGCGTCGATGGATCAGAATATTCTGACCTTTTAGCATGCCATTACGGCATTCATACAAGCTGCGACGCCTCCAGTACCGCAACAAACTCCGTTGTCGGTACCGGCACCGATATCGGTTCCAGTGCCGGTACCGATTGCATCGACATCGGCTTCGGTGTCAACTGCAGCAGTACCCTGTTCTGTGATGCCCATCGGTACCGATCACTCCCGATGTCGATACCACTCGGTACGCGTATCGGGCTCTGCAGGAGCATCCAGACAGGTGATACTTCGATTCCTCCGAAGACTCTGATGAATCAGAGGCTTCAGTCGAAGCATCGGTACTCCTTCCTCAGGAGCCCTCTTCTCCAAAAAGAAGAATGTCTCCTCCAGAAGACTTGTCTTTTCAAGACTTCATTAGGGAAGTGGCCAGGGGCCTCTCCATTTCAGTGGCCCCTGAATCAGAGCCTAGAGCCAAGAAATTGGATATTTTACAATATCCTAAGGCTCCTAAAGAGGCAGCTACTTTACCAATTCATGAGATCCTTTATGATCACATGTTGGGCATATGGGAGACAGCTCTCACTACCTCCCCTCATTCTCATAGGTTGGACACCATGTACCGTGTTCCTCCTTGTCCTGGCTTTCATAAGACTCCGCTTCCTCACCACTCTATTGTGGTGGAGTCTGCTATGAAGAAGATAAAGAGTGCAAAAAGACACTCATCTAATTCTCCAGGAAGAATGCAGAACCTTGGATGCTTTTGGCTGGAGAATTTTCCAGGCCAATATGCTTGCTGCCAGAATCAACTCCTATAGTCTCTATATGGGGATGTTTCTAAAGGAAGTTACAGATCATCTGCAAACTTTATCTCCTTTTATCTCAGAAGATAAAAGGGAGGAGTTTCTCACCTGGCTTAAACATGCCCAGGATGTTTCCAAATTTTCCAACCGTGCAGCCTTTGACTCTTTTGAGTGTGCCAGCAGAGCCTCAGTTATTGCCATAGGTGCATGCAGAATTGCTTGGTTACAAGCTTCTGATTTGGAACCCTGGGTCCAGGATGAATTAGGAAATCTTCCTTGTACAGGTGAAACCCTTTTTGGCAAGGATTGGCCACTCAGATGGATGCTGAGAATTCTGCCTTAGATAGACTTTCAAAGTCTACTTCTGCTCCTGTTAGAAAAAGGTTATTCAAAAAGGCTTTCTTTCCCAAAAAGGGGAAATATTATCCTGTTTATGGTCAGCAGGCATCTTCTGCAGGTCGTTTTGCTGCAAAGCGTCAGCAACAACCTAAACAAGCCAAGCCTAATGCTGCAAAGACTGCTACGGCCCAACAGCCTCAGCCTCCTTAGGGCCTTTGACTTACATCTAGAGAACTTAGCCTTTCTGGCTCTAGAAGAACCAGAGCCTCTCACCATTCCAGGAAGGTTAGCCCACTTTGCTCCCAGATGGGAACAAGTCACGGCAGAGCAATGGACCCTCTCCATCATAAGGGAGGGGTACAAGCTTCATTTCTTAAACCTTCCTCCTCACACCATGGTGAGACAGTTAAATTCGCCAACATCTCTCCTCGACCTTCTGGGTCAGGAGATTGCTACCCTTCTTGCCCAAAGGGCAATAGAAGAAGTACCCCTTCTTCAACAGGGCTCAGGGTTCTACTCCCCTATTTTCTTATCCCAAAGAAAACAGGGGGCTACAGACCCATATTAGATCTCAGAGAATTGAACAAGTTTCTATGCAAGGAGAAATTCAAGATGATTTCTCTCGGTGCTCTCCTTCCATACCTTCAGAGTCAGGATTGGCTTTGTTCTCTAGATCTCAAGGATGTGTACACCCATATCCTCATCCATCCAACACACAAAAGGTTCCTTCGGTTCCTTTATCAAGGAAAGCACTACCAGTACAGAGTGCTTCCATTCGGTCTGGCCTCTGCTCCAAGAGTGTTCACAAAATGCATGGCAGTAGTAGCTGCATTTCTACGCACTCTAGGAATATTTGTATTCCCATATCTGGACGACTGGCTCATCCGAGCTCCGTCCCAGTCAGAGGCCAAGACTTCCCTAGCCTGCACAAGGCGTGTTCTTCAGTATCTGGGACTTGTAATAAACATCCCAAAATCCCATCTCACCCCTACTCAGTCATTAGAGTTCATAGGGGCCTTGCTGGATACCACAACTGCAAGGGCCTATCTTCCCCAGGCCCGTTGCCTACGCTTGGTGCAGTTAGCCTCACAAATTCAGTTAGTTCCATTTAACTGCTTGAGAAATGTTTCAACTGTTAGGCCACATGGCATCCACCGTGCATGTGGTTCCTTACGCTCGCCTTCACATGAGAGCAGCTCAGTGGACTCTGTCCACCCAATGGACCCTTACAACAGATGAACTCCCCAACCCTTTGGAGAGGCATCTACACGATCTCTCCACCCAGGGCATCTGGTCTCCACAAGAGACATCTCTACATATCAACCTCTTGGAGCTCAGAGCAATTCTTCTAGCTCTCAGAGTCTTCCACAACTACAGCTACAAGACAGTCCTCATCCACATGGACAACCAAGTAGCCATGTTCTATGTGAACAAGCAGGGTGGGACTGGCTCTCTGTCGCTTTGCAACGAAGCTTTGAGATTGTGGGCCTTTGCCAGAGAGCATCAAATTCATCTCGTGGCAGTGTATCTTCCAGGGGTTCAAAACTCTTGGGCAGACAGACTGTCGAGTTCTGCTTCCACACGAATGGTCCCTCCATGGGGACCAGATAGCCAGGATCTTCCGAATTTGGGGAACCCCGGACATAGACCTGTTTGCAAGTCTGTGGAATGCCAAACTTCCCCGGTTATGTTCCAGGATTCTGTGTCAGGGAGTTCAGGCCAGGGATACCTTCCTCCTTCATTGAGGGCAAGACTTCCTCTATGCCTTTCCACCCATTCCCCTAATTCCCAAGACACTGTTCAAACTTCAGAGAGACAAGGGGTCTATGATCCTCATAGCACCACATTGGCCACGCCAGGTGTGGTACCCTCTACTTCTGCCTCTCTCTCAAGCTCCTTCCCTGGACTTGGGATCTGCTCCAGACCTCCTGTCCCAGGAGGAGGGAACGTTGTGGCACCCAAATCCCCAGTCTCTTCATCTCAGAGCCCGGTTGCTGAAGGCCTAGACCTTCAAGATTTGCATCTTTCTCAGCAGGTGAAGGATATCCTTCATGCTTCCAGAAAGCCTTCCACTAGATGTTCCTATGCTTTTAAATGTTAAAGGTTTACCATTTGGTGTGCACAGAAGGGTCTTAACCCCCTTGCAATACCTCTGAACTCTTTACTGGAGTATTTGCTGCATTTATCCCATGCAGGCCTTAAAACGAATTCAGTAAGTCCATTTGAGTGCTATTGCAGCATCCCTTAAGCCTCTCAATGGACAGCCTATTTCCTCTCATCCTCTTATTGCAAGATTCATGAGAGGCCTTCTTTTAACTAAACCTCCCATTAGACCACCTCCAGTGGCATGGGACTTGAATTTGGTTCTTGGCCAGCTTATGAAGCCACCCTTTGAACCCTTAGCCACTACCTCCTTGAAATTTCTTTCCTGGAAGGTTACTTTTCTCATTGCAGTCACCTCAGCTCGCCGCATCAGTGAGCTGCAAGCCTTGGTGGCTAATCCTCCTCCTACAAGGTTCCATCATGACAAGGTAGTCCTCAGCACTAATCCACACTTTATGCCTAAAGTGGTCTCACCTTTTCATCTGAACCAGGAGGTGTATTTACCTGTCTTTTTTTCCAGGACCTCATGCATCAAGTGCAGAGAGGAATCTCCATACCCTGGATTGTAAGAGAGCGCTCGTTTTTTACTTACAAAGGACACAGCAACATAGAAAGTCCTCTCAACTCTTTGTTGCTTTTGATCCCTCTCATTTGGGACTTCCAATCTCTAAGAGAACTCTGTCCAATTGGATTGCTCAGTGTATTTCTTTTGTCTACCAGAGTAAGAACCTTTCTCTGGAGGGCCATGTCACAGCTCACAATGTGAGGGCCATGGCAGCCTCTATGGCTCATCTGAACTCTGTGTCCATTGACCAAATCTGTCGAGTGGCCACCTGGGCCTCGGTTCATACCTTTACAGCCCATTACTGCTTGGACAAGGACTCCCGCCGGGATGCCTTGTTTGGTCAGGCTGTTCTCAAACACCTGTTCCATACCTAATCAACTCCTACCCCCCATCTCTGGTTGGATGCCTGAGATCCATGGTGGCAGGTAGAGCCCTTCTCAGGGACTCACAACCTTGGAGATCTCCCTGGCATCTCTAGCTGGGGAGTCCCCATATGTGAAGACTCATTCCTGATTGTTCCTGGAGATAGCACAGTTACTTAACTGTAACAGGTGATCTCTGGGAACAGCAGGAATAAGTCTTCACAACCCACCCACCTCCCCTAGGAGTTGTATCTCTCTATCTATCTTTGTCTCAGCTTAAAACTCGAACTGGAGAGAGGCGGTTGGGAAAGGTGGGAAGGCAGCGTGCAGGCGCTGTGGGATGCTCCCAAAAGCTTTCTTTCTGGACGCTGGGGAGCGTTCCCATGCAGGCACCGACGATACCCATATGTGAAGACTTATTCCTGCTGTTCCCAGAGATCACCTGTTACAGGTAAGTAACTGTGCTTTACTCATCTGTAACAGATGTTCTCTTGGGACAGCAGGAATTAGTCCTCACGTATGGGCAATGTAGCCTGAAAAGTAACCTCTCCCCAGCATTCAAAGAAAGCCTTTGAGATGTACCATGCTTGCATGCATGGTCCCCTTCTCTTCCAAGGGTGACATCTTGCCTCAGTCAGATGACATAACTCAAAAGGTAGAATGGCAAAATGACAGAGAAGCAACTCCATGGGAAAGAGGGAGGGTGGTGAGAACTGATTTCTGTTGTCCCTGGAGAACACCTGTTATAGGTGAGTAACTATGCTTTCTCTGGGAAGAAGCCCAGTCCTCAATAAGGGACTCCCTAGCTACAGGATACCGAAAAACCTGTAAAAAGCTATGGTGACCAGAAAAGTGTGAGCCATGAGCAGCAGCAGCAGCAGCAAAGTCAAGGAACTGCAGACCCTTGAGCGACCCAAGTATCCGGTGACAAACCAGCACACTGGTAGCCTGAACACATCGAAGGGCAGCAATTGCCTCACAGCCCAAACAAATGACAGAGTACTGCCTGGCCAAAGGCACTTTTCCTGTGGGATTCCCTCTCCAGGTAGTAATGAGCTGCGAAGGTATGGATGGAGAAACCAGGTGGCAGCCTGGAAGATCTCCATCAGAGGGATGGAGTGCAGGTTCACCACAGAAGCCTGTTGCAGTTACTCTAGCCTCCAATTTGAAGCCATCATGGGCTGCTCATGAATTTGGAGTACTGACAGCTGAGGCCAGGGTCCAGAACTGCTGGAGTTCCTCGGAGAGACCAGCCAATAACCCAGTGATCTCCTTTGCCAGATCCTGCAAGTACATGCCCATGCGATCTCATTTGGAGTATAGTGTGCAATTCTGGAGACCACACCTTCAAAAGGATGTGAACAGGATGGAGTCGGTGCAGAGTGTGGCTACTAAAATGGTTAGTGGTCTTCATTATAAAGCATATGAGGACAGACTTAAGGATCTTAATATGTACACCTTTAGAGGAAAGACGGGATAGAGGTGATATGATTGAGATGTTTAAATACCTTTGTGGCATAAATATTCAGGGGGAGAGCCTCTTTTGATTGAAAGCAAGTTCTGCTACGAGGGGACATGGGATGAGGGTGAAGGGGGATAGATTCAAGAGTGATATATGGAAATATTTCTTTATGGAAAGAGTGGTGGATCCATGGAATAGTCTCCCAGTGGAGGTGGTAGAGATGAGGACAGTAACTGAATTCAAAAAAGCATGGGACAAACACAGAGGATCTCTAAAGGAAAAAAGGGACTGTTGTAGTTGTTATGGAAGGACAGACTAGATAGGCCATGTGGTCTTTTTCTGTCATGTTTCTATGTACAGTTGGTAAGCCTGGATCTGGCTGATGAGCATCGAGCCTTGGATGCACTTTCTACCCAGGATGCCCATGGCATGGGCCTCCTTACACGGGGGCACAGAAGAGTGCATCTACTGACTTTTGAGTCATTGCATGGCTGACTCCAACATCATGGAGTTATGGAGTAACTGTGCCTTCTGGATGCCAGTGCTCTGGTGGACCCAGTACATAGAGTCCAGCCACCTGCTCAATATTTATTATTTAACAAGTTTTCTGTACCACCTTATCTTAGATTCAAGGTGGTTTACATTGTAACAGCAGTTTTTACATTGGACAGGGAAATATAACTTAGGTTTACATTGAACGGGGAGGTCTCAACAGGATTAACCAATAACTTATATAAACTGGGTATCAGGAAGTTCTAAGTAATAATTGCATATTGGATATAGTGTAGTTACTTACCTGTAACAAGTGTTCTCCAGGGACCGCAGGAATCAGTCCTCACGTATGGGTAATGCCAATGAAGCCCATATGGAAGCTTCTCCCCAACTTTCAAAGAAAGTCTTTGGGAGATACCACCACGTATGCGTGGTCCCCTTCCTGCCCAAGGGTGCTATCTTGCCTCAATCAAATGAGGTAGCTAAGATGGCAAAAACACAGTAAAGCAACTCCAAGGGGAGGAGAGAGGGTTGTGAGGACTGATTCCTGCTGTCTCCAGCAAACATCTGTTACAGGTGAGTAATTACACTTTCTCCAGGAACAAGCAGGAAGTCAGTCCTCACATATGGACTCCCCTAGCTACTGGCTACAGAGAACATGTGAGCACTATGGCGACCAGGAGATGAGTTGTGGGCAGCAACAATTGCGTGCTAAGATAACGGACTCGAGAGACCCGAGCATCCAATGAGAACTGGCACTCCGGTAGCCTGAACACAAAAGGATCAGAGGGCAGGAGTTGCCTACACCCGGAAGAGATTATGGAGTACAGCTTGGCCAAAGGCGCTGTCCCGTTGGGACTCCCTCTCCAGGAAGTAATGAGCTGTGTAGGCATGGACTGAAGACCAAGTGGCGGCTCGGCAGATTTTCATCATGGGGATGGATCGCAGGTTTGCCACTGATGCCACCATGGCCCTGACTCGGTGCCCAACAAGAGCCCAGCCTGCTCATAGGCCATAGCAATGCAGTCTGCCACCCAAGTGGACAGAGTTTGCTTGGTCACCACTTCCCCTAGATGGCTGAGGTCACAGAAAACAAAATATTTGAGCAGCTTTGCAGTGGCCCTGTGTAGGTTGAAGGACAGGGCCCTCTTACAATCCAGTGTATGCAGAATGCTGTCCACCCTGCTGGCGTGAGATTGCAGAAAGAAGGTGGAGAATACCACCTCCTGGTTGAGATGGAATGAGGACACCACCTTGGGAAGGAATTTGGGGTGCGTGCAGAGCATGACCCTGTTCTTATAGAACCTGGTGTAAGGTGGTTCCACCACCAAGGCTTGAAGCTTGCTGATCCTGTGGGCGAATGTGAGCACCACCAGGAAGATGACCTTCCAAGAGAGATACCAGAGGTAGCCAAAAGGCTCGAAAGGCAACCCCATGAGCCGCAACAGCACCATGTTAACGTTCCCACTCCGCTGCAGTTGGGTGGATGGGGGGCTTGGACAGTAAGAAGCCCCATAGGAAGCAGGTAACAAAAGGCTGTGCAGAGAGAGAGGCTTGCCCTGGATGGGGTGGTGGTTCCCCATGAGGGCGCTCAGGTGCACTCGGACAGAGTTGGACTTGAGCCCAGTCTGTGACAGATGGAGCAGATACTGCACCGAGCATGAGAAAAGGTCATCCTGGCTCTCTGCACACCACACAAAAAACCTGTGCCACTTGGAAAGCATAGGCACACCTCGTGGAGGAATTGCAGGATGCTTAGAGGACCTCCTCCACCTCCCCTGGCAGGTGGAAGGGAGCGAAGGCTACCTGCTCAGAAGCCAGGCTATTAGCGTGAGGGACCCCAAATTGGGGTGCAGGAGGGAGCCCTCTTCCTATGACAGCAGCACCAGGGCACTCCACCGACAAGTGGAGAGGCAGAGGAAACCACAGTTGCCTGAGACACCAATATCAGCGATGCCTTTTTGCATTGAGTCTTGAGGAGGGTCCTGGCAATCAATGGCATGGATGGGAAGGCACAGAGCAGGCCCTCAGACTATGGGAGTGGAGGAGTAGCCTAATGGTTAGAGCACTGGCTTGGGCACCCAGAGACCAGGGTACGATTCCCACTAGCACTCCTTGTGGCCTTGGGCAAGTCTCTTAACCCTCCATTGCCTCAGAAAAGTCCAAGTTATCAATATCCCTGTTTAATGTACATTACCAAGTTTAAGGTACAATGTAAACCACTTTGATTGAAATCATAAAGTGATATATAAAAACCTGTTAAATTTAAATAAAAGCATTTGCTGCCACCCCAGGATGGGTGGGGCTGGCAGGAGCAGAAGCTGGGCAGCTGAGTGGTGGCCAGACTGGCAAAGAGGTCCAGCGTTTGAATCCCCCAGAGTTGGAAGAGCCACCGGGCCACTCTGGGGTCTAGCCACCATTCATGCGGCTGGAGGACTTGGCTTAGCCTATCCACCAGGGCATTGTTCTGTCCTGGCAGGTAAACCGCCTGCAGAAGCATGCCATTGTGGTTCACATACAAGCAGAGGACTACTGCCTTCTGGCAGAGGGTATAGGGCCCTATGCCCTCTGGTTGTCCATTTGGACCAGCACTGACTGCTGCAAGTGGTGGAGGAAAGCTTGGAGAGCCAGGGCTATGGCCTGAAGTTCCAGGAGGTTGATCTGCTGTTGGCTCTGTGTCTGAGACCAACTGCCCTCGGTGTGAAAGTCCTCACAATGAGCTCCCCAACCCAGCAAGGAGGCATCTATGGTGAGGACCCGCTGGGGGTTGGGAATCTGAAAAGGCATCCCTGCCTGGAGGTGCTGTGTGGCTTGCCACCAGCTGAGGGAGTCCGCCAGCTGGCAGGTTACTGTCACTTTGTCTCATAGCTTGCCCATGGTCTGGGTCCACTGGGAGCAACGTTTCCACCCTCATGTGGAGGCAGGCATCCAGGGTAATGTGGACCATGGATGCCATGTGGCTGAGCAGGGAGCGAATGGATACTGAGCGATGGTGCTGCACCTCTTCAGTCAGCACCCTGAGATGGTTGGCCAAGTCCAGTGGGAGGAAGGCTTTGGCCTGAATGATGTCCAGCCATGTCCCTATGTTCATCAGACACTGTGTCAGGAGGAGGTGGGACTTGGGGTGGTTTATTATAAATCCCAGATGTTGCAGGATGTGGATGGTGCAGGCCATGGCATGTTGTTCCTCTGTGGCCGTGTCCCTTTTTATAAGCTAGTCATCCAGGTAGGAGAAGAAGGTGGTCCCTTGGAGACTGATGTAGGCTATGGCTACTGCCAGGCACTTGGTGAAGTCTCTGGGGGTGGAGGCCAAGTCAAAGGGCAGCACCCTCTACTAGTAGTGGCCACCCCCACTATGAGCCTGAGATACTGCTTATGGCTGGGATGGATGAGGAACACTGATCATACTTGCTGAAGCCATGGGGGAAAAAAAGACCCTGGCAAGGTCGAAGCCCCTAGGTGCTGCCAGCAGAAAAGGGTGAAAAAATGCACCGGTCGAGAAAAACTCGAAGACACAAGAAAAAGACCCGAGATGTGATGCTAAGGCAA
Organism: Ichthyophis bannanicus; assembly: GCA_033557465.1. Lineage (NCBI taxonomy): Eukaryota > Metazoa > Chordata > Amphibia > Gymnophiona > Ichthyophiidae > Ichthyophis > Ichthyophis bannanicus. Next base: position 1,242,235,419 of record CM066032.1, read on the forward strand.
GCGGACTCAGGGGCGGGAAAGAAACTGATCACCATTGAAGAAAGAAAATTAGAGAATTATAAGCACTGTTTCTGGGGAAAACAGATAGTCTGATGGGCTCTGTGGAAAAAAAGAGACTGAGACAAGATGGCACCCTTGGGTGGGAAGAGGACCACGCATGAATGGTGGCATCTCCCAAAGACTTTCTTTGAAAGCGGGGGAGAAGCTTGTGCGCAGGCTCCATTGGCGTCGACATCACCCATCCTGCTTGTTCCCAGAGAAACCACCTTTTTCAGCACCAGGCAGGCTCCAGCGCTGAATATCCTGTATCAGTTTCCACTGCAGTGGCCAGGCACTGTAAAAATACTATGGCTGAATATGGCTCAAAATTTGTTTTTGGATTTTGCTACGATTATGTACAGAAAAAAGAGAATGATTGTTTCTTATGAAACATAAAGGCACATTTTAGATAGTAGGTGGCGACTGGAAAAGTTGAGGTCACAATGTACACAATTCTGGCAGCATTTTAGAAAAGGCTCTAACAAATGTGGAGCCTTTTCTAAAATACTGCAGTAGAGCACTGGAGGAGCCATTTTACCAATGTACATATGGAAAAATCAACAATGGAAACTCAGCAATTTAATGCTGTCACTTACAGGTGTGTGGGGGTCACTTTGCAAACCTATAATATATAAATGCCAGAAATTAAATACAGAGGCCACTATTTTTATTTACTTTTGATTCAGAGGGGGAAATAAACAGAGAATTGAGGAGGATAATCCCTTTAATCTTTTCTAAAAATGCCAGGCCAAAACAAGCATTTTCAAAAACATTTAGTGAGTTGATATTCAAAGCCCTTAGCCAGCCAGCCAAAGTGAAGCCAGCTGGCTAAAAGGCACCAACTGCGATATTCAGTGGCGCTATCTGGATAGGCCCAGCTGAAAATCAGGCAGACCGGGTAAGTGCTGAGACTCAGCCAATGTGCGCCGCTCAGCAGGGATATTTCCAATACAGATACTGCTGCTGAATATCCCTACCGATAGGAGTCTGCGTGGACTCGAAGGCACATATTGCATTGCATCTAAGTACCATGCCTGACCGCCATGGCATTTTAATAAGTCAGCAGGGGTTCCAGAGGTGCCAGGAAGGAGCTGTAAAGTCAAAAGTGGACAATTTTGGTCATACTTGTGTATTCCATGTATAAAGTGAAGGATACATGTGTAAATTTTTGTCTTGTCCAAGCCACTCTCTAACCATGCCCCTGAAATCCCACCTTGCAATTTTTAAATAATGACATCCACATGTAAAAGATGATTTTGGAAAGAGCTTAATTTCCATGTGGAAATTGTGAATAAAGATTCTAAAATAACCTACATAAGCTGTTACAGTAAGGGGCTTTATTTTTCTTGAGATTCCCATGCAAGTACATCATCAAGTATCAGTATGGAAGATCTTTTGTTTATGACTTCCCTCAGTTCACCACTTTTTTCCGCAACAAAATGGTTTTGGATGTTCCCTTGGCTGAATATTTCATGCCCTGATACAAGAATAATGGATCTCTTGAAATAGCCAATATTTAGATTTTTCCCCCCCAGGAATTGCAATACAGGTTGTTCTGTTATTAAACAAATTCTTTTATTCTTCAGGAACAAGCAGGAAGTCAGTCCTCACATATGGGTGACATCAGAGCTTATGGAGCGCACACAGTAACCTCTCCCCAGCTTTCAAAGAAAGCCTTTGGGAGAGATACCATGCATGCATGGTCCCCTTCCCACCCAAGGGTGCCATCTTGGCTCAGTCCCTCTCCCCCCCCCCAAGAGTCCACTGGACATGGGTCTGATTTCCCCTGAAAAAGCTGGTTCTTTATTTCTTCATTTGTCTTTCTCCTGTCGAATATCAGTTCCTTCCCTCCCTTGAGCCCGCTTGCCTCAGCATCACATTCTCTGGTTCCTTTTCTTTTTCCAAGCCTTTGGTTGGCATGGCTTTGCACCTTTTTCTGGGCCTGGCTCAGAGGCTTCGACTTCACAGGGACTGTCTTCCCTGCTATGGCCTTGACCAATGCTTTAAGCAATGCAACCTCTGCACCCACAATATGTCACATATGGACTGGAACAATTGTTGCCTTGGGCCAGACCATGACCCCTTGGGCTGGGGTCTCTGCAAAAGGATTTCTACCAAGGCCCTCAAAAGGCATCAGCAGCAGGAGTAAGTTTTCTTTAAGACTGACTCAACCCCAGGGTCGCCTTCGAAGTTGCGCTCATACATATCCTCCAGGACCCTGGACACTCACGGAGACCATGCCACTTCAGAACCCCGGCACCATGGAGCCTCAAGCCAGAGCACCTCGCAGGAGAAATGCAAGAAAAGCCTGAAGCCCTCGAAACCCTTGTCAGGAAATGAATCTCAGAAGTTGGGCAAGTCCCATGGGCCTAGGACTCATAGTCCCCAGCATGAGGCCAAGGGGATGAAAGAGGCTCACCAAGTTGCCATGGTAAGAGCATTCAGCATCCAGGGGTCAGCCTTGGACCACCAAGGCCATCCATGTCGAGGAGCCTGTGCCAGGCCAGAGTCTTTCTGTGCCTGTGCGAAGACTGCGGAGCAGTCTGACTTAGAGACCAGAATGGCGGCCTTGGAGTGCAGCTTGTCTGCCTTCATGGCCTAGCAGCGTGCTCTGATTTCTGGTTCCTCCGAGTTATCACTCCCAACCACCATCCCCTCCACGTCGAAGGATTTGCTGGAGATAGAGCTGATCCTCAAGCACCGTTGGCCTTTAGAGACTCCCCGGAACCATGGTCTTCTCCACGCAAGACCTTGACCGCAGGGCCACTGAGGTGCCGGGGTTGTCAGGCTCGAGGCCTGATCCTGGCACTGGACTACCCTTGACACTTCCACCGACTACAAGTCGGACTGGGAGGTTGAGCCCCCAAACACCTGCTGTCACCAGGATGTCCCCTCAGACCCTTCTCCCCTGGAGACCCGGTGGCGGTCCCCATCCAAGGACATGGCTTTCCTCAGCTTCATGAGGGACATGACAAAGGCCCTTTGCCTTTGCCACCGAGTCAGAGGAGGACCCTCGGATGGAGGACCTCGTGATCCTCTAGTACGAGGCACCCCCCAGGAGGCACTTGCAGTATCTGTTCCCCCCCATCCTGGAGCGACTGCTTTTCCATATGTGGGAGATCCCTGCTTCAGTACCCATAAGTACCACAAGGTACCAACAATTCTCTGCCAATCCTATTTGCTATCCTGTTAGTGATGAAATTCAGCCACTAACCAGATAGCAAATCTGCATCAAGTTAGAACAGGTCAATGGCCTAACTTTATGCAGGCACTAATCCAATTAGTGGACTAAAGATTGCCACTAACCAGATTAGTGCTGGGACCAACATCGCCCTGGCAGTGTCTAGACAGTGCTGAGGTAGTCAGAGGGGATGTTCAGTAGCATTTTCTGGTTAGTGCTGCTGCATATCGCTCTGTGGGGTTTATCAGGTTAGCAGATCTGCTAACCAGATTAAGGTGGTTTATCGCAACTCTAGTTTGATTGAAAAAAACCCCAAATCTCTAAGCAAAAAAGACTATTGTCAAAGTTGCTTTCTTTAGGTAAAAAGACTTTAATTGAATATATTGGATGTCTGAAAAATTGCTTACCATGAATGCAGCTAAAAGTCGACCAATTGTTCTTTTAGCCACATTGGGAAGTGGCATTCCTGGACAGAAGTGTTTTGGCTTGCGCTTTACTGTTCCATATCTACATGAGTACTTCACAAGGAAACTAATATACCTAAAAAGTAGGTGTAAGTGACTGCACATAGATTGTACCTGCGTCAGTTTTGAAAGTGAAAAGTACATGCATGTTCCCATGGGCTTTGCACCAGTGCATCTAGTTTGAAACTTGCTCTTATAGAATAGCTGCTGTAAACACTCCTATCTGAACCCAAAGCTAAATTTGCAGTCAAGGTAGACGATATGATTGTGATCTCTCCGGGATCTTATTTATGTCAAAATTATCTATGGAAAACTGTGTAGACTGCAGTTGTCGTCATTGCTCCCTTTATGCACAAGGTAATAGGTAATAAATCCTTACCAAAGACATGTTTACAAATAGCTTCCACTTTAACTGATGGTGTCTTTGGAAAATTATGCAAGTTATGATGTCTCACTGTATTTTTTCAAAAGCTGAATCAATAAATTGTCCTTCCATTATCAAGTCTCATCTGAATTTTCTTCACTTTGATAGTGTTGAACTTGATGATGATCTCATACCCCTTAGAATTATTGATGACTATAAATCTGCCCTGGATATTGTTGCATCTGAATTGTCTTATACCAAAAACAGCTGCCCAATGGTTTTGAAATTAAGTTCTTTAGAATGCCTCAACTAACGCCATGGCAGCCAGGATACCAGATTTTCTTGTTGAAATCCAAAATGAAGTATGAAGATGCAGTGTTCCCTTCTGACTGAACTAGCTGAAACTCCAATTTCTTTGCTCTCCGGTGCAGTCAAACTATGTCAGTTCTCTTGCAGGCCCTGCAGTTTCGTCAGTATTCACATTCTTGCACTTGATGATCTATAATCCCACAGCTCCTATTGGTGCAATGCCATTCATAAAGACAAACAGCAGGCCTGCTGCTTCTCTAGGGACTGAAATATCTTAGCTGAAGTACATATCCAGAAACATTATTGCTAAACCCTTCCTGGACAGGGGTTCCAATCGCCCCTAACCTGACAGGCAGTAGTCGAGAGAGAAAGCAGTCCATGGGACCAGTCGCTGCACAAAACCTGGGGTCAGAAGGCAAAGCCACAGGGTCTGCCCTTGTACCTAATGGATAATAATCAGAAAGCAATTTGTTTGGCATGCAGTAAATAGAATCTTACATAGGAAGTTAAGAGCATTTACTGGTCAGGATTGTGACATCTCCCCCCCCCCCTTACACACACTTTTTTCTTTTAATGAATGTACACTCTATTGAAATTGTAAAAGTTCATGAGGATTTAATAAAGCATGTGAAAGTTGTAAAATTACATTAGTAGCATAAGGGGTAGGGTTCTTATCAAACTAATTTGATAAAAAGCATTAATCCTGTCTAAATCCTACCCAAGCCTTCTCCCATGGCTACAAGGCTGGCACTACCATCAGGTGAACTAGGCAGTCACATGGAATGCCAAAATTTGGAGGGTGGCCCATTCCTGTCATTACTGCTTATTACTGCCACTCCTCTCTGGTTCCAGCAGTGGAGGCAATGACAATAAAACAGACAAGAAACGCTTTCCAGAGTCTAATCCTGCTGCATGCTGGTGTTGTGCTCTAAACGTGCAACTGGTCCCTCCCCCTCTGCCACAGGCTTCCTGCTTGCGTAGGGAAGGAGGAAACAGAATCAGCTTGGCCTTTCAGAGCACAGCACCCAATGGGTCAGGTTCTGAAAAGCGTTTCTTTGACGTTTTGTCATTGCCTCCTCTGCAGATCACAGAGAGGAAGTGCAACAGTATTGGTTGTGGTAGTAGGAGTGGTGCAGGAATGAAGGTTCGGCTAGGATGTCTCATATTCTTGCACCAGACCTAGATAGCGATAGGCATGACATGGAGTTAAAATTCTCTGTGTACAAGCAGGAATTAAATCCTTGCGAATGGGTGATGACACTGATGGAGCCCTGCGTGGAAAATAAAGACTTATTCTTGCTGTCCATGGAGAACACCTGCTACAGGTGAGTAACTACCTTGTCTCTTAATACCCATTCCCATTTCAGTCATGTCACTCCCAGTGTGTGGGGTACAATTTCAGCTCATTCTTTACTCTTTTGCAGACAAAATGAGAATGAGTAGGGGAAGGATGGAGGATCAAACTACACAGTGTGAATGTACTCAGGGGTATAGGTAGGTCAGGGCTCTTGAATATTATTATTTTTGCAAAACTGACTTAGTTTTCCAACTGTTCTGAATGTTTTTAGTTCACTAAAACTAAGTTATTTTCAATATTGCACCTCCCGTCACTCTTCTGCTATCAAGAATGATAGCAATAGCTGTTGTTAAGTGTCGTCAAGTCTGTATCAGCTCATGACGACCCTCTGGATAGTTGTCCTAAACTGTGTTCAGTCAGATGGCTCATTGTTGACAGAGTGGCACCCATAGCTGCTGATATTGTATCACTCCATCTCGTTGCTGGCCTTCCTCTTTTGTGTTGACCTTCTACCTTGCTAAGCATGATGTTTTTCTCTAATGATCTCTCTTGTCGCATGATGTGTCCAAAGTATGAAAGTTGAAATCTTGTCATCTGAGCTTCTAAAGAAAACTTAGGTTTGATCTCCTCTAGTACTGACTGGTTTGTTCTTCGGGTAGTCCATTGTATACACAGTATTCGTTGCCAGCACCATAATTCAAAGGCATAAATTTTCTTCCTGTCTATCTTTTTCACTTGTCCAACTTTCGCATTCAGAAGCAAATGTTTCAGATCGTCTTTATTTTCAGCCAGTAATATGTGGTATCAGGTTGTTGAGTCTTCCATCAATCTTCACACCTCTGTTGTTTTCATACTGTCCTGCTTCTCTGATGATTTGTTGTACATATAAATTAAACAGGTAGGGTGAAAATATTCAGCCTTGTCGTATACCTTTGTTGATTTTAAACCATTCTGTTTCTCCTTATTCAGTTTGAACTGTTGCTTCTTGATCAATGTAAATATGTCAATGTTGTGCAAGAAAATGATCAGATGTTCTGGTACACCCATGCTTTGTAATGTGACCCAGAGTTTCTCATGGTTTACACAGTCAAAAGCCTTGCTGTATCCTCCACATTCTGGTATTCTTTAGTTTTTTCAACAGTCCATCTCACATTCGTAATGTCTCTCATTCCTCAATCTTTCCCTGAATCTTGTTGCACAGTCTGTTCTTGTTCCAGGTATGGTGGTAGTCTCTGCTGAATAAGTTTGAGTAGAATCTTGCTGGCATGTGGGATCAAAGTGATTTTGCAATAATTTCCAAAGTCACTGGTTCACCTTTATTTAGTAATGGTATAAATACAGATCTTTTCCAGTCAGTTGGCCATGATGTTGCCTTCCAAATTTTCTGGTTGAGCCTTGTAAGTATGGTAACAGCTGCATCAGATTGCTGTAATACTTCAATGGGAATGCCATCAATGCCTGGTGCTTTGTTCATTGATAAGACCTTTCAATGCTGCTTCGACTTCTTCTTTAATCATCAATGGTTCCTGATAAGATACAGGTTGAAATGGCTGCTGGTCCGCTTGATCTTTATCATATAATGACTCTGTATATTCTTTCCACCTTTTCTGGATCTTCTCAGCATCATTTAACATGGATCCTAGAGCATGTTGTAACATTCCAATTTGAGGATGGATTTTTTTCTTTAACTCTCGTACTTTAGGAAAGCCGATCTTATTCTTCCTCTAATAGTTTCTGCTTCTATTTCCTTGCATGTGCATTGTAGCACTTCTCCTTGTCTTGCTGTACTTGGAAATCTCTGTTGAGTTCTGCGATTGCCTCTCTTTCTCCTCTAGCTTTAGCTTCTCTGAATTTCTAGGCAATTTTCGGAGTTTCTTCGGTCATCCATTTTGGCCATTTTTGCTTTATCATCTTTTATAGATACTTCTCACTTTCTTCCAACATGACCTTCTTAATGTCATCCCATAACTCTTCTGGAGCTCTGTCATTTTTATCTAAAGCAGCAAATTGATTTTGCAGGCAGTCTTTAAATTCCGGTGGTATATTTTCAATGTCATATTTTGCTACATTCATGAGTGGCTTGATCTGTTTCAACTTTAGTTTGAGTTTGCATACTCGTACTTGGTGATCTGTATCACAGTCAGCTCCAAGTTTTGTCTTTGTTGATGTTATAGAGCTTTTCCATTGTTGATGTCCACAGATGAGTCGATAGTACAAAAGTCCAATCTACTGGGTGAAGTCCACATGTACAGTTAACGCTTGTGTTGCTGGAAGAAGGTGTTTGAGATGAATAGAATTCTGCAAGACCAACAATCTCTGTCTTTCTCCAGCTTCATTTCTATTACCAAGTCCATATTTTCCAACCACTTTGCTGCCTAATTTGTTGCCAACGTTTGCGTTCCAGTCACCCATGACTATTAGGATATCCTTTTTGCATGTTCTGTCAATTCCAGCATGTACTTGTTTGCAGAACTTGTCGACTTCATCTTCTTCTGCAGCTGTTGTTGGGGCATATACTTGAATTATAGTTGTGTTGATGGGCATTCCTTATAGACTAAAAGAAATTAAGCATTCACTGACTGCATTGTATTTCATTACAGTTCTTGCAAGTTTCTTCTTAATTATAAATGTAAGACCATTTCTTCTTTGTCTTTTATTTCCAACATAGTAGACCATGTGATTATCAGAAGTAAAGTGCCCAATGCCAGTCCATTTCAGTTCGCTGACACCCAACAGCTTGAGTTGTACATATTCCATGTCATTCTTGATCACCTACAACTTCCCTTGGTTCATGCTTTGTACGTTCCATGTCCCAATGTGTAAGACATCGTTGCAGCTTCTGACTATCATTTCATGTACAGCTACATCTGCAGTCAGATGTCCTGAGGGCTTTGATCCAACCACACCATAAATGCTGGCTTTACTCTGAAAAGTCTTCAGCTCCTCCCCAGTAGCCAGTTGAATGCCTTTTGATCTGGAGTTCTCCTCTTCCAGAACTATAGTGCAATTTGTTTTGTTGTGACTAGCCATTGGATTTTGTGGCAAGATCCACTGGCTGGCCTTGAACCTGTAACCCTTCTCACTCACACACAGTAGCCATGTGTTAAGTGCCATAGAGAAACTATGTGTGTGGAGGGGGGGGGGGAGGTATGGGTGCATCACTCCATGTGTATATATGTGGCTGTTGTCAGGCTGCATGAGGGCATAAGCTGGGGTATGCCTCTGTCTGTGTATGTCTCTGCAGGCTCTGTGCCATACCTGTCTGACAGGGTATGTAGGAAGGAGTGTATGTAGCATTGCGTTGAAATGCTGCTGGTTCAACTAACATTCATGTCTTACATATTGGATCTGTCCTGCTCGAGGGGCAGGCCAGGATACATGTACACACACATTCCATGTCATGGGTGACCTAGCAGAGTAGCCAACGTAACCATTTCCTGAGGTGTGTTTGTGGGCTAGTCTTGAAATAATCTCATAGTTGGCAGATCACAGTGAGTAGGTTTGATCCCTCCCTCCCTGAAGGCATGGCACTGTCACCTCAGTGCTGTGGGTGGCCATGAACCAGCAGAGCACATGCGGTTGGTCCTGGTATACCACTCCTGCCTCCCTCTGAGAGGATGTGTTGGAGGGGGGCAGGAGTGGCATGCCATGAGCGTGCATGATGCTGCTTTAAGCTGCACCACCACAGAACAAGGAGCAATTGCCTTGCAGCTCTCTTCCTCTAGGTGAGACAATGGATACTGGGAGTGGGGTGGCATGGGGAGTTCTCCCTTTTATGCTGCAGAGAGCCTCAAGGCAGCAGTGAGGGGGGGGGGGGAGGTTTGCACAGGGGTGGTCTTCTTATGTTAGTAGAAACCCTTGGCTTGGACCTGACAGTAAAAACAGCAGTATTGCATCTGATACACAAGGCAGGGACATTGTTATCTTCTTTACCAGGCAGAAGAAACTGCCACTGCAACTCCCACCCTTACATACTACTAACATGGTTGCGTGGTGGCAGTGGCAGAATTTATGGGGGCAGTTGCTGTCACAGCAGACTCACACTGGACATCATGGATATACATCCTAAGTGGCTGCCTAGCAGACTGGACAGCCCCACTGAATCATATGACCCCCCCCCCCCTTTGGCACCAACAACATAGTGCCCTTTATTACAAGGGCACCATGCTGTGACTGGTAATGGACCACTACTATCACTAATTTCAGGACTCGAGTCAGGGAGGTACACACTGCATACATGTGAATGGGCTGCTACACAGTCGAAAAAGGCTCTCTCCCTCCAAAACGAGCCATTAATGCCAGCTTTGAGCTGGCGTTAAGGTTCCTGGTGGCTGTGCCTCTAACGTCTGTTAATAGTGCATGCCATTAGTGAAACATGTGGTCTCTGCCCATGTTCCATCCAGTTACTGACCCTTCTCCACCCCTTTGTACCCAAACGCCTGTTCACAGGGTAACATCCGGAAAGCCTGCGCTATTGACGCATTAACTGCTAGCAGGCACTGCCAACGCCTGCTAATGGCACCTTTGGGTCTTTAGCACCATTTAATAATCATACCTTTAAGAGTGTAAGCCTTTGGACAGGAGATTACTCTCTATACCTGTATGTAACTACTACTACTATTAAACATTTTTAAAGCGCTACAAGGTATATGCAGCGATGTACAGACTTGTTTTGAACTTCTGAGAAAGGCAGTGTTTAATTCAAACATAGTTTAACAGGAATGAGTCAGCAAAGGTTAGTTTTGAATTACCAATTTACTAGATTTCTTTGAAAGTGAAAACAAGTGGATAATAGTGAGCCAGTTGATATAGGAGTATGTTTACTAAGCCAGGGACCTAGTTACAAATGGCATGGGTTAACTGTTAGCCTGGCTTAGTAAACATATTCCATCATGTATTTGAGTTTTAAAAAAGCATTTGAGAACTTCCATTATGAGAGGCTCTCCTAGGACATGACTTCTCTGACCCTTTTCAAATCCAGGCTAAAAACTCACCTCTTTGCTGCTGCTTTCGGATCTTGACTCACCTGATCTCCCTCATGTTTCCTTACCATTCCCACTAGATGTATCCTATGTCTCAGCTACTGTGTTGTCTGTCTTGACTAGATTGTAAGCTCTGATGAGCAGGGACTGTCTCTTACATGTGTCTGTACAGTGCTGTGTATGCTTTGTAGTGCTATATAAATGATAAGTAATAGTAGTAAGATATTAGAGTCATGGGCTAGGAGGCCATGCCCTTTTGTGGATTGCAAACTGGCTTAAAGGCAGAAAACAGAGTAGGACTAAATGGTCAATAGTCCACATGGAAAAAGGTCAGTAGTGGAGTGTCCCAAGTTTTTATACTGGGACTTCTGTTGTTTAATGTATTCACAAATGATCTGTAGATAGGAGTGATGAATGAGGTGATCAGTTTTTGGATGACACAAAATTATTTAGGGCCTGATTTTCGAAGGCCTTTACATGGGTAACTTCCCTAGTTACCCATGTACAAGCCTTATCTGGGATTTTTGAAGGGTACCTACATAGGTAATTGCCCTTCGGAAATCCTGGATAAGTCCTTAATGTGCCCAGATGCTATGCATGTAGCAACGGGATATATTAGGGGCGTTCTGGGGCAGAGTGGGGATGGAGGAAAGGGCTAAACAGGTAACAGTGAGTTTCGATGCTACCCGCTTAGCCCTCTGCGCCTTAAAGGTAGATATTTGCAGAAGGATCTTGTGAGACTAGAAGACTGGGCATCTAAATAGCAGGTGAAATTTGATGTGGGCAAGTGCAAAGTAATGCACATAGGGAAAATATTCCCAACTGCAGATACGAACTGCTGAGATCTGACTTAGGAGTCACCATGCAAGAAAAATTGTATTGTATTGTCCCCAGTTTTCAGTCTAGTGTGCACAACTGCTAACAATGCAAATAGAATGTTAAGGGCTATTTGAAAAGGGATGGAGAACAAAACTGGGAATATCATTATTCCCCTATATAGGTTCCTGGTGTGTCTTTGCATTGAGCAGTGTGTGCAGTTCCAATCACCCCATCTCAGAAAGGACGTACTGGAACTAGAAAAGGTTCAGAGAAGGGAAAGAGGAATGATAAAGGGGAGAGAACACCTCTCTAAGGCTGAACAGGTTAGGGTTCGTCATCTTGCAGTAAAGGTGACTGAGAAGGGATCTGATAGAAATTTATAAAATCCTGAGTGGGGTGGAACAGATAAATAGAAAATGGTTGTTTAGTGTTTCAACCATAAAAAGAAAACGCTTCATGAAACTAACAATCAGGAGACTGAAAACAAATTGTAGAAGGATATAGTCAAGGTGACTAACAAAAGGGTTCAAAAGAGGTTTGGCTAAGGGGAGGGGATCCCTCTCCAAAACCAAGAGTTGTGGTGGTGTCTGAAGAAGGGCCCTGCCTCAATATTTTCAGCAGTCGATCAGCCTAAAATAAGGACAGGGATGAGCAGAATCACCAGTCCCAGTCACAGCAGCAGACTTCTGGCATGTGTTGAATAAATCTACTGGAAAGTCTGCCCCTGCTCAGTATAGGATTTTGGAAAAGGGACCCACCTTGTATTGGATGGACTATTAGAACCAGCACACTCCTACCAATATACCAGTGCTAGAAGTTTCCACATTATACACATTGGTAAAGGCTTAAGACGGCTTTACACATTACAAAACAGAACTGCCAAAGAGGGAGGGGAGAAAGCACAGTTACTTACCTGTAACAGATGATCTCTGGGAACAGCAGGAATAACTCTTCACATATGGGTACGTCGGTACCGACGGAGTCTGCGCAGGAACGCTCCCCAGCGTCCAATCAGAACGCTTTTGGGAGCATCCCAACACGCCTGCGTGCTGCCTTTCCGCCTTTCCCAACTGCCTCTCCTCAGTTAAGTTTTAAAGCTGAGACCAAGAGAGAGAGTGAGAGAAAGGGAAAGATAGAGATAGAGAAGTGCAACTCCTAGGGGAGGTGGGTGGGTTGTGAAGACTTACTCCTGCTGTTCCCAGAGATCACCTGTTACAGGTAAGTAACTGTGCTATCTCCAGGAACAAGCAGGAATGAGTCTTCATATATGGGGACTCCCAAGCTAAGATGCCCAGAGGGAGTCCTAGCATGTTGCAAATCTAGGATGAGCCATGCTACTCCTCAGAGCCTCAGGCATCCTGGGGATGGAGGGTAGGAGCTGAATTACAGAAAGGTGCTGTGGAATAGCAGGATTAGAGCAGGATTTCTTTAGAGGAAGATCCTGTATGAAGTGCATTTAGTAGTAAAATATTGTAATATGGACCTCCCTTGTTGGCATTGCAAAAGTCTACTGAGGTTCATATGGATCTGTGAGAAGAGCCAGTGAAAAACCTCAAGAGGTACCTCACTGAGAAGTAGAGGTAATAAAAGTAGAAAAAAAATAAGTGGAGGTCAGAACCCTTCAGGGTGAGAATTAGCCCCAGGGGAAAACTGGGGTAGTATAAGAGATAGAGCTTCAGCGGAAGACGCAGAAGGTACTACTAGAGAAAGCTTAAGCTGTCTTGGTCCAAAAACAGTACAAACCTAGGACCAAAAGAAAAAATGACTCTGACCCAACTGGACTGGGAATGGAATCAGTCCATGTAGGAGAGAGAGGGTATGGAGACCCTTGTATTTGATAAGAAAGAAAGGACAGACTTAGGAAGCACTAAGCTTTAGGTTAATTGAAGCTCCGAAATGTCTTTCCTAAATGGGGTCAATTAGGAAAGAAAAAGGTACATGGAGAGCTTCAGGGGTACCTAACCCTGAGAGGTTATGGTAAGGAAAAGTTTGTTAATTACCACAGGAAGTGGCTACATGTGTAGAACCCTAAGTATGCTGGCACAGCATTGATAGGGGTAGTGCCCATCTGTCAGGATCATATAGGAATGTATGGATATCTGAACCTAAACAGACAGATAAGTATGTGGATAGATATCTACCTAAAAAATATATCTCACTAGATTATATATACACATATAGGATATATATGCATATATATAGCGAGATATGTATGGGCAGAAGATACACAGATAGATATAGACCTATATATATATCTATCTATCTATCTATTGTCACCCTCTCAGTGGCCAGCCCAACGCCTAGGGCGCTGAGAGTTGGTCTGCCTTTGTATTCCTGACTCAGAGAGTGTGACCCTGCATTGGTCCTGCAAGGCCCTCTGGGAATGGTAGTCCCTTTTACCCTTTGAGAACAGAAGAGTTATAGTCGAGTGTTTCAGGCAATGACAAGAATTTATTTTTCCCTTTCCCAACGGATTTCTGTGCAGGTAAATAACTTAGGACAAACTGCCATACAATTGGCTTGAGGGATATGTACAGGAACTCAGGTAAATTAGCCTTATCAGCTTCAGGCTCACAGCGTGCAGTGCTCGGTAAAAACAAACAATAACAGCTTCCTTCAGCAAAAGAAATTGTTCCCCCTTCTTTCTGTTGCTTCACCAGCTCTCTCAAACCAGTGTTCAGCACAGAGACTCAACGTGGTCAGCAAAACATAACGTGCAGTCCATCTGGTTATCCACTATTTCACTGCTATCAGAGTCAATCTGCATTTCTTCAGCGTCAGCAATAGCAGGGTGTCTCAGTGAGCTGCTATCCTGAATTTTAAAACAGACGTCTTCACTATCCTCACATGGCTTCTCTCGGTAGCACTCTAAAGGATAGGACTGTGAATTACCGTATATACTGAAGTTTCTTTTTAGAGAGTCTGCTACATTCTGGCAACTGCAGGGAAATACTTTATAACTAAGTTCAAACCTATGTAAGTTGTGAAGCCTACCTTTCGGCTTTGGAGGGAAAGGAATTCTCAGCTCTGCAAGGTCAGACTGATTCCCAAACACAGCTTGTGTTTGTCTGTCAGCCTCGTAGCTTCTGCCTTAGAGGTACCAGTATTGTCATGCCAGCAGGTTTCTCTCTCTGGAGCATGTGAGATTTCCCAAGCCTGCCTTCCAGGAAATATCTTATCCTTCTTGCCTTTACCAGACGTCACCTGTCCTGTGCTGCTTCTTTCTGGCGTTAGGACTATGGCTCCCTTGGTTCTTACCTCTTGACGTCTTCCTTCTTTCTGTTCCCCTCCTCCTCCTTCTCCTCCTTTAGTCCAAGCTAATGACCACTTTTTATCATCCTGTTTCTCTGGGCTAAACTGTGCCTCTCCCTTAAACAGGTGTATCTCATTATCTCCTGAACTAGGGACTACGTCACAGCGTGGGAGTGTCTTTCCAGCTCGTGCCTCTTTGTTTACATTCTCTCTGAAAACACTGAGCCATGTGCTCAGACTGCCTGTCAGATTCTGCAATGGAATCCTTTTCTCTCACCAACTCCATAGGCTCAGAAGGGTCTTCTTCATGACAGATCCCCCCCCTTAAGATATTACGGGCTGACGAGCTATTACTCGGACAGCTCGTAATCCCCAATGAGGCGCTAGGATGCTTTTCTACCGTAACTAGGCGTGCTGCCGCTGACCTCTCATGCCGGGGCCTAAGAACATTCAAATGGTAGACTTGGCAACGTCCCCTATCGTTTTCTACTGTGTAGGAAACGGGACCTACTTTTTCTACCACCGTACACGGACCTCTCCATTGGGACTCGAATTTTGGTCTGGCGTCCGCTACCATAATTATAACTATCTCCTATTGCTAACTGCCGAGGCCTTGTCCCTCGGTCATAATATTTCTTTTGTCGCTGTTGACTGGCCTTTAAGTTTTCTATTGATGCCTGAGAAGTCCTTTGCAGACGACTTCTCAAATCCCTTAAGAAGTGAGGCACCCCTATGTCCTGAACTTCTGGTTCCACCCATTGTTCTCGTAAAATGTCTAAAACCCCTCTGGGAACCCTACCAAATAGCGATTCATAAGGTGATGCTCCTAAGGATGCCTGCGTACGCTCTCGACAGGCATATAAAATGAATGGGAGCAAGGTATCCCACTCAGACATTTTCCCATTCAGACCCCATCTCAACATCTGCTTGATGGTCTGATTCAAACGTTCGAGGGGTGGTAGGCGGCGGTCCTTACATGGCGCACCCCAAATGCATCCCACAGCTGGGCTAGGTACATCGACATGAAGTTACTGCCTTGATCCGTAAGCATTTCCTGAGGGAACCCTACCTCGCAGAACAACTTAATGAGTTCTAAGGCTATCGTCCTAGCGGAAGTACTCCGCAAGGGTATTGCCCAAGGAAAATGCGTGGCCTGATCTATTATCACCAATATATATTGGAACCCCCTTGGGGTCTTAATCAGGGGTCCTACAATATCCATTGCCGTACGGCGAATTGGAGTTGATATCGCGGGCGTAGGTATCATAGGCACTGCCCGTGGCTTGGCAGAGGTAACATGCTGACATGTGGGGCATGACTCACAGTAGCGGGCGGTTTCTTTAAAAAACCCCGGCCAATAAAAGCGGGACAAGATTTGATCCAGCGTCCCCTGGATCCCTTTATGGCCACCTATAGGGTGATCATGGGCCAACCTTAGAACTATTGCTTTAAAGGTAGTGGGCACTACCAACTGCTTCCTTACCGCTCCTGTCTGTGGCTCATTGGACTCTCTGTACAACACCTCTTTATCTAGGAGGAATCTAGGAAGGGTCTCTCTATCAGTTTGAGCGTATTCAAATGCTCGTTTTAGTGCGGGGTCAGCTTGTTGTTCCTTCGGAAAGGAAGGGAATTTCCTGACAAGATCAGCGGGCACCCAGGGCAACCCCTCTCCGGCCTCCAGTTCAACCCTCCCTTGGGTCCTACGCTGTCTCTCCCGGCGCCTATCTGCTTTTCCTTCATGACAATTTTGGAAGGGGCATTAACTAGGTCATCATGTAGAGGAAACATCTCTGATACCTCCTCTACCAACTCACCCTCACTCTCGGAGGGTTCATTCCTATCCTCGGGGAGTTCCTCTCTTCCCTCTGGTGGGTCAACCTTTACTCCGGAGGTTCCGGCCTAGGACCTAGTGGAGACCATGCTTGTTTTCACATTTAAGCCCTCCTCTATCCCTCTGCAAAATGGGGGCAAGTCCCTCCCCAACACAATATCATAGGGAAGCCGTGGGACAACGGCCACCAAAACCTCTTTTTGGGTCCCCAACCCTTTTACTGAGAGCCTGTATAGTGGATAATGAGAGGAAGCACCATGTACACAGCGTATCTTAACCTGACCTTCTGCTTGTCTCGGTGCAGACCTACCCCGGGCTTCAACGGCCTGCCAGAGCTTTTTGGAGACCATGCTCTGGTCTGCACCCGAGTCAAGCAGTGCATTGGCCACAATGCCTTGAACTTCCACCTTTAACAGGAACCCTTCTCGCACCTGTTTTCCTTTTCCAGACATTAGTGCCGTTCGCACTGTACAATTCTTCTGGAAATGTCCCACTTTTCCACAATTATAACATTTTCCTTTTTTCATAAACAAAACAGCATTTCCAGTAGTCACATTTGCTTTCATACCCCTTTCTAATCTTCCAAAGTTGGTTATTCCAGCCAGCTTCAGAGCGCCTCCTTTTGGTTTTCCCACCAACTCTGCTTAAAAATAGCGCTCTGTGAGGACAGCTGCTTCTGCAGTGGACTGGCAACTTTGTAAAATTAAGAAAGATTTCACCTCAGGAGGTACTGCCTCCATGAATTGTTCCAGAATGGCCGTGTCTAGCACAGAGTCAAGGGTTTTTCCTTCTGGAACAAGCCATTTCCATGCTAAAGCCTTGATCCTCTGATACAACGCTTTAGGTGTCTCATTAGGTTTAAGTCTGGCCTCTCTGAACCTTCTCTGATAGAACATTGGGGTTAGACCCAATCTGTCTTTAACTGCTTTTTTAACCTCCTCATAGCTGGTCGCGAGAGCAGTGGGCAGGGTTTTATATGCCGCTAAAGCCTCTCCCGTTAGGGAAGTGGCAAATCTCACTGCCCATTGCTCAAGTGGCCATTTGACTGCTATTGCAACCCTTTCAAAGGCCTCAAAGTCATCCAAATCATCATTAGTTGTTAACTGGCCAAAAGTTAAGGCTCCACAGCCTTGTGGTCCTACCACCGCAGCAAACGATGGGTTTGTTTCTTCGGTAGCCTTCTGCTTGGCAAGTAAAGCCTCCATTAGCTCTACTAGGGGCTTCTGCTGGGCATACATAGCCGCAGCTGTCTGCTCTTGCGTACGATATGCCAGTTCCATTTGCTTCTCGAACTGATTGGACATCCACCGCAACACCTCTTGTGGATCCATTTTTAAGGATTGTTGTTCCTGCAGAGAAAGCAAAAAGAAAAAGCCCACCAAGTGCGGCACCAAACTCTTTTAAATCCTAACTAGTTTTACTGCAGAACAAAGACTCCCCTTTCTCTCTTGAATCCTCTACACCCATGCCCAGTTACCCATTACCTTCGCACGGTGTAGACTCAGGCCTTGAGAAAGGAGTCTTATCCTCTGTGTCCTGATCCTCCTGGCACGATTTTGCCAGCAAAATCTTCAACCACTCTCCACCAGCAGCTTAGCAGATTTTCACTCTGTACTTTCCAGATGTGGAAAAACTTCCGGTGTATCCTGATGTTTTTCCTTTCTTTTCCCTCAGTTGGGATGTCCTTTTGTATTCCAAGCAAAAATCCGAACAGACTACGCCACTTGTCACCCTCTCGGTGGCCAGCCCAACGCCTAGGGTGCTGAGAGTTGGTCTGCCTTTGTATTCCTGACTCAGAGTGTGTGACCCTGCATTGGTCCTGCAAGGCCCTCTGGGAATGGTAGTCCCTTTTACCCTTTGAGAACAGAAGAGTTGTAGTCGAGTGTTTCAGGCAATGACAAGAATTTATTTTTCCCCTTCCCAACGGATTTCTGTGCAGGTAAATAACTTAGGACAAACTGCCATACAATTGGCTTGAGGGATATGTACAGGAACTCAGGTAAATTAGCCTTATCAGCTTCAGGCTCACAGCGTGCAGTGCTCGGTACAAACAAACAATAACAGCTTCCTTCAGCAAAGAAATTGTTCCCCCTTCTTTCTGTTGCTTCACCAGCTTTCTCAAACCAGTGTTCAGCACAGAGACTCAACGTGGTCAGCAAAACATAACGTGCAGTCCATCTGGTTATCCACTATTTCACTGCTATCAGAGTCAATCTGCATTTCTTCAGCGTCAGCAATAGCAGGGTGTGTCAGTGAGCTGCTGTCCTGAACTTTAAAACAGACGTCTTCACTATCTTCACATGGCTTCTCTCGGTAGCACTCTAAAGGATAGGACTGTGAATTACCGTATATACTGAAGCTTCTTTTTAGAGAGTCTGCTACATTCTGGCAACTGCAGGGAAATACTTTATAACTAGATTCAAACCTATGTTAGTTGTGAAGCCTACCTTTCGGCTTTGGAGGGAAAGGAATTCTCAGCTCTGCAAGGTCAGACTGATTCCCAAACACAACTTGTGTTTGTCTCTCAGCCTTGTAGCTTCAGCCTTAGAGGTACCAGTATTGTCATGCCAGCAGGTTTCTCTCTCTGGAGCATGTGAGTTTTCCCAAGCCTGCCTTCCAGGAAATATCTTATCCTTCTTGCCTTTACCAAACGTCACCTGTCCTGTGCTGCTTCTTTCTGGCGTTAGGACTACGGCTCCCTTGGTTCTCACCTCTTGACGTCTTCCTTCTTTCTGCTCCCCTTCTCCTCCTTTAGTCCAAGCTAATGACCACTTTTTATCATCCTGTTTCTTTGGGCTAAACTGTGCCTCTCCCTTAAACAGGTGTATCTCATTATCTCCTGAACTAGGGACTACGTCACAGCGTGGGAGTGTCTTTCCAGCTCGTGCCTCTCTTTGTTTACATTCTCTCTGAAAACACTGAGCCATGTGCTTAGACTGCCTGTCAGATTCTGCAACAGAATCCTTTTCTCTCACCAACTCCATAGGCTCAGAAGGGTCTTCTTCATGACACTATATATATATATATAGTTCAGAGAAGAGCCACCAAAATGGTAAAGGGGATGGAAGGATACTCCTATGAAGAAAGGCTAAAAAGGTTGGGGCTCTTTAACCTGGAAAAGAGACGGCTGAGGGGAGATATGATAGAAGTCTATAAATTAATGAACGGAGTGGAACGGGTAAACGTAGATCGATTGTTTACCTTATCAGAATATAGAAAGACTAGGGGACATGCAATGAAGCTACAGGGTAAACTATTTAAGACTAATAAAAGAAAATATTTTTTCACTCAACGTGTAATCAAACTCTGGAATTTGTTACCGGAGGATGTAGTAAAGGCTGTTAGTGTAGCTGGGTTTAAAAAAGGTTTGGACAAGTTCCTGGAGGAAAGGTCCATAAACCATTATTAAGAAGGGACCCAGGATATCAATGCTTGAACCAATACAAGCATTGTGGAACCTGTGTCCCTTGGGGAAACTGCTAGGTACGTATGACCTAGATTGGCCACTGTTGGAAACAGAATACTGGGCTTGATGGACCTTGGTCTGACCCAGTATGGCATATCTTATGTTCTTATGTTCTTACTTTCTCACTAATACAACAACCATCAAAAGGAACTATAACTTGTTCTTTTATCTACCCAGAAAAGTATCTGCAAGAAAGCTTTAGGGTAGGATTGAGCCACGTAGAGAGAGTGAACCAGCAAAGGGGTTTGCAGCTGGCTAATTAGTGGTAATTGAGCCAGGCACAAGTGCACGTGAGCTCTGGAAGGAAACTTGTCTTTTTTTTGTGTGTGTAAAGAAGAAAGTTATTCTTGATAAAGAACAGTTTTTGTTACTTTTGGGTTTTGTTTTTGCTTTTGGAGCACTGCTAAGAGTCATTAGCAGGAGCCATCAAAAAGACCTTTTCTGTTTCCCATCAAGGTCTTTATTGTTTGATTGCTTAAGAAGTTCAGTTACCTTTATATCATGATTTGTTTTTCCTGAATACAATACTGAAAGCAAGTGTCCTTTTGTGTTACCAAGTAAATCTGTGTGGGAGAATTAACCCCATGAATAAAATCTCTTTTTCTTTGCTTACACTCGAGCATCACAACTCATTATTTTGTGAACGGCTGATTCTGGTATAAGTGAACTACATCCCCCACAATCCTTTGCAAGTCATAATAATATTTTGCCTTTGCCAGGACTGTGGACATTCACGACCAGCGCCCCCGTTTACAATATATATACAATATATATATATATATATATAAATATGTAGTCATATAGACACATGTCTCCAGGTATGTGGATGGAGAGATGTTTATAGAATCAGATCCCCCCTAGGGATATGGGGAGAGGGAATGATTCCTCTAATAGCAAGAAGGTTGATACCTGCTTGAATAGATGCATAGAGAATCGTCTTTCCTTGGTTATTACTGGCAGAGTCAGAGGAATGGTCTCCCTGGCAAGAAGGAGTCTAGATTCCTTTCAGAATTTGAGCTCTTGAATAACCAGGATGACCTACGTGAAAAATGCAGAGGATAACTTCAGTCTGCAGGCAGCAAGTCCAGATCTCTCCAGAACTGCAGCATGGAGAATGGATAGAGGACGCCAGTGGAGGAAGATACCATAGTGACCCGCCTATGAGGGCAAGATGGGTATCAGGCGTCCTTTAGCTGCCACTGAAAGAAAATTATCTCTGACGAGAAAACCAAAGGAGATATGGGCCAAGCTAAGGAATTGGCCATTCCTTAGGTTTTCACGTGATGAAAACCTGAGTCTTATGTCTCCAAAGAGATTTAAGATGAGATGGTAAGGGTAGGGAATACCTACCAGTCATGGAAACTTGACTGGGGGAATCCCTCCTAACCATCTGGTGTTATCTACTAGTCAAAATACTAATACTCTCTAGCAAGGGCCCACAGTGCAAAGCTACTTTGTAGAGTTGCAGAGAGCATGCTGCAGGTTGGTTAGAAGAAAAAACTGGCTGTGAAAAGCCAGTGGGTAACAAACTATTCTGCCAAGGACAAGGGGGCGAAGAATAGAAGTTAACCAACCAGTCTGTGATAATAGGGTTTTCCAAACGAGGTTGATAACCTGTTTGGGGTTTAGCCCTGAGGCTAGAAGAATTGCTAGTGGAGGGGAACCCCTGGTTGTGTGGTAAACAGAACCAGTGGCTTAACCACTAGGAATTGCTGTATCTGCAGCAAGTACCAGGGCAGCGGAAGGAAATTTCTTTTCCCTCCTTTTTTAGATTGGGAAAAAGAAACAACAGACATAATAGGACTCCCTATTGTCTGATGAGCTGCCCTAAGGTAATAAAGGGGGAGATAACCCTGGAAGGGAGAATCCCCCTGTGGCACAGGTAGAGGACCATAGGGGCTTACCAGTGTAAGAGAGCCACTCTTACAAATCAAATGTTGTAGTAAGAGGGAGGTAAGACAGAGTTGAAGGAGACTGACTATACAGGAAGTCTCTGAAAGGTAAGATGATACATGCCAGTACAGGGAAACAACTGTCTTACTGTTAAGTATGGGCATGATCATCATAAAGACTCTTTAGAGTAAAGGAAAAGATGTCTCATGAAGAGATATCTAGAAAAGGATAGGATAAAATTAGGGCAGATACTTCAAGTGAAAAGAAGCAGACTGCCACTCTAACCACCAACCAAGAGGGGTAATGATGATCTATTTGAAACCCTGCGACTGCTGGGTTTGCTGACCCTGTTGAGGTTGTGGTTTCTTCAGACCAGGGCGATGTTTCCCCTGTTTGGGATCATCTGTATGATGGGCAGAAGATGGATAAAACTTTTTCCCCTTAGGGGAAGAAAGTTTGGTAGGACATTTCCTACCAACTGGAAAAGAGGAAGGCGTAGAACAGCCTCTGGAAACAGGAATGTCAGTGGCTAACTGAACAACTTGGAGTAAAGACTCCTTGTTAAAGAGATTTTCTCCAGTGCAAGGAGTATTTCCTAGTCTTTCCTGTGCCCATTTGTCCAAGTCTGAAGCCTGGAGCCAGGCTTTACGTCATGCCCCTATAGCTATAGCAAACGTTCTGCTAACAGACTCAAAGGAGTCTAGGGAAGCACGAGTAAGGAACCTAGAGATATTTTGAGCATGACTAACTAGTAAGGAATAGTCTGCACTTTTGGGCTCTTGAAGAAAAGGAGTCAAAAACAGTAATTTTTTTGTGACCTCTTCAAGAGAAAAACCCATATAGAAAATATATGAGAGAATTCTTGCTGAAAGCATGGATGCCTGGAAGGTCTGGCATCCAAAGGCATCTAAAGTCTTAGACTCACGACCTGGCGGGTAAGAAGAATGCCTTTTAGTACTCTTCACCCGCCTCATTGCTGATTCTACAACAATGGAATGATGAGGAAGTTGAGTCTTCTGAAAACCTGGAGAGGGGGGTACCTGATATAGGAGATCAGTTACCCTGGAAGGTGGGGGTACCGTTAAAGGAGCTTCCCACATTCGTAGAAGGAGATCCTGCAAGGAATGATGCAAAGGAAGCATGATGTTCTCCTTTTCTCTTCCAGGAATATACAGGGATTCTGTATTCCTTTGTGTAGGATCCTGTCCAGGTATAGAAATGACAAGTGATTTTGCCATATCCAGGAGAAAAGCTTGAAAAGAAAAATCCCCAGAGGGAAATTCTTTTGGACAGGCTAGATCTGCTGAAGAACTAGCATTGACACCGAGGGATCTATCCAACTTTGTAGGAATAGATGAATGGTGGTCCTTAGAGGATGGTCTCCGGTACCACAGGAGGTCGGGACCAGCAACAGTCGGTAGCGCATCGTCCATGCTAGGGATCGATTCCAAACTCGGTATCGAGGGAAGTGAGCCTGATGAGAGAAGCATGGAAGGCACTGACAGCAATGGTAATGTGGATACCAGTACTGACTCCGGTACCGTATCCGATACCGGTGGATGAAGGCCAGCCGGTGACAACTCTAACGGTATCGAAGAAACAGAGAGTGCCGGACATGGATCATCGGAACCGTGCCTTCGGTACCGTCTGATGTCGGTACCCAGGTGAGTCGGTACCTAGTCCTCCAGACTGGAGATCGATTCCAGACTCGGCATCGAAGGAAGCGAGTCTATCGATGCACATCTGGAGGGTACCGACATCGGTACTAGTACCGGTACCGGAATCGATACCGATACTGGAAGGTCGGTCTGCATCATATCCAATGGCCCCGAAGGTACCGAGGACGGCAGACCACGATCCTTGGTGAGGAATGTTTCATCCAACACCATTGCCGATGCCGGGGTATCGGTACCGCTCGAAGCGGATGCCACCACCGAGCATGGCTCAGGTATGTTCTGTGAGGGGTGAACCTCAGGAACAACCTGAAACCCCACACAGGCTTTGGAGGCCGAAGACTCCCACTGGGGTTTTAAATCCAGTGAGTTCTCGAGGGCAAGGCCAGAGGCATCTCTATGCTGTGCATGAGATCTGCCACTCGAGGACTGGCTAGTCTTAAATGACTGTTTTTGGGTTACCTGATCCCGTGTAGAAGAAGAAGTGGTCGGTGCCCTGAAGTTGAATGGGGACCGCGTATCGAGGGGAACTCTATGCTGAAGACTTCTTCCCACAATACTATTGCAGGAGGGACACTCCGGAGGAAAATGGTCAGGACCCAAACATGTTAGACACCAATTGTGAGTGTCTAAAATTAATTTTGTACCGCCACAGTTTGTACATTTCTTGGGAATAGTGGCTGTCGGTTCCATGAAGGAAAGTGAGTAGGCCTAGCAGGCCTAAGAAAACTGTGAGGCACTAACAAGGAAAAATATTCCTGAAAAAGGAAAAATCCTACAAGAAAAGAGAAAAGAAATACCGGCGGTACCGGTGGCGTCGGGGAAGGCAGCCGTGACCACAAGGAAACCAAAAAATAAAAGAAGAATTTTCTGCAGTGACAGGAGGACGTCCTGCCGGCTCCGCGGAAAAATGAAAACTGAGGAGAGGCAGTTGGGAAAGGCGGGAAGGCAGCATGCAGGCGTGTTGGGATGCTCCCAAAAGCGTTCTGATTGGACGCTGGGGAGCGTTCCCGCGCAGACTCCGTCGGTACCGACGTACCCATATGTGAAGACTCATTCCTGCTTGTTCCTGGAGATATGTTCAAACTGGAGACTGTCATACATCCCTGCCGCCCCTGAACTCTGCTACCCCATTACAGCTCCTGCCTTTCATTCAGGCTGCTGCTGCTTTAGGAAAGGAAGCAACAGCCAAGGTGACGTGGGAGCGAGCAGGTTACTACTGGAACTTTCTGCTGTTGATTTTGTGCATTGGAGAGCAGGGGTGGCACAAGGGGGTGTGAGGCCATGTGCGGAGACTCATTGCGGGGCCTCATTTGCATAAATATTTGCATAATGTTAATGTGCACTAACTTTTAGTAAACATGCCTCTTAATGAGTGTATGGATAAAGAAAAACTACCATATTTCTACATTACGATATTCCAGTGCCAACCACCAAGCACATTAGGAACTACTACAAATACTGCCCATTTAGAACCCATAGCAAACCCGCCATATCCTAACAGCACTACCAGGACTCACAAAGCACCAAACCCTACCTATCAAAAGGCAACACTGCAAATATTAAAACAATATGTCTCAGAGAATAACAATACATCTCACTGGGGGAAAGAGAACAAGTGGGATTGTCAAACAGAAACTACATGAACAGAATACCTCAGCTCAGTTTCACATGCAGAACACAGACCATCACCAAACAAAGAACAAGGGATCACAATATAGAAATAGGAAGACAATAATTAAACTGGGAACTCCAAAAGGCAAACTTGGAATGTACAACAACACTGGAGAAATAAAACTATAAATTTATTTATTTATTTGTGTGTTTTTTATACCGCTATTTCAGATAATCATAGCGGTTTACAACTGAACAACAGATACATTAAACGTTTTAACAATATAACTGGTGCTGAAACAGGCAATTACAAGTTTACATAATTCTAGCAAAATAAATTATTTACAATTTTAATGAAGAATAGCTTTATTAAACCTAGGGGGTAGGTTTAGGGGTATGGGGGAGAGGGGCAGAAACCTTGTTAAAAGGTTGGTTAGCTTAGTGAATAAGAGAAGTGCTTATTGAGTAGGATCGGTAACAGTTAAGGTTACGTTGTGACCAAAATGTCCAATGAAGAGGTACGTTTTGAGGTAGGAACGGAACAAGGATAGGTCTGTAATGTTCCGAAGGCTAATTGGTAATGAGTTCCAGAGTGTTAGAGATATGTATTCAAATGCTCTATTGCTAGTGCATTGTTTAGTATTACGGAATTCTGATGGAATAATGAGGGAGTTGATCATTTGACATCTTCTTTGCCGGTCATTAGATACAACTTTGATCAGATGGGAGAGAGCTGGGGGAGCTATTTTCCTAATGATCTTAAATGTAATCATCAATATCTTGTATTCGATATGGCTTTGGATCGGTAGCCAATGCAAGTCATATAGGATTGATATTAGGTGATTGCTTCAGCGAGAGTTGTGGGTAATTCGTGCGGCTGTATGTTGTGCCATAATAAGAAGGTGAAAGGATACTTTTGGTAGACCATGCAGTCGACTATTATAGTAGTCTACATGTGGAGTGATTAAGGTTTGCATTATAGTTCTAAAGTCAGAGAGCTGTAATAGAGGTTTTATGTGTCGTCGGAGTCAGATCTTGCTGTATATTGTTTTAGTTATGTTTTTGATGTAGGTCTGGAAAGAAAAGTGTTTGTCTAGAGTTACACCTAGGTATTTTACCTCATCTTTGACTTCAAGAGCAATGCCATCGAATGATATGTTTTGAGGTGGCTTATAAGTGTGATTCCTGGTGATTATTAAGACTTCAGTTTTTTTTTAAATTGATGTTTAGGCCAAAGTTCTTAAGCCAGGTAGCAATTTCCTTGAAGCAGGATATTATAGGATCAAAGTTGGGTGTAGTTATATTAAAAGGCATAAATAGCATTATTATTGTTATCTATTCCCTTGATGATTTTATTGGATAAGAACATAAGATATGCCATACTGGGTCAGACAAGGTCCATCAAGCCCAGTATCCTGTTTCCAACAGTGGCCAATCTAGGTTATACGTACCTAGCAGTATCCCCAAAAGACACAGGTTCCACAATGCTTGTATTGGGTCAAGCATTGATATCCTGTGTCCCTTTTTAATAATGGTTTATGGACCTTTCCTCCAGGAACTTGTCCAAACCTTTTTTAAACCCAGCTACACTAACAGCTCTTACTACATCCTCCGGTAACAAATTCCAGAGTTTGATTACACGTTGAGTGAAAAAATATTTTCTCTTATTTGTCCTAAATAGTTTACCCTGTAGCTTCATTACATGTCCCCTAGTCTTTCTATATTCTGATAGCGTAAACAATCAATCTATGTTTAGTCGTTCCACTCCATTCATTAATTTATAGACCTCTATCATATCTCCCCTCAGCCGTCTCTTTTCCAGGTTGAAGAGCCCTAACTTTTGTAGCCTCTCTTCATAGGAGTAACCTTCCATCCCCTTTACCATTTTGGTGGCTCTTCTCTGTACCTTTTCTAATAACGCTATATCCTTTTTAAGATACGGCGACCAGACTTGCACACAATATTCAAGGTGCGGTCGTACCATGGAACGATACAGAGGCATTATAATATCCTTTGTTTTATTTTCCATTCCTTTCCTTATGATACCTAGCATTAGGGCAAGCATCAATGTCTCGACACTGTGATATGGTCTGAACCCAAATTGGTTATTATCAAGAGGAGCACAGAGGTTGATGTGGTCTTGCAATTGTAAGTAAACATTCTTTTCTATTATTTTAGCAAGGAAAGGGAGACTACGGATAGGTCTGTAGGAAGAGGGGGGATGCTTTGTCAAGGGCTTTATTTTTTAATATTGGACAAATTATAGCTTTTTTAAGTTCAAGTGGCATGTAACCTTGGAAAACTCTTCTTAGCCGGCACCGAGGTAGCAGCGGCAACATCAGCAAGGCCCTGAGGGAGAGGAAGCCTGATCAGACTGCTCAGTCTAACTCCCATCACAGCCGCCCGTTCCTGCAACAATGTGAACTCAAAGACTGGAAATGCCTCCTGCTTTCTCTCCTGTAAAGTCATCGCCGTGCTGCACATGCTCCCCAGCTCCACCTCCCACATCATCGCTGACTCCCGGGGAAGAGCTTTAAATTCAAGCGTGCTACGGGCGCGCCTCCGCCTGGCAGGTCTGCGCCAGAAGGCCCTTTGGTTTGGCCCTTAGGCAGGGTCCAGGCGGCAGAGCCAGTAGAATCCATCTAAGAAAGCTGACATCCACCGATAAGGTCTCCACGGAAGGTGATGCCAAACCCTGTACTTCACTCGCAAACCTTTCAACCTACGCTCCAGCAATTTAAGACTTCTGTACAAGAATTGCCTCTGCGTCATAACTCAACCTTTTATGTATTAAGCTATTTATTACATACCTTTACCCGATTCATTGTATTTCACTAACCGTATTGCACTGTTACATTGTATTCTTCTAACTGATTGATACTGCCACAGTGTATCTCTCTACATTCTCTGCGCTGCTTCAACTGCAACTTGCTGCTGAAATCAATTAATCTTTCAGATACCACTCACTGCCTTTTATTCCCATCACTAGAAAACTCTTTACCAACAAAATGAATCCCCAACGCTTAGCTGCCATAATCATTATCACTATCATACTTTCTTGCTTAACCACAAGAACTAATGCTCAGTTCTCCTCCCTCACTCAACCTGAAATAATCCCAATCGTTCGCTCACATCTTACTCAACATAAATCATACCATACACCACCAAATAACACACACACACCCATAGACTAATGCACATTACCCCCATCCCCTTAGCCACCCATGGGACACAGAAGGTCCTCCATAAAACCTCACCACTTTTATGTGCATATATCAATGCAACATCTATAAAAAACAGAAAATTCCAATCATAGATTACATCAGTCTTCCCTGATGTAATATTTATAACAGAAACCTGGCTTAGTGACCTGGACAATGTCCACCCAAATACAATATATTTCACACTCCTAGAATAACTAAGCATGGTGGAGGTGTACTAATTATAATAAAAGACTCATTAGAACCTCAACTACTCTGCTCTAAAGCGATATCAGATACTGACGTGCTAATAATCAACAGTGGAAGCATAGCCTTCTGTCTTGTATACAGACTTCCAAATTCTGACCCAGATGGCCTTACAAACATAATTGATGAAATAATTAATATACCCCAAATATAAAACCAGTACTCCTAGGAGATTTTAATCTCCCCTCATTACAAAACTCTCAATCCTCCTCCTTCAACAGTGCAATGGAAGATTTATACTATAAACCAATTATTAATAACTCCACTCACAAGAAGGGAAATATCCTTGATCTTATATTTATATCGCTTGAGATCCAATTGCCACATGACAACCCACCCCTGATAACTCCAGTTCCCTGGTCTGCTCACCATCTTATTGAATTCACCTTTGAGTTCAAACAATTACAAACCCAAACAGAATGAAACCACCCCAAAATAAATTAATTTCCTCTTGTACTAAACAAAAACGCAAAGATGTTAACGATACACATTTCCCAGAGCTGACATATTCCAGTTAATAAATTCAAAATAAAAAAGTATTTTTCTACCTTTTGTTGTTTGTGCATTTTATTTTTCAGTTGCAATTGCTCCAGTGACTTTCTTCTGGTTTCTTTGTGTCTTTGGCTAAATCTCCATTGTCTGCTGTCTATTTGTCCTTTCTTCTCTCTTCTAGCTTTTTTTCCATTCTCTCTCTATATCTGCTTTAAAATATTGATCTTTCCCCTTTTGCTCTTTCTTCCATTTCTTTCTTTTTTCCTTTTTCATTCACTCAAATTTCACCCTTCCATCCTCAATCCCCACTTATTCTCCCAATACCCGGCCAATCATAGCTTTTTCTTCTCTCCTACAAACAATATATTTTCCCCTCACCATCCTCACTCCCCCAACATCAGCTCCATTCTAGTTCCAGCCCCACCAAGCATCCGCTCCATTCTAGTCCCATTCTCCCATTCCCCACATCAGCCCATTTCCAATCTTAGCCCCATCAGCCCATTTCCAATCCTAGCCCTCCCATCAGCCCTTTCCAGTCCTATTCTATCCCCCATCAGGCCCGTACCTAGCCCTGTGTGAGTGGTGCGGCTCCACAGTGCACAAAGGCTTAAGGGGTGCATTTTAGCTGTCTTCCGTTGCCTGCCGCAGCCAGTTTTTCTTCTCTCAGCGGTGGCAGGCAATGGCAGGACAGCTAAAATGCGCCCCTTAAACCTTCTTGCAGGCATGCTAAGCAGATATGCTTAGCATGCCAGCGACTTGCACATCGGGCACGCCTCTTCTCTCCCGCCGCAGGGGGGTGGGGGGCGCGCGCGCCCGATGTGCAAGTCACACAGGGCACGATCTTCACTTGGTAGGCTCTGTCCCCCATCAATCCATTTCCAGTCCTAGCTCCCCCATCAGTTATTTCCAGTCCTATCCTAGCCCCCATCAGCCCATTTCCAGTCCTAGCCCCCCATCAGACATTTCCTGTCCTATCCTAGTCCCCCATCAGCCCATTTGCAGTTCAAGCCCCCATCAGACATTTCCAGTCCTGTCCTAGTCCCCCATCAGTCCATTTGCAGTCCAAGCTCCCAAATCAGCCCATTTCCAGTCCTAGCTCCCTCATCAACTACTTCCAATCCTAGCCTAGCACCCCCATCAGCCCATTTCCAGTCCGTCTCCCATCAGCCCTTCCCAGTCCTATCCTAGCCCCCATCAGCTCATTTCTAATCCTAGCCTCCCCATCATCCCTTTCCAATCCTAGCCCCCCATCGACCCTTTCCAGTCCTATCCTAGCCCCCCATCAGCCCATTTCTAATCCTAGCCCCCCATTAGCCCATTTCCAGTCCTAGCTCCCCCATCAGCTATTTCCAGTTCTATTCTAGTCCCCATCAGCCCATTTCCAGTCCTAGCTCCCCCATCAGCTATTTCCAGTTCTATTCTAGCCCCCCATCAGCCCATTTTCAGTCCTAGCTCCCCCATCAGCTACTTCTACTTCTATCCTAGCCCCCATCAGCCCATTTCCTATCCTAGGCCCTCCATCAGCCCATTTCCAGTCCAACCCCCCCCCCCCCCCCCCCATTAAGCCCATTTCCAGCCCTGTGGCTGTCCGACTGGCTTTAGAGGGCTCCCAGCAGGCCACAGCTGACCTCTGACAGCTGCCAAAGTGAAGAGCATTGGTTTTCTTCACTTTGGCAGCTGTGTTCTATTATAGGACGCTGGCACACTGAGTGCTGGGAAACAGGAAATTCCCTTTGACCTCTGGCACGCCAGTGGCCTATACTAGAACACAGCTGCTGAAGTGAAGAACAATGGTGCTCTTCATTTGGGCAGCTGTCAGAGGTGAGCTGGGGCCTGCCTGCAGCCCTATAAAGCTGACCTTGTCGGAGCCGAATATGTGAGATGTTGATGGCGTGGGCCTCCCTGAAGTGCGGGGCCCTGTGCAAACAACATTCTTGCACAATGGAAGGGACGTCCCTGTTAGAGAGCAGCAGCAGGGCCTGCAGGTGCTTTGAGATATGAAACTGCTGCCTGGAGAGTCAGCAACAGCGATGGCGGGAGATGAATGCCTGAAGCTTAGGACCCCTGCCCAATGCGAGAGACTTCAGCTATTACTCTTTACACACAAATATAAATAAATGTGCAGTATACTGACAAAAAGCAGAAAAAAATGAGGCATTCACTAATTACAAAATTTCCCAAATTGAACATAAATGTGTTCTCATAGACAAACAACTTGTCCTGCAGCAGACATCTAACAGCAGTGCATTTTTCCTGTAAAAAAAGGTGCCGGTACTCATATGCAGGGGTCTTTCATTAATATATGAGGACCATGGGTCAATTTTAGCAGGCAATAAAAAAGGTGCCGATAACTCAGTACCACCATGGACACCCTAAAAAAATCCCTGTATAACAGTGTTACGAAACTATTAGCAATACTTTGTTATTTGTTGTTATTTGTACACCGCAACTGATCTCTGGAAGATGCGGTATAAAAATGAGTGTTAAGTAAAAAAAAAAAAATATATATATATATTTTATCATATGCAAACTGCTTTGGGTTCTCTTGTGAGGCAATAAGACAATATAGAAGCCTAAGAGTGGAGGAGTAGCCTAGTGCTCAGAGTGACAGACTGAATATACTAGGGAAGTCAGGGTTCAAATCCCACCAATACTTCTTGAAATTTCCAGCAAATCATACTACCCTCTTGCCTCAGCTACAAGCTGAGTTGTAAGCTTTCTGGAGACAGGGAAATACTGAATGTAAGTCACTTTGAGCTCTACTGAAAAGGGAATGAGCTAAATCCATATAAATAACAGCGAAACATCGGTCTCCTGGGAGCAGCGGAGATAAGGTGAAATTAGACTTACCTGCTAATTGTTGTTCCTTGAGGAACTCCAGTCCAGTCCTGAACCTCTGGGATCTTGCATCTCCTCTAGCAGCCTTGGAGACTGAGTACATCATCTTTTTAGTGACCCTGGTATAAATAGCAGAGGGACCGCCTCCTTGCTCCAGTAACCTAATAACAAAGCAGACTCATCGGAGCAACAATTAAGTAGTAAACATCACAAGTAAACTGTAAAATATCATAACTAGTAACTAAGTTAAAAGGAGGGAATCTAACCCCTTTTGTACCCTTTCACCAGGGAAATGTTGACCTCTCTGTGTTGCTTAGGTCTGCCCTTGCTCCTCATGGGGAACCCTGACCATTACAACCACTCCCCTTTATGAACTGCAACCTCTGCAACTGCTCCACTTACCTGAACAACGACATACTTCTTCGCTTCTGGCTGCAGTCCAAAAGAACAAAACGGGAAGGGAAGCGGGACTGGACTGAAGTTCCTCAAGGAACAACAATTAGCAGGTAAGTCTAATTTCACCTTCCTTATCGTCCCTCCAGTCCAGTCCCGAACCTCTGGGGATGTAACAGAGCAGTGAAAATTTCAACGGAGGGACCTGCCAGACCAGCCTGAAGCACCGCTGATCCAAAACGAATATCCCTCTCCGCCAGAACATCCAGACAGTAATGCTTAACAAAAGAATTCAACAATGACCACGTGGCCACTTTACAAATGTCCACAGCCGGCACCGAACTATACTCAGCCCACGACGCCGCTTGTGACCTAGTTGAATGAGCCTTTAGATCCTCTGGAATGGACTTACCTTTCAACAGGTACGGTGATGCTATCGCTTCTTTGAACCACCTGGCAATAGAAACTTTGGAAGCTGCTTCTCCTTTCCTTGGCCCCCCAAATAAGACAAACAGTCCATCCGACTTGCGGAAGTCCGCTGTACTTCGCAGATACTTCTTAAAAGCCCAGCGAACGTCTAGAAGATGCAAGCTCCCGGAAGCCAAAGCTTCGCTATTTTCTACAAATACCAGCAAAGAAACCACTTGATTAACATGAAAAGCCGACACCACCTTAGGTAAAAAGGAAGGAACTGGCCTCAATACAACCTTCTTATCAAAAAACGACAGAAAGGGCTTCCGATAAGATAAAGCCTGCAATTTGGAAATCCTGTGAGCAGAACAGATGGCCACCAGAAAAACCACTTTGAGGGTAAGGTCCTTTATGGAAGCTCTAGACAAGGGCTCAAATGGAGCACCCACAAACGCCTCCAACACCACCTGGAGATTCCACGTCGGAACTGCAGTCTTACAGGGCGGCTGCAAGAGAGACACCGCCCTCAAAAAATGCTTAACATCTGGATGTGCTCCCAGCACCTCATCTTGAACTTTACCTCTGTAACAGGATAGCGTTGCCACCTGAACCTTCAATGAGGTGGCTGCCAAACCCCTCTCAAAACCTACCTGTAAGAAAGCCAAAATTTGCAGCACCGAAGACCTCAATGTCCGAAGCTGCCGATCTTCGCACCATGCTTCAAAAATACGCCAGATATGGATATACGCCATTG
This sequence comes from Ichthyophis bannanicus, assembly GCA_033557465.1. Taxonomy (NCBI): domain Eukaryota; kingdom Metazoa; phylum Chordata; class Amphibia; order Gymnophiona; family Ichthyophiidae; genus Ichthyophis; species Ichthyophis bannanicus. Next base: position 1,242,268,958 of record CM066032.1, read on the forward strand.
ATGTCCTACGCCTAACCTTTAGTAGAGTAGAAATCACCTCTAAGGAATAACCTCTTGCCCTCAGACGTGCCCTTTCAAGAGCCAAGCCGTAAGCGAGAACTGATCTACCTGTGGCATGTGCAGTGGACCCTGCGACAACAGGTCTCTTCCGCATCGGTAGCCACCATGGTCGGTCCACCAAGAGCCTCATCAGATCTGCGTACCATGGCCTCCTTGGCCATTCTGGCACTATCATGATTACCTGACCTCTGTGAACTTCTATTCACTGTAACACCCGGCCAATTAGTACCCAAGGAGGAAACACATATAGCAGCTGATCCTCTGGCCACCTTTGAATTAGAGCATCGAGACCTTCCGATATCCTCTCGCACCGCCTGCTGAAGAAATGGTTGCTTTTTGCTGACTCGAATGTCGCCATCAAATCCATTACCGGAGTCCCCCCATTGGCGAACCAGCATCTCGAACACGTCGGGAACACTTTGGGAACACTCCTGGGTCTACCCTGACCCAACTCAAAAAATCGGCTTCCACATTGTCTACCCCTACCACATGCGCCGCCGACAAAGCTACTAGATTTACTTCAGCCCACACCAACAGTTGCTTGGCCTCGGCCTCCAGTGACACACTGCTGGTGCCCCCTTGACAGTTGATGTAGGCCACTGTGGTCACGTTGTCGGAAAACACTCAAACCACCTGTCTGCACAGGTAAGGACGAAAGGCTCTGAGAGCTAGAGTTACCGCCTGCCACTCCAAAGTGTTGATGGAGCACTCCTGGGCGAAATGGCCCTCGAAGTGCACTCCCCAGCCCGAGAGACTGGCATCTGTTGTTAGCAGTACCCAAGATGGTGATTCCAAGGGCAAACCCTTTTTCAGATTCTCTGGACGTAACCAACACTGCAACGCATGCCGGGTCTCTGGTGGACAGGGAAGCTTTTGAGACAACGGATCCTACTGGTGTGACCACCTTCGAAGCAGAGCTCTCTGAAATGGCCTCATGTGAGCTCTCACCCACAGCACCATCTCGAGCGTAGCCATCATGGTACCCAGCACTTGAAGGTAATGGCATGCTGTAGGTATCTTCCTTCCCAAGAAATTGCAGACCAACTTTCTCAACACCTGCGCCCTCAGCTGTGGAAGAAAGACCTTTCCTACGCTCGTGTCAAACCGAGCCCCCAGGTATTCCAGGCTCTGTGATGGAGTCAATCTGCTCTTTGCCATATTGACTATCCAACCAAGACTCTGTAGGAAGTCCACCACTCGGGCTGTAGCCGCCTCGCTCTTGCTTCTTGATTTTGCTCGAATCAATCAATCGTCCAGATAAGGGTGCACTAGCACCCCCTCCTTTCGCAACGCTGCCGCTACTACCACCATTTCTTTGGTGAACGTCCGCGGGGCCGTTGCTAAGCCAAACGGCAAAACTCTGAACTGAAAATGGCCCATAGGAACCGCAAACCTGAGAAACTTCTGATGCTCCATGCGAATCGGCACATGCAAATAGGCCTCTGACAGATCCAGAGAGGTAAGAAACTCCCCTTCTCTTATCACTATAATAACCGACCTCAGAGTTTCCATATGAAAGTGAGACACTCGGAGACACAGATTCACTCTTTTGAGATCCAAAATTGGCCGGAACGATCCTTCCTTTTTGGGAACTACAAAATATATGGAGTACCGACTGCAGCCGCACTGGTCTGGCGGTACCGGTACTACCGCCTTCAGGCTCAGCAGCCTTTCTAAGGTCTCTTGCACTGCCTTCAACTTTAAGGTCGCCTTGCAGGGAGATTGAACGAAAGAATCGCGCAGCGGGCATTGAAACTCTAGAGCACATCCTTCTCGAATGACCTCCAACACCCACTGATCTGAGGTAATTTGGACCCAGGCAGGATAAAACTCCCGCAGTCGACCTCCCATGAGCACTAGCCCTACCTGGGCCTTCCTGACTTCATTGTGATTTTCTAATGTTCAGGGATGAGGAGGCCGTAAACCCTCTGCTCGCCCCTCGAAACCCCCGAAATCCCTGATTCCTATATGGAAAACGTCCTCTTTGAAACTGACCGAACCTCTGAGAACGGAAACGTTGGAATTCCCTTTGCAGCCCCTTTGACTGTGTATTCTGCTTATTCTGTTTATGCTTGTCCTCAGGCAGCCATCCGCCCTTGGACTCTCCCAGGTCCTTTACTAACTTGTCCAAGTCCTCTCCAAAGAGTAACTTGCCCCTAAATGGAAGCTTACTTAGTCTGGCCTTGGATGAACCATCTGCCGCCCAGTTACGCAGCCACAAATACCACCTTGTGGCTTCCACTGATGTCATACTCTTCGCTAAACCACGAATAAGATCATAATGAATATCGGCCAGATAGGCTGCCCCGGTCTCCAGTCTGGCTGCCTCTCCAGCTGACTCCTCCACTTGCTCCCCCTGCATCCTCTGAGACCACCGCAGGGAGGCTCTCGCTACCCATGCACCACAAATAGATGCTTGCATGGAGATTGCATTGATTTAAAAAACCCGCTTTAACAAAGTGTCCAGCTTTCGATCTTGGGCATCTTTGAGAGCGTTACTACCTTTGACCGGAATGGTCGTCTTTTTTGTAACAGCCAAAACTGCGGCATCTACCTTTGGAGATTTGAACAACTCTCGATCTTGATCTGCCAAGTGATAAAGGCAGCCCATCACTCTGGCACCCTTCAGACCTGCCTCAGGCATGTCCCATTCGTCCTGAATCATTTCCTGAAATACTCTATGCACTGGGAAAACCCTTTGGGCTTTTCGTACCGCCTGCAATAACAGGTCCTCTAAGGAGGCATCCTCTTCCGGACACGCGGCCGGCATATTAAGGGCCCTAAGCGTTTCCGTAATGAGCACTGGCAACTCTTCCCGCTGGAAAACTCGAACTACCCGAGTCTGATCCTCGCGTTCCATGAGCTCTCCTTCCTCGAGTTCCTCCGAGCGCGGGGCTTCCGACGCAACTGAGTGTTCCGGCTGGTCCCATACACTTCTAGACCTCTTGGCCGGCACTCCACCAGTTCTGGAGTCCAAGGGAATCCCTGGCCACTTACCTCCTAGCACCCCGTCTGCAGAACCAGCCCCAGACCCTCTTACGAAGGTCTGTTGCAGCAGAAGCATAAATTCTGGAGAAAACATTGCCGCCAAACCTCCCGGCAAAGCCCCCTGAGAAGGAGGAAGATCGGGAACAGAGGACAGCCCTGCTACGGACTCCAGTGGAGGCAAAGAAGGAGAGACAGGTTCTTGTACAGCTGAAGTGGTCCCTTTCTGACCCCCAGCACTGACCTCCAATGCCTGTTCCATAGAAGATGCTTTCTGGACGCATCCTCTACAGACCCCAGTCTCTGACACGGACCCTCTTCTAGCCCTGCAGATCAAGCATTGCAGTTTAGAAGGCATTTTGTTTAGGTAACCCCTTTTCTATGCCCGTGTGAATTTTTGTAAGCTCTAGTGGGCTCCAGCAAACAAGCTCCGCTGTTGCTGGACTGTACTGAACCAATTCAACAATTTTTAAAAAAACCCCACTCCAAATCTAACATAGATGAGGGATACCCCAGCGACCCCCACTCTATGAAAAAACTGCCCCAAAACGAAGCTCTCTGACGCCCCACAGACTCTAAAAAGAAACTGTTGTGAACCGGCTTTTCCCCCGCGAGAGACACGCGGCCAGGCCTTCAGCCTTCTGAGACAGCGTACTCGCGCTGACCGAAGGATCTGTCATCCAACTCACTGCTGTGCCCCCCTTACCTCCAAGAAGTCGCTTCACGCTCCAACCTCTGTGATCACATCTTTCTCTTGCGCTCAGCTGGTATCTGCAGCTTCCGCGTAGCAGAGAGAGAAGAGCAGAAATGGAGCTGCTGCAGCGATCTTTTACACTGGCCTCTACCGCTACTTAATGCTGCTCTTTGCTGCTTCCGCTACCGGCTCCTCACCCAAAATCGTGGGTTCAGGAGCTGGAGCCTTCCTCCTTAACACAACTGAATGTCCTCCAGTAAGGAGGGGGGGGGGGGGGAGGGAGGGCACTTCAATGCTCCTCAAACTGCACGGTAGCTGCCACAGTCCAAGAAATATAACACTAAGCTCAACTAACTTAACAAATTTAATTTAACAAATTTCCTAACACCTAACTCTCCTTAATTGTCCCTGAAGTGAGTCCTGAACCTCTAGGCTCACTACTCCTAGCTGCTTGGAGACTGAGATCTGGAGGAAGGAGGCGGTCCCTCTGCTATTTATACCAGGGTCATCAAAAAGATGACATACTCAGTCTCCAAGGCTGCTAGAGTAGATGCAAGACCCCAGAGGTTCGGGACTGGACTGGAGGGACGATAAGGAAATGCTCATTAAGAACATTCAGGTCAATATTTAGTCGCTGCAATCAGTGTTTTTTAAAGAAATGCTAGCTGGCTACATAAAGACCAGAACTGGCACTATCTGTATGGCAGCCAGTTTCACTGTCTCTATATGGCTAGTTGGCTGGATAGCTATGATGGACAGCTATTTCTTTCCTAAGCTATCCACTGAAAACCACTGCCATATTTATAATTTACAGCTCCATGTTTGAATTGATTCGGCACTATCCAAATCGTGCTGCTGAATATCACTCTCGCTGTCTGCTGTCTGGATAAGTGCTTTCAAATACTGGCCTGTACATTCTTTCTTAAAAAGATACGCCTTGGAAGGGAGGAGTAGCCTATGTTTAGAGCAGTGGGCTGAAAACCAGGGAAACTGAAGTTTGCATCCCATCGCTACTCCTTGTGTTCTTGAGCAAGTCACTTAATTCTCCATTGCCTCAGGTACAAACTTAAGGGCACTTTTGCTAAAGTGCACTAAGCAGACTGCATGCTTTTAGGCATGTAACTGTGTACTCAGAATCATGGTAACTGTTAGCATAGGGGCATGACAATTACTGGGCACTGAATTGTGTGCTAACTGCACATCATATTGGGGCATGGACAGCACATTGCAACTACTGCGGGGGAATATATTGTGCCCTAAATGGTAGTGTTGCAATTAGCATGGATTCACTTAATGCCACTTCATTGAATAACGTTAAGTGCGCCTATGGTAAATGCACCATAGGCTAGGGTATGTCCCCCCATGGTAACTGCCAGCTGGCCACACCCCTGATGGTTACTGTAAAGACTTTACATTTAATATGCATTACTTTTATAAAAAAATGTGTCTTAAGTGCAAAAACCTAACACACTTTATTAGGCAAGCCCCTACTGTACCCGAATGCAACTTGCCTTGAACATCTGAGAAAAAGTGTGAGCTAAATCCAATTCCCTTTTCTTTCCCTTTCAGCCTAACAGGGCCAGCTCTATCATTAGGTAAACTAGGTAGTCACCTAGGGTGGCAACTTCTGGGGGGCAGCAAAGATTAGGACAGTCAAAGCTAAACAATAGATTTTGACAGCCATGGGGGATGTAATGCTAAAGATCTGCCTCAGGCACCGACACCTTGAACCAACTCTTGTGTTGGCCCTGCAGCCTAATGTACATAGTCACCAAAGAGGCAAGGCACATACACGTACTTGCTGCACCTGTTTTATAAAGGTAACATATGCACTTATGTGCCTTCATGAAAGTTCTCCCACACAGTTGCACCTGCTCTAAGGAAGCTGAAAGAATGTTTCTGCATGTGCATTTATTTTATGAAATATGTGCCTCAGTGCTTAATATAATAAAATAGCAGCCGAATTCCACCTATGCCTCCAGGAATGCTTATGCATATATCACATAAAAGTAGGTGCTATTGGGCTGCTATTTAAACTCTATAGTCTGAATTCCCTTTAAATGCTGGCTGTGGTATTTAAAGATATACCCAGATAGTCAGCACTGGCTGATATGAGGATAGTGGCACTGAATATCCAGATACACCAGCGACCACCTCTACTATCCAGATAATGGTGATTTTCAGCACTGTTATCCAGATAGCCATCTACATAAAACTTCGGACAGCATTTTTGCTGTCCTAAGTTATGCAGACATTTATCCTGATAGTGGAGCTGAAAACATTGTATTATTCACGAACATGCCTTTCAAAATTGCCCTCTATGGGAATGATTTTAGAAGTGATTTGAGCATGTAGAACAGCGATTTTCACCCTCAGGTAGCTCAGGGATCATGCAAAACATAGGGATTTAAAACTATTTATCCACTTAAGTGAATAAATAGTGCCGACTGGGGTCCAACCACTGAAAATCATCCCAGATTGTCCCAGAAGATTTGGGAAAGAGAGGCAAATTATCTGAATAACGGTGATTTTTCATGTGGAAAATGAAGATTGCTCATCCTTGACACTGGTAAATGTATATGTTTTATTCAACCATGCGTTCACAATTATCTGTGTGTTGTGAAGATGCTCCAATGGTGACATTATTTTTATTTATTTATTTATTTTACATTTCTTCTATACCGTGCTATTTTAGATCAGCGCGGTTTACATTCAACATCAACTATACAACGCAGGCACTCTGAGTTATATTTACAATGAATGGGGAGATCAACTTGGAAGTAACTGGGGAAACTATCTACATCTTATTTACACTGGTACCTACTTTAGGCAGGGTCTATCAACATCTTATTTACGCTAAATGTCTAAATTCTATTTCGGGGAGTACTGTTGGGAGACCGAGCTGGTTATCCTTTAGGCTGGGGGAGGCAACCACAGGTGTACAGAAGATCTGTAGGAATAATCTAATGGTTAGAGGACTGGCTAAAAACCAGGGAAACCTGGTCTGAATCTCCCTACTCCTCCTTGTTATCTTGGGCAAGTCACTTCTCTCCATTGCAGGGCCGGTGCTAAGGTTTCTGGTGCCATCCTGCAACCTATAAATCAGTGCCCCCCTCCCTCATTATTATTAATGTTGGCTACACCCCACCCTCCTTTTGCTCAAAACTCATTTGTGAACTCTTTTCACATGATGCTAGTATTTCTCCTTCATATCCAACGTTGTAAGAAAATTAATTTTCAGTGAAGCGGCAAATGCATAGCCAGAATAAAAATAACTAAGCATTAAATACTTAGTATTATTATGAACAGGCTGTGATAGTCCAAGAGCATGCTAAATTTTAGATATGGATCAAAAGAAAAATACTCAATAGTACAAAGAGCTCAGAAATATTTTACTCATTGAAAAAAATATACAAGGGAAAGATTTTGTACAGAAGGAAGGCATCGAAATATAACCATGCAGTCAATGTACATCTAGAAACTATAAGCAAAATTGGTGAGAGAAAAGCAAGAATAACCTAGCCACTTTACAGCCAGACCAAAGAGTAACTTTCAGGTTTTTACCCATTTCTCTTAGGTTTTCAGGATTTATTACAGAAACTAACAAAATGACTCAGCACAGATAACATGGGTGCAACTAATGCCACCTCAGTGGGTGGGACTAGTTGCACCAGCAGCTGTTTTGCCACATTGAAATGCAGTAACTGCAGAGGGATGTAACTGCCTCTCTGCAGTTAGTCTATGGCACCACGCTGGTAATGTGACCCACACATATATTACCAACGCAGAGCTTAGGAAACATACTGCTAAATATGCCAAACAAGAGGGGCTCAACAGCACCCATGCAGCACCTCCCACTTCCACAAAAATAAGAGTCACTTGATACCCCAACATTTTCTACCTTCACAAAACCAAGAGAGGCTCATTGGCCCCTACACAGCACTTCTCACCATCTGAGAATCAAGAGGGACTTTGTGACCCCAACACAGCACCTCCCATTCTAACAAACACCAAGAAGGGCTTGGCAATCCCAAAATAACTCCTGAAACTATGCACTGGACCAGCATGGTACTAATGTAAATATATATTCTGCAAAAAACAAAGGAAATGCAAGATGCTCATACCAAGGAACTAAAAAAAAAGTGAGAACCACAGTGCAGCTTATGACACCAAATTATAAAATTATAACTCATTTTATTTTGTTATAAACTGATTCTTTTTGAATGTATATTCTGCATCCACAGAAACCTCTCCCTCAACAATAGGTTCAGAGCAGAAGTAGAACATTCATTCACAGAACTCAATATATTTAGAAAAAATCTGATTCTGGTCATCTCACTAACAACATAAACATTTGCCAGTACCAGTCATACAGTGAACTAATATAAAACCCTACAAAAGTCACCAAAGATCTGCAAGGCCAAACCATACCACACCATATCAGCATAAACTTCCAAAACTCAAACAACAAGGAGCCTATCCAGAAAAAAAGCAGCACTACAAATACTGCAGCAGGCCCTAGAACATCCATACACCAATTTGAAAAGCTGAACAAGTCAAATTACTACAGTACAGATCCCTACATACAAACTCCTTGTAAACAGAACACCTGGCCTCAGTCACACACTCAGAACACAGACCCTTATCAATTACAGAATAAGTGACTACCAGGACCGTACCTAGCCCTGTGCGAGTGGTGAAAGTCGCACAGGGCGTGATTCACGCTCAGTATGGCCCTGGTGACTACAACCTAAAGTAAAAATAAAAATATGTAGACAAGAAGGATCATGTGATGTGATGAGCTGAGTGGACGGGTGCCGCTCGAGCTCTGGGCCCCATCCCCCTCATTTTGCCGATAAAAGTGCCGGTTTTTATCAAAGCAGATACCTGGCAGTGACAATGCGGAGAAGAAGCCGAGGGTAAAAGTAGCGCCAGAAGTGATGGCGGTGGCAGCAAAAGCGGGATGCCGGGAGAAGGAGAGAAACATGGTGCAGCCGAAAATGGCGGGTACGCTGCTGACGCCCCAAACGCAGGCAGCACCGGAGCTCATGGAGGAGATTTCGACGGCTGTGGTGGGTGCACTCTCTGTCCAGTTCGATGCCCTGAATGGAAAGATGGACTTGCTTCAATCATCTCTGGAATCCTTGGGCAGCCGGGTGTTGGAGGTGGAGACCCGTATTGAGAGGATGGAGGGAAGTGTAGCGGAGCTCCAACAAGATGTAGGCCATATGAGAACTGCTTTGCAGGCAAAGGAGGCCAAGTTGGAAGACCTTGAGAACAGGTCCCGACGCAACAACTTACGCTTCTTGGGCGTCCCAGAAAGCTTTGGGGACCGCGATTTAAAGGTCTACCTGGAGAGGTTGGTAAGAAAGCTGTTAGAGGGTGGAACAGAGGGGGACCCGATCAAAATCGAGAGAGCTCAAAGAGTGGGGCCCAGACAGCCTAAAGATGGCCGACCACGTGTGGTACTGGCACGGTTCCTGCAATTTCCGCAGAAGGAGGCAGTGCTGCGGGCTGCACGAAAGCAGGGACCGCTGGAGCAGGACAATGCTAGGCTGCGGATCGTGCAGGATTATTCTGCTGCCCTGGGGCTGCGCAGGTGGGCCTATGGACCGTTGTGTCAAAAGTTGATTGATGTTAATATTCCCTTTGTGGTACAGTATCTGGCCCGCCTGCTTGTGACACACGATGGGAGATGCCGAGCCTTTGAGTCAGCCATGGCAGCGGCCCAATACGTGGACGAAGTGACGCGATGTGAGATACCATCATTGGGAGATTGCTCCTCTAATTCTGGGACGGCGACATGAGGGAGCCGAGAAGAAGAAGAACCATTTACAACATGACGTTGCATGCGGGACAGTTGTCCAAGCACATGGAGTAAAGCCGAACTCTGGGGGCTGGACTTTGCTGTGACCGTGGATTATGCAGGTTGGCTAAAAAGCCCTAGAAATGTTAACTAGTTAAAGATTGCTTGTTGGAGAATGTATTGTTCATGATGTTATGTATGGTAAAGGAGTAGTTTAAAGGGGTTAGTAATGCTGGTGGTAGGAGTGGGGGGTTTGGTGAAGGGGCACGGAAGGAAGAGGGGGGGCCACTTGAACATCTGGGTTATTTCATGGAACTGGAGGAAAGGGGGAAGGTAGACGGGGAGGGGAGGAGAGGGGGGAAGGAGAAGGGTAGGGGGAGAAGGAGTGTGGGAGAGAGGGGAGGAGGGGGGGAAGAGAGGAGGGAGGGGGTGGGATTACGAAAAGGGAGAGAAGGGAGGGGGAGGGGGAGGGAGAACCGGGAGGGGCGAGATAGGATTTTAATCCAACAGGAGCAAGAGCTACAGGGAGGGCTTCAGGCTGGGGGGGGGGGGGGGGGCTTAACAGGGGGTAAGGTTGTGTACTGACAGTTTAGAGCCTGAGATAGACCTACCCCCCTGAAGATTATTTCATGGAATGTATGCAGTTTAGGGTCTCCGATTAAGAGATACAAAGTGTTGAAGGCGTTAGCCAGGCAGAAGTGTGATAGTGCCATGCTCCACGAAACCCACCAGACAGAGGCAGAGCAGCAGAAATTACAGAGAGATTGGGTGGGGCAAGGTTGGGGGGGCACAGGCCCAAAGGAAGAAAGGGGGGGGTGGTCATATTGATCTACTGACGAGTGCGATTTGTGATGGAGCAGGAGTACCATGACCCTAACGGTAGATATGTACTTGTGTATAGACAACTGGAGGGGAAGCCCATTGTATTGGGGAATCTTTATAGCCCAAACACCCTGGATAGGGCGCTGTATATGAGGTTGGCATCTCGAGTGGAACAGATGCCGGAGGCCCCCTTGATTCTGGGAGGGGATTTTAATGGGGTGATGGACGTGGAGTTGGATACGACAAGAGGGGGGGGGGGGATAGCGGACGTTCGCAAACTACTAAAGCCTTGCTTGGGCTTCGCCGGAGGCTGGGGCCGATAGACCCGTGGCGTCTGCTACATCCGCTGGATAGAGATTTTACCCATCAGTTGTGGGCACATGGGTCTAGTGCATGCATAGACTATATTCTGACTTCGGAAAGGCTTTTTGCTCATGTTTCGAATGCGCAGATAGGCCCGATAGAGATTTCAGATCATGCCCTCATTTGGTTGGAACTAGAATGGCAGGGGAGTAGTGCGCAGACGAGATTGTGGAAATTTCCACTGGAGTTATATAAGGATTCGGCTTTTCACCTTTATTTGAAACAGAAATGGCAGGACTTTGCGCTCTTTAACCAGGAGCATAAAAAAGACCCGGAGTTATACTGGGAAACAGTGAAAGTGGTGCTCAGAGGAGACATCATTGGGTATGCAGCGTGGAAAAGGCGTTTGGCCTCTGAGCAGATTGTGCGACTGGAGCAGCAGCTGGTGAGAGAGAGGCGGAGATGCGTGAATTGTCCCAGTGCAGGGAATAAAAAGCGAGTGCGTGAGACGCAAACGCTTCTAGATGAGCTGCTCATAACACAGCAAAGAAATCCTTTTTATATTATCGGTACCAGTTATATAGATTTGGGGATAGGCCAGGAAAAATATTGGCACGGTGTCTTCAGGAGAGTAGAGGATCGAGAGGGGTGGCAGCCTTGAGAGATGACCACGGCACCTTACACAAAGAGAGCATGGCAATAGCTCAAATATTTTGTGCTTTTTATCAGAAGCTATACTTGGCAGAGGGGGGAGAGAGGATCCGCATGGAGGACTATTTTAAGGCGTTAAAACTGCCACAGCTCGGGGAGGAACAGAGAGCTCAACTAGGGGGCCCATAATGTTAGAAGAAGTTCAGCAGGTCATTCAGAAGGCTAGTTGCTACAAGTCGCCCGGTCCCGATGGCTATGGGGCAGAGTTTTATAAGCTATTGAGCGACCTGGTGGCACCGGCCATGCTTGCGGTATACCTCAAGAGAGTGGAACAAGGCCATGTTCTTTGGGGGGAGGGAATCACGCGCATATTATTTTGATACCTAAGCCGGGAAAAGACCCGCTTCAAGTGGCCTCCTATAGGCCCATTTCATTGCTAAATTATGATTTGGAAGGTGCTTTCTAAGATCCTAGCGGAGCGGTTGGCGTCGGTTTTGGAGGAGTTGATTCACGGAGCACAAGTAGGGTTTGTAAGGGCCAGATACGCAGTGCAGAACTTGTGGAAAAAGCATAGTTACTCACCTGTAACAGGTGATCTCCGGGAACAGAAGGAATCTAGTCTTCACATATGGGTATCATTGCTACCGACGAAGCCTGCGTGGGAACGCTCCCCAGCGTCCAATTAGAAAGCTTTTGGGAGCATTCCCCAGCGCCTGCATGCTGCCTTCCCGCCTTTCCCAACTGCCTCTCTCCAGTTGAGCTTAAAGCTGAGACAAAGAGAGAGAGAGAGAGGGAAAGAGAAAGAGATAGATAGAGAGATACAACTCCTAGGGGAGGTGGGTGGGTTGTGAAGACTAAATTCCTGCTGTTCCCGGAGATCACCTGTTACAGGTGAGTAACTATGCTATCTCCAGGAACAAGCAGGAATGTAGTCTTCACATATGGGGACTCCCTAGCTTTAGATGCCAGGGAGAGAACCCCAGAAGTAGTGTGTCCCTGCGAAAGGGCTCAACTTCCCCCCATGGATCTCTGGCATCCAAACAGGGATGGCAGGTAGGAGTTGATTAGGTATGGAACAGGTGTTGGAGAACAGCCTGACCGAACAAGGCATCCCGGCGGGAGTCCTTGTCCAAGCAGTAATGGGCTGTGAAGGTATGAACCGAGGCCCAAGTGGCTGCTCGACAGATGTCGTTGATAGACACAGAGTGCAGATGAGCCATTGAAGCTGCCATGGCTCTCACATTGTGAGCTGTGACATGGCCCTCCAGAGGAAAATTCTTACTCTGATAGGCAAACGAAATACACTGTGCAATGCAGTTGGACAGTGTTCTCTTGGAGACTGGAAGTCCCAAATGAGAAGGGTCAAAAGCAACAAAGAGTTGAGAGGACTTTCTATGTTGTTGTGTTCTTTGTAAGTAAAAGGCTAAAGCTCTTTTACAGTCCAAAGTATGAAGATTCCTTTCTGCATCTGAAGCATGGGGCCTTGGAAAAAACACAGGCAGGTAGATCGCTTGGTTCAGATGAAAAGGCGAGACCACCTTTGGCATGAAGTGTGGATGAGTCCTAAGGGTTACCTTGTCATGATGGAACCTTGTATAAGGAGGATCTGCCACTAGTGCCTGCAACTCACTGATGCGACGAGCTGATGTGATTGCAATGAGAAAGATAACTTTCCAGGAAAGGAATTTCAACGAGGTAGTAGCTAAGGGTTCGAAAGGTGGTTTCTTGAGCTGGCCAGGAACCAGGTTTAAGTCCCATGCCACCGGTGGTGACTTAATGGGAGGCTTGGTTAGAAGAAGGCCTCTCATAAATCTTGCTATAAGAGAATGAGAGGAAATAGGTTGTCCATTTAAAGGTTTGAAAGAAGTTGCAATAGCATTCAAATGGACTCTTACTGAGTTAGTCTTAAGTCCTGCATTGGATAAATGAAGGAGATAGTCCAGTAATGATTCCAGAGGTATCGCAAGGGGTAGACCCTTCTGCGAGCACCATATGGCAAACCTTTTCCACTTGAAAGCATAAGAGTGTCTTGTGAAAGGTTTTCTGGAAGCATAAAGGATATCCTTTGCTTGTTGAAAAAGGTTAAGATCATGAAGATCTAGGCCTTCAGCAACCAAGCCCTGAGATGCAGAGACTGGAGATTGGGATGCCATAACATTCCGTCCTCCTGAGACAGGAGATCTGGAGCAGACCCTAACTCCAGGGAGAGAGCATGAGAGAGATGTAGAAGCAGAGGGTACCACACTTGCCGTGGCCAATGTGGAGCTATGAGAATCATACGGCCTCTGTCTCTCTGAAGCTTGAACAGGGTTTTGGGAATTAGGGGAATGGGTGGAAAGGCATAAAGGAAGTCTTGACCCCAATGAAGGAGGAAAGCATCCCTGGCCCGAGAGTCCTGAGCTGGAATTCTGGAACAGAACTGGGGAAGTTTGGCATTCAATGGACTTGCGAAGAGGTCTATGTCCGGGGTTCCCCAAATTTGAAAAATCCTGGCTACCTAGTCTGCATGTAGAGACCATTCGTGTGGAAGCAGACCTCGACTGAGTCTTTCTGCCAAAGAGTTTTGTATGCCTGGAAGATACACTGCCAGGAGATGAATCCGATGCTCTCTGGCGAGGGGCGAGGGCCATAGTCGCAAAGCTTCGTTGCAATGCGACAGAGAGCCTGTTCCTCCCTGCTTGTTCACGTAGAACATGGCTACTTGATTGTCCGTATGAATGAGGACTGTCTTGCAGCTGAGCAGAGTGTGGAACACTCAAAGAGCAAGGAAGATTGCTCTGAGCTCTAAGATTTTGATGTTTAGATGAGTCTTCTGTGGAGTCCAAGTGGGTGGAGAGGTCTTGCAGATGAGCTCCCCAATCCATTGATGAAGCATCTGTTGAGAGTTGCCTGGGGTAAGGGTTGTTGAAATGGGGACCCCACCGACAGATTTTGAGTGGACTGCCACCATTGGAGGGACAAAATAAGGTGCTTTGTGTTTGCTATTTTGTCTGACAGGCACCCTGAAGCCTGGGCCCATTGAGTGGATAACGTCCACTGGGCTGCTCTCATATGGAGGCGAGCATAAGGAACCACATGCACGGTAGATGCCATGTGGCCTAGTAGTTGTAATATTTCTCGAGCAGTGAGATGAGGCTTTAGCACTGCTTGAGAAGCTAATTGCACCATGCGAAGGCAACGGGTCTGGGGAAGATAGGCCCTTGCTTTTCTGGTATCCAGCAAAGCTCCTATGAACTCTAGAGACTGAGTGGGAGTTAGGCTGGATTTTGGGATGTTTATAACCAGACCCAAATACTGAAGGATACGCATTGTGCAAGATAGAGAAATCTTGGCCTCTGACTCTGATGGGGCTCGAATGAGCCAGTCGTCTAAGTAAGGGAAGACTAATATTCCTAGAGTGCGGAGAAATGCTGCTACCATAGCCATGCATTTCGTAAACACCCTTGGTGCTGAGGCCAGGCCAAAAGGAAGCACCCTGTATTGGTAGTGCTTTCCTTGAAAAAGGAACCGAAGAAACTTTCTGTGAGTTGGATGGATGAGAACATGAGTGTACGCATCCTTGAGATCTAGAGAACAAAGGCAATCCTGACTCTGAAGGTATGGCAGCAGAGTTCCCAGAGAAATCATCTTGACTTTCTCTTTGAACAGGAATTTGTTCAATTCTCTGAGGTCTAAAATAGGTCTGTGTCCCCCTGTTTTCTTTGGGATAAGGAAATAGGGGAGTAAAACCCTGTACCCTGTTGAGGAATGGGTACCTCTTCTATTGCCCCTTGGGCAAGAAGCATAGTGACCTCTTGATCTAACAGGTTGATGAGAGAGGTCTGAGAATTGAACTGTCTTACCATAGTGGGAGGGGGCATGCGAAGTAAGTGAAGCTTGTACCCCTCTTTTATAATGGAGAGAGTCCAATGTTCTGCTGTTATCTGCCCCCATCTGGGGGCAAAGTGACACAACCTTCCTGGAATGGTGGAAGGCTCTGGTCCGCTGAGAGCCAGGAAGGCTAAGTTCTATAGATGGAAGTCAAAGGCCTTGTGGAGGCTGAGACGGTTGAGGCTTAGCAGTCTTTGCTTTCCTTTGTTTAGGTGGTTGCTGACTCTTTCGGGCAGGTTGACCTGCAGAACGTCCCTGCTGGAAATAAGAAGGATAAAACCTCTTCTTTTTGGAGAAGAATGGTTTCTTGAAAGATTTCCTTCTTGCAGGATCAGCTGTGGCTTTGGACAATCTATCCAAAGTGGAGCTGTCAGCATCCAATTCATTGGCCTTCTCTTGCCAATTCTTGCCGAATAGATTCTCACCTGTACAAGGAATATTACCCAGTTTGTCCTGCACCCAGAGCTCCAAATCAGATGCCCGGAGCCAGGCAATTCTACATGCCCCTATTGCAATGGCAGAGGTTCTGCTTATGCACTCAAAACAGTCAAAAGCTGCACGATTGACAAACTTAGAAACATCCTGCGCATGCTTAACCAGTGTGAGAAAATCCTGCTTCTTATCATCAGGAAGAAGACGGCTCAAAACCTCTAAATCTCCTGTGACTTCCTTAAGGAACATTCCCATATATAAAATATAGGAAGTGATCCTGGCAGAAAGCATGGAAGCCTGGAAAGTACGACGTCCAAAGGCATCCAAAGTTCGACACTCACTTCCTGGAGGATTAGAGGCATGCCTCTTTGCACTTCTGATCCTTCTCATATCTGATTCCACTACAATAGAGTGGTGAGGAAGCTGAGTTTTCTGGAAGCCAGGACACGGAGGTGCTCGATACATGGTATCCAGTCTATGAGAGTGAGGAGAGGTGGTAAGAGGTGTTTCCCACATTCTCAACATGAGATCATGTAAGATTTCATGGATAGGCAAAGTAGCTGCCTTCTTAGGAGCCTTGGGATATTGTAGAATCTCCAACTCCTTTGCCCTGGGCTCTGTTTCAGGAGCCATAGTAATGGAAAGAGCTCGAGCCACCTCCCTGTAAAGTCCTGAAAGGAGATATCTTCTGGAGGAGACATCCTGCGTTTAGGAGAGGAAGGCTCCTCCGGGAGAAGTACTCCTGTACCGACAGAGCTGTCAGAGTCCTCAGACTCCTTCGAGGACTCAAAGTACCTTCTGTCCGGATGCTCTTGTAGAGCACGATACCCATAGCGACCGAAGTCGGTACCGGTGTATCGGTACCAGAAGGCATAGCCTGACTGGGTACCGGCAATGCAGACACCGATGTCGATGCCGTTGGTACCGGTGCCGATACCAGTGCCGGAGTTGGTGCCGGTACCGGTTGAACTGTCTGATGCGGTTCCAAGGGTGTCGATGCCGCAAGGAGAGCCGCCAGACTGCGTTCAATAGCCAGGAACCTCTGGTCTATTGAAGCTGCTGATGCCTGGGTATCGGCACCGGAGAAAGCAGCCGGTACCCCAGAGCATGGCACCAGTAGTTCTGACGAGGCCTCGGCCTCGAGAACATCCTGGAGCCCCGATAATGCTTTGGAAGCCAAAGCCTCCCGCCGGGGCAATTTTGCCGGTACAGAACCCTCAAGGGCAACGCCAGGGGCATCTCGATGCTTGGAAGGAGATCTACCCTTTGAGGACCGTCCAGACTTATGTTTAGTTACCTGAGATCCATGGGAGGAAGACGAAGCCCTGGACGACGTCGATGCCAGAGAGGCTGCATCGGAGAGAAAAAGGGTGCTGAGCTTAGCAGCTCGGTTTTGTCGACCCCCTCTTGGACATCATGGCACAGGCTATTCACTCGGAGATGGAGTGGTCAGGACCTAAACATTTTAGACACCACTCATGTGTGTCGGTGATGGAGATGGTACTGCCACACTTGGTGCACTTCTTAAAACCCGAAGCGGGTTTTTCCATAGTAAGGGAAATTTTGGGCCTAAGGCCCAAAATGGTGCGTGCACCTGAGAAAGAAAAGTTTGGAAAAAAATACTTTTTTTTTTTTTTAAGAAAGAAAGAAAGAACCGGCGGTACCGGTATAGCGTTGAGGGAAGGCAGACGCGACCACAAAAAAGAAGAATAGGGAAAAATTTTCTGTGGTGACAGGAACGATGACCTGCTGGCTCCGCGGAAAACGAAGAACTGGAGAAAGGCAGTTGGGAAAGGCGGGAAAGCAGCACGCAGGCGCTGTGGGATGCTCCCAAAAGCTTTCTAATTGGACGCTAGGGAGAGTTCCCGCACAGGCTCCGTCGGTACCGACGCTACCCATATGTGAAGAATACATTCCTGCTTGTTCCTGGAGATTCTTAGCATCACTGGAGTGGGTGAGGGGGAAGCAGCTGTAATTGCTGGTCGTTAGCTTTGATGTTGAGAAAGCCTTCGATTGGGTGAGTTGGCAGTACTTACAGTATCTCTTGCCTAGGTTTGGCCTGGGAGATTCCTTCTGTAAAATGGTGGAGGTATTATACGCAAACCCCACGGCAGGGGCGTGGTGTAATGGAGTGATGTCGGAAACATTTGCCTTGAAGAGGGGCACTCGTCAGGGATGTCCTCTCTCCCCGTTGCTCTTTGTGTTGGCTTTGGATCCGCTGGTGCGGGTAATAGAGGTCTCCCAAGTGATGCAGATTTTGGAACCAGAGGTTCAAGATGGCTGCATTTGCTGATGACATGCTGGTACACCTGCTTTCCCTGCAACAGTCATTGTCCCGATTGCTAGAGGAGTTGGAGAGATTTGGAAGGTTTGCCAGATTGAAAATTAACAGGGACAAATCGGAAGCTTTGGATGTGTCGGGTAAACTCCAGGGGAGTTGGGGGGAGGGGGCTCCTTCCCGCTTAAATGGGCAGCTGACTCCTTTATTTAGGGATTCTTCTGACTCGGAATCCGATGGACTTATATAAGCGGGATTTTGAGAGAGTTCTTTTCAAACTCCGTACGCAGATACAGGCGTGGAGCTCACTCCCTTTGTCATTGCTAGGTAGAGCGGCGGCATTGGGGATGGTAGGTTTGCCCCGAATGTTGTATTGGTTGCAAACCCTCCCAGTCTGGTTACTGCAGAAGGACTTGAGCAAGCTGGAGAGGGAGATATGGGTTTTTTTATGGAAAGGGGCCTGTGCTCGGATATAGCTGAGCCGCTTACAGGGGAGCTGGCGGAGAGGTGACATTGACGTCCCGAATCTGTGACTGTACGCGTTGGCGTGCCAGGCACGACACATTGGGGAATGGCTTGGGGGGATGGAGATATATACCCCTAGGGCATTAGAGGAAGTGATGGTGGTGCCGCAGACATTGCTGGCGGTCTTACACTTGGAATCTTCTCTGCTCCAGAAGGGGGTGGGCGGGAGTGATTTAATCCAGCCCGTGCGGCTAACCTGGCAACAGCTGCATAGATACTGGGGGAAGTCGCCGGCTGTATCCAGTTGGCTGCCATTGCAGGGTAATGTAGCATTTATACCTGGCTCGGAAATGGCTGTCTTTCGGGTGTTATATCGATTGGATATTAGAATGTTGGGGCATGTAGTAGATCTCGAGGGGAAATGTAAAACTCTTGGGGCTTTAGGTAGGGAATACGGGGTGAGTAGTGGTCATTATTTTGTGTATGCACAGCTCTCCCACTATGTGGCTTCTCTCTCTACGGAGGAGCTGATGGGTGACCGGTCGGCGCAATTGCTGGAATTTTTCTCGCTGAGTGAGGAGTCACCGCCGACGATCTCTGGTCTGATGAAGAGGTTAGACCAATATCGGGTGAGCCCGGATTACTCAAAGAAGGAGGCTAAGTGGGTGGAGGAACTCAGACAGGGGGTGGCCCCGGGCTCAGTGGGTAGAGCCCTATGCCATATCACAGGCTTGGTAGAGGGGGCGCGCTGGAGAGAGGTGCAGTTCAAATGTGTTATTCGGGCACACTTCTCTCCAAGGAGGGCCCTGTGGAGTCATCTCACCTCGGACGGTAGTTGTCTGAAATGTTCTGGTCCCCTGGCAGATCTGGGTCATATGTGGTGGAGTTGTCCAGCAATTCAGCCCTTGACACTCTTGCCCCATCCATCCCACGTCCAGTCAAACGATCTACTCCCCAGCCCTGGCTTTCGCCCACAACCCGTAATCTGTGCACCTGTGCATGTTCCGCCGACCATGATTGACGCAAATCCCGCTCCCCGGAGGACCTTCTACACTTCAAATTCATACTTGGCTCCTTCCAGTCAGCCATAGCACTTGCCAAACAAGACTACTACATCCACCTGACCAACTCCCTGGCTTCTGACCCTCGCCGTCTCTTTAACACACTCAGTTCTCTCCTCAAAGTCCCCCTGCCCCCAGTCCCGCCCTCCCTTTCTGACCAATCCCTAGCCGACTACTTCCATGACAAAATCCACAAGATTACCCTCCAATTCCCCACCCCATCTACCTCCCCCCTTCCCAATTCTCCCCCCATCCGTACTTCCTCTGCCACTCTCTCTTCCTTCCCTCCGATCTCTGAAGAAGAAACCACACTCCTTCTTACCTCCTCCAAACCCACATGTTCATCTGACCCTATCCCCACCCATCTCCTCCACCATTGCACCCACCATCTCTCATATCCTCAACCTTTCACTCTCTACTGCAACTGTCCCTGTTGACTTCAAACATGCTGTTGTCACACCTCTCCTCAAGAAACCCTCACTTGATCCCACATGCCCTTTTAACTATTGACCTATCTCCCTCCTTCCCTTCATATACAAACTACTAGAACGTGCAGTCCACCGCCGCTGCCTCGACTTCCTCACCTCCCAGGCCCTCCTGGACCCACTACAATCCGGCTTCCGTCCCTTACATTCCACTGAAACGGCTCTCGCAAGAGTCTCCAATGACCTATTCCTGGCTAAATCTAAGGGCCTCTACTCTATCCTCATTCTTCTTGACCTCTCCGCCGCCTTTGACACTGTTGACCACACTCTTCTCCTCACCACCCTCTCCTCCCTTGGCTTCATGGACCTGGTACTGTCCTGGTTCTCCTCCTACCTCTCCCATCGCTCATTCAGTGTATGCTCTGGTGGCTCCTCCTCCTCCCCTACCCCGCTCCACGTAGGTGTACCCCAAGGATCAGTCTTGGGCCCCCTCCTTTTCTCTCTCTATACCCAAGCCCTTGGCGTGCTTATCTCCTCCCACAGCTTTCAGTACCATCTTTATGCCAATGACTCCCAAATCTATCTCTCTACACCTACTATTTCTCCAGCAACCCAGTCCAAGATCTCTGCCTGCCTCTCCGACATCACTGCCTGAATGTCTCTTCACCGATTGAAACTGAACATGGCTAAGACTGAACTCCTTATCTTTCCCCCCAATTCCTCCCCTCCTCTTCCCCCTTTCTCAGTCTATGTGGACGTAGCTACTATCCTTCCTGTTCCCTCGGCTCGCAATCTAGGGGTTATCTTTGACACCTCTCTCTCCTTCTCCGCACATATCCAGCATGTAGCTAAGACCTGCCGTTCCTTCCTCTTCAATATTGGCAAAATCCGCCCCTTCCTCTCTGAGCACACCATCAAAACGCTAATCCACTCCTTAATCTCCTCTCGCCTTGATTATTGCAACCTACTCCTTGCTGGTCTCCCCGTCAGCCACCTCCTTCCCCTTCAAGCTATACAAAATCATGCTAATCTTCCGCCAGTCTCGTCATGCCCACATTACTCCTCTTCTCAAGTTCCACATCCAATTCAAACTTCTCCTACTGACCTATAAATGCATTCACTCTGCAGCCCCTCCATATCTCTCATTGCTGATCTCTCCCTACATCCCCTCTCAGAACCTGCGCTCCGCTAGCAAATTACTTCTATCTATGCCGTTCACCCGCACCGCTAACTCCCGACTTCGCTCCTTTCACCTTGCTGCACCTCACGCCTGGAACAGCCTACCTGTGTCTATATGCCAGGCATCCTCTGTGGCCCTCTTCAAATCTAGGTTGAAGACTCACCTCTTCACCGTCGCTTTCAGATCCTGACTTCTATCCTTATCCTATCTTAACCCCCGTCAACTCTCACGACCATATCTTATTGACCATATTGTGCCTTGCACTAATCTGACCTATGCTCACGCCTGGAACAGCCTACCTGTGTCTATGCGCCAGGCACCCTCCGTGGCCCTCTTCAAATCCAAGTTGAAGACTCACCTCTTCACCGTCGCTTTCAGATCCTGACTTCTATCCTTATCCTATCTTAACCCTGTCAACTCTCACGACCATATCGTATTGACCATATTGTGCCTTGCACTAATCCGACCTATGCTCTGTAATGTTCTGACTAGATTGTAAGCTCCGACGAGCATGACTCTGATGGGCAGAAACTGCCTCCTGTATTCTGGCTAACTCTTGTTGGTTAGCTGTACAGCGCTGCATGTGTGGCGCTCTATAAGTGATGAATAGTGGTAGTAGTAGTTCATTTTTGATGTTTCACTGTGTAAATTTATCCAGTAGGACATCAACAACATCCCAAATAAGCCTTGAATGATGTAATATTGCATCACATTGCATAATACCAGCATGCACACATCATCCAGAGTTGATTGCATAATTTTCTGATGCAATGCAATACTACTGCCAGACGGCCAGTAGAAAGGCTTTTATATAAAGTCCAATTCAACAAATGAATTGTTGCAAAGCTGTACAAGACTCTGAATATTAGTAAGTAAAGTTATTAGATGTTTTCAGTTTTAGAGCTGTGTCCTCGACTCCCACCTGTTGGCAGTTTCTTGTCACTGATTCCAGCAATGTGGACAGAGGGATAGATACATTTTATTTTCAATTTAGTGATTTAAATATGTCAGCTTTTATAATTTACACCCATTTTCTTTTTATTTCGCACAGCAGGGGGGAAAGGCATCACTATTTCTATTTCTCTGTTGATTTTACTGCTTGGAAGTGATATTGTTGCTATCATGGGATAGATGGGGGGACAGAATAATGACGCCTCTTCCCTCCTCCATATCTTATTGCTCAACAAGGAACTAAGGTGTTCCTTCTTCCCTGCGCTCCCATCAAACACATTCTGTATTTTGGATAAGTGTCTCAGATTTGCCTGCAAAAAATCTGGTAACCTTATTAGTAATTCTAGTATATCATATCTTTTGAATACAGATGGATCCCTTCTTCTAATATACTTTCTTCAGGGTTGGCTGCCCTAAGGTACTGATCAGATATTAAACTGAAGCAGGCAATAGAGACCAGGGGATTATGTTGGGGCAGCCTTCGTTTCTTATGCTGTAGGCATACATAATTAGTCCCTATTTTGAAATGCTGATGTAATACTTGTTTTGCTCAAAAAGGTTAAATAAAGACAAAGTTAAAAATAGAAAATATTTAAACCATTCCAGTACAGTTTCTGACAGCCTAATATTAGCTACTTAGGATAACAAAATCTCAAGATTATTAGTGTTAAATATGGTAGAAATACCTAGCAGATCTACTCCCAGTTATTCAGAAGGACAGAGTAAGAAGAAAGGGATGAAGAATGGTGCCATACAGTATATACAAATAATATTAAAGCAACACAACTACAGAGCTTATAAGGTAAAAAGGAAGCACTGTGGGTTGATCTGGAAAGAGGGAATGGAACTTCTGTCTATATTGGTGAGAGGAGTGGCTCAGTGGTTGGGACAGGTTACCTCGGGCCAGGGGTTCAGTTCCTGTACCCTCCATTGCCTCAAGTACACTTAGATTGTGAGCCCTTCCGGGACAAGGGAATAAAAAGTACCTGTTAGTATATACATTCATGTAAACCGCTCTAATGCACAAGTAAAGGGTGGTATATCAAGTGCCATAACCATATACAAACCTTCTTTGCAGGCAGAAACCATAGGTAGAGGTTTACTAAAAGACTGTGATGGAGTCTATAGAATGTTACCCATCCCTCTCCAAAGGGATTATCAACAGTCCCCTTTAAAAGGGTCTGCAGTCCAGAGTTCAGGGCTGGGAGGGTGTGGCTCACAGAGAGAGGTTAAGAATCCAGCAGGCTGCAGGAGGGAGAGAGGCCTGTGGAGCCAGAAGTCCTTCCAAATCATGCAAAGGAGTTCTGAGGTAGAAACTTTAACTGGGGCTGAAGGAAGGGCCAGGAGAACCAGCTTGTGGAGGTTTATCAAATTGGGAGAGTACAGCTGATTTTTGTTTTCCCTCAACTGCTGTCTGTTCTGGGTTTTGCTTTGTGGAGGTTTAATAAGCTGGGACAGAATAAAAACTACTTTTGTCTTACCTGAACTGCTGTCCAACCTGTGTTTTAAAGAAAACCCCTTCCCACTGCCTGCCACACTACCATATATTGTGTCAGTGGTAGGATTTCCTATAACCACGTGACTGAGGGCAAATACATGTCCTTCCAGGGCTGGGCTTCTACAGCAGGTCAGGATTTTTTGTTGTTTGTATGGGCTAAGAGTGTTAGCCTCACCCTAGTTAGGGAGCTTGAGAAAGGTATAGTCAGTTCCAGACAGACAGGCAGGCTTTGTTTTGGCCACACGAGGCTGCTAAAGGTTTGTTGGAGCTGGAATACTGCAGGGTTAACTCAGCAGCAGAAGCTGTGGTGGTTTTGCAAGAGAACAGTGACAAGCCAGGATGGAGTGACTCCTCCAGATTCTGGCAGAAGGTCAGCAGCAACAACAACAATGTTAGCAGCAGTTTCAACATGCCCTGCTGGAAGGGCTGCAACAACAGCAGCAGCAGCATCAGATACAGGATCTTATTCGAGCACAGGAGGAGCTACAGAAGAGTTCCCTAGCTCAACTGACCCAGGCCCTGTAAAAAACACAACTCCACCCTCCATCGCAAGTGCTTTTTTAAAATAACAGCAGACGATGAACTGGACCATTTTTTGGTGAACTTTGAATGAACCGTCCACATGGCCTGGAGACCGGAGGTGACATGTACTTGCTATTTGTGGAATCAGCTGATGGGGAAGCAGTCAGGTTGCATTCCAGGATGCCAACCCAGATGAGCGAGTTATGTATGCAGCTGTCAGAGCCGACATATTGGAATGGGTCGGCTTTACCCCAGAGGACTACAGCCAGTGATTCAGAAAGGGGGGGAGGGGCTCCAGATAAAAGAGAGCCCTCGGAAGTTCCTTTATCAGTTGAAGGATCTCACATGGAAGTGACTATAACCGGAGGGAAAGACCAGG
Organism: Ichthyophis bannanicus; assembly: GCA_033557465.1. Classification (NCBI taxonomy): domain Eukaryota; kingdom Metazoa; phylum Chordata; class Amphibia; order Gymnophiona; family Ichthyophiidae; genus Ichthyophis; species Ichthyophis bannanicus. The sequence goes on from CM066032.1 coordinate 1,242,293,340, forward strand.
CTCAAGATAACCAAGATTGTGGTATTGGAGCAGTTTTTGGAGGGCTTGACCCCCCAGATGAAATAGTGAATACGTCAGCACTCCAAGCTTACACTGGAGAGTGCACTGGAAATAGCTGAGGGGGAACATGAAACCCAGCCGGTGACTGAAACGGACCGTGAGAAGGGGAAAAAGTTACCCATCAGCCCAGGAGGACGGAAAGGGAAGCTGGAGTGGATGTTGGCTCCCATGTTCTGACCCCCAAAGTCACCTCCTAAACCAAAGAGTTCAGGTCGGATTTGCTAGCTCCTAAAATCTTTTGGAGTTTTGACTATAGTGGAACCTTTTATGATGAAGGAGAATCATTACAATGATGATAAGTACTACTGTAACGCTGAAGCAGAACCTAGTCTTCCATGGGTTCGAAATGCAGCAGTGGTGTTGGTATTAAGCAGTATTAATTTTAAAAGAGGCATTATAAGAATAAAATGGACTCAAATGGAGGTAGCTGATTATAGCCACTCTGGTATATATTCCGACAAAACCATCTTTTTAATATAGAGCCAATTTTGGTATATGAAATTTGTTGGTATCATGGAGTGGAATTTTTTTCCTATACTGATCATTGTGAAAGTAATTCTCATAGGTGAGAGCATGGCCTTAGCCACGACCTCTTCACCTGTTTCATTCAGGAATGTCTCCTGGGTATGGAAGAACCTATGGATGTCATCCTAACCACCCCTCCCAACCTCTGTTTTTGTGGACACTCCCCACCCAGGGGTACAGAACTTTGTGATTCCAGTGGAGATTTGATTCACTCAAGACTCCAGCAGAGCAAGCCACTTTTGAAGTCATTGTGCTGCCCTGGCTCCTGTATCCAATAGTGTTCGGCCGAGACTACCTAAATTTTGGAGCGATATGGGCCCGGCTAACTGACGGCTCCGCTAAGTCAGACCAGGAAGATTTCCCAGAGATTTTCCCCCTGGATGACCTGGATCTATGTGTCATGAATCCCAAGCCTGCTAAGTCTCAGAGTTGGCATTGCCAGAAAAAGCTATGCTAGCAATGGAATCTGGGGATGGCTATGGGGGAGGGACCACTGGAGGGAAAACCTAGCTCAGGGCTCAGCAGTAGTGACCCAAATACAACTGTCCTCTTCCCAGAGTGGGGGCTGGGGGAAGATCGAGGGAGCTTCAGGGGAGTCCAGCAAGAGGATGAGTCCCTTAAATATGCCCGAGAGTGGGTTTTGGAGGTGAATGGGTTTCTAGTATATATCGGAAAGTCCCCTGCAAGAACCTTTCCTTATTTTGTGCTAAAGGGAGATTTATTATATAGATTATCCAAGGGTGCCCTAGAGGGGGAAGAGATAGAAGAACTGATAGTTCCCCAATCGTATCGTCAGCAGATGGTATCGTTAGCCCATACCCATTTATTAGGGGGACACCTGGGGGTGGTGAAAACACTAGAGTGTGCTTTGGCTCAATTTTTCTGGTTTGGAGTCCATAAACAGATGCAGTTATATTGACAGTCATGTCCCACCTACCAACTTCATAACCCGCCAGAGTCCAAACTACTCCTCTAGTGTCTATGCCCATCATTGAAACCCCATTTGAAAGAGTGGCTATGCATCTGGTAGAACCCTTGGAGCGAAGCACCTGAGGCAACAAGTATGTTTTAGTCATACTGGACTACGCTACCCGATACCCAAAGGCTATTGCTTTAAGGAATTTGAAGACTACTATGATCGCGAATGCCCTCTGGGAAGTATTCTCACTGGTAGGAATACCCAATGAGATCCTCACAGATCAAAGAACACGCTTTCTATCCATGGTGATGAAGTAAGTGTGTGCCTTGGTATTGCGAACATCAGTATATCACCCAGAGATGGATGGCGTCGTTGAGCAATTCAATAAACCTCTGAAACATATGCTAAAAAAGGTTTGTGCAGGAGGACGGGAAGAAATGGGACATTCTCCTACCCTATTTGATGTTTGCCATCCGCGAGGTACCTCAAAGTTCCACGGGGTTTTCGCCTTTTGAGTTGCTCTTTGGAAGATAGCCAAGAGGCATATTAGACGTGGTAAGGGAAACCTGGGAAGAAGAACCCCGTGCTGCGCGTAATTTGGTGGAATACATTATACAAATGCAAGACTAGCTGAGGAAAGCTGGAGATGTGGCCAAACTCAGTTTGGAAAAAGCCCAAGCTGAGCAGGTCAGGGACTATAATCAGGCAGCCATGCATTGTACCTTCCAACCAGGAGATACAGTTTTAGTCTTGCTGCCCTCATCTGAGAGCTAGTCACTCTGTAAATGGCAGGAGGCCTATCAGGTGGAGGAGAAGTGGGGCCTGTTAACTACAAGACTGCCCAGTCAGATAAACAGAAGAAAGACAAAATTTACCATATTTTTAACATAATGAAAAAGTGGACTCCAGTGATGGCTATGGTGGTGCAAGTACATGATTTTGGGCTGGAAATTTCAGCCTGTCAGATCCAGCTCGTCCCGACTGGAGACCAGCTCTCTGCTGCCCAAAGAGGAGATTTAGAAAGTTTGATCCCCTGGAACCTAAAGGTGTTCTCTATCTGCCCAGGAGAAACCTACCTCATTTGTCATGATATCATTGCTGACTCTGAGATGGTTATCTGGCAATGACCCTACCAGATTCTGGAGGCCTGGCAACAGGCCGTCACCAAGGAGCTGAAAGAGATGCTTAACCTGGGAGTTATAGAAGAGTCTAGGAGGTACAAATCAAAAGCAACATCAGGAAATATTTCTTCATGGAAAGCGTGGTGGATGCCTGGAATGTCCCCTGAAGGAGGTAGTGAAACAAAAAAAGGTGTTGGAATTTAAAAAGGAGTGGGACAGAAGTCTTGCATAAAAGAAAGGTTAAGTAGTAAATAGGTAAATAAATCAGCAACTCACATTGGAGGAGTGAGAGATACCAAGGTCTTCTATTCTTAGGTTCATGACCTTGTTTTTGTACAGTAATCTCCCTTCCCAGCTCTCTGCCAACATTTTCAGGATTTCTTGATAGTCTGTGTGCACCTGGACAGACTGTTTCCTTCAGATCCTCTCTTTTGAGCAGGAAAGATTAAAATCATGGGCTGGATTACATCCATTCTATAAGCCCATAACTGTGGATCCTTTAACCCCTTGGTATTCACTCTTGATCCTCGAGGGTCGCAAAGAGTTTGGGTTTTCAGAGTATCCTTAATGAATCTACTAGAGATAGATTTTCATGAAAAAGAAGTAGCATGCATGCAAATCTATTACCTCCATTTTCTGAAAATTTCTATCAGGGGATACTATGAAAATCCAACCATTTTTTGGCCCTCAAGAACCATCCATGAATAGTGCTGCTTAATTCCCACTCTCACTATTAGTACCGAAACGGTTTATATTATTAGAATAAAAATGGAAATATAAGAAAAGAATGCCAATTAAAATAGAAAAGAAAAGAGAACAAGAAAAGAGATGCATAAAGGGAATGGAGGAGTAGCCCAATGGTTAGAGCACTGGCTTGGGAACCAAGGAACCAGGGTTTGATTCCCACTAGCTCTCCTTGTGGCCTTGAGCAAGTCATTTAACCCTCCATTGCCTCAGGAAAAATCCAAGTTATCAATGTCCCTGTTTAATGTACATTATCAAGTTGAAGTTACAATGTAAACTGCTTTGAATGAAATGATAAAGCAGTATAAAAAATCTGTTAAATTAAATAAAAACAAAACATGTGAAGGCATAACATGATTAGGCCTTGCCCCCCTGTCCCAACTCTGAGGAGCTTAATAGGCTCATTCTAAAAAGTAGGTCTTTAATAACGTCTTGAACATCTTGTGTGAGGTTTCTGAACAAATTTCCGAGAGAAGAGAATCCCACAAAGAGGGGGGTGAGGAAGGAGGAATGATGGTTCTGGGAGTGAAGAATATGAGAAGGACGATAGGATATTAGCAATGTAGAGCGATATATTGGAAAATCAGTATAAAAAGCCTCGGGTGCGAGAGTCAGAATCTTGAATTGAAACCAGTAAGGAACAGGCAAGCCCATGCTGACGAAAGAATAGAGGGAGTGATATGATCATATTTAGAAGTGTTAGTTAGCAGAATTCTAGATTAGCCATAGGTGCAGTTTGATTGTTTTGGGGGGAGGGTGTGTGTGTGGGCAACAAATTTGCATATTCATTATGGCTATCTTAAAAAAAAAATACTAGATGGATAGGAAGCCAATATAACAAACAGGCGAGGGATGAGCTGGCGCCCTCAAGATACTCAAAGAGGAAGCAGAGGCTCTCATTCAGTGGCTTTGTCAAAAAAAGGGAAAACAACATATTTCCAGGCTATATAACTATATAACTAAAATGCAGCAAAAATTCTAGCTGTTTAGTTATTTAGCCTGGCACTGTAAGATAAAAAAAAATATTGACAGCTGTAAATTTATATTCTGCAAAAAACAAAGGCGATGAAGGGATGAAGTTGCTCTCACACGAAGGGACAAGAAGAAAAAGAGTACCACAGCGCAGTTTCTAATTAATTTTATTTTGGGGTTGGAAACTGTGCTATGGTTCTCTCTTTTTCTTTTTGAACATCTATTCTGCATCCAACAAAACCTCTCCTCCAACAGTAGGTGCAGAGCAGAACTAAGACATTTCACCATAGAACCCAACATACAATGACAAAAAAATCGGATTCCAGTGTCATCTCATTCACAGCCCTTCCGGTACTAGGCAGATTGTGAACTAACACAAAACCTTATGAAAATCACTGAAGACCTGTAATACAAATCTACCATATCATAATGAAACCAGCTTCTAAAATTAATGCAATAAGGAGCCTACCCAGAAAACAGCAGCAATATAAATATTGCAGTGGACCTTAGAACATCCTTTCACTTATTCAGACAACTGATCAAGCCAGATTACTACAGATCCTACATAAAAACTCTATAATCCACATACCCTGGCTTAGAAGTGAGATTCATGACTGTCATGGCATGCGCAAAACTAATCCATTTGGAGAAACTGCCCAAAAACTCCATGCTAACAGAACACTTGGTCTCAGTCACACAGGCAAAACACTTAGACTCACCAAGTATAGAATAAATTATAATAAACTCAAAGTAGAAATATGTAGATAAAATTAAATTGGAACCCCAACAAGCCAGACTGTGTATGCAGTGTAACACAAGAACTAGAGGAGGCAGGCGACACTTTACTTCACCTTTGCTGAGTAGTAGCATGAGACGCACAGGCCTCTGATCCCACATGCAGGTGGCGCAGCCTCTCCCCACAGTCTTCCCCCTCCATTGATCTCAGTGCCATTTGCACAGAGGTGGCTGTGTTGCTGATTAGGTGTAGTGCTGGCTCTCCCATCTCTGAACAAGAATCACTGGGATCGAGGGAGGGGGCAGATTATGAGGAGAGGCAGTGTTACCTGCAACACGGGCGGTCCATGGGGGGTGGGGCCATGTGCGGAGACTCATTGCAGGGCCTCATTTGTATAGATATTTGCATAATATTAACGTGCGCTAACATTTAGAAACATGCCGCTTAATGAGTGTCTGGATAATCAAAAACTATCAGATTTTTAAATTAGTATACTCCAGTGCCAGGCACATTAGGAAGTATTATAAACACTGCCCATTTAGAACCTATAGGAAACCCGCCGTATCATAACAGCACTATCAGGACTCACAAAGCACCAAACCCTACCTATCAAAAAGGCAACACTGCAAATATTAAACCAATACATCTCAGAGAATACTAATATATCTCCTACTGGAGAAAGAGAACAAGTGGCACTGTCAAATAGAAACTATATAAATAGAATACCTCAGCTCGGTTACACATGCAGAACATAGATGTCACCAAACAAAGAACAAGGGATCACAATTTAGAAACAGGAAGACAATAATTAAACTGGGAATCCCAAAAGCCAAACTTGGAATGTACAACACTGGAAAAATAAAACTATAAATTAATTTCCTCATGTTCTAAACAAAAACATCTGCTTTAACATACTGATCTCTCTCCTTTTGCTCTTTCCTCCATTTCTTTCTTTCTTTCTTTTTCATCCACTCAAATTTCACCCTTCCACCCCAATTTCCACTTACTCTCCCAATACCCAGCCAATCATAGATTTTTCTTCCCTCCCATACAAAATCTTTTCCCCTCTCCATCCTCACTCCCCCAGCTCCATCCCCATCCCCTTCTAGTCCTCCCCCAACATCAGCTCCCTTCTAGTTCCAGTCTGACCCAGCATCCGCTCCCTTCTAGTCCCAGTCCCACCCAGCATCCGCTCCCTTCTAGTCCCATTCTCCCATCTCCCCCGCATCAACCCATTTCCAGTCCTAGCACCCTCCATCAGCCCATTCCAGTCCAAGCTTCCCCCCATCAGTCCATTTCCATTCCTGGCCCCACCATTAACTATTTCCAGTCCTATCCCAGCCCCCCATCAGCCCATTTCCGGTCCAAGCTCCCCCCATCAGCCCATTTCCATTCCTAGCCCCCCCCTCAGGCCATTTCCAGTCCTATCCAGCCCATTAGCCCATTTCCAGTCCAAGTCACCCCTCATCAGCCATTTGCAGTCCTATCCTAGCCCCCCATCACCCCATTTCCAGTCCAAGCTCCCCATTAGCCCATTTCCAATCCTAGCCCCCCATCAGCCATTTCCAGTCCTATCCAGCCCATCAGCCCATTTCCAGTCCAAGCCCCCTCATCAGCCATTTTCAGTCCTATCCCAGCCCCCTATCAATCCATGTCCAGTCCTATCCTAGCCCCCCATCATCACATTTCTATTCCAAGCCCCCCATCATCCCTTTTTCAATCCTAGCCCCCCCAATCAGCCCATTTCCATTCCTAGTGCCCCCATCAGCCATTTCAGCCCTATCCCAGCTCCCCATCAGCCCATTTCCGGTCCAAGCTCCCCCCATCAGTCCATTTCCATTCCTAGCCCCCCATCAGTCATTTCCAGTCCTATCTTAGCCCCCTCCTCGAAGCATCCTGTGCCTGTTTGAGTGGCTTACGAGGGAGCCAAGGTTGCCCGTTGTTCCAGCTTGCCTCTGCACGGTGCTGGAGTGAAGAGTAGCATACTCCTTCACTTGCGCTGTGTTCTCATGAAGCCCATTGAGTGCTGGGAAAGGTTAAAGGTCATTTCCTATTTTTCAGCACTCAGTGGGCTTCATATGAACACAGCGCAAGTGAAGGAGCACTCAGCTCTTCACTCCAGCACTGTGCAGGGGCGAGCCAGGGCCTCGGGCGTCCCTGGCTCCCTCTGAAACCAGCCCTTCGAACCCTGCAGAATGAAGTTCGTGCGGGGCCCTTTGTGAACAACATTCTCGCACAATGGATGGGCCAGCCCTGGCCTGCATGTGGGATCAGAGGGAACTGTATCTCATGCTACTGCTCAGCAAACGTAAAAGCAGCAGCTAGCAGAAAGGGTGCACATGGTGACGAGACTTTATTTGTACAGCTGTACAGCCTATAGCAGGCACCAAAATTCCAAATATACTGTGCCTCTATTTCAGGACTTGACAAATTTTATGTGGATTTAGGAGATAGGGCTTGCGACATCCTCGCGCCCGTTATCTCTCACGCTGGTCTCCTGTTCTCAAGTCTCATGAGACCAGTGCCAGAGTTCCTATACCATGCGGCATCTTTAGACAGAAATGCAGATAACAAGTTATAGCTTCAGATATTAAATGTTTGAACGTGTATGTGGTATAATAGTGGTATGCTTGTCTGTGCATGGGAGGATGTGGTAGGTGCCTTTGTCTAGATGGGGTGCAGGGCATCTGTGTGTGTGGTGCAGAGGTGGGGTGCCTGTAGGTGTGTGTGTGGTATGAAGGTAAGGCGCTTGTGCCTGTGTGTGTGTGTGTGTGCATGTCTATCATGCAGAGGGAGGGTGCCTGTGTGTGTGTACATGCCTGCCGTGTGGAGGTGGGCTGCCTGTGTTTGTGTGGTGCAGAGATGAGGTGCCCGTATGTGTGTGTTTGTGTGTGCGAGTCTGTTGTGCAGAGATAGAGTGCCTCTGTGCCTGTGTGTGTGCATGTCTGTCGTGCAGAGGTGGGATGCCTGTGTATGTGGTATGGGGGTGGGGATAGGGTACTTGTGTGTGTGTTCTGGGGGAGGGGAATGCACCTTTTGGCAACATCTTGCACTCTTCTCTCCCCTCCAACCTCTCTTCTGCTGGTTTTCCTTCTCTGTTACCCTTCTAGACTCTTTCCCTTCACCAACCCCCCTAGTGCTCCCATCCCCTGCATTAAAATAACCCCTTCATCCTTTTTTAAATGAGCCCCCTGCCTCTTTAAATTATCCCTGCCTTCTCTACCTCACTTGAATTCCTCCCCCCTCCCACATACAACCTACTGTTCTGAGGGCCACCAGGGTTCTCTCTTCTTTTCTGTCTGTGGGGGATTGGATCCCCACGGGTAGACTGCTTGTCTCTGGTCTTCTCCTTCTCTTCTGTCCGTGGGGGATCCCATCTTCTATGGGCAGAAGAATAGGGGACTTTGCCGTGATCCCTTTCTCTTCTGCCTGCGGGGGATCTGATCTCCCACTGGCAGATAGAAGGGGACTTTACCACGATCCCCTTCTCTTCTGCCACAGACATTGACCCCCCCCAAACAAGTTATCTTGATGATGGCTGTGAAGCTTGTCTGATCTCCCTTGGGCTGAAGAGAAGGTGATAGTGTGATGGCAGCAAAGTTCCCTTCTATCTGCCCACAGGAGATCGGATCCCCGAGGGCAGACAAGCATCACAGCCATCATTGGGGCAGCTCATTTGGGAGGCAGGCAATGTCCCCCCTCATCCCTCCAAACTACACCCATGGGATTAGCTATAGTTTTTTCAGGTTAGTAGATTTGAGACCTCAGTAAATGGCGTTACAATAGTCAATCTGAGAGTAACAACAGCATGAGAAAGTGAATGCAGCACTTTAAAAGACAAAAATGGTTTAACAGGAGATATCCTCCAGAGAGAATAAAAAGATGAACATACCACTGCAGTGACTTGGGCATCAAAAGACAAATGACCATCAAAGATAACACCAAAGTGAGATAGGGTTTGCACTACAGTGACTGCGATGCCGACTATCTGAGGGATGACAGATGGAAATAAGATGCCTTTGAAAACTGAGAGAGCTTGGGATTTCTCTGGGTTAAGTTTAAGATGATGATGATTGGTAAGCCAATCGGCTATAGCATCGAAACATGCATTGAATGAAGCAAGATCAGGTGTAGTAAGAGCAGTGGTATAGCAAACAAGGAAAATGTCATCAGCGTAACAAATGCTGCTGAAGCCATAGCCTTGGATGAGCATAAAGAGAGGGGCCAGAAATATGTTGAAGAGGGCTGGAGGTAGAATTGACCCTTGGGGAGCACCACAAGGGAGAGAGGTGGAACGAGAAGAGATAATGGGAAAGGTTTGAACTTTAAATGCACGGCCATGCAAGAATGAAGTGAACCAGCTAAGTACTGTGTCTCTGATGCTAATATCATAGAGATGGGCAAGAAAAAATGAATGGTCGATGACATCAAATGCTGCAGAAAGATCTAGTGACACTATTAATGTTTTATGAGAGTCTAAATTACAAAGTATTTCACTGACCAAAGCTGTAACAGCTGTTTTGGTGCTGTGAAAAGCACAGAAACCAGACTGCCTAGGTGTAGAATATTAGTTTTACCTTGTTACCATCTCCTTCAGAGGAGCAGCTACTGTGGATGCAGCAGAGAGGAGGGATCTGTTTTTTTCTTCACAAAGGAGTGGTTTTCCTCTCCCTGTCAGATTACTGGGCAGAGTTAATAATTTTCTAACCCAAGTGTACTCTAACTAAGGCTCTGGGGCTGTGCTGCCAACTCATGACCATTTGTTTTTTTAATTGAAAACTTAACGGGCCCGATATCGAGCTGGGCAGGCCGACCCTTATCCCCAGCTATTCATTGCCAGGGTCATATGTGGCCCTGGCATTGAATATCTGGGGATCATCACATACTCTGGAAGCCGCAGTAGATAACCAGGCAGCAGTGATATTGCATGCTGCCCGGTTAGTTCCTGCACTGTAAAGATAGACAAGGGTTTTCCTTGCTTATCTGTAAGGCACAGATCGCTAACCGGGCAGCATGCAATAATGCTGCTCCCCTGTCAGCGCTTATCACCACCTCTGCTCTGACCCGGAACACCCCTAACGCTAACTGGATAGCATTGAGCATGTAGGGGAGTTAGGAGAGGATATTCAACGACACTAACCGTGTAAGTGCTGTTGGGTATTACCATTTAAGGCATTTACATGGTTTACTGGTCTGTAAACCGTGTAAATGCCTTTCGAAAATTGGGCTCAACATTTTTATGGGTATGTGTTTTATGATCATTCTAATGTGCCTAGGCGGACTTAAGTACTAGCAAATCCTCAATAAAAGTGACTAAGTAATCAATAGCAAAATGTCCACCCCAAGATCCCCGAATAAATTTCAAAATATTTTTTTGTCAGAGCGCACCGAGGGAGGAAGAAACAGGAATTCATCCACACCAGACGATATGCTTCATTTTACTCATATAGGTTCACCAAAAACTAACTTATCACACAAAAGGTCAAAAAGACTTAGCTTGATAGATGTAGTTGAGTAGAATCACACAACGTGAATGTTTTGGGACAACTGTCCCTGTATCAAGTGTTTATTCCATCCATACTACTTCCAAAACTACTTTCAACTGTTATCAAACGCCGGCTTGCCACGCCGGCGATCTTCAAGGGATCAAATGCTTTCAATTGGCTGACATGAGTTGTTACATCACTCGGGAACCTCCAATGGCAGGAGGGAAATCCCCCTCATCAGAGGAAACCCTACTAGCCATTGGCTGGATCAAGGTAATGATCAAAACCAATCGGTGTACACCGATGGCTGTTTCATCTATTATATCATTGACAACAAGATTTACCCCTTTGCTCACTGGATTCCCTTTTGCATTTATTGGAGAGTTTTGAGGATTGTTTCAACAGGTTTCCCTTGGCAGTGCCTGAGGTTGGGTCAGGTCGGGTCAACCTGCTTCTCCTTGCCATATGACATCTTAGCTGCAGTCTCACAGATCCTGAGTTCATGCTGCAATGACACAGGTCCATTTCCAACTGTCACATCCCAGATAATAAATGCATCATAAGTAATGGTGTTTCTTTCACATGAAAAGTCTCCAATGACTTGTTCCTGGCTAAATCTAAGGGCCTTTACTCAGTCCTCATCCTTCTCAACCTCTCCGCTGCCTTTGACACTGTTGACCACAATCTTCTCCTCACCACCCTCTCCTCGCCTGGTTTCAGGGGCTCTTAACTATCCTGGTTCTCCTCATACCTCTCCCATCGCTCCTTTAGTGTATGCTCTGGTGGCTCCTCCTCCTCTCCCACCCTACTCCATGTTGGTGTACCCCAAGGATCCATCTTGGGCCCCCTCCTTTTCTCTCTCTATACCCAATCCCTTGGCGCACTTATCTCCTCCAATGGCTTTCAGTACCATCTCTATGCCGACGACTCCCAAATCTACCTCTTTACACCTAATATCTCTCCAGCAATCCAGACCAGGATTTCTGCCTGCCTTTCTGACATCGCTGCCTGGATGTCTCATCGCCGCTTGAAGTTGAACATGGCCAAGACTCCTTGTCTTAACCTCCAACTCCTCCCCTCCTTTTCCCCCCTTCTCAGTCTCCGTGGATGGTTCTACGATCCTTCCTGTTCCCTCGGCCCGCAACCTGGGAGTTATCTTTGACTCCTCTCTCTCCTTCTCCACACATATCCAGCATGTAGCTAAGACCTGTAGCTTCTTTCTCTACAACATTAGCAAGATCCGCCCCTTCCATTCTGAACACACCACCAAAACCCTTATCCACTCCTTCATCTCTTCTCGCCTCAACTACTGCAACCTACTCCTTGCTGATCTTCCCGCTAGCCATCTCCTTCCCCTTCAATCTATACAAAATCATGCTGCTCGACTAATCTTCCATCAACCTTGTCATGCCCACATTACTCCTCTTCTCAAGTCGCTTCACTGGCTCCTGGTCCAATTCCGCATCCAGTTCAAACTTCTCCTGCTGACCTATAAATGCATTCACTCTGTGGCCCCTCAATACCTCTCATCTCTTATCTTTCCTTACATCCCCTCTCAGGAACTTTGCTCCGCTAACAAATTACTTCTATCTAGGCCTTTCACTCGCACCGCTAACTCCCGACTTCGCTCTTTTCACCTTGCTGCACCTTACGCCTGGAACAGCTTACCTGTGTCTGTGCGCCAGGCACCCTCCCTGGCTCTCTTCAAATCCAGATTGAAGACCCACCTCTTCACTATCGCTTTCAGATCCTGACTTCTTTCTCTTATCTCAACCTGACTCCCATCAATTTTCTGACCAAATTGTAAAGACCATACTGTGCTTTGCACCGAATTGAGTATTGCTCTGTATTGTCTCAACTAGATTGTAAACTCAGACGAGCATGTCTCTGACGATCAGGGACTATCTCTTGTATGTATGCCTGTACAGCGCTGCGTGCATGGTGCTATATAAGTGCTAAATAGTAGTAGTAGTAGACATAATTTTAGGAACTTTAAGAACCAGGGCTCAACAAATCCTAGGTGCCAGGTTGCACGCTGCCTAGAAATTGCACTCTGGTGCCCGGGATTTTATGCCTCTGAAGGTTTTGGTATGTCACCGGTGCAGCAGCAAAAGTGGCACACTGCTAACCTTACCTCTGTAATTGGCTCTCTCCAAACAGCTTGAGTCATGTTGTGGAGGAAGATCGTTTTGTTAGAATGATAAATAAAAGGAAAAGGAGGCCACTATGGTTCTCAAAAGAGGTAACTAAAAAGGTGAAGAAAAAGAGAGAGGCCTTCATGAAATACAAGAGATCACAGAGAGAGGAAGACAGGCATCTATATTTAGAAAAACTTAGAGAGGCTGGCAAAGTAGTCAGGAAAGCAAAGATACAAAAAGAAGAAATAGCCAATGCAATAAACTGGGGGGAGGGAATAAGACATTTTTCTGATATGTTAGTGAGAGGAGGAAAGGCAAAAGTGGTATTGTCAGATTCAAGAGTGAAGGGGAGTAATATGTAGAAGCTGATGAGGATAAAGCGGAATTACTTAACAAATATTTCTGTTCTGATGAAGGACCGGGAGCAGGACCTTAGACAACACCCACAAAGAGGAACAAAAGCGACAGGCATCTCAAATGATTTTCAGAGGACTGTGTTTGTGAGGAACTAGCTTAATTAAAAGTGGACAAAGCAATGGGACCAGATGAGATACATCCAAGAATACTGAAGGAACTCAGGGACGTTCTAGTAGCTCCATTGACTGACCTTTTAAATGCCTCTTTGGACTGGAGAGAGGCACATGTGATCCGTTTACACAAAAGTGGAAGTAAGGATGTGATTGAAAACTACAGGCTGGTTCGTTTAACCTTGGCAGTCAGTAAATTATTGGAAGCGCTACTGAAAGAGAAAATAGTGAGGTTTTTGGAGTCCAACGGATTGCAGGATCCGAGGCAGCACAGATTCACCAGGGGCAGGTCTTGCCAGACAAATCTGATTGATTTCTTTGACTGGGTGACCAAGGAGTTGGACCACGGGAGAGCCCTAGATGTGATATATTTAGATTTCAGTAAAACATTTGGAGGAGTAGCCTAGTGGTTAGAGCAACTGCCTAGTATCCAGAAGATCAAGGATTCAATTCCCATTGGCACTCCTTGTGACTTTGGGCAAGTCACTTTACCCTCCATTGCCTCTGAAGAAAAGGCTGGCAATCTACTTCTGGTGATACATTGCTAAGAAAACCCAGAGGTAGCTGGGTTGCTATGAGTCAACAATGACTTGATGGCCCTAAAAAAACCCCCAAAAACATTTGAAACTATTCTGCACAGGCAACTTATAAACAAAAAGCACCCTTGGGATGGACCCTAAAGTTACTGCTTGGGTTAGAAATTGGTTGAGTGGGAAGCAACAAAGGGTATAGGTTGTGACGCTGTAGCAGTGCTAGAAGCCATAGAAACAGATGGTGACCCGGTGGAAGGTCCGGGTACTGCAGCTAAAGGCAAGATTTTCCCTTCTCAGCACAAGATGCACATGGATAATCAGCTAACACAGCTCACCTCGGGGGAGGGGAGAAGCAGAGTTGCTGATTGGGCATGCCCTAGCAGGAGGCGGGTTCCCCAGAGCAGAGGCAGCTTGTTAAACAGGAAGAAGGAAGACAGAATGAGAAAGGGAACGAGAAACCGAGGAGGTGGAAGGAAATACAGGAAACAGACGAAGCAGATGTGTGCTTTAGAGACGGAGCAGTGCAGAGACAAAGGAAGCATCTTGGAAGGCAGGAAGTAGCCTTAGATACCAGAACCTTTGACTTTGAAGGAGAAACGCTCCCCAGCTGCAATTCCAGGAGAACGCTTGCCAAGCCAAGAAGCAGGTACCAGGGAGACTCAGTGCATGGAAGAACCTTCTGGGAGCAAGAGAAGGGCGAGGCACTGAGAGACCCAGGGGTAAAGCCTATGCTTTTGGAACAGAGAGCTGACCCGTGGAAAGAATGGCAGACTGCTAAAGAACATTCAGGCATTCCTCAACACAAGGTACAGGGTGTCTTTAATTCTGATAACAGCTTTTATGAGAAGCCAGACTGTGTGAGTGCTTATTTTAAAACCCAGGGCAAACCCAGGTTTTATGAGGGCAGTTGGCTGCAACCAGAAGCTCATTCAGATAAACCCTGCTTTTCTCCTCAAACTGCTGACAGAATTAGCAAGCAAGCTAGCTACAAGGACGTAGCAGATATATTTGCTAGAGATATATGCCAGAAGGCTTTAGGAGGTCATAAGTTTGAATTGCTGTCTAAAAATCCTTCACCTGCAAATGAACTGACTTACCCAGCACTTGCTGACAGAGACAAGTGGGGGAGGGGTAACTCCAGTGCAGTGAATGAGCATAGTAAGAGAGACGGCATTGTTTGCTTACCTGAAGAGAAACCCACAAGCTATCACTCACCCCAGGAAGGAGTTAATTCCCCGCCTAGCCCATATAGTAGGCAGGCTGAAGAACTCCTGAAAGAGTTTAGAGATTTCTTAGAGAAACGAACTGTTCCTGGACAGAAAGTAATTGAATCAGTACAGAGCCCAGAAGCACAAGTGCCATTGGTTCATCCCTTACCAATGGTGGATTTGAATCAGCCAATGGACTGCTCAACCTGTCTTATAGACAAAGAATAGTCAAGCAAAGCTTGTGTGGTCATTCGTTATAATATGCTGAAATGCATGCTGTTTTAAGTTCCTTACCTGAAGAGCTTATGAGGAGATAAAGAATAAGCTGAAGCATAACTTAGTTACAGTGCATGAACTTTATTATTTGCTCTTTGTTTAAGTGATTTCAAGTAAAGCTCACATGACAGGAATGTGAACTCCTGTGTTGAAGCACAGTTTTGAACACAGTGTTGGAAAAAGCCTGTTTTCCTTTTGTTCTTGTTTTGGCTACAAAAGTATATTCCTTTACGCCTGTTCCATTCCACCACGGAGCGGGAGAAATAAATCCTTATAAAAAAATATTCTTTATACCTGCCTTGCATTTCGACCTTCACAACTACAACTTAACCTCAAGGCACACCCCTCCTCAAACCCTCAAGGTTAGGGAGCGGGTGCTGGCTATAAGGTAAATGGAGTTCACTCTGAGGAGAAGGAGGTTACCAGTAGAGGGATTTGCCCTTAGTCTGATTCTTTTTAACATCTTTGTTAGTGATATTGTGGAAGGGTTGTAGGGTAAGGTTTGCTTCTTTGCGGATGATGCAAC
The DNA here is from genome assembly GCA_033557465.1 of Ichthyophis bannanicus. Taxonomy (NCBI): domain Eukaryota; kingdom Metazoa; phylum Chordata; class Amphibia; order Gymnophiona; family Ichthyophiidae; genus Ichthyophis; species Ichthyophis bannanicus. The sequence continues at coordinate 1,242,309,111 of CM066032.1, forward strand.
AGAGTAGACACCCAGGAAGGTGTAGATAACATGAGGAGGGATCTAGCTAAGCTTGAAGAATGGTTTAGAATTTAGCAGCTGAGATTTAATGCTAAAAAATGTAGGGTCATGCATTTGGGCTGCAACAATCCAAGGGAGTGGTACAGTATAGGAGGTGACGTACTTCTGTCCACGAAAGAAGAACGGGACCTAGGCATGATTGTGTCTGATGATCTCAAAGTAGCTAAACAGGTAGAAAAGGTGATGGTGAAAGCTAGAAGGATGCTTGCGTACATAGGGAGAGGAATGGCCAGCAGTTCAGGGAAACCAAAATTAGCCTTTATTCTGTCCCAGCTTGTTAAACCTTCACAAAACTAAAACACAGGACAGACAGCAGTCCAAGGAAAAGAAAGCTAGCTTTTATGCTGTCCCATTCCTTACTAGTCCTGAACTCTGGACTACAGACTCTCATAAAGGGGACTGTTGATAATTCCTTTGGAGAGGGATGGGTAGCATTCTATATATCCCATCACACTATTAATTTAGCTGGACTTAAGACAGGTTTGGACAGGCTCCTGGAGGAAAATCCACTGCTTACCCCTGGAATAAACAATATGGAATCTGTCTACCTTTTGGGAACCTGACAGGCACTTGTGACCTGGATTGGCTACTGTTGGAAATGGGATGCTGGGGTCAATGGACCTTTGGTCTGACCCAGTATGGCATTCCTTATATATTCTGAAAAGGATGTTACCAATAATGGGCCATAGGGATCTGTCTTTGGTCTGATTCTTTTTAACATTTTTGTAAGTGATGTTATAGAATGGCTGTCAGGTAGAGTTTGCCTCTTTATGGACGATACCAAAATCTGCAATAGGGTAAACACTCAAGATAGTGCTTGAAGAATGGTCAAGAATTTGGCAGCTGAGATTTATTGCTAAAAAATATAGGGCCATGCATTTTGGATGCAAAATCCAATGGAGCAGTACAATATAGAAGGTTAAGTACTCCTGTCCACAAAGGAAGGATGGGATCTTTAGGTGGATAAACAAATAAAAAGGCAACGGCAAAAGCCAGAAGGGTGCTTGGGCGCATAGAAAGAGGAATGGCCAGAAGGACAAAGGAGATGATAGTTCCCAAAGAAAGCGTAGCTACTCACCAGTAACAGGTGTTGTCCGGGGACAGCAGGAATCAGTCCTCACAACCCTCCTTCCTCCCCTTGGAGTTGCTCCTTTACCATCTTTTATTTTGATATCTTTTAGCTTTGTCATCTGATTGAACACGATGGCACCCTTGGGCAGTATGGGGACCATGCATGCGTGGTGGCATCTCCCAAAGGCTTTCTTTGAATGCTGGGGGGATGCTTTTGCGAGGGCTCTGTCAGTGCTCACATCACCCATATGTGAGGACTGATTCCTGCTGTCCCAGGAGAACTCCTGTTACAGGTGAGTAACTACGCTTTTATCCATAGAGATCTTCTGTGTTTGTCCCATGCTTTCTTGAAGTCAGATACAAACCTCATCTTCACTCCACTGGGAAATTTGAGGAAATATTTCTTGATGGAAAGAGTATCTCCTTTCATCTTCATCTTCTGACCCTTCATTGCATATATTTCTTTCAATTGAAAGAGGTTCTCCTGTGCATTTATGCCATGAAGGTGTTTAAACATCTCTATTATATCTCCCCTCTCCCGCCTTTCTTCTAAAGTCTGTCCTCATATGCCATATGAGGAAGATTACTGACCATTTTAGGAGTTGCCCTTTGCACCAATTCCATGATGTTTATATCCTTTTGAAGGTGTGGTCCCCAGAATTGCACACAATACTCCAAATAAGGCCTCATCAAAGAAGGTAGGGAGCACCACTTCCTGGTTGAGATGGAAGGGCGATACTACCTTCGGCAGGAATTTGGGATGCGTGAGAAGCACAACTGTATTCTTGTAGAACCTAATATAAGGCACCTCCGCCATGAGGGCCTGAAGCTCACTAACTCTGTGAGCAGAGGTAAGCGTGACCAGGAAAACCACCTTCCAAGAGAGGTAGCAAAGGTGGCAGGTAGCCAGAGATTCGAAGGGCAGGCGAGTGAGCTGGCCCAACACTATGTTGATGTCACATTCGGTTGCCAGAGGGCAAACTGGGGGCTTCAATAAGAGCAGGCCCCAAAGAAAATGGGTCACCAACGGCTGAACAGCGAGGGGCTTACCATCCACCGGATGGTAGTGCGCCGCCAAGGCACTAAGGTACACTCGAACGGAGTTAGACTTGAGCCAAGACAGAGAGGCAGAGAAGGTACTGTAACACCAGAGGCACTGGACAGGAGAAAGGGTCAGCATCGTGATCGGCACACCAAACAGAGAACATGTGCCATTTGAGGGCATAAGTCTTCCTAGTAGAGGCCTTGCGAGAGGTCAGCAGAAGGTTGGAAGGGGCCAGTCACCTCTCAGCAGCCACGCTGTCAGCGACAGGAACCCCAGGTTGGGGTGCAGGAGAGAGCCCCCCTCCTGAGATAGGAGTCCAGTGGCAGTGCCCAGGGAGATGGGGGTCTCCACCGGCAACTGTAGAAGCAGCAGGGACCACGGTTGCCTGGGCCACCGAGGAGCTATCAGGATGAGAGAGGCCCTGTTGCGGAGGGTCTTGAACAAGTTCTTGGCAATCAGTGGGATAAGAAGAAAGGCGAACATGAGGCCACCCGACCATGAGACCAGGAATGTGTTTGCTGCCACCCTGGAAGGGTGGGCCTGCCGGGAGCAGAAGAGGGGCAACTGAAAGTTGTCTGAGCTGGAGAACAGGTCCATTATGGGTCCCCCAGAGCCAGAAAAGCTGACTGGCTACCCTGGGGTCCAGCCAGAAAAGCTGAGGCTGGTTGTCCTGACCGGATAGGAACACTACTCGAAGGATGATACCCTGTCAGACAGCATACGAGTAGAGGGTCAGAGCCTCCTGACAAAGGGTACGAGATCCCGTGCCCCTTTGTTTGTTCACATAGAACATTGCCACCTGGCTGTCTGCCTGGACCAGGACCGGCTGGTGACGCAGGTGGTGACAGAAGACCCTCAGGACAAGGTGTAGGCGCGGAGCTCTAGGAGATTGATCTGCTGGGTGCTCTCATCTGTGACTAGTTGCCCTGAGTGCGGAGATCTCCACAGTGGGCTCCCCAGCCGAGCAGGGAGGTGTCCATAGTGAGGACCCTGGAAGGGCTCGGGGCTTGAAAAGGCATGCCCAATCTCGAGACTTCCACCAGACCAGAGAATCCGTCAACTGGCGGGTTACAGAAACCCTGTCTCAGAGGCGGCCGGTGGCCTGAGACCACAGGTTCCAGAGACACCACTGCGCCGCCATCATGTGAAAGTGAGCGTCGGGGGTGACGTGGACAGTGGAGGCCCAAGGAGATGCAGAAGAAGCCGAGCGGGCACCGAGAAATGGCACTACACGTCCTGAGCCATAGCCCCAAGATGATCGGCTCGGTCCCTAGGCAAGAAAGCCTTTGACTGGAGAGTGTCGATCTTTGCCCCAATGAACTCCAGATACTGCATCGGGAGGAGGTGAGACTTGGGGTAGTTTATCACAAAACCCAAGTGCTGTTTGACCTGGATGGTGTGTGTGGTGGTCTGCTGCATCTCTGAGGCCATGCCTCCCTTTATGAGCTAGTCGTCCAGTTAGGGAAAGACGAAGACCCCCTGGAGCCAGAGGAAGGTGGCTACGACTGCCAGGCATTTTGTGAAAACTCTTAGGGCAGAGGCTAGGCAGAAGGGGAGCACCTTCTACTGAAAATGCCTTCCCCTCACTATGAACCGCAGGTACTGCCTGTGGTTGGGGTGGATAAGGATATGGGTATAAGTATCCTTGAGGTCTAAGGAGCATAGCCAGTCTCCCTGCTGGAAGTATGGCAGCAATGTTCCAAGAGAGATCATCTTGAATTTCTCCCTCACCAGGAATTTGTTGAGATTGTGCAAACTGAGGATGGGCCTTAGACTCCCTGTCCTTTTTAGCACAAGGAAGTACCTGGAGTACAACCCCTTGCCCTTGAGATGGTGGGGCACCGGTTACACTGCTTTGTCCTCAAGAAGACCTACCAACTCCTTCAGAAGGTCCCGGTGGAGGGAAGACCTGAGGGACTTTCCAGGGAAATAAGGGGGAGGTGTCTGAGTCAGATGGTGGAGGTAACCCTCCCTGATCACACGAAGTGCCCAGGATTCAGTGGTGATGGACACCCATGTGTGGGCAGAGAGGACCAGACATTCCTCTGTGGGCTGCTGATCTCCTTGGGGTAGATAGGCTATGCTCAAGGAGTCAAAAGCTCCCCCCTGGCTGGGCCGGGGCCAGTGCCTTTGTTTTTGTAGCCTTCTGCTTCTGCGGGTCATGCCCATGCCTCTTGGCCTGCTGACCCTGTTGGGGAGCCGTGGAGGCCTGAGAAGGTGGGTAGTTTTGGTAGGTAGTATCCTTCCTCGGGTAAAAGGACTTTTTACCCGAGCCCTTCTGTCAGGGAGGGGCAGTAATCTTTTAGAGAGCATAGTCCTCATCATTGGTTTGCCAAACAGATTCTCTCCTTGGTAGGGGACATCAATCACTTGGTCCTGAAAACACTGCTTGAGGTCGGACGACTGTAGCCAAACTTGGCAGTGTGCACCGATGCCAGCCACAACTATTCGGGCTGCCAACTCGAACCCGTCATAGGCCGCTCGAGACATGAATTTGGAGCACTCGCAAACTGCCTTGGCCAGTTTGAACCACTGCAAGGGTTCCACGGAGAGACCAGCTGAGAACCCGGAGAGTTCCTTCGTCAGGTTTCTCAGGTACATGCCCATGTACAGCTGGTAGGCCTGGATGTGGCCGATGAGCATTGAGCCCTGGAAACACTTCCTGCCAAGGACGTCCAAGGTGTGGGCCTCCCTGCCAGGGGTCACCAAGGAATGAGTCTTCTGGCTTTTCAGTTGACGCATGGGCGACTTAACCACCATGGAGTTATGTGGAAGCTGTGACTTTTGGAAGCCCGGGCTCCGGTAAACTCGCTACATCGAGTTGAGCCATTTGCTCACTACCGTTTGCTTTTGCTTTTCCTCCTTCCTTAATTTATATTATGTGAACCGCTGTGATGTTTTTCTTCAGCGGTATATCAAATCCAATAAACATAAACATAAACATACCAGCAACGACGCTGGTGTCTCCCACATTCGGAGCATCAGCCGTTCCAGGATGGAAGCGATGAGCACCATGAGTGATTCATGCGGAGGGGCCTCATACTGGAGGATTTCCAACTCATCCACCCGAGGGTCTTCCTCCGACTCAGTTGGGAATGCCAGGGCCTTAGACATGTCCTTGACAAAATCAAGGAAGCCCATGTCCTCGGGTGGGAACTGCCTTCGTGGCTCCAAGATGGGAGAGTCAGAAGGGAAGTCGCGGTGGTGACGGGAATCGGGGGACTCCTCGTCCTCCTTATCCCACTTGGAGTAGTCCGTCGAGGACTCGTAGGAGGGCTGCTCCGCGGGCCTCGAGGCCCCTGATGCCCTGTGGCCGGTGCCCAGCAAACTTGCCGGGGATGACTGCAGTCCCGTTGAGAGGGATTCAGATGCGACTTCGGCCAAGGATCATCTCGGCATCAGGGGAAGTCTTGGACATCGAGGGCCCGGTGGTCATGGCGGATGAACCAGTCATGCCGGACAACAGTGTCCACTGCTGGTCCATGAAGGCACATTCAAACAAAAACCCTGCGTATCAACATAAATACACCCCTCAAAGGAATAGATAATTTTTGTCGGAAATGCCAGCACAGTGTGTAGGAATCACGCCAAACACCGCTGTGGCTTTTCCTTTTTAATAAAGTGAAACTTTCCTAAAAGATAACAGCTTTACTTAGCTGGTGAATAACTCGTTTACAGGCTGCTCTCCAAACACTCCGCTATACGCCAATTCCAAAGCTGTTATCTTTTAGGAAAGTTTCACTTTATTAAAAAGGAAAAGCCACAGCGGTGTTTGGCGTGATTCCTACACACTGTGCTGGCATTTCTGACAAAAAGATTTTCTATTCCTTTGAGGGGTCTATTTATGTTGATACGCAGGGTCTTTGTTTGAATGTGATATTACTGACTCTGTATATAGGATATTTTCTTGTGGCTTTTGGTCCATGAAGGCAGACAAACTGAGCTCCAGTGCCTCCATTCTGGAATCTAGACCAGAAAGCTCCGCAGCCTTCAGCCCAGGCACCGAGGAACTTGGGCCTAATGCTGGCTCCCCTGAAGGGGAATTCTTGACAAGAATGGTGTCTTGGGACCGAGGCTGGTCCACAATCTGATACTTTCATGGAACCTTCACAGGTCACTCCTTCTTCGATGCCTCGGCGAACATCTCAGACTGCAGGACCAGGACCAGGACCAGGACCAGGGAACACCTGGCCGGTCAGAACCATGCAAGGATGCCGCCTTTGAGGGTTTCTTCTTCTTCCTGGGTTCCCTCAATGGAGAGCCCTTCTCTGAAGACTCACGACAAGGCTTGAGTTCGGAGGGCTCCGCCCGAGATGTCGAGGCCTCAGACGAGGCCTAGCCTTCGGAGGTACTGGGGACTCAGGGAAAAACTTCGTGCTGCTGTTGGTGTCTCTTGAGGGCCTTGTTGGACATCCTCTTGCAATGAATGCAAGCTGGAGGGTCGTGATCTGGCCCACGGCAGCGTTGACAGCAGTCGTGTGTATCGGTCAAAGAGATTATTTTAGAGCGTCGATCACACTTCTTAAAGCCACTGGTAGTCATGGGGGAAAAAAGTACTCCTGCAAGGTCAAAGAATTTCTGGGCTGCCAGTGGGAGAAAAAAGGCGCGAAGACGCCAGAAAGAGAAAAAAAAAGAAAGACTACAAAAAATAGACCAAACCTGATGCCGAGGCACCGAGGTTGGTAGGTGGGAAGAGTACTGGTGCAATACCTGAGACGAGTGTGAGACTCAGAGAGAGAAAAATCAACTTTTTCCCGGGACAAGTCAGACAACGTCTGAAGGACTCTGTGGAAAAAAGGAGACTGAGCAATATGGCACCCCTGGGCAGGAAGGGGACCATGCATGTGTAGTGGCATCTCTCAAAGGCTTTCTTTGAAAGCTGGGGGGATGCTTCCTTGAGGGCTCTGTCGGTGCGATGCCACCCATATGTGAGGACTGACTTCCTGCTTGTTCCCGGAGAAAGGGACTGTAAAGTTTAGTAGTTGGTATGGAAGAGCAGGCTAGTGAGCCCATATGAGCTTTAACGTTTTCTCTATTTCCTTCTTTCTTTGACAGCTCTTTATTAAAACTTCAGAAATAAATCTCTATCACTAACTGGGAACATGGGCATGAAAAGATAGGTTTTCTTTGGAATCTTCACCCATATGCTTTTGTAAAAAATTTCTGCAATGAGAGTAAGCCAGAATGCCTTATACCTTTGTATTACAGAAAGATGTACTTATTACATATCAGCCGGATTCCATTTTCTTCTGTGCCTCATACAGTGTTTTAAGTGTTTCCATTGTGAATTCAAGTTTAAAGAACTTTTTACTAACTTTTTGTGTAGATGCTTGGATTTTAAGCTTTTGGGCTTTTCTGCTATTGAACTGTTTGTTTGTGATCTAAAAGATGTATTAAGACACAGCATGCTTTTTGCACACTTTGTGCAGCCAAATACAGACTAGAAACCACTTTGTGGTAGAAAAGGAATTGAACTCAAACATGATCTCTTCACAAATATCCTAAAGAAGGTGTTTTTACTTTGTTGGAATACTTGAAAATGGCACCAAATCCAATTATGAAATTCACTTAATCCTCCATTGCCTCAGAAAAATCAAAGTTATCAATGTCCCTGTTTAATGTACAATACCAAGTTTAAGTTGCAATGTAAACCGCTTTGACTGAAATGATAAAAGCGGTATAAAAAAACCTGTTAAATAAATAAATTCATTCATTCTTTAAATCACCCATTCTTGGAAACTATATCACATGAGACAGTAAATGAAGCAATTCAGGTTTTTCATTCAGCTTGATATTGTGTTTGAAGTATGTGCGGCGTGAAGCTGAATGACTCACTATTCAGAGCTGCCACATCAATCCAAGAAACCACAGATTCATGTACAGTGTTACTGACACAAACTGGAACTGTTTGACCATTTGCTGACATTAGAAAAGAACAACTTTACCAAAATCAGTGCAGGCTTCTCCACAACGAAATCAAAAACTGAAAATAAAATTACTAGGGATGAGAATATCTGGGGTTTCATTAAAAATCAAAGAACTAAACACATTTTAGGTCAGTCTTTTTTAAGTCAGTTGATAAGGGAAACATCATTCTATTTTCCCCAGGTTGATAAGTTGTTAAAATATTTTGCATTTGAAAAGAAGTTGTTTTTCTTTTTAACAAACTCTCCCAAAAACCCATCAGCAAGGCTTAGTGACAGCCCTGAAAACAGAGAGTCCAGGCAGACTCACATACTGCATCATGCTGAACTCTCTTTCTGCCGTGAACATATAAATGCTGATTTTATAGTTTCTCCTTCTTTTAATCTTCAGTGCCATTTACTCACCAAATGTAGACCCCCTAATGCCACAACGGAACATCTTTCCACAGTTCTGGAAACAATAGGCGCTCATAGCAGCCGGCACAAACCCCGCATTGCCCTAGGAGACTATAATTTAACCTTCACACCCACCAAAGAAACCAAAATATTTCTTAAAGCCATGGAATCATTAAATAATTGCCAGACACTTGTCGCACTAACACACCAGCACAGAACTACTCCGGATCTTGTCTTCATTCCTAAACAACTGATAGAAAAGGACACAACCCCAACAATCATCCCAGTCCCATGGTCTGACCACCATACCATTACCTTCTCATTGCTCCTGGGTAGCTCCTCTTACCACACAGAAGGGGAGAGCAAAACCAGACGTTTCAGAGCATATGACAAGGATGCTTTCCTAAAGGAAATAATTCCACAACTCCAGCAAGAAAGTGACAGCCTTGACAAAACCATAAAAAGATGGAACCTCATAATAACTAAGGCTGCAGCAGCTCCAAACAAAGAGAGACTGCATGCACGCAGGAAAGTCAGCGCACCCTGGTACTCAAATACCATCCGGGATACAAATGTGTACTCAGAAAGCTGGAAAGGAAATGGAGGCAGACAAATCACAGGACTCTCTGCTCCACTACAAAGCCAAACAGCTGGAATACAATAACCTGATTAACGATCGCAAGCACAACACCACACCAACTTAATCATGAAATCAGCCAACAAGCCAAGGGAACTATTTAACATTGTGCAGAAGCTCACTAATGACACTTCTCAGCAGGACACCCACCATTTAGACCCACAAGTATTTGCAAATTACATGATCACCAAGAACTCCAATCATCCAATTGCCCCACTCTTCTCGACATTCAACCCAGAAATGACAAAGCCCCAAGAAACCTGGGACAACTTTAGCATACCCTCAATTCAGCAAATAGAAAACATAGTGGACACCCTGAATCCAACAACCTCAACAGCAGACCCATGTCCCGTGGCATGGATCAAAGCCACTAAAGACCAACTGAGTCAACAACTCCACAAAATCATAAAAGAATCCCTCCAGCAAGGATACATGCTATACATGCTCAAGCAAGCAACAATACGACCAATCCTCAAAAGCCCCTTGCTAAATCACTCAGATCCAAAATCCTACCGCCCCATTTCTAGCCTCCCGTTCCTCTCAAAAACCATCGAAAAGGCGGCAGAAAGGCAACTGCAAGATTACATTGATCTGAATGCTCCGCTGGACAACCACCAGCATGGCTTTAGACCATAATCACAATGTGGAAACCCTGCTTACATCTCTCTTCGACAATCTCCTAAAGGGAATGGATAACAAAGAATGGATTTCTGCTCGTGTTCATGGACATCTCAGTGGCTTTTGACATGGTATCCCACACCATACTACTACAGCGCCTACAGGAAATAGGAATACGCAAAAACACCCTAAGATGGTTCTCCTCTTACCTGAGCAACCAAACACAACAAGTCAAATGTGGCGAGAAGAAATCAGCACAATTCCCCATCACATAGAGAATACCACAAGGCTCAGCACTCTCATCCATATTCTTTAACATATATATTCAACCCATATGCAACATCATCAAACAACACAAAATACATTACCACCTCTCTGCTGATGATATCATGGTCTATGCCCCAGTCAACCTGCTCTCACCTGACATAAACTCGATGACAAAATGCCTCGAAGACATGAATACATGGCTCACCAACAATAACCTGACGGTCAACTTTGACAAGACAGAGGCTATGTTCGTCACTAGGGATTCCACATTCAACCCACCCCAGGCAATCAGTATCCTAGACAAGACAATAGCAATAAAGGATGAAGTAAGGTACCTGGGCATAATCCTGGACAAAGCTCTTAACCTACAATCGCACATTAGCAAAACTGCAGCTAAAGCCTATCGCCGACTACAGACCATCAGGAGACTTAAACCAATCCTCAACCAAGACCACTTCCGCACAATATGCCAAGCAATCATAACACCAGTTCTGGACTATGGAAACTCACTATATCAAGGACTTCCAAAACAGACTATCCACCCATTACAACTGGTCCTGAATACTGCAGCGCTCATCAACATGAGCACTGCAAAGTCAGAACACATCACACCCATACTACGACAACTACATTGGCTCCCAATAATTGCAAGGGCGAAATACAAGTCAATTCTGAACATATTCAAAGTCATCCACTAATGTTCTGCAGACACGCTCCAGGATTTAATAATCAGGGAAGTAACTAGCAGACCTAGGAGGTCCAACAATGGTAACAGACCATGTCAGCAGGATATCATAAAACAAAACAAGCCATGTCAGCTCCTGCCCTATGGAATGCCCTCTCTGAGGAACTAAGAGCCCTAAATGACACTAAGGACTTCTGCAAGTCTCTCAAGACCCTCCTGTCCACAGAGTCCTATGGCCAAGTAACGTAATTTGTCAAGCACTGGTCTCCACTGCAATCGACCACCGACAACAACACTCAGATGAGAACTAAATGTAGATAGTCTGTATGTTTGTATGTCTGACCCCCTTTCCTGTTAAATGTATCCCTGCAATCTGTGTTAACCACTTTGATTGAAGGATAAGATGGTATACAAAACTGGCTAAATAAAAATAAATAAAATAATTGTTGGTCAGATCAGATGTCAATTTCAAATCTCAATAATTTGCATCTCAGTCTGGTTCATTCTTTTTCTGTTTTGAATTTGTTAAAACATTAAAAATGTGCTATCTTCTGCAACATGTTGTGATAGGTTTTTATTTTCTTCCAATTTTCATGTGTTACCTTCTTAGCTCTACCATAGCTAACAGTAGTAGCGTGGAAAATGGAGGGTGGATGGTGTTCATGAGACGTAACCATCCCTTCCCCTATTCTCTCCCCTTTCAGCAATCAGCCAGATGAAGGAGTACTCACATACTACAGCAGTCATGTACATGAAGAGGCAAAGGTCAAGCAAGGAGCAGCTGATGAGCAGTTGCCTCAGTATATGGAAGGGCCCAGGAGGTACCAGTATGGTGCCAGGTGATGGCCAGGAACCAGAAAGTAGCAGTGCAGATCTAAGCACTGTTCTGGAACCAGGAAACATAAGAACATAAGATATGCCATACTGGGTCAGACAAAGGTCCATCAAGTCCAGTATCCTGTTTCCAACAGTGGCCAATATAGGTCACAAGTACCTAGCAGTTTTCCCGAAAGACACACAGGATCCACAATACTTGTACTGGGCAAGCAGTGAATTTCCCAGGTCCCCTTTAATAATAGTTTACAGACCTTTCCTCCAGGAACTTGCCAACTCCTTTTTTAAACCTAGATACACTAACAATTTTTATTACATCCTCCGGTAACGAATTCCAGAATTTGATTACGCGATCACGTTATGATCACTATAGCCAAGTGGCCCCAACATCCTTATCTCTTGCACCAGATACTGTGTTCCACTAAGGACTAGGTCCAAAATGGCTTCACTTCTTGTATGCTCATGAACCAGCTGCTCCAAGAAGCAGTCATTTATTTATCTATTTATTTATTTAGTTGTATTTATATCCCGCTTTTCACCGGGTCAAAGTGGTCAATTGGGGGATACATTTAACACGAGGGGATATGAGACACATACACTAATACTTACAGGGAACATGGGCAATGGAGGGTTAAGTGGCTTGCCCAAGACCACAAGGAGTGCCTACAGGACTAGAAATCCCAGTCCCTCCGGCCTGAGATTGCTGTCCCCAGGTGGGACTTGAACCCACGGCCCTCCGGCCTGAAGTACCTTGTCCTAACCACTAGACCACTCCTCCCTCAATCTAGAAACTTTATCTCCCTAGCATGTCCTGCCATGAGACTGACCCAATCAATTCCGGGATAATTGAAATCACCCATTATTATTACTGTGCTGTAACTTTTGTCAGCTTCCCTGATTTCTTTGAGAATGTTCATTCTGGCCAGATGGTCAATAGTACACCCCCACTACCATTGCCTTCCCCTTTTTTACATGGAATTTCAATCCATAGAGATTCTACAGTGTATATTTTTCTGCCAAACTTTAATCCTGTGTGACTCAATACCCTCTCTATCAGAGTGCAGTCCCTCCACCAATTTGATCTACTCTATTATTGTGATATAGTTGGTCCATTTATCACAGTGTCCCACTGGTTGTCCTTCTTCCACCATGTCTCTGAGATATCAATCATATCTAACCTCTCATTTAGTGCTATATATTCTGACTTTCCCATCTTATTTTTTAGACTTCTAGTATTTGCATACAAGAATTTTTTTTTTAGTGCCATCAAGTCAGTGTTGACTCATGGTGATCCAGCTACCTCTGGGATTTCTTGGCAATGTATCACCAGAAGTAGATTGCCAGCCTTTTCTTCCGAGACAATGGAGGGTAAAGTGACTTGCCCAAGTCACAAGGAGTGCCAGTGGGAATCAAACCCTTGATCTTCTGGGTACTAGGCAGTTGCTCTAACTACTAGGCTACTCCTCCACAAGCATTTTAGATACTGTATTTTATTCATATTAATCTAGTTATTGGTAGGAAGGGGTAATTTAGACTTTTAAGCTCTGTCTGCTCTGCACTTAAGGGCATTTGGGTTACTTTTGTCTTTATTGGAACCTCTCTGTTGATATGCCCTAACTTCAATATTTTGCTAGTATCCTTCAAGGATACATCCTTCTGAACCATACGCTCTTGGGCGACTGTCGGTTTTCCCCTATTATCTAGTTTAAAAGCTGCTCTATCTTCTTTTTAAAGGTTAATGCCAGCAGCCTCGTTCCATCCCAGTTAAAGTAGAGCCCATCCATGTGGAAAAGCCCCTCCTTTCCCCAGAATATTGCCCAGTTCCTAACAAATCCAAAACGCTCTTCCTTGCACCATTGTCTCATCCATGCATTGAGATTCCGGTGCTCTGCCTGCCTGCCTTTTGGGTCCTGGGCATGGAAAGGGAAGCATTTCAGAGAATGCTACTCTGGAAGTTTTGGATTTCAACTTCCTACCTAAAAGTCTAAATTTGGCTTCCAGAACCTCCCTACCGCAGTTTCCTATGTCACTGGTACCAATATGTACCAAGACAGCAGACTCCTCCCCAGCACTATCTAAGACCTTATCTGGGTGTCGTGTGAGGTCCGCTACGTTTGCACCAGGCAGGCATGTTACCTGGCAATCCTCATGTTCACCAGCCACCCAGCTATCTACATGCCTAATGATCAAATCACCAACTATAACGGCTGTCCTAACCTTTCCCTCATGGGCACATGGCCCTGAAGAAACCTCCTCGATGTGAGAGGGTTTTACATCACCTGGAGAACAGGTCCTAGCTACAGGATTGCTTCCTGCCACACAAGGGTGATGCCCTCATTTTATGTGATCTCTCTCCTCCACGGCAAAAGGGATGCTGCCAAACTGAAGGTGGGACTTCAGTACTATGTCCCTGTAGGTCTCGTCTATGTATCTCTCTGTCTTCCTTATGTCCTCTAAGTCTGATACTCTAGCCTCCAGAGATTGGACTTGTTCCCTGAGAGCAAAGAGTTCCTTGTACGTAGTGCACATGTAAGACCCCTCGCCAACTGGCAGAAAATCATACATGTGACACTCAATGCAAAAGACTGGAAAGCCCCCATCTTGCTGCTGGACTGCTGTCTGCATCTTAGTTTTAAGGTTGGGTTTAGGTATTTAAGTTGTTTACCCACCTAAGTTTGCTGAGGAGGATATTTATACTAATAAAACTATACCTACTACATTTAATGGACTTTGTTTACCTCAAGATTATTCATTCTTAAGTCCACGATTATCCCAGGGGTGGTTGGGAGTCCGGAAGAAATGTGTGTGTGTGTGTGGGGGGGGGGGGGGGATGTCTTGCTACAACAAAGGCTAACACACCTTGTAATAAAGACGTACAGTTTATTTAGGGTAACTTAAAATTTACCAATTCTTATTTAGAAAGGTACGTAGTTCACTTATTTACCTATGATTGTCAGAAAGATAACTAGAAAGCAATTAATTACAGGAGAATAATAATAGTAACTAGAAAGCAATTAATTATGGAGAATAATACATCACCAATAGAGTTATAAACTTCATCTCATGTCACACTTCGACCGAATGGATCCCTGATTCAGCCAGACTAGAGAGACTTCTCTATCAGGAATTTCCAGGCAGCGCATCCGCTCCTGGAAGAAATCCGTCTGTTTCTCTGTCTAGCTGAAAACAGGTACCCATTTTATCCAGTTGCAAGGGCAACCAGTTATTTCCTATCATGTGACATACATGTAGTATAGGGTCAGTTATCCATTAAGCACATTCAAGACACTGGCCAGGTGTTTGACAATGCTCAAGGGACACACCCCTTCCCCCTCCCACAGTTTTAGAAGCTTAGAACTCTACAATTAAAACTGATGACAAGAGGATTGTTCGGAGGCTAGGTGAATTGTTCTTTTTGTCCTCTTTAATGGATATCCATTAATTTGCTAGAAGAACTCCTAGGTGAATTGTTCTTTTGTCCTCTCTAATGGATATCCATTAATTTGCTGGAAGAAGAACTCCTCCCTGATCTTCCAGTATCTCTCTGTAGTTATGTAAACAGTTTCTTTCCCAGTATCTTTCTGTAGTTATGTAAATAGTTTCAACAGTTTCTTTTACCCCTAACTCACTGCTGAGGCATATTCACTGTTGAGGCATAATCAATAGTCAAAATTCATTTGTACTACATTCGGTCCTTTGACTATTGATTGTGCATATAAGATCACTGCTGAGGCATAATCAACAGTCAATTTTAATTCATTTGTACTACGGGGGGAGGGGGGGGGGAGAAGACTTATTAAAAGTTGGCTGCTACACAGTGTCCTGTCCTGTGCTTCTAAGGTAAAGGCTTACCAATTTCCTGGGTGATTCGCACAGCCCTTTGTTTTGATAGAAGGGGCCTTTTAAATTTCCCCTTTGATCTGTTACTTGCCTTTAAGACAACTTCATAGATCTTTTGCATCCTAATTGGAAGGCCTAATTGTAAAGGTCACTAGAAACAAGTTTAGTTTTTCTTTCTAATCAGAGACTATTCTACTTATATGCTAAGCCGTAATCTGGTTTGACAGAAATAAAAAAGCTCTCTAGAAACAAAATTTATTTTAGTAACTATTTTCTCTACATAAGAACATAAGATATGACATACTGGGTCAGACCAGGGTCCATCAAGCCCAGTATTCTGTTTCCAACAGTGGCCAATCTAGGTCATATGTACCTAGCAGTATCCCCAAGAGACACAAGTTCCACAATGCTTGTACTGGGTCAAGCATTGATATCTTTGGTCACTTCTTAATAATGGTTTATGGACCTTTCCTCCAGGAACTTGTCCAAACCTTTTTTAAACCCAGCTACACTAACAGCCTTTACTACATCCTCCGGTAACAAATTCCAGAGTTTGATTACACGTTGAGTGAAAAAATATTTTCTTTTATTAGTCTTAAATAGTTTACCCTGTAGCTTCATTGCATGTCCCCTAGTCTTTCTATATTCTGATAAGGTAAACAATCGATCTACGTTTACCCGTTCCACTCCGTTCATTAATTTATAGACTTCTATCATATCTCCCCTCAGCCGTCTCTTTTCCAGGTTAAAGAGCCCCAACCTTTTTAGCCTTTCTTCATAGGAGTATCCTTCCATCCCCTTTACCATTTTGGTGGCTCTTCTCTGAACCTTTTCTAAAATCGCTATATCCTTTTTAAGATACGGCAACCAGAATTGCACACAATATTCAAGGTGCGGTCTCACCATGGAACAATATAGAGGCATTATAATATCTTTTGTTTTATTTTCCATTCCTTTCCTTATCATACCTAGCATTCTATTTGCTCTCTTGGCCGCCACTGCACACTGGGCCGAGGGTTTTAACATGGTATCCACAATGACGCCTAAATCTTTTTCCTGGGTGGTGGTTCCTAATGTGGAACCTTGCATCGTGTAACCATAGTTTGGGTTGTTCTTCCCTAGGTGCATAACCTTGCACTTGTACACATTAAATTTCATCTGCCATTTTGATGCCCAGTCTTCCAATTTATCAAGATCCTCTTGCAATTTTTCACAATCCTCTTGGGTTTTAACAACTTTAAATAGTTTTGTGTCATCTGCAAATTTGATAACCTCACTCGTTATCCCACTTTCCAGATCATTTATGAATATGTCAAAAAGCAGCGGACCCAGCACAGATCCCTGGGGTACACCACTATTCACCTTTTTCCATTGGGAAAATTGGCCATTTAGCCCTACCCTCTGCTTTCTATCTTTTAACCAGTTCTTGATCCACAATAGTACACTGCCTCCTATCCCATGACTTAGTTTTGTCAAAGGTCTCTGATGAGGGACCTTGTCAAAGGCTTTCTGAAAGTCCAGATACACAATATCAACCGACTCACCTTTGTCCACCTGTTTATTCACTCCTTCAAAAAACATAACAGATTAGTAAGACAAGATCTTCCTTGTCTAAAGCCATGTTGGCTGTCTCCCATTAGGTTGTGACTATGTACATGCTCAGTAATTTTATTCTTTATGATGGTTTCTACCATTTTTCCTGGTACTGAGGTCAAGCTCACCGGTCTGTAGTTTCCCGGATCACCCCTGGAACCCTTTTTAAAAATTGGTGTTACATTGGCGATCCTCCAATCTTCAGGTATTAGAGATGATTTTAATGATAGTTCACAGATTACTGATAGCGGAGAGATTGAATGAATTCTTTGCTTCAGTCTTTACTGCAGAAGATGTAGGGATGTTACCCATGACTGAAGTGGTATTTAAAGGTGCGGAAGAATTGAAGGAAATATCGATACATCAGGAAGATGTATTACAACTATTAGATAAACTGAAGAGTAGCAAATCACCTGGGCCGGATGGTATACATCCAAGGGTGTTGAAAGAACTGAAATATGAGATTGCAGACCTGCTATTAGTAATCTGTGAACTATCATTAAAATCATCTCTAATACCTGAATAATCAGGTGGACAAAGGTGAGTCGGTTGATATTGTGTATCTGGACTTTCAGAAAGCCTTTGACAAGGTCCCTCATCAGAGACTTTTGACAAAACTAAAGAGTCATGGGATAGGAGGCAGTGTACTATTGTGGATCAGGAACTGGTTAAAAGATAGAAAGCAGAGGGTAGGGCTAAATGGCCAATTTTCCCAATGGAGAAAGGTGAATAGTGGTGTACCCCAGGGATCTGTGCTGGGTCCGCTGCTTTTTGACATATTCATAAATGACCTGGAAGGTGGAATAACGAGTGAGGTTATCAAATTTGCAGATGACACAAAACTATTTAAAGTTGTTAAAACCCAAGAGGATTGTGGAAAATTGCAAGAGGATCTTGATAAATTGGAAGACTAGGCATCAAAATGGCAGATGAAATTTAATGTGGACAAGTGCAAAGTTATGCACCTAGGGAAGAACAACCCAAACTATGGTTACACGATGCAAGGTTCCACATTAGGAACCACCACCCAGGAAAAAGATTTAGGCGTCATTGTGGATAACATGTTAAAACCCTCGGCCCAGTGTGCAGCTGTGGCCAAAAGAGCAAATAGAATGCTAGGTATCATAAGGAAAGGAATGGAAAATAAAACAAAAGATATTATAATGCCTCTATATCGTTCCATGGTGAGACCGCACCTTGAATATTGTGTGCAATTCTGGACGCTGTATCTTAAAAAGGATATAGCGATTTTAGAAAAGGTTCAGAGAAGAGCCACCAAGATGGTAAAGGGGATGGAAGGATACTCCTATGAAGAAAGGCTAAAAAGGTTAGGGCTCTTTAACCTGGAAAATAGACGGCTGAGGGGTGATATGATAGAAGTCTATAAATTAATGAACGGAGTGGAACGGGTAAACATAGATAGATTGTTTACCTTATCAGAATATAGAAAGACTAGGGGACATGCAATGAAGCTACAGGGTAAACTATTTAAGACTAATAAAAGAAAATATTTTTTCACTCAACGTGTAATCAAACTCTGGAATTTGTTACCGGAGGATGTAGTAAAGGCTGTTAGTATAGCTGGGTTTAAAAAAGGTTTGGACAAGTTCCTGGAGGAAAGGTCCATAAACTATTATTAAGAAGGGACCCAGGATATCAATGCTTGAACCAATACAAGCATTGTGGAACCTGTGTCTCTTGGGGAAACTGCTAGGTACGTATGACCTAGATTGGCCACTGTTGGAAACAGAATACTGGGCTTGATGGACCTTGGTCTGACCCAGTATGGCATATCTTATGTAATGGTGTACAACCAGGCAGAGATCAGGCATCAGGAAAATAGTGATGTACAACCAAGCCCTGGATCCAGTGGAAGCCACAGGACAGAGTTTCCATGGGGTGAACATAAAGAAGATTGCTAGATCAGCAATGGCATGTCTTCCTGGAATTTCCTATATTCTATTTGGCTGAATTATGAGCTTCCATAGTTGTGCCTGCCTCCCTTGATGTCACCAGGTAAGTATCCCCAGACTTATTCATCCCCATAACTCTGCCACAGGTCCCTGGCCTCAGCTTTCCAGGATCATGCATTCAATTCCCATTGACCCTGACAGAACACCTGCCACTCTATTAGTCCCTCCTTGAGGTGGGCCTGGTTTTTCTTTTCCAGATCAATATCCCTCCCACTTAACCAGGTAATGTTCCTGAACATGGATGAACTTTGCAACTACAGCTTGTTGAATGATGAACTTGTGGTGCCCTCATGGTTATTTAGACAGTTTTGTATACCACCTTATCCTTCAGGTTATTGGCAGTGAGAGAAGAGACCACCAAATCAAGAACAGATTTTGCTTATGGAGCTTAATGTGGGCTATGTGGAACACCAGATGAATAAGGCTTGCTAGGCATTGCACTTTAAATGCTACTGCTTTCATTAGGTCTTGATTTACAAAGGGTCCCATGAAATTTTGATTGAGCTTGCTGGTGGGTCATTTACTTTTCATGCGGTTGGTTAAAACTCTGACTTTATCCCCCACTGCATAATGGAGTGGCATGGGGAATAAAGTGGAGTGGAGGAATAGTCTGGTGGTTATAGCATGAGCCAGGGTGACCAGAATGTCTATCCCATGTTATCTAACAATCTGAATAGGTTACAATTATACAACGTAATAATTACATAACAAATTGAAAAAGTGCAGACTTTAGGGTATAACATAATGATGTGTTTCCCCTTTCATCCATTCAGGCACAGTTATGTCTGTGTGGGGGATTCAGCGGAAAAAGCCATAGTAAAATATGTGAGTGGACAGGCGAGCATAGTATGGGTAGTGAGTGATGGTATATGTGTACTGTGTGGGTGTGTCTCTGTGATATACTGCAAATACCTCCATGGGTAAAGTTTAGCTGTGGGGATGTGAACACAGGATGTCAGAGTGGGGTGATGTGTACGTATGTTTGTGTGTGTTGAGCATGCATGCTTGTAGGTAGTGGTGGCAGGCGTGTGTATATGTCTGTCATGGGTTTGTGTGTAAGGGGCTATGGGTGCTGCCAGTGAGTCAGGGCCTGTGCATGTGTGTTTATGTATGTCTATGTGTGAGTATGGGTGTTTTGGCGGTGTTTATTGGAGCTGGGTTTTGTGTCATGGGGGGGGGGGGGGGGGTGTTTGTGTGTATGTCTATATGTTGAAGCTCTGTTCATTGGGAGTGCATATTAAGACCTCTGTGTGTGTGTGTGTGTGTGCTGGGGCTGTGCATGTGTTGGCAGTGTGTTTGGGGATCTGTGTGTGTCTGTGTACTGTATGTTGGGACCATACATGTTTTAGCAGTGTGTATTGGGGACATACACATATTGGCAGTATGTATGTTGGAGACCTGTGTGTGTTAGGTCTATGCATCTGTTCACCATGTGTGCTGAAGGCCTATGTGTGTGTCTATCATGGAGAGTTTGTTGGTATGTTTGCATATAGTATGAGCTCGATTCAGACATGGGCGTCCTGGCCCTCTGTGCACCCGGTCTGAACCGGATGCACAGAGTTATCCGGGATTCTGATCCCGTGGGGCACATCTGGCCTCGCGGGATCAGAATAGCATCCAGGCCTGTACGTGCAGGCCAGGACCCTGATTCAGGTTGGCCTGCACATACAGGCCTTGCCCAGATAGTTCAGTCAGAGCTTTTCAATGGAGCCGCGGCGCCATGGCGTCTGGTTGCCATGGCACCACGGCTCCATTCAAAAACTGCAATCCTTGGCCTCCAGCTCAAGAAGTGCTTTCCCCACAGTCTAACCCCTGATCTGGTCTCCCAAGGCCAGGGTCGGGCCGCAGAGAATGTCCTCTGCCCCCTCCTGCTCTTTCTGAGCCCCAGGCCCGCCGTTCCCCACTGACTAGGTGGAATAAGTTCCCTGTTCAAGCCACTGACCCCGGACGTACAGGGCCAACATTGGAATTGGCCCTGTACATCTGGGGCCAAAGACCTCCCAACCGCTCGCCCTAACCCCATCCCCCATCTGCCCTTTTCCCGTCCTGTCTAACTTCCCTGTACAACATGTGGGGAAGGTAGATGGGATCAGGAGAGGGCACAAATAACGGGGATGGACATCCATCCCCGCTATTTGTGCCTCGGAATGACCCCTTATGTATGTGTATCATGGGATGTCAGCTGTTGGGGAGTGATTGGTGTCAATCAAAGGCCAGTTACGGTGTGTGTTTCATAGGGGTGTCAAGTGAGATATATGTGTGTGAGTGTCATACGAAGAGTTGGGAGTGTGTGTGTGTGTCATTGAGACATCAGGAGTGTGTGTATCATGTACTCATCCTTCCCTCATTTCTCTGCACCTCTTCCCCTTCCTTCTTGCATTCTCCCAATTTCCATCCTCCCCCTCAAGTCTTCCTTCTCTTTGCACCTGCAAATTTTCCTTCTATCCTCTAACCCTGTCCCTGTTCAGTCTCTCTCTTTTCATCCTCTTACCCTGCCCTTCATTCTTCCCTTCTCTATGCCATTCATCTCTAACCCTACCTTCTCCTATCTATTCCCTTCTCCATCTCTAACACCACTCCTTCATTCCTCCCCTATCTGTTCTTCCTAATCCCACCCCTCTCTTGTGCTCTGTCCCTCACTCCGCCCCTTCCCTTTTCTGACAGGCTACAGCACGGTGACAGGGAGAGCTGGGAACTTTCAACAGTGTTTCAGAGGCTATTCTCCTCTCTCCTCACTGGCAGGGGATCGGGACTCTCATTGGTGCTTCAGGAGCCACAGTCCTCTCAGGCCTGAGGTACCTGGGAACTACTGCTTTTACACACTGCCCTGGGGAAGGCCTACGAATCTGTTTGTTGGCTCATGTACGGATAGGCAAGATTTACTCATGGGCTGGAGCCTCGACAACAGGTGCTGTAGCTTATGCAAAATGCACCTTAAAACACATAACATTACAAACAATTATTAGATAAAAGCATAAAGGGGATATTCAAAGGCATTTACATGGTTTGCAGATCTGCAAACTGCAATTATGCCACTTACTAGTATATTCAGCATCACTAAACCAGTTAGTGTCACTGAATATCTCCAGTTTGGGCCACTAAATGCTCCAATGCTAAGAGCTTACTGTCAGGCATTCCAGGGCTAGAGTGGGGGTGGCACCCACTTAACCCTAACCAGCTAAAAGTTAAGACAGATGAATGGCTATCTTTAGTAATTTTTGCAATCTGGCCAATGGCACACCTAGGCCAGTCAGGTTTTCAGGATTCCCACAATGAACATAAGAACATAAGATATGCCATACTGGGTCAGACCAAGGTCCATCAAGCTCAGTATCCTGTTTCCATGAGCAATCCAGGTCACAAGTACCTAGCAAAATTCCCAAAAAGACAAACAGGTTCCATAATTCTTGTATTGGGGCAAGCAGTGGATTTCCTGGGTTCTCTTTAATAATGGTTTATGGACCTTTCCTCCAGGAACTTGTCCAAACCTTTTTTTAACCCAGCTACACTAACAGCTTTAGATTACGCATTGAGTGAAAAAATATTTTCTCTTATTAGTCTTAAATGGGTTACATTGTCGCTTCATTGCATGTCCTCTAATCTTTTTACTTTTTGATGGTGTAAACAACTGATCTATGTTAATCCATTTCACTCCATTCATTAATTTATAGACCTTTATATCTCCCCTCAGCCTTCTCTTTTCCAAGTTGAAGATCCCTAACCTTTTAAGCCTTTCCTCATAGGGGTATGCTTCCATCCCCTTTACCATTTTCGTGGCTTTTCTCTGTACCTTTTCTAATTCTGCTGTATCCTTTTTAAGATAGGACAACCAGAATTGCCCAAAATATTCAAAGTGCGGTCGAACCACAAAACAATACAGAGGCATTATAATATCCTTGGTTTTATTCTCCATTCCTTCCCTTATAATTCCTAGCATTCAATTTGCTTTCTTGGCTGCCACTGCAAACTGGGTGGAGGATTTCAACATATTATCCACAATGGCGCCTAAATCTTTTTTTCTGGATGGCGTTTGCCTCATGTAACCAAAGCTTGGGTTGTTCTTTTCTATGTGCATAACTTTGCACTTGTCCACATTAAATTTCATCTGCCATTTGGACACCCAATCTTCCAATTTATCAAGGGTTTTTTTGCAATGAAAGCAAAACATGCAAATCTATCTCACGCATGTTCATTAAGGGAATCCTGAAAACCGGACTGGCTTAGATGTACCCTGAAGACTGCGTTAAGAACCACTGCTTCCAAAGGCATCCCCAGCCATCAAATGGAGGAACTGCAACCACAATCTCAACTGCTCTTAGATCTCCCAGGGGAGGAGGAGGAGGATCTGGTTTAACTGAGAACAGGAAGACCAGAAGGTTATCAGGTGTCAACTACAGTGGTTACATGTATGCCTTGGCCCAAGAAACTGGCTCCAAAGGCTATGCCAGAGACCTGAAGATCTGGTAATAGTCTAAAGCCTGTGGTGCTGATTGAGGACTGAGGCCCTGAGTTGGCTGAAGCTGAGGGACCTCTCCATCATGAAGAAACGTGACCCAGGAGAGTATGAAACTGAGCCTCCAGGTACTCCAAGTCCTGGAACAGAAGCAGGATGTTCTTGGGGCTAATTGATGACCAACCCCAGCCTTTCAAGCCAAGAAATCACAGGACTGTGTCATCTCTGGACTTCTCCAGACAGTCCAACTGGATCAACCAATCATCCAGGTACAAGTGAACCTGGATTCCCTACTTGTGCAGAAATGCCTCTAGAAGCAACATGATTTTGGAAAAGGTACAAGAAGCAGGGTAGGCCAAAGGGCAGGGCCTGGAACTGGAGATGGCAGCCCAGAACACAAAAAGCGGAAAGCTGCCGATACTGCTCCAATATAAAAATGTACTTTAGCAAGATCTAGGGAGGTGAGGAACTCCCTCTGCCTGACCAATGCAATAAGAGACCCAATAGTCCTCACATGGAAATGAAAAACTCAAATTGGCAAAATCCACTCATTCCTTTCTGAACACACTACTAAGACACTTATCCATTCCTTAATCACCTCCCATTTGACTACTGTAACCTACCCCTTGCTGGTCTCCCTTTGAATTATCTCTCTCCCCTTCAATCTGTTCAACACTCTGCTGCGTGGCTAATCTTCCGCCAGCCTCATCATGCTCATATTACCCCTCTTCTCAAGTCACTTCATTGGCTCCCTATCTGTTTCAAACTTCTCCTGCTGACCTATAATTGCATTCGCTCTGCAACTCCTCGCTACCTTTCCTCTCTTATCTCTCCCTACACCCTCCTCGGGAACTCTGCTTTTCTGGTTAATTGATTCTATCTGTGCCCTTCTCTTCTACTGCTAACTCCAGACTTCGCTCCTTTCACCTTGCTGCACCTTATGCCTGGAACAAACTACCTGAGCCTGTATGTCAGACGCCTTCTATGACCCTTTTCAAATCCAGGCTGTAAACTCACCTCTTTGCTGCCGCTTTCAGATCTTGACTCATCTGATCTCCTTTGTGTTTCTTTACCATTCCCCCTAGATGTATCCCTGTCTATATACCTACTGTGTTGTCTGTCTTGACTAGACTGTGTGGGCCTGGTTTTCCCACAAAAGTTCCTCAAATATCACCAATATTTCCAATTGCCTGGGCACATGGGAGTCGTGCACCAGAAAATAAAAAGAACTCAGATCACAATTATTTGTCAGTAAAAATAACTTTTATTTGGCATAAGCAAAAGCTGTAAGCACAGATACACAAGTGTCTATCTGAGGGATCTGAGTACAGGCAGCGTTCCCTATCTCCACAGTGATGAGACAGAGAAGGCCGCCAACTGTAAGCTCTGATGAGCAGGGACTGTCTCTTACATGTCTGTGCAGCACTGTGTACGTCTTGTAGTGCTATACAAATGCTCAGTAGTAGTAGTAGTAGTAGTACTTTTAGGTCCAGGGTACCCAGAAGGAACCTCCTTTCTTCAGCAGCATGAAGCAAATGGAATGACCTCTCTGGCCCTACATCAACTGCTTGAAAGGGAAGCCACAGGGAGATTCTACAAGGGTGACCTGTAGAAGCACTGCCATAATTGGAAAAATATTATATATATAAAAAAATGCTATGTATATACATAAGAATTTTTTTTGTTAACTCTAAGGCTGACCTGAACAAGTACCTTAGATTTAGAAGGCAGATATCTTGCAGCGGAAGCCAACATGACTTCAGCCTTGACTGAGGAGGACCCTGAGAACCCACTGGTCTGAAGTGCTATGGGTTCCTTCACTGAGTAACAGTTAGAGCCACACTCCAAATAGCTAGACCTCGGGAAGGACTACTGAAAACCATTGAGAGGGATTACTGGCCCAATAGAGCCATGGTTATGATCAGAGCACACAGAAAACTCAAAAAGGACTACCATTTCTTTGACTGCAACCCAAAGGATGAAAGCGTAGTTAGTCACCTGTAACAGGTGTTCTCCAGGGACAGCAGGAATCAATCCTCACATATGGGTGATGTTGGCACCGATGGAGCCCTCATGGAAGAATCCCCCCAGCTTTCATAGAACGCCTTTGGGAGATGCCACCATGTATGCGTGGTCCCCTTCCCACCCAAGGGTGCCATCTTGCTCAGCCACATGACATAGCTAAAAGACAGCAAAAATAAAAGATGGTAAAGGAGCAACTCCAAGGGGAGGAGGAAAGGTTGTGAGGACTGATTCCTGCTGTCCCTGGAGAACACCTGTTACAGGTGAGTAACTACGCTTTCACCCCGGGAACAAGCAGGAAGTCAGTCCTCACATATGGGACTCCCCAGCTATAGGCTACCAAAAAACCATAGCAAAAATAGAGGCCCCCCTCACGGGGAGCCACAAGCAGCAGCAAATGAGTCCATGTCTACAGACCACAGTAGGACCCCTGTGTCCGATGAAACCAGCACTCCGGTAGCCTGAACACAGCAGGGGGTTGCCTAAACCCAGAAAAGATTATAGAACACAGCCTGGCCGAAGGCACTGTCCCGTCAGGACTCTCCTTCCATGCAGTAATGGGCTGCAAAGGTATGGACTGAAGACCAGGTGGCGGCCCGGCAAATGTCTGCCATCGGGACAGAGCACAAGTTTGCTACCAAAGCCTGCTATGAATTCTCCTGCAACAGTTGATTGGCCTGGAGTCCTTAACTGCATAAGGTCTTTTTCAAGACCTCCATTTTCAATTTCATATGGTGCAACACATGCATACCCCTGATGAAGGCTTGACGCCAAAACACGTTTTTTTAAATTAATAAAGTTAGCACCTGTGGTTCGGTGACGTCATCGGGATAGATGGCAGTGTAGCGATCGAGCTCCACCACCTAAGCCTGTAAGAAGTGGAAAATGTGCCCCTAAATGAGCAATTCGCACGGACCAATAGAGTGGAGGAAGTAGGGCGCCAAGCCGAAAGCGGGAGCCGTGGCGAAGAGAGAACGGATCCCGGTCAGATTGCTGCGGGGAGCAGAGGAGCTCTGAAAGCCGCCCGATCTGCCGACTACGTGGCAGGCCAGAGTGCAGAGTAACAGCGTGGTGGTGGTTGACGGACGGCTATTCAGCTGGGGAGACAGTGAGTGGGCCGTAGTGTGCTGAGAAGGCAGAAGAGGCCGAGCCCAGAGGGGTAGGAGGGAGCGCGAAGCGAGCCCACAGACGGGAGCCTGAGCAGAGAAGCAGCAAGGTAGTGTGTAGCAGCAGAGGCGAAAAGCAGTGGACACAGAGAGAGCTAAGGAGGCTCTGGGAGACCTGGAGGTGAGAGAGCTGCCAAGGGGACAGAACGCATTATAATAAAGTACTGTCAGAAATTGGGGATTAAGTGGACTGAGCATAAAGCAGCCAAGCACGAATAGTACAGGAGAAGAGTACGACATCTTGCATAGAGTTGATCAGATAAACACAAAGACAGAGGGACAAGACAGCACTCCAAGAAGGAGCCCTCGAAGGATAGTGGAAAAGGCCTCAGTGGTGGGAGCAACATCAGAAAACACTGGGACGACATAACATCACAGCCTGGGTGCAACAAGAGAGAATATGAAGAAAAATAAAGGCAGATAGTCAGTGAGGAGGAAACTTGCTGAATTTCGATCTTCCTATGCGACACCTAAAGGTGGAAAAGTGGGGGAGAAGGAGGGCAGACTACAGCTTGCAGACCCAAATGATCCCGAGGAGCTGGAGAGGGGGTGTAGCCCAGGGGTGGCAGCTCTGCTAAAGGAATGGCTAACAGAGCTGAAAGACGAGATCAAGATGGAAATAAGTGGGGTAAAAAATGAATTAAAAGAGACAATACAAGCCCTGAGGCAAGATATAGTCGACATGGGTAATTGTGTGGAAGAAACGGAGAAACAGATGGAGCAACAAGGGGCAGTACTAGAGGAACTACAAAAAGGATGGGAGGAATTTAAGTGTGCTCAAGAAGAGCAGCAGGTGAAAATATAAGACTTGGAGGATAGATCCAGGAGATGCAATATAAGAGTGCGAGGTCTCCCAAAAGAACCTAAATATAAAAGCTGTGAAGAGGTAATTGCTATAATATTCCGGCCATTATTAGCAACTGTAGACCAGGAGGAAAGTGGGGTAGGAGAGCCTCTGCAAATAGAGAGAGCACATAGAGGCTTGGGCCCTGCAAGAGACAACAAACCACGAGATATAGTAGTATGTCTCGGTTCATTCAAAATTAAAGAAAGACTCTTGTGGGCGGGCGAGGAAAACGAAACAGTTTATCTAAGACGAACACAAACTGGAACTTTTCCAAGACCTCTCCTTCGGAATGTTACAGCGCAGAAGAAACCTTCAGGAGGTGACAGCGTATCTGAGATGGTAGGACATGAGATATAAATGGCTGTTTCCTTTTGGCTTGCTGATCACGGTAAAGGGAAGGTCGAGACGGGTGCAGACCTGTGAGGAAGCCTGGAAAGAACTGGGTTTAAGCAATCTTCCAGAGGGGGCGAAGAGGTCGGCAGGAACAACAATGACCACGGCAACATCCACCTCTAAGAGGAATGATTTACGTTGGCACAGGGCACCAGTGGCAGGCAGAAGACCGGCGAGGCGGAAACGAGAGAGCCCAGGAGCGCAAGTGGCGGAGAAAGGAGCGGGATGAAAATGAGGACTTTGTATATTGCTGATAATGAAGTAAACATGAAAAGAGAGGGGGGATGTCAGTAGTAAATAAGCTAGGGGTATGAGGGGCGAGGGGGAGGGGGGAGGGGGGAGAGGTGTAGAGTGGGATAAAGATTGGTAAGGGAATTAAAGGGGAGGTAGGGGGCGAGATGAGGGGGGAAGAGGTAGGAGTAAGGGAGAAGGAGGGACGAATTGGCCTGACGGGGATAAAAAGGGCGGGGGGGGGGTTTAGGGACATAGGGGAGAAGTGGAATGGAGGGGTAGGGACAGGCAAAGGCCCGAGAAGTAGTCACCATACTGGAAGACGAATCTCTCTTCATGAGAGGGGGGAAGGGGAAGGGAGGTAGGGTGGACGGGGGGAGGGGAAGGGGCGGTCAGAGGGTGGGAGGGGGTGGAGTTAGGGGTACATTCGGCAAGGCCAGGAGTGTAGGGGGGTACAAGGAAATAAAGGTGAGTTAAAAATAGTCTCATTAAATGTAAAGGGGCTTAACTCCCCATTTAAATATCAAAAATTGTGTACAGAAATAGCACTCTAGAACGCAGCGATAGCGATGATACAGGAAACGCATCTGATAAGAACTACAGAGTACCTGGTGAAGCCCAGGGGTTATGGGGTTTGTATACATGCATCTAATACAGTAGAAAAGAAAAAAGGATTGATACAAGGTTAAAGGATGCAAATGCAATCGATTGTGTGGGATAAAGCGGGGAGATATGTTTTATTGCGTTTGAAGGTGGGGACTGATTGGTATTGTATAATGAATGTATATGCACCAACAGGAGCACAAAGTGAATTCTGGACAAAATTGAATGAGGAGGTGGGGAAAATGGGGGAGGGTATTCTAATCTGGGGAGGCGATTTTAATGTAACATGGAACCCAGATAGGAATGCAACGGGGAAAAGAGAGAGCAAAAGGGCGGATAGGAATAGATATCGTAATTTTGAATTGCAGCATTGTCTGATAGACGTGTGGAGACTACAACACCCAGGGAAGAGACAATTTTCCTATTTCTCACAGTACACGGCTCCTACTCGAGAATAGATGCTATTTGGGTATCAAAGGAGGTGGGAGGTAGGATTCAGGGGGCGGAGATGGACACAATCACCTGGTCGGACCATGCACCAGTTGTGGTACGATTAAGAATGGAGGGTGAGGGGAAAGGCACACAATTCTGGAGGTTGAATGAATCATTATTAGAAGATGGGAGGGTCAGGGCGGATGTTGAGAGAGAAACGAGGGAATATTTTAAATGGAACGATAATGGGGAGGTTGCCTGGGGAGGAGTGTGGGATGGGTATAAGGCAGTGGTGAGAGGCATACTAGTTAAATGGGGGGGGGGGGCACGAAAAAGGAAAGAAAGAGAGGGAAGAGAGCAGGTCGAGAGAACAATTGATGGAACTGGAAGAATTGGATGGGCAGAGACAGATTGGAGCATATAGAGGCCAGGTGTTGGCAATAAGATACGGTATCAGATGCAGCTTTTGAGACAGGAGGTTTTTGAGGGAGGTAATAAAGCGGGGAGATATATGGCGCAGAAATTGAAACAAAGGAAGCTGCACTCCCACATAATGAGAATTCGAATGAGGGGAGGGGAACTGATGACTAAGGATGGGGAGATCAGGGAAGCTTTTCAGGAATATTACTAGGGGTTATACAAAGCAAGGGACACTCCACAGAGGGAGAGAGTACAACGTTACCTAGATTCCATAAGCTTACCTAAATTAGAGGAGGGGGAACAAGAGGAACTCTGTAAGCCCATACGAGGGGATGAGGTGCAGAGGGCAATAAAACAATTGAAACTAGACAAAGCACCGGGATTGGATGGGCTCACAGCGTGCTTCTATCGAAATTTTGGTGAGATATTAACGGAACCCTTAGTTAGGTTATTTAATCTACCAAGGGAGGGAGGGGAGTTAGCGGGAACAATGGGATGGGCGGGTATTACAGTAATACATATAGGCCTATCTCGCTGCTAAACTTAGATGCTAAACTGCTAGCTAAAATACCACGCACCTAAATAAAATAATAGGGAGGCTTATACACTAGAACCAAGCGGGATTTATACCAGGGAGACAAGTAGCGGACAATATTAGGAAGATACTAAATATGATATCATCCATTGAACAAAGTGGGGAGGAGGCGTTGCTCCTGTCACTGGACACGGAAAAGGCTTTCGACCAGGTGTTATGGCCTTTTCTATTCCAGGTATTGGAGAGACTGGGGCTGGAGAAGG
Source organism: Ichthyophis bannanicus (assembly GCA_033557465.1). Classification (NCBI taxonomy): domain Eukaryota; kingdom Metazoa; phylum Chordata; class Amphibia; order Gymnophiona; family Ichthyophiidae; genus Ichthyophis; species Ichthyophis bannanicus. The sequence continues at coordinate 1,242,339,419 of CM066032.1, forward strand.
CGTTCATAAATTGGGTTCAGGCAATGTATCATCAGCCGAAAGCGTGTGTGAGGGTAAATGGAGCCCATTCTGGATTTTTTGAGCAGGGGAGGGGTATGAGACAGGGATGCCCCCTATCGCCACTACTATTAGCAGTAGCACAGCGGGTGAGAGAACGGGCTGATATGACGTGAATAAAGGTTAGGCGGAGGGTATATAAAATATCCATGTTCGCGGATGACATTATACTAAGTGTGGCTAGACCTAGGATTAGTATCCCAATAGTAATGTGGGAGTTGGAAGAACATGGTAAAATGTCGAGATTTACAATAAATTGGACTAAATCAGAGATTTTAAATTTAGCTGTGCCAAGTGAGGTAAAAGAAATATTGCAAAAGAAATACCCATTTAAATGGGCGAGGGAGAGTATTCGCTACCTGGGTATTCAAATAAGCAGGAGGTTGGAAGCGTTATATAAACTAAACTATCTGAAGTTGTTTGGGCAGATAGAGAGTTGGTTAGATGGATGGGGGCAAGGCTACCTATCATGGTTTGGGCGCATAGAAACCGTAAAGATGATGTTAGTGCCATGGTTGCTCTTCTTATTTCAGACACTCCCTATAAGGGTACCGTACAATAAATTAAAACAGGTACAATGACTAGTAAATAGATTTATATGGGCAAAGAGGAGCCCTCGGATAGTGCAGACGGTAATGCAAAGAGCCAAGGGAGGGGGGGGGGGGCTAGGAGTTCCAAATTTTAGGAAATATTATGAGGCAGCGCAATTGAAAACGATCTACGAGTGGCAAAGAGGAACACAGAAACAGTGGGTCCAAATGGAGAAAGAGCTCCTAGGGGGAGAGGAACTAGAAAGAATAATATGGAGGGGTAGTAAAGGCTTTGATACCCAACTCACAAATCCTCTGGTTATGCATAGCTTGAACGTATGGAAAAGGAATAAAAAACAGTTAGTGGGTGATAAGAGCTATACACAGGGCATGACATTGGAGGCCTGTTTTGATAGGGGAAAGGGACCCGGGGTGCATACCCTACGTAGATAGGCCAAAGCGGGGCTAACACATATCCACCAGCTAATAATCCCGAAGGGGATTCACGAGTTTGCGGGCCTTAAGGATCTATATGGGTTGAAGGAAAGTGATTATTATGCATATCTACAACTTAGCCATTTCATCCGTCAGCCGAAAGTATGGTCAGAGCTATGGGAAAATAGAGGTGGGTTTGAGATCATTTGCTCAGGTTATTTGGGTCATAAGGGGGTTTTGTCCAGAATTTACAAAAGCTTAATGGAAGGGGGCACTAAACTGAGATATATGTTGAAATGGGAGGAGGACTTGGGGGTGAGTTGGACCATGGAGGTGTGGGAAAAGATAATCCAGACAGTAGCTAACACTTCTATTGCTACACAAATAAAGGAGAATGCTTATAAAGTGTTGTTTAGATGGTACTGGATGCCAGTACGCAACAAACAAGCGGGTAAGGGACAGGATGAACAATGTTGGAGAGGTTGTCCTGAGAAGGGGGATTGGTTACATATGTGGTGGAAGCGTGAAAAGCTACAGGCCTATTGGGTAAGGATTACAGATACGATACATGGCATGACAGGATATAGGCTGCAACGCAGTCCGGAGACATGTTTGTTGCATCAACTAGACAAAGATATTCCCAGACGGCTAGGGGTGTGTGTGTGTGTGTGTGCGTGCTGCATCATTGTATAGTAGCAGCACGATGTGAGATAGCTCAAAATTGGGTGGGGTTGAGTGAACCACAACTGGCAGGATTTGTCAGAAGAATGGCTGAGGTGAGCTTGATGTATAAATTGACAGAGCTGAGACGGGGAAAAGGTGAGCAGAGTGCAGAACAATGGAAGGGGGTGTGGCAGTGGTTGGAAGACTGGAGGAGGAGCGAGCGAGTGGAAGACGAATGGAAGGAGTGCAGAATGACAATATGAGTGAAGGAGGGGGGAAGGGGGTAGGGAGGGGAGGGGGACGAAGGGGGTAGGGGCGGGTAATACATATACTGGGAGCTGTGTAGGAGGGATGTATTAGCCATGTATCGTATCTATAATCCTTACCCAATAGGCCTGTAGCTAAAAAAACAATTGCTCAATATAATTACAAAACTTAATACAACCACATCTTTCTTGGATCCATGCCCAGTAGCTTGGATTAAGACAACAAAACTAGAACTTACCCCCTACATCTTAGATATAGTAAACAAATCCTTACAGCAAGGTATACTACCAAAAGACCTCAAACTCTCTGCAATCCGCCCGCTTTTGAAAAACAAATCACTAAATAACAATGACCCATCATCATATCGACCTATTGCCAGTATTCTCTTCCTAACTAAAATCATTGAAAAGGTTGTTCAACTCCAACTCCAAGACTTTATAGATACCTCTGCTCCCCTTGATGATCATCAATATGGGTTTTGCCCTTTTCATGGCGTAGAAACCCTATTACTTGTCCTTCTCGACTCTCTCATCAGGGGCATGGACAACATCAAACAAGCCTTCATTCTGGTATTCCTCGACATATCTGCTGCATTTGACAGTGTAAACCATAACATACTCATTTCAAGACTCAGCCAACTAGGTATACAGGAAGTAGCTTTCGAATGGTTTAAATCATATATATCTGACCGTTCACAATATATGCAAACTGACCAAATTGCATCACCACCATTTCCACAAGAACAGGGAATTCCTCAAGGCTCAGCACACTGGCTGCTCTCCTTTTTAACCTATATCTGTAACCGATATGCACCATATTCAGAAGATATAATATAAACTATCACATTTATGCGGACGATATTATGTTGTTCTCCCCAATTAACATATCTGATCCCAACTATGACAATTTAGCAGCCTGCCTCTCTGAAGCTGAACTATGGCTCCGCTCAAAGAATATGCATATTAATTTAAAAAAAACCTGAAGTACTATTTACTTCAAGAAACCCCAATTTTACACCACCATCAGACAAACTCCAGAATCTCACCCTTCCAGTGAAGCAAGAGATAAAATATTTAGGAGTCACCCTTGACAGGACTCTTAGCTTCACTTCTCACATTAAGAAAATAGCTAAACAATCTTTTTCAAGCTTCGGTCTATCCAACAACTTAGACCACTTATAGAAAAGGATGATTTTAGAACCATTACCCAAGTTCTAATAACACCCCACTTTGACTATTGTAATGGTATACTAAAAGGCATAACAAAGAAGAATCTAAAAATCCTACAAATGGCTCAGAACGTTACCGCACAAATGATTTCCAAAGCTGTTATCTGACCACATTTCTCCCATTCTATACTCGCTACATTGGCTTCCCGTTGCTAGCAGGATCCAATATAAAATCATATTGACCACCTTCAAGTTAATTAATAAGATTGCCCCATCATATCTATCCACATTGATCCATAGCCCTCCTGAAAACAAAGTGAGAAGAAGAAAGAATCTCAATACCATCCTAGTGTCCGATTCAATAAGAAAGACAAAACAAATAACAAGCAACAGCGCCTTCTCATATGTAGCACTTACCTTATGGAATAACCTCCCAGACCAGTTAAGAGAGATAAAAGATCTCCAAATGTTCCGAAGGGAACTAAAAACATATTTGTTCACTCAGCATTACTACAATATAGACTATTACTCGGATCTTGCCCCCCACCCGCCATAGCACAACCTGAAAATCCTACTTCAATTTACTCCCATACAACTAACTTTGTCCAGGATTGAACCTTAAATTGATGCTGCAAATTGTAAATATGTCAAAGATTGTTGCAAGTTGTAAATAGTTACTATATTTATACTGTATCTGTATATAGTTGCATAATGTTCTATGTATTTTATCATTGTTTGATATAAACCGCCACTGATCTTGGGAAGTGGCGGTATATAAAAGTTTTTCAAATAAAAAATAAATAAATAAATAAGGGGGGGGATTAATGTTTCATGAAGGGTAAATATTGTGGAGAATGTCTAATGTTAAATGCTGAGTTGTTGTAATTTACCATGCAGTTACCAATAAAAATTTAAAAAGGAAAAAAAAAAAGTTAGCACCTGTGACCTTCATTAGCCTTCGCCTGTTGTGTTTTCCTGACACGGTGTGCCATGATGCGGCCTTCCAGCGGGAGCCTCGCCTGCTCATATGCGAGGGCAATACAGTCCACCACACATGTGGACAGCGTACGCTTGGTCACTGCCTCCCCCAGCCGACTGGAGTCATAGGAGAGGCCAGCTAAGAACCCCGGCAATGTCCTTGGCCAGGTCTCTCGAGTACATGCCCATGTACAGTTGGTAAGTCTGGACTCGGCCTGACAGCATCAAGCCGTGGAAGCACTTCCTGCCGAGGGCATTGAGGTCCTGGGCCTCCAGACCAGGAGGCACCAAGGTCTACTGGCCCTTGAGCCTGTGAATGGCCGATTCCACAACTATGGAGTTGTACGGCAGGTATGCTTTTTGGAACCCTGGGCTCTTGCGGACTCGATAGATGGAATCGACCCGCTTGCTGAGAACCGGCATCGAGGATGGTGACTCGCACATGCGGAGCATCAGCCGTTCCAGCATCGGAGGAACTGGCACAGTAAGGGCTTCCAGAGGGGGAAAGTCATACTGAAGGGCTTTGAGCTCCTCGACTCGAGGTCCCTCTTCGGTGTCCGCAGGGAATGCCAATGGCCATGTCTCCGATGAAGTCAGAGAACTGTGTATCCTCTGGAACCTTCTCCGAGGCTCGGACCTCGGTGAGTCCGATGGGACAAACCGGGTCCGATCCGTCCCCCATGCCGAGTCCTCTGAGGAGGAATCGAGCAGCTCCGGCCGTGCAGGCTTTGGCCTCGACCGTCACGATCCCGAGGGCACCGGTGTCGATGACCTCAGTCCCAAACAGGAGGTCGAGGGGGACCTCGGCCGAGGATCGACTCGAGCTCGAAGAGTCTCGAGGATCGGCTCGGCCTCCAGGGTCGACTTGGACGTCGAGGTCCCGGTGGTCAGGGCAGATGGACCAGTGAGACTGGCCATCAGTGCCCGCTGCTGCTCCATGAAGGCAGACATACTGAGGTCCTGATGCATCAGGCCCGAGGCCAGTTCTCCCGGAGGAGAATTCACGAGGACAACAGCTGTTACCTTCCTCGGTGTCTCCGGCTCATTGCGAGGCCTGCTTCGACTCAGAGGACCCAGGGTGGCGGTCAAGTGAGGCATCCATCAATGCTGCCCCCACAGGTTTCTTCTTCCTCCGGTGTTCCCCCGAGGGAGACCCTCGATCCGAAGACCCCTGACGGTGCTCGGGTTCAGACTACTCCAGAGACATCGAGGCTTCTGTACGGGTCCTGGGGGATGCGGACTCGAAGAAATCCTTTCACGCTGCTGCTGCCTACTTCTAAGTGCTTTGGAGGACATTCTCTCACACGGCCCACAGGACTTCGGGTGATGGTTGGGCCCGAGGCAGCAAAGGCAGCAGTCATGTGTCGGTGAGGGACATTAATTTCTTACACCGATCACACTTTTTAAACCCGCTGGCAGCCATTGGGGGAAAAAAGGGTCCCTGCGAGGTCGAATGACCGGGCTGCCAGTGAAAAGAAAAAAAAGAGCGCCAACGCTAGTCACTCAGGACAAAACCCAAAAAAACTGACCGGACTCGATACCGGTGTACCGAACTGAGGTGGGAAGGGGAACCGGCATCGAACCGGGTCGAAGACGATGATCTTCAGTAGTTTTGACGCACTTTTTCCACGAGGGAACTCGGACAACGTCCGGTGGGCTCCGCAGAAAATAGGAGACTGAGCAAGATGGCACTGTTGGGCAGGAAGGGGACCGCACATGTGCAATGCAATCCCAAAGGCTTTCTTTGAAAGCTGGGGAATTGCTCCGCACGAGGGCTCTGTTGGCACCCATATGTGAGGACTGACTTCCTGCTTGTTCCTGGAGAATTAGTCTTTAGAACTCATTGGCAGCGGATGTAGTTAAAGCAGGCAGTGCAGCTGGATTTAAAAAAGATTTGGACAAATCCCTGGAGAAAAAGTCCATAAACAGTTATTAAAGTAGTCCAGTAGAAAACCACTGCTTATCCTTAGGGATAAGTAGCATGGAACTAGCTGCTTTTGGGATACGTATGTCAGGTACTTGTGACCTGGACTGGCCACTGTTGGAAACAGGACACTGGGTTTGATGGACCTTTGGTCTTACCCTGTATGGCACGTCTTATGTTTTTATGCTTGCTTGCCCTGGAAGCTAAACATGGTAGGTTACAGCTCTGAGCCATCAGATTGCAAAGTTGTCAGAACATGTGACAAGATCCCATAGTCACCCAAATGAGAAAATTGTTCAAGCAAAGCCTCTTATTTATTTGTTCTAGTATCCTGTATATCCCAACTGGATTTTGAGCTCCAAAGAGCAGGGACTATTATGTCTATCTGTACAGCACCTCATATTTCTGGCATGCACTACAAAAACCATGATAATAAGGAAATCCAACTCATGCTCCTTCTCTAATACAGTATATATTATTCAATTCCAAAAATGTAAAGAAAGGATACTGCACTAGTGAAACAGGCAGAAACTGAAGACAAGAATAAACTTGCATAGCCACAAGCCTAGACATTATGAAAAGGAGCAAGGCAACACCAGACTGGGAGAGTTTTTTGATACCACTCTACTGCATTAATGACCTTATGATCAGGATACTAAAAAGTGAATTTAAAACAATCAAGGAATTTAAGACAGCTGAAATTAAAATGATCAAACACTTCAGAAATTACATTAAGGGACTTCACAGAGAGTTAAAAAAAACCCCTCAATATTGGAAGTCCCCTTTGTTGTTTATGCACGATGTCAGGACTTCTGTCTTGCAGCCCTGTGTTTTGTGTCCAAGCAGAATCTACGTTTCTCGGCTTCCCACATCCACCTAGTCTCTAACATTTTGTGTCACCTTCTTCATACTTTAAACATATGGATATACTGCCCATCATATAAATATCTAAGTGGTTTAAAATAAAAGCCATATGAATATACTAAAAGCACTAATAAACAATTCTAAATTAATGGGATACCAAACCTTCAACTATCACTGTACTGTATTCTAAATTTCACTTCTAACTGCTGTAGAGCCGGCCCAAACATTAGGCAAACTAGTTGCTTACCTAGAAAGGCAGTTTCTGGAGGGTGGCCATGAGCAGGGCATTCAAAGCTATACTACAGTTTCTGACAACCAGTGGGCCATGAGTCTTAAGGTTTGCTTAGGGTACCAACACCTTGAATCAACTCAGGAGCTGACCCAGATCTGCTGGCAACTTAATCTCTTTCTCCGATTGGTTCATTTGGTATGGACATAAGGGAATGTTAACCCCTAAAAGCTAGTCAAGACATTTATTCAATCTAGTGAAAGGCTGTTTGTTGACCTTTATTTCTGTGTCTTTAAAAATAAAAATCCATAGAACAAGAGTAGGGGTGGAAATATCTGGACCTATTCTACACCACTGACATGCACAAAATAGGCAAGAATGACAGGTGGACATTTTAAAAAGTCACTTCCCCATCCTGGCTTGGTGGTGCACTGCCATGGGTTCAGTCACCAGGCCAGGCTTCACTCTTGGGCCAGCTGAAGATGCTGCAGAGACAGCTTTCACAGACAATGTGAAACGGTGGCTGGTTGTAAAGCCTACAATTGCAGGATTACACAACAAACTCTAGCTGAAGATTGCCACTGCAACGACTGGTCTAAGTAGGCTGAGATATAAAATAGGGGGTAAATCCCATGTGCTTGAAAACAAAAGGTTCATATCACCATATCTCAGTACTGCTTCGATGAACTTGGAAACACACAGGAGCAGGAAGAATGAAAGTCACCATTCCAACCTTTATTATATAAGAATATAAGAACATAAGATATGCCATACTGGGTCAGACCAAGGTCCATCAAGCCCAGTATCCTGTTTCCAACAGTGGCCAATCTAGGTCTTACGTACCTAGCAGTTTCCCCAAAAGACACAGGTTCCACAATGCTTGTACTGGATCAAGCATTGATAACCTGGGTCCCTTCTTAATAATGGTTTATGGACCTTTCCTCCAGCAACTTGTCCAAACCTTTTTTAAACCCAGCTACACTAACAGCTTTTACAACATCCTCTGGTAACAAATTCCAGAGTTTGATTACACGTTGAGTGAAAAAATATTTTCTCTTATTAGTCTTAAATAGTTTACCCTGTAGCTTCATTGCATGTCCCCTAGTCTATCTATATTCTGATAACGTAAACAATCAATCTACATTTACCTATTCCAGTCCGTTCATTAATTTATAGACTTCTATTGTCCAAGTCTGTATTTAAAAAGAGTTTGAAAGTGCCCATGGGCTCAACATTTCACTCTGATATTAGTGTATGCTTTGCAACCTGCAATATCTTTTATTGAACCATCATAAGAATTACCCACAGATAATGCTGTACAAGATAATTCAAAACTGCAGAGCTTCTTCATTCAAACATTTTAACACCACCTAAGAAATATACTACTTGATGGTTTTGGGGTATGTGGAACTATGGGTTGACAAAATCGCAGGACAGATCAGCTACACTAGCAAATAGTTTAAAGCAAGGCTTATCTGTGCAATCATTAGCTATGGAAGGCAGCTTGACAAAAGCAGAAAACAAGAACAGCAGCTAAATTTCAGTCTTCAAAAGTAAAATAAAATTGATGCAACATGGATGTTAGATCTCTTGCTCTGGTACAGTGAGGAAGCTGCAGAGCTAGGCTCTCTGACTTATTTCTAAGCCTATACAGGCAGCAGGAAGGTCCCTGATGCTACTGCTTTAGCAAGTGTTAGCAGGAGGATCTGAACCTCTGGCCTTTCCTTTAACTCGTTTCTATCTTCAGACACCTTTGGAAAGATGACTTCTAAAGTTGTAGCCTGTATATACTGTTGCCACTTTGAAATGCCCTGAATTCCAAAAGGTTGATATGGTAAGTCACTTCCCTGGGGGACCCACAGACCCTGCGTAGTGATGCCGTCGAGATGAGCCCACCAGTCCTTTTTGAAAGCATCTGTTGTCAGGGTACACTGCAGTGCAGACATCCGAAAAGATTTTGAGGGGTGCAACACCACTCGAGGGAGTCTACCAACTGAAATGTGATAGTGAACTTGTCCATGAGATGACCTGTTGCCTGTTTCCATTGATCAGAAAGAGCTCACTGCACTGGATGCATGTGAAGTCGAGTATATGGTACGACATGGATTGTGCATGCTATATGTCCTAAGAGACAGAGCATGTTCCTTGCACTGGAAGTGGACCGGCTTTGGCAGTGATTGCCAGGCTGATGAGATGGTGGAGTCGGTCTCTTGGAAGAAAGGCTTGTTTTTCTGGGAGAGCATGTCAATTAGTGCAGACTTCTTGTGCGCATGTGTTTGGTTTGCTCTCCCAGTTTAATGCTGTCATTTTGCACTCAGTTTAATAAATAGTTCATTTGCATGTGCACGGTTACTGTGTCCTTCATTTGCATACCCTGTCTTTTCTGTATCAAGCGTTAAAAAGATGTGCATTGTCAGGGCGCTACTAAATGCGTAAAAAGTCAATTCAGCATACATCTAGCACCGGTTTTCTTCTTCGGCCTGTAAATATGGGATTTCTTCAACTCACTTTGGCCTCAGCTGCCAGATTATCCAGGTCAAAGAGGGAGACTTTGGCAAACAGAATGAATAAGGATGGAACTGTCAGAAATCCAGGACTGACTTAAACCTCCCCTCCCTGAGCTGGATCACTTAGTAGTTCTGGGCCTGCTGCTGGTGAAAGCAAAAGTTTTAAACAGGGTGTCATTCGTCTTCATTAACTAGGGATCTTCACTACCTGACATGAAGTTCAGCAGAAGTTCCACAATCTTCCTGCAAACCAATAACCATTGTGTGACTTTGGTAGAAAAAGCTGATAATATACATTGGTTTGATTTGAACTGTAACCAGGGGCGGCTCTATAATGAGGCAGAGTGAAGCGGTTGCCTCAGGCGGCAAGTTTTGAGGGCAGCAAAAAGTGCCCCCAAAATAGTTGCATCACTTCACCTTCAGAAGTTAAAAAAACAAAACAAAAACAAAAAAACCCATAAAAGCGCACAAGTTGCTGCTGCTGTTGAGTCCACTTCTTAGCAGCGGCAGACTCACCCTCTCCTTTCCCTTGTAGCTGCAGCTTCTGCCTTTTAGAGAACCGCAGCTGTGCTAGCACGATATTCAGTTTAAATAAAAAGCCAAACCAGTGCGAAGCCTTCCCGTCTCTGTGAAGGAACCATGCAGCTGCGTCCCGCCCCCAAAAGGAAGTTACATTAACTTCCTTTGGGGGCGGGACGCAGCTGCATGAGTTCCTTCAGAGAGGCGGGAAGGCTCCGCGCCAGTTTCACTTTTATTTAAACTGAATATCACTATCACAGCCGCAGTTTTCTAAGAAGCATGAGTTGTGGCTGCCAGGGAAAGGAGAGGGGGAGTCTGCAGGGAGCTAACATGGGGGAAGGTGGGGGCTGGAAGGGGACTGACATGCGAGGGAGGAGGGGGCTGGAAGGGAACTGATATGAAGGAAAGGTGGGGTCTGCAATGGGGCTGACATGGGGGGAGGAGGGGGTTGGAAGTGAGCTGACATAAGGGGAGGAGGGGGCTGGAAGGCAACTGACACTGGAAAGTGGGGTTTGCAATGGAGCTGACATGGGGAAAGGTGGAGGCTGGAAGGGGGCTGATATGGGGAGGGGGGAGGAGGGTGCTGGAAAGGAATTGACACGGGAAAGTGGGGCCTGCAAGGAAGCTGACATGGGGGGAAGGTGGGGTCTGGAAGGGAGCTGACAGGGGAAAGTGGGGGCTGGAAAGGGGCTAACATGGGGGGAGGAGGTGGCTGGAAAGGAGCCGATACCTGGGAATGGGACTGGAGGGGGACTGGAAGGGTAATGACATGACACTAGAGAAGGGAGGATAGAGATGGAAGGGAGCTGACACCTGAGGATGGGACTGGAGGAGGACTGAAAGGGAGATAACACTTGGGGATGGGACTGGTAGATGGCTGGGTAATGGGGGTGGGGGATGGAAGGAAGGGGGAACTCGCATTGGGATGGTATTTGGACAAGAAGGGGTTGGACAGTGGAGAAGGAAGGGGAGTGGAAGGGAATGAACACCAGTGGCAGTCCTGGGAATGCAAGGGGGTTGAAAATGGAAGGCACTGGGAGGGGAGGAATGACAAAGGGAGCTGATACTGGGGAAGGTTACTAGGACTAAAAATAGGCTGATGGAAGGAAGTGAAGAAAACAAAAGAGACAAGAAATGGCAAATGGAGTATAAACCATAGAAAGAGATCTAAGAGAAGACATGAAAACAGAAGACTCAGATCAGGACCAGCATGATCAGAGAATAAAATGGTCAGACAACAATGGTAGAAAAAATAATTTTATTTTCAGTTTAGTGATTGGACTTTTCACGATCTTTATGGGGAACTGCATCTCTTATTTATCTGATGTTGCACTGCATGAGGAGTCTGGCTTTGTGGGGATTCAGTTTAATTTTTTTCTGCATATTTTTAGTTTTACTTTAGGTTGTAGTCACTTATTTATTTATTTAACCGGTTTTATATACCGTTTTTCTGCAAGGCAAAATGGTCTACAATGAACAAGAAGGACCGTTTACATGAAACAGTTGGAACTATATACAAGTATAAGTACAGTGTTACAATAAACAAAAGAACAAAAGTAACTATTTACAGATGGCCTGGAGGCTATGCAGTGAGGCGCTGAGTTCACCTACTTGGGGGAAGAGCTGTGTGAAGGAGAGTGGGGGGGGGGGGTAATGGTGGGGGTGGTGCTTATTCTTTACTTGGTGAGGATCTGTGTTCTGAGTGTGTGACTGAGGCCATGTGTTCTGTTAACATGGAGTTTGTACTTAGGGATCTATACCGTACTGTAGTAATGTAACTTGTTCAGCTTTTCAATAAGAGTATGGATGTCCTAGGGATTACAGCAGTATTTATAGTGCGTCATTTTTCTAGGTAGGCCCCTTATGTGAGTTTTGGAAGTTTATCCTGGTAAGCTGTGGTAGATTTGGCCTTGTAGATCTTTGGTGACTTTTGTAGGGTTTTATATTAGTTCCTAATATGCCTGTTACTGGAGAATGTTTGTTAGATGAATAGAAACAGATTTTTTTTTAATATATTGAGTTCTGTGGGTGAATGTCCTACTTCTGCTCTGCATCCATTGTTGAGGGAGAGGTTTTTGTGGATGCAGAATATATATTCAAAAAGAAAAAGCGAGAACCATAACACAGTTTATAACACAATAAAATGAGTTATAATTTTATAATTTGGTACTATAAACTGTGCTGCGGTTCTCACTTTTTCTTTTAGCTCTTTGGTGTGTGAGCATCTTGCATTTCCTTTGTTTTTTTGCAGAATATATATTTACATTAATACCATGCTGGTCCAGTATGCAGTTTCAGGAGTTATGTTGGGGTAGCCAAGCCCTTCTTGGTCGCAAAGTCTCTCTTGTTTTTCAGAGGGTGGGAAGTGCTGTGTTAGGGCACCAAGTTGCTCCTGTTTTGTGGAAGTGGGTGGTACTGGATGGAAGCTGTTGAGCCCCTCTTGTTTGGCATGTTTAGCAGCATGTTTCCTAAGCTCTGCGCCATACTAGGTCAGAACAAGGTCCCTCAAGCCCACTATCCTGTTTCCAACAGTGGCCAATCCAGATCACAAGTACCTGATAGATTCCCAAAAAGGCACACAGGTTCCGCAATGCTTGTCCCAGGGCAAGCAGTGGATTTCCCAGGTACTCTTTAATAATAATTTATGGACCTTTCCTCCAGGAACTTGTCCAAACCTTTTTCAAACCCAGCTACACTAACAGCTTTTGCTATATCCTCTGGTAATTAATTCCAGAGTTTGATTACGCGGGGCTACAGGCTAATTGCAGGGAAGCAGTTACATCCCCCTGCAGTTACTGCATTTCAGTGTGGCAAAACTGAGGTGGCATTAGTTGCACTCGCGCTACTTGTGCAGAGCCGTTATGTTAATTTCTGCTGACAATGCAGATGCCTGCATGTGAGAGTTCTTTCACTTGCCTCATTCTGCAGTAAAGTATAATTTTGGGAAAGAAATCCTGTAAACCTAAAGTAATGGGTAAAAACATTCTTTGACGACATATGTCTGTTTTTAGTTTGTATTGATATATTCCCTACTTGGTAAAGATCTATTTCTGTTCTGCATGTGTGACTGATGCAACATGTTCTGTTTGCATGGAGTTTCTATGTAGGGAGCTGTAGTAATCCAGCTTGTTCAGTTTTCTGAATAGGAATATGGCTGTTCTAGGGCCCACTGCAATATTTGTGGTACTGCCCTTTTTGGGTATGCTTCATGTTGTGTGAGTTTTGGAAGTTAGTGCTGTTATGGAATAGTAGATTTTCTCTTTGGATCCTGTACTCTGGGTTCTTGGTAAGGTCAACTGTAGGGTGTTGATTGGGGGGGGGGGGGGTACTGGAATATGTATTGTCTTTGAGATTTTAAGTTTTGTGTTCTTTATGCTGCCAAACTAAAATTTAAAATATTTTGTCAGGTCAGATTAAAGGAAGTTTCAACTTAATCTCAGTTTAATTTTGTTTAGTAGCCTGATAGCTTCACCACTGCTGAGTTCTGGACTTTTCCAGCTCTAGCACAATGTAATCCAGCATTTGAATTCATGGCTACCAGGATTAGTTTCTCATTTTATATCTTCCCTCCTCATCAATTATATGGTCATAGTGAAATAAATCTGATGTGCAAATTGGTGATAGCCTGATTGGGGGGGGGGGGGGGCTGTGCAAGTGGCTTTTCATTAATCAAATGTAATGTTTTTTTTATTATGTTTGATTTATTGTAACATCTGTTTTACTAACTTGCATGCATATGTTTGAAAGCCACCTAGGATTTTACTTATTTGTTTGTTTGTTTGTTAGACTTTTCTATACCGCCCCTTTCAGAGATCAGGGGCGGTTTACAGATAACCAACATGTTACATTTAACAAGTAATTTTAACTGGAAACAGAGCAACAAAAACTATATACATATTAACTATAGACAGGATATTATTCGTGCCTGGATGGGTAGTATGAGGTGCTGTATGATTTGTGTGTGTGGGTAGTGTCATTGTGTGTGTGGTAGGGTTGTTTGTGGGGTTGAGTTAGTATTTTAGATTGGTGGCATATACATTTTAAAATAAAGTATACTAAATTTATGCAAATAATGCTGCAATGAATCTCTACACATGGCTCTGCACAATTCTCATGCCGCCCCTGAGAGGAAGTAGGGGGGGGGGCACTAGGAGGTGGAGGAAAGCAGAAACCTCAGATAGGGACCAGCATGATCAAGAATAAAATGGTCAGACAACAAAGGTAGAAGAGAATTTTATTTTCAATTTAATAAACAGTCTTGGTGTTATCTTTATAAAGTACAGGGAAATGCATCTCTTTGTATTTCTCTGGCGTTGCATTGTATGCAGAATCTGACTTTTTGGGGTTTCAATTTAATTTTTATCTATATATGTTTATTACTAGGTTATGGTCATTTATTTTGCACTTTGGTGAGGGTCTGTGGTCTGAGTTTGTGGCCAAGGCCAGGTATTCTGTTAATATGGCGTTTGTACATAGGGATCTGTACTGTAGTAATCTGAATTGTTCAGCTTTTCAAATAGGTGTTTGGATGTTCCAGGGCCCGCTGCAGTATTTAGTTATGCTTTTTTTGGATGGGCTCCTAATGTGAGTTTTGGAAGCTGAGCTGATATGGTATGGTAGGTTTGCTCTACAGATCCTCAGTGACTTTGTTGTAGGGTTTTGTATTAGTTCACAATATGCCTGGTACTGGAGAATGTCTTTTGTTAGTGAGATGGTCGGAATCAGATTTTTTTTTCTTCAGATATTGAGTTCTATGGGTAAGTGTCCTAGTTCTGCTCTGTACTCACTGTTGAAGGAGGAGGTGCTGTGGATGCAAAATATATGTTCAAAAAGAAAAAAGCAAGAACCATAACGCAGTTTATAACAATAAAATAAAAATGAGCTATAATTTGGTGTTATAAACAGTGTTGCGGTTCTCGCTCTTTTAGTTCCTTGGTGTGCAAACATCTTGCATTTCCTCCACATTATCTAATCGGCTTTTTGGTTTGGTTCAGTCACTGACTGAAGTTTTGAGAAAGACACCATCTCATCCCTCACCTCAGGGAGTAGACTGCCTTGAGCCACCCCTGACTGCAACCTAGACAAGGCTGGAATTCAGGATAACTGACCTGCCCCCTGTTACAGGATGTTTTTTTTTTCTCTCAAAAATTCACAGGAATTACAGAAATGCTTAAATAATTATAACTTATAAGCAGAATTACAGATTAACATGAGACCACCTGTACTGGACTAATTTAATATATCATGGAGTTAAACCCCCTTCATTAGGTCTCACAGAAGTTAATTATAACATGACTATCACATTGCCTTATTCAATCTACTGAAAAAGAAACATGTTAAATAGACGTGTGTAATAAGCTTTTCCTGCTGGTTGCTGTGTGGTTGCTTGATAGAAGGAGGAGTGGCCTAGTGGTTGGGGCAAGGTACTACAGGCCGGAAGGTCGGTGGTTCAAATCCCACTAGAGAACAGCAACCTTGGGCCAGAAGGACTGGGGTTTCTAGTCCTGCAGGTGCTCCTTGTGGTCTTGGGCAAGCCACTTAACCCTCCATTGCCCATGTTCCCTGTAAGTATTAGTGTATGTGTCTCATATCCCCTCGTGTTAAATGTATCCCCCAACTGCTTTGACCTGGTGAAAAGTGGGATATAAATGCAGCTAATAAAATAAAATAAATAAATATTGATTCCTGTATTACACTTCTTAAAATAATGTTTTATTTTGCATTTTATTTTATTGAACATTGCTTTAAATGGCTTGTTCAGAAAAGTGGTATAGAAACATTTTAAATAAATGCTATCATATGTATTTCTGGATTACACTTAAATATGTACCTTAAGTAGTTACCAACATCTACTAGCTGACATTATATGAATATTCAGTGAACATTCTTCCCTCACCTCTATTGTCTGACCCCAACACAGTTTTCCTTTCCCTAGTTATAGTTGTGCAGTAGCAACCACTTGGCAGTGCTTTCTAAAGCCTGCCTGCCCGCCCGTCCTGTTACAGCTGTGCTTGGCTATGCCAGGCCAGTTTCCTCCTCTCTTCTGTAACAGCTTCCAACTTATGTAGTGACACTGTGGTTGTCGGAGCCAGCACATACCGGCTGGTATGAATATGCATGCCTCGCTGGCCAGACAGACAGACTCCATGTCTAAATGTATGATATCATGAAGTTTAACAATGGATCTGAATATAGTCAGAGAGGAGGCATGACATATCAACTCAGGAAGTCTGTTCCAAGCATATAGTGCAGCAAAGTAGAAAGAGTGATGGAGGAGAAGGGCAACAACAACAGTGGCTTGCTCAATGAATGGAATTCATGAAAGAGGGACTAAGAGAGAAAGAAAAGAAAACAGGTAATGAGCAGCTACAGAGTAAATGCATTTGTAGGCGAAGAAGAGAATCTTAAAACTGTAGAAACAATAGATGGAGAGCTAAACAGTGACTTGAGAAGAGAGGTTACATGGTCATAGTGATACTGAAGGAAGATAAATCATGCTGCTGGGAAGAATGATGGTTCAGTGGGAGGATCCATGAGGAACAGGTTGCAGTAATCTAAGCAAGAAGTGAAAAGTGTAGATGAGCATTTCTGTAGCATGCTCAGAAAGGAAGGGATGAATTTTAGTAATACCAACAAAGCAGCAAATAGAAGACATTATATCTGGACTAAACACAACAACCTCACCATCAGACCCATGCCCAGTGTGTCTGACTACACTACACATCACATTTATGCTGACGACATCATGATATACGCTCCAATCAACCTACTAGCACTAAATACCACAACAATAACTAAATGCCTCGAAGACATGAATGACTGGCTCATAGCCAACAACTTAATGGTCAACTATGATAAAACTGAGGCAATGTTCGACACCAGGAACCCCACCTTCATACCTCCACAAACTATCAGCATCTTAGACAAACATATAGCAGTCAAAGAAGAAGTTAAGTATCTAGGCATCACATTGGACAGAGTGCTGAACATGAAATCCCACATCACCAAAACCGCAAACAAGGCCTATCAACATTTGAGGACCATCAGACAAATCAAACCGATACTCCGTCAGGACCACTTCCGCACAAGCACTCATCACACCACTGCTTGACTATGGAAAGCACTCATCACACCACTGCTTGACTATGGAAACTCACTATACCAAGGCCTCCCTCAGCACACACTACACCCAGTACAGATGGTGCAAAACACCACAGCACGCATCATTACAGACACTCCAAGGACAGAGCACATCACCCCTGTCTTACAACAATTACACTGGCTCCCAATGCTGGCAAGAGCTAAATACAAAACAATCATGATCATCTTCAAAATCATTCACCATCTCTCAGCAGACATACTCCAAAACGTTATAACAAGAGATATTAGCAATAGACCAAGAAAAGCCAATAACGACAACATGATTGGCACACCTGCAGGCTATCACAAAACCAAGCAAACAACTTCAAAAAGAGCTCTATCACTACTGGCATCCACACTATGGAACTCCCTCCCAACGAGCCTGAGGGTACTAGATGACATCACAGACTTCCGCAAAGACCTCAAAACACTGTTATTTATAGAATCATACAAGCATTTAGACAATAGCCCATACCCAAACAGAAACACAACCACCTCTGCCAACTAGGCACATACTCATCCTACATACGCACACAAGATTATTATACTACGTTATTAAACACCCCCTTGTTAAATGTTACCCTTCAATTGTACTGTCTAAATGGTGTTAAGTAATTGTTCTGTGTAAATGTTCACAAGTACCCTAATGTTAAATGTAACCCTCCAATTGTGATGTGACGTGACCACCTTGATTGAAGGATAAGGTGGCATACAAATCTGTCTAAATAAATATGGACTCAGGATTAGGGATTGCGGGGGTTAGGAGAATGCGAATATCATCCACACAGATAGGAAAAGACAGATGAGAGGAAGTGATTTTGGGGGAAACAAATTGGAAGAAAAAATAATCACAGTAATGCTAAGTTAGTAATAAAATATATTCTCTGTTTATTTGATTTACAGTTATATGTTTTACACCCTTAGCTACTAACAAGAGCAGCAGCTCTACAAAACCCACTGGATTCAAGATACATTCAGCTTAGCACAAGTGCTGTGTTGCTAGATCTGTGCAACCTGACCTTCCCAAGGATACTTCACAGAAGTAGTTGGAGCACTAGGATAATATGGACACACCCAATCTTTCTCTGCTGGGTGATCTCTAGGACTTGGCCAGCTGTAGTGACCTTTCTAGCTCTTGCAGCTGTAGATTCCCCTGAGTGATCATCATCCGAATCACAGCCTGAAAAACAAAGGGAAGCAGATGATACGGTCTGCTGCTGCTTGCACTAGGTCTGGCAGCAGCAGCAGCAGCAGTACTATGAAGAGCACCTGCAGTGGCCAGACATTCAGTTGCAGATAGTCTATGCAGCTGCCTCCTCCTCCTGACCTGTGTACCACCAAAATGCACATGCCAGGTCCAGACGGTCACGTACACTTAAAGAGCTATCAACACTTTACACTGAGCAGTATAAAAACAAACACTAGGAGATCAACTTTCCATAGTTGCTACCATTATGCACTTAAACAATGGCATTTAAATTAATTCATAGATATATAACACTGCTACATGTATAGTCAACAGGCTAAATAAACATTATAAAAGATTACAGCACCACTATTATATGCTATTCAGCAGGCCTAAGTTAAACGTACACCTTATCTGGTTGCTAAAAGCCTGCCCTCATTCCATCCTTTTACCATATGGATGGTATCAGGCTGTTTCTTCAGACGGATTTTTGGCCTGATACTATCCATATCTGGCCAGGAAAGTTATACATTCATCAGTAGCTGGTAAACATATAACTTCCATTGAATATCAGCTTAAAGGAAGATAATTATATAAAGGCTTTCCATCTTTAAAACTGAGTTTCACATGTGACAAGAAATGTTTATAAAATACTGCACATATACATGTGCCGAAACATACTTTTAAATGTATTCAAAATAAGCATTCTTGGGGCAAAGTTGGGTGAAGTTTTGGTTTTACATGTGTATTCAATAAAATTTATTTATTTATTTAACAATTTTTATATACCGTCTTTCTGCAATTCAAGACGGTTTACATAGAACTTTACATGGCAGTATATTTCAACTGTTTACATAGAACAAGAAACAAGGATACAGGTGTAAAAAATGTAGAAAATATGAAACTATTTATAATGATCAACTATTTACATAGGTAAATATGAAACTATTTATAATGATCAACTATTTACATAAGTACATACAGGAATAAAATGCAAAAGGTATATGGGGGAATACTCAGTGGAGGCGGCTAGCACTTCTACAGTGGCTAGCTACCGCTGCTGCTGAAGATTAAACCTTGATATGCAAAGCTAGGGTCATATCTGGCCACTGGCATTAAACATCAGGCCACTGCCTGGTTAGCTACAGCACAAAAGTTAGAACAGCCTTTAAAGTGCCTAACTTTTGCCGCTATAGGAAAACAGGCTAGTGGCTGAATATTACCACTAGATGGTTATTCCAGGGTGTCGCCCCGATGCTAGACAGCTAGCATTGGGGCATTTAGCAGTGGCATTTGCAGATATTCTGCAGACTAACTGCGTTTCACTGAATATCCTGCTTAGCGTCATTTAGGCAGTCTGCAAATCATCTACATGGCTTTGAAAATGCCCCTCTATGTGTATAATCCAGCAGGCATCAGCATGCATAGTTATATCTGTTCCAGAACAGGTGTAAACATGCATGTGTGCCTTCTGTTGCCAAGTGAAATATAAATTTGCAATTTTATCAGGGAAAGTATATACATACTGACCGCATCCACTTATATGACCGGCTACATAAATTACCACTACTGCTAATCATTTGTATTGCATCACAAGGTGTACACAGCGCTGTACAGAGAAATATAAGAGATGGTCTCTGCTCTTCAGAGCCTACAGTCTAGTCAAGACAGACAACACAACAACTGGAGACTAGGATATATCTTGAGGAATGGTAAGGAAACACACAGTTGGAGAGCAGGAGACTAAGTAGATCAGGATCCAAGAGCAGCCTTGAAGAGGTAAGGTTTTAACCTGGATTTGAAAAGGGCCAGAGATAAAGCCTGACATACCGTCTCAGGTAGTTTGTCCCAGGCATAAGGAGCAGCAGAGTGGAAAGATCAACATCTGGAGTTGACAGTGGAAGAGAAAGGCACAGATATAAGTGATCTGCCAGAAGAGTGGAGTTCCCAAGGAGGGGTGTAGGGAGAGATAAAGAGAGGAAAGATAATGAGCAGCAGAATGAATGCACTTATACTGTAGGTCAGTAGGAGAAGTTTGAACTGGATGCAGAAATGGATAGGGAGCCAATGAAGCAACTTGAGAAGAGGGATTACATGAGCACAGCAAGAATGGCAGAAGATTAGCCGTGCAGCTGAATTCTGAACATATTGAAGGGAAGAGAGATGATCCAGAGGGAGACCAGCAAGGTGGAGGTTGCAATAGTCTAGATGGGAGGTCACTAAAGAGTGGAGAAGTGTCTTAGTAGTGTGTTCAGAAAGGAAGGGATGAATTTTGTTGATGTTACAGAGAATGAAAGAACAGGTTTTAGCTATTAGTCGGATGTCCGAGGAGAAGGAGAGGGAGGAGTCAAAGATGACCCCCAAGGCTGCAAGCTGAAGAAACAGGGAGGAGTAGAGCGTTATTCACAGAAACAGAGAAAGGGGTAAGGTAGGTTTAGAGGAAAGATGAGAAGCTCAGTTTTGGCCACGTTCAATTTGAAATGGTGGTGAAACATCCAGGCAGCACTATCAGAAAAGCTGGCAGAGATATGGGCCTGGATTCTATGTAGTTACTTACCTATAGCAGGTGTTCTCCATGGACAGCAGAAATAAGTCCTCGCATATGGGTGATATTCCTGATGGAGCCCCTTGTGGGAATGCCTCCCAGCTTCCATAGGAAGCTTTTGGGAAGCTCCATTGTGCATGCGCACCTGCCTTCCTGTCTGCTGCGGCGCCGTCTTAATCTTCAGTATGATAACCAAGCTACTAGTTAAAAAACAATTCCACGAGGAGGTGGGAGGGTTGTGAGTACTTATTCCTGCTGTCTACAGAGAACATCTCCTACAGGTGAGTAACTACACTTTCTCCATGGACAAGCAGGAAGTAAGTCCTCACGTATAGGACTCCCAAGCTACACACTACCAAAAAAACCTGAAAACCAGTCCAACAGGGGCAACAAAAACTGGAGAACCGGAAGAAACAGCAAGGGTAGTCCTCCTGAGGGACTTGACTGACTCAACACCCACAGCGTACATCAACACCAGGAGGACTCTTTCGGTAGTCTGGATAGACAGAAGGGCTGCTGGGAAGGTGATGAACCTTAGTCCCAAACAGATGCTGGAGTATGGCTTGGCTGAAGTTACTGTCATGTTGGGAATTCCAATCCAGACAGTAGTGGGCTATGAAGGTGTGGACTGATAACCATGTTGCAACCATGCAAATCTTCTCTGTGGAGACCAAGTGCAAGCTGGCCATGGAAGCAGCCATGGCTCGGACATTGTGAGCTGTGACATGACCCTCAAGGCTCATGCCTGCCTGGGCATAGGCGAAGGATATGTAGTCTGAAAACCAAATGGACAGCATGTGTTTGGAGCGCCCAGCTTGCTGGGGTCAAAAGACATGAAGAGCTGGGTGGAACTCTGATACGCTCCCATCTGCTTCAGATAGAAAGTCAGGGCATGTTTACAGTCTAATGTGTGCATTTAGACACTCATAATAAAGTAACGGGACACAAGTGTTAAAACAGAAAGGAGACACTGAAGAGTAGTGCTACAAGATGTTGGATATCAGTGGTATCCAGCTCTGCAGTCCTGCCCCTTGATCCACACTCAACTCTGCGGCTTTACTTCTAGGTTCTGGCTCTACACCTAGATGCTTTCTGTTGAGGGACTTGAAATGGGGGTCCAAAACCCTCTGAAAGGGTTAATACGAAGAATGGCTTAGAATTTGCTAGCAGCCTGGAGAGAGATGTGTACCCAAAACCAAGGCCATGTTTAGCAGAAATGAGATAGAATGTTTTTGCTTTTCCTAATTCAGCTGAGCAATATGTCTGTGCTTACTTTGACCTATAACACGCAGATAAACAAAAGTGATGGTGAGGCTTGACATAGAGCTGAATTTATACCATGCAGCAGTTTTCTTTCAATAAAGGGGGTGCTCTGGCCTAGCCAGGAGGAGGGGATTTACAGGAACTGTGCAAGTTTGCAGGACTGTGAACTCCCTTCTCCTTACTGCGTTTTTAGCATCATTTTGTGAGTGTCAATTGTTTTATTACTTATTATTACTTTTCTCTCTCCCATTGCTTTGAGTGAAGGGATCGAATCTCAAGAGCCCAGGTTCTGTTGTCTGGTGAAGGGTGGAGGTCATTCATTTTCCACAGCAGCCTGATTCTCCTAACCCTTCAGCCTCGCCATGTATGCCTTTCCTGTAGGCACTTTATCTTGTAGACACTGTGTACAGAATGTTTTCAAATGTTTTTTCTATTCATTTTACTGCTTTAGTTCAATGATGGTAATGTGCAGGGCTGGCACTAGCATTAAATAAACTAGGCCATTGCCTAGAGTGCCAACTATTGCCGCCATCCCTCTCAGGATCTGAAGCAGTGGCATGGCCACAAAAAAAACATGATGTTTACCTTACAACTTTGGTGCTACAGGGCTGTTTGCTTCTGCCCCCTCCAACACCCGATGCTGAATTCCTGTTTGCAAACAGTAAGTCAGCATCGGGTGGAGGCAAACAGTCCTGTGCTGCTGAAGTTGTAAGGTAAGCATTGCAGGCTGTTTGCGGTCATTGCTGTAGCTGCGGGTCCTGGAGAGAGGCAGCGCCAGAAAGAGTAGTTACTCACCTGTAACAGGTGTTCTCCAGGAGAAGCAGGAATCAGTCCTCACATATGGGTGACGTCGGCACCGACGGAGCCCTCATGCGGAGCATTTCCCCAGCTTTCAAGGAAAGCATTTGGGAATGCAGCACGCAAGCACGGTCACCTTCCTGCCCAAGGGTGCCATCTTGCTCAGTCTGATGACATAGCTAAAAGACAGCAAAAAAATCAAAATGAATGATATGACTGCAACTCCAGGGGAGGAGAGAGGGTCGTGAGGACTGATTCCTGCTGCTCCTGGAGAACACCTGTTACAGGTGAGTAACTACTCTTTCTCCAGGACCAAGCAGGAAGTCAGTCCTCACATATGGGACTCCCAGCTCTAGGCTACCGGGAACCCTAAGCTGAAAAAATGGCTCCCTCTCAAGAGCCTCAGCATTTGTGATAAGAATATCCTCTGAAAACGCCCCCATATGGTAGCCCAACACAAGGGCCGGAGGGTATGAGTTGCCTAAACCTCAAAGAGATTACGGAGTACCGCCTGTCCAAAAGCACTGTCCCTTCGGGACTCTCTCTCCAGGCAGTAATGGGCTGCAAAAGTCTGGCTTGAAGACCAAGTTGCGGCCCGGCAGATGTCTGCCAACGGAACAGAGCGGAGATGAGCTACTGATGCGGCTTTCACCCTGACACAGTGGGCCGTGACTTGACCCTGCAAGGGGAGGTCGGCTGCCTTATACGCCCAGGCGATACAATCTGCTACCCAAGTGGACAATGTACGCTTGGGGACAGGTAACCCCATCTTATTAGGGTCAAAGGAGACGAAGAGCTGAGTAGCCCTTCGATGTCCCCACGTATGTTCTATGTAAAAAGACAACGCCCTCTTATAGTCCAGGGTATGCAAGACCGTTTCAGCCTGGCTGGTATGCGGCCTGGGAAAAAAGGTCAGAAGAACCACCTTCTGGTTGAGGTGGAAAGAGGAGACCATTTTTGGAAAGAACTTGGGATGGGTCCATAGGACCACCCTGTTCCTATAGAACTGTGTGTACAGTCTATCAGAAACCAGAGCTTGTAGTTCACTCACACGTCTGACTGAGGTAAGAGCCACCAGGAAGAGCGCTTTCCAAGAGAGGAAGCGCAAATGGCAAGTAGCCATCGGCTCAAACGGTGGGCAAATAAGTTGCTGCAAGACCATGTTCAAATCCCATTCAGTCACCAGTGGACGAACCGGAGGCTTGAGAAGAAGCAGACCTCTGAGAAATCGGGACACCAAGGGGTGAACTGACAGAGACTGTCCTTCCACCGGTGAGTGGTGCGCTGACAGAGCACTGAGGTGGACCCGAACAGAGTTAGACTTAAGGCCTAGGTCTGTCAGGTGAAGTAGATACTGCAGTACTACTGGCACAAGGCAAGAGAAAGGATCTTCATTGCGCTGAGCACACCATACCGTAAACCTACGCCACTTGAGGGCATAGGACTTTCCGGTGGACTGCCTCCTAGAGGCCAAGACCACAACCTCCTTAGGTAGAAGTAAGGGAGCTAGCACTATCCTTTCAGCAGCCAGGCCATCAACTTGAGGGACCTGAGATTGGGGTGCAGAAGGGAACCCTGCTCTTGAGACAGGAGATCGTGTTGCAAACCCAGAGGGAATGGAGTTTCCACCGCCAACTGCAGCAGAAGTGGAAACCACGGCCTGCCTCGGCCACCTGGGGGCTACCAGAATCACCGAGGCCTTGTCCCAGAGAATCTTGAACAGAGTTCGGGCCACCAGGGGCGTGGGAGGAAACGCATACAGGAGGCCGGTAGACCAAGAGATCAGAAAAGCATCTGCTGGGAGGCGGAGCCTGCGGGGAAGCAAGATGGCGGCTTAATAACAGAGCGCTGATATTCCCTGGCTTGATTCCTGATAAATAGTGCAACTCCCTCCAGTTGTTTTGCTGGAAAACCCCTGATCTTAGTGTCTAAGGGTACTGGAGTCATGGCAGGGGGGAAACCAACTAAATTGGACTTTGCTGCTGCGCTTAATTCGGGTTCCAAGAGAGCGAAGTCGGACCTGCTCTCTCCGCAAAAGATGGCCGCCTCTCGTGAATCGGAGGAAGGATTGAGAGAGATGCTAGGTGAAATCCGAGCGGTAAAGGAGCTTGTGAAGGCTAACGGTGATGCGCTGGTGAGGGTGCAGTCAGAGTTAGGGGATATGAAGGCATGATTTCAAGACCTCTCAGAGCGCATGGATAAAGCAGACAGCGTGATCACGGCACACACAGAGCAGCTGAAATCTTTGAACAAAATGTGCAAACGGATGGACCGCCTTGAATTACAGATTGAGGACCTTAGTAATCGTAACCGGAGGAATAACATCAGGCTGGTGGGCCTGCCGGAGGGAGCGGAGGGCCCTGACCTGTTTGTGTTCTTGGGGAGGCTGCTTCCTACCCTGCTTAAGGTGAAGTTCGCTGGGCAGCTTGAAATTGAGAGAGCTCACAGAGTGCCGGCGCAGCGGTCAGGGAGTGGGAAGACTCCATGGCCAATAATTTTTTGCTTATTGCATCACCAGCAAGCCATTCAAATTATGTCCGCGGCTAAAAGGCAATCTGTATGGGAATACGAGGGAAGCAAGATCTCATTCTATCCTGATGTGTGCAAAATTACTGCGGATAAGAGGAGGCAGTTCCTGGCTTTGAGGCCCCGGCTCCAGCGCCTGCAGGCGAGATATGGACTCTTTTATCCTGCCCGTCTCAAGATCACCTACAATAATTGCTCCAAGTCCTTTGATGACCCGACTGATGCTTTAAAGTTTCTAGAAGAACAGGAAGCTTTGCAAATGCAGTGACTCTTTGGACTCTAGTTATCTTTAGATACTGTGTACGCAATATGACCCCCTCTCCTGTGTTCTCCCGCTCAGTTGGCGGTCGTAGATCCACGAGGCGGGGGGCTCATGTTTTCTTTCTGAATGGTATTGTATTCCCTCCGTGGTTTGTGGTAAGGGAGGCTGAGTAGGGTTTTGGGCTGTGAAATAATGTGTGTTACCATGGGGTGGGATTCTCTGGTGTTGCATGTTATCGCTCCCCCTTTCTGCCCCTAAGGGTGGCAAGGAGGTGAATGGGGGTCTGCGGGAATCTTGGTGGGGGTTGTGGTGAGTTTTCTAGTGCTGTTGGGGATGTTGTACTATTTCTTTTCTTTCTTTCTTATATATTTAGTTATGAGACAGGGGATATCGGTCAGCCTCTTGTGAACCTGTGCTGGCTCACCCAGTTGGTAAATTCTGCAGTGCAGTATTAATGGTGACACCTTACAAACCTCAGTTAGTGCATGGTCAGCCGCAGGTTGATATTTTCCAAGCGACCCTGAGAGCAGGGGCCCTCCAGTATGTCCAGTTAAATGCTCTCCCTTAAGGTACTGTCCCTGAACGTTAAGGGCATCAAACACCCTGTAAAACGTAAAAAGATCCTTGTTTATTGCCTGAAGCAAGGAGCGGATGTGGTGATGCTGCAGGAAACGCATCTTACGTCTGAAGAGACGGCGACATTGGCTATGGGTAAATACAGTTTAGTGTCACATGCTGCAGCGGTAGGGAAGAAAAATGGGGTGGTGATTTTAATTAAAAAAGCCCAGAAGGCTCATTGCCATGGGATCAGAGCTGACCCTGAAGGGAGATGGGCTAGTGCCCAGGTAACCATAGATCAAAGACAAGTAGTGCTCATCAATGTATATGCGCCCAACTGTGACAGCCCCAATTTTTTTCAAGGCATTGCGGAGTTGCTCCTGGAGTACTCCTCTTCCTCTATTGTGTTAGGAGGGGACTTCAATATGGTCCTGGACCCGCTGATTGACTGCCAGCCCTGTAGGAAAACCAGAAGGGGTAGAGCCCTAGAAGTTCTTGAGTCTATCATGGAAGATAGGGGCTTGGTGGATATTTGAAGGATACTGCATCCTGCTGAAAAAGATTTCACTTTTTTCTCATTTCCTCATGAGTCCCACTCGCGGATTGATTTTTTTCTTGTGTCTCGGTCTCTGGCTCAAGACATCCCTAGAGCAGAGATTCTAAGTACCCATATTTCAGATCATGCCGCAATAATGTTTGATCTGGATATGTCAAGGTCTTCAGTTCCATCTGGGGGATGGTTTTTCCCGAGACACCTTTTGGCTGATGAAGCTTTTAAACAATTTGTCCAGCAAGAAATAAAGGAGTTTTTTGAGATTAATCGGCCGGAAGACACATCAGTATGGGCATGGTGGGAAGCCTTCCAGGCGTCCATCAGAGCGAAGGTCACCAGCTATAATATTGCAGCCAAGAAGATGGCAAAGGAGAAATTGAAGTCTCTGGACCAGCAGATCAGGGCTGATGAGAGGTTGCTTCTTTGACATTTCAGCTCCTTGATTTTAGCTCGGCTGCAAAATCTAAGGTTCCAATATAACGCTGCGCTTAGTAAAGAAGTTGAGCAGAATACCTTTTCCAAGCAGGCCCGATATCATATGGAGATGAACAAGGCGGGCAAACCTTTGGCTGCCAGTCTGAAGCCGAAGAGAGAGAAATTGCATGTTGTTTCCCTAGTGGGTGAGCGAAATCTCCGCATGACTGGAAACTCTGAGATACTTGAATCATTCAGGAATTTCTATAATTCCCTGTATACCTCCGAGATAGAGTGTGATGTTACAAGTATGAGGGAATGGCTGCGGCAAATCGAGCACCCGATGCTAGGTCCCGACCAGGCCGCTGAGCTGGAAAGAGTTTTGGGGCAGTCGGAACTTGAAGAGGTGCTGGCCGGGTTGGAAGGTGGCAAGGCAGCGGGCCCGGACGGCATTCCAACAGAATTCTATCAGATGTTTGCAAAAGAAATCTCCCCCTTTCTGTTGGTATATTATCAGCAACTTCAAGTACTGGGCAACGCTCCTGGTGCCTTCACGGAGGCCACTGTGATTGTGTTGGAGAAGCCTGGGAAGGACCCAGAACTGGTGGGTAATTACAGGCCCATCTCGCTGCTAAATGCGGATTACAAACTATATGCAGCTATTCTGGCTAGTCATTTAAATAAGATACTTCATCACCTCATACATCCAGATCAGTGCGGCTTTGTGACCGGGAGGTCTACAGCAGATAATGCTCGATTAATGTGCAATATCCTCGGATTAACAGAACAAGCTGAAGTGCCTTTTATTGGACTGTCGCTGGACGCAGAGAAGGCTTTTGACAGGCTGGAATGGCCTTTTCTATTTCTTGTTCTGGAATGGTTTGGGATACCAGCGAGGTTCGTGGATATGATCCGTATCATGTATGCCCAACCAATCGCTAGGATCTTCGTCAATCAGGAGATGTCAAGACCTTTCTCCTTGCACAGAGGTACCCGGCAGGGTTGCCCGATGTCTCCCCTCTTGTTTAATCTGGCTCTGGAGCCGCTTGCCTTGCTTGTCCGACAGTCGGTAGCTATTACGGGCATTGAGGTAGCTGACTTGCATATCAAACTATCTGCGTATGCAGATGACCTCTTGTTCTTTCTGAGCCCCTCATCCGTCTCTCCTCTTCTACAAGTGATTGACCAGTATGCACGTTTTTCTGGATATAAGGTAAACTGGTCAAAATCCGTGGCCTTCCCTCTCAATAAGATGGCACATAGCAATCTTGTGCAGCAATTCCCTTTTCAATGGGCATCATTGGCCATAAATTATCTGGGGGTTCAGTTTGCGACCCCGTTGGATGAGACAGTGCAGCTGAACGTTGAGAAGATAAAAGAAATTGCCCAGTCTTTTACTATGAAATGGTCACCTTTGCATCTTATTTGGTGGGGCCGGATGGAGTCGATCAAGATGGTCTTAGTGCCCAAGATCAACTATGTCCTCGGAATGATACCAATCTTATTCCCAGCAGCTGTGTACAAGAAGGTTGAGCGTATACTGAGTGTCTTTCTTTGGAATGGGAAGACTCCTAGAATTGCACTTAAGAAATTGAAGGCAAATAAGAGTGATGGAGGGGTGCAATTCCCAGATTTCCAGTGGTATCATCTTGCTGCGATATTGAAGCAGAGAGGCATGTGGGGGGCCGAGGTTGCCCCTTCGCTGAAACCAATTTGGTTCCTTCTTGAAGAACGTCTGATGCACCCGTGTCCAGTACAGCTATGCATGGGTATGCGATGCCCCGCGGCTTCTAAAATGGGCAGGATAGTCGGAGCTACGCAGCAAGCGTTTCAGAGCTTCCTATCGCTCATTGAAAAGGAGAATCCGCCTTCGCTTCAATTTCCTCTTTGGCACAATCCGGTCCTTAAAATTAATAAAGCTCCCTTTGCATGGCCGTCCTGGCAGCGCTGCGGCATTTGGTCAGTGGGCCAATTGATTGCGGATGGCGGATGGAAGTCCTTCAATGTGCTGCAGGAGGAGTTTAAGCTACCTTCTAATTGTTTCTTTCAATACCTTCAACTTTGCCACTGTTTAGCACAGCTGAAGACTAACCCCCGAGAGTTTGCGGAGTCCTGGGGTCTGCAAAGGATCATAACGGATCTCAGTATGCGGAGAGGAGGCATATCTAATATTTATGCACTCTTTAGAGATTTCAATTCGGGACAGGCAAAAGGCCTGTGGAAGATTTGGGAGGATGAAACAGGCTGTGCTCTGCCTCCGAAAGTGTGGAAACTCATGTGGGGTCCTATTGTCCTCTCATCCAGATCTGCTGCTCTCACACAATCTATGTACTTTTTTGCCCACAGGGCATATATAACACCAATCAAATTGGCTAAATGGAATACAGAGAGAACGCTCCAGTGTTGGTCTTGTCAGGGAGCTCCAGGCACTTTGAGCCATATGTTTTTGGAATGCCCTTGCGTTCAGGGTTTTTGGCTACATTTTTGGGAGAGGATTCAAAGGGTGGTGGGTTTCTCTTTCCCCCTGTCCTGGCGCATAATAGTGCTACGTTCATTAGCGGAGATTCCAGGGGTAGAAAAAGTGCACTTTTTCATTCTGAACTTTATGATAACTGTTGCTATTAAATAAATTTTATTTTTCTGGAAGGATCCTTCGAAACTACAGTGGGGTAGATGGTGGAATCAAGTCTGCCTTTATAGCAGATATGAAAAAGCTTATGAGAAATCCTACTTTTTGATTGGGCGGGGGAAACTGACAGACAGATGGGCTGCCCTGGATCGCTATACCAATGTTACAATTTGCTAGTTGACTGGTTTGCGAGGTCTGTGAGATGTCGGGGTGGGGTGGGATTTTCTTCATATGTTTCCAATGTTTTCTGTTTTCTTGTTCTGTTTATAATATGGCTATAATAAGGATATGGTGAGATTGAGTGTGGGTGTAATTGTTTGTATCGTGTAAAACCTTTAATAAAAATAACTTAAAAAAAAAAAGAAAAGCATCTGCTGTCATCCTCAGGGGATGCAGCTGTCTGGAGCAAAACCTGGGCAGCTGACAGTTCTATGGACTTGCAAAGAGATCGATGGATGGAAGTCCCCAGCGGAGGAAGATCTGCTGGACCACCAATGGAATCAACTGCCATTGGTGAGGTTGGAGAATCCTGCTTAGCTTGTCTGCTAGGAAATTCTCCTGACCAGGTAGATAAACTGCTTTGAGAAACATGCCTTGTTTGACTGCAAAGGAGCAAAGGGCTAGTGCCACCTGACATAGGAGTCTGGACCCCGTGCCCCCTTGTTTGTTCACATAGAACATTGCCAACTGATTGTCCATCTGAACTAGGACAGACTAGTGAGAGAGGGCATAAGAAAATGTCTGCAGAGCTAAGCGGATTGCTCGCAGCTCCAAGAGATTGATTTGCTGCATGGCCTCTCAAGGAGACCTTGAGTGCACGTGCCCTGGCAATGTGCACCCCAGCCGTTTAAGGAAGCATCGGTCGTCAGCACCCTTGTGTGTGCTGGAGCCTGAAAAGGTACCCCCCTGAGAATGTTTGGGAGATGTAGCCACCACTGTAAGGAGTCCAAAAGTGGTTTGGACACCTTTACTCTGTCTCGGAGTTCGCTCTGTGGCCTGCGTCCACTGATCTCTGAGGCATCATTGAGCAGCCCGCATGTGCAGACGGGCATTCGGAGTCACATGTACCGTGGATGCCATGTGGCCCAGGAGCCGCAGGTAGTGCCTGGCGGAGACATGAGACTTGCTTTGGAACTGGTTGGCCAAGTCTATCAGTCTGTGGGCCCTGTCTTCGGGCAAGTAAGCTCTTGCCTGAAGGGTATCTACGCTTGCCCCTATAAACTCTAGGTTCTGAGAGGGGAGCAAAGTGGACTTTGCGTAGTTTATGACAAAGCCCAGATACTGAAGAGAGACAGTGCGAAGAGTGGCTTGTCGGGCCTCCTGGAGAGACTGGCCCCTGATGAGCCAGTCGTCCAGGTATGGGAAGACAAAAATTCCCTGATTCCTGAGATAAGCCGCCACCACCGCCAGGCATTTGGTGAAAATCCTGAGGGCAGAGGTTAGGCCAAAGGGAGGTACCCTGTACTGAAAATGGCTTCCTCCCACCACAAATCTGAGATATTGTCTGTGGTCTGGATGAATGAGGATGTGAGTATAAGCATCCTTTAGGTCTAAGGAGCATAGCCAGTCTCCCTGCTGGAGGTAGAGCAGCAGTATCCAAAGGGTAAGCATCTTGAACTTTTCCTCCCAGAAACTTGTTTAGGTTTCGCAAGTCTAGGATAGGCCAGAGGCCTCCTGTCCTTTTTGGTACCAGGAAGTACCTGGAGTAGATGCCTTGCCCTTTCAGGTGGTGAGGCACCGGTTCCACCGCCTGTTCCTTTAGAAGACTTGCCAACTCCTGAAGGAGAAGGTTCCTGTGTAGAGGGAGTCTTGGAGGCTCCCCTGGATAGTAGGAGGGGGGCAGCTGGTGGAAGTGGAGCATGTAGCCCTTTTGGACTACGCTCAGTACCCAGGTATCCCCTGTGATGGCTGGCCACCTGTAGGCGTACAGGGTCAGCCGACCCCCTGTGCTGAGTGGAGCTACCGGCGGAGGAGAGGCTATGCTGTGGGAGTCAAAACCCCACTCCCTGCTGTGCAGGAGCCGGAGCTGGTGGCTTAGGGGTCTTCTGCCTACAGGCCCATGCCCCTGCCCCTGCCCCTTGGCCTTCTGGCCCTGTTGGGGAGCTGGAGAGGCCTGATACTGAGGGTAGGATTTGTAGGTAGCACCCTTTCTCGGGAAAAAGGGCGTCTTTCCCGAGCCCTTCTTTTTTTAAGAAGGGGCAGAAGTCTTTCTGGACAGCCTTGTCCTGGTGAGAATCTCAGTCGCGATTTCTGCAGCCTTTTCAGTCATGGGCTTACCGAATAGGTTGTCACCTTGGCACGGGACATCGACCAACTTGTCCTGCACCCATGACTCCAGGTCCAATGACTGTAGCCAGGCCTGACAGCATGCACCGATGCTGGCAGCGGCTACCCAGGCTGAAGCCTCTAAGCCATCATAGGCTGCTCGAGAGATAAACTTCGAGCACTCTCGGATCCCTGTCAACAAGACTTTGAACCTCTGCAAGGGTTCTTCGGAGAGGCCAGCTAAAAACCTGGCAATCTCCTTTGCCAGGTCCCGTAAGTACATGCCCATGTACAGCTGGTAAGTCTGGACATGGCAAGATAGCATAGAGCCCTGGAAGCACTTTCTATCGAGGGCATCCAGGTTCTGGGCCTCCCAACTGGGGGGCACCGAGGAGTGCATCTTCTGACTCTTCAGGTGGTGCATGGCCGATTCCACAACAATGGAATTGTGTGGTAGCTGCGCCTTTTGGAACCCAGGGCTCTTACGGACTCGATAAATGGAATCGACCCGTTTGCTAAGAACCGGCGCTGAGGCCGGTGCCTCCCACATACGGAAGAGCAGCCGTTCCAGCATCAGAGGAACCGGTACAGTAAAGGCTTCCTTTGGAGGAAAATCATACTGGAGGGCATCGAGCTCCTCGGCTCGAGGCTCCTTCTCGGCATCCACAGGGAATGCCAAAGCTTTGGCCATGTCCCTCATGAAGTCCGAGAACCGTGTATCCGCCGGGGGGGACCTTCTCCGAGGCTCGGACTCAAAGGGACGCACTGGGTCCGGAAGGTGTCAGAAGACTCCTCGTCCTCCGTCTCCCACGCCGACTTCTCTGAGGAGTCGTCGAGCTGTTCCGGCCGTGTGGGCCTCGGTGCCACCCGCCCCGATGCCGAGGGCACTGGTGTTGACGACCTCGGTCCCGCATGGGAGGTTGAGGGGGACCCTAACTGAGGATCAACTCGAGACTTGATGGACTTGAGGATCTGCTCGGCCTCCAGGGTCAACTTAGACATCGAGGTCCCGGTGGTCGGGGCATATGCACCGGTCAGACCGGCGATCAGCACCCGCTGCTGTTCCATGAAGGCAGCCAAGCTGCTCTCCAAGGCCATCAGCCTGAGTCCAAGCTCAGGAGACTCAGCAGCCCCCGACTCGGACCCCGACAGCGTCGGGCCCGACATTGGTTCTCCCGGAGGAGAGTCCATGAGGACAACAGAACTTATGTGACTCGGGGACTCCGGCTCCATGCGAGGTAGTTTGGATGGCCTCTCCGACTCCGAGAGCCCGGGGCGGCGGTCAGGGCTATGTGACCTGGCCCTCAAGGACCCAGGAGCCTCCACCGACGCCACCCTCACGAGCTTCTTCCTTTTGTGCTCCCGGGTGGGAGACCCCCTCTCAGAGGAACCACATCGGCGCTCGGGGTCAGACTCCCGAGATGTTGAGGCCTCTGATGAAGTCCGGGCCCGGCCAGACGCGGACTCTGAAAAAATTATTTCACGTTGATGCTGACAGCTCCGAAGTGCCTTCGACGACATTTTGCTGCACGGGCCACCGACCAGCGGGTCATGGTCGGGCCCGAGGCATCAAAGGCAGCAGTCATGTGTGTCGGTGAGAGACATAGGTTTCTTGCACCGATCACATTTTTTGAACCCGCTGGCAGCCATTGGGGGAAAAAGGGCCCCTGCAAGGTCAAAAGACCGGGCTGCCAGTGAAAATAACAAAAAAGGCGTGAACACTAGTCACGAAGGACAAAAACCGAAAAAAGAAATTCTGGACTCGATACCGGTGTACCGAGCCCAGGCGGGAAGGGGAACCGGCGTCGAACCGGATAAGAAAAAGCGAAAATCGCAGAAAAAAAATATCTATTTTTCCTGGGTGACACGAACTCACGTCCGTTGGGCTCCGTGGAAAAAGAAAGACTGAGCAAGATGGCACCCTTGGGCGGGAAGGGCACCGCGCATGTGCGCTGCATTCCCAAAGGCTTTCCTTGAAAGCTGGGGAAATGCTCTGCACGAGAACTCCGTCTGCGCCGCCGTCACCCATCTGTGAGGACTGACTTCCTGCTTGGTCCTGGAGAAATGGACATCAGGGGGGTGGTGGTGACAGCACAAGGGACAAGATTCGCCTAGGGCGCCTCATCTCCTTGCACCGGCCCTGGTTATGTGGTTACCCTGACCTTATATTTTTGATGTACACCAATTTGAATGACCATCTTGAATGGGGAAAGGGTATCCAAAATGTTTTAAAGTAAGTGGTTGGACATACCCTGACCTCTTAATTTTAGACACACAGCAAGAAGTCGCTTAGTTTTATCATGTTCTGCATAATAATGTTTTTATGCAGAACATTTTTTATTTATTTATTTTATTTTAACAGTTGCTTATATACCGCAACCTTCCAAAGATCAGGTGTGGTTTACAATGAACAATTTAGGAAACAGTGAACAGAGCTGTTTTTACATGGAACTTCTGTGAACTATATACAATAGACTGTTAATTACATTAAACATTTGGTTATAGTAAAAACATTATAAAACTATTTACAAAGGTATGGTTCATATAGGTAACTATATACAATGGAAATGAGTCCCGTAGGCAATTCTTAACTTGAGTTAGAGTGGGACAAGCAAGGTAGAAGAAACTGAATGGAGAAAGAGAATAAGAAGGAAGGTATTAGTGGGAGTGTAGAGTGAGTAATGCTATGGTTAGATTGAACCGAAGGATGAGCTATTCATTTTGGGTTTAGGTCAATGATGGGACAATGTGAAAAAATTGAGCTCTTGTAAGTATTGGGTCGATATAACTTATATCCATCTAACATCTGTTATCCATTTTCTGTCTGAGATAATTGGTTTATGTTTGGTCCAGAACATGAAGCTTCTAGCTTGCTGACAAGCTTGTTGTAACTGCATTACGAGTACAAGAACATTAGTAATATCTGTAATGTGCATCTTCTCCAACAGAGTTCTGTTTCAGTTACATAATTTTTAGCTCGCTCCTCTTTTTGTCCAGGAATTGAAACTTATGATCGCACCATCTCATACTGTTGTACTAAACTTTCTTCCATATCATACAGTAATCCTGTATCATCACTTTCATATGCTCTTAGAAAACAGTTCATTCTGCAGAACTGTTAAATTATTTGAATCATTCTTTTATGTTTAGGAGCCCATTCACTAAAGCGCCTAACTGCATGGCTGCGACACTTACCATGTGCTAATTCATGCAGAAACTACTTCACATGGCACAGGGTAGGAAAGAGGTAGCAATGGGCAGGTTAGGCATTTGGACAGCAACTTGCAGTCAGTGCACAGTAACTTACCATGCACTGTCACTGCTGCAGATTGTGCGGGTATACTTACTGCTGTTGTCCCGCCTGCTCCACAAGGAAGGTGAAGAATAAGGGTGTGTGATGTGACCTGAAAGATGATTAAAATTGTCAACAGTTCCTGAAGATTGTAGAACAGCCAATCCAATGCCAATTTTTAAAAAAGGTTCCAGGTGTGATCTAGGAAACTACAGATTGGTCAGTCTTTGTGCGTGCACAAGTGTGTGCCTCGTGGTGAGTGTCAAGGCTTGTGTGCGTGCGCTCGCCTTGTGACAAGTATCCGGGGGTGCGTGCGCACACACATTTGTCTGTTATGGGGAGTGTCAGGTGTATGAGCACACATATGTGTCTCCTGGGGCATGTCAGGGGTGTGTGCACATGTATGTCTTTTGGGGCATGTTGGAAATACATGCACACATGTGTATATGTTTTGGGGAGTATCTGCCCATGCGTGTCATGGTTTGCATTGAAGGGGGTGTGCACACATGTGTGTCA
Organism: Ichthyophis bannanicus; assembly: GCA_033557465.1. Lineage (NCBI taxonomy): Eukaryota > Metazoa > Chordata > Amphibia > Gymnophiona > Ichthyophiidae > Ichthyophis > Ichthyophis bannanicus. The sequence continues at coordinate 1,242,375,507 of CM066032.1, forward strand.
TAGCTTGCATTGGAGGGTATGCACACAAACATTTGTGTCATGGACAGTGTTGGGGGAAGGTGTATACACGAGTGCGTGCACACCTGTGTGTGTCTCATGGGGAGCATGGAGGGTGTGCATGTGTGTCAAGGGGAGTATCAGGGAGGGTTGCATACCTGTGTGCATCATGGGAGTATTGAGGTGGGGTCTGTGTGTGTGTGTGTGTGATGGGGAGTGTGGGGGGTGCAAGCATGTATAATTGGGAGTGTCAGGGATACATGTAATGTGTGTCTATCATGGGGAGTGTCAGGGTGTGGATATGTGTGTTAAATGTTCTAGCGGCTCCACTAAAGAGTAATTAGGAACTCCAGTTCAGTCCCGCACCTCTGGGTTGTGCTCCCCTTCCAGCAGCTTGGAGTCTGAGCACATCATCTTTTTGATGACTCTGGCATATATACTGCTGGCACCTCCCACCATATCCAGTATCCTATTGACAAGGCAGACTCATCGGAGAGACAATTAAGTAGATCAACATACTAAAAACAAATCCCCTCTCCCCCCCTCCCGGAAGGGACTCCCCACCCCACCCCCTGATAAGGAGGAGGCTTACCTGTGAATCTACTAGCCATCGAGGCCACATAGTGAAGGGCAGAAAGCTCCTCCGCTCCGTCCCCACTGTCTCCGCCTTACAAAGCACGCCGAACTAAAATCCTGACCCCAAAACCCCTGAATCTTCTTTGTCCAGCAGGGGTCACCTCAGCAATTTCCTTATACAGAGCACTTTGGGAGGAATCTGGGACTAATTACTCTTTCCTATTCGTCCGTCCAGTCCAGTCCCACACCTCTGGGAAGTAACAGAGCAGTTCGATCAACGGGAAGGACCGGCGAGACTGGCCCGTAAGACCGCTCCGCCAAAACCTGCATCAACCCGCAGCCTGGACATCCAAGCGATAATGCTTAATGAAATCCTCCGAACACAAAAAGCCATTCCAACCTGCGGAATGCCTCAGTCCTCTTTAAGTAGCTTTTCGGAATTCTCCGAACATCCAACCGATGCAGATGCGCATCCGCGGTCTCCTCTCCCACCCTCACCAGGGCCGGTAGGGAGAGCAGCTGACTTACATGAAAGGCCGAAACCACCTTGGACAAAAAGGAGGGAACCGTTCGGAGGACCACCTTTTCCTTAAAAAAGGAAAGAAATGGAGGCTGACAAGATAAGGCCTGCAACTCTGAGATTCGTCTTGCCGAACAAATCGCCACCAAAAACACCATCTTGAGGGTCAAGTCCTTGAGGGAAGCCCACTTCACTGGTTCGTAGGGCTCCCCCGCCAGAGACTCTAGCACCAGATTTAGATCCCAGGGCGGGACCGCTGTCCTTCGGGGCGGGCGAAGGCGCCCCACCGCCTTCAGGAACCGGATGTCAGGGTGTTCTCCCAACGGCTTCCTCTGGGCTCTTCCCCTTAATGATAATGCTTAATGAAAGTATGCATGGAGGACCATGTTGCCACCCTACATATATCCACCGGTGGCACCAGACTAAACTTCGTGGTCATGCATTTGGGCTGCAACAGACTAAACAGGTGTTCTTTGCAGTCATGCATTTGGGCTGCAAAAATACAAGGGAGCAGTACAGTGTAGGGGGCAAAATACTTCTGTCCATGATAGAAGAGCGGGACCTAGGCATGATTGTTTCTGATGATCTTTTTTTTTATTTTATATTTATGGAATTTTACAAATTAAATCAAGAAAGTTTACAAACATTCTTGCAGAAAAAAGAGCAGCTACATTTAGCAATCACAATATTTCTAGAACAACCCCCCCCAAGTAATTCATAATTGAAACAAAATATCTACTCACCCTAGCCCACAAATAAGAGGGGAGAGGCGCAATATATTTATTTAATCATAAACAGAAAGAAACAAAACACAAACCAAACCCGAATTCCAAATTACGAGAGTTCAGGTGAGGCACCAATGGAGGACTCCAGGCACTGAGCATTAATGAAGGCAGTTAGTTGGGGGGGGCTCATAAAAATATAGGAAACACCGTGATGCTTCACTAAACATTTACAGGGATGTTTTAAGAAAAAGAGCCCTCCCAACTGTAGAACACCAGGACGCAGCAGAAGAAATTCCCTGCGATGTTTCTGGGTTTCCCTAGCTAAATCCGGGTAAATACAAACCATTAATCCTCTAAATAGCAAATTTTGCTTCTAAAAAAGAGCTTTAACAGCCACTCTCTTTCAGAAAGTAGAGCAAAAGTAATTAATTAAGTAGAAGGAACCGGAGACTCACAATCAGATTGCTCCAATAATTCCGTAACATTCAATATATTCCCTTGCTCCTGATTCCCCCCTAAATTAACTAAGCCAGATGTTAACTTAGCCTTAGGTAGATAATAAATCTTAACCAGGGGTGGGATCAATTCAGGGGAGATCCCCAACACATCTACCAGATACTGCCTAAACATTTCTCTAGGAAATACAGTAATAAGCCTAGGAAAATTAATTAATCTTAAATTGTTAGCTCTAGACAACTTGTCCAAATGTTCCAACTTAGCTTGTACTGAGGAAAAGTTCTTCCTAAATGCATTGGATTGAACTTCGAGAACAGAAACTTTTCTTCGGGTCTCCACCGCTTCCGAATGTACTTCCACAACCTTCCGTTCCAGATCCTCCACCATAACCACTGAATTAGTCACCTTCTGATCCAACGATGTAATCTGTGGCACCAATGCTTCTCCTAAGGAAAGAACTGCCTGCCAAATGGCCTCCAAAGTGAAATTAACCGAACGCTGAAGAGAAAAAAACTGAACCCGGAGCAGCAGATGTTAAAGAAGCCTCCATTTGTGCTGGCGTCTCTCCTCCACACACCACAGGGAACTCCTTCCCTGTGCCGACCTCACCAAACGGCGCTGATGCTGAAATAGAGCCGTGCTGCCCAAGGACTAAAAACTCTCCTGCTTCCGCAGTCCCTCTGCTTCTGGCCCTCTCGAAACACCAGCTTCCCTCTTTAAAAGGGGAGAGCAAGCTCCAGAAAACCCTCTGGCAGGGACTGTCCATGGAAGACTTTCGGCGCCGGGCTCAATGGAGAGCCGAAGCAGGCGCCGAGTTACCCGACTCTGGCAAAACCGCAGCTTGACATTCCTTCCCAACTTCAACCGGGTCCCGGGCAGTGCGCACCACAAAGGAATCAAGAGGTCCAGAGGCAACCGGCGTAGAGGTAGAGGGGGGCTGAAAGGGCAACGACTCACCTTTGCCTTTACGTTTCCTGCCCATAAGGCTCCAAGAAGAAAACGCGCTCACACCGGTCAAACGGCTGCCGCAATCTTAGTTAGAGCACCGCCCCCCTCTCTTTCTGATGATCTTAAAGTATTAAACAGGTAGAAAAGGCGACAGCGAGAGCCAGAAGGATGCTTGGGTGCATAGGGAGAGGAATGGCCAACTGAAAAAAGGATGTGATAGTGCCTCTGTATAAGTCTCCGGTGCAACCTCAATGGAGTATTGTGTGCAATTTGGAGACTGCACCTTCAAAAAGATATAAAAAGGATGGAGTCAGTGCAGAGGGTGGCTACTAAAATGGTTAGTGGTCTTCATTATAAAGCATATGAGGACAGACTTAAAAATCTTAATATGTATACATTAGAGGAAAGGGGGGAAAGAGGAGACGTGACAGAGACGTTTAAATACCTCTGTAGCATAAATGCACAAGAGGAGAGCCTCTTTCGACTGAAAACAAGCTCTGCAATGAGGGGACATAGGATGAGAGTGAAAGGAGATAGATTCAGGAGTAATATGCAGAAATATTTCTTTACAGAAAGAGTGGTCGATGTGTGGAATAGTCTCCCAGTGGAGGTAGTAGAGAAGAGGACGGTATTTGAATTCAAGAAAGCATGGGACAAACACAGAAGATCTCTAAAGGAAGAAAGGGGACTACTGTAGTTGATACAGAAGGGCAGACTACTCAGACCATGTAGTCTTCTTCTGCCGCCATGTTTCTGTGTGTTGGAGTAGTGGGTATATATCTGCATGCTTTCCCCTCTGGCACTATTCCCCCATTCCTATAATATCCTTCACTGCTCTCTTGCACTCTCCCTCTTTTTCCTCCACCCACCTAAGCACTCTCCCTCCCCTACTATCCAACGTTGCACTCTTAGTCTTAAACTTCCTCCCTCTCCATTTCAAACCTGCCCCTTCCCTTTTTGTTCCACCCCTTCCCTTATGATCCACTCTCTTTCCTTCCTTCTAACCCTGCCTCTTTCCTTAAACTCCATTCCCCCTTCCACCCCTTCTCTTAGACTCTGCCTTTTCTCTTCAGGCCACAGCCACACTCTTCCAGCTGGTGGGACCTGGGATTACTCGCCAGTCTACTCAGGCCATAGCCCTGCTCTTCTGGCTAGCGGGACCAGGACTCCAGTCAGCTCTTCATATTGCAGCTTTGGGCAGAGGGAGGAGGAAAAGCGTAGTTACTCACCTGTAACAGGTGTTCTCCAGGGACAGCAGGAATCAGTTCTCGCTTATGGGTGATGTCGGCACCAATGGGGCCCAAGCGGAGCAATTCCCCAGCTTTCAAAGAAAGCCTTTGGGATTGCTGCCACGCATGCGTGGTCCTCTTCCCACCCAAAGATGCCATCTTGCTCAGTCAGGTCCCAACGCTAATTAAAGGCGTGTTTACAGAGCGTATACTAATGTATCATTAAATCAATTTTGCGCTCCAAAAATTCATACCCCTACAGTTCCAAAACTTTTCTCAACTTGACTGTTCAACATGAATTTGGCTAGGTCTCAGACTTCCCGGCACTTTCTTGGCAATCTGTCAGTAAACCAACAGAGCCGCGCCAACTAGCATCAACGACCTGCCAAAATGGTGACCAGTTTACAATGTATATAAAGGCTTTTAAATACACTTAAAACATATTATAATTAAAGTAGTACCAATTATAACTCAACCATCAACCCTACCAAGGTGTATACACAAACAACATTTGAAAAAATAACATTTGAAAAAATCTAAAATAATGTCCTCAAAGTCCCAATGAATGTTCCCAAAGTCCAAATGAATGTTCCCAACGCTGTCTTTGTCGCGCTCCCACGCGTTTCTCTCACACGGGATTCTTCAGGGGAAATTTAAGCTAAGTGCTTTAAGGGAGATATCAGTTCACTTTCTTCAAGGAAGATATCAATCTGTCTTCAAAGAGGATATTAATTTAGCTCTTGTTTCGAAACCACTGGCTCCACCAGTCAGAATCACAGAGAAAAGATCCTACTTCTCGTGGCCCCCAGTTGGTTTCAGCAAAAACGATGCTGCCCACGTCTTCAGGGATTAACCATCTCTTTCTAAAAAACTACTTTAATTATAATATGTTTTAAGTGTATTTAAAAGCCTTTATATACATTGTAAACTGGTCACCATTTTGGCAGGTTGTTGATGCTAGTTGGCGCGGCTCTGTTGGTTTACTGACAGATTGCCAAGAAAGTGCCGGGAAGTCTGAGACCTAGCCAAATTCATGTTGAACAGTCAAGTTGAGAAAAGTTTTGGAACTGTAGGGGTATGAATTTTTGGAGCGCAAAATTGATTTAATGATACATCAGTCAGGTCCCAAGGCTAGAGCCTTACTAAGCAGATAGCAAGGGAAGAACTCTTCAGGGGAGGTGGGAGGGTAGTGAGGACTGATTCCTGATGTACCTGGAGAACACCTGTTAGAGATGATTAACTATGCTTTCTCCAGGAACAAGCAGGAAGTCAGTCCTCACTTATGGGACTCCCGAGCTACAGACTACTGAGCTACAGACTACCGAACCTGTAAGCCAAAAACACCTCCGCGATGCCGTGACCAGAAGTCGATGTCCGAAGGAAGCCAGAGTCCTAGGGCCTTCGGAGTAAGTTCTCAGTAGCTGCAGAAGAAGGGTCAGAGGGCAGGAGTTGCTTGTACCCCGAACAGACTACGGAGTACAGTCTGGCTGAAGGAGCTGTCCCAGCGGGACTCTCTCTCCAGGCAGAGGCATTGAGTGCAGCAAAGCCACAGATGCCACCTTGGCACAAACGCCATGAGCGGTGACCCGATGATCCAGCGCTCTGCCACCCAGATGCAGTTTGCCACCCAGATGGAGAGGGTGCGCTTGGTGACTGCCAGCCCCAGGCAGTTGGGATCGTAGGCAATGAAGAGCCAGTCAGACTTGCGATGCAAGTGTGCTGCAGGTAGCAGGTGAGAGCCCTCTTGCAGTTGAGTGTATGCAGGACCTCCAATGCACGGTCGGTGTGAGGTCTCGGGAAGAAAGTCAGCAAGACTATCTCCTGATTGAGGTGGAAATCCGAGACAAACTTCGGTAGGAACTTGGGGTGGGTGCAAAGGACCACCCTGTTCCTGTAAAACCTGGTGTAGGGGGCCACAACTATGAGGGCTTGAAATTCACTGACTTGCCATGTCGAGGACAGTGCCACCAGGAAAACCACCTTCCAGGAGAGGTGCCAGAGCGAGCACATCGCTATCGGCTTCAAGGGTGGCTGCGTCAGCTGCATGAGCAGAATGTTCAGGTCCCGTTCTGCTGGTGGAGGCCGGATGGGGAGTTTGGAAAGCAAGAGGCCCCACATGAAGCAGGAGATTAGAGGCTGGCCCAAGAGGGGTTTACCCTTGACGGGCAAGTGGTTGGCCGGGATGACGCTCAGGTGAACCCTGACCAAGTTGGACTTCAGCCCCACCTGCGAGAGCTGGAGAAAGTAATGGAGAACCCCTCAGTAGTAGTAGTAGCAAGAGAACGGGTTGATCTGGAGCTCAGAGCACCAGATCGAAAACCACTGCCACTTCAGGGCGTAGGCCCGCCTCGTCGAGTCCTTCCTCAAAGCGAGGAGGACATCCTCGATCTTCACTGGGAGGTGCAGCGAGGCTAAAGAGACCTGTTCAACCGCCAGACTGCCAGAGATAGCGAGACCAAGTTTGGGTGAAGCACCCGTCCCTCCTCCTGCATCAGCAGACCTGGGACACTGCGTAGGGGGACCGGAGGCTCCGACAAGAGTTGAAGTAGAAGTGAGAACCAAGGTTGTCGAGGCCATGAATGAGCCATGAGAATCACCGAGGCTCGGTCGCGCTGGATCTTGTGGAGGGTCCTTGCAAGGACAGGAGTGCTAGGAAAGGTACACAGAAACCCGGCGGTCCAGTTCAGGAGGAATGCATTCGGGGCCACCCTGCTCAGGTGTGGTATCGGCCTGCAGAAACGGGGATGCTGGCGAATAGGTCTATGGCGGAACAGGTGGAAAACCACCTCTGGACTCAGGTGCCACTCATATGGATGAAGGAGCCTGCTCAGTCTGTCCACGAGGATGTTGTCCTGGCCCAGGAGATAGACTGCTCTTAGTGTCATGCCCCTGTGTATGGTGAAGGAGCAGAGGAGGACTGCCTCCTGATAGAGGAGGCGGGAGCCTGTACCCCCTCCTTGCTTATGTAGAACATCACGACTCTGTTGTTGGTCTGCACGAGCACCGACTTGCCCTTCAGATGGTACTCGAAGATCTTCAGGGCCAACCAGACCGCTCAAAGCTTGAGCAGGTTGATCTGCTGTCGAGATTCCTTGGGTGACGACCGCCCCTGGGTGCAGAGGTGGTCACAGTGGGCTCCCCAGCCCAACAGCAAGGCATCCATTGTCAAGATGAGCTCGTGAAGTCGAGTCTGGAAGGGCATGCCCTGAAGGAGGCTCTAGGGGTTCTGCCACCAGACAGCAGAAAAGGCTTGGGCTCATTGTGCTCTGAGACATCATTGGGCCGCTCGCATGTGCATGCAAATGTGGGGAGCAACGTGGACGGTCGAGGCCATGTGCCCCAGGAGGCGCAGCATGGCCCGCGCCAAGACCCTGGGCTGGCCTTGGACCTCGGCAGCCACAGCACAGAGCTGATCCACGCATGCTCGAGGGAGAAAGGCGGTCGTACGTTCTGTGTCAAGAAGAGCACCAATGAACTCCAGGGTCTGCACTGGTTTGAGATGGGATTTGGAGTTGTTGATCAAGAAACCGAGGCGCTCGAGGAGGACCATGCGTGACGCCGAGAGGCGAGCCTCCTCCGCCGATGTGCCCGAGATGATCCAGTCGCCTAGGTAAGGGTAGATGGATATGACCTGCAGCCGGAGGTGAGTCATGGCTGCTGACAGGCACTTGGTGAAGACTCGCGGGGCAGACACGAACCCGAAGGGGAGCACTCTGTACTGGAAGTGCTCCCCCTGCACCCTGAAACGTAGGTACTTCCTGTACTTGGAATGGACAGGAATGTGGGCGTAAGTGTCTCTGACATCCAAGGAGCATAGCCAATCGCCCTGCTGGAGGTAGGGCAGCAGGACGCCAAGCGATAGCATTTTGAACTTCTCCCGCACTAGAAACTTGTTCAGATTCCTGAGATAGAGGATGGGGAGCAGGCCCCCCCACGTCCTTTTCAGAATGAGGAAGTACCAGGAGTTAAAACCCCCGACCTCGGAGGTGCGGCAGAACTATCTTGAGCGCCTGTTGACCGAGAAGGTTGTTCAGCTCTTGCTGCAAGCAAGCCTGGTACGAGGGAAGAAGAGTAGGCTTCGCTGGGGAGAAGGGAGTCTGTCCAGACAAAGACGATACCTGTCCCAGATCACCTGTAAGACCCAGGTGTCCGAAGTAATAGCCGCCTATTCGGAGGCAAAAAGAGACAGGCATCCTCCTACGAGTGGAAGTGTTCCCAGAGAGCGAGAGGCTATGCTTTCGGCGTCAAAACCCTGGGGCTGGCTGGGGTGGCGCCGGTGGTTGGGTCTTGGGCCACTTGGGTTTCCAGTGACCCTGAGCTTCCCCTTTGCTCTAAGCACTAGTCGTCGGCACAGGGGTAGGTGAGTATGGTGGGTATTCCCGGTAGGGGAGCCCTTTCCTCTGGAAGAAAGGTTTTTTGTTGTGCTGCTGCTTCTGTGGAAGAGAGTAGGTTTTGCGAGAGAGATGGGTGCGAGTCACGAACTACATCTTGATCTCAGCTGCCTTGTCCTCCATGGGCTTGCCGAATAGTTGATCGCCGAGGCAGGGGACATCCAGGAGCTTTTCCTGGACCCACTGTTCCAGGTCCGAAGACTGGAGCCACGCCTGGCATTGGGTTCTGATGCCAGCCGCTGCCACATGGGCAGAAGACTCTAACCCGTCCTATGCAGTGTGGGAAATGTATTTCGAGCGGTCTGCGACTGACCTCAAGAGGGTTTGGAACCTGAGAAGGTGCTCCCCACCAAGGCCTGCAGAAAACCCACTGAGCTCCTTGGCGAGGTCGCGAAGAAACATACCCATATACAGTTGGTACGCCTGGATGCGGCATGCCGGCATGGATCCCTGGTAAGCCTTGCACCCAAGGGTGTCGAGGGCACGAGGATTCCCTACCAGGCAGGACCGAAGAGTGTGACTTCGGGTTCTTCTGTTTCCGCATCGTGGATTCAACTACCATGGAAGTATGAGGAAACTGGGTCTTCCGAAACCCCGGGCCGCGTTGGACCCTATACATGGCATCGAGTTTTTTACTGAAAATAGGGATTGAGGCAGGTGCTTCCCACATGCGGAGTAGCAGCCGGGATAGGATGGATGGTACCAGAACTGTAAGAGACTCCCTGGGTGGAGACTCGTACTGCAAGATGTCCTCTGCCCTTGGCTCCTCCTTGGTTTGTGTAGGCAGATTGAGGGCCCGAGCCATATCCCCCACAAACACAAGGAAAGAGGTGTCCTTGGGAGGCAACCGCCTTTGGGAGGCGGGCGAGGATAGGTCAGAGGGGAGATCCCTATGGGTGCGGGTCACCGGGGAAGTGTCACCATCCTATTCCCAGCCCGAGAAGTCCGAGAAGGACTCTGAATCAGGCTGTTCGCCATGACCAAGGCCCGTTTGGAGCCAGAGGCACCGACTTTGGAAGACCTCGCCCCCGAGGAATGGGACGGCGAGCGAGACCAGTGCCGAGGACCCTCACGAGGCCCACGGCTCTCGGGGATTTCCAAGGCAGATTTCGGGATCCCAGTCAGGGAACCCTCGGTCTCGGGGCAAGAGCCAGCCGTGCCAGGCAAAAGCGCCTGCTGGACAGCTAGAAAGGCAGAAATGCTGCACTCCAGTACCAGCATACGGGACTCCCACTTTGGAGTGGTTCCCTGCGACGTTGGTGCTACCAGGTCTGGTGTAGAGGAGGAGGGGAGGGGGTTTTCGCTGGGATGACACTCAGGAGACCAGGCGTCATCGCTAGAGGCCCCCATATCCGTCCGAGGCCGCTCCTTGTCAGACTCTCGGAAACGACAGGGAGGGTTAAGGGAACAAGCATGAGACCACTCGCGCTTGTCCGGAGCCCCCAACAGCGACTTCGAGGTCGTCTTCTTCTTTCGTCGCTCCACCTCGGGCGAATCCTGATCGGAGTGACGCCTGGGGCACGGGGTCGCTGCGGGGGGACTCCGCAAGCGGTGGATCAGCAGGGCGAGGTGCCATTGGAGATTCCAGGGCTGCTTTGCAGAAAATGTTATCGGACTTCTGCTTGCGGCTTAGCAAGGCCTTAGCGGACATTTTCTTACAAAGACAGCAGAGCTCCGAGTTCTGGTCAGCCCCCAGATTCCATAGACAACAGTCGTGGGTGTCTGTGAGCGACATATTTTTGAAGCAGCTGTCACATTTCTTGAAGTCAGTGGCCATGGGGGTAAAAAGGGCTCCTGTGAGGTTGAAAACCCTCGAGGCCAGCAGTTGGAGAAAAAAGGGCACGAAAAGGGCCCGAAGGGAAAACACTAAAGAGAGTGAAAAAAGGGGATCCCCTAGCTCACAGCCGGAGCAGGGGCGAAGGGGAGGACAGAAGAGGACCAGTGCTACCGGAAAAAAGGCCGAAGACAAAAAACATTTTCTGAGGGACGAGGATGTGCGTCCGTAGGGCTCCGCAGAAAAAGGGAGACTGAGCAAGATGGCATCTTTGGGCGGGAAGAGTACCATTCATGTATGGCAGCAATCCCAAAGGCTTTCTTTGAAAGCTGGGGAATTGCTCTGTGCGGGCTCCATCGATGACAACGTCACCCATAAGTGAGGATTGACTTTCTGCTTGTTCCTGAAGAACATATGCATGTTTTTTCACAAGTATGTGCACACTCAGACAAAGAGTCTCCCGGCTTGACACCTGGCAAGTGAAATGTACTTAAACAAAGACCACAAAAAAACCCCCAAAACCCACACCCACTGAAAAAAACAAGCAAGGCCACAGCAAAAAGGAAGTCCTGAAAAAGGAATCCCAGCGCTCGTCAGGCTGAGTGGTAAAACCCAAGCAGCGAAGCCTTTGACGCCTACACAGGCCTGTGAGGCTCACAAAATTAAAGCTTTTTTATTTTTAAATTAAAAACGGCTTTATTAAAAGCAGAAGAAGAGCCAAATACATCCTATTGAACTGAATTAGAAAAGAAAAAAAATACAGCACAAAAAATATATAAAGACAAAAAGCATACAGACAGAGGACAAGAAGGGAGGGGAGGGCCCTGGCCCTGCAGGGCACTTCCGTCTGCTCTCCAGCTCATCAAGCACTAGGAACCAGTGGGTGGCAGCAATGGACACAGAGCAAGCTGTCAGCTCAAGAAAATGGGCGTATCTAAGCTGTGAGCAATGATGAGCCTGCAGTCTCACAGGCCACTTGACTGTGTTCTGTGCCAGGGGAGATAGGCCTATGTGCACTGCTGCACCAGTCCAAACACATTGCCACCTGTTGGAGGTAGAAAGTACTGGCTTCTCTTGATATACCGAGTGATGACATCATTGAAAGATAATCACGTCTGCCTCCATCTGCTGGCATGGGAGCATAACACACTCGTCTGGACTAATCTAGCAGGATGATACGGAAGCAGCTCACTATCCCCTTTATTTAAACAATTAGCACACATTTTTGCTCTTCATCTAAAAAATGCACCTACTTAGGCAGAAATCAAACAGACCAGGTTGCTGACTACAGAGTGAATCACAATGTCTATTCACACCCTCTCCTCCCTCCAAACAAACCCTCCTCAAGCTTCCAGGTACTTCCACAGTTAGTGTAGTTACTTACCTGTAACAAGTGTTCTCTGGGGACAGCAGGAATCAGTCCTCACATATGGGTGACGTCAGCACAAATGGAGCCCTTGCGGAAGCATACCCCCAGCTTTCAAAGAAAGCCTTTGGGAGATGCTACCATGCATGCGTGGTCCCCTTCCCGCCTAAGGGTGCCATCTTGCTCAGTCAGATGACATAGCTAAAAGACGGCAAAATAAAAGATGATAAAGGAGCAACTTCAAGGGGAGGAGGGAGAGTTGTGAGGACTGATTCCTGCTGTTCCCGGAGAACACCTGTTACAGGTGAGTAACTACGGTTTCTCCGGGAACAAGCAGGAAGTCAGTCCTCACATATGGGACTCCCCAGCTACAGGCTACCGAAAGCCCATAGTGAAAAACTACAGTCTCCCTCAAGAGGAGCCGCGAGCAGCAGCAATTGAGTCCGTAGTTACAGACTACAGTAGGACCCCTGCGTCTGATGGAAAAAAAGCACTCCGGTAGCCTGAACACAGAAGGGTCGGAAGGTAGGAGTTGCCTAAACCCCAAAAAGATTACAGAGCACAGCTTGGCCGAAGGCACTGTCCTGTTGGGACTCCCTTTCCATGCAGTAATGAGCTGCAAAGGTATGGACTGAAGACCAGGTGGCAGCCCGGCAGATGTCCACCACAGGGACAGAGCACAAGTTTGCCACCGAGGCTGCCATGGCCCTGACACGATGCACTGTGACACGGCCTTCCAGTGGGATCCCCACTGCTCATAGGTGAGGGCGATACAGTTCGCCACCCAGGTAGACAGTGTACACTTGGTCATCACCTCCCTCAGTCTACCGGAGTTGTAGGAGACAAAAAGCTGAGTGGCTATGAGTGCGTTGGATATAGACAGACAAAGCCCTCTTAAAGTCTAAGGTGTGAAGGACTGTCTCTGCTCTACTGAGCGAGGTCTTGGAAAGAAGGCAGGAAGAACCACTTCCTGGTTGAGATGAAGGACGATAACACCTTTGGAAGAAATTTAGGGTGTGTGCGAAGCACCACTCTGTTTTTGTAAAACCTGATATAAGGCGCCTCTGCCACTAAGGCCTGAAGCTCGCTAACTCTGCGAGCAGAGGTGAGGGCAACCAGGAATGTCACCTTCCATGAGAGGTATCGTAGGTGGCAAGTAGACAGAAGCTCAAAGGATGGACGAGTGAGCTGCCCTAATATCATGTTAAGGTCCTATTCAGTTGCCAGAGGCTGAACTGGGGGCTTCGTTAAGCGCAGACCCCTAAGAAAGTGGGTTACCGGCGGCTCGACCGAGAGGGGCTTGCCATCCACTGGGTGGTGATGCGCTGCCAGGGCACTAAGGTGCACCCGGACGGAGTTAAGACTTAAGCCCGGATTGCGAGAGGTGGAGAAGTTACTGTAAAACCATTTCCACTGGGCAGGAGAACGGATCAGTCCCGTGCTCGGCACACCAGACCAAAAACCTGCGCCATTTGAGAGCATAAGCTTTCCTAGTAGAGGCCTTGTGAGAAGCCAGCAGAATCTCCTCTACCTCACCCGTGAGGTTGAATAGGGCTAGGGTCATCCTTTCATCAGCCACGCTGTCAGAGACAGGGACCCCAGGTTGGGGTCTCAGAAGAGAGCCTCCTTCCTGAGACAGGCATCCCAGAGAGTTCCCCAATGGGATGGGGGTCTCCACCGTTAATTGGAGGAGCAGCAGCAACCACGGTTGCCTGGGCCACCAAAGGGCTATCAGGATGAGTGAGGCCTTGTCGCGGAGGGTCCTGAACAAGGTTTTGGCAATCAGCGGTGTGGAAGGGAAGGCACATGTGAGGCCCTCCATCCACGAGACGAGAAATGCATCTGCTGCCACCCTGGAGGGGTGGGCCTCCCGGGAACAGAAGCGGGGCAACTGGAAGATGTCTGGGCTGGTGAACAGGTCCATCACGGGTTTCCCCCAGATCTGGAAGAGCCAATCGGCCACACTGGGGTTCAGCTGCCATTCGTGCGGTTCGACCAGCAGGTTGTTCTTGCCTGGTAGGTATACTGTCCATAGGAAAATACCCTGTTGGATTGCATACGAGCAGAGGACCACTGCCTCCCAGCAGAGGGTATGAGGACCCCACGCCCCCCTGTTTGTTCACATAGACCATCGCCACCTGGTTGTCCATCTGGACCAGCATCGGCTGGTGACGCTGGTGGTGGCAAAAAGCTCGCTGGGCCAAGTATATCGCCCGTAGCTCTAGGAGGTTGATCTGCTGGGTGTTCTCGTCTGGTGACCAGTTGCCCTGGATGCGGAGCTCCTTACAGTGGTCTCCCCAGCCGAGCAGGGAGGCATCCGTGGTAAGGACCTTTGAGGGGCTCAGGCCCTGAAAGCGCATGCCCGCCTCGAGATGCTGGGGAGACTGCCACCAGACTAGACAGTCCACTAGTTGACAGGTTACGGAGACTCTGTCTCGGAGGCGACCCATGGCCTGAGTCCACTGGTCTAAGAGACATCACTGCGCCGCCCTCATGTGGAGGTGAGCGCCTGGGGTGACGTGATTTGTGGAGGCCATGTGCCCGAGAAAGCGCAGGAGGCGTCAAGCGGGCACGGAAGGATGGTACTGTATATCCTGTGTCAGAGTCCTGTGGCGGTCGGCTCGGTTCCTTGACAAGAAGGCCTTTTGACTGGAGAGTGTCCAGTTTTGCCCCGATAAACTCCAGACATTGTGTTGGGAGGAGGTGAGACTCGGGATAGTTTATGACAAAACCCAAGTGCTGAAGAACCTGGATGCTGCCTGCGGTGGTCTGCCACACCTCTGAGGCCGTGCTCTGCCGCACCTCTGAGGCCGTGCCTCCCTTTATGAGCCAGTTGTCCAGGTAGGGGAAGGGAAAGACCCCTTGGGGACGGAGGAAGGCAACCACGACTGCCAGGCATTTTGTGAAGACCCTTGGGGCGGAGGCCAAGCCGAAAGGAAGTACCCTGTACTGATAGTGTCTGCCCCTCACTATGAACCACAGGTAATGCCTGTGGTTGGGGTGACTGAGGATGTGGGTATAGGCATGCATAGCCAATCTCCCTGCTGGAGGTAAAGCAGCAATGTTCCAAGGGAAAGCATCTTGAACTTCTCCCTCACCAGGAATTTGTTGAGGTCGCATAGGTAGAGGATGGCCCTTAGGCCCCCTGTTCTCTCTGGCACAAGGAAGGCACCTGGAGTAGAACCCCGAGATGGTGGGGCACCGGTTCCACCTCTTTGTCCTCGGGAAGACCTGCCAGCTACTTCATTAGAAGGTCCTGGTGGAGGGAAGACCTGAGGGGCCCCTTTCCTTGGCTAGAACTTTTTACCTGAGCCCTTCCGTCTGGGAGGGGCAGCGGTCTTTTTTGAGAGCCTGGTCCTCATCATGAACTCGGTCTCCAGCTTGGTAGCCTTGTCGGTAATGGGTTTGCCAAAAAAGGTTCTCTCCTTGGCATGGGACATTGATCAATTTCTCCTGAACACACTGTTCGAAGTCAGACGACTGTGGCCAAGCTTGGCGTCATGCACCGATGCCCACTGCTGCTACTTTTGCCACTGACTTGAAACCGTCATAGGCTGCCTGAGACATGAACTTGGAGCACTCATGGACTGCCTTCGCCAGGTTCTTGAACTGCTGCAGGGGTTCCTCAGAGAGACCAGCTGAGAACCCGGTGAATTCCTTTGCAAGGTCTCTCAGGTACATGCCCATGTACAGCTGGTAGGCCTGGATGCGGCCGATGAGCATCGAGCCCTGGTAACAATTTCTGCCAAGGGTGTCCAAGCTGCAGGCCTCCCTGCTGGGGGACACCGAAGAGTGCATCTTCTGGCTTTTCAACCAATGCATGGTTGACTCCACCACCATGGAGTTATGCAGCAGCAGTGATTTCTGGAAACCCTGGCTCTGGAGGACGCGATACATCGAATCGAGCCGTTTGCTCACCAACAGCATTAACGCTGGTGTCTCCCACATACGGAGCGTCAGCCATTCCAGGATGGGAGGGATGGGCACCGTGAGCGATTCCCTCGGAGGAGCCTCGTACTGGAGGATTTCCAACTCATCCGCTCGAGGGTCTTCCTCCGACTCCGTAGGGAATGCCAGGGCTTTAGACATATCCTTGACAAAATCAAGGAAGCCCATATCTTCTGGTGAGAACCGCCGTGGAGGCTCCGAGACAGGAGAATCTGATGGGATGTCGCGGTCGTGATGGGTATCAGGGACTCCTCATCCTCCGTCTCCCACTCTGAGTAGAACATCGAGGATTGTAGGAGGGCTGCTCCATGGGCCTCGGGGCTCCCGATGCTCTAAGGCCGGTGCCCGGCACACTTGCCGGGGACGATTGTGGTCCCGTCGAGCAGAAACTGGATCGAGACCTCAGCCAAGGATCAACTCGACGCCAAAGGACCTCGAGGATTGGCTCAGTCTCCAGGGACGTCTTCGACGAGAAGGGCCCAGTGGTCAGGGCAGATGAATCGGTCATACCGAACAACAGTGCCTGCTGCTGGTCCATGAATGTAGACAAACTATGCTCCAGGGCCGCCATTCTGGACTCCAGGCCAGAAGGCTCCACAGCCTTTGGCGTGGGCGCCGAGGGACTCGGGCCCGGCGCCAGCTCCCTCAAAGAGGAATCCTTGATGAGGATGGTGTCTGGTGACCGAGGCTGGTCCGAGGTCGAATCCTTCCGAGGGACCTTTGCAGGCTGCTCCTTCTCTGATGCCTTGGACGAGCATCTCGGACTCCGGGACTTGGCCGGGAGGTACCCTGCCGGTTGGATCCATCAAAGGATGCCGCCTTCGAGGGCTTCTTCTTCTTCTGGGGTTCCCTTGAGGGAGACCCCTTTCTGAAGACCCACGACGAGGCTCGGGTGGGTCCGTCCGAGGTGTCGAGGCTTCAAACGAGGTCCTGGCCTTCGGAGGCATGGGGACTCGGGGAAAAACTTATTGTGCTGCTGCTGGTGGCTCTTGAGGGCCTTGCTGGACATCCTCTTGCAAAGACTGCATGCTGCCGGGTCATGGTCTGGCCCAAGGCAGCAGAGACAGCAGTCGTGTGTCTCGGACAAAGACATCATTTTTGAGCACCGATCACACTTCTTAAAGCCAGTGGTAGCCATGGGGGAAAAAAGTACTCCTGCAAGGTCAAAGACTCGCTGGGCTGCCAGTTGGGAAAAAAGGCACGAAGACGCCAGAAAATTAAAGAAAACAAAAAACTACAAAAATAGACCCGAACTAGACACCGAAGCAGCGAGGTCGGATGGTGGGAAGAGTACCGGTGTGATACCGGAGGCGAGTATGAAACTCTGAGAGAAAACAAAATCAACTTTTTCCAGGGACAAGCCAGACAAACGTCTGAAGGGCTCCGAGGAAAAAACAGAGATTGAGCAAGATAGCACCCTTGGGCAGGAAGGGGACCATGCATGCGTGATAGCAACTCTCAAAGGCTTTCTTTGAAAGCTGAGGGGATGCTTCTGTGAGGGCTCTGTCGGTGCCGACGTCACCCATATGTGAGGACTGACTTCCTACTTGTTCCCGGAGAAAAAAAAATATATGCTAAAAAGTACCACCTTCCTCGCAACAAATATCAATAAACCACCAGGTACAAAACTTTAAGGGACCAAAGTGGGTTTCAATATTTTTTGGTTTTTGGGAACCAGCAGTTCTGCCCAGCTAGGATTTGGCTCTTGGATTTTCTCTTTCTACCACCATCCCTCACCTCTTCTGTGGCTCCTTTATTCCTTTTGAACTCTTCCTCAGCCCACTTCTTCACATACTGGCGGTCACTTTCATTTGGGATCTGACGAGCAGTCCGTAATATCCTTCTGTACAAGCCAAGAACTTTCTGCCTGTGCAGGAACTGAGAGAGAAATAGCACTTAGGGGCATATTTACCAAAGGCTGCGCCCATAGCATGCAACTGTAATGCAGTATCAGCACAGAGGCCTTCGGTAATGTTAGTGGGTGTGTAGCAAGTTGTAATCACACAGCAGTGCGCTAACCAGCTTGTGAGCACATATATCGCGGCCCACTGAGGTGGCATTAAGTGCACCCACATTAATGGCAACAGTTGTGGCTGGGGCACATCCATAAGGCCTGCCATCAATGCTAACAGCGATGTGCCATCAATGCCCACATTCCACCTCTAATCAACCCTGTCTCTGCCCACAAATGTGCTAACTGGTTAGTATGGGGTCACTAGGGCAGTGCCCTACTCTTTTAGCTGCACTTTAGTAAACATGTCCCTTTGTACAGTAACATAGCAAGTGATGATAGATAAAGACCAACTGGACCAATCAATCTTTCTAAATGAGCTTCTTACATTGGTTCTCCACCATTCTGGCTAGGTAAGCATACAAATTCCTACATATATACCAAAACCAACCCCACTTCCCTTCCCCATGTCTTCCACCTCACTGCAAAACCCTAATCCTACCACTGCCCTTGACATCTCTTCCAAGAATGTCTAAAATTTTGTCACAGTGCTGACCTCCAACGCTTCTGTAGCTATGACATTTCAGGCCTCGTTTTCTTCCACTTTGAGTCTAACAAAACCAGTACTTAATCCAATGCCAAGGTTGTTTACCATCTCTTATTGCCAAGTTTTGTAATCCACACAGCCATCAAAATTAATGAAACAACTAGTAAATGGTCTGTTTCTCTGTGCGTAAGTTTTTGTCAAAAATTCAAAATGAAAAACACTCAATATTCCAATAAAGGATCTAGATCTTCTTCCAAACAATTTTTCTCTTATGGTTATTACTTAATGTTATTGAGGTTTTCAGACTTTATGGCACATAATTTTTAGACTTATTAAACGTCTAACTTTTGTGCCTATTAGCATCAATGACCTTCAATAGACTATCTATCTCAAATTAGTATACTTTTTTGAAACGTGAAAGTATGATACTTTTAACTCTCTGTTATTCACTCGATAGACTAGTTGCTTCTATGGCTGTCGTAACGACTCCTGTATTTTATATTTAATATAACTAACATCAAGCGCTTAACTTGTATTTCTGTGTCTTCACGTTTCAAATTCACTCCAGCAATAGTATTAGTTCTTATCCCAACGCCTTCCTCAGGCGCCTCCGTTGCGTTTCCCTATGATGAGTTTCCTCAGGGGATTGCTATCCTCTTCTATCGCTAGAAAACACAAACGTATATGTACAACCATTCGCTATTAAAACCTTTCCTAAATTCCTTTATGTTGACACTGCATTATCATGTAACTATGTTGAGTCGATCACCTAACGGAGAAACGAATAATGCTACACAAGTTTCATGAAACCTCTGCTACTGAAACTTTTCTTCCAACTTGGTTGTAGAAAAACGCTGCGCATGCGGGTGCGGTGTCATTGCTTCCAATTTTAAACCTCTCTCATCTATCGATCTGTTGATGGTTTCTAAACCCCGCCCTCTCATGACATCATTCTAGCCTCTCATGTTACTGAATCAGTGATTCAGACATTGGCGTTCACCGAAGTGAATCTTTTACCCTCTCATAGTTACTTGTTATCTATTGTCCCTACCTATCCAATCCTTAACCAAAGGACTGTTTATGTGTGAGTGCTACCCTACTTAATCTCACACTCTCGTTTATCTTCTATCCCGTTGCCTTTCCTTATAGACAAGATGTCCAATCAATGCCTGCGTTAAGACCTTCGGGTGTCACCGATTAATTATTTCATTTTTGAAAATGTTATTTACCAGCAGATCTCCGGAGTGGCCATGGGGGCTATGTGTGCCCCTTTGATTGCAAACTTATATATGAGTAAGTTTGAAGAAAAATGGATGTCCCAGTCTCAATATACTCCTAATGTAATAATGTGGTGTCGGTACATAGATGACGTTTTCATGTTGTGGAAAGGCTCTGAAGAAACATTAGGGTCTTTCTTCCAGTGGATTAACCATTGTGATCATAATATATAATTTACGTACATGCATCATAAGGACAAGTTGACATATGTGGATGTAGCTATTACCAGAGGAAAAAGAGAGTGGTTAACCGAGGAGGGTGGAGAACAGATACAGTGATAAGAAGAGCCGACAAAGGGGGAGCCATAGTGGTGTTAAGTCGGGAGTATTATATAGCAGAAGCAATCCAACAGTTACAAGATCAGAAGGTATATTGTGTACTGGCAGAAGACCCGAAGAACACTTTACAGTTGGAGATAAAGCACAGTTACTTACCTGTAACAGGTGATCTCTGGGAACAGCAGGAATAAGTCTTCACATATGGGTACGTCGGTACCAACGGAGCCTGCGCGGGAACGCTCCCCAGCTTCCCAAAAAGGAAAGCTTTTGGGAGCATCCCACAGCGCCTGCGTGCTGCCTTCTCGCCTTTCCTAACTGCCTCTCTCCAGTTCGAGTTTTAAAGCTGAGACAAAGAGAGAGAGGAAAGGAAAGAAAGATAGAGAGATACAACTCCTAGGGGAGGTGGGTGGGTTGTGAAGACTTATTCCTGCTGTTCCCAGAGATCACCTGTAACAGGTAAGTAACTGTGCTATCTCCAGGAACAAGCAGGAATGAGTCTTCACATATGGGGACTCCCCAGCTAGAGATGCCTGGGAGATCCCCAAGGTTGTGAGATCCTGAGAAGGGCTCTACCTCCTCCTATGGATCTCAGGCATCCAACCAGGGATGGAGGGTAGGAGTTGATTAAGCATGGAACAGGTGTTTGAGAACGGCCTGACCAAACAAGGCATCCCGGCGGGAGTCCTTGTCCAAACAGTAATGGGCTGTAAAGGTATGAACCGAGGCCCAGGTGGCCGCTCGACAGATCTGGTCGATGGACACAGAATTTAGATGAGCCATAGAGGTGGCCATGGCCCTCACATTATGAGCTGTGACATGGCCCTCCAGAGAAAGGTTCTTACTCTGGTAGGCGAAAGAAATACACTGAGCAATCCAATTGAACAGTGTCCTCTTAGAGACTGGATGTCCCAAATGAGAGGGATCAAAAGCAACAAAGAGTTGAGAAGACTTTCTATGTTGCTGTGTCCTTTGTAAGTAAAAAGCAAGAGCTCTCTTACAATCCAAGGTATGAAGATTCCTCTCTGCACTTGATGCATGAGGACCTGGAAAAAAGACAGGTAAATACACCTCTTGATTAAGATGAAAAGGTGAGACCACTTTAGGCATAAAGTGTGGATTGGTCCTAAGGACTACCTTATCATGATGGAACCTTGTATAAGGTGGATTAGCCACTAAGGCCTGCAGTTCACTGATGCGGCGAGCTGAGGTGACTGCAATAAGATAACCTTCCAGGAAAGAAATTTCAAGGAGGTAGTGGCTAAGGGTTCAAAGGGTGGCTTCATGAGCTGACCAAGAACCAGATTCAAGTCCCATGCCACTGGAGGTGGTCTGATGGGAGGTTTAGTTAAAAGAAGGCCTCTCATGAATCTCGCAATAAGAGGATGAGAGGAGACAGGTTGTCCATTGAGAGGCTTGAGGGATGCTGCAATAGCACTCAAATGGACCCTTACTGAATTTGTTTTGAGTCCTGCGTGGGAAAGATGCAGGAGATACTCCAGTAAAGAATTCAATGGTATTGCTAGAGGGTTAATACCCTTCTCAGCACACCAAATGGTAAACCTTTTCCATTTAAAGGCATAGGAACGTCTAGTAGAAGGCTTTCTGGAAGCATGAAGGATATCCCTTACTTGCTGAGAAAGATGCCAATCTTAAAGCTCTAAGCCTTCAGCAACCAAGCCCTGAGATGGAGAGATTGGGGGTTTGGGTGTCACAACGTTCCCCCCTCCTGAGACAGGAGATCTGGAGCAGACCCCAGGTTCAGGGAGGGAGCTTGAGAGAGATGCAGAAGTAGAGGGTACCACACTTGGCGTGGCCAACGTGGAGCTATGAGAATCATAGTCCCTTGATCTCTCTGAAGCTTGAACAGGGTCTTGGGAATTAGGGGAATGGGTGGAAAGGCATACAGGAAGTCTTGACCCCAATGAAGGAGGAAGGCATCCCTGGCCTGAACTCCCTGACATGGAATTCTGGAACAGAATCGGGGAAGTTTGGCATTCCACGGACTTGCAAAGAGGTCTATGTCCGGGGTTCCCCAAATTCAAAAGATTCTGACTATCTGGTCCATATGAAGGGACCATTCGTGTGGAAGCAGAACTCGACTGAGTCTGTCTGCCCAAGAGTTTTGAACTCCTGGAAGGTATACCGCCAGAAGATGAATTTGATGCTCTCTGGCGAAGGCCCACAATCTCAGAGCTTCGTTGCAAAGCGACAGAGAGCCAGTCCCTCCCTGCTTGTTCACATAGAACATGGCTACTTGGTTGTCCGTGTGAATGAGGACTGTCTTGTAGCTGAGCAGGATATGGAAGACTCTGAGAGCCAAGAAGATTGCTCTGAACTCTAAGAAGTTGATATGTAGGGAGGTCTCCTGTGGGGACCAAATGCCCTGGGTGGAGAGGTCTTGAAGATGAGCTCCCCAACCCTTTGGAGAGGCATCTGTTGTAAGGATTGTTTGGGGTAACAACTGTTGGAAGGGGGACCCCAGCAACAGATTTTGAGTGGACTTCCACCACTGGAGAGACCAAAAGAGGCGCCTGGAGATTGCTATTTTGTCTGACAGACTTCCAGATGTCTGGGTCCACTGGGTGGACAAAGTCCATTGAGCTGCCCTCCTGTGAAGGCGAGCATAAGGGACCACATGCACCGTGGATGCCATGTGGCCTAGTAGTTGTAACATCTCTCGAGCAGTTAGATGGGTTTTTAACTGAATCTGAGAGGCTAACTGCACTAAGCGTAGGCAACGGGCCTGGGGAAGATAGGCCCTTGCAGTTGTGGTATCCAGGAAGGCCCCTATGAACTCTAGAGACTGAGTAGGGGTGAGTTGGGACTTTGGGATGTTTATAACTAATCCCAGATACTGCAGGACACGCATTGTGCAGGCCAGGGAAGTCTGGGCCTCTGACTGGGATGGAGCTCGGATGAACCAGTCGTCCAGATATGGGAATACGAATATTCCCAGAGTGCGTAGAAATGCAGCTATTACTGCCATGCATTTTGTGAACACTCTTGGAGCAGAGGCCGGAGCAGAGGCCAAACCAAAGGGAAGCACCCTGTATTGATAGTGCTTTCCCTGATAAAGGAACCGAAGGAACCTTCTGTGTGCTGGATGGATGAGTATATGGGTATACGCATCCTTGAGATCTAGAGAACAAAGCCAATCCTGACTCTGAAGGATTGGAAGGAGAGTACCCAGAGAAATCATCTTGAATTTCTCTTTGCATAGGAATTTGTTCAATTCTCTGAGATCTAATATGGGCCTGTAACCCCGTTTTCTTTGGAATGAGAAAGTAGGGGGAGTAGAACCCTGAGCCCTGTTGAAGAAGAGGTACTTCTTCTATTGCCCTTTGGGCAAGAAGGGTGGAAATCTCTTGACCCAGAAGGTCGAGGAGAGATGTTGGAGAATTGAACTGTCTCACCATGGTGTGGGGAGGAAGGTTTAAGAAATGAAGTTTGTACCCTTCCCTTATGATGGAAAGGGTCCACTGCTCTGCAGTGATTTGCTCCCATCTGGGAGCAAAGTGAGCTAACATTCCTGGAATGGTGAGAGGCTCTGGTTCTTTTAGAGCTAGAAAGGCTAAGTTCTCTAGATGCAAGTCAAAGGCCCTGAGGAGGCTGAGGCTGTTGGGCTACAGTAGGCCTTGCAGCCTTAGACTTGGCCTGTTTAGGTTGTTGACGCTTTGCAGCAAAACGACCTGCAGAAGATGTCTGCTGACCATAAGCAGGATAATATCTTCCCTTCTTGGGAAAATATGTCTTTTTGAACAACCTCTTCTGGACAGGATTAGAGGTAGACTTTGAAAGCCTATCCAAAGCAGAATTTTCTGCATCCATCTGAGTGGCCTTTGCTTGCCAATCTTTGCCAAACAGGTTTTCACCTGTACAAGGAAGATTTCCTAATCCATCTTGGACCCAGGGTTCCAAATCAGAAGCTTGTAACCAAGCAATTCTGCGTGCACCTATGGCAATGGCCGAGGCTCTGCTGGCCCCCTCAAAAGAGTCAAAGGCTGCACGGTTAGAGAATTTGGAAACATCCTGGGCATGCTTAAGCCAGGTAAGAAAGTCTTCCCTTTTATCTTCTGGAAGAAAAGGGAGGAAAGTTTGCAGATGATCTGTAACTTCCTTCAGAAACATCCCCATATAGAGACTATAGGAGTTGATTCTGGCAACAAGCATACTGGCTTGAAAAATTTTCCTGCCAAAAGCATCCAAGGTTCTACATTCTCTTCCTGGAGGAGCAGATGAGTGCCTCTTTGCACTCTTTAACTTTTTCATAGCAGACTCCACCACAATAGAATGGTGAGGAAGCTGAGTTTTATGAAATCCAGGACAAGGAGGGACACGATACATGGTATCCAATCTACGAGAATGAGAAGAGATGGTGAGAGGAGTCTCCCATATGCCTATCATGTGGTCATAAAGGATCTCATGAACTGGCAATGTGGCTGCTTCTTTAGGAGCCTTAGGATATTGCAAAATATCCAATTTTTTGGCTCTAGGCTCTGTCTCAGGGGCTACTGAGATAGAAAGCCCCTTGGCCACTTCCCTTATGAAGTCTTGAAAAGACAAGTCTTCTGGAGGGGACATTCTTCTTTTTGGAGAAGAAGGCTCCTGAGGAAGAAGTACCGATGCTTCGACAGAGGCCTCCGATGCATCAGAGTCTTCGGAGGAATCGAAGTATCGCCTGTCTGGATGCTCTTGTAAAGCCCAATACGCATACCGGGTGGTATCGACATCAGGAGTCATCGGTACCGATAGGCATCATCGGACAGGGTACCGCTGCAGTCGACACCGAAGCCGATGTCGATGCAACCGGTACCGGCACCGGAACCGATGTCGGAGCCGGTACCCACAACGAAGCTTGTTGCAGTACCAGCGGCGTCGCAGCTTGTATGAATGCCGTAATGGCATGCTGCATGGTCAGAACATTCTGATCCATCGACGCCATGAATGTCTGGAGGTCGGTACCGGCGGATTCCACCGGTACCCCAGAACATTGCAACAGGTGATCGGTCGAGGCCGTGCCATCGATGTCAACCTGTGACCTCATAGGAGGAGCTTTGGAAGCCGGAGCTTCCCGCTGGGGTACTTTTGCCGGTGCAGGATCCTCGAGGGCAAGCCCTGAGGCATCTCGATGCTTAGAGGGAGATCTACCCTTCGAGGACCGGCTAGACTTATGTTTGGTTACCTGAGATCCATAGGAGGAAGAAGCAGCCCTGGAAGACGTCAATGCCACCGAAGCTGCATCAGGGGGAAACAGTGTACTGAGCTTGGCTGCTCGGTTCTGTAGACCTCTTTTAGACATCATGGAGCAGGACAGACAATCCGGATGGAATGGTCAGGACCCAAACACTTAAGACACCAGTCATGGAGAGGTCACGTGATGCGGTGAGCCTAAGCGGACGCACGAAGCTTGGGCTCCGGGCCCCCCTCTCATGAACCGTGCATTATTGCCGTGCATACCAGTGGCCTGAAGCCGAATTTGTTGAGAAAGACCTACTGGGCAGCTCGTGGAAGGTAGCGGGTGGAGATGGCGGCTACAGCTAAGGCGGGGCGGCGGGACAAAGAACGACTCACCGGTGCGCCAAAGATGGCGGAGTCTCCCCCTAAGCCCACTGCCGCGGCCTCACCTACCCTGACCGAGGACATTACAGCAGCGGTTACCAACGCCCTGGCCTCTCAGTTCGAAGCGCTGCATGTAAAAATGGACGCGCTCCAGAACTCTTTCGGGGTGATGGGGGAGCGGATGCAAGCAGCCGAAAATCGCCTCTCTCAAGCGGAGGAGGGCGTGGAAGATCTAAAACGGGAGCTGCTGGTGCTACAAAAGGCCTCCGCAGCCCACGAGGCGAAGCTGGATGACCTTGAAAACAGGTCGCGACGAAACAATCTACGGCTCTTAGGGATTCCAGAAGCCGTTCCGGAGAAGGAGCTGCGTGGATATGTGGCGAATTTGGCGGCATTTCTCTACAGCGGAGGAGATCCGAGCGGGCCGATGGTGGTCGAGAGAGCCCACAGAGTAGGGCCCAAGCCGCAATCTGGAAATCACCGGCCCAGGGTGGTCCTTGCCAAATTCCTGTGCTACACCCAGAAAGATGCGGTGCTCCGTGCAGCCAGACAGCGAGGTGTTATTGAATGGGAGGCGGCGAAGCTCCGGATCACCCAAGATTACTCAGCTGCCTTGAGTCAACGCCGCAAAGCTTATGCCCCGCTATGCCAACGGCTTCTCGAAGCTGGGGTGCGGTTCAGTGTGCAATACCCCGCCAAACTCCATGTGCTCTCCCAGGGCTCACATCGTGCCTTCGAATCGGCGGCGGCAGCCCGGCCATATGTGGAGCAGTTGCTCTCTGGAGAGGAATCTCGCCTGGCCGACCAGTGAGTGGATTACCCCAGCCTATGGACTCGAGCTACTACTATCTACTGGGGGGGCCGTGAGGCCCAAGACGGAGTCTTGTTTATGCGTGGGCCCTTACCGTTGTCGGTATAGGCCTTGGCCCCATCATTGGACGGTCTTTGGGCCCCCATGCGGTGACAGCAGCCTCTGACCTGCGGCAGTGCAGTAGCCCTAGCGGTCACTGTCCCCACAATGGTCGGGCGACCTCGGGTCTCTTGCTCTGCTTCAGCCCCATCCGGATTGTTTCTCCTAGTCCGAGGGAGGAGTGGACTTGCCTTGTGATATGGACCTGTTCCTCATCAGTTTCTTTTGGTAACAACTGTGTGCTTGTTCTAGTCTGTTAATATGTTGTGAGCTTCCTGGGGGGGGGGCAGGGGGGGGTGCTGTTAGCTGAGGGAGAGTGTGGGGTACAACGTGAATGGGGGTGAAAGCGGAGGGCCCACCATGTTTGCCTGCGGGAGATGCTTGGGGGACGGGGTGTGTGTGTAATGCTTGGCGTATGGATGTCTGTTGAATGGGATGAGTGGGGGGTGGAGTCCTCCAAAGGTTGGACGGTGCCCGCACAAAAGGCAGGTTGGTTGGGCTGGGGGGTGCCTCCCGGGGGTGCCTACCCGGTATGTTTGCAGGGGGGCGAGCCTGGAAGGGGCCTTAACCCACTGAGGAGGTTTTTTTTGAGAGGGGGGGGGTCCCCACGCATTTAAGTGACCCGGTTGGCGAAGGGAGGGAGATTAGTGGTTAAGAGTGGGAGGTGGAGGGGGGTCAGGGAGGGGGTGGGGTTCAGTGGGTTGGAGGGGGGGAGGGGTTGGATGGGTAGGGAGGGGGGGTGGGTCAGGGCTGAGGGGTACCTTGGGGGACCGCGGGGGGCACAGCAACCCATGGGGAGGTGCGCTAGTACCTTATACGGGGAGGCAATAGGCACGGTGGGGGGGCCCCGCCTCTCAGTTCTTTTCTGGCTGCTATAAATAGCCTGATCCCTTTTAACCCGCCCTGAAGATTATTTCTTGGAATATCTGTGGTGTAGGCAGTCCCATTAAGCGATATAAGGTGCTGCAGAACTTGGCCAGGTTGAAATGTGATATAGCCATGCTACAAGAAACCCACCAGACGGCAGAGGAGCACGCCAAACTGCAAAGGCTGTGGGTGGGGCAGTGTTGGGGGGCCCCAGCTGTGGGACGCAAGGGTGGAGTGGTCATACTGATCAGCAAACAGACCCGGTTTGAGCTACTCCAGGAGTATTCTGACCCGGAGGGCCGATACATTTTGGTTTATGGCAGCCTGGAGGGACGGCCGGTGGTACTGGGCTGTGTGTACAGCCCCAATACACTGAGTCGGGTGTTTTATGACTCTCTAGCGTCTCGTGTGGAGCAAGTGCCTGATGTCCCCCTTATTCTTGCTGGTGACTTCAATGGGGTCCTGGACACCGGACTTGATGTGTCGGGTGGGGGGGAGGTACACTCGCGTATCCCGACTATGAAGGCTCTCCGAGCTTTCTGTCGACGGCTGAGCTTGGTAGACCCGTGGCGCCTACTTCACCCGGAGGAGAGAGATTTCACCCATCAGTCGAGAGCGCATGGTACCAGTGCTCGTTTAGATTATGTTTTTGTGGCGGAACAAATGTTCTCACGGGTGGAGGATGCGCAGATTGGTCCCTCGGCGGTGTCTGACCACGCTCCGGTCTGGATTGAGCTGGGTGGGGGGGACCCAAACACGTCAAATAGGGTGTGGCGGTTTCCCTTGGGTCTGTACCAGGACGCGGAATTTCGGCCTTACCTTGTTGAGCGCTGGCAGGAATTTATTCGGCACAATGAGCAGCATCAGGACAGGCCGGAGCTGCTTTGGGAAACAGCCAAAGTCGTGTTACGGGGGGACATTATTGCGTATGTGGCTAGGAAGCGGAGGTTACTGGCGCGGCAAATTGTCCAGCTGGAGAAGCAAGTCGTGCGTGCTCGGCGTCGGTGTGCGGGTGCTCCTGGTGTGGCGAACCGGCGACGACTTTGGGAGCTACAGACGTCTTTAAATGAGTTACTTCACCAGCGAGCCAAGAAATCCTACATGTATTACCGCTACCAGCTTTTTCGGTTCGGTGATAGGCCCGGGAAACTCTTGGCGCGTTGCCTGCGCGGCCACCGGGGCCACCGCTTAGTGGCGGCGCTACGGGATGGCCAGGGAGCCTTGCACAGGGATAAGGCGGGTATCGCCCGAGTGTTTCGTTCCTTTTTCCAGAAATTGTATGCCCGGAGGGGGGGAGACCCGGAAGCTATGCGGCAGTATATACAAGGGCTGTCGCTGCCACAATTATCCGCAGTGCAGCGGGCCGGATTGGATGCGCCGGTGGAGCTGGAGGAAGTCCAGCGTGTAGTACAGCGGGCGGCTTGCTGTAAGGCCCCCGGCCCGGACGGCTTTGGAGCCGAGTTTTACAAGCTCTTGGGTGATAGCTTACCCCCAATCTTAGTGGCGGTCTACCACCAACGGGTGGTACAGGGGCATTTTGCATGGGGCGCTAACCACGCACACATCTCCCTAATTCCCAAACCCGGGAAGGATCCCACTCAGGCGGCTTCCTATCGGCCCATATCTTTATTGAACTTCGACCTGAAAATTTTTTGCGAAAGTGCTGGCGGATCGGTTGGCGTTAGTACTGGGTGACTTGCTCCATGAATCCCAGGTCGGCTTCGTCAAAGGGCGCTATGCCGTGCGGAACCTACGGAAGTTGCTGGCCTCCTTAGAATGGGTCCGGGAATACGGACTCCCGTCACTGGTAATTAGCTTCGATGCCGAAAAGGCGTTTGATCAGGTGCAATGGGAGTACTTGCAGTTTCTGCTGCCCCAATATGGGCTTGGTGCCCCTTTTTGCCGGATGGTGGACCTGCTCTACACGGATCCCACTGCGGGAATCTTTTGTAACGGGGTCTACTCCGATTCATTTCGTCTGGAACGCGGTACGCAACAGGGTTGCCCGCTTTCTCCTTTACTCTTTGTGTTATCCTTGGACCCGCTGATTCGGTCAATTGAGGGGTCCCCTGCGATCGGTGGGATTCGGATCGGCTCCAGTGGCTTCAAGCTGGCCGCCTTTGCCGACGATCTCTTGGTCCACCTGTCTTCTCCCCAGCAGTCACTCCCGAGGCTGCTTGAGGAACTGGCGTTGTATGGACGCTTCGCGGGCCTGCGCATAAATATGACCAAATCGGAAGCCCTAGACGTGGGGGGCACGTTGCGAGAGAGTTGGCTGGGGCCCTTCCCGCTCCGATGGGCCGCGGACTCTATTATCTACCTGGGTATCGTGCTAACTCGGAAATTGACTTTGCTATACCCGACCAACCTTGAGCGTATCCTCTCCAAGGTCCGCATGCAGTTACGGGCTTGGGCCCCCCTCCCTCTGTCTTTGTTGGGCCGGGTGGCTGCCATGGGAATGGTGGTCTTCCCACGCATCCTTTATTGGTTACAGATGCTCCCGGTGTGGCTCCTGAAGCGTGACTTGGCACGCTTGGAGCGTGAAATTCGGAGATTTCTCTGGAAAGGTCTCAGGGCCCGTATCCCGCTGGTGCGCTTACAGGGGGGCTGGAGGTCCGGGGATGTGGGGGTTCCGGACCTGTGGAAATACGCCTTGGCATGTCAGGCCCGCCATCTGAGTGACTGGTTGGGGGACACGGAGGCGGCCTTTGCGGCGCCTCATTCCTTGGAAGCGGTCTTACATTTGCCAAGTGCGATCCTGCCGGCTCGCTTATTGAACAGTCTCTTACTGCAGGCAGCCCGCCGGACCTGGCAGCAGCTGAATAAGTATTGGGGCAGTGACGCGGGGGCCTCTTGTTGGTTGCCTATTCAAGGCAATGTCTGCTTCTTGCCTGGGTCAGACTCGGCCCCCTTTCGCATGTGGGGGCGTGCGGGAGTGCGCCGCTTAGGGCAGGTGGTGGACCCCGCTGGATGCTGTAAGGCATTGGAGGTATTGTGTAGGGAATACGAGTGGTCCGCGGGACCCTTGACGTTTGCGCATGCGCAGATCTCCCATTATATTGGATCTTTGCCACGGAGGGAACTAAAGGTAGAGCATTCGAGGCGTATTTTGGAGTTTTTTGCGCTGGGGGAGGATACTCCGCCGTCCATTGCTGGGTTGAAAAAGCGCCTGGATTTGTTGGATACGCCCCCGGATGATTCCAGGATTGAAAGCCTCTGGGCGAGAGAATTGGGTGGAGGGGTTGCTGGTGGGTCTGTCCGGGCGGCCCTGGGTAGGATCGCGCCGCTGGTGACCGGTGCCCGCTGGCGAGAGGTACAATTTAAATGCATTCTTCGGGCCCACTTTTCCCCACGGCGGGCATTTCGGAGCCGCCTTGCCCCTCATGGCGGATGTCCCAAGTGTCCGTGCACTCTGGCCGATCTGGGTCATATGTGGTGGGGCTGCCCACTTATTCGGCGGTATTGGCGAGCTATTGAGAACTACCTGAGTGGGATACTGGGTCAACGGGTATGTTGGTCAGGGACTCTGGTAGTGCTGGATCAGCTGGGACCACTCCACCCGAAGGGTAGATGGGAGAGGGTGTTGGTGCGAAAAGCCTGTCTGGTGGGTAAGGGCCCCGTTCTTGGCCATTGGAGGGAGCCGACGGCCCCCACTTTTTGTGAGTGGCGCAATAGCCTGCATCAGCTCATGCTCATGGAGCGGAGGGCGGCCGTGCGGCACCCCCGGACCTGGACCCCCTTCTTACTAACTTGGTTGCCCTATATTCAACGTTTGGGCCCCAAGGTACGCAGTGAAGTGCTTAAGGTGGGATCATGATACTTAGAGACCTACATCCCCGTACGACGGACTGGATTTGAGTGGCCGTCGTTGCTGTGCTTCCCGCGGGGGGAGGGGAGGGGGAGGGGGGAGGGGGGGGGGAGGGGGGGGGAGGGGGGGGAGGTGGGGGGAGGGGGGTGTAACAAACTTAGCGTCCCTTAGTGTTGTTAATGTTCTGTTTAGGTTGGGGCCTGGGTGGTGGACAAGAAACAGCCCCGCCTGGGCTGCGTTTTCCTAGTGTAAAAGTGAAAATGGTACCTGTTGATTGCTGGCTGTTATTTGTATCTTGACATGCTTAATAAACAGAATTTTGAAAAAAAAAAAAGACACCAGTCATGGGTGTCGGTAACAGAGATGGTACCGCTGCACTTAGTGCATTTTTTAAACCCGGAGGCAGGCTTTTCCATGAGGAATTTTCTGTTAGGCCTAAGGCCCAACGAAGAAAAAATACACTGTAGAGAAAAGAAAGAAAAGACCAGCGGTACCGGTCCGACGTCGAAGAAGGCAGATGCGCGACCAAAGAAATAAAATAAAATAAAGAACTTCTCCAGCGGTGACAGGAACACGACCTGCTAGCTCCGCGGAAAAGAAGAACTGGAGAGAGGCGGTTAGGAAAGGCGGGAAGGCAGCGCGCAGGCGCTGTGGGATGCTCCCAAAAGCTTTCCTTTTTGGGAAGCTGGGGAGCGTTCTCGCGCAGGCTCCATCGGTACCGACGTACCCATATGTGAAGACTCATTCCTGCTTGTTCCTGGAGATAACAGATTACACAAGTAGCTTTACAGAATAAATTGATTACTCGCAAAGAATATCAGTACTTGAATGTAGTGACGTCTACAATAGCAAACTTTTATACAGTTCCTAAAATACATAAAAACATGGAACGACCCCCAGGAAGACCGATATTTTCAACCAGAGGAACAATTCTAGAACCTTTATCTACCTTTGTGGATTCATATTTACACCCTCTATTATTGGATATTCCATCTTATGTGAAGAACACCACACATTTTTTGAATATTCTAAATAACCAAGCACAGTGGGCAGCACACGCAGATGTATTATTTGTAACCATGGACGTAACCTCCTTATATACGAGTATTCCTCAATCAGCAGCGTATGATGTAGTAGAATGGTTTTTATGTCAACGTGGAGATCTTTCGGAATCACAGATAATATTTCTGTTTACAACTAGCGTATTTGACCATATTTCGTAATTATTTCATTTTTGAAAATGTTATTTACCAGCAGATCTCCGGAGTGGCCATGGGGGCTACATGTGCCCCTTCGATTGCAAACTTGTATATGAATAAGTTTGAAGAAAAATGGATGTCCCAGTCTCAATATACTCCTAATGTAATAATGTGGTGTCGGTACATAGATGACGCTTTCATGTTGTGGAAAGGCTCTGAAGAAACTTTAGGGTCTTTCTTCCAGTGGATTAACCATTGTGATCATAATATACAATTTACGTACATGCACCATAAGGACAAGTTGACATATTTGGATGTAGCTATTACCAGAGGAAAAAAAGAGAGTGGTTAACATCGGTCCACCGAAAATCCACAGATCGTAACACATTCCTGCATTTTGAGAGTGCATACCCTCTGAGGTTAAAAGAGGGTCTTCCTTTTTCTCAATTTCTAAGATAGAGACGAAACTGTTCTGATGATCGAGAGTTTAAAAGACTATCAAAACAGTTGTCAGTCAATTTCAGAGAGAGAGAATAGCCTTCATTAGTAGTGAAACAAGCTTACTCTAGGGCTCTTTACAATAATAGAAATTTATTATTGGAGCCCAAGAGAACGGAGAACGCCAATATTCTCCACTGAGCTCAGAGATTCAGCGAATATTAAAGAAATACGGGAACATCTTAGGGGTTATACTTGGGCTAGCAGGTAAAACCATACGCTGCATATGGCAACGCAATAGAAATTTAAAAGAACAGCTTAGCCCAGTAGTATTGAAATCCCCAGGACTGGTGGATATTTCACCAAATATTGGAATAGGGCATAAAAAATGTGGAGCTTGTGGTATATGTGACATCACCATGGAAATGGATGTCTTTGTACATCAGGGTTTTACATACCCACTAAAGGGGCAGACAACGTGTGATTCCTCTTTCGTAGTGTATATCATTCAGTGTTCCTGTGAACTAATTTATGTGGGGAAAATGATTTGCCCCTTTAGAATTAGAATGGGGGAACACAGGAGTCGCTTAAAGTGTAAAGTTAGAGAGGCACCATTAGTTCAACATTGTTTAGTAAAGGGCCACATATTTGAGCAATTACGCTGTTTCTGCATCGATAAGAGTGCAGACAGGCATAGCCGGTAAATCACAAGAGCAATCTTTGCTCATAAGCGAACAGAAGTGGATATTCACTTTGAAATCAGTGACACCCGAAAGTCTTAATGCATGCATTGATTGGACATCTTGCCTATAAGGAAAGGCAATGGGATAGAAGATAAACAAGAGTGTGAGATTAAGTAGGGTAACACACATAAACAGTCCTTTGGTTAAGGATTGGATAAGGTAGGGACAATAGATAACAAGTAACTATAAGAGGGTAAAAGATTCACTTCGGTGAACGCCAATGTCTGAATCACTGATTCAGTAACATGAGAGGCTAGAATGATGTCATGAGAGGGCGGGGTTTAGAAACCACCAATAGATCGATAGATGAGAAAGGTTTAAAATTGGAAGCAATGACACCGCACCCACATCTGAGGTGTTTTTCTACAACCAAGTTGGAAGAAAAGTTTCAGTAGCAGAGGTTTCATGAAATGCGTGCAGCATTATTCGTTTCTCCGGTAGGTGATCGACTCAACATAGCTACATGATAATGCAGTGTCAACATAAAGGAATTTAGGAGAGGTTTTAATAGCGAATAGTTATACATATACGTTTGTGTTTTCTAGCAATAGAAGAGGATAGCAATCCCCTGAGGAAACTCATCATAGTGAAACGCAACAGAGGCGCCTGAGGAAGGCGTTGGGATAAGAACTAATACTATTGCTGAAGTGAATTTGAAATGTGAAGACACACAGAAATACAAGTTAAGCGCTCGATGTTAGTTATATTAAATATAAAATACAGGAGTCGTTACGACAGCCGTAGAAGCAACTAATCTATCGAGTGAATAACAGAGAGTTAAAAGTATCATACTTTCACGTATCAAAAAAGTATACTAATTTGAGATAGATAGTCTATTGAAGGTCACTGATGCTAATAGGCACAAAGTCTAAAAATTATGTGCCATAAAGTCTGAGACCCTCAATAACATTAATTAATAACCATAAGAGAAAAATAGTTTGGAAGGAGATCTAGATCCTTTATTGGAATACTGAGTGTTTTTCATTTTTAATCAAAATTAATGAAGCTACCTCAATGCAATACTACCATTTTTCCAAGTTCCAAACTGAAGACACTTTTCAGACAATGAGATCACATTTTGCATATGGGAGCCCTAGGACAATTAAATGCCCTAACAGTTAAGGGGTTATGGTTAGAAAGTACTTTATTAAATTAATGGCATTTTTTGGTGTTAGCAGGCAAAGGTACCACTTGCCCTAGTATAAGGCTAAAATCATATGTCAGTAGGAATTTTCTAGTTGGTTTTCACTATAGAAGGCCAGGGGAAGAGCTAGAAAGGTTTAGTAGATTACAAGAGATGGTCTTTATCTGCTGTCATGTTTCTTTGTTTCTAACCAGAAGAGAGAATAGCAAAGAAGTTTAAGCCACAAGTACAAATTTCCAGAACACTGAGAGTTTTTAAAATTTTTAATGTATATTTCTCATGAGTGACTTAATAAACAGATTAAATGATATTCCTTTTACTCACCCAATACATTACTACCACTACTACTTATCATTTGCATAGCGCTACAAGGCAAACACAGCACTGTACATATCAGAGTTGCCAAGTTACCCAGTTCCAGGAGTGAGAGTTTTGTTAATTCTAGTTTTAAATTTGTAGTGTAATGCAGTCTGGTATTTGTAGTCCCTGATTTTACCTATAGGAATCAGTAGGTCCCATAATCCATTATAATGAGATTGTCAGTATTTACTGTAGGACTGGTTTAAAATCTCACTCTTGGAACTTGGTAACTTGGCAACTTTGACATAAACATTTAAGAGAGAGTCCCTGCTTTATAAGGCTTACAATCTAGTCGAGACAGACAACACAACAAACTAGGGACTAGATACATTTTGGGGGATGGTAAAGATACACATCGGTGGTAAACAAGAGCATAAGGGGTAAGGATCGAAAAGCAGTCTCAAAGCGGTGGATTTTTAGCCAGGATTTCAATATGACCAGAGATAGAACAGACTAGCTGAGAAAACAAAACCAGGACAGGACAGGACAGAACAGAGTCCCCAACTCCAAGCAAGAAAAGGGTATTGAGAAGAAGGTGGTGATCAGCACTGTCAAAAGCAACAGAAAGGTCAAGGATGTTGAGGATCGAGTAAAGCACAGTTACTTACCTGTAACAGGTGATCTCTGGGAACAGCAGGAATAGTCCTCACATATGGGTACGTCGGTACCGACGGAGCCTGCGCGGGAAAGCTCCCCAGCTTCCCAGAAGGAAAGCTTTTGGGGCTTCCCACAGCGCATGCGCGCTGCCTTCCCGCCTTCCTGACCAACTCTCCTCAGTTCAAGTTTAAAGCTGAGACAATAGAGAGAGGAAAGGAAAGAGAAAGAGATACAACTCCTAGGGGAGGTGGGTGGGGTGTGAGGACTATTCCTGCTGTTCCCAGAGATCACCTGTTACAGGTAAGTAACTGTGCTATCTCCAGGAACAAGCAGGAATGAGTCCTCACATATGGGGACTCCCTAGCTGAGATGCCTGGGAGATCCCCTTCCAAGGTTATGCATCTTCCGATGGATCTCAGGCATCCATTAAGGGAAGGTGGGCAGGAGTTGTTTAAGAATGGAACAGGTGTTTGAGGACAGCCTGACCAAATAAGGCATCCCGGCGGGAGTCCTTATCCAAGCAGTAATGGGCTGTGAAGGTATGAACCGAGGCCCAGGTGGCTACTCGACAGATCTGATCTATGGATACAGAGTGAAGATGAGCCATAGAAGTGGCCATGGCTCTCACATTGTGAGCTGTGACATGGCCCTCCAGAGAAATGTTTTTACTCTGGTAAGCAAAAGAAATACACTGAGCAATCCAATTGGAAAGTGTTCTTTTTGAGACTGGAAGTCCCAAATGAGAAGGATCGAAAGCAACAAAAAGTTGGGAAGACCTTCGATGTGGCTGAGTCCTGTGGAGGTAAAAAGCCAGAGCTCTTTTACAATCTAGAGTATGAAGGTTCCGCTCTGCACTGGATGCATGAGGAGCTGGAAAAAAGACAGGTAGATATACCTCTTCACTAAGATGAAAAGGTGAAACCACTTTAGGCATAAAGTGTGGATTTGTCCTAAGGACTACCTTATCATGATGGAACCTTGTATAAGGCGGATTAGCCACTAAGGCTTGCAGTTCACTGATGCGGCGAGCTGAAGTGACTGCAATGAGGAAAATAACCTTCCAGGAAAGAAATTTCAGGGAGGTAGAGATTAAAGTTTCAAAAGGTGGCTTCATAAGCTGACCGAGAACCAAGTTTAAATCCCATGCCACCGGAGGGGGCCTAATGGGAGGTTTAGTGAGAGTTAGGCCTCTCATGAATCGTGCAATAAGAGGATGAGAGGAAATAGGTTGTCCATTGACAGGTTTAAGAGATGCTGCAATAGCACTCAAATGGACTCTGACTGAATTCGTTTTAAGGCCTGCATTGGAGAGATGCAGGAGATACTCCAAAAGAGAATTCACAGGAAGTGCCCGAGGGTCAAGACCCTTCTGGGCACACCAAATGGAAAACCTTTTCCATTTAAAAGCATAGGAACATCTTGTGGAAGGTTTCCTGGAAGCATGTAGGATATCCTTCACGTTGCGGGACATCCAAGTCTTGAAGGTCTAGGCCTTCAGCAACCATGCTCTGAGGTGAAGGGACTTGGGGTTTGGGTGCCACAAAGTCCCTCCCTCCTGAGACAGAAGGTCTGGAGCAGCTCCCAGGTCCAGGGAGGGTCCCTGGGAGAGATGCAGAAGTAGAGGGAACCACACTTGGCGTGGCCAGCGTGGAGCTATGAGGATCATAGATCCGTGATCCCTCTGTAGTTTGAACAGAGTCTTGGGAATCAAAGAATGGGCGGAAAGGCATACAGGAGGCCCTGACCCCAATGCAGGAGAAAGGCATCCCTGGCCTGAACCCCCTGACACGGAGTTCTGGAACAGAACCGGGGAAGTTTGGCATTCCACGGACTTGCAAAGAGGTCTATGTCCGGGGTTCCCCATTTCTGAAAGATTCTGAGTACCTGATCCATGTGCAGGGACCATTCGTGTGGAAGTAGAACTCGGCTGAGTCTGTCTGCCCAAGAGTTTTGAATTCCTGGGAGATATACTGCCAGGAGATGGATCTGATGCTCTCTGGCGAAGGCCCACAGTCTGAGAGCTTCGTTGCAAAGCGACAGAGAGCCAGACCCTCCTTGTTTGTTTACGTAGAACATGGCTACTTGATTGTCGGTATGAACAAGAACTGTCATGTTGTAGAGGAGGGTATGAAAGACCTTGAGAGCAAGGAAAATTGCTCGAAGCTCCAGAAGGTTGATATGAAGGGCGGTCTCCTGTGGAGACCAAAGGTCTTGAGTGGAGAGGTCCTGAAGATGAGCTCCCCAACCTGTCTGGGAGGCATCTGTAGTGAGGGTTGCTTGGGGTAGTAACGGTTGGAAGGGGGACCCCAGCAACAGATTTTGAGTGGACATCCACCACTGGAGAGACCAAAATAGACGTTTGGAGGTTTCTATTTGGTCTGAGAGAGCTCCTGAAGCTTGGGTCCACTGAGTGGACAGAGTCCATTGAGCTGCTCTCATATGCAGGCGAGCATAGGGCACCACATGAACGGTGGAGGCCATGTGGCCTAGCAGTTGTAACATCTCTCTGGCAGTCAAGTGGCTTCTGGACTGAACCTGAGAGGCCAAGTGCACCAGCCGGTGGCAACGTGCCTGGGGAAGATAGGCCCTTGCTGTGGTGGTGTCTAGCCAGGCCCCTATGAATTCTAGGGATTGAGTAGGGGTGAGTTGAGACTTTGGCAGATTGATGACAAGTCCCAGATACTGCAGAATGCAGATGGTGTGGTCCAGGGAAGTCTGAGCCTGAGACTGAGATGGAGCTCGGATGAGCCAGTCGTCCAGGTATGGGAAGACAAAGATTCCCTGAGTGCGTAGAAATGCAGCCACTACTGACATGCATTTTGTGAACACTCTTGGAGCAGAGGCTAGACCGAAGGGGAGTACTCTGTATTGGAAATGTTTTCCCTGGAACAGAAATCGAAGGTATTTTCTGTGGGATGGGTGGATGAGTATATGTGTATACGCATCCTTTAGGTCTAGAGAACAAAGCCAGTCCTGATTCTGTAGGTATGGAAGGAGGGTACCCAGTGAGAGCATTTTGAATTTCTCCTTGCATAGGAATTTGTTTAATTCTCTCAGATCTAGAATGGGTCTGTATCCCCCTGTTTTCTTTGGTATGAGAAAATAGGGGGAGTAGAACCCTGAGCCCTGCTGTAGAAGAGGAACCTGTTCTATTGCCCCTTGGGCAAGCAGGGTATTCACCTCTTGATCTAACAGGTGGAGAAGAGATGGAGGAGAAATGAAATGTCTCACCCTGGGATAGAGAGGAAGGCTGGAAAAATGCAGTTTGTAGCCCTCTCTGATGATAGAGAGGGTCCACTGCTCTGATGAAATCTGTTCCCACCTGGGAGCAAAATGAGTCAGCCTTCCTGGAATGGTGAGAGGCTCTGGTTGCTGCAGAGCCAGAAAGGGTATGTTCTCTAGAGGTAAGTCAAAAACCCTGAGGGGGTTGGGACTGTTGAAGCGTAGCAGCTCCTGCAGGCTTTGTTCTGGCCTGTTTAGTCTGCTGTTGCTTAGGAACAAAGCGAACTTGTGCAGATGACTGGCCAGCAGTGGTACCAAATCTAGTCTTTTTGTAGAAAGATTTCTTAAAAGACTTCTTTTTGGCAGGGAGTGAAGTAGACTTAGAGAGTCTATCTAAAGCAGCATTCTCTGCATCCATTTGAATGGCTTTGACTTGCCACTCTTTGCCAAACAGATTTTCACCTGTACAAGGTAAATTGCCTAGGCCAGTGATGGCTAACCTTTTTGAGCCCGAGTGCCCAAACTGCCGCACAAAACCAAAGAATTTCCTCAAAGTGCCAGCACGTCAATTTGCATAAATATTTGCATAATGCTAACATACACTAACTTTTAGTAAACATGTCTCTTAATGAGTGTATGGATAAAGACAGACTAAAAGATTTCTACATTACTATAATCCAGTGCCAACCGCCAGGCACATTAGGAACTACTACAAACACTGCCCATTTAGAACCAATAGCAAACCCGCCGTATCCCAACAGCACTACCAGGACTCACAAAGCACCACACCATACCTATCAAAAGGCAACACTGCAAATATTAAACCAATACATTTCAGACAATAACAATACATGACCTACTGGGGAAAGAGAACAAGTGGCAATGTCAAAAAGGAATTACATAAACAGAATACCTCAGCTCAGTTACACAGTTGCAATTGCTCCAGCCACTTTCTTCTGGTTTCTTCATGTTTTCTGCTAACTCTCCATCATCTGCTGTCCATTTGTCCTTTCTTCTCTCTTCTAGTTTTTTTTTTCCATTCTCTCTCTCTACATCCGCTTTAACATACTAATCTTTCTCCTTTTGCTCTTTCCTCATTCCTATTTCATCCACTCAAATTTTACCCCTCCATCCTCAATCCCCACTTACTCTCCCAATACCCGGCCAATTGTAGATTTTTTATCCCTCCCACACAAAATATTTTTCCCCTCTCCATTTTACTCTCCCAGCCCCATCCCATTCTAATCCTCCCCCAACATCAGCTCCCTTCTAGTTCCAGCCTCACCCAGCATCCATTCCCTTCTAGTCCCTGCATCAGCCCATTTCCAGTCCTAGCCCCCCATCAGCCCATTTCCAGTCCTAGCAACCCCCCAACCCAATACCAGTCCTAGCCCCCCCCATCAACCCACTTCCAGTCCTAAACCCCCATCACCCCATTTTCAGTTTAAGCCCCCCCTATAACCCATTACCAGTCCTAACCCCCATCACCCCATTTCCAGACAGCCCCCATCAGCCCACAGCCCATTAGCAGTCCTACCCCCCCCGCCCACCCGCCCGCCCGCCCATTAGCAGTCTTAACCCCCCCAGCCCAATAGCAGTCCTACCCCCCCCGCCCGCCCGCCCATTAGCAGTCCTAACCCCCCCAGCCCATTAGCAGTCCTAACCCCACCCGCCC
Organism: Ichthyophis bannanicus; assembly: GCA_033557465.1. Lineage (NCBI taxonomy): Eukaryota > Metazoa > Chordata > Amphibia > Gymnophiona > Ichthyophiidae > Ichthyophis > Ichthyophis bannanicus. The sequence goes on from CM066032.1 coordinate 1,242,416,013, forward strand.
GCCCGCCCACCCATTAGCAGTCCTAACCCCCCAGCCCATTAGCAGTCCTACCCCCCCGCCCGCCCATTAGCAGTCCTAACCCCCCCCAGACCATTAGCAGTCCTAACCCCCCTAGCCCATTATTAGCAGTCCTACCCCCCTAGCCCATTAGCAGTCCTACCCCCCCCCTAGCCCATTAGCAGTCCTAATCCCCCCCCTAGCCCATTAGCAGTCCTACCCCCCCCCCCTGCCCATTAGCAGTCCTAACCCCCCCCCTGCCCATTAGCAGTCCTAACCCCCCCCCCCTCTGGCAAATTTTTTTAAAAAAAAGCAGGCTCTGGCTGCTGCCGCGGCAGATTGCAATGTCCCACGGGGCCCCCTCCGCCCGCTAAGCCCCTCTGCAAGAGCTTTCAGATTCGCGAGGGAGAGCATCTCCCTCGCGTCTCTGTTAAGCCCGCAGGGGCTAATGGGAAATTTCCCATCAGTCCCTCGCGTCTAAAGGGGCTGATGGGAAATTTCCCATTAGCCCCTGCGGGCTTAACAGAGACGCGAGGGAGACGCTCTCCCTCGCGAATCTGAAAGCTCTTGCAGAGGGGCTTAGCGGGCGGAGGGGGCCCCGCGGGACGCTGCATTCTGCCCTTGCCGCGTCCGCGGCAGCAGTCAGAGCCAGCTTTTTCTTTTTTTGCGGACCTTCCCGCGTGCCAGCTGCAAGGCCTTCGCGTGCCACAGCTGGCACGCGTGCCATAGGTTCGCCATCGCTGGCCTAGGCCATCTTGCACCCAGGATTCCAGGTCAGAGGCCTGGAGCCAAGCAATTCGACGAGCAGCTACAGCTATGCCAGATGCTCTACTAGCACCCTCAAAAGAGTCAAAGGCAGCCCTATTGGAGAACTTTGACACATCTTGGATATGCTTTAAAAGAAGAAGGAACTCCTCTTTTCTATCCTCTGGAATAAAGGGGAGAAAATCTTGTACTTTAAGAGCAAGCTCCTTTAGAAACATGCCCATATAGAGGCTGTAGGAGTTGATTCTGGCAATAAGCATACTAGCCTGAAAGATTTTCCTGCCAAAAGCATCCAAAGTTCTGCATTCTCTTCCTGGAGGGGTAGAAGAGTGCCTTTTGGTACTCTTAATCTTTTTCATAGCAGACTTCACCACAATGGAATGGTGAGGAAGCTGGGTTTTTTGAAAACCAGGAGAAGGAGGGACCCGATACATGGTATCCAACCGACGAGAATGTGGAGACAGTGTAAGAGGAGCCTCCCATAAATCCATCATGTGTTATTGGAGAATATTATGAATGGGTAAGGTGACTGCCTCTTTAGGAACCTTAGAGTATCCTAAAATGTCTAATTTTTGTGCTCTAGGTTCCTTTCAGAGGATACTGTAATAGAGAGTCCTTTGGCAACTTCCAGAATGAAGTCCTGAAAGGACAAATCCTCTGGAGGAGACATTCTTCTCTGTGGGGAAGAAGGCTCCTCAGGAAGAATAAGGGATACTTCATCAGAATCATCTGAGGTATCGGCATCCTCAGAAGACTCGAAGTATCGCCTATTTGCTTCCAGGGACCGATACGGGTACCGACCGGTATCGACATCGGGCGTACCGGGAACCGGGTCGGTATTGAGAATATCTCGGGAAGCGAGAACCGGGACCGGCCTTCTACTGGAAGTAGATGCTCTGGGTACCGGTATCGGTTGTGGTACCGGAACCGGGGTCGGAACCGACGGTTGCGGTACCGAGGGCGTCGCAGCATTAATGAAAGCCATTATGGCCTGCTGCATGGATTGTACCGTAGTACCCATAGACGCCACAACTGCCTGGATGTCGGTACCGGTTTGAGCCGGTACCCCAGAGCAGTCTAACAGGTGATCGGTCGAGGCCGTGCCATCGATGTCAACCTGTAACCCCATAGGAGGAGCTTTGGAAGCCGGAGCTTCCCGCCGGGGTTGTTTGGCTGGGGCAGGGTCTTCAGGGTTGAACCCAAGGGCCTCTCTCTGCTTTGAGGGAGATTTGCCCCTTGAAGACTTGCCCGAAGAATGTTTGGTTACCTGAGATCCATCCGGAGATGAAGACCTGGATGATGCTGATGCTGGATTATCTGTGGAAAACAGCACATGAAATTTAGCTGCTCGGTTCTGTAAGCCCCGTTTGGACATCAGAGAGCAGGATGGACAATCCGGAACCGAATGGTCAGGGCCCAAACATTTAAGACACCACTCATGGGTGTCTGTGACTGAAATAGTACCAGAGCACTTGGTGTATTTTTTAAAACCAGAAGATGGTTTCTCCATGAGGGAGAATTTGTAAAGGCCTGTAGGCCTTACAAAAAGAAATACACCAAGTGTGGAAAAAGAAAGTTTTTTTTTTTTTTTTTTTAAGAAAAAAAGAAATAAAGACCGGTGGTACCGGTTCGGAATCGGGGAAGGCAGATACGTGGTCAGAACAACTTAAAAACAAGAAATTCTTCAGCGGTGACAGGAACACGACCTGCTGGCTCCGCGGAAAAAGAAGAACTGAGGAGAGTTGGTCAGGAAGGCGGGAAGGCAGTGCGCATGCGCTGTGGGAAGCCCCAAAAGCTTTCCTTCTGGGAAGCTGGGGAGCTTTCCCGCGCAGGCTCCGTCGGTACCGACGTACCCATATGTGAGGACTCATTCCTGCTTGTTCCTGGAGATAGGCCTTTGGATTTGGCAAGAACAAGTCACTGGAGACTTTGGAAGAGCTGCTTCTGTAGAAGGCAGAGGATGAAAGCAAGATTGCATGGGATCCAGAAGAGCTAGAGAGCAAAGAAAGACAAAACAGTGGTGAACTACACATTCAAATATTTAGAAGCAAAGTGGAGGAGGAAGATGGGTTGACAGAAGGACAGGAAGGGACTAATAAAGGTTTTTTGAGGAGAGGTGTAACCACAGCATGTTTGAAGATTGCATGCACTGGAAAGCGATAGGGTGAGGATGTCACAATGGAAGGGATGAAAGAATAAGAGATGGGTGGAAATGGGAACAGAGGTGCAGGCAGCGAGTTTGGAGGCAGACAGGACCTGTGCAGTTTCCTCCTCTGTTATTTTAGTAAAGAAAGAAAGTGTGACAATGGTTGATTGAAGGATTTGGGATTGAAGAGAGGGAAAGGGGGATAGAGGTGACCCTGTGGTGATTCGGAGATTCAAGACTAATCTTGTAGACTTTATCATGGAAGTAGTCAGCCAAGATCTGGGCAGAAAGCAAAGGAGGAGACGGGCTGGTGGCATTTTGAGGAAAGAGCTGAGCCTTACAAAGATATGGCAAGGGTCAGAGGCAAAAGAGAGCTAGTCAGATGAACACAGCACTTGCCAAGCAAGAGTAGTATAGTGGACTGGAAAGAGGCTAGTTAACATGAATTTGAAATGTAGGAAGTCAGCAAGAGTTTGGGATTTAACCTTAAGGCACTCAACTGAGTGGGCACAGGAACAAAGGTAGTGGGTTTGGAGGTACAATATGCCTCACAGGATGTAGAATGGGAGGAGCGAGAGAGTGCAGCTTAAGCAGAGGAGAGTGGAGTGTTATAAGAAGATACAGCCTCATCAACAGACTCAGATGACAAAGTGTAGGAAAATGGTGATGAGACAACAGTGGAGCGAACTGAAAGTAAAGATTCTTAAACATGTGGGGGAAGAACCGCTAACTTAGCTTCCTCATTTGACTGAGAGCATTTTTTTCGTCAGTATTTCCCATGCTTGTTTCAGGGATTGGCAAGGTGCCTTTTTTGCCTTGGGCAATTATGGTCACGTTTAATGATATGTGAGCTGTGGGTTCACAGTTTAAAAAGAAAAAGGAAAATTTGCTACAGGAAGATGTTTCCTCATTGCAAATAGTCCGACATTAATTTTAATACTAAGTATTTTTGGTATTGAAGATTATAGGGGATTTTGAAAGGGGTTTGTTTAAATTTAGAACATGAGTATTGGCACCCCTATAAACAATTTACATCGGTTTGAACAGAACCACCACATTCCTTTTGCAGTAAAATTAGATGCATCTGTGATCTATTGTAAGTACTCACTTGACTTGAATCAACCAATGAATGATAGCTGTAATATTTAAAATGGCCACATTCACTCCCTGTTCCATTTTCACAATGGTGAAGAGAAGAAAGCTGCCCAAGATGGTCAGAAAAGCCATTATCACCAAATATCAAAGGGGTACAAGGTCACCTCCAAAGACCTTGGGATTCCTGTGTCTACAGTTTGCAATGTTCTTAACAAGTTTTCTGCTCGGTGAACTGTCAAGAATCTCCCACTGGTGGAAAGAGGAAAATTAATTTAAATAGTCTTTGAAAGTTTTTTTATACCACTTTATCATGTCAATCAAAGCGGTTTACATTTTAATTTAAACTTGCTAACATGCATTAAACAGGGACATTATTTGGGGGGGGGGGGGTTTCTCTGAGGAAATGGAAGGTTAAGTGGCTTGCCCAAAGCCACAAGGAGTGCTAGTGGAAATCATACACTGGTCTCTTGGTTCATAAGCCAGTGCTCTAACCATTAGGCTACTCCTTCACTCCAGATTAGTGTGAACTGTTGGAAAAACATCACGTACAACAACCAAAGAGCTTAATGTGGACCTGGAGCAATCTGGAGTGATGGTTTCAACCCGCACCATACGGCGCACACTAAACTTGCCGTTATGGTCGTTATGTTATGATGTAAACCGCGCTGATTCTAAATAGCGCGGTATATAAGAAACTGTAATAAATAAATAAAATAAATAAACAAAGAAGGACTTCATGGGCAGAGGCTAAGGAGGATCCCACTGCTCAAAGACAGACATAAAAAGGCATGCCTGATCTTTGCCTAAATCCACCTTGAGAAACCACAATCCTTCTAGGAAAATGTTCTGTGGAAACCAAACTTGAGCTCTTTGGCAATGCAGACCAGAAATACATTTATAGGCGAGGAAATGAAGCTTATAAAGGAATAAACATCCTTCCTACAGTTAAATATGGTATAGGTTCCATAATGTTGTGGGGTTGTTTTGCTGCCTGAGGAATTGGAGGTCTGGAATGTATTAAAGGAATCATGAAGTCAGAGGACTACCAAGTTATTTGGAGCAAAATGTGCCACCTAGTGTCAGAAAGCTAGGTCTGGGTCAAAGGTCATGGGTCCTCCAGCAGGACAATGACCCAAAACATACATCCAGAAGTACAAAAGAATGGTTAAAAAGGAACAAATGGACTGTTTTAAACTGGCCAGCAATGAGACCCTTCTCAATCCAATTGAGAACTTTTGGAAAGAGCTGAAATCTGCCATTGATACAAACAAATCCTGGAAACATTTATGAAAAGAAATAAATCACAGTTGAAGAGTGGGAGACACTACCAGTAGACAAATGTACAAAACTTATAGATGGCTATAAGAAATATTTGGAAGCTGTCATCATGGTCAAGGGTTGTGCAACCAAATATTAGTTAAGGATTCCATTAATTCTGTCAAGGTCATATTTTGCTTTTTTGTTTCTCAGAAATTGCAACGTTTACACTGCGCAGACATCTTTTTTGTTGTATACCTTTGAACATAGTATTAAAATATTATGATCACATACAGTTGGAATATTTCCAATCATTTCTCAAGATATTGTACACAACTTGCCTTAAAATGCAAGCATGCCAATAATGTTGACCACAATGGTAAGGGAAGACCTGAGGTGGAGAGGTTTGAGGGCAAGCAGTTGGAGAAAAAGACACGGTCGAGGCAATGACCATGCTGGTGAGTAAGGGGCAGCACAGCAGAGCAGAGCTGAAGGATGAATGAGAAGGTTACAGAAAGAAGTTTTAAGGCATGAGGGTCAGAGTGGTCATTGACAATACTAAAATCCCCAAGAATAAGGGAAGGGAAAACTGCATCTAGAAAGAAGGAAGGCCAGGAGTCAAAGTCATTGAGATGGACTTGTCAGGGGGACCATAAATGACAGCTATGTGGAATGGTAGTGGAGTTATATTTCTACCCAAAACCATTGGGGTTATGGTTAGTTTGTGGAGGCAAATAAGGAAACAGAAGAAAGTGAAGAGGTGAAATGGCAGCTTCTAGTGAGGGCACTGAAGAGTGATGCTTCCAGTGAGGGCAGTGAAGAGTGATTTTTCTCCCCCCTCTCAGTACCCAATGAAAGAAAATTATCTGTAGCCCTTGAAGCTGCCATAGATCACAGTCCACTGAGAGATCCAGTTACAGATACATAGTTACATCCAATACCCATCAGCTACAATAAACAGTATTTATAAATAACCAGTACACATTTTAACTTTAGAAATAGAGCAAGTGCAGTGGTAGGTGGTTTCCTGAGTGCTGGGTTCATGGTACCCCTGGGGGCTTCTTGCATCCTGCCCTATCCATATGTGAGGAGTACTGTGCCCCGATTGATTGGAAGATTGTCCCAGTACATTACTTAAAAAATATGGCAGGAAGATGACAAGCTACATATATTCGGTCAGTCTTATCCTGGGTGGCTTCTTGTACCCAGCTACAAGGCATAATTTTCTCAAAAACTCATGTTTTCTAGTAGTCCTTGATTAGGTTTCCAATGAAAAGAAACTTTATCTCCATTTTAATAACACAAACCATTAATAGTGATGCAGGAATCCACTTCAAGGGGCATATAAAGGCAATTTGTAGGTCTTTCTGATCCACCAGAACTTTCTGGTGGATATGAAACTAAGGGGTATGTTTACTAAATGGTGGTACAGCTATTTAGTAAACATACCCCTAAGTTTGCTAGAATCTGAACTGATTCAAAGTGATGTAACACTTTACCCTTGGTTCTTGGCCCACAAGTATGAGGACCATATTCAACACAAAGATTGAACTGGGGCCCCTGAAACACAATAAATGAGAATTTCCTCTTCCACCTAATTTACATACTTTAATAATGCTATTTCAGCTATTAAAGGTCTTTATTTAGCACTATCAAGTTTCCCCCAAATGAACTTCAGGAATAATGACACCACCATAATCAGGAGACTGGGTACATATAAAGGTGTATCAGCACAAGTCTTCACTAAAGCCCTGCTGGAAAGCACGTTACCAGGTAATACCACCAGAACAGCAGTCAAATGTTAAGATCTCCCCAGTATTAGTCAATGCATCTTCCTGCAGCAGGACCACGTACCCCATAAGCTTCACCCATTAGCTACCAGAGAAAGCTGGATGACACTGTAGATTCACCAGCCTAAGCCATCTCATCTCTTTACTGCTATCAAACTCCTGAAACCTTAATGCCAGACAACAGGAAAAAGTGCCAGTAACCACTCCTCTACTGAAAGAAGAAGTCATTTGCAACAAGCCTGAGCTAGAAAGCATAGTTACTCACCTGTAACAGGTGATCTCCCGGAACAGCAGGAATTTAGTCCTCACATATGGTTATCGTCGGTACCGACGGAACCCGCGTGGGAACGCTCCCCAACGTCCAATCAGAACGCTTTTGGGAGCATCCCACAGCGCCTACGTGCTGCTTTCCCGCCTTTCCCAACTGCCTCTCTCCAGTTTAGTTTTAAAGCTGAGACAAAGAGAGAGAGAGGGAAAGGAAAGAGATAGAGATATACAGCTCCTAGGGGAGGTGGGTGGGTTGTGAGGACTAAATTCCTGCTGTTCCCGGAGATCACCTGTTACAGGTGAGTAACTATGCTATCTCCAGGAACAAGCAGGAATGTAGTCATCACATATGGGGACTCCCTAGCTTTAGGTGCCATGGAGAGACCCCAGAAGTTGTGTGTCCCTGAAAAGGGCTCCACTTCCCCCCATGGATCTCTGGCATCCTACCAGGGATGGTGGGCAGGAGTTGATTAGGTATGGAACAGGTGTTTGAGAACAGCCTGACCAAACAAGGCATCCCGGCGGGAGTCCTTGTCCAAGCAATTATGGGCTGTGAAGGTATGAACCGAGGCCCAAGTGGCTGCTCGACAGATGTCGTCAATAGACACAGAGTGCAGATGAGCCATTGAGGCTGCCATGGCTCTCACATTGTGAGCTGTGACATGGCCCTCCAGAGAAAGGTTCTTACTCTGATAGGTGAAGGAAATACACTGAGCAATCCAGTTAGATAGTGTTCTCTTGGAGACTGGAAGTCCCAAATGAGAAGGATCAAAAGCAACAAAGAGTTGAGAGGACTTCCTATGTTGCTGTGTTCTTTGTAAGTAAAAAGCTAGAGCTCTTTTACAGTCCAAGGTATGAAGATTCCTTTCTGCATTTGGTGCATGAGGTCCTGGAAAAAAGACAGGTAGGTAGATCTCTTGGTTTAGATGAAAAGGCGAGACCACCTTAGGCATAAAGTGTGGATGAGTCCTAAGGACTACCTTGTCATGATGGAACCTTGTATAAGGTGGATTAGCTACTAGCGCTTGCAACTCACTAATGCGGCGTGCTGATGTGATTGCAATGAGAAAGATAACCTTCCAAGAAAGGAATTTTAAGGAGGTTGTAGCTAAAGGTTCAAAAGGTGGCCTCATGAGCTGCCCAAGAACCAGGTTTAAGTCCCATGCCACTGGAGGTAGTCTAATGGGAGGCTTAGTCAGAAGGAGGCCTCTCATGAATCTTGCTATGAGAGGATGAGAGGAAACAGGTTGTTCATTTAGAGGTTTAAGAGAAGCTGCAATAGCACTCAAATGGACTCTTACTGAATTTGTCTTAAGGACTGCATTAGATAAATGGAGGAGATACTCTAGCAAAGATTGCAGAGGTATCGCAAGGGGGTTAAGACCCTTTTCCGAACACCAAATAGTAAACCTTTTCTACTTGAAAGCATAAGAGCGTCTGGTGGAAGGTTTTCTGGAAGCATAAAGAACATCATTCACTTGCTGGGAAAGATTAAGATCTTGGAGATCTAGGCCTTCAGCAACCAAGCCCTGAGATGCAGAGACTGGGGATTGGGATGCCATAACATTCCGTTCTCCTGAGATAGGAGATCTGGAGCAGACCCTAACTCCAGGGAGGGAGCTTGAGAGAGATGTAGAAGCAGAGGGTACCACACTTGCCGTGGCCAATGTGGTGCTATGAGAATCATGTGGCCTCTGTCTCTCTGAAGCTTGAAGAGGGTTTTGGGAATTAGGGGAATGGGTGGAAAGGCATACAGGAAGTCTTGACCCCAGTAAAGGAGGAAAGCATCCCTGGCCTGAGCCTCCTGAGCCGGAATTCTGGAACAGAACCGGGGAAGTTTGGCATTCCACGGACTTGCAAAGAGGTCTATGTCCGGGGTTCCCCAAAGTTGAAATATCCTGGTCACCTGTTCTGCATGCAGAGACCACTCGTGTGGAAGCAGAACTCGACTGAGTCTGTCCGCCCAAGAGTTTTGAATGCCTGGAAGATATACAGCCAGCAGATGAATCTGATGCTCTCTGGCGAGGGCCCATAGTCGCAAAGCTTCGTTGCAAAGTGACAGAGAGCCCGTTCCGCCCTGCTTGTTCACATAGAACATGGCTACTTGATTGTCCGTATGAATGAGGACTGTCTTGTAACTGAGCAGGGAGTGGAACACTCGCAGAGCCAGGAAAATTGCTCTGAGTTCCAAGAGATTGATATACAGACAACTCTCTTGAGGAGACCAGGTGCCCTGGGTGGAGAGGTCTTGCAGATGAGCTCCCCAACCCTTTGGAAAAGCATCTGTTGTGAGAGTTGCTTGGGGTAAGGGTTGTTGAAAGGGGGACCCCAGCAACAGGTTTTGAGTGGACCTCCACCATTGGAGAGACAAAAAGAGGCGACTTGTGTTAGCTATTATGTCTGACAGGCACCCTGATGCCTGGGTCCATTGGGTGGATAAAGTCCACTGAGCTGCCCTCATGTGGAAGCGAGCATATGGAACCACATGCACGGTGGATGCCATGTGCCCTAGCAATTGCAACATTTCTCGAGCAGTTAGATGAGGCTTTAGCACTGCTTGAGAAGCTAACTGCACCAAGCGAAGGCAACGGGCCTGGGGAAGATAGGCCCTTGCCTTTGTGGTATCCAGAAAAGCTCCTATGAACTCTAAAGACTGAGTGGGAGTCAGACTGGATTTTGGGATGTTTATTACCAGCCCTAAATACTGAAGGATACGCCTTGTGCAGGATAGAGAAGTCTTGGCCTCTGACTGTGTTGGAGCTCGAATGAGCCAGTCGTCCAAGTAAGGGAAGACGAGTGCAGAGAAATGCTGCTACTACAGCCATGCATTTTGTGAACACCCTTGGTGCTGAGGCCAGACCAAAAGGAAGCACCCTGTATTGGTAGTGCTTTCCTTGAAAAAGGAACCAAAGGAACCTTCTGTGGGTTGGATGGATGAGGACATGGATGTACGCATCCTTGAGATGTAGAGAACAAAGCCAATTCTGACTCTGAAGGTATGGTAGCAGAGCTCCGAGAGAAATCATCTTGAATTTCTCCTTGACAAGGAATTTGTTCAATTCTCTGAGATCTAAGATAGGTCTGTATCCCCCTGATTTCTTTGGAATAAGAAAATAAGGGGAATAGAACCCTGTGCCCTGATGATGAAGAGGCACTTCTTCTATTGCCCCTTGGGCAAGATGAATGGCAACCTCCTGACCTAACAGGTTGATGAGAGAGGTCGGAGAATTGAACTGAAGAATTGAAGGAAATATCGATACATCGGGAAGATGTATTACAACTATTAGAATAACTGAAGAGTAGCAAATCACCTGGGCCGGATGGTATACATCCAAGGGTGTTGAAAGAACTGAAATATGAGATTGCAGACCTGCTATCAGTAATCTGTGAACTATCATTAAAATCATCTCTAATACCTGAAGATTGGAGGATCGCCAATGTAAGGCCAATTTTTAAAAAGGGTTCCAGGGGTGATCCGGGAAACTACAGACTGGTGAGCCCGACGTCAGTACCGGGAAAAATGGTAGAAACCATCATAAAGAATAAAATTACTCAGCATGTAGATAGTCATGACCTAATGGGAGACAGCCAACATGGCTTTAGACAAGGAAGATCTTGTCTTACTAATCTGTTATGTTTTTTTGAAGGCGTGAATAATCAGGTGGACAAAGGTGAGTCGGTTGATATTGTGTATCTGGACTTTCAGAAAGCCTTTGACAAGGTCCCTCATCAGAGACTTTTGGCAAAACTAAAGAGTGATGGGATAGGAGGCAGTGTACTATTGTGGATCAGGAACTGGTTAAAAGATAGAAAGCAGAGGGTAGGGCTAAATGGCCAATTTTCCCAATGGAGAAAGGTGAATAGTGGTGTACCCCAGGGATCTGTGCTGGGTCCGCTGCTTTTTGACATATTCATAAATGACCTGGAAAGTGGAATAACGAGTGAGGTTATCAAATTTGCAGATGACACAAAACTATTTAAAGTTGTTAAAACCCAAGAGGATTGTGGAAAATTGCAAGAGGATCTTGATAAATTGGAAGACTGGGCATCAAAATGGCAGATGAAATTTAATGTGGACAAGTGCAAGGTTATGCACCTAGGGAAGAACAACCCAAACTATGGTTACACGATGCAAGGTTCCACATTAGGAACTACCACCCAGGAAAAAGATTTAGGCGTCATTGTGGATACCATGTTAAACCCTCGGCCCAGTGTGCAGCGGCAGCCAAGAGAGCAAATAGAATGCTAGGTATGATAAGGAAAGGAATGGAAAATAAAACAAAAGATATTATAATGCCTCTATATCGTTCCATGGTGAGACCGCACCTTGAATATTGTGTGCAATTCTGGTCGCCGTATCTTAAAAAGGATATAGCAATTTTAGAAAAGGTTCAGAGAAGAGCCACCAAAATGGTAAAGGGGATGGAAGGATACTCCTATGAAGAAAGGCTAAAAAGGTTAGGGCTCTTTAACCTGGAAAAGAGAGGCTGAGGGAAGATATGATAGAAGTCTATAAATTAATGAATGGAGTGGAACGGGTAAATGTAGATCGACTGTTTACCTTATCAGAATATAGAAAGACTAGGGGACATGCAATGAAGCTACAGGGTAAACTATTTAAGACTAATAAAAGAAAATATTTTTCACTCAACGTGTAATCAAACTCTGGAATTTGTTACCGGAGGATTTAGTAAAGGCTGTTAGTGTAGCTGGGTTTAAAAAAGGTTTGGACAAGTTCCTGGAGGAAAGGTCCATAAACCATTATTAAGAAGGGACCCAGGATATCAATGCTTGAACCAATACAAGCATTGTGGAATCTGTGTCCCTTGGGGAAACTGCTAGGTACATATGACCTAGATTTGCCACTGTTGGAAACAGAATACTGGGCATGATGGACCTTGGTCTGACCCAGTATGGCATATCTTATGTTCTTATACTGCTTCACTATTGTGTGAGGGGGCATGCTTGAAAAATGAAGTCTGTACCCCTCCTTTATGATGGAGAGTGTCTAATGCTCTGCTGTTATTTGCCCCCATCTGGGGGCAAAATGACATAACCTTCCTGGAATGGTGGACGGTTCTGGTCCTTCCAGAACCAGAAAGGCTAAGTTCTCTAGCTGAAAGTCAAAGGTCCTGAGGAGGCTGAGGCTGCTGGGACAGTGGAGGCCTAGCAGCCTTTGCTTTCTTCTGTTTGGGTGGTTGCTGATGTTTGCTTGAAAACTGACCTGCAGCAGATGCCTACTGACCATAAGTAGGATAAAATCTTTTCTTTTTAGAAAATGATGCTTTCTTGAACAATTTCTTTCTAACAGGATCAGCAGTGGACTTGGATAATCTATCCAAGGTGGAATTTTCAGCATTCATTTCATTGGCCTTTTCCTGCCAATCTTTACCAAACAGGTTCTCACCAGTACAAGGGATATTTCCCAATTTATCTTGTACCCAGAGCTCTAAATCAGATGCCTGGAGCCAAGCAATTCTATGTGCACCTATGGCAATAGCTGAGGTTCTGCTTATACACTCAAAGCAGTCAAAGGCTGCACGGTTGGAGAACTTAGACACATCTTGGGCATGTTTGACCCAAGTGAGAAAATCCTGTCTTTTATCCTCAGAAATGAAAGGGCTTAAAGTCTGTAAATTATCTGTGACCTCCTTTAGGAACATTCCCATGTAGAGACTATAGGAACTGATTCTTGCAGCAAGCATGGAAGCTTGGAAGACTCTACGTCCAAAAGCATCCAGGGTTCTGCACTCACGTCCTGGAGGATTAGAGGCATGTCTTTTTGCACTTCTGATCCTTCTCATAGCTGACTCCACCACAATGGAGTGGTGAGGAAGCTGAGTCTTATGGAACCCAGGACAAGGAGGGACTCGATACATAGTATCTAATCTACGAGAATGAGGAGAGGTGGTAAGAGGTGTTTCCCACATCCTCAACATGAGATCATATAGAATCTCATGAATGGGTAAGGTAGCTGCCTCTTTAGGAGTTTTAGGATATTGTAAAATTTCCAACTCCTTGGCCCTTGGCTCTGTTTCAGGGGCCACAGTAATAGACAGGCCCCGAGCCACCTCCCTGATGAAGTCTTGGAAGGACATGTCCTCTGGAGGAGACATCCTACGTTTAGGGGAGGAGGACTCCTCTGGAAGAAGCATTGCTGCATCGACAGAACTATCAGAATCCTCAGATTCTTCTGAGGACTCAAAGTATCGTCTGTCCGGATGCTCTTGCAGAGCCCGATACCCGTACCGACCCAGGTCGGTACCGGGAAAAAATGGTACCGGAGAATCGGTACCAGAGGGCATCGGAGGACAGGGTACCGGCATAGCAGACACCGATGCCGATGTCATCGGTACCAGTACTGATACCGGTGCCAGTACCGGTGGAGTTGTCTGTCGCGGTACCAAGGGCGTTGATGCCGCAAGGAAAGCCGTCAGACTGTATTCCATGGTCAGAATTCTCTGGTCCATGGACGCCGCCAATGCCTGGATGTCGGTACCGGTGGAGACCACCGGTACCCCAGAGCATGGCACCAGGAGATCTGTCGAGGCTGAGCCATCTAGAACATCCTGGAACCCCGATAATGCTTTGGAAGCCGAAGCCTCCTGCCGGGGTAATTTTGCTGGTGCAGAATCCTCGAGGGCAACGCCAGAGGCATCTCGATGCTTAGAAGGAGATCTACCCTTCGAGAACCGGCTGGATTTATGTTTAGTTACCTGAGATCCACGGGAGGAAGAAGCAGCCCTGGAAGACGTTGATGCCACCGAAGCCGCATCAGAGGGAAACAGGGTACTGAGCTTGGCAGCTCGGTTCTGCCAACCTCTTTTAGACATCATGGCACAGGACACACAATCTGTGATGGAGTGGTCAGGACCTAAACATTTTAAACACCAGTCATGGGTGTCGGTGAAGGAGATGGTACCGCCACACTTGGTGCACTTTTTAAACCCTGAAGCAGATTTTTCCATGTTGAGGAAAAGTTTTTGGGCCTAAGGCCCAAAAAAGGCGGGTGCACCTGAAGAAAAAGAAAAAAGAAATATATATATATATTTTTACAGAAATAAGAAAGAAAGACCGGCGGTACCGGTAGAGCATCGAAGAAGGCATACGCGACCACAAAAAGAAATAAATAAAAAAGAAATTCTTCTGCGGTGACAGGAACACGACCTGCTGGCTCCGCGGAAAAAGAAGAACAACTGTAGAGAGGTAGTTGGGAAAGGTGGGAAGGCAGCACGCAGGCGCTGTGGGATGCTCCCAAAAGCGTTCTGATTGGATGCTGGGGAGCGTTCCCGCGCGGGCTCCGTCGGTTCCGACGATATCCATATGTGATGACTACATTCCTGCTTGTTCCTGGAGATTAGCTGTTTTACCACTGGTTCTGGAGGGTGGGGCCAGATGAGGGTAAGTATGTATTCTATGATATTATTGATTCACCAAAGGACTCCCAGCAGGAGAAGATAAGGTACACGGGCTATTAATCTTCCCCCGAGCAAAGGAGAAAGGTGACTTACAAGATAATATCCTTTTCCTTGAGTCCTGTTAGACCAGTCCAGACAAGTGGGTTGTGCTCCCTTATCAGCAGATTGGTGGAGACAAAGACCAATGGAAAGCCCAGGTTTCAATGACATCATTTCCATGCCTCTATCTGCGTTAGCTACCAGAAGTCCCTTCACTATTCATCCCAAAACATATGGGAGATAAAAAGCAAGCCACACACAATCTCAAATGTAGGCAACAATGAGTACTCAACAGTACCAAACTAAGTACAGGAAAGTAGAAACAGAAGGCTGTCAGTAGAAGATGAGCCTGCAGAACCAAGTATAAAATCATGGCAGACACATGAGTACTGCAGCAGAAAAAACAGAGCAATACAGTTTCAGGGATGGGCTCTGTACTGGTCTAGCAGAACTCAAGGAAAGGGCATTATCTGGTAAGTAAACTGTCACTTTCCATACTGTCCTGCTAGAACAGTCCAGACAAGTGAGATATATCAAAGCTACACCACTACCTGGCGGGAAGAAGATAAAGCAGCTCGCAAAACTCTTGAGCCGAAGGCTGTGTTCGCCCACACATGGACATCCAAGCGGTAATGCTTGACAAAAGTGGAAAGAGATGCCAATGTTGTTGTCTGATAAATGTCTGCAGGGGCCACCGAGCTCCGCTCCGCCAACGAGGATGCTTGTGCTTGGATAGAATGGGCGCGCAAACCCTCTGGAACCGTAACAGATATGCTGAGGCAATAGCCTCCTTTATCCAGCGTCTTAAGGTCAGACTTATGAAGGGAATTTGTAACCTCCAAGTACTGGAAAAGCACTCTCCCGACACCCACACGACAAATATCCTTATTCGTCCCACAGTACAGCACAGTTACTTACCTGTAACAGGTGATCTCTGGGAACAGCAGGAATAAGTCTTCACATATGGGTACGTCGGTACCGACGGAGTCCGCGCGGGAACGCTTCCCAGCGTCCAATCAGAAAGCTTTTGGAAGCATCCCAACACTCCTGCGTGCTGCCTTCCCGCCTTCCCAACTGCCTCTCCTCAGTTAAGTTTTAAAGCTGAGACAAAGAGAGAGAGAGAGAGAGCAAGGAAGGGAAAGATAGAGATAGAGAAATGCAACTCCTAGGGGAGGTGGGTGGGTTGTGAAGACTTATTCCTGCTGTTCCCAGAGATCACCTGTTACAGGTAAGTAACTGTGCTATCTCCAGGAACAAGCAGGAATGAGTCTTCACATATGGGGACTCCCAAGCTCAGATGCCCGGAGGGAGTCTTAGCATGTTGCAAGTCTAGAACGAGCCAAGCTATTCCTCAGGACCTCAGGCATCCTGGGGATGAAGGGTAGGAGTTGAATATAGAAAAGGAGCTGTGGAACAGCTGGTTAGAACAGGGCTTCAAAAGGGAAAGACCCTGTATCGAGGGCATTTAGTAATGAAATACTGTAATCTGGGCCTCCCTTGCTGGCATTGCACAAGTGCACTGAGCTACATCTGGATCTGATGGAGAGCCAGTGAATGTGCTCAAGGGGTACCTCACTGAGAAGTAGAGGTAATAAGCAGAAGAAAAACAAGTGGAGGTCAGAACCCTTCAGGGTGAGAAATAGCCCCAGGGGAAAACTGGGGTAGCAGAAGAGGTAGAGCTTCAGCGGAGACGCAGAAGGTACTAGTAAAGAAAGCCTAAGCTTAGAACAACTGAAGCTCTGCAATGTCTTTCCTAAATGGGGTCAATTAGAAAAGAAAAAAGGTACACGGAGAGCTTCAAGGGTACCTAACCTGAAAAGGATATGGTAAGGAAAAAATATGTTAATTACCACAGGAAGTGGTTATAGCTGTAGCCCCCTAAGTATGCTGGAACAGCATTGATAGGGGTAGTGCCCATCTGTCAGGCTCATATAGGAATGTAGGGATACCTGAACCTGACAGACAGATAGATAAGTAAATGGATATAGATCTATCTAAAAATATATCTCATTATATCTATAAATATATATGTATATATAATATATATATATATATATATACACCTATAGGGTATATAGGCATATAACTATAAGAGATATGTATGGGCAGAAGACACACCGATAGATATAGATAAGTGTGTATATATATATATATATATATACACACACATATATATACCTATATAAATAGGCAGGCATATAGACACATGTCTCCAGGTATAAGGATGGAGAGATGTCCATAAAACCTCATTCCCCCTAGGGATATAGGGAGAGAGAAAGATTTATCTGACAGCAAGAAGGTTGATACCTGCTTGAATAGAGACATAGAGAATCCTCTTTCCTGGTTATGACTGGCAGAGTCAGAGGAGAGGTCTCCCTGACAAGAAGAAGTCTGAATTCCTTGCAGAATTTGAGCTCTTGAATAACCAGGATGGCCTACGTGAAAATTGCAGAGGATAACTTCAGTCTGCAGACAGGAAGTCCAGATATCTCCAGAACTGCAGTATGGAGAATGGATAGAGGACGCCTCTGTAGGAAGACCCGCCTATGAGGGCAAGATGGGTATTAGGCGTCCTCTAGCTGATATTAAAGAAATTTACCTCTGACGAGAAGACCCAAGGAGATATGGGCCAAGCCAGGGAATTGGACCTCCTTTAGGTTTTCACGTAATAAAAGGCCTGAGGCTTATGCCTCAAAAGAGATTTAAGATGAGATGGTAAGGGTAGGGAATACCTGCCAGACATGAATATGACTGGGGGAACCCCCCCCCTTACCATCTGGGGTTATCTACTAGGCAAGATACTACTGCTCTCTAGCAAGGGCCCATAGTGCAAAGCTACTCTGTAGAGATGCAGAGAGCATGCTGCTGGTTGGTTAGAAGAAAAAACTGGCTGTGAAAAGCCAACAGATAACCAGCTATTCTGCCAGGGACAAGGGGGCGAAGAATAGAAGTTAACCAACCAGACTGTGATAATAGGGTTTCCCAAACGAGGTTGATAACCTGTTTGGAACTTAGCACTGAGGCGAGGAGGATTGCTAGTGGAGGGGAATCCCTGGTTGTGTAGTGAACAAAACCAGTGGCTTAACCCCTAGGAATTGCTGTATCTGCAGCAACTACCAGGGCAGCATAGAAAATTTATTTTCCCTCTTCCTCTTTTAGACTGGGAAAAAGAAACAACAGACATGGTAGGACTTCCTATTGTCTGATGAGCTGCTGTGAGGTAACAAGGGGGGGAGACAACTCCAGAAGGGAGAATCCCCCGGTAGAACAGGTAGAGGACCAAAGGGGCTTACCCGTTTAAAGAGCCACTCTTACAAAGCAAATGTTGTAGTAAGAGGGAGGTAAGACAGAGTTTCAAGAAACCGACTATGGAGGAGGTCTCGGACAGATGAGATAATACATGCCAGTACAGGGAAACAACTGTCTATTGATAGTTGCTACCTCTCTTTCCTCCAAGAGGAAGAGGAAAATCTATTGATTATGGGCATGATCATCATAAAGACTCTTAGAGCTAGAGAAAGATGTCTCATGGAGAGATATTTAGGTAGGTTAGGATAAAAATTAGTGCAGATACTTCAAGTGAAAAGAAGGAGACTGCTATCCTAACCCCCAACCAAAAGGGACAATGATCTATTTGAAACCCTGCGACTGCTGGGTTTGCTGACCCTGTTGAGGTTGTGGATTCTTCAGATCAGGGCGATGTCTCCCCTGTTTGGGAACATCTGAATGATGGGCAGATGATGGGTAAAACCTTCTCCCCCTAGGGGAAGAAAGTTTGGTAGGACATTTCCTACCTACTGGGAAAGAAGAAGGTGTAGAACAGCCTCTGGAAAAAGGAAAGTCAGTGGATAACTGAGTAACCTGAAGTAAAGACTCCTTGTTGAAGAGATTTTCTCCAGTGCAAGGAGTATTTCCCAGTCTTTCTTGTGCCCATTTGTCCAAGTTGGAGGCTTGAAGCCAGGCTCTACGTCGTGCCCCTATAGCTATAGCAGAAGTCCTGCTAACAGACTCAAAGGAGTCTAGGGTAGCACGAGTAAGAAACCTAGAGATATTTTGAGTATGACTAACCAGTGAGGAATAGTCTGTACACCTGGGCTCTTGAAGAAAAGGAGTCAAAAGATGTAATTGCTTTGTGACCTGCTCAAGAGATAGACCCATATAAAAAATATATGAGAGAATTCTTGCTGAAAGCATGGATGTCTGGAAGGTTTGACGTCCAAAGGCATCTAGTGTCTTAAACTCACGACCTGGCGGACAAGAAGAGTGGTTTTTATTACTCTTCACTCGCCTCATTGCTGATTCTACCACAATGGAATGATGAGGAAGTTGAGTCTTTTGAAACCCTGGAGAGGGGGGCACCTGATATAGAAGATCAGTTGCTCTAGAAGGTGGGGGTACCTTTAAAGGAGCTTCCCACATTCGTAGAAGGTGATCCTGCAAAGAATGATGCAAAGGAAGCATTATGTTCTCCTTTGCTTTGCTAGGAACAGAGAGGTATTCTGTATTCCCATGTGTAGGATCTTGTCCAGGAATAGAAATGGCAAGTGACTTTGCCATATCCAGGAGGAAAGTCTGGAAAGAAGGATCCCCAGAGGGAACTTCCCTTGGATAGGCTAGATCTGATGAAGAACTAGCGTTGGCACCGAGGGATCTATCTAAGTATATAGGAATAGAAGATCCTGAATGGTGCAGTATGGGATCCTTAGATGATGGTCGCTGGTACTGCAGGTCAGGACCAGCGACAGTCGGTAACAGGTCGTCCATGCTAGGGATCGATTCCAAACTCGGCATCGAGGGAAGCGAGCCTGAGGAGAGAAGCATGGAAGGTACCGACAACAAAGGTAATGTGGATATCGGTACCGACTTCGGTACCGTATCTGATACCGGTGGATGAAGGCCAGCCGGTGGCAACTCTAACGGTATCGGAGGAACCGAGAGTTGCAGATCCGAAGTATCGGAACCGAGCCTTCGGTACCGACGGGAGTCGTACCCAGTCCTCCAGACTGGAGATCGATTCCAGACTCGGCATCAAAGGAAGCGAGTCTATCGATGCACGTCTGGAGGGTACCGACGTCGATACTAGTATCGGTGTCGGTACCGATACTGGAAAGTCGGTCTGAAACGTATCCACCGGGCCCGTAGGTACCGAGGACGCCAGATGACGATCCTTGGTGAGGAATGTTTCATCCAACACCAGTGCCGATGCTGGGGTATCGGTACCGCTCGAAGCGGATGCCACCACCGGGCATGGCTCAGGTATGTTCTGTGAGGGGTGAACCTCAGGAACAACCTGAAACCCCACACAGGCTTTGGAGGCCGAAGACTCCCACCGGGGTTTTGAAGCCAGTGGATTCTCGAGGACAAGGCCAGAGGCATCTCTATGCTGTGCATGAGAACTGCCGCTCGAGGACTGGCTAGTCTTAACAGACTGTTTTTGGGTTACCTGATCCTGTGGAAAAGAAGATATGGTCGGTGCCCTGAAGTTGGAGGGGGACCGTGTGTCGAGGGGAACTCGATGTTGAGAACTTCTTCTCACAATACTATTGCCCGAGGGCTCCGAAGGAAAATGGTCAGGACCCAAGCAGGTTAGACACCAATTGTGAGTGTCTGTACCGCCACAGTTTGTACATTTCTTGGGGAAAGTGGCTGGCAGTTCCATGAAGGAAATGGAGAGGCCTAGAAGGCCTGAGAAACCGTGAGACACTAAGGAAGAAAAAATATTCCTTAAAAAGGGAAATTTTACAAGAAAAAAGAAACACCGGCGGTACCGGTGGCATCGGGGAAAGCAGCTGCGACCACAAGAAAAATAAAAAATAAAAGAAGAATTTTCTGCTGTGACAGGAGGACGTCCTGCCGGCTCCGCGGAAAAACGAAAACTGAGGAGAGGCAGTTGGGAAGGCGGGAAGGCAGCACGCAGGCGTGTTGGGATGCTTCCAAAAGCTTTCTGATTGGACGCTGGGAAGCGTTCCCGCGCGGACTCCGTCAGTACCGACGTACCCATATGTGAAGACTCATTCCTGCTTGTTCCTGGAGATTACTCTTTAGAGAAGGAGGGCAGGCAAACCACCTGATACATGTGAAAAGGAGACAGCACTTAGGCAAGAAGGAAGGGACAGGCCGAATGGAAATCGCCTCAATTGAAAAGGACAGATAAGGATCTTGACAAGACAGCACTTGCAGCTCAGAGATCCACCTTGCAGAACAAATTGCGACCAAGAAGGCAGTCTTGAGCATCAAATCCTTCAAGGCTGCGTGCTTCAATGGCTCAAAGGGTGCCACCATCAGGGCCCTGAGCACCAGATGCAGATCTCAAGAAGAGCGGATGTCAAACTCCAAACGCCTTGGAGAAAACGGGAGACGTCCGGGTGCAAGGCCAAGGACTTGCCCACCACTGGACCATGGAAACAGGCCAAAGCTGCCACTTGAACCTTAGTGGGGATGGAGGAGTAGTGGTTACAGCACTGGCTTGGTAACCAAGAGACCAGAATTTAATTCCCACTAGAAATCCTTGTGGCCTTAAGCAATCACTTAACCCTTCACTGCCTCAGAAGAAAGGTCTGGCAATCTACTTCTGGTCATGTTGCCAAGAAAATCCAGGAGCTGCTGGGTCACCAGGAGTCAGCAATAACTTGAAGGCACACATTGCATTTTTGAGCCTTCAGGGAGCTACTGGAGAGGCTCTTCTCTAGGCCATCCTGCAGAAAGGCCAACAAGGACAACATCTTGGCCGCCTCAAGAGCCAAGTGCCGCATGTCACAACAGTGCTCAAAGAGGCACTATATCCGTATGTATGCTAGCTTGGTAGACCTCCGGGAATCAAGTATAGTAGAGTCATGCCATAAGTGAGTAGGGAGCTGGGTCCTCCAGGACGATTGGTCCCTGCCGCAATGGCCCCCGAGATGGAGGCAGGCGAAGGGGAGGTGTTTGAAAGAGCCGCATCAGGACTCCAAACCAAACTCTCCATGGCCAATCTGACGTCACCAGAAAATCCTGCCCGGGTGGCGCTCTATACGCCGAATCACACATCCCACCAGGGGCCATGGAAGAAAAATGTACAGCAGCCGCTGACTGGGCCAAGGCTCGATCAGGGTATTGACACCCTCGGATTCTATCTCTGTGCGGCACACTTTCGGCATTGGAGCTGGTCACCATCAGATCCATTTTGGGGCGACCAACGGTGCAGAATCTACTTAAAAGCATCTTGACTCAACTTCCAATTGCCAAGATTCAGCAATCCTTGGTAACCTGGGCCCATTCCTGAAAAAGGTGAAGCCTGCCGCCCACCAAAGGTACCAGGGAATGGGCCCCTAAACCTTAATTGCATGGCCCGAGAGGGTCTTCCTCTGGAGGGGGCAGCATCCTTGGGTCTACGTGCTCCACAAAAGGACTGAGACCAAACCCAAGGCCCTGAAGCAGAGGGGAGGAAAGGTTTCACAGGCTGGTAGTGATGATAGTCCTGAGTGGAGGCTGATGAGAAAGTGAGCACCCGCCTACTTCATGGGGCCCCCTGAACCTGTCTTCCAGGAGGTGGCAAGATTTTGTCTCTGATACTCTGGCTGAATGGGAATTGCAAGTAAGCCTCAGTGAGATTGAGGGAGGTCAAAAATTCTCCATCTCTGACTGACACAATGACCGAGTGGAGTGTCTCCATGTGGAAGCGGGGTACCCTTAGGCACCAATTTACTCACAATTGCAGATCTCTCTCCAGAAGTAACAGTCCCCTTTTCTAGTCCTTCAAGACTGAGGATCACAGAGCTCTGGTTGAGCTATTTATGCCTGTGCTGCTGAGGTAAGCTGTGACCAACTTCCTGGGTGATTAACAGTCCTTGCTTAGATAGGAGTCTTTCAAAATGGCCTTTTGAACTGCCACCTGGTGTTAACACCTATTGAAAAGGTTTCACAGGTCTCCTGCCCCCTAGGTAGAAGACCTCTTTGTAAAGGTCTCTAGAAGACTTTATTTGCTGCTCAAAGAGTACTGACCCTGTTTTGCCTTTTGTGCTAAGCTATATTCTGATTTGATTTAAATTATAGCTCTTTGCTGCTGCTAGGCTCTAACTTATTATGAAATTTAAACTACAAGCTCTCTGCTGGGTTCTAAATTTAACCACAAAGCTCTCTTCTGTGTTTTAAATTTAAACTAAAAGTACTTTGCTGATGCTAGGCCCTGAGGGACTATTAAATTTAAACTACAGCTCTCTGCTGGGTATGAAATGTAACCAGAAAGTTCTCTTCTGTGTTTTAAATTTAAACTTAAACTGCTGCTACTAGGCCCTGACTGATTTAACAAAAAATAGTGGGTTCACAGATTAATTAGCTTTAATAGAAAGAATTCCTTTCAGAAAATTCCCAGAAGTATATACTCACAATTGCAGATCTCTCTCCAGAAGTAACAGTCCCCTTTTCTAGTCCTTCCTTTCCAGTCCCCCTCCTTTCCCACTGTCCAGCACCTTCTAGTCCAAATAACATCTCGGGTATCAGCTCAGGTCCACTCTCAGTGCCACCTCCCAGTCAGCTCCCTTCCAGCCACCCTACCCTATGTCCATCTCCCTTCCAGCCTCCTCCCTATTACCCAGCCACCTACCACTCCCATCCCCAAGTGTCAGCTCCCTTCCAGTCCCCCTTCGGTACATCCCAGGTGTCAGCTCCTTTCCAGCCCCCTCCTTCCCTTCCTGTCCCATCTGTCCCCGGCAGACCCTCTCAGTATCCGCTCCCTTCCAGTCCTATTCTACCATCCCCCCGCATCAGCCCATTTGTAGCCCTAGCCCCTAGTTTTCTTCCAAGGCCAGCAGCACTCCCCTCCCCTCCCCTATTATCCCATTTCCTGTCTCAGTCCATTTCTAGTCATATCGCCTTTATCAGCCCACCCCAGTCCTAGCCCTCCAATCAGCCCATTACCAGTTGTAACCCTCCAATAAGTCCATTTTCAGTTCTAGCACCCCAATCAGCCCATTTCCTGTCCTAGTCTCACCCATAGCCCATTACCAGTCCTAACCCCCCCATCAGCCCATTTCCAATTCTAAACCCCCATCAGTCGATTTCCAGTCCTAGCCCTCCCCCGATAGCCCATTACCAGTCCTAGCCCCCTCTGATCAGCCCATTTCCAGCCCTAAGTCCCCATCAGCCCATTTCCAGTTCTAACCCCCCCCGATAGCCCATTACCAGTCCTAGCCCCCCTCCCAATCAGCCCATTACCAGTCCTAACCCCCCATCAGCCCATTTCCAGTTCTAACCACCCCAATCAGCCCAGTTCCTGTCCTACTTCTGTCTTTCTTCCATCGCCTCCTGGTTTGACACTAACTTTATGCACGCCAACCCTGCAAAATCTTCTGCACTTTGGATCACCTTTGGTCTCCCTTCCCCCCCCCTGCTCCCCGTCATGGGCCCTCACCCCATTCCTTCTGCCCCAACCCTTCGCTACCTGGGTGTTACCCTAGACTCGTCCCTTTCCTTTCACGATCATATCTCTTCTGTTGTACGTTCCTCCTTTTTTTACCTACGTCGTATCAAGGCTGTTCGTTCCATTCTCCCTTCATCCTCCGTTGTCACCCTTGTCTTGTCTCTGGTTATTTCTCGTCTCGACTATTGTAATGTTATCTATGCTGGTCTCCCTTCCTACCAACTCCGCCGTCTACAACTTGTTCAAAATGCCGCTGCCCGTCTTGTTACTTCATCCCCCATTCATGCTCATGTGTCACCATGTCTCTTATCTTTACACTGGCTCCCCATTAAGTTCCGGTTCATGTTCAAGTTGCTTATCCTTGCTCATAAAGCCCTTCACTCTAGCACCCCCCCAGTATCTAGCTGACACTATTCGTCTCCAGCCCTCTCCCCGTTTCCTTCGTTCATCTCACGGTAACCGTCTTTTTCTTCCATCACCTACTCAGGCTCACCTTGAATCTACTCTTCACTCTGCTTTCTTCTTCTTAGCCCCTGCCCTCTGGAACTCTCTTCCCCTCCCACTTCGCACTGAATCATCCTATACCCGCTTCAAGGCCCTCCTTAAGACACACCTTTTCTGTCAGGCTTTTGATCTGCCCCCCCCTGTTGATGGTGTTTCCTCTCCCTAGTTACGCCTCCCATTCCCCTTTCTCCTACGTCCCTCCCCTCCTCTTTCCTCCTTCCCTTTAACCTTCGTGCACCTTGGCTATCTGCTACCTGTTTTATTATTACTTATCCTACCATTTTATGGTTTTACTATCCCTCCCTCTGTCCTATTATTTTATGGCGTTCCTTTCTTTTTTATTAGCAGTCGCTATTTTATGATTGTACACCGCCCTGATGCTCCGGCCTGGGCGGTATATCAAGTATTTTAATAAAGATAAAGATACCCCCCCCCCATCAGCCCAGTTCTAGTCCTAGCCCCCTCCCCCCAACCCAGGGAAATTGAAAAAGTAATAAACCTCTGGCGTAAGAAGCAGCAGCCGCTACTGCTCCAGCAGCAGCAGCGGCAGAATGACAAGCCCCGCAGCCGCCCCCCACCCCCCCCCCCCCGGAGAGCTTGCTGGTTTCTCCTCTTCACTGGCTCCGATTTGCAGAGCCGCGGCAAAGAGGAAAAAGTGTTTCCCTTTTGCGCGGCTCTGTTAAATCTGAGCCCACGGCGCTGATGAGAAACAGGAAATCCTGTTTCCCATCAGCACTGTGGGCTCAGCTTTAACAGAGCCACCGTTAAGGGAAACACTGTCCCTTTTCCGCGGCTCTGCAAAGCAGAAACCAGCAGGCTCTCGGGGGTGGGGGGGCGGGTAGCTGCGGGGCTCCTCATTCTGCTGTTGCCGCCGCTGGAATGGCAGCAGCAGCAGCTGCTTCTTACACCGGAGGGTTTTTTTTGTGTTTTGTTTTTTTAAGGCCAAGTGAGGCGGTCTTTTTGGTGGCAATTTTGCCGCCCCCAAAATGTTGCCGCCTGAGGCCACTGCCTCACTTGGCCTCATGATAGAGCCACCCCTGCTTGAGATCCCACATGTGAAGTATCGACCACAACTGCATTAGTCTTCCATTACCTCCACAACTACCTGCAGCTCAATTAATCATTGCAGTGTCCCGCACGGCCTTGAGCTTCCGTGGTGCCTTGCAAGGGGAACTGATGAAGGCATGCGAGAGAGGCTGGGCAAATTCCAGCATGTAGCCCTGTCAGATGAGCTCGAGAACCCACTGGTTGGTAGTGAGTTTGGTCCAGGTGGTGTAAAACTCCTACAGCCAACCACCCATGGGAACTAACACCCCTTGGACTGCCCTGGCATCACTGTGTCTGTTTGGTAGCTGCAATTGCAGAGGAGTAGAAACCCCAAAGGCTTGTCCTCGAGAAGGAAATAGTCCTCTCTAGTAGGGCACAAAACGAAATGCCCAAAAATGCCAGAAGTCTCTCGACTGGCCCCTCACCGGGGCCGCAGAATGGCCCAGCTTCTGTTTATCTTAAGGGAGTCTTCCATCTTTGGACTCTCCGAGATCCTTCACCAACTTATCCAGATCCTCTCCAAAGAGAAGCTTCCCCCTAAAGGGAAGGTTGCTCAACTGTGTCTTAGAAGAGACGTCCGCCGACCATTTTCGTAACCACAAGTAGCAGCAAGTGGCCACCGCCGAGGCCATACCTTTGGACAGGCCCCTAATGAGATCATAAAAGTCGTCTGTCAAATATGCCGCTCCAGACTCCAGCTTAGCAGCCTCCGAAGGCAACAGATGTAGTCTTCTGCACTGTCCAATACCACCTGCGCCCACCTGCTCCCACCGTACACATACCCGGGCCACAAAAGCTCCGCAGACAGATAGCTGTAAAGACAATGCATTAATATCAAACACCTGCTTGAGCAGGGTCTCCAACTTCTTATCCTGCACATTGTTAAGGATCAATCCTCCCTCTACAGGAATGGTGGTCTTCTTTGTGATGGCATCTACCCACAGAGAGCAGAAAAGCTCCCTAGCTTGATCCTGGAGGGGATACAAACAGGTTAACACCCAGGTACCTTTCAGTCCTTCCTCCGGCATGTCCCATTTGTCCTGAAATCATCTGCTTGACCACTCAATGGAGCGGGAAAACAGAGTGCATCTTTCTCACGGCTTGGAACAAAAGATCTTCCAGTAGCTTGTCTTCCACTGGTACGCTCAACTCTTTGTTAAGGGCTTTTGCGGAATGTGCGATCAGCACAGACAACTCCTCTCTGTAAAAAACACGCACTATGTGGGCCTCTTCCCCTTAAGGAATTCTCAGCTTTCTCAAGCTCCACGGGTTCCATTTCTATGTCCTTGCCTTCTGCATCATCCAGGTCCCCCGATTGGGCAGACCCAAAGTCCTCCCTGGGGTCACTCCCTACTTGTCTTCTGCTAGGGCTAGGCTCCCCCTCTACTCTCGTTCTGGAGGGGGATTCTGATTAACCTCACTTCCTAGTTTTCTCTTAGAAGTCCACAGACTCATCCTCCCCCTATTGTTTCAGGCAAGTAGTCTTGTGCATGAGGAGGACAAATTCGGGTGAAAAAAAAAATGCTGGGAGAGCTCCCGCTGATAAATGTTTAGATGTGGAAGGCTTGGGAGACCCAGGGGACATCTCCCTAGAGCCTCGGGCTGATGGTTCAGGAACATTCTCATCTTCTGTGAGGAAAATCTGGTCCATCTTCTCTTCCTGCAGGTCCTGTATGACGGACATGGACTCTGCCTCACAGCCGCAGCAAACGTCTGCTGCAGAGATAGTGCCCCTATGGGAGCCATAACTTAAGCACAGAGGCTCAAGTTAAGCACAGTTACTTACCTGTAACAGGTGATCTCTGGGAACAGCAGGAATAAGTCTTCACATATGGGTACGTTGGTACCGACGGAGTCTGCGCGGGAACGCTTCCCAGCGTCCAATCAAAGAGCTTTTGGAAGCATCCCACCATGCCTGCGTGCTGTCTTCCCGCCTTTCCCAACTGCCTCTCCTCAGTTAAGTTTTAAAGCTGAGACAAAGAGAGAGAGAGGAAAGGAAAGATAGATAGAGATACAACTCCTAGGGGAGGTGGGTGGGTTGTGAAGACTTATTCCTGCTGTTCCCAGAGATCACCTGTTACAGGTAAGTAACTGTGCTATCTCCAGGAACAAGCAGGAATGAGTCTTCACATATGGGGACTCCCAAGCTAAGATGCCTGGAGTCCCAGCATGTCATAGATTGGAACATGCTATACCTAATAACACCAGGCATCCTGAGGATGGAGGGTAGGAGTTGAAAAGAGAAATGTGCTGTGGAAAACAGCTTAACCTAGCATAGGACTGCAGACAAGAAGTCCATGTGTGGATGATAATTGTCATCAATGATATTGAAAAGAAATATTGCAATATGGACCTCCCCTAACAGGATTTCACAGAAGTATGGAGGTTCATGGGATCTACTGGGGAACCCAGTAGAGGAACCTCGAAGAGGACCTCACTGTAGGAAAAACAGTAGAGGTCAGAATCCTGAAAGGTAACAGGTAACCCCAGTAAAAAAACTGGGGTAGTACAAAAACGGTGGGTCTTCAGCGGAAGGCTTTATGACAAAAGCCGAACTCTTTTGGTGGCAGAGTGGCTCACTCTTAGGAGCAAAAAGAGAAAGGCTAACCGATTTGGACAAACAGGCACAGTCCTTGTGGGGAGAAAGGGTATGGGAACCCCTTGTATCCCAAAAAGAGAGGACAAATGCCTGAGGCGTTAAAGCCTGTGATTAACTGAAGATCCGCAATGTCTCTCCTAACTGGGGTAAGCTAGGAGAGATGTTGGAGCATGGAGAGCTTCAGAGGTACCTAAACCCTAAGGTTATGGTATAAAAGTTGTTGACTACCACAGGAGTGGTTGTGTGTGTAGAACCCCAAACCTGCTGGATAGCATAGGTATGGGTAAAGCCCATCTGTCGGAATCATATAGCTATATGAGCATAGACAGTCAGATAGATAAGTATGTGGATACATATCTATCTATAATAAAATATCTTGACAGATATATACATATATATATATATGTATATATGTATATATATATAGATAGATAGATATATAGATAGATTATATAGATAGACATATAAGAATATATCTATAGTGAGATATGGAAGGGCATATAATACACACAAAAGATAGATATGAATATGTAGGCCTATATATGGGTGTTTGCAATTAAACAGACAGAGATATGCCTACAGCACGGTATTCACATAGGATATGTGGAGAGGAAAGATTCATCTAATAACAAGGAGGTGGAACCTACTTGAGAAGATATATAGAGAATCTATTCCTCCTGGTTATGATCTGCAAGGATGCTAGCTAGTGAAATAACCAGGACGGTTACGTGAAAAACAGAGGATAATATCAGTCTGCAGCCAGCAAGTCCCGAGTCTTCCAGAACTCTAACATGGTAAGTGGACAGAAGACGCATAGAGATGAGATACCATGTTGACCTGCTTAAGGGCAAAAAGTATCATGTGTTCTTACCATGAGGACGAGCTGCAAGGAGAAAGAGCATATCCCCGATTGGGAATACTATGGACCAAAGCAGGGAATTGGCAACTCCTTAAGCTTTCACGTAAGAGAAGGCCTATGTCCTTTATATCAAAAAGGAGATAGTAAGAGAAGGGAGAACCCTTCTAGTCATGGGAGACATGACTGAAAAGTCTTTTCCAACCATCTAGGATAGTTGTTGGAGAAAACCCCCCCATGCTCTCTAGCAAGGGCCCATAGTGGAAAGCCACTTGGCAATAGTGATCATAGCATGATCGCCTTTGATTTAATTAGTGGAGGAGGGATAGTAAGGAAATCCACAGTACTACCCTTTAACTTTCGAAAGGGAGACTATGATAGAATGAGGAAATCAGTTAAGAAAAAACTAAAAGGAGCAGTTGCAAAGGTTAAAGACGTACATCAAGCTTGGGTGTTGTTGAAAATACTATCTTGGAAGCCCAGACCAGCTGTATTCCACGCTTTAAGAAAAGTGGAAGGAAGTCCAAAAAATTGCCAGCATGGTTTAAAGCTGAGGTCAGAGAGGCTGTTGTTGCCAAAAAAGCATCTTTCAAGAAAGGGAAAAAAAGAGCCAAATGATGAAACCTGGAAACAGCACAAGCACTGGCAAGTCAAATGCAAGGCATTGATAAGGCAGGCAAAGAGAGAATTTGAGAAGAAGCTTGCTGCGGAAGCAAAAACGCGAAATAAAGACCTTTTCAAGTACATTCGTAGCAAAAAACCCGTGAGAGAGTCAGTTGGTCCATTAGATGATAAAGGGGTTAAAGGAGCACTAAGAGGCGACAAGGCAATAGCGGAGAGACTGAATGAATTCTTTGCTTCGGTCTTTACTGAGGAAGATGTAGGGATGTTACCCACGACTGAAGTGGTATTTAAAGGTGTGGAAGAATTGAAGGAAATATCGATACATCGGGAAGATGTCTTACAACTATTAGATAAACTGAAGAGTAGCAAATCACCTGGGCCGGATGGTATACATCCAAGGGTGTTGAAAGAACTGAAATTTGAGATTGCAGACCTGCTATCAGTAATCTGTGAACTATCATTAAAATCATCTCTAATACCTGAGGATTGGAGGATCGCCAATGTAACACCAATTTTTAAAAAGGGTTCGAGGGGTGATCCGGGAAACTACAGACCGGTGAGCCTGACATCAGTACCGGGAAAAATGGTAGAAACCATCATAAAGAATAAAATTACTCAGCATATAGATAGTCATGACCTAATGGGAGACAGCCAACATGGCTTTAGACAAGGAAGATCTTGTCTTACTAATCTGTTATGTTTTTTTGAAGGAGTGAATAAACAGGTGGACAAAGGTGAGTCGGTTGATATTGTGTATCTGGACTTTCAGAAAGCCTTTGACAAGGTCCCTCATGAGAGACTTTTGGCAAAACTAAAGAGTCATGGGATAGGAGGCAGTGTACTACTGTGGATCAGGAACTGGTTAAAAGATAGAAAGCAGAGGGTAGGGCTAAATGGCCAATTTTCCCAATGGAGAAAGGTGAATAGTGGTGTACCCCAGGGATCTGTGCTGGGTCCGCTGCTTTTTGACATATTCATAAATGACCTGGAAAGTGGAATAACGAGTGAGGTTATCAAATTTGCTGATGACACAAAACTATTTAAAGTTGTTAAAACCCAGGAGGATTGTGGAAAATTGCAAGAGGATCTTGATAAATTGGAAGACTGGGCATCAAAATGGCAGATGAAATTTAATGTGGAGAAGTGCAAGGTTATGCACCTAGGGAAGAACAACCCAAACTATGGTTACACGATGCAAGGTTCCACATTAGGAACCACCACCCAAGAAAAAGATTTAGGCGTCCTTGTGGATACCATGTTAAAACCCTCGGCCCAGTGTGCAGCGGCGGCCAAGAGAGCAAATAGAATGCTAGGTATGATAAGGAAAGGAATGGAAAATAAAACAAAAGATATTATAATGCCTCTATATCGTTCCATGGTGAGACCGCACCTTGAATATTGTGTGCAATTCTGGTCGCCATATCTTAAAAAGGATATAGCAATTTTAGAAAAGGTTCAGAGAAGAGCCACCAAAATGGTAAAGGGGATGGAAGGCTACTCCTATGAAGAAAGGCTAAAAAGGTTGGGGCTCTTTAACCTGGAAAAGAGACGGCTGAGGGGAGATATGATAGAAGTCTATAAATTAATGAACGGAGTGGAACGGGTAAACGTAGATCGATTGTTTACCTTATCAGAATATAGAAAGACTAGGGGACATGCAATGAAGCTACAGGGTAAACTATTTAAGACTAATAAAAGAAAATATTTTTTCACTCAACGTGTAATCAAACTCTGGAATTTGTTACCGGAGGATGTAGTAAAGGCTGTTAGTGTAGCTGGGTTTAAAAAAGGTTTGGACAAGTTCCTGGAGGAAAGGTCCATAAACCATTATTAAGAAGGGACCCAGGATATCAATGCTTGAACCAATACAAGCATTGTGGAACCTGTGTCCCTTGGGGAAACTGCTAGGTACGTATGACCTAGATTGGCCACTGTTGGAAACAGAATACTGGGCTTGATGGACCTTGGTCTGACCCAGTATGGCATATCTTATGTTCTTATGTTCTCTGCAGAATTGCAGAGAGCATGATGCAGGAGAATGAGGAGATAGAACTGGCTGCTGGAGAGCCAGTATCTCTGCCAACTATGCTGCCAAACCCAGGAGAATGGAGATGGCAGAAACAGAAGACAATCCAGAAAGCTTGTAGTGAGATAATCTCCAAGATAGATGAAAGCACTGACTTGGAGCCACTACTAAGACTAGACAGAATGTTAGTGGAGGACAAATCTGGTTGTTTGTGGACAAGAACCAGTGGTCCAAACATTAAGGCTCCTGCATAGGCAGCTGCTAGCAAGACAGCAGAAAGAATCTTACTGTTTAAAAACAGAAAGAACAGACAGAACAGGAGCAGAAAACTCTGGACATGTCTGATAAGCTGCCCCAAAGCAAGATTGAAACAGAGGAGTTAACTCAGAGAGGAAAACTCCGCACTGGAAAGTGACAAAACTAGAGAGGCTGAAGAGAAAGCCCTCCAGTGAAGTAATTCCGCTCTTACAGAGGAAGAAGCTTGGTAAGAGAGTGAAGAGAATGGAGCTGAAGAAGACTTACCAAGTAGTAAGTCTATAGAAAGGAAAAAATACATGCTGGCACAGGAAACTATCATTTGATAGTGGTTAGACCTCTTTCCCTAGCAGGAAGAAGAGGAGAAACCTGTGACCTATAGGCATGAACATCCTGACAGCTCATAGAAATATAGAAAAAATGGAGGTCTTTTGGAAAGAGATCCATGTCTAGGGGTTAGAATGAAGCGGTGGATTGCCTCTATTGAGAAGAAGCAAACTGCAGATTCTAAACACCAAGAGTCACAAGCATCTGATGATGATTGATCAGAAACCCTGCGGTTGCTGGGTTTGCTGAGCCTGGTGAGAGGTTGGATTCTTCAGACAAGGATGATGCCTCCCCTGTTTGGGAACATCTGTATGATGGGCAAGTGATGAATAAAACCTTCTTCTCCTGTGGGAAGAAAGTTTGGTAGGACATTTCCTACCTACTGGGACAGAAGAAGGTGTAGAACAACCCCTAGGAACAGGTAAATCAGTGGACAACTGAGTAACCTGACGTAAAGACTCCTTATTGAAGAGACTTTCTCCAGTGCAAGGAGTATGTCCCAGTCTTTGTTGTGCCCATTTGTCCAAGTCTGAAGCTTGGAGCCAGGCTCTACGTCGTGCCCCTATAGCTATAGCAGAGGTCCTGCTAACAGACTCAAAAGAGTCTAGGGAAGCACGAGAAAGAAACCAAGAGATATTCTGGATATGCGTAAGCAGTGAGGAATAGTCTGCACTCTTGGAATCTGGAAGGAAAGGAGTCAAAAGATGTAATTGCTTTGTGACCTCCTCAAGAGATAGACTCATATAAAAAATATATGAGAGAATTCTTGCAGAAAGCATAGATGTCTGGAAGGTTTGACGTCCAAAGGCATCTAGTGTCTTAGACTCACGACCTGGCGGATAAGAAGAGTGCTTTTTCTTACTCTTTACCCGCCTCATTGCTGATTCCACTACTATGGAATGATGAGGAAGTTGAGTCTTTTGAAACCCTGGAGAGGGGGGCACCTGATATAAGAGATCAGTTGCTCTGGAAGGTGGGGGTACCCTTAAAGGTGTTTCCCACATTTCTAGAAAGAGATCCTGCAAGGAATGATGCAAAGAAAGCATTATGTTCTCCTTTGCTTTGGTAGAAAGAGAGCCTTGTGCAGGATCATGTCCTGGGATAGGAATGGCAAGAGATCTTGCTATATCCAAGAGGAAACTCTGAAAAGAGGGATCCCCAACAGGAATCTCCCTTGGACAGGTTAGATCTGAAGAACTAGCCTGAGCACCGACAGAGCTATCCAAATATATAGGAATAGAAGATCCTGCACAGTGCAGTGTGGAATGCTTAAGGGATGGTCGCCGGTACTGACTGTCAGGAGCAGCGACCGTCATTACCACATTGTCCATGCCAGGTATCGACTCCAAGCTTGGTATAGAAGGGAGCGATCCTGTTGAAAAAAGCATGGCAGGAGTTGGCCACGATGCTACTGTGGATACCGGTACTGATGCCAATACCGGTACCGATGTCAGAGTCGAGCCCAACAGACATCGGAGCAGTCATCGGTGACAGTTCAATCGGTACCGAGGTAACCGAAAACCTCCGGCCGCTATCCTCGGTACCGAGCCACCGGTATCGATCGGTGTCGGTACCAAAGCGTATTGGTACCCAGTCTTCCAGATCGATTCCAAACTCAGCATCAAGGGCAGAGAGCCTGATAAGCGAAGCATGGAAGGCACCGACCGTAAGGGTAATGAGGACATCGGTACCGACTTCGGTACCGTGTCTGATACCGGTGAATGAAGGTCAACCAGTGGCAACTCAATCTAGAAATGCCCTCACACTGCAGTGTAAATAGTTTATGTATATAGTTAACCCAGTTATCCAAGTTTGTACTCCTGTTCAATGTAAAACCTGACAGTTTGTCGTTATGGTCGTTTTGTTATGATGTAAACCGCGCTGATTCTAAATAGCGCGGTATATAAGAAACTGTAATAAATAAATAAATAAATAAATAATCGGTCTCGGGGGAACCGAGTGTTGCGGATCCGAATCATCGGAACCGAGCCATCGGTACCGCCGAGAGCCGGTACCAAGGCGAGTCGGTACCCAGTCCTCCAGATTGGAGATCGATTCCAGACTTGGCATCGAAGGAAGCGAGGCTATCGATGCATGTCTGGAGGGTACCGACGTCGGTGGTAGTATCGGTGCTGGTACTGATAATGGAAAGTCAGTCTGGAGAGTATCCACCGGTCCCGAAGGCACCGAGGATGCCAGATGACCATCCCTGGTGAGGAGTGTTTCATCCAACACCAGTGCCGATGCCGGGGTATCGGTACCGCTCGAAGCGGATGCCACCACCGGACACGGCTCAGGTATGTTCTGTGAGGGGTGAACCCCAGGAACAACCTGAAACCCCTGAAAGGCTCTTGCTAGACCGAAGACTCCCGCCAGGGTTTTGAAGCCAGTAGGCCCTCGAGAGCAAGGCCGGAGCCGTCTACATGCTGTGCATGAGACCTACCACTCGAAGGTTGGCTAGTCTTAACAGACTGTTTGTGGGTTACCTGATCCTGTGTAGAAGAAGAAGGGGACGGTGCCCCGAAGTTGGAGGGAAAACATGTTATCGAGGGAAC
The DNA here is from genome assembly GCA_033557465.1 of Ichthyophis bannanicus. Classification (NCBI taxonomy): domain Eukaryota; kingdom Metazoa; phylum Chordata; class Amphibia; order Gymnophiona; family Ichthyophiidae; genus Ichthyophis; species Ichthyophis bannanicus. The sequence goes on from CM066032.1 coordinate 1,242,450,977, forward strand.
CTCGATATTGAAGACCTCTTCTCACCAAACTGTTGTCAGGACCCAAGCAGGTTAGACACCGACTTCGAGGGTCTAAAAATAAAGTTGTACCGCCACAGTTTGAACATTTCTTGGAGAAAGTGGCTGGCGGTTCCATGAAGGAAAAAGAAGAGGCCTAAAAGGCCTAAGAAACCGTAGGACACTATGAAGAAAAAATATTCCTTGAAAAAGGAAGATTTTACAAGAAAAGAAAAGAAAACACCGGCGGTACCGGTGGCGTAGGGAAAGACAGCCGCGACCACAAGAAAACTAAAGAAATAAAAGAAGAATTTTCTGCGGTGACAGGAGGACGTCCTGCCGGCTCCGCGGAAAACGAAAACTGAGGAGAGGCAGTTGGGAAAGGCGGGAAGACAGCATGCAGGCGTGGTGGGATGCTTCCAAAAGCTCTTTGATTGGACGCTGGGAAGCGTTCCCGCGCAGACTCCGTCGGTATCAACGTACCCATATGTGAAGTCTCATTCCTGCTTGTTCCTGGAGATCAATCTGTTATATTTCTGAAGGTGTGAATAAACAGGTAGACAAAGGTGAGCCAGTCAATATGGTGTATCTGGATTTTCAGAAAACTTTTGACGAGGTCCCTCATGAGAGACTCTTGGCGAAATTAAAAAGTCATGGGATTGATGGAAGTATAGTACTGTGGATCAGGAACTGGTTAAAAAATAGAAAGCTGAGAGTAGGGCTAAATGGCCAATTTTCTCAATGGAGAAAAGTAAATAGTGGAGTACCCCAGGGATCTGTGCTGGGCCCACTGCTTTTTAACACATTCATAAATGACGTGGAAAAGGGAATAATGAGTGAGGTGATCAAATCTGTAGATGACACAAAATTATTCAAAGTTGTTAAAACACAAGAGGATTGTGAAAAATTGCAAGAGGACCTTGATAAATTGAAAGACTGGGCGTCCAAATGGCAGATGAAATTTAATGTGGACAAGTGCAAAGTTATGCACCTAGGAGAGAACAACCCAAACAATGGTTAAATGATGCATGGTACCACCTTAGAAACCACCACCCAGGAAAAACATTTATGCGTCGTCATGGATTATACGTTGAAACCCTCCACCCAGTGGGCAATGGTGGCCAAGAAAGCAAACAGAATGTTAGGAATCATAAGGAAAAGAATGGAGAATAAACCAAGGATAATATAATGCCTCTGTATCGTTCCATGGTGCAACCGCACCTTGAATACTGTGTGCAATTGTGGTCACTGTATCTTAAAAAGGAAATAGCAGAATTAGAAAAGAAACAGAGAAGAGCCAACAAAATGGTAAAAGGGATGGAAGGATACCTCTATGAGGAAAGGCATAAAAGGTTAGGGCTCTTTAATTTGGAAAAGAGAAGGCTGAGGGGAGATATGACAGAGGTCTATTAATTAATTTATTTTATTTATATGGTTACATTTCTATACCTCTTCTTCCAGTGATCAGTAGCGGTTTACATTTATAACTTTAACACAGCAAAAACAACAGTTACATACAACAGGTTTGATACTATATTCATACATTTAACCTTATCGTAACTATATACATAGCAAACGGTTGCCGGAGGAGAACCATGATCTATTTACAGTGCAATATGTGTCAATTTTGGTAAACTATGTGCTGAGTATTTGTGTAGGGGCTTGTGGTGGATGTCACTGAGCCATTTGGTTGACAGATCATTGTTTGAGTTGGGCTAGGATATGGGATGTGGGGGGTGAGCGGGGGGGGGGGGGCATTTGGCTACGTTGTATTATAGTATTCCTGAAATAAATACGTTTTTAGATTTTTTCGGAAAGCTTGGAAGTCCTTGTTAGCTCTTAGTGTGTCTGGAAAGCTATTCCATTGTGAGGGAGCTATGTAAGTGAATGTTCTGTTGCTTGTCATTGTTTTGACGTTGCGTATGGTGTGAGGAACCTCTAGAGTGTTGAAGATGGGAGTTCTTCTGTTCCTATTGGGAGGTTGTATTGAAATGAGAGTAGAGAGATGAGATGGGGCTAGATTGTGAATCAATTCGAATGCTGTCATTATTATTTTGTATCTTATTCAAGCGTGAATAGGAAGCCAGTGAAGTTCCATTAGAATAGGGGTGATGTGGTCTGAGATCTGCACTTTCATTATAATTCGTGCTGTGATGTTCTGTGCCATTTGGAGTATGTTGTGTTTTTTTGGGTAATCCTTGTAGGATGCCATTGCAGTAGTCCAGGTGTGGTGTGATAAGCGCCTGAACTACTGTTCTGAAGTCGGATTGTTCGATGATGTTGCGTAGTGGTTGTAGGATTTGAAGTTTGTGGAATATTGTTCTGTTTAGTGATCTTAGATGAGTTTCCATTTTGAGATTCTTGTTGTGTGTAACTCCTAGGTACTTTATTTCTTGTTTGATGTTATATGTATTTTATTTAGAAGAATTGTCGAGGGAGGATTAAATTCTGGATTTTTAGAAATAAACATTACTTCTGTTTTCTTATGGTTGATGGTCATGTTGTTTTGTTGAAGCCAAGTTTGAGTTTCCTTAAGACATGCTTCTATGTGATCATAGTTTGGGTTGATTATATCCAGTTGCGTATACAGCATTATATCATCTGCATATAAATGAAAATTGAGTTTGTGCTTATAGGCCGTAAGTATAGGCTGAACAGTATGGAAGACAATGCTGAGCCTTGGGGTATTCCTTGTGTTTGTAGGAATGTCTTGGATGTGACTTGGTTAAAATGTACCTGCTGCATTCTGTTGGATATATAGGATGTGAACCATTTTAGGGGGGTTCCTTTTACTCCTATGGATTCTAGTCTGGTGATGAGAGTCCCATGGCTTACTGTGTCAAAATTGATGGAGTGGAATGGGTTAACACATATCGGTTGTTTACACCATCAAAAAATAGAAAGACTAGAGGACACACAATGAAGCTACAATGTAATCCATTTAAGACTAATAAGAGGAAATATTTTTTCACTCAATGCATAATCAAACTCTGGAATTCGTTACTGCAGGATGTAGTAAAAGCTGTTAGTGTAGCCGGGTTTAAAAAAGGTTTGGACAAGTTCCTGGAGGAAAGGTCCATAAATCATTATTAAAGAGGACCCGGGAAATCCACTGCTTGCCCCAATACAAGCACTGTGGAATACTCGGCTCCTTTTCTTTTCTTCATTTATTTTTTTTTTTTGTACTGTTATTGAAATAGAACAGGAAAGAAAAACTATGCCAACAGTTCCTTCTCAAGCCTGCAGAAAAATAACAAAACACGAAGGAATGCAAGCCCAACATCTGGCCCATCCCCAGTCCTCCTACACATGGCTGAAGCAGCACCTAAAATGGCAGCGGTTCACGCTCAAATCGGGAAAGAAAAAAATGTCTTTTGTCACGCCTTCTCAGTCATCTGTCCACAGCCCCCACTGGAATGATGGTTTTACCTCAGCTGAGCAAGCAGGAAATCCCTCTGCTTGCAACAGCAATCTGGTACGGAGAGCCTCCCAATCTGCCGTTCAGCTGAGCAGAGAAGCATCAGTGGTTCCGGGGTGCAGGTATGTTTAATTCCATCAAGGAGAAGCCCTGCTGCTGTCAGGGGCACCCCCTCTACTGAAGGATCTGGAGCTGCTAAACCAGGAACACCGCTAAGTGCAGTAAATACTTTCCCTAAAGGTTTTACTGCCTGCCAACAATTTGTCTTCGTTCCTTTTGCATTTTTTTAATAAGCTTTACTGTGCTCACAAAATCCCCTGGCCAGCTCTCCACACTTCTAAATATTTATTTTTTCAATTCAAAAACCTGTCAACTTCTTTGCTGTCCCTTCAATGAGTTCCTGGTCCTGGGATCACATCTCACCAGCTGCTTAGAGACTGAGATACTGGAGACCTGGTGGGAGGTGCCAGCTATCTATGGTGAGCTCAGAAAGTGTGACATGCTCAGTCTCCAAACTGCTGGTCGGGAATGGACTGAAGGAATGATGAGGAAGGAAACTATTATTCAGGGCTAGAGAGCCATGATTAAAGCAATCAAGAATGAACTAATCAATTTCCCTTACCCTGGGACTGAAGCCACTGGATTAGGGGTAGAACCTAGAACTTCAAGGTATAACTTATTTTAACCTGACTTCTCGGACCCCGACTCCTGACAATAACATGTCCTTTCCTTGTGAGAGTCTCCTGAAGACAGCCTATACTGCTCAGAGTCCTATTACACTTCTGAGAGGGCTTGAGATAAGGCCCTTGAGAGGTGAAGCATACATTTACCTGCTGCTCAGGAATGGTAGGCTTCCAGCAGGAAAGGAGACTCATAATTTTGCACATGCTAAGGGATAGTATATAACTGCTTTTAAGAATAATAATTGTTTCTCCGCTATATTTGGAGTAGAATGATAAAAGAGGTCCGACTCATGATAACAGCTACTGAGGTACAAAGCTGCTGTATATTGCAATATTGTGTTCTGATATTGTCCTTCCTGATGCGCTAATTATTCAGCAATGTTAATATGACTGAGAACTGTATACGTCTGCAGAACCATGTAAAGTTGAGTCAGCGATTATGGTGGAGAGTCAAAGCTTAGTGGACACAGAAATGTAAGCTGACCATGTGACCCCTCAGGGGTCAAAAGGGAGGAGTTGTGAAAGTATATTAATAGTTAATTTGTACTTGTTTTAAAAAATGTGTCTTTCAAACATAATAGTTTCTACAAGTGTGTGCACACTTGAAGGTCAGAATGTAAATAATTTCATGAGAATAGTTGTTTCGTTTTCAAGAATATTTTCTCGCTCTCTTGTTATTTCACCTTCCTGGATAGGTTAATTGCAATGTATTAGTCTTCTCTCATTTTTCTAATTTGAACCCGAGTCTTTCTTTATATGTATATTGTTTTATTATTTTAATTTTCTTATCTTACTTATGTTTTAATTGTTTTAATATATTTTATTTAGCAACTATTGTAAACTGCCTTGATGCTTGCGAACGGCAGTATAGAAAGTTTAAAATACACAATAGAAAACTGCGGCAAGACAAGCGTGTTGCAAGGAGTTTTGTGGAGGTACAAGAGTTTCTGCTAAAATGATAACAGAAATTTGTATAATAAGAACTTGGCAAATGCAAAGTTTTGGACTTTTCTAGATAACAAGTTAGCTTTTGATGTATATCTATAAAATTGTAAGCTGTGGCTGTACTTGTCAGAAAGAATTAAGAGTGTAGTGAACAGCACTGTACTCTGTATTTCTGTCTCTTTTACTAGCAAAATTAATTGCTTACACTGACAAAGAATATTTTATTGTTTTATTTCAGTGAAATCTGGCAGGTATTTGACAATTTGAAACATTTCCAAATCAGTCCAATTTGTTGTCTCACTCAGGGCAAGCCACATGAAGCAAGCATTAAGAGATCCAAATCACATTGCCAAATACTCTATCCACAGACTGTACAGATTTTGCATTCTGGCACAGAATGTCACACATTCTCTTATCCATTCCCTCCTTTTATTGTTGAGCCTGTATTCCTTTGACTTTCAGGGACATGAGGTACTGAGACTTCCAATGAAGAAGGCCACTATAGACTAAATCAATGGTTTTCATCACTTCCAGAATGAATTATCTTCCTCTTCCAATTCTTCAGTGTGGGAGTGGAATATGCTCCTGAGTAGAGTGCAAGTGCTAGAGCTATATTTCACTGAAGATGTTATCAAAAAAGCTTCTTGAGCAGAATCGGTGATTTGCCTTAGGACAAGAAGAAAGACTAAAGCTGGTGAGAGATACTGTATGAAGCAGCCTTTAATTCTAGGAAACAGGGATAGCCAGTAAGTCTTACTGTGAAAGAACAGTTTTCTACATTCAGCGCCACAAATTGGCAGTCTGTGCACGTTACTTCAGTGTAACTCTGCTACCCTGGTTAAAGGGGCATAGAAAAATCGAATAACCAGTTCAACAATCCACCCTCCTTCTTCCCATCAAGCTTTATGATAAGCTAAATAGCTATGAAAATGAGTGAAGCTGTTGCTCAGATAACTGGCCTATCTTGTCACCAGGCCAGAAAAGTAACCTAATCAGAGAAAATGGTGAATAATAAAGAAAGATGTAATTGTTTTAAGTGCCCTTTAGAGTGAAGTGCTGTAGGAACATCTTTTGGGTTAATCTGTGACCTTTTTCACATAAGCAAGTGCATAAAATTCCTGGCTGTGGAAAATTCTGGAACCAGGAAAGCTGGTACATAAGGTGACATTTTACTTACCTGTTAATGTCCTTTCCTTGAGTCCTGCTAGACTAGTCCAGACAAGTGGGTTATGTTCCCCTATCAACAGATTGGTGGAGACAAAGAACTTCATGGTGCGGCCACACCTTGAATACTGTGTGCAATTCTGGTCGCCGTATCTTAAAAAGGATATAGCATTATTAGAAAAGGTACAGAGAAGAGCCACCAAAATCGTAAAGGGGATGGAAGCATACCCCCCTATGAAGAGAGGCTAAAAAGGTTAGGGCTCTTCAACCTGGAAAAGAGACGGCTGAGAGGAGATATGATAGAGTTCTAAAAAATTAATGAATGGAGTGGAACAGATAAACATAGATCAACTGTTTACACCATCAAAATATAAAAAGACTAAGGGACATGCAATGAAGCTACATGGTAACTTATTTAAGACTAACAAGAGAAAATATTTTTTCACTCAGCATAAAATCAAACTCTGGAATTTGTTACCAGAGGATGTAGTAAAAGCTGTTAGTGTAGCTGGGTTTGGACAAGCTCCTGGAGGAAAAGTCCATAAACCATTATTAAAGGGGACCCGGGATATCCACTGCTTGTCCCAATACAAGCATTGTGGAACCTGTGTCTTTTGGAGAAACTGCTAGGTACTTGTGACCTAAATTGGCCACTGTTGGAAACAGGATACTGGAATTGATGAACCTTGGTCTGACCCAGTATGGCATATCTTATGTTCTTATGTTAAACAATGAAAAGCCCAGGTTTCAATATCATCACTCTCATGCCTCTATTCGCCTAGAGCCACCAGAGGACCAGTCACTTTTTGTCCCAAAGCATATGGGAGAAACATGGCAAACTTCACACAACCTCAATGTGGGCAACAATGAGTAACGAAACAGTAGAGATGTACAGGAAAGCATAAAGATAAGGCTGTCAGTAGAAGATGAACCTGCAGAGCCAAGTATAAATCATAGTGGATCCAAGGGTACCACAGCAAAAGAACAGAGCAGGCCCTGGACTGTTTAAGTAAAATGTCAGCTTCCATATCATCCTGTTAGATCAGTCCAGACAAGTGAGATGTAGCTACAAGTCCACTGGGCGGGAAGTAGACACAGTAGCTCGCAAAACCTTTGAGCCAAAGGCCATATCTGCCCATGCATTGGCATCCAAGAGGTAATGCCTGACAAAAGTGGAAAGTAATGCCCACATCACTGTCCGACAAATATCTGCAGTGGCTACAGAGCTCCGCTCTGCCCATGAGGATGCTTGTGCTCATGTAGAATGGGCACGCAAACCCTCCGGAACTGGCTGATTCTGCAGCAGATATGCCGAGGCAATGACCTCTTTAATCCAGCACCCCAAAGTCAACTTAGCTGCCATCTCACCCTTGTGTGGGCCAGCAAACAACACAAAAAGATGGTCAGACTTAGAAAAGAAATTCGTAACCTCCAAATACCGGAGAAGCACCCTCCAGATATCCACAAGGTGAAGAACCTTATTCTTCCCCCAGCACGGCTCCTTAGAAAAAAGAAGACAGGCAAACCATTTGGTTCACATGAAAGAGAGAAAGCACCTCAGGCAAGAAGGAAGGCACAAGCCAAATAGAAATGGCCTCCTATGAAAAAGATAGATAAGGATCCCAGCAAGACAGGCCCTGCAGCTCAGAGATACGCCTTGCAGAGCAAATTGTGACCAAGATGACCATCTTGAGCATCAAATCCTTTAAAATAGCTTGCTTCAACAGTTGAAGAGTGCTGCCATCAGGGCCCTGAGCACCAGACCCAGATTCTCAGGAAGGTACCACAAACCAGAGGGGAGGACGCAGACGCCGAACCACCTGGAGAAAGCGTGAGACATCCAGGTGCAAGACCAGAGGACTTACCAGTCACCAGACCTCGGAAACAGGCCAGAGCTGCTACCTGAACTTTCAGGGAACTAAGGTAGTAGCCCTTTTCCAGACTATCCCGTAGAAAGGCCAGCAGAGATGGCACCTTGGCTGTCTCAAGAGCCAACTGCAGAGCACTGCACCACCACCCAAAGAGGCACCAGATGCAAGATTAGTAGACATCCTCCAAGCTCTGGGCAAAGTGGAGACCACTAGCGAAGAGTAACCTTTATGCGTTAGCTGTCTGCTTTCAAGAGCCAAGCCATACGCAAGATGAGAACCAGGTCCTCCAGGACAATCAGTCGCTTTCACAATAGGCCCCGAGATGGAGGCAACCAAAGAGGCGGCGCCTGCAGGAGTTGCATCAGATCTCCAAACCACGCTCTCCTCGGCCAATCTGGTGCCACCAGAACAATCCTGCCTGGGTGGTGCTCTATATACCAAATCACGCACTGCACTAGGGGCCATGGAGGAAACGTGTACAGCAGGCACTGACTTGGTAAAGGGTGGGTCAGGGTTTCGATGCTTTTGGACACCATCTCTGTGTGGTGACTGAAGAAGCAGCAAGCTTTGGCATTGGAGCGGGATGCCATCAGATGCATTTCGGGGCGAACATAGAGGCACAGAATCAACTGAAATTCCTCCTGACTCAATTCCCACTTTCCAGGATCCAGAGAGTGCTGGCTAAGGAAGTTCGCTTCACACTGTCCACTCCAGTAATGTGCTGAGCCGACAAGACTAGGAGGTTGCCCTCTGCCCAGGCAAATAGGAGAGCCATCTCCAGAGCTACCACAGCACTCCTTGTACCGCTTTGCTGATTGACATATGTCACCATCATGGCTTTGTCTTCCTAGACATGATCTTCCTAGACATCTCAGCTGCATTCGACACAGTGGACCACAGAATCCTAGACATGATCTTCCTAGACATCTCAGCTGCATTCGACACAGTGGACCACAGAATCCTCCTAACCAGACTACAGAACATTAGAATAACCGGCAACATACTAAAATGGTTCAACTCATACCTAACAGACAGACAGTTCCAAGTCAAGATTGGATCCAACATCTCACAACCCGCAAAGATCAAGCACTATCCAACATCTCACAACCCGCGAAGATCAAGGAGTGTCACAAGGATCCGCACTATCCTCACTACTATTCAACCTATACATCCAACCAATCTGTGACATCATGAAAGCTCATAAAATAGACTACACAATCTACGCAGATGACATCATGATATACACGCCAATCAATCTCGACAGCCCCGACTACATCAAAATAACAAACTGTCTCAACAGCATGTCCATTTGGCTCATGCACAACAACCTAGCCATAAACTACAGCAAGACAGAAGCACTCATCATCACACGAAACACCAACTTCAGCGCCCCACCCTTCATCAAAACCAACAACATGGCAATACCACTGAAGAACAAAGTGAAATACCTCGGAATAACACTTGACAAAGAGTTGAACCTACAATCACACATCAAAAGAACCACCAAAAACGCATACTACAAAATGAGAATAATCAGACGCCTCAAGACCCTACTCTCACATGAACACTTCCGCACAGTCTGCCAAGCGCTTATAACTCCCATACTTGACTTCTGCAACCCGATCTACAACGGAATGCCAAAACAATCACTAAGGCTGCTTCAAATGGCTCAAAACACAGCAGGCAGAATAATCACCGGTTCTCCAACACAAGCCCACATCACACCCATCCTAAAAGACCTCCACTGGCTCCCAATCAGCCACCGCATCAAATACAAAATGATACTAAACATATTCAGAATCAGACACAAGAGCTCTGCACTCAGCCTCCAAGCCCTCATACTCCCTGACGTCAGCAATAGACCGAGAAGAAAGACCGCAGCAGACACACTCAGCACCCCAAGCAACTACACAAAAGCATGCAAATCCACCACACAAAGAGCCCTATCACTGGCGGCTCCAACAATATGGAACACACTCCCAGAAGACCTACGATCAACTGAAGATCCGAAGGACTTCCGGAAACACCTAAAGACAGTACTCTTCACTGAGCACTACGGCCCAAACGCATAGTCAGACTCTACCGACTTGGACTAACCTTAGACTCGATTGAAGTTCAATCACAACCCGCTACGGAACCAGCAAACCCATGTATATAACTGTAAAAAGCGCATACTGTAAATAGCTCACACTAATCAGCATACCCACACCCATGCACCCTCACTGTACATAGACTTATCTGACATAAACACCATTGCCATTGATTGTTTGATGTGTTCACTGCCTTGATTGAAGGATAAGGCGGGATAGAAATACCCTTAAATAAATAAATAAAAAATTGTCCGAAAACACTCAAACTGCCCAACCCTCGACCAGGGGATGTAAATGCAGAAGAGCCAACCTGATGGCCCTCGCCTCGAAATGCTTAATGGATCACACTGCTTCCTTGTGATTCCAATGGCCTTGGGCTTTCAGTCTTGGCAATGGGCCGCCACAGCCTGAGAGACTGGCATCCGTCATTATCAGGCTCTCAGAGAAATTGTCCAGCTGCATGCCCTTCCTCAGATGACAGGGCTGCTGCTGCCACCACCACAGGCTGGAATTCACCATCAATGGGAACAGGAGCTTGCAGTCAAACTCCTGAGAACTTGGGGACCACAGAGCCAGCAAGGACCACTGGAGCAGTCTCATGTGGGCACGCACCCACAGCACCATCTCTATTGGTCACCACCATCAATCCTAGGAGCTGAAGGTAATCCCAGACTCTGGGAGCCTGCTGTGCACAGAACAATGCCAGACAATCCAACAGTTTTTTTGACTCTCTCTTCTGGCAAAAAACCCTCTGCTAACTCAAATGTCAAAACGTGCTCCCAGGAACCCCAGGGACTGGGAGGGTAACAACTGGTTCTCTCCTTGATTGATCAGCCAGTTGAGGTTTTCCAAAAGAGACATCACTCAGGATGCCACCCAAGATGCCCCAAAAGGGAACGGAACCGGATAAGCCAGTTGTCCAGATATGGATGGAAACAGATCCCTCAGTGTCGCAACCATGACACTGGAGAAGGTCTTCAGGACAGTGGATAGCTTGAAGGGGAGGGCAGCAAACTGATATCAAGAGCCAAGCATGGCAAAAATGCAGATACTTCTGTTGATCCTCCCATATCGGGATGTGAAAGTACGCCTCGGTCAGATCCAGAGAAGTCAAGAACTCCCCTCAGCACACCACTTGAATTACGGAGTGCAAGGTCTCCATCAGGAAGCACAGGATACACAAGTACTCGTTGACCTCTTTGGTCCAGAATAGGCTGGAAGGAACCATTCATTTGGCACCACAAAATAGATAGAGTATCTGCCCTTGCCCCACTCGTCTGGGGGAACAGGCACTACGGCCCTTAGGAATAACAACTAGTGCAAGACGGAGTACACTGTGGTGTGGTCCTTATGATGGCAGACCCATGATGGGAAATGATGAAGGCATCTGGAATCAGCTCTTTGCATTCCAGGACATAGCCGAACAGAATCGTGTCTAGCACCCAGCGATCCTTGGTGACCCGGGCCCATTCCTGAAATAACAGGCGAAGACTGCCTCCAACCGGAGGAACTAGGAAATGGGCTCCCAAATCTTCACTGCACAGTCCGGGAGGGCCCACCTCTGGAGGGGACCGAGTCCTTGGGTCCATGGGCCCCACGAAAGGACTGAGAGCAAGCTCAAGGTCTGGAAGCAGAGGAGAAGGCGGCTTTCCAGGTTGGTAACAATGAAAGTCCCAAGACCCCAGGTGTCCTGCCTGTGCGCCTACGGTGAACGGGCAGAGGCTGACGAGAAAGGGGCACCTACCCGCTTCACAGGTCCCTTAGACCTGTCTTCCAGAATGTGGCAAGACTTTGATTCAAAAGGTCCTGCAGCAGCTTTTCCAAATCAGCTCCAAACAGAAGCTTTCCTTTAAAGGCCAGTTGGGCCAGCCATGCTTTGGAGGAGCCAGATCTACCTCCATGACAAAGTAGACAGGTCACTGTCCCTGGCATCAGAAAGGAAGGCTGCAGCCAACTCCAAAAGAAGGTTAGTATCATCCAGCAGAAGAGACTGCATACAATGAAGCAGGGCTCAAGAAGTCAGGTTTGCACATACTGACAACCAAAGGATAGCCGTCACCGCGGCACATTGGCTCCTCAACAAGGCACCCACCTTTCAGTCCAGAGAATCCTTTAAGGCCGAGCCACCTTCCACAGGGATGGCGATCCACTCAGTAATCGCTATGACCTGCACATCCACCTTGGGAATATCAAAGCACACCACGCACTCCTCCTCTGGAAGAGCGTACATCTTCTTACACATTCTTAACTCCTGAGGTGGGGACCGGGAAGTGTCCCATTCCAACTGGATCCTTCTTGATCACCTCCGGTTATGGGAAGACAATAGTGGATTTCCGCACCCCATGCATAAGCGGGTGCACCTTCGGATCCTACTTCATCCCTGGAGCATCTGCCAAGTTCAAGGGAGATTAAACCCTGGCAATCAAAGCTGCCATCTCCTCCTACTGGAATAGACGTATTACCCAGGCCTCATCACAGTCTTCTGAAGGCGAGAGTCCTTCCTCATCCACATCAGAGCCAGCACCAAGATATCTGAATCCAAATCACAGTCCAAATCTTGAACCAGTCCGAGATGATCCCCAATAAAGGGGGACACCCCTCGTTGGGGATGTTTAGCCAAAGGCAGCTGAACTGGACTTGCACTCTCAGCCTGCTCCTCTCCCCCAGAAAAACTGCATCCGGGGGCATCCAACTCTCAGCCTGCTCCTCCCCCCCAGAAAAACTGCATCCGGGGGCATCCAGAGGCCTCAGGGTCAGAATTTCCATGCCAGAAGGACCAGGCCTATGCAAAAAGGAAAAGAATTCCAGGGAGGACAATCTGGAATCTCAGAAAAGACTCCCCAATACCAGGGGGCATCGCTGCTGCATATCCCCTAGAGAATAAGGAGCAGCTCACGGTCCAGTTACTGGACCCACTGGTCGGCTGGCTATCCTTACCCACAGCACCATCCGTCACCTCCTGCCCTGAGGCAGACAAGACCAGACTAACTGCATCACCCGGCTGAGAGAGGGGGAGCAGGCCTTCCAGCGACAACTCAGAAGCTGCCATACAGGAAGAGCGGAGTCTGGAATCAGAAATTTATTTATTTGAGATGAGTCCTCTCGCTTGCCAGAGGTCAAACAATGTTTCCTGCAAGGGAGTTAAGGCAAGTCTTGAAGGACTAGAAAGGGGGGCTGTTTCTTCTGGAGAGAAATCTGAAATTGTGAGTATATACTTCTGGGAATTTTTCTGAAAGGAATTTTTTTTTCTTTTAAAGCTAATTAATCTGTGAACCCACTATTTTTTGTTAAATCGGTCAGGGCCTAGTACAGCGATGGCGAACCTATGGCACGCGTGCCAGCTGTGGCACGCGAAGGCCTTGCAGCTGGCACGCGGGAAGGTCCGCCATCGAAAAAAACAACAACAACCCTGTCTGCTGCCGTTGTCGGGGCCGCCGCGGCAGAATCGAGCGTGCCGCGGGGCCCCCCTGTACCCACCGGCAGAGCCTGTCCTCCCCGTAGCAGCTCTCTCTTTGGAGCTGCAGTCAGACTCGCCGGCTTGCAGAGCGCGAAGGGAAGAGTTTCCCTTTCGCGACTCTGTTAAGCCCGCGGGGGCTGATGGGAACTTCCCATCAGCCCCCGCGGGCTTAACAGAGCAGCGAGGGAACTCTTCCCTCGCGCTCTGCAAGCCGGCGAGTCTGACTGCAGCTCCAAAGAGATAGCTGCTACGGGGAGGACAGGCTCTGCCGGTGGGTACAGGGGGGCCCCGCGGCACGCTCGATTCTGCCGCGGCGGCCCCGACAGCGGCAGCAAACAGGTTTTCTTTTTTTTTTTTAAATTTTCCCTGGGCTGGGCTGGGCTGGGCTGGGGGTGGGGGGTGGGGGTTAGGCGTGGTGCTGGGCTGGGCTGGGGGGCTTAGGAGTGGTGATGGGCTGGGCTGGGCTGGGGGGGGGTTAGGAGTGGTGATGGGCTGGGCGGGGGGGGTTATGAGAGGTGATGGGATGGACTGGGCTGGGGGGGATTAGGAGTGGTGATGGGATGGGCTGGGCTGGGGGGGGGGGGTTAGGAGTGGTGATTGGCTGGGCTGGGCTGGGGGGGTTAGGAGTAGTGATGGGCTGGGCTGGGGGGTGTTAGGAGTAGTGATGGGCTGGGGTGGGGGGGTTAGGAGTGGTGATGGGCACTGGGCTGGGGGGTTAGGAGTGGTGATGGACACTGGGCTGGCTGGGGGGGGTTAGGGGTGGTGATGGGCACTGGGCTGGCTGGGGGGGTTAGGAGTGGTGATGGGCGCTGGGCTGGGGGGGTAGGAGTGGTGATGGGCACTGGGGGGGGTTAGGAGTGGTGATAGGCGCTGGGGGGGCTTAAACTAAAAATTGAGTGATGGGGGATTAGGACTGGGAGTGGGCTGATGGGGAGGTTAGGACTGGAAATGGGCTGGTGGGATTAGGACTGGGAGTGAGCTATGGGGGGCTAGGACTGGTAATGGGTTGGGGGGTTGCTAGGACTGGAAATGGGCTGAGTGGAAGGGGGCTTGAACTGCAAATAGCTGTTGGGGATGGGGCTTGGAATGGAAATGGGCTGAGGGGAAGTGGGGGGCTTGAACTGCAAATAGCTGATGGGGACGGGGCTTGGAATGGAAATGGGCTGAGGGGCAGTGGGGGGCTTGAAGAAGGGAATGGATGCTGGGTGAGACTGGAACTAGAAGGGAGCTGATGTTGGGGGAGGATTAGAATGGGATGGGGCTGGGAGAGTAAAATGGAGAGGGGAAAAATATTTTGTGTAGGAGGGATGAAAAATCTACAATTGGCCAGGTATTGGGAGAGTAATTGGGGATTGAGGATGGAGGGGTAAAATTTGTGTGGATGAAATAGAAATGAGGAAAGAGCAAAAGGAGAAAGATTAGTATGTTAAAGCAGATGTAGAGAGAGAGAATGGAAAAAAAACTAGAAGAGAGAAGAAAGGACAAATGGACAGCAGACGATGGAGAGTTAGCAGAAAACATGAAGAAACCAGAAGAAAATGGCTGGACCAATTGCAACTGAAAAAAAATGCACAAAAGGTAGAACGATATCTCTTTATTTTGAATTTATTAACTGGAATATGTCAGCTCTGGGAAATGTGCATCATTAACATCTGCGCTTTGTTTGGTACAAGAGGAAATTCCTATTTGACGTTGCCACTTGTTCTCTTTCCCCAGTATTCACTGAAATGTATTGGTTTAATATTTGCAGTGTTGCCTTTTGATAGGTAGGGTATGGTGCTTTGTGAGTCCTGGTAATGCTGTCAGGATACGGCGGGTTTGCTATGGGTTCTAAATGGGCAGCGTTTGTAGTAGTTCCTAATGTGCCTGGCGGTTGGCACTGGATTATAGTAATGTAGAAATCTTTTAGTCTTTCTTTATCCATACACTCATTAAGAGACATGTTTACTAAAAGTTAGTGTATGGTAACATTATGCAAATATTTATGCAAATAAGACCACTTATGCAAATGACGTGCTGGCACTTTGAGGAAATTCTTTGGTTTTGTGCGGCAGTTTGGGCACTCGGGCTCAAAAAGGTTAGCCATCACTGGCCTAGTAGCAACAGTTTAAGATTCAATTTAAAACACAGAAGAGAACTTTCTGGTTACCTTTCATACCCAGTAGAGAGCTGTAGTTTGAATTTCATAGTCACTCAGGGCCTAGCATCAGCAAAGTACTTTTAGTTTCAAATTAAAACACAGAAGAGAGCTTTCTGCTTAAATTTAGAATCCAGCAGAGAGCTTGTAGTTTAAATTTCATAATAGGTTAGGGCCTAGCATCAGCAAAGTACTTTTAGTTTCAAATTAAAACACAGAAGAGAGCTTTCTGGTTAAATTTAGAATCCAGCAGAGAGCTTGTAGTTTAAATTTCATAATAGGTTAGAGCCTAGCAGCAGCAAAGAGCTATAATTTAAAACAAATCAAAATATAGCTTACCTCAGCAGCACAGGACAGGGTACTGTGTAGCGATCCTCTTTTAAAAGTTTACAAAACAAGATGGGAGAGTTAGAATATATAGCACTAAACGAGAGGTTAGATATGATTGGAATATCAGAGACATGGTGGAAGAGGACAACCAGTGGGACACTGTGATACCTGGGTACAAACTATATCGTAATGATAGAGCTGATCAAATTGGTGGAGGGGTTGCGCTCTATGTTAGAGAGGGCATTGAGTCAGAAAGGATTAAAGTTTTGCAAGAAACAAAATTTGCTGTAGAATCTCTATGGATTGAAATTCCATGTAAAAAGGGGAAGGCGATGGCAGTGGGGTGTACTATCTTCCGCCTGGCCAGAATGAACAAATGGATGATGAAATGCTCAAAGAAATCAAGGAAGCTAGCAAAAGTTACAGTGCAGTAATAATAATGGGTGATTTCAATTACCCCGGCATCGACTGGGTCAGTGTCACAACAGGACATGCTAGGGAGATAAAGTTCCTAGATGAAATAAATGACTGCTTCTTGGAGCAGCTGGTTCATGAACCGACCAGAGGGAAAGCAATATTAGACCTAGTCCTTAGTGGAACACCAGATGTAGTGCAAGAGATAAGGGTGTTGGGGCCACTTGGCAATAGTGATCATAGCATGATCACCTTTGATTTAATTAGTGGAGGAGGGATAGTAAGGAAATCCACAGTACTACCCTTTAACTTTCGAAAGGGAGACTATGATAAAATGAGGAAAACAGTTAAGAAAAAACTAAAAGGAACAGTTGCAAAGGTTAAAGACGTACATCAAGCTTGGGTGTTGTTGAAAAATACTATCTTGGAAGCCCAGAACAGCTGTATTCCACGCTTTAAGAAAAGTGGAAGGAAGTCCAAAAAACTGCCAGCATGGCTTAAAGGTGAGGTCAGAGAGGCTGTTGTTGCCAAAAAAGCATCTTTCAGGAAATGGAAAAAAGAGCCAAACGATGAAACCTGGAAACAGCACAAGCACTGGCAAGTCAAATGCAAGGCATCGATAAGGCAGGCAAAGAGAGAATTTGAGAAGAAGCTTGCTGCGGAAGCAAAAACGCGAAATAAAGACCTTTTCAAGTACATTCGTAGCAAAAAACCTGTGAGCGAGTCAGTTGGTCCATTAGATGATAAAGGGGTTAAAGGAGCACTAAGAGGCGACAAGGCGATAGCGGAGAGACTGAATGAATTCTTTGCTTCGGTCTTTACTGAGGAAGATGTAGGGATGTTACCCATGACTGAAGTGGTATTTAA
Organism: Ichthyophis bannanicus; assembly: GCA_033557465.1. NCBI lineage: Eukaryota > Metazoa > Chordata > Amphibia > Gymnophiona > Ichthyophiidae > Ichthyophis > Ichthyophis bannanicus. The sequence continues at coordinate 1,242,468,350 of CM066032.1, forward strand.
AGGTGTGGAAGAATTGAAGGAAATATCGATACATCGGGAAGATGTCTTACAACTATTAGATAAACTGAAGAGTAGCAAATCACCTGGGCCGGATGGTATACATCCAAGGGTGTTGAAAGAACTGAAATTTGAGATTGCAGACCTGCTATCAGTAATCTGTGAACTATCATTAAAATCATCTCTAATACCTGAGGATTGGAGGATCGCCAATGTAACACCAATTTTTAAAAAGGGTTCGAGGGGTGATCCGGGAAACTACAGACCGGTGAGCCTGACATCAGTACCGGGAAAAATGGTAGAAACCATCATAAAGAATAAAATTACTCAGCATGTAGATAGTCACGACCTAATGGGAGACAGCCAACATGGCTTTAGACCAGGAAGATCTTGTCTTACTAATCTGTTATGTTTTTTTGAAGGAGTGAATAAACAGGTGGACAAAGGTGAGTCGGTTGATATTGTGTATCTGGACTTTCAGAAAGCCTTTGACAAGGTCCCTCATGAGAGACTTTTGGCAAAACTAAAGAGTGATGGGATAGGAGGCAGTGTACTATTGTGGATCAGGAACTGGTTAAAAGATAGAAAGCAGAGGGTAGGGCTAAATGGCCAATTTTCCCAATGGAGAAAGGTGAATAGTGGTGTACCCCAGGGATCTGTGCTGGGTCCGCTGCTTTTTGACATATTCATAAATGACCTGGAAAGTGGAATAACGAGTGAGGTTATCAAATTTGCAGATGACACAAAATCTATTTAAAGTTGTTAAAACCCAGGAGGATTGTGGAAAATTGCAAGAGGATCTTGATAAATTGGAAGACTGGGCATCAAAATGGCAGATGAAATTTAATGTGGAGAAGTGCAAGGTTATGCACCTACGGAAGAACAACCCAAACTATGGTTACACGATGCAAGGTTCCACATTAGGAACCACCACCCAGGAAAAAGATTTAGGCGTCATTGTGGATACCATGTTAAAACCACGGCCCAGTGTGCAGCGGCGGCCAAGAGAGCAAATAGAATGCTAGGTATGATAAGGAAAGGAATGGAAAATAAAACAAAAGATATTATAATGCCTCTATATCGTTCCATGGTGAGACCGCACCTTGAATATTGTGTGCAATTCTGGTCGCCGTATCTTAAAAAGGATATAGCGATTTTAGAAAAGGTTCAGAGAAGAGCCACCAAAATGGTAAAGGGGATGGAAGGATACTCATATGAAGAAAGGCTAAAAAGGTTGGGGCTCTTTAACCTGGAAAAGAGACGGCTGAGGGGAGATATGATAGAAGTCTATAAATTATTGAACGGAGTGGAACGGGTAAACATAGATCGATTGTTTACCTTATCAGAATATAGAAAGACTAGGGGACATGCAATGAAGCTACAGGGTAAACTATTTAAGACTAATAAAAGAAAATATTTTTTCACTCAATGTGTAATCAAACTCTGGAATTTGTTACCGGAGGATGTAGTAAAGGCTGTTAGTGTAGCTGGGTTTAAAAAAGGTTTGGACAAGTTCCTGGAGGAAAAGTCCATAAACCATTATTAAGAAGGGACCCAGGATATCAATGCTTGAACCAATACAAGCATTGTGGAACCTGTGTCCCTTGGGGAAACTGCTAGGTACGTATGAACTAGAATGGCCACTGTTGGAAACAGAATACTGGGCTTGATGGACCTTGGTCTGACCCAGTATGGCATATCTTATGATCTTATGATCAAGTATCATAACAGCATGCGTTAAGGCTTCGGCAACCCGAAGGTGCACAACTGCGCTTTTATTGCAATGCACGTTAAACAGCATGTTTACTGCAGCACACGTTAACTGTGTTTTTAAGAGCAATGCACTTTACAGGTGCTAGGGAAGGAATGTGCATTGGAGCTGCATGGGCGGAAGAGGAAATTAGACTTACCTGCTAATTGTTGTTCCTTAAGGAACTCTAGTCCAGTCCCGGAACCATAGAGTTTAGAATCTCCTCCAGCAGCTTTGGAGACTGAAAGATGTCATCGCTTTGATGTCACTGGCATAAATAGGCAAGGACCGCCCCCTTCCACCAGTACCTATTGACAAAGCAGACTCAGCAGAGCAACAAATAAGTAGTTAAAAGAGTAAGGAACGACCCCTATCAACTAAACTCAATGTCAACCTTTCTTCTTTTTTTTTCCCCCATTTCTGAACATGCCACCATAAAACCCCAGGGAAACCCATCTCCACGGAGACAGAAAACTAACCCCAGAGCTACCCAAGCACTGCTGCGAAAAGGTTCCCACTGCGTCTCCACTCTGCGCCCCACCAAGAACCCCTTCGAAACTACACCCCCCCGAACTTCAGGCTGAACGACCCCCTAAAATACTGGGAGGGATCCGGGACTGGACTAGAGTTCCTTAAGGAGCAATTAGCAGGTTAGTCTAATTTCCTCTTCCTTTGCATCCCTCTAGTCCAGTCCCGGAACCATAGAGGATGTAACAGAGCAGTGAATATCAACGGGAGGGACCTGCAAACCCAGCCTGAAGCACCGCTGAGTCAAAACGCCTTTCCCCATTGCCTGCACATCCAATCTATAGTGCTTTGCAAAGGAATGTAACAACGACCAAGTCGCCGCCCTACAAATGTCCTCAACTGGAACCAAACTGACTTCCGCCCAAGACGCCGCTTGTGCCCTAGTTGAATGAGCTCGAAGACCCTCTGGTACTACCTTACCCTTTAGAATGTACGCCGACGCAATAGCCTCTTTCAACCATCGAGAAATAGATGACTTTGCTGCCGCCTCCCCTTTTTGTGGACCACCAAAAGACACAAACAACCTGTCCGACTTCTGGAAAGGCGCGGTTCTGCGGAGATACTTCTTAAGCACACGCCGAACATCCAGAAGATGCAACCTGCCGTCCGACTTATCCTTCTGCTCCTCCGAAAACACTGGAAGCGACACCACCTGGTTAACATGAAACACTGAAACCACCTTCGGCAAGAACGCTGGCACTGTGCGCAATACAACCTTGTGGCTGAAAAAGGACAAATACGGCTCCTTACAGGATAATGCTTGCAACTCTGAAATTCTTCGCACGGAGCAAATAGCTACCAGAAAGACTGCCTTCAACGTCAGATCCTTCAGCGAAGCCCTGCTCAACGGCTCAAACGGTGTTCTGATCAAGGCCTCCAACACCAAATTCAGGTCCCACGCTGGCACTGAACTTCGCCTCGGAGGTCGCATGAGTAAGACGGCCCGCAAAAACCGTCAAATGTTGCCGTGAGCCCCTAACAGCTGACCCTGTATCTTACCCCGGTAACAGGAGATGGCTGCCAACTGCACCCGCAAAGAACTAGCCGCCAGCCCCTTCTCTACACCATCCTGCAAAAACGAAAGGACCTGCGGCACTGAGGCCCCCAAGGGCTGCAGATTCCTCTCCACACACCAGGCTTCAAAAACACGCCAAACCCGTATGTGTACGCCAACAAAGTGGATCATCTCCGCGCCTTCAGCAAGGTAGAAATGACCGCTGCGGAATAACCCTTGGCAGTCATCCTAGCCCTTTCAAGAGCCATGCCGTAAGCGAGAATCGTTTCACCTGGGGCATGCGCAATGGCCCCTGAAGTAAGAGGTCCTCCCGCTGAGGAAGTCTCCACGGTCTGGCTACCAGCAGCTGCACCAAATCCGCATACCAAGGTCTTCTGGGCCAGTCGGGCGCTATCAGAACCACCAGGCCACGGTGCCTTTCTATGCGCTGCACTACCCGGCCTATGAGAGCCCAAGACGGAAACACATAGAGAAGCCCCTCCTCTGACCACCTCTGTGCCAACGCATCGAGACCCTCCAACATCCGTTTTCGCCGCCTGCTGAAAAATCATGCTACCTTCGCTGACACGAAGCTTGCCATCAGATCCATTTGCGGAATCCCCCAGCGCCGCACCAATAGCGCAAAAACATCCGGGTGGAGCACCCACTCCCCCGGATCCACTCTGCAGCGACTTAGAAAATCCACTTCGATGTTTTTTACTCTGGCTACATACTGTGCCGACAGAGCCTTCAAATTTTGTTCGGCCCAATACAACAGCTGACTCGCCTCTGCCTCCAGAGTCGCACTGCCTGTGCCGCCCTGATGATTGATATAGGCCACGGTCGTCGCATTGTCGGATAGCACCCGTACCGCCGCCTGACGCAAGCACTCCTGAAACTCCTGAAGAGCCAAAAACACCGCTCTCATCTCCAATCTGTTGATTGACCACTCCTGTTCCTCCTGAGACCACTGTCCCTGGGCAAACCTTCCTTCGCAATGCGCTCCCCACCCTGCAAGACTTGCATCCATTGTTAACAGTCTCCAGGATGGAGACTCCAGAGGCAAGCCCGCTTTCAAATTTTCCGTCCACAACCACCAGAGAAGCTCCTGACGCACCTCTAGTGGACAAACCAGCCACTGAGATAACGCATCCTTCTGATGAAACCAACGCCAGAGCAGAGAGCTCTGCAACGGCCGCATATGAGCCCTGGCCCATGGAACCACCTCGATCGTGGCCGCCATAGTTCCGAGCAATTGCAGATACTGCCACGCTGTTGGCGTCCGCCGAACTAGAAACCTCCTCACGAGCACCCGCAACCCTTGTGCTCTTTGATCCGGGAGAAACACTGCTCCTTGCGTTGTCTCGAAGCGCGCCCCCAAGTATTCCAGGGACTGCAAGGGAACCAACCTGCTCTTCGCAAAGTTGACCACCCAGCCGAGGCTTTCCAACATCCGCACCACCCGAGCGGTGGCCGCGGAACTCTCTTCTCTGGACTTCGCTCGAATCAACCAATCGTCCAAGTATGGATGCACTAGCACTCCCTGCTTGCAAAGCGCCACCATGATCTTGATGAACGTTCGAGGTGCTGTGGCCAGCCCAAAGGGCATAGCTTGGAATTGAAAATGCCCCATAGGCACCGCAAACTGCAGAAACCGTTGATGCTCCTGCCAAACCGGGACATGGAGATAAGCCTCAGTGAGGTCCAACGACATCAGGAATTCTCCCGCCCTGACCACCGCAATGACGGAGCATAACGTTTCCATACGGAAATGGGTAACTCGAAGACACCGATTCACCCTCTTGCATGAGCGCCTCCTAGAACGCCTCAAAGAGAAAGGAATCTCCGGTAAAGCACTCGAGTGGTGCAGGTCCTACCTCTCTGACAGATGGCAGCAGGTACGATCCAGAGACGCATCATCAGATCCATTCCACCAAAGCCAAGGTGTCCCACAAGGATCCTCCCTCTCCGCCCTGTTGTTCAATATATACATGCAGCCTATCTGCAACCTGATCCGGTCCTTCAACGTTAACTGCATGATATACGCAGATGACGTGCTGTTATACATGCCTTTTGCAACAGAGAACCCCGACCTCACACCAATAACAAACTGCATAAACGAAATATCCAACTGGCTACAATCCCAAAACCTCAGGATTCAACACAAGAAGACGGAGGTGATGTTCATTACAAGGAACCGTAACTTCATTGCTCCGGCAGTCTTAAAAGTGAAGGAAGCAGACCTCCAGACCAAACCCGCTATCAGATACCTCGGCGTCACATTAGACCAGAACTTGGATATGAAGGCGCACATATGTAACACTGTAAGGGCAGTATATCATAAAATTAGATCCCTTAGATACCTGCGATCCCTGCTGGAGCCAGACGATTTCAGGACCATCTATCAGGCACTAATTATCCCACATTTCGATTATGCAAATGCAATACTACAAGGACTCCCCCAAACCACTTTGAACCCACTGCAAATGGCAATGAACGCCGCAGCAAGAGTACTACACGGAGCATCCAGGAAAGACCATGTCTCACCCATTCTGAAACAACTCCACTGGCTCCCGATACAAGGTAGACTCACATTCAAGACCTTGCTGCTAACCTTCAAGGCCACCAAAGGGCTCTCGTCAGCATCGCTAGCGGAACTAATCCAGACGACACCACGCAACAGGGACAGAAGGTCAGTAGCACAAAACACCTTGATAGTCCCAAGATCAATAACTCAATGCACCAAGTCAACATCTAGCAGGGCCTACAAATTCTATGCACCAATGATCTGGAATAACCTCCCCCACAACATCCGAGCAATCCCAGACATATTCCAATTCAGGAAGGCCTTGAAACACTACCTCTTCCTCCTGCATTACCCGGAAACGAATAGGAGTACAGCACCAACTGCTTAAACCACCCAAAACTCCACTGACTGAAACCAAAATGAGCACACGACCATGTCGTGAATTGTATATAGTTACCCCTGTTATCCAAGTTATATGTCCCGTTCATCTGTAAACACAAAGTACCGTTGGAAATGTGTAATTTCATTGTTTATTGTAAACCGCGCTGATGCTGAATAGCGCGGTATAGAAGAGACTGTAAATAAATAAATAAATAAATAAATAAATTTAAATCCAGAATCGGCCGAAACGAGCCTTCCTTCTTTGGAACGACAAAATAGATGGAGTATCGACCGCACCCGTACTGGGCCGCCGGAACGGGCACCACTGCTCTGAGTTGCAGCAGCTGCTGTAGCGTTTCTGCGACTGCCCGTGCCTTCTGTGGAGCTCTGCAAGGAGATTGGACAAAGGAATCTAACACGGGTCGATGGAGCTCCAGAGCATAGCCCTCTCGAATGACCTCCAACACCCACTGGTCTGAGGTAATTTGGACCCAGGCAGGGTAAAACTCCCGCAACCGTCCTCCCCCGGGCACCACCGCCACCTGAGTCCGCCTTATCTCTTTGGGACTTTTTAATGTTTGAGGACTGGAAAGGCGCAAAACCTCTGCCCGCCCCCCGGAAACTTTGAAATCCCTGGCCATGTACCGGAAACCTTCCCCTCTGGGGTTGGCCAAAACGCGGGGACCAAAACCTACGAAACTCTCTCGGCACCCCCCGGGACCCCGTAGTACTTTGGCCCTGCTTCGGCTTATCCTCCGGCAGTCGACCTCCCTTGGACTCCCCGAGATCTTTGACCAACTTTTCCAAATCTTCTCCAAACAAAAGCTTCCCCCTAAACGGAAGCTTGCTGAGTCGCGCTTTAGACGAACCGTCAGCCGACCAGTTACGCAACCAGAGATACCGTTCTGCTGCTACTACAGACCCCATACTCTTAGCCAGCCCCTGAATGAGGTCGTAATGAATGTCTGCTAAATAAGCGGTGCCAGACTCCAGCCGCGCTACTTCATCGGCCTGCCCCTCCAACTAATCCCCCTGCAACAGCCTCTCGCCACCCACGCCCCCGCTATCGAGGCCTGCAAGGAGAGGGCACAAATATCGAACACTTGCTTCAGCAAGGTATCCAACTTCCTGTCTTGCACATCCTTCAACGCTGCGGCCCCCTCAATCGGAATCGTAGTCTTTTTATTAACCGCCGACACCGCCGCATCTACCTTCGGAGAGCGAAACAGCTCCCTATCTTGGTCGGAAAGCGGATACAGCCGAGCCAAGGCCCTCAAACCCCTCAGAGCCGTCTCCGGCAAGTCCCATTCCTCCTGAATCATGGTCCTAAAGACTCTATGAACCGGGAATACCCATTGGGACGTCCGTACCGCCTGCAACAGCGGATCCTCCAATGCTTCCTCTGCTACCGGCTCCACCGAGGGCATGTTCAGTGTCTTGAGAGTCTTGACAATCAAAGCTGGCAGCTCTTCTCGTCGAAACACCTGGACTACTCTACTCTGCAGCTCCGAGTCCGGCAACTCTCCCTCTTCTAACTCGTCTTCAGAGGCCTCCTCTACTTCCGCGTCCGCCACCCCAACTCCTCCTCCAGTCGAGGCGGCGGACTGTCTTCCACTGCCCCCTTACTCCTCTTGGCTGGAGCAGCCTCCTCCTCAGAAGGACCCACAGACCCAGTCCGTTTCTGTCCCCGAGGACTCTGAGGATGAGCCCCCAAGACGGGCTGCAGCAAGGCAAAGGCCTTCTGCATGAGTGAGAAGAAATCCGGAGGAATCACTGGAGTACCGCCTCCCTGGCTCATTCCCGGCGGCAGAGAAGCGCCCTCCGCAGAGGACGGCCCTGCCACCGGCTCCACAGGACCCAAGGATGGAGGCAGGGACTCCCCCGCCTCCGCAGGAACCGCTACTTCATCCGCAGAGGATCCCCCCAGTGCCTTATCCATGACCGGTGCTTCCAAAGTGCAGGCTCTGCACACACCGGAGTCCAACACTTCGCCGCGCCTCATGCCACAGACTAAACAGCGAGCTACCCTCGCTATCTGCGTCCTACAGACGAATGACTAGAAGTGTAACCAAACTGAAACAGCTGTGGCACCTAACAGCAATCCCTGTCTGGATGCCAGAACACTTAAGTTATATTTTATTTTATGTCTGTGCAACTCAGTCATAGTAATTTCTGAGAAAAACACAAAACAAAACAAAATATGACCTGGAGTAATGGCACTCTTCACTAATATTTGGTTGCACAATCCTTGGCAGTGATGACAGCCTCCAAATGTTTCTTGTAACTATCTATAAATGTTGTACATCTGTCTATTGGTAGTTTCTCCTAATCTTCAACTGTGATTTGTTCCAACTCACAAATATTTCCAGTATTCCTTTTACCAAAGGCAGATTTCAGCTCTTTCCCAAGGTTCTTGATTGGACTGAGATCAGGACTCACTGCTGGCCAGTTTAAAACAGTCCATTTGTTCCTTTTTAACCATTCTTTGCATTTTTGGATGTATGTTTTGGGTCACTGTCCTGCTGGAGGACCCATGACCTTCGACCCAGACCTAGCTTTCTGACATTAGGTAGCAACATTTGCTCCAAAATACCTTGGTAATCCTCTGACTTCATGATTCCTTTAATAAGTTCCAGGCCTCCAGTTCCTGAGGCAGCAAAACAGCCCCTCAACATTATGGAACCTCTACTGCATTTAACTGTAGGAAGGGTGATTTATTTTTCCTTATAAGCTTCATTTCTTCACCTGTAAACGTATCGCTGGTCTGCATTGCCAAAGGGTTCAAGTTTGGTTTCATCTGTCCACAGAACATTTTCCCAGAAGGACTTTGGTTTCTCAAAGTGGGTTTGGTGCGTGGCGTATGGTGCGGGTCGAAACCACCACTTCAGATTGCTCCAGGTCAGCTTTAAGCTCTTTGGATGTTGTATGTGGTGTTTTTCCAAACGTTTGCATTAACCTTCTAAGACTTCTTGGATTAATTTTCTCTTCCTACCACATCCTGGGATGTCCTTGACAGTTCCATGAGCAGAAAACTTCATAATAACATTGTGAACTGTAGACACAAGAATTCCAAGGTCTTTGGAGACGGCCTTATACCCCTTTGAAGTTTGATGTTTGGTGATAAAGACTTTTCTGATAGACTCAGGCAATTCTCGTCTTCATTGATCACAGGTATGTCAAATTTTACTGCAATAAGAACATGGTTCTTCTGTTCAAACTGATTTGAATTGTTTATAAGGGTGCCAATGATCATGTCCCAGCTTTTATACTATTTCCTTTCTTAATTGGTCTTGTTTTGCTTGATTATTTTAAATGTCAAATGTGTGTCCATATATAGTCCAAAGCCATTTTCTTGGCCACTTTTCCACTTTTTTAAAAAAATTTTTTAGGAGATATTGGACATTAAGGGGTTGAACCGCAAGGGTGCCAATAATGTTGACCACAACTCTAACTTACCTAAATAGTGATTGAATATTGTCACTATCTATATAATTTTCTGGTCTACCCCTGCTCCTCCTTTAACATGACCCACAAACAGATGGATAATATATGGCCATTTAGCCATATATTATCTGTGTAATTTTTGAAAAGACACAGGATAATTATGCATATACCAGCAAACGTATAATTGCCTTTGAATGGGGCATATTTATTCTTTTGTCTGATAGGGTATAATTTTTCATTCGTATAGAGCACTCCCAGATTCACCAATAAAACTCTCCCAACAACAGATGAAGAGCAGAAAGTGAAATTAGACCTTACCTGCTAATTTTCTTTCCTGCAGTCCCTCCAGTCCAGACTAGACAATTGGGTTGTGCACACCGATCAGTAGGTGGAGATTGAGGAACACTTTCTTGGTCAGTATAAGTAGCCTGTATCCACTGACTGAGCCAGTATTGGACACTCATAAAGCAGATTAACAGACTGGAGCCCACTCTGAACCACCACCATTACTCCCAACAGTGGAAACCAAAGGATACTGCAGCCTACAGGAGCACTGCACCACATGCCCCAGCACTAAAACACCAGAGCAATTATCATGATCATGGGAACCAACCAACGTCCATCACATGGTGTAACGGCCCTTGAGTGAAAACAGCAGGGACCCAAGCACTCAAAGCACTTAAGAATCATCAAGAATCTCTCTCTGGCATAAAAAATAACTGTACTGACAATTCGCTCATACACGTATCTCTGAAAGAGCGCCTCCATCGATCTCATGAAAAAAATTCCATGGGAGGGTCCTGGACTGGACTGGAGGGACTACAGGAAAGAAAATAAGCAGGTAAGGTCTAATTTCACCTTCCAGGGCGTCCCTCCAGTTCAGGCTAGACAACGGGGATGTAGCAGAGCAGTACTAACTTTCAGAAGGAGCCAAAACCCCGACCCGCAGATCCAAGTGGTAAAGGAATGCAGGGAGGACCAAGTGGCCGCCTGACAGATGTTGACAGGAGGCACTTTCCCCTGCTCCAGCCAGGGAGGCCTGAGCCCTCGTGGAATGAGCCCGCAAGCTCAAAAGACAGCTGCCGGCCCTGCTACAGACAGGCCGACTCAATAGCTTCTCAGATCTGATGGGGTAAGGAGGATTTGGAGGATGCCTCACCCTTGCGAGGGCCACCAAATAGTACAAACCGGTGGTCTGACCGGCGGAATACCTGGGTGACCACCACATAATGGTTCAGTACCCGGAAGACATACAGCTTATGTAGCAGGGCCGCCTCTGGGGACTCTGCCTGCTCCAAGAAAGACGGAAAGATCACCGACTGATTAAGGTGGGACTCAGACACCACTTTAGGCAGAAAGGAGGGGAACGTCCGAAGGACCACCCTCTCCCTAGAGAAGACCAAAAAGGGCTCCTTACAATTTATTTTATTTATTTATCTGTACATTTTTCTATACTACCCCTTCCAGAGATCAGGGGCAGTTTACAAAGAACAGAATAATAATAAAATGAATCTTACTATTATTTACAAAGAACATTATGCAAACATGTTAACTATCAAAATATAACAGTAAGTAAAATAATGGTAAGTAACATAAAACTAGTTACAAAAACTATTTACAAAAGTATTTACAGGCATAACATTAATTTATGATTCCAGCTGTCAAATGTAAACTATATAGGAAGGAGCTATGGAGGAAAGTGGGGAAGAGTGTGGGAAATGCTCTTGAGGTAGGAGAGTCTAGGTAGGGTCAGCATCAGTATGATGATTGGCGGCAACCTGTGAGGTCTGTGCATTCGTTTGTTGTAAGGTGTGGAAGTGCTGGCTAAAGAGGTAAGTTTTTAACTCCTTTCTAAATGATTTAAGGTCTTTAATCTCCCTCAGGTTGACTGGAAGGTTATTCCATAATGCAGGATCAAAATATGAAAAAGCAGTGTTGCTTGTTTTCTGCTTAGTTTTTCGGATAGCTTCCGGGACTAAGAGCCTGTTGAGGTTCGTTCTTCTTTTCAACCTGCTTTCAGAGGGAGTTTGAATTAATGTTGATAGATAAGATGGGGCTATTTTATTGGTGAGCTTAAATGTGGTAACAACTGATTTATATTGAATTCTACTAGCACAGGGAGCCAGTGCAGGTCGTAAAGAATAGGAAAAATATGGTCAGTTTGCCATGGAGATAATCCTAGCAGCAACATTTTGTGCCATTTGTAGAATTTGTAAGTTTTTCTTGGTGGTGCCCTGCAGGATGCCATTGCAATAATCCGAGTGTGGTGTTATTAGAGCTTGGGCCACAGTCCTGAAGTCATTACTGTCTATAAGTGATCTAAGCTGCTGAATTGTCCTAGTTTATAGTAAATAGTCTTGGAAGTTTGTTTTATGTGAGGTGTTAGGCTAAGTATCTTGTCGAGGGTAATCCCTAGGTATTTTACCTCCGATTTAACTGGTAGTGAGAAGTTCCTAAGGCTGATATTCATAGGGGGAGTGAAGTTAGGATTTCTAGATACAAACAGTACTTCAGTCTTTTTGAGGTTGATACTCATGTTCATCGATCGGAGCCATATTTCTGTTTCCAAGAGACAGCTTGCAATGTTATCATACTTAGGGTTGGATACATTGACTGGTGAGAACAACATAATATCATCCGCGTAGATGCGGTAGTTTATATTGTGGTGCTTAAATATGGTGCATATAGGTTGGAGATACAGATTAAACAGTAATGCAGAGAGGGCAGAGCCCTGTGGGATGCCCTGCTCTTGTGGGGAAGGTAGCAAAGGGACTTGGTCTATTTATACAAATTGGCTCCGGTTGGGGAAACAGGATTTAAACCATTCAAGTGTCTTATCCTTGATGCCTAGTTGGGTGAGTCTAGAGAGGAGCATGTCATGGTTTAAACTGTCAAAGGCCGAGGAGAGGTCGAGAAATATGAGAATAAAGGTCTGCTTAGCATTATCAATACCCCTGATAATGGTATCCAGGAGTGCTAGGAGGAGGGTTTCGACGCCGTGGAAAGGGCGGAACCCGTATTGGTGCTCATCTAGCGGTGATGATTCTATAAAATCCTGCAGTTGGATTTGCACAACCTTCTCAATGATCTTCGAAAGGAACGGGATGCTGGCAATAGGGCGATATGATGTAGGGTCACAATTGTCCAGGGATTTATTCTTTAGTAATGGTCGGATTGCTGATTTCTTCAGGTCATTTGGCATAAGGCCTTGAATTAATGATAGATTAACTATGTTTAATATATGAGGGGCTAGTTCAGTTTTAGCTGCCTTGATCCATGAAACTGGGCAAGGATCTAGAAGTTTAGGATCTGGGCTAGGATCTAGAATTGAAATTATCTGGAGCAGTTGTTTGTTTGTGATAGGCTGAAAAGATTTCCATACAATGGTATTGTCAATTGCAGATGGTAAGCAGCCTGGGGTAAAATGGCTATTCCGCTTGAGTTTAATAGCAAAATGATTGGCTAGTGTTTGCGGAGTGATGGGGATCTTGTGAGGGCTATTAGCAGGAGCTTTACAAGACAGCCTGGTAACGCCAATATCCTCCTGGCCGAACAAATGGTCACCAGGAAGATAGCTTTCAATATCAAATTCTTAAGGGATGCCCCCACAGTGGTTCAAAGGAGGGACCTCCCAGAGCATTCAGAACCAAATTGAGGCCCCAAGACGGTACCAGGGGTCCGCTCGGGGGATGGAGGTTTTCACGTCACGCAAAAAAACAAACCACATCTGGGTGTGCTGCCAGGGGCACCCTCTGCACTTGTCCCTGATAGCAGGAGGATGCCGCCACCTGCATCTTCAATGAAACGAGCAAGGCCTTTGTCCAATCTGACTGCAGAAAGCCTAACAGGGCTGTCACAGGTGCCCCAAGGGGGCAAATTTCCTGATCCACACACCAGGTTTCAAATAAATCACCAGACCCAGATATATATCACCGCTGTAGAGCGTTGCTGGGCCTGCAGCAGTGTCGTTATCACCATCTCCAAGTACCTGTGGCACCTCAGCCGTGCTCTTTCAAGAGCCAAGCCGTAAGCAAGAATTGATCCACTGCATCAGCAGGTCCGGTGTCTGGGGCACCCAGACTGGCTTGAACACCAGCAGACACACCAGATCTGCGTACCAAGGGCGCCTCTGCCAATCCAGCATGATCAGGAGAATTCATCCCCAATGTGTCTCTATGTGCTGAATCACCCAGCCGATCAGGGCCCAGGGCCAGATGCACCACCCACGTTTCCAGGTGATTGATGGGCTACGAGCACTCCTCGGCCTACCACCAGCCCTGTGCCACCCGATCTAGGCAATGACCTCCCCATCTGGAGAGGCTCACATCAGTTGTCACCATCACCCAGGTGGGTGTTTCCAGGGACATACCTGACTCCAGATTCAAGGGGTGTAGCTACCAACTCAAGTTGATCTGGATTCTCTGTGGTAGACACAAGCGCACCTCCCTCGATTGTGCCGATGGAGCCCACCTGGCCAGAAGATGAGCCTGCAAGGCCTGCATGTGCAAGCACGTCCATGGGACCAATTCCAGGTACGCTGCTACTGAGCTAAGTACCTGGAGATTGTCAGGAATTGCATCTCTGGGGTGGGACTAAGTCTCTAGACCTGGTCCAGCAGTTTTGTCACCCGACCTTCAGGGAGAAACATCATCCCCCGTGTAGTGTCGAACCGGGCTCCCAGATACTCCATGGGCTGGGACGGGTGCAACTGACTTCTAGAAATTCACTATCCAACCTAGAGACTGCAGGTAGTGAACCACCTCCACAGTCGACCTCTCACACTCCTCAAGAGTCTTCCCGCGGATCAACCAGTTGTCCAAGTACAGATGGATCAGAATGCCCTGCTTGCAGAGATGGGCCGCAACAACCATCAGGACCTTGGTAAAGACCCAGGGTATCGTGGCCAGCCCAAAGGGCAATGCTTGAAACTGGAAGTGCTCCTTGGTACCGCAAAGTGCAGAAAGCACTGATGCACTGGGCAGACTGGGACATGCAGATAGGACTCCGTGAGGTCCAAGGAGATGAGGAACTCGCCCGGGTGAATGGCCACAATCTTGGACCTTAAGGTCTCCATGTGAAATCTGGACACTTTGAGGAACTTGTTGACTCCTTTGAGGTCCAGAATGAGCCTCCAGGAGCCCTCCTTCTTGGGTACCATGAAGTAAATTGAGTACCGGCCTTAGCCAGCCTCGAGCTCTGAGACTGGCCCCACTGCCCTGAGTAGTAGTAGACGTTCGAGCGTCTTCTCTACGGCCATCCACGTTTGTGCCGCCTCACATGGGAAGAACATGAAGCAGTTGGGTATCGGATGAAGGAATTTGAGTGCATAGCCCCTGTGAATCACCTCCAGGTGTCTGTCGTGATCTGGGCACAGGTGGGGAGAAAAAGCTGCAGGCAGCTGCCCACTGGCTGCAACTCCGCCAGGGCCCCTGCACCTTCACTGTGAGGCTTTGGGGACCACTGGGGAGGGGGTGAACCCTCTACCCTCTTGGGCCTCCTCAAAAGAGCAAGTCCTCCTGCAGGAAATTGGTTCTCTGGGAGTTACCCCACGGTAACCCTGAAAATTTATTTATTTATTTATTTATTTAACATGTTTTGTATCCCGCCTTTTCCTTCAATCAAAGCGGTTAATACAGCACAAAGTTAAACAAAGGTGAGGGAAACATACATTGCATTATCATTACATCACAACAAAACACTAGGAGTACAAACAGGGAACACAGTACATAACTTACATTACATTACCTTACATTAACTACAAACAGCATATCGCTGAACAGAATGAGCATATAGAATAAGCATATAGCAGCAGATAGTGGGTCCCGCACGGTCCACCGCCTAAGGGCCACGCCAAAGGGCCCTCTTGCGAGGCCCTCAGGCACGGGCCCGCAAGGCACGGGCGCGCCATTGCTGAAGGGATTCTAAATGATTTGAAAAGTGCTCAGATTGGCTGCAGTTTTCTCTCACACACAGTTCCCAACCAAGTAGGCACCCAGAAACATGTAGAGCCGACAGAGATTCAAGCAGATGGGGAACTTTGAACTCACACAGAGTCTTAACCAACCTCTCCAGATCTTCCACACAGAGCAGCTTGCCCGCAAAGGGGAGTTTCGTAAGCCTGACCTTTGAGACCATATCCGCTGACCAATTCTGAAGCCACAGAAAGCGGTGAGCCGCCACCACTGTGGCCATGCTCTTGCAGAAACCATCAACAAATCATAGAGCAGGTCTGCCAAATAGATCATTCCTGACTCTAGCCTGGCATCCAGAGCTCATCTGGCAGCCCTGTCCCCCTCCTGAGGGCCTTGGGACCACCAAAAACATGAGTGTATCGTATAAGAACCACAAATTGTGCCCTGCAACCCTTGGGCTGATACCTCAAAGGCTTGCTTAAGTAGTGTCTCAGTGCATCGGTCCAGGGGATCCTTGAGGGCCACACCCCCTTCTACCAGGATGGTGATCTTCTGGGTGACTGCTGCGACCACAGCATCCATTTTGGAGAGGCACAACTTATCCTTCTCCTCCAAAGGGATTGGATAAAGGCGTGCAATACCTTTCCACCCGAAACCCTGTATCAGGAGTGAGTCATTCCTCCTCAATCATAGCCCACAAGGTCCTATGGACTGGGAAGGTCTCCTAATTCCTTCCATAATGGGGTTCTCATCTGGTAGTTATTTATTTTATTTACATTCTCTTATATACTGCGCTATTCTGCATCAGTGCGGTTTACATTGAACAAACTGAAATTACATTGAACAGGGCATTATAACTTGGAGATAACTATTTACAGGGAACATGGGCTATGGAGGGTTAAGTGGTACAGGCACCCAGCAATAAGTAGAGCCACCAGAGACTCAGAGATCAAGGCTACAAGCTCATTCTGATGGAAGACCCAGAGGGCAGAAGGATCCTCTGAAGCTGGAAGCTCCCCTCCTCCAACTCCTCTTCCCAATCCAAGGGTTCAGACAGGCCTTCCAGGGGGTTCTTGGGGGTCTGTGGACACCAGGGAAGCCACATCGTGCTCCCTGCTCCAATCAGTCCTCCTGGGACATATAGACAGGACAGGCCCAAGGGGGCTGCTGATGGCACCCCCAAAACACTCTAACTTTAATAAAAAGGCTTGGTGCATTAAAATAATGAATTTGGGAGAGAAAGAAGATTCCTTAACCCCTCCCACACTTATCCAGGCCAGGGACCTTTCCTCCATGGGCTTCCCGGAATAACTGCAGGACCAGAGGCTCCAGCTCCTCTACAGCCATCTCTAGAGCGGATGACAAGATGGTGACGATTCCTGCCAAAAGTGCGGTCTGCCAAGCTCAGCCGCAGTCTCTCCTCAGCCTCCAAATTCGCCAGCCTCCTCTTCGGACCCATTCCGGCTCCCCACAAGGTCCTCCACAGCCAATGTGTCCACTCTTACGGTAGCTGTGGCACAGCCCTATTTCAGAGAGCTGTGACCAGTGGCTACCGCACAGAGTGCACCATGCCCACTCCATGTGGATGTGGTATGCTCTGCTTCCCCCAGTGATATGCGGCCCAAAAAACAACAAAGGCACACACTGCTACTACCCTCGGGGACCACAGGACTTACTCAGAGCACTCTGTCCTCTGGATCACTGGACCCACACTCTTCAGAGCCACATGCCTGTCTGTGCTGTGGTTTTTGTTTGTTTCTTTTAAACTGCGGTCCAAGGCAAGCAGGCACAAGGCTGTTACCTCCGGCCCTCACCCAAGAGTTGGGAAGAGGGAAGAGAGGGCTCTGGGGGAAAATGGGGGAGGGACCCGGAACCTCCAGGTTCTGCACCCCAGGCCTCAGCTACCCTAGGCTTCAGGCCCAAACCAAGGCTCCTTAATCCAATCCAGACAATGTTCCACCATCTGCTCAGACTGAGGAAATACTGGCTCAATCAGTGGGTACAGGCTACTTATACTGAACTAAGGAAGTGTTCCTCAGTCTCCACCTGGTCAGTGTGCACAACCCAATTGTCTGGACTGGATTGGAAGGACTTCCTGGGAGTAAAGTTTTTCACTTTACAACGCAACATACAAAAAAATATTCCATTCAAATTCTGGTCTGAAATCAGTGACAATATTACCAACTCCTTCTACTTTCAAATACTAATCAGCACTGTAAACATTCTAGAACACCAGTAATCTCTAGCTGGAAAAAAGAGAACAAGCCAAACTATTACAGATTCCTACACAGAACCAACATGTTAACAGAATCCCTCACCTCAGCTGCACATGGAAAAAAAACAGACCATTAACTAGTAAAGAATGAAAAGCTACAAATTAGAAAAAAAATACCCAGACAAAAATTCAAATGGAAACCCCCTAAAACGGGCACCAGTAGAGGATGAAATGCATTTCTATTTCTCTGAACTGCAATTCTAAAAACTGCCACTCCTTTGTACCTTTGCTGTCTGATCATTTTATTTTTCTAGTTGGTTGGTCCTGATCTCTTTTTTCCACTCCCTCTTGTTGATTTTCCAGGATCTCATTTCCATTTTCTGTTTCTTCACACTTTCACACTCCCTATCTTCGTCCTTTCCTTCCCTACACCTCTCTTTGACACAGATCTTTGTTTCATCACTTTGTCTCTATTTCTCTCATCTGCCTTTTACCTAAACTATAGATTCCATTCCTCCCTCTCCCTCCTTGAGTTTCAGCCTTCCTCTTTTCGCCTTTCACCTTACCAGCTTTCCATTTCTTAACCTTACTTCCCTAGTCCTTCCATTCCCCGCCAGCCTCCTATGTCCCCATCTTTCACCCACTTTCTAGTCCCCATTTCCTCCTTCCTCCTCCCCAGCCTCATCTATCACCTTTTGCCTCACTTCCCCTAATCAGCCCCAGCTCATTTCCTAACACTTATCCTTTCTCCACCGACAGGCCCTCTCATGTCCTAACCCCTAGTCAGGTTTTCATTTCCACTGTCACTTCCCCCATTTTTACTCCCTCTCACCTCCTTCAAGGAAGATCACTTTATAGTCCTCTGTCCTTTTCAACCATCCCCAAACCCTCCAAGGCCCATCAAACCTTCACCCCCCACCCCTCCATGTTTCCGCACTTGGTCTCTCAGCCCTACTCATACCCTTCACCCAAATCTCCTTGTCCCCACTGTCCTCCTAGTCTCAGGCCAATTTCTTAGTCTCCACTATCCCCCCAGACAACTCCACTTTTTCACTGTACCCAGTCCCCAAATCTTCACTCACAATCCCATCCAAGCCGAGTTCCCACTTACACACCCAAAACCCAGCCTATGTTACTCTTTCTTCTGTTTTCTCACCCAATCTTAAATTCTTTAAATAAGTACAAGTCCCTGGTCTCCTACGTGGCCATGTCCCCAGTGCCCATCCACCTCCTTCTCCAATACTTATTAACCCTTCCTTTCCTCCTCCTTACCCCAACATCCAAACTTATACCCCGTCCTTTCAATCTTCCCCTGGTTATGACTTTGTTTCTTCCCCAGCCTCTACAATATCTGTCCTGCTCTCCCTTCCCCAGCATCTCATTCTTTTTCCTACCCTGACCCAAGCATTTGTCACACTAACCCCCCCTTTCAGTACCAGGCCTCTCAGCCTTAAAATCTGCCTCTTTCCAGCCCCAATCTCTCCTTCCAGTCTCAGTCTCCTTCCAGCATAAGCCCATTTCCATGTCCAGTCAGAGTATCAACCTATTTCCAGCCACAGTCGTCCCCCCCAGGTCCAGTATCATCCCATTTTCAGTCCCCCCAGTCCCAGTATCAGCCTATTTCTAGCCCCTTCCCAGCATTAGCCCATTTTCAGACCTCCCTCCAAACCCAGTATCAGCCCATTTCCAGTCATAGCCCTCCTAATCTCAGCATTGGCCCTTCTCCAATACCAGCCTATCCATCACCATTTTAGTGCCTCAGCCCCTTTCCAGTTCCTCCCTTCCTCATCCTACATCAGTCCCCTAGTTCCAGGCTCCCACCCTCATCCCATCAGATCTGTCCATTAGCCACCTCTTACCACCACATCACTTGCACCTAACTACCTCTCTACCCCTCCCTGCCTGTTCCTAAGTTAACACAGTGGTGGGAGCATTTTTGTTTGCTCCCATGGCTGTGCTATACTGAAGCAGCCTGGTCAAGACATTTTTAGTAAAACAGAAAGTGCTTATTTTGCTTTACTAAAAATGCCGCGGCCGGGATGTTTAAGTACAGCACAGCTGTGGGAGCAAATGAAAATGCTCTCATGGCCATGTTAAGTATTAATAAGGCTGCGGCAGCACAGAGCAGGAAGAGGAGGTAAGATGACAGAATCTATACATCCGCCCAGGCCTTGACAAATTTAGTATGTATTAGGAGCCAGTGGCTGCAACCTCCTCGGGTGGGCCTCTCCCATCGATGTTCCTCCATTCGCAAACTCATACACATCTGGGGAGTGCGTGGAAGAGTTTGAAGAGCGACGATAATATGTATTTCTATGGTAGCAGGGGTGTATGAGGCATCGTTAGATGGAAATATGTAGAAAGTGTCTGTGTGTGCTTATGTGGTTTGCCTGTCTGTGCATGGGATGTAGTGGTGGATGCTTTTGCATGGGAGGGGTGTAGGGTTGTGCTGGGGAGCGTGTGTGTGTGTGGTGTGGAGGTGAGGTGCCTATGTGTGTATGTGTGCACCTGTGGTACGGAGGTGGAGCATCTGTATGTGTAATTCTGTCATATGGGGGTGGGCTGCTTGTGTGTGTGTTCTGAGGGGGGGATGCAACTTTTGGCATATATACATACATTGTTCCTTTTTATCCCTGTAGTCATCCTTTTAATCTTCAACATCCTGCACTCTTCCCTCCTCCTTTCAACCTCTCCCCATGCTCCTTCCAGACTCTCTCCCCTTCTCCCTCCCCTGGCACACCCACCTGCTGTCCTCCATTACCCCCATCGTCCCTTGTTTTTTTCTAAATCAACTGTCCCTTTAAATGTTTGCTGCCTCACTCTCTCTCCCACCCCCATCTAACCTTTTTAGCAGGCCCAGGATCCAGCTGTTCTCTACCTGTCAGCAGCCTACTGCCTTTCATCTTTCCCCTCCTGTCCTGCCTGCGGGGATTGATCTCCTGAGAGCAGACAGGAGGGGCTTTTGCTGCAATCCTTCCTTCTCTTCTGCCTACAGGAGATGGGATCCCCGTGGACAGCCTGCTGTCTCCAAGCCTCGCCCTCCTGCCCTGCCTGCGGGGATTGGTCTTCCTTGGGCAGGCAGAAGGGGCTTTTTCCGCGATTCTTCCTTCTCTTCTGCCCACAGATCGGATCCCTGTGGGCACACAAACGGGGTCTCATTCTCTGCCTCTGATCATGCATTTGTGTGGGGGGGGGAGGGTGTGAGGGGGTAAAGATGAGATCCCCACGGGCACCGGACATTTTCCAAGCCCTGCTTCTGCCGCCTCAAGAAGTGACGGAAAACTATTCCATCCCGTTCCAGCACAAATTAAGCCCTGATTACTACTAATCATTTGTACAGCTCTACAAGGCATAGGCAGCATTGTACAGACATATGTAAAAGACGGTACCTGCTCTTCAGAGCTTACAATCTAGTCAAATCTGGGACTGATGCATTACAACTTTTCAATATGGGGTTGAATGGTAAACAAATGTATTTATTTGTATTCAGCTCATGCCTTTTCAGTAGTATTTTAAGGCGAGTTACATTCACACTAAAAACTCAGTGCCAACATCAAAAACCCTTTACCCATTCTGGAGTGTATACTTGACAGAGAACTAGGATGTTTCTTCTTATAGTCTCCAATCTAAATGACCTCAAAATAGCAGCACAAACCAAACACAAAAAAAAGAAAGAAAAAACTGCTACCAAATATGCATGTCCTTAATTCATATGTAAAAATAGGAGGAAAAAGACATTGGTACTTATAATGGGCTATATGGCTGGCTGCACATTATCATTCCTGCTTGCTCATGCCCAAATCGATATCATCATAGGTCATAAAAAACCTCCCCTAAACAATCTTTTAATATTTAATGAGATTTGAAGCAACTACTATATATCTTTCTCATACGCGGCCTCTGTTCCCAAAATCACAATTAGAACTTGAATGCTCCAAACTCCATTGCGTCAAAAGGGGAGGGCATTTGCAGGCCTTTCAAGCGCAGAGTCACAAAAACCTGCGGCTTTTTTTCTTGTTATTTAGAGTCTGATGCCCGCCACCGCTGCAGACATGAAAAGTGGCAGCAGCAGGGGGAATGAACTGCTGAGGGTTTTTTAAAAATGTTTTCCCCTAAGACAGTGTGAGTCAGCTGCCATTAGCCTGTTGGTGTCATTCCCCCAGCACAAAAACAACTGTATTTATGCTTCCCCATACACACATCACCTCTGACCCCCTGACCTCCCTTCCAGGTAGTCCAATCCCAGCAGACAGCAGGAGAGCACAGCTGGCAGCACAGCAGGCTTAGAGATTCTCTAATCTGTTCTTCCTGTTGCTGGTGTCCCTGCTGCCCATGCGGTTCATAGCTCAGATGGCTGTTTGACTGTCTGATTCTCTGCAGGTTTCTACTGTAAACCAGGAAACATGGGTTATAGAAGTGTCTAGCTTGCCAACCAAAAACTCCACTCTCTTAACTGTCAGCTAGGACTGGACAGCAGAATGTGAGGAGGAAACTAGAAAAGCAGGAAAGAAAAAAGGTGCGATGGATGCAGGGCAGGGCCAGGCCGTTCACTAGGTGGCTGCCTAGGACAGCATGGCACAGCACAGCACAGCACACATGGCCTGTCGCTTCTGACCTCCCTCCAACATAAAAATGTGTCAGAGGGAGGTCAGAAGTGGCAGTCCATGTGTCCCGAAGCAAATGGCCTGCTGCAGCACCAAGTCAAGACCTAACCCCCCCCCCACCCTCCAACGATGGAATCGGCGGTGGCATGATTCAGAAGGGGGAGCAGCACAGCTAGGGCTTCTGCCTGGGGTGGCAGAAACAACTGAGCAAACCCTGGATGGATGTACCTATGAGCAGTGTGCAGAGGCATTAATAGATACCTAAAAGAATCAATGCCCAGGATCACAGAACCTCTATCCAAGATTTTGTTTACTAAAGTAATCATCATGACTTGCCACTCCATCAAACAATGATGCTGTAAAAGAAGAAATTAGACTTTACCTGCTAATTGTCTTTCCTTGAGTTCTCTCTGGGCCAGTCCAGGAACTGTAGGGTAGTCAATCTTCTCCAGCATCTGAGGACTGAATTTTCAAAGTCTTACTGACAGGCTATCCATCTCCCCCTGGTGTCAGAGACTCAGTCTACTATTGTCAAAGCAGTCTGTCCACTAATATCTACAACTAAGCTGAACCAACATAACAAATACCATAACCACCTAACTACACATACTAAGTCCCCTTCTTTGTTATTGGACTTGTTTCTTTTTTTTTAATTCATCTATTTATTTATTTTATCTCTTTTTGTTTTGTTTTGTCGGTTTTTTTCTCTTCCTTGAAACGGCTTCAAATGCCACACTCCTCGCCATGACAGGGAGCCCCATAATCAGCCCCTCGATCCGAAAAACCTCCAGGTACCACCGCTACTGACCTATTTATTGCGTATAGCACCCTGAAGCGACTGAAACTCAAGCGGGTCATTCTCATAAGGCTTGCCACTGATCTGGGTGGGCCCTTGACTAGCCCGGACAGAACTCAAGGAAAGACAATTAGCAGGTAAAGTCTAATTTCTTCTTCCTCTTTGTCTCTCCGGGCCAGTCCAGGAACTGTAGGGAAGTACCAGAGCAGTACCTAATATTGGGAGGGACCCGCTAACCCCGCCACTATGGCCGCGGCCCCCACCTTCGCCTGAACATCCAACCTATAATGCTTCCACTGATGGAATCAAAGCGAACTTGGCCCAAGATGCTGTCTGTCCCTGCGTGGAATGCGCTCCAAGCCCTTCAGGAACTGACATTCCCGCCTTCTGATACGCTGCTATGACCGCTTGCTTTACCCACCGAGCAATCGAGGCCTTGGACGCCGCCTCTCCTTTCCGCGGTCCACCAAACAGGACAAATAACCTGTCTTCCTAAACACCTCTGTTTTACGCAGATACTTCTGGAGCACTCTGCCTAGATCCAGCTTCCGCAGCGACCCACCGATTCTTGCCCCCTCATGGTTCCGAAAGGTGGGGAGTGAAATCGGCTGGTTCATATGGAACCCCGACACTACCTTTGGCAGAAAAGAAGGAACAGGTCGCAACAGTACCTTCTCTGCTGAAAACTGGATGTAGGGCTCCCTACACGAAAGCGTCTGCAGATCGGATATCCGCCGGACCAAACACAAGGCTACCAAGAATGCTACCTTCCAAGAAAACTCTCTGAGCGACACCGCTCCTGCAGGCTCAAAAGGAGGATTTGTCAACGCCTCAAGGACCATGTTTAAATCCCAAGCCGGAACCACCAGTCTCACTGGGGGCCGTACATTCTTAACCGCTCTTAGAAATCTGAGCACGTCCGGGTGGATAGATAAGACCTCACCTTGTACCTTTCCCCAAAAAGAAGCTAGCACCGCCACCTGAACTTTCAGGGTACTGAGGGCGAGTCCTTTGTCCAGACCACCCTGCAAGAATGACAGGATGTCCGGCACCGTTGCTGAGAAAGGCTGAATGCTACACCTGTTGCACCAATTCTCAAAGATACGCCAAATCCGAATATATGCCAATGACGTAGATGTCCTTCTGGATTTCAGCATCGTGGAAACCACTGCGGCGGAATAACCTCAACGCCTCAGCCGCTCCCTCTCAAGAGCCAAGCCGTAAGAGAGAAGCGCTCCACCTGTGGCATTAGAACCGGACCCTGGTACAAAAGATTGCTTCGGCTGGGCAACGTCCAGGGCGTGTCCATGAGAAGCCGTACCAGATCCGCATACCATGGTCTCTATGGCCAATCCGGAGCAATGAGAATCACCTTGCTGTCGTGCCACGCTATCCTCTGGATGACTCGCCCGATCATCGGCCACGGAGGAAACACATAGAGCAGCCCGCTTGACGGCCAAGGCTGAGCTAACCCGTCGAGCCCTTCCGACATGGGTTCTCTGCACCTGCTGAAGAAGCGAGGTGCTTTGGAATTGACGAGAGTGGCCATTAGATCCATGACCGGCTGCCCCCACATAACCTAATTTCATGAAAGACTGCCTCGTTCAATTCCCACTCTCCTGAATCTACCACATTGTGACTGAGGTAATCGGCCTGCAGATTGTCCTGACCTGCCACATGCGCCGCTGAAAATGCTATCAAATGACTCTGCCCACTGCATGAGCAGTTGACTCTCCTCCAACAAAGGCTACACTGCCTGTACCTCCTTGCTGATTGATATAAGATACTGTTACTGCATTGTCGGAGAACACGCGCACTGCCTTTCCCGTTACCAACATGTTGAACTCTTGGAGAGCCATATGCACTGCTCTCATCTCCAAGCGGTTGATGGACCAGCCGCTTACTTCCGGTGGCCAGCAGCCCTGCGCTATTTGTGACATACAATGCGCTCCCCAGCTGGATAGACTGGCATCTGTGGTCACCAGAACCCACTCTGGCTGATCCAGGGACACTCCCGCTTGAAGATTTCTGGCGTCCAACCACCACTGCAAGCTGGCCCGGACCGTCTCCGAAACATCTAACTTCTGATTCAGCGGATGTTTCTGGGGCGACCATCTGGCAAGCAAGGCCTGCTGTAGAGGTCGCATATGCGCCCTGGCCCATGGGACCAGGTCCAATGCCGCCGCCATGGAGCCCAGCAGCTGCAAATATCGCCACGCTGTCAGAGCTTTTATGCGTAAAAACGCGGCCACCTGCTTTAAAATCTTCCGAACTCTGTCCTCTGGCAGAAACACCGCCCCCACGACCATGTCGAATAACGCCCCGGGGTACACCAGGCGCTGCACCGGAGCCAGGTGACTCTTGGCTTGGTTCACCACCCAACCAAGCTGTTCCAGGACTGCAACCACTCGTGCCGTCGCATTGATGGAATCCTGAGCCGGCGGAGCCCGAATTAGCCAGCTGTCCAGGAAGGGATGCACTAACACGCCTTCCCTTCGCAACGCCGCCGCAACCACCACCATCACCTTCGTGAAAGTGCGTGGTGCCGTTGCCAGCCCAAACGGTAGCACCCGGAACTGAAAATACCCCATGGGCACCACAAAGCACAGAAACGTCTGATGCTCCTGTCTGATGGGAATGTGTAGATAGGCTTCCGTCAAATCTATGGAGGACAACACCTCGCCCGGTCTCTCGGAGCGAATTACCGAACATAGAGTCTCCATACGGAAATGCGGCACCCTTAAACAGTGGTTTACATGTTTGAGATCCAGGATAGGCCGAAAGGAACCTTTTTGGGAACTACAAAATAAATCGAGTATCGATCTAATCCGTACTGGTCCCACGGCACGGGGACCACTGCTTGAAGACGCAGCAGACGCTGAAGTGTAGTGCGAACTGTGTCCCTCTGCCTGTGAACTGCAAGGAGACACCACGAAGGCATCCGACAACGGCTGAGCGAACTCCAGCGCGTAACCGTCGCGGATAATCTCCAGCACCCACCGGTACGACGTTATGGTGGTCCAGACGGAGTGGAAGCCCCGCAAGCGGCCTCCTACTGGAACTTCCGCCTGGACCAACCCCGTTTCATTGTGTCTTTTTGGAGGAGCTCTGCTGGGAACCGAAATAACCCCTACCAAAACCTCGAGCTCCCCGAAAGGACTGCCCTCTGGTCGTAAAACGACCGCGCTGATAAGGTGCAAAACGCGCTCCTCTAAATCCGCGAAACTCTCTGCTTGGCCCTTTCTGCAGTCCCTCTGGCTTTGGGCCTTTAGGACGGTCCTCTGGGAGTAGACCCCCCTTTGAGTCCCCCAGATCCTTAATAATCTTCTCCAGAGATTCCCCAACGAGCAGCTTGCCCTTATACGGGAGCTTACTAAGGCGGGCCTTAGAAGAGGCATCGGCCGCCCAACTCCTCAGCCAGAGAAACCTCCTTGCAGAAAACACTGACGCCATGGTCTTAGCCGAAATCCGTACCAGGTCATAGAAGGCATCTGCCAAATACGTCACCGCCGATTCCAGCTTCTCACCTTCCGCGGAAGAGCCGTCGCTCACCTCAGCAGTAGAATCTCCTTGGAGCCAACGAATGGAGGCTCTTGCCATGCAGGCTCCACAAACGGATGCCTGCAGGGAAAGGGCACTGGTATCAAATGCCTGCTTTAGAAGCGACTCCAACTTCCTATCTTGCAGATCTTTAAGGGACGCTCCTCCCTCTACTGGAATTGTCGTCTTCTTCTGCACTGCTGATACCAATGCATCCACCTTCGGCATTCGCAGAAACTCCTTCTCTTCCTGCAGCACCGGATATAACCTACCTATGGCCCTAGCGCCCCTCAGAGTGGCTTCCGGACATTCCCATTCCGACTCCACCATCTGCTTAATCACCCTATGGACAGGAAAACACCGCTGCTCTGCTTTAAAACCTCGAAGCAGCGGATCCTCCAAGGGTTCCTCCGGCACCGTCGGTATCGCAATATTGAGGGCTGCTAGTGAATGCGCAATAAGAGACCCCAGCTCCTCCTTCCTAAACACTGTAAATACATTGGGGTCCTCGCCTGGAGGAATCTCTTCCTCTTCTAGGTCTCCTGTCCAATCTACCCTTCCTGGGAGAGAAGTTCCCCCTCCTCAGCTATCTGAGGCATAGGAGGCTGCTGACCGAAGCCATCAGCCACAGCCTCCCCTAGTAATCCTCTCCTAGAGGTTCCCTCACCTGGGTTCATTGCAGCCTCATCCCCTATCAAAAGGACCTGACAGGTTGGGGGGAGAAACTTTGTCCTGCCCAAACTTCAGACAGTAGGCCTTATGGAGCGAGAGGATGAAGTCCGCCGAGAAAACAGACTCCAGGCCCCCCCTGAACCAGGTATCTGGGCAACAGGCACCTCAACAACAGGCTTTTTAGTCTTTGCCTTCTTTTTCTCCGGTTTCAGTTTAAGCGCGGGAGAAATGGCTGCCGATTCCAAAATGGCCACCGTTCTCGCTTTTTCCCCCGCGCCCAAATGGCTGCCCAACGGAGTAACTGTCTTCGTTTTCTCCTCCATGATGTTCCCAAACAGCCCGGCAACCCAGCTTCCTCGGCGCGCACAAAAACAACCCAAACTGACGGCCCGTGGTGGCTCCCACACAGCGCACACGCTGCCAGCTCCGGCCGCATGCGCTGCTACTTCCACCGCCCCAAACTCTCCGGTTTCTGCACACCACCCAAGAGGCCTGCTCCTAATCAACCAAAAATTCTCCTCACCTGAAACCCTTCCATTTACTGCCACACTCCGAACAACCTCCTTCCGCTGCTAGCGTTAGAGGCAGGTCGGGTTCTGAAACCGATGGGGCTGGACTCCGGGGCTCTCAGCTCCCCCCCTTTCAATCGATTGTGCACGAAGCTGCTAAGCGAGGCAGGCTCTGCCTCTGCTGCTCTTCAGAGAATCTTTCTCCGCAGCCGTGCTCCTCTTTCTTTTTTTTTTCAATCCTGTTAATTTCACTGTTCCTGTCAATTGAACCCTGCTAGGGCCCCCCAGGAAATTATCTTTTACTTTGTCTTTTCCATTTGATTCCTCTTTGTCTCACCAGGAGCCTGTCAGAAACCTGTCCTATCCAGCTGCTGAGGACTGATAGTCTCTGACACCAGGGGGAGATGGATAGCCTGTCAGTAAGACTTTGAAAATTCAGTCCTCAGCTGCTGGAGAAGATTGACTACCCTACAGTTCCTGGACTGGCCCAGAGAGACGAAGAGGAAACACATATTGTACATCATACTCTTAAAATATTCATTTAGGAGCCGATATTCAGCAGCGGAGCTTATTGGGCATCCAGCGCTGAATATCTAGTTTAGCAGATAAAGCAATTGCTACCCAGTTAGCGGTGATATTCAACTGCTAATCATATAGCAAAAACCGCATAAAGTTAGAACAGTCATTGACCTGTCCTACCTTTATGCGGTTTATCTAACTTGTCAGTAGCTGAATATTGCTGCTAACTAGATAGCTGCTAGGACTGCCCACAGACTACTCCAGTTTTAACCGGATGTTTTTCCTGCACAGTTGTGGGGGTATTCAGGATCACCATGGTTGGTTTATTTAGCTGGTTTTCAGCTATACAACTTCATTCCAGTGCCAACTGCCAGGTACATTATAAAATACAGTAATACAAAAATCTGCAAAAAGATCACTCAGAGCCTACAGAAAACCTGCTATACCATAAAAGCACTCAAAGAACACTAACCCTATCTAAGAAAAGGAGGTACTGCATCAGGATCTAGAACATCAACACATTTCCTACATCACGATCTAGAACACCAGAACAGGCAGGTTTGCTACAGATTCCTACACAGAAATTATATGTTAGCAGAATCACTCATCTTGGTTAAATATGCCAAACACAGACAGACTCCCTCCAATACAGGACAAGAGACCACAAATTAGAAATATAAACATGCAGACAAAAGCTAAACTGGAAACCCCAATAAACCAGACTGTGCATGCAATGCCACACTAGAACAGAAACGGAAATGCATTTCCTCTGATATTAAGCAAAATACAAAGGCATCAAAGATGCACATTTCCTAACGCTGAGATACTCCAATTAGAAATTTTTAAATAAAATGTATTTTCTGCCTTTGACTGGTCATCTTATTTTTCCAGTTATGTTAGTCTCAATGTTTTATTTCCGTTTGCTTCTGTCTATCTTCTCCTATGGGGCCTTTGGACTGCAAAATGTCACCATCTCATCCTGGTATATCAAGGATGGCCCATCCCAAACGGTGAGATGTACAGATGTGCCCACGTTCCAAAGAGTGAGGTATTTCCTTGCAGTGCATTTTAGGTATATGTTTGGAAAGATCTGCACGTTGTATTGTTTGGAAATGAAAGGAGCACCATAAAATGATATTCAGCTTTCATGCAAAACTTGGGGGGAGCGGGTGGTGGTGTGATCAGAATAGGTACCCATAGTAACACAGAGGATCATGCCTATTCCATCCCAAGACTACCAGTCCTTGAATACATTGACATAAGTAAGCCCAGTACTAGATCAAGTCTGTCAGGCAAATCTGAAGGTAACTTGCACACTGAGCTCTGCAGACACACAAGCACACCACTGCATGCAAAACACACCTACATTAACACTAACACACAACAGCACTTAAAAACCACTGTACACACAGACTCTATCTTCAATCCCTCAGAATACACAAACCCAACAAGGAAAACAATCTTTCTCAAAACAACTCACAAAGAGGGAGGAGCAAGGTAATTACAACAAATGGAAACAGAAGATGTAGGCATAGGCTATTAAAACTAGAGGGGGCAAAGAAATCCTCTGTTTTTATTTCAGGTTTGGCTCCTCACTCCCCTGCTGGTGAGGATCCTCTGTTCTTTTTTCCTCAGGTTTAATCAGGGTCAATGCAAAGTTACGGATGCTCTAGTTGAACTTTAAGCCATGTGCCCCCTCCCCCCATTCACACATACACAATTGACTTTTGAAAATAAATCTTGAACATTACAATATATTTTAAAATTCTGCATTTAAAGTAACAAATTACAGTATTATACATAATACCGTAAACACGCATAGACACACACTATCACTCTCCCACCCCAAGCTCCTCCTCCCAGACCTGTCACCATCAGGAGGGCAATATAATAAAATATTCTCAAACCTTTGTATTTCTTATCTTCACGTTTTTTTTTTTTAAATTCTTTACCACTTAG
Source organism: Ichthyophis bannanicus (assembly GCA_033557465.1). Taxonomy (NCBI): domain Eukaryota; kingdom Metazoa; phylum Chordata; class Amphibia; order Gymnophiona; family Ichthyophiidae; genus Ichthyophis; species Ichthyophis bannanicus. Next base: position 1,242,498,697 of record CM066032.1, read on the forward strand.
GGGCCTATTTACTAAAGGATTTTTCCATTTTGTGTCTTTAGGGAACATGCTTCGTAAAGAGGGCCCTTAGATTTGTTATTTCTCTAGCCTTTCCTTTGTTCATTTTCCTTATTCCACATTGCCTCGCCCATCCGATTTCAAGTTTTTGAAATTATGTTAGCCATTTTATTTTCTCAACATTTCCTCTATTAGTGTTTTCCATCCTGTTGTCATCTTTCTTTTACTTATTATAGGTTCCCTTTCTTTTATTTTCCCTTTTCCGCATGGGTCTCTTTATTCTATCTACACTCTTCCATTCTTCTCTTGTTCCCCTCCTACTGTTGCACACATCCTCTTCTCCCCACATATATTCCATTCTTCCAGGATGCTCAAAGTGGTTAACAGCAAGATAAAGAAAGTCCCACAAACTGCTCCCACTGACATGGAATTTCTTGACTCTCTGTGGACTCCCTCAACCGGGGCCTGCCTCTGTTAACACCTACAAGACTACCCACCAGAAACTGCAGATCTCCTCCTGCCTCCTTACTTTCTGCAGGACTAGCTGTGGGGGGATCCAGATCCCCAAGCCCCAGACAACTGCACACACTGCAGGAGAAGTAGCAACAGCTATAGTAGGGGGTTGCATGGTTCCTTGTCTTCCTTCTCCCACAGAACAGGAGACAGTTTAACAGAGCCTGGTCCAGTAATGGTGACATTGAGTAGAGTCGATAATGAGACCGTGCCTGCTCCTCCCATCGCAAGCCACACACAAAAGCACCACAGCAGACACAGGGAGGAGCAGGCAGTCAGCAGGACATCAGCGGCAGGTGATGGGAGGAAGGACAGAGCGCCACCCCACAGTCACTAGCAACAAAGTACGGGAGTGAGAAGAGCTCAAGACTCTGCTTGGGCTTGCAAAGATACTGGAGTTGGAAGAAGGAGCTTGACGGCATGCCCTTCTGAGGCATTGTATGGGGGGGTCATCAAATAGATGTCGTGCTGGCAGAAAAAATGTGTGAGAGGAGACAAACATATGTGAGTGAGAATGGGATCTAATGTGTGCGAGTTGGTATGTCTACTCATCATCTATGTCTATCCCTCCATCCCTTTTCATTGAACTGCAATGACATACACAGACAGCCTAACACCTACATACGTTTGTACTATTTAAACCCAGAATGCCAGGAATCTTAAGGAAAGGAATAGAGAATAAAACCAAGGATATTATTTTTCTATTTGGAGTGGCCTAGTGGTTGGGGCAAGGTACTTCAGGCCGGAAGGTCAGGGGGTTCAAAACCCACTAGAGGACAGCAACCTTGGGCCAGAAGGACTGGGGTTTCTAGTCCCACAGGTGCTCCTTGTGGTCTTGGGCAAGCCACTTAACCCTCCATAGCCCATGTTCCCTGTAAAATAGTTATCTCCAAGTTATAATGCCCTGTTCAATGTAATTTCAGTTTGTTCAATGTAAACCGCACTGATGCAGAATAGCACGGTATATAAGAGAATGTAAATAAATAAATAAAATAAATTATAATGCCCTGTATTGTTTCATGGAGCAACTGCGCCTTGAATATTGTGTGCCATTCTGATCACCATATCTTAAAAAGGATATAGCAGAATTAGAAAAGGTACAGAGAAGAGCCACCAAAACGGTAAAGGGGATAGGACACTCCTAAGAAGAGAGGCTTAAAAGGCTGGGGCTCTTCAACTTAGAAAAGAGACGACTGAGGGATGATATGATAGAGGTCTATAAATTAATGAATGGAGTGGAACGGGTAAGCATAGATCCGTTTTTTTACGCCATTAAAATGTAGAAAGATTAGAGGACACACAATGAAACTATAATGCAACCCATTTAAGTGTGCATCAGAGGGGTAGGATGCATAGAGCCTCCAACAGCACATGGATTCAAAGGCTCAGCGGTGTGCATTACTGGTGCTGCTACTACTGCTGTCGCTGTATCCATGATGGAACCTGACAAGGAGGCTTGAGAAAAGAGCAAAAGAGAGAGGAATGCTGGATTAAAGGGAAGGTAGGAGAGAAATGCTGGACCACAGTGGGGGGAGGGAGATGAAATGGGACAGAGAGTCAGGGGGAAAGGGAAAGAGGAGAGAGAGGGTATGGCGAGAGAGAGAGAGTGTGTGTGGCAAGAAGGAAAAAGTGCCAGGAGAGGGGAGGAAAGAAAGGGAGAACTGAGAGTGTTTGTACTGTGAAGGAGAGTGTACCTTGAGGGGAGAGACGCGAGAAGACTGTGTGACAGGAGGGATAGGAGGGGGAGTTAGTAATAAGAAGGATAAAGGGAGAGAGTGAGTGTGCTGGGGAAGGAGGGAGTGAGAATGAGAGATAGGACAAAAGAGAAAGGAGAGAACTAACAGGGGAAGATGTGCAGAGGGAAAGGAAAGAGATGGGATAGAAAGATTAAGGAGTCATGAGGTGGAGGGGGAAATAGATGAGAGGGGAGTAGATACATCTTGGCAGCGGTAGAAGTAGAGAGAAGAAAGGAAAGTGCAGCAAGGAGAAAAACAAGGAGGGAGGGGTGGAAAAAGAAAAGGGAAAGATGTGAAGGATGAGGGAATTATGGAGATGAACAACATACGAGGTGTGATCAAAAAGTATCGAGACTTCTTGTGTAGCTATATAACAGTATGTTGTACCATGATGCTATTACGCATGCAGTGACCTAGTTATGTGCTCTGCATGTGCAGAGTGTAGCATGGCTGCAGCACACCTGTATTTTTTTTAATCACTTGATGTTTGGTATCATGTAAAAGCAGTTCGTCAGATTTACAATGAGTGAAAAAATTGAATAGCGAATTTGCATTAAATCCTGCCAGAAACATGGAGATTCATGCAAAGAGACTTATGACAAGTTAGAGCAAGTGTATGGTGATGAATGCATGAGTCATGCTTGAGTTTATGATTGGTACAAACATTTCCAAGAGAGCTGCCAAAATGTTGACAGTGACCAATGTTCTGGAAGATCATCCACGAGCAGGAATGAAGACTAAGTTGAAGCAGTGCATGCCGAAATATGCTCAACTCGTCGATTGACTATCAGGGAACTAGCTGAGGACATAGACATCAGTTTTGAGTTGGTACAGTCCATTCTTACTGATGATTTGGGGATGAGATGTGTGTCTACAAAATTTGTGACGAAACTCCTGTCCCGACCAAAAAGATGACAGACTGTCTGCAGCCAGTGAGTTGTTGGAATGTGTTGAAAATGACTCAGATTTCACCAAAAAGATTATTACTGGTGATGAATCATGGGTTTATGGTAATGACCCGGAAACTAAGGCTCAGTCCTCACAATGGAAGACTCCAGACTCTCCTAGAACCAAGAAAGCCTGTCAGGTGAGGAGCAATGTCAAGGTCGCTCCAAAAGGCTAAAACATCAATAAGGAGTACTACGTCCAAGTGACTCATTTGAGAGATGCAGTTTGTCGTAAGAGGCCAGAGTTGCACAGGAATGGTGAATGGCTACTTCAACACGATAACACCCCAGCTCATGCATCAGGTTTTGTCCAGCAGTTCTTGGCCAAACATTAAATCAAGCGTGTCAGCCTCCATACTCACCTGACCTCGCAACCTGTGATGTTTTCTTTTTTCTAAAACTGAAATTTACCACTAAAAGGAAGACGATTAGATGACTTGGAGACCATTAAGCAAATTTTGACACAGCAGCTTCACTACATAACGACAGAGGCATTTCAAAATTGTTTCCAGCAGTAGCAGGAACGCTGGAGGAAGTGTGTTTTATCAGAAGGGGACTACTGTGAAGGAGACCGAGTGCAATAACTGTCAGTGTTATACCTCTTGTGTTATTGTCCAAGTTTGGATACTTTTTGATCGCACCTCGCTCGCATGGGGGGGGAAAAGATGAGAAAGGGATGTGTGAAACAGTAGCAAGGGCGCAAGAGAAGAATGGAAGAGTATAGATAGAATAAAGAGACCCACACGGAAAAGGGAAAATAAAAGAAAGGGCACCTATAATAAGTAAAAGAAAGATGACAACAAGTTGGAAAAAAATCTATAGAGGAAATGTTGAGGAAATAAAATGGCTAACAATTTCAAAAATTTAGAATCAGATGGGAGAGGCAATATGGAATAAGGAAAATGAATTAAGGAAATGCTAGAGAAATAAAAATAAATCTAAGGGCCCTCTTTACTAAGCATGTTCCACAAAGAAACAAAATGGAAAAATCCTTTAGTAAACAGGCCCCTAAGTGGTAAAGAATAAACAAAATAAGAAACTAAAATGAAGATGATACTAAGAAATACAAAGGTTTGAGAATATTTTGTGTTGCCCTCCTGGTAGGGACAAGTCTGGGAGGAGGAGCTTGGGGTGGGAGAGTGATAAGAGTGTGTCTATGTGTGTGTAAGTGTACCTGTGGAAGAAGGCTAAATTATGCCATTGAGAGGGGAAGGAAAGTTCACACCCTCCCAAAAAAACAGAGAAGGCAAACTATGTTTATGGTCCTGTGTCATTTTGTATCTCCAGGAACAAGCAGGAATAAGTCCTCACATATGGGTACGTCGGTACCGACGGAGCCCGTGCGGGAAAGCTCCCCAGCTTCTTAGAATAGAAGCTTTTGGGACCTCCCACTGCACATGCGCACTGCCTTCCCGCCTTCCTGAACAGCTCTCCTCAGTTTCTCTTTTTCCGCGGAGCCAGCAGGTCGTGTTCCTGTCACCGCTGAAGAAATTGTTATTTTATTTGTTTCTTTAGACCGCGTACCTGCCTTCCCCATACCGATACCGGTATCGCCGGTCTTTTCTTTCTTTCTTTAAAAAATTATAATTCTTTTTTCTTATTTTTTAGCTTTTTGGTCACTTCAGAGAGGCCTCTCGGCCTACTCAATTTTCTCCTCATGGAGAAGCCAGCCCCTGGATTTAAGAAGTGTACCAAATGTAATGCTGTTATTTCAGTCACAGACACCCATGACTGGTGTCTGAAATGTTTGGGGCCTGACCATTCCATACCGGACTGCCCATCTTGCTCCCACATGTCTAAACGTGGGCTGCAGAACCGGGCCAACAAATTCCATGTGCTGTTTGCTTCAGAGAATACAGCATCACAGTCATCCAGGTCTTCTTCTCCGGATGGATCTCAGGTAACCAAACCTTCTGTGGGCAAGTCCTCAAAGAGCAAATCTCCTTCAAAGCATCGAGAGGCTCTTAGCTTAGAACTTGAGGACCCTGCCCCAGCCAAACAACCCCGGCGGGAAGTCCAACTTCCAAAAACGCCAATTCAGGGGTCTCAGGTTGATATCGATGCTACGGCCTCGACAGATCACCTGTTAGCCTGCTCTGGGGTACCGGGTCACTCCGGTACCGACATCCAGGCAGCTATGGCGTCCATGGGCGATACTGTACAGTCCATGCAGCAGGCCGTCATGGCTTTCATTAAAGCTGCAACGCCATCGGTTCCGCTTTCAGCGGTTCCGGGCCCGATACCGGTATCGTCCGCCATGCCGGTATCGAGGCCGTCCACCTCTAAACGCAAGTCGGTACCGTATGGGCTTTCGCTCCATACCGGTTCCATACCCGATACGCCCGATATCGATACCGATCGGTACGCGTATCGTGCGTTAGAGGAAAGCACCGATTCCTCTGAGGATTTTCACTCCTCTGATGATTCTGCTGAGTTTTCACTCAACTTACCTGAGGAGCCCTCTTCTCCTAAAAGGAGAATGTCCCCTCCAGAGGATTTGTCCTTCCAGGACTTTGTTTTAGATATGGCTACAGCCCTTTCTATTACCACATCCTCTGAAAAGGAACCCAGATCCAAAAAACTGGATATTTTGGGATACTCAAAGGCCCCTAAGGAGGCAGTTACCCTGCCTATCCATGAAATCCTTCAAGAACAACTGATGGATTTCTGGGAAAATCCTTTGACTTTGTCTCCTTATTCCCGTAGGTTGGACACCATGTATAGGGTCCCTCCTTCTCCTGGTTTCCAAAAGACTCAATTGCCCCACCACTCTATTGTGGTGAAGTCTGCAATGAAGAAGATTAGGAGTACCAAAAGGCACTCTTCCACCCCTCCAGGACGGGAATGTAAGACTTTGGACTCTTTTGGTAGGAAAATTTTCCAGGCTAGTATGCTTATAGCCAGGATTAATTCCTACAGTCTCTATATGGGCATGTTCCTGGAGGAACTTGCCAAAAAGGTGCGGCATTTTGCCCCCTTTATCCCTGAGGATAAAAAGCAGGGTTTCCTTTCCCTAGTGAAACAACTCTTAGAGGTTTCTAAGTTCTCTAATAGGGCAGCATATGATTCCTTTGAGGGAGCCAGTAGGGCTTCGGGCATTGCTATTGCAGCCCGACGTCTTGCTTGGCTCCAGGCCTCTGATCTGGAACCTTGGGTTCTAGATGGCTTACGTAATCTGCCCTGTACAGGTGAGAACTTATTTGGGGAAGAGTGGCAAATCAAAGCCACCCAGATGGATGCTGAAAATGCCACCTTGGAAAGACTTTCAAAGTCCACTTCAATTCCTACTAAGAAAAAGTCTTTTAAAAGGCCTTACTATAAGAAGGCCAGAGTTGCTTCAAATACTGGCCAGCAGTCTTCTCAACCTCGCTATACTGCTAAGCGTCAGCAATCCAAACAAGCACGAGCTAAGCCTGCAGCAGCTACTGTAGCTCAGCAGGCTCCAACCCCTCAGGGGTTTTGACTTGCTCCTAGGGAACTTGCCACTTCTGGTTCTAACACAACCAGAACCTCTCACCATACCCGGAAGGTTGGTTCACTTTGCTCCCAGATGGGAACAAATCACAACAGAACAATGGACCCTCTCTATCATTCGAGAGGGTTACAAACTTCATTTCTCCAGCCTTCCTCCCCATCATATGGTGAGACCATTCAATTCTCCCCCATCTCTCCTAACCCTGTTGGGTCAAGAGGTTTCCTCTCTTCTTGCCCAAGGGGCCATAGAAGAGGTTCCTCTTCCTCAACAAGGGTCCGGTTTCTACTCCCCTTATTTTCTCATTCCAAAGAAGACAGGGGGATTCAGACCAATCCTAGATCTGAGAGAATTGAACAAATTTCTCTTCAAGGAGAAATTCAAAATGCTGTCTCTCGGCATTCTCCTTCCTTACCTCCAGGGTCAGGACTGGCTTTGTTCTCTAGACCTACAGGATGCGTATACACATATACTCATCCATCCATCCCACAGAAAGTATCTTCGCTTTCTGTTTCAGGGAAAACATTTCCAATACAGAGTACTCCCCTTCGGTCTAGCCTCTGCTCCAAGAGTATTCACAAAATGCATGGCAGTCGTAGCCGCATTTCTAAGAGGCATGGGAATCTTTGTCTTCCCATATCTGGACGACTGGCTCATCCGAGCTCCAACTCAGTCACAGGCCCAGATTTCCCTGGACCACACAAGGAGCCTTTTGCAGTATCTGGGACTGGTAGTAAACCTTCCCAAGTCCCAACTCATCCCTACTCAATCTCTAGAATTCATAGGGGCCCAGTTGGACACCATCACTGCAAGGGCCTACCTTCCACAGGTTCGAGGCCAGCGCCTCCTGAGTTTGGCCTCCCAAGCTCAGTCCAGCACTCACTTGACAGCCAGGGAAATGCTACGCCTACTGGGTCATATGGCCTCCACAGTGCATGTGGTGCCCTATGCTCGTCTTCATATGAGAGCAGCTCAATGGACCCTGGCCACTCAGTGGACTCAGGCGTCAGGAGCGCTCTCAGACCAAATACAAACCTCCGATCGTCTGTTTTGGTCCCTCCACTGGTGGACTTCCACCAAGAATCTGTTGTTGGGGGCTCCATTTCAACCATTGCTACCCCAAGCAACCCTCACAACAGATGCCTCCCAAACAGGGTGGGGAGCCCATCTGCAAACTCTCTCCACTCAGGGCACTTGGTCTCTACAGGAGACCACCCTTCATATCAATCTTCTGGAACTGCGAGCAATTTACCTTGCCCTCAAGGTCTTCCACTCCCTCCTAGCCAACCTCACTGTCCTAGTTCAGACGGACAATCAGGTGGCCATGTTTTACATAAACAAACAAGGAGGGACGGGCTCTCTGTCGCTTTGCAACGAAGCTCTAAGACTATGGGCCTTCGCCAGAGAGCATCAGATTCACCTGCTAGCAGTGTATCTCCCAGGAGTTCAAAACTCTCGGGCAGACAGGCTCAGTCGAGTTCTGCTGCCACACGAATGGTCCCTACATTTGGACCAAATAAACCGAATCTTTCAGGAATGGGGGACCCCGGACATAGACCTCTTTGCAAGTCCGTGGAATGCCAAACTTCCCCGGTTCTGTTCCAGAACTCCGTGTCAGGGAGCTCAGGCTACGGACGCCTTTCTCCTGAATTGGAATCAGGCATTCCTATATGCCTTTCCACCCATTCCTTTGATTCCCAAGACTCTGTTCAAACTCCAGAGGGATCATGGAACTATGATCCTCATAGCTCCACGCTGGCCACGCCAAGTGTGGTTCCCTCTACTTCTACAGCTCTCCCAGGGATCCTACTTGGATCTGGGAGCTGCGCCAGACCTCCTGTCTCAGGAGGAGGGGACTTTGTGGCACCCAAACCCCAAATCCCTTCACCTCAGTGCTTGGTTACTGAAGGCTTAAGCCTTCAAGACTTTCATCTTTCCCAACCAGTGAAAGATATCCTTTCTGCCTCTAGGAAACCCTCTACCAGGCGTTCCTATGCTTTCAAATGGAAACGTTTTTCCATTTGGTGTGCTCAGCAGGGTCTTGACCCTCTGGCACTTCCTTTGAATTCTCTTCTTGATTATCTCCTGCATCTATCCAATGCAGGCCTCAAGACGAATTCGGTAAGAGTCCATTTAAGCGCTATTGCAGCATCCTTGAAACATATAAATGGACAACCTATCTCCTCTCATCCTCTTGTTGCAAGATTCATGAGAGGCCTGACTCTCACTAAACCTCCCATCAGACCACCCCCGGTCGCATGGGATTTGAATCTAGTGCTCGGTCAACTTATGAAGCCACCTTTTGAGCCAATGTTTTCCACCTCCTTGAAATTTCTTTCCTGGAAGGTCATCTTCCTCATTGCAGTCACTTCGGCTCGCCGCATCAGTGAGCTGCAGGCTTTAGTGGCTAATCCACCTTACACAAGATTTCATCATGATAAGGTGGTCCTTAGGACGAATCCCCACTTTATGCCTAAAGTGGTCTCGCCTTTTCATCTTAATCAAGAGGTATATCTACCTGTCTTTTTTCCAGCTCCTCATGCATCCAATGCAGAGAGGAACCTTCATACTCTGGATTGTAAAAGAGCTCTCGCTTTTTACCTTAATAGGACTCAGCCACATCGAAAGTCTTCTCAACTTTTTGTGGCCTTTGATCCTTCCCATTTGGGACTTCCAGTCTCCAAGCGTACACTTTCCAATTGGATTGCTCAGTGTATTTCTTTTGCTTACCAGAGCAAAAACATTTCTCTGGAAGGCCATGTCACTGCTCACAATGTGAGGGCCATGGCAACTTCTATGGCTCATCTGCACTCTGTTTCCATAGATCAGATCTGTCGAGCCGCTACCTGGGCCTCGGTTCATACCTTCACAGCCCATTACTGTTTGGACAAGGACTCCCGCCGGGATGCCTTGTTTGGCCAGGCTGTCCTCAAGCACCTGTTCCATTCCTAAACAACTCCTGCCCACCTTCCCAGAATGGATGCCTGAGATCCATACGAAGATGGCGAACCTTTACAGGGGATCCCATGCATCTAAGCTAGGGAGTCCCCATATGTGAGGACTTATTCCTGCTTGTTCCTGGAGATAGCACAGTTACTTACCTGTAACAGGTGATCTCTGGGAACAGCAGGAATTAGTCCTCACAACCCACCCACCTCCCCTAGGAGTTGTATCTTTTATCTATCTATCTTCCTGTCCTCTCTCTGTTGACTCAGCTATAAACTCGAAACTGAGGAGAGCTGTTCAGGAAGGCGGGAAGGCAGTGCGCATGTGCAGTGGGAGGTCCCAAAAGCTTCTATTCTAAGAAGCTGGGGAGCTTTCCCGCACGGGCTCCGTCGGTACCGACGTACCCATATGTGAGGACTAATTCCTGCTGTTCCCAGAGATCACCTGTTACAGGTAAGTAACTGTGCTTTCTCACCTGGTTTCCACCTCCAAGCTCTGTCTCTGAAGTTTATTAATCTAACCTTGGGCTCGCTGTCTGGAGAAATGTAGTCACTGGAAAAAGTCAGGGAAAAAGAGTAGCCTAGTGGTTAGAGCAACTGCCTAATACCCTGAAGATCAAGGGTTTGATTCCCACTGGCACTCCTTGTGACCTTGGGCAAGTCACTTTACCCTCCATTGCCTTGGAAGAAAAGACTGACAACCTACTTCTGGTGATATATTGCCAAGAAAACACAGAGGTAGCTGGGTCACTATGAATCAACACTGACTTGATGGCACTAAAAAAAGAGAGAAAGATGCTAGATTTGTGTATTTGGAAATATGCATGGCTGAGTAAGGAGGCTATGTGATGGGGGAGAGGGTATTGGGGAAGCTTTACTTATGATAGAAAACAAAACTATGCCGGAGAAGCCTTTGCTAGTAAAGTAAATAGAGGACGATGGACTACCAGTGTGTGAGAATGGTTGGAATATCCGTTTTTAAAATAAAACACACAAGAGAAAAGTGCTTGGAACCGAACTGATTACAGAACCATGGGTTGAATACTAAGTTAGCCTTTCCCAAGTCGAGTGGTCTGGAAGAGGAGCACCAGTCACCACCACCTCCTCCTCCCTCCCTCCCTCCCTCCATCCTCAACTTTGATGGGCGTCTAGTTACGATCTCTGGAAAAGTTGGCTGCCCTAAAGCTTGGTATACTTTACCCACTTGAATGCACATTCCCCGCAAAGTGTTGCATTTTCCACAGGAAATGACTTTAAAGTACAGAGAAAAGGGTATCTGAAACCACACAACCTTCCAAAACCCTGCTACTAGTAGCAGGTTTTGGAAGGTTGTGTGGTTTCTTTGCAGTACAACATAAAAGCGAGCGCAGACTCATACATGGTGACATGAGGTAGAAGCAGAGAGAGGACACGTCCTTCCTCTAGTTTCATGCTGACCACGGACGGGACGTACGCACAGCTGGATAAGCAGATGCACAAAAGAATGAACAGAAAAAAATAGGTACAACTCTAGGGCGCGGACAAGGGGTGGGCGCAATCAGAAAAGTGGGCAGAATGTACAAGAAGCAGTAGCTCTGCTGTCTCTCTCTCTCGGGGCATGCCTAGGCTTGATGATCAGCCAATTTCCCCACTGTATTACACTGGCAGGGGTGGGGGAAGGATGGCAAGCTGCTTATGAACGAGAGCCAAAAATGATCGATGCCCTGAATTCAGCAGATACCTGTTTCAGACTGAGGATGGTTGGGGGCAGTCTGGAAGTTGCCATGATGCAGGGAGAGAATTGTTCAGTGCCTGCTGCTTCTCGCTGCTCTAATGCATGTGCGGGAAGGAGACTCGCCAGCACCCCCTGCTGCCTGGGAGGAGCCCGCCGCTGGCAGAAAAACGGGAGAGCCGCAGTGGTCTGCTCTAATGTCCCTTCAACTAAATTCGTCTTCCCTCCGAGTCTTACAAATATGTACAGCCATTTTAAGATAATACTTGTAGTTATATCTTTTTTTAAGAACTTGAGGACCACTGCGCAATCAGTAAAGCACACACAAACGCTTTATATTTGAGTTTTAGTGGACAGGAAGAGCAAGGGGAGAGTGAACTTCCTCCCTTAGTCTGACAGATTAGCTTTTCTCCCCTTGCAGACACCTCTTTTTCACACATATACAATAACTGGCACAAACTGTCGCTGTCTGTTTAATTGTAGAGTAATACAATCAAATATGTGCATCCTTGTATCCTTGCCAAGCCATGCTCAGTCAGACCAAAGTCCATAGACGTCCAGTAGCCAATCCAGGTCACAAGAAGTACCTGCAGAAATCCAGAGTAGATCAATTTCTTATAGATCCCATTTCTAGAGATAGGCAATGGCTAATAATTTGATATTGACTTTTTCTTCAGGAATTTTCTCAAGCCTCTTTCGAATCCCACTATGGCCTTGAGGCAGCAAACTGCACAATGGTCTAGTGCAGACTTTTGCTTGAGATGTTTCTGCGCTGGTCCTGCTCCCTCTGCAGAAAGTAATCTCCCACAGGAGAATCCACAGCAAAACCAATGCAAAAAATATAGCGCAATGAGTATGCTAATCACATGCAAACACTAGAATAACTAATTTCCATATCGTTCTGCTAGATCAGTCCAGACAAGTGGGTTACGTGCCCCTTGTAGAGCTCTATAAATGATTAATAGTAGTAGTAGCAGCAGGGCCGGATTTACCTTGAGTGAGGCCCTACGCCAACAAAAATTGTGGGCCCCCAGCAGGGGCGGCCCAAGGGGGGTGCGGGGCCTCATTTGCATAAGGGGCCTCATTTGCATAAATATTTGCATAATGTTACCATATACTAACTTTTAGTAAACGTGCCTCTTAATGAGTGTATGGATAAAGAAAGACTAAAAGATTTCTACATTACTATAATCCAGTGCCAACTGCCAGACACATTAGGAACTACTACAAACACTGCCCATTTAGAACCCATAGTAAACCCGCCGTATCCTAACAGCACTACCAGGACTCACAAAGCACCATACCCTACCAATCAAAGGCAACACTGCAAATATTAAACCAATACATTTCAGAGAACAACAATACATGACCTACTGGGGAAAGAGAACAAGTGGCAATGTCAAATAGGAATTATATAAACAGAACACCTCAGCTCAGTTACACATGCAGAACATAGACCATCAAACAAGTAATCATAATTTAGAAACAGGAAGACAATAACACAGGTACACTACCAAAAAACTGCCTCCAGTTTTGCAACTGATTCCTATAGATTTTGGGGTTCTGAATCCAGGAAAAATAGCCAAAATGTTCCATCACGTCACGTTTTCTTGCAAAATTAGATTTCTTACCCATATAAGGAATGTTCACATAATTTCTTTTTAGCCGACTGCAGTTTATTTTCTTGGCCCAAAATAGAAGTTGTAATGGTTAACTAACTAGAAACACTCCCTCATGATATTTTAGAGTGTTTTGTATTCATTTTATACATTAACAGGACAATTGGGAGTTGAGGGGCTAAATCCAGTACTCGCGCTGGCGCATGTTCTTTCCTGTTCGCCTCGCCTCGTTCGCTCGCTCAAACACGATGGTTGCGACATGAACGTTTCTGTCAAATTTCAGTTTCTTGCAAGTTCATTATTACCTTTTGTTTGCTCAGTCGAAATCCAGCTTTATTCCGAAGTGGTTCACTACAGTTGTAGTTTGCAGTGCTGTGTATTTGTGATGGCTCACAGAGCCAGAGGTTGCGTCAACTCTCCGGACAGTTTTTTGTTTTATTTGTGGGGAATATACCGTGAAAAAGCGGCAGAGGAACATTTCTGCATTTATTTAAAAAGTATATTTCGCCTATTTCGGTTTGAAGTTAGGCGATCAAGACAAACCGTGGGCTCCTCACAAAGTGTGCAAGACATGTGAGGAAGATCTACGCTTATGGATGAAAGGTAAAAAACAAGCATTTCGTTTCGGAATACCTATGATGTGGTGTGAACAAAGAGACCACAGCAGTGACTGCTATTTTGTGCTCTTGCATTGTGAAGGGATACAACTTAAAAAATAAGAACGTAATAAGTTACCCCAACCTTCCCTCAGCAATTAGGCCTATGCCTCATAGCAACGAAGTACCTGTGCCTGAACCACCAAAATCTTTGGATCATATTTGTGTGGACGGTTCTGATCATGATGAGACTCATCAGATGGCTTTTCCCGATGAGTCCAGTACTTCCGAGTTTGAAACTGAACCAGATCCGAAACCTGGACTTTTCTCTCAAGCTGAATTGAATGATTTAGTCCGGGATTTAGGACTCCCAAAAGATGCTGCCCAACTGCTAGGTTCTCAGCTTAAACAGAAAAATCTATTGTCACCAGGAACAACTTTTTATTGGTACCGCAACCGCGAGACACAATTTTTGAAGTATTTCAGCAAAGAGGAAGATTTGGTATTTTGCAACGATATATACGGAGTGATGGAAAAGTTTTAAACTCAAGTATGATCCTGCTGAATGGCGGCTGTTCATTGATTCGTCAAAAGACAGCATAAAAGGTGTTCTTCTTCATAATGGCAACACATTCGCTTCAGTTCCTATTGCTCACTCTTTTATTCTCCAAGAAAAATACGAGAATTTGGCCCTGATTCTTCAGAAGATTCGTTATGATGAGCATAAGTGGATGATTTGTGGAGACTTTAAAATTCTATCCATGCTATTAGGGCAGCAATCCGGTTTCACCAAATATCCCTGCTTCCTTTGCTTGTGGGATAGCCGGGCCCGCGACCTACACTGGGGGAAAAAAGACTGGCCAATTCGGGAGTATTTGAGACCCGGTGAGGAAAAATGTTCTTCATGAGAGCTTGGTACCTCGTGATAAAATTCTATTACCACCTCTCCACATTAAGTTGGGTCTCATTAAGCAATTCATCAAGTCCCTTCCAAAAGATGGTGAGTGCTTTTGGTACCTTTGCTCAAAGTTCCCCCGACTTTCTGAAGCAAAGCTAAAGGAAGGAGTGTTTGTTGGCCCTGATATAAGGAAACTCATTTCAGATGGAGCATTCGCTGAAACGATGTCTGAGAAGGAAAAAGAAGCCTGGGATTCCTTCAAGGATGTTGTTCTCAAATTCTTGGGGAACAGGCGGGATGAGAACTATAAGGATATTGTTGCCAGGATGCTCAATGCCTTCAAAGAACAAGGCTGTAACATCAGCCTGAAAGTCCATTTCTTGCACTCCCATGTGAACTACTTTCCCGAAAACTTGGGGGCGTACAGTGAAGAACAAGGTGAAAGGTTTCACCAGGACATCAAGGATGCAGAGAGAAGGTACCAAGGAAGATGGAACACCACTATGATGGCTGATTTCTGCTGGTTGCTGCTGCGGGAAACCCCAGATGAAAAATACGCCAAGCAGCGCACCAAGAGAAGCATTCGGGGGAAGAAGAAACGGGCCCACCAGGAGATTGATTGACCCAAGAATGACTTTAAAATCTAAACTGTGTTGACAAATATCGTGTTTTTACTAAACTTTGAAATAAAAATTTGCTAGTTATTACCACAGTGTCGGATCTCAGTTATTTGAATTTTATTTTCACACCATCGGGTGTTTGTCTTCATGTATTGCAATGGTGCGGTTTGCAATTTTGCTACCATCACAGTGTGTTTTGTTGACATTACTCTATTCTTATGTGCTGCCTTGTTACAGTTTTCTTTATTCTTATTTGAATAACTACTAAACAATTAGTATAAAGAATTCATCCAAGAAACTTTTATCTCGATCGCACTCAATCTGAAACGTTCACCTCAAACTGCTAACCCAATGTAGCAAAAAATCTGTACGTGATGGAGCAAATTGGTTACCAGATTTGGATTCAGCGCACCAAAAAACGTAAAAATCAATCGAAACATTAGAGGCAGTTTAAAAAAGAATTTTTTTAGTGTACCTGTGTAATTAAACTGGGAATCCCAAAAGCCAAACTTGGAAAGTACAACACTGTAGAAATAAAACTATACATTAATTTGCTCTTGTACTAAACAAAGCGCAGACGTTAATGATGCACATTTACCAGAGCTGACATATTCCAATTAATAAATTCAAAATAAAGAGATATTTTTCTACCTTTTGTGCATTTTTTTCAGCTGCAATTGCTCCAGCCACTTTCTTCTGGTTTCTTCGGGTCTTCTGCTAACTCTCCATCGTCTGCTGTCCATTTGTCCTTTCTTCTCTCTGCTAGATTTTTTTTCCATTCTCTCTCTACATCTGCTTTAACATACTAATCTTTCTCCTTTTGCTCTTTCCTCATTCCTATTTCATCCACTCAAATTTTACCCCTCCATCCTCAATCCCCACTTACTCTCCCAATACCCGGCCAATTGTAGATTTTTTATCCCTCCCACACAAAATATTTTTCCCTTCTCCATTTTACTCTTCCAGCCCCATCCCATTCTAATCCTCCCCCAACATCAGCTCCCTTCTAGTTCCAGCCTCACCCAGCATCCATTCCCTTCTAGTCCCTGCATCAGCCCATTTCCAGTCCTAGCCACCCATCAGCCCATTTCCAGTCCTAGCAACCCCCCAACCCAATACCAGTCCTAGCCCCCCCATCAACCCACTTACAGTCCTAACCCCCCATCACCCCATTTTCAGTTTAAGCCCCCCTTATAACCCATTACCAGTCCTAACCCCCCATCAGCCCACTTCCAGTCCTAACCCCATCAACCCATTTCCAGTCAGCCCCCCATAGCCCATTGCCAGTCCTAACCCCCCCCCCATCAGCCCACAGCCCATTACCAGTCCTAACCCCATCAGCCCACCTCCAGTTTTAACCCCCCCAGCCCATTTCCAGTCCTAGCCCCCCATAGCCCATTACCAGACAGCCCCCATCAGCCCACAGCCCATTACCAGTCTTAACCCCCCCCCAAAGCACATTACCAGTCTTAACCCCCCCCAAAGCCCATTACCAGTTCTAAACCCCCCCAACAGCCCATTACCAGTCCTAACCCCATCAGCCCACCTCCAGTCTTAACCCCCCCGCCCCTTGCCCGGCCTAGGCACCCCATAGCCCATTACCAGACAGCCCCCATCAGCCCACAGCCCATTACCAGTCTTACCCCCCCCCCCAAAGCCCATTACCAGTCTTAACCCCCCCAAAGCCCTTTACCAGTTCTAATCCCCCCCAACAGCCCATTACCTGTCCTAACCCCATCAGCCCACCTCCAGTCTTAACCCCCCCAGCCCCTTTCCAGTCCTAGGCCCCCCATAGCCCATTACCAGACAGCCCCCATCAGCCCACAGCCCATTACCAGTCCTACCCCCCCACCAACGCCCATTGCCAGTTCTAAGCCCCCCCAACAGCCCACAGTCCATTACCAGTCCTAACCCCATCAACCCACCTCTAGCCTTAACCCCCCCAGCCCATTTCCAGTCCCAGCCCCAGCCCCCCCAATAGCCCATTACCAGTCCTACCCCCCCTTACCCCCGTCGGCCTAAAGTAAAATTTAATTTAAAAAAAAAACCTGCTGGCTGCCGCCGCGGGGCCCCTTCTGCTGCCGCGGCAGCACCGACTGACCCGCGGGGGCCCCCTCTGCAAGCTGACTCCATCAGTCCGTCGATCCCTCTCTCCCTCCATGCACGCTGTGAGAGGCGCGAAGGTAGAGTGTCTCCCTCGCGTCTCTGTTAAGCCCGCAGGGGCTGATGGGAAATTTCCCATCAGCCCCTGCGGGCTTAACAGAGACGCGAGGAGACACTTTCGCGACTCTCACAGCCTGCACGGATGGAGGGAGGGAGGGAAGAACGAACGAACCGACGGAGTCAGCTTGTAGAGGGGGCCCCCGCGGGTCAGTCGGTGCTGCCGCGGCAGCAGAGGGGGCCCCGCGGCGGCAGCCAGCAGGTTTTTTTTTTTTAATTTTATTTAAAAAAAAAATTAACTTTTTCTTTTTTTGTGGGCCCCTGCCAGCTGTGGGCCCTACGCCATGGCGTTCATGGCGTATAGGTAAATCCGGCCCTGAGTAGCAGTAGTACCAGCAGATGTGGAGACAGAGAAAATATTCCAGAGGCTTCTTATGACATCATCATGCCATCAGTCTGAGTCACTAGACATCCAGGGCCGGCTCAAAGGATCGATGTGCCCTGAGCCAACGTTTGCTTTTGTGCCCCATCTTGGAGTCACTCACATATAAGCCAAGCAGAACTTGCGGCTTGAACTGCAAGACTGCCCCCCACCAGAAGGAAGCCACCATTTTAATTTAATGCCCATTTCATAGCCAGAATATACAAATGCTGGTATCATCGCAACAATGATAAAAATTCTCTCTGCTAACAGTTGCTCTGAAACAGGGCTTGAAAAATCCCAGGTGCCAGGTTGCCAAACTTGTCCTACCAAACCAACATTAACCACTGGAACCAAAATAGCAACAGCCCTGCCTATGAAAAACAGACTGCCCAGACACTGCAACATGCCTCCTAATGGGAGGTACAGATCCAAAAACAGAACAAATGACTGCTATGGATAAGCAGAATACCTTACCTTGGTCACACATGCAAAACACTGGCAGGCCCTCATACACACAATAATAAGTGACCACAAAATAGAAATAGAAAGATGTAGGCAAACCTAAAGTTACCAGATGTCCCCGATTTTTTTTTTGGGGGGGGGGGGCCCTGATTTTAGAGCTGTGTCTCTGATTCCCACCTGTTTGGAAGCCTCTTGTCCCTAATTCCAGCAATGGGGACAGAGGGTGTAAGAAAACAATAAGTGATTTGAATGTCAGTTTTTAGACTTAACATCCACTATCTATATTTTTTTTTCACAGTACTAGGGAAATGCATCACTATCTCTATTTCTCTGTTGATTTGTCTGCTTGGAAGTGATATTGTTGCTGTCATGGGATCGATGGGGAGGTGGGAGCGGGGCTGTCCCAACCATTAGGCAAGTTAGGGCGGCAGCTTCTAGGGCGCGGCAAAGAGCAAGACATTGAAAGCTAAACAATAGATTCTAAAAAATCAAAGGATGTCCCTCCAATCATATAAGCTAAATCCGATGTTCTATGATCCAAAGGTATACTCATGAACATGTTCCAGTATGTCATTTCATTAAATACATGATTAGTCTTATTAAAGAACCTATGGTCTCAGACTACAACTTGCACTGCTCTGGATGAAACTCTCAAGAGCTACGTGCTACAATAGCATCAATGACCATGGTAACTTCTAATGGCTTAGGTTTTTAGACTGTATATCTAACACGATAATTCGCAAAAATTAGCAAAAATCAAACTTATCTTAGATTTTGATCCAGTTTCAAAATGTGCCAATGCTGCGCGGCGTTTTTTGAGAGGGCTGGGTAGCCATACTAAACGCATTGTGACTCGCACAAGCTTAGTTTTGGAAGCTTTCTAGTCCAGTTCAGTGCTAATTCACAGCTTGCATACCCCCTGAAGAAGAAACGAAACGTGGAACGGATACCGATGTGGTGGCGTTGGGGCAAATGCAGCATTGGCACATTTTGAAACTGGATCAAAATCTAAGATAAGTTCGATTTTTGCGAATTATCGTGTTAGGTATACAGTCTAAGAACCTAAGCCATTAGAAGTTAACATGGTCATTGATGCTATTGTAGTACGTAGCTCTTGAGAGTTTCATCCAGAGCAGTGCAAGTTGTAGTCTGAGACCATAGGTTCTTTAATAAGACTAATCATGTATTTAATGAAATGACATACTGGAACATGTTCATGAGTATACCTTTGGATCATAGAACATCGGATTTAGCTTATATGATTGGAGGGACATCCTTTGAATTTTTAGTTTTGTGACTACCCTCTATAAGCAGACCATTTGTTCCTTTAGTGTTGAAACAATAGATTCTGACAGCTGGAGAGGGGAATAAGGTTTAGGGCGCCAACACCATGTATCAACTCTGGGGGGGGGGGGGGGGGGGTAAGGTAATGACTCCACTTCTCTCTTCCATGCTTTGTTGCTCAAACCTGGAACTACAGAGATGCCAAGGGTGGCCCATCCCAAAGAGCGGGATTTATTGGTCTTCAGTGTTATTCATTGGAGAGATAAGTGAGGTTTTTCTCATGACACATTTGCAATATACATTTGGAAAGATCTGAAGATTGTATTGCTTTGCGAATGAAAGGAGTACTACAAAATGATGATATTTAGCTTTCTAAGGTTTTATTTTAACTTGTCATTTTTCACTTCCTCCCTCCAGAACATTTCCTTGTAGAACTCACCATACAAAAAAAATCTGACAGTTAACAACATAAACCTTGTCAAGAATCAAATGTATTATGAAGTAAGACAAAGACCTACAAAAGTTGGAACAAATCAACCATTCCGCAACAGCACCAGTGAGGACTTACCTAAAGGCAACATTAAAAATACATCAGTACCTCCTATTGAGAAAATTAAACAAGCTGCATTACTACTGATCCTTACACTGACACTCACTGCTAACAAAATACCTGCCCTTAGTCATACATTTTAAACACAGAGAGACCCTTATCAAGTACAGAACAAATTACCACAAACTGACAATAGAAATATAGACAAAACCCACCCCACCTGTTTGCCAAATCTTTACTATAAATTATAAATTCAATCTGTTTTCGCCTCTCCTAAAGTTCACTGTAATTATAAAACTCTGGTTTATTGTAAACCGTTTTGATACCATGAAAAGCGGTATAGAGGAGATGTTATATAAATGATGTTATATAAATCCTCAAAACCCATCTGTTTAACCTTGCTTTCGACCTACCCTCCCCTAGCACTTAGCTTATCATCCCCCAGTCCTGCCTATACCTCTCTTTCTTTTTCTATAACTGTCCTATCTGGAAATGGCATCTTTTCCTTTTTCTGCACAGCCTTTGTAATTTTGTAAACCGCTCCGATGCCCTGATGCCTAGGGCGGTATATCTAATGATCAAAAAAGATAAAGATAAATGAATACAAACTAAACTGAAATCCCAAGAAGCCAGACTCTGCATACAATGCAGCACCAGAGAAATAGAAACTGCAATGCACTTACTCAGTACTGTGCTAAATATTAAAATAAAAGATGAAATAAATTCACAAAACGGACAAATTTCAATGACTACATTAAAAATTAAAAAAAAATTCTACCTTTGTTGTTTAGTCATTTTATTTTTCTAAATGTGTTGATCCCAGTCTCTGGATTTTCATTTCCTCTGCCATCTCTTAACTTTCTTTACAGGGTCTCCTGTCCATTTGCCCACTTCTGTCTTCTTCATTTTCTCCTCTATATCCATCTCTGACATCAGTCTTTTCCTTTCAGCTTTCTTCCATTCATTTTTATGTCTCTATCCACTCAGATTTCATTCCTTCTTACAATCCAGTCTTCAGTCTTCTTTTAACTGCATCTACTGTATGTACAACTGTCCATCTCTTTCTCTCACCCTGGCCTTCCCATTCCCCATCCCCTTATTCCCCAGTCTCCCTCCCTTTCCCAGTATTTCCTTTCTTCTCCTTCCTGCATTTCATCCCAATCTCTCTCTCTCCTTCCAGCATCTCACTCTCTCCCCCTTTCGTTCAATATATTTTCCATCTCTCCCCCCATCTCAGTGGTTATCTCCCAGCTGTCTTCATACTTACCCCCATATCCTCCTCTGTGTTCTTATTCCCCTCTTATGCCCAGCATCTCTCCTCTATATTCCTACCGCACCTCCCCCATGTCCAGCATCCACCTGTGTGTCTCTGTCCTCCTCCTATGTCCAACAACTTCCCTTTGTGTTCTTACTCCCCCCTGTATCCAGCATCTGCCCCATCACCCCATTCTCCACCCCACATGTCTCTGTAAGCTCTTCTGTGTCTCTAATCCTCCAGCTTCATGTGCCAGCATCTTCCTGCCACCTTTCCCTCAATCAGGACCTTGATTTTTCTGTTTTTTTTATAGAGATGAATTTGGTCTCCCTCCACTTCTTTTATTTCCCGGTCATTTTTAAATTTGTTTGCTACTATTCGGTGCCTTTTAATTGGGGTTTAATGCAATTTTTACTAGTATTTCATTTATTTATATACATTATATATATATATATATATTTTTAATTTATTATTTCATACTCTGCCACCCCCTTCCTCCTTCCCTCCCTTCCCCTTCTTCCCCCTTTCCCCCTTCCCTCTCTTCCCCTCCCCCTCCCCCTCCCTTCCCCCTTTCCCCCTTCCCTTTTCCCCTCCCCCTCCCCCTTCTTCCTCTTCCGCTTCTCTTCACCCCTCCCTCTCCCTGTCTTCTCCCCCTTCCCCTTCCCCCTCCCCCTCCTTCCTCTTTCCCTCCCTCTCTTCCCCCCTTCCCCCCACCCCCTCACCACACCCCTCCCTTCTTTATATGGTGTATATTTCTTTATCCATCTATACTTATTTATTTATTTATTCATCTATTTATTTATTTATTCACCTATTGTGGCTGACTTATCCTGCTGTCTACGGAGAACTCATGTTACAGGTAATTTTGCCTAATCATAACTTTCTACATGGCTTTCTCCTGACCTGTCTGTTTCTGCTGAGAAAGCAAGTTACAGTGAAAATGAATCACCCTTTTGTTCCCTGAAGACTCTGATAGGAAACACAGCTGCATGCTGTTAAGTAATTAACAGAAAAAGTTAGTCAAGGACAGGCAGAATGTTTTCTTTTAGATAAGATCAATTGAGTCGTTTCTTGGGCCTCCTCCTCCGCACCCCCCTATTGCAAAAACCGGCTAGCAGGATGAGTCAGCCACAATTGGTGATGTCATCTGATGGCACCATAGACGGAAGTACTCTCCATAGCTCAGAAGGCTTTGCTACCCTCCAAACACACCCCAAGTTTATCCCCAAGGTGGTGTCCGCTTTTCACATCAACCAGGCCATCGAGCTTCCCTGCTTCCACCCAGAACCACATGCTTGCCCCAAGGAAGGGATGCTCCACACCCTGGACTGCGTCAGGGCCCTGAACATCACAAGTAATGAAACCACCAGTGACAACGTCACTAGCAAAGTACAGACATTTATACCTTTTCTGGTACAAGGAAAATAGGTGGGCTATAATGCATCTTAGAACCTTTCCCATGGACAAAGTAAATTATATTACAGGCTGTTACCTTCAGGAACAAAAAGCATGTTGAAGAGAGGTGAGAGATAAGAATGTGGAATACAAAAAGGTGTGAAGAAGGAGGGATGAAAGTATCACTTGTTGAAGAGTCCAAACTAATAAATCCTTCAAGAATATGCATGAGAAAGCAGGGTTACTTACCTGTAATGAGAGTTCTCCAAGGACAGCAGGATAAGTCAGCCACACCTGATGACATCATCCAACAGCTCTGTATATGGAAAATACTCTCCCAGCGAAGCCTTTCTGAGCATGAGCTAGCTAGCTAGCCCAACCAACCAGCCTGCCCCTAGCCAGCCAGGACGTCCAAGCTGAGATATCACTGCTAGGCGGCAGGCATGAGACTGCAGAGCCAACCCCTTCCAGGATATATGTGGATGACTTATCCTGCTGTCCTCAGAGAACTCTCAGGTAAGTAACCCCTCTTTTTGGACTTGAGTTCTGAAGCCGAAACACAGATAAGGAGGTGAGAACTGGGGGTAACATCCTGAACATATTTGCAATTACTTCTTAACTTGCTTTTACAGTAAGGGGAATCTGTGCTAAGAGTCTGTCCTTGACTAGTTTCCTACTGTGAGTTGCTAAAGGCTTTACAGCACGCAGCTACTGTATATCCTTATCAGAGTCAAACTTTGAGAAAGAAATGAATGTCTGGTAGCCTGTCCATTAGACCAGCCAGGGGAAAAAGACGCAGGCATGTTAGGGAAATAAGAAAGAGACAGACCATGATTACAAAAATGTCCCAAAATCATGGCTAAGCTAGCTAAGCTAGTGTATTAATTATATATAGTGTATTAATTATATATATATATATATATATATATATATATTATATATATCTATATATATATATATATATATATTGTGATAAGGAAGCTTATCATAGCTCAGGAAGGGGCTATAGAAAAGGTGAAGTGTCTCTGAACAAGCAACCTGTCAGTGCTGGTAGAAATGAGAAAACAGAATTTTGCCATAAAAGACTACCAGTCCCAGAATGCACCAGGTTTCCAACAGCCATTAGAGGAGCTGAAGTGGGGAAACGTGTGTTCAATCAGGAGGGCTATGAGGTAATCCCTAAGCACTCATCTCAAAGGGCAGGGCCTGATTCAGCACAGCTGCGCTGTGTTAGGGAGGAACACTCATCTAAGCAGAATAAGAGTAGAGTTTATTCTACAGATGACCATCTTCATGATCACCTTGGATATGCAGAGAAGGATCATCAGTTTCATCTGAAGGATCAGCAGAAGCAGAAGCCAAACCGGACGGATAGAGAAGGAAAGAAACCCTCTGGAAGGAAGAGGAGAAAAGCCTTTGAAAGGTCTAGAAGAGTCCAAGGCAGTACGTATACTGGGAGGTATTTCAAGGGCCAGCATAGACCATTGGACTGGGGAAAGCCAGAGGAATGGTGCTGCAGAACAAGGAATCACCAGAGGCTACCTGTGAGGGAGACGGCTGCACGTGGAAGGGACTCTAAGACCTATGCCAGAAGGTATGTGAAGAGAGATCCAGTGTCCAGGGATCAGGACTGGAAGGCTGGACATAAGAACTGGACTACATACTGGCCAGGCTATATAGAGAGGAACTATAGCAACAATGGAAGCTCAGGTATGAACACTGATCTATGCCCTAGCTATAACCTTGAAAGACAGCAGGGAAATAAGTGTTCTCCTGAAAGTGCTCCATTGAAAGATTCATCTGTGCCAATTCATGATAGTGACCCTATGCTTGTTGATGAAGGGGAAATAATAGCAGATCAAGATATTGTTTATATGGACTGCTCTCTATCCAAACTCCGTTGGTAACTTTCTGTGATAAAGCACAGCAGCCATCACAAAGAAATATAAATTTGTTCTTTATTCCACTAAGAAAAGCTCCTGAAGCAGGATTTGACTCACACAGTAGAAAGCCAGCCTGCTAAAGGGTTTCAGCTGGATAACTGATAGCAATTGAGCTGCACCTAATTGCTTGTGAGCTAGGAGAGAATTACTTCTGGATCTGTGTGGAAAGTAATCAGAAGTTAACCTTACAAGAACAGTTTATTTCTTTCTTTGTGGCTTTTCGTTTGTTAGAGATATGCTAAGAAAACATTAGCTAATTGCCTGACAAGTTTGAAGGTTGTTTTCCTGATTTTGATTTTTGACTTTGTTTTACCAAGTTAAACACTGCAAGCAAGTAACCTAATTTATGTGCTACCAAGCATATCTGTGCTGGGAGAAATAACCCCAGAAATAAAGAAGTATCTTATTGGCTTTAACACTTGTGCACAACTAAATTATTGTCAGCAGCTGTGTCTGGTGTGAATGAACTACATTACCCACAATACCTTGCAAAAATCATATAAATATATGCATTGTCAAGACTGTGAAGATTCTCACCCAGGCAGCCGTCTGACAATATATATATATATATATATATATATAATAGAATTCTAAGTGGTAGCTTAGAAGGACCTGTTTATATCCCCTGTCATCTGTGATTGGAAGAAGGGGAAAGAAAGAATGCTTGAGGTGGAAGGGGGGAAATTGTAATGTCTCAAGACTACTCCAGCCAGCTCAGAGGTTTCACACATATTCTTAAAATTAGTAGAGCAAGGAACCTGAATTCAAATTATATAGCATGTTCTAAAAAGATTGTTTCCACAAAAGGCCTCTATTTTATTTATTTATTACAGTTTCTTATATACCGCGCTATTTAGAATCAGCGCGGTTTACATCATAACAAAACGACCATTACGACAAACTGTCAGGTTTTACATTGAACAGGAGTACAAACTTGGATAACTGGGTTAACTGTATACATAATCTATCTACACTGCAGTGTGCGGGCATTTCTAGATTGGGTTATTTCTTGGAGGGGATATCTGGTTTAGTTGCTGTCTGGGAAATATTGGCGGAAAAGGTATGTTTTGAGAGCCTTTCTGAACTGATATAGATTGGTAATGGCTCTAATGTCGGGGGGTAGGGTGTTCCAGCATTTTGGTACATAAAAACTGAATGCCCTGTTTGTGGTGTTCGTGTTGGACTTTGTTGAAGCCTTTGGTATTGCTAGCAAGTTTACAGCTGATGTTCTTCTTGCTCTATTGGGGGGGACCATGTGGATTAGATTCGTGAGTGAGAGGGATGAGGTGCCTTTGATTGCCTTAAATGCTAATACAAGGGATTTGAAGGTGATTCTCCCGTGAATTGGTAGCCAGTGCAGCTGTTTGAGAATGGGAGTCACGTGGTCGTTTCTGGATGCACCGTAGAGGACCCTAGCTGCGGCATTCATGGCCAACTGTAAGGGGGTTAGTGTGGATTGGGGGAGACCTTGTAGGATGGCATTTGCAAAGTCAAAATGCGGCAGGATCAGCGCTTGATATATGGTACGGAAATCGTCTGGGTCCAGCAGGGAGCGTAGGTGTTTGAGGGAACGGATTTTGAAGTAGATGGCTTTGACTACGCTGCTTATGTGGCGTCTCATGTCTAGATGTTGGTCCAGGGTAACTCCCAAATATTTTATTGCATCTTTAGTTTGCAAATCAGCTTCCTTGACACTGACGTGGGATGGGGGCGTAAAGTTGGAGTCTCTGGAGATGAAAAGGACCTCTGTTTTTTTATGCTGGATACGTAGGTTCTGTGTCTGGAGCCATGTTGAAACTGCATTGAAACAATCTGTGAGTGGGGTCAGGTCCATGTGGGTTGTGGAGAAAGGCATGTATAAAAGAATGTCATCTGCATATATCATGCAGTTTACGTTGAATGATCTTATGATATTGCATATGGGCTGCATGTAGATATTGAAGAGTAAGGAGGATAATGAGGATCCTTGAGGTACCCCTTGCTTTTGATGGAAGTGGCTAGACTCTTCTGATCCAGACTTCACATATTGCCATCTATCGTCCAGATAAGACTTGCACCATTTTAGTGCCTTGTTGCAGACACCCTTTTCTTTTAGTCTTCCAGTTTTAGTCTATCAGTCTATCAGTTCTTGGGGAGAAGGAAGGGGAGGGGAGAACAGGGCCAGTGCTCCTGTTAGGCAAACTAGGCAGCTGTCTAGAACGCCAACATCTCAGGGGTACCCCATTGCCACCGCTGCAACACTCTCTGGAGTCTACAGCAGCGGCAATGTGTTTCAAACCACAACGCAGCACTTACCTAAACCCCCCAGTACTGTGTAGCGGTTCCTGGCTTGTATGAGCTGCCATTTCTGCCCCCCTCCAATGTAGATTTCACCCTTCCCCCTACTCTTCCACCCCCTCCTTCCAGAAGAGCTGCATAACCAGGCCAACACTTTACTAGCTAGCAGTGCCTGAAACACACCTGCCCCTCTGATTTGTGTGTTGCAAAAATGTTCTCCTCTCCTGTCAGCTACAATAGCACCCTGCTGCTATAATTTGTGTCCTTCAGCAGACAATCGGCCTAATAATGGCAGCAAGGCTAAAATAAGAAGGAAGCTATGGGTTGCTGATATTCTATTTAAGCTCGCTGGCTTGGGGGGAGGGGGTGCATTGGTCTTAATCAGATGTGTGAGGAGCATGGAGGGAATTTTAAGTCTGTTGTATCAAAGGACTTTTAAAACTCCTCTAGTCTCAGGCAGATCAAAGGCTTTCCTATGCCCGTGACACAATGTTCTGCAGGGCTTGGGGGGGCAGAGATGGAGTTGTTGTTAAGAGCTGTCAAGTTGGTGTTGACTCATGACAACCCTCTGGATAGTTGTCCTAAATTATTTATTGATTTACATTCTTTTATATACTGCATCAGTGCAGTTTACATTGAACAAGGCATTATAACTTGGAGATAACTATTTTACAGGGAACATGGGCTATGGAGGGTTAAGTGGCTTGCCCAAGACCACAAGGAGCACCTGTGGGACTAGAAACCCCAGTCCTTCTGGCCCAAGGTTGCTGTCCTCTAGTGGGATTTGAACCCCTGGCCTTCCGGCCTGAAGTACCTTGCCCCAACCACTAGGCCACTCCTCTACTCCACACTGTTTGGTCTTCAGTCAGATGGCTCATTGTTGACAGACTGGCACCTATAGCTGCTGTTATTATATTGATCCATCTCATTGCTGGCCTTCCTCTTTTGCACTGACCTTCTACCTTGCCAAGTATGATGTCTTTCTCTAATGATCTCTCTTGTTGCATGATGTGTCCAAAGTATGAAAGTTGAAATCTTGTCATCTGAGCTTCTAAAGAAAGCTTAGGTTTGATCTCCTCTAGTACTGACTGGTTTGTTATTTGAGCAGTCCATGGTATACACAGCATTCTTCGCCAGCACCATAATTCAAAGGTATCAGTTTTCTTCCTGTCTATCTTTTTTTCACTGTCCAATTTTCACATCCATATGAAGTTATTGAAAATGCCATGGCTTGAACAAGTCAAATCTTTGTATAGAGAGAGACATCTCTGCTCTTGAGAATCTTGTCTAGGTCTTTCATAGCCATTCTGCCAAGAGCAATGCATTGTCTGATTTCTTGACTGCTTGTTGCTTCTTTATTGATAGTTGATCCAAGTAGGTTAAAGTTTTCAACTATTTAAATTTCTTCTCCATCAACGATGAACTTATTCATTTTGCCAGTTGTCAGGATCTTTGTCTTCTTAACATTAAGGTGCAGACCCATTTTAAGACTATATTCCTTAATCTTGAGAAGCAAATGTTTCAAATCGTCTTCACTTTCAACCAGTAATGTGGTATCATCAGCATAGCGAACGTTGTTGATGGGTCTTCCACAAACCTCACACCTCTGTTGTCTTCATACAGTCCTGCTTCTCTGATGATTTGTTCTGCTTGTAAATTAAAGAGGTAGGGGAAAGTATGCAGCCTTGTCATACATCTTTGCTGATTTTAAACCATTCTGTGTCTCCTAGTTCCATTCGAACTGTTGCTTCTTGATCAGTGTAAAGGCTGTGCAAGAGAACGATCAGGTGTTCTGGTATAGCCATGCTTCTTAATGTGGCCCAGAGTTTCTCACAGTTTACACAGTCAAAAAGCCTTGCTGTAGTCAATAAAACACATATAGATATCCTGTTGGTATTCTTTTGACTTTTCAAGGATCCATCTCACATCCGCGATAATGTCTCTCGTTCCTCTCCCTTTCCTGAACCCTGCTTGCACTTCAGACAGTTCTTGTTCCAGGAATGGTTGTAGTCCCTGCTGAATGATCTTGAGTAGAATCTTGCTGGCATGTGGGATCAGAGCGATTGTGCAATAATTTCCACAGTCAGTCAGGTCACCTTTCTTCAGTATTGGCATAAACACAGATCTTTTCCAGTCAGTTGGCAATGAATTTGTCCTCCAAATTTCCTGGCAGAGCCTTGTAAGTATGGTAACAGCTTCATCTGATTGCTGTAATAACTCAATGGGAATGCCATCAATGCCTGGTGCTTTGTTCTTTGATAAGGCTTTCAATGCTACTTCGACTTCTTCTTTCATCACCAATGGTTCCTGATCATAAGGTATAGGTTATCTCCAAATAGTTATCTCCAAGTTATAATGCCCTGTTCAATGTAATTTCAGTTTGTTCAATGTAAACCGCCTTGATATCATGAAAGGCGGTATATAAGAAATGTTAAATAAATAAATAGGTTGAAACGGTTGTTGGTCCATTTGATCTTTATATTCTTTCCACATTTTCATATTCCTCTCAGCATCATTCAACATGGATCCTTGAGCATCTTGTAGCATTCCAATTCGAGGCTGCAATTTTTTCTTTAACTCTCATAGCTTTAGAAAAGCCAATCTTATTCTTCCTCTAATAGCTTCTGATTCTATTTCCTTGCATGTGTCATTGTGTGTTCCTTGCATGTGTGACTTTTCCTTGTCCTGTCTTACTGCACATTGGAAATCTCTGTTGAGTTCTGTGATTGCCTCTTTCTCCTTTGGCTTTGGCTTCTCTGTGTTTCTGGACAATTTTCAGAGTTTCTTTGTCATCCATTTTGGCCGTTTTTGCTTTTTCACCTTATGATGAGACTTATCACTTTCTTCCAATGCAACCTTGATGTCATCCCATAACTTTTCTGGAATTCTATCATTTGTATCTAAACCAGCAAATCGATTTTTCAGGCAGTCTTCAAATTCCTGTGGTATATTCTCAAGGTCATATTTTGCTACATTCATGAATGGCTTGCTCTTTTTCAACTTTAGCTTGAGTTTACATACTAGTAGTTGGTGATCTGTACCACAGTCAGTTCCAAATTTTGTCTTTGTTGTTGTTATCAAGCTTTTCCATCGTTGTCTTCCACAGATGTAGTCAATTTGATTTCTGTACAATCCATTGGGTGAAGTCCACATGTATAGTTGTCACTTGTGTTGCTGGAAGAAGGTGTTTGAGATAAATAGATCATTGATTTTGCAGAATTCTATCAGTCTTTCTCCAGCTTGTTAATTGCCCTTGATCAGAGATTGAGAAAACTTCAGGAATTTAAATAGCTTTTGTTATGCCTGCTTCCACGCTGTTTGATACTGCTAAATTTCAAAGGTGAGTCGGTGGCGTGATGTCATCACAGCAGTGGCGGAATGCTGTTTGCTTTGTTGGAGGTCCAAGCTCCACCCCTAGGTCCGCCAAACCATGGTTGTGGTATATAAAATTCTAATAAACATTCTAATAAACATAAACATTTCTGGTGGGCCCAGGACCCATGTGGTCCACTCCTTTCTGATGCCTATGCATAATGGGCAGGATCAGCATGATCTTTTGTGCCTTGAGGCAGTGCCTCATTGGCTCACTGCTAAGCCGGTTGAGGGAATACCTAGTAATTTTGTCTTCAGTTGGGTTCTGGATACCATTCAACATGGCTATGTCCTGGAATGTAGAGATCCTATCCTGGGTGCCTTCATTATCTCCCCATGTGGTTAGGCGGCCAAAAGAACCGCCATCCAGATTACATTGGACAAGTTGCTCCATCTGCGAGTGATGGTCCCAGTTCCCCCTGCCAAATGGGGCAAGGGCCAGTACTTCATCTACTTTGTGGTGCCAAAGAAGGACTGTCCTTTTTCGCCAATCCTTGACCTCAAAGGGGTCAGTGCTCCCACACATGCTAAATGTCTGTATGGAAACCCTATGGTCAGTGAGATAGTTAGGACACCACCTTGAGTTTCTGGATTTGGGAGAACTTATTTCCACATCCCGACCTGAGAAAATCCATAGTGTTTCTGCATTTAGCCATGCTTGGCTCTCATTTTCAGTTTGGTGCTCTTCCCTTTGGTCTGTCCACTGCCCCAAGAATGTGGTGGTCACTGCGCGTAGGCACCAAGGGATGTGTGTTCACCCATATTTGGATGATTGGCTAATTTGAGTTTGGTCTCCGTTCAAAGCATCTTGGGTCTCGGCCCATGTGATGTGCTTCCTAAAGGGTCTTGGCTGGGTGATCAATTGAGGAAAGAGCCATTTGGAGTCTTCCCAGTCACTGGAATACCTGGAAGTGCATTTTGTCACTTGGGTGGGCAGTCTTCCTGCCCAAGGAGAGAGTGAAAAAGTTGCTGGACCAGCTGGCAGTCTTCCTTTCTCAGAAAGCTCCCAGGGTTTGGCATTATCTACAGCTTCTTGGTTTAATGGTGGTGGAAACTGAGATGATGCCATGGGGGCGAGCCCATATAAGGTCACTTCAGAGATTCTTGCTGACTTAGTGGTCTCCAAGCTCTCTGGAGTTCAAAGTCAGGCTTCCCCTTCAGCTAGAGGTGGCGACCAGCCTATGGTGGTGGTGGTAGTAACCACAGCATCTGAAGAAGGGCATGTCACTGGACAATTACTTATGGCTTCTCCTGTCAACAGATGCCAACTTGTTTGAATAGGGAGCCCATTGAGAAAATCAAACTGCTCAGGGCCATTGGAGCCGCTGGGAGGCAGTGTGGCCCATCAGCCATCTCAAGTTGAGGGCCATTCGCCTAGCCCTTTTGCACTTCTGGACCTACTCAAGAGCAGAGTGGACTGAGTGTACCCGGACAATGCCACAAAGAGTGCTGGCAGTGGCCCTAGCGATGACTCTCTTCTTCTCCTGGGTGGAAAAGAACTTACTACCTCTGTTGGTGCAACATATGATATGTGTGCAAACCTTTCCTGTCCATGACTTTGGAGTTCTTTTCATCCACTTCTCTTGCTTATGTTTTATTCTAAACCACTCTGCCAACTTATTTTAAGGGCAGTATATCAAATTCTAATAAACATAAACACATCACTGGGGTAGACATAATGGAGGTGGACTTCCTCAGTTGCCACTCCCTCAATCCCAGGGAGTGAGACAAGTCAGGTAGTGTTTCAGCAAATTCTGTGCCTCTAGGGCTGTCCTGAGATGGACCTAATGGTGACCCAATCCAATGTCAAGGCCCGTATATTCTCAGTTGCCACAAGTAAGCAAGGTGTGAGGGCATCAATGACCCAATTCAGTCCTGACCAAAGCACTGCCTGCTGTATATGCTTCCTCTGTGGCCACTTGTTGGGTCATGTGCTTCAACGCATAGAACGGCATCTGGGCTGGATTGTCCTGGTGGCATCTGATTGGCCATGGAGGTTGTGGTTTGGGGATCTGATGCAGCTCCTGAAGGAACCTCCTCTGTGACTGCCCCCAGCCCATGGGTTGCTATGTCAAGAGCCAGTCCTTCTGTATGACCTGGTTGCCTTCTCATTTATGGCTTAGCTCTTGAGAGATGTCACTTAAAACGCAAAAGCTATTCTCTTGCAGTGGTTTCCACACTCCTCAAGGCGAGGAGAGGGTTTACTAGTCTGGCCTTCATGCGCGTTTGGTGTCTTTTTGAGCATTGGTGCTGTGCACATTAGATTAGATCCAATATGGCAGATTTGCTGTTCCTGCTTGCTTCCTTCAGGATGGCTTGGGCAAAGGTCTTTTCTTTAGCTCCCAGAAAGTTCAGGTTGCAGCTTTATCCTGCTTCAGAGGACTGGTAGGGGGATTTCTCATTCCCTTCAGGGGATTTGGTACCTGTATCCTCCCCTATGCTCTGTTGTTCCATCATGAGATCTGTGTCTGGTGCTCCAGGCCTTGATGTTGGAGCCCTTTGAGTCCTTGAAACAGGCTACACTTAAATATCTAACTCTTAAGATGGTCTTCCTGGTCTTAATCTGCTCAGTGAGATGTACATCTGAACTAAAGGCGTTTTCATGCAGGGATCCTTACTTATCCTTTTCAGAGGAATCCGTGTGCATTTTGCCTGTTCCTTCCTTTTTGCCCAGGGTGGTATCTTCCATCCATGTGAATCAAGTGGTTTATCTGCCCTCCTTTTCTAAGGAACAGTGCCAATGGAAGGGCAAGAACCTTCACCTGTTGGATGTCTGGAGAGTGCTTCTGCGGTACTTGAAGGTTACTAACTCCTTTTGCAAGTCAGACCATCTATTTGTGCTGTTTGCGGGTCCACATAAGGGTGATATGGCAGATAAGTCTACCTTGGGACATTAAATAAAGGAGGCCATTGCCTCAGCATATCTGTTGTGGAGCTGACTGGTTCTGGAGGTTTGCATGCTCATTCCACTTGGGAAGAAGCATCCTCATGGGTGGAGTATAGCTCAGTAGCCCTCTCATACATTTGTTGGGTGGCAGTGGTGGCATCACTTTCTATCTTTGTCAAGCAGTACTGCTTGGATGTCCTTTCTCAGGCGGACACGGCCTTTACTCCTCTACTATGGCCCCACACTACATTGTGCTTCTCTTCCTTATACTCCCCAACTGCCTCCCCTCCTACCAACACCCTCACTCCTCTCCCCCCTACTCTCCCTCCTCCTTCCTTACTTCCCCCTCCATCCTTTCCTCTAACCTTGCATTTGCCCTTGAGCTTCATCAAACCCTCCCGCTCATTCAACCAACCCCTCTCTCTTTAAGGCAACCCACTCTCGCTTCTGCCGTACTACCACCGCTTTACCCAGCTCCCTACTTCTCCTCCTCTCATCAGGTAATATCAACACTAACCCCGGCCCCCCTCGATTTCTTTCTCACCCTAAAAAGAGTTCCTCACGTACCCTATCTAATCTCATCCATATCCCACTCCTTTCCCCATCCACCCTCCCTCACTCACACCAATTATCCATGGATGTTAACCCAAACCCTACCCCCTCCAGAGCTCTGCCTCTATCTCACTCTAAAAATAGATCCTCACGAACCCTACCTGACAGACACACCCACCCCTCTAGATCTCAGTATCATTCTGGAAATAGCTCCCCACGTGACGGCCCCAGTAGACTGCTGTCTTACTATGGTAAGAAATCCTCCCGTAACTTGTCTAACCTTATCCATATCCCTCTCCTTTCTCCCTCCACTCTCCCATTCTCATGCACCTATGGAACGCATGCTCAGTCTCTAAGAAACCTGTTCTCACGCATGATCTCTTCATCTCTAAAGCGCTACACCTGCTTGCCCTAACTGAGACCTGGCTCCTCCCAGACGATACCGCATCCATTACTGCTCTCTGCCACAGGGGCTACTAGTTCTCCCATACACCTCAAATCACTGGTCACGGTGGAGGTGTTGGGCTTCTACTTTCTCCCTCTTGCCAATTCCAACCTCTCCCTCTGCCTCAGTCACACTCCTCCCTCTCTTTCGAAGTCCACTCCATTCGCCTCTTCTCACCACTTCCCCTCCAGGTAGCTGTTATTTACCGCCCACCCGACAAATCCAAATTGACCTTCCTTACTGACTTCGACTCCTGGCTCTCCGCCTTCCTCGATCCCTCTTCCCCCACTCTTATTCTCGGAGACTTTAATATTCATGTCGATAACCCCTCTGATCCCTACGCTTTAAAGTTCCTTGCCCTCACCTCCTCGTTTGACCTACAACTCTGCTCCACTGCCCCCACCCACATACACGGCCACTGCCTGGACCTGGTACTCTTCTCTAATTCCTCTCCTTCAAACTTCCACAACGCAATCCTTCCTTCATCTGATCATCACCTCTTAACCTTTAATCTCCAGCTTCGACTGTCTCAACCTCGTCCTGTCTCCTCCAATCTATTTAGAAATCTTCATAATATTAATCCCTTGACTCTTTCCTCTACCATTTCTCCATCTCTCTCCTCTATTGTGTCCTCCAAGTCCGTCGATGAAGCAATATCCTCTTATAATGCTGCACTATCCTCTGCTCTTGATACTCTTGCCCCACCCACCCCTCGTCCTGTCAGATGTTCTACCCCCAGCCCTGGCTTTCACCCAGAACCCGCTATTTATGCACATGTGCCTGTTCTGTTGAACGCACCTGGGCCAAATCCCACTCCCTGGAAGACCTTATTCACTTCAAATTCATGCTCGGCTCCTTCCAGTCAGCCATAGCACTTGCCAAACAAGAATACTACATCCATCTAATTCCCTCGCCTCTGATCCTCGTTGCCTCTTTAATACCCTCAACTCTCTCCTCAAGGTGCCCCCACCCCCGGTCCCTCCCTCTCTTTCTGCCCAAACCCTAGCCGACTACTTCCACGACAAAATCCACAAGATCACCCTCCAATTCCCCACTCCCTCATCTACCTCCCCCTTCCCCAATTCTCCTCCCCCATCCATACTTCCTCTGCTACCCTCTCCTTCCCTACGATCTCCGAAGAGGAAACCGCACTCCTCCTTTCCTCCTCCAAACCCATCACCTGTTCCTCTGACCCTATCCCCACCCATCTCCTACATCCCATCTTCCCCACCATTGTTCCATCCATCTCTCATATTCTCA
The DNA here is from genome assembly GCA_033557465.1 of Ichthyophis bannanicus. Taxonomy (NCBI): domain Eukaryota; kingdom Metazoa; phylum Chordata; class Amphibia; order Gymnophiona; family Ichthyophiidae; genus Ichthyophis; species Ichthyophis bannanicus. Next base: position 1,242,534,017 of record CM066032.1, read on the forward strand.
ATCTTTCACTCTCCACTGCAACTGTCCCAGTCGACTTCAAACATGCTATTGTCACACCTTTCCTCAAAAACCCTCACTCGATCCCACACGCCCTTCTAACTATCGACCCATCTCCCTCCTTCCCTTCATTTCTAAACTACTAGAATGAGCAGTCCACTGCCGCTGCCTCGACTTCCTCACCTCCCATGACCTCTTGGACTCACTACAATCAGGCTTCCGGCCCCTACACTCCACTGAAATGTCCCTTACAAAAGTATCGACCTCTCCGTGGCCTTTGACACTGTTGACCACAATCTTCTCCTTAACACCCTCTCCTCGCTTGGCTTCAAGTACTCCGTGCTATCCTGGTTCTCCTCCTACCTCTCCCATCGCTCCTTTAGTGTATGCTCTGGGGGTTCCTCCTCCTCCCCCACCCCGCTCCATGTTGGTGTTCCACAGGGATCCATCTTGGGCCGCCTGCTTTTCTCCCTTTATACCCAATCCCTTGGCACACTTATTTCCTCCCATGGCTTTCAGTACCATCTCTATGCCAACGATTCCCAAATCTACCTCTCTACACCTAATATCTCTCCAGCAATCCAGACCAAGATCTCAGCCTGCCTTTCCGACATCGCTTCCTGGATGTCCCATCGCCGCTTGAAACTGAGCATGGCTAAGACTGAATTCCTCATCTTTCCCCCCAACTCCTCCCCTCCTCCTTCCCCTTTCTCAGTCTCAGTGGATGGATCTACGATCCTTCCTGTTCCCTCAGCCCGCAATCTGGGGGTTATCTTTGACACCTCTCTCTCCTTCTCCACACACATCCAGCTCGTGGCTAAGACCTGTCGCTTCTTCCTCTTCAACATTAGCAAAATTCGCCCCTTCCTTTCTGAACACACTACAAAAATGTTTATCCACTTCTTAATTTCCTCTCGCCTTGATTACTGCAACCTGCTCCTTGCCGGTCTCCCTGCGAATCATCTCTTTCCCCTTCAATCTATACAAAATTATGCTGCTCGACTAATATTCCGCCAGTCTCGCCATGCCCACATTACTCCTCAAGTCACTTCATTGGCTCCCCATCTAATTCCGCATACAGTTCAAACTTCTCATACTGACCTATAAATGCATCCACTTTGCGGCCCCTCAATACCTCTCATCCCTTATCTCTCCCTACATCCCCTCTCGGGAACTTCGCTCCACTAACAAATTACTTCTATCTAGGCCGTTCACTCACACAGCTAACTCACGCCTTCGCTCCTTTCACCTTGCTGCACCCTACGCCTGGAACAACCTACCTATGTCTGTACGCCAAGCACCCTCGCTGGCCCTCTTCAAATCCAAATTGAAAACCCACCTCTTCACTGTTGCCTTCAGATCCTGACTTCAGATCCTGACTTCCACCCTTACCCTAACCCGATTCCCATCAATCTCCCATGACCGAATTACATAGACCATATTATGCTTTGCACCGAATTGACTATCGCTTTGTATTGTTGTATTAGATTGTAAACTCAGATGAGTATTAGATTGTAAGCTCGGATGAGCACAACTCTGACGAGCAGAGACTGTCTATTATATGTATATCTTTTATATGCATGTCATACCTGTACAGCGCTGCATGCTTGGCGCTATATAAGTGCTAAATAGTAGTAGTAGTAGTAGTAGTAGGTCTTAAAAGCTGCCCTATCTTCTTCACACCTGGTGAGGCGTAACTGGTATGTCTCACTTGTCTGGACCTCCTTGATCCAATGCCCCAAGGTAGACTTATCTGCCACATCACCCTTATGTGGACCCACAGACAGCACAAATAGATGGTCTGACTTACAAAAGGAGTTAGTAACCTTCAAGTACCGCAGAAGCACTCTCCAGACATCAAGGAATGGCCATTATTTGGTAAGTAAAGGACGGTATGGAAGGTGACATTTTACTTACCAGATAATGGCCATTCCTTGAGTACTGTTAGACCAGTCTAGGATCCCCCCTCCCGCACCCGAACCTGTGTTGGTCTGCTGATTGGAATTCTCGTACCATAATTTCAAAAGCTTATTGAAAACACACCTGTTTCAACAGGCTTATGACCTTCCCCCAAATAGTTCTGTCTAGTTATTGTTTTTCTGCCTGTCTCTAGGTGACCCCTCTGGTCAATCTTTCCTTTTATTTAATAATGGAGTTCCTTTCTTTCTATGGCGCTAGCATATATTTTTTATTGTAAACCGCTCTCACGTTCCGACAAGGGCGGTATATAAAGTGTTAAATAAAGATAAAGATAAAGATAAAGATATACTCACAGTAGTTGGCCCTGTGGATTCATAACCTTCTGACAACCTTTCTGTTGAGCTGATTCTGTACATAGTTATGCTTTCTGTTATGCTTGATTGCAAACTGTTAATTTCTCTGAGGTTGTGTGAGGTTAGAGATTCCTTACCATAAGCTTTGGTACAAGTACTGAATATGCCGTAATGGTTACAGCACTGTTTCAGTCATCAAGGTATGTGAGTTTGATTCCCACTTATTCTAATACAGTGACAGAATTCAAAATGGGATGGGACAGACACAGTAGATCCCTTTATAGAAACAGGATAAAATCAAAATAAACTTAACGGTCTCTGATATCTCAACAAGTAGAGGTGACCTGTATGGACTGGTGGATACACCCCTAAACAAAGGCAAGGGGAGGGATGACCTGCACAGAGTGGCAGGCACACCTACTCTTGCCACCTTGCTGGGCAGACTAGATGGACCATGATGGTCTTTATCTGCTGTCATGTACTTTTTTAAAAAATTATTTATTTATTTAAAGTCTTTGGGTTTTTTTTTTTGAAAACTCTGTTTATTGAAAACCAAATAATACATATCATGCAGAACAATATACAAAAACATACAAATATACAAAGTCTTTTTTTATACTGCGCTCTTTAGAATCAGTGCGGTTTACAGATAACATTAATTTGTACAATGTAGGCTGAAACATACATTGAAACTTTACAAGGAACAGGTAATACAACTTGGATTTCAACAGGGATAACTATATACAAGTCAAGTAATTGTATCAGCAGATGTGGTTATGTCAACATGACAGATAGGAAGGGTGTGCTGGGTTATTCATCGTGACAGATAGGAGGGTATGCTGGGATATGTCATATCACCTGTATGAGAGTAATGTTGAAGGAAAAGGTGGTGCTTTAGAGCCTTCCTAAATTGTGCGAAGTCAGAGATAGACCGGATAGTAGTGGGGACGGCATTCCAAAGTGTAGCTGCATAAAACACAAAGGCTCTGTTCTTTGTCGCAAGGGAGCATTTTGTAATCGCATTGGGGACAGCGAGTGTGTTAGCTGCGACCGATCTTCTGGATCTATTCTGAGGAGTTGGGTGAACAAGGTCCGTGAGGGAGGTGGAGGATAGTTTGTTAAGGGCTTTGAAGGTAATCAGTAGTACTTTAAAGGTGAGCCTGCAGTAGATAGGAAGCCAGTGGAGGTGTTGCAAAATAGGAGATATGTGGTCCCTTCTGGAGGCTCCATGCAGGATGCGGGCAGCGGCATTCATTGCCAGTTGTAGTGGGTTAAGTATGCTCCTAGGGAGACCATGTAAAATGGCGTTGGCATAGTCAAAGTGGGGGGTTACAAGGGCTTGAAAGATCGTCCAGAAGTCAGCAGGCTCCAGTAAGGGACGTAGGTGGCGAATTGTATGTATCTTGTGGTAGATTGCCTTGATGGTGTTGCTTATATGTGTTTTCATGTCGAGCTGCTGGTCTAGGGTGACACCCAAGTAGCGGATGGTGGGCCTACTCGGGAGCTCTGTGTCTCTCACCTTAATCGAAGCGGGAGCAGTGAAGGATTGATTTCTTGTGATAAATAGGACGTCCGTCTTATTGAAGTTGATTCTGAGATTTTGCATGCGGAGCCAGTCGGTAACAGCATCAAAGTAGCTTGTTAATAGAGAGAGGTCAGGCTGGTCAATAGAGAATGGTGTGAACAGCAGTACGTCATCAGCAGCAGGAGATATTAAAGGAGCAGATGATTGAACATATGGGCTGTATATAGATGTTGAAAAGGAGGGCAGAGAAAGAGAGGAGCCTATGTTACTATGCCCCTAATGGCACGATGATGTCATAAGAAGCCTCTGGAATGTTTTCTCTGTCTCCACATCTGCTGGTAGTGGGACACAACCCACTTGTCTGGACTGGTCTAGTAGGTCTCAAGGAAAAGTCATTATCTGGTAAGTAAAATGTCATCTTGCTCCTGATGAAAAAAAAACTGCATCAAAGCTTAATGCAGTTTTTCACTCTTCTCTTAATGCTGGATCTTCACATCAACTGTAGGCAGGCATAAAGATATAGCTGGGAGTAAAAGGATCATCTGAGGTGAAGTTTGATACTTCACCTCAGATAACCCAATCAAGCCAAGTCCCCTGATTCCCTGCTGACCGACTCCGAAGCTCCCTGCTCCCCTGATTCCCTCAAAAAAGCTTTGATGATCCCAGAGTACCCCCACACTTCAATTTCCAATTGAACATTGGTTGACTAGTGGCCACTACTTGTCACTCCACTATCCCCTCTGAAAACACAACTGACCTGGTTGGTATGGTACCCCCAGGCACCCTCCCACATTCCCTCCCCCCAAGTACCTTTAAGGTGTTGGGAGGCAGGAGTACTCCCCACATGCTCTTGCCTCAGTGCCACCATCTTAAAAATGGTGGTGACAAACCTCACTCAGTGCATCCTGGGATACATCATGCATAGTCATTCTACCAAATAAGGGAGGTTTGTCATGTCTGGAGTGCCCTCTGTCAGGACAAATACAAGAGGTGGCTAAACGTTTTGAGGGTTCCTTTACCGACTTATTGGAATATAAATAGGACTTTACTGGAGGTCAAAAATAGAGGCATAACCTTGGAAGAAAATATTAGTATTTCATAAAGTAAAGAAGAGACTTTTATTCATGATTCTAGGCAGGGGCGGCCCAAGGGGGGTGCGGGGCCATGTGCGGAGACTCGGTGCGGGGCCTCATTTGCATAAGTGGCCTTATTTGCATAAATATTTGCATAATGCTAACATTCATTAAGAGACATGTTTACTAAAAGTTAATGTGTGTATGGATAAAGACAGACTAAAAGATTTCTACATTACTATAATCCAGTGCCAACCGCCAGGCACATTAGGAACTACTACAAACACTGCCCATTTAGAATCCATAGCAAACCCGCCGTATCCTAACAGCACTACCAGGACTCACAAAGCACCATACCCTACCTATCAAAAGGCAACACTGCAAATATTAAACCAATACATTTCAGAGAACAACAATACATGACCTACTGGGGAAAGAGAACAAGTGGCAATGTCAAATAGGAATTACATAAACAGAATACCTCAGCTCAGTTACACATGCAGAACATAGACCATCACCAAACAAGGAATCACAATTTAGAAACAGGAAGGCAATAATTAAACTGGGAACCCCAAAAACCAAACTTGGAATGTATAACAACACTGTAGAAATAAAACTATAAATTAATTTCCTCTTGTACCAAACAAAGCGCAGACGTTAATGATGCACTTTCCCAGAGCTTTCATATTCCAGCTAATAAATTCAAAAATAAAGAGATATCTTTCGACCTTTTGTGCATTTTTTTTCAGTTGCAATAGCTCCAGCTACTTTCTTCTGGTTTCTTCATGTTTTCTGCTAACTCTCCATGATCTGCTGTCCATTTGTCCTTTCTTCTCTCTTCTAGTTTTTTTTCCATTCTCTCTCTCTACATCTGCTTTAACATACTAATCTTTCTCCTTTTGCTCTTTCCTCATTCCTATTTCATCCACTCAAATTTTACCCCTCCATCCTCAATCCCCACTTACTCTCCCAATACCCGGCTAAGTGTAGATTTTTTATCCCTCCCACACAAAATATTTTTCCCCTCTCCATTTTACTCTCCCAGCCCCATCCCATTCTAATCCTCCCCCAACATCAGCTCCCTTCTAGTTCCAGCCTCACCCAGCATCCATTCCCTTCTAGTCCCTGCATCAGCCCATTTCCAGTCCTAGCCCCCCATCAGCCCATTTCCAGACCTAGCAACCCCCAACCCAATACCAGTCCTAGCCCCCCCATCAACCCACTTCCAGTCCTAAACCCCCATCAGCCCACTTCCAGTCCTAACCCCCATCAGCCCATTTCCAGTCAGCCCCCCATAGCCCATTGCCAGTCCTAACCCCCCCATCAGCCCACAGCCCATTACCAGTCCTAACCCCATCAGCCCACCTCAAGTCCTAACCCCTCCCCATCAGCCCATTTCCTGTCCTAGCCCCCCCATAGCCCATTACCAGTCCTAACCACCCATCAGCCCACAGCCCATTACCAGTCCTAACCCCATCAGCCCACCACCAGTCTTAATCCCCCCAGCCCATTTCCAGTCCTAGCAACCCCCCCAACCCATTACCAGTCCTAACCCCCCCATAGCCCACTCCCAGTCCTAATCCCACCAGCCCATTACCAGTCCTAACCCCATCAGCCCATTACCAGTCCTAACCCTCTGAGCACAACTAGTCTTAATCCCCCCAGCCCATTTCTAGTCCTAGCAACCCCCCCAACCCATTACCAGTCCTAGCCCCCCCATAGCCCACTCCCAGTCCTAATCCCACCAGCCCATTTCCAGTCCTAATCCCCATCACCCAATTTTCAGTTTAAGCCCTCCCATACCCCATTACCAGTCCTAACCTCCCCATCAGCCCACTCCCAGTCCTAATCCCACCAGCCCATTTCCATTCCTAATCCCCATCACCCAATTTTTAGTTTAAGCCCCCCATAGCCCATTACCAGTCCTAACCTCCCCATCAACCCACTTTCAGTCCTAATCCCATCAGCCCATATACAGACTTAGCTCCCCCATAGCCCATCACCACTCCTAACCCCCCCAGCTCCCCCATAGCCCATCACCACTCCTAGCCCCCCCATAGCCCATCACCACTCCTAACCCCCCCCCCCCCACGGCCCAGCCCAGCCCAGCCCAGGAAAATTTTTTAAAAAAAAGAAGCTGTCTTCTCTGTCTGCCGGGGCTGCCGCGGCAGAATCGAGTGTGCCGCGGGGCCCCCCCTGCCCAGCAGAGCCTGCCCTCCCCTTTATCACCTCTGTCTTCGCAGCTTCAGTCAAACGCGCCGGCTTTCAGAGCGCGAAGGGACTAGTTTCCCTTTCGCGGCTCTGTTAAGCCCGCGGGGGCTGATGGGAACTTCCCATCAGCCCCCGCGGGCTTAACAGAGCAGCGAGGGAGAAACTCTCCTCTCGCGCTCTGAAAGCCGGCGCGTTTGACTGAAGCTGCGAAGACAGAGGTGATAAAGGGGAGGGCAGGCTCTGCTGGGCAGGGGGGGCCCCGCGGCACACTCGATTCTGCCGCGGCGGCCCCGGCAGACAGAGAAGACAACTTTTTTTTTCTTTTTAAAATTTTACTTTAGGATCAGAATGTTTTTTGCGCGGGGCCCCCTGAAACGCGGGGCCCTGTGCAAAAAACATTCTCGCTCAATGGACGGGCCGGCCCTGATTCTAGGGTACTCCAAAGAAAAACCAAAGTGTTGGAGAACTTTATCAAATGGTATAATTTGCATTTATTGAATTTTCCTCTGGATAGGGTCATGGGCTGTGGTGGTCTTTTTCTCTCTTTAATTTCCTTTTAAGATGTATGGGGTTCCTTTCTATCTGGAACCAAGACCTTCAGTGAGAGCTTGATGTTGACAACTGTCAGAGAATATGGTACTCAATTTTCAAAGTGTAGTATACAAATAATGAACACATTTTTACATTTTACACAGGGCCAGGTTAAAGCACTGGCAAACCAGGCAATACTTAAGCCCTAATGTTTTGAAGGGGGTTGGAGGGGGAGGGTCTATCAGATGTGCTCAGAATTTAGGAGATGAGGATTACCATATGTCTAGCAAGTTTCAAGACAGTACAGATTTTTGCATTAATCAGAAGTTTGAAATCGGCTAACGTATGTAGAAAATGCACAGAGTTTAGACCTCGATCTGTTGCTTTCCATTCCTCAACTTGCCTGCCTGCCATACATACCTGCTTCAGTATCATTAGCAGGAGAGATTGTGGGTCGGATCAGTAGAGACAGACAGCAGGGGAGGAACACTGGAGGGCACTCTAATCAGAGGAAGGGATAGGGTGAGTCGGGGGAAATTACTGTGCTGCGCTAGTGAAGCGTCTGCAGAGATAGGCTCTTGGTTTGCCGCTCTCTCTGGTTTGGAAGATTTAGAACTTCATTCGGTGTGCATTTCCTTTTCCTACAGGATTAAAACTACAAGCAAAATTCGGAGAAACTTGATGCTAGAACACAGAGGAGGGAAACTCAGACTAATTTTGTTTTCTTTTTCTCACGCAGGCAGAAATTCTGCGGTGTCACTCGATATTTTCTAAACCTAAGGATAGTTAGCTTTCTAGCCTTGGCTTATGGATTGTAGCTCATCATGTGCTCTGAGATAGACTGAGTGCCAGTGAGAAAAAGGCAGATGATGGATTATTTGTGGTTTGTTCTGCTTCCGATTGTCTCCGTCATTCTGTCTTCACCAGTGCCGAGAACCGATGTGCTCAACTATCTGCACGGTAAGGAAATCCAGACCTTCATTTTATGAACAAAGGGAAATTTTAGGGCTACTTTGTAGCCCTCTCTATAAATGCTGTAAATTAAGTAAGTAAGTGAGAAAGGGTCCGGTGCAAGATACGTTATTTATTTGATTTATTTATTTGATTTATCTTATATACCGCGCTATTCAAATCAGTGCGGTTTACATATAACAGAATATATACCATGCAATCGGGCTGTATTATATTTACAATGAACAGGGACTATAACTTGGACATAACTGGGGTAACTACCTACAAATTATTTACACGAGTAACAATCTGAACGTACTAATATTTACATGGAGCGGCTCAGGTGAGGTTAGCCGCAGGACAGTGTGCTGTGTGTGTTGTTGGAGAGGTCCTGGAGCTTGGGGGTGGCTGATCGCGAGCTGTCTTCTGAGTAGTACTCTAGGGGCTTGAAATCAATGGGGTCGCGGCTCCGATAACGATCGCGAACCGCTACCGCAGCTTTGTAAACAAGCCCTTAAAGAATAGGTGGTGCTTATGTGCCGTTGATTGCTCAGATGGCTGTAGGGAGGGCATTCCAACATCTGGGTGCAGAAAGCATGAACGCCCTATTGGATGTTGCCTGGATGCATTTCGTTATTTGGTTAGGTGTTATCAGTTTATTGACAGCAGTGGATCTTCTGGTTCTGGTCGGGGGTGTGAGGTGGATTAGCCCAGTGATGGAGGTGGTAGGTTGGTTATTTATGGCCTTAAAGGTCATTACTAGGATCTTGAAAGCTAGTCTGCCGTGGATTGGTAGCCAGTGGAGTTGTTTCAGGATTGGTGTAATGTGGTCTATTCTTGAAGCTCCCTATAGAATTCTGGCAGCTGAGTTCATTGCCAGCTGGAGTGGGCTCAGTGACGCCTGTGGGAGTCCGTGTAGGATGCTCTATGTAAATCTTCAGCCTTATTTCCTCTCCCTCTGTGATGTCCGTAATTAAACTCAATCACGGTGATCTGAACACCACCCTTCCAACAACAGTTCTGTAAAAATGCATACTATTCAATTCTGCTATGTATGAATGTGTATGCTCACTCTCTCTGTGGGGAAAGGAATGTGCTGATGGTTCTTTGAGTTAGTATGACTGTCAGGATCTGTTATTTTGCTTTGGCTGCTGCTGCCTTAGGCGATTGCCTAGTGTTGCCTGATGGTTGGGCTGGTCCTGGAGGTAGAATTGCCAACTCTAGCAATGTCTTGGAGTCTGCTACAATGAAGGAAGGGCCTCTGGTACAATACTGTAAGCAGTCCTGGAGAAAACTCTTAGTGACTTCTGTAGAACCAGTAGGAAAGGCATGCCAGGGCATGCAAACGGGGTTGCTTTCTCACACAGATGTTTAGAAGGCATGGGGGAATTTGTGGTGGAATTCTATGGTGGGTGGAAATGGTGAGTATGGGAGAGTGTGATGGGGGTATGTGTGAATGTAGATGAAGTGTATATGTGGGGGCTATACAACTCTGTAATGTGGAGCAGTGTATCTGGGGGTGGATGTGTGTGGAGTGTGCTTTTGAATGAGTAGTGCGTGTGTTTGATAGATGTTCTGGAGTTGTTTATATGAGTATACAAGTACAGTATGTGTAAGTGAAAGGGGCTGGGTGTGTGTGTTCCTTTGGATTTGTGTGTAGGGATTCTGTAAGTGGAGTGGAGGAGTGGCCTAGTGGTTGGGGCAAGGTACTTCAGGCCGGAAGGTACTTCAGGCCGGAAGGTCAGGGGTTCAAATCCCACTAGAGGACAGCAACCTTGGGCCAGAAGGACTGGGGTTTCTAGTCCCACAGGTGCTCCTTGTGGTCTTGGGCAAGCCACGTAACCCTCCATAGCCCATGTTCCCTGTAAAATAGTTATCTCCAAGTTATAATGCCCTGTTCAATGTAATTTCAGTTTGTTCAATGTAAACCACACTGATGCAGAATAGCACAGTATATAAGAGAATGTAAATAAATAAGTAATGCATGTTAATGAGGTTGTAAAGTGTGTGTTTTTGGGGTGTTATGATTATGTAAATGGAAGATTGGTTGGGGCGGCTGTATGGCTGAGTTATCTGTGTGGGTGTGGGTGAATTGAGAAGCAGTGTCAAGTTATTTTTCCCTTTTTGTGTGTGGGGTATAGGTATAAGTTTGTGTTAGTGTGTTGCAGGCAATCATATGTCCTAAGTGGTGCTTTGCAGCTGTACAATCAAAGTGAAGCTAGTGGGCTGCAGAGTCTATGGCTAGATGCATGTAAGGGGTGGAGAGGTGGAGGGTTTAAGCTGGGGAAGGGGGCAGGGTAGTTTAAATGGCCTCAGGGCTTGTGAAAGGGTATTAGGTGCCCTAAGTGAATTTTCAACCTTACATCCCATCTTGAGATTTTGATAATTAAGCTCAACAATCATGATCATCCCAACACCACGCTTCCCACAACAGTTCTGTAAAGATGTATAAATGGACATCGTGCATTTAAATATTAAATGTTGCTTGGTTCTATGCGTGTGCCTGTTCTTCCTGCAGGTAAAGGATTTCTGGTGGCTCTCTGAGTGTGTGTGGGGCCGTCAGGACCTGTGGCTCTGCTTTGACTGCTGCTCTTTGCTTCCCTGCAGAAGCTGCCACCCTAGACAGCTGCCTAGTCTTGCCAACTGGTTGAGCTAACCCTGAATGGCCCAGTCAATAATTGGCAGCAGGGGCTCCCAAGGAACACACATCTAGCACAATACCAGAATAGGTGGCACATCTAACAGCAGAGACAAGGTGTAGAGCAGTCTAACAGAAGCCCTTCCCGCTGCACCCGATAATTGAGAAAAAGAAGAGTCACTTGCAAGGACAGGGGTAGAGTGGGGTTGCTGCCTGACTCCATCTCACAAGGAATAGGCTAATCCAGTCCTAGTTTTACCCTATTGCATTCATGGACTTGCAGATTTGGTTTTCTTGGGACTCAGTCAGAACTATAAGCACCTGTATGCAATAAAGTACAAGCAAGACTAGCTGAGAGTGTTCTCTATGATGTGGAGACCGCTGGCAGTGGTGGCATGATGGCACCATTTAGCAACAAAGGGTGTACAACTTGAACTGGCCTGCCCAGGTGCCATTAGTTATAGGCGGGGGTCGGGGGGGGGGGGGGTCGGGTGCATCTGGAAAATGCAATGTAGTGTTTACTCAGACCATGGTAGAGGTGCTCTGGGGAAAGCCATAAAATGAGGCAGAGGCATACAGCGTGGCATGGATGGTGTTTGAGACTCTTGATGGTAGCATTCATGGAGCAGGAAGCTGCTTGGCAACCACTGCGCTAGTTAAAACTGGATTAGAGAGATGTAGATTGCCAGGCCTTTCTTCCAAGGCAACAGAGGTTTAAATTACTTGCCCAAGGTCACAAGGCACGCTTGTGGGACTTGAACTCTGGTCTACTTAGCTAGCAAGCCAGTACTCTAACCACTAGGCTACTCCTCTAATCATGGAATCTAGGAGTGGAGGAATAGTCTAAAAATTTAGGATCTAACCGCCAAGACCTACGTCATTATTATTATAGAAGTTAAAAAGAATGAACCCATCTTCTTTCCTTGACTGTAGCTCCTCCACACAGGAATTGTGGAATGACTTCATTTTTATGCTTTATCAATAAAGCACAACTGGGTACTCATTGTAATATTAATACAGAACATGTGTATTTTTCAGTCAACGTGCACCATAATTTTACCGACACTAAACAAAATATTACAGATAAGTCGCAATTATCTCTGCAGGGACTAAAGAGTTGGGTCGCTCAAACAGAGGTTCCCAACTCCAGTCCTGGACGGCCAAACACCATTCAGGTTTTCAGGCTGTCCCTAATGAATATGCATGAGATACATTTGAATACAATGGGGGAAGTGCATGCAAATGCATCTTATGCATATTTATTAGGGTCAGCCTGAAAACCTGAATGGTGTTTGGCCCTCCAGGACTGGAGTTGGGAACCTCTACAAGCAGATCTAAGAGTTTTTAGCAGTTTTTCACACAGCAGATGTTGTCACACACTTCCCCTTCCCTTTCTCTTTCAGTCCCATGCACATTTTCAGATTTTCAGAAGTATGCACATCCATTTTTTCAAAATATTTGCACATACTAGAAGGTATAACTCAGGGGTGGGCAATTCCAGTCCTGGAGGGCCACAGACCAATCAGGTTTTCATGATGTCCCTAATGAATATTCATGGACCTATTTCCATAGAATGGAAGGCAGTGGATGCAAATAGATCTCATGAATATTCATTAGGGACATAATGAAAACCTGACTGGTCTGCGGCCCTCCAGGACCGGAATTGCCCACCCCTGGTATAACTATATGCATGCAGTTTTGGTTGGACAATTTCCAATGGGAACGTAGGCATATATTTTCCCTTTGAAAGCTGGTGCAACTTATGTGCATACTTGCTGCACAAGGCATGTTACAAATTATATTAATAGGGGGCATAATTCTGTATTGATTATGACTGAATTATTAGTGGATGACTTGTCTTCAACCTAAATACCAACTGTATGGCTGCAGTAAAGAACTAAGTCTCCCCAGGACTGAACAAAGTCCTTCTGGGAAGGGTAATCTCTGTTCAGTTTAGCACCACCAGTCTTTTGGAAAGTTATAATATAATTTAGAATTTAACTGTCACCACTATCTAATATTACCCACAGTCCAAGGTACAAATTAGGGCTGGGGGCATTATTTTAGGAGTAAGTAATAGATATCATTAAGAACCGCAGAAGCTTAGTTAGGACCACAGAATGAGCCCTATCCATAGTATCGCTCACTCACTCTTGTACCTGGTACCAGGCAGGGCTGGAAGCTGTACCAAACCACAGTTCATTGATGTGGGTGTGGCAGAGAAACAGGAATTTACAAGGCATGGGGGTAACCTGGTGAACACCCAGGCCCACAGCAGTTGCCATCATGGGGAGAAGGCAGGAGGTGGTAAGTGCCCAGCCGATCCATGAAGAAAATTGCAGCACTGACAGGAACTAAAACTGGAGTCACACTACCCCTGGGGGATGCAAACACATGGGAGCACAACAGTGCTTGTCTGCTGGATCACTTTCGGAACGTGGATCTCATGCTTGACACCTTTCCAGGGTGTTAAGCTGCGTTTCCAAAGGGAGGGAAAGCTTATTTATGCAAACCGGGAGTATTATAGGATGATGGGATTCTTCCAGTGCCGGAAAAAGAGTCAGGGCTGAGTAGGCCCATGTCTGCTTCAGCTGCAGTCGGGTGTCTGAACTTTGGTATGGTCTTTCATTTACTTTTTTTCTGATAGTACTTCGCTTGACAATTGGACTCTAGGTAGAGTTCATCAATCTCACAGTAATCCAGCTCTTGGCTAAAGGTCAACATACACATTTCTTCCAATATGACAGTGCCTGGGCCTGTGGCATTAGACAGGAGACATCATGGCTGGTACAGGACATTGAGCATCTGCACATCAGTGCTGCCAGATGATCTCAAAATCTCCAGCCCAACATGGGTTAAAAAATAGTCCAAACAGCAGTGGCATTCCCAGCCTCCTTGGCACCAGGGATGGGCACCCCCCTGTATGCTGCTGGTGCTGTGTGCTGCAATGGACCCACCAACAGCCAGGCCCATGGAGGCAGCGCAGCAAACTTACTATTAAGCTGGCTTGCTGTGGTGCCTCATGCTCCAGGGCCGGCTGCTCGTCTCTCCTGCCCAAAGTCTCGTGATTCATGAGACTTTGCCTGGGAGAGATGAGTGGCTGGCCCTGGAGTGCAAGGCACTGCAGCAAGCCAGTTTAAGAGTAAATTTGCTGCACTGCCTCCATGGGCCTGGTGGAGGTGCCGCCCCCCTCCTGGCCAGCACCCAGGGCAGGCCACACCCACCGCTTTGCCCTTGGTACATCACTGCAAAACAGTGACCTTCCTCTTCCCAGATTGGTTAGTCTAATAGTCCATCAGCCGTGACCATACCTACCTTGCCTTGTGGCTCTTCTCTCTTTCTCTGATTGACTGGAATATGGCAGTCATTCCCATCCTGCCACATTGCACTGGTCAGTTTCAAATTTGCTGCTCTGGAACCTGGCCAATGAGATTCAGCCAAGGGCTGTGACCTTTCTGAAGCTGGAGTTTGTTCTTTTCTTCCCTTTTAACCCTTCTTTCCATGGTTTTCTCACCTAAAGGGGCACAGGCAAATTGTCTAAAAAACTACAAGCCATAACTCACAAATTTTTCACACTCTCCAGGCAATAAAGTCACCCTTTTGGGCAGTAAAATGCAGAAAAGGCCACACTACTGTGCATGCTCAAGGTCTGCTACTTCCCATTCCTTCTGAACTAGGATATTTGGAGGGGGTGGAGCTGCTCAAGGCCCCACTCTGGCCACGCTGACTTTTGTTTAATGTCAACACTGCCGAGCCCCAAATTGTGTCACCCTAGGTAGATGCCTAGTGTGCCTAGTGTTAGGGCCGGTCCTAGTTACAGCATGCCTGGGCTATGTATAGAGAAGATAGTCAGATATATCGAAGAGATTTTTTCATTTTGCATCTATGGGGAAAATGCTTAGTACATAGATTGCAGAAAAAGGGGGGGGGGGAGGATTTGAAATTTTTCTTAGAGGTATGCCGAGCAAAAGAGTGTGGAAGTATTTTTCATTTCTTTTTCTTCATTTTATTAACATTTGTTATACTGCTTCCATTAATGACATTGTATTTATATGTACTTATATGTCTTTTCATTGGATTCACTTTTCTCTGTTTTATCATTTTTTGTTTCTTATATTTTCTTGCTATACCTTTTTGTAAAATGTCAGTTAATAATGTTTATTTAATCTTAGACTTTAAACGTGAAAAAGAAATCATAAGATGTTCAACATAAGAAATCATAAAATGTTCAACATAAGAAATGTCATATTGGGTCAGACCAAGGTCCATCAAGCCCACTATCCTGTTTGTAACAGTGGCCAAACCAGGTCACAAGTACCTATCAGGTTCCCAAATGGTGTAGAGATTTCATGCTGCTTGTCCAATGGCCAAGCAGAAGATTTCCCTGGTCCTTTTTAATAATATTTTATGGACTTTTCTGCCAGAAACTTGTCCAAACCTCTTTTAAATGCAGCTACATTCATGTCTTTTACTACATCCTCCAGTAACAAATTCCAGAGTTTTGTCACACGTTGAGCGAAAAAATATTTTCTCCGATTAGTCTTAAATGTGCTAAACTGTAACTTCATTGCATGTCCTCTAGTCTTTCTATTTTTTGAAGGGGGACACAACAGATCTACATTTACCCATTCTACTCCATTCATTATTTTATAGACCTGTATCATATCTCCCCTCAGGTGTCTCTTTTCCAAGTTGAAGAGCCCTAACCTTTTAAGCCATTCCTCATAGGGATATCCTTCCATCCCCTTTACCATTTTGGTGGCTCTTCTCTGTACCTTTTCTAACTCTGCTATATCCTTTTTAAGATATGGTGACCAGAATTGCACACAATATTCAAGGTGTGTTCACAAAATGAAGCGATACAGAGGCATTATAATGTCCTTCACTTTATTCTCCATTCCTTTATGATTCCTAGCATTCTATTTGTTTTCTTGGCTGCTGCTGCACACTGGGCGGAGGGTTTCAATGTCTTATCCATGCTGTTGCCTAAATCCTTTTCCTGGGTGGTGGTTCCTAATGTGAATCTTGCATTGTGTAACTGTAGTTTGGGTTGTTCTTCCCTAAGTGCATAACTTTGCTCTTGTCCACATTAAATGTCATCTACCATTTGGACACCCATTCTCCCAATTGGCCATTTAGCCCTACACTCTTTTTTTTCAGTCTTTCAACAAGTTCCTAATCCACAATAGTACATTGCCTCCTATCAATGTCTTTTTAATTTCCTTAAGAGTCTCTCATGAGGGACTTTGTCAAAGGCTTTCTGAAAATCAATATACACTATAGGTCTGATTCTGTCCCGCATGTACATCCCCTTTGTACGTCCGGTCTGAGCTGGATGTACAAAGGGGATTACGATTCTGATCTCATGGAGCACGTCTAGCCCCGCGGGATCAGAATTGCGATCAGGCCTGTACGTGCAGGCCGGGACTGCGATTCAATCCCAGCCTGCACATATAGGCACTGCATGGATAGCTCATTCAGGCTTTTAAATGGAGCAGTGGCACCATGGCGTTATGTTGCCATGGCATTGCAGCTCCATTTAAAAGCCACGATGCTGACTGCCATAGAAAAAGGTTTATTCCCCGCAGCTCGATCCCTGATCTGGCCTCCTAAGGCCAGGGTCAGGCTGTGGGGAATAAACCCTGGCCCCCCCAGCCCCTCCCGCCCCCCGAGGTTGAAAAACAAAATGTCCAGGGAAGTTAGTCCACCTTGGAGGTGGAATAATGTCCCCGGCTATTTTGCCGGCCCTGGATATACAGGGCTGACATTAAAATTGACCCTGTACGTGCAGAGCTGGTGACTGCCCACTGCCTGTCCACTCTCCACCCCTGGGCTGCCTCTTCCCCGCCCCTGACGAACTTCCCCGCACAACCGGTGGGAAAGTTACTTAGGGGCTGAAGTCAGCACGAATGGCGGGGATGGACGTCCCATTGGGATGTCCATCCCCACTATTCAGCCCCTCTGGGGGTCATTCCTGCTATTCGGCCCCTATGGGGGTCATTCCAAGTCGCGAATAGCATCCATCACCGCTATTCAGCCCCTCTGCCGACCCTGACTAACTTCCCTGTACGTTGTATGGGGATGTTAGATGGGGACGGGAAAGAGGCATTACAGGGGTGGAGTTAGGGCGGGCAGTGGGCAATTTGTGGCCCCAGACATACAGGGCCGATTCCAATGTTGACCCTGTATGTCTGGGACCAGAAGACTGAACGGGGAACTTATACCACCTCTGAGGTGGAATAAGTTCCCCTAGTCAGCAGTGGATGGTGGGCCCGGGCAGCAGAGGAGGTAGGAGGGGTTAGTGGAGATTCCCCGCAGCCCGACCTTGGCCTTGGGAGGCCACATCAGGGGTTGGGCTGCGGGGAATTGAAAATCTGTTCGGTGGCTGGGGATCGCAGCTCCTGAATGAAGACACGGTGCCATGGCAACTGGATGCCATGGCACCGCAGCTCCATTCAGGAGCCTTGTAATTGCAGGCCGATCAGAATCCCGACCTGCATGTACAGGCCTGGACACGATTCTGATCCTGCGGTGCTAGATGTGCCCCACGGGATCATAATCCCGTTTCACTCTGCGTGTCCGGTTCTGACTGGGCGCACAGAGGGCCAGGACGTCTGGGATACAATTGGGCCCTATATCATCCAGTTTACCTTTATCTACCTGTTTATTCAGACCTTCAAAAAATTATAAGAGATTGATGAGATAAGACCTTCCTTGGCTAAATCCATGTTAGCTTTCTTCCATTAAACCATCTACATGTTCAGTAATTTTGTTTCTTATAATGGTTCTACCATTTGGCCTAGTACAGATGTCAGGCTCCTTGGTCAGTAGTTTCCTGGATCACTCCTGGAACCCTTTTTAAAAAATTGGGATTATATTGGCTACTCTCCAATCTTAAAGGTACTACAGATAATTTTCATGATAGATCACAGATTACTAATAGTAGTTCTACAATCTTATATTTCAGTTACTTCAGCACTCTGGGATGTATGCTGTCCGGTCCACGTGATTTGCTGTTCTTTATTTTATCAATTAGTTGTATTACATCTTCCCAATTTATCAAGATTTGTTTCAATTCCTCTAATACATTTATTTATTTATTTCCATTCTCTTATATACCGCGCTATTTTCCATCAGTGCGGTTTACATAGAACCATTTAATTACACATTTCAAAACAGTCGATTTGTGTTTACAATTAACAGGAAACAGAACTTGGGTAGAAACGTGGGTAACTATTTACAACTGTACATTCCTTTTAAATATTATTTCTGGCATGGGTAAGTTTCCTACATCTTCTTCTGTAAAGACTGAAAAAAAAAATCAGTCAGTCTTTTTGCTATGGCCTTGTCTTATCTCAGTGCCCCTTTTAGTCCTCCATCATCAAATAGTCCAACTGACACCCTCACAGGTATTTTGCTACGAATATTCTTGAAAAAGGTTTTATTAAGAGCTTTTGCTTCCACGGCAAGCTTCTTTGAAAATTTCTCTTTGTCTGCCTGATCAATGCCTTGCATATCATTTGTTAGTATTTTTGTTGTTTCCTGTTTTTGTCATTTGGCTCTTTTTTTTTCCCATTTTCTGAAAGATTCTCTCTTAACTAGAACAGCCTCTCTGACCTCACCTTTAAGCCATGCTGGCTGTCATTTGGTCTTCCTTCTATCTTTTATAAGCATGGAATACATCTGGTCTGGGATTCCAAGATAGTTTTTTTTTTAAATAACGTCCACACCTGATGTAAACTCTTGACCTTTGCAGTAGCTCCTTTTAGTTTTTTCATAAGCATTTTCCTCATTTTATTATAGTCTCCTTTTTGAAGGTTAAATGCTAGCGCAGTCAAATTTCTTGCTATCTTCCTTCCATTGATTAAGTCAAATGTGATCATGTTATGATCACTATTGTCAAATGGTCCTGAAACTCTCGCACTAGATCCTGCATTCCACTGAGGACTAGGTCTAAAATATAATTCTTGCGTGTTGGATCCTGAACTAGTTGCTCCATGAAGCAGTCATTTATGTCATTTAGAAACTTTAGCTCCCTAGCATGTCCTGCTGTTACATTGACCCAGTCAATACCGGGGTAAATGAAATCTCCCATTATTACTGTGTTGTAAATTTTGTAGCTTCCATAATTTCTATTAGCATTTCATCACCTGTCTTTTCATTCTGTCCACATGGATGGTAGTATACTCCCACTGCCATTCCCGTCACCTTTTTACATGGGATTTCTATCCATAGAGATTCTACAGTGTATTTTGTTTCCTGCAAAACCTTTATCCTGTTTGGCTCAATGCCCTCTTTAACATATAGCGCCACCTCTCCACCAATGTGATCTGCCCTATTATTGTAATATAGTTAGTAGCCTGGTATCACAGTGTCCCATTGGTTATCCTCTTTCCACCAGAGCT
Source organism: Ichthyophis bannanicus (assembly GCA_033557465.1). NCBI lineage: Eukaryota > Metazoa > Chordata > Amphibia > Gymnophiona > Ichthyophiidae > Ichthyophis > Ichthyophis bannanicus. The sequence goes on from CM066032.1 coordinate 1,242,553,621, forward strand.
CTGAAATGCCAATTATATCCAACTTTTCATTCATTGCTATATATTCTAACTCTCCCATCTTATTTTTTAGACTTCTAGAATTTGCATACAGGCTTTTCAGAGTTTGTTTTTTGCTAATATTACCAGCCTGACTTTTTGATGACAAGGTTAATTTGGAATCATTCAACTTTGCTTGATTTTTACTTAAAGGCACCAGGGATTACTTTTACCTTTATTGGAACTTCTGTTAGGATGCCCTGACTTCCCTGTTTTGCTAGTAGCCTTCAAGAATACATCATTCCGAACAATGCGCTCTTGGGTGACTGTCGGCTTTCCCTCATTTAAAAGCTGCTCTATCCCCTTTTAAAAGGTTAATGCCAGCAGCCTGATTTCATCCTGGTTAAGGGAGAGCCCATCCTTTCGGAAAAACAGCCCCTTCCCCAAAGTGTTGCCCAGTTGAAGCAACAATAATATATATTTGCATAGTCCCGGGGTTAGGACGATAATATACAACAGCTTTAAATAAACAGAATAAAGAACAATGTCTTTCATCTTTTTCCACCATAACTTAAGACGCTTTGCTAAACTCGCAGGAGTTTGCTTCAGCGATCTACAAAACATACTTTACACTTTCAGTGTGAAAGAAAAAAAATAGAAATATGCAGGACTTTTTTTGTGGGGGTACTTGGTGGTACGGAGTACGAGCATCTTTTTCATTGCCCGCTAAAGTTCTCATGTATTTAATGAAAGAGCTCTGCATATGAGTAAAGGCACCTTTTTTTTTTGCATGGAAAAATGCATTGGAAATATGCAATCAAAATTTTGTGGTTTCGTTTTCTTAATTCCATGAGTGAATAAGTCATCAGACTGCTCAATTCAGTACTTTAGCAGCAATAATAGCCATGAGTTGTTTAGAATAAATATTTACCAATTTAGCACAGTGGGATGGTGCAGTGTTTGCCCATTCTTCTTGGCATAATAGCTCAAACTGGAGTGGAGGAGTGGCCTAGTGGTTGGGGCAAGGTACTTCAGGCCAGAAGGTCAGGGGTTCATCCCACTAGAGGACAGCAACATTGGGCTGGAAGGACTGGGGTTTCTAGTCCCACAGGTGCTCCTTGTGGTCTTGGGCAAGCCACTTAACCCTCCATAGCCCATGTTCCCTGTAAAATAGTTATCTCCAAGTTATAATGCCCTGTTCAATGTAAACTGCACTGATGCAGAATAGCATGGTATATAAGAGAATGTAAATAAATAAAATAAACTCTTTCACATTGGCTAGGAAGCATCTGTGGACTGCAATTTTCAAGTCTTGCTAGAGGATTTTCACTTGGATTCAAGGTCTATGCTTTGATTGGGCCACCTGAGGACATTCACTTTCTTCTTGCTGAGCCAGTCCTCTGTTGCTTCAGCTTGTGATTAGGATTGTTATCTTGCTGTTGAGATTGCTATCTTGCTGAATGGGGAATCTTTTCCCCAGCCCCCGTTCTATAGCAGATGGGAGCATGTTTTCCTCCAGAAACTTCCTCTACTTTGCATTTTTCAAGCTTCCCTATCCCCACTGCTGCAAACATCCCTATAACATAATAATGCTACTACCATCATGGTCAGCTGTAGCAGGTTGATGTCCTATTCATTTTTTGTCTACATATTTCTATTGTCAGTTTATGGTAATTTGCACTATACTGTTGAGGGTCTGTCTATGTGCAGTATGTGTGACCTAGGCAAGGTATTCTGTTGGCTTTAAATGTCTACGTAGGGATCTTTAATAATCTAGTTTCTTTAGTTTTCCCAATAGGTTGTATCGATTTTATCAGGCTCACTGCAATAGTTACAATGCTTCCTTTTCCTAGTTAGGTCCTCACTCATATTGTTATGGAATGGTAGGATTGGTCTGTCCTGAAGGACTTTTGTAGAGTTTTGTATTATGTCACAATATGCCTGGTACTGGAGAGGGTTCATGTTACTGAGATGAAACCAGAATCAATTTTTGTTTTTGTTTTTGGTATGGTGAGTTTTATAGGGAAATGTCCTAGTTTTGCTGGAACTTTGTACATCAAACCAAAGAAAGATAAATATCATTTTCTGGTGCTCCTTTCATTTATTTGCAAAGCAAACAACATGGCACACATATCACAGGTGGGGTGTTCCCTTTTTGTTACACAAATTGCATAGTACTGAGATCAAAAAATTCTACATTGGTCTCATTAGATCACAAACTCTTCTTGCATGTGTGCAGAGTTCCATAAGCATTTCTTTGCAGATGCTAAGAGGACATCATATGGCTTTTTTTTTTAGCAGTCGCTTCCTTCTGTACACCCTTCCATACAGACCATGTTTGTGGAGTAAGCTTAATATTGTTGAACTGTCAACATTTCTTTTCAGTCTCTGCCTGAGATCTCTGCAGTTCTTTTAAAGTAATCATAGGCCTTCATTAGCCGTTTCCTTAATCCATGGCTACTAACTTTGTGAGATGGCCATGGTCTGATCAAGGCAGTGTCTTGGTGGTTACAAACTGTTTACACTTTACAGAAATGGACCTGATGGTACCCTAAGAGATACTTAAGCACGGGAGGGCACAGCAGGCCACAGAAAAGTGTAGCAGAGAAACAGCAGTGCCTTCGTTTGCATCAGCAGCGGCAGTGGTAAGATTCGTATTTGTGGGGGCTGTTAGCTGAGCGGGAAGCAGCAGCGGAGGCTGTTGCAGGCAGTTGGGTAGAGTGCGCTGTTAGGACGTGCAGACCCTACCACGTGGCAGCAGCGCAGGAAGTGCAGCAGAGCAGACTTTTCCTTTCTCCTTTTGTTCTTGGCTTGTTTAGCTTCCCCTTAGGTGTTGGCTGGCTGCAATTTTTGGTTCTGGTCAGCAAGGAAGGCATTAAAAAGAAAAAAAGATAGCTGGGTGCTCCATTAAAAAAAAAAAAAGAAGCAGAATAAATAATAAAAGAACACATGGAGAGGGAGCTGTGCTGAGACCATTGATAAGGTTGGTTCAGGGCAAAGCTCTGCAGAGCTTGTGGCAGCTAGTCCCTGTTTGTTGGGGGGTATGCCTTCCAGACCCCAGTGCCTGCAGTGGGGTACTCGGTGAGGGGCTGAGTCAGAGGCAGGCATTTATAGGGGGTGTGCTCAGGAGGCAGCCTCTATGGAGAAAGCCCTAGGGGGACAGTTTGGAGCAGCAGAAGGCCTCCTTTTAAGTTGGGGAATAGCAGGATTCCCTGTCCTCGCTCTTGCTGCTCAGGAAGAACTACCTTGCTCCTCGGCCAATCCCGGTCTCCCCCTCCCACAGACTCTAGGTCAGATAGGAGCACCGGCTGTTTTCTCACCAGAGTTTGTACTTCTGTTCCACCAAGCCTTTTGTTTGCGTCAGCAGGTACATGGCGCTATTTCCACAGGGGCAGAACGCGGGAAGAAGTGAGTGGGGGCACCTGTAGGGGTGGTCCCCATGAAGAAGCAGAGACCCTCGGAGGAGGGTTCGAAGCATTCCCTGGCTTGCTCTCTGGTACCAAAAGGTCTGGATGTGGAGGACCTCGAGCTGGAGGTCAAGGATGACCTGGAGGATGGTGAAATCCTGGAGCGAGAAGAGCAGGCGAGGGTTGTTCAGGTGTTCTTCCGGGAGGAGCTACCGGCACTTATCACAGAATCCCTCAAGGCTCAATCTGCTCACTGCTCCTCCAGCAGAGGATGACACGTTGAAGGATGCCTTGATACAGGCGGTACGTAGGATGCAGAGGGTGTTCCCGGTGCATAGAATAATTCGGAAAATGATCCAGGAACAATGGGATATGCTGGAGGCAGGCTTCAGGGGTTCTAGGGTAATGGCTTCGCTCTATCCCTTGTCACATCAGGACTGCAAACTCTTTCGGCCACCCAAGGTGGATACAGCGGTCTCTGCGGTCACCAAGAAGACCGGTGGAAGGCAGTGCGACTCTTAAGGACGTCCAGGATTGGAAGTTGGATATCTTGTTGAAGCAAGTCTTTGATATGAATGCCCTTTCTCTTCAGGACTCCATTTGTGGGGCATGCGTTGCTAGGGTCTGTTTCAGATGGTCTCAGTGGTTGCAACAGGAGGAGCCAGCAGCGGAGCAGGCTGGTGAAGCAGCCAGGCTGGAATCGGGGGCAGCATATTTGGCAGATGTCCATTAAGACCTGATCAGGGGTCTTTCAAAGAGTATGGCTTCGGTGGTAGTGGCTCGCCACTATCTGTGGTTGTGTAACTGGACGGCAGATAGTTCCACCAAGGCCTGGTTGAGCAAGCTCCCTTTTTGGGGAAAGCTGCTCTTCGGGGAAGACTTGGACAAATTGGTGAAGGACTTGAGTGAGTCCAGAGGGGTCGCCTGCCAGAGGATAAGCAAAAACAAAGACGTCCCTCATCATCATCATCCACAACCAAAGGGTAGTAGCAACGGGATTTTAGGCGTTTCCATCCAGCAAGGTTTAACCAGTTCCAGAGGGGAAGGTTTCCTTCCAAAGGCCATGGGTTTCAAGGGCTTTGGGGAGCCAGCAGAGATTTTGCGGCCTCGTCGTCCTCAGGGCTCAAGAAATCACAATGAAACGAGGAAGGCCCAGGTGGTGGTGCAGCCTGTAGGATGTCATCTGCAGGACCTTTACCCTGCCTGGGTTCAAATCACGTATGACCAAAAGGTGCTGGAAGTCATTCAAGAGGGGTATGCCCTGGAATTTGAGCATCCATTGGCCGATTCATTCGTTCAGTCTCCTTGCAAAGCACAGCCAAGCTGGCAGTGGTGTGCGATACCTTGGAGCGGCTGTTGAGTCCCTCCAGACCAGTACGGCTGCGGTCGGTACTCCATTTATTTTGTGGTGCCAAAGAAGGAAGGGTCCTTTCCCCCAATTCTAGATCTCAAGCGGATAAATCGCTGTCTAAAGGTGTTGCATTTTCACATGGAGACGTTGCAGTCCATCATAGTGGCAGTTCAAAAGGGAGAATTCCTTACATCTCTGGACATGTCAGAGGCTTATCTGCACATCCCGATTCGGCAAGAACACGAGCGGTTCCTCAGGTTTGCGGTGCCTATGGGGCATTTCCAGTACCGGGTTTTACCTTTTGGGCTGGCCACAGCGCCGTGCGCCTTCACCAAGATGATGATGGTAGTGACTGCGGCTCTTTGCAGGGAAGGGATACTAGTGCATCCCTACCTCGATGATTGGCTGATCCAGGCAAAGTCGAAGGAAGAAAGGAAACATGCCACAGCCCGGGTGATTCAATTTCTGCAAACTTTAGGCTGAGTGGTCAATATGACCAAAAGCCAGCTGATCCCTTCTCCGAACCACGAATACTTGGGAGCATGGTTCAATACGCATGAGGGAAAAGATTTTCTCCTGGTGTTGCAGGCGCAGGGGCTTTGCAGGCTGTTACGCCGGTTTCTGACCCGGACCGATCCCACAGCCTGGCATTTTCTTCACCTCCGGGGGACCATGGCAACCATGTTTGAGTTGGTGCCATGGGCAAGGGCACACATGAGGCCATTGCAGAGGGCCTTGCTACAGAGGTGGACTCACCAGGCCCATCCTCTTTTGCAGAGGCTCACCTGTCCATGGGAGACCAAGCGGGCCCTTTGGTGGTGGCTTCGCCTGGGGAACCTGGTAAACGGAATGCTGATGGAATCACTGTCGTGGGTTGTGTTAACGATGGACACAAGCCTGTTAAGCTGGGGGGCCCATTGTGAGGGGCGCTTTGCCCAGGGACAGTGGAATGCTCAGGAAAGGAGCTGGTCGATCAACAGACTGGAAATGAGGGCCATTTTCCTGGTACTCCAGAAGTTCCAAAAGTGGTTGCAGGCAATGGTCCCTCTAAGCTGCGCTGGGTCCTCCGCTGGCATTCCCGCTGGTGGGGGGAGGGGCAGAGCGTCGATTTCGCTGCACCCCCCCCCAAGCAAGAATGCCGGTGGAGGACCCAGCGCAGCTTAGAGGGAACATTGGTTGCAGGGGAAGGCGGTGCGAGTGCTGTCTGACAATGCAACCATGGTGGCTTAAGCAATCGTCAGGGGGGCACAAGCAGCGTGCTCTTGGAGGAGGCGTCCGACTGGCTGTTAGGTTGGGCCAAGGTACACCTCCAGGCACTGTTGGCGGTGCACATGGCAGGGATCGACAACGTGACAGCAGACTATCTCAGTTGAGTATAGGTGGATCCTGGAGAGGGGTGCTCAATCAAGAGGTGTTCTCCCAGGTGGTGTGCTGCATGGGCGTTCCGGTCATGGATCTGATGGCGACCTTCGAGTCGGCCAAGGCCAGTTGCTTCTTCAGCAGATGGCGGGAGAGGATGTCGGAAGGTCAACATCTTAATTCAGTGGTGGCCCAAGGAAGGGCTGCTATACCTATTCCTACTGTGGGCTCTAATAGGGCGGATAGTACAGAGGATAGAGGCACATCGGGGTCTAGTGATTCATATAGTTCCTGACTGGTCAAGGCGGCCATGGTACGCAGATCTCATTCTACTTCTGGAGAGTCGGCCATGGTGGTTTTCGGTTCAGGAGAATCTGCTAATGCAAGGGCCAGTGTGCATGCCGCAAGTGGATCGATTCTCACTTACGGCCTGGCTCTTGAAAGGGTGCGGCTGACGAAGAAGGATATTCGGCCACGGTGGTCTCCACCTTGTTGAAGGCCAGGCGCAGATCTACCTCTCTTGCTTATGTTCGCGTCTGGCGCATCTTCGAAGCTTGGGGTGAGGAATGACAGGTTTGGCCTTCCAAGGTGTCAGTGTCTGATGTTTTGGGTTTGATAAGGGATTGGCAGCTAGTTCCTTGAGGGTCCAGCTGGCACGATTTCCTGTTATCAAGGAAAGGTCCAGAGGTTAGTCTTAGGGGCTCACCCTGATGTGGGAAGGTTCCTAAAGGCGGTGATGCTTCTTTGTCCACCGAGAAGGGCAATGGTACCGACATGGGATGTCAATTTGGTGCTGGGGGTGTTGGTATGGGAGCTTTTTGAGCCACTGGACAGAGCCTCGCTCAAGGACCTTACTCTCAAGACAGTTTTCCTCGTGGCTATCTGTTCCATGCACAGAATTTCAGAGCTGCAGGCTTTGTCCTGCTGGAAGCCGTTTCTGTTGTTTTCGGATGAGAAGGTGGTGTTGAAACCGGTTCCCTCCTTTTTGCCCAAGGTGGTCTCGGGTTTCAGTGTGAACCAGGCTGTCACCCTGCTGGTTTTCGGCAGTGGCGAGAAGGAGGCAGCAGGAAATCATTTATGACTCCTAGACATACAATGGGTGCTGAGGAGATACCTGAAAAGAACAGCACCTTTCTGCAAGTTGGATCACCTGTTCATGTTGTTCGGCAGTCTGCAGAAGGGGGAAGCGGCAGCGAAGGCTTCTATTTCCCAGTGGATCAGGGAAGCTATCACATCAGCATACATGGTGAGCAGTAAGGTTTTACTGGTTGGTCAGCGAGCTCATACCACGAGGGCTCAGGCGGCCTCGTGGACGGAATATAGCTTGGTTTCTCCGGTTGAGATTTGTAAGGCGGCTACTTGGTCGTCTCTACATTCCTTTGTCAAGCATTATTGTCTGGATGTCAAGGCTGCAGGGGATGCCTGTTTTGGATCGGCTGTGCTTCAGGCCAGTTTGGCAGGTCCCTCCTGTTGAAATTTACTGCTCTGTTACATCTCCAGATGTTCGGGACTGGACTGGAGGGACAATAAGGAAGAGGAAATTAGACTTACCTGCTAATTTTTGTTCCTTGAGGAACTCCAGTCCAGTCCTGAATCCTGCCCTACGTATCAGTTATTGGTTCCGGGGCCTGAAGCCGGATTCAGAGTTTTGATAGGGGGAAGACAGGCCTCGGATCACATTTGTGGGGCAGGGGAGCTGGAGGTGAGGACACGAGAGGTGTCTGTTCCATGCTACCTGCAGGAGGATGACTGGCACCCAGAAGAATTTCTGGTAAGTTTCCACATGTCGGAGGAAGGGGGGAGTTCCTTCTCCATGAGGGTATATCATAGGTTCAGTTCATGTAGGTGTGGCAGGTTTCTGTGTTTTGATTCATGTTAACTACTTATTTGTTGCTCCGGTGAGTCTACTTTGTTAATAGGTTACTGGAGCCTGTGGACGGTTCCTTGGGTATTTATACTGGAGTCATCAAAAGATGATATGCTCAGTCTCCAAGCTGCTGGAGGAGGTGCTCAACCCAGAGGTTCGGGACTGGACTGGAGTTCCTCAAGGAACAACAATTAGCAGGTAAGTCTAATTTCCTCTTATTCCAGCTAGGCATTTGCCCCTTCACTGCAATTTTCTTATGACAATATTTGTTTTGAAAGAGAAATACTAGCATTTTGTGAACAGAGTTCACAAAGGAGTTTTGGGAAAGAAGGGGTTCAGCCTACCATTAATACTAATGAGGGAGGGGGCACTGATCTGTAGGTTTCAGGAGGGTGCTAGAGACCCTAATACTGGCCCTGTCTGTAGGACGATAGATATGATGAATGCTGTGTGTGCTTTCGTCTCAGTGATCGAGAGTTGCATGGATAGAGCTTTTGTGGAGGCAAATCTCTCTCATGTAGCACATGAGGCTTAAGTGTGATCATGGTAGGAAATAGTGGGCTCTGTTAAGGATGGCTATCTCTTACCTTGTTGTCTTGCTTTTTCCAAATTACTGAGACGGTTGGATGTTAATCTGTAGGATCACAGGGTTGTCATATGGGTATGGGCGACTGATTATGCCTATGTGATACTCCATATGGTGAGCATTGGGCTCACTGTTGATGGAGGAATCACTCCAGTCTACTCCAAGAGCTCATAAGTTTTTGGTTTCTGATTTACAATTGCTTTTTGAATATTTATATAATTGTTTTTTCACATTGGAAATGTAAAGTATTTTGGGTACATCAATGCAATAAACTCCTACTTTCATGTATTTTGAATTGCATTATTTTAGACTGGAATACTGAAAAATGTACACGTATGTGTGAAGATGTTTGCATAACACTGTATTTTTTTCTCTTTATCAATGCCTTATACACAAAAGATGCAGCCTTCCCTTCACCAATAAAGCATGAGTCACCAAGTCTAATATGTGGTTTTGTTCATCTGGTATCTCCTTTTCTCATTCAAGCAGAGGATGCGGTGGAAGCATCTTAAAAGCTTCAGCTGTAACCTTAAGGGTAGCATGCTGATGGATTTTAAAGAGCCATTGACTTTTTTAACACTAAGAACATAAGATATGCCATACTGGGTCAGACCAAGGTCCATCAAGCCCTGTTTCCAACAGTGGCCAATCTAGGTCGTAAGTACCTAGCAGTTTTCCCAAAAGACATAGGTTCCACAATGCTTGTATTGGATCAAGCAGTGATATCACTAGTGACTGAGATGATGGCATACAGATCTTAAATAAAGGAATGACACTGTAGGAAGGCTAGGCTATAGGACCTGACTTCCTACCACTTTGGTCTGTCTTAGAAGGAGTTATGGTTAATGCTCATGTTTGTGGCAGAACATGCAATTCCCTTTCTCTTCTCTTTTTGAGAACATAGGCTGCTATCTAGCTTTCTTTTTGATATCTTTTGGGACCGCAACTCATCTGGAAGAGTTACTGGCTTCCTAGTGATCTCCCACCAAAGGTGCTGTACGGTGCTGTCACCATTAGAATGATGTATGTATGTGTATAAAGATGTATCCAGGCCTCTTCTCTACAGTCATACAGTATGTCTGAGCATATCTGTTCTGTACCTGTGAGCTTTCCCTAATACAGACATTAAGTAATTTATATACCTTCAAATCATGTGACTTTTTTATTTGCAGGACCAAAGCAAGTGTTGTATGGGAAAGCAGGCAGCAATTTTACAATGCCTGGATTGGAGCAAGATCAGCACAGTGGTGTGATTGAGTGGGAGTTTAGCCGGTCCATGGAGGTGCCGCTGACATACATCTCTATTGTCACGCATTACTTTGGAGATCACGGTTCTCCTGATGTTTTCAGTGCCTATACTAAGCGTATTTTATTTTTGAAATCCAATGGTTCCTTCATACTGCACCAGTTAAAAAAGTCAGATGCTGGAATTTACCACATGAAAATAAACCTCGCTAAAAGCAGATACATTGTGCTGAAAGTGCAAGGTAAGAATAAAATCTGGCTTGTTTTTAGCTCATATCTTTTCAGTAGTAAGTCAAGGTGAGTTACGTTCAGGTATGGAAGCTATTTCCTTGTCCTTAGAGGCCTATAATCTAAGAGGCCAAAATTAAAAGTTCCAGATAATTAAGAACTGCAGTGACTAACCATGGCATTTATAGATTCTTTGGATGCTCAGTGCCAGTATCTGGGCTAGCTGCTGGAGCAGACTATCTGGATAGAGCAGCCAGCATTAGCCACTACCCAATTAGTAGTGATGTTCATCCGCTATCCGGATAACAGCTATGATAGCTTTTTCACTGTTCTACGTTATGCAGATAGGCTTATCCGCATAAGGCCAGAATTGCCTGGATAGCCGCTAAATATTGCTATCATCTGATTATTGACCGGCACTGCCCCTGCTTTGCCCACAGACTTCCCTATGCTATCTGGATAATGCGACTGAACATCTCTCATAACGCCCTTGTCCAGATAAGCTTTGTGGTTAGTTGACTAAGGGCTTTAGAAAACTGACCCCTAAGTTTATAGCTGAGGCAGCAGAGGGTTAAGTGACTTGCTCATGGTAACAAAGAGCAGTAGTAAAATTTGAACCCTGGCTTCTCTGCCCAGTGCTGTAACCACTAGGGGAAGGGAAGTGAAGGGCTCCTCTTCCATTCTGGATGTAACTAGGTATGCACCATCAACCATAAGAGCTAGTCAGGAGAACCATTTCCATTAGCCTATGTCAGTTGCTATGGGAACGCAGTGTAGGAAAGGCGCTCCATTCCTGTAAGAAGGTTGAGTGCTAGTTTAGAAATAGACACCATTAACACAGTAAACAAGAAGAAACAAATGGAAGAATATGTTTTGGCTGAAATACATGGATGAAATCATTGTGCAGCAGCGGAGCTCTTGTAGTCACAGGGGCGGTGGGTTTCATGCCTGTTTAGTATATCTCAGTTGACCTGCATAGGGCATATTCAATCAGAGGCAAAAGACCCTTTCAAAGTATTTAACATGGAAGCTCATTGCTACACTTTACTACCTAGAATCTTGTTTTCAAGGATAGGTGATGTAGAAACGTAATTAAGTAAATACAAATTATAGGTGGCACCTTTCGTCAAAACATATAAAAAACATGCATAGTTTTGCAAGACCATCTCGTGCTATAATTCATGGGCACTGGACACGGGTTGTTATTGCAGTGACTGGAATCAGTAAGTTGGGAAGGGATATGAAAGAAGTGAAAAATCTCTAGCTAGTTCAGAATGAAGGTTCATGGTGTGAAATCTTTGCCCCCTATCCAAGTGAGCTGGAAACCTTAAGGAACAGAAGGAAATTGCCTGGCCCTAGCCCCAAGAAAAAGTTAATGCACTGTTTATAGGACATAAGTCTGCTCATCTTTCATGTATGTAGTAGTTTAGGCCTGTGGTTCCCAGACATTTTCATTTGATTTCCTTTTGAAGGTTACAAAAATCTCAGGAATTGCTAACAAACAAAATTACTTCAAAATCCAAATGTGGCTTTTTTTTCCAGGGCTGTATTTTTAAGTATGTCATTGTACGTTTAAATTCTTTGGTTTAGTGTTCTGGCTTGCTTGTTGTCCTACTTGTTGAAATCTCAGAATATAATTTCATTTATTAAAAATGTCTATACCAGCAATTTGGCTGAAAGGTTTTCTAGATGGTTTACAATGCTTGGTGAAGATGTGCATTGCACATCATCTTGGGACGTGCTTGCAAGTTTCTGAAGAGGCACCTAAGGTTTATAGTAGAGCAGCAGTCTGGGAGCTGTTGACAAAGGCACCTTGCTATGTGGTGAAATCCCTTTTTACTGGATGAGATAGTCTTGTATAAAGGATTCTACATCACAGTCAAGTGTAGTTAGAAATTACTATTAAGAGGCTTCTGGTTAACTGAGTGCAAACACTTTAATGGTTATAGTCTTTTGGCCTGTTAATCTAGGGCATAAGATGAGCCATGCTGAGTCAGACCAAGGTCCATCGAGCTCAGCCTCCTGTCTCTGACAGTGGCCCAGTTCCGATCACAAGTACTCAGCAGATCCCCCTAAGATTTTTCTCACAGCTTATTTCTATGGATAAGCAATGGTTTTCTCAAGTTTACCTGGCTAACAATTTTTTTGTTTTAATGAACCTTTCCTCTAGGAACTTGTTCAAATCTCTTTTGCATTTCACTGTGTTATTTGCCTTGACCACATTCTCTGGCAACAGATTCCACTGCTTAATTATGCGCTGCATGGAAAAAAAAAAGTTTTCTATGATTTGTTTTAATACATGTCATGATAGCACATATGTTTGGTTTTTCTATTTTTTGGCCTGGTAGTTTCCTTCTGCTTCTGTGGGCCTAGGGCTTAATCAAAACCAGTCTCTGTTAGGCTATTGCACCAAGAACCTTCATTTGCAAATACGTGTGTTTTTTCCTCCGCAGTTTTTATAGCTGCCCTTCAAATCAGTCCAGTTAAAGCCATTTGCCAGGAGCTGCTTTTAGAACTTTGCTAATGTGAAACCTAAATTTGACCTCGAGATGAGTGGCAGCTGAGACTCCATTTCCATCCCTCCCAAGGAGGAGACATTGCCTCCATGACATTTGTGGCCCTGATCAACCAGGGACTGGAAGCAAGGCCCAAGAATCAAATTGATGTTTCCTGTAAGACCGTGCTTAGCACTACCACTGAGACATCAGGCCAGCCCCCATTGTAAATGTTCTTAATTTCTTTCTTAACTTGACAGCTACAGGTCATTTTGAACACTACATTCCATTCACTGTCTCACTAAGCTATTTCTTTTTCTCTTTTTCACTGTAGAACCTGTTTCCAATGTGTCCATATTTTGGGTTCCAGCAGAGAACAGCTCATTCCTGCTGTACTGTAATTTCTCTGGTGATGCAGACTCCATCCTTTGGAGAATGGATGGGAAGGGGATTCCAGCTGGGTATAAGCTGATGAGCAGGAACTGTAGTTTGCAAGTGCCCAGCACAGCTGCTTGTGCTATTTTCCATTGTGAGGTCTTCAGTGTCTTTGGCAAACAGCTCAGTAATGCCAACCATGACAGGGATGGTAAGTGACATGTCTTTGCATGTTTGAGAACTTGGGTCTCATACACATGGACTGGGGGTATATCTAGGAAAGGTAGTGTGTTAGGTTCCAGGTCACAAATTACAACTAAACCAGTACTGGTTTTCGACTCCCACTTTAAAGCATGGTGGTTTCTTTTCAACATGAACATTGAAGTAGGAGTTGAAAAAAACAGGACTAACCGATCTTTTACTTTCTACTAGATGCTCACCTTAGATTAAAACCTATACATACTGTAGCTCTATAAAACATTTTGTTTCATCTAGGGGAAGATACATTCTCAGATACAGCATGTAGATAAGGATAGAGACAATGTAAAGTGTGTTGATCAAGCAAGAGATAGCTTCAGGTGTACAGATATCTGAGCAAGGATAAATTAATTTCAGTTGTGTAGACGAGTTCAGGTGTATGTTTAAGATATTGATTCACATAATAGATGTATGTGTGTGATCTCTCAATGCACCACCTATGTGTTTGATGCTCAATCTGTGTTCTTCCTTGCTGTGGTGTCATCAGGCAGCCTGCTAGTTACCCCCTTATGATATCACCAGAAGAATAAAGATAATAACATATAGCTGCAGAAGCCATTTTTTTGATCATCAGATATTAAAAAGTATTTGAACAAGGCAAGCAATGTCAGTACAGATACAATGCCAATGTGATGGAACAGCCACACGTGTGCAACATAGAGCTTTCATATTTACTCAATTATTGTTTCACTGGATTTGCATGCCAGACGCCATATGGCTTTGGTGAGCAACATGAACAATGCATGCAGAGCTGCCAAGTTACCCAGATTCAGGATGGAAATTTTGGTCCTGTCCTGGATTCCTGACAACCCTAATCTGATGTGTTATGGAACCTGCAGTACTGACGTCAATGGAATCAGTCAGAGACTACAAATACCATACTGCTTTGGGAGGTAAGTTTAAAACCAGAACTGGATAACATGGCAGCTCTCTGTGTTTTCATTTTCTATGATATGAATTGAGTCTGATTGCACAGTAACACTGTGAATGATGTCAGAGAAGATCAATCAACCCACCAGTCTGCCCAATTCTGGTCTAGATTTGCTGCCTCACCCAGGAGAATTCAGTTCACAAAGTATCAAGATACCTGTTAAGCTTCTACAGCTGATGCTTGGGGTATAGGATAATGGTCCTCATCTGAGTAAGAGTTTGTCGTTTTTCTCTTTGGTTCTGTACCATCCTCAGTAGTAGAGTGTAAAAACTCCTAGGCTTCATCCAATGCTTGACTCAGCAGTTACCCTCAAGTCTTATTACCAAACCTGTTAGTAATAATGATTTGCTCTTGATTTTTCTTAAGATAAACTATGTAAGGACCAGACATCTACAGTGATCGCTGTGACTTCTACAGTTACCATTCTAATTGTGATCATCCTTTTGATCATTTGCTGTTATTGTAAGTATTTTCTAGAGTATTATTATCCATCTGTTCAGTTCATTTGTCCTTTGGTACATATAATATAATCAGGGCCTTGTGACCCTGATTCCAACCAAGCCTTGCCCTGGGTAAAGGGGAAACATGCTATCATGTCAGATTCTCAGTGTGCACTTTTCTACTTGCTTTCATCTTCCATCTTTATGGTAGTTCTTGTCAGATATCAACCAACTTCTGTAAGAACAGAGTCTAACCATGCTTAAGACATTTTCAACTTTTTGTTAACAACAAATCAAGGTGGCATTTCTCCATAGAAATGAACAAAAATAATAGTAAGGATGTACAAACTTTTTCAAAAGAGATTTGCTGACAATTTTCTTATTTGCCAGGAAAAGACCTTTTGTCGACTTGGTTCAATGAACCTTTTTGAAGCTAATTTTTTTTATTCTTCTAGTGATTATTAAAATATCTGAAGTGGATTTCATTGAACTGGTGGACCTTCCTTGGGAAGTTTTCAAAAGTCTGGATCAAATTTTGGGGATTTATTTTCCAATTTTCTCCAATTTGTTAGTAAATATCTGAGCTTTTCCTAGCAAACTTAAACCAAACCAAAATTCACATGCTTAATTTTGACCCTTAGTTGTTCAGATATCTCTAATAATATAGTTTAGTAGCGTCTCTGTAGATTTTAAAAACTTTGCATTTCAGAAATTGTATACATAGGCAGTCATGGGGGTCGATGGTTGTGTACCGTGGCTGCTACGGTGATGGTGGCTTCTGCAGGGGAAGAAGAAAACAACGGTTTTGTATTACTATTGCTATTCTCAGTATTCAGTATAAGAAGTCAGCATAACTTATCTAAGGTCTCACAGGGAGTTGGTGATAGCTGGGGGCCTCAAACATCAAAGTTGCTTACATGTAATGGGAGTTCTCTGTGGACAGTAGGCTAAGTGAGCTGTAGAACAGTGACGTCATCTGATGACCCCATGTCTGGACTTGCTCTCCAAAAGCCCAGAAAATCAGAGAAGTTTTTCCAAACAGATGTGGTTCTTTCCACTTTTGAATCAACCACATGCAATTCTCTGTTGGTATCAGAGTTTAGAGCTGTACTGTAACTAGCTTCAGCTGTCCATTAAGAACCTGCATTAGTGCCATGGCATTTGGCACACATTAATTGCTACTCCACTGGTCCACAATGTGTTCAAAGAGATCAAATGCAGAGTGGCTCAGATGATTGCCACACTCTTCCATGTTCCTGAAGATGAAGGAAAGGTTGGCCTACAAGTCCAAAAGAAGAGAGAAGGCATTCTTGGCTTTTTCCAGTAGACAGTCATACTGTACCAGCTAGAACTAGTGAGCCGTGATGCAGGAAGTTAGTATGATGCCTAGGAACACCTTTTTCCTACCACATCTATTCTTTTGGGGGTTTTCTCTAGCAGTGCATTTGATAGAACATGAGGGTTTTTGGATATTTTCATAGCCAATTCCACAATAGGATATTAATTGTGGAAGTTATGATTTATCATGGCCAGGGGCCAGTTGGAATTAGTAATTTAGTTCCAACCATCTGGTTTCAGGGGAAAGGAGTCTGCTATATTTTATTCTGAGTGCCCATCAAGACCTTGTGAATAGGAATAGTGACAAGCTATTTTAAGATACTGAGAAACTCATTTTTGATGTCAGTCTCATTTTTTGGTATTAAGAAAAGCTGGTTAATTGGCATCTATAGAAATTTAAGGCAAGTTAAATCTTAAGGAGGGGATTCTGCCTTATGCAGTTGAAGAACAGAGTATGATCGGATTCCTAGGGCATTTGGAAGGTCTGAAATATTGGAAAACTGAATTCCATGCTATGTCTTGTGTCTGATTATGCCAATTCTGGAGAAAAAATGGATGGAGAGAGCACAAAACAAGAGGAGACGATGGGCTCAGCTGGAGAGGCTCAACCTCTGCATTTGAGCTCCTAGATGGGAGTTATGAGACTGTGCCCCTGTGACTGGTGTGAAGTTCTGGAGCATGAATTCCTTCCCTAGGTCCACTAGCATTGGATGTGGCTAGGGGATGCTGAAGGGTAGGAGCAAAGATACCTGCCATGTGGTTTGTGGCATGAGGGTAGGGGAGGAGGTGGTTTTCTGGGATACATTAGATTAGCTGCAGTATACCTCTGTGAGCATCTTGAGGAGTCCAGGCTGTTTCTGCTGTGAATGGCAGATCTGCTGCTACAATTGTTGTGATGAAGCAGCCGCTGGTAAAGAGACTTGGTGCTGTAATCACATTGTGAGAGCTCTTAGCCCTGTGATGATTATCTGTACCAAGCTTCTTTTTGAGCCCATCCATGCCATGTGCCTGTGCTTGTTGATACAATGCTGGCAATTTCTCTGCTTGAGTGCATCAGAAGATACCATACCATGATTGGTCAGAGCGGGTCAAAGCTAGAGGCTCCTGTGAAGGAGAGAAGTGCCTTGTTCATTATGGGAGATAAGGAAGATCTCGTGACCAGAGGGTCTGTGCACTGTGAAGAAGCAGAAAGGTGGCTCACTGTTTTTTGTCTCTGGGGATAATTTTGTCTCAGGATCATAGCTGCAGCAGGAAGTCCTGGATTGGAGCCAGGTGTGGGTCAGGAACCAGAAGCGGAGCAAGCAGGAATCAGGAATCACTGGAGCAAAGCATAAATTGAAATCAAGAACAAAGACCAAACCAACAGTGTGTCTACACTGAAACTGTTGAAATAGCAATGGTGTGTCTTCCTGACCTTGCTTATATTTGGCCTGTAATCAAGGATACACCAATCCTGGTCCAGTAAAGGTGTTGGGGGGGGGGGGCATCTACCTTACTGCTTCTCACTTGACTATGCAGTTCTTGTGGCTTCAGCTGCAGGTCTCCACCCTCCACTCCTGAGGGCTATGAATAAGACTAGTGCCAGGATGCTAAGGCTTCTGCTGAATTAGTTGCACCACAGCATTTTGGACACGTGTTGACTTTATGGAAGGATCCAAAGTATGAGACAGACCAATTGAGTGTCAATGAGATTCATCTTAGCAATGGATTTTGGACATATTTTGAAACCAGGCTTGTGGTCAACCACTGAGAGCTAGAGTGTTGGTCCTATGCTAGACTCTGTTTACTGTATTTCCTCAGAGGGCTTTCTCATTGCATATAATATATACGATAAAACTGAGACTCTAATGGAGTTCTATTTTTCTTTTCTTTTCTCTCTTACCTTAAGGCAATCTTCAGTGATGAGGTATGAGAAGAGTAAAAGAATTCATCCTGGCAGCTAGGCAAATAAAACAGATTGCTAGTGAAGAGTCGGCTCAAGAGTAGGAAGAATTGTACATACTGGAAATGGACTGACGCCACACTTCCATACTTGGAGAGCCACCAATAAATATTCATGATATAGTTTCTTGCTTTTGGGATAGCAATTTATATATTATGGTTATCTTGAGAATCAGAACTGTATGTGTTGCTTGAGGGCTAGAGCTGCCATTCCCTGACCTAAGGCATGAATAACCATTCAGAATGGATTTGGATTGCCGACAGTAGCTGCTTTTCTCGGGCTAATCCATGATAGTAGTAATTATTTTTTTCAGCAAAACTCTGGTAATGAATGATGATGATTGATGGTTTTATAATGTCTTTTTTTGAACCCTTCTTTCTTTTTAAAAGATCAAAGGAAAAAAAGGCAAAACACAACAAGCTACTAGAAATGCAAGAATTAAGAACTGAGAAGAACCTCCAGAAGAGTTGTGGGAGGTGGAGGGAAGCCAGGTCTCCTACTCTTCAGAATGATGTCTGTGTTGGAGCCTGCTGTTCCTGCTCAGGTTGCTAGAAGCCAATGTGGGAACTGGTGCAGACAAAGGCTGATGTGGACTGCACCACATTCACACTCCTCGTTCTGCCATGCTACAACATCAAGGGATCCAGTCAGCATTCAGGAGTGTGCACATCATACGGCCATGTCCCTGCCAAAAGGCTGACTAGACTGCAATCCAGCATCAAGTGTGAGAGCTGCCCTAGTACTACATGAGATGATAAAACCAGAATAAAATAGTAAAAGCTCAGAAAAACCCAAAGAAGCAAAAATAAGGCACCAACCTCCAGGAGACGTCACCATACACACCCCTGGGTAGAACAAAATGGGCTACTCTCTCCCTACAATAAAAACAAAAAACTTATGTGGGTGTTCTATCTAAAAAGACAAAGAATGGGACACAAATAATAAATAGATAATAATAAATATAAAAAGAACTTATTACAAAGTGCCAACTGCAGAGAAATGATGCAAACAGTCTCTCTCTGATGAACAGGGCAGACACTAGTAACATCAGCTTGGATATAAAAAGGGGGGGAGTAGAGGGGGAGACAGCAGCATAAAACACCACACCTAGAAAATAGTGTGACACCTAAAAAAACAGTCTAAGCACACCCCACAATACATAACTATATGACTCCTCCCCCTCTTCACTCCCAACTCCCCCCTCCTACCTCTGCTACCTTCTCTTCCTTTTCTATGATCTCTGAGGAGGAAAACACATACCTTCTTTCCTCCTCCAAACTCACAACCTGCTCCTCTGAGCCTATTCCTATCTGTCTCCTAAGCCCCATCTCCTCCACTGTAGTCCCTCCCATCTCTCATATTTTCAACCTATCACTCTCCACTGCAACTGTCCCTTCAGCCTTCAAGCATGTTATGGTCACTCCTCTCCTCAAGAACCCCTTACTAGACCCTACCTGTCCTTCTATCGACCCTTGTCCCTCCTCCCCTTCGTTTCTAAACTATTTGAATGTGCAGTTCACCGCTGTTGCCTCGACTTTCTCTCATTTCAAGTCCTCTTGGATCCTTTACAATCTGGCTTTCTTCCTTGACATTCTACTGAAATGGCTCATGCCAGTCTCCAGAGATCGGTTCCTGGCAAAATCCAAGGGTCTTTACTCGATCCTCATCCTTCTTGACCTTTCTGCTGCTTTTGACACTGTTGACCACAACTTTCTCCTTGATATCTTGTCCTCGCTTGGTTTTAAGGGCTTTGTACTATCCTGGTTCTCTTCTTATCTTTTCCATCACTCTTTCAGTGTTTGTTCTGGTGGATTTTCCTCTGCTGCTATCCCACTCTCAGTTGGTGTACCCCAAGGATCTGTCTTGGGTCCACTCTTTTCTTTCTCTATACCCAGTCCTTTGGTGCACTCATCTCTTCCCATGGCTTTCAGTACCATCTTTATGCTGATGACTCACAGATCTAGCTCTCTACACCTGAAATCTCTTTGGCAATCCAGGCCCGTATCTCTGCCTGCCTTTATGACATTACTACTTGGATGTCTCACCGCCACTTGAAATTGAACATGGTCAAAACCGAGCTTCTTAATTTTCCCCCTAAAACCTCCTCTCCCTTTCCTCCTTTCTTAGTCTCTGTGGATAACTCTCTACTCCTCCCTATTTCCTCAGCTCGCAACCTTGGGGTTGTCTTTGACTCCTCTCTCTCCTCCACACACATCCATCTCATAGCTAAGACCTGCCCTTTCTTTCACTATGGTCCAATGCAAAAGCACGAATCCACGTAGATTAAAAGAACCCAGTCCAAAATGTGGTTAAAAAGAAAGACAGATACTTGTATTAAGATGTGTACATGGGATATTAGCCAAGGGGACCTGACACAGGCCGTGTTTCGGTTATGCCTTCATCAGGGGTATTCTTGGCATACTAAAATCATAAATAAACACAAAAATAAAAATAAATAACAAGTAATTAATACATTTAAATTATAATGATAAAATAATAAGACAATGATAATAAATAATAATAAATAGATAATAAACAATATATATGTAAAAAAGCTGAACAAATGTACAAATAATAATAAGACATTCAATCATAAAAAGATATAAATGAATTTATCATAAAAATAACCATACTAAGGTGTGACATGTAACCACAAATCGATTATCAAAAACTCTAATGAAAATACATCTTGTCAATTATAACCCCATAAAGTAGTCTTGTAAGCTAAAAAAAAGAGATGACAGAAGATCAGTATTGTTACTAAAAACAGGAGTGATCATCATGGAAAAATGCTGTTAATACTATTCACTATACTGTAAAACCCCCGGAGGCAGGTTTTTCAAAATATTATCGCATCAAAGTATGTTTTCATATTATACTACAGGACCTTTTAAATATTATAATTGGCTACTACACCAGCAATTCTAGTCCATTCTTTTTAAGGCAATATTATTTGTTCTTACTTCCCTTTATGGATGGTGGCTTCGGTTTTGAAGGGCAGCTAGTATCTGTCTATTATGACTAGTACTGTTAGCGATGTCGGTGGTTTATAAAGTTTTTTACATATTTAGCTACTGCATTTGTATTTTAATAATTATAAGTATTAGTTTACTCTATGGAATACACTTTGTTTTAGGCAATCTATAACTTAACTAATAAGGTTCCAATGTAATATTATTTAGTTTACACACTTTGGATTTACAGTATAGTGAATAGTATTAACAGCATTTTTCCACGCTGATCACTCCTGTTTTTAGTAACAATACTGATCTTCTGTTGTCTCTTTTTTTCAGCTTACAAGACTACTTTATGGGGTTATAATCGACAGATGTATTTTCATTTGAGTTTTTGATAATCAATTTGTGGTTACATGTCACACCCCAGTATGGTTATTTTTATGATAAATTCATTTATATCTTTTTATGATTGAATGTCTTATTATTATTTGTACATTTGTTCAGCTTTTTTACATATATATTGTTTATTATCTATTTATTTTTATTTATTATCATTGTGTTATTATTTTATGATTATAATTTAAATGTATTAATTGCTTGTTATTTATTTTTATTTTTTGTGTTTATTTATGATTTTAGTATGCCAAGAATACCCCTGATGAAGGTATAACCGAAACACGGCCTGTGTCGGGTCCCCTTGGCTAATATCCCCTGTACAGATCTTAATACAAATATCTGTCTTTCTTTTTACCGCGTTTTGGACTGGGTTCTTTCTTTCTCTATAACATCAACAAAATCCGCCCATTTCTTTCTGAACCCGCTACTAAGACACTTATCCACTCCTTAATCACCTCCCGTCTTGACTATTGTAACCTACTCCTTGCTGGTCTCCTTCTGAATCATCTCTCTTCCCTTCAATCTGTTCAACACTCTGCTGCGCAGCTAATCTTCTGCAAACCTTCTCATGCTCATATTACCCCTCTTTTTAAGTCACTTCATTGGCTCCCTATCCATTTCTGCATCTAGTTCAAACTTCTCCTGCTGACCTATAAGTGTATTCACTCTGCAGCTCCTCACTACCTTTCCTCTCTTACCTCTCCCTACACCCCAATCTGCTGCAATTTCATACCCCTACCTGCAGTCTCCGCTCTATCCATATTAACTGTCTGGTCCTCCCCTCCCCTCTCGTGCCCACTTTCATTCCACTCGACACACTGCCTTCTTTTTCCTAGCCCCCTCCCTCTGGAATTCCCTCCTGACCATATTGCGTCAAGAACCCTCCTTTCCCAAATTTAAGAATCTCCTGAAACCTACCTTTTTCAATCTGCCTTTGACCTGCCTCCAACCCCCCCCCTCCGCCTCCAACCCCTCCTGTTGTTTCTTTTCTTGACTCTTATTATCTGATGTTATTTTCTTTCTGTTTCTTTTCTTTCTCTTTATTGCAGCTATGCTGTCACTGTCCTGTCAAGCAATGGAGTTCCTTTTCCGGCCTATGGCCTTTTCTCTTTATTTAATTCTTTGTAAACTGCCCTGGTGTCATGAAGGAACGGTATATCAAAAGATCTAATAAACATAAACCCCTCCTCGGGAACTCCACTGTTCTGGCAAATCGCTTCTATCTGTGCCCTTCTCAACTATTGCTAACTCCAGACTTCGCTCCTTCCACCTTGCTGCTCCTTATTCCTGTAACATACTACCTGAGTCTGCATGTCAGGCACCTTCTCTGGCCCTTTTCAAATCTAGGCTGAAAACTCACCTCTTTGCAGTTGCTTTTGGACCGTGACTCATCTGATCTCTTTTGTGTTTCCTTATCATTCCTCGTAGATGTATCCCATGTCTACAGCTAGTGTGCTGTCTGGTTTGACTAGATTGTAAGCTCTTTTGAGCAGGGACTTTCTCTTACATGTGTCTGTGTAGCGCTGTGGATGTCTTATAGTACTATACAAGTGCTCAATAGTAGTAGTTCTTACTATAAAGTAGCAGTTATGGAAATAAGCTTGTGAGTGTACTAAACACTCATACATATAGTTCTATATTTCAGAAGCCACCAATGAAAATACCCTTAAAAACTTAAAAAACAACTATCCATATAGACAAGAGAAAAAGGGGTAAAAATTTAAAACAGACTACGTAAGAAAGATAAAAAATGCAATGTGTGGGTTTGAGTCAATACTAACTTACAAGGCCACAAGGAATGGCTATGGGGATTGAACTCTGGTTTCCTAATTACCAAACCAATGCCCATAATCACAAGGCTACTCCTCCATCTTCATATAAAGAAAGGTACAGGCCAATGTTCCCTCTAATTTTCTGTAGGCTGTGTGCACATAAAATATCAGCTGTGCAGCTTTTGAAGGAAGGTTAAATTTTTGTGCGCCATATAAAGACACTCTGAGTTCTATACTTTAAAATTTGACTACACGTCAGAATACAGTATGTACACCACATTGATTGCACCAGAAAATATTGTAGAACTTGTGAAAACCGTAAATACACAACAACTTTTAAATTTTAAGACGTCTGTGTTGTTTTCTATCAGAATCAGAACCATAATTTTTGTGCGCTCTGTTGTAAAGTATGTGCACTCGCTCGGCGAGGTGTGTGCGCGCGCACATGCGCACAGCTTAGAGGGAACAGTGGTACAGGCTCACAATACTGTCTCTCATCCCCCCAAAAATCGAAAAAAATCTAGGTAGACAGTCCTTATAAACACAGCATAGGCTCCAAAATTGCTTAAGATCAAAACTATCACAAAAACTCCTCAGAAAACTTACCAGATGGCTGTCTTTCACTGTAAAAACTTTATACTAGGACTGATCTGGTTGAGACTTTTCCGTTGAAACAATCTGATCCACGGCAGAATGAAAATGAGGCTGCCCTGATTAAAAAAACAAAGCTAAAAGCAGCAAAAAAGAGTGAAAGAATCTCCAATTTTAAAAAGTCCAGGGTTCAATTTGCATAGGTCTTCCTTATGGCCTTTTAACCCTTCATTACCTTGGATATTTTAAATAATTGTTTGCGTTCCCGATTATTGTGTTTAGAATACATTGGGAACCAATTGTGGGACTTATTATTTGCCGTCTCACTCATTGTGATCTGCATCAGATGCACACCTTAGACTCCTGGTGGTGAATGAATTCAAACTGTCCTCCCCACATGAATGGGTATTACATTGTAATGTGCCTGTGCTTTGGAACAGCGCCAACTGGACCTCAAAGAACAATTTAATTATAGAATATTTCAAAAGCAGGTATAGGATTTGGCTGTTTGAACAGATGATATCCTGATTAGGGATATCTTGGGCATTTGGAGGATGGGGGAGATTTTAATTGCTGCTATGTTGTCGCTTGTCTTTCAATGTCTTTACTGTACTGTAATTTGCATAGAACCTGTATATTTGCATAAATGTCAAATTAAATAAACCTGAATTTTCAGAAGCACTACTTGCACAAATAGCACTGCTGAAAGTACGCACAGCCGTAAATGAATTTCTTATCTGTCCTAAAAGCTAAGCAGTCTGTGGACTGCTGAGAACTGACTAGGAGGCCAGAGGCTCTTCAGACTACTCTATGAATTGAAAATGCTTGTGTAACTAGTTTTTTCTAGTGTTCAAGTGATATCAGGAATGGAGGAAAGACTGTATGTTAGAAAGTTTGCAGATTCCCTGGGAAAATGTGTCCCTATTGCCAAATGGGCTGATAAAGATCTCTATGCACCTAACCTAGAGGCCCCTTTACTAAAATAGGTTAAGGTTTTGCAATTTGATGGGCATTAACGGACAAAGTTAAGGCACAATAAGTGCAAAACTTCAGTGATAAGTGCAGGGGGCATTTCTGGCACTTCGGGGAAGGCAACTGTACCACAGATGAAGAACACTCATTGATACTTTGTGTTAATGGCACAGCTGCTAACACAAGATGCAGTTAACAGCACTACAGTACATTAGGCAGAAAGTTGAAATTCAGAACCTCCAGGATAGCCTTCCCAGAAATACTCCCTGTCCCTTGCACAGGACTCGCAGAGCTTTTGAGTTTTAATGTATGGATGGGATGTGGTGCAGGGAAGAGAGCTTTAGATTTGTTAGGAACTGCACAACATTTTGAGGAAGGAACATCTTATTCAGAAAGGATGGACTCCACCTTAACCAGGGTAGAAATGACTACTGGCACAAACATATAGGAAGAAGATAGAGGAGTTTTGAAAGTAGAACATGAGAGAAAGTCTTAACTTTCCATTTTTGTAGGCTGTCACTACAGAGAAGTTGCACTAAATGCAAAAGTGCTTTTACATAAAAAGCAAATAGACTTCAGAGATTCCAAATCCTCCCTCTCAACAGCTAGGCTGGTTGTAAATACAAATAAAAATATACTTTTGATTTAAAAAAATATTTTTATTGCGATCCCGATGAGAAGCCCATAAACACATTCACATACCCATATAAGCAACTGCGACAAATAAAAAAGCATTTATATAATACATCCAGCATGCAATAATGCCCAGAAATAATGGAGCAAAGGTCATAAAACAGCATTATACTGTAACAGAGCAATGTCCGAACCATGAGCTATAAGCAAGGAAGGGAGGGGAAAAACCCCCTCCCTTTTCCTTTAGTCAGCAACTCAGAATCAGCTAGTATTGCATCCTGCCCTTTTATCCCTTTATCTATTCCCCAGTCCCTCTACTTCCAAATCAATCCCACCCCTCCACCCCATCCCCCTCTCTCACCTCCCCCAGGTCACTAATCATTCATGAGATTGCCGACTGGTGTTTCATGCGTATTGCTCATTCACCAAAACACGATGCCATAATGTTGGTATGGAAGGACAGACTAGATAGGCCATGTGGTCTTTTTCTGTCATCATATTTCTATGCTTCTAACTCTTGATACCGCTTTTTCTCCCCCAGCTTTGAGGGAAGAGAACATTCTGCTCTTCCACCCCACTATTTCTTTCATGCAATTTAACCATTGCACCAGAACTGGTGCAGAGTCTGCAATCCATTGTGTTAGGATAGCTTTCAAGGCTATCTGCAAGAAGTGCCTCTCTGCATTGGGAAGCCCCACCTTCTTTGCAGGGGTCTCATCCCACAACAGCAAGACTGCATATGTCCAGTCCATGGCAACTGTCCTTAGTTCCTTCAACTTGGCCAGAACGCCTCCCTAGAAACCCTGAAGATTATCATATTCTAAGGAGGAGTGCACTAGGGTGCTGTCCCTAACCTTATACTTCAGGTTACTATCCTACATTATGAGTTGTGCTCCACTCTCTCTCCATATAGGCCATGTGGATTATCTTATATTGCCTCTCTTGCAGATAATCATTGGAGGGCATTTTGGAGATTCCCACTAAGAATCACAACAAATTCTGCTCACTGACTTCTTCCCCTAATTCCCTTGACCGCAGCTCTGCCAGTGCTTTCCCCAAAAAGGGCTTTTTATGTTCTTTTTTCTCTTTGTGCTAGGTAGATACCCAGTTGAAATGGTGGGAGCTGTAGGAACAATCTGTCCAACTCTGTGAAAGCGATACCCTCCTTCCTGCCCCCTTTCAGTGTCTGGGAATAGTGGCGTACCTGCAGGTAGGCCATGAGGTGCTTATTCGGTATTCTCAAAAGTGACTTAAATTGGTCAAAATATGGGAATACACCCCCTCTGACCTCCATTAACTGTCCTATGTAGGAGCATCCCTGTCATCCTCTGGTCCTGAAATGTGATCTCTCCAGTCCTGGTATAAAGTCAGGGTTGTCCTTTAGGGTCCAGAATGCAAAGGTCTTTGTCCCTCCCTGCAGCTTCTCCCTACACCAGTCCCATGGGTTTTGAAGGGTTGCAGGTATTGCGTTCGATAGCCAATTTTTTGCCACTGAGTTTTCTTTTCTTGCAACATTCCAAAGAACTCATAAGGCGCACTCCAAGCATCCATAATCCAGCCAGGGCAAACTGTGACTGCCCGCTATGCACCTCATGCATCCATCGCAAAAGAGTGACAGTATTATATAATCTGATATCTGGGAGTCTGCATCCCCCTTTCCTTATCCAGGGTAAGTTTAGCATAGCTGATTCTTGCTACTTTCTCTCACCACAAACCCCCCCACAATAACCCCTTGTAGCTTCTTTCCTCTTTAACTTTCAACCAGATATGGAGCATCTACAGAGGATAGAGCAATTTTTGGAGTACATAAGAACATAAGAACATAAGATATGCCATACTGGGTCAAACCAAGGTCCATCAAGCTCAGTATCCTGTTTCCAACAGTGGCCAATCTAGGTCATACGTACCTAGCAGTTTCCCCAAAAAAGACCCAGGTTCCACAATGCTTGTATTGGGTCAAGCATTGATATCCTGGGTCCCTTCTTAATAATGGTTATGGACCTTTCCTCCAGGAACTTGGCCAAACCTCTTTTTTAAACCCAGCTACACTAACAGCCTTTACTACATCCTCCAGTAACAAAATTCCAGAGTTTGCTTACATGTTGAGTGAAAAAATATTT
This sequence comes from Ichthyophis bannanicus, assembly GCA_033557465.1. NCBI lineage: Eukaryota > Metazoa > Chordata > Amphibia > Gymnophiona > Ichthyophiidae > Ichthyophis > Ichthyophis bannanicus. Next base: position 1,242,580,860 of record CM066032.1, read on the forward strand.
TATTAGTCTTAAATAGTTTACCCTGTAGCTTCATTGCATGTCCCCTAGTCTCTATATTCTGATAACGTAAACAATCGATCTAAGTTTACCTGTTCCACTCTGTTCATTAATTTATAGACTTCTATCATATCTCCCTGATCAAGCTCCCCCCACCCCCCAAACTGAATACTACTTCAAAAGCAGGACAACCCATGCCTAATGTTATAAGTTCATATGAAACAAACAAGCAGGGACCTTTACTTTAAAATTTCTAAGCATATTAATTAGCTTGCTCCAACAATATCCATGGCAATTTACTTCTTCCAATGATATGCAAAAGTGTTAGAGCAACATGCTGGCAGTGTAATGCAGTGGTTAGACTACAGTAGGGTAAATCCCGGTTTCACTTCCTTATTGCTGGATCACTGAATGACACTGAATAAGAACACCTCCCTCCCCACCAAAGACAAAGGCACTAAACATTTTGCAGCAAGGGATTTCAGTTAATCAACTTCTGACGTAAATGAAATGATCAAATATCGATATCCCCATCAATGTCAATTTACACTAAGCCATTCCACTTGTCCACATCAGGCCAACTAGGGCAGAAAGTGAAGTTGATGGCCATCTCTCTCCAGGAAGCATAGTCAAACCTGGCTAATATGTTTTAAGTAGATTACAATGCAAGCATACAAACCATATACACAATTACAATATTTCTCCATCAGCACTAGATACACACCAAAACCTAGTTAATCTGTGCTTTATGTATATGCTTGCCTGATTTATAAGAATGTCTTGCAATTTTTTTTAAAAAGTGTTCACAACAATATATTAGAACAGGCATTACTGCATTTACACAAGCACATATAGGACACGGCATGCCGGCAAAAGAGGTAACAGCAAAAACATTAAGAATTAAAATCACGGGATGAGTTGAGGACTCCTAGATGCAAAGGTGTAAAGCTAAGATCTGGGATCATTTGGGTTGTGTGGCATTATCAGAGGAAGCACATTTGGAAGATAGGCCCCTTATGTTCTTTATATGGTGTTGCTCTTCTTATATGCTCTATGCCTTTATTAAATGAATACAGAATAGTTTGCTTTATTCTCAGCAGCTTTTCCCAACCTTTAGGGCCCCAAGGCACATCTATATTAACAATGTTCTGTACATCACTAGCCTCAAAGCAGGCATCATAGTCAGAGGATGTGTGTCCCAAAAACTATGGAAGCACTGAAAGCCCTACCAGAGAGTGAAGGAATCTGTGAGGCTCCAGAGTAGGGGTGGGGGGGGGATGTGGTGGTGGTGGTGGTACTACGTATGTGCAATGCATATGCTACACAAAGCAGGATCTGGCCGTCCATACCCTGCATGCAGCCTGTTAAATTCCCCACCCTAGGACTCATACCATTGCTAGGAAAGAAGCATGAATTATTACATATATGCTTAAAAGAGGGATCCTGCAGAGTCACTCCTGGTGTGTAATGATGCAGTGGGCAGAGTCCATGTGATAGCACACCTAAACAGGTTTGAAGGCACAGTGGCTGGGAAACATTGTTCACCATGTCCTCCACGAGATAGGCAATATGGTCTTTTGCTGCTGACATGCTTCTCTGTTTCCCAAAGATTTCTTGGAGCCAGTAACTTGACAGACATTTCTGTTGAACAGCCCTTGACAGACAGACATACGTGCAGAGTTTCAAGAATTTAGTCCGATCAAAACAAGCCTGCAGATTATAAGGAGGTTAAGGCCATCACAGCCTTATTATTGTTTGCATGTATTTTAAGTGAAAGCACCATCTTAGTCAGTGCCACTTGCCCGAAAAGCGAGTGTGGTACCTCCAATCATCGAACACATAAGCTCCTCAGCTTTTCTATCTTTTTCACAATGTTAGCAGTATAAACCTTCTTGGGGTCCGCATTCAAATGGATATCTAAGTATTTCATAACATCTCCTGTCCATTCTAATGGGAAATTGGCCATCCTCCTACACTTGCACCCACAGGATACTGGCATAGTGTTAGATTTGCTCCAATTTACCCAAAGTCCCAAGAAAGACCCAAATCAAGTAATCACCTGCATAGTTTTGTGAATATTCTCACTTGCCTTATCTATAAATAGCAGCATGTCGTCTGTGAAGAAGTTGATCTTAAATTCCATAGCCCCCACTGCAACACCTTCCCATTCTGTGCTTTGACATACCTTCATTGCCAACGGTTCTAGTGAATGTAAAAACAGGAGTGGGGATAGAGGGCTTCCTTGTCTGGTGCCCTTGTGAAGTTGGAAACTAACTGAGAGCTCCTTAGTTACCAAAACCCTAGCTGTGGGTCCAGTATATAAAACCTGTACCCAGTCCAGGACGTTTCCCCATAGTTCAAAAGCCTCTATCACCCAAAAGAGATATTCCCAGGAGACAGTGCCAGAGGCCTTTTCGGCATCCAGGCTCGCTATTATGGCATCCCCTTCCTGGTGCCTCCCTTCATATAACACAGCCATCTCTCACAATAGATTGGCTGAGCCAAACCTGCTCGGGACGAAGTCACCTGGTCCTCATGTAGCAAACAGGCAATCATGGATCCGACTCTGTTAGCGAGGATTTTATTTATTTTATTTATTACAGTTTCTTATATACCGCGCTATTTAGGATCAGCGCGGTTTACATCATAACATAACGACCATAACGACAACTGTCAGGTTTTTACAATGAACAGGAGTACAAACTTGGATAACCGGGTTAACTATATACATAAGCTATCTACACTGAAGATAAAAATTGTAAGGGCCTTTCTAGATTGGGTCATTTCTTGGGAGGGATATCTAGTTCAATTGCTGTCTGGGAAGTATTGGAGGAAAAGGTGGGTTTTGAGAGCCTTCCTGAATTGATATAGATTGGTAATGGCCCTAATGTCGGGGTTAAAGCGTTCCAACATTTGGGGACGTAAAAACTGAATGCCCTGTTTGTGGTTTTTGTGTTGGACTTTGTCGAAGCCTTTGGTATTGCAAGCAAGTTTACAGCTGTTGTTCTTCTGGATCTGTTGGGGGGGACCATGTGGATAAGATGCGCGAGTGAGAAGGATGAATTACACTTGATTGCCTTGAATGCTAATAGAAGTGATTTGAAGGTGATTTTCCCATGGATCGGTAGCCAGTGCAGCTGTTTGAGAATAGGAGTCACGTGGTCGTTTCTGGATGCTCCATAAAGGACCCTAGCTGCGGCATTCATGGCCAACTGTAAGGGGGTTAGTGTGGATTGGGGGAGACCTTGTAAGATGGCATTTGCAAAGTCAAAATGCGGCAGGATCAGCGCTTGGTATATGGTTCGGAAATCTTCTGGGTCCAGCAGGGAGCGTAGGTGTTTGAGTGAGCGTATTTTGAAATAGATGGCTTTGACTATGTTGCTTATGTGGCGTTTCATGTCTAGATGTTGGTCCAGAGTAATTCCCAGGTATTTTATTGCATCTTTAGTTTGCAAATTAGATTAGGCTGCTATTAGATTTTCATCTTGCTTAAGCAGTGGAATAGGCCTGTAACACCCCATCTTCATCTCATCTCGACCCAGTTTAGGTAAAATAACTATATGAGCGTGATTTTGTCACCCTCCTAGGGTGCCCTCTCTCTTGGCTTCCTCGCACATGTCCAGGAAGGGAGCCACCATGCTGCCTCCCAAGATTTTATAAAACTCAGATCCTAGGCTATCTGGGCCCAGCTATTCAGTCAACCTTATTTATTTATTTATTTATTTAACATGTTTTGTATCCCGCCTTTTCCTTCAATCAAAGCGGTTAATACAGCACAAAGTTAAACAAAGGTGAGGGAAACATACATTGCATTATCATTACATCACAACAAAACACTAGGAGTACAAACAGGGAACACAGTACATAACTTACATTACATTACCTTACATTAACTACAAACAGCATATCGCTGAACAGAATGAGCATATAGCAGCAGATAGTGGGTCCCGCACGGTCCACCGCCTAAGGGCCACGCCAAAGGGCCCTCTTGCGAGGCCCTCAGGCGCGGGCCCGCAAGGCACGGGCGTGCCATTGCTGAAGGGATTTTAAATGATTTGAAAAGTGCTCAGATTGGCTGCAGTTTTCTCTCACACACAGTTCCCAACTAAGTAGGCACAGCTGATTCTCACTCACTGCTCACAGGATCGTTGGAGCCTTTGCTGAAGGGATTCTAAATGATTTGAAAAGTGCTCAGATTGGCTGCAGTTTTCTCTCACACACAGTTCCCAACTAAGTAGGCACAGCTGATTCTCACTCACTGCTCACAGGATCGTTGGAGCCTTTGCTGAAGGGATTCTAAATGATTTGAAAAGTGCTCAGATTGGCTGCAGTTTTCTCTCACACACAGTTCCCAACTAAGTAGGCACAGCTGATTCTCACTCACTGCTCACAGGATCGTTGGAGCCTTTGCTGAAGGGATTCTAAATGATTTGAAAAGTGCTCAGATTGGCTGCAGTTTTCTCTCACACACAGTTCCCAACTAAGTAGGCACAGCTGATTCTCACTCACTGCTCACAGGATCGTTGGAGCCTTTGCTGAAGGGATTCTAAATGATTTGAAAAGTGCTCAGATTGGCTGCAGTTTTCTCTCACACACAGTTCCCAACTAAGTAGGCACAGCTGATTCTCACTCACTGCTCACAGGATCGTTGGAGCCTTTGCTGAAGGGATTCTAAATGATTTGAAAAGTGCTCAGATTGGCTGCAGTTTTCTCTCACACACAGTTCCCAACTAAGTAGGCACAGCTGATTCTCACTCACTGCTCACAGGATCGTTGGAGCCTTTGCTGAAGGGATTCTAAATGATTTGAAAAGTGCTCAGATTGGCTGCAGTTTTCTCTCACACACAGTTCCCAACTAAGTAGGCACAGCTGATTCTCACTCACTGCTCACAGGATCGTTGGAGCCTTTGCTGAAGGGATTCTAAATGATTTGAAAAGTGCTCAGATTGGCTGCAGTTTTCTCTCACACACAGTTCCCAACTAAGTAGGCACAGCTGATTCTCACTCACTGCTCACAGGATCGTTGGAGCCTTTGCTGAAGGGATTCTAAATGATTTGAAAAGTGCTCAGATTGGCTGCAGTTTTCTCTCACACACAGTTCCCAACTAAGTAGGCACAGCTGATTCTCACTCACTGCTCACAGGATCGTTGGAGCCTTTGCTGAAGGGATTCTAAATGATTTGAAAAGTGCTCAGATTGGCTGCAGTTTTCTCTCACACACAGTTCCCAACTAAGTAGGCACAGCTGATTCTCACTCACTGCTCACAGGATCGTTGGAGCCTTTGCTGAAGGGATTCTAAATGATTTGAAAAGTGCTCAGATTGGCTGCAGTTTTCTCTCACACACAGTTCCCAACTAAGTAGGCACAGCTGATTCTCACTCACTGCTCACAGGATCGTTGGAGCCTTTGCTGAAGGGATTCTAAATGATTTGAAAAGTGCTCAGATTGGCTGCAGTTTTCTCTCACACACAGTTCCCTTAGGTCCTGTATTGCTCTAAGAAACTCCATCCCGGTAAAAGGCACATGCAAACGGGCGAAATGCTCCTCTCCCAACTGAGGCAACCACAAGTCCACAAAGGAAGTGTCCCTTTGTGCGGAGTCCTGAGGCCCCTTCTCATACAGTTCTTTATAGTAACTCTCAAACTGCCTGCTGATGTCCTCCTCCTTAGTATGCACCTTACCCTGGGGACTTCTGATTTTAGTTATGCTAAGTTTCTTTCGTGGTGGTCTGATCAAGTTGGCCATGAGCTTCCCACATTTATTTCCTCCTCTATGTAACTGCCAAGTGTCCACCAAACCCTTCACCAATGTGATCCTGATGCAAATCCCCCAACCAATTCTTACGTTTTTTGTTGGAGCTGGTCAGCCAAGCAAACAGAAGCTGTCCATGTGCCACTGTGATCTCTCCTTTTTAATTTTTATATAACAAGAAGTAAAATTTCACTTAGCTTCATCGTAATTTAAAGAACAATTCCCAGGTATTTTATTGCATCTTTAGTTTGCAAATTAGATTAGGCTGCTATTAGATTGGCATGACGTTTGGGCATGACATCAGACGCCGAAGACGGTATAAAATGGAGATTTCCCCAGGCTATTTAAAAAGCTTTGTGATTACCAGAATCGAATTGGACCTGAAGCAGGGCTGAAAATTGGATATTGCAGCCCGAAACGTGACACGTCGTCGAGTTCTTTGTTCTAGATGAATTGCTTCAAGCCAGCAGTATGGCTTGTTCTTTAAATTACGATGAAGCTAAGTGAAGTTTTACTTCTTGTTATATAAAAATTAAAAAGGAGAGGTCACAATGGCACATGGACAGCTTCTGTTTGCTTGGCTGACCAGCTCCGACAAAAAACGTAAGACTTGGTTGGGGGATTTGCATCAGGATCACATTGGTGAAGGGTTATAATTTTGGGTTCTGATTGGTTCAAGAATTTCTATTCATAAGAGAAGTGTCCACCAAAGTCAAATTAGACATCAGAAAGTTGACTCCCTTGTCTATATCTCGACACCCTCTGGGGTCTGCAATCTATCATCTCATCCCTGGGCAGGTTGAAGTCCCCTCCCATTAAAGGTGACAACTTTTGAACTCCAGCAACCTCACCATCAGGGTGGTGAAGAACCTATGATTATAAATATTTGGCGCATGAACATCGCAAAGCACCAACTGCATTCCCTGCAGCATGCTCATGATATGGAACCTCCCCTCGGGGTCCTATACACTATACTTTGGACCCTAGATATGTTCCTAGTTTGTCAATGCCTTAATCTAGTGCTGCCTATGGCAATAGATACTAGCTGGCAGTACATATAGAAACCAATAAGAAAGCAGTACAGTTCAGTCAGTAACTTTCTCAGTAGAAATAACAGCAAAGGAAATGAAATATATATGTGAATAATTGCAATGGATCACATCTAGAAAGATATATAGAAACATATAAAATGATGGCAGATAAAGACCATATGGCCTATCCATTCTGCCCATCCATAAGAACTATTAAATTCTACTCTCTTCTTCTCCCTCAGAGATCTTTTGTACTTATCCCATGCTTTCTTGAATTCAGATACAGTTCTCGTCTCCATCACATCCACTGGGGGGCCTTTCCACCAGCCTTTCCATAAAGAAACATTTCCTCATATTACAGATGAGTCTATCCCCTTTCACCTTCATTCCATGACCCCTTGTTCCAGAGCTTTCTTTCAACTGGAAGAAGACCACCTCCTGTTCGTTTTCTGTATACTACAGGGTATTTAAATATCTCCATCTTTACTACTCTCTACCGCCTTTCCACCAAAGTTTACATATTGAGATTTTTAAGTCTTTCCCCGCATGGGTTATGACAAAGACCGCTGACCATTTTAGTAGCCACCCTCTGAACCAACTCCATCCTGATTATATCCTTTTGAAGGTGTGCTCTCCAGAATTGTATACAGTACTCCAAATGAGGTCTCATTAGAGACTTATACAAAGGCACTGTCACCAACTTTTTCCTGCTGGCCATTCCTCTTGCCATGCACCTAAGCATCCTTCTGGCTTTTGCTGTCACTTTTTCTACCTGTGGACGCTTTAGGATCCTTCAAAATGATCACCCCCAGGATCTAGTCTTCTTTTGTGCATTTAAATATTTCATCTCTGTACTGTACCTCTTCCTTGTGATTTTGTAGCCCAAATACATGACTTACCAGTTTTTAGCATTAAATCTTGGCTGCCAAATTTTCAACCATCCCTCTGTGCCTGTGTGCATGAGTGTGTGGTTGTGTGTATGCATCTCTGTTGTGTACTCTGTGTGCTATGCATGTGTTGTATGTGTGTGTGTGTGGGGAGGGGTGTAGCAGGGGTTGGTGGGGTAGTTCTGAAGAATTGAGTTTTGGTGGTGGGGCAGGGAGGTAGTTTTGCAGGTGGAGGTAGTTTGCAGGATGGTGGAGCAGTTGTGGTGGAGAGCTTTTTGGGGGAGCGGGCACTTGCCTGGATGGAGATTTTGAGAGTGGGGTAGTTGCAAGGGGAATTTTCTTGAGACTGGAAAAGTTTGCAGGATGGTGAAGTAGTTGGGAGTGGGATATTTTATGGCTGGGAGCCTTTTGTGTGATGGTGGGATAGATCTTGGGCAGTTGGTAAGGTGCTGGGATAGCTGCAGGGTACTTTTTGAGGGTGGGATAGTTTGAGGAGTGCTGGGATAGTGGTAGAGGGCATTTTACAGGTGTGAGCAGTTTATGGGATGGTAGAATAAAATAGTAACATAGTATATGATGGCAGATAAAGACCAGTATGGTCTATCTAGTCTGCCCAGCAAGGCGGCAAGAGTAGGTGCACCTGCTGCTCCGTGCAGATCACCTCTCCCCTGCCTTTGTTTAGGAGTTACCCACCGCTCCATGTAGGTCACCCCTATTTGTTCAGATATAAGAGATAGTTATGCTTATTTTGATTTTATCCTGTTGTTATAAAGGGATTCACTATGCCTGTCCCATGCCATTTTGAATTCTGTCACTGTGTTTGCCCCCACCACTTCCATCAGGAAGGCATTCCAAGCATCCTCCACCTTTCAGTGAAAAAGTATTTCCTGACATTGCCTTTCAGTTTACCCACTTGCAGCTTCATGTTATGCCCTCTAGGTTTACAGCTTCCCCGTCTTTGGAAGAGGTTTGTTTGTCCATTAACACTCTTTAAGTATTTAAAGGTCTGAATCATATCTCCCCTGTCCCTCCTCTCCTCCAGAGTGTACACGTTTAGATCTTTACGTCTCTTCTCATAAATCTTCTGATGCAGGCTCCAAATCATTTTGGTCGCCTTCCTCTGAACCACTTCCAGCCTTTTTATATCCTTTGCGAGATACGGTCTCCAAAACTGAACACAATATTCCAAGTGAGGCCTCACCAGCGACTTGTATAGTGGCATTAGAACCTGTTCCTTTCTGCTGGTAATTTCTCTCTGTATGTAACCCAGCATCCTTCTGGCTTTTGCCATCGCCTTGTTTTGCCACCTGTTTTGCCACCTTGAGATCATCAGAAACAATCACACCGAGGTCTTTCTCCTGGTTCGTGCACATCAATTTCTCTCCCCCTATCGCATACAATTCTCTTGGATTTCTGCTTCCCAAGTGCATGATAAGAACATAAGAACATAAGATATGCCTTAATGGGTCAGACCAAGGTCCATCAAGCCCAGTATTCTGTTTCCAACAGTGGCCAATCTAGGTCATACGTACCTAGCAGTTTCCCCAAGGGACACAGGTTCCACAATGCTTGTATTGGTTCAAGCATTGATATCCTGGGTCCCTTCTTAATAATGGTTTATGGACCTTTCCTCCAGGAACTTGTCCAAACCTTTTTTAAACCCAGCTACACTAACAGCCTTTACTACATCCTCCAGTAACAAATTCCAGAGTTTGATTACACGTTGAGTGAAAAAATATTTTCTTTTATTAGTCTTAAATAGTTTACCCTGTAGCTTCATTGCATGTCCCCTAATCTTTCTATATTCTGATAAGGTAAACAATCGATCTACGTTTACCCGTTCCACTCCGTTCATTAATTTATAGACTTCTATCATATCTCCCCTCAGCCGTCTCTTTTCCAGGTTAAAGAGCCCCAACCTTTTTAGCCTTTCTTCATAGGAGTATCCTTCCATCCCCTTTACCATTTTGGTGGCTCTTCTCTGAACCTTTTCTAAAATCGCTATATCCTTTTTAAGATACGGCGACCAGAATTGCACACAATATTCAAGGTGCGGTCTCACCATGGAACGATATAGAGGCATTATAATATCTTTTGTTTTATTTTCCATTCCTTTCCTTATCATACCTAGCATTCTATTTGCTCTCTTGGCCGCCGCTGCACACTGGGCCGAGGGTTTTAACATGGTATCCACAATGACGCCTAAATCTTTTTCCTGGGTGGTGGTTCCTAATGTGGAACCTTGCATCGTGTAACCATAGTTTGGGTTGTTCTTCCCTAGGTGCATAACCTTGCACTTGTCCACATTAAATTTCATCTGCCATTTTGATGCCCAGTCTTCCAATTTATCAAGATCCTCTTGCAATTTTCCACAATCCTCTTGGGTTTTAACAACTTTAAATAGTTTTGTGTCATCTGCAAATTTGATAACCTCACTCGTTATTCCACTTTCCAGGTCATTTATGAATATGTCAAAAAGCAGCGGACCCAGCACAGATCCCTGGGGTACACCACTATTCACCTTTCTCCATTGGGAAAATTGGCCATTTAGCCCTACCCTCTGCTTTCTATCTTTTAACCAGTTCCTGATCCACAATAGTACACTGCCTCCTATCCCATGACTCTTTAGTTTTGCCAAAAGTCTCTGATGAGGGACCTTGTCAAAGGCTTTCTGAAAGTCCAGATACACAATATCAACTGACTCACCTTTGTCCACCTGATTATTCACTCCTTCAAAAAAAACATAACAGATTAGTAAGACAAGATCTTCCTTGTCTAAAGCCATGTTGGCTGTCTCCCATTAGGTCATGACTATCTACATGCTGAGTAATTTTATTCTTTATGATGGTTTCTACCATTTTTCCCGGTTCTGATGTCAGGCTCACCGGTCTGTAGTTTCCCGGATCACCCCTGGAACCCTTTTTAAAAATTGGTGTTACATTGGTGATCCTCCAATCTTCAGGTATTAGAGATGATTTTAATGATAGTTCACAGATTACTAATAGCAGGTCTGCAATCTCATATTTCAGTTCTTTCAACACCCTTGGATGTATACCATCCGGCCCAGGTGATTTGCTACTCTTCAGTTTATCTAATAGTTGTAATACATCTTCCCGATGTATCGATATTTCCTTCAATTCTTCCGCACCTTTAAATACCACTTCAGTCATGGGTAACATCCCTACATCTTCCTCAGTAAAGACTGAAGCAAAGAATTCATTCAATTGCACTTCTTCACATTAAATCGTAACTGCAAAGCATTAGACAATTCTTCCAACTTTTGTAGATCTTTCCTTATGTTCCCCACTCCCTGAAGGGAGTCCACTCTGTTGCAAACTTTGGTGTCATCTGCAAAAAGACAGACTTTTCCATTCAGCCCTTCGACAATTTCATTCACGAATATATTGAATTATACCAGTCCCTAGACCGAACCCTGGGGCACACCGCTAATCACCTTCCTTTCATCTGAGTGAGTTCCATTTACTGTCACCCATTGTTGTCTGTCAGTCAACCAATTTCTGATCCAATTCACCATCTTGGGACCCATCCCCAAGCTACTGAGTTTACTGATAAGCCTCCTATGTGGAATAGTGTCAAAGACTTTGCTGAAATCTAGGTAGATCACATCCATTGCATTTGCTGACATCTAGGTAGATCAGACCCAGTCAAAGAACTCAATCAGATTTGTTAGGCAAGATCGTCCTTTGGTAAAAACATGTTGCCTCGTATCATGCAACCTGTTGATTTTGAGGAAGTCCACTATTCACTCTTTCAGGAGCGCCTCCATTACTTTTTCCATCACCAAGGTAAGGCTTACTGGCCTGTAGTTTGTCACTTCTTCCCTATTACCACGATTGTGGAGAGGTACCACATCAGCCCTTCTCCAGTCCTGTGGATCTTCTCCTGTCTCCAAGGATCTATTAAAAAAATCCTTTAAAGCTCTTTCAGTATCCTGGGGTGTATCCCATCTGGTCCCATAGACTTGTCCACTTTCAGTTTTGCAAGCTGTTCTAACACATCATCTTTTATGAATGGTGTGGTATCTCCTCCATTCCCATTTGTATATTTGTCAATCACAGGTGGTCTTTCTCCAGGATTTTCTCTAGTGAAAACAGAGCAGAAGTATTTGTTTAGCATTGTTGTTTTTGCAATGTCACTTTCCACGAATCCGTTCCCAACACTTTTGAGTCCTGCAGTTTGTGATAAGGAAGCTTATCATAGCTCAGGAAGGAACTATAGTAAAGGTGAAGTGACTCTGAACAAGCAACCTGTCAGTTCTGGTAGAAATAAGAAAACAGAATTTTCCCATAAAAGACTACCAGTCCCAGAATGCACCAGGTTTCCAACAGCCATTAGAGGAGCTGAAGTGGGGAAACGTGTGTTCAATCAGGAGGGCTATGAGGTAATCCCCAAGCACTCATCTCAAAGGGCAGGGCCTGATTCAGCACAGCTGCGCTGTGTTAGGGTGCAGCACTCATCTAGGCAGAATAAAGGTAGAGTTTATTCTACAGAGAATTATCATCATCTTCATGATCTTGGACAGCTTCATCATCTGGAGGATCATCAGAAGCAGAAGCCAGAGCGGACAGACAGAAAGGGCAAGAAACCCTTTGGAAGAAAGAAGAGAAAAGCCTTTGGGAGGTCTAGAGGAGTCCGGAGCAGTACGTATACTGGGAGGCATTCCAAGGGCCAGCATACACCATTGGACTGGGGAAAGCCAGAGGAAATGGTGCTGCAGAGCTAGGAATCTCCAGACAGTACCTGTGAGGGAGACGGCTGCACTTGGAAGGGACCCTAAGACCCATGCCAGAAGGTATGTGAAGAGAGACCCAGTGTCCAGGGATCTGGATTGGAAGGCTGGACATAAGAACTGGACTACATACTGGCCAGGCTATATAGAGAGGAACTCTAACAGCAATGGAAGCTCAGGTATGAACACTGATCTATGCCCTAGCTATACCCTTGAAAGACAGCAGGGAAGCAAGTATTGTCCTGAGAGTGCTCCATTGAGAAATTCCTCTGTGCCAATCCATGATATTGAACCCATGATTGTTGAAGAAGGGGGAGAGGTTGCAGATGAAGGCTGTGTTTACATGGATTGCTCTCTGTCTAAACTCCTGTGGTAATTTTCTGTTACAAAGTACAGCAACCATCACAAAGAAATACAAACTTGTTCTTTAATCTACTCAGAAAAGCTCCTGCGTAGGATTTTGAGCCATGCAGTAGAAAGCAAGCCAGCTAAGGGGTTTCAGCTGGGTAACTGCTAGCAATTGAGCCTTACCTAATTGCTTGTGAGCTCTGAGGGAATCACTTCTGAGTCTATGTGGGAAGATATAAGAAGTTAACCTGAAAAGAACAGTTTTTCCCTTCTTTGTGGATTTTGTTTGTTGTTTGATACACTGCTAAGAAAATATTAGCTAAAGCCTACAGAAAAGACCAGTTTGTTACCAACCAGGTCTTTATTCTTTTGCTTTGATTGCCTGACAAGTTCAGCTGTTGTTTTTCCTGATTTTGTTTTTCTAAGTTAAACACTGAAAGCAAGTATCCTGTTTTATGTGCTACCAAGCATATCTGTGTTGGGAGAAATAACCCCATAAATAAATATCTTATTGGCTTTACCCTCAAGCACAACTAATTATTGTGAGCAGCTGTGTCTGGTGTGAATGGACTGCATTGCCCACAATCCCTTGCAAATCATATTGATATATGCACTTGCCAAGACTGTGAACATTCTCACCCAGGCAGCCGTCTGACAAATTCCACTTGTGATTTTCATCCTCTCCCGAATATACCTGAAAAATGTCTTGTCACCACACTTCACATCTTTAGCCATCTTTTCTTCTGCCTTTGATTTTGCTATCCTTATTTCTCTTTTTGCTCTTTTAGTTTGATCTTGTATTCTTTTCTGTGTTCCTCTGTTTGCGAGCTTTTACATTTTGTGAAAGCTGTGTTTTTTGCCTTTATTTGTGCAGACACTTCTTTGGAGAACCAAATAGGTTTCCTTTTCCTCTTGTTTTTATTTACTTTCCTTACGTATGTATTTGTTGCACCTTTTATTGCTTTCTTTAGTTAAGCCCATTGCAATTCCACTTCCCTTAACCCCTCCCACCCTACCAACTCCTCCTTCAGGTACTTGGCCATTTTACTGAAGTCAGCGTTTTTGAAGTCTAAGACTTTGAATTTGCTGTGATTGGATTCCACCTTGGCTTTTATCTCAAACCAAACCGTGTGATGTTCACTGCTGCTCACATGGGCACCCACCTGGATATTCGACACGCTATCTGTTGGTGAGCACTAAATCCAGCATGGAGCTCTCCCTGGTCAGTTCCATCATCATTTGTTTAAGTAACGCATCTTGGAAGGCATCCACAATTTTTTTTACTTCTTTCCAGATTTGCAGAAGAAACAATCCAATCCACATCAGGTAGATTAAAGTCATCCAATATGTCACGTCCCCCTTCATAGCTATCTTTGCAATATCAACAATCAATTCGCTATCCATTTCTTCAGTTTGAGTTGAAGGCCTGTAGATTACACCAGTATGGATGACAGTGCCATCTCCTCTTTCCAATACAATCCACAGCGCTTCTTCTTTTCCCCACGTCCCCTGCATTTCAGCAGCTTTAATATTGCTTTTGACATACCGGGCTACTCCTCCTCCTTTTCTACCCTCTCTATCTCTTCTAAATAGATTATAGCCAGCTATGGCTATATCCCATTCATGTGACTTGTTAAACCATGTTTCTGTAATGGCCACAATGTCCAAGTCCATTTCCACCATTAGGACTTCCAGATCAGGAACTTTGTTGGCTAGGTTTCGTGCATTTGTACTCATTGATTTCCAGCATTTGTTGAATGGCTTGCCTAACTTTTACATGGGTTTTTTTCTACACGCCCCTTCCCGCTTGCCATTGATGTGTTGTTCAAATGTGTGGCTGTTCCCAGTGTTGTTTTTCTTTTACTGGGAGTGACGTACTGAGCTTGTCCTTCTCCATCTGTCACCCTCTTTCCCTAGTTTAAATGCCTGTTCACATAATGCCTGAATTTTTCACTTAGGATCCTTTTCCCTGCGGTGGAGAGATGTAGTCCATCAGTACAGTATAGTCTCTTGTTGATCCATATGTTTCCCCAGTCACCTATATATCTAAATCCTTCTTGTTTGCACCAGGTTTGGAGCCATGTATTAAAGTTGTTTATGCAATGCAGTCTTTCTACCCCCTTACCATGAACAGGTAGAACTTCTAAGAATGCTATAGTGTTAGCAATGGGCTTGAGTTTCTCTCCCAGAGTCTGGAAGTCCCTTTGTACTGCAGAGGCACTGTTTCTAGCCAGGTCATTTGTACCCAAGTGGATGACAATATCTGTTTTGGAGTGCTCACTTTCTGCACTAACTATACCAACAATTTCGTTTGTATTCATAGAAACAGAAAAATGATGACAGAAAAAGACCACATGGCCTATCTAGTCTGTCCTTCTATATCAACAAACTACAACAGTCCCCTTTTTTCCTTTAGAGATACTCTGTGTTTGTCCCAAGCTTTTTTGAATTCAGTTACTGTCCTCATCTCTACCACCTCCACTGGGAGACTATTCCACGGATCCACCATTCTTTCTGTAAAGAAATATTTCAGCATATCACTCCTGAATCTATCTCCCTTCACCCTCATCCCATGTCCCCTCGTAGCAGAACTTGCTTTCAATTGAAAGAGGCTCTCTCCCTGAACATTTATGCCATGGAGGTATTTAAACATCTCAATCATATCACCTCTATCCCGCCTTTCCTCTAAGGTGTACATATTAAGATCCTTAAGTCTATTCTCATATGCTTTATAATGAAGACCCCTAACCATTTTAGTAGCCACCCTCTGTACTGACTCCATCCTGTTTCTATCCTTTTGAAGGTGCCGTCTCCAGAATTGCACACTATACTCCAAATGAGGTTGCACCAAAGACTTATACAGAGGCACTATTACCTCCTTTTTTCTGCTAGCCATTCCTCTGCCTATGCACCCAAGAATCCTTCTAGCTTTTGCTGTCACCTTTTCTACCTGTTTAGCTACTTTAAGATCATCAGACACAACCACGCCTAGGTCCCACTCTTTAGTGGACAAAAGTACTTCACCTCCTATACTATATTGCTCCCTTGGATTGCTGCAGCCCAAATGCATGGCCTTACATTTTTTAACATTAAATCCCATCTGCCAAATTCTAGACCATTCTTCAAGCCTCCTCATGTTATCTACACCTTCCTGGGTGTCTACTCTATTGCAGATTTTGGTATCATCCGCAAAGAGGCAAACCTTACCCAACAGCCCTTCCGCTATATCACTAACAAGGATGTTAAAAACAATCGGACCAAGGAAAGATCCCTGGGGCACACTACTGGTAACTTACTTCTCCTCAGAGTGAGCTCCATTTACCTGTACTCTTTGTTGCCTCCCATTCAACCAATTTCTAACCCAAGCACTAACTTTAGGGTCCATCCCTAGGGTGCTCAGTTTGTTTATAAGTTGCCTGTGAGGAACGGTGTCAAAGGCTTTACTGAAATCTAAATACACCACATCTAGGGCTCTCACTCAGTCCAACTCCCTGGTCACCCAGTCAAAGAAATCAATCAGATTTGTCTGACAAGACCTGCCTCTGGTGAATTCATGCTGCCTCGGATCCTGTAATCTGATGGACTCCAGAAACCTCACTATTTTCTCTTTCAGCAGCGTTTCCAATAATTTACTCACCACTGAAGTTAAACTAACCAGCCTGTAGTTTTCAACCACATCCTTACTTCCGCTTTTGTGTAAAGGCACCACATGAGTCTCTCTCCAGTCCTTTGGCACCACTCCCGACTCCAACGAAGGATTGAAAAGGTCAGTCAGTGGAGCTGCTAGAATGTCCCCAAGTTCCCTCAGTATTCTACGGTGTATCCCATCCAGTCCCATCGCTTTGTCTATTTTAAGTTGAGCTAGTTTCTCATGAACACAGTTTCTGAAAATTGTTCAAGATGCCTCTCGCTTCCTTTTCTATTTGTGGGTGTTTTCTGAGGTTCTGTTCCTGGTTCTTCATCTGTGAACACAGAACAGAAATATTTGTTAAGCAATTCTGCTTTATCCTCATCAGCTTCTGCATATTCCTCCCCTTCACCTTTGAGTCTGACAATACCACTTTTGCCCTTCCTCTTCTCACTAACATATCTGAAAAATGTCTTATCCCCCCATTTTATTGCATTGGCTATTTCCTCCTCTTTTTGAATCTTTGCTTTCCTGACTACTTTGCTAGCTTCTCTAAGTTTTTCCAAATATAGATGCCTATCTTCCTCTCTCTTTGATCTCTTGTATTTCATGAAGGCCTCCCTCTTTTTCTTCACCTTTTCAGCTACTTCTTTCGAAAGCTATGGCGGTCTCCTTTTCTTTTTACCTTTATTTACCATTTTAACAAAAAGGTTGGTTGCCCTTAAAATATCCCCTTTTAGTTTTGCCCACTGTTTTTCTACATCACCCAGCTGTTCTCATCCCACTAATGACTCCCTGAGGTATTGGCCCATCTTGGCAATGTTGGCTTCCTGCTGGCTGAAGAGCCTGGGAAGTATTTGACCATCCTCTCTCCTTTGAGCTGTGTTCCCAAGTTGGTGCCTCTGATGATGGTATTTCCAATGAGTAGTAGTTTTCTGTTTTGTGATTTTTTTCTTCCTATTTGGTACATTATAAGTAGATTTGGCATTAAGTCTATCATTTAAAGGCACTTCAGTTTCCATCGAGTGGGCACCCTTGTTATCCAAGGCAGAGAAGGCATTATGCAGGGATATCACTTGATGTATAGGGTGTCTTTGCATTACAGGTTGCAACCTACCAGAGCCCACTGTGATCCATTTGTTCCTGGGCTGTTTGATTCTTTGTGGAAGTGGTGGTGGATTTTGTTCAGTTTGTAACCTAGAGGAAGTGTGTTTAATTGCAGATAATTCTTCCCTTAGTAGAGTCAATTCTTTATGCTAACTTGAGGCATATAGGGCAAACTCTTAGGATCCAAATCATTCTTCTTGGAATGTAAGCACCACAGTCATTGCATTGAATACGTGACATTCTGACTCAGCTGTCCTAGAAGGAGAAAAGAAAGAAAAGTGGGTGTAATACCTAATTAAAGAACAGAAGTCAATGTATATGATGACTATATAGGCAATGAAACCCAGGGGTGAGTGGGGTGAGAGGTAGGGAGGGCGGAAACTTAAGTATTCCTGGCCAGTAGGCCTTCTATGAACTGAGGGCACACTCAGATATCTGATTTAAAGGCTACGCAAGGAAGGCAGGCAGGCTGAAGATCCCTAAAAAAACTATATGCAACAGGGAAAGTTTTATAAAAAAACAGGCAATGATACAGTTTGAGTGGTAGAGCAGCTTTAATTTAATTAGCTTCTCCCTGTAAGGCAGGCTTGCAAAAAAAGCAAACTAAAAAATTCAAATTGAAATCTTACTGCTGTGTTATCAACCTACTAAGCAAAGGTCCCTGTAACCTTAATATTATACTCTTGCATGCAAAATTAAGTAGTAGACCTAAGTAGAAGACCAGGTCTAGCTGCAAGTCTAAAAGCAATGTATATTTCTTTTCCAAGTAGTTATATATCACAAGTGTCCCTGGCTAGTAGGCCTTTTATGAACTGAGGGCACACTCAGATATCTGATTTAAGGCTATGCAAGGAACGCAGGCGGGCTGAAGATCCCTAAAAACCTATATGCAGCAGGACAAGTTTTATAAAAAAAACAGGCAATAATAAAGTTTGAAAGCCTTAGTTGAGTGTGTAGTCTCTTGAAGTTCTGATAGCATACTGGTTCAGGTATTTGGTTAGTGGTTGCAAGAAAGTATTTTTGGGGGTGGGATAGTGGTAGGGGGTATTTTACAGGTGTGAGCAAGTCATGGGGTGGTAGGATAGTTGCAAGAAAGTATTTTTAGGAGTAGGGGCAATGTACAGAGTAGTGGGGCAGTTGCATGGGGTAGTTTATGGGAGTGGAGGAGTCTGTGGGGTGATGGTGCAGTTGCAGCAGGTTAGGTTTAGGGAGTGGGGCAATTGGGGAATTTTAATGGGGTGGAGCATTGTGGGGTTGTTGGGCATTTTTGTGGTGCATGTATTCTTTTGGGGTGGGGTAGTTTATGGGATGGTGTGGCAGTTGTGGGAGGCAGTTATTTTGGGGTGGGCAGTTTGTGGTGTGGTGGGGCAGTTGTGGAGGGAAGATTTTGGATGTGTGAGCAGTTTGGAGGGTTGGGAGAGGAGAGAACAGGGAGAGGCAGTTTAAAAGAAGGAATTCCCTATGCACTATGTTTCAGTGTATGTAAGTTTCTGTGCTAGAGAAGCTGAACTCCTTTTATCATAGAAATGCATTAGACAATATTTTCTTTTGGCTGGGGAGGGGGGGCTTATTTCTCTGGTACCCCTGGTCTGATTTGGCCCATTTTTGAACTTGATGTGTCTTTTTATTAGTTTTTTCCCCAAGCCAAGTTTCAACCCATTCTCTTAAATTTTTGAAGTGGTATTTTGCCCCTAGACAGACAGATATTCTCAACCCCTTTTGTAGTTCTTCCCAACTTCTATTGGGATAGAAAAGATAACAAAAGGAAATAAAATGATTAAATCTATTACAATCCCCAAGGAATCAGCAGTTCAAATCTTTAGACATAAAGCATTTTCTCTGGTTCTCTTCTCTTCCTTGGGTTTACGATAGGACTCCTGAGTCTCCTCCATTTGGTTTCTGAAAAAATACAAAACTCCCAGACCTTTTCATCTGAAGCAGATACCACTAGTATCTCAGTCATAAAAATCCCAAACTTCTTTTTGAGATACCTCCTAGGTGGAGATACCAACTTAGATAATTTATTTCCCTCCCCAAGAGAATAAATTGGGGAAAAATTCCCCAAACTTCAAAAACCTTCAAAGCATTTCCTTGACTGAGTTTTTGGGATACTAGTCCCTGGTCCCTGGCACCTCAGCTCTGGGCTTCTCAGGGGTGGAGGTGGGATGCGCCCTTTCAAGTGTAACGTAGGAGACATCCCTACTCCTGGCAGGCAGATGTATCCTCCATTACCTCACTCCAGACTAGACCAGATTAAGAGCAGGAACTCCAGAAGGTTTTCCTGTGTAGAACTCATGTCAAAGAGGGCACTTTGTGGTGGTCCTGCTATATGTGTGCAAAGTAGGAATCAATCTGAATTTTTGATTGTAATCCCCTTATACTTTATGGGCCCGATATTCACTTGGGTAGGCTATGCACCGCTATGGCGCATAGCGGTGCCTGCTGACCCTTAACCCCGGATATTCAATGCAGGGTCATATGTGGCCCCGGCATTGAATATCCGGGGATTGCCGCACATGCCGGAAGCCACAATAGCTAACTGGGCAGCAGTGATATTGCATGCTGCCCAATTAGCTCCTGCCCCTAAAAGATAGGCATGGTTTTCCTTGCCTATCTTTTAGGCGCATGTCACTAACCGGGCAGCATACAATATCACTGCTAGCCGGTTATCAATCATCTCTGCCTTTGATCCTCTCCAGAACACTCCCGACACGCTCCAATGCTGAGCGGTTAGCATCGGGGTGTGAAAGTGCCATAATCGGGGATATCCCTTTCAGCGGCAGTTACACGGTTTACAGGGCTGTAAAATATGTAAATGCCCTTCGAATATTGGGCCCTGTAGTCTTAATACTGCCCCTCCCCCCCATTGCTGATTTCTTAAAAAAAATCACAAAAAATCATTTTAGTTCTTTGTGTCATGGTTGCTGTTTTCTCTAGCATGTGCTGATGTTGCCTGGACAGATTGCATTGAAACCATGGGGTCCTTTTACTAAAGTGAGCTAGGTGGTTATTGCTCATTTTAGTGCATGGTAACTGTCAGCCCAGGGCCACAGTAACTCTTATCACACTGGCATGATAATTACCATGTACATCATGCTATAGGGTGTGGAATAGACAGGTTGGAGTAGAGAGTAGGCACAGAGAGCACATTGTAGTTAGCGGGGGGGGGGGGGGGGTACATATCCTGCTCTGTCAATGTTGCAATTAGCATGACTGCACTTAATGACACCTCAACGGGTGGTCATTCATTAGTGTACTTCTCAGTGCGGTAACTTCTGGGAAACATGCTGGGGACACCCCTGTACAAAATTCAATACGGTGACTATGATAATAACTACATCGGCCAAACAGGAAGAAAACTATCCACCAGACTACATGAACACCAATTAATCAGCAAAAGACATGACCCACTCTCCCTGGTCTCATTCATGAAGATGCGGAAGGACACAAATTCAACTGAAACACAACTGAAATCATAGCATGAAGAGAAATGAAAAGAGAGAGAGAATTTATGGAAGCCTGGTTTTCCACCACAAACCTGATAAACAAACATCGACATAGACCCGATCTACCAATCCCTGCTGACCAAAGATCTGAGTCATCACCAACAAGGCTCAGAAACAGCAACCACACCCCAGCAACCCTCAGGGAAACCAAACAATCAATCCCTGTGAACCAAAGATCTGAGTCATCACCAACCAGGCTCAGAAACAGCAACCACACCCCAGCAACCCTCAGGGAAACCAAGCAATCAATCTCTGTGAACCAAATGCTAGAAGTCTAAACAATAAGATGGGAGAGTTAGAATATATAGCACTAAATGAGAGGTTAGATATGATTGCACTCTCAGAGACATGGTGGAAGGAGGATAACCAGTGGGACACTGTGATACCTGGATACAAACTATATCGTAATGATAGAGCTGACCAAATTGGTGGAGGGGTTGTGCTCTATGTTAGAGAGGGCATTGAGTCAGAAAGGATTAAAGTTTTGCAGGGAACAAAATTTGCTGTAGAATCTCTATGGATTAAAATTCCATTTATGAAGGGGAAGGTGATGGCAGTGGGAGTATACTATCGACCGCCTGGCCAGAATGAACAAATGGATGATGAAATGCTCAAAGAAATCAAGGAAGCTAACAAAAGTCACAACAGAGTAGTAATAATGGGTGATTTCAATTACCCCGGTATCGACTGGGTCAGTGTCACGGCAGGACAAGCTAAAGAGATAAAGTTTCTAGATGGAATAAATGACTGCTTCTTGGAGCAGCTGGTTCATGAACCGACCAGAGGGGAAGCCATACTGGACCTAATCCTTAGTGGAACGCCAGATCTGGTGCAAGAAATAAGGGTGTTGGGACCACTTGGCAATAGTGATCATAGTATGATCATGTTTGATTTAATTAGTGGAGGACAGATAGTAAAGGAATCCACAGTATTACCTTTTAACTTTCAAAAGGGAGACTATGATAGAATGAGGAATATAGTTAGGAAAAAACTAAAAGGAGCGGTTCCAAAGGTTAAACACTTACAGCAAGCTTGGGTGTTATTTAAAAATACTATCCTCGAAGCCCAGACCAGCTGTATTCCACGCATTAAGAAGAGTGGAAGAAAGTCCAAAAAACTGCCAGCATGGTTTAAAGGTGAGGTCAGAGAGGCTGTTGCTGCCAAAAAAGCAACCTTCAGGAAATGGAAAAAAGAGCCAAATGATGAAAACTGGAAACAGCACAAGCACTGGCAAGTTAAATGCAAAGCATTGATAAGGCAGGCAAAGCGGGAATTTGAGAAGAAACTTGCTACGGAAGCAAAAACACGAAATAAAGACTTTTTCAAGTACATTCGTAGCAAAAGGCCTGTGAGAGAGTCAGTTGGACCATTAGATGATAGAGGGGTAAAAGGGGCAGTAAGTAAGAGGAGACAAGGCTATAGCGGAGAGACTGAATGAATTCTTTGCTTCGGTCTTTACTGAGGAAGATGTAGGGATGTTACCCAAGACTGAAGTGGTATTTAAAGGTGATACTGCAGAGGAATTGAGAGACATATAGCTACACCGGGAAGATATATTACAACTATTTGATAAACTGAATAGTAGCAAATCACCTGGACCGGATGGTATACATCCCAGAGTGTTGAAAGAACTGAAATATGAGATTGCAGACCTGCTATTGGTAATCTGTGAACTTTCATTAAAATCATCTGTAATACCTGAAGATTGGAGGGTCGCCAACGTAACACCAATTTTTAAAAAGGGTTCCAGGGGTGACCCAGGAAATTACAGACCGGTGAGCCTGACGTCAGTACCAGGGAAAATGGTAGAAAACCATCATAAAGAACAAAATTACACAGCATGTAGATAGTCATGGCCTAATGGGAGACAGCCAACATGGCTTTAGACAAGGAAGATCTTGTCTTACTAATCTGATATGTTTCTTTGAAGGTGTGCATAAACAGGTAGACAAAAGTGAGTCGGTTGATATAGTGTATCTGGACTTCCAGAAAGCTTTTGACAAGGTCCCCCATCAGAGACTTTTGGCAAAGCTAAAAAGTCATGGGATAGGAGGCAGTGTACTATTGTGGATCGGGAACTGGTTAAAAGATAGAAAGCAGAGGGTAGGGCTAAATGGCCAATATTCCCAATGGAAAAAAGTGAATAGTGGAGTACCCCAGGGATCTGTACTGGGTCCGCTACTTTTTGACATATTCATAAATGACCTGGAAAAGGGAATAACTAGTGAGGTTATCAAATTTGCAGATGACACAAAACTGTTTAAAGTTGTTAAAACCCAAAAGGATTGTGGAAAACTGCAGGAGGATCTGGATAAATTGGAAGACTGGGCATCCAAATGGCAGATGAAATTTAATGTGGGCAAATGCAAAGTTATGCACCTAGGAAAGAACAACCCACACTATTGTTACACGATGCAAGGCTCCACATTAGAAACCACCACCCAGGAAAAGGATTTAGGAGTCATCGTGGATAACATGTTAAAAACCCTCCGCCCAGTGTGCAGCGGCGGCCAAGAAAGCAAATAGAATGCTAGGTATCATAAGGAAAGGGATGGAGAATAAAACAAAGGATATTATAATGCCTCTGTATCGCTCCATGGTACGACCGCACCTTGAATATTGTGTGCAATTCTGGTCACCGTATCTTAAAAAGGACATAGCGTTATTAGAAAAAGTACAGAGAAGAGCCACCAAATTGGTGAAGGGGATGGAAGGCTACTCCTATGAAGAGAGGCTAAAAAGGTTAGGGCTCTTTAGCCTGGAAAAGAGACGGCTGAGGGGAGATATGATAGAGGTCTATAAATTAATGAATGGAGTGGAACGGATAAACGTGGATCAATTGTTTACGCTATCAGAATATAGAAAGACTAGGGGACATGTAATGAAGCTACAGGGTAAACTATTTAAGACAAATAAGAGAAAATATTTTTTCACTCAACGTGTAATCAAACTCTGGAATCTGTTACCGGAGGATGTAGTAAGGGCTGTTAGTATAGCTGGGTTTAAAAAAGGTTTGGACAAGTTCCTGGAGGAAAGGTCCATAAACCACTATTAAAAAGGGACCCAGGATATCAATGCTTGACCCAGTACAAGCATTGTGGAACCTGTGTCTTTTGGGGATATTGCTAGGTACGTATGACCTAGATTGGCCACTGTTGGAAACAGGATACTGGGCTTGATGGACCTCAGTCTGACCCAGTATGGCATGCCTTATGTTCTTATGTTCTTAAATAACTGAGTCATCACCAACAAGGCTCAGAAACAGCAACCACACCCCAGCAACCCTCAGGGAAACCAACCAATCAATCCATGTGAACCAAAGAACTGAGTCACCACCACCAAGGCTCAGAAACAGCAACCACACCCCAGCAACCCTCAGGGAAACCAACCAATCAATCCCTGTGAACCAAAGATCTGAGTCATCACCAACAATGCTCAGAAACAGCAACCACACTCCAGCAACCCTCAGGGAAACCAAGCAATCAATCCCTGTGAACCAAAGATCTGAGTCATCACCAACAAGGCTCAGAAACAGCAACCACACCCCAGCAACCCTCAGAGAAACCAACCAATCAATCCCTGTGAACCAACGAACTGAGTCACCACCAACAAGGCTCAGAAACAGCAACCACACCCCAGCAACCCTCAGGGAAACCAAGCAATCAATCCCTGTGAACCAAAGAGCTGAGTCATCACCAACAAGGCTCAGAACAGCAACCACACCCCAGCAACCCTCATGGAAACCAACCAATCAATCCCTGTGAACCAAAGAACTGAGTCACCACCAACCCCAATATAAGGAGGGAGGAGTAGCCTAGTGGTTGGGGCAAGGTACTTCAGGCCGGAAGGTCGGGGGTTCAAATCCTGCTAGAGGACAGCAACCTTGGGCCGGAAGGACTGGGGTTTCTAGTCCCACAGATGCTCCTTGTGGTCTTGGGCAAGCCACTTAACCCTCCATTGCCCATGTTCCCTGTAAGTATTAGTGTATGTGTCTCATATCCCCGCGTGTTAAATGTATCCCCCAATTGTGTTGTGACCGCTTTGATTGAAGGATAAGGCGGTATACGAAACTGTCTAAATAAATAAATAAGTACAAATGCAAGCATTCAAGCACATTATCATCTGGAACCCCAGACCACCTCAAATGGTGATGAAATGTCTGCAATCAAACTATCAAGCTCAGAGAACAATCCAACATCATGATCGCCAACCTGAGCTAGCAATATTCACAAACATCTCTAATACCCCTGACAGTTAATGCACAACGTTTGCACTTATCTTGCATTAGGTGCAAAACCTAATGCCCTTTAATAAAAGAGCCCATTTGTGTCTAGTTTGACTTTGGTTTCTGCACTGATCTTCACTGACCTGATGAAGAAAGGATAACTCTCAAAAACTAGTCACAGATGTATTAAGTTATTCTAATAAAAAGGTCTTACCAACAACTCAATTGTTGACCCTTATTGCTAAACATCCAAGGGGCATGTTTACTAAAGTTCCATGAGTAGTACTGGGCTAATGCGTGAATAGTACGTTTTTACCATGCAAGGGCATAGCGGTGGCAGTAGATGCAGGGGCTGTGGTCAGCACCATAACAAAAAAGTACACAACAAAACAGCAAGCCATCAAATAAACCTACAACAGTACAGTGCGGTGTAAAATAAGCGCAAGTCAACATAGCGTATGATAAAACCAAGTGATCTTTATTGTCTTCCATTGAAAGCAGTAGGACCAAATATCAATATTATTGACATTGCCAAGTGAAATCACTGTATAAGAATTGCAGCATAATCCTGGTCAATTAAAGGCAGTATAACTAAATATCAGTATTATGGTCTATTCCACATAAAAATTATGTTAAGGATATGCTTTCATAATGTTTGCTCAATATTTCAAAGCGCCTATTGAGCCATATATATTTATTCTTTGATGCTTCTTTTCTATGATAATGAACATAAATGCTGTATAAGAATTTCATAGTGATCCTGTTCATTTTGAAACTGCTTAAGAAGATGAAAGAATGAAGGATGGTGGCAATCAATAGTTCTTTGAAAAGCACGGTGCCGTCCTTCCACAGAATTGTTGGTGCTTGGCAAATGTTCCATGACAAGACCATGTACATTCCACATTACAATTGGGAAAAGCCCAATGCTGATGCCCGATATAGTTGTCCTCCTAGTAGTCAGTAAGAGGTGCCAAATCCTCAGAAAAAGAGTCCACCAGCTCTTCAAAATATTGAGCAACATCAGCAATGGGCATGAAACTCAGCACCAAAATCATTTTCGAGTGAATGCGAAACTCCTCTTCATCACGATATCTGCTAGCTAGATCACATTGTTGAATTTTGTGCCACAAACACTGTCCAAGATAGAATAAACAGCTTTTAATCTGTGCTCTTGGAAAGGTAGAAGTCAATGTATTAAAACTCGCCTTCTCAAAATCGGATTTAACAAGGGCTGCAGTTCAATGAGCTTTGTGAACAATCTGGTTTGTTTGCTCTGTTTTGTTACATAACAAGACATAATTGACAGGAACAGCCATATTGTCAATGAGAACATATATGGTATATACTTGGTAAAATAGTTCAGGAGAGACTTTAAATGTTCCATCAGCAAACCAGTGACCATTTTCCACTAAGAGAACTGTAAATTTTCATTTGTACTAAATAGAAACATTCTCTTTGGATCGTTACTCCCAGAATCCCACAGGATGAAATTCTTGCCTCTTGCCGTTGTTTTAAGAGCATCTGGAATTTCAATTTTTTCAAGTCGTTGAGGATTTGTGCATGGCAGCTGGTGTCATTTCTGTTGCCATTGAATGGTTCACTGTGAAAACACATATTCTGGAAGATAAGTTGCTGTCTCTAGAGAAATTCCATTAATAGTATGCTGTATTATTTGCTGCAGTTTTTCAGTTGATATTTTTGCTTTTTGACGCATTAAATCCACAACTCGTAAAGCTTCAATCTCCCGAGGATTTGAGGCATGGCCATGCTCTGCTTTAATGGCTATGAGTGGATTTATAACTTTGACTCATCCCTTGCAAACTGTCCTTGCGCATCATCATGTGCTGCTTCCATCTTTGTTAACTCAATCTTTTCTATAGCGGTAGCCTTCATGAACTATCATTGTTTTTCCTCTTTGTGAATTGATTGTTTCCATCCAATACTCCAGAATGCGATTTCTACTTGAGCCAAGATTCTAACATTTAAACTTAGCTTCATGAATATTACAGCAAATCATTTAGTGGCAGCACTGTTCTGTCAACTTCCGCTGTTTTGTTTGCACTGATTTCTGATGTTTTGTTGGCGCCATTTTGTTACATGCTGCATTGTCGACACACTGATTAGTCTACACTGTTTTGTCTGCACTTTTTTGTTGTGTGCTTTTTTGAACAGTCACCGCTGTGACCACAGAACCTTACTACCGCTATGCTGGAAGCATCACTAGCGCAGTAGTAGGGAACGCGGAGGTGTAATGCATGCACATGGTGCACACCGTTGCAATGCTTGTTGGGAAAAAGAAAGCTACAAGCACAATATTAGGGTTCTACTGTAGACAGTAAAAAATAGCTGCAAGCACACATACAGGAAAGGAGCAACTGAACAGCTCAGAATAGCGATGGATGACCGGGAATAGGTTTAACTACCTGAACAATTCAGAGCAGAGGGACTATCTACAAGAGGGCGGCATGCAATCAGCAAAGGAACCACATGCAAAGAGTACTTGCTACATCTCATACTGTAGGTGATAGGGTGCAAATGTGGTATCTGGAGATGCAGGGGGCCTTGTATGGGATCAGGCAGGGTGTCCACAGTGTCCAACATGGAGCCAGGGATATGGACCACCTCACCCTGATGCACAAAGGGTGGCTGTTCACCTAGCCTGCAGGGAACAGAGTATAAGACCTTTGGTGGGTGAGGAGGATGGGTCCCTCTGTTCATTCCTCCCTCTGATCTTGGTTTGGGCAGCACCTTAGTCATTGTGGAGTGAGTTTCTCATGTTGGGAAAAGGGGGAGGGGGTGCAAGGACCAGAAGGATCTAGAGAACAAGCACAATCAGCGCACCAATTCAGGGCAGCCTTTGTATGGAGGCCATTTGATCAAGCAGCTCCCCCAAGGGCCATCATGTAGAAAACTGACAGCAACTAAAAGGGGGGAGGGGGATTACAATCAGCCACTCAGAGAATGCTCCCATGTCCCCTCTTTGAATAAGGGCTCCAGGAGTACACCACATGGAGGCTGTAAGTCCCACATGGGCCCTAGGCTAAGCACCCCAGCTACAATGGAAGCAACCAGCTACCAGGAAAGATCAAAAGAGCCCACCGGGTGCATGGATTGCTTCTGCCTCAGGGCAAGGAAGGTATGCAGGGGACACGTCAGTGAGCTTCAACACGCAAGCCCATATTCAGTGATAGACATATAATGTAATTGCTCAGAGCTGATAGGCCTCAGCTACATCCTCCCACAGTCAGGGTGAACGACCATCTGCCCACAGGAACATGGGTCATGGCAGCAGCATGGCCTGCAAGGTGCATGTTTACACTGCAACATGCCAAGACATGCAGGCGGGACAGGGGTCGGATGGTTCCTTTGCCGCTGCACCATCATGTTCTAAAAACCCATCTATTCAAAGAACACTTTAAGGACTAAAGATATAACCCCTGCAGTTAACAAGTTACCTCCTACACAGCTGTATATAGGTTGAAAATATAAATTGTTATAACTATATTATGTTTTGTTAAGCACTGTTCTATGTAAGATGAAAGTTCCCTGTTTCATGTAAACCGCTTTGATTTCCTGATTAAGCGGTATAGAAAACCAGTTAACTAAATAAATAAATACATGTTGCCCATCACCGCATTTGCATGCCCTTCCCCTTCACCTCCTCCTTCCCCCACTCCATACTCTGCTGACTGCAACTCTGGCTCTGGCACCTCCATAGTACATAGCAGTAGCTAGCCATTGCATATGCTGACGTTAACAGTAGTCCATCCGGATAGCTGCTGATGGGTCTGTGGATGGTTTCCCATTGTCCCAGCAGGGCTAGCACTGACCTGCAGGCTCTGGTAGTCAGGCTGTTGTGGTCCACTGCCATGTCAGCTGCACCATGCAGCTCCTCCAAATAGGTGGCCTAGGCAGGCACCTTGGTATTCGGCTCATATTCCCAATTACCCGCATGTTATCCTTATGTGTTTGTGCTGCTTCTGCTTTTCATATGTCCTAACACTCACATCTGAACCATGTGTCTGAACCGCGTGGGAGAATGGCAAGCCCAGTCAGAGGTTGGCATTAGCTGCTCGCTCCTGTGCTGGTGGCGTGGTTATATACGCTCTAGCTGTGTGCCCTTATTCTGCCCTCTCTCTATCCAGTCTCTGCCTTGACCCTGCGTGCTACGCTGCAAGCATGGGATTTTTAGCATGCTTGCCTTTCGGTCATGCACTCCTTGCTACCGCATGGCCCAACTGCATGCCAACCGTGCACTAAACCTTATGCTACCAGCTAACGCACTTTAGTAAATATGCCCCTTAATTATTCTGGGCAGCATTTGGGGTTATTGTAAACTTTATAGTGGGGGAGTAATTTTTAGATGTATTTTTGTATTTTTTCCTTAGTGTACTGCTAAAATGTATTTGTATAGAGAAGTATGTGTTAATTTTGTTTATATGTTTATGTGTTGTCAACTGCTATGAACATTCTGGATATGTGGGTTAATAGAAATAAACAAAGAGTCTCTACAATAGACTTAGAGATCTGTCATAATGACAGCAATTCTTTTTCCCAGAAAAGATTTTTATGTACAGCAAGACAATGCTGTAGAGATGAAGTTTACAGTGGCATTCTAAGTGATGTAAGCCGTCATAATGTACTCTTATTTTCGATGGGGGGGGGGGGGAGGAGGGCAGGGGGGGGGGTTGATGAAGACGGCAGAGGGACCCAGGGCATGGGATAAGAAAATTACAACTGTTCTTCAAGTCGAGTAGGGTATAATCAGTGTTTTTATTCTTAAATTCATTCATTTCTAGAAAGAAAAATCATGGGAAGCCTTTGTTGCTAAAGCATTTGTTGCGAAAGCTTGAAATATCCCACTCAGGGTGTGCACTGCATTCACACAGGCTGGCAGCGCACATCAGCAGCTGGTGAACTCGTGATGCCTGGGGAATTCCAGAAAGTAAAAGGGGTGGATAAGAAAAGGTGGCCTGACTTAGGAAGGTGAGAGAAGCTAATGCCATAGGCTAAGGAACTTGCAAGGCACAGGACAGTGGAAAAAGTGAAGTCATACTCCTTGAGAAAAAGAGTGACAGAAAAACAAAAGCCAGAAATGTATTTGTATAATGTTGATCAAAGCTTGAAAGAAACCTAGGCTTTTTCTTATGGACAGTACCTAGCAAGAGGCTTTTACAGCCTTATCGATGTTTCACATTCTGCTATCTGAAGAATCCGATTCAAAATGCATTGAGGAGGTAGCGTGTTTCACTGATTTACACAAGACTCTGCACTTTCAAAGTGAAAGACCAATAACAGGAATATTAAAAACTAACTATGAATAAGAAACCAAAAAGACTGGATTGCCTAAGTTTGCAGCTCTTGATTTAGTACTTAGCAGAAGCCCCTTTTACAGTAATTACAACCACGAGTCCTTTAGGATAAGCAACTACCAACTGTGCACTGTGCGATGGTATAGTTTTTGCCCATTCGTTTTCATGGAATAGCTGAAGGTCTTTCAGATTGGTTAGGGATCATCTGTGGGTTGAGGTCTCCAAGACTCGCCACAGATTTTCTATTGGATTCAGGTCTGGACTTTGAGTGGGTACGCCGGGGCCTTCACTTTTTTCTTTCTGAGCCACTCCTTGTTACTTTTGCTTTGTGCTTGGGATCACTGCCCTGCTAAAAGGTGAAATTTCTCCCAGTCTGAGGTCTATGCAAAACAGATCAGAGCCACCAGTATCTGTCTGTATCTTGCACCATCCAACTTCCTCTCAGTCTTCCCAGGCCTCTGTCCCTGCTGCTGCAGGACATCGGCAGAACAGCATGCCACCTCCGCCATTCTTTACTACAGGGATGCCTCATCAAACCATAAAACCTTCTCCCACATGCATGCAGTATTTCTTTGCAAACACGTGGCTTCCTTTTTTGTTAATATCCCATACAGACCATGCTTGTGGAGTATTCTAGTATTTCTTGAACAGTCAACATTTTACCCAGCCTCAGCCAGAGACCTTTGTAGTTCTTTCAAAGTATCTTTAGGCAGGGCTGCCCAACCATTAGGTAAGACTAGGCAGCCGCTTAGGGCAGCACCTCCTGAGGGGCAGCAAAAAGCAGCAGCAGTCAAAGCAAAGCAATAAATCTTGGAAGCCAGACAAATTCAAAGAGCCACCAGCACATTCTTTTACCTACAGGGAGGCCGGGCACATGCATTCATACCAAGCAAAGTTAAACGTTTAAAAGCATGCTATCCAATTATGCATTTTGGCAGGACTGTTGGGGGAGGGGTAGTGGAGGGATGATCATGATCGAGTTTAATTATCAAAATCTTGGAGTGGGGTTGGGGCCAGGGCAACCATTAGGCAAGCTAGGCACCTGCCTAGAGCACCGATGGTCCAGGGGCGGGCTGCTGCTTCCCCTGCGACGCTTACCTTAAATCTTCAGCGCCATGGGACTGTTTGACTTCCGCTCCCTCTGATGCCCAATGCTGATTCCTGTTTGCAAGGGGGCAGAAGCAACTTCTGTACCCAGACAAAAGAAAGTTGGCATTGGGCATCAGATGGGGTGGAAGCCAAACAGCCCTACAGCACCAATGATTTTAAGAGAAGCACTGCAGGGCTGTTTGAGGCCATTGCGGCCACTGCAGGTCCCAAAGAGGGAGGCAGTGGTGGCAATGAGACCTGGAGAGGGGGCGCAAGGGATGAGGTTTGCCTAGGGTGCCCATCTCCTTGCACCAGCCCTCGATGGGGTGTAAGACTGAAGGTTCACCTGGTTCCTTGCACCGCTCCTGATCTTAGGCCTTACAGTGACCTTCCTCAGTAGTTTCCTTAATCTGGAGGGACGGCCTGATCAAGGCAGTGGTTTGGTGTGTGAAACATTTTACTCTTTACAGTGATCAACCTGACAGTGTCCCAAGAAATATTCAACTATGCAGAAATGTTCTTATAGCCTTCTCCTAGTCTGAACCTTTGAATAACTTTCTCTCTTGGCAGTGCTGTGATCAGCATGTTTATACCTTTGCTTCAGATTCCCTTCATATAGCAGAAACAACTTGATTTTTCATCCAGGAGCTTTTATACCAGCTCAGCTACTGTGACTGAACAGGGGGGCTCCAATGAATTCATTATAGGCCTTGTTAAGATGGTGTTTGAAAATGTAGCTAATCTGGTCTTACTATGACAAAGAAGGTGAAAATGTATGCAAAAAAGAATTTTTTTTATTCTTTTCAACCCAATGGAATTTGGAAATAATTATACAAAAGGGGTGCAGAATGTCTCCATCTGTCAGGAGGCAAAATAACTCTCTGAAAATGTGATGGAAACATGGTTATTTATGTATTTGGGAAAAACTGGTAAAAAGAGCCATTGAGTTAAAAAATGGACAATACTGGACTGGGAATTCCACAAAAATAAGCCCCCCCCAAAAGAAGCCCATGTATTTCTATGAGAGAAGGAGTTCCAGCTTGTGTAGCATAGGGATATATATACAGTACAGTGAAATACGCAATGCAATGTGTGCCGTTCCATCAATGTTCACTCCTGGCAATCCATAACAATAAGGAAATTCCTCCTTTCAAGCTCCCTCTCTCTACTCCACTCTCGCAACCCCCAAAAGCTGCTCTGCCCCAAAACTGCCACCACCCATAATTTCCCCACCTCTCGCCCACTACCCCCACTGAAAAAATATTCCATTGCAATTGCTCTACGAACCTGCCTAATGCCACCGCATAAAACTCCCACAGAATTTCCTTACCATCCTGCGAACTGCCCCACCCCCCAAAAAAACACCTTATCACAACTGCCCAAACATCCCACAAGCTGCTCTTGTCCCCCAAAATATCCCCCGCAACTGCCCCACCACCCACCGCTGGCTTAAGAGGCAAGCCAGTGAGGCTGTGGCTTGGAGCACAGGAGCTTAGGGCACTGACAGCGTGCATCACCATCTTTGCTTCCTGCAGCTGAAGGAGCTTTCTGTCTTTGCTCCTGCTGCTCTCTGCAGCTTATCTGGCCTCTGCCAGTACCACAGAAGGGTTTCAGAAGCGCTTGTGGATGTGTCTGACATTCTCCCACTGAGCTCTCTCTTCCTGCTCAGCTGACTGTGATTAATTCCCCACTACACTTCCTGCTCTTTTTCTGTCTGCTCTCCTGGCTCTGTGTGTGTGTATGCAGGCGTGTGGTGGTGGGGTGTGGCAGGGCTTGCCTCAGAGTTGGTTCAAGGTGCTGGCACCTTAGGCAAACCTTAAGCTTTATGCCCCACTGGCTGTCAGAATCTACTGTTTAGCTTTGAATGCCCTGATCTTTGCTTTTTGTGAGGAAGAGAAGAAATATGGTGAGGAGAGATGATTTGAAAGACCTGGAGGATTTGGGAGGCAGTTGAAAGGAACAGAAGGCTATGGACATACAGGCCGATGCAGAAAGCTGTCTCTGAAGTCTTATGCTATTAACTATGTATGTTTTGTGCAGCACACAGATAATGCACGACTTCAGTGCCGGCATGCAGAAAGGGGTGCATATGCAAATTAGCCACGCTTTAAACTGTGGTGCAAATGGCAGCATTAAACTGGGAGAGCAAGCCAAACACATGCGCACAGAAGTTGGTGCAAGTTTGGCATGCTTTCCCAGATAAACAGGGTCATCTGAGGGGAAGTTTGATACTTCATCTCAGATGATCCAGGCATCAAGGAAAGCCCCGATGCCATCAAAATACATTTGGATGCACCGCATGGCTAATTTACATATGCACCCTGACAGTATTTGATGGCAATGGGGGCTTTCCCTGATGCCTGGATCATCTGAGGTAAAGTGTCAAACTTCTTCTCAGATGATCCAGGCATTGAGGAAAGCACTTGATGCCATTGAAATACTGTCCAGGTGCTAATGCCCCCAATACCGAGCCCCTGACAGAAGCCAAATCAATGGTGGTCCAGTGGATCCAATCTCCTCACCCTTGTGTATTCAGTTGGGTTCTTAATTCCTCTGTCTGAGTCACATCCTCCCAGCCCTGAGTTCTGAGATGTAGACCCTTTTAAGGTGGATTGCTAACAAGCCCTTTGGACAGGGACGGGTAACCATCCAGGGTCAATAATGATATCATGATAAGTGAGGTGGGTTCATCCCAGGCGGGTGGAGAAGACTTTTAAGTTCCGGTGAATCAGACCCTCTAGATCTCTTCTCTGGGTCATGGAAAGTTGGTCTCCAGTTGGAGCTTGAGCTGGATCAGACACCGCTGAAGTTTCCAGCTCAAAATCCTCCTGTACCTTCACAGCCATCACCGGAGTCCACTTTTTCAGTAGATTTGATTTCCTTGCATGCCTCATTATAATACTTCTCCTTGTTTCGTTTTGCTGCATATTGGAAATCTCTGTTGAGTTCTGTGATTGCCTCTCTTTTTCCTCTGTTCTTGGGACAATTTTCAGAGTTTCTTCACTCATCCAATTTGGCCATTTTTGCTTTTTCACCTTTTTTCTCAATTTCTTTGAACACAACCTTCTTGATGTCATCCCATAACTCTTTTGGAGCTCTGTCATTTGTGTCCAAAGCAGCAAACTGATTTTGCATGTAGTCTGTAAATTCCGGTGGTATATTGTCAGGGTCACATTTTGCTAGATTCGTGAATGACTTGCTTTTTTTCAGCTCTAGCTGAGTTTGCCTACTAGTAGTTGGTGATCTGTACCACAGTCAGCTCCAGGTTTTGTCTTTGTTGATGTAATTGAGCTTTTCCATTGTTGACTTCCACAGATGTAGTCAATTTGATTTTTGTACAATCCATTGGGTGAAGTCCATGTGTACAGTTGCCACATATGTTGCTGGAAAAAGGTGTTTGAGATGAATAGATCATTGGTCTTGCAGAATTCTATAGGTCTTTCTCCATTTCATTTCGAGTCCCTATTTTCCAACCACTTTGCCTTCTTTTTTGTTGTCAACTTTTGCGTTCCAGTCACCCATGACTATCAGGATATCTTGTTTGCATGTTCTGTCAATTTCAGCTTGTACTTCTTCATAGAACTGATCCACTTTTTCCTCTTCTGAAGCTGTTGTTAGGGCATATACCTGACTAATAGTTGTGTTAATGGGCATTCCTCAGAGACGAATAGAAATTAAGTGTTCACTGATTGCATTGTATTTCATTGCAGTTCTTGCAAGCTTACTCTTAATTATAAATGCAGCACTATTTCTTCTTTGCCTTTCATTTCTGGCATAGTAAGCTGTGTGATCATCAGATTCAAAGTGCCTGATGCCAGTCCATTTTAATTCGCTGACACCCAACAGTTGTACAAGTTGCATTTCATTCTTGACTATCTCTAATCTCCCTTGGTTCATGCGTTGTATATTCCTTGACCTAATATATAAGACTCTGCAGCTTCTGACTCTCATTTCATGCACAGCTACTTTAGGAGTCAGATGTCTCAAAGGCTTTGTTCCAACCACATCATAAATGCTGACTTTACTCTAAATAGTCTTCAGCTCCTCCCCAGTAGCTGGTTGAGTGCCTTCCAACCTGGGGTTCTCATCTTCCAGCACTGTATCACAATTTGTTTTGTTGTGACTATCCATTGGGTTTTCATGGCAAGATACAGAGTACAGTAGATTGCCAGGCCTTTCCTCTCCATAGGTAATGATAGTGTTGTTGCCACTGTCACAGAATGTGATCCTCCACTATCAACACCATCCCATTGTGCTACTGTCAAGATGGATGGTAGGTCTTAGTCTGGCACTTCAGCTGAGAACTGTCCATCTTGGGAGACCCAGCCAGTAGTTACTGTAAGCTACCAATAGCTTAGCTCTCAGAATCACTGATGCATACAAGCCCTTGCAGCATGACAAGCTGCAAACAAAGCAAGGGAACTACAAACCAAGTGAGGGTTCTCGCCAAATAGGTACCTGCAATTCTTCCAGCATTTGCCCCCTGGGGCCACTAAGCAGTTCTCACCAGCGCCTCAGTTTTACAGCTCTGATTGATGGACATGTTCCCCGTGGTCACAGAAAGCATTGATCTGAACCAGTAGTAGATAATTATATAAGTGCAGTTTTCACCGTTGACCTAAATACACATTTGGTATTACTGGCAAATTTTTTGGATTTTAATCTGTATGAATTTACACCCCCCGCCCCCAATGCAGGTCATTTCCCAAAACATAGCTTATAGGATATTTTATTAATTATTTATGTCATTATTTGAACATCAGTCAGTGTTTTTTTAAATGCCTTCTACAGCATTTAAATGACTCATATATATTCAGTGCCACTGTTCGGATATATGTGAGTGCCATTGCTATATAGATACTGGCGCGATTCAGACCACGTGTCGGATAAATTGAGGACAGTCTTTTTGCTGTCCTAAATATATCCAGATAGCTATCTGAACAGCAGACTGAATATTGATGCTCTCCATGTAGTTGGGCAGAATGCCCACACTCTGCGTCTGCACTGTGTGGATAGTGCCTCTGAAAATCCACAGATAGGAGCACTTTGGGCACTTTTCTGGATAACAGCTACTGTGCCTTGTCATTTATGCTTTTTCTCTCCTTCAATATAAACAGA
Source organism: Ichthyophis bannanicus (assembly GCA_033557465.1). Lineage (NCBI taxonomy): Eukaryota > Metazoa > Chordata > Amphibia > Gymnophiona > Ichthyophiidae > Ichthyophis > Ichthyophis bannanicus. The sequence continues at coordinate 1,242,617,610 of CM066032.1, forward strand.
TATACTTTGTATGTATTTATTTATTTCTACATTATTGAGCTGGGCAAGGGGGTTCTTCCATAAGCACTAACCATGCTTTGGATGTCTGAAAATGGGCTCAGAGACATCCAAAGCACAGAGATGACTCCAGAGCCATTTTAAAAACTGCATCTATGGATGTCCCCAACCCAATGACGTCCAAGTCTGAACAGGAGCATGGAAAAAGTGTGGCCAGGACATTCCCATGGACTTAAGAACATAAGAAATGCCAGACTGGGTCAGACCATGGTCCATCAAGTTCAGTATCTGGCTTCCAACAGTGGCCAATCCATGTTACAAGTACCTGACAGGGACATCCATAGATGAATATGTTAAAAAGCAGCGGGCTCAGCACAGATCCCTGGGGTACTTCACTCTTCACCTTTCTCCATTGGGAAAATTGGTCATTTATCCCTGCTCTCTGCTTTCCAACTTTTAAGCAGTTCCTGATCCACAACAGTATACTGCCTCCTTTCCCATGACTTTTTAATTTTGCTAAGAGTCTCGGCTTTCTGAAAATCCAGATACACTCTATTGACTAGCTCACTTTTATATACCTATTGTGGCACTGCAGACCAGCTGCAGGCAGAAGAAAAGGTTTTAAACACGGAAAAAAGAGGTAAAGACCAGATGCAGCATCATGAGGAGCCACATAGAGGGAGCCAGAGAGACCTCTGGAGGTCTGAAGAACCACGCCTTAGAGCCAATGATGTAATTCCAGCCAACACCCAATGCAGAAAGGGAAGAACTCCTCTTAAATGCTCAGATGACTGGAGGAAGTCAGAGAGGCAAGGAGAGTGGCAAAAAGACTCGGATTCAGACTCCGGTTGGAGAGAAAGAGAGAGACACGGAGAGTGGCAAAGAGACCGGTACAGAGAAGGAGGTTGGCGAGAAAGAGAAAGACAAGGAGATTGGCAGACAGCTCCAGATGGGCAAGGAGACTGTCAAGGAGTCTTGCAGGAAGTTCCAGTTCCAGATTTTTACAGATATCTGGAGGATCCAGGGAGAGGAGTCCTGACCAAGGGATCCGGCCTAGCAGACCCAGCCAAGCCAGGTACAGAAACCTACTTTAAACATTGCAAAAGAGGAAAAGATATACTTTCCAGGAGGGAAAGGTTTTATAAAGAAGCTAACCCTGAAAGAAGGTGGACTATAACAGAGAGTCCCAGGCCTAACTTTAATTGGAACCAGCAACTGTTAGAAGGAGCAACAGTGAACGGCAGTGAAAGGTAGGGTTGCCAACTGGCCGGTTTTCAGCCGGCCTGGCCGGTTTTTCCACGGCCAGGCCGGCTGCCGGCGCAGTGGCAAAACCGGCCCATTAAAAGCCGGTTTTTTTGCTCTGGCCGCAAGATCGGGAGCGGCCAGAGCAAAAAAACCGGCTTTTCTCCGCTTCAGAGGGAGCCGGGGAAGCCCGCGCGAGGCCCCGGCTCCCTCTGAACAGCCACCAGCGTGAAGAGCCTTTACCTTCACGCTGGCGTCTGTTCTTGTGAAGCCGCGAATGCTGGGAAAGGTTAAAGGGCAACCTTTAACCTTTCCCAGCATTCGCGGCTTCACAAGAACAGACGCCAGCGTGAAGGAAAAGGCTCTTCACGCTGGTGGCTGTTCAGAGGGAGCCGGGGCCTCGGGCGGGCTTCCCCGGCTCCCTCTGAAGCGGAGCTGCGGAGAAAAAAGCCGCGATGCTGGTCGGGGGGGGGGGGGGGCTTGGACTGGAAAAGGGCAAAGGGGGGGGACTTGGACTGGAAAAGGGCAAAGGGGGGTGGGACTTGGACTGGAAAAGGGCAAAGGGGGGGACTTGGACTGGAAAAGGGCAAAGGGGGGAGGGACTTGGACTGGAAAAGGGCTAAGGGGGGGACTTGGACTGGAAAAGGGCAAAGGGGGGGACTTGGACTGGAAAAGGGCTAAGGGGGGGAGGGACTTAGACTGGAAAAGGGCTAAGGGGGGGACTTGGACTGGAAAAGGGCAAAGGGGGGGACTTGGACTGGAAAAGGGCAAAGGGGGGGGACTTGTACTGGAAAAGGGCTAAGGGGGGGACGAGGGCTGGAAAAGGGCGAAGGGGGGAGGGACTTGGACTGGAAAAGGGCTAAGGGGGGGACTTGGACTGGAAAAGGGCAAAGGGGGGGGGACTTGGACTGGAAAAGGGCAAAGGGGGGGACTTGGACTGTAAAAGGGCTAAGGGGGGAGGGGCTTGGACTGGAAAAGGGCTAAGGGGGGGGGACTTGGACTGGAAAAGGGCTAAGGGGGGGATTTGGACTGGAAAAGGGCTAAGGGGGGGACTTGGACTGGAAAAAGGCAAAGGGGGGAGGGACTTGGACTGGAAAAGGGCTAAGGGGGGGGACTTGGACTGGAAAAGGGCAAAGGGGGGGGGAATTGGACTGGATAAGGGCTAGGGGGGGACGGGGACAGGAAAAGGGCTAAGGGGGGGACTTGGACTGGAAAAGGGCAAAGGGGGGAGGGACTTGGACTGGAAAAGGGCTAAGGGGGGACGGACTGGAAAAGGGCTAAGGGGGGGGGGGACTTGGACTGGAAAAGGGCTATGGGGGGGAATCTTGGACTGGAAATGGGCTGTGATGGGGGGGGGGAACAAGGACTGTAAAAGGGTTATGGTGGGGGGGGGACATGGACTGGAAATGGGTTGTGAGGGGGGTGGAGGGGACCTGGACTGGAAAAGGGCTATGGGGGGGGGAACTTGGACTGGAAATGGGCTTTGGTGGAGGAAGGGGGATCTTGGACTGGAAATAGGCTGTGATTAGGGGGGCTAGGACTGCAAATGGGCTGTGATGGTGCGGGGGGATTCGGACTGCAAATGGGCTGTGATGGTGCAGGGGGACTCGGACTGCAAATGGGCTGTGATGGGGGGGGGGCTAGGACTGGAAATAGGCTGTGATGGGGGACTTGGACTGGAAATGGGCTGTGATTGGGGGGGGGGCAGCTAGGACTGGAAATGGCCTGTGATGTGAGGGCTAGCACTGGAAATGGGCTGATGAAGAGCTGGAATAGGACTGGAAATGGGCTGATGTGGGGCATGGGAGAATGGGACTAGAAGGGAGTGGATGCTGGGTGGGTTTAGAACTATAAGGGAACTGATTTTGGGGGAGGACTAGAATGGATGGGGAATGAGAATGGAGAGGGGAAAATATTTTGTGTGGAAGAAAAGTCTATGATGGGCTGGGTATTGGGAGAGTAAGAGGGGCTTGAGAATGGAAGGGTGAAATTTAAACGGATGATAAAGGAATAAGGAAAGGATTGGGGGAAAGAGCAAAAGGGAAACAATCAGTATGTTAAAGCAGAAATAGAGAGAGAATGGAAAACATCTAAAAGAGAAGAAAGGACAAATGGATAGCTCGCAGAAGACACGAAGAAACCAGAAGAAAGTGACTGGAGCAATTGCAACTGAAAAATAAAACGCCCAAACAGAAGGTAGAAAAATACTTTTTATTTTGAATTTATTAACTGGAATATGTCTGGTCTGGGAAGTGTGTATTGCTAACATCTTTGCGTTTTTGTTTAGTGCAAGAGGAAATTACTTTATAGTTTTATTTCTCCAGTGTTGTACATTTCATGTTTGGATTTTGGGGTTCCCAGTTTAATTATTATCTGACCAAGGAAGTTAGCCTACACGTATCCTCGGTAATTTTTGTGGGTGGGGCTGGGGGCGGGGCAGGGGTGGGACTGGGGGCGGAGAATGGGTGGAGCATGGCGAGCCACAGGTGTCGGGTTTTTCTCGGTGAAAAAGTTGGCAACCCTAGTGAAAGGGGTGAAAGAAGAATTGAGAAGGGTCACTTCCAAAGCCGTGGGAGAAAGGAACCATGGCACCAGTATGCCCTGACTCCAGCAGAAGGCAGAACTAGGAACCAGAGGCCTACCTGGGCACCTGAGAATCCAAGACCCAGCAGGCCCAAGCCTCAGCCTTCACCTCCCGGAGACCGCCTTAGAAGAAAAGGTAAATGCCAATTTTATAATGATGATTTTATGAATGCTGTGACACAGAAGGAGTCAGGCACTAGAGCATGCTGTCCTTCCAGAGGCCTTCATGAAACAAAGTACAGACCTGCAGTTAACAGGAAGCCTACTAGAGACGGAACTGTATGCAGGAGAGACTGTCCTCAGTATAAAAATATACAAAGCCAGGACTTACCTTGTAACGCTGACTACTGGCGCATCATCCAAGCGCTAGGCAGAAAGCCTGAAGGAGAGCCTCCAAACATTCTGGACTGTGAGCCCATGCAGGTAGAATACCAGGAGGACCCCTTGGACATTCCCATGGACGTTAACTATTGCCTATCAGAAAGGATTGAGCCCTAGCAGAGGCATAGCTGTGGTTTGGGATAAAAGTGGATGCTGTATTTCATTTACCTGTGCTGTGAAGTTAACAGTGTTTTTCAGTACGTGTTTTCCTTTAACCTGAAGCAAGGATATTTCTTTTCATGTGTTGTTGTATTCTGGGCTAAAGAACCTGTTTGCAAAGAGGGAAATAAAAGCCTTACAATTTCCCTATACTCGGACTGTAAATTCTTGGGAGTGTTAGTTAGTTCTACAGAAGGCTACCAGGCCTGTAGAAGCCTGGGCCCTGCAAGAGAACCAACCTCCTCCACAAACAAACTTTTCTCCTCTCTGTCCACGCCCTTCTGTCGTGCCACGCCATCACCACTAGGGGGGCAGTGTGACACTATTTATTCACACCTTCAAAAAATATAACAGATTAGTAAGACAAGACTTTCCTTGGCTAAATCCATGCTGGCTTTCCCCCATTAAAGCATGACTATCTACATGTTCTGTAATTTTATTCTTTATAATGGTTTCTACCATTTTGCCCAGTACTGACACTAGGCTCACTGGTCTGTATTTTCCCAGATCACCCCGGAGTCCTTTTTAAAAACTGGTGTTACATTGGCCATTCTCCAATCTTCAGGGAGTACAGATGATATTAATGATATTTTATTTAATGTCATTTTTATACTGTCTTTCTACAAGTCAAGACGGTTTATAGAAAACAATTGCATAGAATGATAACATATTATATATGTGCTTTACATTTAACAGATGAACAAATAACATGGAAAACAAAGAGGTATATATTAATAAAATACAATAAATAACATTCAGAACATATCCAAGGGTACATATTTACAAAACATAGATTGTGAGCGTGGCAATGCTTGAGCTATGTACAAGATATGGAAAGGGGTTTGGTGCTTAACCCTTTCAAGGCCTACTTTAAGTTTTTAATCCATATTCTGCAGCTGAGTTAATTTTTGCATATTTCAGGAAAATTGTACCCGTCTTATTCAAAATGTTCTAACAGTGATTTTCCTTCTGCTATGGTCATGTAATATATACCATTTGATAGGAATATTTAGTCAGAATTTTGTATCCCAAGAGTTTTGGGCTCGGCCTGGAAAGGGTTAATATGTGTTGGGTTGATCCTAGTTGGGATCTGTCCCGTAATTCACAGATTTCTAATAGTAGGTCTGCAATCTCATCTTTCAGTTCTTTCAACACCCTCGGATGTATGCCATCTGGTCCAGGTGATTTATTAATCTTCAGTTTATCAAATACTTCCCGGTTTATCAATATTTCTTTCAATTCTTCTCATATATCACCTTTAAAAACCATTTCAAGCATGGGCAATTTCCCTACAACTTCTTTAGTAAAGACTGACACAAATAATTTATTCAATCTCTCTGCTATGGTCTTGTCCTCCTTTAGTACCCCTTTTACCCCTCTATCATCCAATGAGCCAACTGACTCTCACACGTTTTTTACTACGCATGTACTTGAAAAAGTTTTTATTATGTGTTTTCCCTCAGTTTATCAGTCTCCCTTTTGAAAGATAAAAGGCAGTACTATGGATTTCCTTGCCATCCTGATTCCATTTATTAAATCAAATGCAATCATGCTATGATCACTATTGCCAAGTGGCCCCCAACAACCTTATCTCTTGCACCAGATCCTATTTTCCAATAAGGACTAGGTCCAAAATAGCTTCCCCTCTTTTCAGTTCATGAACCAGCTGCTCCATGAAGCAGTCATTTATTTTACCTAGAAACTTTATCTCCCTAGCATGACCTGCAGAAATGCTGACCCATTCGATACCAGGGTAATTGAAATCACCCATTATTACTATATTATAAATTTTGTTAGCTTCCATGATTTCTTTTAGCATTTCATCATCCATCTTTTCATTCTGGTCAAGCAGTCAGTAGTACACCCCATTGCCATCACTTTCCCCTTCTATCATAGAGTGCAACTGCTCTACCAATTTGATCTATCCTATCATTGTGATATAGTTTGTGCCCAGGTATCACAGTGTCCCATTAGTTGTCCTCCTTCCACCAGGTCTCTGAGATGCCAGTCATATCAGACCTTTCATTTAGTGCTATATATTCTAGCTCTCCCATCTTATTTTTTAGACTTCTAAGATACAGGCATTTTAGAGGTTGTATTTTATTCATATTAATATGGTTATCAGTTGCTAGAGGTAATTTGTAATTTTTCAGCTCTGTACTTAAGTACATCTGGCCTACATTTATCTTTATTGGAACCTCTCTGTCAGGATACCCTAACTTCTCTCTTTTGCTAGTATCCATCAAGGATACATTCATCCAAACTATGCGCTCTTGGGTGGCTGTTGGCTTTCCCCTATTATGTAGTTTAAAAACGGCTCTATCTCTTTTTTAAAGGTTAATGCCAGCAGCCTGGTTCCATCCTGGTTAAGGTGGAGCCAATTCCTTCAGAAAAGCCTATGTCTTTCCCAGAAGGTTGCCCAGTTCCTAACGAATCTAAAACCCTCTTCTTTGCACCATTGTCCCATGCACGCATTGAGACTCCGGAGCTCTGCCTGCCTTTTCGGTCCTGCATGGAACGGGAAGCATTTCAGAGATTGCTACCCTCGACGTTCTGGATTTCAGCTTCCTACCTAAATGTCTAAATTTGGCCTCCAGAACCTCCCTCCCACATTTCCCAATGTCATTGGTTCCAACATGTACCAAGACAGCAGGTTGCTCCCCAGCACTATATAAAACCTTGTCTAGATAGTGCGTGAAGTCCGCTAGCTTTGCACCAGGCAAGCATGTTACCAGGTTGTCCTCAGTCCACCAGCCACCCAGCTGTCTACATACCTAATTATTGAATCGCCAAATATAATGGCCTTAACTGGAAGGCCTAACCCTTCTCTCATGGGCACATGCCCTGGAGAAACCTCCTTGGTGTGAGAGGATTTTATATCACCTGGAAGACAGGTCCTAGCTACAATATCACTTCCTTCCACATCAAGGTGATGCTCTCCTTTCATGCAACCTCTCTCCTCCAGGGCAACTGAAAGACTGCCAGACTGGAGGTGGGACTTCGGTACTATGTCACTGTAGGTTTCATCTATATACCTCTCTGTCTTCCTTATATCTTCCAAGTCTCCCATTCTAGCTTCCAGAGATCAAACTTGTTCCCTGAGAGTAAAGAGCTTCTTGCATCTAGTGCACATATAAGACCCCTCACCAACTGGAAGAAATTCAAACATCAGATGCTCAGTGCAAAAGATTGGATAGCCCCCATCTCTGTTCTGGACTGCTATCTGCATCTTAGTTTTAAGGTTTTGTTTAACTAAGTTGTCTATACCAAAACGTTTAAGGGACTTAGTTCACCTCAAGATTAATCACTTATTCCTGGTGAGGATAAACCCCTGAACCTGACAGTGAATTTGACCACCTCTTCCCCTTTAATAGGTTTTAGAACCTATAAAGCTAAGATTATGCCTGGGGTGGGTAGGAGTCAGGGTTGGTGGGCGTGAAAGAACACTTAGCAAAAGCTAGCTTGCTACACAGTGCCCTGATCTGTGTTTCTAAGGTAATCTCTTAACAATTTCCTGAGTGATTGGTTTGATAAATGGTAAACGGAACTCACTCAGATGAAAGAAAGTGATTAGCAGTGTGCCCCAGGGTTCGGTCCTGGGGCCGGTATGTTCAAAATATTTGTGAGCGATATTGCGGAAGGACTGAATGGAAAAGTCTATCTTTTTGCAGATGACACGAAAATTTGCAACAGAGTGGACTCCCCTGAGGGAGTGGAGAACATTAGGAAAGATCTACAAAAACTGGAAGAATGGTCTAATGCTTGGCAGTTAAGATTTAATGTGAAGAAGTGCAGTGTCATGCACTTGTGAAGCAGAAATCCAAGGGAATTGTATGCGATAGGGGGCGAGGGGTTGGTGTGCAAAGACCAGGAGAAGGACCTTGGAGTGATTGTTTCTGAGGATCTCAAGGTGGCAAAACAGTGTGACAAGGCAGTAGCAAAAGCCAGAAAGATGTTGGGCTGCATACAAAAAGGAATTACCAGCAGAAAGGAAGAGGCACTAATGCCACTGTACAAGTTGCTGGTGAGGCCTCACTTGGAATATTGTGTTCGGTTTTGGAGACCGTATCTCACAAAGGATATAAAAAGACTGGAAATGGTTCAGAGGAAGGCGACCACAATGATTTGGAGCCTGCATCAGAAGACTTATGAGAAGAGACTTGAAGACATAAATATGTGGGAGAGGAGGGACAGGGGAGATATGATTCAGACCTTTAAATACTTAAAGAGTATTAATGAACAAACAAACCTCTTCCAAAGACGGGGAAGCTGTGAAACTAGAGGGCATAACATGAAGCTGCAAAGGGGTAAACTGAAAAGCAATGTCAGGAAATACTTTTTCATTAAAAGGGTGTGGATGCTTGGAATGCCCTCCTGATGGAAGTGGTGGGGGCAAAGACAGTGACAGAATTCAAAATGGCATGGAACAGACATGGTGGATCCCTTTATAGCAACAGGATAAAATCAAAATAAACATAACTATCTCTTAATAGGGGTGACCACACGGAGCGGTGGGTACACCCTAAACAAAGGCATGGGGAGGGGTGACTTGCACGGAGCGGCAGGTGCACCTATTCTTGCCGCCTTGTTGGGCAGACTAGATAGACCATTCTGGTCCTTATCTGCCGTCATATATTATGTTACTATGTTACTATGAAGCAGATGGGTTTTCCCGTAGTGATCTGCAAGGATTCTCCCACTGAGACTCTGCAGACTCTGAATGGTTTAGTTCCTCTTCCTGGACAATGTAATTGCCTGAGGCTGAAACTTCAATAGAGAACATTTCTGGACTTAAGACTTCAACTATGCAGGGTGGTGATATTACCTTAAAGGATATTTGGGATATTGTTTCTCGAACTGGGGTTTCTTTAATGGGAACTTTGCAACAATTTGCAGAATTTACAAAGGAATCTGGACAGAATTATCCCAGCATGACCTACAGCTTGGCTTTTTGGACTCTCGCCTGTCTAAGGTTGAATCCCACATGTCTACATTTCAGGAGCTTATGGCTTCATCTGTTAAGGATAGTCTCTTGCTGCATCAGCTAGTGGAAAATCTGGACAATGTCTCTAGAGCTAAAAATCGTAGGTGTTTGAATTTTCCTGTAACACGTTACCTATCCCCTCTTATATTGTTCCAGAAATATTTTAAAGAGATTTTGGGATATGAGGATATTGCCACTCTGTCTGTGAATAATGTTTATTATTTACCTAGAGGTATTAAGATTGCTGGGGAAACAGTGGAAAGGCAGAATTTAGTGTCAACTGTGGATAGTTTGCATTTGTCAATTGTCAGTTTTCCTCAAGTCGTCAAAGGACGAGATTCCTACTCACGCCATGCTGTTAGTTTCCTTTAATTCTGAGATGGATAAAATGCTATACTGAAATTATATTTTCAAAAGAACAATGACGTTTTCTGTTGACAAAAGATTAGCATTTTCCTGGACATTTCCAGCCCTGTGCAATGGAGGTAGAAAGCTTTTTTGGCCTTGAAACCTTGGGCTTTTACTTTAGGGGCAACTTTTTTCCTCAAATTTCCGTGCAAGTGCCTGGTTTTGTTTCAGGGGATTACTTACTCTTTTTTTGATGTGATTCTATTAGAAGATTTTTTTATATAGTTATACTGTTGAATTGAGACACTGCAGTTTGAATCCTATGTCTTGTCAGACTGTATAGTTATAAAGGGGTTATAATGTTTTTCACTGCTACCCAGCGGTTTTTCCTTTATTGATACTTTTTTTTTTAAGTTCAGCTCCGGGCTTTATGATTTTACTGTTTTTCAGTTGTACATTTTCTGATTCAATTTTGTTTTTCATTTTCTGCTTATGTTTCATTTGTATAAAGTGAAATGCTTAATAAATACAAACAGTACTTATCTAATGTTCCAGCTGAATTTCCATGTTGCTTTTAGAGTTCATGCAAGAAATAAACGGTGATATACTGGAGGCCTTATCCTATAAGAGGGCATAAAGAAATAACTGTTTCTATTGAAATTATAAAGTGCTATTTAAATTTGGTACTTTTCCTAAAGGACACATGTTCATATTCTATTTTGCTTTTTCTTGACCTTGCATCACAAAGCCAAATAAAATCTGTTTAAATACTATTTTTGCCTGGTTATTTTCTACTTTTCCCTATTCTCAGGGAGAAAGATTTGTATTTTTTATTATTTTTCTTTTCAGCATCAGTCCCTCTCCCTTACACTAGGGAAACGTTATGTGGCTGTCCACACTCACAGCACAGAGGGGCAATTTTCTCCCATGGGGGTGTCGATGTCCTAGCTTTGCACTGGTGATGCAGGGGCACTCAGACCAACAGCCCTGTCTGTGCTGTCATGTGGATTACAGTATTAATTTGTGGCTTTGCCTGCATTTGCATGTAACACAACTCATTAAGATTCAATGAACATTATGCCCAAATTGCAAGTACATTGGGGTCCACCAGGATCTGACCATGCCTGTGCAGCCAAGCCAGGTGGCTCCCATAAATGGAACTGCACTTGCTAAAATTAACAGACTTTTTCAGGCTCTCCCGGGGCCCAGATGATCACTATTTTGCCATTCCCGAGTTGTCTGTTCTTTTGTCTCTGTTGTTTGCCTCTGTACTACCTGTGTTTGTCCTGTTTGTGTTGGCTGCATTGCTCTGCAGTTTCCTTTCTGGGTATGCTGCAGACTGTCAAGTTTCCCTTTACTGTTTCTGTTTCCTTTCTCCTGGTTATTGCAGCTAGTAATATGTGTGTGTTATTCTGTGTCTTAAGTTCTTGTCTGCTTATTGCCATGCTCAGGATGTAGTCAGAATGAAATGTTTTGAAGGACCAAGGAATAACATGTGGGGGTAATAGACATACAACCGACCTCCCCGCAAGGCACTCACCCATTCACCAGGGGGAGCCTGTCACGCCATGCTCACTGTTCTGCCTTCCTTCTTCTTTCCCCAATTTACAGCCAGCATGGCTCATGCATTAAAACCTGACAGGTGGAATGTCCCATGAGATCATGAAGGGACATACCGCCTGCGAGGTCTTGACATGCGCACTGTGATGGCTGCAAATTGGGAAAAGTCATTGGAATTGGAGGGGCCTGAAGTTTAAGTGGAGGAGCCTGGGCCCCTCCAGGCTCATCATTGGCAATGCCCTTGGCTGTGATGAGGTTAGTCTGTATCTTCTCAGTAACACCCTGAGGAACCTTAAGGGAACTTAATGTCTTGCTTGCACATGCCCTTTCCTATCAGGGCTGCACCAAGGGCTGTGCAAGTGGTGTGGCTACATAGGGTTCAAGTAAGGGCGGGGCACAGTTATCGAAGCTGATAAGAGTGAGTTCTTGCCTGTAGCTGGGTGGAGGGCACCAGGTGCGCGAGTCACACAGGACATATTTCTGGCTTGGTACGGCTCTGTGAGGAGAGGTGGGTTTCACTTCAATGACTTGGTTGACTCACTACTCAGAAAGGCAGCCCAGGACAGGTTTCTGACACTGCTCTGATGGCAGTGTCCCCCCCCCCCCCAACCTGGCACCTCAGGCAGATAGGCAAGTACTCTCTCCATCAGCCTATGTCAGTGGATTCTTCTTATTTGCTTTCACAGTGCATGAAAACAGCATAGGAGCAGAGTTATACTAATAGGAGGAAAAGTTTCAGTTCAAAATCAGCTCTATTGAATGGCCTAACAAGCAATTATTCTAGCTAGAGAGGCTACACGAGTGTAGTAAAGGACTGCTTCTTTTTTTCTGTGAACTATTTTGCCAATCTAGTGGTTGAATGATAAGCCCAGTTAATTTACTTCTAACCTTATAATTCAAAAGGAAACCCTAGTATTGTGTATGCTGCCACATTGAAAATATCTGTATAAGCATGTGTGTGTGTATAAATAAATAAAAACACTGAGGGGCATGTTTACTAACATGCCCTAACTGTTAATGCAGGGTGTAGCATGTGATAAGTGCAATTTGGGGTCTTATGCTTAAAAATCCTGTGCTAACTTGTCAGCATATGATCTGGGAGGGACTGGGTGGGTTTTGGATGGAAAGTGGTGGTGAAAGTGTTTTGTGGTTAGTGTGGGAATTTTGAGAGTCACTAACCATGAAGGTAGCTGTCAGTGTCAATGCAGTTAATGCTACCCCCACGGGTGGCAGTAAGTGCACTCATCCACCGGTTAGCGCGATGTGGCATGTTACCACCACACTAACACACATGCCCCTAAAAATTCACATGGGCATCCATGTTTTTGGCCCACAATGCATGCTACCGGTGCATTCCCTAACAAACATGTCCCTGAATGCATCAACAGGGGAAACAAATGGCACATCTGTAGACTAGCAGTAGTCAGGGCCGACTCAACCATTAAGTAAACTAGGTGGTTGCCTAGGACCCCAGCTTCTAGGGGGAAGCAAAGAGCAGGGCATTCAAAGCTAAACAATAGATTCTTATAGGCAGGGGGTGGGGGGTTGTGTGCATGGCTTAAGGTCTGTTTAGGGTGCCAACACCTTGACGCAACTCTGGGGCCAGCCCTGGGAGTAATACGCTGGAGCAATTGGCATCCAAAATCTCAGATGGTTTTACTGATGGTAGGAGGTCTAGAAAAAGAAGGAATTTCTTAAGAAGAAAATATACAAATTCAGCAATTACCTGTAGGAAATATAACCACACTTTAAGAAAGGACACAGGTAGGTCTAAATAAATAAAGCTTTACTAATCAGTTGTTGGCATAACCACTACCTGCGATATGGATCTAAAACTCAATATGGATCTAAAACTGTCTGGTACCAGAAATGATTGAAATCTACACATAGAACCATAATTTGTAAAAAGAGGCTCAGACAGCAAATCAAATATGGAGCTTCATAGACAAAGAAGATTGAAGAAGAACTCCTAGATTATGAATTACTATTGATATGGGGAAAACTTGCCTGTCAATCAAAACAGATGGTGGAACCTCCAAAGAATTTGGGTTAGGGATCAATAAGATCTCAGTCTTAATCAGATTCAATGTTAATTTATTAGCATACATCCAAGTAGCAATTATCTTCGTACAACCCTCAAAAAATGCCAGGGATAGCTCAACAGTAGAGTTAATAGGCAAGAAATGTGTTATTGTCAGCGTCTAGTCAATAATGTATTCCAAGATCTGCTTAAAGCTTAGAAATTGACTGCAGACATGTATTACCTTGGGGTACATAGATATTTAGAAGAATCCTTTAAGAGCATCTGAACTGTTGAGCATGATCACTTGAAAATGACCAGAACCAAGCTAGGACTACTGAGCCAACACCAAGTGAATTCAGTCTGCTAAGCAGAATGTCATGATTCCTGGAGTACACATCCAGAAAAAACTTGACAAAGCCTGTGCCATTGCCAAACCCGGCTGAATAGTGTCTAAACAAGACAATAGGTTCTGAACTGTGGTAGTGGTGGAATCTGACTTGAAAGAATCTAAGACTGCCCTTTCATTCAAAAAATCCTTTGCCAGCACCATAGCCTTAATAATCTTTTTTTTAGTGCTGACTCCTGGTAGTCCAGCTGCCTCTTTTCTTGGTAATGGATCACCTGAAGTAAGCTGCCAGGCCTTTTCTTCATAGGCAATGTAAGGTAAAGTGGCTTGCCCCAAGATCACAGGGAGTGCCACTGGGAATCAAATTTTGATTGTGTGGGTATTAGGCAACTGCTTTAACCACTAGGCTACTCCTCCACTTAGGAGTGGGAGAGAGGAAATAGGGAGATGATTACACAGATCATAGTGTCTAATGGAGGTTTTTATTGTACTGAATGGGCTCTTGCACATTTAAGATGAGAGGACAAGTATCCCTAAGAAATGGACCAATTCACAATAGTACTGATCAGCTCAAGTAAAGATTCCTTCATGAGTTTCATGACCCAAGTTTAGTACAGGCCAGGAACACAAGAGGAACTACTTAACTGAGTAACCACATTCAGGGTAGCATCATTTTCTACTAGGAAAAAGCTTCCCATTTGTTATCACTCACAGAGCCCTTGAGGTTCATATTGTGAATTCTCATGGTTCTGAACTTTGCACAGATATTGCCAATTTTCTTGGCAAATAACTCTACAAGGGCTGGACAAGATAATGCCTCAGAAGGCCATCAAAGAGAAGGAACCTATACAAGTGATTTCACTGTTGCACAAAGTTCTTGAGGCTGATTTTGTAGTTTGTAGCTTTGTGGTTGAGGCAATTCTCTTATAACAGTTAGAAACTGCTTTGTAGGCTGAAAATGAGCCAAAAAAGTCTTTCCATCCTCTGCTAATGTTTCCATCATCTCTGGCTTGGCTCAATCTACTTTTTTTGTCAGAGTACTGTCTCCAAATGGGTTAATTTTGCAATACCATGCCAGGCAGTATTGGAGATGATCTCACCCTAATGCTCGCCTCAGCCCTTGGATTGCTGCAAAGAGAGCCTCCGTCTGGGGTCTATACGGTGTAATATGCATAGCATATCACGATGCACTTGCAAATTCTTTTAGTTAGGCCAGTGGCACCCAATTAAATTTGTGGCAATTTCTATATCCTTCAAACACATTTTCTCTGTCTCTGATTGCATTTGTTGGTACCTGAGGATCTTCTCTTTCTCCACAGACAGTGTCACAGTGTGGATGAGTCATTTGTTACTGATAAGTCTCTTTAGCAGTGCTTTTCTCCTTTACCGGAATGCTCAGTTTTTTTGTACCAAGCTTTTAGCTGTGAGCATAGGAAAGTCCCAGGTTATTGCTACCTCTTCATTCTCCATCTTCTTGTTTGCTGTCTAGCTCCTCAGTGAGGCATGGCACAACACACCCCCTGCCATGTTTCTAGTCTATCCCCAAAACTCACAGATGATACATTCATCAGACACTATAACATGATTTCTGAAACATATATGGATTAGTTATTATAAAACGTACTGTATATGCTTCAGAAATCATGTCACAGTATATGTTTTTAACCACCAGGTTCCCACAGTTAACACAATCACCATGCTATCAATACAAACAATATTGTTCCCAAATCACAGATGATTTTCAGTGGTAATTAAAGCAGCAATAGCCAATAATGATGCAAACAAAGAAGAAATTCCTTAAGTAGAAAATCAATTCTCATTCTCTTGTATGCCTCTTCATTTTTTGGCAGAATGGGCTTCCAAACCCTATTGTGCACTGCCATCTGCTGGCAGAACTAATTTATAGGGTTCTCTCATTAATACTCCATTACCTTTTATATCCACACGGTTGGGACACCGGATTTCTCCCCATATAGCATTCCTTGTGCATCGAAGCATGACCTACATCTACAAAACAAAGTTTAAACTATCATGTCCAATTACATGTGTTTTATAGAATTGTTCTAGGAGGGCTGGTGGTGGGGTCTTCATGACGGGAGGGGGGGGAGGGGGAGGCGGAGGAGGCAGAACTAGCCCAGGGACTTGAAAGTGTATGGTGGGATGGAGGAGGGTGTGGAAGGCTGAAGGCACACTCAGGGTGCCTGACACTCTTGTACTGTCCCTGCGGCAGCAGAAGCTGAAAGTGTGATTCATCCTCTTTATAACAAGCCAGGGATAGTGCAATGATATTGAGTGTCCTAGGTGAACCTTCAGCCTTACGCCACCTCCTCCTCCCCCCCCCTGAAGATTTTGATAATTAAACTTGACAGTCATGATCATCCCATCACCACCCCTCTCATAATACTGTAAAAATGAATAATTAGAAACCATATTTTTAAATCTTGAACTTTGATTTGTATGTATGTGTGTGTGTGTCCATTCTCACTGCAGGGAATGTGCCGATGACCCTTTGAGTTTGCATAACTGTCAAGACCTGTTGTGTTGCTTTGGCTTCTGCTGCGCTTTGACACCTCTCAGAAGCTCCCACTCAGTCTTATCCAGGGCTGGCGCAACCATTAGTTGAACTAGGTGGCTGCCTATAGTGCCAATGGTCCAGGTGCAGCCCATTGCCACCCCTGTCTGGGACCTGCAGTGGTGGCAATGGCTTCAAACAGCCCCACAGCACTTAACCAGACCTCTGGCGCTGTGAGACTGTTTGGCCTCCGCCTCCATGCAAAAGGATGTTGGCAAAGAGGATGGAAGCCAAACAGCCTCGTAGTGCTAGAGGTTTAGGTAAATGCTGTGGGGCTCTTTGAAGCCATTACCACCTCTGCAGGTCCAAAGAGGTGCAGCAGTGGGGACAATGGGGGCCGGGGCGAGAGTAGGAGTGAAGGGGGGGGGGGGGTGCAAGAGATGAAGCTCGTTAGAGTGCCTCTTATCCTTGCAGCAGCTCTAGTCTTACCTAATGCTTGGGCTGGCCCTGCTTAAGCCTTGCCCACTTTCAGCTCAATGTAGTAAGGTGAGCTCACTTTTCAAAATACCTCTTTCCAAGATAAACTTTACTCAGGATTTCATACGATTTTTAATTCCCCAAAAAAGGTACATGAAAACATAAGTAAAAATGTACACTAAAATGAGGATACCTCCATGCAAATCCCATTTAAATGAATGGATTAGTCTTTACATCCCAGTGCAGGCCCCATAATCTAAAAGTAAATTATGCAATTATACTTCGGGTCCCTCTGGTGTACTATTTCTGCAAAGTGGAGGTTTTTTGTGCCACTGTATTATCTCGGAATTCTTTGCCAGCTGCAATTTCAAAAACCTATAAAGGTGTACCTTTATAAGCAGGTGGTGAGAGATCTATTGAAGATTGCTGATTGTGCTGTATTTTTATACTGTATGTTGTTGTTAAGTGCTGTTGAGTCGATGTTGACTCATGGCGACCCTCTGGACAGTTGTCCTAAACTGTGTTCTGTCTTCAGTCAGTGGCTCATTGTTGATAGAGTGTCATCCATAGCTGCTGTTATTGTAATGATCCATCTCATTGCTGTATTTATTTGTATTATTTCTTATAATCCACAGACTATAAATATTGTTAAATCAATAAACAGAATTTCACACTTATCACAAGTTGCAATGATAAGGGGACTCCTGATAGGAAGATCCAGAGGAGAAAGCAAGTTGCATTCATTTTTGAATTAGAGGGCCTTTGGTTTATTTGGCTCCGTGGTCCTTCTGTATTTAAGTTTATGTTTATTAACACTTGATATACCACTCTTCAGAGTGGAGGAGTAGCCTAGTGGTTAGAACACTGGCTTGGTAACCAAGCAACCAGCGTTCAATTCCCACTAGCACTCCTTGTGGCCTTGGGCAAGTCACTTAACCCTCCATTGCCTCGGAAGAAAGGCCTGACAATCTACTTCCGGTGACACTGCCAAGAAAACCCAGGAGCTTCTGGGTCGCCAGGAGTCGGGACTGACTCGAAGGCACACATTGCATTGCATACCACTCTTCATGGAGGCACCAGAGTGGTTTACAATAAAAACACATTATTTAGAAAACAAAAGGAACTTGAATAAAATGTATACCAGAAGAGGAGATAGCGCACATTCATACATGGGGAGGGGAGGGTTGAGGGAATATGTACAAGGGGGAAAAGGGACAGAAAAGAGTAGAGAGGGGGGGGGGGAGTGAAGGACACTTAACCTAGTGGTTAGAGTAGCAGCCTCATACCCAACCAATCAGGGCTTGATTCCCACTGGCATTTTCCATGACCTTGGGCAAGCCACTTTACCCTCCATTGCCTTGGAAGAAAAGGCCGGATAATCTGCTTCCAGTCATATCTTCCTAAAAACACCCAGGGGCTGCTGGGTTGTCAGCACTGACTTGATGGCACTTAAAAAAAGGTGAGGTAATTCTCTGGTACTGTTAAATCACTTCTTTTCATTTCTGGTATGTTTTCTAATGATATGAGCCTCTTTTTGTCACTATGGGGCTTGTTTACAAAGCCGCGGTAGCGGTTCGCGATCGTTATCGGAGCCGCGGCCCCATTGATTTCAATGGGGCCGTGGCTCCGATAACGATCGCGAATCGCTACCGCGGCTTTGTAAACAAGCCCCTATGAGTCAAAAAAGAGAGCTGAGAATTTCTAAGGAGTGTGGGGGAAACTGATGAAGATATTAAGATTAGTGCTAATGCTCATAGTTGTGGCATTTGTGGTTTGTTCCCAGTTCCTTGTTCACCATCACAGCCACAGTACTTCAAAACCGTCATGAGCCCCTTTACTGGAATGACTTTACAGAGTATTTTTCTCTACCTCGAGCATCTTACCATTATGAGATGCAATTCAGAAATTATTACATTGCTGTTTTCCTCTAATTTTAGCAACTGCTCTACCTAAACTGTCACAGAAATGATGAACCCTTTTTTTTGCGCAAGACTTTTAGCCAGTCCTCGGTTTTGAGACTGTGTCTCAGTGCATTCTGTTTTAAAATCAACATTACAGGCTGCAAAATGTTTTCAGGACCCAAAGTTTTCTTTCTGAAAGTGGGTCTTATTACATCTCCACATTGGCAGGCAGCAAGGTAGGGTGCACGATGATGGTGTTACCTCTAGAAGAAATTATCTGGAAGATCTGCTGCTTATCACCACAGCTAGTAATGACACAGGAACTTATTGGTGACAGCAAATACTTAAATGGCCCATCCAATCTGCCTATTGAGCAAGGTGTCTGTATGTTATACAAATTTCTTGGCAAGCACTGTTCTGCATGTGTTCAATCTGTAATAAGATCAGCAATCTGTACAAATATTTGGCCCAATATTCAAAGCAAACTAAGGTGCATGTTTACTCAAGCTTAACACAGTCTTAAGTAAAGTTTACATACATTAAGTGCTGCAATGACCCATAGAAATGAATGGGCAGTAGAAGCATCTAACGCACCTTAACTTTACTAAACACGCATTAACCATAAGTAAACATGCCCCGAAATGCCCACTTGAAGCTGATGAATGCATAATTTGCTTATCCTTAGAATTTCAGAGGTTATACTGGAGGGAGGACTGGCCTAGTGGCAAGTTACCACAGGCTAGAAGGCCAGGGGCTCAAATCCCACTAGAGGACAGCAACCTTGGGCCGGAAGGACTGGGGTTTCTAGTCCCACAGGTGCTCCTTGTGGTCTTGGGCAAGCCACTTAACCCCCCATAGCCCATGTTCCCTGTAAAATAGTTCTCTCCAAGTTATAATACCCTGTTCAATGTAAACCACCTTGATATCATAAAAGACAGTATATAAGAAATGTTAAAAAATAAATATTGATAGTATTGAACTTTAAATCACTAAATGGCCTGAAACAGGTAATTTTTATAAGCTTGTCTTGCATGTAAAAATACACATGCTGACAGGAAGTCGCCTACTTTTACACAACCCACAGTTTGGGCAGAGCACAGGCGGAGTCACGATTTACATGTGTACTTTATAAACTATGCATGTTTGTGCACATATTACCTGCGTGCTCCTGAACAGGCACAAATGTCTGCGTCTTCAATCTAGCTGTGATTGCTGCCAGTTTATCCCTAGTATTTTAGAAAGACACATAGGCGCCTATAAGGCTAGAAACAGACACCTTATTGTCCTCTCAATTTAGTCAGCACATTGTAAAATTACCCTCTATCCACATGCGTATAATTGTAAGTCAGGTTAGGGATGAGTTGAGGTGACTCTAATAGCTCTCTGGATGTGATTCTGCTATCAGGTGAGTGGCTGAATATTGCCACTAAGTGGATAGCGAATAAGGGTTGCGCTGAATCTGGATATTCAGCACCAGAGGACGTCCAGTGTCTGCCACTGAATATCCATTTTCAGTTCTGTCTATGCTGGCCAGGCACTTTACCAGCACTGACCGCTGCGGCTGAATATTGGGCCCTATGTGGCTAAGCACAATTGACTGCGTAACCACCTTAAAATCAGCAGGATGCAATGGAGGCCGGAGCTCTTTCACCAACCTCATTCTGGGAAAAGCTTTATTTGACCACTTGACTCTCTAAGGACAGAAATGAGTCTAAGATAACCCCCAATTCATTTCAATTACTTGGCAAGAGTAAGTTGCATATCCCTAGATATAAAAGGAGAGCAAACTTCAGGCAGGGATTGCTTCCCACCCATAACATTTCAGATTTCTCTTTTATCTAATTTCAACTTATGAAATCAGATCCTTTTCAGGATTGTGGATAGGCTTTATGTAGCCTAGGACTAAATATATTGGGCCCGAAATTCATTTGCGATGACTATAGGCTTGTAAGGCTCATAGTTGTTGCTGCCGAACTTTAACCTCAATCCGGAGCCATATCAAGCCAACGGCATTGAATATCTGGGGTTACCGCAGAGGCACACATGGCACAGACGCTAACTGTGCAGTGGCGATATTCAGCTGTTGCCTGGTTAGCTCCAGCGGTGAAAGTTAGGACAGCTTTGCTGCACCTAACTTTCACCATTGAGGGATAATGGGGCAGCGGCCAACTATGAGCACTGTATGGTTATCCCCAGGTACCGCCCACGGAATACCCCAACATGCCCTGATGCTAAGGGGTTAGCATCAGGGCCTATAGTGGCATTACTGTAGGATATCCCGCTTAGGGGCATTTACACGGTTTACAGCTCTGTAAACCATGTAAATGCCATTGAATATCAGGCCCATTAATTTTTAATTTTAATATAGTTATCCCGCAGGGGCTGGAGAGGAGCAAAGAGAAATAGCCCTATGGCAATGAAGCCGATGATGAGGAGAGCTCTGAACTGCGGTGGTTGAAGGGTGCTGTTGGGAAGAGGGACGTGTTTGAGCTTACAAAGAGTGGCAGGCAGGAGGAAGAGCCACACCCCAACAGCTGCAGAAGAAGAAACACTGTTACAGTGGTTAAAACAAAAATCCATGGGACGGCAGCAGAAGGGGCAAATGAAGAGTGCAACTAAGGAAGAGGCAGCCTGGGAGCAGTAGCAGCAGCTGGAGCAGTGTGATCACAACTACTGCCTCTGAAAAGTAACATCTGAGGTGTGGTAAGGAAGCAGGAATAGCTGAGGAGGCCCCCAAAGCATTAGAAGGCCTGACTGAAGGAAGCAGGTCCGGCACACGAAAGGGTCCCTTCCCAGGAGCAGAAGCAGAACAGGATCCACTCAAGGAAGCCCATTGAAAAAGGCTGACTCAGGCAGGAAGAATTAAAAAATACCAGAAGCCCGTGGAGCCCTCAAGCTGAAGGGGAAGCCTGATGAATCCACATGCTGAAAACCAAGAAGCTCATAGAGGAGGAGGAGTGGACCGAAGAGCCTAAGAAGAGGGAAGCAATGGACAGTGAGGCTGCAGGAGGCTTGTTGGGATATTTTGGCTTAGGGATAGTTCTGCTCAGATCTGCTTCATATGCCTTCTATGTCTACACTCTTGCTGGCCTGCAACACACTCAAGCATCCTGTTTATGGCACAAGAATACAGCACATGGGCTATAAGTGAAAGTATATGTTGTGAGGCCTGCTACAGTCTGGAAACCATGTTCTGGGCAGGAGTGCTCAGGATATGGGCCTACTACGAAACACAGGTCAAGCTAAAACTAATTAGTAGAAAGAAAATACTTTCAGCCTTGAAGATAATGTTTGGTGCCAGGAACTAAAAAGAACACAGGCCCCACACAGGAAGGCAAAGGAAGGTACTGCTTCACAGCACACTGATAAGCAGAGACCTTGAAGAGAACGGAACTAATTGCTGGCCCAAATGATCATGGGAGGCCCCCTCCCCAAGTAGAAACTTTGCAGACTTTGCAGAAAGCTGCACGTACTCCATAGAAAAAAAACCCCCTGCATATGACATCAGAAGCTATGCAGTACTTTCTAGAGCTTTGTGACAGAGAAAGAAGATATAAGGAAACAGCTCTCTAGCTCTGCGGGCAATCTGCTCTCTAACTCCGGTACAGAGAGTAGGTTGCCTGTCACACTGTCAGACAGAAGTCTTTTGCTATCTGCATTTGTGATTTATTTTGCTTTGGTATACCGAATAAAGAGCTTTGCATCTAAGCAGAAGTTGTTTGAGCAATTCATTGGTAATTGGTAATATTGGGGAAACTTTTGTAGGTGGACCCTGCCTACAGGCTGCACTGTGCTGGTGAGACACACAGATTCTGTGCACGGGAGAAGCAAAGCTGTGGAGGAGGTGACTAGAATCAGCTGAGGGAAACCACTGGAGCAGAGAGTCACAGAGGGCTGAGAAGATGAATGGCAGCATGAGATGACTAGATCCTGAGTGAGCCCAACTGAGAAGAGCTGCAAAGGGGAGTTAAGGAGTTGCAGAAGTCACCAGACTCTGAGAGGCGCTGTAGAGGAAAAGAGCCCATCTGAAGGTCAGAAGTAAGAGAGTGAGTCTGTTGATAGAAAGGCAGTTAGAGAGAGAGAGAGAGACTGAGAGAGAAGGGGGATGCCAGAAGGGTGCCTGGAGTGAGTTCCTGTAACAGTATAGCCCAGCAAGCAGCAAATGAAACAGAAGATTGGTGTAGGAAGCCTGAGAAAGAAAGAAAGAGGTAAGGCTCCTTGAGTGCAGAAACAGCGTGTAAGTTATGTTTGGGAAGCAGAGCTAGAGTGAGAGAGAGTGCTTGGTCCAAGATAACTTAAGAACATAAGCACACAAGAAATGCCATACTGGGTAAGACCAAAGGTGCATCAAGCCCAGTATCCTGTTTCCAACAGTGGTCAATCCAGTTGCAAGTACCTGCCAAGCTCCCAGAAAGACGCACAGGTTCCAGAATGCTTAGCCTGGGGTATGCAGTGGATTTCCCTGGCCCTGCTTAATAATGGTTTAGCGTATAGACTTTTTCTCAAGGAACTTGACCAAACCTTTTTTAAACCCAGTTACACGAACAGCTTTTACCACATCCTCTGGTAATGAATTCCAGAGTTTGATTATGCATTAAATGAAAAAATATTTTCTCTTATTAGTCTTAAATGGATCAATTAAAGCTTCATTGAGTATCCTCTAGTCTTCATACTTTCTGACGGGGTAAACAACTGATCTACGTTTACCCGTTCTTTACCATGTTGAGGAGCCCTAACCTTTTAAGCCTTTCCTCATAGGGATATCTTTCAATCCCCTTTACCATATTTTGCTCTTCTGTGTACAGTTTATAATTCTGATGTATCCTTTTTAAAATTTAGTGGATTCAAGATTCCACTTTAGGAAACACCACCCAGGAAAAGGATTTAGGCAATTGTATATAGTTTACTGTATATAATTTTAAGCCAGTTTTGTTTTGACATGTATTAACTCATTCTGTTAACCAATATATTGTTTATTGTTACAAGATGTTCTATGTAAAACCAAGCTCTTGCTTTGTGGATTGTTGTTTTATTGTAAACCGCAACTGAACTCTGGAAGATGTGGGATATAAATGATTGTTAAATAAATAAAATAAAAAAAATAAAAATCCTTGTGGCTAATACATTGAAACCTTCTGCCCAGTGGCCAAGAAAGGAAATAGAATGCCAGGAATAGTAAGGAAAGGAATGGAGAATAAAACCAAGGATATTATAATGTCTCTGTATCGTTCCATG
This sequence comes from Ichthyophis bannanicus, assembly GCA_033557465.1. NCBI lineage: Eukaryota > Metazoa > Chordata > Amphibia > Gymnophiona > Ichthyophiidae > Ichthyophis > Ichthyophis bannanicus. The sequence goes on from CM066032.1 coordinate 1,242,641,358, forward strand.
GTGCGGCCCCATCTTGAATATTGTCTGCAATTCTGGACACCATATCATAAAAAGGATATAGCAGAATTAGAAAGGATACAAAGAAGAGCCACCAAAATGGTAAAGGTGATGGAAGGATACCCAGAAGGGCTTGAGAGGAGAGAAAGTCGAGGCAACAGCGGTGAACCGCACATTCAAATAGTTCAGAAGAAGGGGAGAAGGGAGATGGGTTGATAATTAGAAGGACAGGTAGGGTTTAATGAGGATTTCTTGAGGAGAGAAGTGAGCACTGCAAACTTGAAGACTGCAGGGAAAGTTGCAGCGGAGAGCGATATGTTGAGAATATGAGAGATGTAAGGACTACAGTGGAGGATATGGAGCTAAGGATATGGATGGGAATAGAATCAGAGGAGCAGGAAGTGAGTTTGGATGAAGAAAGAAGGTGATTGGCTTCCTCCTCAGAGATGATAGAAAAGAAAGAAAGAGAAACAGAGGTGGGGGGGGGGGGGTTGTTTGGGAGTGAAGAGGGAGAGGAGGGGAAGTAGCTGACCTTGTGGGGAATTGGAGTGTGATCTTATGGATTTTGTCATGGAAGTAGTCAGCCAGGGTTTGGCCAGAAAGGGAGGGAGGGGTCAGAGGCAGAGTTGAGAGTTGTAAAGAGATGGTTAGGGTCAGAGGCAAGAGAGTTAGTCAGATGAACACAATCGTCTTGTCTGGTGAGTGCTATGGCTGACTGGAAAGAGACAAGTGTGAATTTGAAGTGTAGAAAGCCCTCAAGGGTGCAGGATTTGAGTCAAGCATGCTCAGCTGAGCAGGCGCTGGATGGTAGATAGTGGGTAGTGGAAGACAGCCAGGGTTGAGGCACAGCACGCCTCACAGGATGTGGCAATTGTGGAGCAAGAACATCCAGAGCAGAGGAGAGTGCAGTATTATAGGAAGCTACTGCCTCATCAACAGACTCAGATGACATAGGAAAGAGGTGATGAGACAGTGGAGGAGAGAGCCAATGGGTCAATAGCATGAAGATTTCTAAAGATGTTGGAGGAGACAGGGTGAGGTTGAGGTGATGGGTGAGGAAGAGTGAAGCTTAGCAGATAATGGTCCAATAAGAGAAGAAGCGTGCTACAGAAGTGTGATGGTAAGCAATTAGAGAAGAATACAAGGTTGAGGCAGTGGCCTTGCTTGTGAGTGGGGGCAGTAGATCAAAGCTAGAAGTTGAATGATGAGGTAAGGGAGAGGAGCTTTAAGCATAAGGTCAGTGGGGTTATTAACATGAATGTTAAAATCCCAGAGAATAAGGGAGGAGGAAGATGAATCCAGAAAGAAGGAAAACCTTTAGTCAAAGTCAGAGAGAAAAGTAGAGGTGAACTTGTCAGGGGGTTGATAAATAACAGTTAATCTGAGATGTAATGGAGTAAAAAGCCAAATAGAGTGGACTTGAAAGGAGGGAAAGGAATGAGACTGAGGCAAAAGGAGGGGTTGAAATTGACAGGAAGGAGAGAGTAGAAGCCCAACACCACCACCATGCAGGGGCGGCTCTATAATGAGGCCGAGTGAGGCGGTGGCCTCAGGCGGCAGCTTTTTAGGAGTGGCAAATAATGCCCCCAAAAAGATCACCTCACTCGGCCTTCAAAATTAAAACAGAAACAAAAGGACTGGAAAAACTGCTGCTGCTGCTTCTCAGCAGCAGCAGAATCAAATGCCCCGCTGCCCCCCCTTGCTGCCCCAGAAGAGCCCTGCGGCTCCTCCCAATGCACTGGAAGAGCCCTGCAGCTCCCCCTGATGCCCCAGAAGAGCCCCGATGATGCGCCAGCTCAACTTCGCAGAGCCGCGAGAAGGAAGGAGCAGTGTTTCTCTCCTTTCCCGCGGCTCTGTTAAAGTTGACCCTGCCCGCGCGCTGAGGGTCAGGATCATTTCCTGTCTCGCACGAGACAGAAAATGATCCTGACCCTCAGCATGCCTTTGGGCTCAACTTTAACAGAGCCATGGGAAAAGAGAGAAACACTGTTCCTTCTCACAGCTCTGCAAAGATGAGTTGGTCAGACAATGGCAGGGCTCTTCACTGGGGGGACTTGGACTGGAAATTGCTGGATCTCTAGTTGTTTTTCACTTATTTTCATTTTATGTGCCTCAGGAGTAGATAGGTCTTCTATCAAAGCGATCATACGTTGGAAGAGGAAAGGCTGGATTAGTGGCAGAGCATAGCGAGATAGCAGTGAATCCCCCGGCTCAAGGTAAGGGATGCCCTCATTAACCTTCCCCTCATCCTGCTTGGCCATTGTCATGAATGTGAGGGATGAGGTTTGCGGTCTGCTGCTGCTTCTAGCACCTAATTCTACTGAACGAAACATGTTGTGCTGCCCTATGAAGCGACCGGCAGGCATGTGCAACACTTTCTCATGACGAGGGAAACAGCAGCAGTCATTTTATTATTTGGAAATGGGCTGATTAGGGGGGATAGGACTGGTAATGGGTTGATGAAGTGGGGCTAGGGCTGGAAATGGGCTACAACTGGAAATAGGCTGATCGGGGGGGGGGGACTAGGATTGGTAATGGGCTGATTGGGGGAGTTAGGACTGGAAATGGACGGGGGAGAGGAAAGAGCTGCTGGCACTGGAAGAAGACTGGGGGCTAGGACAACAAATGGGCTAAGTGGAGGGGGGATGGGAGAATAGGACTGGAAGGGAGTGGATGCTGAGAGGGTTTGCCAGGGTAAGGAGGGGGCAGGAAGGAAGTTGACTTGGGTGGGGGAAGGAGTGGGCTGGAAGGGAGCTGACATGTGGGGATGGCACTGGAAGGGAGATGGATAGAGGGTAGGGTGACTGGAAGGGAGTTGATGGGGGGGGGGGGGTGAAAGCAGGCTGATACCTGTGAACGTATTTGGACTAGAAGGGCTGGACAGTGGGGAAGGAGGGGGACTGGAAGAGAATGGACACCAGAGGCAGTCCTGGGAATGCAAGGCGGTTGACATTGGAAAATACTGGGAGGGGAGGACTGAATAGGGGGCTGATACTGGGGAGGGTTACTGGGACAGGAAATAAACTGATTGAAGAAAGTGAAGAAAACAAAAGAAGAGATAAGAAATGGCAGATGGACTACAGACCATAGGAAGAGAGCTAAGAGAAGACAGGAAAGCAGAAGCCTCTGATCAAGACCAGTATGATCAGAGAATAAAATGGTCAGACAACAAAGGTAGAAAAAATAATTTTATTTATCATTTTAGTGATTGGACTTTGTGCTATCTTTATATTTTACACAGTATGGGGAACCACATCTCTTATTTATCTGATGTTGCACTGCATGCAGTGTCTGGCTTTTTGGGGTTTCAGTTTAATTTTTGTCTACATATTTTTATTTTAGGTTGTAGTCACTTATTCTGTACTTGGTGAGGGTCTGGGTTCTGAGTGTGTGACTGAGGCTAGGTGTTCTGTTAACATGGGATTTTTATGTAGGGATCTGTACTGTAGTAATTTGACTTGTTGAGCCTTTCAAATAGATATATGGATGTTCTAGGGCCTGCTGCAATATTTATAGTGCTACTTTTTTCTGGGTAGGTCCCTTGTATGAGTTTTGGAAGTTTATGTGTAAATAACATTTCATTAATCAAATTTAATGTTTTATTATTATGTTGCTTTTATTGTAACATCTGTTATACTAAATTACATGTATATGTTTAGAGGCCACCTAGGATTTTAGATGAGTGGCATATACATTTAAAAACAAAGTATACTAAATTTATGCAAATGATGCCACAGTGAGTCTCCACACATGGCCCTGCATCACTAAGAGACAGAGGAAAGCTCAGATTGGGACCTACATAATCAGAAAATAAAATGGTCAGACAACAAAGTTAAAAGAGAATTTTTTTAGTGTAATTATCTAACTTGGTGCGTTCTTTACATTTTATACAGTACATGGAAATGCATCTCTTTCTATTTCTATGGTATTGCACTGTATGCAGAATCTGGCTTCTTGGGGGTATAGTTTAACTTTTATCTACATGTGTTTATTTTTAGGTTATGGTCACTTATTCTGTACTTGGTGAAGGTCTGTGTTTTGAATGTGTGACCAAGACCAGGTGTCCTGTTAACATGGGAGTTTGTATGTAGGGATCTGTACTATAGATTTCTGAATTTTTCAGCTTCTCAAATAGGTGTTAGGATGTTCCAGATCCCACTGCAGTATCTACAGTGATGCTTTTTTTGAATGGGCTCCTTATGTGAGTTTTGGAAGTTGATGCTGATATGGTATGGCATGGTAGATTTGCTCTATAGATATTCAGTGACTTTGTTGTAGGGTTTTGTATTAGTTCACAATATGCCTGGTACTGGAGAATGTTTGTTGTTGTTAGTGAGATGATCAGAATCAGATTTTTTTAAAGATATTGAGTTCTGTGGGTGAATGTCCTGGTTCTGCTCTGCACCCACTGTTGAAGGGGGTTCTGTGGATGCAAAATATATGTTCATAAAGAAAAGGCAAGAATCATAACACAGTTTATAACAAAATAAAAATGAGTTGTAATTTAGCTTTATAAACTGTGCTGTGGTTCTTGCTCTCTTTTAGTTCCTCGGTGTGCAAACATCTTGCATTTCCTCCATATACAGTAATCTAATTGGCTTTTCGGTTTGGTTCAGTCCCTGACTGGAGTTTGGAGAAAGCCCTGCCCCACCCCCTCTACAGGGGGGTAGGGGGGGGGGGCGCCATCTCATCCTTTGCCTCAGGCAGCAGATTGCTTTGAGCTCCCCCTGCCACCATGGCCAGTGGGACAAGGTGTGTGGGAAGATTGATTGCTGCCTTGACAGAGATCAGTGACTAAAGCTGAGTCCTCTGGGAGGATCCAGGTCTTAGTTAGAGCAAGGAGATGGAAAGCATTAGAGATAGAGAGATCACGAGTAAAGGCAAGTTTATTTGAGCTGGAGTGTGAGTTCCATAAGGGAGAGAGGAAGGGGAAAGGCATGTCTTATGTTCTTATGTTCATCTTTCTGAAGGGAACAGTCACCTTAACAATTCTGCAGGTTCACCTTTGCTGACTAAATCAGGAAATGATAACATTGTAAATATGAAGTAGGAACATTGTAACTACTATTAGTAAAAACAAATGATACAATCTATCATTGATTCTCAAGAGCACTATAGGAACATGAATTATATGAGGTGAGAGATAAAAGCAGCAAATAAAGAGTTAAAAATCAAACCCCAAAATAAAATGACAGGGCGAATAAGATCACATAAATAAAAAGATCACACTAGAGACAGAAGTTGACAATCATTTAAAAACACTTTTTCAAAAAGTATAATATGACTACAAGACAATCAAGATAACCACTTACAAACATGACAGTGTGAAATATATACATAACACTTTTGCAACACAGGAAACATGGTTAATTGTTGCTCGGTATCTAAAAGCCGTAGGCATACAAGCACAAAGCAGATGGCAGGAAGAAGATAAGAATGGTCTCTCGATTATGGCTTTAGCATGCTTACAGAATCAAATAAACTATGCAGCCTACTGTAGTGATAAAAATCAATACCAAACATATATAAATGAATGAACGAACATTAAAAAAATGATATTTTTCTATAATACCTAGAGTCTGCCTATATGGATTGTGCTTGTGTGCATAGGTGACACCTCCCATCAATGCCTGCAATCTATGCTTCTTCCAGCCCTGTTTAAATGGGAAACACTCGACTCTGCAATAGCTTATACAAACATGAGTCCAGATAGCACTCAGATACGAAGTGCTCTGCCAGAGGGCAGATGAAAGGAATCTCAGCCAGTTTAGAGGGGATTCTATTGTTTTGCATTAAACAATGTTTTTAGGTGCAGCCATTTCAAACCCTGAGTAGGAGGGAACCCCCCCCCCCCCTTTATACCTCAGCACCGGGAAGAATGCATACATATTGCCCACTATCACATGATAAAGCAAACAATTTTTTGCTGCTGGAATTTTCAATTAATCATCACCTGGATGATTTCTAAATAAGGATTTTTATACAGCTTTATCCTTCAGTCAAAGCAGTTTACATTGTAACTTGACCTTGGTAATGTACATTAAATGGATTCTTCTGAGCCAATGGAGGGTTAAGTGACTTACCCAAGGCCACAAGGAGGGCCAGTGGGAATAAAAACAGGGGGGTTCCCAAGCCAGTGCTCTAACCATTAGGCTACTCCTCCACTCTATAAAAACATTTGTTTAGATTCAACTTACTGTGTCTCCAAGGCTGGGTCTAACTCCACTGAACATTTATGAGTGTCCCAGACTATATAGGTTTCTTTTAGCTGTGCTGAAAGGTACCTTCCAACAATACATTTAAGTGGAATAAGCACTATCAGAGCCTCTTCTACTGCCAGCCAGACAGGTTTCTACTCTACCAGCAGATGCCACCATTGCCTATCTTGTTGAAGGATAAAATCTTATGGTACAATCAAAAATTTGTTAAGGCTACCCTTGCAAACTCTTCAGGTTACAACATAAGAACATACGAAATGCCTTACTGGGTCAGACCAAGATCCATCAAGCCCAGTATCCTGTTTCCAACAGTGGCCAATTAAGGCCACAAGTGCCTGGCAGGTTCCCAAAAAGGCACACAGGTTCCATAATGCTCATTCCGGGGCAAGCAGTGGATTTTCTGGGTCCTCTGGTTTATGGACTTTTCCTCCAGGAATTTGTTTAAACCTTTTTAAAACCCAGCTACACTAACAGCTTTTACTACATCCTCCTTTAATGAATTCCAGAGTTTGATTATGCGCTGATTAAAAAAAAAGATTTTCTCTTATTAGTCTTAAATGGGTTGCATTGTAGATTCATTGTGTGTCCTCTAGTCTTTCTACTTTTTGATGGCGTAACAACTGATCTACATTTACCCATTCCACTTCATTCATTAATTTATAGACCTCTATCGTATTCCCCCTCAGCCGTCTCTTTTCCAAGTTGAAGAGCCTCATCCTTTTAAGCCTCTCCTCATAAGGGTATCCTTCCATCTACTTTACCATTTTTGTTGCTCTTCTTTGTACCTTTTCTAATTCAGCTATATCCTTTTTAAGATATGGCAACCAGAACTGCACACAATATTCAAGGTGTGGTTACACCATGGAACGATAAAGAAGCAGTATAATATCCTTTGTTTTATTCACCATTCCTTTCCTTATCATTCCTTATCATTCCTAGCATTCTATTTGCTTTCTTGGCTGCTGCTGCACAATATGGGAGAGTTTCAACATATTATCCACGATGATGCCTACATCTTTTTCCTGGATGATGGTACCTTGCATCGTGTAACCATAGTTTGGGTTGTTCTTTCCTAAGTGCATAACTTTGTATTTGTTCACCTTAAATTTCATCTGCCATTTGGACGTCCAGTTTTCCAATTTTTCAAGGTCTTCTTGCAATTTTTTACAATCCGCTTGCATTTTATCAACTTTAAATAATTTTGTATCATCAGCAAATTTGATCACCTCACTCATTATTCCTGTTTCCAGGTCATTTATGAATATATTAAAAAGCAGCGGGCCCAGCACAGATCCCTGAGGTACTTCACTATTCGCCTTTATCCATTGAGAAAATTGGCCATTTAACCCTACTCTCTGCTTTCTATCTTTTAACCAGTTCCTGATCCACAATAGTACACTGCCTCCAATCCCATGACTTTTTAATTTTGCCAAGAGTCTCTCTTGAGTGACCTTGTCAAAAGTTTTCTGAAAATCCAATAAACTATGAGGCCGATTCTATAACGTGGTCGTCTGGCCAGAAACATCTAAAGTGAAAATCTGCATGTAATATACTCGATTCCGAAACCACGGTGATAGACGTGCCTGTGATTCTGGAATCAGGGAGATATGCGTTCCCGGCACAGCATGAACAACATGTTAGGGGTAAAACGGGCCTACACTGCTGTACTAGGACACGGGTAAATGCAGCAAATGGCATGTACGTCCCCATGCTCACAATATTCCAAAAAAAGACAGACGTGTGTGATGCTGCCTGTCTCCATGCAGCCACGCCTCTGCAGGCAAATGGAACATCTCTGAAGCTGATGCTCACACTGACAGTGCATTGCCCATGCAAACAAAACAGTAATACTGATGGAGCAGATTAGGTCAAACACCCCAGGCTATATATACAAGTCTGTTGCATGCCCACAACACTACACAGTCACCTATGTGCACCAGAGCTATTGAACAGGCAAGTGGAAAGGGCGATGTTTGTCCTGAAAGACCCTGCAACAAAAGAGACATGGCATGTGATGAACACCATAGTCATTCATTCAGTGGCCATCGCTGAAAACAGTATGTGCAATGCGAGGAATGGGCCAGAGAAACCTGAAATGGGTCTGTACAGCTATAAGACAAAACATATCCCTGGCAATCCTAGGAACCATCAGGATGCTAACATGCAACGGTGCAACCATCAGAAACACATGTGCAAAAGCATCATCCTCTGTCCTGATATATGTGCACAATGTTCGAGACCTCTGATGGTGCATTTGGATATGCATTAGTGCTGTCCAAACTGCAGCATGCCCCCACTCCGAGGCTACCCCACCATTCACAGGGACACGTCCTGCTATGTTCCTGCAGATCAGCAGTACAGAGGTTACTGCCATGCACACAGGCACCTCGTGATGCTGCAGTTAGCCCTACAGTCCAGGTATTGGCCAGGCATACATGTCCCCCCCTGAGTTGGGTATCAGCACACCAGGGCCTCTCCTGCAGCCCTCATACATCTGATATACACACACACACTCTTGCTTGCAGTCACAGATAACATACCTCTGCCACGACCATGCCCTGAAGCTCTACACAACGGCTGCTACTGCATAATTGCATGGCATCTCCGGACTACACATCTGATCTGCATTGCTCAGCCAAACACATACCATCCCCACAGCTATGTTCCCACTTTTCCAAAGCATTTGTTGGAGAGGTGTTGCATAGCCCCTTTGATATATACAGCACATTCCAGAATACCGACTATTGCAGTGCTTTACATTTCTGTTGGGGCATTTTTACTGTTACTTTAGCATACAACATCCGACACCTGGGCATTCTATTCATTTCCACGGCAACGTTTGCTCTCCCAGACAGCAGACAAATCGGGTCACTACAAACTTATCACAGCCATTCATCGCTATGGGATGCATTGGAGTTAGGAAAGAGATTTTTTCTAAGTCCTGCCTTTATTCCACATTTCAGCGGGTATAACATGGACATATGGGTTATATGCCAGGGACGTACATGAGCCTTTCCTGGATATGTGTAATATATCTCCGCACCGTTCCACCTTGAGATCCCGTTCCGCCTCCTCATGCCCACATCATGAGATCCCTTTTTAGTGCTGTGTATGTGCAGGACTGCCTGGTGTCAGAATAAGGGTCTAGATGTTTTTGAATGAAACACATCTATCCCACATGTACACAGGGCTTATCGTGTTTCAGAATGACCTCCTATATCAATCGGCTCACTTTTGTCTACCTGTTTATTCACACCTTCAAAACAAAATCTAACAGATTCGTTAGACAAGACTTTCCTTGGCTAAATCCATGTTGGCTTTCTCCCATTAAACCTAGCTATCTACATGTTCAGTAATTTTATTCTTTATAATGGTTTCTACCATTTTGCCCAATACTGATATCAGACTCACCGTTTGTTTATGTTTTTTGAGCGCTATTTTGGGAGATTTATTTCTCCACAAGAAAGCAGTCAATAGGTGGTCTATTCTATTATAAAAGCTCTGGTTTATATAGACCAGACATCATGCTACGCACAAAATCAACTTTAGGCACCAGTACCATTGTTATAGACTTCAGCCTCCCCCACCGTGAAAATTACAGGTGGGCCCACTTTAGAGCTAAATCCTTGACCATCTGCGCACTTGCTCAGACATTTGCAACAATGTGATGACAACATCAGTATAAAAATATACCCCAAGACATTCGGGGGGGGGGGAGGGGGGGGGGAATTCCAAGGCATTTACATGGTTTGCAGACTTGAGTTGGAGTTGGATATTCAGTGACATTAACATAGTTAGTGCCACTGAAAATCCGAGAGTGCTGCTGCTACACCATCCCAATGCTAAACAGTTAGCACTGGCGCATGTCGGGGGCTTTCCAGCATGGTACTCGTCAACCGGGCAGTGGCTGAACATTGCGGCTGCCTGGTTAACTTCTGGATTCTGCAGCCAAACTGGATATTCAACGCCGGTGGCCAGATATGGCCCAAGCATTGAATATCTGGGGTTAAAGTTCAGCGCTAGCGGCTAGCTACTTTAATTCTTTGTGGTGCCCATGCAAAACCACATTTTTGAGAAATTTTCCTTCGGGTATGCATGTTTAGAGGAAGCATTTTGTTTTTTTTGCCTATTTACTGTAAAACAGAGCAGGAAGAGAAAGCTCCGGATGACTTCTATACAAAAATACATCATCTGCATACATGGATGCATTTACCAAATCATTGCTCCCCTTTATGCCATGAATATCGGAGTCCTGCCATATTAGCGGTAAGAGGGCTTCAGCTGCCATGCTGAAAAGTAAACGGAAAGGGGGCAACACTGATGGGTTCCCCTGTGCAACATAAACAAACCTGATAATGAGTTATTGACCAAACTCCAAGCTGAGGGCTAAGTACACAAAGTCTGCACCCTATTAAGGAAGCCTCGCAGACATCCAAACCATTCCATCACATGAAACGAAGAGGGTGCTGACATTGCATGTTCTGGAGAGCGCTGAATGAATGTTGGGACACGCATTGCCTGATAGTGCAGGGCTATAACAGCGCGGGACAATTCCCGCACTAACTGTCCAAATTCTGTTAGGGTCATGAGCACTGTTCCCTCTAAGCTGTGCGCGTGTGCGCGCGCACACACCTCACCGAGCGAGCGCACATACTTTACAACAGAGCGCACAAAAATTACGGTTCTGATTCTGATAGAAAACAACACAGATGTCTTAAAATTTAAAAGTTGTTATGTATTTACGGTTTTCACAAGTTCTACAATGTTTTCTAGTGCAATCAATATGGTGTACATACTGTATTCTGATGCGTAGTCAAATTTTAAAGTATATAACTCCGAGTGTCGTTATGTGGCGCACAAAAATTTAACCTTCCTTCAAAAGTTGCACAGTTGATATTTTATGCGCACACAGCCTACAGAAAATTAGAGGGAATATTGGTCATGAGGGAGCAGGGTAGGGGTGGAGACCGAGCATGGTGTGCCCTGTGCATTATTGTGGGGTTCATACTGCGTGCTAATTGCATTAGTATGTGATCACCTAATGCCACCTCAATAGGTGGCATTAGGTGCATCCGCGCTAACACTGTATGTGCTATGGACCAGGGCTCCATGCTAACTATCAGAGAAATGCTCTCCATGCCTCTGACAATTAACGTGGAGATATTGCATCTAGAGCGCCACACTTTCAGTGCTTTTGCTGCATTACGTACAACTCATAGCAGCATAGTATATGACAGCAGATAAAGACCAGCATGGTCCATCTAGTCTACCCAGCAAGGTGACAAGAGTAGATGCACCTACCACTCCTTGCAAGTCACCCCTCCCCATGCCTTTCTTTAGGGGTGTACCCACCACTCAGTGCAGGTCACCCCTATTTGTTGGGATAGCAGAGACAATTAAGGTTACTTAATTTTATTTGCAATGTTTTTCTATACCGCCCCTTCCAAAGATCAAGCTTGGTTTTCAATAAACAAATTACATATAACAATTTCAAGAGTGGAATAGTACACACAATTATTTACATATGTAACTATATACAGGTTTTACATAGGTCAGGTTTACAGTTTTTACATTTGTTTTGTTTTCATATGCAGGCATTTGACGGATTATACAGCATCTAAGACCCTTAATTGACACCCATGATTTTACGTCCGTGGTACAAGCCCTAATCACCCCACACTTTGATTTTGATTTTATCCTGTTACTATAAAGGGATCCAATGCGTCTGTCCCTTGTCACTTTGAATTCTGTCACTGTATTTGCCCCCACCACTTCCATCGGGAGGGCATTTCAAGCATCCTCCACCCTTTCAGTGAAAAGATTTTGCAGCTTCCCCATCTTTGAAAAAGGTTTGTTTGTTCATTAATACTCTAAGTACTGTATGTAAAGGTCTGTATCAAATCTCCTATGTCTCTTCCCTCCTCTAGAGTATATATATTTAGATCTTCAAGTCTCTTCTCATATGTCTTCTGGCACAGGCACCAAATCATTTTGGTCGCCTTCCTCTGAACCATTTCCGGTCTTTTTATATCCTTTGCAAGATACGGTCTCCAAAACTGAACACAATATTCCAAATGAGGCCTCACCAGCAACTTGTACAGTGGCATTAGTACCTCCTCCTTTCTGCTAATAATTCCTCTTTGTATGCGACCTAGCATCCTACTGGCTTTGGCAACCCCCTTGTCAAACTGTTTTGCCTCCTTGAGATCCTCAACAACAATCACTCCGAGGTCCTTCGCCTGGTCCGTACACACAAACTTCTCGCCACCTATCGCATACAATTCCCTTGGATTTCTGTACCCCAAGTGTATGATACTGCACTTCTTCACATTAAATCTTAACTGCCAAGCATTAGACCATTCTTCCAGTGTTTGTAGATCTTTCTTCATGTTCTCCACTCCCTCAGAAGTATCCACTCTGTTGTAAATTTTCGTGTCATCTGCAAAAAGGCAGACTTTTCCATTCAGTCCGTCACAATATCACTCACAAATATCACTCACAATATCATCCACAAATTGAACAGTACTGGCCCCAGGACTGATCCATAGCGCCCTTTAGTAAAATGGCCCCAAATACCCCTACTCTATCCTATCAAATGCTTTCTTAGCATTAATGGATAGAGTGGAAATTGAGTATGATAATGACTTGGTCACATACAACTTGTGATGGAACAGACGATTATTATCAGTTACTGTATATTTATTTATTTATTTAGTAAACACTTATATACCGCTACTTCCAGCGATCAGAAGCGGTTTGATTATAATTTTGGGATTTGTCACAAATCAAGACAGAAAATTTGGGGCATAGATAGAGAGAATAGGGGTAATACACAGCACACATAATAGGGTCTAAATATAGACCTTAATGTACCAACATACATTTACAAAAGAGATTGTCCTTCATCTATTTACATTTTTACATACAGCTATTCACTTCCTCTTTTATCTTCTTGGATTTACATCTGGTCGTAGTGACAATTGAACAGATGCGTTTTCAATTTCTTCCTGAAGTCAACTATGTCTGGAATTGCTCTCAGCTCGTGTGGTAGGCGGTTCCATAAAGTGGGGGCAGAGAAAGAGAACGCTCTGCGGCTGGTACTGACTTTTACATGTCTGATGCCGTTTGGAACTATTAGTGTGTCTGAATTGATGGTTCTCCTGCTTCTGGTGGTTGGTTGCGTGGAGATAAGGGTGGAGAGGAATGAGGGGGCTAGGTTGTGTATTAGTTTGAATGTAGTTACCAATGTTTTGTATTGAATCCTGGCAACGACTGGTAGCCAGTGCAGTTCCATCAATACAGGTGTGATATGCTCAGTGACGCTTGATCGCATGATGATCCTTGCCGCGACGTGTTGTGCCAATTGTAATATATGGTGATCCTATGTAAATCCAACCTGACTAGTGCGAATAATTTTACTGAGGACTTTACTAAATTTAATAGCTAAAATATTAGCATATATTAGCTGATAGTTCTTTTGCACAACCTTTACTTTGATGAAGAAGCAACAGTTTGAATGTAACAAGGAGAAACAGAATGGTTTAAAATCAGCAAAGCTGTGTGACAAGGCTGCATACTTTCCCCCTACCTGTTTAATTTAAATGCAGAACAAATCATCAGAGAAGCAGGACTGTATGAAGACAACAGAGGTGTGAAGATTGGTGGGAGACTCATCAACAACCTTTGCTATTTATTTATATAACAGGTTTTCTATATCAAATTACTGGCTGAAAGTGAAGACGATCTAAAACATTTACTTCTCAAGATCAAGGAACATAGTCTTAAAATGGGCCTGCACCTCAATGTAAAGAAGACAAAGATCGTGACATCTGGAAAAATCAATAAGTTCATTGTTGATGGAGAAGAAATTGAAATAGTGGAAAACTTTAATCTACTTGGATCAACTATCAATAAAGAAACAACAAGCAGTCAAGAAATCAGACAACACATTGCTCTTCGCAGAATGGCTATGAGGGACCTAGATAAGATTATCTCCAGGAACAAGCAGGAATGTAGTCTTCACATATAGGTATCGTCGGTACCGACGGAGCCTGCATGGGAACGCTCCCCAGTGTCCAATTAGAAAGCTTTTGGGAGCATCCCACAGCGCCTGCGTGCTGCCTTCCCGCCTTTCCCAACTGCCTCTTTCCAGTTCTTCATTTTCCGTGGAGCCAGCAGGTCGTTGTTCCTGTCACCGCAGAAAATTATTCCTTCTTCTTCTTCTTTTTTGTGGTCGCGTCTGCCTTCCTCGACGCTACGCCAGTACCGCCGGTTCTTTTTTCTTTCTTTAAAAAAAAAAATATATATTTAGTTATTTTTTTTCCAATTTTTTCATCCTCAGGTGCGCGCGCCATTTTGGGCCTCAGGCCCAAAATTTTTTCCATCATGGAAAAACCCTCGTCGGGGTTTAAGAAGTGCACCAAGTGTGGCGGTACCATATCCGTTATCGACACCCATGAGTGGTGTCTAAAATGTTTAGGTCCTGACCACTCCATCTCGGAGTGTATGGCCTGTGCCATGATGTCCAAAAGGGGTCGACAAAACCGGGCTGCTAAACTTAGCACCCTCTTTTCCTCTGATGCAGCCTCTGTGGCATTGACATCTTCCAGGGCTTTGTCTTCCTTCCATGGATCTCAGGTAACTAAACATAAGTCCAGTCGGTCCTCAAAGGGTAGATCTCCTTCTAAGCATCGAGATGCCTCTGGCGTTGCCCTTGAGGGTTCTGCACCGGCAAAATTGCCCCGGCGGGAGGCTTCAGCTTCCAAAGCATTATCGGGGCTCCAGGATGTTCTTGAGGCCTCGACCTCGGCAGAACTACTGGTGCCATGCTCTGGGGTATCGGCAGTTTTCTCTGGTACCGATACCCTGGCATCGGCAGCGTCGATAGACCAGAGGTTCCTGGCTATTGAATGCAATCTGGTGGCTCTCCTTGTGGCATCGACACCCTCAGAACCACGTCAGACGGTTCAACCGGTACCGGAACTGGCTCTGGCGCCGGCATCGGTACCGGTACTGATAGCATCGACATCGGTGTCCACATTGCTGGCACCCAGTCAAGCCATGCCCTCCGGTACCAATACACCGGTACCGATTCCCCCCAGTACCGACTTCGGTCGGTATGGGTATCGTGCTCTACAAGAGCATCCGGACAGAAGGTACTTCGAATCCTTGGAGGACTCTGAGGATTCTGACAGTTCTGTCGGTACCGGGATACTTCTCCCTGCAGAGCCTTCCTCTCCCAAGTAGAGGATGTCTTCTCCAGAAGATATCTCCTTTCAGGATTTTATCAGGGAGGTGGCTCGAGGTCTATCCATTACTGTGGCTCCTGAGACAGAGCCCAGAGCAAAGGAGTTGGAGATTTTGCAATATCCCAAAGCTCCTAAAGAGGCCGTTACCTTGCCTATCCATGAGATCTTACATGATCTCATGTTAAGAATGTAGGAAACTCCCCTAACCACCTCACCTCACTCCCATCGACTGGATACCATGTACAGGGTCCCCCCCCCCCCCTGTCCTGGTTTCCAGAAGACTCAGTTGCCTCACCACTCTATTGTAGTGGAGTCAGCAATGAGAAGGATCAGGAGTGCAAAGAGGCATGCCTCTAACCCTCCAGGACGTGAGTGTAGAGCTTTGGATGCCTTTGGACGTCGTACTTTCCAGGCTTCCATGCTTTCTGCCAGGATCAGTTCCTATATTTTATATATGGGAATGTTCCTTAAGGAAGTCACAGGGGATTTAGAGGTTTTGAGCCCTCTTCTTCCTGAGGATAACAGGCAGGATTTCCTCACACTGGTTAAACATGCCCAGGATGTGTCTAAATTTGTCAATCGTGCAGCCTTTGACTGTTTTGAATGCATAAGCAGAACCTCTGCTATTGCCATAAGTGCACGTAGAATTGCCTGGCTCCAGGCATCCGATTTGGAGCTCTGGGTCCAGGACAAACTGGGCAATATTCCTTGTACAGGTGAGAATCTATTCGGCAAAAATTGGCAAGAAAAGGCCAATGAGTTGGATGCTGATAACTCCACTTTGGATAGGTTATCCAAAGCCACAGCTGATCCTGCAAGAAAGAAATATTTCAAAAAAACATTCCTTTCCAAAAAGAAGAGGTTTTGTTCCTCTTATCAGCAGGGACGTTCTGCAGGTCAGCCTGTCCGGAAGACTCAGCAACCACCCAAACAAAGAAAAGCAAAGACTGCTAAGCCTCAACCATCTCAGCAGTCTCAGCCTCCACAAGGCCTTTGACTTTCAGCTAGGGAACTTAGCCTTCCTGGCTCTCAGTGGACCAGAACCTTCCACCATTCCAGGAAGGTTGTGCCACTTTGCCCCCAGATGGGGGCAAATAACAGCAGAACATTGGACTCTTTCCATTATATTAGAGGGGTACAAGCTTCACTTCCTCCACTTGCCCCCCTACAATGGTAAGACAGTTCAATTCTCAGACCTCTCTCATCAACCTGTTAGATCAGGAGGTCACCATGCTTCTTGCCCAAGGGGCAATAGAAAAGGTACCCATTCTTCAACAGGGTACAGGGTTTTACTCCCCCTATTTCCTTGTTGTTGTTGTTGTTAAGTGCCGTCGAGTCGGAGTCGACTCATGGCGACCCTCTGGATAGCTATCCTAAACTGTGTTCGGTCTTCAGTCAAGTGGCTCATTGTTGACAGACTGGTACCCGTAGCTGCTGTTATTGTATCGGTCCATCTCATTGCTGGCCTTCCTCTTTTGCGTTGACCTTCTATCTTGCCAAGCATAATGTCTTTCTCTAATGATCTCTCTCTTCGCATGATGTGTCCAAAGTATGAAAGTCAAAGTCTTGTCATCTGAGCTTCTAAAGAAAGCTTAGGTTTGATCTCCTCTAGTACCGACTGGTTTGTTCTTCGGGCAGTCCATGGTATACACAGTATTCGCCGCCAGCACCATAATTCAAAGGCATCAATTTTCTTCCTGTCTATCTTTTTCACTGTCCAGCTTTCACATCCATATGATGTTATAGAAAATACCATGGCTTGAACAAGTCGAATCTTTGTATGGAGAGAGACATCTCTGCTCTTGAGAATCTTATCTAGGTCTTTCATAGCCATTCTGCCAAGAGCAATGCGTCGTCTGATTTCTTGACTGCTTGTTGCTTCTTTATTGATAGTTGATCCAAGTAGGTTAAAGTTGTTCACAATTTCAATTTCTTCTCCTTCAACGATGAACCTGTTGATTATGCCAGTTGTCATGATCTTTGTCTTCTTTACATTAAGGTGCAGGCCCATTTTGAGACTATGTTCTTTGATCGTGAGAAGCAAATGTTTCAGATCATCTTCACTTTCAGCCAGTAATGTGGTATCATCAGCATAGCGAAGGTTGTTGATGAGTCTTCCACCAATCTTCACACCTCTGTTGTCTTCATACAATCCTGCTTCTCTGATGATTTGTTCTGCATATTAATTAAACAGGTAGGGGGAAAGTATGCAGCCTTGTCTTACACCTTTGCTTATTTTAAACCATTCTGTTTCTCCTTGTTCCGTTCGAACTGTTGCTTCTTGATCAATGTACAGATTGCGCAAGAGAACGATCAGGTGTTCTGGTATACCCATGCTTCTTAATGTGGCCCAGAGTTTCTCATGGTTTACACAGTCAAAAGCCTTGCTATAGTCGATAAAGCACAAATAGATACCCTTTTGGTATTCTTTAGTCTTTTCAAGGATCCATCTCACATCCGCAATGATGTCTCTCGTTCCTCGCCCTTTCCTGAACCCTGCTTGCACTTCAGGTAGTTCTTGTTCCAGGTATGGTTGTAGTCTCTTTTGAATAATCTTCAGTAGAATCTTGCTGGCATGTGGGATCAGAGCGATTGTGCGATAATTTCCACAGTCAGTTGGATCACCTTTCTTTAGTATTGGTATAAACACAGATCTTTTCCAGTCAGTTGGCCATGATGTTGTCTTCCATATTTCTTGGCAGAGCCTTGTGAGTACGGTAACAGCTGCATCAGATTGCTGCAATACTTCTATGGGAATGCTATCAATGCCTGGTGCTTTGTTCTTTGATAAGGCTTTCAATGCTGCTCCAACTTCTTCTTTCATCACCAATGGTTCCCAATCATAAGGAACAGGTTGAAACGGCTGTTGGTCCACTTGATCTTTATCATATAAAAACTCTGTATATTCCTTCCACCTTTTCTTGATCTTCTCAGCATCATTCAACATAGAACCTTGAGCATCTTGTAACATTCCAATTCGAGGCTGGAACTCTCGTAGCTTTAGGAAAGCCGATCTTGTTCTTCCTCTAATAGTTTCTGCTTCTATTTCCTTGCAAGTGTCATTGTAGTACTTTTCCTTGTCCTGTCTTGCTGCACGTTGGAAATCTCTGTTGAGTTCTGCGATTGTCTTTCTTTCTCCTCTGGCTTTAGCTTCTCTGCGTTTCTGGGCAATTTTCAGAGTTTCTTCCGTCATCCATTTTGGCCGTTTTTGCTTTTTCATCTTTTGTAGAGACTTCTCTCTTTCTTCCAACACAACCTTCTTGATGTCATTCCATAACTCTTCCAGAGCTCTGTCATTTGTATCTAAAGCAGCAAATTGATTTTGCAGGCAGTCTTTAAATTCCAGTGGTATATTCTCAAGGTCATATTTTGCTGCATTCATGAGTGGTTTGCTCTTTTTCAACTTTAACTTGAGTTTGCATACTAGTAGTTGATGATCTGTACCACAGTCAGCTCCAGGTTTTGTCTTTGTTGATGTTACAGAGCTTTTCCATCGTTGACTTCCACATATGTAGTCAATTTGATTTTTATATAATCCATTCGGTGAAGTCCATGTGTACAGTCGCCGCTTGTGTTGCTGGAAGAAGGTGTTTGAGATGAATAGATCATTGGTCTTGCAGAATTCTATCAGTCTTTCTCCAGCTTCATTTCTGTTGCCAAGTCCATATTTTCCAACTACTTTGCCTTCTTCTTTGTTGCCAACCTTTGCGTTCCAGTCACCCATGACTATCAGGATATCCTGTTTGCATGTTCTGTCAATTTCAGCTTGTACTTGTACATAGAACTCTTCAATTTCATTCTCTTCAGCAGTTGTTGTTGGGGCATATACTTGAATTATAGTTGTGTTGATAGGCAATCCTCGTAGACGAATAGAGATTAAGCGTTCGCTGACTGCATTGTATTTCATTACAGTTCTTGCAAGTTTCTTCTTTATTATAAATGCAACACCATTTCTTCTTTGTCTTTCATTTCCAGCATAGTAGACCATGTGATCATCTGATGCAAAGTGCCCCATGCCAGTCCATTTCAGTTCGCTGACACCCAACAGATCAAGTTGTACACGTTCCATTTCATTCTTGACCACCTCCAACTTCCCTTGGTTCATGCTTCGTACGTTCCATGTTCCAATGTGTAAGACATCTTTACAGCTTCTGACTCTCATTTCATGCGCAGCTACATCAGCAGTCAGATTTCCAGAGGGCTTTGATCCAACCACATCATAAATGCTGGCTTTACTCTGAAAAGTCTTCAGCTCTTCCCCAGTAGCTAGTTGAGTGCCTTCTGACCTGGGGGTCTCATCTTCCAGCACCATAGCACAATTTGTTTTGTTGTAACTATCCATTGGGTTTTCATGGCAAGATACAGAAGTAGATTGCCGGGCCTTTCTTCCGCGCAGTTTAAGTTTGGTGTTGTTGCCGTTGTCACAAAAATGTGATCCTCCGCCGTCAACACTGTCCCATTCTGCTGCTGCCCAGATGGGTGGTTTGTCTTGGTCTGGCACCTCAGCTAAGACCTGTCCATCTTGGGAGACCCTGCCAGTAGTTAAACTACCGATAGCTTAGCTCTCAGCATCACTGATGCACGCAAGCCCTCACAGCACGACAAGCTGCAAACCAAGTGAGAGCCTATTTCCTTATACCAAAGAAAACAGGAGGACACAGACCCATTTTGGATCTCAGAGAATTGAACAAATTCCTGTTCAAGGAGAAATTCAAAATGATTTCTCTAGGAACCCTGCTGCCATACCTTCAGAGCCAGGATTGGCTTTGTTCTCTAGATCTCAAGGATGCGTACACTCATGTTCTCATCCATCCGACTCACAGAAAGTTCCTTCGGTTTCTTTTTCAGGGAAAGCACTACCAATACAGAGTGCTTCCTTTTGGCCTGGCCTCAGCACAGAGGATGTTCACGAAATGCATGGCTGTGGTAGCAGCATTTCTTCGCACTCTAGGAATATTCGTCTTCCCCTACTTAGACGACTGGCTCATTCGAGCCCCATCAGAGTCAGAGGCCAGGACTTCTCTATCCTGCACAATGCGTATCCTGCAGTATTTGGGTCTGGTCATAAACATCACAAAATCCAACCTAACTCCCACTCAATCTCTAGAGTTCATAAGAGCTTTGTTGGATACCAGGAAAGCAAATGCCTATCTTCCCCGGCTCGTTGCCTTCGCATGGTGCAGTTAGCCTCTCAAGCAGTGCTAAAGCCTCATCTCACTGCTCGAGAAATGTTACAACTACTAGGCCACATGGCATCTACCGTGCATGTGGTTCCTTATGCTCGCCTCCATATGAGAGCAGCCCAGTGGACTTTATCCACTCAATGGACCCAGGCTTCAGGATGCCTGTCAGACAAAATAGCAAACACAAATTGTCTTATTTTGTCCCTCCGTTGGTGGCAGTCCACTCAAAATCTGTTGCTGTGGTCCCCATTTCAGCAACCTTTACCCCAGGCAACTCTCACAACAGATGCTTCACCAATGGGCTGGGGAGCTCATCTGCAAAACCTCTCTAGCCAAGGCACCTGGACTCCACAGGAGACTCATCTACACATCAATCTTCTGGAGCTTAGAGCAATCCTCCTTGCTCTACGAGTGTTCCACACTCTGCCCAGCTACAAGACAGTCCTCATTCATACGGACAATCAAGTAGCCATGTTCTACGTGAACAAGCAGGGAGGAACAGGCTCTCTGTCATTTTGCAATGAAGCTTTGCGACTATGGGCCCTCGCCAGAGAGCATCAGATTCATCTCTTGGCTGTGTATCTTCCAGGTATCCAAATCTCTTGGGCATACAGACTCAGCTGAGTTCTGCTTCCACACGAATGGTCTCTACATGCAGACCAGGTGGCCAAGATTTTTCAAATTTGGGGAACCCCAGACATAGACCTCTTTGCAAGTCCGTTGAATGCCAAACTTCCCCGGTTCTGTTCCAGAATTCCAGCTCAGGGCTCTCAGGCCAAGGATGCTTTCCTCCTTCATTGGGGTCAAGACTTCCTTTATGCCTTTCCACCCATTCCCCTGATCCCCAAAACCCTGTTCAAGCTTCAGAGAGACAGAGGCCATATGATCCTCATAGCTCCACATTGGCCACAGCAAGTGTGGTACCCTCTGCTTCTACATCTCTCTCAAGCTCCCTCTCTGGAGTTAGAGTCTGCTCCAGATCTCCTGTCTCAGGAGGACGGAATGTTATGGCATCCCAATCCCCAATCACTGCATCTCAGGGCTTGGTTGCTGAAGGCCTAGATCTTCAGGATCTTAACCTTCCCCAACAGGTAAAGGATATCCTTTATGCTTCTAGGAAACCTTCCACAAGACGCTTTTATGCTTTCAAGTGGAAAAGGTTTACCATATGGTGCTCACAGAAGGGTCTTTACCCCCTTGCGATACCTCTTGAATCATTACTGGAGTATCTCCTTCATTTATCCAATGCAAGACTTAAAACTAACTCAGTAAGAGTCCATTTAAGTGCTATTGCAGCTTCTTTCAAGCCTTTTAATGGACAACCTATTTCCCCTCATCCTCTTATAGCAAGATTTATGAGAGGTCTTCTACTAACTAAGCCTCCCATTAAGCCACCACCGGTGGCATGGAACTTAAATTTGGTTCTTGGCCAGCTCATGAAGCCACCTTTCGAACCCGTAGCTACTACCTCGTTGAAATTCCTTTCTTGGAAAGTTATCTCTCATTGCAATCACATCAGCATGTCACATCAGTGAGTTGCAGGCACTAGTGGCTGATCCACCTTATACAAGGTTCCGTCATGACAAGGTAGTCCTTAGGACTCATCCACACTTTATGCCAAAGGTGGCCTCACCTTTTCATCTTAACCAGGCGGTCTACCTGCCTGTGTTTTTTCCAAGGCCTCATGCATCAAATGCAGAAAGGAATCTTCATACTTTGGACTGTAAAAGAGCTTTAGCCTTTTGTTTGCAAAGAACACAGCAACATAGAAAGTCCTCTCAACTCTTTGTTGCTTTTGATCCTTTTCATTTGGGACTTCCAGTCTCGAAGAGAACACTGTCCAACTGGATTGCACAGTGTATTTCCTTCGCCTATCAGAGTAAGAACCTTCCTCTGGAGGGCCATGTCACAGCTAACAATGTGAGAGCCATGGAAGCTTCAATGGCTCATCTGCACTCTGTGTCTATCGACGACATCTGTCGAGCAGCCACTTGGGCCTCTGTTCATACCTTCACAGCCCATTACTGCTTGGACAAGGACTCCCGCCGGGATGCCTTGTTTGGTCAGGCTGTTCTCCAACACCTGTTCCATACCTAATCAACTCCTACCCACCATTCCTGGTTGGATGCCAGAGATCCATGGGGGGATATGGAGCCCTTTCACAGGGGCACACAACTTCTGGAGTCTCTCCCTGGCATCTAAAGCTAGGGAGTCCCCATATGTGAAGACTACATTCCTGCTTGTTCCTGGAGATAGCATAGTTACTCACCTGTAACAGATGATCTCCGGGAACAGCAGGAATTTAGTCTTCACAACCCACCCACCTCCCCTAGGAGTTGTATCTCTCTATCTATCTCTTTCTCTTTCCCTCTCTCTCTCTCTTTGTCTCAACTTTAAACTCAACTGGAGAGAGGCAGTTGGGAAAGGCGGGAAGGCAGCATGCAGGCACTGTGGTATGCTCCCAAAAGCTTTCTAATTGGACGCTGGGGAGCGTTCCCATGCAAGCTCCGTCAGTACCGATGATACCCATATGTAAAGACTAAATTCCTTCTGTTCTCGGAGATCACCTGTTACAGGAGAGTAACTATGCTTTCTCTCCCTACAAAGATTTGACTTGTTTGAGCCATAGTATTTTCAATAACATCATATGGATGTGAAAGTTGGACTGTGAAAAAGATAGACAGGAAGAAAACTGATGCCTTTGAATTATGGTGCTGGCGATGAATACTGTGTATACCATGGACTGCCCGAAGAACAAATCAGTCAGTACTAGAGGAGATCAAACCTAAACTTTCTTTAGAAGCTCAGATGACAAGACTTCAATTTTCATATGTTGGACATATCATGCAAAGAGTGAGATCATTAGAAAAGAACATAAGAACATAAGATATGCCATACTGGGTCAGACCAAGGTCCATCAAGCCCAGTATTCTGTTTCCAACAGTGGCCAATCTAGGTCATATGTACCTAGCAGTTTCCCCAAGAGACACAAGTTCCACAATGCTTGTACTGGGTCATGGGATACACTGCCTCCTATCCCATGACTCTTTAGTTTTGCCAAAAGTCTCTGATGAGGGACCTTGTCAAAGGCTTTCTGAAAGTCCAGATACACAATATCAACCGACTCACCTTTGTCCACCTGTTTATTCACTCCTTCATAAAAACATAACAGATTAGTAAGACAAGATCTTCCTTGTCTAAAGCCATGTTGGCTGTCTACCATTAGGTCGTGACTATCTACATGCTGAGTAATTTTATTCTTTATGATGGTTTCTACCATTTTTCCCGGTACTGATGTCAGGCTCACCGGTCTGTAGTTTCCCGGATCACCCCTGGAACCCTCTTTAAAAATTGGTGTTACATTGGCGATCCTCCAATCTTCAGGTATTAGAGATGATTTTAATGATAGTTCACAGATTACTGATAGCAGGTCTGCAATCTCATATTTCAGTTCTTTCAACACCCTTGGATGTATACCACCCGGCCCAGGTGATTTGCTACTCTTCAGTTTATCTAATAGTTGTAAGACATCTTCCCGATGTATCGATATTTCCTTCAATTCTTCCGCACCTTTAAATACCACTTCAGTCATGGGTAACATCCCTACATCTTCCTCAGTAGAGACCGAAGACATGCTTGGCAAGGTAGAAGATCAATGCAAAAGAGAAAGGCCAGCAATGAGATGGGTCGATACAATGCAGCAGCTATGTGTGCCATTCTGTCAACAGTGAGCCACCTGACTGAAGACCGAACACAATTTAGAACAACTATCCAGAGGGTCGCCATGAATTGACACTGACTCGACGGCACATAACAACAACAAGTTTATACGTAATCAATATTGAGGAGACAGATTGGTCTGTAATTCTGTACAAACTTGGGGTCTTTACCTGGCTCTTCCACAATAGCTTCTGCAAACCTATCCTTAAAAGTTCCTTGTCCCATAGTTTGCTGATATACCCTGAGGAGCCATTGGGGGGGGGGGGGAGGGGGAGGGGGTATAAGCTTTACTACAGACCTTGTAAAATTGCAATGGTAGCCTGCCTGGACCTAGTGTTTTATTGCTCGGCAAGGATTCTAAAGCATCTTGGACATCCTTCAAAGTAAAAGGGGTTTGAGTCCTCGCTTGAGGAAGAGGCTCCGATAACATACTATATATGAAAAAATAATCTATTTAAGAATGAGTTTGATGTGGTAAGGTGTAAAAAGTATATTCTGTTCCCTCCGGATGTAACAATCTCAAAGGGTCATGAGTTCACACAATCCCTGACTCCAACACTTTGGTTAACTTGGGGGAACCAATCGTACCTATAATAGGGTGAAGATCATTGTATTCAATAAGTTTCACCATAACCTGAACAAAGAAATCAGATCAGTCTGTTGTTGAAGCATAAAGATTACACAAGTTGAAAAGTGTGCCCCTACAGCGTGTTGTGACACATTGGCGCATTTCCCCTTTCCTCCATTTGCAGACTTGGGCATCTCTGTGGGGGGCAGAGAGAGTGCACAGGAATTGGGTGCCCAAGACGAACCTTGAGCCTTAAGTCTCACCCTTGAGATTTTGATAATTAAACTCAAACATGATTATCGTAATACCCCCTCCCCCCCCACCGCCCCACACACCACAACAATCTTGCAAAAATGTATACTTGGACATCATGGGCCTGATAGTGAATTATGATGGCTATGCGCCACTATGGCGCATAGCTGTCTGCGCCAACCCTTAACCCTGGGTATTCAATGCCAGCTCAAATGCAGCCCCAGCATTGAATATCCAGGTTTGCCGCACAGTCTCCCAGCTGCAGTAGCTAACTGGGCAGCGGCGATATTGCATGATGCCTGGTTATCCCCTGCAGCTAAAAGATAAGCAAGGTTTTGCAACAGCTATCTTTTAGCCACAGGCCGCTAACTGGGCAGCATCAAATATTGCCACTGCCTGGTTAGTGACTGTCGCTGCCTCCGCTCTTCCCTGGAACTCCCACGACATGCCACGATGCTTGGTGGTTAGAATTGGGACATGTAGGGGAGAAGATAAGGGATATTCACTGGCACAGTTAGTGCTCTTGAATATCCCGCTGAGCGGCATTTACATGGTTTACAGGGCTGTAAACAGTGTAAATGCCTTTTGAATATTGGGCCCCATGTTTTAAATAGCTCTTTTAATTTCATTTATTAAAAATTTATATATTGCCACTATAGCTCAAAAATCAAACAGCAGTTTGCAGTACTATAGAAACAAACTGCTAATTAACAGAAACCACCCAACTCAACAACACAACAAAAAAGAAACAGTAGGACCATAGCAAGAGCCAATTCCAACAGCAGCTCAAGTAAGGCCCAACTTTGCTTTGTATGTATATATGTGTGTATGTATGTATGTATGTGTGTGTGTTTGTGTGTGTTGTTGTCACCCCCTGCCTGGGCCAGAGGCTCACAGGCAAAGGGCTGCCATATTTGTCCTTAAATAAAGATTTGCAACCTTGTCTCCAGCAGGGAATCCTGGGACTTGTAGTTCTTTTTCGTTTACTTAAAGACAAAGTAGTATGTGACCACTGGGGTGTGTTAAGGCAAAACAAGAATTTTATTTTGGGTTTCCTTCCATGCATTAAATTCAAACGCAGGCAAAAAGGATCATTCTCCAAATGAAAAGCTTACAGGAAACAAAAGTACAACTGTAGTTGAAGAACTGAAAACACTTTTAAACACGGCAGCTGTTTTCAGCAAACATTTCAGCACATGTATTACAGCTTCTTTTCCATTCATTCAGCACAGGTAAATTCTTGACATTTATCAAAATGCTGCTTTACTTATCAAGCTCTGGTTTTAGCAAAGTTCTTTACCTTAATGGAAGCTCTTAGCATTCTCCTGGCTAAGTGAAAGATTGCTCTTAAAAACTTCTTTTCACAGTCCTTTTCTAGCAACTTTCAAGCTTCCCTCTTGCATAAAGAACAATCCATTTGAGATTAATCACAAACAGAATCTGGATCAAAAGAATCAATTTGCATGCCCTCCTGCCTTACAAATTGTTTGTCTCTGTCTGGGTTCTCAGTAATTCCTTCCAACTTACTATTTTGTAGAAACTTCAGGAGTTTTTCCAGGGCACCTCTCCCTGGTAAGGAAAGGTTATATCTTGAGAGTGGGGCTTCTTAACCTGGAACAACTGCCTTAATGCTTTACCTGCGTTCAGCTCTGCTTCTCTGCCCTTGGCTGGGTTCTGGCCACCTCCGTTTGTAACTGTGTTCACCCACCTTCTGGCAGCTTGGGTTCTCTGAACCGGCTCCTGAACACTCTGCACTGCACTTAGTTCCACCTCGTCAGCAACCTTCCCAGCTACCCATCTGCTGGTCTCTGGTTCAAGCGTACCTCTCACACAAGAACTGTTTCCTCTGTTGCTGGAACTGTTCTCCCACGTGGAGTTCAGCTTCCCTCATCTCCCTTCTCTCCTGTTCCTTCTTTCGTTCCTTCCTCCTTCCGCTTTCTCTTCTATCTGCACTGAAGCAGACTTAAAAAGCTGCTTCCTAGCTATCACACCCTTATCTCTGCACAGGTGGTTGTCATTAGAGTCTAAGCCTTCACCTACGTTAGGGCTTGGGGGTGGCTTAGCCTCAGCAAGTATGTGCTTCTTTTGTTTGGCTGTAGTTTTAACCCTGTGAAAACCTTGCCTGTCTTTTGTCTTAAAGGCATATTCACTGTTTTCCTCTGTTTCCATCGGCTCAGCACAGCTCTCATTGTCACAGTGTATATATGTGTGTGTATATATGTATGTATGTGTGTATGTGTGTGTGTGTGTATGTGTGTATGTGTGTGTGTGTGTGTGTGTGTATGTGTGTGTGTGTATATATGTGTATATGTGTGTGTATTGTCCGCCGGCGCCCCTACTGGCGTAGTAATATAAGGGCGTCCGCTGACATTTAATTTGTATCAGAGAGTGTTTAGGCTGAAGGACCAAAAGGATTGTGGTCCTTGTAGTATAGAACTCCCTGAAAAGAATAACTACGCCAAGTGTAGGGTAAATAAGGCTTTATTTCCCCGTTCAATGCTCTAGGTTCAATGGGACATCAACATAAAGTGGAGGTAATGCTTTCCTCAAACAATAAAGTTCCACCATGGACTAAACAGTTAAAGGTTGTAGGCTGTACAATTGACTGCTTAGCTGGGTTAGGGAATTTTCCAATAGAAAACAATAGAAAACAATATCAGAACAAAATGGTTATTAGCTTCACCATATGCAGACTCATTTCTTCGCTATACAATTAGCATGGCAAGCAACTACTTCTTAAGCAAAAGTTACATTCCATAGGTTCAGTGTGAGGCATGGGAACACTGGAGCTATAATCCAAGTCCATTGATTCTGGATCGCTACACTCTTCAATGTTAAGAATATCTTCAGTGTCTCTTAATTCCTCACAGAAGTTCCTTGGCTTCTCATATAACTTTCTTAAAACACTTTTGGGAAGTGGTTTTAAATAGTTAGCTTTACTTCTTCTATGATACTGAGGTTTATCTACTTGCATAAGACTTTCCTCATTTAGAGTTCCTTTTAGAATTAAAGGCTTTTCATACCTTAACTTCTGTGGAGTGCCATGCCCAGGATTCAGCTTACAACGTAGCTTTTCGTGCTGACCAACTGTCTTGTGCACTGCTCCACAGTCAAGGCTGTTAGGAAAACCAGACGTGGATTTCCACTCTCTATTTGGAGTTGGAGAACTTCTTTCAACAGGCAGGCTGCCTCTCTGGGCTTTATCCCATGGAGTATGCCTCTTTTGGCTTCTGCCCTCTGGAGCTGGCTGTAGCTGTAAACTAACCTGTTCCAGGCTACTCTCAGAGCTTGTGCTGCCGGTCCTTCTGACCTTGCCCTTGGCACTTCCCCAGGACTGAGTCTTGCCTCTGTCTGTGTCCGTTCTTCTCCTTCCTTCTCCTGTTACTATTCCCGGTACCCTCGCTGGTACCCTTCTGGTTATTCTGTCAGCTACCCTCCTTGGTGCCTCTCTTCCGTGCCTTCCTGCGTCCCGGTGCTCTTCCCGGTCCTGGTCACAGTGCTGGTCTCTTGAGCCCTCGTACTCGTCTCTGTCCCGGTACTTGTGCCTGTCCTTTTGCTGGTCGAAAATAACTCCCCACACTGGGTAAATATAATCATATACAAGAAAAATAACCCCAGTCACCAAAATACCGTATACCTTTATAAAAAATTATTAATTCACTATCTTTTTGTTGGAGTAACCTTTTGCTGGAGCCTGTACCTGTCTCGGTCTCTTTCTCTGCTCATCTGCTTTCCCTTATAAAGGGATTTCTGGCTTGCACGCTGTGTGTTTGAGGACAGGTGAAAGCACTTATCATTAAGGTGCTCAGTGCTTGAGCACGTTGCTTCAGGTACTGTGTAACTGTTCATGCGCCCTCTGGCTGAGCTACACTGGAACTGCGCTCTCTGCCTTTTCTGAGATTCATGCAAATCAGGAGTTTTTTCTAAGGCTGTTTCTTCCCTAGCTCCAGCATCATGACAGTATATATGTGTGTATGTGTGTGTGTATATATGTGTGTGTGTGTATGTGTGTATGTATGTGTGTGTATGTATGTGTGTGTGTATGTTTGTGAGTATGTGTGTGTGTATGTGTGTTTGTATATGTATGTGTGTGTGTGTGTGTGTATGTGTGTTCCCACTCTCCCTGCAGGTGAAAGAATATGCTGATAGCCCTTTAAGTCTGTGTGAGTGGCAAGATCTATTGTTTTGCTTTGACTGCTTCCCTAGGGAAATGCCTAGTCATGCCATGGTAAAGGGTGTTTCAGTAAGTAAGCAGGAGATGTGTGGTATGTGTCTGGGCAGGTGATGCTGTATGTGAGGTGTGTATATGTTTATGAACAGTATAATGCATATGTGTATCTCCATGGGAAGACTTTGTGTGTGTTTTTGTGTTTTGGGATTGTGTGCTTCTTGACAGTGTATATGGGGGCTGTTTATGTTTATTAGTGAACTTGATATAACGCCCATCATGATAGCATCTGAGCGGTTCACAAAAAATAAAACAAAGCTGCTAGAAAAGGAAAAGAACACCAGAAGGTTTGATAGGAAAGAATAGAATAATGGCTGATAGAGGACAGATGAGGAGCAGAAAAGCGAAAGGAGGGGGGCAGATTGATTAAGCATCAGCAAGGGGGGGGAGAGAGAGAAGATGGGGGTAGGGGAAGGTCAAAAGCTGTACAGAAGAGGCGGGTTTTCAAGATGGCCTTGAAACTTTTGAAGGAGGACTCAAGACGGAGGGCTAGGGGAAATGAGTTCCAGAGTCGGGGGCCGAGGAAATAGAATGCGGAGGAGCGGGTGGATTCCAGGTGGGCTTGGGATGGGGAAGGGAGGATCATGCAGTTTGCATGTATGGAACGGAGGGAGCGGTGGGGGTGTGGAGGCGGACCAAATCAGTAAGATAGAGGGGGGTGCTGGTGTGAATAGATTTGTGGACAAAGATGAGGAAATTGTATTGAATTTGAAAAGTGAGCGGGAGCCAATGCAAATGGATGAGGAGAGGAGTGACGTGGTCAAAGCGTGAAGAGCAGGTAAGAATACGGGCGGCAGTGTTCTGAACTCGTTGCAGGTGTAGAAGCTGAGATTGAGGAAGACCAGCCAGGGAAACATTATAGTAGTCTAAGCGGGAGATAACAAGGGAGAGAAGAAGAGTGGTCAAGGCAGAGGAAGAGAGAAAAGGACGGACAGAGCGGAGTTGTCTTAGGGTAGATAAGCAGCGTTGGACAACTGAGGAAATATGTGCGTTAAAGGATAATGAGGAATCAAGGGTCACATCCAAGTAGCACAGGGAGGAAACTATTGGGATAGCAGAAGTGGATAATTGAGGAACTAGGGGGGGGGGGGGCAGGGCTACCAGCGGTGAACCAGATAGCTGATGTTTTGGAGAGATTGATATGGAGGAAGTTGGAGGAAAGCCAGGATGACACAGATGAGAGAGTCATTGAGAGGAGAGATGTTGGGGGAGGCAGAGTCGGTGTGGTAAAGAAGAAAGATATTGTCTGCATAGTAGTAAGCAGAGACTCCGTGCTGTTGAACTAGAAGAGTGAGGGGGGCAAGAAAGATATTGAATAGGAGAGGCGCGAGGACAGAGCCCTGGGGAACACCAAAGGGAAGAGGGGTGGAGGGGGAAGAGAGGGACCCAGTGTGAACAGAAAAGGAGTTACTTGAGAGGAAAGAGCGGAAGCAGCGAAGAACAGTACCTGAGAGGCCGGCATCATGCAGACAAGAGATAAGGGTACGATGGTCGACAAGGTCGAATGCGGCGGAGAGATTGAGTGCGACAGCAAGAGAGAAGGAACCATGATCATGAGCAGCATGCAATTCATTGAGCTGTGTATATCTATGTGCATGTGTCTTGACGGGCTGTGTGTCTGTTGGGTGCTGGTGTGTGTTGGGTGTATACTTGGCAGTGTGTGTTGGAAGCTCTGTATGTGTGTATGCATGAATATTTATAAGTGTGTGCATCTTGGCAGTGTGTTTTGAAGACTGTGTGTATATGAGTGTGCTAGAGTGTGTATGTGCTGGCAGTGTATCTTGTAGGATCTTTGTGTGTGTATGTATGTGTGAGGGGTATACAGGAAATTACTCGTCCCTCTCCAAAGGGATTGTCAGTATCCCACCTTAAAAAGGTCTACAGCTCCGAACTCAGGGCTGGGAGGGCGTGACCCAGACTGAGGGATTAAGAAGCCAGATGGGTGCAAGAGAGAGAGAGGCTCTTGGAGACAGAAAACCCTTCCAAGCCAGGCTGGGCAGAGGAGTCCTGCTGTGAAGTAGGAGAGTTAAAAAGGGGGAATTCTATCACTTTGGGAGATTAGGATCCTGTGGGAGTCATATCCAGGGGCAGCACTTGTGCAAAGGAAGGAGGCCAGCTTCCAGGGAAGACTGCTTTGACCTTGCCATTGCTTGGACGTGACCGGGGTCTATATTCACAGAGACCAAAGCCCAAGCGGGTGACTGAACTTTATTTAAAGTAAATTGGGGGAGGGGCTGGGGAGGGACACTGAAAACCAGCCTTGTGAAGTCAACAAGCTGGGGGGGGGGGGGGGGATGACATGCTGGACAGCTGGAGCAGAAGTGGTTTTGGTTTGCCCTTAGCTGCCTGGTATTTTAAGAATCCCTTGTCACCACCCGCCATGCTATTCCAGTGTGCATATGTGTTTTGTGATGGGGTGTGAGTGCATATGTTGACAGCATGTGTGTTTTGCTGTGGGTATGTAGGCTTCACTCCTCCCTCCCTACCCTTCCCTCCTTCCCCCCATCCTGTTTCATTCTTTCCCTCTCTCCCCTTCTTGCACGTTCTTCCCACCTTCTCTACCTTTTTGCATTCCTCCAGTTCCCCCCCAGACACCTTTTCCTGCCCTGTCCCGTTTCCTTCCTCCCTCTATAAGCAGGGCCCTAGCCCCTTCCCTTTCTTTGCCTCTTTTCTGTAAAGAACTGACACAGAAACAAGGGTAATAGGATTGACTATCAGGGAACACCAGTCACAAGCAAATCACCTACTACGAACACTGCTGCAAGCACCAGCTTGAAAAAGACAAAATCCTGAGAGTTTGTGCATAATTTATCACAGATGTAAATGCTAATATTCAAATTTGGTGCTTCAACCTGCGGGGCTCTTTTAAAATACATACTTTCTCCATGGATGCCTAAATTTGTTGGTCTTTCTGCTTGTAAGTAGAGCTGGTTCTAAAATCGTCTCTTACACGTGTAGGAGAATTGACACATGTACGTCCCACTGTTTACATGTGCAAACCCCATGCAAGTCTTCTAAAATAACTGCTATGGTGTTATAGCTGCTGCTCCATGCTGATATAGCATATCTAAATTTGCAGAAGGCATTTGACAAAATGGATTATGAGAGACTCCTAAGAAAATTAAAAAGTCAGGGGAGAGGAGGCAATGTCCAATTATGGACTGGGAACTGGTTAAAAGACAGGAAACAGAAAGAAGGACTAAATGGTCGATTTGCTGAAGGAGAAAGGGAGGTGATCCAGTTTGCAGATGACACAAAATTATTCATGGCTGTTAAATCGCAAGCGGATTATGAGAAATTGCAGGAGGGCCTTGCAAGGCTGGGAGACCAGACATCCAAATGGCAGATAAAATTTAATCTTATCAAGCGCAAAGTGATGCACATAGGGCAAAATATAGTTACACAATACTAGGTTCCATATTAGGAAACACCACCCAGGGAGAAGATCTATTGTCTTCATGGACAATATCTTGAAATTCTTGCTCAGTGTGAAGCAGTGGTAAAAAAAGGAAATAGAATATTAGGAATTATTAGGAAAAAATGGAGAATATAACAGAGAATATCATAACACCTCTGTATCGCTCCACAGCATGATTATACCTTAAGTACTGTGTGCAGTTCTTGTCATTGCATCTCAAAAAAGATATGGTAGACCTAGATAAGGTACAGAGAAGGATGGCTGGAATGATGAAAGGGCTTGAAGGGTTCCCCAGTGAGGAAAGGTGAAAGAGTTTAGAGTTCTTCAATTGAGGGAAGATGCGATAGAGGTCTGTAAAATCCTGAGTGGAGTGAAATGGGTAATATACGGATTCTTTGTTTACACTTTCAAAAAGTACAAAGATTAAACTTCACTCTATGAAGTTACTACATAGCACATTTAAAACAAATAAAAGAAAATATTTTTTCACTCATTACACAATTAAGCTCTGGAATCTGTTGCCACAGGAAGTGATAAAAGCAGATAGATAGCAGATGGATTTATAAAAAAGGTATGGACAAGTTCCTGGAGGAAAAGCTCATAAACTGTTACTAACTAGGTAAACTCAGGGAAATCCACTGCTTATTCCTGGGGTAAGGAGCATGAAATCTGTCTACCTTTGGAATCCTGCCAGGCACTTGTGACCTGGATTGGCCACTGTTGGAAAGCAGGTTTCTGGGTTTAATGGCCACTTGGTTAGCCCCATAATGGCAATTCTTATGTATTATACAGACACATCCCAATGGGTGATGCTTGAGCACCAAAAGCAGAGAAAGTTCTTCGCTCTATCTTCTGCAGGAGTTCAG
Organism: Ichthyophis bannanicus; assembly: GCA_033557465.1. NCBI lineage: Eukaryota > Metazoa > Chordata > Amphibia > Gymnophiona > Ichthyophiidae > Ichthyophis > Ichthyophis bannanicus. Next base: position 1,242,675,056 of record CM066032.1, read on the forward strand.
ATTTCAAGGCCAGAGCTACCGGGATTCAAGAGAGGGAGTGGGCTTAGAACTGCTGTGATTGTTCCAATGGGATATCTGTGACACATTCCAGTTCAGGGTGAATAATTTCCATACTGTTTGTTCTGAGGCAGTAATATCAAACTGCAATCTTGGAGGGCTGCAAACTAGCCTGTTTTTCAGAATACCTCTAATGAATATGCATAAGATATATTTGTATACAATTCCTAACAGGAGCTATATATTTCAAGCAAAGGTAAGAGTTTGTGGCTTTTTAAATTACTAGCTCTCTGACTAGGAACTTTTAAAAGGGCTTTGGTACATTTTTAAAACAAAGTTACATTCTTTTTGGTGCTTTAGTTTAAAAGGGTAACTATTTTGTTTAGTGGGGTAGGTTTAAAGCTCTGCTTTAGTATCTTCCTCAGCTCTTTGAAATTACTGACACCTCATCAGGCGTTAGTGGGCCTGATTAGCCTGTGAAAGAACTGAGAGCAGCTGAGGCCTGCATAAAAGGCTTCAGAACCCTGCACTGTTGAGGCATTCCTAACAGGGGCTATATATTTCAAGCAAAGGTAAGAGTTTGTGGCTTTTTACTGTAAATTACTAACTCTCTGTCTGGGAGCACTTAAAAGGGTTGTGAAACATTTTTAAAACAAAGTTACATTCTTTTTTGGTGCTTTAGTTTAAAAGGGGAACTATTTTGTTTAGTGGGGTAGGTTTAAAACTCTGCTTTATTATCTTTCTTCAGCTCTTTGTAGCTACTGACACCTCATCAGGTGTTAGTTCCCTCCCTACCCCCCCCCAACTCCCACCCACCCCTAGTGAGCAGTCTTGCTTTATAGAGCACCTCCCCAATTAACTACACAAAGGGACTTGGAACAGCACATTTTTAACATATTTAAAGAGATTTAACTGCTTTTTCTCTGAAAGGGAAGCTGGGAAACCGGCTGGTAGATCTCTCTTTTTTGCTTTAACAGATACCTAAGCTCAACAAACTGAACAATGGCTGGGAAAAATTATATCGCTAAAGCTGTTGCCCCTGTTACAGCTTCTGCCTCTGTCCAGACAGAGGTCCCAATGCCAGTTGCAGGACCAGTTCCATGTGCATGATGCCTGCATGCTGAAGCTCTCGGGAAACAAGTGGAGGAACTCAGAGAGGAGGTGAGGAGGCTGAGCAGCATTCAAGACAATGAGAAGTACATTGATGAGATGATTCTTGCAACATCCAAGCTCTCCGGCAGAGGAGAAGATGGGTGCCTACAGAATGACGAAGGTTGGACACAAGTCACAAGGGCCTGCAGAATCACCAATCCAACTTCTCCAGCCCTTGAATTGAAGAACCATTATGCAGCCCTGGAAGTAAAGGAGATGAAAGCATCCATGGAAAGGAAAGAACCAGAGCTCAAGTGCCCCAAAGTTTCAGAATCAGTGACCACAAGGAAGTGAAGGGTAGTGATGGTTGGTGACTCTCTTCTGAAGGATACTCAGGCATCCATCTGCTTACCAGACTTGATGTCCAGAGAGGTATACTGTCTGCCAGGTGCCAAAATCCAAGATGTTACAGGGAGTTTGCTGATATTCATCAAGCCCACTTACTATTACTCAATGTTGCTAATCCATGTCGGCACAAATGATACTGCCAGGTATCCCTCTGAGCGCATCAAAAGTGACTTCATGGCTCTGGGACAGAGGGTGAAGCAGATAGGGGCACAGGTGGTGTTCTCTTCAATCCTCCCTGTTGAGCATAAAGGCCAAGGCAGAGAAGCTCGCATCCTGGAGATGAATGCATGGCTGCATGGATGATGTCATCGAGAGCATTTTGGTTTCCTGGACCATGGGATGCTGTTCCAAGAGGGAAAGAGAAATCTATTTGCATTGGCGTGATATACAGACATCTCTCACAGGAGGAAGAGATGGACTGAGAGTTAATTGAAGACATACGCAGCATTGTTAGGAAAGGAGAAGTGATACTGATAGGGGATTTCTATATGCCAGATGTCGATTGGCCCATTCCAGCTGCAGTATCATCAAGCAGTAAGGAGATCCTGGATTCTCTACAGGGAGAACTACTCAGGCAATTGGTAACAGAACATACATGTGAAGGGGACATCCTGGACTTGGTGCTTACCAATGGTGAAAGTGTTTCTGATGTTATAGTGGGAGATCATTTTGCATCCAGTGATCACCAGATGGTGTGGTTCAGTATTAGGACTAGAGCTGTTAGTGGAGGAGTAGTCTAATGGTTAAGAACACAGGCTTGGGAACTGCAGGAACAGGGTTTGATTCTCACTAGCACTCCTTGTGGCCTTGGGCAAGTCACTTAACCCTCCATTGCCTCAGAAGAATCCATATTATCAATGTCCCTGTTTAATGTACATTACAAAGTTTAAGTTTCAATGTAAACTGCTTTGATTGAAATGATAAAGTAGTATATAGAACCTGTTAAATAAAAGCAAGGGTCTTAGACTTTAGGAAAACTAACTTTGCCAAGATGGCCCAATATCTCAGGGAGACATTAGCAGGATGGGATCAGCTTGGGGGGGGGGGGGTGTAGAAAAACAGTGGGCAAAACTGAAAGGGGATATCTTAAGGGCAATCGACCCTTTTGTTAAAATGGTGAATGAAAGGAAAAGGAGACCATTATGGTTTTCAAAAGAAGTAGTTGAAAAGGTGAAGAAAAACAGGGAGGTCTTCATGAAATACAAGAGATGACAGAGAGAGGAAGACAGGCATCTATATTTGGAAAAACTTACAGAAGCTAGCAAAGTAGTCAGGAAAGCAAAGATTCAAAAAGAGGAGGAAATAGCTAATGCAATAAAATGGGGGATAAGACATTTTTCAGATATGTTAGTGAGAAGAGGAAGGGCAAAAGTGGTATTATCAGACTCAAGGGTGAAGGGGAGGAATATGTAGAAGCTGATGAGGATAAAGCGGAATCGCTTAACAAATATTTCTGCTCTGTGTTCACAGATGAAGAACCAGGAGCAGGACCTCAGAAAATACCCACAAACTGGAACAGAAGGGAGGGGTATCTTGAACAATTTTCAGAAGACTGTGTTCATGAGAAACTAGCTAATCTTAAAGTAGACAAAAGCGATGGGACTGGATGGGATACATACTAGAATATTGAGGGAACTTGGGGACGTTCTAGCAGCTCCACTGACTGACCTTTTCAATGCCTCGTTGGAGTCAGGAGTGGTGCCAAAGGACTGGAGAGAGGCTCATGTGGTCCCTTTACACAAAAGAGGAAGTAAGGATGTGGTTGAAAACTACAGGCTGGTTAGTTTAACTTCGGTGGTGAGTAAATTATTGGAAACGCTGCTGAAAGAGAAAATAGTGAGGCTTCTGGAGTCCAGCAGATTACAGGATCTGAGGCAGCATGGATTCACCAGAGGCAGGTCTTAAAAGACAAATCTGAATGATTTCTTTGACTGGGTGACCAGGGAGTTGGACCGAGGGAGAGCCCTAGATATGGTGTATTTAGATTTCAGTAAAGCCTTTGACACCATTCCTCACAGGCGACTTATAAACAAACTGAGCACCCTAAGGATGGACTCTAAAGTTACTGCTTGTGTTGGAACCTGCTTGAGTGGGAGGCGACAAAGGGTACAGGTAAATGGAGCTCACTCTGAGGAGAAGGAGGTTACCAGTGATGTGCCCCAGGGATCTGTCCTTGGTCTGATTCTTTTTAACATCTTTGTTAGTGATATAGTGGAAGGGCTATCTGGTAAGGTTTGCCTCTTTGCGGATGATACTAAAATCTGCAATAGAGTAGACACCCAGGAAGGGGTAGATAACATGAGGAGGGATCTAGCTAAGCTTGAAGAAGGGTCTAGAATTTGACACATGAGATTTAATGTTAAACAATGCAAGGTCATGCATTTGTCTGCAGTAATCCAAGGGAGCGATATACTGTAGTATAGGGGGTGAAGTACTTTTGTCTATTAAAGAAAAGTGGGACCTAGGCGTGATTGTGTCTGATGATCTTAAAGTAGCTAAACAGGTAGAAAAGATGACAGCAAAAGCTAGAAGGATGCTTGGGTGCACAAGGAGAGGAATGGCCAGCAGAAGAAAGGAGGTGATAGTGCCTCTGTATAAGTCTTTGGTGCGACCTCATTTGGAGTATAGTGTGCAATTCTGGAGACCGCACCTTCAAAAGGATATAAACAGGCTGGAGTCAGTACAGAGGGTGGCTACTAAAATGGTTAGTGGTCTTCATTATAAAGCATATGAGGACAGACTTAAGGATCTTAATATGTACACCTTAGACTAAAGGCAGGATAGAGGTGATATGATTGAGACGTTTAAATACCTCTGCTGCATAAATGCACAGGAGGAGAGCCTCTTTCGATTGAAATCAAGCTCTGCTACGAGGGGACATGGGATGAGCGTGAAAGGGGTTAGATTCAGGAGTGATATGTGAAAATATTTCTTTACAGAAAGAGTAGTAGATGCGTGGAATAGTCTCCGAGTGGAGGTGATAGAGATGAGGACAGTATGTGAATTTGAAGAAGCATGAGAGACACAGAGAATCTCTAAAGGAAAAAAGGGGACTGTTGTATTGGTTGATATGGAAGGACAGACTAGATAGGCCACGTGGTTTTTTTCCATTGTCATGTTTCTATGAATGCACATATAATGTTTGCAATTACAGATAATTTAAAAAGCATGCGTGTAAATTGTAATTCTGCTCACACACTGCCCCAGAACACACCTACACTAATGTCGCGTACATGAATGTGCTTTTTTTCCTTGCATTTACTTGTATTCATGGGCCTTATATATGCATGTACTGGCATATACAGTATGCACGAAAATGCCTTTATAAAAATAGGGAGGGGGATAGTCAAAAGGGTTTAGCCAGTTAGTAGGACCTGCTAATTGGCTAAACCATGGTGATCCTGGATAGCCAGTGCTGTGTCCAGTGAAACTGTGTCCTGTGAAACTGTGCTGTGTCCAGTGAAACTGTGTCCAGTGAAACTGCTACCGTTGCCATTGTACTGTGCTCCATATTTTACTGCTACCATTGCCATTGCACTGTGCTCCATATTTTACTGCTACCGTTGCCATTGCACTGTGCTCCATATTTTACTGCTACTGTTGCCATTGCACTGTGCTCCATATTTTACTGCTACCGTTGCCATTGCACTGTGCTCCATATTTTACTGCTACCGTTGCCACTGCACTGTGCTCCATATTTTACTGCTACCAACGCCAGTAATATACTCTAAAGAGATACCTTACTGCTACCAGTTATACAACTACCTTAATGCTAAGAAAAGTCTTAATGCATATAGACACATCAAACTATCTTGCCTGGTATTTCTAAAATTAATACAGCTGAACCCCCTCTGGGTTAAGATCACTTCAAATAGTTTTGCCTGAAACAAATAACATTACAACCCAGTTCACCAAGAAGTTTAACAACCATAATTTATCTTAGCTAAGAATATTCCTATAGCAAAATCAAAATTTCCCTGCCTAATTTAAAACTATTGTCAGTGACCATCTTACACCGTATTCTGCTCATAGCCTTGATCCACTACACCCAGATTGTTTTTTTGTTACTGTTGCCAGCAACACATTCCAATTACAACAGTCAGTAGCTCTCTGCTACTGTTTCTGTTACTGTTGCCAGTAACTCAATCTAACTACTGTTGCCAGTAGCTCTCTATTAATGTTCCTATTACTGTTGCCAGTAACACATCTATTTACTGTTGTCAGTAGCCTTCCCCTTCATTAACCCTTATACTGTTACCTTTAACAGTAGAATATACCCCTCAGTCAAAATGCCATTACCTAACTCTCCAACACCCAGAATACCATTAATCTTCTTTACCATTTCTATCCTAACTATTCTTGCCCACAGCCTAAATAATAATAACTTTAAAAACATCCCGATCATACACAACCCAACAAGAAGCAGTCCCTCAGCATGGCAACCCTACATAGAACCTCATCCCAAAGTAAACCACCATAGATTAATTCATATAAACTACACTTCACTCCCGCAACCCAAAAACCTTAATCCATTTAATAGCACAGATTCCTTATCAATAATTCTAACTAATGCTAGATCAATGAAAAATAAGTGCCAATATTCACAGATATACTAGACAATCAAACACCAGACATATTATGTGTAACAGAGACATGGCTAACAGATTCAGATAACGTATACTTAAACCAACTAAGCAATAATGATTATGATACCTTTTATACACATAGAATTCACAAAAAAGGTGGTGGAGTCCTAATAATGATAAAAAAACCCTAAAAGCAAAAAAACTACAATCACACTTACCTACAAACATCGACACAATCATTATGAAAATTGGCAACATAAAAATCTGTCTAATTTATAGACCACCAGACCAACAATCAGAGAACCTGGACCCCTTAATTGAATTCTTAAGCTCCTCCACTGACCAAAATCCATTACTAATGCTTGGTGACTTCAACCTCCCCTTCTTACCAGCGTCTTATGCCTCCCTCTTTTTAGAATCCACAGCAGATATGGACTTTCACCAAATAGTAAATGCTAGCACACACAATAAAGGAAATATACTTGACTTGGTCCTACTGCCAGATGTAATCTACAGGTCTTATAACCCCAACTCCCTCAAATGTACCTCAACCCCTTGGTCAGACCACCATCTCATTAACTTTAAAATTACAATCAATAACTCAATAGTTAAACGAATCCCAATTAATGCTCTGCCTTACAGATTTAAAAAATATAACGAAGAGGAGTTCCTAGACATGATAATTCCCAAATTATCTATTGCACCACAAAATCTTGATGTAGCGGTATGGCACGAAGTCATTAACAATGCAGCTGCCAATAACCAAGCAACTAAGAAAAACACTCACTCTAAATCTGATCAAGCCCCCTGGTACAATAACACACTAAACATAATGAAAAGAAATCTAAGAAAAGCTGAATGCAAATGGAGAAAAAATAAAAACCCCATTAATAAAGATTCCTATATCACTCTCCTTAACTCATATAAGGATGCAATTAACAATGCCAAGAAAAATTACCATGCCTCAATACCAAACAATGCAATAAATAGACCCAGAGAACTATTCGCAATAGCTCATAAGCTAACGAATAATACCCACAACTCCAGCAATGAAATTACAGAAATCTCCCCACAGGACCTGGCAAACTACTACATGAACAAAATCACGTCCCACCCCCACTTACCAAAATCTAATTACCTCTCTCAAACCCATTATGCAGATGAATGGACTGACTTCCAACCTCTATCTAACATTGCACTCAAGAACATCATAACAAACATTAATACAACAACCTCACTCCTTGACCCTTGTCCAGTAACATGGATAAAGAATTCTCTACCTATCCTCTCACAATTCATACTCCCCATAATAAATCTTTCGCTAAAAACTGGGTACTTACCCCCAGCACTAAAACATGCACAGATTCACCCAATCTTAAAAAACTCCACCCTTGACAAAACATCTCCTAAATCCTACAGACCCATATCAAGCATCCCGTTTTTGGCTAAATTAATCGAAAAAGCAGTACAAATCCAGACCCAAGAATACATTGATAGCTCAGCCCCCCTGGATGACCAACAGTATGGGTTTCGCCCTCAACACGGGGTGGAGTCACTACTAACAGTTCTTATTGATACCCTTGTAAGAGGTATCGATAATTCAAAACAGGCATTCCTACTCATACTCATTGATATCTCTGCCGCCTTTGACAGTGTTCACCACTCAACAATGATTAATAAACTAAGACAAATAGGTATAAAATCCACGGTTCTTAACTGGTTTTCATCATACCTAAGTGACCGAACTCAAACGGTACGAATTGGTAACCTCACTTCAAAAACTTACAATCAGGAACTAGGCCTCCCCCAGGGCTCTGCACTGTCAGCGCTACTATTTAATATTTACTTAAAACACATCTGTCAAATATTTAAAAAATTCAATGTTCACTATCACCTTTACGCGGACGACATAATGATGTATGTCCCATTCACAATACCTAATATTCCTACACTACTTATTAATACCTGCCTCAATGAAATAAATTGGCTAAATAAAAACAACTTATTCATTAATCATGCAAAAACAGAAGCCCTAATAGTAACTAAAAACACAACTTTCATTCCCCCATCACACATTACATTGCAAAATAATGATATCAATATAAAAACTGAAATACGTTACCTAGGCGTAATACTAGACAAACACCTCAGTATGGACACACATATAAGAAATATAACAAAAAAAGTTTATTTTAAACTTAAAGTTTTAAAACAACTCCGCCCCCTAATGCACCTACAGGATTTTCAGCGTATAATACAAGCTATAATAACTCCTCATTTCGATTTTGCAAACTTAACCCTACTAGGCATAACAAAACATAATCTAAAAAAACTCCAACTAGCACAAAATGCAGCAGCAAGGACTATCATGAATGCCCCACCATTCCAACATATAATAACATCTATTTTAGAGAATCTACACTGGCTTCCGATTCAGTGCCGGATACATTATAAAACTCTTTTAACTACTTACAAAGTCTTGAACAACACAGCACCTCTCACTCTAAACAACCTTATTAACAAAGAACCCAATCATAATCTCCAAAGGCGAGACCAACTAAACAAACTTATAACACCAAAGGAATTTATAAAGGCCAAAAAATCAACAAACAAGAAAGCATTCTCTCATGCTGCTCCTATAATTTGGAACAACACTCCATCGGAATTAAGATCCTTACCTCAAATCATGAAGTTCAGGAAAAAACTCAAAACTCACTTATTCTCAACATACTACAGATCCTTGTCGAACTCACCTATTCAACAGGAAAAAGGATAGCTTCACCAGCTGACATATCCCAGCTTTGAACTGGAATAAATGAGAAAACCCCAAACCGACGATCTCAAAAACATACATACCTGTACATAGTTAATATTTGGTTCTTTGTATATAGTTAACAAACTGTTAATTGTAAAATTGAATTTCTTTGTAGTTTCACAATGTTATCTGTAAAAGCAGCTTTGCCTGTTTACTGTTGTTCCATGTAAACCGCAACTGATCAATGGAAGGTGCGGTATATAAAAACTTGCTAATTAAATTAAATTAGATATTCAGTGCTAGATGCCGGATAAGCTCCGATGCTGAATATCTGGCTATAATTTAATGTGGCGGCAGCCAGGCACTTTAAAAGTGCTGATCAATGCCACTGAATATCAGCCCCTTAATTTCTAAGTGAGCCAGCCCAGGTTGGCTCTGTCATCATTGTTCTGTTTCTGTGTTTTTATGTCTACCCAATGCTGCTCTTCTGGGTTATGGGATTGTTTGGCAGGGTAGGAGCACTTGCATCCGTAAGCAACGGGAGTGTATTGTGCAGTTTGCTCTTCCCACTGAAAGGTGGCTAAGGGCCAAAGTGAAGACGTTATAAATTTGAGTGTTTTGGGAGGGAAGAGGTCTTTTGCTTCCTAGAAGCAGACTAGGAGGTGATGCAGTAAAGTGTGTTAAGCTGTGCGCACGGGTGCGCAAAACTTTGATGCACTACCAATGTAGAACAGAGTTTTAAGGAAGAGCTCTGTGCAAAACCTCAAGTAGACAGTAGCACATAACACATTTAAATCCATGGCAACGAAGCCATTAGCTATTCAGGGCAATTGCAGAGAAGTGTGCAGAAGAGCAGAAGACTGAGCTGACACTGGGATTTTAATGCAAGCTCCGAGGCGGTGTAAAGGATTAGCTCATTGGGCTGTAGACAGTGCTAGTGCCTGTTTCTTCTCTCTATCTTGAGCGTGCAGGATCCACAACTTTTTTCTGACTTTGCTGAAGGGGAGTGGTGAAAAAAATGTCAGGGGTTGAGTTGCTGAGGATGAAGTATGCTGGAATAATGTTATGCACATATGCTGAAATGCTATTTGGCACTTAAATAGCAATAGTATTCTGTGCAGAATAATATCAGAGTTTATTTATACTGACATTGTTCTGCGCAGAATAATATTGCTGATCATGCACCAGATAGCATTGCAGCACACATGCATGAGTGCTGACCAGTTTTTTTTATGCACAAGATATAGACGCTGCTAGCACAGACCTCTGTGCACATGCATCTGGTTTGCTCTTCTTGTTTAGTGCAGATTTTCTGCACAGAACCTATTTGCATGTGTTTGGGTTACAGAACTGGAGAATAAAACCTTTGCATTAGGCCTGTGTTAGGTAGACCGTGTGCTGAGCTTTAGCGCAAGACTCTAATGCAAGGTTTCTGCATCCACCCATTGATGCTCAAGGAAAGGAGCCTCGGATCTTGGGAAAGGCGCATAGGCATCAGAAAGGGGGGGCCACACGGGCCCTGGCCTCACCAAATATCGTGGCCTGCAGGCTGCCCGCGGGATCTCATCCCCCATGGGCAGAAGAGGAAGAGAAGCCGCAATCATGGCAAAGACCCTTTCTGTCTGTCCCCGGAAGATTGAATCCCCGTGGGCAGAACAGGAAGGGGTCTCTGGCTGCGGAGCGGAGCTTGGGGAAGAGTTAGGGCAGAGCTTGGGCTCCCCAAAAGCAAAAGCCCTTTCGCCGCCCCTGGGAAGGTGGACTTTTAAGTACCAGAACCAAACTTTGGGATAAAGGAAAAAGCGAGCCTTTGGGTCTTATCTTTTTTCTAGCCAAGGAAAGAAAGTAGAATGAAGTCAGGAGAAAGCGACGGTCCAGCGATGGATGTCTCAGGCAAGGGAAGGCCTACTGAAGTACCGACTGAGCAAAGTATTTGTGGTGATCTTCATTTGGGTCCAAGGAGGTGTGGAGGCATGCTGAAGATCTTGGGATGTTTTTAAGCTGAAATTGTGGGTGATTTATCAGACCAGTCTCCCAGAGGGTTCAGGAAATCCTGATCAGAGGGAATCCTGAATCCTGAATCAAGATTAGCTGCTGTCCAGACTATGTTGGAAACAGAGGAGTGAAGACCTGCCCCAAAATCTTGTGAGTTGAAAGGAGAGAGGTGTCTTGCACTAGGTTCTGCCAAATCTCCGTGAAGATAGCAGATGGTAGCCAGATAAATACTCTTGAATATCAAGCCTTTTATACTTACCATTTCCTAGTTTGCCCCTACTGTAATGATCTTAGTTTGCATGTTTCGTTACTCTGTTGTATGATCCCTGAGTGGCCTTAGGCGTCTCTGCAAAAGGTGCTATGCAAGAAAACAACTCAGTAAGGAAAATGTTGCTCTGGCTACTGATTTAAACTAGAGGTTTGCAAGAAAAATGAAGTAATTAGATAGCAAACACAAATACCACCCAAATTGTGGTTATTTGCCTGTGGAAGGTGTTTTGACATTTTTGAGGCCAGAAAAACTGTCAGAGGGGTATGCATTTTTCAGTGCATATTCAGTCCATTAGTGCCTTTAAAAATTTTCGTGTGCACTAAATTGACTTAACGTGCTCTGACAGTATGCCTTAATTCATTGGTAAGTGCAGGTTAAATCAATTTAGCATGCACTAAAAATTTCCTATTAAAATGAAAGTGTGAAATTAACTAACCCCCTCCCCCCCCAGAAAATTGTGAAAAAAAGAAAACTAATCAGGTTTTTCTTGTTTGTGAACATCCCTACTCTGGCATATGTGGGACTTAGATATTTTATCCTTCAGTTCTGCTCGTTGACATTTTAAAATGAACTTGGATTGTGATTGACAAATCCCTTTTCATGGGCAAATATTCAGATTTTAGAATACTTTGATCTCTTCTTATCAGGGGCTGCAGAACGTCTCTCCAATTGGGGGAGCCAAGCTCCACCTTGACTCCAACTCAAGCTCCACCCCTAGACCCCTGGGACCTTCCCTTCCTGTTCTGTCTGCAGGGATCCCATCTCCTGCAGGCAGAAGAGAAGGGGATGGCTGTGATCGCAGCGGACACGGACTCCTTCTGTCTGCCAATGGGAAATCAGATCTCTGCAGGCTGAAGGGGAAGGCTGCCATGACTACAGCAAAGAATCCTTCTGTCTGCCAATGGGAAATCAGATCTCTGCAGGCTGAAGGGGAAGGCTGCCATGATTACAGCAAAGAATCCTTCTGTCTGCCAATGGGAAATCAGATCTCTGCAGGCTGAGGGGGAAGGCTGCCATGATTACAGCAAAGAATCCTTCTGTCTGCTCGTGGGGATGTCCAATGGGCAGACAAGAGTCTGCCGCAATCATGATGGCCTTCCTCTCCTGATCACAGGGATCCAATCTCCCATGGGTAGACGGGAGTCTGCCATGATCATGGATGGCAGGCAAAATTTTGCTGGGGCCAGGGCCTGTGTGGCATGCCCGGTTCCAACACCTATGCTTCTCATTTATGTTGACTCTGTGCTGTAGCTTACTCTAAGCAACTGTGATAAAAGGAGTTTTGTTGGTATTTCTACGACTTGCCACTAGATGGTAGTATGCACTACCAAACAGATACTAGTTCTTATCTGGGTCCCTGGTCATAGAACAAGAAGGCCTCATGCTTTTAAAGATCCAAGAATTTTTTTTGGGCTGACTGCTTTCCCTTGTCTCATCTACTTTCCTAGAGGGGTCTCCTCCTAGCGCAAAGCAGCATCCAAAGACTGCATCAGAAGAGAAGCAGCTTTAAGCACACAAAGGACACATTTCAACAAGTTGGAGAAGTGTTTGCTAACAGCATACATGCCTGCAGGTATTGTGTGCACAATATTTCCAAATTCTGCATACGTTTTTGTTAAAATAATGCACTATAATCACTATCTGAGTAATGAATAATTTAAAATGCAGTAACAAAGTATTATTATCCACAGCTGCTGAATTTTTAATGTTTCTTGCAGATCTTGTTCAAGAGCTCTAAAAAGAATATCTTAAGGCCTGGCTCTGCCCCACCAGGCTTGAAATGCTTTCCAACCTTCCCTCCTCCATCGGCTTCATCCCTCCACCTCCTACTTCTTGTGCCCTCCTCCCCAGTTTGATCTCCAGCTCACTCTGTTTCCACCCGTCTCCCCTACAGTTTACTTTTGCCCCATAGCAGTTCAAAAAAGAAAATTGATTTGTGAAATAATTTTTTCCATTGTATATTCTGTTGAAATTTGTATCGCCTTGTTCTGGGTTTGGTTGGGTTCTCTGTGGGGCAGTTTCAGCTGGTTCTCATTTTAGCTCAGAATAAGGATAGGTGGACCATTACAATGTGTAACTGAAAAAGGGGGGGGGGGGGGGCTTAGTATGTTGTTGCTGATTATCTTGTGAGTAACCCATAAGCTTGGCTCCCTTAGCATGGTTCTAGTCTACAATGTGGAAATTTCATTAATGACGCGCAATATCATTTTGTTGTTTGTAAGTACAGCTTGCGATTGAGTAACATTATGGGGAATTTCGATTCCCCTGATCTCCCCCATGCTTCTCTCTTCTTCCTTTACCCTCTCCCCCATACTCCATTCTGCATGGGTCAGAGGTTGTTAAGTTTTGCCTCACCTCTGACCAGGTAAGATGTGCTAATGGGTTTCCCTCTTCCTTGAGCATAAGGAACACTAGGAATGGCAGGCCTAATATTCAGAGGTGTTGGCTAGTGCGTCTAAGGCACATAGTTGTCGCCGCTAACGTTTAACCCCGGATGTTTTATTTGATTTTATATACCTCACTATTTTGAAATCAGTGCGGTTTACAGAGAACAAGAGTAACACTTTACATGGAACAGGCATCAAAGAAGAGTACAATAAACATCAGGCAATGCACTATAAACAAAAAACATTTTACTTTAGACAGGGGTGTCAACTTGAGTAGTAATAGGGAGAACTATCTACATGTTGGTAAGTGGGTCGTCAGAAGTAGTGTGGTCGAAGCAAGGTTGGCAGGCAAGGTCTATAGCATAGCTTTGGTATATGGTCATAATGGAGTTGGAAAAGGTGCGTCTTTATTGCTTTCCTGAAGGTTGATAGGCGGGGAATGGATCGGATTGGGGCAGGAGGGTGTTCCGCAGAGCTGGTGCGTATAATGAGAAGGCTCGGTTCTTAGCAGCTTGGGAACTCTTTCTTATTGCTGACGGGATGGTGAGTGTGTTTGTCATGTTTGTTCCTCTCATTCTATTATCTGGTGTCCAATGTATGATTTCCGTAAGAGAGCTTGCGCAGAGGTTATGCAATATTTTAAATGTCATCAAGAGAGCTTTGTAATTTAGGCAGCTAGCTATTTGCCATATCTGGCCTTCAGCACTGGATATCCGGATCACTGCAGAGCCTGGAAGCTAACTGGGCAGAGGTTATATTGAGCCACTGCCTGATTAGCGACTGGTGTCTCCTCCGCTGTGCCCTGGAACGCCAATGAAATGTCCCAATGCTAACCGCATAGCATCAGCACATGTAGCGGCGGAAGCCACGGATCTTCAGCAGCACTAACCATGTTAGTGTGCTGAGTATCCCGCTTAGGGACATTTACACGGACTCGGAGTTCTTTCCCTTCATCCTGCCTAAGCCCGTTTGTGTTGGGTTTTGGGTTGAAGAGCCCAGGATTGCACTGCTTTTATTTGAAGAGAAATGTATTATGGTATGGCTTTCGTCTTTTGTGCTATTGTTCGATGTGTTAAAAAAACACTATGGGGGTTATTCTGTGCTATGACTAGCGGGGATGGACGGTCTGACGGAACATCAGTCCCCGCTATTCGTGCCGGCTCCTACTCTTGACTACTTCTCTGCTGGTTGTGCGGGGAAGTTAGATGGAGGCGGGGAATGGGCAGCCTGGGGGCGGAGTCTGGGCGGGCAGTGGGCAGTCGCCAGCCCTGTTCATACTATCCATGGCTGACAAAATGTCTGAGGAAATTATTCCACCTCTGAGGTGGAATAACTTCTCTAGATGTGATTTTTTTACACAGACCATGGTGCAGGTGGATCAGGGGGGGCTAGGGTTTATTCCCTGCAGTCCGACCCTGGCCTTAGGAAGCCAGATTAGTGGTCAGGCTGTGGAGAATAAACCCCTTTTTCAGGTGGCTGGCATCACGGCTCTTCAATGGAGCCGTGATGCCATGGCAACATGACACCATGGTGCTGTGGCTCCATTGAAGAGCCTTGACTGAGTTAGCTGGGGGCAGTCCTGCACGTACAGGACTGTTCGCGATTCTGATCCCACGGGGCAAGACGTGCCCCACAGGATCAGAATCACGATCTCCTCTGTGCATCTGGTCAGACGGGACGCAAAGAGGGGATCTACGTGTGGGAAGGAATCTGGCCCTATATGATCACTTGATGTGTTTTCTATATAGACAATTTAATGTTATGTACTAACCAGAACCAGCTAATACATTCCTGCTGATAGTAACTGAGCCTGGCTTGGTGTTTGTGTACTCAGGGAGGATAGCTGGAAGTACTGCAGAGAAGACCCCGGGCTGGTGTGACCCACTGTGCAAACGGTGCTCGCACAGGGCAGCAGTCACAGGAGGGCAGTACGATCGACACAGTGAGCCGATCGGGCCCAGCTGTAGGATGAATAGTGGCAAGCAATGGACAGCAGAGAGACAGAAGAAAAAGCAGCTCTGGAACCCATGTGCATGCAGCAGGTTTGATGTATCCCTGCCCCTCAGTAACAGGAAGTTGCATCAGAGGAGGTGGGGACACATCAGATATGTAGCACACACTTGGACTCCAAAGACCATGCTGTTTTCTTCTTTTTCAAATTTACAGTAATAACAAGTTAGGCATCTTTAAAGAAAAGAGGAAGCAAGACCAGGTAAGGTGTGGTGGGAGCCATGCCACTGAGTGAAGTGCGGCTCTGTTACTGTATTCAGAATAGCAGGAATTGGGTCCTTTAGACACCCTTCTGAGGAGAAATGGCAAAGGTTGTGCTGGGCAGATTTATGAGGGGCACTGGGGCGCAAAACAGCAAGCCCCACTGCATTCTTCATAGGCCAAGGATAAAGCCAGACTTGGCCACGTAATTAACTGAGGTTCTCTCTCCCAGTATTCTGTATTATTTACTGCCTATTATTATTAGTCTGCCAACTTCAGAAACTTCCCTTAGAGCGTGTGCCTTAATAGGACCTACAGCTTTTAATTTCTGTTTCATTAGTCCCCATAGGTGGTGAAATTTCTGTAGACATTATGTTTTACTTCACAAAATAAAGATAAAATGAGCTCACTTAGCTCCTTTCAGATTTTAGGGAGGGAAGGGAAGCAGGTATTCTGGACACAATGGGGGTCATTCCAGAACATGAATAAGGGGTTTGTACATGCGGCAGGGACATTTAGGTGCTGAAAATGTCCCCAGGTGTATTCTGAAACACTGCTGACATGCATGTCCATGGCACTAGAATGACAATAATAAGCATTATTCTTGCTATTAGAAACTCTGCGACCCAGCAGTGTGAAAGTTAGCAGAGCTGCGGGAACAGAGAAATGTTCCCGTGGCTGCTTTCTTTTTTGAAGGATTAATTGGAGCAGACACGGGGGGGGGGGGGGGGGGAGGGGCTGGAAGGGAGCAGAAACTGGGGAACTGAAAGGGAACAGACATGGGAGGCAACAAGGGAGCAGACACTAGGGAGCTGGAAGGGAGCAGACATGGGGGGGGGGGTTACAAGGGAGCAGACATGGGGGGAGCTGGAAGGGAGCAGAAACTTGGGGATGGGGCTGGAAGGTGACTGAGTAATAGGAGGGTAGTTGGAAGAGAACTGACAGGGGGGAAGGTGAGGCTAGAAGGGAACTCACATGGGGGGTTGGAAGGGAACGGAAAAGAGGGGAAGGAGGAGGCTGTAGGGAAGATGGGGGCTTGAAGGGAGCTAACACCCAGGGATGGCACTGGAAAGCAGATGGACAGAGGAGAGGGTGACTGGAAGGGAATAGACTGGGAGGGGGCACTGGACCTGAAAGTTTGCTGATACCTGGGATGGTATTTGGACTAGAAGGGGCTGGATGATGGAGAAGGAAGGGGACTAAATGGGAATAGACATCAGTGTCAGTGCTGGGAATTTACACTAGAAGGTAGTGGGGATGGGAGGCTATAAAGGGGGCTGATACTGGGTAGGGTTACTGGGACTGGAAAAAAGCTGATAGAAGAAAATGAAGAAAGCAAAAGGAGAGACAAGAAATGGCAGATAGACCATAGACCATAGAAAAAAGAGCTAAGAGAAGACAGAGGAAAACAGAAACCTCTGATCAGGACCACCATGATCAAAAATCATCAGACAATAAAGATAGAAAAAATAATTTTATTTTAAATTTAATGACTGGACTTTGTGCTAGCTTTATATTTCAAACAGTATGGGGAACTACATCTCTTATCTGGTGTGGCACCGCATCCGAAGTCTGGCCTCTTGTGGTTTCATTTTAATTTTTGTCTACATATTTTTATTTTTACCTTAGGTTGTGGCCACTTATTCTGTAGTTGGTGAGGGTCTGTATTCTGAGTGTGTGACCAAGGCCAAGTGTTCTGTTAACATGTAGTTTTTTTATGTAGGGATCTGTACTGTAGTAATTTGACTTGTACAGCTTTTCAAATAGGTGTATGGATATTTTGGAGCCTATTGCAGTATTTATAGTGCTGCTTTATTCTGGGTAGGCCCCTTATTGTATGAGATTTGGAAGTGTATGCTGGTATGGCATGGTAGATTTGACTTTTTAGATTTTCAGGGACTTTTGCAGTGTTTTATATTAGTTCACAATATGCCTGGCACTGGAGAATGTTTATGTTGTTGTTAGTGAGATGACCAGAATCATATTTTATTTTTTATTTTTATTTTTTTGGACTATCACAGCCTGTTTGTATGATGCTAAGTATTTTTATTTTGGTTATGCATTTGCTTTTTTGCTGCAATTTTCTTACAACACTGTATTTGAAGGAGAAATACTAATATCGCATGAAAAGATTTCACAAAACGGTTTTGGGAAAAAGGAGGGTAGGGTGCAGCCAACATTAATAATAATGAGGGAGGGGTGCCAATTTATAGGTTGCAGTGGGGCGCTAGAAATCCTAGCACTGGCCTTGTCATTCCTTAGCGCCCCTTTTACCCCTCTATCATCCAATGGTCCAACTGAATCTCTCACAGGTTTTTTTGCTATGAATATACTTTATTATGCATTGTTGCTTCTATGGCAAGCTTCTTTTTAAATTTTCTCTTTGCCTGCCTTATCAGTGCCTTGCATCTAACTTGCCAGTGCTTACTGTATGTTGTTTCTGGTGTTCGTCATTAGGCTCCCTTTTCCATGTCCTAAAGGATGCATTTTTGGCAACAACAGCTTCTCTGTCCTTGCCTTTAAACCATGCTGGCAGTCTTTTGTCCTTCCTTCTACTTTTCTTAAAGTGTGGATGACATCTGATCTGGGCTTCCAAGATAGAACTTTTAAACAACACCCATTTTTGATGTAAATCTTTAACCTTTGCAGCTGCTCCTTTCAGTTGTTTCTTAACTGTTTTCTTCATTTTATCATAGTCTTCCTTTTGAAAGTTAAAAGGTAGTACTGTAGATTTCTTTCTTCTCTTTATTAAATCAAATGCAATCATGCTATGATCACTATTGCCAAGTGGCCCTAAATCCCTTATCTCTTGTACCAGATCCTGTGTTCTACTAAGGACTAGGTCCAGAATAGTTTCCCCGCTTGTCAGTTCATGAACTAACTGCTCCAAGAAGCAGTCATTTATTTCATCTAGAAACTTTATCTCCCTAGCATGTCCTGCTGTGACATTGACCCAATCGATACGGGGTCATTGAAAACCATTATTACTGTGTTGTAACTTTTGTTAGCTTTACTGATTTCTTTCAGCATTTCATCATTCATCTGTACATTCTGGCCAGGCGGTCGGTAGTTCACCCACCCACTGCCACTACCTTCTCCTTTTTACATGGAATTTCTATCCATAGAGATTCTACAGTATATTTTGTTTCCTACAATACTTTAATCCTATGTGACTCAATGCACTCTCTAACATAGAGCGCAACCCCTCCACCAATTTGATCTATGCTATCATTGTGATATAGTTTGTACCCAGGTATCACAGTGTCCCATTGGTTGTCCTTTTTCCATCAGGTCTCTGAGAAGCCAATCATACTCAACCTTTCATTTAGTGCTATATATTCTGGCTCTCCCATCTTATTTTTTAGACTTTTAGCATTTCCATACAGGCATTTTAGAGGTTGTATTTTATTCATATTAATCTAATTAGTTGATAGGTGTAATTTGGAGGCTTTCAGTTCTGAATTGAAGAACATCTGGGTTACTTTTATCTTTGTTGAAAGCTCTCTGTCTGGATGCCCTAACTTCCTTGTTTTGCTAGTATCCTTCTGAACCATGCACTCCTGGATGACTGACAGCTTTTCCCTATTTTTTTTTAGTGCTGTTGAGTCAGTGCTGACTCCTGGCAACCCAGCTGTCTTCGGTTTTCTTGGCAATGTATCACTGGAAGTAGATTGTCAGGCCTTTTCTTCCAAGGCAATGGAGGGTAAAATAACTTGCCCACAGTCACAAGGAGTGCCAGTGAGAATCAAGCCCTTGATCTTCTGGGTACTAGGTAGTTGCTCTAACCACTAGGCTACTGTATCTCCTTTTTAAAGGTTAATGCCAGCAGCCTGGTTCTATCCTGGTTAAGGTGGACCACCATCCCTTCGTAAGAGCTCCTCTCTTCCCAAGAATGTTGCTCAGTTCCTAACAAATCCAAATCTCTCTTCTTTGCACTATTGTCTCATCCACACATTGAGACTCCGAAGCTCTGTCTGCCTTTTTGGTCCTGCACGTTGAGCAGGAAGCATTTCAGAGAATGCTACCCTGGAAGTTCTGGATTTCAATTTCCTACTTAAAATCCTAAATTTGGCTTTCAGAACCTCCCTCCTACTCTTGCCTATGTCATTGGTGCCAACATGTATCAAGACAACAGACTCCTCCCCAGCACTGTCTAAAACCTTGTCTAGGTGGTGTGTCAGGCATTTTACCAGGCAGTCCTCATGTCTAACAGCCACCCAGCTATCTATATGCATAATGATCAAATCGCCATCTATAACAGCTGTTCTAACCCTTCCCTCATGGGCTCATTGCCCTGGAAAAACCTCCTCATTGTAAAAGGGTATTATATCTCCTGGCAGACAGGTCCTAGCTACAGGATCACTTCCTGCCACACTAAGGTGATGCTCTCCTTTCATGTGACCTCTTTCCTTCATGGCAACTGAGAAGCTGCCAGATTGGAGGTTGGATTTCGGTACTGCATCCCTGTAGGTCTTATTTATATACCTCTCTGTCTTCCTTATGTCCTCCAAGTCTGCTATTCTAGCCTCCAGAGATCGGACTCTTTCTCTGAGGACAAAGAACATCTTGCTCCTAGTGCACACATAAGACATCTCACCAACTGGGAGAAAATCGTACATGTGACACTCAATGCAAAAGACTGGATAGCCTCCATCTTGCTGCTGGACTGCTGTCTGCATCTTAGTTTTAAGGTTTTGTTTAGCCATTTAAGTTGTTTATTTAAAGTTGCTAGGGATACTTGTATTGATAGAGCTATATCAATACCTTTAAAGAGATTTTGTTCACCTCAAGATTAGTTAACTTCAGAGCCTTAATCTGTTTCTGGTGATGATGATAACTAGCTGAACCTGACAGTGACCTTGAACACCCTTCCGCCTTTAATAGGTTTAAGAGCCTATAAAGCTAAGAATATGCCTGAGGTTGGCGGGAGGGAACCAACACCTAGTAAAGGCTGGCTTGCTACACATGTGCTTCTAAGGTAATCTGCTAACAATTTCCTGGGAGGTTCACACTGCCCTTGGTTTGATAAGGGGGGGAGAGCCTTTCCAAATTGCCCTTTTGACCTTTTACTTGGATTTAACACCTTTTTAAAACAAATCCCCAGATCTCTTGCCTCCTAAGTGGAAGGCCGTTTTGTAAAGGTATCTAGAAACAATGCATTTCTTTCAATTCAAAGAATATTTTACCCTATTCTTCCTTCTATGCTAATTAAAATCTCTCTGCTAATACTAGGCCCTGACTGACTTTTACTTTTAAACAAAAAGCTCTCTTCTTGGTTTTAAAGGTAATTTAGAAGAAATTTAAACTAAAGGCTCTCTGCTGAATAGGCCCTGATTGAGTTTTAAATTTAAACTTAAAGCTCTCTGTTGATACTAGGCCCTGAGTTTTAAATTTAAACTAAGAGCTTTCTGCTAGTTTTAAATTTAAACTAAAACTAGTTACTTTTAAAACTATGCTGGCTTTACAAGTCACTGAAAGCTCTTTGCTGAGTTTTAAATTTAAAGTAAAAACTCTTTGCTGATTTTAAATCTGAATTGAAAGCTCTGCTAGGTTTAAAATTTAAACTAAAAGCTTACTAGACCCTGACTGAGTTTTAATTTCAATTAATAGCTCTACTGATACTAGGCTCTGACTGAATTAACAAATATACCGGATTCTAAAATACACAGATTTATCAGTTTTAACCCAAAGAATTTCCTTTTCCCCAAGATTTAGAGAATTTCCCAGAAGTAAATACTTACAATGCATATGTCTTGACATACATGTTCATATTTACTTTCTTGTATACCATGTTGGGGTGCACTGGGCTTTCCTAGCACTTTTCAGGGCATGAGGGGGACTGGTATATGGTCTAGGTTGTAACAGCTGTCATTTCTCATTGGTATTTATTTCTAGTGTGCATCAGTACACTACTGTCTGTGATGGGCAGCTTAGGAAATGTACGTTTTTCCCAAGTGGGGATGGGCAGAATCTGAAATGTTTCAGAATACGGGAGGTGAAGGGACGTCCAAAATGTTTACCTGTGTCAGAGGCACGGGGCCAGCTGGATAGCGCTTGCAGATGCCTGCTGAACATGGCTATCTACCCAATTCTGGCCCCGTGGGCACGTCTAGACCCGCGGATGCAGAATTAGGTTCACAGGGGCCCCATTTTTTATTTAGATGTGTCCGCGGGTTGGATATGCAAGTTATGAAATCGGGCTTCATGGGATTTCAGCGAGAAAGTATCTAAAATATACCAGAGTTGTGGAGTACCTGATTTGAAAACAGTAATTAGGGGACCTGCAAATTGTGCATTTTGTGCACCTGCTGAGACTCTTCTTTTGTTTTCAGTGATTGCACCTCGTAATTACAGAGAGCGCTTTGTTTTTATTTGTGAGTGGAATTTTCTTGAACTCGGAAGGTGGTGTGCCCACTCTTCCTTTTCTCCTTCCCACTCTCAGTTTTTCTAGAAAAAAAAGAATTAAAGGTAAACAGACACATAAGATGGTATCTTTTTATTGCACGAACTGGTATCATTTGTTCACCTTTATTTCTGTGCATTCAAGTGGATTAACATGGCCTCCACACTACTTTATTTAAGAAAACAAATCTTGAGGCCCAGAGGCAGACTTTGCATAAACACTTTCAAAACTAATTTTTTTCTATAATGGCACAGGTCATTACACAGGGAAAGGAAATAAGGGGCTTTTTCCAAGGAATGGAAGAACATCAAAGCTTACATGATCTTCCCGCTCAGGCACATTTCCTTTTAGTACCAACCAGATGTACGGGAAGGGACATATTTTATCAATAAAGTTAAGACAGATCCCAGAGTTATTGATGACATGCTGCATTTATAACTTCAGCCATACATAAACCTTATAGACTACCCAATTTATTGAGGCATGAACCTTTGAGGTGGACTCTTATCCTGGAAAGTTCATACCCCAATAAATTGGTTAGTGAAAAGACACCACCTGCCTCTGTCATTTTTGCTGCACCAGACTAACATGACTAACCTCTCAGAATTTTTAACATGTTGGGACAAAAGAGAGGCTTTTGAAGGGCTCCATTGGAATTGGTGAGGGTGGGGACAGCAGGGATGGGGGGCAACACAGTATTTACTTATTTATTAAGCTTTTTTAAAATAGTTTTATCATTTTAGTCAAAGTGGTTTACATTGTAACTTAAATTTTGATAATGTACATTAAACAGGGACAATGATAACTTGGATTCTTCTGAGCAATGGAGGGTTAAGTGACTTGCCCAAGGCCACAAGGAATGCTAGTAGGAGTCAAAGCCTATGAAGCCCAGTCTAAACTGGAGAAGCTGAATTGCATGGCATGAAAACTGAATTAGCTGGAATCATTGAGAGCCAGAACCATAAAAAACTTGAACTACTCAGTCTCGGCTCTAGTAGGGATGCTGCCCATGGTGAAGGAAACTTCTCCTAAGGAGGAAGGAGACTGTGGATGAGTCATGCCAAAGGGGTCCACTGGATGAGAGACACCCTGAGCAGACAGCCCCCAGGAAGAAGCATTGCGGTGGCTGAGAGGTACCAGAATAGTGACCTCTCCTGGCAGAGGGAAGATCCAGCAGTGGAGATGGACAGTGAAGCACTGAGTGTCTAGGTAGAGGGATGCCCAGCAGCAGAGACAGTCAGTGAAGCAGTGATCTTTACAAGCCGGGCAAAGTCCAGCTCCAGGAGGAGTAGAGCTAAGCACAGGGGCAGAGCTCTGGGGCCAGCCAGCAGAACAGCAGTGATAGGCCAGGCAGGCATGACAGGTATTCCGAGGACTTGGAACAGCTACTGATCCACTTGTACCCCAACATATGTTGATTAACTGTTAATGGAACATGGGAGAGGAACAAAGGGTTCGTCTGTCATTACTGTGTGGGGATTAATACTCCCAACTTATCTAAATGGTTATCTGATACAGGAATGTATAAGGGTTCCTTGCTCTTCTTGGAATGGTTATGTTTCAAGGGGATTAATCCCTGAACTATTTGAATGTTCTGTTGGTACTTGCTATAAACTTATAGCTGTAAAAGTTATTAAAGCTTGTAAGTATTGTCAGCCAGCCTGGTTCACAGTCACATTTATTTTGGGGGTTCCCAAAGACAAGGGAGGGAAATCGTACCTTATCACATTCTTCTTCCTCAGGTGAAGGCGCCAGGGGCCGAGCATTCAGGGATCAGCACAGCTGCCTGGGCATCTCCTGACACGTCAGCTGCAGATCCAGCAATACCCACAAGGGGGCTACATGTTCAAACTATAAGCAGATAGTAGTTTATCTTACCAAAACGCTCCACTGAAGAACAGCATAACAGAAAGGTAGCTTTTATTTTTGGAGGGTGGGTAGGAGGGAATGAAAAAGAATTGTCATAACAGAATGTGATTATTATGTAACAGCTACTAAAAAGGACATATTTGGCTGGTGAAGATCACAGTTTCTTTGTAATTAAGATTTGTCATAAGTGTTGCTTTATAAAATGAGATCAGAGTTTGCTGTAAGTTTAAAGTGATACATGGTGAAGTTCCAGATTACCTTGAGCGGTTAGTGCGTGCTTATCAGGTGGGCAGGGTTTTACGTTCTGCCTCCCAGAATTTAGTAAAAAAACAAACAAACTCCAGTTTCAGAAGTGAGACTGGTATCTTGTATCTGCAGGGGCTTGTGCTTTGTTTGTACATGGTCCCATTCTTTGAAATGTTCTACCATTATTGATTAGGTTGGAGTTCAACATTCTTTGGTTAAGAGCCTGCTCGGGTGGGTGACATTGGGTGGGTCTTTCTGGGGCATGTATTTTGGTTGTAGTCAGTGCATATTTCCTAAAAAAAAGAAGGTACTGGTACTTTTTCATTAATACATGAGGAGCATGGATCAATTTAGTAGACAATAAAAAAGGTGCCGGTACTCCATACCATTACATACCCCCTCAAAAAAAGCTCTAGTTGTAGTGAGGGTGGGTAGGGACTGGCTTCTGGGAATTCTTCATTACTTTTAGTCTTTGTTAAAAGAATGTACAGTCAAACCTCGGTTTTCATTTGCCCCGGTTTTCATACGCTTCGGTTTTCAACGTCTTTTCTGACTGAGATTTTGTCCCGGTTTTCATGCATTGCTTCGGTTTTCAACGTCTTTTGACTGAGATTTTGTCCCGGTAGCAGGGAAGAAAAGCTGTCAACGTAAGCAGGAGATGTTGCATGAATGTGGGAGGCAGTTCTTTCTCTTGCAGGGTACGTCTGAAGCTATATCATTAAGATTTTCTGCCATTCTGAAGCATTGAGCAGATAATGTAAAGGTATTTTAATGGACTGAATTCAATGTGATTCCGAAGAGAGCTGGGCACAGCAGCTTGTCAGGGGTGGCTAAGGCCAGATGTTAACATACTGTACTGTACAGTACTGTACTTAGCTTGCTTTCAGTGATGTTAAATGTTCATTTATCCATTTCATTAGTCATTTATATTTATTTCTCATTGTTTTCTGTATGTAAAAATATAGTTATTCTCTATAAAATGTATTTTTTGTGAATATTTTTGGGTGTCTGGAACGGATTAATTGGATTTACATTATTTCTTATGGGAAATATTGCTTCAGTTTTCATACGTTTCGGTTTTAGTCAGACTTTTTCGAACGGATTAATCATGAAAACCGAGGTTTGACTGTATTTGTTTTCTTTACGCCTCCTTGGGTGGGGGTTCCTTACAGATAAGTGACTTATAAAGGTTGGCAAATAAATAAATACTTACTCTCCTATTTGTTGGCATAGTATCTCATTTCTTGGTCTTCTTCCTATGTCTAGGTTGGCTGTTCTCTAATAAAATGAGGGAACTGGGGAACACTGTATGTCAGAATAAGCTCTTGTACTACAGCTGTTATCGTTCAACTTCCTCTTGTGAGGGGGAACCAGAGGAAGTTGAACGATAACAGCTGTAGTAGTAGACTAACATATGTTCAGTGGCCAAAAGAAGTTTTGTGTGAACACAGAATAAGCTCTTGAACAGCCTGTAAGAAATCTTGCCTCAAATCTAGTAAATTTGCCTTGATCTGAACCCAGAATCCTCATAGCTTGACTGAACTGGTTTGATTGTGAGTGTTGTGATTTTACTTGTCCTGCTGTCTTGTTATTTGACTGGATTGCTAAGAAGTATCTATATTCCATGCCTTAAAAGTACCTATGTGTTTAACAAGGTGAAGAGAACCTGTTTAACCTTTATGTTAATCTTCCAAGCCGTGAATAAACTCTACAAAGAACCTCTGTAAAAGTGTCCTTTAGTTAGCAATCTGACAGAAGCTATTCCGCTAGTATACCCAAGATAAATTTCTCATATGTTTTAGACTGTATTAAATTCTCCCCTCTGCTCCAACAGAAGCAACCTCTTACTGTGCTTCAGGTGCTTAAGTGCAGATTTCAGATTCCGCACACTTTATTGGCACGATAATTTAGGGGGTAATATTAGACAGTATTTTTTGCCTGCAAAGGATGTTTTACACATGGGAAATAGTTGCTGTAAATTTGCATGCTTATATACACACATACAGGGTTTGCATGTCTACAGAAGCCATGCACTTTTATGTGGAATGCATTTAGGTGATCCTAGGGGTGACTTTTGGGAGGAGCTGGGTCAGCATACATGTGGACTTTACAGAATACGTTTGTACCTGCAAAGAATACACACAGAGGTTGCATCTGCCTCAGAAGAGGTGTGACTTCCTACAAGAGCATTTGGGTGTTACAAGCACTCAACTAGGTGCTTATAAAATAGGCTGGTGGCATATGGACATAAAAGAGAGGACGAGGAGAGCATGGATGTTGCTGGCACCATAAAATAAATGAGCTACACCCCTGGTGAAGCATCTGTTGCAAAACGCTGGCCATTGTCAAGTGTTTGAAGCCACTTTGAAGCATTTGAGAGTTATTTTAAAAAATAATGAATAATGAGTATAATGACTGGTTTTCTTTTAGATCTTTGAGGATTTGTCCTGATATCCAGTTGAAAACCATGTAAAAAGGTTTCCATGGTTTATACAAATTGAAAGACATAATGTGAAGTCTTTTTCCTCCTATATATACATCTATTTTTGAACTGAATAGTGACATAGGGTCCAATATTGCATGAGGCACTGAAGAAACTGATCACTGGCTAAAAAACCCCGCTTAGAAAAGGGCAAGAATTGTGAGTCAGCCAGGGTACACGTGGGCAAAGATGGAAAATAGGTGGCTATGGGATATCGTCTCCCGGTGGCCAAATCTGGCTATGCAGGTGGAACGCAAGCGGAGATGTTTGAGATACCCGCGCAAAGGGGCCTACATGAATATCGATCCATAAACTGTGCATGGCACATAGCGAAAGCTGTAACCGTGCAGTGATGCAAACATGGACAAGATGTAATATTCTGCTGAATACAAGAAGTGCCACCGAAAAATGGGCATGATTGCAATATCCTGCTTTATACGGGTATGGGGGGATATTTTATTTATTTATTTTTATTTAGCAAGCATTTGTAGCCCGCTCCTTCCAGCGATCAGAAGCGGGTAGGATTACTATTGTGAAACTGCCGAATCAAGGCAGGTACAAATTTTGTTTACATACAGATTATCAGAAAAGCACATCATACAGAGTTAACACTTCTTAGCTATGGGGGAGTTCATTTACATATATACATAAATACATATATACAGGATAAGCTTTTTGGCCACAGTGGTCAGGGGCTGCTCCATCTGTGGATTTAGTTCAGGTTGAAATGAGATTGGAAAATGTGCGTTTTGAGTTTCCTTCTGAAGTCTAGAAGGTCATTGCTAGCTCGTAGTTCTGGTGGGAGTTGGTTCCACAGTGTTGGTGCCACATATGAGAAAGCCCTGTGGCTGGTGTTAGCTTTGGCAGATCTTATATCTGTTGGAGTGTGAAGGATGTTGGAATTGTGGGTTCTTCTGTTTCGGGTAGGAGGTTGCGATCTTACTAGGTTGTTGAGGAAGGAAGGTGCTAAGTTGTGGATGAGTTTGAAGGTGGTTGTTAGTATTTTGTATTTTGTTCGAGCTGTTATGGGTAGCCAGTGTAATTGAATTAGCACTGGTGTGATGTGGTCACTTAGATTTTTCTTCATTATGACCCTGGCAGCTACATTTTGTGCCATTTGTAATATGTTTAGGGTTTTTTTAGGTAAACCTTGTAGGATGGCATTGCAGTAGTCAAAATGTGGCATGATGAGTGCTTGGGCCACTGTTCTGAAGTCTTGGGGATCAATAATATTCCGAATGGGTTGGAGCACTCTAAGCTTGTGGAAAACTGCTCTGTTGGTCTTTCGGAGGTGTTTTTCCATCTTTAGGTCACAGTCAAGTGTGACTCCTAGATATTTTATTTCTTTTTTTGTTTGGTAAGTGTTGTTACATAGTGTTATTGATGTGGGTGGGTCAAAATTCGGTTCTTTGGAGATATACATTACTTCGGTTTTTTTGTGATTAATTGACATACTACTTTGTTGCAACCAGTCTTGCATCTCTCTGATACATGTCTCTAGTGGGTTGTAGTCTGGGTTTTTAGTGTCTAGTTGTGAGTATAGCATGATATCATCGGCATAGATGTGGTAATTAATTTCGTGTCGTGAGAAAATTTTGCATAGTGGCTGCATATATATGTTAAACAGAAGTGCTGAGAGAGCAGAGCCTTGGGGGATTCCCTGCGTTTGGGAGAAAGATTCTGCTTTTTCTCCGTTGAATTGAACCTGTTGTGTTCGATTTGAGATGTAGGATGAGAACCATTTTAGTGGTGTTCCTGTTATTCCTATTGATTTTATCCTATTTATGAGGGTCCCATGATTGACTGTATCAAAAGCAGCGGAGATGTCAATGAATACAAGAATGTACATTTTCTTTTTGTTTTCAAGGCCCTTTAGGAGGTTGTTAAGTAGGACTAGTAACAGGGTTTCAACTCCATGATGTTGCCTGAAGCCATATTGCTGGTCATCAAGAGGAGCATTGTCAGTCAGATGGTCTTGGAGCTGTAGAAGGACCGTTTTTTCTATGATCTTTGCCAGGAATGAGATACTTGATATGGGACGGTAGGACGCTGGGTCTTCTCCGTTGAGTGTAGTGTTTTTTAGGATCGGTCTAATGACTGATTTCTTTAATTCTGAGGGCATGATTCCTTGTTGTAGGGATAGGTTAACTATGTGTGCTATGTGAGGTGCTATGTCTTGTTTCACTGCCTTGATCCAGGATGCAGGACAGGGGTCTAGTGGGGAGGTGGTGCTTTTTAGGCTTGTGACAATGGTTGTGATTTGCTGGGTTCCTATTTTGTGGAAGTGCTCCCATAACTGGTTTTGCGTCGTGTTATTCTCACTTCTGATTTGTGGTGTTGGTGGGGGGGGGGGGGGGGTGGGGGGTGGAGGACTAGGGGCCGTAAGTTTGGTCGCGTAGTGGTTTTCCAGTGTTTGGACCTTGATGGAGTTGTTGAGGTTGGCATTTTGGTCGGTTTTGGTTAGTGATTTGACTAGTTCAAATAACTCTCGCGGTCGATTGATCGCCTTGTTTAGGATGTTGGTGTGATGTAATTTTTTTGCATTGTTCACGTCGTCTTTGTACTTTGCGAGATGGGCCATGTATTTAGTTTTGAGATCGGAGGATTTGGTTTGTCTCCATTTTCTCTCTATTTTACGGAGCTCCCTTTTTGATTTTATTAGAGTTCCTGTGTACCAGGGTTCCGAGTTGATCTTATGTGGGGTTTGTTGTGTGTTTCAATGTTGGGTTAGATGTATTTTGGATGTGTGTGTTCCATCTGTTAGTTAGTTCGTCGAGGTCTGTGGAATCTAGGTTTATGTGGGATGCAATGGTGCTTATGAGGTGTTCCTCGTTGAGTTTGCTGAATTTCCTAATGGGTTGGTCATTCTCATCTCCTTTGAGTTTTTGGGTTGGCACTGTAGTTTAAGTTTACAGTTGATTTGGTGGTGGTCTGACCATGGTACTTGAGTTATCTTTATTATAGGTGGTTCATTGCTTTGTTGTGGATTTCTGGGTATGAAAATCATATCTAGGATGTTGCCTCTATCGTGTGTGGGGTTGCTTACTATTTGTTGGAAACCCAATTGGTCGATGGCTTCATAGAAGGAGTCCGTGTGGGACGGAGGAATTGATGCTAGGTTCAAATCTCCGAGGATGATTTGGAATTTTTTGCTTTGTGTGGATGTGATGGTTTCTAGTGCTGTGGCTAGTGTTTCGTGCTGTGGTGAGGGAGGTCGATAGATTAGGCAGATGGATAATGCCATGCTCTCGACTTTGAGTAGGTCAAGATCGGGATTTGTGACCGTAGATGTGGTTGTGAGTTGAAGGCTGGTTTTGGCTGCTATAAGGACTCCGCCTCCTCTTCTGTTGATGCGTGGGCAGTTGTATAGTTGGTATCCGGGCTTCTGTATTTGGTTCATTGTTGCAGGGTCTGAGTCAGTGAGCCATGTTTCTGTTATGCATAGGATATCTGGTTGTTCATCAGTTAGAATGTTGTGGATAATATGCATTTTATTCCTTATTGACCTAGCATTAATAAGGATAATGTTACATGTGTGATGTTCTGGGTGTGTTGTTCGTGTGAGTTGTATTTGGGATCCAATAGTGTTCTTTGCTTTGGTTTTAGGGTGTTTTTGTGATCTATTTCCTTTGATATGGGTGTGTCGTTGGGGTAATTTGCTTGGCGTTTGTGTGGTGGTGATAGGATTTAAGTTGTATTGATGCAGGATGGGTAATGGTGGGGGGGGGGGTGGAGAAGGTAGATTGGTGTATATAGTAGAGGAATGCAGTATTGTGAGTGTGGGATGGTTCTATATGAGGATGTCAGTATACACATGCACAAAATCAGGAAAGTGTGAGCAGGCTCCATTTTATGTCTGCCAGAAATACTTGGGTTTTTGGATTCGTGTGGCGCAGTGTGGGGTGTAATCAAGGCAGCTGGCCTAGAGATGGGTTAGTGTAGGCCGGCAAGATAGTTGTTGGGTACCAACAGTTTAGCAGGGATAGATGGGTTGGGGTACAGTGTTTCTTATTACTTTAAACAAAATAGGGATACAGTTCTAACGTTCCTTATCACTCAGTATAAACAGATACAGTATTGTGCGATACAGTCCTATCGTTACTTCTCACTCAGTATAAACAGATACAGTATTGTGCGATTCAGTCTTAAGGTTAGTGCAAGAAGGTTATTGGGTTACTGCATTGAAATGTAACAACTTGCTGGTTAGAGACACTTTGTTTCATTTAGCTCTAAATAAACAGTAGTAGCCTTTATAGTTGGTAGGGGTTTACAATGTAACAGCTGGCTTGAGGGGAACAAGGCTTGTGACAGTGGGGAATTTAACACATTATATATACAGTGGTATGTTGGCTCCTACTTGGGGGGGGTTAGGTCAGGGTTGCACAGTGGTCTTTTGCGTCAGGAGGTAGATAAGTCCAGTAATTGTTTTACCTGGGTGATATCGTTGTAGTTGAAAGCTCTTGATATCATATTTTGGTCCAGCTATGTGAAACTCGTGGAGCGTGGTGGTCGGGACCGGCGAGCTCAGACCCGGCCTGGGGAGCTCAAGCCGTCAGTCATTTGATTGTTGCACTTTCGCTTTCTGGACGTTATCGGAGTTTTGGTCATGTGAGTCAGGCTTCTTGATACTTGCAGCCTTGTCGCGGTTGAGAGGGTGATGTTTCAATCGCGCCTAAGCTCCACCGCCTAAGGGCCACCGCCAAAGGGCCCTCAGGCGCGGGCCCGCCAGGTGCGGGCGCGCCCTGTAGGGACGCCGCTTTTATGCGGTTCTGCCTGCGTGCGTGTGAGCCTCCCACTGCCCGAATTGGGCAGGAGTGTGTGGAGGGAAGGCTCCCACTGCCCGGATTGGGCAGGAGTGTGTGGAGGGAAGGCTCCCACTGCCCGGATTGGGCAGGAGTGTGTGGAGGGAAGGCTCCCACTGCCCGGATTGGGCAGGAGTGTGTGGAGGGAAGGCCCCCACTGCCCGGATTGGGCAGGAGTGTGTGGAGGGAAGGCCCCCACTGCCCGGATTGGGCAGGAGTGTGTGGAGGGAAGGCTCCCACTGCCCGGATAGGGCAGGAGTGTGTGGAGGGAAGGCTCCCACTGCCCGGATAGGGCAGGAGTGTGTGGAGGGAAGGCTCCCACTGCCCGGATAGGGCAGGAGTGTGTGGAGGAAAGGCTCCCACTGCCCGGATAGGGCAGGAGCTTCACCAAGGCGGTTGGAGGGCTAGCGGCGCTCAGCTGTTTCCCCGAAGTAGGGACGCCGCTTTTATGCGGTTCTGCCTGCGTGCGTGTGAGCCTCCCACTGCCCGGATTGGGCAGGAGTGTGTGGAGGGAAGGCTCCCACTGCCCGGATTGGGCAGGAGTGTGTGGAGGGAAGGCTCCCACTGCCCGGATTGGGCAGGAGTGTGTGGAGGGAAGGCTCCCACTGCCCGGATTGGGCAGGAGTGTGTGGAGGGAAGGCCCCCACTGCCCGGATTGGGCAGGAGTGTGTGGAGGGAAGGCCCCCACTGCCCTGATTGGGCAGGAGTGTGTGGAGGGAAGGCTCCCACTGCCCGGATAGGGCAGGAGTGTGTGGAGGGAAGGCTCCCACTGCCCGGATAGGGCAGGAGTTTGTGGAGGGAAGGCCCCCACTGCCCGGATTGGGCAGGAGTGTGTGGAGGGAAGGCTCCCACTGCCCGGATAGGGCAGGAGTGTGTGGAGGGAAGGCTCCCACTGCCCGGATAGGGCAGGAGTGTGTGGAGGGAAGGCTCCCAGGAGCGGCGCTTAGGTACGAGAGACAGTGTACTTGGGTTTGCCTGCCCTTGCACGTGTATTGCCTCCCTCGTGCCCGGTTATGACCTTCCACAGATTGTCAGTACAGGAGCCCTCTCTGTCTGGGCAGATACACATCAGCAGCATGGCAGCCAGGAAAAGAGTCAACTTCAGCACTGCTGAAGCTGAGGCCCTTGCCAAGATGGTGCTGAGGTCCGAGGGGGTGCTGTAGAGCCAATCTACTACTACTACTTGTCATTAGTATAGCGCTACAAGGCGTACGCAGCGCCGTACAGATGCATGTCAAAGACAGTTCCTGCTCATCAGAGCTTACAATCTAGTCAAGACAGACAACACATCAGCTGAGGACATGGACACATCTAGGGGAGTGGCAAGGAAACACATAGAAGACCAGGCAGATTAGGATCCAGAAGCAGACTCAAAAAGGTGAGTTTTCAGCCTGTATTTGAAAAGGGCCAGAGATGAAGCCTGACGCACAGACTCAGGTAGTTTGTTTCAGGCGTAAGGAGCAGCAAGGTGGAAGAGTCAAAGTCTGGTATTGGCAGTAGAAGAGGACGACACAGATAGAAGGGATGTGCCAGAAGAGCAGAGCACTCGAGGAGAGGTATAGGTAGAGATAAGAGAGGAAAGGTAGTGAGAGCAACAGGTTGAGTGCACTTATAGGTCAGTAGGAGAAGACTGAACTGCATACAGAAATGGATAGAGAGCCAGTGAAGTGACTTGAGAAGGTTGGTTATATAAGCATTTAGAGGCTGGCAGAAGATTAGCCGCGCAGCTGAGCTTTGAACAGATTAAAAGAGAGAGAGATGATTCAGAGGGAGATCAGCAATGAGGAGGTTGCAATAGTTTAGACAGGAAGTGACTAAGGAATGGGTAAGTGTCTTAGTAGTGTGTGTAGAAAGGAAGGGACAAATTTTGCTGATGTTATAGGAGAAAGAAGCAACAGGTGGATGTGTGCAGAGAAAGAGAGAATAGAGTCAAAGATGACCCCAAGGTTGCGAGCTGAGGAAACAGAGAGGAGTATAGTATTATCCACAGAAATAGAGAAGGGAGGAAGGGGGAGGTGGGTTTAGGAGGAAAGATAAGGAACTCAGTTTTGGCCATGTTCAGTTTCAGAAGGCAGTGAGACATCCAGGCAGCAATGTCGGATAAGCAGGCAGAAATCTGGGCCTGAATTCCTGGAGAGATTTTAGGCACAGAAAGGTAGATCTGAGAGTCATCAGCATAAAGATGGTTCTGAAAACCATGAGATGAAATAAGTGCACCAAGGGACTGAGTGTAGAGAGAGAAAAGGAGAGGTCCCAAGACAGAGCTCTGAGGTGCGCCAACTGAAAGCAAGATGGTGGTAGAGGAGGAACCACCAGAACATACACTAAAATTGCGATGGGAGAGAAAAGAAGAAAACCAGGACAGAACAGAACCCCTAAATCCAAGCGAGGACAGAGTATCGAGGAGAAGATGATGATCAATAGTGTCAAAAGCAGAAGAAAGGTCAAGAAGGATGAGAGTCAAGTAGAGGCCTTTGGATTTGGCAAGCAACAAGTCACTGGAGACTTTGGCATGAGCCATTTTTGCGGAATGCAGAGAACGAAAGGCAGATTGCAGTGGGCCCAGATCTAGTGAAGGCTTTTTGAGGAGAGGTGTATTCTCAGCATGTTTGAAGGCCATAGGAACAGTTGTAATGGAAAGCGAAAGGTTAAGGATATGACAGATGGAAGGGATGACAGCAGAAGAGATAGAGCTTAGTAGACAGGAGGGGGTGGGATCAGAGGAGCAGGTTGTCAGTTTGAAGGAGGCGAGAAGATTTGCCATTTCCTCCTCATTGATTTTAGAAAAGGAAGAAAGAGTGCCCTAAGATGAGGGAAGGATTTGGGATTGAAAAGGGGGAAGATGAGGTAAAGGTGACCCTGCAGAGAATTCATGGCTAATCTTCTGGACTTTGTCAAGGCAGTAGTCAGCCAAGGTCTGGACAGATAGTGAAGGAGGGATTGGGGAGGAGGGACCTTGAGGAGAGAGTTAAGTGTAGCAAAGAAATGGCGAGGTCAGAGGTAAGAGAGTTAGTCAGATGGACATAGTACTCTTGCTTGGCAAGTGCTATGGCCAACTGGAAGGAGATTAGCATGAATTTGAAATGTAGATAGTTAGCAAGGGTACATGATTTAAACCAAAGGCGCTCAGCCTGGCGGGTACAGGAACGTAGATAGTGGGTTGTTGAGGACAGCCAGTGTTGAGGTACGGTACGCCTCACAGGGCGTGGAATGGGAGGAGCAAGTGCATCCAGAGCAGAGGACAGTATAGTGTTATAGGAGGATACTGCCCCATCAATGGACACAGATGACATATTGGAGGAAAGAGTGGTAAGATAGCAGTGGGGAGAGCTGAAGGGTCGACAGCGTGAAGATTCGTAAACATGTTGGTGGAGATTGGGCGAGACCAAAATGGGGGATGGTTGAGGGTGAAGGCTAGCAGGTGATGGTCAGATAAGGGCAGAACTGAGGTGGAGAAGTTAGACGGTGAGCAGTTGGAGGAGAAGACAAGATCAAGGCAGTGACCATGCTTGTGAGTAGGAGTGGTAGAGAACAAATGGAGGCTGAATGAGGAGGTTGGGAATGGAGCTTTAAGGCAGATGGATCAGAAGTGTCATCAATGTGAATGTTAAAATCCCCAAGAATAAGGGAAGGGGAAGATGCATCCAGAAAGGAGGAGAGCCAGGATTCAAAGTCTGTGAGAAAGGTAGAGGTGGACTTATTGGGAGGTCGATAAATGACAGCTACCTGGAGAAGTAGTGGAGAAAATTTATTTATTTTATTTATTTATTTATTTAGTGTACACTTGTATCCCGCTACTTCCAGCGATCAGCAGCGGTTTGCTATACATAAAAGTGCGGCTGTACAGGCCAGGTATTAAAGCATACATCATGATTTAGTGGAAAAGTACAGGTCATATCACTCGAATTATATGATTCACATTTGATTGCAGGCTAGTAATTTCACATGTATATACATATTTACATATCGCTGGGTCTATTGTTGGCTATAACACGGAGTTCTTTCTTTGTGCCTGTTGTGACCCAGTGTGAGTACATGGTGGTTAGGCAGGATAGAAATGCATCTGGAAAAGATGAGTCTTAAGTTTTTTTCTGAAGTCCAACAAGTCACTGTTTGCTCTCAGTTCGCATGGTAGTTGGTTCCATAGCAGAGGCGCTATAAATGAAAATGCTCGGTTGCTGGTATTTGTTTTGACAGATCTCAGGCTCCCCGGGATCAGGAGGGTATTGAGGTTTGGCGATCTTCTGCTTCTGTTATTTGGCTGTAGGGTGATAAGGGTGCTGAGGTAAGAGGGTGCTATATTATGAATGAGCTTGAATGCGGTGATAATGATTTTATATTGTATGCGTGCAGTGATTGGGAGCCAATGTAGGTCTATTAGTATTGGTGTGATATGATCCTTCAGGCCGATCCCCATGATGATTCTAGCTGCCACATTTTGCGCCATTTGCAGGATATTGAGGGTTTTTATTTAGGCAGATGGCATGGACTTCAAAGGAAGTAAAGGAATTAGATGGAGGCAGAAGGAGGGTCTGGAATTGGAAGGATTGAGCGAGTAGGAACACAACACTGCCACCACGGCCGATGGGCCAAGGTGTTTGGGAAAATAGGTAGCCTCCATGACAGAGGGCAGCAACTGAAGCTAAATCTTCAGGGAGAAGCCAAATTTCAGTAAAAGCCAGGAGATGTAGAGTATTAGAGATAAAGAGGTCATGAATGAAGGCAAGTTTATTGGAGATAGAATATGCATTCCACAATACGAATGAAAAAGGGAGAGAAGAGAGAGAGAGGAGAGGGGTATGAACAAGATTAGAAAGGTTATGCATTGACCTGCTCTGGGAGTGTGAAAAAAGTGTAGGGGGACCAGGGTTGGAGTTGACATCTCCATTTGAGAGAAGGAGGAGTAGGACAGAATGGGGGAGAGAAGAGGCAGCACGATGGAATCGAGGGCAAAGTTCCCTCAGTGAGAATGGAGATGGCTGAATGGGTGGAAGAAAAAGGTGAAGCTCAAGGGCAGATGATAAGGTCAAAGACAAAATGGTAGGGGAGGTGGAGACAGTAAGGAGTGGGTAATGAGAAGTAGGGCTGTGGAGCTGAGGGAACAAGTGAAAAAGATTAGGAAGAGTTAATATCAAGAACAAAAAGTGATGTGGAGCCATAGGAGAGGGGTAAGAGGAGAGAATGAAAATCAAGGAGATACAGGTGGCAGGGGAGGGGGGGTCCTGGTGGCTTCAGGTGCACCAGAGTAATTGCATCAATGATCAGAGGAAGGCTAAGAAAGTGTGTTAAGCCAGGGGTGAAATATATACTGTCACAGCCCCTCCCGGTGGCAGCGTGCTGAAGGGTCAGGGTGGACATTTATTGTTTGTTGAAGCCGGGAACTCTAACTTAGACCAAGTGCATTATGCTCCTTGTAGTTCCTTTCTTTATAAAGAATAGTTGTGTGAGCCTTGATGCGCTAAGGTTCTCCACGAAGACAACAGAATTCACCTTGATTCAGGGTTTCTACCAAAGTATTTACAAAGTCCAAAACTGTTATAAGAGCTTCACAGTCTTTTCCATTCAAGCAGGATTTTCCAATATAAACAGGTTAAATAAACACAAAAACTTCTTCTTTTCAGCTCAACAACACAATGACATTTTAGAGCATGTCTTATGCTATGACTCTGTGAGAGATTCTATACTCTCAGCAACACAGAGAGTACAGTCCATAGGATATTCAGGTAGCAATGGTTCTGGTTCTACAAGGTCTGTTTGCATATCCTCTTGCTCAGATATGGTGTCTGCTAAGCCTGAGCTTTCCCTAGGCAAAACTGGATGTACTTCAGTAGTTCTCTCCAAGACTTTGCAGCCTGGATGGACCTGGTCTGGCAAACAATTAATATGGCTTTTATCTAGGACCTTCTGCACAGGTTTCCCCAGCTTTCCCCAGCTTTGTTTCTCATATCTATGGCTCTCTGGTTTACAAGCCTTTCTAGGACCTGGCACACATTCAGGAAAGGAGGTGTGAATGTACCTTTGTTCTCTGAGAAGTGCGTTGCTGGTATTCCCTCTACCAGGCACTCTCCTTCTTACACTGTCTTCCCTGGAGACTTCTTTCTGGAGCTTTTCAGCATGGGCTTGTCCTTCCTGGAAGCTGTCCCTTCCTTGTAAGGACTGCAAGCTTAACTGCCTTTCCTTCCGTAGTTGGAGCTTTCCCCTTTCTCTCTCCTTAGTAGCAGGGGTTTCTGTTGCTCTCTGTATTTGTCGTCCTCTCTGCTCCTGTGGTCATCTCTCTATTCGTGGTCCTCTCTGTATTGGTGTTCCTCTCTCTATTCTCCTGACCGAGCACTGCTTATAAAGCAGTTTCTCTAGTGAGCTTTCTGGCCCTCTACTCAGGTGTGTTTGATTAGCTATTACATCATTACAATCTGGGTGTGCAGCCTACCTTCTGCAGCCTCATGCCTACTCCCTCTAGCTGCACTTCTTGGTAACTTCATTCTCTGTAAATCAGTTTCTTTAAAAGAAATGGAGTTTTCTCCTAACTCCATAGCTTCAGTAGTGTCAGCTTCATCACAATACAGAACAATAATTGAATAGCAACAAGCTAGATTCTGAACAGGCGCATGAAAATACCTGCCTCTCTGCCTCTCCATAGCCATCTAGAGGGCTATCCAGCTCCAGCTGCGGAGGTGAGTAGCCAATGAGTGGTGGAGGTCCAGGGATGAAAGGGGGGGATGGGCAGAGCAGCAGGTCAGAAATAATCTTCTGCCATGGACCTAGCTGTGGGAGTGCGCATACAAACAGTGAGGATGGTTCATGGCACATACTGTGGTCCGCACCATGTGTCAGGTTATTGACTGTACCAGGTTCCGTACTTCTTAATGTCATGTCCCTGCCATCCCAGGTTGCCTAGAACAGTATGCAGGTGCAGACATCACTTAGGAGGACACAATAGTTCCTCCTGTTAGATGATGTCTTGCAAATATACGGGTCACAGGTTAAAGACCACAGCAGGGGAACTGTAATAGCTTTTGGGGGCTATTGTAGGTTTTGCTTGTTGTGGGGGTGTCAAATTTGCCATTGTAAGCATTATCCTGTGGCCTGCTACAATGCTCAGAATCCATGAGAAATTAGTGCTCGCTATGAACATTTGGAGAACATTGAAGTAAACAGATGGGAACAGATGTCCATTCCCTAGCGTGTCCTCATCAAGGCCCCCTGCTCCCCACTTATTGCCATATGTTGCACAACTGAGAGTCATGTACAGCATCACAAAGCTGGCTCTGTGCAACAATCACACACATGCAGCCAAAATATATTAAAAACCACAAACCATGGCTGAATGCTCAGAGAATGGTGTCACAAGAGGGAGGTGCAGAAGGGGTAGTGACAAGATAGGGAGTACAGGGGGGTTAGGGAGAGGGAGGAGGGCCAGGACAGCAGAGTGAGGGGTATGGTGTGATCCTGCATGTTTGAGACGAGATGGGACAGAATGGTGTGCAGGGTTGGAAACGATGAGGAAGTGATAGGGTATAGAAAGTGGAGGTGCATACTAGGGTGTAGGGGCCTAGAGGGTGTTTCATATAGGCAGTGAGGGGGCAGGTGCAGAAGGGATATGGCCCTATGGGGACCAGAGGTGAAAGACACATATCTGAGGAAGCATATGCAGGGTCAAGGTGACAGCCACACTGTACTGATACCCAGAGGACTGGGAAGGGCTAAGGACAATGTGAGCAAGGGATGAGGCTGAGGAGGATGAGCAAGAGGAGGAGGAGGAGAACAATGAGGAGGAGGCTGAGATGGAGGAGGAGGAGATGTCAGAAGCAGAGGAAGCAGCAGCAGATAAGGAGTCGGGATGAGTGTTCCATGACAACCAAAGGGATGAGGACATGAATGTGGTGGAGGAGGAGCATGGTGAAGGGGGAGCTCCACTCTCCCACTGTGGCATCCTTCACCCTCAGGGGTGGTGACAGGTACAGTCGGAGGCACTGCAGACACCCAGGTCCTCCGGCCCCAGCATCTGGCCCATGCAGACCCAGGCCTGGCCACCTTAGTAGACCCCCTACCAGAGTCCCCCTGCCACCCTCTCCTCCTTCCCTCCGATCTCTGAAGAAGAAACCGCACTCCTTCTTTCCTCCTCCAAACCCACCTCTTCATCAGACCCTATCCCCACCCATCTTCTACATTCCATCTCCCTCACCATTGTCCCCTCCATCACTCATATCCTCAACCTTTCACTCTCCACTGCAACTGTCCCCGTTGACTTCAAACATGCCATTGTCACACCCCTCCTCAAGAAACCCTCACTTGATCCCACATGCCCTTCTAACTTTCGACCCATCTCCCTCCTTCCCTTCATATCCAAACTATTAGAACGAGCAGTCCACCGTCGCTGCCTCGACTTCCTCACCCCCCCAGGCCCTCCTGGACCCACTACAATCCGGCTTCCATCCCCTACACTCCACTGAAACAGCACTCACAAAAGTCACAAACAACCTGTTCCTGGCCAAATCTAATGGCCTCTATTCTATCCTCATCCTTCTTGACCTTTCTGCCTTTGACACCGTTGACCACAACCTTCTCCTCACCACCCTCTCCTCGCTTGGCTTCAAGGACTCTGTACTATCCTGGTTCTCCTACCTCTCCCATCGCTCATTCAGTGTATGCTCTGGTGGCTTCTCCTCCTCCCCTACCCCGCTCCATATAGTTGTACCCCAGGGATCCGTCTTGGGCCCCCTCCTTTTCTCTCTCTATACCCAAGGCCTTGGCACACTTTTCTCCTCCCATGGCTTTCAGTACCATCTCTATGCTGATGACTCCCAAAACTACTTCTCTACACTTAATATTTCTCTGGCAGCCCAATCCAAGATCTCTGCCTGTCTTTTGGACATCGCTGCCTGGATGTCTCATCGCCGATTGAAACTGAACATGGCCAAGACTGAACTCCTTGTCTTTCCACCCAACTCCTGCCCCCCACTTCCCCCCCCTCTCAGTCCATGTGGATGGATCTACTATCCTTCCTGTTCCCTCAGCCCGCAATCTAGGGATTATCTTTGACACCTCTCTCGCCTTCACCGCTCATATCCAGCTCGTAGCTAAGACCTGCCGCTTCTTTTTCTACAACATCAGCAAAATCCGTCCCTTCCTCTCTGAACACACCACCAAAATTTTTATTCATTCCTTAATCTCCTCTCGTCTCGATTGCTGCAACCTACTCCTCTCTGGTCTCCCCATGAGCCACCTCCTTCCCCTTCAATCTATACAAAATCACGCTGCTCGACTAATCTTCTGCCAGCCTCGCCATGCCCACATTACTCCTCTTCTCAAGTCACTTCACTGGCTCCCTGTCCAGTTCCGCATCCAATTCAAGCTTCTCCTACTGACCTATAAATGCATTCACTCTATGGCCCCTCAATTCCTGTTATCTCTCCCTACGTCCTCTCTCAAAATTTGCGCTTCGCTAACAAATTACTTCTATCAATGCCTTTCACCCGCACCGCAAACTCCCAACTGTGCTCTTTTCACCTTGCTGCACCACACGCCTGGAACAGCCTACCTGCGTCTGTGCACCAGGCACCCTCCCTGGCCCTCTTCAAATCCAGGTTGAAGACTCATCTCTTCACCATTGCTTTCAGATCCTGACTTCCATCCTCACCTCACCTTAACCCCCGTCAACGTCATGACCAAACTATTGACCAAACTGTTCCACATCATACCTTGCGCAGAACTGACTAATGCTCTGTACTGTTCTAACTAGATTGTAAGCTCCGATGAGTATGACTCTGATGGGCAGGGACTGTCTCTTGTATGTTGGCTACCTCTTGTAGGTTAGCTGTGCAGTGCTGCGTGCGTGGCGCTTTATAAATGCTAAATAGTAGTAGTAGTAATAGTAGTATGTAGCCATCATGGCTACTGTGGCAGAGTAGCTGCGTCTCCTGAGGGAGGCAGTGGTAGAGTCTGCAGGGGCCATCTGCACAGACCTATAGGCCATAGTGCAGACCCTGCAGAGCTACAGAGAGGGTTCTCTTGGCCCATAGATGCATGGGTATGGGAGATGGGGTGGCATGTGGGGAATGCATGGTGGAGGTTTGTTGTGAGGGCTAATGAGAGGGAGGTATTGAAATGCATTTAGATATGTTTCCCTGTTTATGTGCTGTGATGTAAATAAAAGGCCCGTGTTTGTACTTCACTGTGTCATCATTGTCGACAGCAGCATAGGGGGTGTCTGCCACATAGATGTAAGTAATTGTGGGTTGCACTATATAGGTCATGGACTGTGTTGGGTGCAGGGTAGTTGTTGGGGGCCTGGGTATGCACACATGGTAAGTCGCAGGCACAGGCCAAGGTGGTGTAGACGCCATCACTCACATGGTATAAATGCTGGGGGAGGAAATGTGTTGCGGCCAGGTGAGGTGTGGGTATTGCATTTTCCATGAGCCTGGGTATCTGCTGCCACATGGCACGTGCAGCACAGTCACCAATGGGTGATGTAGGTGGCAAGACTGATCATACTAATGATGATTGCTAATAGTATGGCAGAGGTGGCATTGGCTCTTACACTGGGAACAGGCCAACATGTCACCTCTGCTGAGCAACAGCTACATTGGGCCTTGCAAAGACTGTGCATGTTGGACCATAGGGATGGCAGGCAGCAGTTACAATGCCATTGAGAAATTACCAGGGTGCCTTGAGTATGAGAGTATGAATGCTCACCACAAAGGCAGCATGCTATGTCAGGGCCGGAATTTAGGAACTCTTGAACTGCATAACAACTGTACCCAGTGTCTGACTACCAGCACGGCAAACTGCGTGCTTCCTGAGAGTTGCACTGTCTGGAGGGCAGCAAGGGTAGGACATTCACAGCAACAGTGCAGACTCTTCAAGCCATAAGGGGTCAAAGGCGTGTGGTATGCCTAGGGGGCCAAAACCAAGTAGCAATTCCATACCCATACCTGACTATACCCAGCCTACAGGCCCTATGGCATTTTTGCATGACCTACCCACTGACCCCACCTCCTAACCATCCCCACACAGCACCGCAGTACACATCTGTGGTATACCGTGCTGAGAGTGCACACAGCAATCACCCTCCATATTCCGTCATCCCAGACTGGGGTTCTAGCCATACACTACTGGACCTCTACCAGCAGCCACATAGTTCAGCAGCCACAGATATGTTCCCCTGACAATATTGGCTCACTGTCCAGTATACACCCACCCATACCAGTGTAGAGGAGAGGAGCGTGGTGTAGCTGCCACATGCATGGACCATTCCATAGCAGTGGATATTGTAACCTTGCGGTGGCTATACTTATGGGCCTTTAGC
Source organism: Ichthyophis bannanicus (assembly GCA_033557465.1). Classification (NCBI taxonomy): domain Eukaryota; kingdom Metazoa; phylum Chordata; class Amphibia; order Gymnophiona; family Ichthyophiidae; genus Ichthyophis; species Ichthyophis bannanicus. Next base: position 1,242,717,865 of record CM066032.1, read on the forward strand.
ATGCCATAGACCAGTCCAGTTGGCTTAGCCATTAACCGCATAGCAAGTGTGATATCCCATTTACTTGGTTATCCTTGTTAGCTGTGTGGCTAGCATGATATCCCATTTACTCGGCTACAAACAGTAAACACACCCGAGGCTGATTTCCCATTTACCTGTTTTTTTCCGAAAACTGCACACAGAAGTGCTTATTCAACTTACCCATATATCGTCGCTAACCGGGCAAAACGCCAAATATTGCTGGTTATCATCTTGCATGGATATGGCCCCTTCCAGCATTGTCCATTAGCACTGATATTCATACTCCTTGTGTGGGGAACCTTACACAGCTTTCTCTGATCCTTTTTGGTGGGGCGGGCTCCAGATGCTGCATCATATCCATGTATTTTAAATCCTTGTGCGGGTAGCTTTCCGTCTCCATCACGGTTAGCCATTGGGATGTCACAGGCAGAACAGAAGGCTATGAAGCGCAATCGCAAGGCAAACTTCACGCCCTCAGAGACCTCCATGACCCTGGGCCTAGTCATTAAGGAACACGCAGCCCTATGTGCCTATGAATGTGCCAGCAACCAATAATGTGGCTGGCAGGAGATTGTTCCAAAGGTCAATGCGGCGCACCACCACAACCACGATGTGGAGGACTTCAAGATAAAGTGGCAGCCAAGCCCGAGGGTAGGCTGGCCTGCTTTCACTTGTGATGCCCCAGTTTCTCAGTGAAAGCTCCCGCAGAGATCTGGACTGATAGGTCAGTTCAGAACAACCACCTTGAGGCTTTTCTCTGCCTTCATATTGCCTCTGCAATCCTAATTTTTCTTTCCTTTACTTTATACTTTATTAGGGCAAAAGATTTTGACCGCATGTGGTTTCACCATCCCTGAGGCTGGAGCAGCGTCTTTGGCAGGACCATCGAATGTTGTTTCTGTGACTCTGAGTGTATCTGGGGTATGGCTCTCTCTGGAGCAGCGAACCTCCCCCCCACTGCCGAGACTCAGAAGTGCAGTTCTAGCTAATGGAGTGCTTCCCCCTGGCTTGCCGAAGAGCACACCAGTGAGGAGGGAGTGAAGAGGGCTCTGTGGCCATGCCAGTTCTATCTCCCCCACTACAGCATCTTTGAGATACGCTGGAGGATCAGCGGGACCAGCTTCCTCCATTGGTGGGGATGCTTCAGGTGCAAGGAATGGAGAGGTGCTGATTCCAGTGTCTGGGGTGCTGGTTAAACCTGCAAGAATTACATTAGAAGTGCTATGGGACGCTTTGGCTACAATGAATTCCTCTTTTCAAAGTGTGGTGAGGACTATAGGTATGGAATTGTCTTCTGTCAAATCTAGTGTCCTAGAGGTTTCTCGGCTGCAGGAGGAACAAGCGGGGAAGATAGTTTGAATGCACCACTTCCTCTTCTGTAGCCTCTGCAGCATCTGTCCCCTGTGTCACTTCAGCCTCAGGAATGGGGATGCCAAGCTGCATAACAAGGTTATGTAGGATGCAGCAAGGCTGTGAAGATCCAGCACACTCATTCAGGGCTGTACAGCAGCTCACTCCCACTGTGGTCTAAGCATCTGAAGTGGCTTTTAAGGACCCCGATTGTCTGTTCCATCATTGCCCTGCTCCTCTGGTGTGCTTGGTCGTATCGTTCCTTCTGTGGGGTCTGCGGGTGCCACACAGGTGTCAGTAACCATGGTCTGAGAGGGTATCCATGATCACCTGTGGAAGCAGGGGGGTAGGCATACATCAGTAAAGCAACTGTGCCAGGTGTGTTGTGGCTAGTGGGATGGATAGGTGGACATATTGACAGTGCCTTTCATGGGACTGTGACATGTGGCTGTACATTCTGGTGAAATTTCCTGCCGAGCCATGTACAGCATGTCATTGCTTGCCTGCTGCTCAGAGGCCTGCCATGTCTCCAGAAAGCCCTGCTTCTGCACATTCTTCGGCTTTGCCCCTCTGGTCTGCTTTCTGCATATCTGTCCCCTGTGACTGTTGAGAAGTGTTCCCTCTGTGACTGCGTCACATATGTGCATCCTCTCAAATCTCCCTTCTGACTATGCACCTGTATTGGGGCATCTCAGATATCATATTCCCACTCGCCTGGATCCAATTCTGGGGTACCTCCCTACAGAGTTGACTGCATGACTCACTTTCTGTCACATTTGCTCACAGCGGTGTCCACTCACCATGACAGGAGCCCGGGAACCAAGCGCATACATCAGTGATGAGCATGTGGGCATTGACTACCACTTGCATATTCATGGAGTTGTAATTGTGGCAGTTTTGGAATGCCCTGTGGTTCTGACCTGATGTCCTTAGTGCAACTTGGGTGCAGTCAGTGATGCCAAAGACAGATGGGAAGCCAACTATATCATACAGTGCCTGCATCATCTCCTGTCTTTGCTCAGGCGTAATGGGGAAGGTGATGTAGGTGTGCATCCTTCTCACCAGGGCAGTAGTGAAGGCATCAAAACAGTGGCATGTGGCAGATTGGGTGATGTCTGTGGTGGCACCCACAACAGGCTATAAGCTTCCTGTGGCCAGGAACCCCAGTGCAGTGGTCACCTTCAGAGCCACTGGCAGTGCGCATTTTCAGGTGATAGCTGGCTCCATATCCTTGCACAGCATCTCACTCAGCTCTGTTATGGTGTCACTGTCCAACTGATAGCATTGGTATGCATCCTCCTCCAACCTTTGCAGGTACATCACTTTTGGTCTGTGATGCAGATTCGTGGGGTATGGTATGTATGCCTCTGGTGCTGGGTCACTGACATAGAAACATAGAAACATAGAAATATGACGACAGAAAAAGACCACATGGCCTATCTAGTCTGTCCTTCCATATCAACAACTACAACAGTCCCCTTTTTTCCTTCAGAGATCCTCTGTGTTTGTCCCATGCTCTTTTGAATTCAGATACTGTCCTCATCTCCACCACCTCCACCATTACTGGGAGACTATTCCGTGGATCCACCACTCTTTCCATAAAGAAATATTTCCGTATATCACTCCTGAATCTATCCCCCTTCATCCTCATTCCATGTCCCCTCGTAGCAGAACTTGCTTTCAATTGAAAAAGGCTCTCCCCCTGTACATTTATGCCATGAAGGTATTTAAACATCCCAATCATATCACCTCTATCCGGCCTTTCCTCTAAGGTGTACATATTAAGATCCTTAAGTCTGTCCTCATATGCTTTATAATGAAGACCTCTAACCATTTTAGTAGCCACCCTCTGTACTGACTCCATCCTATTTATATCCTTTTGAAGGTATGGTCTCCAGAATTGCACACTGTACTCCAAATGAGGTTGCATAGCTTGGGATATGCCCACATTCTCCTAACCAGCATGTCTTGTATTCAGTGCAATACTTTCATTCCAAGAAGAATCATTTGGAGTCTAAGAGCATGTCCTATGTGCCGAAGGTCATCTGCCATGCATAACGAATTGAATCTACTAAGAGAAGACCTAGCTGCCATGCATAAAGAATTGTCTCTAGTGAGGGAAGAAATGACTGCAATGAAGCACACCTCTTCTAGGATATAGACTGAACGAAGTCCACCACTGCTCCCACAAAGAGTCAAACACACCAGGAACAAATGGATCACAGTGGGTTCGGGTAGATTGCGATCTGTGACACAGAGACATCCTATACACCAAGAGATATCCCTGCATAATGCATTGTCTGCCTTGGTTAATGAGGATGCCCTATCCAAAGAAACTGAACGACCCTTAGAGGAGTCAGTCAATGCCCAATCTCCAACTAAAGCACCAAATATGAAAAAAACCCCCACCAAACAGAAAACTACTACTACTTGAAGATTCCATCATCAGAGACATCAACTTGGGAACACAGTTCAAAGGAGAGAAGATAGTCAAATGCCTCACGGGCTCCTTAGCCAGCAGGAATACAAACCAAATTATTGATGTACTTAGCGCGGAAAGCATACACTCCAAACTTGATGTTGTCATCCACTTGGGTACAAATGACCTGGCTAGAAATAGTGCCTCTACAGTCCAAAAGGACTTCCAATCTCTGGGAGAAAAACTCAAGCCCATTGTTAACACTGCATCATTCTCAGAAGTTCTACCTGTTCTAGGTAAGGGGGCAAAAAGGCTAAATCGCATTAACAGCTTTAATACATGGCTCCAGACCTGGTGCAAATGAGAATGATTCAGATTTATTGGCGACTGAGAAAACACATGGACCAACAAGAAACTATACTGTGCTGATGGACTATACCTCTCTGTCACAGGGAATAGAATCCTACGTGAAAAATTCAGGCAGTATGTCGATTTGCATTTAAACTAGAAGAAGGGAGTGACGGACAGGGAAGGTCAAGTTCTGGACGTCTCCCCCCTGCAAAGGCAGAATAACAGAAACAACCACACTTTTAAACAACACAACAAAAGCAACTGGGAAGAAGTGGGTAGAATAAAATCAATGCAAAATACACACAAGCCAGTTAAATGCTGGAAAGCAATGAGCACAAATGCTCGAAGCTTAGCCAATAAACTTCCAGACTTGGAAGCCCTAATGGTGGAAAAGGACTTGGACATTGTGGCCATTACAGAAACATGGTTTAATGAAATCACATGATTAGGATATAGCCATTCCTGGCTATAATCTATTCAGAAGAGACAGAGAAAATGGAAAAGGGGGAGGAGTAGCCTTGTATGTCAAAAGCAATATCAAAGCTACTGAAATGCAGGGTGCATGGGAAAAAGAAGAAGTGCTCTGGATCATGTTGGAAAGAGGAGATGGCACTGTCATCCATACTGCTGTAATCTACAGACCTCCGACTCAAATTGAAGAGATAGATAACGAATTGATTATAGATATTGCCAAGATAGCAACAAAGGGGGAAGCGATCATATTGGGTGACTTTAATCTTCCCGATGTGGATTGGATTACTCCTTCTGCAAATCTGGAAAGAAGCAAAAAAATTGTGGACGCTATCCAAGATGCATTACTTAGACAAATGGTGATGGAACCAACCAGGGAAAGTGCAACGCTGGATTTGGTGCTCACCAACAGTGATAGTGTGTCTAATGTCTAGGTGAGTGCCCCTGTGAGCAACAGTGATCATCACACGGTGTGGTTTGAGATAAAAGCCAAGGTGCAATCCAATCATAGCAAGCTCAAAGTCCTAAACTTCAAAAACACTGACTTCAATAAAATGGCCGAAAAGGAGGAGCTGACAGGGTGGAAGGGGATAAGGGGAGTGGAATTGCAATGGGCTAAACTAAAAGGGGCAATAAAAGGGGAAACAGATACATATGTAAGAAAAGTAAATAAAAACAGAGGAGAAGGAAACCTATTTGTTTTTCCAAAGAAGTGGCTGCTCAAATAAGGGCAAAAACCACAGCTTTCGCAAAATTCAAAAGCTTGCAAACAGAAGAACACAGAAATGAATACAGGATCAAACTCAAGGAGACAAAAAGAGAAATAAGGATAGCAAAATAAAAGGCAGAGGAAAAGATGGCTAAAGATGTTAAGTGCTGCGACAAAACTTTCTTCAGGTATATTCGGGAAAGGAAGAAGATCAAAGGTGGAATTGCAGGACTCAGATGTGCTGGAAACAGACTCATGGAAAATGACATTGATAAAGCGAAATTACTAAACAAATACTTCTGCTCTGTTTTTACTAAAGAAAATCCTGGAGAAGGACCACCTGTGACTCCCAAATATAAAAATGGGAATGAGGTAGATACCACACCATTCAGAGAGGATGAGGTTTTAGAACAACTTGCAAAACTGAAAGTAGACAAGGCCATGGGACCGGATGGGATACATCCCAGGATACTGAAAGAGCTCAGAGAGATTCTTGCAGAGCCGTTAAAGGATGTATTCAACAGATCCTTGGAAACAGAAGAGGTTCCTTAGGACTGGAGAATGGCTGACGTCGTACCTCTACATAAAAGGGAAGAAGTGTTAAACTACAGGCCCGTGAGCCTTACCTCGGTGGCGGGAAAAGTAATGGAGACACTCCTGAAAGAGCGAATAGTGAACTTTCTCAAAACCAGCGGGTTACAGGATCCGAGGCAACATGGTTTTACTGAGGGACAATCTTGCCAGACAAATCTCATTGAGTTCTTTGACTGGGTGACCAGAGAACTGGATCAAGGACACGCGATGGATGTCATCAACCTGGATTTCAGCAAAGCCTTTGACATTGTCCCTCATAGGAGGCTTATCAATAAACTCAGTAGTTTGGGGATGGGTCCCAAGGTGGTAAACTGGATCAGAAATTGGTTGACTGACAGACGACAGAAGATGATTATAAATGGAGCTCACTCGGATGAAAGGAAGGTGATTAGTGGGGTGCCCCAGGGTTCGGTCCTGGGCCCGGCACTGTTCAATGTATTTGTGAGTGATAAAGGCAAAAGGAACAGGAGACCGCTATGGTTTTCGAAGGAAGTAGCTGAAAAAGTGAAGAAAAAGAGGGAGGCCTTCATGAAATACAAGAGATCACAGAGAGAGGAAGACAGGCATCTGTATTTGGAAAAACTTAGAGAAGCTAGCAAAGTAGTCAAGAAGGCAAAGATTCAAAAGGAGGAGGAAATAGCCAATGCAATAAAATGGGGGGATAAGACATTTTTCAGATATATTAGTGAGAAGAGGAAGGGCAAAAGTGGTATTGTCAGACTCAAGGGTGCAGGGGGTGGGGGGGAATATGTAGAAGCTGATAAGGATAAAGCGGAATTGCTTAACAAATATTTTTGTTCTGTGTTCACAGATGAAGAACCAGGAGCAGGACCTCAGAAAGTTTTTCCAAATATAGATGCCTGTCTTTTTCCTTTTACCTTTATTTACCATTTTAACAAAAAGGCTGGTTGCCCTTAAAATATCCCCTTTCAGTTTTGCCCACTATTTTTCTACATCCCACAGCTGTTCCCTGAGGTATTGGCCCATCTTGGCAAAATTAGTCTTCCTAAAGTCTAAGACCCTCACCTTTGAATGGATTCTAACAGCCCTAGTCCTAATATTGAAGCACACCATCTGGTGATCACTGGATGCAAAATGATCTCCCACGATAACATCAGAAACACTTTCACCATTGGTAAGCACCAAGTCCAGTATATTTATTTATTTTTCTTTTTATTTATTTTTCTTTTCTTTTTTTATTTATTTAACAATCATTTATATACCGCATCTTTCGGAGATCAGTTGCGGTTTACAATAAACAACAATCAACAAAGCAGGAGCTTGGTTTTACATGGAACATCTTGTAACAGTAAACAATATATCAGCTAACAGCATATGTTAATACAAAACAAAACAAAACATTATAAACTATATAGAATTACAAGTTTGTGGGAACTTTAGAATTGAATCACGGTACATTTTCATCTCAGTATATTATCTGTTTAAGTTGTTGGAATTAATTTGACTCAGTCAGGTATCTTTTTAGCCTTTATCTGAGTTGATCGGGGGATTATCTATGTTGCTGTAGTGCATGGAAAATAGATAGGTTTTTAGTTTTTTACGGAATTCCATAATCTCAGTTAAAGTTCGTAGGTCCTCTGGGAGGGAATTCCAAATGGTTGGGGCTGCGTGTGAAAAGGCTCTATTATTAATTAATTTATTTGCTTTTATGAAATCATTAGGAGTCCTTAGTTTATTTGATTGTCCTTTTCTGTGAGTAGCTTTTTGTGATTCTTTGCTAATTAGTTTACTTAGTGTGATTGGAGCCATGTCCCCTTCACGTGCGGGGTCTGTTACCAATTGCCTGAATAGTTCTCCCTGTAGAGAATCCAGGATCTCTACAGGGAGTATGGCCCCTTCACGTGCGGGATCTGTTACCAATTGCCTGAATAGTTCTCCCTGTAGAGAATCCAGGATATCTTTACTTCTAGATGATACTGCAGCAGGAATGTGCCAATCAACATCTGGCATGTTGAAATCCCCTATCAGTAGCACTTCCCCTTTCCTAGCAATGCTACTGTATGTATGTCTTCAATTAACTCTCTGTCCCCCTCTTCCTCTTGTGAAGGAGGTCTGTATATCACGCCAATGCAAATAGATTTCTCTTCCCCTCTTTCTAGTTTAACCCACAATGCCTCCTCTCTCCCTTTTAAGCTCTGTAATTCCAAAGCTTTAATAGTATTTTTTACATGTAGTGCCACTCCTCCTCCCCTTCTTCCTACCCTGTCCTTTCTGAATAAAGTATAGCCAGGTATAGTTACATCCCCAGTCATGGTTTTCTGTGAACCATGTTTCTGTAACTGCCACTAAATCCATGTTAGCCACTCCCACCAAAGCTTCAACATCAGGGATCTTATTTCCCATGCTACGGGCATTTATACAAACTGCTTTCCATATGTTACCCTGGTTACCCATTTCCATAAAGGTATTTAATGTATCACTTACCTGGGGGCTTTCACATACCTGGGGGCTTTCTTCATCCATCCCCAATGAATCTAGTTTAAAGCCCTCTTCAGTAGATTAGCCAGTCTACTACTGAAGACGTTTTGACCTTTCTTGGACAGATGGATGCCATCTCTGCTCTGCAACCCTTGGAACAGCATCCCATGGTCTAGGAAACCAAAATGCTCTCGATGACATGCATTCATCTCCAGGATGCGAGCCTCTCTGCCTTGGCCTTTATGCTCAACAGGGAGGATTGAAGAGAACACCACCTGTGCACCTAACTGCTTCACCCTCTGTCCCAGAGCCATGAAGTCACTTTTGATATGCTCAGAGGGGTACCTGGCAGTATCATTTGTTCTTACATGGATTAGCAACATTGGGTAATAGTCAGTGGGCTTGATGAGTCTCGGCAAACTCTCCGTAACATCTTGGATTTTGGCACCAGGCAGACAGCATACCTCTCTGGACATCAAGTCTGGTCGGCAGATGGACACTTCAGTACCCCTCAGAAGAGAGTCACCAACCACCACTACCCTTTGCTTCCTTGTGGTCACTGATTCTGCAACTTTGGGGTACTTGAGCTCTGGTTCTTCCCTTTCCAGGAATGCTTTCACCTCCTCCACTTCCAGGGCTGCATAATGGTTCTTCAATTCAAGGGCTGGAGAAGTTGGATTGGTGATTCTGCAGTCTCTGGTGACTTGTGTCCAACCTTTATCATTCTGTCAGCACCCATCTTCTCCTCTGCTGGAGAACTTGGTTGCTGCAAGAAGCATCTCATCAATATACTTCTCACTGTCTTGAATGCTCCTCAGCCTCGCCACCTCCTCTCTGAGTTCCTCCACTTGTTTCCTCAGAGCTTCAGCATGCAGGCACCCTGCACATGGAACCGGTCCTTCAACTGGCATTGGGACCTCTGTCTGGACAGAGGCAGAAGCTGCAATGGGGGCAACAGCTTTAGTGATACAAATTTTCCAAGCCATTGTTCTGTGCATGGAGCTTAGGTATCTGTTAAAGTAAAAGAGAGAGATCTACCAAAGTACCAGCTGGTTTCCCAACTGTGCTCTCAGAGAAAAAAGCAGTTAAATCTCTTTAATTACATTCAAAATGTGCTGTTCCAAGTCCCTGTGATTTGTTAAATGGGGAGGTGCCCTATAAAGCAAGACTGCTCACTAGAAGTGGGTGGGAGTTTGGGGGGGGTAGGGAGGGAACTAACTCCTGATTAGGTGTCAGCAGTTCCCAAGAGCTGAGAAAGTTACCAGAGCAGAGTTTTAAACCTACCCCACTAAAGAAAATATTTCTACTAAAGCACCAAAAATAATGTAACTTTGTTTTTAAAAAACCCTTTTAAGAGCTCCCAGTCAGAGAGCTAGCTATTTAAAAAAAAATAAACCCTCAAATTCTTACCGTTGTTTGAACTGTATAGCCCCTGTTAGGAATGCCTCAACAGGGCAGGGCTCTGAAGCCTTTTATGCAGGCCTCAGCTGCTCTCAGTTCATTCACAGGCTAATCAGGCCCACTAACTCCTGATTAGGTGTCAGCAGTTCCCAAGAGATGAGAAAGTTACCAAAGCAGAGTTTTAAACCTACCCCACTAAAGAAAATATTTCTGCTAAAGCACCAAAATGAATGTAACTTTGTTTTAAAAAAAAACCTTTTAAGAGCTCCCAGTCAGAGAGCTAGCAATTAAAAAAAAAAACAACCCTCAAATTCTTACCATTGTTTGAACTGTATAGCCCCTGTTGCTGTTGGTGCTTATTGCGCTTCTGCATCTGTCACTTGGCATTTCGGTGGCATCTTCTTCTCCATTGCAGTCTGTGCAGGCCTCACACTGCACGGCCGGATCCTGTCCCCGGATATTGCTGCTACTCGGGTTTGCTGATGATCTGGTCGATGTGTAAAATGTTCCCAAATCCAGGTCTAATGTTATGTGGTTTATAGCTTTTTGTGCCACCACACCGCGCCATTGAATATCCCTGCAAAGTGGATATGTCGAGGCCATGCCCCCATTACGCCCCATTCTGCCTCCGCAGATATCTGGTTATGGCAGAGCACACTGCCCAGATATTTGACACTAAGCGGCTAGGTGAAGATCCCGCACACTTGGATATGTGTCACATACATGTGTAAGGCAGCTTTTTCACCACCTTACCAATGCCTAAGACTTCCAATATTGGGTCCATAGTGATTAATGGAAGGATTTTTTAGATTGGTACATTTTTCCACTGAAATCTGCATAGTATTGTTATAAACGTAGAAGCTCTTCTAAGGTGAACAAAAATGCAGCTAGCTGTCGGTGCTGAAATCTAAACCCGGATCTTCAATGCCAGGGTCATATCTGGCCCAGCATTGAATATCTGGGCTAATTGTCTTTGCAGCTTGCTAACCAAGCTGCGGTAATATTAAGCTGCTGCCCAGTTAGCGATGCGTGGCAAAAGTTAGGCCAGGGTTTCCTGTGTCTGGCTTTCGCCGCATATCAATAACCGGGTAGCAGTTCTATATCGCTACTACCTGGTTAGTGATTGGTGCTGCCTCTGCTCCACCCCAGAACACTCCCACCACGCCCCAGTGCTAAGCGGTTAGCATCAGGGTATGCAGAGGTGGTATCCATGGATATTCAGCCGCACTGACAATATTAGTGCCACTGAATATCCAGCTCAGTGACATTTACATGATTTGCAGGTCTGCAAACTGTGTGAATGTCTTTGAATATCAGGCCTACAGTCCACAAGAAAAGAGTTAAAGGATGACAAAATATTTCAGTCTTGCTCACAATTCATGGGTTCTCCCTCTTCCTTGGCATCCTTCTTTAAACACTGCTTCTCTAGTGGACGACTGCTGACCCTCTTCTCTTGAGGACTCCTGACAGGTGCCCATACAAATTCCTTTCTTTCTCAGCGCAGCTGCAACATTGAGACCTTGGGTGGGCCTCTTTCACCTCTCTTCCATCAGTGCAGTCATACACAGAGACATACAAGAATACTTCTCTCTCTCTCCTGTGGAGACTCCTTCACTCCTTAATCCAAGTACCATCCCACCCTCTGGAAGCAAGACTAGCAGTAGGCAACTGGGACTCAGTTCTTATATCCTTCTTCTTTAGGCTCTTCACATGGACTTTCTAGTGCGGAAACTCCACACCCACTCCTCTTGGGATCTGGAAAATGTCTTACTACCCTCAGTTTTTGGGCAGGACCAGTACAGGGGTACTGGGCACCCTAGGCAAACTGTTACCTTACGCATCCCCCATCAAGATTTTGATAATTAAACTGAACAATCATGATTATCAAAACACCCCCTCTTCCAACAATTCCCTAAAAATGCATAATTGTATGTTCTACTTTTAGATATTAAACTTTACGTTGTATGTCTGTGTATGTTTGCTCTCCCGGCAGGTAACAGAATGTTCTGAAGGCTCTTTGACTTTGTGTGGCTGTTAGGATCTATTGTTTTGCTTTGACTGCGGCTGATTTTTGCTACCCCTCAGAGGCTGCTGCCCTCGGCGGCGACCTAGTCTTACCTAGTGGTTGGGCCAGCCCTGCTTTTGGAATCTCCCTTACTGATCCCTACTCCTCTTCCTCTTACATGCTGTACTCTGGGGTTTATCTGAATTTCAGCTTGACCCTCTAGCTCCTGCTCTGCCACACTTTTAGGGAAACCTTTCTGCTTGGCTGAGAGAAACCCCTCCGAACCTCTTACATCTCTGTGCTCCTACAGAGGAAGCAATGCTGAGCCCCTCCCAATGATTACACTTCTAGGTCCATCTAAATTTGGGGAACAGCTATTGCCAGAGTAGCCCAATGCTCATTACCTTTTAGTAGCACCTCTCTGAAGCAGGGACCCAGAATGTCCCTCGCCCTCCTGTTTATCCAAGACAGGGACATTTTGGTGTCCTGCTCCAGAATTGTAAAGTAAAACATTCTGCTTCTGCTCTGTACCTGTTGGTGGGGGAGTTTTATTGATTGATCTGAGAATGTCCCATGTGAATGAATAATTATATTCCATGCATAATCATTTATATATTTAATCACCTTACAGACCACCTGTACCATATGTCTACAGAGTGGTTTACAACAGAAAGTAAAACAAATAAAAACAACTTTACAAAGCAGTCAATATAAAAAAAAAATAAGCAAAAGAAAACGTCCAAGTCTTACAAGTTTATGAAAGGAAAGCAGTGACTCGCTCAGATTAACCTCCAAAGGGATTTGTTCCAAAGAGCTGGACCACATAAGAAAATGCATGGTGCTTGTTAGCTGTGAGCCAAGCAATTGGGTATGGCTAGCCATACTAGGGGGCATTTTACTAAAGGCCAATATGTAGTAATATCTGTTAGTATGTGTTAAGTGCCGCTATGGCTATTGGAATAAAATGGGCCACGGTGGCTCTTAACGTGCGCTAATGGACGTTACCGCACATTAACTTTTAGTAAACATGTCCCTAAGTCTAAATGTAAAGTGAGAAATCAGGATGACAGCTAGGGAAGGGAACTTGGGCAGCTAGGAATCCCGCTGTTTCTGGTTGCAGAGATCCTGGTACTTGTGGGAACGCAGGAGCAAGCACCTAGAAGCAAGCAGCACCCACCCCCTTCCTGAAAAGTCACCTCTACAACACAGTCATGACCTTGCGCATAGCAGGACACAGAAACTGCAAAAGGTATCTGCTCACACTGAATTGAGTTGATTATTTCTCTTTAGAGACTATACTGAACTGGGAAAAAGACATAATTTAATATTCAAACATATGTGTGTGGCAATTTTCAGGACTATGTTTTGATGCAAAGTTCATGGGTGCTTTTACCGAGCAGATTTATATCAGTTATCTGAGGGAAACTACACTTTTAGTGTTAGGTGCATTTAAGGCGGGCAGTTTGAATAAACCTTTTTAATCTGTTGAATTGGTATGTACCCATGTAAATGGCTTTTGAAAATTGTCTCATGTCCAATTATGTGTTTTTACATAATTGTTCTGGGAGGGGTGTAATTGATGAGTCTAATTATCAAGACCTGAGGAGGGACGGCCAATGATCCTGAAAGTTAATTTTGTGTGTGTAGTGCGGAACATTGCTGAAGGCTAGCCTGAGGTACTCGGAGTCTGGAAATATAATCTGGGTCTGATGTGTGGATCAGCAAGTCTGTTTGCACAGGAATGTATGCCTAGGACACTACTGTTTACTGGAGCTGAACTATGATTCGCCTGTGGTATAACAGGCTGGGAAATAAAACCACCACTGGAGCACATCTGCCTGTATTTGTGAGTGTTTTTGGGCTATGGGGCACTAGTCCTGCTCAGGGGTGAGCAGGTCCTGTCACACTCACACCACTGGTATAAGAAATGTTCAGGCTAAGGTTACCAGACATCCCCAATTTTTGGGGATAGTTCTTGAATTTACATAGCAGACCCAGTTGTCCCCAATTACAATAAATCCAGTTTGCACATGCGCGTTCTTTCTTTCTCTCTCTCTCGCTATGCATCTGCAGCACCAGGTAGCAGTCTATTTGGTGCAAACTATTCATCTCTTGTTGCCTGCCTGCCACATCAGAGAGAGAGGTGAAGTGGGAACCAGGACCAGCTGCAATTGGCCCCAGCAATCCAGCCCTGCTGCACAGTTCTGGCACTGAAACCAATAACGACTTGGCCCAGGCCCAGAGACCAGAGACCAGAGACCTGGAGGAGCCAAGCCAGACAGTTCTCAAGCCCAAAATCCGGCCACATAGCATTGCTCCAGCATGCATTGAAGGACTCTGGTAGCCGGCCGAGGCAGCTCTGTGCTGCAGCCTGGAGCGGTGATTTCACAGTGGTGGCTGCTGTGGAAGAAGCATTTCAGCTGTCTGCAATAAAGGAGGTAAGACCAACCGGAGCAACAGTGCCATAATATTAAAGTGGCCTGGCCGGAGGAGAGGAGGAGGGGTGCACAGTGCTGCTTTTCTGTGGTTCCTTTTGTGCTGCTGACTGAAGAAAAGAGACATACTGAATTGGGGGTGGGTGGGAAGTAAGGGGTAGATGATCAGCCCCTGGGGGGGGGGGGGGGAGAGTAAGGGATGCAATGGGGAGATGCTGGATGGCGGGAAGGAGGATTTGAGTGAAGTAAAGGGGAGATAGTGGATGCCAATGTTCCCAAGTTGCTTTTAGTATTTTAATTTAATTTAATTTAATTTAGAATTTATATACCGCAGATGCTGTACGATCTTTGCGGTTTGCAATAAGCATTAAAACAATAATCTAAATCATGAAAATAAAATAAACAAAATCGATAACAAAACAAAACATAAAATAAGTAAAATTTCTTGAAGGCTTTGCTAAAATAGAAAGCTTCAACCTTTTTTCTAAAGTCGAGATAATCTTTAAGAACACTGAGCTCAGAAGGAAGCTTAATCCAAAGAGCAGGACCTGATATGGAAGGACAGACTAGATAGGCCATGTGATCTTTTTCTGTCGTCATACTTCTATCTTTCTATGTTTCTCCATATAGAAACCCAATGATTCAAAATTTGAACATCATAACCAGAAGGAGGTGCTGGATATCTTAGCTGTCCAGTCCCCTGAGATCGTAATACTGTACAAGCGTAGAGGCAATAATCTCCCAAGGGACTTTAAGAGGAACCTCTACATTCATTTTCAGTACTTTAAAGATCAACAGCCCTAGTCAAAATAGGATACGAAACTCTAAAGGTAAAAAAAATTAAGCCTCTCCAAAATAGGAGAGATGTGATCACAAAATTTCGTACCTCTTAATAAACGGTCAACTGTATTTTGAATTCTCTGGATTGGTTTTAAATGTGATTTAGGAAGACCAAACAAAATTGTACGACAGCAATCCACTAGGGTCCAGACTATAGACTGTACAACAGTCCAAATGTCATCAGAGGGAAAAATATATTTATTTATTTAGTATTTCTTTTATACCGCGCTATTGACATCAGTGCGGTGTACATCAAAACATAACATATGCATTTCAGGGTAACTGAGATGCATTTACATTTGAACAGGGATTGGAACTTGGATAACAGGGTAGATTAACAAAAGTTATACAATATAGTATCTACATTATATACATAGTGAGAGTAATTCCTTATCGGGACTACGCCGGAAAGTATCTGGTGAATAGGTGATGTTTTAGGGCCTTTCTAAGTTGGGTTAGGTCTGTAATAGCTCTGATGTCGGGGGGGGGGGGAGGGAATTCCAGGCTTTCGGGGCATAGAAGCAGAAGGCTCTGTTAGTTGTTGACTTTTTGCATCTTGTTGATTCTTTCGGGACTGTTAATGTGTTTACTGCTACGGATCTTCTACTTCTAATAGGAGCTGAGGTATGTATCAATTCGGTGATGGTTATGGGGGACTGATTGTTTAGGGCTTTGAAAGTCATGATTATATTCTTATATAGGATTCTAGCTTGAAGAGGTAACCAGTGAAGCCTTTTCAGGATTGGTGTGACGTGGTCAGTCCTCGATATTCCTTCTAGCACCCTGGCTGCTGTGTTCATTGCCAGTTGGAGAGGGTTTAGAGTTGCTTGTGGGAGACTGTATAGGATTGTGTTTGCAAAGTCAATGTGGGGCATCACCAAAGCTTGGTAGATTGTTCTGAAGTCCGTGTACTCGAGTAGTGGTCGTAAGTGACGAAGTGTCCTTATCTTGTGGTAAATTGATTTTGTTGTGTTTTTTATATGCGCCTTCATGTCCTTTCTTTGGTTGAGGGTGATGCCTAGGTATCTGATGATAGATTTGGCTGTTAGTTCTGTGCCCTTTACCTTTAGTGTGGGTGGGGATGCGAAGTCCTGGTTCTTCGTTATGAACATTTCAATCGCCTAACAAGTTGTAACTTAAAAAAGGACTGCTTAACAACTTCCTTTATATGAGGACGAAAAGATAACTGTGAATCTAAAAGTATACCTAGCTAACATACCTGCTCTGAGCAAACAATTTGGTGAGAACCAATAGAAACTGTTATCTGGTAACTGTAAATCACGATAATGATGAATTGCCAAAAGCTCAGTTTTGGCGATGTTCAATTCAAGCCCATGGGCCCATAGCCAATTTGATATTTGAAGTACACTATCAGAAAGGGTTCCTAAAATAGATTGAATGTCTTTGCAAAAAGTTAAAAACAACATAATGTCATCGGTATAGAGCCAATACTCAACTTGTAAGGACTACAGTAAATGACGTAGAAGATCAACATAAGTGTTAAATAGCAATGTTGACAGTGAGGAGCTTTGAGGGAAGCTCTACTTTACTGAGAACCAATCAAAAGACCTACTTCCAACAAATACTTTCTATTCCCTATCAGAGAGATAGGACTGAAACCATTTTAAAACTGACTTGTCTAACCTGCATACCTTTATCCGCTCAAGGAGAGTGAAATGTGGTACCGAGTCAAAAGCAGCAGGAATATCTAAAAGGCAACTAAAATCCCGTTATCCTTTCGTCATTGTTTAATCAGTTGTTAATTGTTGAAACTAGTAAGATATGAGTGTTTTGAACACTGTGAAAACTGAAGTGGAATCTGTCAAGCAGAGAATGTTGTCAACATGCTGTTGCAATTGCATCATTACTACATATTCAGTAAGTTTTTTGTCAAATATAACAAACTAAAGATGGGCCTAGTAGTTCTTCAGATTGGATGCATCCAAATGGATCTTTTTCAAAAGAGTGTGGCAGAAAATTACAGGGGGGGGTGGGGGTGGAGAGGAGGAAGGTGCTTCCCGGCCCCACCCAGTCCCACCACAGCCCCACTCAACCCTGCCCCGTTCTACCTAGATATCCTAGATTTTCAAACCAAAAATCTGGTAACCTTAGTTAAAGCACCCATTTCCTCACACTATCAGTGGGAGGCATAGATGGAAATTCCATGATACGAGGAGAAGGGCATGGCAGTGGGGGTGAATGAACAGATGGATGACGAAATGCTAATAAAAATTAGGGAAGCTAACAAAATTTAGAACACAGTAATAATGGGTGATTTCAATTACCCCTGAATTGACTTGCTCAGTGTTACATCAGGACATGCTATGGAGATCAGGTTTCTAGATGAAATAAATGACTGCTTCATGGAGCAGCTGGTTCATGAACCAACAGGAGGGGAAGCTATTTTAGACCTAGTTCTTAGTGGAACACAGGAAATGGTGCAAGAGGTAATCACATTGGGGCCACTTGACAATAGTGTTCATAACATAATCACATTTGATTTAATAAATGGATGGAGGACAACAAGGAAATCCACTGCATTAGCATTTAATTTTCAAAAGGGAGACTATGATAAAATGAAGAAAATGGTTAAGAACTAAAGGATACTAAAAGGAGTAGCTGCAAAGATTAAAAGTTTACAACAGGCAAAGGCGTTGTTTAAAAATACTATCTTGGAAGCCCAGACCAGATGAACTCCACATTTTAAGAAAAGTGGAAGGAAGGCCAAATGACTGCTGGCAAGTTTAAAAGTAAAGTCAGAGGTTGTTACAGCCAAACAAACATTTTTGAGAAATTGGAAAAAGGAGCCAAGTGCTGCACCTCTTCATTCATATGTTAGAAAAGGCTCTATTTAGCAGAACGTTTTCTAAAATATTGCCAGAATTGTGTACGTTGTGACCTTGATGTTTTACTTCTAATCTCCACCTACTTTCTAAAATGTCCCTTCACATTTTCTTATGATTTTATGTCCAGTGATCCAGAACATATTCTTGTTGTACAATCTGTTCAGGTGTGAAGAGATCACAATCAAACGTGCTCTGCCAAATCTAATCTGAGGAGAGGAGCTTATAGTTTACAAGTATAGGAAAAGCCTGTAGAAGCAATAGCAAATCCCCTTGCAAGGAATTTAATTAATGTGTTTATAGTCACTTCAGATCACATTCAAATAAATTACAATATATTAAAAACAATAAAAATGAATGTAGCCAGAGTCCCGCTGTTCACAGGGCAAAACATGCCCAAGGATCCTGCTTACAGCAAATTTATCCCAGGTTTCTCTTGTTCCTTCACTCAGCTAGCACACAGATCTTTAATACTTGTGGCACCATGCTGCAGCCTGCCAACAGTTCGAACACTACGGCTACCATCGCTGTACTAGTTCCCGCAGACCAGACAGAGGAAGTGGCAAAGACCCCAAAACTCGTAATAGCTAGAGCACTGGCCAGTTGGGAGAGCTCTGGCTCCTGCTCTTCCCTGCCTTGCTGACTCTTCTCCACCTGTCTGCCACTCTGGAGGTCGGTTGATGACAAACAGGGTTCTCCAGCTAGGTCTCTTCCTGAATAGGTCCTCTGGTGGAAAGGATTCTTATGGATAGCCTTAGGCTGCAAGGGGTCTTCCAGCCACTGCAGCACTTGGTACTGACATAGGAAGACATTTCCTGCCCCTTGGCCTCTTAAGTGGACAAAAATCTCTTGTCTTCTGGCTGTACAGCTTGTCCTTTCCTCAGCAGAAGGTCACATCATGCCCAGCTACATCAGTAGACACTTCCTTTTCTCCTGTGCAACAACTTCAGGGCTCCTACATGGTATATCAACAAAGATCTAATCCTGAAATCAACAATCCCACTAATGAACTCACCAGCACACAACCCTGACGAACTAGTCTCCCACTGGAACGAAATACTCAGTTCAATAGCTGTTCGCCCAGCAAAAAACAAACCTCAAGCGAAACGACACACAGCAGCATGGTACTCTACTGAGTTGAAAGCCTCACTCGCAACACTAAGAAAACTTGAGAGACGCTGGCGCCGCTCACGCTCAGAAGCAGACCAAAAGGCATACAACTTACAACTCACAGCGCACCGTACCGCAGTGACTGAAACCATGAGACGTTACCACGCCGACACTTTAAAGAGATCTCTTAACAAACCTCGTGACCTGTTTGCCCTCGTTAAGCAACTTACAACAGAACCTGCATCAGAACAAACAAATGGAATCCATCCTCAAACATATGCGGATTATCTACAAACGAAACTTTGTCAGATAAACAACAACCCAGCGTCCAGCACTATCCTTCAGCCCTACAATCAAACACCACTCACTACCTTCACAACTCCATCCAAACGATGCATCGAAGACACCATAGCAGCCATCAATACGACCACAGCACAATCCGATCCATGCCCAGCTTTCTGGGTCAAGGAACTGCGGACTGACCTCAGTCCCATCATATCCAGACTCATTCAACAATCATTCACAACAGGTGATTTCCCACGCACCCTCAAACACACTTCAATAAGACCTCTACTAAAAAACAACAAACTCGACCAACAGAAACCAGAATCCTACAGACCCATAGCAAGCATACCAATGCTAGCAAAAATAATGGAAAAGGTAGTTCAGAGGCAAATACAAGATCACATTGATTCCAATGCCCCACTGGATCCTTGCCAGCACGGATTTAGAGAAGCCCACGGGGTCGAGACCCTTCTTACCACATTCTTCAGCAGCATAATATCAGGCATTGACAATACCCGCCAAGGTTTTGTCCTTGTCTTCCTTGACATCGCGGCAGCGTTTGATTCCGTTAGCCATGAGCACCTCATAGAACGCCTCAAAGAAAAGGGAATCTCCGGTAAAGCACTCGAGTGGTGCAGGTCCTACCTCTCGGACAGATGGCAGCAAGTACGATCCAGAGACACATCATCAGAACCATTCCACCAAAGCCAAGGTGTCCCACAAGGATCCTCCCTCTCCTCCTTGCTGTTCAATATATACATGCAACCTCTCTGCAACCTGATCCGGTCTTTCAACATTAACTGCATGATATACGCAGAGCCCGAGGAAGTGATGTCATGGGGGCGGGCTCCTCACAGGCTGTCTTTCCTTTTCAAATTAACTTTAGCTGCAATAAAGTTAATTTGAAAAGGAAAGACAGCCTGTGAGGAGCCCGCCCCCATGACATCACTTCCTCGGGCTCTGCGATGACCGGAGGGCTCCTGACACAGTTTCTCTTTACTTTTCAATGTAAGTATAGTGCAGCCGCTGCTCTGTACAAAGCAGAAGCAGCGGCTTGGGCAGAGGGGGGGTGTGTGTGTGTGAGTGAACCAGCAAGGGGGGGGGAGTGTGAGTGAACCAGCAGTGGAGGGGGGGGGGGCGATGGTGTGAGTGAACCAGCAGGGGAGGGGGGGTAAGTGAGTGAGTGACCCAGCAGGAGGGGTGAGTAAGTGACAGGGGGATGGGTGAGTGAACCAGCAGTGGAGGGGGGGGGTGGTGGTGTGAGTGAACCAGCAGGGGAGGGGGGTTGGTGTGAGTGTTTGATTCCTATTCAAGAGAATTACTTTATATATAGTCAATATAGGCACAGAGGTAAATTTTTTTAACATTTTCTAATGGTGGTGTGCCTCGTGATTTTTTTCATGAAAAAAGTATGCCTTTGCACAAAAAAGGTTGAAAAATACTGATATAGTGTACCTGGATTTTCAGAAAGCTTTTGACAAGGTCCCTCATGAGAGACTCTTGACCAAATTAAAAAGTCATGGGATTGGAAGCAGCATACTACTGTGGATCAGAAAATGGTTAAAGGATAGAAAGCAAAGAGTAGAGCTAAATGGCCAATTTTCTCAATGGAAAAAGGTGAATGGTGGAGTACCCCAGGGATCTGTGCTGGGCCTGCTGCTTTTTAACATATTCATAAATGACCTGGAAATGGGAATAATGAGTGAAGTGATCAAATTTAAAGATGACACAAAATTATTCAAAGTTGTTAAGACGCAAGAGGATTGTGAAAAATTGCAAAATTGATAAATTTGAAGAGTGGATGTTCAAATGTCAGATGGAATTTAATGTGCAAAATGCAAAGTTATGCACCTAGGAAAAAAACCACTGAAACTATGGTTACACTATACAAGGTCCCACATTAAGAACCACCAACCAGGAAAAATATTTAGGTGTTATAGTGAACAATATATTGAAACCCTCCGTCCAGTGTTCAGCAGCAACCAAGAAAGCAATTAGAATACTAGGAAACATAAGGAAAGGAATGGAGAATAAAACCAAGGATATTATAATGCCTTTGTATCATTCCCTGGTGCGACCACACCTTGAATATTGTGTGCAATTATGGTCGCCATATCTTAAAAAGGATATAGCAGAATTAAAATAGGTAGAGAAGAGCCACCAAAATGGTAAAGGGGATGGAAGGATATCCCTATGAGGAGAGGCTTAAAAGGTTAGGGCTCTTCAACTTGGAAAAGAGATGACTGAGGGGAGATATGACTCTTCAATTTGGAAAAGAGATGTCTGAGGGGAGATATGATAGAGGTCTATAAATTAATTAATGGAATGGGCAAACGTAGATAAGTTGTTTACACCATCAAAAAGTAGAAAGACTAGGGGACATGCAATTAAGCTACAAAGTAACCCATTTAAGACTAATAAGAGAAAATAATTTTTCACTCAACGCATTATCAAACTCTGGAATTCATTACCGGAGGTTGTAGTAAAAGCTATTAGTGTAGCTGTGTTTAAAAAAGGTTTGGACAAGTTCCTGGAGGAAAGGTCTATAAACCATTATTAAAGAGGACAACCTTGGGCTCCTGATGATCCCTTTCTGGAAATCTCACCTCTTTTTCTTCCTCAGTAATTCCCAGGTCCTGGGCAACTTGGGGCTTTTGTAAGAGTAGAAAAATTCTACTTCTGGAAAAAATCCTCACACCTCAGAATACTCCTTGCTCTCTGTCTGCTGAATCTGTGAAGACTCCCTCCTCCAATCTTTGTGTCTCTTTAGTGTGACTTATCTAGGCACTGCACTATGCTATCTGCAAGTAACCCAGAATAATCCAGCTTCTTTACTTACATCTAGGAATATATACATTATAAACTCCTTAGGAAGGGCCTAGCATGTTGAGCTGGTAATCACATATTCTCATTGCCAGATGCCCAAAGTACAGTTCATTATGTTTCTGGTAAACACATTTGATGTAATCTCCATTGTGATTATTATAACCCATCTTTAAAATGTTAATGAGTGCTTCTGATTTATTTTAATTTGAAACTTCCATTGGAAGGCTTATGCCCCCCCCCCCTCCCACAAAGGTAGGTGTTTGAGAATGTGCTGGATAATGTAGAATCAACAGTAAATGGTCACTGTATGCTGTTGAAGAGGTGGCTGCTGGGGAGGTCAGATGAGGGACAACATTAAAAGAACAGGCTGTTGTGCTAGCTGCGCAGAACTGGAATGGAAAGTAAGCATATGGGGGTGGGGATATGCAAATCACTGCCTGTGCTGAAGGAGCAAGGGTAATATTTGCTCACAGTTATATCTATTATTAAGATTTAACTTTAAATCTATAGGGCAGTGATGGCTAACCTTTTTGAGCCCGAGTGCCCAAACTGCCGCACAAAACCAAAGAATTTCCTCAAAGTGCCAGCACGTCATTTGCATAAGTGGTCTTATTTGCATAAATATTTGCATAATGTTACCATACACTAACTTTTAGTAAACATGTCTCTTAATGAGTGTATGGATAAAGAAAGACTAAAAGATTTCTACATTACTATAATCCAGTGCCAACCGCCAGGCACATTAGGAACTACTACAAACGCTGCCCATTTAGAACCCATAGCAAACCCGCCGTATCCTGACAGCATTACCAGGACTCACAAAGCACCATACCCTACCTATCAAAAGGCAACACTGCAAATATTAAACCAATACATTTCAGTGAATACTGGGGAAAGAGAACAAGTGGCAACGTCAAATAGGAATTTCCTCTTGTACCAAACAAAGCGCAGATGTTAATGATGCACATTTCCCAGAGCTGACATATTCCAGTTAATAAATTCAAAATAAAGAGATATCGTTCTACCTTTTGTGCATTTTTTTTCAGTTGCAATTGGTCCAGCCATTTCTTCTGGTTTCTTCATGTTTTCTGCTAACTCTCCATCGTCTGCTGTCCATTTGTCCTTTCTTCTCTCTTCTAGTTTTTTTTCCATTCTCTCTCTCTCTACATCTGCTTTAACATACTAATCTTTCTCCTTTTGCTCTTTCCTCATTCCTATTTCATCCACACAAATTTTACCCCTCCATCCTCAATCCCCAATTACTCTCCCAATACCTGGCCAATTGTAGATTTTTCATCCCTCCTACACAAAATATTTTTCCCCTCTCCATTTTACTCTCCCAGCCCCATCCCATTCTAATCCTCCCCCAACATCAGCTCCCTTCTAGTTCCAGTCTCACCCAGCATCCATTCCCTTCTTCAAGCCCCCCACTTCCCCTCAGCCCATTTCCATTCCAAGCCCCGTCCCCATCAGCTATTTGCAGTTCAAGCCCCCCACTTCCCCTCAGCCCATTTCCATTCCAAGCCCCATCCCCAACAGCTATTTGCAGTTCAAGCCCCCTTCCACTCAGCCCATTTCCAGTCCTAGCAACCCCCCCAACCCATTACCAGTCCTAGCCCCCCATAGCCCACTCCCAGTCCTAATCCCACCAGCCCATTTCCAGTCCTAACCTCCCCATCAGCCCACTCCCAGTCCTAATCCCCCATCACTCAATTTTTAGTTTAAGCCCCCCCAGCGCCTATCACCACTCCTAACCCCCCCAGCGCCCATCACCACTCCTACCCCCCCAGCCCAGCGCCCATCACCACTCCTAACCCCCCCAGCCAGCCCAGTGCCCATCACCACTCCTAACCCCCCCCAGCCAGCCCAGTGTCCATCACCACTCCTAACCCCCCAGCCCAGTGCCCATCACCACTCCTAACCCCCCCACCCCAGCCCATCACTACTCCTAACACCCCCCAGCCCAGCCCAGCCCATCACTACTCCTAACCCCCCCCCCAGCCCAGCCCAGCCAATCACCACTCCTAACCCCCCCCCCAGCCCAGCCCATCACCACTCCTAAGCCCCCCAGCCCAGCCCATCACCACTCCTAACCCCCACCCCCAGCCCAGCCCAGCCCAGGGAAAATTAAAAAAAAAAAAGAAAACCTGTCTGCTGCCGCTGTCGGGGCCGCCGCGGCAGAATCGAGCGTGCCGCGGGGCCCCCCTGTACCCACCGGCAGAGCCTGTCCTCCCCGTAGCAGCTCTCTTTGGAGCTGCAGTCAGACGCGCCGGCTTGCAGAGCGCGAGGGAAGAGTTCCCTCGCTGCTCTGTTAAGCCCGCGGGGGCTGATGGGAAGTTCCCATCAGCCCCCGCGGGCTTAACAGAGTCGCGAAAGGGAAACTCTTCCCTTCGCGCTCTGCAAGCCGGCGAGTCTGACTGCAGCTCCAAAGAGAGAGCTGCTACGGGGAGGACAGGCTCTGCCGGTGGGTACAGGGGGGCCCCGCGGCACGCTCGATTCTGCCGCGGCGGCCCCGACAACGGCAGCAGACAGGGTTGTTGTTTTTTTTTCGATGGCGGACCTTCCCGCGTGCCAGCTGCAAGGCCTTCGCGTGCCACAGCTGGCACGCGTGCCATAGGTTCGCCATCGCTGCTATAGGGAATAGTATACGGGAATAAAGTGCACACACTAGACAAAGGGTAGAGAAGTGAATTCTGGGGGGGCCACTGGAAATTGCCTATCCTAAGAGAAATGGTATCAATTAGCACTGGCACCTGCAGCCCTGTGCAGAAAAAAGCTCAGAGAACAGCTATCTGGGATTTAGAGGAGTCCAGCCTCTTTATCTAAAAAGAGCTTAACCATCATCTGAGAGGGGAGGAAAGCACTCCTCTTGCTCTGTAGGCCCTCCTTCTAAAGATGGTGCTAGAAAGTCTCCTGGGAGCCTAGACAGGCTTAAAGATGCCAGCAGAGGACTTCCTACAGACTCATTTGGAGGTAGGAGTAAAGATGGAGGTGGACGGTGTTCTCCCAACCCAGGGAGTGAAGATGGCAGCAGAGAGATTCTGGAGAGCCTAATTCCAGTTTGGGAGTCCAGTAGTGGCAGAATCAGCTCTAGGGGGAAAGCTGTAGTGGAGAATCAGCTCCCGAGGGAGCTGTAGCGGAAGATAATCCATCAGCTCATTGGGAGCTGCAGCTGTGGATCAGCTCAAGAGAAAGCTGCAGTGGCAGAGAGTCCATTCTGGACTAGGAGCTACAAAACCCATGGGGGTCCAGTGGCAGAGAGTAGGAGCCACAAGACCCAGGGAGGTCCAGCATCAGATTAACTCAAATGAGAGCTGCAACAGTTGTTCCTGATTGGACAGGAGTACAAAACCCTCTCTGGATTTGAGGAAAGCTTGGAGGAGGCAGAGTCAAGGCTACAGCCTCAGCAATTGGACAGAACTACAAAACCTCTCTCTTCACAAGCAGCCACCGGTCCAGAGCTCCAGCAGTGGGTGAGACGTGGGGCTGGTGGGCAAAGGGAAAGGGAGGGGAGTTAGGAAACAGGCTAATAAGGTTATATCCATAATCTTTAAAGGTTTATTTAAGTCATTATGTAATAGGTTATAGTTGGTTGTTTGAACTACCTTATCTCTTATCCTATATTGTTATTTCACCTTAACTGCTTGAACTACTTATCATAATACTGGTTGTACATGCTGCATTATTTTCTCAAAATACTTGATGTGTATATTTTGTAAATAAATTGTAAATACTATTTAAGCCAGCCTTGTTCACAGTAGTGTTTTTTGAGAGGTTTTCCTGGGGTGAAAGGAGGGAAATCCTGCCCGCTAAAACCTTTTTTCCCCAGATGGAGACACCAAAGCACCAAATTAATAAGGACTGATGGAGTCCACCCTCGAGGGGACTCCAGCCAGGCTGGTCCTGAACTCAGAAACGCACCCAAGGGGGCACTGCACTTATTACAGCACAAAGCATTTATTGTCATAGAATCCTAAATCCATCCTCCTAGGAAAATAGCCTTGGAGAGATGTCCTCCCAGTCAATTATTATTAATATGCAAATAAACAGACTTTTATTAGATGAGAGACTGGCAGTAAGCTATGATCAAACATTCTATTTCATTTTGATGTTTCTAGGGATGCATCTTTTAATCACCTGCCATTGCATTACTTGGCACAGATTCTCAGAGTCTAATTGCCTGATAATTTCCCATTATATGAACCCTATAATTTAGAGAGCAGAGTGGTGTCAAGTCTCTGGGACAGGTGGAAGGACCATCTCCTCAGTTCTAGAGCTGCCCTGGGTATCGTATAACTACAGTATGGCCAGTTGCCTTTCTTAATTACTCTGCTGAGAAGCATGCCCATTATTAATTAGAAAAGGAATCATAAGCTGATATTTATCTAAACTACAGCTGCAAGCCAAGCCAGAAAGATGGCACAGCACAGAATGAGAGCTGGTACTGATCAGCGCAACAACAACAGCTGAAAAGGCAAACTCTATTGGGTTGCAACTGACCGCACTGGTAGAATTCCACCGTTTTCTGTTTTTATTAATTAGTACTTGCCGCCGTTTTGAAGAAATTCACTCAAGGCTGTGTACAGCAAGTATAACCTGAACCTAGGCAATATATAATTACAACACTTCAGATAGTACATATTACAGCATAGTAAGACAGTGATACATAGTTGGAGGCAGCGTCAGCCCAATTCAGATTAAAACATCTTAATAAACAATAAAGAGTTCAAGCGGAAATGGAACATTTAGACAGATAAAATAGGGTAACACATGAAAAGAGTGACTACTTGAGTTAAAATTGCACATGCAGTCAAAAAATTAGTGTGTAAGTGATCTCAGAGTACATGTGATAAACTAGCCCTGCTGCAGTATGTGTAGTTGATGTTAATCTGTTTGCATGCAACTAGTTAGGGGCTTGGGAGAATAGCCTTGATTTCACCCACTTCCTGCAGTTGAGGTAGTCTTGTGTTAGGTGACGACTTTCTGGGACTGAGTTCCAGAGTGTGGGGGCTGCTCCTGAGAAGGTTCGCTGGCAGATATCGCATTGTATGATTTCCTTTGGTGAACATATGTTTAGGGATGCTCCTTTTGGAGGGCCTTAGAGACCTTCAGGGCTTGCCTACCCACTGGGCAGACTAGGCATCTGCCTAGGGCAGCATGGATTGGCAGGGGGAGGGGCACCAGCACTGGCACAACAGTCATCAGTAGTCAGCCCTAAAGCAAAGTGAGAGTGGCCTGCGCAGACCCTTAAGTGAATATGTATGCTCAAGGCCTTGCATCAGGTGCTCTTACTTTGCTTTCAGTTTTGGTCTGATGGCGAGTGGTGGCAGCAGTGTAGTTTCAGCAGCAGTGACAGGTAGGAATGGAAGATGGAAGATGCTGGACACTTGGGGGATAGGAAAGGGAAGGGACAGTGCTGGACAATTGGTGAAAGTACAGAATGAAGGGGAAAGACTGGACACTTCGGGGGAGGGGGAGGGAAGAGGAGATTCTGGACTATGGGGAGGTAAGGAAGGGGGAGAATGGCCTTGAGCCACCCATACTGGCACTGGTGCCAACTCCAGATTTATGCCACTCTAGATAGATGCCTAGTCTGTCCAGTCCTGAAGGTTTATTTATTTATTTATTCACATGAATTTGATATACCGCTATTGGTATCTGGGACATCATAGTGGTTTACAGCAACCATTTGGTAATTCAGAGGTGACAAATACACAATAGACAAGGACACAAGGAAAGAAACAAGAGGAAGGGAAAGGCGTAGTAGCACAACAAATTTTCTAAGTAACACTTAATTGATGTAGGAAGGAAAAGGAAGGAGCCATGGAAGAGGAGAATTCATTTTTCATTGGAAAGCCTGGGTGAAAAGTCAGGTTTTCAAAGTAGCTTTGAACTTTTTATATGAGGTTTCCATTTGGAGCTCAACGGGCATCAAGTTCCACAGATGGAGAGCCGATATCTGGGGGGGACAAGGGAAGGGGCAATGCTAGACATTTGGGGAGGAGATAGGAGAGGGAAAGGGCAATGCTAGACACTTAGGGGATTATTCTGTGCCATCCCCACTATTCATGCCTTCACCCAGCCGCGACTAACTTCCCCACCGGTTGTGCGGGGAAGCTAGATGGGTGGGGGGGGGGGGGGGGGTAAGGGGCGGCTCAAGGGCGGAGTCTGGGCGTTCACCGGCCCTGGATGTACAGCGCTAATTCTAATGTCGGACCTGTATGTCTTACACGGGGAAGTTATTCCACCTCCGAGGTGGAATAACTTCCACATATGTCATTTTGCAATGGGCCTGGGGCTTGCAGTAGGCAGGGGGGGCCTGAAGGCAGTCGTCGCAGCTTGACCCTGGCCTTTGGAGGCCAGATCGAGAGTCAGGCTATGGGGAATGAGTTAGCTGGGGACAGACCTGCACATTCAGGCCAGACTGAATCGCAGTCACAGGACCTGCCAGTCAAAACAGTACTGCTAGCAGCGATCCTACTGAATTGTTCCCCTCTCCTCTACCACTGCCACTCCGTTCCCTGTGATGGTGCCTGCAAGTGCACATGCTGAAACCTTGTAGGCAGCACATCCTGTTGATATTGCGAGATCATCAGTGGAGTGGAATGCCTGTGAGCTCTGAACACACATGCGGTTGGAGGCACCGTTGCAGGGCATGGATCAGTGGGGAGCCGGAGACAGCTTCCCACACCATAGCATCCACCTGCATGACATGAGATGTTAGTTGGATGCAAGAGGTGAATGGGACTCTGGAGAGGAAATCAAATACTGGAAAGGGAGGGTTTAGGTACTAGTGATGTAAAGGAGAGAAGCAGGAAGCAGATGCTGGTGTTAGAGCAAGGGGGGAAAGGGGCAGATGGAAGGATGGAAAGGGAGAGGCGGGGACAGCAAGGGAAGAAGTGAGAGAATACTGGGGAAATATACAGGGGATCAGGTGTTGGGCAAGAGGGAAAGATGGAGGATGCATGCTAGGAAAGAAGATAGCAGGTGGATAGATGCTTGTGAGGAGGGATAAGGAGGGGGTAGGGCAGTTGTAGGGGACAATCCTTACCAAAATTCAAATTGATATGTAAATATGTTAACAGTTATTATGTAAATAGTTATATGTATAACCATTCTTATAATGTTCTATGTATCTTGTATGTTCCAATGTAAATTGCCCTTGATCTATGGAAGGGGTAGAATAGAAAAATGTTTCAAATAAATAAAAAAAATAATAAAATGAAAGACAGGCATGTGGGTGCTGGGGATATCAGATTAGGAATAGCAGAGATTCAGATTTAAGTGGGAACTTGAGGATTGGGTGGAAGAAGAGCATAGACTCAGGACTTGGTTGGGTATTGGGTTGGTTGGGGGAATGGGTACTTGATGCTTGGGGGGGGGAGGAGAATGAAGAGTGAATTTGAGCAGGGATCTGGATTAAGAGGACAGTAGGAACTAGGTGATTGGGAATGAAGGATAAGAGTAGGGTTGGGTTAGATTGGTGTGACCTGGAGTGAAAATAGATAGGGAAGGATCGTGAGTTTGTAGAATTAGACAGAAGGGAGGTTACACAGAGGAAGAGTGAGGAAGGGTGGAAATGGAGGGAATGAGAGTCTGGGTAGGGAAGTAAGAGAAGAAAGAGTCTGGATGGATGGGAAGATGAGTGACAAGGAAGAAACTAGGGATGAGAGCCAGAGGAAGATAGGTGAGGACTGGAGTGGGTGGAAATGAGGGACTAGAGAATGGGGAAATAGGAGAGTGGGAAAAGAGAGGAGGATTTAGGTGGACTGAAGAAGTGAAAATGGGAGTTGGGAAATGGAAAGCAGGTAGGTAGGGGAGAAGTGAAAGAAGTAGATTGAAGACTGAAGGGTGAGAGAAGGAGAAGAGGACCAAATGAAGATAAAAGATGAAAGGAAAAAATAGCTGCCAGAGATCGATGTAGTGTAGCAGCAGAGCGCAGACAAACCAATAATACCAGGAGTCTGTTCAGAAGGTCCAAATCATTTATTTGTGCACAAGTCTCAAGCAGAATCAAATTCAAAATGGCTGAGCAAAGTTTTCTGGCAATACAACAACTTTTATAGACTTCTGTTCCATTCTAGGTATAGGAAAACATTTCATTGGTCCCGGTACTCTCCCGTACCTCCTGTACCCCTTCTATTGGTCCCGGTACTGATAAGATTATCCAATTATGTTCCTTCAGTGGGCTCAGCACCTGCTTACCCCCCTTCCAGTCCCAATTACAATGGCCAGTTCATCAACTTGTTACTTTCATACTCTCAAGGCCATAGAGCCAATTTGTGCATGTAGGGGAGCAGGGCTCTGCAACTCATCTGTCAGCAATCCCAATTAAATCCCTTGCAGATGTACTTTTCTTATCAGTAACTTTTAAACATATTTTTCTGTATTTTTCCATCTTCCAGTTCTGCTTATCTAAGTTAGTTTAATACACTTGCTATGTCCTTGCTATGTCCCAGCTCTACAGAAGCAGATTGGGGGAAGTGCAATTCCCATAGGCCTCTCCACTAGCTTCATTTACAGGTCAAGCTAGCTAGGCTCGCTTGCTTATATCAGACAAAATGGATCACAGGCCTACACCTGCCACATTCCCCCCTTTGATTAATCTCACCCTATTACTTAATAAGGCGTGAGAATTAAATCACTTTGAAATAGTTACATCATAATTGAAGGATTCCGACTAGGACTAGCTTTATATAGGGCCATTATTTTAGTTGCGGTCTTCCGCTCTACTGTACTATCAATAGCATTATGAATAGAACGCATACAACATGGGATTAAACATGGTAATAAGAAAATAACAACAACAAGAATTAGTACCAATATAATGAAAGTTTTAAATCCTCCCATCCATGAGAAAAGGTTAGCAAACCAGTTAGGGAATTTCAATGAGTGCCAAGTTTGTACTGGCACAAAGCATGTCTTTGCATATCTTTAGCAATTTCTTCAACTACTTGACCCTTATCATCTATTTTTAAACAGCAATTAGTTAAATTCAGTTTACCACATACTCCTCCTTCAGCTGCTAACAAATAATCAAGTGCTAAGCGGTTCTGATATATAGCAGTGCGCATCTGAGTACTTTGTCTAGCTAAAAGTGTAAGAGCATGACTAGTTTCATTGGTTATTATTTCAACTACTGCTTGTAAGCGAATAATACGATTAATCATATAGACTGGGGTTCGATAACCATACATTCCATCATCATTCCAAGTGGCAGGCCCATAATACTCAATGATTCTTTCTGGTGGCCAATCATCACCCTGCCACTTTTCCCACTTGCCTACCTGGAGGGGTGATCTCTTCTGTCTCAGTGCTCTTTTGTGTCGGTGGGTAGTGTATACTGGGTATCCTAATTGTTCTCCATGTTCAGTGTTTAAAAGAAAGAAAGAAGGTCTGATGGTTCCTAAGACACATGCTCCTCCCCATTGTGGCGGGAGTTGTGCATACGCTCGGTTTCCACAGATCCAATATAGGCCAGGCGGGGCTTGCCAGGCATGAGCTTTGGCAAGATTAGTCCATAGATCAGCAAGTTCAGGAAATCTGGCTAATGGGTTAGGAGGTTCAGGGTTTTGACTTCCTGACCACCATAACGTCTTTTTGGTAGTGGCATTATAGAATTTCTGGCTAAGACAGACCAGCTGTCCTACCTGTTGGGTGAACTGGGGTCCAGTTCTGGTATAGCAAAGACGTCCAACGATTGAGTGCGCTAACACCCATTCACTAGTAGTCTTGTGTAATTCAGTCTGATTGTAAATCAAAGAATAATTTAATTCTTGGGCTTCCCATGGCCACTGGTCTCCCATCTGGGTTCCGCCACAGAAATAGCAATCTGAGATTTTAAGACTAGATACTACTGCTCCAGCTAATTCTAAGAATAAATTCTGAGAAGGATGAGTAATTTCAAACTTATTTACATGCATGGCCTCATAGAAGGTATTATGGACATGATATTTAGATGACTTGTGGGCTTGGGTATTCAATCTAATATACACAATGGTTCCTGGATCTATTGCCCCTCCAGCAATACGTAAACCAAACTTGTATCCTTGTTTCCATGCATTGGGATTGTGTATGCGTAAGTGTAAGGGGTTACAAGCATCTTTTTGACATTTATCATTTGTCGTTGACTTGGTTAAAGTGGCCATTCGTTTATCTATCTTTTCGTCAACTATACCATTATTCCAGGTAGCATAAAAAACACATTCCCAATCCGGGCAATAGTAATCTGCTGCTGGCGCAGTACTATAGCCTGGTTCCTTTTTACCTGTACACTTTCTCCATCCTGTGGCACCTTCTGGGCACATATACTTATGGTCATTTCGATACGCTTTTCCCCAAGTACCACAGGTAGAATGACTATCTCTGTTAATGACATTACATGCATCAAAGTTCAGAACAGCAGGTCTAGTAATGTCCTTGAGTGGTGGTGTAGCAGCTATTATAGGTCCATCTGCATCTTTCCATCGTATTTCCAACGTGTAATAGGATGGATTCTGATGCGGATTATAGCATACTCTGGATTTACCATTGGTGCAAACATTTAGTTCAGTGGTGTTATAAATACACCGAGTCACTTTTCCAGTGCAGGTATAATAAGAATGGTAAATCAAAGTCTGAGTTACTTTTAGTCCAGTTCGAGTAGAAGTAATGCAAGCAGTGCATGGAGGTAAAGCATAAGTCAGTTCAAAACCTCCAAAGTAGGCAACCAGGGCAAAGCAAAGGTAAAGATACATGTTGATTGGAGTTCTTCTGAATCCTCAGCTTGCAGATCTTGACCACGACGTTCTTTTCTTCGTCCCGTTCGCTAATGAAGCAATTTAACGGGGGCTGAGTGTTGATTGAAGATCCTCAAGTTGTCCATTACACATTAACCAACTTAGCAATTTCAGTTGGCTTGTGAAGTCTGGCTAATCAATGTAGTATCAAAGTAGTGTGCAAAATCGCACGCAAATTGGGTTCGTTGAAACAAAACTGTTGCTGCATGGAAAACAGCAATCCTCTTCGAAAGACTTGGCTACTGCAAGGCACTGTGACAAAGTGTCTAAGTTGCTGGTTGCCGTCTCAGAGTAACTCGCAAAGGTGCATCAAGATGCTGTTCTGCTGTCCACTGCTCAGGTTCAGGATCAGCGGCGGGCTTGACTCTGCTGTGGTGGATCCAGGCGTCGATCTCGGCTACCTTTACTGCAGTTGGGGTAGACAGGATGACGGTGTATGGTCCCTTCCAATGGGGTTCCAACGGTGTCTTCTTCCAATCTTTGATCCACACCGAGGTACCAGGCTGATAGGGATGCAAAGGTTCCGTCAAGTTGATAGGCAACTGATCTTGGATCCACATATGGAGAGTCTGCAGAACAAAACTAAGAGCTAGGAGTTCTTGCCTGGTTATTTCTGAACCAATTTGGGCTAGACTTCCTTTAATTCCCTGCACTATTGGTGGGGGTTTACCATACAGAACTTCAAAAGGGGAAAAACCTGTTGATTTTACAGGAGCTGAGCGTATTCTGAGTAAAGCTATTGGGAGCACTTGGGGCCACTTCAAATGTGTCTCCTGACAAAGCTTAGACATTTGGGCTTTTAGGGTATGATTCATTCGCTCAACTTTCCCTGAACTCTGGGGTCTATATGCAGTGTGGAGTTTCCATTGTATCTGCAAAGCTTTTGCTAACTGTTGAGTAACCTGGGAGACAAATGAGGGTCCATTGTCTGACCCTATTACTGCTGGAATTCCAAACCTAGGGACAATCTCTCTCATTAAAACTTTGGTAACTTCTCGGGCTTTCTCAGTTCTGGTTGGGAAGGCTTCTACCCACCCAGAGAAAGTACAGACTAATACTAATAGGTAATGATATCCATTGGCTCTTGGCATTTCGGTAAAATCAATTTGGAGGTTGTGCATGGGGGTTACACCTCCTGACTGAACTCGGGGTGCCGTTATAAGGCCTTGCTTGGCATTATTTTTGGCACATATTAGACATTGACGTGCTACTGAAGCTGATATGGTTGTCAACAGAGTAATGTAAAAATGTGGTCTGAGTGCTTTTTCCATAGCACTTTTCCCATAGTGGGTGGCTTCGTGAAAAGCTTTGACAAAAGATGGTCCTAACAGTTCAGGAATTACTATTCGTCCAGGGGGTTGACTGCCCTCTGCTGGTGGCAGCTCAATCCATCCATCTTTCAGTACTCCATTTTCCTTGTCACAATAGTAATCTAATTCTTGGGTGGTATATCGTGGTGTCCATAAATTCAGAGGTACTGGAAACAATGCTGCTTGCATTGGCATAGCTTGTGGTGTAATCTGTCCCGTCATAGCTGCTTGTCGTGCTGAGGCATCTGCAAACCTATTTCCTCGGGCAACTTCTCCTCTTCCTGCTTGATGTCCTCTGCAATGCATGACAGCTACACGTGTTGGGGCCCAAACTGCATCAAGTAACATCAGTATCTCGGGACCATACTTGACTGATTTTCCTCCGGATGTGATGAGCCCTCGTTCTTTATAGAGAGCTCCATGGGCATGTAGAGTAGTGAAGGCATATTTGGAATCTGTGTATACATTTAGCACAAGTTTCGCTCCTAATAATAATGCTCTGGTGAGTGCTATTAATTCGGCTTTCTGGGCTGATGTACCTGAGGCTAGAGCTGATGATTCAACTACTTCGTGTTGAGTGACGACTGCATATCCAGCACAGCGTCGTCCATCAAGGATGAGGCTGCTCCCATCAACATAATAGATTTGGTCAGGATTGTCTATGGGCACATCTGTCAGATCAGGTCGGCTTGAGAATACAGTGTCCATGACTTCTATACAGTCATGCTCTGGGAGTTCTTCACTAATGGGTATCAATGTGGCTGGATTCAAGGCATGACTCACTTCTAGTTGTATCTGTGGGTTTTCACATAACATGCTCTGGTATTTCAGCATTCGGGAATTGGTGAGCCAATAATTTGCTTTTTGTTCCATCAAGGCAAGGACGGCATGTGGCACAGTGACTCGTATGTTCTTTATTTATTTATTTAATTCACATTTATATACCGCATCTTCCAAAGTTCAGTTGCGGTTTACAGGTAACAATAATTTACAAATCAAGTTTGTTTTACATGGAACAATGAAATATAACAGAACTTATTTACAAGGAATATCATGAAATATAGAACAAATAATGTGGTATAATACCGAACAGTGTGAAAAACTATATACAAGTTATCTATGAATATATATATATGGAATACTTGAGGGGAGGTCAAAGGATCATCATTGGAGGGTGCTAACTGTGTAGGTTAAAGGTTTATTGCATGGAGTAATCGATTGTCTGTTTAACCTTTGTCTAGTGTAGATGATGAGTTATCTCTGTTATAATGCTTGGTGAACAAGTAGGTTTTCAGTTTCTTGCGGAGTTCTGTGATCTCTGTTAGCTTTCGTAGGTCCTCTGGAAGGGAATTCCAGATAGTAGGGGCTATGTGCGAAAATGCTCTATTGTTTGTTGATTTGTGAGCTTTTGTAAAATCTTTCGGGATTTTTAATCTGTTTAGTTGTCCTTTTCTGTGTGTAGGCTTAGATGGTTCTTTGTGTATTAAGTTACATAACATGGATGGGGCCAGATCATATAAGGTTTTGAATGTTGTTATTATTATTTTGTAAATTATTCTACTTTGAATTGGTAACCAATGAAGGGAGGCTAGTATTGGTGATATGTGTTGAAGGGAGTTGATTTTCAATGTGATTCTGGCTGCAGCATTTTGTGCTAATTGCAATCGTTTAATACTTTGTTTTGTTAAGCCTATTAGGATTAGATTGGCAAAGTCAAAATGTGGGGTTATTGTGGCCTGTATTATGTTAATAAAGTCCTGTGTGAAAACTAGTGGACGAAGTTGTTTGAGAGTTTTAAGCTTGAAATAGATTTTCTTTATGGTATTGCTGATGTGTGTTTCCATTGTAAGGTGTGTATCTAGTACAGCGATGGCGAACCTATGGCACGCGTGCCAGCTGTGGCACGCGAAGGCCTTGCAGCTGGCACGCGGGAAGGTCCGCATTTAAAAGGTCCCAAATTTAAAAAATAAAAAAACCAAACAAACCGGCTGCTTCTGCCGCGGCAGCCTCAAGAGCTCTGCCGCGGGGCCCCCCCCGCCCGGCAGAGCCTCCCTGCATCATCTACCTTCAAGTCGCAAAACGCGGGCTTCTTTCAGAGCCGCGAGAGTTTCCTTTCTCGCGGCTCTCCCGCGAGAAAGGAAACTCTCGCGGCTCTGAAAGAAGCCCGCGTTTTGCGACTTGAAGGTAGATGATGCAGGGAGGCTCTGCCGGGCAGGGGGGGGGCCCCACGGCAGAGCTCTTGAGGCTGCCGCGGCAGAGCTCTTGAGGCTGCCGCGGCAGAGCTCTTGAGGCTGCCGCGGCAGAAGCAGCCGCTTTGTTTGGGTTTTTTTTTTTTAATTTGGGATGATAGGGGGGAAGGGGGTTTAGGACTGGTAATGGGCTATGATGGGGAGGCTAAGACTGGAAATGGGCTGATGGGGGGGGTAGGACTGGTAATTGGCCATGGGGGGGGCTAAGACTGGAAAGGGGCTGATGGGGGGGGGTTAGGACTGGTAATTGGCCATGATGGGGGGGGGCTAAGACTGGAAAGGGGCTGATGGGGGGTTAGGACTGGTAA
The DNA here is from genome assembly GCA_033557465.1 of Ichthyophis bannanicus. Classification (NCBI taxonomy): domain Eukaryota; kingdom Metazoa; phylum Chordata; class Amphibia; order Gymnophiona; family Ichthyophiidae; genus Ichthyophis; species Ichthyophis bannanicus. The sequence goes on from CM066032.1 coordinate 1,242,754,609, forward strand.
TTGGCCGGGGGGGGGGGGTAGGACTGGTAATTGGCAGGGGGGGGGTAGGACTGGTAATTGGCCCGGGGGGGGGTTAGGACTGGTAATTGGCCATGGGGGGGGGCTAAGACTGGAAAGGGGCTGATGGGGGGGGGTTAGGACTGGTAATTGGCCAGGGGGGGGGGGTAGGACTGGTAATTGGCCGGGGGGGGGGGGTAGGACTGGTAATTGGCCGGGGGGGGGTAGGACTGGTAATTGGCCAGGGGGGGGGGTTAGGACTGGTAATTGGCCGGGGTTAGGACTGGTAATTGGCCATGGGGGGGGGCTAAGACTGGAAATGGGCTGATGGGGGGGGGGTTAGGACTGGTAATGGGCCATGGGGGGTGCTAAGGCTGGAAGTGGGCTGGTGATGGTGATGTTGATGGTGATTTGGGGGGGGGTAGGACTAGTAATGGGCTATGGGGGGGGGGCTAAGACTGGTAATGGGCTGATGGGGGGGTTAGGACTGGTAATGGGCTATGGGGGGGCTAAGACTGGAAATGGGCTGAGTGGAAGGAGGGCTTGAACTGCAAATAGCTGATGGGATTGGGGCTTGGAATGGAAATGGGTTGTGAGGGGGAGGGAGCTAGGACTGGAAATGGGTGAGGGGGGCTAGGACAGGAAATGGGCTGATGGAGGGGCTAGAATAGGACTGGAAATTGGCTGTTGGGGGGGGTGCTAAGATTGGAAATGGGCTGTGGTGGGGGTTTGGATTGAAATGGACTCATGAAGGGGCTAGAACTGGAAGTAGGCTCATGGGGGGCTTGGATTGGAAATGGGCTGAGTGGAGGGGAGCTAGGATTTGACATGGGCTGATGGTGGGGCTAGGAAAGGACTAGAAATGGGCTCATGGGGGGCTGGGTTTGGAAATGAGCTGATGGAGGGACTCGGATGGGACTGCAAATAGATGGGGGAGCTAGGACTGGAAATGGGCTTATGGGGGGTTAGGACTGGAAGTGGGTTGATGAGGGGGGGCTAGGACTGGTATTGGGTTGGGAGGTTGCTAGGACTGGAAATGGGTTGGGGGGCTGCTAGGACTGGAAATGGGCTGATGCAGGGACTAGAAGGGAATGGATGCTGGGTGAGGCTGGAACTAGAAGGGAGCTGGTGTTGGGGGAGGATTAGAATGGGATGGGGCTGGGAGAGTAAAATGGAGAGGGGAAAAATATTTTTGTGTGGGAGGGATAAAAAATCTACAATTGGCCGGGTATTGGGAGAATAAGTGGGGATTGAGGATGGAGGGGTAAATTTTGAGTAGATGAAATAGGAATGAGGAAAGAGCAAAAGGAGAAAGATTAGTATGTTAAAGCAGATGTAGAGAGAGAATGGAAAAAAAAAAACCAAGAAGACAGAAGAAAGGACAAATGGACAGCAGATGGAGAGTTAGGAGAAGACACGAAGAAACCAGAAGAAAGTGGCTGGAGCAATTGCAACTGAAAAAAAATGCACAAAAGGTAGAAAAATATCTCTTTATTTTGAATTTATTAACTGGAATATGTCAGCTCTGGGAAATGTGCATCATTAATTTTTGCGCTTTGTTTAGTACAAGAGGAAATTAATTTATAGTTTTATTTCTACAGTGTTGTTGTATATTCCAAGTTTGGCTTTTGGGGTTCCCAGTTTAATTATTGTCTTCCTGTTTTTAAATTGTGATTCCTTGTTTGGTGATGGTCTGTTCTGCATGTGTAACTGAGCTGAGGTATTCTGTTTATATAATTCCTATTTGACATTGCCACTTGTTCTTTCCCCAGTAGGTCATGTATTGTTGTTCTCTGAAATGTATTGGTTTAATATTTGCAGTGTTGCCTTTTGATAGTTAGGGTATGGTGCTTTGTGAGTCCTGGTAGTACTGTTAGGATACGGCGGGTTTGCTATGGGTTCTAAATGGGCAGCGTTTGTAGTAGTTCCTAATGTGCCTGGCGGTTGGTACTGGATTATAGTAATGTAGAAACCTTTTAGTCTTTCTTTATCCATATACTCATTAAGAGGCATGTTTACTAAAAGTTAGTGTATGGTAACATTATGCAAATATTTATGCAAATGAGGCACCTTATGCAAATGAGGCTTTAATGGACGTGCTGGCACTTTGAGGAAATTCTTTGGTTTTGTGCGGCAGTTTGGGCACTCGGGCTCAAAAAGGTTAGCCATCACTGATCTAGTATAACACCTAGATATTTTATTTCCTTTTTTATTTTGATTTCTTGGTTTTGGAGTCTTATGTGTGATGGAGGGTTATAGGTTCTGTTCTTGGTTACAATTAGAACTTCGGTTTTAGCATGATTGATGTGAAGGTTTTGTGCTTTTAGCCAAGTTGTGACTTCATTATAGCATTCCGATAAGAGTTGAAGCGGTATGTTGGGTATTGTGAATGGAATATACAGCATAATATCATCTGCGTAGAGATGATATCGTACTCCGAAACTTTTGAATATGTTGCAGACTGGTTTTATGTAAATATTGAAAAGTAGAGCTGATAGCGCTGAGCCTTGTGGTAATCCAATTTCTTGCTTGTAGGTGGTGGAGTTTTGATTTCCAATTCTTACATTTTGTGTTCTATCAGTTAGGTAGGATGAGAACCATTTGTGTACTGTAGAATTTAGTCCTATTTGTTTTTAAGTTATTAAGCATTATTGTGTGGTGTACGCTATCGAACGCAGCTGATATGTCGATGAACAGTAAAATAAATGCCTGTTTAGGATTGTCAATCTCTCTTAGGAGCGCATCTATTAAAACTGTGAGGAGTGTTTCCACTCCATGGCGGGGCCGAAAGCCATATTGTTGCTCATCGAGAGGGTAGGATGAGTCTAGAAAATCTTGTGTTTGTAATTGAACTACTTTTTCAATTATTTTGGCCAAAAATGGTATGCTTGATATAGGTCTATATGACGTAGGGGATGTTTTATCCAGTTTGCTGTTTTTGAGGATTGGTCGAATTTGTGCATGTTTAAGAGATGTTGGGAGGTAGCCTTGGGTAAGTGAGAGGTTTACTATTGAGAGAATGTAGGGTAATAAAATTGGTAGTGTGTTTTTTATCCATGTTACAGGACATGGATCTAGATAAGACGTTGTGGTGTTGAGGTTGGTGATGATGTTTTTTAGTGTCTCTTTAGTTATGGGATGGAACTCTGACCATTCATCTATATGCTGGTGTGACGAGATGATAGCTTTTATATGCATTGATGGCAATTTTGCTTTGTTTTGATAATGGTGGGCTAGAGTATGAACTGAGATGTCAGTGATTTCACTGTCAGAAGTTTGGGGGTTGGTTAGATTTCTGACAATGGAGAATAACTCTCTTGGTCTGTTATATGATTTTGAGAGTATTTTGGCGTAATATTCTTTTTTTGTGTTGTCTAAGGCTTCTTTGTATTTAGTGAGTAGATTATTGTATATTTCTTTGTGTATCGTCAATTTGGATTTACGCCAGTTATGTTCTAGTTTTCTAAGGTTCCTTTTCATCTGTTTTAAAGTAGTATTGAACCATGGTTTGGCGTTGGTATTAGAGTGGTTGATCTTATTGTGTATTTGATTAGTTTTGGCGGCGTTGTAGATGGTGTCATGCCAGTTTTTTGACAGTGTCATCTAAATTCGTCTCCGTTGAAACAAGGTGGGGTATTATTAAGTCAATAAATTCTTCATTGTTAAACTTTTTAAATCTTGTGGTTGGAACATTTCTGATGCAATTGTTAGTATTAGTGGATGGATATGTAAGGTTTAGTTTAATAATGTGGTGATCTGACCATGGTATCTGAGTGCATTCAACTGAATTTGGGTTGATTAGTTTGAAGAGTGAGTTAGGGAGAAAGACAAGATCAAGAGTTCCACCTTTGATGTGTGTAGATGTGTTTATTATTTGATGATATTCCATGTCAGAGATAGTATCTAAGAATAGTTTAGATTCCAATGTTGGTAGCGAGGGAAGGTTGAAATCTCCTAGCATCATTATAGGGTGTTGTTCAGTTGAGGAGCTGAGGAGTTCAATGAGAGAGTCGATGCAGTCCGGTTTTTGGTTTGGGGGCCTATATACCAAGCAGAGTTTCATGAGTCCAATATTTATTAATAGTGTGTCTATGTTGTCAGAGATATTGGATTGGATTGCTTTGGCGCATAGTACCTTTTTTGTCATCATTAATACACCTCCGCCTTTTCTATTAGTTCTATGTTTATAGAAGGTGTCATAGTTTTCTGTATTAAGTTGGTTTATGTAGACTGAATCGGTATCTGAGAGCCAGGTTTCTGTAATGCATAATATGTCTGGTTTTAAGTCAGATATTAAATCATTAAATATAGGTAGTTTGTTTTTCATCGACCGTGCGTTGATAAGAATGCATGAGAGGGAAGGTGTATTATTTAAGTATGTTCCCTTGGGTGTTTGAATTGGGTTTATTTGTTTTATGTGAATTAGTCTATGTAAGTTTGATCTGGGATGGTTATTTTGATAAATGTGTCCAATATGGTAGTTGTTTCGCATGTGTGTGTGAATAATGGGAATTGTTTTGTGGTTTATGCTGTTTAGGCTTAGAGTTAGGTCAATGGTTAGTACTGCTAAGAGTAAGCCAATATAGAATATTTTCCTTCTTTTGATGTTTGTGCGTGGCATTTTTGAAGGGTTGGTGTTGGTGGGGCTAAGCAGTAATATACTAGGGTAAGAGGATGTGAGCAAGGTATTCCAATGGGTAGTTGTAGTAAGTAGATGTTGTAAATATAGCTGCTAGAAACAGTATCAATCCTGATTTGTATAAGCTACTGACAACAGTATATAATTGTGAGTGTAACAGTATATAATTGTGAGTGTAACTAATAGTAAACCTGATAGAAGATAATATACTACTGGTAACAGTAATAAATTTTTGAGAGTTACTTAGCTAGCTAGTTACTGACAATGTTTTTGATTAATAAGGTACTACTGACAACAGTAAAAAGAAGGAATAATGCTAACTATTTGCAGGTTGCCTACTGATAACAGTACTGGATTAGAGACACTACTGACAACAGTATTAGGAATGATAAAATGCTAATCATTTACAGTTTGACTACTGACAACAGTCCTGGTGGAAGATATGCTGTTGATGATGGTAATCGTATGTGCTAGATACTGGGTTGATAGCTGCTGACGTTATACTGATTGTGGGTTTATACTTGCTGTGCTTGAAGAATCTTAGAAGGGAATGAGGTGTACAAGCTCTGCTGTGCACGGCTTAGATGATGATTCCGCGTTGGGTGTTTGTGTCCCGATTGGGCAGCCGCTTCTGTTGGAGACGGTCTGGTGGCAGCGAGGCTCAATCCCTCCAAGGAGAGTGTGCGACGGAGAAGAAGGCTGCTGGATGCTGGCGCTCGTGCTGAACTCAACCCCGACCGGGGAGCTTCCCAAGATGGCTGCCGATAAGGGTGACTGATGAAGCTGGATAGCGTAGCTTGGTAATAGAGAGGATTGAAAAGGGCTTGAGATATTCTTGGCAGACTGATCTCTAGGAGTACAATGTTGTTTGTAGTGCCCCGTCTAAGGGCCACGCCAAAGGGCCCTCTGGCGAGGCCCTCAGGCGCGGGCCCGACAGGCGCGGGCCTGCCTGTCTGCGGTTGTTTAAATATGCGTCCTTGTTCCTCCCACAGCCCCGATTGGACCGGAGGACCGAGATAGGTTGCTGGCTGGCCTGCTCGGCGTTCTATCCCCGATCGGGACAGCTGCAGATGGTCACTGGGCTGAAAAGGCTTTTCCCGCCGTCAGCGGTTGTTTAAATATGCGTCCTTGTTCCTCCCACAGCCCCGATTGGACCGGAGGACCGAGATAGGTTGCTGGCTGGCCTGCTCGGCGTTCTATCCCCGATCGGGACAGCTGCAGATGGTCACTGGGCTGAAAAGGCTTTTCCCGCCGTCAGCGGTTGTTTAAATATGTGGCCTTGTTCCTCCCACAGCCCCGATTGGACCGGAGGACCGAGATAGGTTGCTGGCTGGCCTGCTCGGCGTTCTATCCCCGATCGGGACAGCTGCAGATGGTCACTGGGCTGAAAAGGCTTTTCCCGCCGTCAGCGGTTGTTTAAATATGCGGCCTTGTTCCTCCCACAGCCCCGATTGGACCGGAGGACCGAGATAGATTGCTGGCTGGCCTGCTCGGCGTTCTATCCCCGATCGGGACAGCTGCAGATGGTCACTGGGCTGAAAAGGCTTTTCCCGCCGTCAGCGGTTGTTTAAATATGCGGCCTTGTTCCTCCCACAGCCCCGATTGGACCGGAGGACCGAGATAGGTTGCTGGCTGGCCTGCTCGGCGTTCTATCCCCGATCGGGACAGCTGCAGATGGTCACTGGGCTGAAAAGGCTTTTCCCGCCGTCAGCGGTTGTTTAAATATGCGGCCTTGTTCCTCCCACAGCCCCGATTGGACCGGAGGACCGAGATAGGTTGCTGGCTGGCCTGCTCGGCGTTCTATCCCCGATCGGGACAGCTGCAGATGGTCACTGGGCTGAAAAGGCTTTTCCCGCCGTCAGCGGTTGTTTAAATATGCGGCCTTGTTCCTCCCACAGCCCCGATTGGACCGGAGGACCGAGATAGGTTGCTGGCTGGCCTGCTCGGCGTTCTATCCCCGATCGGGACAGCTGCAGATGGTCACTGGGCTGAAAAGGCTTTTCCCGCCGTCAGCGGTTGTTTAAATATGCGGCCTTGTTCCTCCCACAGCCCCGATTGGACCGGAGGACCGAGATAGGTTGCTGGCTGGCCTGCTCGGCGTTCTATCCCCGATCGGGACAGCTGCAGATGGTCACTGGGCTGAAAAGGCTTTTCCCGCCGTCAGCGGTTGTTTAAATATGCGGCCTTGTTCCTCCCACAGCCCCGATTGGACCGGAGGACCGAGATAGGTTGCTGGCTGGCCTGCTCGGCGTTCTATCCCCGATCGGGACAGCTGCAGATGGTCACTGGGCTGAAAAGGCTTTTCCCGCCGTCAGCGGTTGTTTAAATATGCGGCCTTGTTCCTCCCACAGCCCCGATTGGACCGGAGGACCGAGATAGGTTGCTGGCTGGCCTGCTCGGCGTTCTATCCCCGATCGGGACAGCTGCAGATGGTCACTGGGCTGAAAAGGCTTTTCCCGCCGTCAGCGGTTGTTTAAATATGCGGCCTTGTTCCTCCCACAGCCCCGATTGGACCGGAGGACCGAGATAGGTTGCTGGCTGGCCTGCTCGGCGTTCTATCCCCGATCGGGACAGCTGCAGATGGTCACTGGGCTGAAAAGGCTTTTCCCGCCGTCAGCGGTTGTTTAAATATGCGGCCTTGTTCCTCCCACAGCCCCGATTGGACCGGAGGACCGAGATAGGTTGCTGGCTGGCCTGCTCGGCGTTCTATCCCCGATCGGGACAGCTGCAGATGGTCACTGGGCTGAAAAGGCTTTTCCCGCCGTCAGCGGTTGTTTAAATATGCGGCCTTGTTCCTCCCACAGCCCCGATTGGACCGGAGGACCGAGATAGGTTGCTGGCTGGCCTGCTCGGCGTTCTATCCCCGATCGGGACAGCTGCAGATGGTCACTGGGCTGAAAAGGCTTTTCCCGCCGTCAGCGGTTGTTTAAATATGCGGCCTTGTTCCTCCCACAGCCCCGATTGGACCGGAGGACCGAGATAGGTTGCTGGCTGGCCTGCTCGGCGTTCTATCCCCGATCGGGACAGCTGCAGATGGTCACTGGGCTGAAAAGGCTTTTCCCGCCGTCAGCGGTTGTTTAAATATGCGGCCTTGTTCCTCCCACAGCCCCGATTGGACCGGAGGACCGAGATAGGTTGCTGGCTGGCCTGCTCGGCGTTCTATCCCCGATCGGGACAGCTGCAGATGGTCACTGGGCTGAAAAGGCTTTTCCCGCCGTCAGCGGTTGTTTAAATATGCGGCCTTGTTCCTCCCACAGCCCCGATTGGACCGGAGGACCGAGATAGGTTGCTGGCTGGCCTGCTCGGCGTTCTATCCCCGATCGGGACAGCTGCAGATGGTCACTGGGCTGAAAAGGCTTTTCCCGCCATCAGCGGTTGTTTAAATATGCGGCCTTGTTCCTCCCACAGCCCCGATTGGACCGGAGGACCGAGATAGGTTGCTGGCTGGCCTGCTCGGCGTTCTATCCCCGATCGGGACAGCTGCAGATGGTCACTGGGCTGAAAAGGCTTTTCCCGCCGTCAGCGGTTGTTTAAATATGCAGCCTTGTTCCTCCCACAGCCCCGATTGGACCGGAGGACCGAGATAGGTTGCTGGCTGGCCTGCTCGGCGTTCTATCCCCGATCGGGACAGCTGCAGATGGTCACTGGGCTGAAAAGTTCTGTCCTAATGTGAGCTTGTCTGCTTCACTTACTAGTACTGCTGTAGCTGCGACTGCTCTCAGGCAAGGTGGCCATCCTTTGGCCACAGTGTCCAACTGTTTCGATAGGTATGCTACAGGTCGCTCCCAATTTCCCAATTTCTGAGTCAACATGCCTAAGGCATTTCCCTGTGCTTCATGTACAAACAAGTGGAAAGGCTTGTGGACATCTGGTAGTCCAAGTGCTGGTGATGACATTAATTCTTCCTTTAACTTCTTGAAGGCTATATCCTGCTCAAGTCCCCACTCCAGTGGTGACTTTTCTTCTCCTTTTGTGGCTTCATACAGTGGTTTGGCAATTTGGGCAAAGTTGGGTATCCAGATTCGGCAATATCCTGCCGCTCCCAGAAAGGCTCTGACTTGCTTTCTGGTTGTTGGGGTTGGAATTCTACATACTGCTTCTTTTCTCTCTCTCCCTAATCTTCGGCTTCCTTGGGTTATACGAAAACCCAAGTATTTCACTTCTTTTTGGCATAGCTGTGCTTTTGCTCTGGAAACTTTATATCCAGCTTCATCTAATAACTGCAAGAGGTCTTTGGTGGCTTGTATACATTCACTTTCTGATACTGCTGCTATCAGCAGGTCATCCACGTATTGGAGAAGCACTCTCTTCCCCGGGGCCACTGGATAGCTTGAAAGGTCTTGATTCAGTGCAGCACTAAAAATGGTAGGCGAATTCTTGAATCCTTGGGGTAATCGTGTCCATGTGAGTTGGCCCCCTCTTCCAGAGATAGGGTCCTGCCATTCGAATGCAAACAATATTTGACTTACAGGGGCTAATCTTATGCAAAAGAATGCATCTTTTAAATCTAGTACGGTAAAATGGGTAGCTTCAGCAGGTATCAGTCCTAGAAGAGTGTAAGGATTGGGTACAACTGGATGTATAGTTTCAACTGCATCATTCACTCTCCTTAGATCTTGCACTGGGCGGTAATCATCCGTCCCAGGTTTCTTTACTGGCAAAAGTGGAGTGTTCCATGGGGATTGACATACTTTTAGTAGGCCATATTCGAGCAATCTTTGCAAGTGTCGATGGATACCTTCAATTGCGGCTCTTGGGAGAGGGTACTGTTTGACGTGTACTGGTGTAGCACTAGGCTTGAGGGTTACAATTACTGGAGCTATATGCTTGGCTAGGCCTGGGGGACTGCCTTCTGCCCATACTCCAGGTGGTGCATGAATGTTCTTTAGAGTTTGTTCAAAATAGGTGTCTTGGACAGAGTCGTCAATGTAATACCTCCATTCTTCTTCTCGGGGAACTGTCAGCAGCATTATTCCTGCTGGTTTGACTTGGGGATTTACTGTCATTTGCATTTCTCCTTCTTCAGAGAAAGATATTTGTGCTTGAAGCTTGGCTAACATATCTCGTCCCAGTAATGGCACTGGACATTCGGGCATGTAAAGAAATTGATGAGTTATTTGCTGTCCTCCTAGACTGCATATACGATTCTGAAGAAAAGATTTTGTAGCTTTGGCACCAGTTGCTCCTATAATGGTGACTGCTTTTGTAGAAAATGGGGCTATCTTCTTGTCTATTACTGAATGTTGTGCTCCAGTATCAACCATAAAGTTCATAACTTGGTCTCCTATTTGTATTCCGACCATGGGCTCCTGGAGACCTAAAGCAAACTCGGAGCCCGGTCTGTCCTAATCCACGTCATTTTCATCATGGATCGTTGTGGTCAATGCTTGGATGACTCCTCCTCTTTCTCGCTGGAATTGTTCCCGATTGGCTCCTCCACGGTTTCGGGGACGGCCCCGTCTTTCTTCCCGCCACTGATGATTGTTGTCGTCATCTTGCTGGGCGTCTTCGAGTTGCGGGCATGCATCTCTCCAATGTCCTTCTTCTCTGCAATAGGCGCATTGGTTCACGCCTAACTGCTGGGACCGGCCTCCACCTCGGCCCCACCCCCTTCCTCTGCTCTGTCGACTAGGGATACCTCCCCATTTCTGTTCAACTATGGCCGCAGCCAAAAAATCAGCTTTCTTCTTCATCTTTCTATCACATTCTCTCTGCCTTTCATTATCACGATTCACATACACTTTATGAGCGACTTCCAGTAACTGCGTTGCATTCATGCCCGCAAACCCTTCTAATTTTTGTAATTTACGTTTGATGTCTGGTTGAGACTGGTTTACAAAAGCAGAATTCACCATACATAAGCTTCCTGATGCCTCGGGGTCATAGGGGGTATACATTCTGTATGCTTCAGTTAATCTTTCATAAAATTCTGCGGGGCTCTCATCTACCCCTTGGATAACTCCTGCAACTTTGGAAAGGTTCATAGCTTTCTGGCCCCCCCTTTTCAGACCTTGTAAAAAGCCTTGACGAAAACGGGCTAGGGCTGTGGATCCTTCCTCTGTATTTGGATCCCAATGGGGGTCTTCATTCGGGAATTCTCTCTGGGCCGCTTCCCGATGGTCTATTCTGTTCAGCCCCGGTCCCGGAGCTACAGGGTTATCTGCCATCCACTCAATAGCTGCTTTTCTAATTCGTGCTCGCTCCTCTGTCGTGAATAGAGTGGTCAGGAGCTGGCGGCAATCTGGCCAAGTGGGTTGGTGGGTTTCCATAATAGTAGTTACTAATTCTGTAAGTTCCTGGGGCTTATTAGTATAGGAGGCATAATGCGACCTCCAATTTAACAAATCCGTTGTAGAGAAAGGGATATACACATAACTTAGGGGTCCCGCTACCACCTCATCATTTTCGTTCTTTACGGGCACTCCCGGGACTTGCCGTAAGGGCATCATTTTGGCAGTAGATGTCTTTTGGGATCTAAGGGACGTTTTCGTAACTGTCTTACCAGGAGTCACTTTCTTTTTCTCTACAGGTTTCACTTTAGATGTACTTATTGCTGGCTTACTAGTGCTGGCAACCAGTTTTACACTGTCAGCATCGCTTAGGGAATTGTCAGTTTCTAATTGCTCTATTTCGGTATCATCTGACTCCCCTTTTTCTGTTTCAGTCGATTCACCTTCCTGTAAGGAGGATTCATCTTCATCTTCCTGCTCTAGGTCTTCGATTGGTAGCTCTGGGGTTGGGTCCCGCCTTGGCTGTCTCGGGGTTTCTGGGGTGGGTCGCCGGGCAGCCCTTACTGGACCTGGAGTTCGAGGCTGTCGGGGAATTATTTCGGGGGAATCAGGATCTACCAGGATGGGCTTCTTCCTGGACTTCTTATCCTGCTCTTTCGTTCTAAGCTGTTGTGTTTTCTGACTAGAATCTGTCTTAGCTAACATTATTCTGCACTGTTCCTCATAACAGCACTGCGCCCAAGGGGGCGGATCTTCACAAATACTTAACCAGGAATCTATATATGGGTACTGATCGGGGTGCGCTATACGCACTCTACGGTGTACTAACTGGATAATTTCTACATTAAACGTTCCCTCTCGGGGCCAGGTGGGGTCTATATCGGGCCACTCCCTAGTACACAAAATCTGCAAACGGGCTGCTGTCATTTTAATACCATAATCTCCAGAATATCCCTCTTTAAAATGTGCGATCATACATTCTAATGGAGTGTTCCTAGTAGACTCCGCCCCTCCCATTTCGATGTGTGCGCGCAACAACAGACAAAAGGGAAAAGGAGGGCGGACCGTGGGTAAGGGGTCCTCACGGCCCTGGAAACGTATAAGGAATACAAATAACAAGACAAGACGACAATCGCTTCCCCCTTTTCGCGACCTGAACGCGGTCGCCCGGTCAGGAAATGCGCTACTCAGGGGTCCGCCTTCACTTGGTCCGTGCTGCCAGACCTCTCATCCACACTTCATTCACACAATCATGCTAGCAACGTATCCCAGAATGCATTCGTTTCTATCTATTCTGACTAGTCTTACCAATTTCCCAATTACAAAAAGATGGGGGTTTCGCCCTGCGAATACTCATGCGGGGTTACTCGGCCCTTCTTTGAGAGGTGATCAGGCTCTCTTACCAATTTCCAATTTCTCGAGATTACAAATTCCAAGTTCCAAGTTCCAATGGCAGCACTGCTCTTTCTATATCTGTCTAGACACCAAATCAAAACTATACTCACCGGATCCGGTCCTCAAACTTCCCAAGCAGGCACATGAGTTGGACCTCGGACTCCCCTCACTCGGGTTCGAGGCGTTGGCTCCAGCCGGGCTCGGCACCCGCCGAGGTCCGACCAGCTCCCTCCGATGCAAGGGACCGGCGGCGCCAGGGAGCAGCCCTCGTCGGAAGGGCGCGATCCCGGCAGGACCAAGCCTATAGAGGCGGAAAGTCGTGGTATATTGCCCTATATACACTCTGATTCCACAACTTCCCGGCCAACGCACCAAGAATATGTAGCAGCAGAGCGCAGACAAACCAATAATACCAGGAGTCTGTTCAGAAGGTCCAAATCATTTATTTGTGCACAAGTCTCAAGCAGAATCAAATTCAAAATGGCTGAGCAAAGTTTTCTGGCAATACAACAACTTTTATAGACTTCTGTTCCATTCTAGGTATAGGAAAACATTTCATTGGTCCCGGTACTCTCCCGTACCTCCCGTACCCCTTCTATTGGTCCCGGTACTGATAAGATTATCCAATTATGTTCCTTCAGTGGGCTCAGCACCTGCTTACCCCCCTTCCAGTCCCAATTACAATGGCCAGTTCATCAACTTGTTACTTTCATACTCTCAAGGCCATAGAGCCAATTTGTGCATGTAGGGGAGCAGGGCTCTGCAACTCATCTGTCAGCAATCCCAATTAAATCCCTTGCAGATGTACTTTTCTTATCAGTAACTTTTAAACATATTTTTCTGTATTTTTCCATCTTCCAGTTCTGCTTATCTAAGTTAGTTTAATACACTTGCTATGTCCTTGCTATGTCCCAGCTCTACAGAAGCAGATTGGGGGATGTGCAATTCCCATAGGCCTCTCCACTAGCTTCATTTACAGGTCAAGCTAGCTAGGCTCGCTTGCTTATATCAGACAAAATGGATCACAGGCCTACACCTGCCACAGTAGTAAAGGAACAGAACATGGAGGAGACCCAGGGAAAGAATATAGAAGACTAAAAGGTGGAAAAAAAGGAAGCAGTACCTCAATGGCAGAGTAGTTTAGTGGTTAGGGCAACAGCTTAGAAGAGAGAAGGCCAGGGTTCAAATCCCACTGGTATTCCTTATGACCTTGGATAAGTCATTCTATCCTTTATGGCCTCACATGCAAACTTAGATTGTAAGCCCTCTGGTGACAAGAAAATAACTACTGTACCTGAATGTAACTCACCTTGAACGCCTACTGGAAAGATAAGAACTAAATGTACAGAAGTAGCTAGAAAAATAAAATTATCAGATGTAGCAAAGGTACATGTAAAGTATTTAGGGGCCCTTTTAGTAAAGGTGTACACTTATTGCTCAATTAGCCACAATACCATTGCACGATACGTGCACCCCTGTGCGCTGTCGGGGCATATCTGACAGGTTCCCGGCAGTTATTGCATGACCGTGCATGCTAACATGTACAGATAGTGCACTTAATGTGGGTGCACCTAACGAAGCCCATAAAGTTGTCATTAGGTGCACTCCCACTAATTGCCATATAGCCACTGAGCGAGCAGAAGTTGCCCTTATGCTAGCGGCAATGTGCTCTCCACACCCTGCTCCACTCACTTTTTGCTCAGTTGCCGATTGCCATGTGCTTTAATGCACAGTCACTGACATACCCCCACATTGGCATTCTCTGCTGCCAGTTCCTGTGTGTTAAAACACACGTTAACTGGGTACTGGGCTTTAGTATAAGGGCCCCTTAGTTTCTTAGGGGGGAATTCAATATCATGAATGTGGTTAGTGCCACTGGATATCCATGCGTGCCGCTGCAGAATGCAGGGGTAGAGCGGAGGTGACATTCAGCCTCTGCCTAGTTATCCCTAAGCGGTGGAAGATAGACACCTGAATGTCTCCACTGCCCGGTTAGAATCTCTGCTATCTGGCCGACCCAATATTCAGTGTCAATGGCTGGCTATAGCCCTGGCATTGAATATCTGAGTCTTAAGTTCAGCGGTGATGGCTAGCCGCCTTAGCAGCAGTAGTTGCCACTGCTGAATATTAGACACTTAGTTATTAATTGATTGTAATATGCCAGTTTTGCAAATGTGCTTTTCTTACAGTTTTGTATTTTGTTCAGTACAGGAGACATTGCTCATAGGTCTGGTTTAATGGGATTTTCCACTGTAGGAGAACTGCCAAGTTACCCAGTTCCACAAGGGAGATTTTTGTCCAGTCCTAGATTTTAATGGCTTGAATGAGGGATTACAAAAACCACACAGCATTTGGGAATGCAAGTTCAAAACTAGGACTGACCAAAAAGTCGACTTCCTCCTCTGCTGTAGTTTTTATCTACATGTTTCTGTTGCTAATTTGTAATATCTCAGGTAAGGGTTGACCTCTGTTCTGTGTATGTGAGCAAGGTACAATAGCTCTGTTTGCCAGAATTTTCTGTGTAGGAATTTGTATCAGTCTGGTTTGTTCCGACACAGCAGGAGATGAATTACATTTCTAGGGCTCTGTGTAATATTTGTAATATTTAAAAGCAGAAAACCTGTGCTTGCTGCAGGGGGACCAGCTGCCCTCAGTTAGGAATCATATGCAAGAGAAACAGGAAAGGTTGCCCTCAATATAAACCCAGCAGCTAGAGAGAGAAGAGTCAGTTTGCTATATCTCTGCCCATGTGTGTTAAAGCTACATGAACAGTAAACCAAGCTGGGACCTAAGCTTACTATGAATTAACTGCTTTTAAATTGCCCTGACTGTGATGCAAAACTGCAATGAGTCCAGACTACTTGCTTCACAGCTTCATGGGTACTTTATCCTTGGAAATCACCATCCTTAACTTCTGAGAGTGAACAAAATGGACTGCCCCATTAGCTATTGACTCAGAATGGCCACTGCCAGAGAAAGGATGTGGGATCTGACAGACCTATGGTCTAGGGAACGTGGCACTTCCAATGTGCTGCTGTTTTATTTTAATTAGGCTGCTCTTTGCCTCTAGTGTTTTGGAAAGGGGTTTGTTGTAGTCCACAATTGGATCTATTTGTCATATGTTCTTTCCTTTCAACTTAATATTCTTCTTGCCTACTTTATAAACTGCGATGAATACAACAAGAAAGCAAGACCTGAAAGATATTTGGTAGGCATGTGCCTTTGGGGCTTGTTTGGGTTCCCAAAAATTAAGAGGGGAATTTTAGAAGATTCTTCCAAGTGCAATCTGGAACATCTAAGCCAGAACATCTGAAAAACGTGTAGGCACATCCAGGTGCGGGTGATTTCACAAATGTGGTCGTGCCCGATACAGACATCTGCGCGGGGGGGGGGGCGATTGCTTAGACCTCTTCAGAACCATATGGCAGACTCTAGATGTCTAAGATAGCATAATGGTTAGAGTGGTGAGTGTGGAATAGGGCAGCAAGGGTTCAAAGCCTACTGCTGCAGCTATAGTTGAAATTCCACTGAGAACTGGAGATGATGGTGTGCTTTCTTCTCTGCACCCTCTGGATGTTTTTCAGCTACAACTCACACTTGTCAGATGCTTGTTCATTGCTGTGTGTGCCTTGGAGCTGGTATAAAGTTAGCCTTGATGCAGGACATATTTGTAATCAGATGAGGACTCCCTGGGAACTCCTTAACCTTGCCTCCAGGGTCTTAGGAAGCCCCAGTCACACCTCCTCCACTTCCCTGTTCAGGTTCAGGCATCCCAACAGCTGGCTTCTAAACTTGTTCTGGAGACAGTCTCTGTGCTTTTGACATTTCTAAAATAACCCCCTAAGTACGTGCACATCTAGGAATTAACGAACCCACAACTGATTTGCCTGCAAAAAAGCTGTAATGCGCATAGTAGGCACACAATTATGATAAAAACTGGTTTGTTTAAGGTAAGAGGAAATTTAATTTTGGCTCTGCACATGCCCAGGGCCTGATAGTCAAAGGGATTAGCACGGTAAGCAGAGCTACTAACTGTGTTAATCCTCCGAGCTCGGATATTCAGTGGCTCTATCATGGTTAGAGCCACTGAAAGTCCACAGGTGCCACCACTGCATTCCAGGGTCAGTCCAGGGGCGGCACCTGCCGATAACTGGGCAGCGATGATATTATGCCACTGCCCGGTTATCAGTAAGTGGCAAACGTCAGGCACAGTAAGACTGACCTTTGGACAGTGACTGACTAGTGCCGCTGCCTGGTTAGCTTCCTGGCAATCCAGGCAACCTGGATATTCGATGTAAGGGTCGGATTTGGCCCTGTTGTTGACTTTCTGAGTTTAAAGTTCAACAGCAGTGTCTGGCCACCAGTGCTGAATATTAGGCCCTTAGGGCCCGATATTGAGTTGGGCAGGCTATGCGCTTCTACAGCGCATAGCACTGCCTGCTGACCTTTAACCCCAGATATTCAATGCCAGGGTCATATGCGGCCTCAGCATTGAATATCCGGGAGTCACTGCAGACAATGGAAGCCACAGTAGCTAAACAGGCAGCAACAATATTGCATACTGCACAGTTAGCTTTGGCTTCTTAAAAATAGGCGAGGTCTGCTGTGACTTCTTGGGCAAGCCACTTAACCCTCCATTGCCTCAGGTACCAGAACATAGATTGTAAGGTCTTTGGGGACAAGGGAAAAATGCATGTACAGAACCTGAATGTACACCGCTTTGACTGGTAGAAAAGTGGTATATAAGCCTAGTTAAATAAATAAATAAAGTAAACATGACAATTTTATTAAGATCAAGCTTATGCTTCTTGCAGAATTCCCTGACTGTGGTTGCTATTGACGTAGTATCACATGCTTCCAACTGTAGCATCCCATCAAATGAAGTTTTATACTTCTATAAATTTACTGGCCGATACTTAAGTAGAGTATTAAGTATTTGTTGAAAGAAATGTCTGTGCTTTCATCAATAATTGATGTAAGATACATTGCTGATGCAATGTCTGCCATAAGATTATCTTGCATACTGTTGTTTATAATTTTAAGAAATTCAAATGCATAGTTTTTGCTTCTCCAGCTTTCGGGTATGCTTATTTACTTCACCATGTGCTCATTGATATCTTGAACAGAGAGCATGGAAATATTCATCCTAATGGCCAGCAAAACACTGTTGATGACAACTTTAATTGCTTCGGGACTGAAACGGCTCCCTTCATTACTAACTTGCTTTTTCTCTTTTTTCAGCATGGCTTTCAAGCAATATAGTAACCAGTCCTTCTTCTCCCTCTCCTACTATTAATCATTTATATAGCACTATAAGGCATACGCAGCACTGCACAAACACATATAGAAGAATACTGTCCCTGCTCATAGAGCTTACAATCTAATCCAGACAGACAGAACAAGAGAAAACAAGGGTCAAATAGGGGGAGACACAAGGAGAGCAGGGGATTAGGATCCATAAGCAGCTTCGAAGAGGTAAGCCTTTAGCATGGATTTGAAGAGGGGGAGAGAAGAGACTTGATGTAGAGATAACAGGAAGTTTGTTCCATGCATAAGGAGCAGCAAGGGGAAAAGAGCGAAGGCTGGAGTTGGCAGTCGAAGAAGAGGGTATAGAAAGAAGAAAGCCAGAGCAGAGATCACGAAGAGGGGTATAGGGAGAGAGAACAGAGGAAAGCTACTGTAATGAGGGGCAGCAGAGTGAATGCATTTATATGTTAGAAGAAGTTTGAACTGGATGTGGAAGTGGAAGGGGAGACAGTGAAGTAACTTCAGAAGAGGGTTAATGAGTGTAACTGGGCTGGCGGAAGATTAGCCGTGCAGCAGAGTACTGGATAGATTGAAGAGGAGAGAGATGACACTGAGATAGACCAGCAAGGAGGAGGTTGCAATAGTCAACTTACAGACAACTTAAACATAAAGAACGTAAAATTGGACTATAATGGACAATATTGTTAAGGTACTCCGGTCGTTTGCAAGGATATTGTGGCTTAAACAGTAGCCAAGTTTAAGAGGATATGGGATAAGTGCAGATGATTTAATAGTTGCTAAAAGTGGAGAGAGAAAATAAAGCATGACCTGGTGACACATGTTTATGCATTCAAGAGCAATTTTCAAATGTATTTCTGTGCAAGAGATGGAATTTTTGAAATTTAAACACCATATGGTAAGAAAAGGGCTGCAGAAAAAATAACAGTATCGCTAGACTCCAGCAAGATCCAAAAGTTAATAGTCCATAAACAAAAAATGTAGATTATAACCAAAATATATTTTCATCCCACTTCAAATATTCAACAAAGGGCCAGCCCCTACCCCCCAAATATATTCAAAGAGATTGCACACCATCCATACCACTACTTAGCATCCATACTAACAAGCCACCCATAGGAGGAGAAGCATTTTTTTTATTGAGAAAGGGGGAGGATGACTCAAAATATAATTGGGTGCCAACCTAAATATTCTTATCATCATCGCCATTCAACCAATCCTTCCTAAGTTATTTTTATATACATTTTTTGTTTGCATAACAAGATAAAATCTAGTAAGAAAAAAAAACTAGTAAGAAAGTGATCACTAATCTGAAAAAAACAGCCAAAAAAGCCCTAGAAGAATCCCTAATCTCGACCTTGCCCAAGGTATTGCAACATGTTTGTCAAGGGACTGAAGCAGGCAGAGGCATCTAAAACAACAAAAAACTGTTGAGATTTCTTGGTACCCCCCTCAATTTCCTTTATTGTGGACTAGCATTGTGGCTGTTTGTATTTCTTTTGCTATTTTTCCTATTAAGTTTACTTAATGCCATTGCTTTTCTCTGTTCATCTTGATGTTTGGATGTATATTTGAAAATCTTAATAAAATATTAAATTATAAAACAACAAAAAACAAGAATGAAAGGTGTGCAACTGATGAAATCCCCAAAAAGTTATATTAAAAAAAAATTAAATGCAAAACCTCATTGCTGCTGGGGCTCCAATGCCATGCCAGTCAAACTGAAGAGGATGCCAATGCTTGCGTTCTGAAAATGTAACCCTTCAATGACATCACCAAGGGGTATGTTTACTAAAGGACGTTAAGGCAACAGGCGTTAACAGCAGTGATAAGGGGTGTTCCATGCGTAAAGGGCACTGGGCAGGTAGGAGGCATTCCAGCATAAAGGGAGCTATGGGCCATTTAACATGCATTTACAGGACATTGGGCATTAAGGTGTCAAACATGCACCTTAATCTCTGAAAATGGCTGTAATCCAAATGCTGGATAGTGGAGCACCAAGGAAAGTCAATGTAAAGGTAATGGATAGAAGGACAGGTGGGAGCTGATGGACCTGCCTTATCCGTGGGTACCCTATATGGCAGCCAGTAAAATGGATGAGCATGTGGGAGGCAGGGGGGTGCCAATGGCCAGGGGGGTACCAATGGCCAGGGGGTGACAATGTAAAATGGTGCAATGTCAGTGTGTGGCATAGGATGAGGAAGATGTGTCTCCCAGCAGAGCCAGAAGTGGCAGGATGTGTGCAGTGACAGGAGGACAGAGTAGGAGTGGTGTCATGCAGATCAGACACAGGAGAGGAGTGGTGAAGAGCCAAAATGTGGAAAAGAGTACAAATGTAGGCCATGGTATAGCAGCTTGCACAAGAAGACATGATTGACCACAGCTGACAGAGGCAGATGGATGGACTGAAGGAAGGATGGTGGCTGAGGAGAGGGTGGTATGTGCTTACAGCACTGATTTGCCGTAGGTGCCATCCCCAACGCATTTGTACTGGGCATGAAACGTGCCACTTGGAAGGCCTGATACCACACAGCCACCATACAACAGCTCAGACAAATGTGAAGATAACAACTGCACAGGTGTCATCCAAACTGGGCAAGTGGGACACGTATGGACATCGTACCCCTTGGATACCTGCAGGTGGCTATCCAAGGGGTAGGATGTGTCCGCATGTACTGCAGAGATGTAATGGAGCCAAAGCTGTATAGCAACAGTAATGATATCATACATGACTCATGTTGCCGAAGTAGGTTACAGCTGTATGCATGTGACTGCCTGTTAGTATATCGCAGTAGCAGTGCAGTCACATCGGGATACATCCTACCATCAATTGGTAATATCTGATGATAAAAAGGGACTGTATGGCCCTGCAGTCAGCTGAGTCATTGGTGGGTTAAGTGATCAGCTCAAGGTAACAAGGAGGTGTCAGTCCATGAAGGTTGTGGCAGACATAAAATGCGACAGAAACACATTCCAAAATGTCACAAAAGAAGTAGCAGTGGGCCTCAAACCCTGATATCTTGGCCTCCCAAGCCATTGCCATGACCATCATGCTATGCCTCAAAGCGGGGGCCTGATATCTTCAGGGAGAACATATCTGACCCCCTACAATGGGCTGCAGCAGAGTCAATAAAGCCATGCTCTCAGAAGGCCATGATAGGGAATAGCATGTTTGCTAACCCAAAGTGTGGCCAGAATGCATAACAATGTAAAAGGATGAGTGTTGGCAAGTAACAGCAGAGCCTGGACTGTTACAGGTGGGGAAATGACCTGAGTAACCCACAGGTGCAAAATGAACAAGTAGGAATCAAACCTTTGTCCTCTGATTATGGGGATATTGCACTAACCAGTATGCTACACCATCATACCTTGCTAACTTGCAATGTCTGGAGTCAAAGAGCCTGCAGGTCTCTGCCTAAACTGTCTGATGTGTGTGCCGGTATAGGTTAACCCCTCCAGTACCCATGATGCACTGCACACGCAGAACAGCAGTCTGCATCTGATCACCAAATAGAGAATGGATTGATCCATCACATCAGCTCAGTACAATGCACTGACAGTATGTACTTCAATCACATAACAGCTACAAATCCTGAGGGTGAGGATTGGCGCCCAGCAGCTGTTCTCCAGAACGTGCAGTGCTAGAGATGGTTTCTACTGCAGATCCCCATCACTGCTAGTATGTGGCAGATCTTGTCTGCAGTGTGTTATGCTAGTCACCTTGTTTCTTGCACGATTGCAGCATATTGTAGGTGCCAGTCACATCTGACCTTGTGTCCTGCCTCTGTTGGACAGGAACCCTCCTAGAATAGTGCATGTCAATACCAAGTGTTAAACTGCTGATACCATGGACGCTAACTGCCATGGAGGCATCTAGGCTTGCATGGGGTTGTTATTAGAGTCCTGCTGGTCTACTATTACCATGGGGAGTAGGCCAGGAACACCACCAACCCCAACCACCTAGAGCTAATAATCAGCCACAGCAAGCATAATCAGACTGCACCTGCTGTCCACCACTGGGTTTTCCAGCTATGCGCATTCCAACTGTGGATAGTCCACCAGTCAACACACATTGCATGTGCACCTAGCATTGTGTTCAGTGGTCAGGCCCCCAGGACAAGAAGTGCAGAAACATTACTGAAGCCAAGTACTATATAGCACTGTATGGATACATAGCCGTGCCATAGTCACTGCTTGGTCAGAGTGAGAGTCCCCTCCCAGAATAACATGCTGTGGCTACCCAGTCCTGCATGTGGCAGATGGGCACTATGATGTCTCAGCCATTGACCCTACCTCCGATGCAGACACATCCTGGCCAATCCGCCTGTTTCAGGCCATACCCACAATACTATGCTCCTTATCATGCACATTTGCAGACTAATACTGGGAACAGCTTAGGCAATGCGAGGCTCAGTGAGGTGTAGAAAGCCACAACATAATGGAGAGACATACATATACATACACATACATAATACACTCATATCACCGCACTGTTTAAAAATGGGGATGGTGGACATTCCTGCCTGACACTTTGGTCTTAGTATCAGTTCAAGCATTGTTAACATGTGCAGGAGCTAGTAGTAGTAGCAGGCTCTGATGTTAACACCCGTTCTGTGTGCTTGTGCTATCAGCCTGACTCTCCATCCTGCTGTGGATAGTGGAACCTATCTATGTGGCTGATGGGTGTTTGTATCCTTGCTGGCCGATTCACTGGGAGCTGCACATGCTGGTGTTGTTGTACCTGCACTGTAGACTAAAGTTTAGCCACAGGGACAATACAATGTATGATCCACAACCAGGACTTGAACCTGTGATCCTCAGCTCAAATGCATACCAACAGTGTGCATTGAAACACAGTGTTGCACTATAGCTACTACACTATCTGGGGCTTCCCATCAGATAGACCTTGACACATATTGCAATACGCACAGTGCACAGGATCAGTACATGGCTTTGATCTGCTGCAGGCGGGTGTCGCTGCCCCCTCTGCCAACACCCCTACACAATGCTGACATACCCGTGTGCTGTCAGTATTGGTGGTGCACAGTCCAAGCTGATCCAACATGCGGGTTTGGCAGGTGCCTACGGTGCAAAGTCCAGATGGGTGGGCAGAGGCATACATGGATGGCCACATAGCCCCCAGCCTCTGCCTTTGCAGGGACCCCATAACTACCTGTCAATGATATGTCTCGGGGGAAGAATGCTGTTGCAGCTACCTGGAGGACTACAGCTGCTGGCACGATCAGCCTCTTCCCCCACAGCTGGCTTCAGTGGCATCAGGGAGGAGGCCAGCTGGGATCTCTGCCTCGGGTGTCAGGACCCTTTATCCGACCCATGTGGCACATCTCCTTTCCGCAGCAGTAGCATGCCTGTGTGCTGCCATTGTCAATGTGGGATGATGACGGACATCACAGATGGTAATACAGATGGCAGGATACCCCTATGAGGAGAGGCTAACAAGGGTTGGGCTCTTCAGCCTGGGGAAGAGACGGCTGAGGGGAGATATGATAGAGGTCTGTAAATTAATGATTGGAGTGAAACAGGTAAACATAGATCGATTGTTTATGCTATCAAAATGTAGAAAGACTAGGGGACATGCAATGAGGCTATAGTGTAACCCATTTAAGACTATTAAGAGAAAATATTTTTTCAGTCAATGTGTAATCAAACTCTGGAATTCATTACCAGAGGATGTAGTAAAAGCTGTTAGTGTAGCTAGGTTTAAAAAAAGGTTTGGACAGGTTCCTGGGGAAAGGTTCATAAACCATTATTAAAGAGGACCTGAGATATCCACTGCTTGTCCCAATATAAGCATTGTGGATCCTGTGTGTCTTTTGGGGAAAATACTAGGTACTTGTGACTTAAATTGGCCACTGTTGGACACAGGATACTGGGCATGTTGACCTTGGTCTGACACAGTATGGCATATTTTATGATCTTATGTTCTTATGTGTCACCTGGGCAGCTGCCTGGTCTGCCCTGTGCACCACCAACCCCCACTGCATGACCCATGTGCCACCTCCTTTGCCCCATTTGGCCATCACCATTGTGCTCTTTCATACTTGGGCACTATGCTGTTGCTAATGGAGCACTACTTTCACTCTCTTGGGCTCCCCTGTCTGTGCATCACATTGCAGACATTAAAATAGGCTCTCTCTCCTCAAAATACATCCTTTCTGCGAGGTTTTACTTTGCATTAGGGTTCCCAGCATTAAAGGGATTTAACACATGTTAGCACAACAGGCATTAAGGAGACACCTGTTGTTAACATCCTCTCTCTGTCTCATTAACACCTACTCTTCATCTACTGTGTCCTTTATGCTGCTGGAGCCTTTAACACCCATTAAAGCAGCTTTTTCACTGTGTTAAGGGCTCAAGGGTGCCAGTAATAGTCATATTTGGCACACTAGCTACCTTAATGCACTTTAATAAACATACCCCCAAGTGTGTCAATAAGATTCGTGCCACTCAGTTTCCAAGTTCAAACCCTTAGGTTCCAGTGTTTGCCATTTAATAATGTAACATTGCACACTTTCACGCTTGTTTTTTGTTGTTTTAGATGCCTCTGCCAGCTTCAATCCCTTGACAAAGCATGTTATGAAACCTTGGGCAAGGTCAGGAATGGGGATACTTCTAGGTCTTTTTTGGCTGTTTCTTCAGATCACCTTCTGGATTTTTTTGGAGGTGATTTTATCTTGTTATTATGCCAACAAAACATGTATATAGAAATAATTTAGGAGGGGTTGGTTGGATGGCAATGATGATATGAGTACATTTTTTATTTATTTATTTTTATTTAGACAGTTTTTGTATACCACCTTATCCTTCAATCAAAGTGGTCACGACACAATTGGGGGATACATTTAACACACGGGGATATGAGACACATACACTAATACTTACAGGGAACATGGGCTATGGAGGGTTAAGTGGCTTGCCCAAGACCACAAGGAGCATCTGTGGGACTAGAAACCCCAGTCCTTCCGGCCCAAGGTTGCTGTCCTCTAGTGGGATTTGAACCCCTGACCTTCCGGCCTGAAGTACCTTGCCCCAACCACTAGGCTACTCCTCCCCTGTAAAAATGTAGATGTACCCAATGTATAATTGTACCCAATTATATCTGAGTCGTCCTCCACTTTTCACAATAAAATTTTTCATCTCCTATGGATGGCTTGCTAGTATGAATGTGGAGTAGTGGTATGGATGTTGTGCAATCTGTTTGAATATATTTGAGGTTTTTTGGCCCTTTTTTGAATATTTGAAGTGGGATGAAAATATGTTTTGGTTATAATCTACATTTTTTGTTTACAGACTATTGAACTTTTAGATTTTTGAAAATTGCCCATCTATGTACATGAAACCTTTGCTTGTAGTACATCTACGTGCATCAGTTTACATGCACAAAATGAAGATTTTCCTGCGGGTGGAATTGGAGTGTGCTTGGCAATTTTTCACATACTTTTCTTGAGTTAGTTTTCAAAGGGCAAATCTTTCTCTTTGAAAACTAGTGCAAAGCCTGCAGGTAAAAAGAACCTACTGACTTCACATTTAAGTATAAAGGGGCTGATGCAGAAACACTTGCGCACTCTTTGCGCCCAGATAAAGTGATATCTGCGCACAACTACCTCTAGAAGAGAGAAGAGAATGGTGTGTGTGTTGTCTGCACAAAAAGCAGTGTGCACACAGTAGCGCAATGCGTATTAAAATGATATCTAAATGAGCTGCACGTATTGAAACGAGATGCTAATGAAGCCATCAAATCCTTTGCCCTGATGCAGAGAAACACTCGAAGATGAGAAGGTGGAGCATAGAACTCAGAAGCACCATGGTTCTAATGCCAAATTCTGACCTGTTTAGAAAAAGACAGTTTTGGTGTGTTTTTGCCATTAGTCATTTCTTTGACGTGAAGCTTGTGCGTATAGGAGAAAAGTTCCATGTGTAGATGAAAATAGAAATGCCATCTTTTGCGTCTCACCCAATAGTGGCTTTCTTGCTGCTTGCATGGGCTAGTGCACACCCAAAAGAAATGGGGAAAATGACAGAGAATCGAGCACATTGCTGTACTGCCATTAGAGCATGAAATCTATGCACATGTGTGTGGGTATTGCTGGTAGCGCTTCTGTCATCTGCGCATGCAACTACCCCTCCTCTCACTTTGCGCTGAAGTTTTGTGGATACCTCACTTGCTTGTGTTTCCTTTGCTGCAGATTGGCTTAAAACGTTTGCAGTTCTTGCATGCTATGAAACCCTACGCACAGCTAATAGCACGTGACTTTAATGCTGGCTTAGCTCATTGGCCTGAAAGTCTGAAAATTGCTCCTTCGTAGTGGTGTATGCAAGAAATTCACAATTAATGGGTGGAGTTGCCAGATAGGGATGTGTTCAGCATTGTTTTGTTTTGGGGGTGGAGGCCTCTCCATTTTCATATTTTAATTTTTTGGTATTGTTTGATTTCAGGTTTAGTGCACAGGGGCATGTTTACTAAAATGCCAGCAACACTAGCTATAAAAAGAAGCACCTCCCTGCGCCATTGGACGCTGCCTCCAGCCTCGTTGAGCCCCGATCGGTGGTGGGAAATAGAGCGGGAGGCAGAAACCCCTCTCGCTCTCCAACTCACGGCCAATCAGGGCCCAATGCACACCAGCAGCACCAGCTATATAAAAAAACACCTCCCATTGTGCCTGCGCCTGGTGGGCCTGCGCCTTAGGCAGGGCACCTAGGCGGCCGGAAACAATCTGAAATGCCTGCAACAACCCGTCTACTGCTGCACCTTCTACATGGACCCCACAAAAAGCCTTCTGCACAACTGACAAATCTCAGCCGAGTACCTCCGCCAACATCCTCCAATGCAGAACACCACATCTACTCGCTACCGACATCACTGCTAACCATAAGGTAAGCCTCCAACACCAGCTACCTTCAACACTCCCAATCACTATATACCCACGACCAATTACTAACGCCTCAAGCCCTCAGAAGCACCCGAAGTACCACCCAAGTGCTCTCTCTAAGTACGCCTCCTCTTCTTTTAGCCAACCATCATGATGTCGGGGCATCTCACTCTCATGCTCCTCCTCTTCTGCCTAACCCAGCTTATCTCATGGACAGGTTCATTCGCACAACACCAAGGCCTAATACTCACCGTGTGAACTCTGGGACATAAAAGCTACCACAATTCTCCGCACTTCAGCAGACCACTGCCATCAGCAAACCATCGCTGTCTGATTCACATAATCTGCCAACCTCTGGTTAAGAACAAAAGACGCAAACCCCCACTCCTAAAAAGTCTAAACTGCATGCTAATAAATGCTCGATCCATTTGCAACAAATGGCCTGTCCTCACTGACTACATCAATTATCGAAATCTTAACCTGCTCTTCATCACCGAAACCTGGCTAATGGACACTGACACGATCATCACTAACCAACTAAGAACTCCTGGCTACGACCTCTTCAGCTGTCCCAGAACAAATCGAAGAGGTGGAGGGGTCCTAATAATAGCCAGAAGCGACCTCCATCTCCAGTGCAACTTAGCCCATAGCACAACCAATCTAGACAGCATCCTCATCTCAAACAAGACCTTAGCAACCTGCCTCATTTACCGACCACCATCTTCAAATGCTGATGACCTGGCTACAATCCTTGATCTAGCATGCAACCAAAATACCCGGCAGAAACAACTCTGGCTCCTAGGTGACTTTAACCTCCCATCACCCCCTACCAAACTCTCCATAGCATTCCTGAATGCAATGTCCATGCTGGACTATCACCAACTCATTCACATCCCTACCCACACCAGAGGTAACATCCTGGACCTTATCTTTGCCCCTTTACACTTCCACGCACTAAGCAACTAGACCCCACCACTCATTCTACCGGTTCCCTGGTCTGACCACAATGCCATACTCTTGGACATCCCATACAACACAAATGAACACCATTCCTCTGTTTTGAACTCCCCCATATGCCGCCGCTTCAGACACTTCAACAAAGAAACATTCCTAAATGACACTCTGCATGACCTGAACTCTGACACCGACGATCTGGATGAGCTAATAAAATTTGGACCAACAACCTCACCAGAGCTGTGCTCCTACCACCCTCCACAAAACCTACCTACAAGAACCACATAGCTGTATGGTTTACTGCTGACCTGCGCAAATCATTAATATACCTTAGAAACATAGAAATATAGAAATATGACGACAGAAAAAGACCACATGGCCTATCTAGTCTGTCCTTCCATAACAACTACAACAGTCCCCTTTTTACCTTTAGAGATCCTCTGCGTTTGTCCCATGCTTTTTTGAATTCAGTTACTGTCCTCATCTGTACCACCTTCTCTGGGAGACTATTCCACGGATCCACTACTCTTTCCGTAAAGAAATATTTCCGCATATCACTCCTGAATCTATCTCCCTTCACCCTCATCCCATGTCCCCTCGTAGCAGAACTTGCTTTCAATTGAAAGAGGCTCTCTCCCTGAACATTTATGCCACTGAGGTATTTAAACATCTCAATCATATCACCTCTATCCCGCCTTTCCTCTAAGGTGTACATATTAAGATCCTTCAGTCTGTCCTCATATGC
The DNA here is from genome assembly GCA_033557465.1 of Ichthyophis bannanicus. Taxonomy (NCBI): domain Eukaryota; kingdom Metazoa; phylum Chordata; class Amphibia; order Gymnophiona; family Ichthyophiidae; genus Ichthyophis; species Ichthyophis bannanicus. The sequence continues at coordinate 1,242,782,725 of CM066032.1, forward strand.
TTTATAATGAAGACAACTAATCATTTTAGTAGCCACCCTCTGCACCGACTCCATCCTGTTCACATCCTTTTGAAGGTGCGGTCTCCAGAATTGCACACTATACTCCAAATGAGGTCGCACCAAAGACTTATACAGAGGCATTATCACCTCCTTTTTTCTGCTAGCCATTCCTCTCCGTAAGCACCCAAGCATCCTTCTAGCTTTTGCTGTCGCCTTTTCTACCTGTTTAGCTACTTTAAGATCATCAGACACAACCATGCCTAGGTCCTGCTCTTCTTTAGTGGACAAAAGTACTTCACCCCCTATACTATATTGCTCCCTTGGATTGCTGCAGCCCAAATGCATGACCTTACATTTTTTAACATTAAATCCCAGCTGCCAAATTCTAGACTATTCTTCAAGCTTAGCTAGATCCCTCCTCATGTTATCTATACCTTCCTGGGTGTCTACTCTATTGCAGATTTTGGTATCATCCGCAAAGAGGCAAACCTTACCTGAAAGCCCTTCCGCTATATCACTAACAAAGATGTTAAAAAGAATCAGACCAAGGACAGATCCCTGGGGCACACCACTGATAACATCCTTCTCTTCAGAGTGAGCTCCATTTACTTGTACTCTTTGTCGCCTCCCACCCAACTAATTTCTAACCCAAGCAGTAACTTTAGGGTCCATCCCTAGGGTGCTCAGTTTGTTTATAAGTCACCTGTGAGGAACAGTGTCAAAGGCTTTACTGAAATGTAAATACACCACATCTAGGGCTCTCCCTCGGTCCAACTCCCTGGTCACCCAGTCAAAGAAATCAATCAGATTTATCTGACAAGACCTGCCTCTGGTGAATCCATGCTGCCTCGGATCCTGTAATCCGCTGGACTCCAGAAACCTCACTATTTTCTCTTTCAGCAGCGTTTCCAATAATTTACTCACCACCGAAGTTAAACTAACCGGCCTGTAGTTTTCAACCACATCCTTACTTCCGCTTTTGTGTAAAGGCAACACATGAGCCTCTCTCCAGTCCTTAGGAAGCTAGAACGCCACCGTAGACGATCAAGATACATCAATGACCAAACTGCATACCTGGATAACTTGCATCAGCATCGAAAAGCAGTCAACAATAAGAGAAGGGAATACTACACCACCTCATGCACTCTCTCAACAAACCTTGAGAGCTCTTCGACCTCTTTAAATCCCTCACAAAGGATGCATCCTCACATGAACCAACAAGTACTCCTAGCCCAGAGACCTTTGCCACATACTTCCAAAGCAAAACCACCTCACTTACGTCCGTCTCAGACTGGTCTGACTTTGAAAACTCTTCCAGACACATCCCTCTCCCTGGTGGCGCAACCATACTCACGCTAGAAGACTTTTATCCATACTCCTCCGAGCAAATAGAGAATATCATCTGCGGAATCAACACCACCACCTCCCCAACTGATCCGTGCCCAGCCTTCTGGATCAAACAGGTACGATCCGACCTTAGCCCTGTCATAACCAAAATCGCTAACCTCTCACTGTCTGAAGGCTTTCTACCTCCGCCTCTCAAAACCGCCTCCATCAGGCCACTCATAAAGAACAACAAGCTAAATCCATCAAAAACCAGTTCCTACAGACCCATATCCAGCCTCCCCTTCTTGGCCAAAATACTAGAAAAGATTATCCACCAATAAATCCAGGACCACATTGACTCCTATGCACCTCTGGACCCAGAGCAACACGGGTTCCGCCAACAACACGGTGTGGAAACCCTACTAGCTACTCTCTTGGACAGACTCCACACAGGCCTAAACAAGAAAAAACAAGGATTCATCCTGATATTCATGGACACCGCCTCTGCTTTCGATACAGTCAATCACAATCTCCTACTCGCCCGCCTGCATCAAAAAGGTATAAGGAACCAAGCCCTCAACTGGTTCAAGTCATACCTGTCTGATTGCCAGCAACAAGTCTGCATAGGAACCCAGTCATCCAAACCATTCCAGAAGACGCAAGGAATCGCTCAAGGCTCATCCCTCTCTTCCCTACTCTTCAGCATTTATATTCAGCCCATCTGCGCCATTATACAATCATTCAACATCTACTGCCACATCTACTCTACGCATCTTTCTCCATAGACAGCCCCGACTATTCTCCCATTGCAGAATGCTTCAATGCGTTCTCGGACTGGCTTGCTACCCACAATCTGATGGTAAACAGTAAAAAGTCAGAGGCCTTATTCATACCTAAAGACCAAGCTTTCACCTCACCAACGTGTCTCAGGCTGAAAGATATCAAACTCATAGTTAAGCAAGAAGTACGTTATCTTGGGGTTATCTTGGACCAACATCTTAATTGGGAAGCCCACATACAAACTGTCATCAAGGCAGTCTATCACAAACTAAGAACCTTCCGACATCTACGCCCTCTCCTCGAGCCCTCAGACTTTCGCACAGTATGCCAAGCCCTTATCTTTCCTCACTTGGACTATGCCAACATAATCTACCATGGCCTGCCAAAAAACACTCTCCAGCCATTACAACTGGCCATGAATACAGCCGCCTGAACATTCCTGTCTGCCTCAAGATTTGAACACATTACGCCTCTTTTGATCCAGCTACATTGTCTCCCCATAGCAAGCCGACTGGTATACAAAGCCCTATTACTCACCTTCAAGTCGCTGCATGGAATGTCCGCTACCTTCCTCACAAACCTCATACAGCATGCCCTGAAAACAGAACCAGAAGGTCATGCATGGTGAACTCACTCGTCACCCCCTCAGCAATAAGGACATGCACCCAGTCAACCAAAAATCGTGCCTTTTCCCTCTATGCAGCAACCCGCTGGAATACCCTACCTCCATCAATCCGTGCCATCACAGACTTGACATCCTTCAGGAAGGCCTTAAAGACATGCTTATTTCAACTAGCTTACGGCCAGTCACCCTGAACGAAGTCTATGCCCAGATCATTTCTAATTCCTCTGCCCGCATATTCCAAGTTCTTATCCATGTATTGACATTTAATGTAGCCACCTTATTGCTTGTTAATTACTGTTACTTGTTTCTAGTTCAATGTAAACTGTTCTATGTAAATTGCACTGATTAAAGAGTGCGGTATACAAAAGCAAATAAATAAATAAATATTGTAGTGTGTGTTAGGGCCCAAAATCTATTGGAGGTGGGCCATACCCACGCTAACTAATGAGGGTAAACTCAGCATTTCCCTATACCACTAACATGGATAAAAGTACCTTGCTGTGCTATGCCGTCAGCTGCAGTTAACGCAGGTGCATTTACTGCCAGCCATTGAGGTGACAGTAAGTTCACCTGTGCTAACTTCAACACTGATGGCAAGTGTGAGCTAATGACACTTATATTAACTGCAGTATGTAGTCAACACCCATACTCCACCTGTAACCTGCCCAGTCTCCATCTCAACTCATGCTAAGAGCATGGCCACATTTTTAGCACATAACTTTGTTAGCCCAGTGTGCTCTGTGCATAGCAAGCCTTGAGCTAGCCATTACTACTCTTTAATAAACAAGCCCCACAATTTACATATAGAGCATACTAAAAATGAAATGAAACAATACTAAACAAATTTTATTGTGGTGTTTTTTTTGTCTGATTTTGAAATGAAACAGGTACGTTTTCTAGCATTTTTAATTTTGTTTCAAAACAATTCCATATTGCTACTGCCAGAAAGAATAACAAAGCAGTCACTTTTACTAAAGTGCGCTTAAGCAGTTAATGCACAATTTAGGTTGTAGTAACTGTTAGCATGGAGGCCATGGTAATTGTTACCATGCTGGCAAGGTAGTTACTGTGCGCTAGTTCCCATGACTCAATAGGTGGCATTAAGCGCACCCACAGCAATTGTGAATGACCTTAGCATACGCTCACGGGCTTTTCTGTGTGATAACTGAAGGGAACATGCTGGGCATGCCCTCAACAGTTACTGCACGACGTTTGCACTTACTGTGTATGCATTTTTATTCAAAACATGTGATAAGTGCAAAAACGTAGCGTACTTTGGTAAAAGGGTCCTTTAGCCGGGAGCATCTGTCAGGGTATACAGGAGACCTAGGGTGCTCCTACAATGATATCTGTTAGGCTTAGGCTAGGATGATGATGGAATCATAGTAGCAGCTGAGTCATAGGCTGCAAGTTCTATAATAACTATAAGCCCAAGTTAATACCACTACCTGACTGCAAGCTGAAAAGAACAGCTGAGTGAGCCCTACATTTTCAACTGTTTCAAAGTTTTTCATGTTGAAAAGATGTCAAAGAGTAGAAAGACCAGAAGTAATTCATATATGTTTCTTCTTACGGGTAGGTTCTCAGGTTGCAACACTCTGTCACATATGCCTGAGAAATGAAAAAAAATTAGACTCTTTTCCTTGATTTTATTTATACGTCAGTCAATAAAATGTTAATTAATCAGCAAAACCTTTGTACATAAGCCCTGATTTTCAATGTACTGTGTTCTAAGCATACGATTAGTCTTCCTCCTGAATTCAATCATATCATCATATGGGAAAAAAGTAGTGGCCATAATGTTGCTGAAACGGTAGAAACTGCATGTTTTTTTTAATCTTTTCAGTGTGTGAATATTTGTGGGCAGTGCATTTTGAAACCTCCCACAGGTTGCTGTTAATCTGGTTGTTTAATCAAAGAGGCTCTTGTATGACCTCTTTGCATTTCCTTTTAAGCAATGGTTTGTTGGGTTAGTCATATTTCTATCACTCTACATGTGTCATGCAAGTAGATCCCCTGATCCAATAACCATTAAATCAGTGATTTTTAAAGAAATATTATTTATTTGTGTGAATGGCAGTTTCACATTGCTCCTTTTGGGCTTCTAGCTGAATTAGAATCAAGGTTAGGAATCAGTGCCATGAATCTCACACTCAGCAGCCAGGGGATGTTTCCCCATTTTATATTCCCTTACCAATTTACGTTAATCCAATCATTTTCTTCCACCCAGGGAGGTGGGGGAGGAGCATGAGGCATGCACCAGGGCCCCTTCCATGGCCCTTCAATCATGAGCTATAACCCGACTACTAGGTATCACTATTGCGTAATGACTGATTCCTTTATCCGCATCACTTCACAGCTATGAAAACGTCTTTACAGTATCCTCAGCTCTGGCCTTCCGGAGAAGAGAAACACTATGCCAGGAATTAAATCCAGCTTTTCTGTATGACAGTCTATGGCAGCCTTTCTTTATAGATGCACATTTGGGCATGTGGTGCTGCACTAGATTTGAGTTTTATCTCTAACAATAAAGAAAAATGGACTATTTTGGATAGATCATACCTGTATTGGATGATCTTTTGGATTCTTAGTCCAACAAAAAATATTTTGTGTCAGTTTGCTACAGGGGATCTCTCACTTTTTTTGACTCCCATTGAACCGCCAATGTGATCCCTTTAATTTTGCTTTTGTTGTGAGCAGGTCAGTTGATGGACTTTTTCACTGGTGTAGCAGAATTAAAGGTCGACAGAAAAGCTATAGGAGAAACCTAATCTTATCAGACTAAAAGGCACATTTTACAATGGGATGTCCAAGTGCAATCTTGGACGTCAAAGTCAGAATGACTGAAAAAAACGCAGGCATGTGCAAGTTCAGGCACGATTTCAGAAATGTGGACATGCCCAATATGGATGTCTGTAGAGAAATCTACATAGATGTCCCCAGAACAGCAGCTCAGAACATAGATGACTAATGGCGTGGAGGCCTATGCCGTGTTGGACATCCCGGCCTCTGTGCGACTGGCTGGAACTGGACGCACAGAGATAGATGGGATTCTGATCCTGTGGGGCACATCTAGCCCCCGTAGGATCAGAATCCCATCTAAGCCTGTACAAGCAGCGCAGACCTGATTCCGGGTGGCCTGCACATACAGGTACCTGCCTGGCTAACTCAGTCAGGGCTCCTGAATGGAGCTGCAGAGTGCAGGGGTTAAGTGCGAGGTTAAGTGTTAGATATGTGTTAAGGAATTATTTTAAGGGTTAAGGGATTATAATGTTCCTGGTTCATAATCACTCAATGGCTACCCTGAATCTCTAAAAAATAAAGAACAACAGCCAGGCTACTATATCATGTGGGCAACACTTGGGCCAGTACAAGAAGAAACCCAGCACAAGAAAAACCATATAAGGAAATATCATGAGCCCAGTAGGTGTAGGTCTGAACTGGAAAGTCCAGACATAGGCCTACAGGGGCAATGTGCAAAGGAGCACGTACACAGGAAACCAGAAGCTGGCAACATATATGCTAGGCCTTTTGCCCTGAAGAAAGCAGGTGACTGAACAATAGTTGGTAAGTATAAGAGAGAGGGGGGCCAAAGGGGGATTTTTGCAACAGGAACTAAGGGGAACAAAAAAGGCAATAATAGGAAATAAGAAGGGAGGGGGAGAAGACATAGGAGGGATAGATCTGGGACTGTATGCATAAACAGAAGTAAGGAAAGGTATATATGTAGCAAGCTTTTTATATTCGTGGGAGGAGACATTCTGGAGATGCCTAGTGCTCGATAGAACTCTCTTCCCCACACTCTTGCCTGTATTGGTCATCAGTTATCTAATAAACAGAGACTCTGATTGCACCTGTACTAGGGTTGCCAACTGGCTCCAGATGCGCCCGACAGTGTCAATCCAGTCCTGGGTTTACCCCATTGCATGCAGGGATATGTAGTTCTGATTTCTCCATTGCACTCCATAAGAAATGAAAAACTACAAGTCACTGCATGCAATGGGGTAAACCCAGGACTGGATCAAGTCTGTCGGGCGCATCTGGAGCCAGTTGGCAACCCTAACCTGTACTGACTTTCGGATCTGATCATTACAGGAAACTAGTAATAATTAGGTTGTGGTCTATTTTGTGAGTAACAGGGCCTCACAAGTGCCATGGCACCCCATGATCCCCGGACACCGCCGACTGGATTCATTCTCCACAGCCCGACCCCTGATCTGACCTCCCAAGGCCAGGGTTGGACTGCAGGGAATCTTCTGTGGCCCACCCACCCCTTAATGCACTCCGGGCCTGCCGTACCCCCTGTCTAGGGGAACTTATTCCACCTCTGAGGTGGAATAAGTTTCCAGTCTACTCTGCCAGCCTCAAACATACAGGGCTGACATCAGAATCATCTCTGTACATCCAGGGCCTCAGACTGCCCGCTGCCCACCCCATCTCCCCCTCTGTGCCACCTTTCCTGCTTCCGTCTAACTTTCCCATACAAACTAACTCCCTGTTCATATGAGGAGGTTTGGCGGGGATGTCCATCCCCGCTATTCATGGTTCAGAATAGACCCCACAATGGTTAAAGTAGTGGATTGGGAACAGTGTGGGTCCTTGTGATCTTAGACTAATCATTTAACTCTCCATTTTCTCTTTACTCTCTGGATGTTTTAAGGCCAAAACAAGCACTTTCCTGATGCTTATTTTTGCCTGCAGCAGGTCTTAACATGGACATGCCTGCAGATGTCTTCATCGTTCCTGAAATCAAACAGAGATGTGTAAGTCTATTGCACCTCCCAAGACATGCCTCCACCACACCCCCTTGCCTACTTGGACATCCCTGCACCAGAGACATCTGTGAACGTCATTTGTGGTATGGCTTTGGAGACGTCTATATGCACATCTTCAGATATCCTAAATCATGACTAAGCCTTTTAAAATGACTCCTTAAACAAATACATTTGTGACTAGCATTTGAGAACTCTGTTTCATCATCAGATCAGTGTAGAATGAGCTAAGAATGATCTTACCTGACATGCAAGTAAAATATAGTTTTGGTGTTTGCTTTCATAATTGCAAAACCTGCAAAGGAAAAAGTGAGCAGAGAGGGGAATGCTTCATTTGGGGAGAGGTGAGAAAATGCAGAGAGATCAAAATGCAGGAAAACTATATCTGGTAATGAATGAGGAAACCAGTACCCCTAAGAAGTACTTTTGTGCTTGTTTCAAAGTGTTTGAGGATTTTAATCTTAAATGTCTTAAATTCTTAGGTAGTTTTGAAGTTCCCTTCTTCGATGCAGTATTTTCCCATTTGTTACCATGTGCCAGTGAGGATTTATGTTTATCTTTAACTCTTGAGTGATTTAATTGATGTACCATCCCTTCTCAGATTTCTGCACCAGAGAATATGCATAACCTTAATGTTGAAAGTAACTTGAAGTGGGGTACCAGGACCCTCTAAAAGGGTTAATATGAAGAATTGCTTGGAATGTTGCTTAACAGTCTGAAGCCTTTTTTTAGTGCCATCAAATCAGTGCTGACTAATAGTAACCTCTGTGTTTTCTTGGCAATGCATCAACAGGAGTAGATTGCCAGCCTTTTCTTCCAAGGCAATGGATGGTAAAGTGACTTGCCCAAGGAGTGCCAGTGGGAATCAAACTCTTGATCTTCTAGATGCTAGGGAAGTTGCTCTAACCACTAGGCTACTCCCCCACTCAATCTGAAGCTTAGCAGCCTGGAAAGAGATATGTTATAAAAACCAAGGTTGTACTTTGGGATAACATTGTCTGTGAGAATGAGACAGAATGCTTTGTTTTAAGAATGCTGGAGCTGAGAAATGTCTCTGCTCTGACCTATAACATGTAGATAAACAAAACTTGATGTAGAGCTGAATTTGTACCATGTAACAGTTTTTCCTTAATAAACGAGATGTGATGGCCTAGCTTGGGGAGGGAATCATGGGAACCTGCACGTGTGCACACCTGTGAATTCCTCACTTAAGCTTAAGTTGTACTGTTTTATATAACTCTATGTGACTGTGTGCTTCTTTATTTGCAGTTGAATTTAGAGAACTGAAGTCCAAGGACCAAAGTTAAGTTTTGCTACCAGGTCAAAAGTAGGCCACAGGCTAAGAGATTCATTCAGTTAGTGCTATGCCAAGATATTCCTTTCTCTTCATTCAAGACAAGGCAGAGAGGACAGAGGATTGTGAGTATGGAGTATAGACGGTGTTTAAGAGAAGCAGCCTATTGTAAATATGGTGATATTGCAAAGTCCTTTAGGAGGGACTTTTTCAGAGGAGCTGCAATTGAAGAGAAAAATATGTTGTTTGTTGTTAGAAGAGAAAGTGTATAATGATTCATTTGTTTGTTTTTCTGAAGTTATATTTTTAAAAGGATAACGCTTTCTGGTTGCAAAAGATTTAAAAAGCCTGGCTTTAACTTGGTGATTAGTTGCTATGTTCTCATATGCTGATTTTCTTCTTTAGTAAGTGAGAGCTGTATTTCATTAGACTTGTAAGTTGATATTTAAAATGACTGTGTTCTTATCTTTGTTAGCTGGCAAAGAGAGATTTGTCTTGTGTTTCACTCTTGGGTCTTAGGTAAAGTAATTTCAATTGGTTTTTTTTTTAGTTGTGTGTTTTGGTTTCTATAGAGGTGCATTTTGTTTTGATACCTTTCTGATCTCAATATGAATGAAAAAAAAACAGATAAAAGTAGTGCTGTGATTTCTGTGCATGCTGAGTTTTGTTTTTGTTTTGGCAATCCTTAATAGCAGTAAGTTTTAAGCTTTAGTCTGTAAGGATTAGTATGTTATGATGGTCTATGCATGTATGTTAGTTGGTATTAGGATGCAGTTGGTGGTACAAGCAAGTGATTAGAAGATATCTTGTGAAGTGAGATATGATATTAATAGTAATAGAAGGAATTTTGATAGACAGTAAACTGATGAAGATGGCTTAATAATGTGATGTGATATCTTGGTTTAATGAATATGGAAAAGGAGATGAGATTTATTTTATCTATTTATTTATTTATAAATTTCTTCTATACCGCCCCTTCCAGAGATCAAGGGCGGTTTACATGGAACAGTTAGCAATTTTGTATACTTCAGTATACTTTACATAGAACAGTGTTTAAACTATGTACAGGTAAGATTACATGGAACATTAAACTGAACTAAATTACAGGAACTATTTACAAGGCGCAGTAAAACAACAGTTTGCATAAGACATTTGCAGTGAGTAAATGGATAGTAATGAGAGAATTATTTACGTTAATCATTTGTTCTGTCTTGAGTCCTGTGGGGGTATTTCGGTGGATGTTGGGGGGAAGTTTTCTGTTGGTGGGGGATTTCAAAGTGGATTGTGAAGAGGTAGGTTTTGAGTTCTTTTTTGAATTGATGTATGTCTTTTATCAATCGTAGAGTTAGTGGAAGCTCGTTCCAGAGGGTGGGGGCGGCAAAGGAGAAGGCCCTAGTGCTTGTGGTTGTCTTTGTTTTTCTGATAGTTGTATTTATGGTGAGAGAGTGGGTTGCATTTCGTCTGCGCGTTCTTGTTCTTGATGGGGGGTGTAGTAGGGTAGATAGGTGTGAGGGAGAAATGTCATTAAGGAGTTTGAAGGTTGTTAGTAGGATTTTATATTTTATGCAGCTATTTATGGGGAGCCAATGTAGATCTAACAATATTGGAGTCACGTGGTCGGTTAGTCTAGCTTTAGTGATCATCTTGGCACATATGTTCTGAGCTCTTTGTAGTAGGTAGATGCTTTTCAGTGGTAGACCAATTAGGAGACTATTACAGTAGTCGAAATGGGGGGGTGATGAGAGTATTGACTACTGATCTAAAATCATGAGTGTCAAGGAGGGGTCTTAGGTGTTGTATTGTCTTAAGTTTGAAGAATATTGTTTTTACTGTCTGTTTTATGTGTGGAAGCATGGTGAGTGAGTGGTCTAATATTACTCCTAGGTATTTTACCTCTTTTTTAACAGGTATAGTTGTTTTGTTTATTGTGATTGCTGTTGGGTAGGTGTCATCAGCGACAGGCTTTCTCGTTATAAACATTGCTTCGGTTTTTTTAAAGTTGATGCTGAGGTGGTTAGTTTCAAACCATGTGGTGGCCTCACTCATGCATTCAGATAAATTGTCATATTTAGGGTTGTTAGTATTTATAGGGATGGCGAGCATGATGTCGTCGGCATATATAAAATGGTTAATTTTGTGTTTTTTGAAGATATTTGTAATGGGCTGTAGGTATAAGTTGAAGAGTAGGGCAGAGAGGGCTGAGCCTTGTGGAATTCCCTGACCTTGGGGAAAAGTTTCTGAAGTGTCTTGGCCTAATTGAACACGTATTAGTCTGTGTGAGATGTATGACTTGAACCATTCGAGAACTGTCCCACCTATTCCTAGGTTTTGTAATCTATTGATCAGTGTGTCGTGGTTGATGCTATCAAATGCGGCAGATATATCTATAAAGAGGAGTATAAAACCTTGGTTGTTGTCGTTTGTGCCTTTGATAAGAAGGTCTAGCAATGCAATTAGGAGAGTTTCAACTCCATGGAAGGGGCGGAATCCAAATTGGTGCGAATCAAGGGGTTTGTGTTCATCGATGTGTTCTTGTAATTGGAGTTGTATGGTTTTTTCTATTATCTTGGCAATGAATGGTATGCTAGCAATGGGTCTGTAAGAGTTTGGGTCTTTTGGGTCCAGTTTACTGTTTTTTTATGATGGGGTGGATAGAGGTGAATTTTAAAGCATTGGGCATGATGCCTTGTGAGAGTGTTTGATTAACTATATGATTGATTTTGCAGTATTAATGTATTTGGACAGTTAGGGGGTTATTCTGAGCAACAAATAGCAGGGACTTCCATCCCTGCTATTCATGCCCTTTCCCGGCTTCAACTCCTTCCCCACACATTGTACGGAGAAGGTAGATAGGGGTGGATAGGGGGGCAACATTAGGGTGGGCAGTACATGGCCGTCGGCCCCCGATGTACAGGGCAGATTCTAATGTCGGTCCTGTACGTCCGGGGCCGGTGACTTGAACAGGGAACTTATTCCACCTCGGAGGTGGAATTAAGTTCCTTAGTCACCGGGCGATGACAGGTCTGGGGTGCAGAAGGGGCAGAGGGGGCCCGAGGACATTCCCTATAGCCTGACCCTGGCCTTAGGAGGCCAGATCGGGGGTCGGGCTGGGGGAAAACATTGCAGAAGCTGGTGGCCGGGGATCGTGACTTTACAATGGAGCCACAGTGCCATGGCAACTGGATGCCATGGTACTGCGGACCCAATGTAAAACCCAGAGTTAGTGAGGCAAGGCCTGTACATGCAGGCCAGGCTGAGTCGCGGTTCCGGCCTGCACATACAGGCCTGTTTGTGATTCTGATCCCGCGGGGCTAGATGTGCCCCATGGGATCAGAATTGCAACTCCCTCTGTGCGTCCTGATCTGGCTGGGTGCTCAGAGGACTTGTACGTCCAGGACAGAATCAGGCCCCTAGTGTTTTTTTTTCTATCTGTATGGGTTTATACTGTAGCATGGAATGGATTTTCTGAGTCAATGGATTGGAAAGGGGAATGTATTATACACTGAAGTAATAACCTTAGAAGTAGACAGTACAGATAACAAGTCTGGCAGAGTTTTGTGTGCTTATAGTAACTCTGTAGCGAGAGATATTGTCACAGTTATCTGGCGAGAAGGCCTTGAATGTAAATTTTGCTAGAGAAGTTTCTTTTAAAAAAATAGTTACAGTAAAAGTACAGCCTGAATGTTGCTAATTCTTTCCTTTTTGTTCCCTGTGAATATATAATAAGAACAACTTCTGATTCCAATTGGCAGTACAGTTATTGAGAAATAAATTTGCATGATCGTAATTTTATTATGTTTAAGATTATTTTACAGGGATTCTGGATTTGATGTGTGAGAGGGGTGAGGAAGAAAGAAAATTAACCGTTTCTTTGTGTATAGTAAATAAGTTTATTCTATGATGTATAAGTTTTGTTTTCTAGGTTAGGGATCTGAGCATATCCTGGATAAGAAAATTTGTCTGCTGATTTCATTCTATGGGGTATGTTTTCTAAAAAGCGTTAAGGGCGCACCAGTTAGCAAGCGTTAATGGCACCAGGAATTAAGGTGCCCAGCATGCACCTTATTGCCCGAAAATGGCAGTCTCCTTAACACAGGATAAGAAAACCCTGTGAAAGTTACATTTTAGGCGATGGATGGAAGGAAAGGTAAGAGCTGATGGGCATGTCAGATCCATATGTAACCTACATGTTAGTCAGTGGGAAGAGCATGTGGGCGGCATCTGTACTGTATCAATGAGGGGTGCCCATGTAATCTGCTGTAATGTCAGTGTGTGGCATAGGATTGGGAAGAACTGAGCCCTGGAGAACCAACATGGCCACGATGTGGGCCTCAAAAGGATAACTGAGCAGGGGTGGAGACGTGCAGATCATTCATAGGAGAGGGGAGAGTGATACTTCCAAATGTTGAAAATGTTTCTGTGTGGGCCATGGTGTAGCAGCTGGCAGGAAAATACATGACTACATAATATGCATATGCTGATGGATGGGCTGGAGGATGGATGAGAGTGTGGTATGACCTTGCTGCCCCGATGTGTCTGCACAAATGCAGTTGCAGTGAATGTGAAAAAAATAGTAGTTGTGCCATGGGGAAGTTCCAGTACCAGCTATATGGGTATGACAGCTGTCCATCTTTTCTAACCATCATACATTCTTCCTGACACATGTGCATGTAACAACTGGACACGTGTCTCTCATATTAGCCATATGGAGCAATTAAGGACATGTGATGATGGCTGCAGGTGGTCAACCCATATATGTGATGGAGCCAAAGATGTTCAGTCACAGTCATGATGAAATATTCCAATCATGCACAACTCATGTGTCCTACATCTGCAGGGTGAACATGTCCGACTCTATGCAATGTGTTACAGCAGAACCACTAAAGTCATGCTGTCAGAAGGGCATGATTGCAATGTGCATGTTGGCAGAACCAATGTGCTATTATAACACATAAAAGAATATAAGAATGTGTGTCCACCAGACAATACAGATCCCGGACTGTTTCTGTCAGTATATTGAAGTTAGTTTCCCACAGCCACAAAGAAAACAGGTGGGATTCCCACTTTGGTCTGTCACTTAGAGCCAGTGCTCTAACCATTAGGCTATGTCTAGAATCAAAGAGATTGCAGGTCCCTGACTGTAGTGGCTGAAACCTAAAACATGAAATAACATGGCTGGCACATTCTGAGACAGTGGTATAGCACACCTAGGGCCTGCCTACAGTGGCACAAATGCAGTATGTACTGTACTAGACACTTAGTACTGTAGCTGCATAACCAACACACAGCTGCAGAACACATGTTTTGTCAAGATGTGTGGTCAAGATGTGAGGTCAAGATGCCCGTCCCTCCACTGTACCTCCAATTCCAAACAACAATCTCATGCAATCATCCACTGCATCATAATGTGGTACTAACCCCTGAGGCAGCACATGTGCATGGCATACAGTCCCTTGTCACTTGCTGTACACAGCATGAGAGGTACACCTGCACATACACCCAGCTCAGACCACATACATGATTCCTGCAGTCCATCGCAGACCATTCTGCCCTCCTCTGAGGGCCATTCACATATCACCCTCCTTCATATAAGACAAGCAGGTAATGGGCAATGCTCCAGTGATTACAGTCGCCACTATGGCTGCAACTGGGGCACCAGTATTGGCTAGCACCTCCATTTCCCATGATGCACCACATGATCTAAGCAGATATATGCAGCTGATGCCCATATGGAGAATGCAGCGATTCATCACATCAGCACTGTCATATGCAGGGACAGGGGGTGCTTCCTGCACATGACAGCTGCCATATGTGCAAATGACCTGTTTCTGCAGTGAGGGAGGGCACACATCACCTAGTCCTCAGAGCAAGCCCTGCAATAGATGGACTCTCCAGGTTCTGGAGCAGATCTGTATAACTGCTAGTGTGTGATACTAGTCATTTAGTGTTCTATAACAATTGTAGCATGCTGGAGTGGCCTGTCTTGTCTGAGCCTTGTGTCCTGCTCCTGTTGGCCAGGGACTCTCCTATAACATCTCAAGTCACTAAGGTTATAGCAGCTGTTGCCAAGGAACTCAAATGCTGTGAGTGTTGTCTAGGCAGGCAGGAAGGGGGGGGGGGGAGGGGTGCTGACACCAAGCAGAAAGGCCTGCCAAGACCACAGTTATCAGCCGGTTACCAACAGCCCAGGAACAGCTGCTAGCCTCGCTTCCTGGGAATTCCAATCAACTAGATCAATCGCAGACAGCCTGCATACGTTGGACAACACTGGCCTGTATCACCCACTCACAGACCAACTGTGCCCAGTCTGCTAATCACCACTCGCTGCATGTGCACATAGCCACCATGAACACTTTGGCTTTGTACAAACAGCATAGACGGCCAGCAGCCTGTCTAGAGATTGAACTGCCATAAAAGAAAGAGTCCACATATCACTGCAACTGTTATGGCAGTTGCAATTAATCTGCCTTCTCTACTGTGCAAATGGGTGTGTCCTGAGACCTGGAAGCTCAGACAGAGGTGAGGGTTGCAATGCACACACGTGTCCCTCCTGCCGAATCCAGTCAAAGCAGCAGACGATTTGGGAGCTGCACAACAGTGTCATTTTGGGAGGTAAGTGTAGGGGAATGCTGTGGGGATGGGCCTTAAGGATGGAAATGAATTACAGCATCACAGCCACAGGTTGCACTTGCAACTACTTACTGATAACTAACCTTCTGCTTGCAAATGGTGTCTCACATAGTGTGTGGGGTTGCTGTATAGCTAACCTGCAGCATGTTGTATGCGCAGTCATAAAGCCTGGGCACCCATACATGCACAGTGCATTGCTGCAGCTCACACTACTCTGCAAACACACACAGACACACATACACACACACACATGAGTCCGCTGTCCAAAAGTGGTGAAGATTGGCATTTTTACATTTTCCTTAAGCCTGCTTTGATGCTCTACCATTGTCAACGCCTGCTCAGTGTGCCTGGGCTATTAGCATGCTCTGCCATCCAGCCGTTGGTGGTGCAGGCTATGTCTGCTTAAATCTCTGCAGACTCTCTGCCATACCTGTCTGACAAAGTATGTTCATAGAAACATGATGACAGAAAAAGACCTTATGGCCTTTCTAGTCTGTCCTTCCATATCAACAACTACAACAGTCCCCTCTTTTCCTTTAGAGATCCTCTGTGTTTGTCCAATGCTTTTTCAAATTCAGATACCGTCCTCATCTCTACCACCTCCGCTGGGAGACTATTCCACGGATCTACCACTCTTTCCATAAAGAAATATTTCCGCATATCACTCCTGAATCTATCCCCTTTCACCCTCATCCCATGTCCCCTCATAGCAGAACTTGCTTTCAATAAAAAGAGGATCTCCCCTTGTATATTTATGCCATGGAGGTATTTAAACGTCTCAATCATATCACCTCTATTCCACCTTTCTTCTAAGGTGTGCATATTAAGATCCTTAAGTCTGTCCTCATAAGCTTTATAATGAAGACCACTAACCATTTAGTAGCCACCCTCTGTACTGACTCCATCCTGTTTATATCCTTTTGAAGGTGCGGTCTCCAGAATTGCACACTATACTCCAAATGAGGTCGCACAAAAGACTTATACAGAGGCACTATCACCTCCTTTTTTCTGCTAGCCATTCCTCTCCCTATGCACCCAAGCATCCTTCTAGCTTTTGCTGTCACCTTTTCTACCTGTTTAACTACTTTAAGATCATCAGACACAACCACACCAAGGTCCTGTTCTCTTTAGGGGATAAAAGTACTTCACCCCCTATACTATATTGCTCCCTTGGATTGCTGCAGCCCAAATGCATGACCTTACATTTTTTAGCATTAAATCCCAGCTTCCAAATTCTAAACCATTCTTCAAGCTTAGCTAGATCCCTTTATCTACACCTTCCTGGGTGTCTACTCTATTGCAGATTTTGGTATCATCCACAAAGAGGCAAACCTTACCTGACAGCACTTCCGCTGTATCACTAACAAAGATGTTAAAAAGAATCGGACCAAGGACAGATCCCTGGGGCACACCACTGGTAACTTCCTTTTCCTCAGAGTGAGCTCCATTTACCTGTATCCTTTGTCACCTCCCACTCAACCAATTTCTAACCCAAGCAGTAACTTTAGAGTCCATTCCTAGGGTGCTTAGTTTGTTTATAATTCGCCTGTGAGGAACAGTGTCAAAGGCTTTACTGAAACTAAGTACATCACATCTAGAGCTCTCCTTCAGTCCAACTCCCTGGTCACCTAGTCAAAGAAATCAATCAGAACTGTCTGACAAGACCTGCCTCTGGTGAATCCATGCTGCCTCGGATCCTGTAATCTGCTGGACTCCAGAAACCTCACTATTTTCTCTTTCAGCAGCGTTTCCAATAATTTATTCACCACCGAAGTTAAACTATCCGGTCTATAGTTTTCAACCGCATCCTTACTTCCGCAGGTATGGGAGAGGGACATCTTGTTAGGTCTATATGTTGCACTGCCTTGCTATGCTGCTGGTTCAACTGACATTCACATCTTTCATATGGGATCTGTCCAGTCAACGGGGCAGACCATGTTACATGAATACACACATTGCAGACCAGGGTATCCTAGCAGAATGACCAATGTTCCCATTTCCTGGTGTGTGCTTGTGGGGCAGTCATAGAATAATCTCAGATTTTGCAGACCAACATAGCTTATTTGGATTCACATTTGGCTCAGATGATTGGAACTTAGTGATTATTTACTTATGGAGGGGTTACAGATTCATGTACAGTTTATGATAATCATTTGGCAGGTGAGGGGGAAGGGTGGGTATATTTCTTCTGACATGGGCTGTTATTATATTGCATACTATTCCTGCCTCAGTGGCATATTTTTCCCACATACACATATCCACAATATGTGTTTGGGTGGGGTTGAGGTGGGGAGGCATCCTGATCCCTCACTCGGAAAAAACTAGCTGGGAGCCAGGGTCCAATGATCATGGTGGACAGCTTGTCGGCCAGTCCCTCCCTCCCTGCCATCATGGCATAGCTGCTGCTTCAGTATTGCAGGCGGCCTTATTGAAGTTCCACACATGCAGCTTGGCACACCTTGCCGTTCCTGCCTCCCTCCACCGGGGTATACGGGCACATGTACTGCTGCCTTAGACCTCAGTAGGGAGGGATCACCATGTGCTCTGCTGTACCTGCTGCTGACATGCTTGCCATCCCACTGATAGTCACCAATAAAGTCCCCCAAAAAATCCTGAACGTTTTTTTTGTCTGAGTGTACCGAGGGAGGAAAGAACAATTTGTCATCCACACCAGACGGTAAACTTCATTTTAATCATTATAGGTTCATCACCAAAATTTTCATTTAAAAAACCCTTATCTTATAAATATACCGCAGCTTGAAGAATCATCACTCAAGAACACGACGTACACGTTTCGGGATGTAAATCCCTGTTTCAAGTGCTTTCAGCGTCTGTGCTAGTATCAACTGCCATTAAATACCAACACTACAATAGCGGCATTCTGCTAGGGATCAAACTTCATATGATTGGCTAAAACATGCTGTCATTCAAAAAGGAACCTCCAGTAAAGAAAAGGGAAACCCCATCATCAGGGGAAACCCAACTTCCCATTGGCTAAAAAAGATGAGACTTTCCTCAATTATATGATTGGGTGAAACTTGCTAACATTAGAAGGGACCTCCAATGAGAAGGGAAAACCCCATCCTCACCAAGAGGAAACCCCTGTTTTCATTGGCTGAATCAGAAAAGACTGGTCAAATCGATCTCTCTGTTAAGTCCAAAGGGCTGAATTGTGTTTAAAGTGTATATCCAGCATTGCTCTAGCCACTGGAGCCGGTGAATCCTATCTCCACCTCTTGGATCATGCGGCCATGATCGATTACTGTCCAAACCAATTCTTCAAAAGCGTGGTGATGAATTAAACAATGTTCCACAATCGGTGCTGACTGTACCTGATGGCATACTCGAGAAGTATGTTCACTTAATCTCAATTTAATGGGATGCGACGTTCTGCCTACATATAATAATGAACACGGGCATTGCAAAATGTATACTGTCAGACGGCTGCCTGGGTGAGAATCTTCACAGTCTTGGCAAGTGCATATATCTATATGATTTGCAAGGGATTGTGGGCAATGCAGTTCATTCACACCAGACACAGCTGCTCACAATAATTAGTTGTGCTTTTGGGTAAAGCCAATAAGATATTTATTTATGGGGTTATTTCTCCCAACACAGATATGCTTGGTAGCACATAAATCAGGTTACTTGCTTTCAGTGTTTAACTTAGAAAAACAAAATGAAGAAAACAACATTTGAACTTGCCAGGCAATCAAAGCAAAAGAAATAAGACCTGGTTGATAACAAACTGGTCTTTTCTGTAGGCTTAGCTAATATTTTCTTAGCATGTATCAAACAACAAACCAAAAGCCACAAAGAAAGGAAAAAAACTGTTCTTTTCAGGTAAACTTCTTATATCTTCCCACATAGATTCAGAAGTGATTCTCTTAGAGCTCAAAAGCAATTAGGTAAGGCTCAATTGCTAGCAGTTATCCAGCTGAAACCCCTTAGCTGGCTTGCTTTATACTGCGTGGTTAGAAATCCTACACAGGAGCTTTTCTGAGTAGATTAAAGAACACGTTGGTATTTCTTTGTGATGGTTGCTGTACTTTATAACAGAAAATCACCAAAGGAGTTTAGACAGAGAGCAGTCCATGTAAACAGATTCTTCATCTGCTATCACCCCCTCTTCTTCAACAAGCATGGGTTCAATATCATGGATTGGCACAGATGAATTTCCCAATGGAGCACTTTCAGGAGAATACTTGTTTCCCTGCTGTCTTTCAAGGTTATAGCTAGGGCATAGATCAGTGTTCATACCTGAGCTTCCATTGCTGTTAGAGTTCCTCTCTATATAGCCTGGCCAGTATGTAGTCCAGTTCTTATGTCCAGCCTTCCAATCCAGATCCCTGGACACTGGATCTCTCTTCACATACCTTCTGGCACGGGTCTTAGGGTCCCTTCCACGTGCAGCCGTCTCTCTCACTGGTACTGTCTGGAGATTCCTAGCTCTGCAGCACCATTCCTCTGGCTTTCCCCAGTCCAATGGTGTATGCTGGCCCTTGAAATGCCTCCCAGTATACGTACTGCTCTGGACTCTTCTAGACCTCTCAAAGGCTTTTCTCCTCTTTCTTCCAAAGGGTTTCTTTCCCTCTCTGTCCGTCCGGTTTGGCTTCTGCTTCTGATGATCCTCCTGATGATGAAGATGATCAAGCTCAAGCTGCTTCTCTGTAGAATAAACTCTACCTTTATTTTGCTTAGATGAGTGCTCCTCCCTAACACAGCGCAGCTGTGCTGAATCAGGCCCTGCCCTTTGAGATGAGTGCTTAGGGATTACCTCATAGCCCTCCTGATTGAACACACGTTTCCCCACTTCAGCTCCTCTAATGGCTGCTGGAAACCTGGTGCATTCTGGGACTGGTAGTCTTTTATGGGAAAATTCTGTTTTCTTATTTCTACCAGAACTGACAGGTTGCTTGTTCAGAGTCACTTCACCTTTTCCGTAGCTCCTTCCTGAGCTATGATAAGCTTCCTTATCACAATACCACGTATGATGACTGACAATCGGTTGGCCATCACTGCGTATAAGAACGGGCAGTGATAGGATGTAACCAAACCAGTTCAGATAGCGTCCTAAAGCAATATTTGCAATTGTTGCATGGAAAATGACTACCTTGATCTGGGGATGAAAACCCTGGTCGATCCACCAGAGAAGTGGATTTAACCAACATGTCCCTCAAATTAGAACCAGTGGAAAAAGCGATCATCAAAGGTTTATTAAAACAAGAGTGCAATCCCAATACCGACCAGTGTTGATTAAGTAACCTGACTATGTCAGAGCTAAGATTCATGAAGGGAAGAACTCCAACAATAGCGTCTGAGGTATTTGAAGATGATGCTTCCGATTGTTCCTCATTCAATAGCCATTCATGCTGAACATGATATGCCCGGCGGTAGGCCATATCAACCACACATAAAGGATAATCTCTACTCAGCAATCTGTATTTTAAATCTGCAGCATGCCGTTTAAATTCGCGCAATGAAAAGCACAGTCTGCGCAATCTGAGAAATTGTCCAAAAGGAAGTCCCCATCGAAGTGGACCCGGATGGAAACTTTGATAACACAAAAGACTATTGCATTGCACAGGCTCTTTATTGGAGGTTCCTTTTTGAAAGACAGCATGTTTTAGCCAATCATATGAAGTTTGGTCCCTAGAAGAATGCCGCTATTGTAGTGTTGGCGTTTAACGGCAGTTGATACTAGCACGGATGCTGGAAGCACTTGAAACAGGGATTTACATCCTGAAACATGCACGTCGTGTTCTTGAGTGATGATTCTTCAAGCTGCGGTATATTTATAAGATAAGCGTTTTTTTAATGAAAATTTTGGTGATGAGCCTATAATGATTAAAATGAAGTTTACCATCTGGTGTGGATGACAAATTGTTCTTTCATCCCTCGGTACACTCCGACAAAAAAAACGTTCAGGATTTTTTGGGGGACTTTATTGGTGACTTTTTTGCAGTGATTTATTTTTGTCACTGGCAGCAGGGATTGTTCTTCTTCATAGATTCCACTGATAGTGGCAACTGCAGCGTTGCACTTGACACACAAGATTTAATCTGCAGCAGGCCACAGCCATTGTGACCACCACCCCCACCCTCACACAATGCTGACATGGCAGCATGGTGGCAGTGGGGGTAGCGCAACTTCTTTTTGACTGTTGCAGCATGTATGTGGAGTCATACCAGACATCACAGATGAACAGCCTAGGCTACAGCCTTGTCAGCCTAGTGGACCAGCAAGTCCCACTGCATCATCCATGTGACACCTTCTTTGCCATTTGGCACCAGCAACATAGTGCCCTTTCTTAATAGGGCACCATGCTGTTGCTGCCAATGGAGCACTACTAGCCCTAATTTGGGAATGCCTTTGGGTGGAGCACATTGCATATGCTGAAATAGCCCTTCTCCCCTTAGAAATAGCCCTTACCATGAGTTTTCAGATGGTATTAGGGTTCCCAGTGGAAGGAGCTGTAACACACTGTAACACAACCTGGCATTAAAGAAGCACATGCTATTCCCGCCTACTCTCCACCCTAATTTAGAGAATTAAAGTCAAAGATCCAAGGTTAAGTTTTTCTACCTGGTCAGAGGTCGCATAGCAAAGAGATCCATTCACTTAACACAGGAATACGAATGGAATTCTCTTATATTGGATGTCTTTCTCAGGGCGGTTACTGGGTAACTGGGATATGAACTGGCACATTTTGCAGCCTGGTATTATGTAAGGTTTTGTGCCAGTTTCTTCTTTTTGAGTTTAAGATTCCTCTCACTAGTTTTTGCTTTTCTACTTGTGTAGGAGTTTTTATGTGCAGTGCTTGTCACTGGTTTAGCAATAGCTGATTACCAGCCCATTTTAGAAGATATCAGAACAGAGAAATCTAGGAACAAAGGAAGAGAAGAGCACAGAATACCGAATTTTTGGAATTGGATCCCTTGGGAAAAGTGATAGAAAACATTATTTTCTATTCCGGCTGCTACTGTACAGTATCAACCATACTGCCAGCTAAATGGCGATACAAATATTTCATTATATTGAACACAGTCTCACAGTTTTAATGATGTAAGGCCCCCTTTGCTTACCTTGACAAAGCTTATTCTCTCAAACCGAGAGTGGTACATCCCAAGCTGCCCTCTGGATTCATGCTATATGAAACTTTCAAGTGAGGGCATATGGTGACCAGTAGGGAATCTAGAGAGTTTTTGTATGAAGGAGAAAGTAGTGAAGGAACAATGGAACACTAAGGCTAGGCACATCTGTTAAAGCATTTCAGCTAACTCATCAGTATTCTGCACCACTATGAGAGAGGAATGGTGAGCAGACAATATTTGGGAGACTGTATTCAGAATCTATCAATAGCCAAGCTCCTGTAGCAGTGGTATGAAACCCTTGAGTGTTAAAGTGGTGGTGACCTTACCACCTGGCTTGGACATAGATGAATGAATAAAAACAGGTGCTTGCCCGACAAATGACAGACATTGTGAGGTATTTCTACCCTTCTAATGGAGTGAAGCATGGCTAGGAGATGTGATACGTCCACCGATTGCACCTATCTTTAAATAGATGTCAATAGATTATTTTTTTCTGTTCATACTGACAACTTTGCCACTTCTGAAGAAAGGGGAAGTGTATATGTACGGCACTGCGGATGCCTTGTGGCGCTACACAAATGCTAAGTAGTAGTAGTAGAAGTCCTTGGGAACTAGGGTTGCTTAATGACTGATATTAGGGAGATTTAGGAGTACGTGAGGAGGGGTGAATAGGGATCATAACATAGAAACATGATAACAGAAAAAGACCATATGGACTATTTTGTCTGCCCTTCCATATCAACTACTATAGTCACTTTTTTAACTTTAGAGACCTTCTGTGTATGTCCCATTTTTTATTGAATTCAAATACTGTCCTTGTCTCTACTACCTCCATTGGGAGACTATTCCATGTATCTGCCACTCTTTCTGTAAAGAAATATTTCTGCGTATTACTCCTGAGTCTATCCCCTTTCACTTTCATCTTATGTTCCCTCATTGCAGAATTTTCTTTCAATTGAAAGAGGCTCTCCTCCTGTGCATTTATGCCATGGAGGTATTTAAACATTTCTATCTTATCTCCTCTCTCCCACCTTTCCTCTAAAGTTTGCATATTGAGATCTTGAAGTCTGTCCTCAAACAGCTTATAACGAAGACCACTGACCATTTTGATAGCCACCCTCTGCACTGACTTCATATTGTTTATATCCTTTTGTAGGTGCGGCCTCCAGACTTGCACACAATATTCCAAATGAAGTCTCACCAAAGACTTATACAGAGGCACTATCACCTCCTTTTTCCTGCTGGCCATTCCTCTCCCTATGCACCCAAGCATCATTCTGGCTTTCACCATCACCTTTTCTACTTGTTTAACCATTTTAAGATCATCAGAAACAAGCACACACAGTTTCCGCTCCTCTTTCGTGTACTGCTGTACTGCTCTCTTGGATATTTGCAGCCCAATGCATGACCCTGCATTTTTTAGCATTAAACCTCAGCTGCCAAATTCTCGACCATTCTTCAAGCTTAGCTAGATCCCTCCTCATGTTATCTACTGGTTCCTGTGTGTCTATTGCAGATTTTGGTATCATCCACAAAGAGACAAAGCGGAGGAGTAGCCTAATGGTTAGAGCACTGGCTTGGGAACCAAGAGACCAGTGTTCATTTCTCACTAGTACTCCTTATGGCCTTGGGCAAGTCACTTAACCATCCATTGCCTCAGAAAAATCCAGGTTATCAACATCCCTGTTCAATGCACATTACCAAGTTTAAGTTACTGCTTTGACTTGAAATGATAAAGCGGTATAAAAATTTGTTATAAAAATAAATAAACCTTACCCAACATCTCTTCTGCAATATCACTAACAAAAATGTTAAAAAGAATTGGACCAAGGACAGATCCCTGAAGCACACTGCCGGTAACATCCTTCTCCTCAGAGTGAGCTCCATGTACATGTACACTTTATCTCCTCTCACCCAAGCAATTTCTAACCTACTCAGTCACTTTAGGGTCCATCCCTAGGATGCTCAATTTATTTATAAGTTGCCTGTGTGAAACAGTGTCAAAGGCTTTACTGAAATCTAAGTACACTATATCCAGGGATCTCCCTTGATCCAACTCTCTGGTCACCCAGTCAAAGAAATCAATCAGATTTGTCTGACAAGACCTGCCTCTAGTAAACGTTTGCTGCCTTAGATCCTCAATCCACTGGACTTCAGAAATCTCACTACTGTATCCTCTGTTTTAGCAGCGTTTCCATTAATTTACTCACCACTGAGGTTAGGCTAACTGGCCTGTAGTTCTCAACCTCATCCTTACTTCTGATTTTGTGTAAAGGGACCACATGTGCCTCTCTCCAGTCCTCTGGCACCACTCCCAACTCCAAAGAGGCATTGAAAAGGTCAGACAGACAATAAAAATAAAATTAAAACAAAAGTAAAGGTCAGACAGTGGAGCTGCTTCCCCAAGTTCCTTCAATACTCTCAGATGAATCCCATCTGACCCCAATGCTTTGTCTACTTTTAGTTTATTTATTTAGCTGTATTTATATCCTGCTTTTCACTGGGTCAAAGTGGTCAATTGGGGGATACATTTAACACGAGGGGATATGAGACACATATGTTAATACTTACAGGGAACATGGGCAATGGAGGGTTAAGTGGCTTGCCCAAGACCACAAGGAGTGCCTATAGGACTAGAAATCCCAGTCCCTCCGGCCTGAGATTGCTGTCCCCAGGTAGGACTTGAACCCCTGGCCCGAAGTACCTTGTCCTAAACACTAGACCACTCCTCCCTCTTGCTAGCTAGTTCTTCGTAAACACAGTTTGCTGAAAATCATTCAAGATCCCCTTCACTTTTGTTCCTATTTGTGGATACAGATGGAAGAGTCTGAACCACCTGCGGAGGGGGGATTAGGGACACAAATGGGTGATGTGGACATGATGGGGCCATGGAGGGGGAATAGAGAGACATAGATGGGAGATTATGGACTAAGAGGGCAGGAAGGACTAGGGAAACAGAGAAAGGGAGCCAGATATAGATAGGTGGGGGTAGGGACTAGGCATATAGAGAGGGAGTGATGGATGTGGGGGGGGGGGCTGGGGAGATAGAGAGAGTATGTTGGATGTAAGATATTGGATGGGGGAAGAGAGAAAGGAGATTCTGGATATGGGAAGGAAGAGAGAGGGTAGATTCTGAGTATGGGGTAAGAGAGATAAGGGGGAGTTAGTAAGAAACTAAGGAAGGAGAGAGAAATAGAGAATGAAAAGGCTGGAGTGAGGGAAATAGCTGTTGGTAGATGCAGTATAAAGAGGAAGATTGAAGACTGATTGGTAAAAAGGATGACTGAAATCTGGATAGAGAAGCAGAAAAATAAGTGGGAGAAAGCTGAAAGGAAGAGATCAATGTTAAAGGTGGATATAGGGGAGGAAGTGAAGACAGGAGGAGAGAGAAATGGCCAATGGACAGGCAATCCTGGAAACAAAGTTAAGAGAAGACAGAGGAAAGCAGAAACCAGAACCAACACAAAGGAAGAAAAAATAATTTTATTTTTATTTAGTGATTGGAATTGGAATATGTCAGTTTTTAGAATTTGTATCTACCAGGGCAAATGTTAGGCATAGCTGGGGCCCAGGGCAGAAATTTGGGAGTGGACTCCAAAGTCAACTAGCAGGCTGTGCTGCCTTCAGCTTAAGGCAGGCTTAGGTTCCTCTCTGACTTGGGAGCCCAGGTTGCCCAATTGCCCTAGTTGCACTCCCCCTCCTAATGCCAGCCCTTACATGTGCTGTCATTCTATTTGGCACTGTATGAGGAAAATCCATCACGTTCTCCATATTTCTCTGGTGTTGCACTACCTTCAGCATCTGTCTTCTTTGTGTTTCAGTTCAATTTTTGTCTATATATTTCTATTTTCAGGTTATGGTCACTTATTCTGTACTTGGCAAGGGTCTATCTGTGTTCTGTGTTTGTGACCTAGGCTAAGTTTTCTGTTAGCATGGATTTTCTATGTAGCAATCTGTAGTAATTAGGCCTGTAAGATATTCTCAATAGATGTATTGATGTTCTAGAGCTCACTGCAATATTTAGGGTGCTGCCTTTTCCTCAATAGGGTCCTTGTATGAGTTTTGGAAGTTAGTGCTGGCATGGTAGATTTTCTGTAAGCCCTGAGTGACTTTTCTATAGATTTTTGTATTGGCAATATGCTTGGTACTGAGAAGGTTTATGTTGCTATTACTGAGATGACACTAGAATCAGAAATCTTTTTCTGTATGGTAAGTTCTATGGGGAAATATCCTAGCTCTGCTTTGTATGCATTGATGGGGAAAGGCTGGCAGGGGTTCCATGGATACAGAATGAATGTTTGGATTTAACAATCTATGGGGGAGTATGTTGTGTTGGAGGGATTCAGGAGGGGTCTGTGATTTAATGGGGGCTGAAAAGGGGGCTTGTACCCTCTCCCCCCTGATGTGGCCTGTAGGTTTTAAAGCCTGAATGCTGCCATCACAGTTTTTGTATTTGTGTGTGGAGGGGAGGGGGGTAGATGAAGAGCATTGGCAGAGTGGTGGGTTTTTGTCTTTTAAAAAGTTGACATTCTTATTGGGAACACAACTACATGTATGACTGCATAATTTGTGAAAAAAGATTACAGAATTCATTGCTTCATTCCCCTTCCCACTGGATGGTCAAGAAGATAGAGTTTATCCTCCTCCCTAGGCCAGTCTGTGTATACGATTGATCTTAGGGGTGTGGGTGCTGCTGTTTGAAAGGTGCAGTCATAGTCGTGCTGTGCTGAAGAGCTGACATTTTGATCATGTGGGAGAAGAGGGGATCCCACCTGAGAAAAGGTATCAACTAGAGCTAATGCTAGCACTGCTCCTGTGTTCATGCCCCTGCTCCAAAGCACAGCTGGGTTCTGCTAGAAAAAGTCTATAAGTTTGCCTTGTTTTATATAGATCGTGTTTTACCCCTAATCTGCTATTGAGTAAATCCATCTCTTAGCTTGTTAAAATCAAAATGTCCCATTAGCATCACTTTAAATTCAGAGCTTATCTGCTGCCGCCACAGTGATTCTCTCTGAAACATAGGCATCATTCATTTTCAGTGTTAACATGCTAGCTTTTCATACTGATAAATTTATGAGGCAGCCTGCATACTGAGAAACCAGGATAAGTATTGCCAAACACTGCAGTGGTTATGAGCACGTTCAAAGGATATTTTTAGGCTTGAAAAAGACCTAGAGAGTTCCTGGTGTGTACTTTGCTACAAAGCAAGTTGTCAGTGTGAGATAACCATTATTGTATTGCATCATTGTTATTGCATATGGAGGATTCCACACTGAGAATCTTATTTATTAAGCATTGGATGAGCTAAAAATTCTGTGACATTCACTACACTGTGGTAATCAGGTACCACAATTTAGTGAATCCTGCAAAGATTTTCCTTACATTGACAGAGGTGGGAGACTACTTTCTTCTCCAAACCACAGCAATTCATGATAGTGTATCCCCATGCAGGGTCCTATGCTTCTCTGGAAAGCCCTCCTACCAAGAATCCTTTATGGCCTGTGGGGGCAAGGTGAAATCTTGTAGCCCCCTTCCAAAGCATGGCTATTCCTAAGAGAGCCCCCATCTGAAGTAAACCTTCCCCTGCTTAAAGTATTTCCTAAGGACTCCCCAGAACCCCAACTTAGAAGCAAAGAAGAAGTTGGTGTCAATCAGTATGGCACTGATGGGACTGGAGTGACTGCTGATCGCCCTTGCCTGCCTTTGACCCAGGAGTTATAGGGTAAGCTTGAAATAGTCAGGGGGGTTCTGTCCTGTTTCCACATCACGTATTCAATATTCCATAGGTAGTTAAACCATTTCATCATCCAAAGAAAAGAGTCAGTCTCTTACTTTCTATTACAATGAGTAAAATTAAAGCACTTACTGTAATAGTTGCAAAGAAGAGGCAGCACAGTTCTGATTTAACATGCAGAATGCTGAGTCTATTTATGTTATTTGTTCCACTGGACTATTGCTGACAATGTGGATTGTGGAATTGGCTGAATGGCTAGATACTAAAACTGTAGCCAGAGTGGATGATGGAAACGGAGTTCTGAAGGAAAGGACTGGATGCTGAAAAAAATGGGAGTGAGGATTTGAAAAAGTGAGGGTGGTGAAAGAATGATGGAATTCCAGGGGGATGAAGCAGGAGTATTTTCTTTCCCCCTAGATGGAGATATTTGCTCTGATAGAAGGAGTGCAGAGGATTACCAAAGGGCTAGAGGGAACGGAAATTGACCAATGGGGGCAAAGGTTATACCTTAGGCTGAGGCATAAAGTCAGGCAGGTCTCAAGGAGACTGGAGGGAATGGGTCACGGCTTGTGTACTATTAACCTATAGAAGAAGGATTTACAGACCAAGCAGAAAGCTACTTACTCTAACTGATGACTGGCAAAATAATACAGGATACAGTGAAAAACATGCAAGCGCAAGCTATGGGGGCAGAACCAGTTCCTTTGAAAATACTTTGAGCGGGGATAGGCTTTGGAGCTTGGGGCATGGTTACTTACTTTGGAAGAGAGCATACTTATGACTATGTGTCTGCTGGGAGAAGGGCAGGAGTTTTGGCAGAGAAGACTTTCAAAAAGGGCTGATACCCCTCTAACATGGCGGTCCCAGAAGCATTGCAAAGCACCTTAGCATGGCAGTGCTTCCTGGACGAAGTTAGATACATATCCCGAGTACTTCTTGAGGTGTTGTTAATTTTTCCAAAATATTGTGATGTGCAAAATTTGTGAGCTATGCTAGGAGTTACCATGGCAAAGAGCTGTTTTATATACATTTGTATGTGACGCTGTTCATTATTATATATGCACTGCACAGACTTGTGTTTTGGAAAATAACATGTAAAAATTTGTTATAGTCACAAATTTTGCACATTGTTTAAAAATAGAGCAAGCAATGTGTTTTGTTATTAGATAGACATCAAAATTGGTGTTTTATCACATAAAAACATGCTATCGCAATTTAATAAATAGGGCCTGAGTTCTTAGACAACTTCTAGCTAGCCCAGATAGTGCCAGAGCATTTAGAGGGTTCTTTACATATCTGGATAGCAGTGCTGAATATATCTACTTTTTTAAACGCTGCAGCTGATGCTTTAAAAAAAAACATGCTTGCTGCCAGGTTTGAACATTGACCCAAATATTTTTAGATGAAAACCCATGATCCTACTTTACAGCCCTTGTTTTTCCTTTATGATGTAAAACCTTTTCCTAGCAGGCATTTGGAGGCATGCTGATGGTTGTAAGGCCCAGGAAGTGATGTCAGCAGGAAGAGCACTAGGGGCTTACTCTCGTCGGAACAACGATGCAATTTTCTACAGGCATGCCTTGCCACTTTCCTCTTCAGACTCAACAAAATTTAATCTTTAAAATGCAGCCGTGATTTTACAGAACTATATATGACCAAATTCCTTATTATTTTGGTGAAAATTAGGTATTAGATCTTGATGCTAGAACCATTCCCCTGTTTATAATATTGTTCTAATTTTGAGTTATGTTTTGACATTAGGGGGTAATTTTATAAGGAGTTGCCTATTTTTAGGCACCTCATGAAACTACTAGAATTCCAAAATTTGAGAAGTCCCTGAACTTGGGACTTTGGGAATTCTAGTACTTTCATGAGGTGGAGAAGTGTATTCGCAAAAAAGATCTAACATACTTGTAGCAGTATTTTTTGGCACCAACAATGTATCTAAATGTCGGTATTTCAGTAATTTACACGTGTAAGTGGCCACTTGTGCATGTAAATAATCTTCTAAAATGCCGATTAGCGTAAAAGTAAGAACATTGCATTGCATGTATTTTCACTGTGGACGTGCACAGGGGTGCAGTGTAAGCAGGGTGTGCAAGTGGACACATTGGGCCCGATATTCTTCTGGGTAGGCTATGCGCCACTACAGTGCATTGCCCTGCCTGCTGACCCTTAACCCCGGATACTGAATGCATCATATGCGAACCCGGCATTGAATATCCAGGGATCGCCGCACATGCTGGAAACTGCATTAGGTAACCGGCAGCAGTGATATTTCATGCTGCCCTGTTAGCTCCTGTGCTGAAAGATAGGTGAAGGTTTTCCTTGCCTATCTTTTTGGCACAGATCGCTAACCGGGCAGCATGCACTATCACTGCTGCCCGGTTATTGCTTGTCACTATCTCTGCTCTGCCGCAATGCTAACCGGATAGCAGTGGGGTGCGTAGGGGCGTTAGAAGGGGATATTCAATGGTATTAACTGTGTAAGTGCCATTGAATATCCCAATTTAAGATATTTACATGGTTTACTGGGCCCTTTTGAATATCGGGCCCATTGTTTATGGAATGTTATAATTTATATGTATATTTGCATAACATGGGCATGAGCATTTACACACACTCTAGGCTGGTGTAAACGGCTGTGCCATAACTTAAAATGTGTACCACTTATACTAATAGGGCCCGATTTTCGAAGGCATTTACATGGGTAATTGCCCTAGTTACCTGTGTAAATGCTTTAACAGGGAATTTTCGAAGGCACCTACGTGGGTAGTGCCTTTGAAAATTCCCTGGTTTGTCCCTTATGCGCCCCGATGCTATGTGGTTACCATCAGGGCATGTCGGGGCGTTCTGAGACAGAGCAGGGGCAGCATAAAGGGTTAAGCGGGTAGCAGCGATTTTCAATGCTACCCGCTTAGCCTTGATGGCTGCTGGCATGTCCAGCCAACCTGGATTTTCACTTCCGTTGCCCCGGAAGTGAAAATCCGGGTTAAGGGGATCGGCAGGAAGGCTATGCACTGACGTGTTGCAAAGCCTG
Organism: Ichthyophis bannanicus; assembly: GCA_033557465.1. Lineage (NCBI taxonomy): Eukaryota > Metazoa > Chordata > Amphibia > Gymnophiona > Ichthyophiidae > Ichthyophis > Ichthyophis bannanicus. The sequence continues at coordinate 1,242,814,020 of CM066032.1, forward strand.
CGTAAATGAAAATCGGGCCCATATTTTATAAAGTCAAGTATACACATGCTTGACTTTATCAAATAGGTGTAAAATACACACATGAAAATGCTCATTAACTGGGCTCGACTAGTTATCAATGTTCCCCATATCTGCTAGATAAATCCTCTTAAATCTTTAATCTTTAGGCTTGTGAAATTAGCATGCAGTTTTGCAATGTAAGGAAAATAATGCTGAGAAAATTCAATAACACATAACACAGGTACACTACCAAAAAACTGCCTCCAGTTTTGCAACTGATTCCTATAGATTTTGGGGTGCTGAATCCAGGAAAAATAGCCAAAATGTTCCATCACGTCACGTTTTCTTGCAAAATTAGATTTCTTACCCATATAAGGAATGTTCACATAATTTCTTTTTAGCCCACTGCAGTTTATTTTCTTGGCCCAAAATAGAGGTTGTAATGGTTAACTAACTAGAAACACTCCCTCATGATATTTTAGAGTTTTGTATTCATTTTATACATTAACAGGACAATTGGGAGGCGGGGGGCTAAATCCAGTACTCGCGCTGGCGCATGTTCTTTCCTGTTCGCCTCGCCTCGTTCGCTCGCTCAAACACGGTGGTTGCGACATGAACGTTCCTGTCAAATTTCAGTTTCTTGCAAGTTCATTATTACCTTTTGTTTGCTCAGTCGTAATCCAGCTTTATTCTGAAGTGGTTCACTACAGTTGTAGTTTGCAGTGCTGTGTATTTGTGATGGCTCACAGAGCCAGAGGTTGCGTCAACTCTCCGGACAGTTTTTGTTTTATTTGTGGGGAATATACTGTGAAAAAGCGGCAGAGGAACATTTCTGCATTTATTAAAAAAGTATATTTCGCCTATTTCGGTTTGAAGTTAGGCGATCAAGACAAACCGTGGGCTCCTCACAAAGTGTGCAAGACATGTGAGGAAGATCTACGCTTATGGATGAAAGGTAAAAAACAAGCATTTCGTTTCGGAATACCTATGATGTGGCGTGAACAAAGAGACCACAGCAGTGACTGCTATTTTTGCTCTTGCATTGTGAAGGGATACAACTTAAAAAATAAGAACGTAATAAGTTACCCCAACCTTCCCTCAGCAATTAGGCCTATGCCTCATAGCAACGAAGTACCTGTGCCTGAACCACCAAAATCTTTGGATCATATTTGTGTGGACGGTTCTGATCATGCTGAGACTCATCAGATGGCTTTTCCCGATGAGTCCAGTACTTCCGAGTTTGAAACTGAACCAGATCCGAAACCTGAACTTTTCTCTCAAGCTGAATTGAATGATTTAGTCCGGGATTTAGGACTCCCAAAAGATGCTGCCCAACTGCTAGGTTCTCGGCTTAAACAGAAAAATCTATTGTCACCAGGAACAACTTTTTATTGGTACCGCAACCACGAGACACAATTTTTGAAGTATTTCAGCAAAGAGGAAGATTTGGTATTTTGCAACGATATATACGGAGTGATGGAAAAGTTTAAACTCAAGTATGATCCTGCTGAATGGCGGCTGTTCATTGATTCGTCAAAAGACAGCATAAAAGTGTTCTTCTTCATAATGGCAACACATTCGCTTCAGTTCCTTTTGCTCACTCTGTTATTCTCCAAGAAAAATACGAGAATTTGGCCCTGATTCTTCAGAAGATTCGTTATGATGAGCATAAGTGGATGATTTGTGGAGACTTTAAAATTCTATCCATGCTATTAGGGCAGCAATCCGGTTTCACCAAATATCCCTGCTTCCTTTGCTTGTGGGATAGCCGGGCCCGCGACCTACACTGGGGGAAAAAAGACTGGCCAATTCGGGAGTATTTGAGACCCGGTGAGAAAAATGTTCTTCATGAGAGCTTGGTACCTCGTGATAAAATTCTATTACCACCTCTCCACATTAAGTTGGGTCTCATTAAGCAATTCATCAAGTCCCTTCCAAAAGATGGTGAGTGCTTTCGGTACCTTTGCTCAAAGTTCCCCCGACTTTCTGAAGCAAAGCTAAAGGAAGGAGTGTTTGTTGGCCCTGATATAAGGAAACTCATTTCAGATGGAGCATTCGCTGAAACGATGTCTGAGAAGGAAAAAGAAGCCTGGGATTCCTTCAAGGATGTTGTTCTCAAATTCTTGGGGAACAGGCGGGATGAGAACTATAAGGATATTGTTGCCAGGATGCTCAATGCCTTCAAAGAACAAGGCTGTAACATGAGCCTGAAAGTCCATTTCTTGCACTCCCATGTGAACTACTTTCCCGAAAACTTGGGGGCATACAGTGAAGAACAAGGTGAAAGGTTTCACCAGGACATCAAGGACGCAGAGAGAAGGTACCAAGGAAGATGGAACACCACTATGATGGCTGATTTCTGCTGGTTGCTGCTGCGGGAAACCCCAGATGAAAAATACGCCAAGCAGCGCACCAAGAGAAGCATTCGGGGGAAGAAGAAACGGGCCCACCAGGAGATTGATTGACCCAAGAATGACTTTAAAATCTAAACTGTGTTGACAAATATCGTGTTTTTACTAAACTTTGAAATAAAAATTTGCTAGTTATTACCACAGTGTCAGATCTCATTTATTAGAATTTTATTTTCACACCATCGGGTGTTTGTCTTCATGTATTGCAATGGTGCGGTTTGCGTTTTCTATTCTTACATACATACCTGTACAACATTTTTTGCACATTTCTTTGCTTTGCTTTGTGTCTAACCTCGCTCTTATATGCTCAATGTTTGTGCACATGTATGTGGCTGTTTTAAGTGCAGACAATTTTGCTACCATCACAGTGTGTTTTGTTGACATTACTCTATTCTTATGTGCTGCCTTGTTACAATTTTCTTTATTCTTATTTGAATAACTACTAAACAATTAGTATAAAGAATTCATCCAAGAAACTTTTATCTCGATCGCACTCAATCTGAAACGTTCACCTCAAACTGCTAACCCAATGTAGCAAAAAATCTGTACGTGATGGAGCAAATTGGTTACCAGATTTGGATTCAGCGCACCAAAAAACGTAAAAATCAATCGAAACATTAGAGGCAGTTTAAAAAAAAATTTTTTTAGTGTACCTGTGTAATCATTAACTGTTTTTCAGAAAGGAAACTGTATCATATAATGATGTTCTAATTTGTAGCACAGAACTGCCTTTTTCTTAGTTACTGGTCTAGAAGACAACTATAACACAGCAGTGTAATTAAATAGGATTTGTGGTCCCTTATCCAATTTAAAATGCTATTGAATGAGACACTTTGTTAACAGGAGGTATTATTAGTATACATTAGGGCTGAAGAAGCCAACTGTGAAAAGCATGTTGGGGCTGCTGCTAGTGGGATAGCTGAACTACTCCTTGGCTGGTATTTAATGAAGAAATGTTTTGGCTTTGGGTGAAATCCTGAAATTTTAAGTGGCACTTGTGTTCTGTCATGTTTTGGGGATAGGTAATGGTTGGCATTTGCCATGGAAATCATTTTCACTCCCTGTATGTCTTTCTCTGTGCTCTTGCTGACTGGCCTGTACATTCCTCATTTAGGTCATTTGCATGGTGGAAAAGATCCAACCTACCACTTAGATAGGTTGGTTCAGTCTTTCCTAGCATGTAATGAGCAAACTGTTCATCTTGGAATCACAAATGCCTCCTATCAAGTAAGAGAAAGCAGAGCCCGCTGCTGTAACTCTTAGGGCTTGGGTCTTCAGTGAGCAAGCCAGCCAGCCTGCACCATGTCCGGGGATGGTAATGTTCTGTGTGACGTGCAAGATAGCCTATCATTGGTGCATGACTGCTTTTACATCCTGGATCTCTTTCTATTCCTGCTGGCCCATGTTTTCATTATCATGTGCATGCAGAGAAGCATGAGCGTGGAAACGATGACTGAGATGGCACGCATCGCAGCAAACATCCCAGCAGACACGGGGAAGCCATCCGTTCTCCAGTTTCCAGAACAGCTGCAGTTTGTCTCCTCTTGAGTCTGTGGATAGCCTGCACATATGAAAAAAAAACAAGTCAATACATGTCTGTGGACTAAGAATCAGGAACTTATAAATCCATCTATCTCCTTCCCTGATCTCCTGTATGTCATGTGACCCTCACACATCCCAGCTGATCTCGTCAGTGGTAGTTGAGTAAAGTAATAATGTTCCTTCACCTCTCTTTTCAGGAACTTTACTCCTTTTCCTTCACTGGAAAAGCTACTGTATAGTCAACCACAAGAGTAGCAACTCGGATATTCCTGATACACTGTAGTGAAAACATCTAATGAGATCCTACAGTATATGGATAAGAAGTGCTAGATGAATCTAAATGTTTATTACCATTATGCAATCCCCATCATCATTTCTCTCAATGATTTATTAAATAAGGTTGTGATCCTTAAGAATTAATTTACTAGGGATGTTCTGCTTCCTGTTCCTTCAGTCAATGAGTAAAGCTGCAGCTATCCAGAAGCTCGGAAGCAGCCCAGTTCTGAGAGACATTTGATGCTAAGAGTTAGCCTTAAGACTTTTTAAGGCTCTGAAGGCATAATCTTGAACCCTTATATTGAGTCACCTGTATCTCTTCAACTGTCGCTGCAAAGAAATAGAGACCTAAGCTGGCCACATCCCCTCCTCTCTGTTGATATCAATCTATCATTTATTAATAAATTGTGTCCCCTTAATAGTAAGACATATGTAATCATATGTAGCATGGGCCTCTGAAATGTGTCCTCTATGTTATCAGTGAGGAACATTTTGGAGTCCATGTTCCTCAGTGGAGCCCCAGTATATGATGATGTAATGGGAAGGACCTCCTTGTCATTTATGGGACAGGAGGAGTCTCCTGGCGTATATTCAATGGAAATATGAGTGGCCTTGCAAGACATGCCAGGGGGCTTCCTTTGCAGGAGGACAAGGATGTAAAGAAGATGCTGTCCGAGCCCAAAGGTCAAGGCCCAACCTAGGTGTGTTATCTGCTTTGTGACCTACTCAGCTCTCGTTTGAAGATAGCAGTTACTTAAACAAGGCAGAAGGCATTCCAAGGGAACAAGGAGAGCACAGACAGGGAGAGTCTTTGCATGAGCAGAACAAGCAACAGAGGAACTGGTGATACCAGGAGAAGGCCTTTCTTTCTGTTGGGAAGAAAGAGAGAAAACAACATAAAGTGTACAGTAAGGGGGACCTGGCTCCCACGTGCATCCCGATGAACACTTTAGAAGACTTGACACTGTGTGGAAGGATATGCTACCCAAGGGCATCCCTCACCTCCTTGTAAAACAGTAGGTTTTGGTTAATTTTTGCTGTTATAGCCTGCATCTTGCAGGAGGAGAGCAGGAATATCCCCTGAAATTCTCTCTAACTGCTGTGCTCAAGAGGTGCAAGTCATGCTCGTATGAGGAATCCTCTTGAGTGCAGGGTGTTACTAGAGTTCTCGGGGGTAAGAGGGACTGAGAGGGAATTTGAATCTGGGTGTCCAGCGTGTGTTGCACTGATAAATTTAAATTGAGATGTGCAGTATCAGAAGGTGCAGTATATATATTTTTGGCCTTTTACTCAAGAGGGCTATGTCAAAAGGAGTATGGAGAACAGTACCCAGCTTGGGGCTGCCTATAGAGCTTGAGAAAAGGAGAATAAGGAACGAGAATGTTACTGATAATCTGAAGTTGAAGGACTTTGAACTATTACTTGGTTTTTATTGCAAAAACGAGATGGAAATTATTTGTTTGGGGGATATGGACTGAGGAACAATTCAGTTGAGACCAATGACTAAGGCAAAAAAGGTTGAGTTTGCATCAGAAATTCAAAGCATGAGGGGTGCTGATTGTTGAGACAGCAACATTTGCCACGTAGGTCCAAGCTGTGGTATATCGTGCTTACCTTAAACGTAAAATGGTGTGGCAGTTAAATGGAAATGTTTAGATATGTCAGCTATTGGAATTTTGATGTTGGTCTTTAGCACTTTAGATTATTGAAGTGCATTACTGTATGTATAGGATTTACTGATAGGATTCTCAAGAAGCTTCAAATAATGCCAAATGAAGCAGTCTAAGGGAGTAAGAAGCAGTATAGTGTTAGAGCGCTGCTGGCACAGTTATATTGGTTACCTGATTTTGGTCTTTAGTGTGCTGAAGGAGGGTAGGCCTCTTTATTTGGTAGGCTTCTTGTGTTGGTGTGAGCCAATGGGAGCTTTATGCCTGCCTCAAATGGCGCTGTTGAACGTTTCCACCATGAAGGTCTTGCATAAGATGAGTTTTTGGGCTCGTACTTTCTGTGTGATGGCTCCTGAATTGTGGATTAGGCTCCCAGTTGTGGTAAGACAAAAACTTCATTCTTTAAATTTTTGTAAGCTGGTGAAGTCTGTTCTTGCAGTTAAATAAATGGCAGATGCATTTAGAATATCTATCCTCTATGACCTGCTCTTGTTTTATTTATAGCTAATTTTTTTTTAGAATGGATAACTGGATAAGCTTTAAATACTCAGACCGGCTACTACTGCTGTTACATCATATAAAGTCACAATGAAACTAGAGGGAGGTGTGCTAGGAAAACAGAGCAAGAGGTAGGTAAAACAGGAAATGGGGACCAGTAAAGAAATAGTGAAATAACTCAAGAGTCTTTAGATTTTAACCCTGTAAGAGACAGCAGACTGATCTCAGAATGAGGTAGAGGGTTCCATTAACTTTCAGTGATATTAATTAGATCTGGAATATTTCCAGACTTAAAGATATTCTTATAGTTGGAAATCAAAATAATTGTAAATTGCCTTTTTTGCTGTATTTTCTATCTATATAGAGACCATAAAGTACTTTGCAGTTTTAGTTCTTTAGCACAGTGCCATGCACTTGATCACCTCCAACTGATTTATACAGCAGGATCAGAGGGTAAGAGGAAGAAAGTTGCCCTTCCTATTGTTACTCAGTTAAATCTGGCTAAATCGAGTCAGAGGGCGATCCAATGACCTGCCAATGTTTACAGAGAGACTTTGTGAGATAGCAGGATTTCAGCACATCAGTCTAATGAGATGTGCTGACCCAAGGCTCCCTGTTCTAACCCACAGAGCAGTTTTTGAAGAACAGTTTTTGGAAGATAATTGCTTCCATTTTTTTATGTTCTAGACCTTTTAGCTTATGTTATAAAGACAAGTAGGTGTCTACTTTCCTTTATAAAATACTAGCTTAAGTGGCAGATCTTGTGCCTACATTGCAGGTGTGGGCATTTGCACCCACCTTGCAGATGATGTAGATGTCCACGCCTGTAATTTTCACCTACATGCGTAAATTATAATATAATACTTGTGTGTCCCACCCTTGTGCAACTATGTGTCTTTATGGCAAAGTGTGTACCTTTTTGCCAGTTGATATTTTATAAGAGGCCATTTACACATGTAGGTGGCCACATATGCATGGGAATGGCCTTATAAAATTAGTCTCTTGCAGGTCAAATTGAGATTTATTTATTTATTTAAACGTATTTCTATACCGTCTTATCCTGCAATCAAGGCGGTCTGAACAGCAAACAATCAATAAGATACAGTGTATAGTGTGCACATGCAGTGAGTAGTGTATGCGTGTGAGTGTCTGGACATTGATTCTTGTGGTGCTATTTACAGCATGCACTATTTACAATGCTATGGGTATCAGTTCCTTGCTTAATTACAATTATAATGACATGTGGGGGGAATTGAGGTGTCTATTGCATGGTTTAAGTAATGTCACCGTAGTGTTCTATGAAGAGGGTTGTCTTCAGTAGTTTCCTGAACTCCTTAAGGTCTGTTGTTGAACGCAGTTCGTCAGGGAGGGCGTTCCAGATTGTTGGTGCTGCCTTTGATAAGGCTCGTTTTTCGGTGTCCTTGCGTACCCTGTTGATATCTTTAGGTGTGTTGACACGGTTGGATGTGCCTCTTCTTCTCGGTCTTGTGCTGTTGTCTGGTTGTATGAGTGGGTGTAGGCTGAAAGCTGATGATTGATGTTTGATTTTGAAAATGTTTATGATTGTCTTGTATCTAATGCGGGCACAGATAGGCAATCAGTGGAGCTCTTTTAGGGTGGGTGTGATGTGTTCTTGTCTTGTGGTGCCAGCAATTATGCGTGCTGCAGTGTTTTGTGCCAGTTGCAATGGTCTTAGTGTCTGTTTCGTTAGACCTAGATAGATTGGGTTGCAGAAGTCTAGGATTGGGGTTATTAGTGCTTGACAAACTGTGCGGAAGTGTTCTTGAGTGAGGAGGGGCTTGAGGCGTCGTACTAGTCTCATCCTGTGGTATGCATTTTTGGTGGTTCTGCTGATGTGGGACTGAAGGTTAAGTTCTTTGTCCATTGTCACTCCGAGGTATTTCACTTCTGATTGTACGGGTATGGTTGTGGTGCCTATCTTGATGTCGCGGGGGGGGGGGGGGATGCAGTCGGAGTTTCGTGTAATGATTAGCACCTCGGTCTTGCTGTAGTTTATGGTCATGTTGTTGTCTTGAAACCAGGTGTTCATATGTGTGAGACAGTCTGTTATCTTGGTGTGGTCTGGGTTGTCGAGGGTGATTGGTGTGTATATCATTATGTCGTCCACATAGATTGTGTATTTTATCCCGTGCCCTTTTATGATGTTGCATATTGGTTGGATGTAGATGTTGAATAAGAGAGCTGATAGTGCGGATCCTTGGGGTATGCCTTGCATGACTTTTATGGGTCGGGATGTGTTGGCCCCAATCTTGACCTGTATCTGTCTGTCCGTTAGGTAAGAGTGGAACCACCTCAGTGTGGCTCCGTGTAGTCCGATGTTCTGTAGTCTTCCTAGTAGTGTTCCATGGTCGACTGTGTCAAATGCTGATGATAGGTCAATGAAGATCATGAGTATTCCGTTCTTGCTGTTGTCTATGAGGTGTAGTATGTCGTTAAAGAGGTATAGCAGGAGTGTTTCAACTCCATGTTTGGGGCGGAAACCGTGTTGGTTGTGGTCGAGTTGTGCGTGGTTGTCGATGTGGTCTTGTAGTTGATGTTGTACCACTTTCTCAATAATCTTAGCCAGTAGGGGGATGCTTGAGATGGGTCTGTAGGCTGCTGGGTTGTTTTTGTCGAGTGCTGATTTCTTCGGGATTGGTCTTATTGTGGTGAGTTTTAGCTGGTCTGGCATGATGCCTTGTGTTCGAGAACTTTTCACCATGTTGTGTATGGTGTGGATGAAGTTTGACTTTGTCATTTTGATCCCTGTGACTGGGCATGGGTCTGTTGGGGCCGTGCTTGTGTTGAGGGCGGTGATGATGTGTGAGAGCTGCTCTGTGGATGGGTTGCTGAATTTGTCCCAAGTTTTTCTTGGGGTGGTGGTTGGTTTGGTGCTTGTGTTAGTATTCCTTCATGGAGCTGAGTGGTATTTGTCTTGAACATAAGAACATAAGATATGCCATACTGGGTCAGACCAAGGTCCATCAAGCCCAGTATTCTGTTTCCAACAGTGGCCAATCTAGGTCATATGTACCTAGCAGTTTCCCCAAGAGACACAAGTTCCACAATGCTTGTACTGGGTCAAGCATTGATATCTTCGGTCACTTCTTAATAATGGTTTATGGACCTTTCCTCCATGAACTTGTCCAAACCTTTTTTAAACCCAGCTACACTAACAGCCTTTACTACATCCTCCGGTAACAAATTCCAGAGTTTGATTACACGTTGAGTGAAAAAATATTTTCTTTTATTAGTCTTAAATAGTTTACCCTGTAGCTTCATTGCATGTCCCCTAGTCTTTCTATATTCTGATAACGTAAACAATCGATCTACGTTTACCCGTTCCACTCCATTCATTAAGTTATAGACTTCTATCATATCTCCCCTCAGCCGTCTATTTTCCAGGTTAAAGAGCCCTAACCTTTTTAGCCTTTCTTCATAGGAGTATCCTTCCATCCCCTTTACCATTTTGGTGGCTCTTCTCTGAACCTTTTCTAAAATCGCTATATCCTTTTTAAGATACGGCGACCAGAATTGCACACAATATTCAAGGTGCGGTCTCACCATGGAACGATATAGAGGCATTATAATATCTTTTGTTTTATTTTCCATTCCTTTCCTTATCATACCTAGCATTCTATTTGCTCTCTTGGCCGCCACTGCACACTGGGCCGAGGGTTTTAACATGGTATCCACAATGACGCCTAAATCTTTTTCCTGGGTGGTGGTTCCTAATGTGGAACCTTGCATCGTGTGTAACCATAGTTTGGGTTGTTCTTCCCTAGGTGCATAACCTTGCACTTGTCCACATTAAATTTAATCTGCCATTTTGATGCCCAGTCTTCCAATTTATCAAGATCCTCTTGCAATTTTTCACAATCCTCTTGGGTTTTAACAACTTTAAATAGTTTTGTGTCATCTGCAAATTTGATAACCTCACTCGTTATTCCACTTTCCAGGTCATTTATGAATATGTCAAAAAGCAGCGGACCCAGCACAGATCCCTTGGGTACACCACTATTCACCTTTCTCCATTGGGAAAATTGGCCATTTAGCCCTACCCTCTGCTTTCTATCTTTTAACCAGTTCCTGATCCACAATAGTACACTGCCTCCTATCCCATGACTCTTTAGTTTTGCCAAAAGTCTCTGATGAGGGACCTTGTCAAAGGCTTTCTGAAAGTCCAGATACACAATATCAACCGACTCACCTTTGTCCACCTGTTTATTTACTCCTTCAAAAAAACATAACAGATTAGTAAGACAAGATCTTCCTTGTCTAAAGCCATGTTGGCTGTCTCCCATTAGGTCGTGACTATTGTAACAGGGTAGACCCTGTACAGACAGAGGAAATGCAGGCCAGCACAAGTGAAAACAGAAAAAGTGACAGGGTAAACAAGAAACTGTCAGATAGTTACCCTGAGCAACGCAGGAACACGGGCAAAAGCTCAATCAGGACACACCCAGTTAGCACAGGAAGGGAATTCACTTCACCTGACAGGGTTCAGCTAACTAAGGGTGGAGCAAGCGAACGCTGGTTTAAAACAAGCTCTCAGACATTCAGAGACAGTTTAGGATTCGGATCAGGATCAGGATTAAGGCAAAGCCAGGAGCTGGTGCCGGAGCTGAGAGAGAGAGAGAGAGAGAAGCCGTGGCAGCCAAGGACACACTTGGAGAAAATACAGAGAGGGCAGCTAAAGCCCCGGGAAGCATGGCACAGGTATGAGAATGCAAGAGAGAGTGATAAAGAAACTCTGGAGCAATTAGAGTGCCCATATGAAGGTCAGAGGGAACCCGAGGACCTGAATAAATCAGAGAGATATCCACAGCCAAATAGTGTGTATGAGCAAGAGAAAAGCTTTTACTTACCAGATAAAGCTGAAGAGTTTTGTAATTGTAAGTTCACAGCTCCGTCTGAAACTCCGTCACGAGCACTCAGATTCAGCTCAGCTGGGTTACAAAAGGGAAACCTGGATAGGTTGGAAAGTTCCCTTAATTATCCCACGAGCAGAGCAAGTAAGGGGCTAAGCTCTACTCAAAAGTACCAGCAGGGGCAGTGCCTGGGAAATCTCTATTCCAGACTATATGGTAATACCCAGAGAGGCTCTAGCCCGGTGAAAGAGAAGAACTTCCTGGTTGACGTGCTTAGGCAGCAAGTCTCACAGAGTACTCCCGAAGTACAGAATGAATATACCAGTCAACCAGAGATGATGGAATACCAGAATGCTGAGGAGAATGATACACAGGAATTAATGGATTGTTCTTTATCATTAATTGAACCTGAATTCTCCCTGAGATAAGGAAAGTAACTTGGTGTCTTAACTTCAGTAATACAGCAACAAACCTGTAACTCTCTCTCTCGAGGCAGAACAGAGGTATGCTCTACTCTCAGCTACCGGGGAGAGAACCTTACAGCAATATTTAAGCTTTTTGTTCTTTTGTTGATTTATCCTTTAAAAGCTGAAGAAAGCAAGTTATGTTTACATTTGTTATTGTACATGAGATGTCCAAGCAAAGCATATAATTTATGTTCCTTGAAGATAAAATACCCTCAATGGGACGGGGAATAAAAACCCTTTGATTTGAAGAAAGAAGTGTTTGCGTTTATATTCATAAAGGCACAACTACCACCCTCCAGGGGCCTTGCAATACAGGAGGCTACCGCTTGGCCAGAGGAGGTGTGACATAATTGGCGTAGAGAAGAGGATAAAATTTTCGGGGGGCATAATAAAAAGGATCTGCCTGAAAGGACATTGCTGAAAAGCAAAAGAAGTGTTTAAAGCACTGCTCAAGGAGGATTCGCCTGGCAGAGCGGCCAGCGGTGGAAAAGACCCTTCTCACATGCTGATATCACCAGGAGACTAAGGTATTGGTAGCCTGGGTAAACCGGTATAAGGATACCGTGAGAAAGGGGGAGCTAAAAGAAAAAAAAAACAACAACTTTTGTGTGTGTGCCGCACTTGGTGGGTCTCTTCTCTGTTTTTTTTTCAGGTGCAGAAAAAGAAGATGGATCCCCAAGATGTACTTGCGTGGATGAATGAGCAGCAGGAGAAGCAGGCCAAGGTGCTCCAACACCTGCAAGGACAGTATATGGCTACGCTGAAGGAACAACAGAAGCCATTGCTGGAAGCCATGACAGCGCTACTGGAAAAGACTCGAGAGGACAAAGCTACAATACCGCAAGTAGAAATGAATACGGGACTTGTATGCAAACATTTAGGGCGGGCAGATAACCCCGACGATTTCATTGAGGCCTTTGAACGCATTGCTGAGAACTCAAAATGGCCTGTGGAACAATGGGCCATGCGTTTCGCAATGACTTTGAGTGGCGAGGCCTTGTCTGCGTTCAAAACTATGCCTGCTAGTTTAGCCAATAATTATCTGGAAATTAAAAAGGCCGTGAAAGACCGCCTTGGTCTCACGCCGAGACATTACAGGCGATTATTTAGAGAGGCTGTGATAGGTGAAAATGAGACTCCAAAAGCCTTATGCCAGAGGCTCAAGAACCTAGCCTATAAATGGTTGGATCCTGATGGCAAAACGCTTGAGTCAATTCTTGATGAAATTGTTCTGGAACAGTTTTTAATGTCAATACCAGGTGAAATGAAAACGTTTTTGACCCTGCAGAATTGTGCGAACACTGGTGAAGCAGCCCAGATGGCTGAAGTGTTCAGGGAGGCAGCACATGCCAGTACTTTTAAGTTGAACCTTTTAAAGGGTGCAAGTGTGACTGAAAGGTATGAATGTGGAAAGTACGCACGGGATGGAATGGCTGCATATGACCCTAGCAGGGGGGCAGAGATAGGAACACTAGAAAGTGTTATAGGTGTAACAAACCTGGTCACATGAAAAAGGATTGCCGAGTTAAAACAGTCCTTATGGTAGGGGCAGGGAAGTCAGTTCCAAAAGGAATATTCATACAGGTACAAGTTGAGGGGGCAGATGCTCTAGCAATGATTGATTCAGGGGCGGAGCAAAGTTTAATAGCCCGAGAATTTTGGGAGACTCTGAGACAGTCTCGTCCAGTAGCCCAAAAACAGATAGATATAAAATGCATACTTGGCGCACAGCTTCCTTACCCTTTATGTCAAGTGCAGGTAAAAGCACTAGGAGTGGAAAGGAAGGTGCAAGTAGCAGTGGTCCCTGGGCTGCCCCAAAAATTAGTTTTAGGCAGGGACTGGCCTTCTTTTACAGGTGGGTTGAGTCAGGGGATAACCATGAAAACAGGTTTAGTTTCAACACGATCCCAGACCACCATAGATACACCCCAAGAAACTCCCGTAGAGGAAGTGGCAATGCCCACAGAAGAAGGGGAAAAAGAAGTTCCTGAGGAACAGGCAGAAGAGGCAGAGGAAGCGAATCCACTGCCTAATCATGATGATTTGGTGCAGAACCCTGAGGGAGGAGATAAGAAAACCAGGGCTAAAAAACAGCAGGGAAGAAACAAAAGAGCCCATGAAAGAAGGGAGTTAGAAATGGGAGAAGGACTACCCTGGGTCCCAGCTGCTCTTGTACAAAAATTTCCATCGTTCCCAATGGAGCAAAGAGCAGACCTGGCTCTTAAAAGAGCTTTCGAATGGGCCCAAGAGGAGCGGGAGGTGTTACCCTGGTTCTTACTGGATAACAATATCCTATATAGAGAAGGTTTAGATCCATATACTGGAGCAATAAGGAAGCAATTGGTCGTGCCGGTAGCCTTTAAGGCAGTAGTTCTCCGCCTAGCCCATGACCATCCGATTGGGGGGCATAAAGGTGTTCAAGGAACCCTTGATCAAATTTTAGCACGTTTTTACTGGCCCGGAGTGTATCAGGAGACAAAAAGATACTGTGATGCATGTCCCGCATGTCAGAGGGTTTCTGTATCCAGACCCAAAGCAGCCCCCATGATACCATTACCCACCATTGCTGCCCCTATCAGAAGAATAGGGATGGATATCATAGGCCCGTTAACAAAAACACCAAGGGGTTTTCAGTATCTCTTAGTCATCGTGGACCATGCGACCCAGTTCCCATGGGCCATACCCCTGAGAAACATCTCTGCTAAAGTTATAGCACAGGAGCTAATAAAGCTATTCTGTGAGGTGGGGTTCCCCCAAGAAATCCTAACTGATCAAGGCACTAACTTTGTCTCAAGATACCTTGCAAGAGTTTGGGAGGCATTTGGGATACGCCACGTCAAGACATCGGCGTATCATCCCCAAACCAATGGATTGGTAGAACGCACTAACCAATCGATAAAACACCTATTGCGGAGGGGATTAAGAAAGGATGAAATGAGAGAATGGGATACATTACTCCCTTTCGTAATGTATACTTGCCGAGAGCGGGTACAAACCTCGCTGGGAGTATCCCCATTTGAGTTATTGTTTGGAAGAACGCCAAGGGGAGTGTTAGACATCTTAAAAGATGAATGGGTAGAGCCGAAAGTGCCAGAAGTAGGGATTCCTCAATTCCTGAAAGAATTAAGGACCCGCCTAAGAAAGACATCCCAAGCTTCGGGGGAGAATCTAACCCGTAGCAAACAGCGCCAGAAGCGTTATTATGACAGGGATACACAAACTAGAGAGCTGGCGGCAGGCGATAAGGTTTTGATACAAGTAGCGGACCCAGGTCCGAAGTTTGAGTCCCGCTGGAAAGGGCCAGCTGTAGTAATAAAAAGGATAGGTTTTGTATCATACTTAGTGGAGAATGACCGCGGACGTAAGCAAGTATACCACATAAACGTATTAAAACCGTGGAAAGAAAGAGTAGCTACGGCCAATTTGGCCTATCATGAGCAGCACTGTTGGACCCCGCAGAGAATTACTTGCTGTCCGTTAAAAAATACGGCAACAAGTAATATTTTAAGGAGGGGAATATGTAACAGGGTAGACCCTGTACAGACAGAGGAAATGCAGGCCAGCACAAGTGAAAACAGAAAAAGTGACAGGGTAAACAAGAAACTGTCAGATAGTTACCCTGAGCAACGCAGGAACACGGGCAAAAGCTCAATCAGGACACACCCAGCTAGCACAGGAAGGGAATTCACTTCACCTGACAGGGTTCAGCTAACTAAGGGTGGAGCAAGCGAACGCTGGTTTAAAACAAGCTCTCAGACATTCAGAGACAGTTTAGGATTCGGATCAGGATCAGGATTAAGGCAAAGCCAGGAGCTGGTGCCGGAGCTGAGAGAGAGAGAGAGAGAGAGAAGCCGTAGCAGCCAAGGACACACTTGGAGAAAATACAGAGAGGGCAGCTAAAGCCCCGGGAAGCATGGCACAGGTATGAGAATGCAAGAGAGAGTGATAAAGAAACTCTGGAGCAATTAGAGTGCCCATATGAAGGTCAGAGGGAACCCGAGGACCTGAATAAATCAGAGAGATATCCACAGCCAAATAGTGTGTATGAGCAAGAGAAAAGCTTTTACTTACCAGATAAAGCTGAAGAGTTTTGTAATTGTAAGTTCACAGCTCCGTCTGAAACTCCGTCACGAGCACTCAGATTCAGCTCAGCTGGGTTACAAAAGGGAAACCTGGATAGGTTGGAAAGTTCCCTTAATTATCCCACGAGCAGAGCAAGTAAGGGGCTAAGCTCTACTCAAAAGTACCAGCAGGGGCAGTGCCTGGGAAATCTCTATTCCAGACTATATGGTAATACCCAGAGAGGCTCTAGCCCGGTGAAAGAGAAGAACTTCCTGGTTGACGTGCTTAGGCAGCAAGTCTCACAGAGTACTCCCGAAGTACAGAATGAATATACCAGTCAACCAGAGATGATGGAATACCAGAATGCTGAGGAGAATGATACACAGGAATTAATGGATTGTTCTTTATCATTAATTGAACCTGAATTCTCCCTGAGATAAGGAAAGTAACTTGGTGTCTTAACTTCAGTAATACAGCAACAAACCTGTAACTCTCTCTCTCGAGGCAGAACAGAGGTATGCTCTACTCTCAGCTACCGTGGAGAGAACCTTACAGCAATATTTAAGCTTTTTGTTCTTTTGTTGATTTATCCTTTAAAAGCTGAAGAAAGCAAGTTATGTTTACATTTGTTATTGTACATGAGATGTCCAAGCAAAGCATATAATTTATGTTCCTTGAAGATAAAATACCCTCAATGGGACGGGGAATAAAAACCCTTTGATTTGAAGAAAGAAGTGTTTGCGTTTATATTCATAAAGGCACAACTACCACCCTCCAGGGGCCTTGCAATACAGGAGGCTACCGCTTGGCCAGAGGAGGTGTGACACTATCTACATGCTGAGTAATTTTATTCTTTATGATGGTTTCTACCATTTTTTCTGGTACTGACGTCAGGCTCACCGGTCTGTAGTTTCCCGGATCACCCCTGGAACCCTTTTTAAAAATTGGTGTTACATTGGCGATCCTCCAAACTTCAGGTATTAGAGATGATTTTAATGATAGTTCACAGATTACTGATAGCAGGTCTGCAATCTCATATTTCAGTTCTTTCAACACCCTTGGAAGTATACCATCCGGCCCAGGTGATTTGCTACTCTTCAGTTTATCTAATAGTTGTAAGACATCTTCCCGATGTATCGATATTTCCTTCAATTCTTCCGCACCTTTAAATACCACTTCAGTCATGGGTAACATCCCTACATCTTCCTCAGTAAAGACCGAAGCAAAGAATTCATTCAGTCTCTCCGCTATCGCCTTGTCGCCTCTTAGTGCTCCTTTAACCCCTTTATCATCTAATGGACCAACTGACTCTCTCACAGGTTTTTTGCTACGAATGTACTTGAAAAGGTCTTTATTTTGCGTTTTTGCTTCCGCAGCAAGCTTCTTCTCAAATTCTC
This sequence comes from Ichthyophis bannanicus, assembly GCA_033557465.1. NCBI lineage: Eukaryota > Metazoa > Chordata > Amphibia > Gymnophiona > Ichthyophiidae > Ichthyophis > Ichthyophis bannanicus. Next base: position 1,242,831,211 of record CM066032.1, read on the forward strand.
TCTTTGCCTGCCTTATCAATGCCTTGCATTTGACTTGCCAGTGCTTGTGCTGTTTCCAGGTTTCGTCGTTTGGATGTGGTCTGTGAATGTTTGTGGGTCTATTTGCACTTCACTGTCAGATTTGTTCTCCTTGTTGAGTGTTTTCACAATTTCGAAGAGCTCTCTCGGTTTGTTGTTTGATTTGAGTATGAGGTTGGTGTGGTATTCTCTCTTTGTTTGGTTGATGAGATCGTTGTACTCTTTTTGTTTTGCTAAGTATAGTCTGTTTGTTGGGAGACTTGGTGTGTCTCCATTGCCGTTCTAACTTCCTGAGTTCTCTTTTTTTGATCCGTATGGTTTTTGAGTACCAGGGTGTGTGATGTGCCCTAGTGCGGTGATCTTTCTTGGGTCTGTGTTCGGTGGCTTTGGAGGCTGCATTGATGATGCTGTTCCATTTTCTGATTTGATCGTCTAAATACTCTTCTTCCGTATTCAGGTGCGGTATCGTGTCCTTGAGATATTGGTCCTTGTTGAAGCTTTTAAATCTTCTTTGTGCTGTTGGTTTGTCTAGTTTTTTTCATGGTTTTTTCCTTGTGGCATGACCTTTGTTTTGATTATGTGATGTTCTGACCATGGGACGGGGGTGACATCTGGTGTAGATATGTTACCATTGTCCGTTAGAAAATTGGGTGCGAATATGAGGTCTGGTGATGATCCGTGTTTGTGTGTTGGTGTGTTGATCATTTGGGTGTATTGTAAGGATCCCATAGCTTGTAGGAAGGCTTCTGCATCCTTTGTGTTGGAGGATTTTAGGGGTTTGTTGCTGGTGTTGAAGGCACAGACCTCCTCTAGAGTGGATGCTAGTTCATCTGGTGGTGCATTCGGGGCTCTGTAGGTGAGGCAAAGTGCCATCCGTTTGTTTTCCACAGTGATGGTGTTGCATTGGTTGGTGTTTGATGAGCTTCGTGACTTGAATCTTAGGCTGTTCCTTGTGAGGATCAGGACCCTTCCTCCTCTTCGTTATGTGCGTGGGCAGTTGAATGCTGTGTATGTGGTTGGTACTAGCTGATTAAGTAGCACATTATTGGTGGGGGTGAGCCATGTTTCGGTAATGCAGAGTATGTCGGGTTGATGCTCTTCTATGTGGTCTGCTATTGTGTTAATTTTGTTTCTTATGGATCTGGCGTTGATGAGCTCGATTGTGATCGTAGTCGGGGTGCTTAGTTGAATCTGCGCTTTGTTTGGGTTTGTTTGCGTGTTGGGTTTGTGTCTGTTTTGCCTCCTGTGCTTGGGGGTCTTGATTGTGTTCCAGTGTGTGTACTGTGGGTGTGTGAAGAGTTGTGCTGGCTGCCATGGAGTGCTTGTTAGTAGGGTGTGGTTGGTTGCCTGGTGTGGTAAGAGATGGGTGAGGAGGATGCTGATGGGCAGAATCCATGTTGTGTACGTTCTTATGCGGTCAGAGTTTGGTAGATGTTGCACTTACTTTGCTCTGCTGGTGTTGTCTTTCTTGTCTTCGATGCCTGAGTTTGGTTGCTGCTTGTGGCTCTTGCAGCGTCGGGTTGTGGTTGTTTCTGTGGCTGCACTGGGGTGCCACGCCTAAGGGCCCTCAGGTTCGGTCCTCAGGCACGGTTCTGTCAGGGGTGGGTGGATCTGGATCTGGAAGGTTAGAGATGGGCAAGGGCATACAAGAATCCCAAGCGCTGAACACCAAGTGCACCACTAATGAGGACAGCATGAAAGACGAGGCTCACAATGTCGCGTTGTGATCTAAAGCATAGCAGTTACCTCTTCAGAAGATATTTGAAGGTTTTGACTCTATTGAAACTTTACTTTTTCTTTCGGTAGCTCCATCCTGAGCCTTTTAACTGTAATTGTTTAGGTTTAAAGGATTTCCAATCTCTCTGACCTAGTCTTTAAAATATATTTAGTGCATATTTTGGCAGGTAATTTTATGAGTGACTTAAGTATGTAGAACTGTTTTATTCACTCAAGCACCAAGTAGGTGCTTATAATTTTGCCTGGGTCATTCATGCATAAAAGCAAGGGCTCAGAAACTATAGCCCCCATGTTTATGCAAAATAGGTGCAGATGTTCTTGGGATGGTAATGGGCATAGCAGGGGCAGGATCAGACGTTATATGTGTATTTTGTGAAATATGTGCGTACGCACAGATTCCTGCTGGCACATACATGGTAATTATTCCTGCCTCGGAGCAGGTGTAAATTTGTGTGGGAGATTTCAGGGAGGCTAGTTAACAGAGGCACATAGGTACATTTTTTGCCTTGATAAATTGGGTGCAATATATATGAAGATCTGCTTTCCTTGCTTACACACCCTTTTATAAAATTACCCTCCCTGGGTGAAGTGTGAGTCTGCACAGGTCGGCATGTATTTACTTGGCAGATCCTGCATGAATGCTTGAAGACCAAATATTGGATTGTGATTTCTGTTGCCCTTAAGGCCCATCTAATCTGGCCAATTCCCCTTCCTACTGCAATACTGCAGAGCTCACCCTATCTCTAATTTTTATCTTCACATTCTGGAAACTTTGAGGGAATTTGAGATGTCTGAGCCAGAACATCTGGAAAAAAAAAATAGCCAGACACGTCCAGGTGAAAACATGACTTCATAAACGGGGACGTGTCCGATGTGGACATCTGCAGGGGCATCTACATAGACATCCCCAGTATAGCATTCCAGAACTTGGATATCTAGGAATAGTCTAATGGTTGGAGTATTGGGCTAAAAATGGGGCAACCAGGGTTCAAATCCCACTGCTGCTATTGTTGACATTGTGCTGAGTTCTGGGGATGATGGATCTTCTCTACACCCCCTGGACATCTGATGTTTCTACAATCAAGCAGGGATGTCCAGGTTCTTGGGAATGTCCTTGTCACACCTCCACCATGCCCCCCATTCAGACTTGGATGTCCCCAGAGCCAGCTTCTAAAATGCCTCTGGCGGTGTTCTATGCCTGTTTTCAGATGTCAAAAGCACAAAGAGTGCTTCTAAAGTGACCCCCTAAGGATTCTCTGTGCCTATCCCATACTTTGATAAAGTTTTGGCCTCTATTTTCGAGGACTTACATGCGTGAATTGGTACTTAGGCACATGCTTTGGCTGGGGTCGCACTTAAGTGCTTACTGTGAGGCTTGCATGGGGGCATTAGCATGGCCTTGACTGACACGTGTAAGTTAAGGAATACCATGAATTACATGCATCAGTGTGCCGATCTAAGTGTGGCAAGTTACACCTGCCCTAGAGCAGGTGCAAATGGCCACACCTAGGTTTCAGCGTGTCCACATGCCCCTATTTTATAAAATAAGGCATGAGTGTGCTTCGCTTTATAAAATAGGTCACTGTGGTGTGCAAAATCTGCACAGAAGATTATAAAATTACCCTCCACAAGGGCAATTTTAAAACCGGGCATTTAGGCACCCAGAACATGCCTGCCTTAAGCCTGTTTTAGAAGGAAGGGTAGCCTCCTGCCCTTCTTTATAAAATAGGGACATGATGGTGAAAGTGTGAGCTAAATCTAGGCACAATCACTTATGCCAGACCTGTGTCAGTGTAAGTGCCCATGCCTAGAGTTTTAAAAAAACATGCGTATTTCGTATTTTATAATTTACGTGCATAACTTTGCACTCTGCACAAAGTCTGCCCCTGTACATGCCCACAGTGAAAGTATGTGTCATCGGCCCAGTAAATGCACTTTCAGGATAATGGACCACCTAATATACACACATAAATGCCCATTTACGCACATCAGCAACTAAAATGCTATGATTTACACGCATCAGAGGCGAGCAACTTTCTGCAGCTTCTTGTAAAATCCCCCCCCCCCCCAGAGTACACCTGAAGACAAAAGGCACTGTAATTTGGTTTTTGTTTATTTCATTTTGCTTTATTTGTATAGTGCTTTAATTCGTTTTTGGACTAGTACCCAGCTGTCAGTTCTGCACAGTGATCCTCATTCTCCTGTGCTTCTTTTTGACATATGTACAAATTCCACAGCTCCCAAGAAGGAGACACTGAGCTGTGACACTGGTGTACAGACAGATTTAATATAAGCCTGTACAGCTATGAAAGCATGACATGACTGTCAGTTCTTGGCAGCCGCCAGAACAGCTTTAATTTTTTCTCCTGTGGCCTAGACCTTTTCCCTGCCACCCCTATCTTACTTCTCTTTTCAAACAATATTTAATGCTGCCAAACTAACACTCGCTTTCTCTTTGACTAAGCAAATTCAACACATCCCAGCTCAGTGGCATTGAATAAATTGCTTATGATTCAATTAGGCAAGCATGTCACAATATGAATACGCTCCTTCTAATAGCGAGCCACTGACTAGGGAACAGAGCATCTCCTCTGGCAGCAGAGGGCAGGAGTTCCAGGGATATAGTATCTTACATCATCGTCTCCCTCTGCCTGGCTCAGATTTGCTAATGGACTGTTACGGCGATACAGACTCCCTTTAGGCAAAAGAAGTGTTCAGGGGGTCTCTGAGTTGGAATTCTTCCTTCTCTTTGCAAGGCTCTAGGATGCTTACAAGCAGGCGGCTTTTTTTCTTTCTCCTATTAACCCCTATTGATACACAATCCAACCTGCCAATTCACTGATTAATGGCGATTACGTGTTTGCTTTTCAGGTAGAAAGATGCAATGTAGAATTGAAAAAAACACCAAATTTGCTGCCATTGAAGCCGATGCCCTTGAAGTCAATGGAGAGAAATGATAGGCAGTGCCATAGTTAGAGGGTGACTTTGTTAAAAGTGAGAGTTGAAGGGGTGGGTGCCATGCCATGTGAAAATCATTGAAAATATGGTGCATCAGTGAATTTCTGAGAGTGCATTCTATGCTTGTTAAACAAAGCGATTATCAGCAGTTTCATAGTACAGAAACCTTGTTTCTCCCTGCTTTTGAATAGGCAAGATGATGTCTCCATAATTCCAAAAAAGATTCCGCTCTGCTTGCGTGGCTGGATGCACCATTGGCTTTTGATATCTTAACTACTTGATCCTTTTAGAATGTTTATGTGCCCTAAGTCTTAGTGCAGCAGTATGTGGGTAGTTGCAAATATTTCAGGCCAATAAAATATGGCAGAATCCTGTTTTTAAATGGTGGACAGTAAACTTAGGAGTCCCACAAGATTCTTCTTTGTTCGTCCCACTTTTCAATATGTACATTCAGCCATTGATCGCCTTGTTTTCAGTGCAGGGCTGTAGGAACTGGCTGTTTGCTGATGACATTCAGAGTTTGTTACATTTGTCACATGCTTTTGATTTTGGGGCACTTTTGACTGCATGTCTTCAACTAGTAAATGAATAAGGGCAAATCAATAGGTTCTGAATCTGAAGAAAACCGAAATTCTTTGTCTTAACCTTGAAGGCTATCTACCTCCAGTGGAGGTAGCTACATAATGGTGTCCCAGGTTCCCGTTGTTTCAGCGACCTGAAATCTGTGCTTTAAGATGGATAGTCAGTTATCTTGCAAAGAAGAGGTAAAGCTGTTACTAAAGTCAAATGTAGATTGATTCATAAGCTGAAAATGTTCCTAGACCTTCAGAACTTTCAGACGGTGCTTCAAGCATTAGTTTTGAACAACTTAAATTATTGTAATATTTTGTATCTTGGCTTGTCACAAAACATCTGCAAATCTTGTTTCTTAAAGTCCTCTTAGAAAACATTTTACACCCTGCTTAGAGCAGTTACACTGGTTTCCTGTAAAACAATGTGTGCAAGTTAAACTAGGTTGTCTGATTTTCCAGCTCTTGAGAGATTGCAAACCTGAATATCTTTGCATTCTGCTCAAACCAACCAAGTCTATTCTCAACCTGTGTTCAGACAATACCCAAGTGTTGACTGTTCCATCAGAGAGGTTAAATTAACCAAGTAAGGTCTACCTTATTGATGTTGCAGGACCTATATTTTGGAACGCTTTGCCAGGGGCATTGCACACCCATTCTGATTATCTTTTCTTCAGGAAAAAGTTGAAGACTTGTTTGTTCTTAGAGACTTACAGGGAAACCACTTTAACAAGTTTTTCAGGAAGATTTTGTTCTTGTTAGTATGATAGCTGGAACAGAGTGGATTGTAGCTAATAAAGGATTTTGGATATCTCATAAGAGTTCATTTTTTATATTTTTTACTACTACTACTACTAGAATTTTGTTTGTATGTGATTGTTTGTTTTATTATTTTGTCTGCTAAATGTCATGTAAGTCCATCTGTTTAGTTATTATGTATGGTCTATGTAAGCCTAATAGAATTGTAGATATTACTGAATAAAATAAATCAATAAATGAAATGCTTTTTGTAAACAAGGGTTGCAAAATTAGGACAACATGGGATTGGCACTGTATAAAAGTGTGAGGCACTCTTTGGGTTCAGGACTCTAAAGCACTGCAGATAACAAATTGTAAGTCAACAAATTCTTGTGAAGTGATACATTTTTTTAAAAAACTTTTTATTTATGCAATTTTAAAAATACAACAAGCAAACCAACTTGTACAGAAAAGGACCGATGGGTCCACAAGTCCACCATAAAACAGGCAAGATGGGTCACAAGACAAAAGAAAATTATTTACCAGCAATACAGACAGGATAAAACAGACACAAAGAAAAGTGCAAAAACACTCTAACTGATGATGGACACCTAATCAAGGGGCCCAACCGGGGGGAGAGAGGGAGGAGTAGCCGGTAGATTTATCCGTTTTGAATTTATAAAGGAAGCTCAAAGAAAATATACCTGTTCCCAGATAATTTTACAAGGCATTTACAGGGAAATCATAAAAAGAATAACCCCCCCAACTGAATAACCCCCAAACGATACATAAGAAACTGCTTCCTTCTTTTCTGGGTTGCCCTCGAGACGTCAGGAAACATTCTAATCTGTGAATCCAGGAACATTTTACTGGAAGATCTAAAAAACAGCTTCAGGAGCGAGTCTCTATCCACGTCAAGGGCGAAGGTCACCAAAAGCATAGCGGTCATCCCTACAGCTGTAGGGGACCGTTCCAAAAAGGTAGAAAGATCTAAACTGTCCGAAGACATTAGCAGGTTTTCTCCTTTGCCCTTCGCACCAATCTTCGAAGTTGGCAGATAGAAGGCTTTGGAAATTGGAGGAATGGCTTCTGCTGAGACCTTCAAAACAGTCACAAGAAACTGTTTAAAAAGTTCCAAAGGTAGAACCGACGGAACTTTAGGAAAATTCAAAACACGAAGGTTACGGCTTTTTGCACTATTCTCAAGGAACTCCAACCTCCTATGCACAGCCGATAAGTCTTTCACCAAAGATTGGGAACATCCTTTACCTGCACTAAGGACCCCTCCAAAGAGGCCACTTTGGCATTTATCTCAGTATGAAAGGATTAAAAAACTTGCAATTGTTGCCCAAAAAGCTGAAACTGTTGGGAAATAGACTGGAGCTGAGATGTTATGTTGAAGTGCATAGTTGAAAAGGCATCCCACAGAGACTCAAAGGTAACAACCTTAGGCTTTTCCAGAGAAAGTCCTTGACCACCAACCACTTGTGAGGAAAAAGGCTGGACTCTCGAAGAAGATTCCACAGAAGAATGCAGAAGCAGAAAGGCTTTATCGTCCACAACCCCCACCGCATCAACATCCATATCCAGAGATATCTGCCTGGCTGGACTACTTCCCAAACTGGCAGACTGCAGCTGAGGCTTCTCGGTTGAGTTATCCACCCCTCCTTCCGCTCCTACCGGGTCCTCCTGCATGATCACACCATCCGGCTGCATTGGCGGTATGCGGAACTCCGGGCTCAATGACGCCTCTAACCTCACGGAATCCCGGGACCTTCCTTCCGCCCCTTGGATGCCTAGCGAGGGCACCGAAGTTACGGCACATCTCTCCGCGGTCTCCAGAAAGGAATCCATGGGACCGCGAACCGCCGGTTTCTCTGCTCCTGAGTCCTCCATCGTCGCAGACTTTGCTTTTCGTTTCCTGCCCCTATGCAGCATCGAACGGTTCCACAAAAGTCAGGTAAATGGATAAGGAAACTACAAATAGCGAACAAAACTCAGAGCTTCACTGGCGTGCGTCCATTACCGTCGCCATCTTGTGAAGTGATACATTTTATTGTTTCATGTTAGAGCTCCGGAAGAGTTATGGAATGACATCAAGAAGGTTGTGTTGGAAGAAAGCGAGAAGTCTCTACAAAAGGTGAAAAAGCAAAAACGGCCAAAATGGATGACGGAAGAAACTTTGAAAATTTCCCAGAAACGCAGAGAAGCTAAAGCCAGAGGAGAAAGAAAGACAATCACAGAACTCAACAGAGATTTCCAACGCGCAGCAAGACAGGACAAGGAAAAGTACTACAATGACACTTGCAAGGAAATAGAAGCAGAAACTGTTAGAGGAAGAACAAAATCGGCTTTCCTAAAGCTACAAAAGTTAAAGAAAAAGTTCCAGCCTCAATTTGGAATGTTACAAGATGCTCAAGGTTCTATGTTGAATGATGCTGAGAAGATCAAGAAAAGGTGGAAGGAATATACAGAGTTTTTATATGATAAAGATCAAGTGGACCAACAGCCGTTTCAACCTGTACCTTATGATTGGGAACCATTGGTGATGAAAGAAGAAGATGAAGCAGCATTGAAAGCCTTATCAAAGAACAAAGCACCAGGCATTGATAGCATTCCCATAGAAGTATTGCAGCAATCTGATGCAGCTGTTACCATACTTACAAGGCTCTGCCAAGAAATATGGAAGACAGCATCATGGCCAACTGACTGGAAAAGATCTGTGTTTATACCAATACTAAAGAAAGGTGATCCAACTGACTGTGGAAATTATCACACAATCACTCTGATCCCACATGCCAGCAAGATTCTACTGAAGATTATTCAAAAGAGACTACAACCACACCTGGAACAAGAACTACCTGAAGTGCAAGCAGGGTTCAGGAAAGGGCGAGGAACGAGAGACATCATTGCGGATGTGAGATGGATCCTTGAAAAGACTAAAGAATACCAAAAGGATATCTATTTGTGCTTTATCGACTATAGCAAGGCTTTTGACTGTGTAAACCATGAGAAACTCTGGGCCACATTAAGAAGCATGGGTATATCAGAACACCTGATCGTTCTCTTGCACAATCTGTACATTGATCAAGAAGCAACAGTTCGAACAGAACAAGGAGAAACAGAATGGTTTAAAATAAGCAAAGGTGTAAGACAAGGCTGCGTACTTTCCCCCTACCTTTTTAATTTATATGCAGAACAAATCACCAGAGAAGCAGGATTGTATGAAGACAACAGAGGTGTGAAGATTGGTGGAAGACTCATCAACAACCTTCGCTATGCTGATGATACCACATTACTGGCTGAAAGTGAAGATGATCTGAAACATTTGCTTCTCACAATCAAAGAACATAGTCTCAAAATGGGCCTGCATCTTAATGTAAAGAAGACAAAGATCATGACAACTGGCGTAATCAACAGGTTCATCGTTGAAGGAGAAGAAATTGAAATTGTGAACAACTTTAACCTACTTGGATCAACTATCAATAAAGAAGCAACAAGCAGTCAGGAAATCAAACGACGCATTGCTCTTGGCAGAGTGGCTATGAAAGACCTAGATAAGATTCTCAAGAGCAGAGATGTCTCTCTCCATACAAAGATTCGACTTGTTCAAGCCATGGTATTTTCAATAACATCACATGGATGTGAAAGCTGGACAGTGAAAAAGACAGACAGGAAGAAAATTGATGCCTTTGAATTATGGTGCTGGTGGCGAATACTGTGTATACCATGGACTGCCTGAAGAACAAACCAGTCGATACTAGAGGAGATCAAACCTAAGCTTTCTTTAGAAGCTCAGATGACAAGACTTCAACTTTTATGCTTTGGACACATCATGCGAAGAGAGAGATCAATAGAGAAAGACATCATGATTGGCAAGATAGAAGGTCAACGCAAAAGAGGAAGGCCAGCAATGAGATGGATCGATAAAATAACAGCAGCTACGGGTACCAGTCTGTCAACAATGAGCCGCCTGACTGAAGACCGAACACAATTTAGGATAGCTATCCAGAGGGTCGCCATGAGTCGACTCCGACTCGACGGCACTTAACAACAACAACATCAAGAAGTGCCCTGGAAGTCTTCATCGGAGGGGGCAGAAGTGATGCAGTGCCGGAGCCATAGTAAGCACTGCATCACCATTCCCTTGAAATTGCCACCGCTGCTGGCCCTGAAGAAGGGAGGTAGTAGCTGCAATGGGGGGTGGGTGCAGGATGGAGGGCCAGCCTAGAGCCCCTCCGATCCTTTCACTGGCCCTGCATACATGTTCCATTATCCATTCTCTAAACATGCCCATGGAAATGTCTCTTTTTAATGTGGCTTACAGGTACCTGTGTTAAGTAACCTTTGGAGAATTTCAGCCACATTTGAAAATTACCCCCTTAAATAGCAGTTACATGGAGTTTAATTTCATAAACTCTTGCAGAGTCAACGTATGTTAGCATGCACATATCTTGAGGCCTATTTTATGAAATGAAGTATGCATGCACTTTACTTGATAAAATGGCAGTGTAAGTGGTTTTAAAAAAGCACGCATCCCAGGTGCAAGCACATATTACGGGCGGGTGTGGAGATTGAGGCTGCTGGGCCACCAGGGATATGCCTACCCTATGGCAGGTGGAAATGCCCACACCTAGATTTTTAAGAAACGCACATAAGTTAGAGTATTTACGTTTGTATAGTAATGTAAATTTGCATTCCGCCCAAACTCCTCCCCTCTGCATGTCCATACTGCGATTGCGATCTGACTTAACATGCATGCTTACAGAAAAGTGACTGCCCACAATGCACACATAAATGCTCTTTCAGAAATGTAAGTCCTTGAAAAATAGGTGATTTACATATGTAAATGGTAGGTAACTTTATGTGACTTCGTAGACAATGAGTTCCTTAATGTACGCTCAGCTTGTGCATAGACTGTGATATGTCCCATGTGCAGTTTGCTTGTAAGAATTTTACCTTTAAAAATGTCTTAAAGTGCTTTCTATAGTATGGGCTCAAATATTTGGTTATAGAGCTATCCTTATTGAGAGAAGAAATTTGAAAAGGAATTAAATCCCATTATCTTTCCATTCCTAGTCCGTCCTTACTTATTGCTGACAAACACATGGCAACAACTTGTACAGTCTTATCAGATTTCCCTGACAGCTGCAATCCCTCCACCACCCAAGTAAAATAATCCCTGGTGGCCAAGTGGCCAAGTGGCCCCGATGCCCCCCCACCCCCCAAGTAAAAATAATCCCTGGTGATCCAGCGGTCCTGATTCCCCCCACCCGCCAAAGTAAAATAAAACCTGGTGGCCCAGCAGCCCCAAACCCCCTACCTCCCTCCTGGTACCATCCAGGATGCACCAGGTAGGGTCAGATTGCACCATGAGGGGCCAGGTGCCACCATTTTTCAAGAAGATGGGGCAAGAGCAGGAGAGCATGGGCAGCGCTCCCGCTCGTTTCTGAAGGTATCAAGAGGGGGATGGGGGTGGGAGGTTCAGGGCCACTGGGCCAACAGAATTATTTTTGATTGTGCGAGGGGTGGAGGGGTTGGTGCTGCTGGGCCTATAGATTATTTTTACTTTGGGGAGTGGGGGGACTGGGGCCGGTGGGCCACCAGGGATTATCTTACTTGGGCGGGTGTGAAGATTGAGGCTGCTGGGCCACCAGGGAGTCACTTTCTGTTCAGGGCACCGACTCCCAACAGTATTTTGATGGCTTCAGGGGCTTTCCTAAATCATCTGAGGGGAGCTTGGCATATCCCCTCAGATGAACCAGGCATCAGAGAAAGTCCCTGCTGCCACCAAAATACTGTCAGGGCTCTTATGCAAATTAGCCACATGGTGCCATTTCAGTGGTAGAGCATGCCAAACTTGCACCGACTTCTTGTGCGCCTGTGTTTGGCTTGCTCTCCCATTTTAACACTGCCATTTTGCACACAGTTTAACATGTGGCTAATTTGCATGCTCCCGTACTGAAGTTGCGCACTATTGGTGTGCTGCAAATAGGCATAAAAAGTTAATAGAGCATGACTTCAGTATCGGCCTCTTTGTACCTGAGGCAATGGAGGGTTAAGTGACTTGCCCAAGGCCACAAGGAGTGCCAGTGAGATATGAACTCTAGACTAGCAAGTCTTATGTTGTTGTCATACCCACTAGGCCACTTCTCCACTTTTCATGGATTCTCCAGAATGGTCGTGATCTGAGTTTCCGTCTAGTGTAGCTAAACAGAGCAAAATCATCTGCTCTCTTGTTACTTCCTGAAAATCTTCAGCATATATAACATGTCTGCAAGCCCTGATACAAGTCTGCTAGACAAAGGAAGAGGAAAGGTTGTGTTGGAGAAGATAAACAGAAAAAGAGCTTTATACTTACTCAGCACTGTCAGCTTTATAAATGTAGATATGGAGTTATGGGAATCCTTTACTGTTAGCATATAGGTGCCTGTATCATTCAGCTGGAGGTCCTGGATTATTAAGGACCCATTCTCTGGGAAGAGGATGACCCGGTGCTGGTATTGTTCTGCTACATAGCTTTTGTTGATGGGCTCATTTGTGCTGGCTTGTTGAATAGAGTGCACAACAATGGCCACATGGCCCATAATATGAGTAAAATCCCATCTAATCTGCAGGAATGTGTAGGGCTCACAGAGACTGTAAGAAGTGGGGAAAAGGATGGATTGATGCTCATATGCTGTTATGGACCTCTGATGAGCCACCACGCTTAAACCCTTCACAGGATCTGCAAGAGACATACAGCACACTTTGTAAGACTCCTTGATGTATTATTGTATTGTATTAATGCATCGAGATATTCACTTTTTCTGTATAAAAGAATAACTTCCACCTTCATTACACATTGCCCAGTTTAAGTGAAAATCCGGTTCTTGTGTCATTATAAAGTTAAGTTGATGGATAGATTGTTTACTTTAGTTATTATTTTATGCTTATGTTTATTTTGACTTACTATATTGCCTTTCACTGACAGTGTAACAAAGCAATTTACAGTTGTTAGTTAAAATCAGAAAATGAAAAGAACTCCAAGCTAGTTTAAGAAAAGATTAGCACAGTAGTCAGAGGTAGACCCAGGAAGGGGGACAGGATGTCCATCACTGCTGGCCACAACCACACCAACCAACCAACCATACCTGTCCCGTGAAAGCAGCCTTGAAGAAATAAGTCTTTAGGGCAGCATTAAATCTTTATAGGATGATTCAGTGTGGATTATTCTAGATAAAATGTTTGAGTGATAGAAAGAAAAGGCAGAGCTTCATGTGGACTCTAGTTGTGATCTAGATATAGTTCAGAAAAGGGCTCACAGTTCAGAAAAGCTCTTAAGCATCACTTGTTCAGCCTTCACTTCGTCCGCCCTAACCTAACACAACCAACTCCCGCACCTCAACTAACTCACGCAGCCTCTGACACTCCAGCAACCTAACTCATGACGAAGTACACAACTGATCCGCCATCAGGCACACTCACAACGATTATTGATTACAAGGTCTTTTGAATTATGATTACCAACTTGTAATATAAACTGTAAATAGTTTTACAACAACCTCTGTTGTTGATTTGTATATAGTTACCCTTGTTACAGTCCCAAGTTCATGATCCTGTTATAATGTAAGCACAAGATCTTTTGTTCTGATGCAAAATTTTGTTATTTGTGAACCGCACTGATACTGAAAAGCACGGTATATGCAAATGCAATGTGTGCCTTTGAGTCAGTCCTGACTCCTGGTGACCCAGAAGCTCCTGGGTTTTCTTGGCAGTGTCACTGGAAGTAGATTGCCAGGCCTTTCTTCTGAGGCAATGGAGGGTTAAGTGGCTTGCCCAAGGCCACAAGGAGTGCTAGCAGGAATTGAACCCTGGTTGCTTGGTTACCAAGCCAGTGCTCTAACCACTAGGCTACGCCTCCACTCCATAAGAGCCTGTAAATAAATAAATAAATAAATATAGGTGGAGCTATCAGTAGATTTGCATTTTGAGATTGAAGGGCTTGAATAGGGCAGTAAGATATGAGCAGAGAGGATAAAAAGAAGGCTCTGTGTGCTGATATGAGAATTTGAAACCAAATGTGATATGAGACAGGTAACTGATGATTATGATATAAAAGTGGTACAACATATCGAACTTGGATGCATCGCAAAGCATTCTGATGGCACTGCAATAATCTAGGCAAGAAGAACGAAAGCATGGACCAGTGTGTGTAAAGTTTGACTGCATGACTCCAATGAAGGGCAAAGAAGGCTGTTCAAGCTGTAGCTGACATTTGCTTTCCAAAAAATAATTTAGATTTTAGAATGACTTCAGTTGGTAAGGGAGTCTCCAAGAGTGACTGGAGAGCTTGTGGAGGAACTGAAAGGCAAAGAGGCCTTCCTGTAATCCAAATGTCTTGAGATTTGCTTAGGTTCAGTTTTAGATGATAAGTGCAGAGCCATGAGGAAACAGCAACTAAGAAAGTATTTACTGGGGCAAGATCAGATACAAGGGAAGAAATTTATGCTACCAGCAAAATACCATTGGTATGACAGAAACTGCTGATGTCATGATCTTGAATGAGAGTGGCAAGTGGGGCTATGAAAATGTTGAAAAGTAAAGGCAAGAGTACTGAACCCTATGGAATGCCGCACAGTAGAGCATAGGATGGTGTATGTGAATCTTTATCCATGAGAACTTTGAAGGTGTGGTTCTGTAGATATGATGCAACCCAATTAAAAACATGACTCTTCATGCCTAGTGCTGATAAGCAGTTCAGGAGCAGAGTGTTGGTCAACATTATTGAAGGCCAAAGATAGGTCTAATAGCAGTGGTGCTCCAATGGTGTTGGGTGCCCAAAGTAGACACTCTCACGATAATACTAACCCCCTCACTGTGCCCTCACAGAGAAGGGACAAGCAGCAAACATACCTTTGTTGGCTTGCTGAGCTGCCCCCTCTCCTGGTGAAGTCTCTTGAGAACAGCTGCACCATGAGACTTTGCTAGGAAGAACAGCCACCGGACTTGGAGATGAGGCAGCACTGCAAGCAAGCAAAGGTATGCTTAGCATGTGCATCTTCTCCATGAGCGCCTGGAAGCAGCATCCTCCTCCTGGTTGGCACCCGTGTGGGCTGCACTCACTGCCCTGCCCTTGGTATGCGACTGCTAGTGACATTACTAGAGTGGCATGTCCAGCATCTAAGAATCTATGAATTTCCTAGACTAAGGCAGTGATAATAGTTTGTGTATTGTGACCAATACAAGAACCAGACAAACAAGGATGTAAAACATTGACCTTGTCAACAAAATTAGAAAGCTGAAGGAAAACTACCTTTTCAATCAGTTTTGATAGGTAGACCAAGTTAGATACAGACCGGTTTGCCTTCTTCAAGACTGGTTTGATTATTGCTTATTGGTTTGATTATTGCTGGTTTGATTGGTGCATAGGCTGTGATAGATGATTGTAAGGATAAAGGAACTAAATTAATATCCAGAGTATTTAAGCCAATGAGAAGGCAAGGGGGTCAAGGAGACAGGTTGTAGCTTTAATGAGAAGAATAAACATTTCTAGGGTAGTAACAGAGGACCAAGAACTGGAACTAGGCATGACAGGGGATAGGTGCACAGAATCAGCAGCAGCTACTGGCAGGGCTGGTCCAACCACCAGGCAAACCAAGTGGTCACATAGGGTGGCAGCTTCTGAGGGAAACACAGAGCAGGGAATTCAAAGCTAAATAATAGATTCTGACAGCCAGGGACCATAAAGTTTAAGGTCTGCCTGGGCACCAACACCTTGAATCAACTCTGGGACTGGCTCTGCTTACTGGAACAGGTGAAACTATAGCTGTGGTAGATGATAAATAGGATAACGATGAGGGTCTTCCTGAGGTCAAAATCTGCCTGAATATATTCAACCTTTGAGATGACATATCTAACAAAGTCATTTGATGTTGGACTGTTGAGAGGCAAGGGGGAGTAGTGAGGATTGGAATTGACTGAAGACAATTCATTAAATTTAATAATAGTGCTTATATTCTGCTTTAATAATCTACAGATGTGCACAGCGGAGTGCACAACTGAAATATAAAGAGGTCACATTAAGTATGATTAAAAAATTTATCCCATAACCACATCTTTAAAACTTTTCAAAACTGCACATAATCTTCAATGTCCGTAATTATAACAGGTAATTCATTCCACAGTTTTGGAATCACACCTGCAAAAACATCTTTCCCTGATCCTCTTTTGTGGAAAGGCAGAAGCAGAGGACAATATCAATGTATTTCAAATAGAGCCTTGGACTTATTGGCACTATTATTCACCGATTGAGTGAAGTGGGACCTTTTCAGCCTGCTTGGCCTTAGTCTTGTAGAAGGGGATCATACTTAGTACATGATGATTGTGCAGCAGTGTGAGGATTAAGGATGAATTGAAAACCACTGCCAGGCTGTCGAGCACTGTATAATTAAAAAAATGAAGGGGATACATATTGTTAGGAATTTACATGAGTCCTAAAGGAACCAAACTGCAGTCCCAACTCTTGTCTAATGAAGGAACAGCAATTAGAAGGGCATATTAATGGCATCCAGCAAATCACGAATGTCAAGGGAAATAGGCATAACAAGTCTGAATATGTTATTCCATTTATAAAATATTTAATTGAAATATTTTTCAAAGTTATCCATGACATTTTAGTAGCAAATGGTAAAATAGTTCATAGAACTTGTTAAATACTACTAAAAATGCAGTAAAAAAAATGGCATTTTTAAAATGTCATTAACTCTGTTCTGAAAGGCAATTTTAAACCTTGTAGTTGAACAAAAGTGAGGTTTTACAAGCTCTGTTCCAAGAAGAAAGGTAATAGGGGTGTATATGCCAAATATTTTCACCAGACCCCATTCAGTTAGTGTTCAGGAGACAGATATTTGTGCATTCAACACCCTCGACCCCATTCAAGTCTATGGGGAAATCTATTTGACAATGGAAAAATGAGGCCTGCCACTCATTTTCAATCAAACTTTCTTGAAATTTGCTGGCAGGCATCTATAATATAGGCACAGCATTACAAGCCATCAAGAGTGTTACAAACAGCCCACATCACCAGAAGAGGGGCAAAGGGCACTAACAATGGCAGGAAGATTACCAGAAGCCAGAAAACCACCATCAAAAGGACAAAGTGGTACAAGAAACAGAATGAACACCTCAAGATAGGGGAAGAGGGCAAAGCAGCACCAAAATTTTGTGGAAGAACACCAAGGGACTTTGAGATGAATAGAATAGCACCAATTTTGGTAGGAAGACTCCAAGATGTAGGCAGAGGGGTAAAGCAGCAACAGTATTTTCCAGACAACGACAAAGTAGTGTGAATGGGTTAAAGCAGCAATAACATTGGCTGGAAGGCACAGTGACCCCAGAAGAGGACCAATACAGCACTAAGATTGGCTGGAAGTCCCTAGAACACCTGAAGAGAGCTATCACAGCAGCGAGATTGACGGCAAGGTGCTAAAATATCCAAAGAGGAAGGGTACAGCAACAAGCTTGACTACAGGGGCCTAAAATATACCAAGAAGACCAGCACAGCACCAAGATCAATTGCAGGATCCTAAAATGAGAAGAGCCAACAGAGCAGCATTAAGGCTGGATGAGCCCAGGCCACAGGAACGGGGTGAGGTCAGCTAAGCTGTGTGTCCCCAAGTTAGAGTACTGGCATGAAGGGCTTGTGTCCGGGCATGGGAACCTTCAATACAGAGGGGTGAAAAAAGCATTCATGGACTGCTTAGATGACATCCTGAGTGATTAAAATTGGAATCAGAGGAAGCACAGTGGCGAAGACCTCAAAAGCAATGGGAGTGGGGCAGCAGCATTAGTGGCGACAATCCAGAAGATATGAGGAAGACCAGTGCAGCAGCAAGACAGGCTGGAAGACCTAAAATGAAAGGTTATTACTTCTGACAGAAGATCTATAGTTGACAGTACAGTATTGGAGGATGGCGGATGGGTGGGTGATCTATTATTCTATGATAGCTAAGGTTGATTTATTTACCTGCCTTGTTCTATTTCCACATTGCATTTCAATACATTGTTCAACATCCAAGGAAAAAACCCAGTCTCATGTTCCAATTGTTTATTACAACAAATAAAATTAAAGCATTGTAATAATTGCAATGAAGAGGCTACACTGTTCTGATTCAATGTACAGCAGCCTGAGTCTTTTCTGAATAATCTGTTCGAGTTGGACTACTGCTGACAAGGTGGGTTGTGGAATTGGCTGAATGTCTGGATACTGAAACTGTAGCAGGGTGGATGAAGGAAGTTGAATACTGAATGGAAGGATTGGATGTGCAAAAAGGAAAGTGGATATTGAGAGAATGAAAGTGCAGGTGTTGAAAGAGTGGTGAAAGGATGATGGGATTCGATGGGGATGGAGCAGGAGAAGAGGCAGTTAAGTTTTTCTTCTATCCCCCAAGATGGAGATTTCTTGCACTGAAGGAAGACGTGCAGAAGATTACCCAAAGGGCTAGTAGAAACTGCAGTTGACCAATTGGGTCAAAGGTTGTACCTTGAGCTGAGGCAGGAAGCTAGGCAGGTATCAAGAAGACTGGAGGGAATGGGTCACATGTACCTATTAATCTTTAGGAGCAAGGATTACAGACCAAGCAAGAAGCTGCTTGCCTTAACTTACAACTGGCATATAAATATAGAATACTGTGAAAAGCATGCACACTCAGCTATGGGGGCAGAGCTTCGCTGGCAGGGTGGGTATCCCCTTCTTCCCTCAGTGCTCCATGCCCATCACTGCTGATAACCGTACCGTTCTTTGGTTAAGGATATAGCAGTAACTGTTCTCTCTGCTAGAGCCTCCAAACAAGTACAATAATGGAAATTTGAAAAG
The DNA here is from genome assembly GCA_033557465.1 of Ichthyophis bannanicus. Classification (NCBI taxonomy): domain Eukaryota; kingdom Metazoa; phylum Chordata; class Amphibia; order Gymnophiona; family Ichthyophiidae; genus Ichthyophis; species Ichthyophis bannanicus. The sequence goes on from CM066032.1 coordinate 1,242,850,087, forward strand.
AACTTTGAAGAGAGAGTTCAAGGCTCATCAAAGTTGGTAGGCTGGTAATGTCCACACATTGCACCTGTTTCAGTTTCTCCTGTCTAGGTTTGTTAAGAAGTGGACAAGCTCAGCAGCAGGATAAGCTCTAAGGCCCAAAACACCCAAAGAGGACCGTCACAGAACCAAGATCCACTGCATTGAAACATCTGAGGAGAGCTAACACAGTAGGAAGACAGGCTGGAAGACCCCAGCCCCACTAGGAGCACCTGAAGGCTCTGAGGAATACCCTCTAGCTATTCAGAAAAAGCTATGTATTTCTTCCTGAGGTACTTTGAATGGGCTAGGAAAACCTATGTTTTCATAGTGGGGCTGAATCAAAAAATATGTAATAGAAATTTGAAAAGAACTTTGAAGAGAGAACTCAAGGCTCATCTATGGTGGTAGGCTGGTAGTGTCCTCCCACATACCAGGTTTAGTTTCTCTCAGATTTTTCTCAATAGGAACTGCAGCACAAAGTCGATGGCAGAATACCCAAAAAGAGCAAACACATCAGTATGACAGGCTGGAAGGCCCTAAGGCACCTGAAGAGTATTAACACAGCAGCAAGATAGGCTGGAGGGCTGTACTGCCCAAAACAGGAATACCTGAAGACGTTGGGGATTTCTGATTTGGAAAAGAAAACTTCTTGCATCTCTTCCTAAGGCACTTTGAAAAGACAAGTAAAACCAGTGTTGTAGGAATGAGAGAAAGCTGCAGCAACAGATGGAGGATAACGAGGTCAGCTCAAAAGGGTTACAGTGGCAATAGCAACATTGCAAATAGAAGGCTCTAAGTGGGAGGTACCACAAAAGTTGCAAAACAGGAAAGAGAGGGAGGACCGTGGCATCAAGTCACTATGATATATCCATCGCAGAGAAGCACAGCAAGAAGAGTGGCAACACCCCCCCACAAGGCATAAAACGAGGGCAAAAGTGGTACGATGAAAAACCAAAAAGATGCAAAACAGAAAGAAGATGAAGAATGGCCAAAATACTCCATAAAGGGCACTGGTCACAGAGCAATACTAAAAGCAGGGTACCATGAACCAATCAGGTCAGCTGGAAAGAGGGGGGGGGGGGGAGGGCAAAGGGCAGAAGTGAGGCAAGTCATGAGAACACTGCCAACAGAGTGATGCAGGCAGCAGTGAGAGAGAGGCAAGAGGAAAGTAGGGCTTTCTTTTTATTTGTTTCTTTTTTATGTCTTTTCTTTTTCTTAAGTTTTGTCATGTGGGCCTAAAGGAAGTCACTGCAAATGAGATAGCAGGCCATAGAGCGGCTATGCATGCAGCTGTGGGCGTGGCACCTGCTGCAATATAGCAAACGTTCGGCTTGTGAGAGCAGGCCCAGCAGCCAGAAGGAAGGTCACGACAGCAAGGGCGGCGCAATGAGACAGGCACCAACAGCAGTGGGAGACGGTTAAAAATTTTACTTTGGTTTTATCTTTTCACATTTTACATTTATTTGATATATGGCAAATCAGTAAAAAGCAATGTGGCTTACAATTGAAATTGTACGGGATATAAGGTGTACCAGTAGCAAGACTGAGACATCATCAAGGGATGAACAATGGGAGCACTAATACAATGTTGAATTTTCTAGCACACAGAGATTAAGGTTACCAGATTTTTTGCAGGCAAGTCTGGGACACTTACCTGAACGGACATCTTAGTTCCAGGTTTGAGCAACAAGATGTGAAGGAGGGAAGAGGAGTCATTACCTTGCTTCTCCCCATCCATCCCATAACGGCAATAATAGCACTTCCAGGCAGACAGACTGACAGAGAAATAAACAGTGATGCATTTCCCTTGTACTGTGCAAAATACAAAGATAACGGTTGTAAATTCTAACAACTGATATATTCAGATCACTAAATTGAAAATACAATTTTTGTTCTACACTCTCTTCCCCATAGCTGGAATTAGGGATAGGGTGGGAGTCGGGGACACCACTCTAAAATCAGGGACAATCCCCAAAAATCAAGGACATCTGGTAACCTTAACAGAGATACACCAGCGTAAAAAGGAGACAAATTCAGTCTTGGTAATGCTACAGCAAGCTGTGAAACAGAGGTCAACAAATGGTCATGCCAGTAGACTGGATAGTATAAGAGAAATGCCAGTCTAAAATAATGGGGTATGTTTACTAAACCAGGCTAACGGTTAACCCGGGCTATCTGCAACTAGGTCCCATTGAATAATATGGGACCTAGTGGCAGATAGCCCGGGTTAACCGTTAGCCCGATTTAGTAAACATACCCCAATGAGTTTTCAACAAGGCTTTAAATTTCTTGTATGAGGATTTCAGTTATCGTAAGGCGGATTCTTCCACCCTCACTCTGCTTCTGGTGCTGTCTCTCTCTATCGGACTAAACCTATCTCGCTACGTATCTTTGCTCTGCTTTCATCTCCAACCAGTGACTGGATTGCTCACTTTTCATTTCCTTTTACAAATTGCTATACAATTATTATGCTGGGAGGGGGAGGGTATCTCCTTGACCCTCCAGTTGAGATTCTGAGTAAGTTGTTTCCCATGTGACTTCTCTTTCTTTCTGGCTACTTGCTCAGAGAGAGTGTGGCACATATTTCCAGCTTTGTAAATAAATAGGATTTATTTATTTCACTTATATGTTCTGTCTTGTGCTTATATATACATATATAGTTATTCATTTATTTCTTTGTCACTATCCTACTTGTATCTACTCTGCTTGGAATTTGGGCTCATTTCCTCTTATTCTCCTCCCTCCCACTCCTCACCCATCCACTCCATGGTCTAAATTATATATATAGCATGCGTGGTACTCATTATCTCTATTGGTCCCAGGTGCACCCCAACTCACTGGGGGTTTTGTCCTATCTTAAGACATCCTAGCTCCTCATATCTGTATTTTCTCCTCCCCATCTATTGGTATGACTCCACATGTCTTTTTCTTCTTGAAGCTCTCTCCCTAATCTCTTCCCTTTATTCCAACAACTCCAGCCACCATATCCTTTTCACGCACTATGAACTTTCTGTACCTCTCCTACCATTTTCTTTTCTACCTTCTCCTCTCTTGAGCTTTGCCATTTTCTTTTTCTCATTTAGCCATCCTCACTTTCTCGGAGAGAACCTCAGCCATGTCACCGTCGTGCCTTCTCCTCTCTCCCCTGCTCGTTCTCTTTCTCCTTCTTCTCTCATTTGGTAATATCAATCGAAATACTGGTACCCATAGACTTTTTTCACATTCCCAAGACAGATCAGTGCACAACCTCTCAAATCTTATTCACATCTCTGTCCTCTTTCCCTCCTCTCCCTTTCAAATATGCCTTCTGGAATGTATGTTCTGTCTCCAATAAATTTGCCTTTATTCATGACCTCTTTATCTCTAATGCAGGGACTGTCTCTTACATGTATATGTGCTATCATAACACATAAAAAAGTATAAGAACATGTGTCTTCCAGTCTCTGATAGTATATTGAAATGAGGGTTCCACAGCCACAAAGCAAGCAAGTGGGATTTGAACCCTGGTCTATGGCTTACTAGCCAGTGTTCTAACCATTAGGCTATATAGCCACACTTTTCTACACAGCAATGTCTAGTATCAACGAGATTGTAGGTCCCTGCCTGAAATGTCCGAAACGCAGGACATGAAACAATGTGGCTGGCACATTCTGAGACATTGGTACACCACACCTAGGGCCTTCCTATAGCGGCACACATGCAGTATGTACTGCACTGGACATTCAGTCACTCAGTCTAGTAGCTGCATAACAGACACACAACTGCAGAATACATATCTTTTCCAAAGGCCAAGTCACATGTGAGGTTAAGATGCCCATCCCTCCACTGTACCTCCAATGCCAAACAACAGTCACATGCAGAGGTCCGCTGTGCTGCAGTGTGGCACCAACCTCTGAGGCAGCGCATGTGCAAGGTGTGCAGTCACTTGTGACCTGCAGCACACTGCAAGATAGGTACACCTGCACATACACCTAGCTCAAAAACATTCATGAACCCTGCGGTCCATTGCAGGCCATCCTGCCTTCCTCGAGGGGCCGTGCACATGTCTCTCACTATCACAGAAGACAAGCAGGTACTGGGCAATGCTCCTGTGATCACAGTCACCACTATGGCTGCAATCAGGGCTCTGGGTGCCAGTATCGTTAGCCCCTCCATTACCCATGATGCACCACACAATCTGAGTACATATATGCAACTGATACCCATATGGAGAATGCAGTAATCCATCACATCAGCTCTGTAATATGCAGGGACATTGCATGCTTCCTGCACATAACAGTTGCCATGTCTGGACATGACCAGTTTCAGCAATCACCATGAATGTGAGGAAGGGCACACATCACCTGATCCCCAGAGCAAGCCCTGCAATAAATGGATTCCCCTGGTCTTGGAGTAGGTCTATATTGCTGTTAGGGTGCTATGGATATTGTCTGCAGTATGTAATGTTAATTACTTGCTGTTCTGTATAACTGCAGTATGCTGGAGTGGCCTGTTTTAAGTGGGCCTTATGGTCTGCTCCTGTTAACCAGGGATTCTCCTATAACATCTTATCCGAACCTAAGGTTGCAGCAGCTGTTTCCAAAGAACCCAAAAGCAGTGAGTGTTGTCTAGGCAGGAAGGGGGTATGCTGATACCAAGCAGACGCACCTGCCAAGATCATAGTTATCAGCAGGTTAGCAACAGCCCAAGAACAGCTACTAGCATCGCTTTCTGAGAATTCCAATTAATTAGATCAATCACAGGCAGCCTGCATAAGTTGGGTAACACTGGCCTGTGTCAGCTACTCACATACCATCTGTGCCCAGTCTGCTAGTCACCACACACAGCATATGCACATAGCAACCATGAACACATTGGCATTGTACAAACAGCATGGACATTCTGCAGCCTGTCTAGTGACTGAACTACCTTAACAGAAACAGCACCCATATCACTGCAGCTTGTACCTATGATAGCACCCATCTGGATACATAGCCATGGCATGGTCACAGCTCAATCAGAGAGTGCCCTCTCAGCATGAACAGATGTGTGCACCCAGGCCATGCCCATGGCAGACCCACACTAAGATGGCTCAGCCATTGACCTTACCTCAGACTCATATACATCCTATGCCTGTTTTAGGCAATACACAGAATCCTCTGCTCCTCATTATGTACCCTTTAATATTGGACTTGGGGATAATTTATACAATGTGAGGGACATTGGAAAGTAGGCCAGAGACAGGCTGAGAGTGCATGCTGGCCCACAGTGGCCTATGTCTGTCACATACTCAAATATGGTGTCCCCCTACACAGCTTTTGGCAGTGAGCATTGAAGATAGCGCCATGCTTGTACTCCCATGTAATGTCATGTCCCTAGTCATGGACACTGCAAAACTGGCCAGTGCAGCACCTGCACTCTCCCATGGTGCAGATGCACTCTCTTCCCTCCCCAAGAATGCGTGGAAACATGGCAGGTTGGACATGGGGTTGGATGTTGGGACAGTTGTTGGCAACACATATGCCATCATTCCCTGCCTCTTTGTACTGTGACACTCAGTGCCCATGGGGAGCCAGTGAGGCTGTCTTGCAGGCCCTCTGAAGTAGCTCATGCAGTAGGCCCGCATAGCTTCTGGCCATGTGAACATAGGCTTTGGCCAGCAATTCCACCTATGAAGGGCACATTCTAAAAATGTATGGTACTGTCCCCCCATCTTTACCCCCACCCAAAAATTCACCTCCAGGCATTGCCTTCCCATTTGGTGGCAAGTGATGCAGAGACCAACACAATATCCTGTGCCACATTTTGGCAGATGGAATTGTGCATGTACCATTCAGAGGTCAGTATCACAGTCACAATCAGGCACACAGCTGCCTTTGGACTGTCATTTGGGTAATAGTTAATGTACTGCTGAATACTTTGGCCAATAATCAGTATACAGTGTTGAAATGGTGTTTGTTGTGTGCAAATTTGTCTGATACGGACCTGCCTTTATGTGCATATGCTGCATGGAGCGAAGAGTCCCCTGGTTTGTACTCTGTGACTGCAGCATGGGACAAGAACAACATGCATGCAGGTAAATCACAGAATCCTTCCGGTGTCACCAACTAAGTGAATGAATTGGACATTCACAGAGGCCAGCCCTCGAGCCTAATTCCCTATATGCTGCAGTTGTGCGAAGTGGGCTGACTGTTGCCATGGATACAGCAGTTGCCATTAATCTGGCCTCTCACCTGTGCAAATGTGTGTGTCCTGAGTCCTGGAGGCTCAATCAGAGGTGAGGATTGCAACACACGCACATGTGCCCCCTCTGCTCACTCCAATCAAACCAGCCAGTGATTTGGGAGCTGCACAACAGTGTAATGTTTGTAGGTAAGTGTAGAGGAATGCTGTGGTGACGTGTCTTGACAATGATGTAAATGGGAATACATTACAGCGTCACAGTCACAGGTTGCAACTACTTATTGAAAACTAACCTACTTGTAAATGGTGCCTCATACAGTATGTGGGGTTCCTATATAGCTGACTTGCAGCATGTTGTATGCACAGTCATAAAGCCTGGGCACCACAGGCATGCACAGTGCATTGCTGCAGCTCACACTCCTCTGGAGACACACACACACTCACATGAACCCACCGTCCAAAGGTGGTGCAAGTTGGCATTCTTATCTACCCCTTTGATGCTCCAGCATTGTCAGCGCCTGATCAGTGTGCAGGTGCTATTAGTGTGCTCTACAATTCTCGGGCGCTGCCAACGCCTGCTTAGTGTGCCAGTACTATTAGCATGCTCTACTATCCAGCCATGGGTAGTGCAGCTTCTCAGTGTGGCAGCTGAGTGTGTGGTCTCATGCTGGACAAAATGTTGAAGGTTGCACATGCTGATACAGTTCTGGAAATGTAGGATAAAGTTAACACACCTGGACATACCATTTCTAATTCACACTGTGATTTTGAACCTGTGACCCTTCTCTCAGACACACATTGGCCATGTGTTTGGAGCCATAGAGCAGCTGTGTGGGTTCATCAATCCATGGGTATATATGTGGTCATTGTCAGGATGCATGAGGGCATGAGTTGGGGTATGCCTATGTCTGCTTAGTTCTCTGCAGGCCCTGTGCCATACTTGTCTGACAAGGTATGTTCGTCAGGTGTGGGAGAGGGACCTCTTGTTAAGTCTGTATGTTGCACTGCCTTGCTATGCTGCTGATTCAACTGACATTTATGTCTTACATAAGGGATCTGTTTAGTCAAAGGGGCAGGCCATGATACATGAACACACACATTCCAGATCATGAGTGTTCTAGCAGAATGACCAGCGTACCCATTTCCTGGTTGTGTGTTTGTGGGGCAGTTATAGAATAATCTCATATTTTGCATACCACTAGAGCCACTTTGGATTCACTTGTGGCTCAGATAGTTGTAGCTAACTGAGTACTTATAGAGGGGTCACTGGATTGCACACAGATTATGGTCATCATTGGGCAGGGTGGTCATTTTTCCTCTAACATGGGCTGTTATTATATTGCATAGTCCTCCTGCCTCAGTGGCATATTTTTCCCTCCACATGCATATATCTATGCAATATGTGCAAGTTGGGGGCATTCTGATCCCAGGCTAGCCCACCACTCAGCAAACTAGCTGAGTGCCAGGGTCCACAGATCATGGTGGACAGCATGCTGGCTGATCTCCCTGCCATCTTGGCACAGCTGCCGCTTCAGTGCTGCAGGTGGCCTTATTGGAGTTGCACATGCAGCTAGTCACACCATGCTGCTCCTGCCCCCTCCACTGGGGGATGTGGGCACAAGTACCGCTGCATTAAACCTTGGAAAGAAGGGATCACTATGTGCTCCACTGTAGCTGCTGCTGAAATGCTTGCCATCCTACTGAAAGTGGCAACTGAAGCGTTTCACCTGACACAGAGGGCCTGGACACAGATTTCGTCTGTAGCAGGCTGCAGCCACTTGACCACCACCCCCACCCTCATACAATGCTGACATGGCAGCATGGTGACAATAGGGGTGGCACAACTCCTTTTTGACTGTGGCAACATGTATGTATGCTGCCACTGTCACAGTCGAGTCATACCAGACATCACAGATGTACACCCTAGGCAACAGCCTTGTCAGCCTAGTGGACCAGCAAACCCCAGTGCATCACCCACATGACAGCTCCTTTGCCAATTTGGCACCAACAACATAGTGCCCTTTAATAGGGCACCATGCTATTGCTGCCAAAGGAGCACTACTATCACTATTTTGAAAACTATGGTAGGGGGAGCACATTGCATACATTAAAATAGGCTCTGTCCCCTCAGAAATAGCACTTACTGCAAGCTTTCAGATGGTGTTTGGGTTCCCAGCACTGGGATCTGTAACGCACGCTAACACAAACCGGCATTAAAGGTGCACACACTATCCCTGCCCACTCTCCGTCCCATTAATGCCCACTCTCCACCTCTTTTTACCTTAACACTAGGGGACAGTTTCCGCACGTTAATCCAGCATTATTGGTGCTTTCCGCAACATTAATCGCTCACAGGTGCTGATAACGGCACCTTTGCTCCCTTACACTCCTTTGTAAACATACCCCCAGGCAGGGCCGGATTTACCTTGAGTGAGGCCCTACGCCAACAAAAATTGTGGGCCCCCAGCAGGGGCAGCCCAAGGGGGGAGCGGGACCTCATTTGCATAAGGGGCCTCGTTTGCATAAATATTTGCATAATGTTACCATATACTAACTTTTAGTAAACGTGCCTCTTAATGAGTGTATGGATAAAGAAAGACTAAAAAATTTCTACATTACTATAATCCAGTGTCAACTGCCAGACACATTAGGAACTACTACAAACACTGCCCATTTAGAACCCATAGCAAACCCGCCGTATCCTAACAGCACTACCAGGACTCACAAAGCACCATACTCTACCAATCAAAAGGCAACACTGCAAATATTAAACCAATACATTTCAGAGAACAACAATACATGACCTACTGGGGAAAGAGAACAAGTGGCAATGTCAAATAGGAATTATATAAACAGAACACCTCAGCTCAGTTACACATGCAGAACATAGACCATCACCAAACAAGGAATCACAATTTAGAAACAGGAAGACAATAATTAAACTGGGAATCCCAAAAGCCAAACTTGGAATGTACAACACTGTAGAAATAAAACTATACATTAATTTGCTCTTGTACTAAACAAAGCGCAGACGTTAATGATGCACATTTACCAGAGCTGACATATTCCAATTAATAAATTCAAAATAAAGAGATATTTTTCTACCTTTTGTGCATTTTTTTCAGCTGCAATTGCTCCAGCCACTTTCTTCTGGTTTCTTCGTGTCTTCTGCTAACTCTCCATCGTCTGCTGTCCATTTGTCCTTTCTTCTCTCCTAGTTTTTTTCCATTCTCTCTCTACATCTGCTTTAACATACTAATCTTTCTCCTTTTGCTCTTTCCTCATTCCTATTTCATCCACTCAAATTTTACCCCTCCATCCTCAATCCCCACTTACTCTCCCAATACCCGGCCAATTGTAGATTTTTTATCCCTCCCACACAAAATATTTTTCCCTTCTCCATTTTACTCTTCCAGCCCCATCCCATTCTAATCCTCCCCCAACATCAGCTCCCTTCTAGTTCCAGCCTCACCCAGCATCCATTCCCTTCTAGTCCCTGCATCAGCCCATTTCCAGTCCTAGCCACCCATCAGCCCATTTCCAGTCCTAGCAACCCCCCAACCCAATACCAGTCCTAGCCCCCCATCAACCCACTTACAGTCCTAACCCCCCATCACCCATTTTCAGTTTAAGCCCCCCCTATAACCCATTTCCAGTCAGCCCCCCATAGCTCATTGCCAGTACTACCCCCCCATCATCAGACAGCCGATTACCCGTCCTAATCCAATCAGCCCACCTCCAGTCTTAACCCCCCCAGCCCATTTCCAGTCCTAGCCCCCCCATAGCCCATTACCAGACAGCCCCCATCAGCCCACAGCCCATTACCAGTCTTAACCCCCCCAAAGCCCATTACCAGTTCTAAACCCCCCAACAGCCCATTACCAGTCCTAACCCCATCAGCCCACCTCCAGTCTTAACCCCCCCAGCCCCTTTCCAGTCCTAGCCCCCCATAGCCCATTACCAGACAGCCCCCATCAGCCCACAGCCCATTACCAGTCTTAACCCCCCCAAAGCCCATTACCAGTTCTAAACCCCCCCATAGCCCATTACCAGACAGCCCCCATCAGCCCACAGCCCATTACCAGTCTTAACCCCCCCAACAGCCCATTCCCAGTCGTAACCCCATCAGCCCACCTCCAGTCTTAACCCCCCAGCCCCTTTCCAGTCCTAGCCCCCCCATAGCCCATTACCAGACAGCCCCCATCAGCCCACAGCCCATTAACACTGTTTAACCCCCCCAAATGCCATTTACACTTCTAAATCCCCCCCAACAGCCCATTACCAGTCCTAACCCCATCAGCCCACCTCCAGTCTTAACCCCCCAGCCCATTTCCAGTCCTAGCCCCCCATAGCCCATTACCAGACAGCCCCCATCAGCCCACAGCCCATTACCAGTCTTAACCCCCCCAAAGCCCATTACCAGTTCTAACCCCCCCAATAGCCCACAGCCCATTACCAGTCCTAACCTCATCAGCCCACCTCCAGCCTTAATCCCCAACCCATTTCCAGTCCCAGCCCCAGCCCCCCCAATCGCCCATTACCAGTCCTACTCCCCCCCCCCCCGTCGGCCTAAAGTAAAATTTAATTTAAAAAAAAAAACCTGCTGGCTGCCGCCGCGGGGCCCCCTCTGCTGCCGCGGCAGCATGGACTGACCCGCGGGGGCCCCCTCTGCAATGTCGGTCGGTCGGTCCCTCCGTGCAGGCTGTGAGAGGCGCGAAGGCAGACTGTCTCCCTCGCGTCTCTGTTAAGCCCGCAGGGGCTGATGGGGAATTTCCCATCAGCCCCTGCGGGCTTAACAGAGACGCGAGGGAGACAGTCTGCCTTCGCGTGTCTCACAGCCTGCACAGAGGGAGGGAGGGAGGCATCGACATTGCAGAGGGGGCCCCCGCGGGTCAGTCCATGCTGCCGCGGCAGCAGAGGGGGCCCCGCGGCGGCAGCCAGCAGGTTTTTTTTAAATTTTATTTTAAAAAAAAGCCTAACTTGTTCATTTTTGTGGGCCCTTGCCAGCTGTGGGCCCTACGCCATGGCGTACATGGTGTATAGGTAAATCCGGCCCTGCCCCCAGGTCTGCACAAGTTGCGGCTAGAGAGAGCAGGATAGATGGATTACAGGGAGATTGAGATATCCCTATTATCCATATTTTATGAAGCAAATATTTTTTTTCCTCGCTCTTCATTCATGTATCTGAACTAGATGGGCTCAAGGCATGCATTTGAAATATATTTATGCAGGTTTGAAACGGAAAAGTTAGCAAGGAGATCAGGCACAGCAATGGGAACATTGATAGAACCTTTGGGATTAACCTTATACTGGAGACATATAAACAACTCTGAAGCGAATTTCAATCTGATTGTTGCTCCATTGATTAGGGTTTGAAATGAGTTAGTCAAACAAGGATGTAAAATAAATCAAATACTACTACTATTATCATTAATTATTAAGATCCTTTACATAAAGAAAAATATTTTCTTTTCTCTTTCTCTTTCTTTTCACTCTGTTTCTCTCTAAGAGATCCTGGAACCAATTTTTAATTAAGTACTCCTCATAACCTTTGCTGAGAATTTTCCCTTTTCTTCCTGGGACCTCCTGTCCCATTCTTTGAAAACTGCAGGATTTCCTCTCATATTTTGCATACATCTATGAAGCAAGTAACTCAATTCACACATTTCCTTACAATCCTGGTCACAATCCAGGATTGCTTAAGAAAACAGGAGTTAAAATCAATTCACATCAGGGAACAAGACAGCCTTAACTCACCCTGAGACTGGCGTCCTTTAACAGAACAGGAGGCAAAACAAGTGTCATTCACAGGGACTGTGTCCCATGTCCGAGGTCATGGTTCTCCCACCCTGGTTACTTGTTTTAAACAAAAATATTTTGCCCCCCTGTTGAGAATTTCCATGCATTGCTTCTTACACTCACAACCATACAAATATTCAGACACTGGGGACATTTCCGCAATTCACATAGGTAAACCAAACCTTATACATAAGACCGACAAAGAGAATGCCGTTCATACCTGCAGGCTGTAAGGTTTCCCTGCAAGGCTAAGCCTTGAGTCAGGAAGCCCTTTATGCCCTTCAAAGAGGGTTTTTCCTCAATTCATACTTGGATAAAATAGCCCTGGAGTTAAGATCCATGACCTGTGCCCTTATCATTCTCTCTAATCTGTCTCTCTACTCACTTAACTTAGTCAGACTTATGAAACTAGAACTCGGTTCACCAATCCTCACATACACCTCCTGCTTTATAAACTCAATTCATGCCTTCTAAAAGCCTAAACCTGATCAGTACACAATAACACAATAATGCAAACCCGCTCATGAAAGTAGAACACAGCTCACTCAATCCTCATACACACCTCCTGCTTTATAAACTCAATTCCTACCTTCTAAAAACCAAAGCTTAAACCTAATCAGGACACAATAGCACAACCACTTACCTTTAAATTTTGCCTGAAAGAGGTCAGTTAAAAAATGGGTCCAGAATGCATAAGCCTCTGCAGCAAGCATGATAAGCAATCTTTCCCTGAGCCCCTCTGTTAGTGATTTAAAGGGATCACTTATCTAGGACGCACCGAGGGGAGTCTGTGGAGAGATTATTGGCGTCCACCCTTTCATGGCCTTGTGATCCTGGTGTCCTTTCCATTTTGTTCAAGAAAAAGCTCTGTAATCAGGATATGTTGAACAGACTTCATTAAGGAAAAATCACAGAATTCTGAGGGGAAAGAGGGGTGATCTGATATTTGGATTAAATCCTATTTCTCTTTAGAATTTCACATAATGGAGTGGAATTCCCTGAATTTTACCAGTGTGGGCAGCTTCTGAGACAGTCTGCAACTCACCCAGAGAACCTCTGTCTTTTCTGCATTAAGCATCCAGCCATGCTTTTCAGTACTAAACACAAACATTCAGCTCTTGCACTACCATCACCGAACTCTGATTTATAGTGATGGACATTTGGATATTGTTGGAGGGAGGGCTTAAATCCACATCACTGATTCAACATTTTAATTGGTGAACATAAAGGTTTACAAGAACAGGACACAATGGGGAAACCCTTAATCTGACTCTGCATGGTCCCCTATGAAGGAAAGAGATATTCTCTATTGTGGTTGCTTTGTCAGCCCATATAGAAGAGGTGACGTCCTCGACTTCCTGTGCCATTCATTCACGTCATGCATTGGCATCCCTCAGGCATTAAACTAGCATCTGAGAGAGTGCGTGATGGGGTCTGAGGGTATTTTCAACCCCCCACATTAATGGGATGTAATTAAATGCATATACTAATGTTCTGGTGTTCAAGTGTTTTGAAGGCATTTAAAACTGTATTTATATTATGATAAGCAGCACAACATGCTTATTTGCCTAGGGCCCACCAAAGAGTTAATCCTGTCCTGACAAGGGTGCTTGGAGGAGTAAGACCTGCCCAGAGTAGAGAACAGTCCCAAGAGGAAAAGAGAGAGGGGAAAGTAAGCCCTAGAGCAATGATCTGGCGTTGTATGCTGCTACAGTGTATCACTGAATGAATGGATGAACCGTGTCACTGCCAGAATTAATGTGTAAATATTTTCTGTTTGGAACACCACTCACATATCCAAAGTTTTTGTGGAGTCAGTAGTTGCACTTGGTCCTCGAAGAATCCTCTTGCCGCATCAGAGGAGTCACACCACGTTTTTCCAGTGAAAGGAGGAAAAAACCCAAAAGGCCTTCATTTATTTGCTGCAGAATGGGCATTGGGTGCTGCATATAATAATGACCCACTCCAAAAGAGCCTTTTTTGCCAAAATTTAGCCAGTTTAAGTTAACTGGCCAGTGGCTAAATATCACCGCGGACTGGTTAATTCTAGCATCACCCCGGAATGTCCCAACACTAGCCGGCTAGCACTGGGGCATACAAACTGGGTAGCAGAGGATATTCAGAGGCACTTAGAGGTCTGTTTACGAAGCTGCGCTACCTGTTAATGTGGCAGATAACACACGCAATCTGGACGTGTTAACAGATAATGCAGGGTAAATGCAGATAGAGCAGTTATTTTCTGTGCTATCTGAAACCACTGCATTATCTGCACGCCTGGGCAAGATGAGGTTGGAAAGTGGGCATGTCTACACTGCCCGGTTACAGTGTGTCAACAGCATGTGGCAACCATTGCATTTGCAGACAACATGGGTGCAACTAATTCCAGCTCAACGTGTGTTGTTAGTTGCATCCAGGCTGCTGTTGGAACGTGTTCTCTGCATTTTCAGTGCAATATCTGCTGGGGAAATGCTGGGCATCCGTGCAACAGATAATGCGCATCTTTTGAGCTAACACAGGGCTATCTTTACTAAAATGCCACATTAGCTACAAAAGCCTAATGTGGTTTAGTGCCATTGAATATCCAGCTGATGGCAGTTTAACTGGTTAGCTAACCAGTTAAATTGCTTTGAATGTGCCCCCCCCCCCATGTATTTAATTAGGTATGCCTAGAGACAGCAAAGAGGAATGTGGATATGGTACACCTAATGAAAGAGCTGACTGTTAATAACATTAAAAAATACAGAGATAATGAACTTGAAACCTTTATTTACGCTTTTAGAAACATAATAAATAGAAACATAAGATACCAAACACCCCCCACCCCCATGTCCCTGGCTCTGTGACAAGCATGACTAATCAATATATAGGTAATATGTGTTAGGGATCTGAAAAAATCAAATAGATACAGATGTATATGCATCAAGTATATTCCATTTGGTTGAGCTGCCAATAGACTGTAGAGTAAGTTTAGTGTAAACAAATTAATAACTGGGGTACATACTGTATATAGCAAATTTCACCAATAATGAACATCAATCACCGAGGAATCTTTCCAGTAATTAATAATTATCTTAATTGCAATACTAATCTTGACATTGAAAAGAAATCGATCAGCCTTACGTAAGGAGGGTATGCCCCGCTAAGGATTTATTGGACATAATTCTGAATGTTAGGTTCTCCTGGAGCTGAAGTACAGCTGACATTCTGTCCCACACCTGATGCCAAAAGACTCAGATACTGGAGCAATCAAAGAGCATGTGTGGGAGGGTGCCCATCGAAGAAGAGCAGGACCAGAAAGATTGTTCTGTTGAGAGGGTCATTTTTTAAGGATCACAGGCGTAATAAGCGTCCTGTGTGCCAGGAAGTAAAGGAAGTAAAATGATTGGGTGAGGGAGGTAGAGCAGGAAATCCTAATCAGGGGGTCCGAGAACTGTTGCCAGTGTTTGCGAGTAAGGCGTTTCCCTGCATCAGCCTCCCATACATGCTCAGTGCCCTTACAGGGGTGACTAGCCCTTACTCTAAAAGAGTTGTAATAGTAATGATAGTAATGATAATAGTAGTGATTTTTTTACAAAATCCACTCTCAAAACCATCATATCTAATATAAATACAACAACCTTCTATCTTGATCCTTGCCCAGTAAAATGGATAAAAAAGACTCTCCCTACACTCTCATCCTTCATTCTCCCCATAGTCAACTTCTCATTAGTAAAAGGCTATCTACCTCCCTCCCTAAAGCACGTCCAAATAAGACCAATTCTCAAAAATAAGACCCTTGACAAGACATCCCCAACCTCTTACAGACCCATTTCAAGTATCCCTTTCATGGCCAAACTCATTGAAAAAATAATCCAAATCCAATTACAAGAATTCATTGATACAATAGACCTACTTGATGAACATCAATATGGTTTCCGTCCATATCACGGAGTGGAAACTCTTCTGACAGTACTCTTTGACACCCTAATAAGAGGAATTGATGACTCAAAGCAAGCATTTATATTAATCTTTCTAGACATCTCTGCAGCGTTTGACAGTGTTAACCACGCAACAATGCTAAGCAGACTCCAACAAATTGGAATAACATCCACCGTATATAACTGGTTTAAATCTTACTTAACAAACAGAACCCAAACAGTGAGGATCGACAATCAAACATCAAATACCTTTAACCAAACCCAAGGCCTTCCACAAGGATCTGCGCTATCAGCACTTCTATTTAATATTTACCTCCAACCAGTCTGCAACATCTTTAAACGTCATGGCGTAGGATATCACATTTATGCAGATGATATCATGTTTTATCTACCATTTAAAATCCCACACCCACCAATACAACAAATAAAAGATTGCTTTAATGACTTAACCTCATGGCTCATTGACCACAACCTTTACATTAATTTTACAAAAACTGATATCCTCTATGTCACAAAAAACCAAACATATACACCTCCAATTTCCATTAACCTAAATAACCATGAGATTAAAGCAAAAAAAGAAATAAAATACCTAGGCGTAACGATTGACGATAAACTGAATATGGACTCACACATAAAAAATCTTACAAAAACTATACATTTCAAAATCAAGACCCTGAAACAAATACGCCCATTAATTCATTTAAATGACTTCATATCGATAGTACAAGCAATCATCACTCCACACTTCGATTTTGCAAACTTAATTCTCCAGGGAATCACACGACAAAACATTAAAAAGATCCAATTAACTCAAAATATTGCAGCAAGAATTATAATGAAAGTAAGTCCAAAAGAACACATTACACCAATTCTTGCTAAGCTCCATTGGTTACCTATTCATGAAAGAATACACTACAAAATACTAGTTACCACCTTTAAACTGATGAATAAACTTGCACCATCCGTTCTTAACAACCTAATCAACACAGAACCAAATAAGAGGTCTCAAAGAAGTAGACATACAAACACAATATCACTACCTAAAGACTATAAAAAAGCTAGAAAACTAACTAATAACAGGGCCTTCTCACACTATACACCGTCTCTCTGGAATAACCTACCTGTCAATATTCGCCTTCTAACTGAAATTAAAGAATTTAGAAAAAAACTAAAAACACATCTATTTACCTTACATTATACACCTCTGGCTTACCAAACCACACAAGTTGACACAGGATAATAATCCCTACAAGGCATACTCCCACTCGACCAAACTAAAACTAAAACTAAACCCATAATCTGATATTAAAAGATCCCTCTCAAGTAATACAGTCTGTATAAAATCAATTTAAATATGTAAAAATTTGATTACATCCACTCAATTAAATTGGATGTACATCCACTCAATTAAATTAGATCTAATTCAAACTATATAAAATTAATGTAAATATGTAAAAAAGTTTGATTACATCCAACCAATACAATTGGATGAAATCACTGTTTGCATGTCTTAATTATACTGTTAAATGTAAAAAGTTAAATCTGTTCACTGTAATATGACTAGGACATGATTAACCATGTACCTTAAATTTTTACTGTTATCTGTAAACCACACTTGATACTTGGGAAAGAGCGGTATATAAATGTGTGCTAAATAAATAAATAAAATAAAACACAGCTTTACAGAATCCAGCCACACGTCATATTTTAGACAGTAGCCCCCAATCTGAGGAAATCTGGGTAGGGAAGATCCCAGATTTAACAAGGCAGTGTAGTAGCAGATACCTTTGGAACGGAGAAAGGGAAGGGAGCCCAAATTCCTATAGAAAATCTTTAACGGTTTTAAATGCAGTGGAGGTCAAAAGTTGCCCAACTGTCCAAACATAATGCTCTTGCCAGATCCGTCAGTTATGGGTTTATTGTATATTTTAAAGTGCAAGTTTAGACAAATAGGCATATTCCAGGAGAACAGGTTAAGATTCGTAAACTGGTTTGTGAAGGTATGAAACACCGCCTAGGTAGAGAGTAATCAGGGAGGCGGTTTTAAACCCATGTGTCATGCCTATGAGCACGGTAATTGGAGTGGGGGCAATTGGTAGCTTCTCTAAGTAGATCCAGGAAAAACAAATACTCTGTGGCATGTCAACACTCCATAACATACCTTGCTTAAGTAGATATGCCTGATGGTATCACTTAATGTCCGAGAAATGCATCCCATCTAAGGATTTGGGCAGTTTCAACTTCCAGGACGCAATATGCGGAGTTTTGTGTCTCCACAGAAAATGCAGCAGAAGTTTCTCTAATTTCCTATAAAAGGAATCGGATATAGGATGGAAAGCATGCTTAAAATGTAATTCACTTTGGGGAAAAGAACCTCTTTAATAGATACAGCGGAGACCAGCAGGAGGTATAAGACTGAATTATATTGGTACATTCAGCAATGTTGCGGTCCAAAGTATCTTGTAGACTGGGGCAGTAATATACCCCTATGTATTTAAAAATGGAGTCAGTCCATTAGAATGGAAAGGATTGCAGATCTTCATACAAAACTTGCTTATTAAGGGGAAATACCTCCATCTTCGTCAGCTAATCTTACATCCATTGAGTGTCTTAAGGTTCATTCCCTCTCTCATCTATAAATGAGTGTAGTAAGCAGTAATAGATAACTTTTTTAACTTTTGGTTCTAAATAGAAAATACTATCATTGGTAACAAAAATATGGTGTTTGGTTCATGCTGATTCGCTCCTGCCATTAACAAGTGACATACCATAAGTTCGTTTAAACGCGTATATCGTTTTATTTATCATGCCCCAGCCTTTATAGTTCGCCAGAAAATAGTTTTTATGCTATATTAAGTATTTATTGTTTATTTTTAATCTATGTTTTAAAATCAATGTTCTTATTTCTTCTTTTAGTTTACAAGACCTATATATGGGCTAACATAAAACAGAGGTACCCACATACAAATTTAGTACATGAGTTTATGTCACAACCCTATACATTGTTTTTATATGTTTTTATATGATTATTATTGTTATTATAAGATAGTTTTACATTTTTATATTTATATGTGATCATTTAACATTTGTTCATGCTATTTATAATTATGTTTTTAATCCTTTTTATATGTTTGCTGTATTTATGTTTTAATTTGTGATCTGTTCGTTTATGTTTTAATTACAATTTATATATTTATGATTTTAGTTTGCCAGATTAACCTTTGATGAAGGTCATCAAAACAGGGCCTGTGTTGGGTTGTCCCTGGTATATAAATACCCTAGACTATTGACACAAACATTGACATACATTTAGCCACCCTGCCCAATGTAAATATCCCACACTCATTTACATCCCCCCTTACTATATTGTATATAGTGTATATAGTTTACCTGTTCACCATGTTAACTTCCCTGTTCATTGTAAGTTCAATGTTAGGCTGCTCTACATTGTTCAAATTTTGTTGTTTGTAAACCGCGCTGATGATAAATAGTGCGGTATAAAAAACCCATTAAATAATAAATAATAATAATAAATAATATGATAAATAAAGCTCTGTCTTAGGGGTATGTTTACTAAACGGCGCTAACGGCGCAGCTGCGATGTTATCGCGTGATAAGTGATGTTATCACGTGATAATGGTGCATTACTGTGCAAGAACACCACGTATCATGCGATAATGTGGCCGGCAGTGTTAAGGTGCGCAGAGGGTGGAGTAAGGCTCCCCAGGAGCGAAGAGAAGGGGTCAATGGGCGGAGAGTGGGTGGGGAGAGGCTCCATGCACACTAATGCCGTGAAATGAAGGTCTGACGATTAGCGCCAGTGAAAACCTTGCGCTAGAGGCACATTTGCAGGAGAGAGAAACCATTTCAGTCAGCAATGTACAGCAAAGGCAGGGAAACCAAGAAAAGTGATAGTAGTGATACATGTGCAGCAGCAGCAGCATAGTGGCCAAGTACGAGAGGGCATGACGGTGAGGCTGCAAATGGGGCACAGGGGGCTGAAGGCGGGACATGCAGTGGGGCAGCTGGGGCACAGGGTGGACCAGGCAGATGCCTAGGTGGCACATAGGAACACAGAAACAGAAAAACAGCAAGCCAGCAACTGACCAAGGGCAAAGATGCCCACGAGTGTGTGACCCACAGTGTCCCAGCGGACATCACCCAGCAGGTACCCCATAGGGCACATAACATTGACAGGCAGTGCTGGGGGGAAGCACGGATGTCAATGTAGACACCCCTACCCCAGACCCCACACCATAGGCAGCCGCCTACTGGCACACTGGATGGCCTGGGACTGCGCACCACCAGCACCACTGGCATAAGGGCATGTCAGCATGGTGACGGAGGGGTACTGCTGGTGGAGGGGGCAGTGACATCTGCCCACAACACACCAAGGCCAAGCCCTGTTCAGGTGGGTGGCGTGCAGTGCAACAGACAAGGTCTGTCTGATGAACAGTAATGCTATCCCCAGGGAATAACCTGCCTCTGTGGCAACAGTTTGGTGCAGTACACACAGCCAGTATATTCAGGGGCAGAAGGTCACAGGTTCAAGTCTCAGCTGTGGCTCCTGCAGACCATGTCCTCTCATTTTACCCTTACTAAACCATGGTAATTAAGATGGAATCTTTATTGCAGATAAAAGTAACATGCCATAAACGCCTATATTGTACCCTACAGAGCACATACACCATAAACATGTGCAATCCCTAGAGCAGATTTTCCCAACTCCAGTCCTGGAGGGCCAAACACCATTCAGGTTGTCAGGATGTCCCTAATAAATATGCATGAGATGCATTTACATGCACCATCCCCATTGTATGCAAATGTACCATACATATTCATTAGGGACAGCATGAAAACCTGAACCGTGTTTGTCCCATCAGAACTGGAGTTGGGAACCTCTGCCCTAGAGCAGCGGCCAACAGGGGCACAAACACCCACACCCACAGACCCCACTATGCAGCGACTCATGGAGAGTCAGGCTACTGGGCCCTGTGCGCAGCAGCATCTACCAATACCAGCACCTGCATACCTTAGCAATGCCGTCTTAAACGTGGAAACACATTCCAAATATATCAAAAGGTTGCTATGAATAATGTCAGATAACAAATCCTAAGTTGAACACAATTTGTTGACAGGGATTCATCATATCAACCTTTCTGATATCTGTGGAATGTGTTTCAGGTTTTGTTTCTGACAGTGTTTAACTCCCCCGGGGAGTGTGCCTAACAGTATTGAGTACCATAGCAATGCCTGCACTGTGCCCAGGCTGGTGTGGCAGCCAGGGCTGCCAACCACCTCCATATTTGCACAATGCTGAAATAGGTGTGGTAGTGTGCATATGTCTATCCAGTGTTATGTGGCTACCTACGCCTTACTGAGCCCACAATGCTTGCACTGTTTCCAGTGTTAGCCTGCCAATGTGCATAATGAGGAGCAAGGTACTGTGGGTATGGCCCGGACAGGGCGGCCTGGGTAGGTAGCATCAGCACAGGGCATAGGGCAATGGCTGGGACATTGTTGTGCCCGGCCACCACCTGCACGGATACTGTGGCCACAGCATGTCATGCTGGGAGGTCACTCTCACCCTGACTGAGCAGTGACCACGGCATGGCTAGGTTACCCCATAGTGCTATATAGTATTTCTCGCATGTGATTTTTCTGGGTTCCCTTTTCTGGGGCCCAATCACTGACATACCTGCTTGGTGTGTGTGCGCGCTCACATCCCATTTTTGGGTGCACGTGGTTTCTCCAGGAACATGCACTATGTACTAGCTAGCGGACTGTCTGCAATTAGCATGTGTATGGCTAGAACACCTTGCAGGGTGCAGTGAGTGGAGACTGACTGCTGGTGAATGTCAGATAGGGGTGGGGTGGGGTGGGGCAGCTGAGCTTTTCCAGGCCTACTGCCCTATGGGATGTGTACAGATCTGAATTGACCTCCCTGTAGGGTGCCCATTCTCCTCTACAGCCACCATTGCAGAGATGTTGAATGTGGATCTGTTGATGGGAGATCCTGTCCCCCCACCCTGACCCACAGGGGCAGGTTGGGTGATGCTACATAATCCGCTTTGGGGTCCGAACACCATCCTTCACTTATAACCAGTGACCATGGAACCCACATAGGATATGCACTATTCTGGGTGCATCATAGTCCATAAGGCCTAGACATGACTGGGAAATACAGATGGACACAGGTGTATCCTAGGTGTGCCTGCAGAGACTACCCATCACACACTGGCACTGATGGGGACCTGCAGTACAGCTTATTGCAGCCATGACATGTGCTGCGGACCTGGTGCTGGGCCCCCCACTTCACCCTCAGTGTGAGCACAGGAACCACATGATGTCACGGTCTGTAGCTACTCTGTGCCAGTAACACACACGGTCAGTTCCCCCTACCAGGCGGGGGTGCAATTGAGGCGCATACCCCATCTTGTGATCAGATGTAGGCTGCTGATCTGCATGTGCAGTGCATCATGGGTACGGGTGGGTTTACCCTATCCTGGTAACCACAGCAGACAGTTTGTGTGGTGACCTGCAGTCTTTCCGCAGCCAGCCAGCGGTGTGTTATATGTTATAGAGATGTAGCCCATTGGTTTCTTCAATGACTAAAGAGGCAGAGGTCATGGGTTTGATCCCACAGTGGTGTTATTTAAGAATGCTGTCTGAGGCTTTTCCTTTTCATTTCAATCAGTGCTGCCAGCAGAAACACCCTCACAGTGCTGTAGACTAAGGTGCCTCATAGGCACCCTATAGGGCGCCCTGTAAAGCATCCTATAAGGCGCCCTATACAGCGCCCTATAGGGCACATTATAGGGTGCCTTGGCAGACAGGGCACTTTATAATGTGACCTATGGGGCGCCTTATGAGGCACCTTAGGTTATGGCACTGTGAGGGTGTTTTTGCTGGCAGCACTGATTTAAATTTAAAAAAAATGCCTCAGACAGCCTTTTTAAATTACACCACTGCGGGATCAAACCCATGACCTCTGCCTCCACTGTCATTGCAGCAACCAGTGGGCTACATCTTTATAGCTTCTAACATTGCGCTGGCATGTACTTAGGGTTAACGCGCATTAACATGCCATGGCGCCCACTATCGCATGATACAGATTCTTGCTACCTTAGGACCGGAACACCCACTCCTTATATGGCATTCTTCACATTATTGCTGCAACTAGCGCCGGTAACATTCACTCTATGGCCCCTTCAATACCTCCTATCTCTTATCTCGCCCTACATCCCCTCTCAAAATTTGCACTCCGCTAACAAACTACTTCTATCTATGCCTTTTACCCGCACCGTGAACTCCCGACTGCGCTCCTTTCACCTTGCTGCACCTTACGCCTGGAACAGCCTACCCATGTCTGTGTGCCAAGCATCCTCCCTGGCCCTCTTCAAATCCAAGTTGAAGACCCACCTCTTTACCGTCGCATTCAGATCCTGACTCCATCCCCATCTTACCCTAACCCCCGTCAACGTTTATGACCAAACTGACTAATGCTTTGTGCTGTTCTAATTAATGTACTGTTCTAACTAGATTGTAAGCTCCGATGAGCATGACTCGGATGGGCAGGGACTGTCTCTTGTATGTTGGCTACCTCCTATAAGTTAGCTGTGTAGCGCTGCGTGCGTGGCGCTTTATAAGTGCTGAATAGTAGTAGTAGTAAAATGGCATGGGACAGACACAGTGGATCCCTTTATAGCAGGGGTCTTCAACTCCAGTCCTGGAGGGCCGCAAACCAGTCAGGTTTTCAGGGTATCCCTAATGAATATGCATGAGATATATATGCATTAGAAATAGCCTGTCAAACTGACTGGTTTGTGGCCCTCCAGTGCTGGATTTGGGGACCCCCACCTTACACCTCTGTCATTTAAGATTGTGAGTGGGGAAGGTACAGATGTCCTCGACATCAAAAGAGTAGATAGAATGTGTCACATACCTCCTCGCTTCTCACCACCACCAAAATATTGTCTATTAGACAACTTTTTGGTGGTGGTGAGAAATGAGGAGGGATGTGACACATTCTATCTACCCTTTTGATGTCGAGGACATCTGTACCTTGCCCACTCACAATCATACATGACAGAGGTGTACGGCAGGGGTCCCCAAATCCAGCACTGGAGGGCCACAAACCAGTCAGTATGGCAGGCTATTTCTAATGCATATATATCTCATGCATATTCATTAGGGATACCCTGAAAACCTGACTGGTTTGCGGCCCTCCAGGACTGGAGTTGGAGACCCCTGCTTTATAGCAACAGGATAAAATCAAAATAAACATAACTATCTCTTATATCTCAGCAAATAGGGGTGATCTACATGGAGTGGTGGGTACATCCCTAAACAAAGGCATGGGGAGGGGTGACCTGCACGATAGGGCCAGGGAACTATCAGTTATTCTACCTCTTCCCCCTCTAGGTCCCCTTCGGCCACTCTGTCCAATAAATCTCTCTTTAGATAAAATAGGGAAAGATTTTTGCAGGGGACTCTCTTTTAGCTACTGGAACCCCATCCACCTCCAAAACCAACTCCCGGGCATATTTAACGGATTCATCCTCTTTTTGGGCCCTCCTGAAACTCCCTGGGTTTTCCCCCAGTCCCCACTCCCATATTTGGGTCACTACCACTGAGCCCTGATCTATTCTCAGGGGTTTCTTCCCTATGCTCCCTCTCCCTGGATCCCTCCCCCAGATTCTGTTGGTAGCATAGCTTTTCCTGGTGATGCTGACTTGGGACTTAGCAGGTTTGGGAGTCTTGACATATAGATCTGGGTCTTCCAGGGGGAAGATCTCTGGAAAATATTCCTGGTCCGACTTAGTAGAGCCATCAGTTAATCAGACCCATTTACTCCAAAGTTTGGGTAGTCTCGGTCAATCAGCCAGGGCAGCACCACGACCTCGAACATGACTTGCCTGGCTGGGGTCTTCAGTAAAACCTGTGCCTTTGGATACTGCCTCTGGATTCCATGCACACAGGCCAGTGTTGCCGTTTTTGCATAGTCAATTTGAAATTGGGTTACTGTTTCCTGGCAAATGAGGGTCTGCACTCTCCTGGAGTCTACCAAGGCCTAGAGGCAGGTTCCCTCGAGCTTCACATGAATCACAAAGTTCTGTGTCCTTGGGTGGGGACTGTCCACAAAAGTGCAGGTGTGAGGGGTGGTTAGGCTGACCTCCATGGGATTTTATGCACCAAGGGGATACGCCCGAGCAGTATCCCCAGGTTTCACATCTAAAACAGGTGAAGGGGTCATGGCTGGGGCCCTGTCCTCATCCAGGAAGTGCCTTTGGGGGTCAGAACATGGAAGCCAACATCCATTCGGGCTTCCCCTTCCTTCCTCCTGGGCTAACAGGTGACGTCTTCCCCTTCTCACTGTCTGTTTCAATCACTGACTGGGCTTCACCATACCCCTCGGATATTTCCAGTGCACTCTCCAGTGTAAGCTTGGCGTGCTGATGTACCCACTGTTTCATCGGGGTGGTCAAGCCCTCCAAAAACTGCTCCAATAGCACAATCTTGGCTATCTCAGGCCCTGTCTTTCCCTCTGATTGCAGCCACTTCCATGCGAAGTCCTTCAACCGATAGAAAGACACTCCGGGGGATTTTTATCTGGAGCCCCCCTTCTGAATTGCTGGTGGTAGGCCTCTGGGGTACAGCCAGCCTGCTCCAGTATGGTGGCCTTGACAACTGCATATGTCGCTCACCCATCTGGGTTGGTGTCCTGGAGTGCAACCTGACTGCTGCCCATCAGTCGATTCTCCAAATAAATAGTCTGTCTCCTCCTGCCATCCAGCCATGCGGATAGTTCATTCAAAGTTTACCAGGACATGGTCCAGTTCATCTTCTGTTGCCATTTTAAGAACCGCTTGCTCTGGAGGGTGGAGCTCCGATTTCTGAAGGGCCTGGGTCAACTGAGCTAGGGAACTCTTCTGTAGCTTCACCTGCACCTGAACCAGACTCTGTATTTGCTGCCGTTGTTGTTGTTGCCCTTTGCATTGAAACTGCTGCCGACATTGTTGTTGTTGCTCCTAATACTGTTGTTGCTGCTGCTCTTCTTCCAGAAGCTGGAGGAGATGCTCCATCCTAGCTTGTCACTGTTCTCTTGTAGCACCACCACAGCTTTCTCTTCTGTAGCTGAGTTAACCCTGCAGTATTCCAGCTCCAAATTTATTTTGCAGCCTCTATTGGCCTAAAGAAAGCCTACCTGTCTGGCATTAACTAAACCTTCTTAAACTCCCTAACTAGGGCAAGGCTAACCCTCTTAGCTCATGCAAACAGATCAAAACCCCTGACCTGTTGTAGAGGCCCAGCCCTAGAGGAACATGTATTTGACCCCAGTCACGTGATAGAGAAAATCCCCAAGCTACCACCATATGTGGTAGTGTGGTGTGCAGTGGGCAGGGGTTTTCTGTTAATACGTCAAAAAGAAAGCAGTTCAGGGAAAACAAAACCTGTTTTTATTCAGACCCAGTTTGTTAAACCTTCACAAAGCTGGTCTTCTGGCCCTTCTTCAAGTCCAGTTAAAGTTCCTTCCTTGCCTAGTTAAAGTTCCTACCTTTGTATGGCTTGCCTTGAATGAACTCCTGGCTCCATGGGTCTCTCTTCCTCCTGCAGCCTGCTGGATTTTTAACCTCTTCCTTTGAATCATACCCTCCCAGCTCTGATCTCTGGGCTGCAGGTTCTCTTAAAGGGGCCTATTAATAATCCCCCTGGAGAGGGACAGGCAACACTCGGTAGACCCCATCGCACCTACTCATCACAAGTTTTTAAAGTTTGGCATGCTATACTCCAGCATTGGGATGTGCTGCGGGTACTTCAGATTTTTGTGGAGGTTCCATGATTTGCCTATTGTTGGGGATGAAATTTAAGGGACATTTCTGTTCATTTACGTTGGTATACCCTTGAAGATTCCGATGATCTAGGACACACCAAATGTTGTAAATGTGTAGTATATGTGCATACCTTAGAAAAGGGGGCTATCCTCATTCCAGGACAGTGGAAGGAGATGTGATTAAGGACATGTACCACCTGTAGTAGCAGAGGGATGGTATATGCTGTTTTCTGGCCCTATCCCAAGATCTATGCAGGACAGACTGTGAGAACATTTAAAACCCATATTATCGAACATTTGTCAGCTATCCACTGTTCTAAGGATAATGCTCTCCTTGTCCAACATTGGTGTACCAGTGGCCACACTTTGGATCAGTTATGATATGTGGTGGTTGGGACAGTTTCCATCCCCTGTGGGGTGATTTGAGTAAACGTCTGTTCCAGCGAGAACACAGTATATTTTTCAGTGGTGAACATTGGAACCGTATGAACTGAATACTGCAATTGAGTGGCATTGGTGTTATGTATAATCATAAACCTCTCTAAGTAGTTTTGTGATTAGTGGAGGGGGACACATGAGGTCTATTTAACTTCAAGCCATGGAGTGCACAGGCATGGCATCTGTGAGCACTGAGCAGCAACCATATGGAGGTGAGAAGGTGATGAGCCCTGAATGTGGATGTCTATTGAATTTTGTCGGCCTGTCCTCATTGTATTTTTGTTGCATTTACAGCCTCTCCCTGAGGAAGCCCCCTGATCAATGTTCCATGGGGGTGAAACTACGGCCTATTTGGAGTGGACACCAATGCAATAAGCCCTAAATTGGAAGATGCTTTGGATGAATAACCAATCAAAAAATTAATTCAACATACTCAGTGAGATAATATTGGCAATTGAACTGGCTTAAGATGTTCAGCTATCAGATAAGTACACTGACTTCATATTGTGCGTTATGTTTGCAGTTTCATGGACTGTTATATGAGACTTGTGGAGGAACAATGATGACACAGAAATCCACTGAGTCATTAATTTTTTGAGGTTCAGTGTTGCTGGGAGCTCCACCATAAAAACTCTATGTTCTGTGAGTGCTGACAAGTTTGGATGACCATGCTGTTTTTGCACGAGCGAAATTACATATTAACATAGTAGCATAGTAAATGACGGCAAATAAAGATCAGCATGGTCCATCTAGTCTGCCCAGCACGATGGCAAGAGTAGGTGCACCTGCCGCTCCTTGCAGGCCACCCCTCCCCACATCCCTGTTTAGACGTGAACCTACCACTCCATGCTGGACACCCCTATTTGTTGAGAAATTAGATGGTTCAGTTTATTTTGATTTTATCCTGTTGCTATAAAGGGATCCACTGTGTCTGTCCCATGCCATTTTGAATTCCGTCACCACTTCCATTGGGAGGGCATTTCAAGCATCCACCACCCTTTCTGTGAAAAAGTATTTCCTGACATTGCCTTTCAATTTACCACCTTGCAGCTTCCTGTTATGCCCTCTAGTTTTACAGCTTCCCCGTCTTTGGAAGAGGTTTGTTTATTTATTTATAGTCTCTTCTATACCACGCTATTCAGCATCAGTGCGGTTTACAATGAACAATAATTTACACATTTCCGATGGTTCTTTGTGTTTACAGTTGAACAGGTAATACAACTTGGATTACAGGGGTAACTATTTACAACTTACAACATTATCGTGACCTCCTTTTTAGTTTCAGTCATGGGGATTTTGGGTGGCTTGTGTGGTTGGTGCTATGTCTGCGTTGGTTACTGGGTAATACAGGAGGAAGAGGTGGTGTTTTAAGGCCTTTCTGAACTGAAATAAGTCTGGGATCGCTCGGATGCCATGAGGGAGGCTGTTCCAGCACCTTGGTGCATAGAATTGGTAGGCCCTGCCTGCTGTTGCCTTAGTACATTGTGTTATTGATTTTGGGACTATCAGGGTGTTGAGAGCCACTGACCGTCTGTCCCTATTGTGTGGTGTCGTCTGGATTAGTTCTGTTAGTGAAGCAGACGAGAGTCCTTTGATGGCCTTGAATGTAAGTAGTAGGGTCTTGTATGTGAGTCTACTTTGTTTCGGGAGCCAGTGGAGTTGTTTTAGGATGGGTGAGACATGGTCTTTCCTGGATGCTCCGTGTAGGACTCTTGCTGCGTCGTTCATTGCCAGTTGCAGTGGATTCAAGGTGGCTTGAGGGAGACCTTGCAGGATTGAGTTTGATAATCAAAATGTGGTATGATTAGTGCCTGATAGATGGTCCTGAAATCGTCCGGCTCCAGCAGGGATTGAAGGTGTCTGAGGGATCGGATTTTGTGGTATACCGCTCTTACAATGTTTCCTATGTGCGCTTTCATATCCAAGTGCTGGTCTAAGGTGACACCGAGGTATCTGATAGTGGGCTTTGTCTGGAGGTCTGCTTCCTTCACTTTTACGGAGGACGGAGCGGTGAAGTTTCGGTTCCTTGTAATGAACAACACCTCCGTTTTCTTGTGTTGGATCCTGAGGTTTTGGGATTGCAGCCAGTTGGATACTTCATTTATGCAGTTTGTTAATGGTGTGAGGTCGGGGTTCTCTGTTGAAAACGGCATGTATAACAGCACGTCATCAGCGTATATCAGGCAGTTAACACTGAAGGACCGGATCAGGTTGCAGATAGGCTGCATGTATATATTGAACATCAGGGCGGAGAGGGAGGACCCTTGTGGTACACCTTGCTTTTGGTGGAACGGATCTGATGATGTATCGCTGGATCGTACCTGTTGCCATCTGTCGGAAAGATAGGACCTGCACCACTCAAGTGCTTTATCGGTGATTCCCTTCTCCATGAGTCGTTCCAGGAGGCGCTCGTGGCTCACGGAGTCAAATGCTGCTGCAATGTCTAGGAAGACAAGGACGAACCCTTGGCGGATATTATCAATGCCTGTTATTATGCTGCTGAAGAGTGTGGTGAGAAGTGTTTCAACACCGTGGGCTTCTCTAAAACCGTGTTGGCATGGGTCCAGTGGTGCGTTGGTTTCTATGTGATCTTGGATCTGTCTTTGTACTTCCTTTTCCATTATTTTTGCGAGAAACGGTATGCTTGATATTGGTCTATATGATTCTGGCTTCTGAGGGTCGAGCTTGTTGTTTTTTAGTAATGGTCTTATGGATGTGTGCTTGAGGGTATGTGGGAAAGCCCCTGTTGTGAATGATTGTTCCATGAGTCTGGATATGAAGGGACTGAGGTCGGTCCGAAGTTCTTTGATCCAGAACGCAGGGCATGGATCGGTTTGGGCGGTGGTCGTGTTGATGCCAGCAATGGTGTCCTCGATGCGTTGTTTGGGCGGTATTGTGAAGATGGTGAGTGGAGTTT
This sequence comes from Ichthyophis bannanicus, assembly GCA_033557465.1. Taxonomy (NCBI): domain Eukaryota; kingdom Metazoa; phylum Chordata; class Amphibia; order Gymnophiona; family Ichthyophiidae; genus Ichthyophis; species Ichthyophis bannanicus. The sequence continues at coordinate 1,242,880,175 of CM066032.1, forward strand.
GATCGCATGGCTCAAGGATAGTGCTAGTTACTGGGTTGTTGTTGATCTGGCAGAGTTTGGATTGCAGATAGTCGGCGAATGTTTGAGGGTGGATTTCACTTATGTGTTCTGAGGCAGGTTCCTTTGTCAAACGCTTTACGAGGGCAAACAGGTCGTGAGGTTTGTTCAGAGATCTTTTTAGCGTGTCTGTGTGGTAACGTCTCATGGTTTCCGTCACTGCGGTGCGATGTGCTGCAAGTTGTGAGTTATATGCACTTCGGTCTCCGTCTGAGTGTGAGCGGCGCCATCTTCTCTCGAGTTTTCTTAGGGTTGTGCGTGAGGCTTTCAGCTCAGCTGAATACCAGGTTGCAGAGGGTCGCTTCCCTTGGAGTTTACTAGTTGATGGACATACGGCAATTGAGCTGAGTGTTATATTCCAATCGGAGACTAGATCGTCTGGGTTGTGTGCCGGTGAGGTAGTTAGTGGGAGCGTTGTTTTCAGGATTAGGTCTTTGTTGAATGGTTGGAACCTTCTCGGAGGGGCGCTGGGATGGCCTCTCGCTCTTCTTTCTTCATTATGGCTACAGCTGGGAAGGGGGACTTGGAATAAGATTAGCTTGTGATCCGACCATGGAACTGAGGTGATTGATAGCTCCGGGATGGTTGGTGCGTTGAGGGTTGTCTCAGTCGTGAATATGAGATCTAGAATGCCTCCTTTGACATGGGTTGGATCCTTGATTAATTGGTTGTATCCTAAATCCTGCAGGGCTCCGAGAAATGCTGTTGCATAGGAGTCTTGCAATGAGGGTAGGTTGAAATCTCCTAGCACCCAACTAGATGTATGGGGGCTCTGGGTATTGGAGGCCAAGTCAATTATCGTTGATAGGACATCTGGGTCGGCTGATGGAGCTTTGTTCATTATTTCCCTTTAAGTATTTAAAGGTCTGAATCATATCTCCCCTGTCCCTCCTCTCCTCCAAAGTGTACATGTTTAGGTCTTCAAGTCTCTTCTCATAAGGCTTCTGACGCAGGCTCCAAATCATTTTGGTCGCCTTCCTCTGAACAGTTTCCAGTCTTTTTACATCCTTTGCAAGATATGGTCTCCAAAACTGAACACAGTACTCCAGTGAGGCCTCACCAGTGACTTGTACAGTGGCATAAGTACCTCCTCCTTTCTGCTGGTGATTCCTCTTTGTATGCAGCCCAACATCCTCCTGGCTTTTGCCACCGCCTTGTCGCACTGATTTGCCACCTTGAGATCTTCAGAAATAATCACACCAAGGTCTTTCTCCTGATCCGTGCACACCAACCTCTCGCTCCCTATCGCGTACATTTCCCTTGGATTTCTGCTACCCAAGTGTATGACTCTGTACTTCTTTGCATTAAATCAAAATTTCCAAGCATTAGACCATTCTTCCAGCTTTTGTAGATCTTTCCTCATGTTAACCACTCCCTCGGGAGAGTCCACTTTGTTCAAATTTTCGTGTCATCTGCAAAAAGACAGACTTTTCCATTCAGTCCTTCAGCAATATCACTCACAAATACATTGAACAGTGCTGGGCCCAGGACTGACCCCTGGGGCACCCCACTAATCATCTTCCCTTCATCCGAGTGAGCTCCATTTACCATCACCCTCTGTAGTCTGAAATTAGGATATAAGGCTTGGGAATTTACTAAGGGGTATGTTTACTAAGCAGCGGTAGTGGCTTCCATGCAATATCGGATATCGCACGGAAGCCACTACCACTACTTAGTAAACATACCCCTAAGTCTTTTTTGAAAAGTTCTTTGAGGGGTTAATTCGTACCCTACTTTTTTTTTATGTGAATCAACTCAGTAATTATGAAAAAATTACATAATTTAAATTGATTTAAGGTTGGAGACACAGCATCTATATAGATTCTACTATTTTGGTATTGTCATCTTTTTGCTCATACTGTCCTATCCTGAGGAAGAAGGTTTTAACTTCTGAAAGCTAGTCAAAAAATGTATTAAGTTATTCCAAGAAAAAGATATCACTCTCTTTGTTTTTGTTTTCTTTTTATTTATCAACTACCTAATAGAGTACTCTGAGACCAAACGAGAGGATAGATTGCATGTCTTTTGAAAAGCAGAGGAGGATGAGGTAGAGGATGCTTGAAACTCCTTCACATCTTCCCACTACCTCTCATCTCTTGGGTGACACAATCTTGATCAATCTTGACTGAACAGTCTCACCGTTATCAGAACTGAGCCTTTAACATATAGCTACAAAGCCAGTCCAGTTATCCAGAAGTTAACATTCTGTACTGCGTAATGGGTGGCCTGGGATGGATTCCTTCTTTATGCTCACAAAAAGAATCAAAAGGACTGTTTTAGCCCAGCAAAAATCAAATGTGTTAAAAGAGAATGAACAGGGAAGACAGCTAGAGATGATGCCTGAAGGAGGCGCCTTGATAATTTTAGAAACTCTTCTGCTTTAAGCATTAGTTAGGCTGGTAAAGGCTTCATCTCTGTCCAACCAGCTCCAGTTCCGGGGAAGCATGTGGTTTGTGAAAGAAGAGTCACGTGTTATTCCGACATTAGCGCTGGAAGTTCTTTGGAAGAAACTGCATCCTGCTGTCAAATCCATGGGATGCCACTATCATTCTTAGCCTTTAGAGAGGCTTATGCAGGCTTTGAAAATTACCCAAGGACAACTATGCACACCACACACTTTTAAACCTGCCATTTGGTGTGAATAGTTCTTCCATGAAAAATGATATGTATCAGAATTTGCAAATGTATGTGAATAAAAGCAGAGCAAGCCTTCCCCAGAGAATACCTCTTCTCATTATTTAGGATGGATGTGATTACTTTTATCTGCATAATCAGCAAAGGGAAAAAGGAAAAAGGAAGGTGCTGATTCTCTGTGAAGCAGCTCTTAAATGAAAGCTGGTTGGGAAAGAACGAGAAGGGATTTTATAATAGAGGATACAGAACAAAGGCCTCATATAACCACGTGAAGACTTTGATTCCACACTTTGGAATATTTGTTCTCTGCTATTTCTCTCTCCCCCCCGCTCCCTCCCCTCCAAATTTCTAGTGGTTTCAAGGACACAGATGGCTATGACGGTTGTCTACCCAGCATTTTCTGCACAGTATAAAAATAATAAACCCTCAACTAATTCAGCTTCTGAATGCATGTCCTTGGATATCTGCATACCACATACAGAGACAGACACCTGCTGCTGAACCTGTTTCTCTCTGGTATAAACTGAAAAAATAAAGCAGATCCCACAGCATAATCCGCCGACGGGGAAAGTGAGTCATGAATTCCTGCAAGTAATCAAGTCAGTAGAGGAGGCCATGGAGCAAAAAATATTGTGAAGTAGAAAGAACAGGCTGCATAAAAGTGACGGTTAATTTTATGACAAAGCAAGGTAAATGGAAAATTGTGGTAGTTACTAGTGTGCGTTAAGAGATTTTGTCTAAATAACGCACAAGTTTGCCATTTAATGCACATTATTTCCCCTTAATGTATGTTAGTTTACCGCAATGAGAGCTATGTAATAATAAGGTGCAAGGCATGGAAATGCATGCAAAGCACCTCATTATTATGCAAATGTGTTTCACTTCATAAGCTATCTTAGGGATATGTTTACTAAGCAGTCTTAACGTGCGCCTGGCGTTAGTGTGCAGGATGCCAGAAAAGGAGTGGGCGTTTCAGTCTTAACGTAGCAAAACGGGATTATCACGCGATAACGCGCACTGCGCACATTATCGGGCGAAACGTAATTATCGGGCGAAACGAAAAGTAATCAAATCCTAAGCATGTTAACGCGCGATAATCTTAAGTAGGCGCGCAGACATACAAACCTAGAAGCAGAGGTGTAGCACAATGGTTAATACACTAACTGATGATACAGGGGTCATGAGTTCAATCCCCCAGTGTGCCTAATGCATAAGGCTGGCTGAGGCATCACCCTTTATGTTTAAGTAGTGCTTTTTGAGGCAGTTTACTTTTATTTTAATTAGTGCTGCCAGCAAACACACCCTCACGGTGGCGTAACCTAAGGTGCCGCATAAGGCACCCCATAACGCACTCCATAGGGCACATTATAAAGTGCACTGTCCGCCAAGGCACCCTATAATGTCCCCTATAGGATACCTTATAAGGCACCTTATAAGGCGCTTGATAGGGCGCCCTATAAGGTGCCTTATGAGGTACCTTAAGGTTACAGTACTCTGAGGGTGTTTTTGCTGGCAGCACTAATGTACATTAAAAATAGACAATGCCTCAGACAGCCCTATCAAATAACCCCACCATGGGTTTAAACCCATGACCTCTGGCTTCACAGGCAGTGAAGTAACGAATGGGCTACAGCTCTATAGCTGCTAACAAACCCCTGGCTGGCTGCAGAAGGACTGCACGTCACCACACAGTCTGCTGTGGTTACCAGGATAGGGTTAACCCACCCGTACCCATGATGCACTGCACATGCAAAGCAGCAGTTGACAGATGGGCACAAGATGGGGTATGCACCCCCAAAGCACCTCGGCCTGGTAGGGGGAACTGACCGTGTGTGGTACTGGCACAGAGTAGCCACAGACTGTCACATTGTGCGGGTACTGTGCTCACCCTGAGGATGAGGTGGGGTGCCCAGCACCAGGTCCACAGCACCTTTGGTGGCTAAAATATGCCATGCTGCAGGTCCCCATCAGTGCTACTGTGTGTGATAGGTAGTTCCTGCAGACCCACCTAGGTTACATCTGTGTCCTTCTGCATTTCTCAGTCATGTCTAGCCCTTATGGGCTATGATGCACCCAGGATAGTGCATATCCTGTGTTGGTGCCATGGTCACATGATGTAGGTGAAGTGGGGGGGTGTTTGGACCCATAGGCGGATTATGTACCACCACCCAATCCACCCTCTGTGGCTCAGAGTGGGAAGCAGGATCTCCCACCAACAGATCCACATTCTACCTCCCTGCAATGGTGGCAGTAGAGGGGGCCATCTGGGAACAGATACCCTACAGGGCAGTCAATGCTAATCTGTACACATCTTTAAGGCAAGGCAGACAGACAGTAGGCCTGGAAATGCTCAGCTGCCCCCCACCACTATCTGATATTCTCCAGCAGCAAGCCTCCAGCCGCTGCACCCTGCAAGGTGTTCCAGCCAGACACATACTAACTGCAGACAGTCTGCTAGCTAGTCCATAGTGCATGTTCCTGGAGGAGATGCGTGTACCCAGAACTGGGATGTCAGCACACACACCAAGCAGATAAGTCAGTGATTGGGCCCCAAAAGGGAACCCATATATATCACATACGAAAAATACTACATAGCACTAGGGGGGAACCTAGCCATGCTGTGGTCACTGCTCAGTCAGGGTGAGAGTGACCTCCCAGCAGGACATGCTGTGGCCACCCTGTCTGTGCAGGTGGTGGCCGGGCACTACAATGTCCGAGCCATTGCCCTATGCTCTGTACAGATGAATCCAGGCCAGGCCACCCTATCCAGGCTATTCCCACGGTACCTTGCTCCTCATTATGCACATTGGCAGGCCAATACTGGCAACAGTGCTAGCAGTGTGGGCTGTGGAGGGTGTTTGCAGCCACCACACACTGGATAGACAGACACATACGCCCCACACCTATGCCAGCATTGTGCAACTATAGAGGTGTTTGGCAGCCCTGGCCACCGTACCAGTCCTGGGCACAGTGCAGGCATGGCTATGGTACGCAATACTGTTGGGGTCACCCCCCAGGGTGGTAAACACTGTCAGACACAAGACCTGTAGCACAATCCACAGACATCAGAAAGGTTGCTATGATGCAGCTCACTCAGAAAATTGTACTTAACCTCGGAATTGCTATCTGCCAGTAATCATAGCAACCTTTTGATAGCTGTGTACCGTATTCCCAGGTTTAGGGTGGCATTACTAAGGTATGCAAGTGCTAGTATTGGGAGATGCACACAGGGCCCAACATCCTGCCTCTCCAGGAGGCATTGGATAATGGAGCCTGTGGGTGTGGGTGTGTCTACCCCTGTTGGACGCTGCTTTAGGGCAGAGGTTCCCGACTCCAGTCCTGGTGGGCCAGACACTGTTCAGGTTTTTATGCTGTCCCTCATGAATATGCATGAAATACATCTGCATACCATGGGGGCGGCGCATAGAAATGCAACACAGGCATCTTTATTAGAGACAGCATGGAACCTGAATGGTGTTTGGCCCTCCAGGACTGCATTTGGGAGACTCTGCTCTAGGTAATGCGCATGTTTATGGTGTCTGTGCTCTGTAGGGTAAAATGTAGGTGTTTTGGGCATGTTTACGTCATCTGCAAAAAAGGTTCTGTTTGTATTAGCACATTTTAGTAGTGGGTAAAATGTGGGGACTGGGTTGGCAGGAACCACAGCTGGGACTTGAACCTGTGACTTTCTTGCTTCTGAACACACTGGCTGTGTGCACTGCACCACTCTGGTGCCACAGAAACAGTGTATTCCCTGGTGATACCATGACTGTTCGTCAGACAGGGCCTGTCTGCTGCAGTGCATGGCACCCACCTACACAGGGCTAGGCCACGGTCTGCTCTGGGCAGCTGCCACTGCCCCCTCCACCACCAGTATCCCTCTGCCACCATGCTGACATGCCCTTCTGCTGGTGATGCTGATGGAGCGCAGTCTCAGGCCATCCAGTGTGCGGGTAGGCAGCTGCCTATGGCGCGGGTTTTGGGGTAGGGGTGTCTGCATAGCTGTCCACGCTTCCCCTCAGCACTGCATGCCAATGTTCCGTGCCCGTCGCGGTACCTGCTGGGTACTATCCCCTGTGACACTGTGGGAAGCACACTCGTGCCCATGTTGGGCCCTCAGCAGTTCCTGTCTGGCTGCTCTACTGTTTCAGCATTCCTATGGGCCAGCTAGGCATTACCCTAGTCTGCACTGTGGGCCAGCTGCACCGCAGCAGGTGCCGCCTGCAGCCCTCTGTGTCCCCTTTTCCAGCATCTGTCCAGTTGCCCATTCCAAAATGCCTGCCCTGCTGTTGTGGAACATGTGCATGCCATAGGAAACCTGGGCAATGGAGTCGGAAACCCTGCTCAGCGCAATTACACTGTGGGCTCATTCACCTTGTATGCGGACGGAGCATAGACCCTTCCAAAATTCATATCTTTTTTTTGGAGCTTTCTTGGGAGTGTTTTTTGATGTTTCCCATTGATATCACTATTGGCCAGCTTGGTTATTTTATTTTTACATTTTCTTCTGTACATTTTCAAAGTTTATTTGCCCTTTTGTTCTGTGCACATGTATCACACTTATCACTTTTTTCAGGTTTCCCTGGTTTTGCTGTACATTGCTGACGGAAATAGTTTCTTTTCCCTTTAAATCAGCTCTAACGCCAGGGTTTCACTGGCGTTAGTTTTGATCCTCGGATTTCACAGCGTTAGTGTGCGGGGAGCCTCTCCCCCCCCACTCTCCACCCATTGACTGCTGCACGCGTTATCGCGCGCTAAGATACCTGTGCGCCCGATAAAGCGCCATTATTGCGCGATAAGGTACCTTATCACTTGATAACGTCGCAGGGCGCACATTAAGACGGTTTAGTAAATATACCCCTTATTCTTGGAAAAATAATGCCAGAGTTGAATTGGTTTATCTTTCCTCCCCCGGAGCTTGAGCCATTCATGTGTAGTTTGATGTTCCTGGGGAGGCTTTCAAAGAGGTAAGTGATGGGCACCAACCTCCCCCCCCCCATAGTATGCCCCACTCCTGGAAATTCCCTGTATGATTATCCCCCTGTGTGACTCACCCAACTAGCAAACCTGAATTGCCTTAGACCTCCATCCCCCCCACCCCTCCAACAATCCAGGCATGATTGACTTCTCCGTAGTACTCCCTCTCCTTCTCAAATCCGCTGACCCCTCCCCCAACACCTTGTATCTAGTTGGGGGGGGGGTTAGGGGTAGGGGTAGGGGTAGGGGAGATAGAAGCAATCTTCAGTCATTTCTATCTTCTCATTTTCCATCTTACAAATGGTGCCTCTCATGGTACTACTGCTAGGGATCAAGTTGCCACTAGGAGGGTAATTTTTTTAAGGATCACCTAGATTATGCGCAGCCCTATTAAGGAAATTTGCTTTATTTTGTTATGTAGTCAGAAGCTGCTTGGAAGCACAGAACACAGTGGCAATGCTCAGGCACAAGAATATGATACTGTAAGGTTTTCCAAAATAAATTCTTTAAAATATTCTAAGCCTCATTTACTAACATGTCTTAACCAGTTAACCTGCATTAATTCACATTAATATGCATTAATGTGAATTAAATGCACAGTAAATAGGCCTCATTGAGAATAATGGGACTTGCATTATTTAATGTATGTTAACTTGCAGAGCAGCAGAATAAAAATCCAATAATCACAGGCATGATATCAGATCGGCTTGGGCAACACTGAAGTATTATAACAATGGCATGAACTGTAATTCATAAGTGATGTCATAGAAGGGATGGCCTGTGGGAGGTGCAGAGAGATTCAGGGCCCTATGTCCATAAGTCAATAGAGGCTGAAAAGCGGGACAGAAAAATAGAGATGTTTGAAAAACATCCTCTCAACGGTAGGGCCAGCCCTGTGTCAGAGTGACCTACAATTCTTTGAAGTGATATCACAACAGCTAAGGTTTTACAGGCATGAAACCCAATGGCTTGTAATACTGGTTTTCAAACTAGCCAGAACTGTAGAAGCAAATCTCAGAGCAATAGTGGTCAGTGAAGCGCTGCCGGGTGATAAGTCCAAAACCATGGCAGTAGGCAGAAAGACCAGGCAGGGGGTTCCTTCTCTGACAGCTTAACATTAGTCCCAGACAGTAATGCCAACTTGAGATCTGAGTGCCTGGGCCCGCCTGCCAAACAAGTACAAAGGCTGGATGATGTGAGGGCCATGGCTATACTTACCAGATGTCCACAACTTATGGAGATTGTCCCTGATTTTGGAGCTGTGTCCCTGACTCCCACCTCTTTGGCAGCCTCCTGTCCCTGATTCCAGCAATGGGGACAGAGGTAGTAGAAAAAAAATATTTTGGGGAGGCAAGGTAGTGACTCTTCCATGCCTTGTGGCTCAAACTTGGAACTAAGGTGCCCCTTCCACTCCCTCTCCCCCTCCCCTATTTCCAATAAGTGTCACAGATTTACATTCAAAGAATCTGGTAACTTTAGCCATAGCAGATGATGAACTCAGCCTCATCTGCCAAACAAATTCAGAGATCAGGGTTTGTGGCACGGCGTCCTCTCCCTCACTCCCCTTAACTAGCGGTGTACCCCAGGACTCAGTCCTGGCCCCCCTCCTTTGCAATATTTTCCTGGCCCCCCCATGCCTAATTCAACAATTCAGAATGTCAGCATATCTTTACGCTGATAATATCTGTCTCCTTTACCACACTGATCCACACTGTCCCAGTCTGACTCCTTTGAACACCTGTCTGTCTGCTGTCTCTGCTTGGCTTTCTAACAATTACCTGCACCTAAGCCCCTCCAAGTGTGCTGCCATATGGTTTGCTCTCAGTACCCCCAGCCTTCTCTAGCTCCGTCTTTTTCTCGCTCTTCAATTCCCTTCGTCTTTTCTCTGCGTTATCTGGGTGTCATGCTGGACCTCTCCTTAACCTTCCACGACCATTTCTCCACTCTGGTCCAGCAGTCTTTCTTTTTTCTGCATCAGATCCATGCCCTTCGCCCATCTCTAGACACGCACTCCCTCACTACCCTTCTTCTCTCTTTAGTGATTTCAAGACTGGATTATTGTAACAACGTATTTGCAGGTCTTCCACTCCACCACTCCGCCTTCAACATGTTCAAAATACAGCAGCCTGGATCCTGACATACTCCTCTCACCATAATCACATTACACCCACCCTCATCCGTTTACACTGGCTCCCCATAAAGTACTGCATTAACTTTAAAGTACTCATTAGAGCACATCAGGCACTCCACACAGGTCTCCCGCAATACTTGGCTGATCTTCTCCATTTTCACCCCCCCCCCCCATCGTCTCCTCTGATCCCTTCATACCCATCGCCTGGTTCTTCCCTCCATTTCCCGAGCATGCCTGGTACAAACACGACATTCTTCTTTCTTCTTTCTTGCCCCCACACTTTGAAACTTCCTACCAACCTCCCTGCATGCAGAGCCCTTGCTGCCGTGGTTCAAATTCTTCCTCAAGACCCACCTCTTTCAGCTCGCCTGCCTTCCTCTCTTTCCTGATCCTTCTTCTCTTTCTTTCTGCTGTCCTCTGTATGTTATCTTTCCTGTCCATTAATGGCATTCCTTTTCTTTTCCTACACTTTGCTATTATTTTTATTATTTGTACACCACTCTGATGCCTTGGCTGCCTAGGGCGGTATATCAAGAAACAATAAAGATAAAGGGCGTTAAGGGAGCAAGGGTCTTGTTATTGCCTGTTGTTGGCACCCTTGCACCCTTAACACTGCATAAAGGGCTGATAATACTGCAATAACAAGCGTTACAGGGTCCCACAGCATTAAGAGAAAAGGAGGTGGAGAGTGGGCGTTAACAGTGTGGAGAGTGGGTGTTGACAGCGGGTGCTCCCTTATCGCTAGTTGTGCAATCGCGCATTAGAGCCCTCATTGCAGAGAACCCTAATGCCAAGTAAAACCTTGTAATGTATGCAGTGTGATCCACACACAGGGGAAACCAAAATAGTGATAGAAGTGCTCTATTAGCAGCAGCAGCAGCAGCAGCATAGTAGCCAGGTATGAAAGGGTACTATGTTGTTACAAATGGGGCAGAGGTGGTACCATGTGGATGATGCAGGTGCGCAAGGCTGACTAGGCAGCTTCCCAGATGACACAGCTGTGATGTCCATCATGACCCCACAGTGACAGTGGCAGCACACAGACAGGCTACAGCTATGGAAAAGGTGATGCACAACCTCAGTGTGGGCCAAGGGTCCCTGGTGCCCTAGGCAGAGACCCCGGCTGCCCCCCCCCCCCACCGCTGCTGTCAAAGCCATCTTTGGAGGGATAGGCTGGAAGGGGCAGTTGCAGTACTTCTAAAGGGGCTTCAAAAAGCAGCCACTCTCTAAAATGCTGCTCTTGTGGCTGCCTGCCAGGGAGGGGGGGGCAGCGGTGGCAACTGGGTGGGGGGGCAGCATGGCCGGGCATGTGTGCTGCTGCTACCCCAAGCTGGACTGTGTGTCCAGTGCAATGCCACATTTGCCAAAGTCAGCCTGATGGTGAACATTCCAGCCACAGGAACAGCGGAGCACATGCTGAGCCCTCCCCTCCGAGGTCAGATGTAGCTGGACAGGTGTGCACATCCCCTGGTGGAGGGGACAGTAGTGGCAAGGTGTGCACAGCTTCATGGTTGCAATGTCAGGGAAGTCGCCTGCAGCGCTGAACCAGTGGGTGTGCCATGATGGCAGGGAGGGATGGAGTCACCAGCAGATTGCCCACAATGACTATTGATTCATGGCACCGGTCTAGTTAATCATGTGGATTGTTTGGGCCATGGATCAGGATGCCCCCCATCTGAACATAGTGAGTGGATATGTGAATGTGGAGGGAAAAATTATGCTGTGGAAGGTAAACTATGCAATAGATGAACAGGGCATGTCTGAGGCAAAATGCCCACCCAGCAGTTTCGCCTGCCAGCTGCCTGCATTACTACTACTACTACTAAACATTGTTCATAAATCATTACAAGGTGTATGCAGCACTGTACTAACATATAAGAAGTGTGGTGAAGAGCGCCCTCCTGTGGCTATGGAGAGCGATGAAAATCCTGAAGTGCAACAGGATTTATACCAGATTGACAGTGCTGGAAAGAAAGAGAGACTTCGTTCTGCTGAGCTGAGCATGGATACCAGCCCAGGGGAGGAGTCGTGCAGTCCTGATTGGGCACACCCAGTGCTTGGAAGGGGCGTGTCTAGAAGAGAACCTGGTTTTAAACCGGAGTATGGCTTTGCTATGGGGGAGAAGAAGAAGTGGAAGGAGAAGTGGAAGGAGAAGGGGAAGAGAAGGAGCCCAGGGAACGGTCAGAGTACCGTGAGCAGTCAGAGGAGCAGCAGTCAGAGAGAGAAGGCTAGCAGCCAAGGACTGAGCCGAAGCAGTAGAAGAAGACCTGCAAGAATCTGTTCAGAGGCAATAAATGGAAGTCCTGAGGAAAGTGGACCTAGCCCTGGAATAGACACCTGGAGGACGTCTGAGCCAACTAGGATAAGAGGGGCTTGGCAACAAGTAAGCGATTTGCCAAAGAGTTTCCAGAGTGAAGGTAAACCCAACTCTCCTATATTTGAAACCTTAACAAAAGAGCCTAAGAGTTACTCTGATTCACTTAACCTGAGAGAGGAAAAGGGAAACAGCCTTAATCAAGAGGGAAGTTTAATAACTGATAACAATTCCTTATCTAGCAGACAACAGGCTGAATTGCTTCTCCATGATTTTAAAGAGTTTTTAAAGCTAAAAGCAAACAGACAGCCAGTATTGCAGGAAGCTAATAATTCTATACAGTCTGAGGAATTAATGCAGGATAATTCTGACTTACCTGACTGTGAGAGCATGGACTGTACTATTTGTTGTGTGGAAATACCAAACTGAAGAAAACTGGTTATGCCGTGTATGAGTTGAATACTACGGAGCTGTTTTGCTGCCATGCTAGGAAAGCTTTAATTACCTGCACCTGAAGTGCCCCAGCACTGTGAACGTAACAGTGTGTGAAAAGAGGCTGCATTTAAAGTGAATGACCTCTTGGGGCAGAGCTGAGTAAACTGCTTAGAAGTAAAGCTGGATTTCTACTTTAAGTTGACTTTATACCTGAGTTCTTTCTGTTCGTGTTAAAGCACCTGTTTTGTTCATATTTCTGAATTTGTCATGCGATGGAAGAATAACCTTAACCATAATAAAAATACTTGCAAATAAGCCTTACCGTCTCTGGCGCACAACTACACTTTATTTCGGAGTGAAAGGAGCAGAAAAACTACAGTACCCAGCATTCCAGGGGAATAGGTATTAAACTCCTTCCTCACGAGGCAATAGGCCCCGCTCCTGTCTTTAGCCCTAAGGCGGGGCAGGAGCGCCGCAGAAGACATTCCCTGGCCGAAGAGCTTACTATCTAGTGATAGCATACAGAACAGTACAATACAAGAGAAGTAAGGGTTCAATAGGGAAAGGAGACCCAAGGGAAATGGGAGAGAAGGATCCAACAGCAGCCCAAAAGAGGTATGTCTTCTGTAAGGATCTGAAGAGGGAGAGACATCTGAGACGTGACATACAGATGGAGGATGCCTGTGCCAGGCATAAGGAGCAGCAAGGGGAGAGGATCAGAGTCTGGGGATGGCAGTGGAAGAAAAGGGCATAGAGAGGATGTGCAAAAACCACGGGAAGGATTGTAGGGAGAGAGAAAAGAGGAAAGGTAAAAATGCAAATGCAATGTGAGGATCAATAGGGGGATGCAGTTAAATAAATAAATAAAGTTATAGGTTAGCACACATTGCATGTGTGAGATGGAGATGGAAATGGATGGGGATCCAGTGAAGTGAGATCAGGAGAGGGATTACATGAGGGTAGAGGGTGCAGTGACAAGAGGGGAGGTTCCTATCAACTGGGCAACAGTTTTTGTTGTGTGTTCTGAGGGCACGAGGTTCTGTGTGAACTGGGGCCCCTTCCAAATGTAAGGACCCAATCATCAACAGCCATCTGAGGCACATGTGGCTTCACATCAGCCAAGATGGGCTGCAAGATGCGAGGTCATGCCATGACTGCACCACAAGCACACACCAGGTATGGGAGACCATGGCCATTCTTCTAGTTCTGACAGACACAGAAGAAGCAGGACACAAAAGCACTGTGGATGGAAACCTTTATTGATTAACAGAGAGGTATAGCCTGACATGGGTTTCGGCTGGGGGTCTTCTTCAGGGGTACAATAACCTCTAACAAAACATTAAAAGATAAATAAATAAAAGAATCCATAAAACATAACCAAATAACACAAGTCTTATAATAAATAATAAAACCATATGCAACTGGAAGGAATAACAACATATAAACATAACAATCTCATTGGAGAAACTCATAAAAAAGATACTCATAAAAAATATGCATAATATAAGTACATCAATAACTGAATGAATATATAAGAAGTATATGGAAAAAATGAGAGTACAAGGACCGGGTAAAACACACATGACTAACTGATAATCAACCAGGGAATGGTACTCCAAACTTGATGGTAAAAAGAATGTAAAAAATGAAAAGACTTAAAAAAACGCAAAATTACCAACTGTTATTTAGCAAGGCAATAAAACCTGGAGGAACATACAGATGCAGTAAAAAAAATGAATAAATAAATAAATAAGATCATGGGAACATTATAAATTACAAGGAAAATAAATTTAATATGATGTCAGTATCAACAAGGCAGAGGTAGCAGAAGCCCAGAAAGACACTAAAAACCAAGAGCAGAGAGGGAGAAACCCTGATGTGAACTCAATTAAGATAGCATACATTGCATATAGCAACCTGAAGCGGGACAGAAAAGCCATGAAGAGAAATCGAGGAAGATAAAACACTTCACAACAACATCGGTATAGCTTACCATTAGGAGTATTCTCCAAATGAGTGCAAAGGACGCTGAAAGTAGAAACACCAAATAGGAATGAGACGTAGTGACGTGTAACTTATAGATTGGGAGTGTAGTAGCTGTGCTGTTCGTCCTATGAATAGTGTGGAGTATTCTTCATAAGAACAATGAGATCACCAAAAAACTCAAAAGGTTCAAAACAATGGAACCAAAAATATGCCCCAAAGGAGTATATATGCCCACTGGATTAGTAGAACCATGGCCAAAGGAGAGCCATGGAATCATACATATAAAATCAATAATACCCATATTACTATAAAATAGCTTGCTTCTGCCCAGTTCTTCACAACAAAGCTAAAATCCATAAGATATTAGACTTCCTTGCTTATCGCACTGTGATCCAACAACACGATGTAACTGTAATAGTAACCTAATCGCCACAGCGGGAGAGGTAGATTGGAGGAAGTTAACTGGCAAAATATGGACTGTCAATGGTAGATGACTCATACTACAGGAGACAAAATTCAAAAATTAATTCAAAAGCACATGAACCGATGGACAAAAGCATAAAAAGCATTGGAAGAAGACCATATAATGTCATACAGTGGTGCCTGAGGGAATTACCTAGGAGCTAGCATACAGGAGCAGGTAAACCATGGTGTTAAAAAGAATTCTCTGAACTGAATATTAATGCAAAAAGGCACATGAGACTATAATTTGGTTGACAATGAAAATGGGAACATTGGAAAAGGGACCATGTAATAACATCCAGTGGTGCCTAGGGGATGCCCAGGAAAGAGCATAAAAAACAAAACAAATGAAACATGGTAATGAAAAGAGCAGACCTCTGGAGTGAATCTCAACATGAAATGACACAATTTGGGAAAAGTGGTAATAATCAAATAAATAATCAAAAGAAATATATAAAGAGAAATAATTACAAAAATAATAAGGGGAGGGGGAAAGGGGGAAGGGGAGGGAAAGAAAGGAGGGTAGGGAAAGAAAGAAGGGGAGGGAGGGTGGGGGGAAGGATAAGGAAGAGGGAGGGGGAGGGGGGAAGAAAGGGGGAAAGGAGAAGGAGGGGAAGGGGAGGAGAGGAGAAGGGGGAGGGAAGGGGATGAAGGGGGGAGGGAAGAGGAGAAAGGAAAAAGAAGGGGGAGACGTGGAGAGGGAAAGGGGAACGAAGGCAGGAGAAGAGGGAACAGATACCATAAAAACTAAAGCTTTATATCAGACAATAAAATAAAACAATGTTTAAAATAATAAATAAATAAATACGATACATAAATAATGCTGTCTGATAAAACCCAATGCTAAAAATCAGTTATAAGATAGTATAAAAAACAGGCAGCCAATTAAAGGGGAAGGCTAGCTCATAAAACCATGAAGAGGACCAAACACAAAAAGACAGAGAGGTCCAACTCTTGATTTGAATCGTTTGGATGAAGAGAACCAAGTTCAAAAATCATCCTTTGTTCCAACTTCTGAAGGTTTTTATCAAGGTCCCCACCTTGCCAATGTGGCTGGACATGTCATCAGGGTTTCTGAGCAGAAGAACAATTAATAGCACTGTGTGTGTTCTACAATTCTTGTCTTAATGGTCCGTCTTTTCTTACCAATATAGACTAGATCACAGGGACATTGTATAAGGTAAATAAAGTTCTCTGTATTGCAATTAGTAAAACTAGAGAGAGTTATCTTTTTGGCACTCTTTGGACAAACAAAACAACCCCTGGAAATCATGGCCAATTGGCAAACTGAACAGGACCCACATTTGAAGTGGCCCACTGTAGGTGGTTTCCTCTGTGCAGTGGGTAATGCAGAGGGCACTGAAATATTAGACAAATTTTGATTTCTTTTGAGTGCTATGGTCAACTCCTGCTCTTCAAAACCTGGATTGGTTTGGAGGATATTCCATTCTTCCTTTAAAATGTCTGTAATTTTCTTGGAGTGAGTATAAAATAAAAGAGGACAGACAAATCTGCCATGTGTAGATTTGCCTTGCTTCAGAAGCAATGTCTGTTGATCTGTATTAATTACACGTTGGTATGCCTTATGGATATGTTTGGAGGGATACCCCTTCTGTCTAAATCTAGACTCCAAAATCTGTGCATTGTTTTCAAATGGCTTGATCCAAGCATATCCTCCTGATATGTAAAAACTATATGTAATAGCATTGCTATTGACTAATAGGAATGTTATTTTTTAAGGAACTATTATGAAAACTGCCGAAATCAAGATAATGATTGCAGTCCGTTGGTTTCCTATACAAATCTGTGTGAAAGCCATTATCAGCTTTGATAATTTTGATGTCAAGAAAGGCTATCTCATTGTAGTCAAACTGCCCTGTAAATCTCAAGTTGATGTCAAGGGTGTTAATCCATACAAGGAATTCTTCCAAGGGCTGTAAGCCACTGTCCCAAATAATCAAAATATCATCAATATAACGTAAATACAATTTCAAAAAAGGTTTATATGCATAATGCCTAAAAAAGGTTTCTTCGAAATGAGCAATGTACAAATTTGCTATATCGGGGGCCATGGAGGACCCCATCGCAACATCTTTGATTTGTTTGTAAAACAATCCATCAAACCAGAAGTAGTTCTCTTCCAAGGCCAAACTAGCTAATTGTGTCAAAAAGAAGGCAGAAAGGCGTTTGTTGGTCTCAAGACTAAGGTCTGTTCTACTATCTTTATAGCCTCCTTCTATGGGATGTTAGTGTAAAGTGACTCTATGGGGCATGTTTACTAAACTGCAGCAGCAGCATAATGACCAAGTACGAGTGAGCACGACGGTGAGGCTGCAAATGGGGCACAGGGGGCTGAAGACGGGACATGTAGTGGGGCAGCTGGGGCACAGGGTCGACCAGGCAGATGCCTAGGTGGCACATAGGAACTCAGAAACAGAAAAACAGCAAGCCCGCAACTGACTAAGGGCAAACATGGCAACGAATATGTGACCAAGAGTGCCCCAGTGGACATCACCCAGCACGTACCCCAAAGGGCACATAACATTGACAGGCGGTGCCGGGGGGAGTGCGAATGTCAATGTAGGCACCCCTACCCCAGACCCCACACCATAGGCAGCTGCCTACTGGCACACTGGATGGCCTGGGACTGCGTACCACCAGCACCACCAGCATAAGGGCATGTCAGCATGGTGGCGGAGGAGTACTGATGGTGGAGGGGGCAGTGGCATCTGCCCACAGCACATCAAGGCCAAGCCCTGTTCAGGTGGGTTGCGTGCAGTGCAACAGACAAGGTCTGTCTGACGAACAGTAATGCTATCCCCAGGGAATAGCCTGCTTCTGTGGCAACAGCTTGGTGTAGTACACACAACCAGTTTACTCAGGGGCAGAAGGTCACAGGTTCAAGTCCAAGCTGTGGCTCCTGCAGACCATTAACCCTCATTTTACCCTTACTAAGCTGTGGTAATAAAGACAGAATCTTTATTGCAGATAAAAGTAACACACCATAAACGCCTATATTGTACCCTACAGAGCACATACACCATAAACATGTGCAATCCCTAGAGCAGAGTTTCCCAACCCCAGTCCTGGAGGGCCAAACACCATTCAGGTTGTCAGAATGTCCCTAATAAATATGCATGAGATGCATTTACATGCCCCCATTGTATACAAATGCCCCCATTGTATACAAATGTATCCATGCATATTCATTAGGGACAGCATGAAAACCTAAACCATGTTTGGCCCATCAGGACCGGAGGTGGGAACCTCTGCCCTAGAGCAGCAGCTGACAGGGGCACAAACACCCACACCCACAGGCCTCACTATGCAGCGGCTCATGGAGAGTCAAGCTGTTGGGCCCTGCGCGCAGCAGCATCTACCAATACCAGCACCTGCATACCTTAGCAGTGCCGTCTTAAACATGGAAACACGTTCCACATATATCAAAAGGTTGCTATGAATAATGTCAGATAACAAATACTACGTTGAACACAATTTATTGACAGGGATCCATCATATCAACCTTTCTGATATCTGTGGAGTGTGTTTCAGGTTTTGTTTCTGACAGTGTTTAACTCCCCCGGGGAGTGACCCTAGCAGTATTGAGTACCATAGCAATGCCTGCACTGCGCCCAGGACTGGTGTGGCGGCCAGGGCTGCCAACCACTTCCATATTTACACAATGCTGAAATAGGTGTGGTAGTGTGCGTATGTCTATCCAGTGTTATGTGGCTGCCTACACCTTACTGAGCCCACAATGCTTGCACTGTTTCCAGTGTTAGCCTGCCAATGTGCATAATGAGGAGCAAGGTACTGTGGGTATGGCCCGGACAGGGTGGCCTGAGTAGGTAGCATCTTCACAGGGCATGGGGCTGGAACATTGTGGTGCCTGGCTACCACCTGCATGAACAGGTTGGCCACAGCATGTCATGCAGGGAGGTCACTCTCACCCTGAATGTGCAGTGACCACGGCATGGCTAGGGTACCCCATAGTGTTATGTTGTAGTTCTCTTGTATGATGTTTATGGGTTCTCTTTTCTGGGGCACAATTGCTGATGCACCTGCTTGGTGTGTGTGCTTACATCCCATTTTTGGGTGCGCACGGTTCCCCCAGGAACATGTACTAGCTAGCGGACTGTCTGCAGTTGGCATGTGTATGGCTGGAACACCTTGCAGGTTGCAGCGGGTGGGCACTAACTGGTCTTGAAAGACTAGAAAGAGGGACTGTTACTTCTGGAAAGAGATCTGCAACTGTGAGTATATACTTCTGGTAATTTTCTAAAAGGAATTCTTTGTATTAAAGCTAAATAATCTGTGAACCCACTATTTTTGTTAAATCAGTCAGGGCCTAGTAGCAGCATTTTAAGTTTAAATTTAAAACACAGAGGAGAACTTTCTGGTTACATTTCATACCAGCAGAGAGCTTGTAGTTTAAATTTAATAGTCACTCAGGGCCTAGTAACAACAAAGTACTTTTAGTTTAAATTTAAAACACAGAAGAGAGCTTTCTGGTTACATTTGGAACCCAGCAGAGAGCTTGTAGTTTACATTTAATAGTCACTCAGGGCCTAGCATCAGAAAAGTACTTTTAGTTTTAAAACACAGAGGAGAACTTTCTGGTTACATTTGGAACCCAGCAGAGAGCTTGTAGTCTAAATTTAATAGTCACTCAGGGCCTAGCTTCAGCAAAGTACTTTTAGCTTAAATTTAAAACACAGAAGAGAGCTTTCTGGTTAAATTTAGAACCCAGCAGAGAGCTTGTAGATTAAATTTCATAAGAAGTTAGAGGCTAGCAGCAGTTAAGAGCTATAATTTAAATCAAATAAGAATATAGCTTACCTCAGCAGCACAAGACAGGGTACTGTGTAGCAGCCCTCTTTTAATAAGTGTTATTTCCCTCCCTCCCCACACCCACCCACCCCTGGGATAATCGTAGCTTTATAGGTACTTACACATCTTAAAAGGCAGGAGGTGCTCTCAGGTGAAGCTCATTACCCAAATCAGTCATACACTAAGGACCTGAGATTAGTTAAGCTTCAGGTGAACAAGGTATATTACACGTATTAGGTACAGTTTTATTAGTATAAATATCCATAGCAACCCTTAGTAAGTAAAGAACTTAGATCTAAACACAAACTTAAAACTAAGATGCAGACAGCAGTCCAGCAGCGGGATGGGGGCTTTCCAGTCTTTTGCATTGAGTGTCACATGTACGATTTTCTCCCAGTTGGTGAGAGGTCTTACGTGTGCACTAGGTGCAAGGAGCTCTTTGCTCTCAGGGAACGAGTCCGTTCTCTAGAGGCTAACATAGCAGACTTGGAAAGCATAAGACAGACAGAGAGGTACATAGACGAGACCTACAGGGATATAGTCCTGAAGTCCCACCTCCAGTCTGGCAGCATCCCTGTTGCCATGGAGGAGAGAGGTCACGTGACAGGAGAGCATCACCCTGGTGTGGCAGGAAGTGATCCTGTAACTAGGACCTGTCCTCCAGGTGATGTAAAACCCTCTCGCACCGAGGACGTTTCTCCAGGGCCATGTGCCCATGAGGGAAGGGTTAGGACAGCCGTTATAGTTGGTGATTCGATCATTAGGCATGTAGATAACTGGGTGGCTGGTGGACGTGAGGATCGCCTGGTAGCATGCCTGCCTGGTGCGAAGGTAGCTGACCTCACGCGCCACCTAGATAAGGTCTTAGATAGTGTTGGGGAGGAGTCTGCTGTCTTGGTACATGTCGGTACCAATGACATAGGAAAATGTGGTAGGGAGGTTCTGGAGGCTAAATTTAGGCTTTTAGGTAGGAAGTTGAAATCCAGAACTTCCAGGGTAACATTCTCCGAAATGCTTCCTGTTCCTCGCGCAGGACCCAAAAGGCAGGCAGAGCTCCGGAGTCTCAATGCGTGGATGAGACAATGGTGCAGAGATGAGGGTTTTGGATTTTGTTAGGAACTGGGGAACATTCTGGGGAAAGCGGGGGCTCTTCCAACGGGATGGGCTTCACCTTAACCGGGATGGAACCAGGCTGCTGGCATTAACCTTTAAAAAGGAGATAGAGCAGCTTTTAAACTAGATATTAGGGGAAAGCCGACAGTCGGCCAAGAGCGGATGGATCGGAAGAACGTATCTTTGAAGGATACTACCAAAAGCAGAGAGGTTCCACAAAAGAGTAAAGTAACCCAAATGCCCTCAAGTATGGAGCAGATAGAGCTTAAAGATCCCAAATTACCCATGTCTAACAATAGCCAAATTAATATGAATAAAATACATTCTCTAAAATGCTTGTATGCAAATGCTAGAAGTCTAAAAAATAAGATGGGAGAGTTAGAATATATAGCACTAAATGAAAGGTTAGATATGATTGGAATATCAGAGACATGGTGGAAGGAGGACAACCAGTGGGACACTGTGATACCTGGGTACAAACTATATCATAATGATAGAGCTGATCAAATTGGTGGAGGGGTTGCTCTCTATGTTAGAGAGGGCATTGAGTCAGAAAGGATTAAAGTTTTGCAGGAAACAAAATCTGCTGTAGAATCTATATGGATTGAAATTCCATGTAAAAGGGGGAAGGCAATAGCAGTGGGGGTGTACTATCGAGTGCCTGGCCAGAATGACCAAATGGATGATGAAATGCTCAAAGAAATCAAGGAAGCTAACAAAAGTTACAGCGCAGTAATAATAATGGATGATTTCAACTACCCCGGTATCGACTGGGTCAGTGTCACGTCAGGACATGCTAGGGAGATAAAGTTCCTAGATGAAATAAATGACTGCTTCTTGGAGCAGCTGGTTCATGAACCGACCAGAGGGGAAGCCATATTAGACCTAGTCCTTAGTGGAACACCAGATCTAGTGCAAGAGATAAGGTTGTTGGGGCTACTTGGCAATAGTGATCATAGCATGATCGCCTTTGATTTAATTAGTGGAGGAGGGATAGTAAGGAAATCCACAGTACTACCTTTTAACTTTCGAAAAGGAGACTATGATAAAATGAGGAAAACAGTTAAGAAAAAACTAAAAGGAGCAGTTGCAAAGGTTAAAGACGTACATCAGGCTTGGCTGTTGTTGAAAAATACTATCTTGGAAGACCAGACCAGCTGTATTCCATGCTTTAAGAAAAGTGGAAGGAAGTCCAAAAAACTGCCAGCATGGTTTAAAGGTGAGGTCAGAGAGGCTGTTGTTGCCAAAAAAGCATCTTTCAGGAAATGGAAAAAAGAGCCAAACGACGAAACCTGGAAACAGCACAAGCACTGGCAAGTCAAATGCAAGGCATTGATAAGGCAGGCAAAGGGAGAATTTGAGAAGAAGCTTGCTGCAGAAGCAAAAACACGAAGTAAAGACCTTTTCAAGTACATTCGTAGCAAAAAACCTGTGAGAGATTCAGTTGGTCCATTAGATGATAAAGGGGTTAAAGGAGCACTAAGAGGCGACAAGGCGATAGCGGAGAGACTGAATGAATTCTTTGCTTCAGTCTTTACTGAGGAAGATGTAGGGATGTTACCCATGACTGAAGTGGTATTTAAAGGTGCGGAAGAATTGAAGGAAATATCGATACATCGGGAAGATGTATTACAACTATTAGATAAACTGAAGAGTAGCAAATCACCTGGGCCGGATGGTATACATCCAAGGGTGTTGAAAGAACTGAAATATGAGATTGCAGACCTGCTATTAGTAATCTGTGAACTATCATTAAAATCATCTCTAATACCTGAAGATTGGAGGATCGCCAATTTTTAAAAAGGGTTCCAGGGGTGATCCGGGAAACTACAGACCGGTGAGCCTGACATCAGTACCAGGAAAAATGGTAGAAACCATCATAAAGAATAAAATTACTCAGCATGTAGATAGTCATGACCTAATGGGAGACAACCAACATGGCTTTAGACAAGGAAGATCTTGTCTTACTAATCTGTTATGTTTGTTTGAAGGAGTGAATAATCAGGTGGACAAAGGTGAGTCGGTTGATATTGTGTATCTGGACTTTCAGAAAGCCTTTGACAAGGTCCATCATGAGAGACTTTTGGCAAAACTAAAGAGTCATGGGATAGGAGGCAGTGTACTATTGTGGATCAGGAACTGGTTAAAAGATAGAAAGCAGAGGGTAGGGCTAAATGGCCAATTTTCCCAATGGAGAAAGGTGAATAGTGGTGTACCCCAGGGATCTGTGCTGGGTCCGCTGCTTTTTGACATATTCATAAATGACCTGGAAAGTGGAATAACGAGTGAGGTTATCAAATTTGCAGATAACACAAAACTATTTAAAGTTGTTAAAACCCAAGAAGATTGTGGAAAATTGCAAGAGGATCTTGATAAATTGGAAGACTGGGCATCAAAATGGCAGATGAAATTTAATGTGGACAAGTGCAAGGTTATGCACCTAGGGAAGAACAACCCAAACTATGGTTACACGATGCAAGGTTCCACATTAGGAACTACCACCCAGGAAAAAGATTTAGGCGTCATTGTGGATACCATGTTAAAACCCTCAGCCCAGTGTGCAGCAGCGGCCAAAAGAGCAAATAGAATGCTAGGTATGATAAGGAAAGGAATGGAAAATAAAACAAAAGATATTATAATGCCTCTATATCGTTCCATGGTGAGACCGCACCTTGAATATTGTGTGCAATTCTGGTCGCCGTATCTTAAAAAGGATATAGCGATTTTAGAAAAGGTTCAGAGAAGAGCCACCAAAATGGTAAAGGGGATGGAAGGATACTCCTATGAAGAAAGGCTAAAAAGGTTAGGGCTCTTTAACCTGGAAAAGAGACGGCTGAGGGGAGATATGATAGAAGTCTATAAATTAATGAACGGAGTGGAACGGGTAAACGTAGATCGATTGTTTACTTTATCAGAATATAGAAAGACTAGGGGACATGCAATGAAGCTACAGGGTAAACTATTTAAGACTAATAAAAGAAAATATTTTTTCACTCAACGTGTAATCAAACTCTGGAATTTGTTACCGGAGGATGTAGTAAAGGCTGTTAGTGTAGCTGGGTTTAAAAAAGGTTTGGACAAGTTCCTGGAGGAAAGGTCCATAAACCATTATTAAGAAAGGACCCAGGATATCAATGCTTGAACCAATACAAGCATTGTGGAACCTGTGTCCCTTGGGGAAACTGCTAGGTACGTATGACCTAGATTGGCCACTGTTGGAAACAGAATACTGGGCTTGATGGACCTTGGTCTGACCCAGTATGGCATATCTTATGTTCTTATGGTGAATGTCAGTTTGGGGGGGGCAGCTGAGCTTTTCCAGGCCTCCTGCCCTATGTGATGTGTACAGATATGCGTTGATCTCCCTGTAGTGTGCTCACTCCCCTCTACTGCCACCATTGCAGTGATATAGAATGTGAATCTGTTGGTGGGAGATCCTGACCCACAGGGGATGGTTGGGTGGTGCTACATAATCTGCTTGGGGTCCAAACACCACCCTTCACTTATAACATGTGACCATGGTACCCACACAGGATATACACTATTCTGGGTGTATCATAGGCCACAAGGCTTAGACATGACTCGGAGATACAGGTGCATCCTAGGTGTGTCTGCAGAGACTACCCATCATACACTGGCAGTGATGGGAACCTGCAGCACAGCCTATCTCAACCATCCTATGTGCTGTGGACCTGATGCTGGGCCCCCCCACTTCACCCTCAGTGTGAGCACAGGAACCGCACGATGTCACTGTCTGTAGCTACTCTGTGCCAGTAACACACACGGTCAGTTCCCCCTACCAGGCCAGGGTGCTATAGTAGTGCATACCCCATCTTTTGATCAGATGTAGGCTGCTGATCTGCATGTGCAGTGCATCATGGGTACGGGTGGGTTTACCCTATCTTGGTAACCACAGCAGAGAGTTTGTGTGGAGACCTGCAGTCTTTCTGTAGCCAGCCAGCAGTGCATTTGATATTATAGAGATGTAGCCCACTGGTTACTTTGATGACTGTAGAGGCAGAGGTCATGGGTTCAATTCCTTGTTGTTCCCTCCTGTCCAAGGCAGATATTTTGCTTGCCTGTGACAGTCATATCTTTGCAGATCTGTGCTGCCAGCCCATAGTTCCCTCACCACAGTTGGCAACAATCCTTATTGGGTGTTACAAGGCACTTTATTAGGCACAGTACAAGGCACGTAAGAAGGCATCCTATGAGGCACAGTACAAGGCATGTTATAAGGCACCTATTTCCCATCATCGCTGCCGGGCTTAACAGAGCCGCGAGAAAGGGAAACTCTCCCTTCGCGGCTCTGAGAAGCCGGCGCTAGGGAGATAGGAGGGCTCTGCCCGGGAGGCCGCAGGGCACTTCATTCTGCTGCTGCTGTGGTGGCTCCAGCAGCAGCTCCTCTCATTGTTTTTTTTTTAAAGGCCAAGTGAGGCGGGCTTTTTAGGGACAATTTTTGTCGCCCCCAAAATGTGCTGCCTGAGGCCACCACATTACTCGGCCTCATTATAGAGCCGCCCCTGCACATGACTGTTGTTTGCTGTTGGGGGATCAGTGCAGGGATGGGCAACTTGACCTCACCTGTGCGTTGGCCTTTGCACAAGGGGAGTAGCTTGCAGCAGTGTGTCTGTAGTGCTGTTATAGTACTGCATGTCCTGGGCATAATGTAGTGTACGTGCGCCGATGGAGACAGCACCTAGTCGTGGTGTACCACTGTCTCGGTATGTGCCAGCCATGTTGTTTTAAGTCCTGGAGTCCACCCATTGCAGCAGGGACCTGCAGTCTCTTTGATTCCAGACATTGCTATGCAGAATAGTGAGGAGGTGTATCTATTGGTTAGAGCACTCTCTCAACAAACAAGGAGCAGGGATTCAATTCCCACTTGTTCTCTGTGTGCTACTTAGTGCATTTTAATGCCTGGAACAGCCATGGTCTGCTGTGACTGGCTGACACACATTCTTATGTGTTCCACACACAATTTTGATTTGCAAACATGCAATTTGCCATCATGCCTTTCAAATAGCATGGCTTTCTTGGCTCTGCTGCAGCCCATTGAAAGGGGTCTGACATGTTCACCCTGCAGAGGCACAGCGTAATGGTCATGGCACTAGCTTGGGAACCAGGGTTCAGTGCCCACTAGCACTCCTTGTGTACCTGCTAGGAATGTTTCTCTGATGCTTTTTATGTATGGCATTGCCTTCATAGACTGACTTGGGCAGGTCACTTAACCCTCCATTGCCTCAGCAGACTGCAGGTTCTCAAAGTACCTGTCCTTAATAATACATTACCATATCTCCCTTACATTGTACACCACTTTGACTGCACTGATACCGCGGTATGATAAAAGGCAGTTAAATACAAACAGATAAACCTACTTGCAAAACATGATACCAGAATTACCTCATGACTGCACTGCTTTGGCTCCAGCACATCTCTGCATTATATGCAGACACAGCCTACCCCTTGTATGGCCACCTGCAGGGATAATCTCATGCCCTTATGTGTCCCCTTTGGCCAGTTTGAGGGTCTTCTATCCAGTTGCTGTATGCACAGTTGTCTGGAGAATTCTTTGGTGGTTGGGTGGCTGGGAGAGGTGTGAGACCAACATGTCTGGTATCAGGCCTTTCACATGACACTGGCACATGTTTTTTCCCCACAGTACAAATGCATTGGGGATGGCACTTCAGGTACATTGGTGCTGTAAGCCCATACCACCCTCTTATCTACCGCCATCCTTCCTTCAACCCAGTCATCAGCCTCTGCCGGCTATGTGCAAGCTGCTATACCATGGCCCACATAGATACTTTTTTCCACATTTCAACCTTTCACACACACCTCTCCTGTGCCTGAGCTGCATGTCAACACTCTTGCTCCGTCATCCTTTTCATGCACACTTCGTGGCGATTCTGGCTCTGCTGG
The DNA here is from genome assembly GCA_033557465.1 of Ichthyophis bannanicus. Lineage (NCBI taxonomy): Eukaryota > Metazoa > Chordata > Amphibia > Gymnophiona > Ichthyophiidae > Ichthyophis > Ichthyophis bannanicus. Next base: position 1,242,907,036 of record CM066032.1, read on the forward strand.
GGGACACGTCTTCCCCATTTTATGCCACTCACTGACATTATGGATTTTTATGTGGGAACACCCCAGTGTGTCAGTACAGCTGACCCACAAATGCTCACCCCACTTACTGGCTGCCACACTGGGTGCCCACGGATATGTCAGATCCATCAGGCTCCACATGTCCTTCCATTCATCACCATTACATTGCCTTTCTCTGAGGTTCCCTTATGAAATGTTACAGTAACAGACGTTTTCAGATGTTAAGGTTCACACTTGCCACCTGAACATCCAGTATCCTCTTAGTGTACGTTACCACTAGAATGCCTCCTATATGCCTAGAGCCTTTTTTACACGGAAATCCCCTTATTACCACTGTTAACGCTCGATAACACCTGCTAACTTAAAGATCTTTAGTAAACATAGCTCCAGGAGATGTGAGCACCATGGAAGACAGGGAGCCCAGGCCCTTTCTGCCATGGAGTTGCTCCTGGAGATTTAAGTGCCCTCTTCAAATCCAGGCTAGAACATCAACGCTTTGAGGCTGCTTTTGGATCCTGATGCCTCTCACTCTCTTGTTCACCATTTATATATATCTTACCATATTGTAGTCCCCAGTTTTGCGATGTTGTTTGTCTTAATTAGACTGTAAGTTCTGATAAGCAGGGACTGTCTGTTACATCTATATGTACAGCGCTGTGTGCGCCTTGTAGCACTATACAAATGATCAGTAGTAGTAGTTGCTTTTGGCCAGGGGCGGCCCAAGGGGGGTGCGGGGCCATGTGCGGAGACTCGGTGCGGAGCCTCATTTGCATAATGAACCTCATTTGCATAAATATTTGCATAATGTTACCATACACCAGAGGTACTCAAATCCAGTCCTGGAGGGCCGCAAACCAGTCAGGTTTTCTGGATATCCCTAATGAATATGGATAAGATAGATTCAAATACAATGGAGGCACTGCATGCAAATATATCTCATGCATATTCATTAGGGATATCCCGAAAACCTGACTGGTTTGCGGCCCTCCAGGACTGGATTTGAGTACCTCCGCCATACACTAACTTTTAGTAAACATGCCTCTTAATGAGTGTATGGATAAAGAAAGACTAAAAGATTTCTACATTACTATAATCCAGTGACAACTGCCAGGCGCATTAGGAACTACTACAAACACTGCCCATTTAGAACCCATAGCAAACCCGCCGTATCATAACAGCACTACCAGGACTCACAAAGCACAAGACCCTACCTATCAAAAGGCAACACTGCAAATATTAAACCAATACATTTCAGAGAATAGCAATACATGACCTACTGGGGAAAGAGAACAAGTGGCAATGTCAAATAGGAATTACATAAACAGAATACCTCAGCTCAGTTACACGTGCAGAACATAGACCGTCACCAAACAAGAAATCACAATGTAAAAACAGGAAGACAATAATTAAACTGGGAACCCCAAAAGCCCAACAACACTGTAGAAATAAAACTATAAATTAATTTCCTCTTGTACTAAACAAAGCGCAGACGTTAATGATGCACATTTCCCAGAGCTGGCATATTTCAGTTAATAAATTCAATAAAGAAATATTTTTCTACCTTTTGTGCATTTTTTTTCAGTTGCAATTGCTCCAGCCACTTTCTTCTGGTTTCTTCGTGTCTTCTGCTAACTCTCCATCGTCTGCTGTCCATTTGTCCTTTCTTCACTCTTCTAGTTTTTTTCCATTCTCTCTCTACATCTGCTTTAACATACTAATCTTTCTCCTTTTGCTTTTTCCTCATTCCTATTTCATCCACTCAAATTTTACCCCGCCATCCTCAATCCCCACTTACTCTCCCAATATCCGGCCAATTGTAGATTTGTCTTCCCTCCCACACAAAATATTTTTCCCTCTCCATTTCACTCTCCCAGCTCTATCCCATTCTAATCCTCCCCCAACATCAGCTCCCTTCTAGTTCCAGCCCCACCCAGCATCCGCTCCCTTCTAGTCCCCGCATCAGCCCATTTCCAGTCCTAGTTCCCCCATCCGAGTCCCTCCATCAGCTCATTTCCAATCCCAGCCCCCCATCAGCCCATTTCTAGTCCTTTCCTAGCCCCACCATCAGCCCATGTCAAATCCTAGCTCCCCTCCACTCAGCCCATTTCCAATCCAAGCCCCCCATGAGCCTACTTCCAGTTCTAGCCCCTCCATGAGTCCATTTCAATCCAAGCCCCCCCCAACAACCCATTTCCAGTCCTATCCTAGCCCTCCATCAGCCCATTTCCTGTCCTAGCCCCCCCTCACTCAGCCCATTTCCAGTCCTAGCTCCCTCCCCTCACAGCCCATTTGCATTCCAAGCCCCCCTCCCCATCAGCTATTTGTAGTTCAAGCTTTCTTTCCACTCAGCCCATTTCCATTCCAAGGCCCCATCCCCATCAGCTATTTGCAGTTCAAGCACTCCGTCCACTAAGCCCATTTCCAGTCCTAGCCACCCCCCAGCCCATTACCAGTCCTAGCCCCCCCATAGCCCATTACAAGTCCAAAGCCCCCATAACCCATTACCAGTCCTAACCCCCATCAGCCCATTTCAAGTCCTAGCTCCCCCATCCGAGTCCCTCCATCAGCTCATTTCCAATCCCAGCCCCCCATCAGCCCATTTCTAGTCCTTTCCTAGCCCCACCATCATCAGCCCATGTCAAATCCTAGCTCCCCTCCACTCAGCCCATTTCCAATCCAAGCCCCCCATGAGCCTACTTCCAGTTCTAGGCCCTCCATGAGTGCATTTCAATCCAAGCCCCCCCCAACGGCCCATTTCCAGTCCTATCCTAGCCCTCCATCAGCCCATTTCCTGTCCTAGCCCCCCCTCACTCAGCCCATTTCCAGTCCTAGCTCCCTCCCCTTACAGCCCATTTCCATTCCAAGCCCCCTCCCCATCAGCTATTTGCAGTTCAAAGCCCTCCTTCCACTCAGCCCATTTCTAGTCCTAGCCACCCCCCAGCCCATTACCAGTCCTAGCCCCCCCATAGCCCATTACCAGTCCTAAGCTCCCCATAGCCCATTACCAGTCCTAAGCCCCCCATCAGCCCACTTCCAGTCCTAAGCCCCCCATCAGACCACTTCCAGTCCTAAGCCCCCTTAGCCCCCCCATAGCCCATTACCAGTCCTAACCCCCTTCAGCGCATTTCCAGTCTTAGCCTCCCCACAGCCCATTCCAGTCCTAACCCCCCATTAGCCCATGACCACTCCTACCCCCCATAGCCCATTTTCAGTCCTAGCCCCCCGATAGCCCATTTCTAGTCCTAACCCCCCATCAGCCCATTTCCAGTCTTAGCACCCCCATAGCCCATTACCAGTCCTAACCCCCCCCATCAGCAGATTTCCAGTCCTAGCCCCCCTATAGCCCATTACCAGAACCTCCCTTCACCATCAGCTCCTGAGTCCCTCCCAATGCACGGGCTTTCAGAGCCACGAGAGTTTCCCTTTCTTCTCGCGGCTCTGTTAATCTCGCCAGGGCTGATGGGATTTCCTATCAGCCCCTGCGGGATTAACAGAGCCGCGAGAGGTCAGAGAAGCTCTCGCGGCTCTGAAAGCCTGCACATTGGGAGGGACTCGGGAGCTGATGGTGAAGGGAGGCTCTGCCGGGCAGGCGGGGCCCCGCGGCGGGACATTTGATTCTGCCGCTGCCACGGCGGCAGCGGCAGCAGCAGCCAGTTTGTTTTTTTTTCTACTTGTGCTAATGAAGAATGTTTTTTGCGCGGGGCCCCCTGAAACGCGGGGCCCTGTGCAAAAAACATTCTTGCTCAATGGACGGGCTGGCCCTGCTTTTGGCAAGTGCGCAGCTATGGCATGTCTTTTGATCAAGAAGAGGAATATAAATAAAGAGGGGAAGAGGAGAAGATGAGGAACATAAAGAAATGTGAATATTGGCAAACAGAAACTACTACTACTACTACTACTAATAGTTGGCAATACCATCCACTTAGCAGACATTGCCAGTTCGGTAGTTCTAGAGCCCTTTTACATCTACTTGTCCTTAATTTTAACTATGTGAAGATACACTTAATGCCCTTTATTTTTTATTTCACCAGGATCTGTAATGGTTCTACCAGAAAAATTCTATCTAACCTCTCTGTAATCTATTTCTAGAAGAGGAGGGAACTTTCTTGCCTCTGACTCATCCAGCTAGTCTCAGTGATGTAATGCTGTTTGGAGGGAGGCATGTAAATTTGGAGAGAGACTGCAGGGGGTATAAAACCCCAGACTTGTAATTCAAATCTGGGTCTTTGGTTCCAAAGCTATCATACTGCAGCATAGTCCCTCAGGCCTCTGGCCAAGCACTAAAGGAGGAAGGAGAAGTGATGCAACCCTCTCCCTAGCCAAAGGGTTTTCTGAGGAGAGGTGATTGAGGTTGCTTAAGCCAAAGCACTGCAGGAGTCTTCTCAGGAACTGCTGGAAGGAAAACCAGGAGCAACACCAGGGTACAGCTCTGTGCCTCCTCAAAGGCTTCCACGATTAGGTGTCTGAAACTGTTTAAGCCAAAGCATCTCAGAAGCAGCATCAACTGAAGAGGAGGGTTTCAGGGAGACACAGAGACTTTGGGACTCTAAGCTAAGGAGAGGCTGTATACTGAAGGGGAACCACGTCTGCTGTTTTCCTATATCAGAAGGACCCTATTAGCTTACTCCTTAAGGAGAGGGATCAAGTTAGGAATTGAGTACTCTGTTTAAAGAGACCTCAAGAACTTGGACTGGAATATGAAGCCAAGAGGCTGTTAGTTGATCCACTGAAATGTGTTATTATGTTGGACAATGCTGATTTATGACTGGAGGCTTTGTGATCGATCCTGATCTTTTCCAAAGCAAATTTCACTGGATTAGAGACTAACCCTTTGGCCTAAACTGACTTTTTGGCAGTGAGAGAAATGGAAATAGTGAAATTGAGTGCAATAGGCTTCCCACTGCAAATGGCTAGAGCCCCAAGAACCCTTACCAAACCCTGGGAGTGAGCCCCATAGGGGTAGTGCTGTCTCCTAGAAGTTGTGCCCCTGGTCAACTGGATGGTTGAAATGAATGCTATGCAGGCTTACTGACTGGCAGGGGTTACATATGAAATGTGCAACATATAAAGTGTAGGTCTTGGCAAACAGAAGCTACTACTACTATTACTACTGATCATTTGTATAGCGCTACAGGGCAGAGAGCAGGGCTGGAGAAGGCAGGGCAGGGGAAAGGCTGACTGAAACCTCTCAGTAATATAGTAACATAGTATATGACGGTAGATAGAGACTATCATGGTCAATCTAGTCTACCCAGTCAGGTGGCAAGAGTAGGTGCACCTGCCGCTCCGTGCAGGTCACGCCTCCCGATGCCTTTATTTAGGGGTATACCCACCACTTCGTGTAGGTCCCCCCTATTTGTTGAGATATAAGAGTTAGTTATGTTTATTTTGATCGTATCCTGTTGCTATAAAGGGATCCACTATGCCTGTCCCATGCCAATTTGAATTCTGTCACTGTATTTCCCCCCACCATCTCCATCGGGAGGGCATTCCAAGTATCCACCACCTTTCAGTGAAAAAGCATTTCCTAACATTGCCTTTCAGTTTACCCCCTTGCTGTATTATGTTATGCCCTCTAGTTTTACAGCTTCCCCATCTTTGGAAGAGGTTTGTTTGTTCATTAATACTCTAAGTATTTAAAGGTCGGAATCATATATCCCCTATCCCTCCTCTCCTCCAGAGTGTACATGTTTAGGTCTTCAAGTCTCTTCACATAAGTCTTCTGACGCAGGCTCCAAATCATTTTGGTTGCCTTCCTCTGAATCACTTCCAGCCATTTATGTCCTTTGCGAGATATGGTCTCCAAAACTGGACACAATATACCAAGTGAGGTCTCACCAGTGACTTATACAGTGGCATTAGTACCTCTTCCTTTCTGCTGGTGATTCCTCTTTGTATGCAGCTCAGCATCCTTCTGGCTTTTGCCACCGCCTTGTCACACTGTTTCGCCACCTTGAGATCCTCAGAAAGAATCACTCTGAGGTCCTTCTCCTAGTCTGAGCACACCAACCTCTTGCCCCCTATCGCATACAGTCCCCTTGGATTTCTGCTTCCCAAGTGCATGACACTGCACTTCTTTACATTAAATCTTAACTGCCAAGCATTAGACCAATCTTCCAGTTTTGAAGATCTTTTCTCATATTATCCGCTCCCTCAGGGGAGTCCATTCTGTTGCAAACATTTGGGGTATGTTTACTAAACTGCGGTAATGCTACAGACTGCGCGTTAGGTAACGTTAACGATCGTTAGGTAACGTTAAAGCGCGTTATGTAATGTTAACGCGCGTTAACGTTACTTAACGATCGTTAATGTCCCCGGCCGCGGTAAACACCACAGAGGGTGGAGAGAGGGCGGGGGTAAGGGGTCAATGGGCGGGGAGTAGGCGGGGAGAGGCTCCCTGCACACTAATGCGCTGAACTGAAGGGCTGAATCGTACCGCGAATGAAAACCTGCCGTTAGATGCACATTTGCAGGAGAGAGAAACAATTTCAGTGTCAGCAATGTACAGCATAGACAGGGAGCCCAAAAAACGTGATAGTAGTGCTCCATTTACAGCACCAGCATAGTGCCCAAGTATGAAAGGCCACTGTGGTGATGGTGCAAGTGGGGCATTGGGGGCTGCAGGCGGGACATGTAGCAGGGGCAGCTGGGGCACAGGGTGGACTAGGCGGGTGCCTAGGTGCAGGGGCGGCCCAAGGGGGGTGCGGGGCCATGTGCGGAGACTCGGTGCGGGGCCTCATTTGCATAAGTGGCCTTATTTGCATAAATATTTGCATAATGTTACCATACACTAACTTTTAGTAAACATGTCTCTTAATGAGTGTATGGATAAAGAAAGACTAAAAGATTTCTACATTACTATAATCCAGTGCCAACCGCCAGGCACATTAGGAACTACTACAAACGCTGCCCATTTAGAACCCATAGCAAACCCGCCGTATCCTGACAGCATTACCAGGACTCACAAAGCACCATATCCTACCTTTCAAAAGGCAACACTGCAAATATTAAACCAATACATTTCAGAGAATACTGGGGAAAGAGAACAAGTGGCAATGTAAAATAGGAATTACATAAATAGAATACCTCAGCTCAGTTACACATGCAGAACATAGACCATCACCAAACAAGGAATCACAATTTAGAAACAGGAAGGCAATAATTAAACTGGGAACCCCAAAAGCCAAACTTGGAATGTACAACAACACTGTAGAAATAAAACTATAAATTAATTTCCTCTTGTACCAAACAAAGCGCAGACGTTAATGATGCACATCTCCCAGAGCTTTCATATTCCAGTTAATAAATTCAAAATAAAGAGATATCTTTCTACCTTTTGTGCATTTTTTTCAGTTGCAATTGCTCCAGCCACTTTCTTCTGGTTTCTTCATGTTTTCTGCTAACTGTCCATCGTCTGCTGTCCATTTGTTCTTTCTTCTCTCTTCTAGTTTTTTTTCCCATTCTCTCTCTCTACATCTGCTTTGACATACTAATCTTTCTCCATTTGCTCTTTCCTCATTCCTATTTCATCCACACAAATTTTACCCCTCCATCCTCAATCCCCACTTACTCTCCCAATACCCGGCCAATTGTAGATTTTTCATCCCTCCCACACAAAATATTTTTCCCCTCTCCATTTTACTCTCCCAGCCCCATCCCATTCTAATCCTCCCCCAACATCAGCTCCCTTCTAGTTCCAGTCTCACCCAGCATCCATTCCCTTCTAGTCCCTGCATCAGCCCATTTCCAGTCCTAGCCCCCCATCAACCCATTTCCAGTCCTAGCTCCCCCATCCATTTTCAGTTTGAGTCCCTTCATCAGCTCATTTCCAATCCTAGCCCCCATCAGCCCATTTCTAGTCATTTCCTAGCCCCACCATCAGCCCATGTCAAATCCTAGCTCCCCTCCACTCAGCCCAATTCCAGTCCAAGCCCCCCATGAGCCTACTTCCAGTTCTAGCCCCTCCATGAGTCCATTTCAATTCAAGCCCCCACCACAGCCCATTTCCAATCTTAGCTCCCCCCAACAGCCCATTTCCAGTCCTATCCTAGCTGCTCCATCAGCCCATTTTCAGTCCTAGCTCCCTTCTCTCACAGCCCATTTCCATTCCAAGCTCCCTCCCCATCAGCTATTTGCAGTTCAAGCCTCCCCTTCCACTCAGCCCATTTCCAGTCATAGCAACCCCCCAACCCATTACGAGTCCTAGCCCCCCATCAACCCACTTCCAGTCCTAACCCCCCATCACCCCATTTTCAGTTTAAGCCCCCCCTGTAACCCATTACCAGTCCTAACCCCCCATCAGCCCACTTCCAGTCTTAACCCCATCAGCCCATTTCCAGTCAGCCCCCCATAGCTCATTGCCAGTCCTAAACCCCCCCCATCAGCCCACAGCCCATTACCAGTCCTAACCACATCAGCCCTCCTCAAGTCCTAACCCCTCCCCATCAGCCCATTTCCTGTCCTAGCCCCCCATAGCCCATTATCAGTCCTAACCCCCCCATAGCCCATTAGCAGTCCTAACCCCCATCACCTCATTTCCAGACAGCCCCCATCAGCCCACAGCCCATTACCAGTCTTAAGCCCCCCAAAGCCCATTGCCAGTCCTAACCCCCCCAACAGCCCACAGCCCATTACCAGTCCTAACCCCTCCCCATCAGCCCATTTCCTGTCCTAGCCCCCCCATAGCCTATTATCAGTTCTAACCCCCCCATAGCCCATTACCAGTCCTAACCCCCCATCACCCCATTTCCAGACAGCCCCCATCAGCCCACAGCCCATTACCAGTCTTAACACCCTCCCTAAAGCCCATTGCCAGTCCTAACCCCCCCCAACAGCCCACAGCCCATTACCAGTCCTAACCTCTCCCCATCAGCCCATTTCCTGTCCTAGCCCCCCCCCCCATAGCCCATTACCAGTCCTAACCCCCCCCCCCATCGGCTTATGGCAAAATTAAAAAAAAAAAAAAAGCTGGCTCTGGCTGCTGCTGCTGCCGCCGTCGTGGCAGTGGCAGAATGAAGTGTCCCGCGGGGCCTCCTCTGCTCGCTGAGCCCCTCTGCAAGGGCTTTCAGATTCGCTAAGGGAGAGTGTCTCCCTCGCGTCTCTGTTAAGCCCGCAGGGGCTAATGGGAAATTTCCCATCTGCCCCTTTAGACGCGAGGGGCTGATGGGAAATTTCCCATTAGCCCCTGCGGGCTTAACAGAGACGCGAGGGAGACACTCTCCCTTCGCGAATCTGAAAGCCCTTGCAGAGGGGCTCAGCGAGCAGAGGAGGCCCCACGGGACACTTCATTCTGCCGCTGCCGCAGCCAGAGCCAGCTTTTTTTTTTTTTTTAATGTAATTTAAAAAAAAAGCAGAATGTTCTTTGCGGAGGGCCCTCTGAAACGCGGGGCTCTGTGCAAAAAACATTCTTGCTCAATGGACAGGCCGGCCCTGCCTAGGTGGCACATAGGAACATGGAAACCGGACTTCAGCATGACAGCAGCTGACAAAGGGCAAACACAATCCACCTACATCTACCTGGTCCATCCAAGCTAACAGTTGCCAGGGCACTGACCTGACATCCCCCCAGCCAACCCTCCCCCAAGCAGAAGGGACAGACTATTGGTAGGTGGTGATGGGGGGGATGTGAGGATGCTCATGTATGCCCCATGCCCCAGACCCCACTCCCTAGGCGACCACCTACCCACACAGTGGATGGCCTGGGACTGGTGACTGACAGCATATGGCCATATCAGCATGGTAGGGTGTGTGTGTGCCCGTGCTGGAGGGGGCAGTGGCACCTGCCTGCAGTGGACCTACGCCATGCCCTGTACCAGTACGTGGTGTGCAGTGCAACATACAAAGTCTGGCTGAGGAAAAGTACAGGTAGCCCCAGGGACCACCATGCATCTGTGGCAACAGTGTGGTGCAGTACACCCAGCCAGTGTGTCCAGGAGCAGAGGGTCACAGCTTCAAGCCCCAGCTGTGGTTCCTGCAGAGCATATCCTATGTTTTACCCTACAATGCAGATACAACAGCAACATGTGCAAAGCCCAAAGCAGCAGCGAACAGGGGTACAAACACCCACTCACACAGGCTCCACAATCCAAAGATGCATGGAGAGTCAGGCTGTTGGCCCCAGCATTGAGCTGTAGTTATCACCAGGGCACTACTACTACCTCCTGCACAGTTTAGCAATGTCGGCACTGTGATCAGGACCAGTGTGGCGGGCAGGAATGCCAACCACTCCTATCTTTACACAATGCTGCAATAGGAGTGTGTGTGTGTGTGTGTGTGTATGTATGTCTGTCCATTGTTTTGTGGCTGCCCACACCTCACCGGGCCCACAATGTCCCACTGTTACCAGTGTTAGCCTGAATATGTGCATAATGAGGAGCAAGGTGTCATGGGTATGGCCCAGACAGGGTGGATTGGCCAGGATGCATCTTCACAGGGTGCGGGGCAATGGCTGGGACACTGTAGTGCCCGACCACCTCCTTCATGGACAGGGTGGCCACAGCATGGCATGCTGGGAGGGCACTCACTCTGACTGAGCAGTGACCATGGCATGTCTAGGTTCCCACATAGCGCTGTATATTATCTGCTTCCAATGATCTTGTTGTGTTCCCAGTGCTGGCCCCCCCCCCCCCACACCATCATTGAGACGCTTGCATATAGTTCTTCTGTGCGCATGCACTATGGACTGGCTAGTGGACTGTCTGCAGTTAGACTGTGCATGGTTGGAACACCTATAAGGTACAATCTGACTGTGCTGTCTGCTGGTGACTGGCAGATGGTGGTGTGAGGCAGTTGGGGTTTTCCAGGGCTAACCCCATCATTGCTGCTGGTCTGCCACTGCCTCAGCCACAGGTATGGCTCTGGCCCACCAACTCTGGAGGGCTGTCCTATACCAGCAGGATGGAGGTTACTTCACAGGGACTGGGGCACCTGTCCCTTACCTACTAAAGGGTGATGTGTGCCCTTTGGGGTATGTAATGTATACCACTTTGACATATGAAGGCACTGCTACACAAACTTCATGCAAGTCTGGAAACCCCTCTGCCCTGATAACAGGTGCCCATGTCAGCCAGACCCAAACACAGGGTACACACTAATCTGGGTGGTGTCTGGTCCCAGAGGGCCACATGTGACTTCAGGATAAAGATGGACACCAAATTACCTTCAGCTGTACTGCAAGGAACACCTGTCACACACTGTTAGTGATGGGGATGTACAGCATGGCCTATCTCTAGTACCACATGTGCTGCAGACCTAGTGCTGGGTACTCACCCTATCCCGCAGGGAGAACACAGAACCTGCACAATAGCATGGTCTGTAGCTACTCTCTGCCAGTATCACGCACTGTCAGTTTGTCTTTCTAAGCTGAGGTACCGGAGAGGTGCAGACCCCATTTGCTGATCAGCTGTAGACAGCTATTCAGCATGTGCATTGCATCATCGGTACTGGTTGGGTTACCCTATCCTGGCACTCAGAGCAGACAGTTTGTGCAGTGACCTGCAGTCCTTCTGTACCCAGCCATTGCTATGACATATACCACAGAGTTATAGCCTACAGTTAATATGATGCTATTCTTGGCAGTGTTCATGGGTTCAATTCCTTATTGTTCCCTCTTCTCATGCCTGTCCTACTCAAATAGTGTGCATGCTTGTAATAGTCATATTTTTGCATATTTGTGCTGCCAGCCCATAATACCCTCGCCACAACTGCCAACATTCCCTCGGTCCGTCTATCTGCGTCTGTCAGCTGTGTAGAGTCCTGTCTGCCTATGCAGGCTGTCACCCCATGTCCTGCACTGCTACCCTTTCCTGCATTGCGCCTCTTCATGCTTGCCTCGCCTGTGCCTGATCTGCATGGCACCACCACTCCTCTGTCCACCCATCATTGTAACTATCCTGCCACCTCCGCCTCCACTGGGGGACAGGTATTCCCATCGTCTGCCACCAACTGTCTTTCCAGTACTTTACATTGCCAACACCCTGTGCTCTGGTACAGTTGCCCCTACCATGTTTGTCATCAGTACTGGCAGCCACATGGGATGCCCTCAGATATAGCAGGTCCAGCGGCTCCCAGCTCTACCTCCTTCACTCACCTGTTCATTGCCTTTCCTGAGTGCTCTATCTAGTGTTAGGGCTACATCTATCTCTGTTCCTCACAGGTCATGCATGTCATCCTGAAGCACCTTGCAGCCCTTAGGCCATGCTAACCTAGGGCACCATAACCTTGTTAGGCAACCTTAACCTATGGTTCCGTAACCCAGGGTGCCCTCTAAGGTGCCTTGTCCAGGGGTGCCTAATACGGCGCTTAGCCTAAGGAGCCCTACTGTATAGGAACCTTACAAAGCACCTTATGAGGCACCTTATAGGGTACCTAACAAGGCACCTTATAAGGCAGCTAACAGGGCACCTAACAAGTCACCTTATAAGGCACCTCACAAGGCACCTTATCAGGCACCTTATTTATAAGGCACCTTACTAGGCACCTTACAAGGCACCCTACAAGGCGCCTTACGAGGCGCCTTGTAAGGTGCCTTATGAGGCGCCTTGTAACGCGCATTAGTTTGTAACATGTGTTGGCTGATACGGCTTGCTGTAACGATTCACTGCCCACGCCTTTATATGGGCATCTGTAGCTTTACCGTGGAACCTAACATGAATGACATTACCGCAGTTTAGTAAACATACCCCTTTGTGTCATCTGCAAAAAGGCAGACTTTTCCATTCACAAATACATTGAACAGTACTGGTCCCAGGATTGAACGCTGGGGCACACCACTAATCACTTTACTTTCATCTGAGTGAGTTCTGTTTACTGTCACCTTCTGTTGTCTGTCAGTCAACCAATTTCTGATCCAGTTCACCACCTTGGGACCCATCCCCAAGCTGTTAAGTTTATTGATAAGTCTCCTATGATGAACAGTATCAAAATTAAACCCTACCTTCAACAGTCTTAAATTACATCAGGCATTTATCATGCAAATTAACAGCCAAGATAATGACATAGGACTGAAGTGCAGGTTAGCATGTGTATTATTTATTCAACTCATGGCTTTTCATTGGCAAGGAGCAGAGCTTCGTTTATAACCTTCTTCATCTCCTATTGGCACCCCAAGCGAGGAACACAAAGTAGAAAATACAAAGGCATTTTACAATATAAAACATCAGAGCACAAGACAAACAACCATCTCAAACAGACAGAACGACAAAACAATGTCATTTAGTATAAATATTAGAGAGCAATATCACTAACAACCATCTTGCAATGGAGATCGAATGCTCAGCTCAATAGAGTATGCAGGGTAAATACAGCAAAAATAACTCAATAAAAACAATTGAAGCATAAATCCCTGAGTTGAGCAAGTTCCATCCAGTATCCCTCCACCTAAGTGAAATGCAACCACCCTCCCCCAAATAATACAGAAAACATTATTTTAACTAATTTATGAAAGATCAAATAACCTTGAGTTTCTCTTATTCCTTTCTGAATACATCGGGGGAGGGGGTGGGGGGGGGAGGCGAGTGTCAGCAGCGGCAACGGTTTAAAAGTGGCAGCTTTGTGTCACTGCTTTGTTGCCCATGGTAGGCCATGTGCTTCAGCACACATGGCCTGACGCTTCTAACCCCCCTCCGACAGTACTTTGCATCAGAGGGGGTTCAGAAGTAGCAGGCCATGTGTGCCAAAGCAGACATCAAAGAAGTGGCACAAAGTCACCCACCCGGGTTGCCCGTCCTAGGCGGCTGCCTAGCTCGCCTAGTGGATGGGCCTGTCCTGGTGATTTGCCCTTATTCTTTGTCTCGCTTGAAATACTAAACAGAGGTGCATGTTTACTAAGTCCTACAGTAGTAACATGGGTTTGGGCTTCATTACTAGTACGAGGCTCTGCGCTAGAAACAGGGGGATAGAGACAACTGTCCCCTTGAATTGAGCACAGCTTGCGGTGTAATTACCATCACGGGGAGCAACCATTGCCACCCATTGTGTTGGTGGTAGTTGCTCCCCATCAAGTGCTGGCATCATGGGCTTTCAAGGCCCGTGCTAATGATGCCATGGCAGGAACGCCCATGATCCACACAGGCACTGCCCAGATGCACGCTGTCTGCATAGCGCGGGTTTTTTAGTGCAGGACTCCATGTTACTTTTTACACAGAGCCAAAAACGCACACTACCCATGTAGTGTGTTTTAATAAATATGCCCCATAGGATCTTAAAGTGTATCCTCAAGTGGAGTGGGAGCCATTGGAGTTTCGGTATAGATGTTATTTGATCCCTATATTTTGCACTGAAGATGATACATACAGTTGCATTTTATACCAGTTTGAGTTAACCCATAAATTTTTTAAAGATTCCAATAAAAATATTTCAATAATACAGTCATATCAAGGGAAAGAACTGGGTTATATTATTTAAGTGATCTTTAGTCAGAGAGGTACATACCTGATAAATTAACCAAAGCTGTTAAAAAAAATGTTTTACCGATTGGCCTCCCCTGCAGAAGCATGGATGGGCATCTGTTGATCATCACACTTAGGGGCTTGTTTACAAAGCCGTGGTAGCAGTTTCCGATTGTTATCGGAGCTGTGGCCCCATGGAAATCAATGGGGCTGCGGCTCCGATAACGATCGGAAACCGCTACAGCGGCTTTGCAAACAAGCCCCTTAGGTCCTGAACATAGGAGCTGACAGCATCTTTTCATCAATCAAAAAGTGATTCAATCTCTCTGCTTTTGCTTTTCCAATCAAATAGCTTCTGACTTTTCTACTTTGTTGTAATATATTTTTAGGCAGCCAATTCTTTATATCCTCAGCATGGTTTGATGAATTTCTCAAAAAAGTCATATGTGCTGAGAGCGTAATGACAAGTACAGGTGCAAATCATTGGCAGACAACAAATATTTTATTTTAAATGCCTGAAAGATTTTGCCCAGTGGGAGCAGATATAAATTCAACAAAAGGGAGAAATGATAGCTTTCTGTGGAACTCCATTTGGTGCAGAATACGACAGCCAGGATCATCACGAACTCAGCTAGATATGAGCACATCACACCTGTACTCCAGCACCTTCACTGGTTGCCCATACATGAGCGCGCACGATACAAAGCTACTCTAAACATATTCAAAATCATTCACAACATCTCAGCCAATGCCCTTCAAAACCTAGTAACCAAGGACACAAGCACGAGGCCTAGGAGAAGCAACATGGACAACAAGACCTTTACCCTGGCAGAATACCAGAGAACCAATTGGGCCATGTCCGGAAGAGCACCGTCCCTCTACAATCTTGAGCTATGGAATTTCCTATCTGACCTTATGAGAGCCACAAGAGACACCAAGGACTTCCGAAGGATGCTCAAGATCATATTGTTCATGGAATACTATGAACCCTCCCAGTGCCCATAGCCCTGACTATAGGCTTGATCACACAACTGACTCATTTAACTAAGGGGTATGTTTATTAAAGCGCGGTAATGTTACTGGCGTTAAGTGCAGTGTTAATGTGAGCAATGCCATATAAGGACGTGGGCGTACCGGTGTTAAGGTAGCAATGTCTGTTTAACATGCATTAAAAGGCACCATAGCCTGTTAGTGTATGTTAACGGGACATTATTTTTAAAGCTGACAGACAAAGCTGTCAGGACAAGGCACTTTATAAGGTGCTGTATAGGGTGCCTTATTAGGCGCCTTAGGTTAAGGCACCTTATAAGGTGCCCTAACTGAAGGTACCATATAAGGTACCCTAAGGATGTTAAGGTGACCCAAGATATGGTGCCCAAGGGCAGTAAGGTGCCCCAAGTTGACAAGCATGAAATGTACGGCCAAAAAACAGATGTAACCCCAACACTGCACAGAGCACCAAGGAAAGGCAATGGACAAGTGATGGAAGGAAGCAGAGGTGGGAGCTGATGGACCTGCCAAATCTGCATGCAGCCAATGTGGCAGCCGGTAAAATGGACAAACATATTGGAGGCAGCTATACTGATGCACAGGGTGTTGGCAATGTAAAGTGCTTCAATGACAGTGGGTGGAAGAGGATGGGAATACGTGTCCATCAGTGGAGGTAGAGGTGGCAAGATATTTGCAATGATAGGAGGACAGAGGAGTAGTAGTGCCATGCACATCAGACACAGGAGAGGCAAGCATGAAGAGCCACAATGCAGAAAAGGGTACCAGTGCTGGACATGGGGTAGCAGCCTGCACATGAAAACAGGATGCTACACAGCTGACAGACCCAAATAGACAAACGTAAGGATGGCTTGCAACTGTGATGAGGGTACTATGTGCTGGCAGCACAGATCTGCAGAGATATGACTGTCACAGGAATGAAAAGGACTTGCCTCTGATGGGCCTAATAGAATGAGACCACTGAGGGATTGAACCTATGACCTCTGCCTAGGAAGTCATTGTATTAACCAGTGGGCTATACCTCTATGACTGTTGGCTCAGTAATGGCTGGCTACAGAAAGACTGCAGGTCACCGCACAAACTGTCTGCTGTGCTTACCAGGATAGGGTAAATCCACCAGTACCCATGATGTAATGCACATGCAGAACAGCAGTCTACATCTGATCACCAGATGGGGTATGCACCTCTCCAGCACCTCAGCTTGGTAGGAGGAACTGACCGTGTGTGATATTGATACAGAGTAGCTACAGACGATGCCATTGTGTGGGTTCTGTGCTCACCCTGAGGGTGAGGTGGGGCGCCCAGCACCAAGTCCACAGTACCTGGGTTGGTTGAGATAGGCTTTGCTGCAGGTTTCTATTAGTACTAGTGTGTGGCAGGTATTCCCTGCAGACACACCTAAGAGAATCCTGTGTCCATCTGTATTCCCCTGTCACATCTAGCCCTTGGGGACCGGGAGCCAACCAAGATAGAGCATATCCAGTGTGGTTGCTATGGTCACCCGTTATAAGAGCAGAGGGGGGGTCTGGACTCACATGTGGATTATGTAGTGCTACCTACCAAAACACCCTCTTTGGATCAGGGTGGTGTACAGGATATGGCCCAACAGACCCACACTCTACAACTTTGCAATGGAGGCAGCAGAGGGACATGATGAAGGGCTATGGGACCAGCAACCCAGGCCTGCTACCAATAGGCTGTTGTCTAGGGCAGTTAATCCCGCTCTCTACATGTCACAGGCAGACAAGCTGTGGGCCTAGAAAACCTCAGCTGCCCCGCCGCCGCCGCCGCTGCCGCCGCCCCCCCCCAATCTGCCATTCACAGCAGAGGGCACAGTCAGTCTGCACCTGCTGCACCCTGCAAGGTGTTCCAGCCACACACATGCTAGCTGCAGATAGTCCGTTAGCCAGTCCATAGTGCATGTTCCTAGAGAAACTATGTGTACCCAGAAGAAGGATGTAAGCACAGATACCAAGCAGGTACCTCACTGATTAGGCCCCAAAACAGGAAGCACACAAATATCACTTGAGAATAACACTGTATAGCACTATGTGGGAACCTAGACATGCCATGGTCATTGCTTGGTCAGAGTGAGAGTGAGCTCCCAGCATGACATGCTGTGGCCACCCTGTCCATACAGGTGGTGTTCTGGCACTACAATGTCCCAGCCATTGCCCCACACCCTGTGCAGATACATCCTGCCCAGTCCACCCTGTCCGGGCCATACCCACAATACCCTGCTCCTCATTATGCACATTGGCAGGCTAACGCTGGAAACAATGTAAGCATTGCGGGCCCAGTGAGGAGTAGGAAGCCACAAAACAATGGATAGACATACACACACTCCCACTCCTGTTTCAGCATTGGGCACAGATAGGGGTGGTTGGCAGCCCTGCCCGCCACAGTAGTCCTGAGCACAGTACAGGCATTGCTAAGGTATGCATGTGCTAGTAGTAGTGCTTTGGTGGTAACTGTTGCTCCGTGCTAGGCCCAACAGCCTGACTCTCCATGGGGCCTTGGATAGTGAAGCCTGTGCATGTGGGTGTTTGTGCCCCTGTTGGCCGATGCTCTAGGCTAGGGAGTGCACATGTTTATGTTGTATGTGCTATGTAGGGTAAAAGGTAGGGACATGGTCTGCAGAAGCCACAGCTGGGACTTGAACCTCTGACCTTCTGCCCCAGGACACACTGGCTGTGTGTACTGCACCATACTGTTGCCACAGGGGCAGGTTAGTCCATGGGGATACCATGACTGTTCATCTGACACACCTTGTCTGTTGCATTGCACGCCACCCACCTGAACAGGGCTTGGCCTTGGTCTGCTGTGGGCAGATGCCACTGCCCCCTCCACCAGCCCCCTCCACCACCAGCACCCCTCCCCCACCATGCTGACATGACCATATGCTGGTGGTGCTGGTGGTACACAGTCCCAGGCCATCCAGTGTGCAGGTAGGTGGCTGCCTAGGATGTGGGGTATGGGGTAGGGGTGCCTACATAGACATCCACGCTTCCCCCAACACTGCCTGCCAATGTTATGTGCCCTTTGGGGTACCTGCTGGGTACTGTCCCCTGGATGGGACACTGTGGGACACAGACTCCTGGGCATCCCCACTTTATTTAAGCCAACCCCACCCTCGTTTCCGCCACACTGTCTCCTCTTTACCTCATACTCTGCTACTCCTCCTCATACTCTGCTTCTCCTTCTCCTCTCATCCGGTAATATAAACCCCAATCCCGGCTCCCCTAGACTTGCCTCTCATGTTGTGAAGAGGCCTTCATGTAACTTGTCTAACCTTATCCTTATCTATCCAAATCCTGGCACCCCTAGACTTATCTCTCACACTGTGAAAAAGCCTTCACGTACCTTGTCTAATCTTATCCTTATCAACCCCATTCCTGGCCCCTCTAGACTTTTCTTTCACGTTGAGAAGAGTCCTTCACATAACTTATGTAACCTTATCCTTATCCCTCTCCTCTCCCCTTCCTCTCTCCCCTTCTCATGTGCCTTGTGGAACACACACTCTGTCTCTAACAAACTTTGTTTTTACTCATGACCTTTTTATCTCTAATGCCCTACACCTCCTTGCTCTAACTGAGACCTGGCTTCTCCCTGACGACACCACATCTACTGCCGCTCTCTGTCATGGGGGTTATCAGTTCTCCCACACTCCCCGTCCCACTAGCCGTGGCGGTAGTGTTGGGCTTCTACTTTCTCCCTCTTGCCAATTCGAACCCCTCATCCTACCTCAGTCTCACTCCTCTCTCTCCTTTGAAGTCCATTCCATCCACCTTTTCACTCCACTCCCCCTCCGGGTAGCTGTTATCTATCGGCCTCTCGACACATCTGTTTCTACCTTTCTTACTGACTTTGACTCTTGGCTATCCATCTTTTTAGACCCCTCCTCCCCCACTCTTATTCTCAGGGATTTTAACATTCATGTCGATAATCACTCTGATCCCCATGCTTTAAAGCTCCTCTGCATTACCTCCTCGCTCAACCTTCAACTCTGCTCCACTGCCACCACTCACCAGCTTGGACACTGCCTTGACCTGATATTCTTCTCTAACTGCTTACTCTCCAACTTCTGTAACTCAGTCTTTCCCTTATCTGACCATCACCTCTTAAGTCTTAATATTCATCATCCCCCGCTTCAGCCTCATCCTGTCTCCACCAACCTATTTAGAAACCTTCTTGCTATTGATCCCTCAGCTCTCTCTTCCACTATTTCTTCACCCCTTTCTTCCACTCTGTCATCCAAATCCGTTGATGAGGCAGTGACCTCCTATAACGCTGCACTCTCCTCGGCCCTAGATGCTCTTGCTCTGCCCATCCCACGTCCTATGAGGCGTTCTACACCCCAGCCCTGGCTCACACCCACTGACCGCTATCTACGCTCCTGTGCCCGCTCTGCCGAGCGTGTTTGGCTCAAATTCCGCTCCCGTGCTGACCTTCTTCACTTCAAATTCATGCTTTTCTCCTTCCAATCAGCCATAGCAGTTGCCAAGCAAGACTACTACATCCATCTAACTCTCTTGCCTCCGATCCTCGACATCTCTTTAATACTCTCAGTTCTCTCCTCAAGGTGCCTCCACCTCTTATCCCTCCCTCCCTTCCTGCCCAAACTCTGGCTGACTACTTCCATGACAAAATCCATAAGATCACCCTCCAATTCCCCTCTACCCCTACTACCCCTCCTCTCTCCCAACTCTCCCCCCACCCTACTTCTGCTACCCTCTCCTTCTTCCCTGTGGTCTCTGAGGAGGAAACCACACCCCTTCTTTCTTCCTCCAAACCCACCACCTGCTCCTCTGATCCCATCCCCACCCATCTCCTAAGCCCTATCTCCTCCTCCATTGTCCCTTCCATCTCTCATATTGTCAACCTATCCCTCTCCACCGCAACCTTCCCTGCAGACTTCAAGCATGCTGTGGTCACACCCCTCCTCAAGAAACCCTCACTTGATCCCACCTGTCCTTCTAACTATCGACCCATCTCTCTCCTTCCCTTCATCTCTAAACTACTTGAGCGTGTGGTCCACCACCGCTGCCTTGATTTCCTCTCCTCTCACGCTCTCCTTGATCCTTTACAGTCTGGCTTCCGTCCCCTACACTCCACTGAAACAGCTGTTACCAAAGTCTCTAATGACTTGTTCCTTGCAAAATCCAAGGGCCCCTACTCTGTCCTCATCCTTCTTGATCTCTCTGCTGCTTTCGACACTGTTGACCACAACCTTCTCCTCATCACCCTGGCTTGGCTTTGGGGGCTCTGTGCTCTCCTGGTTCTTCTCCTACCTCTCCCACCACTCTTTCAGTGTTTGTTCTGGTGGTTCCTCCTCCTCTGCCACCCTGCTCCCAGTTGGTGTACCCCAGGGTTCCATCCTGGGACCGCTCCTGTTCTCTCTCTATACCCAACCCCTTGGTGCCCTTATCTCTTCCCATGGCTTTCACTACCATCTCTATGCTGACGACTCTCAAATCTATCTCTCTACGCCTGAAATTTCTCCAGCAATCCAGACCAAGATCACTGCCTGCTTTTCTGATATTGCTACCTGGATGTCTCACTGCTGCTTGAAATTGAACATGGGCAAGACTGAATTCCTTATCTTTCCCGCCAATGCCTCCCCTCCTCTTTCCCCATTCTCAGTCTCTGTGGATAACTCTGTAATCCTTCCTGTCTCTTCGGCCCGTAACCTGGGGGTTATCTTTGACTCCTCTCTTTCTTTCTCCACACATATCCAGCTCATAGCTAAGACATGCCGTTTCATTCTCTACAACATCAGCAAAATTTGCCCCTTCCTTTCTGAAGACACTACTAAAATGATTATCCATTCCTTAATCACCTCCCGCCTTGATTACTGCAACCTTCTCCTTGCCAGCTTCCCTGCAAACCACCTCTTTCCCCTTCAATCTATTCAACATTCTGCCCCTCGACTAATTTTCCTCCAGTCTCACCATACCCACATCACTGCTCTTCTCAAGTCACTTCACTGGCTTCCCATCCATTTCCGTGTCCAGTTCAAACTTCTCCTCCTGACCTATAAATGCATTCACTCTTCAGCCCCCCAATACCTACCATCTCTTATCTCTCCCTACATCCCCTCTCGGGAACTTCACTCTTCTAACAGTCTACGTCTATCTATGCCCTCCACTTTTGCTGCTAATTCCAGACTTCGCTCCTTCCACCTGGCTGCACCCTTCGCCTGGAACAGTCTTCCTGTCTCAGTGCGCCGGGCGCCCTCCCTGGCCCTCTTCAAGTCCAGGTTGAAAACCCACCTCCTCACTGTTGCTTTCAGATCCTGACTTCTGTGTTGTGATTTGATTAGATTATAAATGCTGTGTTTGTGTTTGTGCTTTTTGCCCTGTCTAGATTTTTCCTTGAATATTTGTATACTTTGTCTTACTAAATTGTAAGCCCTGATTTGTAATTTGTATTTTGTCTTAACTAGATTGTAAGCTCTGATGAGCAGGGACTGTCTCTCCTACATGTCTGTACAGTGCCTCATATGTTTGCAGCACTATATAAATGCTCAATAGATAGATAGATAGATGTTTGACCTTGATCATTTGCTGTCTTGATGATCTCGTTTCTGCATTCCTATCTGCCACCTAGGCATCTGCCTAGTCCACCCTGTGCCCCAGCTGCCCCACTGCATGTCCCGCCTGCAGCCCCCTATGCCCCATTTGCAGCATCACCATAGTGCCCTTTCATACTTGGGGACTATGCTGTTGCTGCACATGTAGCACTACTTTCACTTTTTTTGGACTCCCTACCTATGCTGTACATTGCTGACACTGAAATTTATTTATTTATTTTATTTATTTAGACAGTTTTGTATACCGCCTTATCCTTCAATCAAAGCGGTCACAGCACAATTGGGGGATACATTTAACACGCAGGGATATGAGATGCATACACTAATACTTACAGGGAACATGGACAGTGGAGGGTTAAGTGGCTTGCCCAAGACCACAAGGAGCATCTGTGGGACTAGAAACCCCAGTCCTTCCAGCCCAAGGTTGCTGTCCTCTAGTGGGATTTGAACCCCTGACCTTCCGGCCTGAAGTACCTTGCCTCAACCACTAGGCTACTCCTCCTGCAAATGTGCATCTAATGACAGGTTTTCACTCGCGGTAATGTTTGGCCCTTCATTTCCCCGCGTTAGTGTAGCAGGAGACTCTACCCACCCACTTCCCACCCATTGACCCCTTCTCTCCGCCCTCCACCCTCTGTGGACTTAACGTGGCTGGAGACGTTAGCGCGCGTTAATGTTGCATCTGGTAATAATAGCGCGCGTTAACGTTGCATCTGGTAACATTAGCGCGCGTTAACATAGCCGCTGCTACGTTACCACGGTTTAGTAAACATACCCCTAAATGTAAATAGTTATAGATGTACATAACCCTCTCCCGCCCCATCCTTTTTGTATGTATACAACTTAGTTCTCTGTAAACCACTTTGACTGAAGGATAAGGCGATATATAAAACTGGTTACATAAATAAATAAACTCTACTAGGGGCAACAAGAGAGTTCAAGAAGTAGCCTTCCAGAAGTATAACTTGCCTTCTATCCTGAAGAAATGACTGAAATCACCAGTAATCTACCACCAATTCCCAAGGAAAACAGACAGGCAATCAAGATCACAGATGTTCTATGAAGCCAGTTTGGACAGGGATTGAGGGCTGACATTAATGCACCTTAGCATGTTGACAGTAAAGTTTGGCAAATCACCCTCTCCTTGCACCAACGTTTTGCCTTTTCTCTGCTTGCCAAAGCCCCATTTCTATAATTCATCCCAACTTTTATTCTTTTGACTTCTAAAATCATGCTAGGTAGGACTTATTTGACCCTCTCTTTGTAACATCCTGCTTCTTCTGTGTACTGGCATTTTGTGGTCTTCATTGGCCTCTACTCAGGGCCAGTGCTAGGGTTTCTGGTGCCCCCCTATAACCTATAGATCGGTGCCCCCCTTCTTCATTATTATTAATGCTGGTTACACCCCACCCCCTCCATAAGGAGCCTACCCAAAAAAAGCAGCACTGTAAATATTGCAGTGGGACCTGGAACATCCAAACACCTATTTGAAAAGCTGAACAAGTCAGATTACTACAGGACATCCTTATGTACAAACTCCATATTAACAGAACACCTGGCCTCAGTCACACACTCAAAACACAGACCCTCACCAACTACAGAATAAATGACCACAACCTAAAAATAAAAATATGTAGATACAAATTAAACTGCAACCTCAAGAAGCCAGATTCTTAATACAATGCAACACCAGAGAAATAGAAAGAGATGTCCTGAACTGCATAAAGTATAAAGGTTGAAAATAAAATTATTTTTTCTACCTTTGTTGTCTGACCACTTTATTTTCTGATCATGCTAGTCCCAATCTGAGGTTTCTGTTTTCCTCTGTCTTCTCTTAGCTCTTTTTCTATGGTCTCTAGTCCATCTGCCATTTCTTGTTTCCTCTTGTTTACTTCACTTGGTTCCATCGTGGATACTGATCTTTTCCCTTCAGCTTTCTTCCATTTATTTTTCTCTCTGTCCACTCAGACTTCACGACTTTTTCTTACTATCCAGTCCTCCATCCCCCTCTTTTTTACTCCATCTACCTACCACCTTTCAATCCTCATGCCAGTTCTCCCATTCCCCACCTCTTTTTTCCTGGTCCATGATTCCCCATTCTCGCTCACTCTCTACCCCTCCCCCCTCCAGCATATCCCATCTCTCTTTTCCTCCTTCTCTCTGTCCTCCCCCTGGGAAAAAATATCATGTGATACCATCCCCTGCATCTTCTTTCTTTTTCTGAGTCAGCGGCGGAAAGATCTCATAGCACCATCCACAGCTTAATCTTTCTTTCTCCAAGTCAGCACGCAGAAGCCAGGGCTGCTTGAAGCATTCACTTCCGGTGATTGGCCCCCCACACTGGAAGTGAATGCTATGGGCAGCAATGGCTGATGTTGCTGACTCAGAGAAAGAAAGAAACTGAGAATAGTGCTGCACGATGCTGCAGCTGCATGCACGATGAGTTTTGTCAGCTCCTGGGCCCACCATCTGAGCTCCCAATTACTCTCCCCATACCCAGCTAATATTAGATTCTTCCTTCTTTTCGCCCACCCAATTTTAAAGTCTCCACCTAAGTCCCAGTCCCTGCACTCCCCCATCTCCCTGTCCCCATTACTGCCTCCTACATCTCTTCTGCATACCCACCCAGCTACTTCCTTCTCTGATATTCATTGACCCTGCTGTTCCTTCTTCTTACCCCAGCATTCATTCTTATGCCCCTCCCACTCAACTCTTCTCTCCCACACAGCATATCTGTCCCCCTATCCATCCTCACTCCCCAGCTTCTTTTTTTCTCTCCCCAGCCCCATCCTCTTCCAGTCCTCCTCGAGCAGCAGCTCCCTTCTAGTTCCAGCCCCTCCCAGCTTCATCTTCCTTTCAGCCCTCCAGAAAGTGTAGGGGACTTGCAATGAGGCTAAAGTATAACCCATCTAAGACTAATAAGAGAAAATATTTTTTCAGTCAACGTGTAATCAAACTCTGGAATTCATATCCAGTAGTAAAAGCTGTTAGTGTAGTTGGGTTTAAAAATGGTTTGGACAGGTTCCTGTGGAAAGGTCCATAAACCTTATTAAAGAGGACCCAGGATATCCACTGCTTGCCCCAATACAAGCATTGTGGAACCTGTGTGTCTTTTGGGAAAACTGCTAGGTATTTGTGACTTAGATTGGCCACTGTTGGACACAGGATACTGGGCATGATGGACCTTGGTCTGACACAGTATGGCATTTCTTATGATCTTATCTTCTTATGTGCCACCTGAGCAGCTGTCTAGTCTTACTTGTGCACCAGCAACTCCCACTGCATGACCCATGTGCCACCTCCTTTGCCCCATTTGCACCATCAACATAGTGTCCTTTCATACTTGGGCACTATGCTGTTGCTGCTAATAGAGCACTACTATCACTATCTTGGGCTCCCCTGTCTGTGCATCATATCGCAGATGTTAAAATAGGCTCCCTCTCCTCAAAATACACCCTTTCTGTGAGGTTTTACTTGGTGTTAGGGTTCCTAGTGTTAAAGTGCTTTAACACACATTAGCGCAACAGATGTTAAGGGAACACCCTATTGTTAATGCCCTCTCTCTGCTCCGTTAACGCCCACTCTCCACCTACTGTGCTCAATGCTGCAGGAGCCTTTAACACCCGTTAATGCAGCTTTTTCACAGTGTTAAGGAAGCAAGGGCGCTGATAACAGACTTTAACAGCACTCCCTTAACGCCCTTTAGTAAACATACCCCTAAGTTCTAAGGTTCTAGGTAAAACAGTTAATGTTTTGTTCCCTGTAAACCACTGATTCCCAGATAAGACAGTTTAAAAAAGACAGAAAAATAAATAAATAAATAGTATACCTTTTGAACATCTTGGGAACTGCAGACATGGTCTTTGCAGCCAAGCAGATTAAAGAAAGATGTCAGGATCAAAACTGGGCATTGTCCTTTGACTATTGATCTTTTCATGGCATCTGACTTTTAAATCGTGAAACTCTCTGGACTGTCCTCCAGCATTGGTATTGTTTGCTGAAGTTTGTTACCTATGTGAGACTCTTTCATAACGATATGAGTGTCAGCATCTTGTGTGAAAGGTGGAGGTGGTTGTATCATTGCCTCCTCCTTATTTACCATCTACCCAGGGCTTAGTTTGTAAACAAAAAGGAAGTGGAACTAGGAGAGGCGGTGGGCAGGCCAGGGGGAGAAGCAACAGGACAAGAGGGACTGGATTTTGCTTCGCTCTAGGCTCAGTCCCTCCCCTTCTCTCCCCTCCAGGCAGACTGGGAGGGGCTGAAGCAGAACACCTTTGCTGTTCTGTAGTCTGGAAAGCAATGGCAGACCTGTGTTCTAGGCCTTTACCCCAGAAAATAAAGCCCTGTGTCTACCTGCCCATCATTGTCTACTTCATGCAAGATGATTTACCATCAGTAACCAGTATCGACCGGATTGAAAATCTTTCAATCTTGGTTGCTGTAAGGCAGAAACAAAACTCATTAATAAGGACAGCCATAACCTTCAATTTTTAGATGATTGCTGCACAATGGCCCACTCGGTGCAGGGTGTGTAAATGACACTAGATCTCTTTAATCCTTTGCATGAAAGAGTCACCTGTCTTTGAATATTGCCATGCTGAAGATCCTTCACCAACCTTCCCTTGGCCTGCCAGCTGAATACTGCTTGTGCTATTTGTATAGATGAGAGGGCTTTGGAGTATATGGGAGAACTCTTTGTATTTCAACAGTCACCTCGCTGAATGAGCTACTGTGGATAAGGAGTGCTGGTGTCATCTTCATCAGGTTCCAATATAATTTTTTGAAAACAAAGGCATTTGGAAGTCAAAGGAGTGGAGGAGTGGCCTAGTGGTTGGGGCAAGGTACTTCAGGCCAGAAGGAAGGTTGGGGGTTCAAATCCCACTAGAGGACAGCAACCTTGGGCTGGAAGGACTGGGGTTTCTAGTCCCACAGGTGCTCCTTGTGGTCTTGGGCAAGCCACTTAACCCTCCATAGCCCATGTTCCCTGTAAAATAGTTATCTCCAAGTTATAATACCCTGTTCAACGTAATTTCAGTTTGTTCAATGTAAACCACACTGATGCAGAATAGTGTGGTATATAAGAGAATGTAAAAAAATAAAGGTATTGCTTTCTAAGGCAGTCATGCTGACCACCTTCCTTTATTACAGTAAAACATTGACTGTTTACTGATAACACATTAAGATGTTTGAGAGCTTCTGCCAGCAATACTTTTGTCAAATGCTGAGGATTAAAAAGGGTGACTAGCAAACACAATGGGAGGCAGGTTCCAAGAAACTGTATCCATCAGTATTGAATTCTTGACCTTAGGGAGGAGCAGGGCCTGGAACAGGGAGCTCTCTGGAGGCTGAAGGAGAGAATTCCTCTGAGATCTTGAAAAGCAATGTACCACATAGTTTGGTGCTCATGTCACTGGTATGTGAGATGTCATAGTTTCTGGCCTGCTGGCAGCACTGTACCTAGGCCTGTGTGAGTGGTGCAGCCGCACAGGGTGAAAAAAAATAAGGGTGCATTTAGAGTTGCTGACCGCCAACCTCAGCTCCCCCCCCCCCCCCCACATTGCCTGCCTGGCCTGTCCTTGCCCCACCACCGCTTTTCCTGTTCCCTTGGCGGCAGTGGCAATGGCCCTCCAATTAAAAAAAAATGCAGGTCTTTGCAACTCTGTGCTTGTATGACTGGTCTGGTCCCTCCCTTCTCTGATGCGAGCATACGTCAGAGGAGGGAGGGATCAGACCAGCCATGCAACGATGGAATCGGAAAGACACACATTTTTTTTAAAATTGGAGGTCCACTGCTACCACCATCACCATTGCACACCATCAAGGGAACAGGAAAAGCAGTGATGGGGCAAGGGCAGGCTGGGCAGAGAGTGTGGAGGGGGAAGCCATTGGACATGATGAGGTGGGGTAAGATGGAGAGATGCTGGACATAGGAGGATAGGGGCAGAAGGGCTTTGCTGGGCATGGGAGGATGGGGGCAAATGACAAAAGTTTGATGTCACTGGGGGGACCGTCAGGTTTGCAAGTCGCACAGGGCACATTTATGGCTTGGTATGGCCTTGCCTGCTGATACTGCCAAGAAGTTGTGTAAGATGTTGGGGCAGGACCACTGCAAGGTATCTCTCATTAGGTTCTTTCTTTCAGCTCTCCTTTGCCCAACATTCCAAAAGTGGAATAAAGGCATAATCATAGTCACTGTTAAGCATGGAAACAATGATATCGATGACCGAGAGAAGCTTGCTACTGACTGCTCCGTTTGGCACCACCTGGTTTGTTAAGGCATCCAGAAGTCTGAGGCCTGATGGCTCGACTCTGAGGAAGAATGGAAACAGCAGAGTAATCAGAAGGAAACCAGTCCTAGGCTGCAAATCTGACTGGACTCCTCAGTCATCTGACCATCATTCTTGATTTTGAGGGATTAGCGACAGTACATGACTCTACATTTATGCAATGCTATTGATTTAATTCACTTTATCCCTTCTCCCTCCCTGCTGTCCCCTATGTGATCATTTTTTATTCACTGCTACCCCCCAAGTGATCCTTTGTTCAGAAAGAGGAGCAGTACTTCATGACACATGTGTATCTACTGCCCACCAGATATCTGCAGGTTGGGGTTTGAATGAATTGTATTGGCAGATAAAGCAAGACGATGAGGCACCATATATTCAGCTGGCAAACTGATGGGAATTAATGCAGAGGGGGAAAGATCTGGTATGGGGCAGAAGATGAGGATACAGAGAATTGCATAGGGAAGGGAAGGATAACTGGAGCCAAAACTGAGGGAGCAATGCCTACCCTGATGCTGGGCTTGGTGTTTTCCCACAGACACAGAATGATAGAATAGACATGGAGGGCAATTCTAATAGGGGCATATCCAGGCTGTTTGGACGGCTGAAAATTGGATGGCCACAACTTGTACCCGATTCTGCAACCGTGGGAGCTAGACATTCCCACAGATGCAGAATCGGGCACTTAGATGGCCCAGACATGCCTTGATTCCACAGCGTGGGATGTCCAACCACCTGCTCATCC
The DNA here is from genome assembly GCA_033557465.1 of Ichthyophis bannanicus. Classification (NCBI taxonomy): domain Eukaryota; kingdom Metazoa; phylum Chordata; class Amphibia; order Gymnophiona; family Ichthyophiidae; genus Ichthyophis; species Ichthyophis bannanicus. The sequence continues at coordinate 1,242,936,070 of CM066032.1, forward strand.
AGCTAGCCCTATGCTCTGCAGCAGCACTGACAGCCCGATGCCACTCACTGTCTCCTTTCTCTGCTGCCCGACCCTCGGCGGGGGCAGCCAGGCCCAGGTTGGGTGGTGGGGGCTTACCTTCACCTGTGCCGTGCCTTTAGTGGGGCTGCCTGGCCTGATCGCCACCGTCAGTGGGAATTATTCCACCTCCAAGGTGGATTAAGTCCCATGTCCATCTTCCCATCGCTGGACATACAGGGCCCTGATCAGAATAGGCCCTGTATGTCCGGGTTGTGCAGCCTGACCCTGCTCCGCCCACTCTCCATTTCTGCCCCCCCGCCCCTGTCCAGTGCTCCCCGCACATCGCTGCTGTATGTTCAGGGAACTTGGGGCCCAGAATATGGCGCAAGAGAATAGCGGGCATTGTACATCTAAAGCAGACGTAGAACCCCGCTCTTCGCTGTTCAGAATCAGGCCTTTAGACACATATTTCAGATACACACAGAAAGGGAGAGAAGGAAGTAAAACTTAAAAAAAAAAGTCAAAGGGTTTTTGAACATTAAAGTAGTACATTTACCATTTTTTTTTACTGCAGTGCTGTCTGGAAAACATTTGTTCTCCTGTAGTGAGGCTGAGCAAGTCCCAAAATCATCAGAAGCAGGGGGAGAATTGAAAGAAAAACACATGGTTCAGCCATATAATTTGCATCTTCTTTTCCCTGTAATAACTGCTTGAAGCTCCCTGTGTTCCTCTAACTCTTTTTCCATTCAGCGAGTGCTGCCGCTCCCACTGATCTTACTGTAGGAAAGCATCCAACGGCTCACTATGCTCCAAAAGTCAAAACCGCAGGAGATAGTCTTCAGCTAATGCTGCGGATTAATCAAAGTGATTTTGTTGATATTTATGAAATACCAAAATCAGAAATGCTTTTGTTGTTCCTTCTTATATTTGCCATTAAGGTCATCCATTTATTAAACTTTACGATTATCAGGTGTCTGTTGTGGTGTGCGTGCTCATGAATGTGTTTATGCCTCTGTGTGTGTAGGTGCATGCACCATGGGGCACCAGAGGAGGTGTGTGTCTAATGACATGCTAGGACCACCTGAAACCATTCCTTTACTGCTGTAATGAGGGAAACTAAAACAAAACAAGTGCAACAAGCATAAAACTTAAACCAACCTATTTTAAGAGGGAATAGGATGATCCCCTCACTGATCCTTGCCCTTAGTGTTTGTGGCCTGATAGATTAATTCAGTATCTAAAGGCCTGAGGATAAATGCATGCCGCATGGATACCATTGTCCCTAGTAGCCTGTAATGTATAAGGTGAGTGTGTGCATGTAAATAGCTTCCCCCGGGGCTGGTGCAACCAGTATGGGGGTCACTCTGAACCGTGTTTAGCGGGTGATCTGCACGTCCAACCTGCTAAATGCCTGGTCTGTGTCCTGGAATCAGAGCTCCCCTCAAGTAGATTTGAGCTGTGGGGGGAGCTGTGTTTGTGGGCGGGAGTCAGTCTTCAAAATGGTGCTGGTTCGCCTCGTCCTAGTCTCATGACCACTAGCAATGGTACCATGAGACTAGCACAAGGTGATCCTGGTGCCATTTTGGAGACTGCGGAACAGGGTCAATAATGGAGGGGACCACTAGTCCACCAAGCAGCACACGGGTAGGATCCTGGGTGGGTGTCCAGGAGGGGGAAGGGTCACATTGGCAGATAACTAAAAATTTCTAAGGCATGGATCTGTTTGGCAGGAGAGCAGCACTGGCAGCCTGGTGCTTCTAACCTGTTCCTCCTGCCACACTGGAAACCACAGTGCTGAGAGGTTACTTGAATAACTGGTAATTCTACAGCTAATACATGCCAATGAATACTGACCCCCCGGGATGCATGCATTTATCAGACCAAAACCAATATAGTCTCGCTCAGCAGCTTTGGTGACTCTAGATAATCTTGGGACAATCGCACATCCCTGTGATGGCGACGATACATTTGGATATCTGCCCTATCAACTTTATATGTTTATATGTGTGGAGGGGAATTTTAGAAGATACATCCCAGTGAAATCTGGGATATCTAAGCCAGAACGTCTGAGAAAAAACAGGCACGTCCAGGTTGCAGACATGATTTCACAAACATGCACGTGCCTGATATGGACATCTCTAGGGGCATCTACATAGACATCCCCAGAACCATAATTCAGAGCCTAGCTGTCTAGGGTAGCCTAATTGTTAGTAGTAGTGGGTTAAGAACAGGGCTTCCAGCGTTTAAATCCTACTGTTGTCATTATTGACATTGTGCTGAGTACTGGGAATGATGGAGTGCTTTCTTCTCTACACTCTATGGATATTTTTCAGTTAAAACAAGCACTTTTCACATGGTTGTTCCTGCTTAGAGCAGTTCAAAGGCTAGATTCAACCCTAAAGTTACTGCTTGGGTTAGAAATTGGTTGAGTGGGAGGCAACAAAGGATACTGGTAAATGGAGCTCACTCTGAGGAGAAGTAAGATACCAGTGGTGTGCACCAGGGATCTGTCCTTTGTCCAATTCTTTTTAACATCTTTGTTAGTGATACAGCAGAAGGGCTGTCAGGTAAAATTTGCCTCTTTGCAGATGATACCAAAATCTGTAATAGAGTAGACACCCAGGAAGGTGTAGATAACATGAGGAGGGATCCAGCTAAGCTTGAAGAATGATCTAGAATTTGGCAGCTGGGATTTAATGTTAAAAAATGCAAGGTCATGCATTTGGGCTGCAGCAATCCAAAGGAGCAATATAGTATAACGGGTGAAGTACTTTTGTCCACTAAAGAAGAAGCGGGACCTCGGTGTGGTTGTGTCTGATGATCTTAAAGTAACTAAACAGGTAGAAAATGCAACAGCAAAAGCTAGAAGGATGCTTGGATGCATGGGGAGAGGAATGGCTAGCAGAAAAAAGGAGGTGATAGTGCCTTTTTATAAGTCTTTGGTGCGACCTCATTTGGAGCATTGTGTGCAATTCTGGAGACCGCACCTTTAATAGGATATTAACAGGATGGAGTCAATACAGAGGGTAGCTACTAAAATGGTTAGTGGTCTTCATTATAAAGCATATGAGGACAGACTTAAGGATCTTAATATGTACACCTTAGAGGAAAGGCGGAATAGAGGTAATATGATTGAGATGTTTAAATACCTCCATGGCATAAATGCACAGGGGGAGATCCACTTTCGATTGAAAGCAAGTTCTGCTACGAGGGGACATGGGATGAGGGTGAAAGGGAATAGATTCAGGAGTGATATGCGGAAATATTTCTTTACGGAAAGATTGATGGATCCATGGATCTGTCTCCCAGTGGAGGTGGTGGAGATGAGGACAGTATCTGAATTCAAAAAAGCATGGGGCAAACACAGAGGATCTCTAAAGGAAAAAGGGGACTGTGGTAGTAATTGATATGGAAGTACAGAATAGATAGACCATGTGGTCTTTTTCTGTCGCCATTTTTCTGTTTCTATGTTTCTGTGATCAAGCGGGACATCTAGGATCCTGGAAAAGTTTTGGCCACGCCTCCTCCATGCCTTCATTCAGACTCACACTGTGGAGGATATCTATGACATTTCTGTGATCAGGCGGGGACATCCCGGTTCCTGGGAATGCCCTCCTCCATGCCCCTTTTCAAATTTGGATGGCCTCATGCTGGGGATCCAACTTCTAAAAAGGTTCTGGAGACGTCTCTGTGCTTTGGACATCCCTAAGCCTGCTTTTAGACGTCTAAAGAATGAATAGGGCTTCTAAAATGACCCCCATAGTGTGGTTGGTTATCAAGAAAGTGGTGCTATACAGTTCTCTTTCTGGATAGACTGGACATCCTTTGTGCTATCCTAACCTTATCCAGATAGTTATCAAGATGGATTGAATATTGCTACTCTCTGGATAACTTAGTGCTCCACCCATCTTCTGCCTCCATACCACCCTTCATACCAATAATTCTAATTAAATAAAAGGGACCTTTGCCTCACCATTTATACAGTCTGTGTTGGCTACCCTCCACAGAACCCCATCCCATTTTCAAAAGTGGGACCGCATCAGATAGTACAAGTCAAAAATTTCAGAGCCTGGATCTCAAAAACCTTCCGTACCCAGCTTATTGCCTTCGGAACCAGTGCTGGAAGTGAGGTACTTAGGCCCGGATCCCATATACCCGAGGGAGAGATTGGTCTTGAGTTTTTTTGCTTTATCTTCTTGTTGCACAGCCAAAACACTTAGCAGCTTGTTGCTCAGCATAGCCGAAGTCTTCCTTTGCACATCTGAGAAACCCCAGGCCAGCAAAACACTATGGGGTTCATTCTGATCCTTATTTAGTGGGTCTGGACATCCAATCCCGATGTCCAGACCCATTAAACATTCAGATTGCACTGGTGGCCACAGAGCGCCGAGCTCTGTTTGTGGGCTGGAGGGGATGGAGGAGTAAAGGAGGGCAGTGGGCGGAAACGTGACCCTGGATGTATAGGGCCACTTCTGAGATCAGCCCTGTACATCCGGGGTCAGCCATGTAAATTGGGGACTTATTCCCCCTCGACATCGGGGAACCACAGAGCCAGGTGAAATCAAAGAGGTGAGGGGTAGCAGGGGGTTCCCTGCAGCATGACCCTGGCCATGGAAGGCTAGATTGTGGGTCAGGCTGCAGGGAAAGAAGTTTATTTACTACAGCTGGGGATTGCAGCTCCTGAATGTAGCTGTGGTGCCATGGCGATGAGACACCATGGCACTGCAACTCTATTCAGGAACCTGGCTGAGTTAGCCGGGTATGTGACTGGGCATCTGGGTCGCCTGAATTGGGGCATGTCCCAGATATCCAGCCACTATGCTGCGATTCTGCTCCCGCGTGGGCTAGATGTCCCCACAGGAGCAGAATCGGGTGCATCCCGGGGCCATCTGGATGTCTACACATCTGGACGGCCCAGGGACGCACAACTTGGAATTGGCCTCTATGTGATGACCAGTCAAACTTGTGAGAAAGCATATCAACAAAGCCATAGTGTTACCGTTTCTGCAGTTTCTCACCTAAATTATAGTGAAATGTAGCCCAAAAAGCTGCAGCTCACAACTGCTCTAAATTTTTGGTGACTAGGTTGAAAAACTAGCCCAATTGTGTGAGAAAACCACAGAAATGGCAACACTAATCTTGTATGTAGAAAGTGAGCTAGTGTCTGAGTGGCAATCAGTCAGCTAGTGGCGAGTTTGAGATGGAGCTGGCCTGGAGAAATATCTAGCAAGCACAAGTTGGCAATGGTCAGTTTTTATTAATGCTAATATTTAGCAGATGCATTAAGTAGATTTTTTATTTGTAAATCTCAGGTATAGAAAATGCCAGAAGAATCTGGAAGGCTCTCAGAAAATGCTATTATGTGGAAGTCTGTGTTCAGATGTCTCAGTCACTCAGTCCTTATGTATGCATTGCATCATATTATGAATTTTACCTCATCCATGTACTGAATTGTTGGAACTGAGTTCAAGTGCCTGTTGTCATGTAAAAATATTGCAGAAATTCACTAATCTGTAAGAATTGCTGCTTGTTTTGAAGACATACTTCCATGTTGCATGTTGCACTCTAAGGTTTAAAAACCCTGTAATTTGTACCTCTGAGAACGAGCCCTGCCTTATCTGCCAATTACACATGGCCAAGTGGTTATACCTAGCGCTAGTCAATTTTCAAAGGGGATTATATAGGAATCTGACTCCTTAAGAGGTCTATCCACTATCATCCAGTAATTCACACTGAGATAGGTATCGTGTGCTATTTATTAATTAGGCCCCATTGAACAGAATGGAGCCCACATAGAAACATGATGGCAGAAAAAGACCATATGGCCTATCTAATATGCCCTTCCATATCAACTACTACAATAGTCCCCTTTTTTCCTTCGAATAACATGTGCATTAACTCTCAGTAAGTTTACTGTAGATTGTACATTAGTGAATCAGGGCTCATGTTGGATGACTTAACACAAGGGTTGTTGTATCTGAATTCAAGAAAGCATGAGAGAAGCACAGAGGATCTCTAAGGGATATGAAAGGACTGTAGATCTTAGTAGTTGGTATTGATGGACACAACTGGATAAGACATATAGGGGTATGTTTACTAAACCGTCTTAATGTTACCGGCGTTAGTTGCAGTCTTCTTTGCATCCAACTACCTAACATCCAACTACCTCATCTTTGCATCCAACTACCTAACATCAAGAGACCTAATTTCTCCACCCACCATTACCCCAGTGCCATGGTCTGACCATTACTTAATCGAGACCAAACTACGATATCAAGAGGACCAGACGAACGAAAGAGCTAACATCTCTCACACGCAAAGACGATTCAAACGTTTCGACAGGGACGAATTCATACAGGACACAACACAACACTTAAACGTTACCACAGACGACCTAGAAGAACAAGTCTCCAGCTGGAACAGCATTCTAGCAAACGCCGCCAAACCATCTGATGGCGGGATCAAGAAACAACACCACAACAGGAGACAAAACAAGCCATGGTACTCAGAAAAAATACGAAAGGAAAAGAGAAAGCTCAGGAAGATTGAACGGAGATGGAGAAAAAACAAGTCAACCGCCGACCAGCATCTCTACCTAACAAAGCAAAAACAATACAATGAACTCATCAACCAATCAAAGAGGGAATTCCACACAAACATGATAAATACTTCTATCAACAAACCCAGAGAGCTTTTCGAAATAGTAAAGATCCTCACAAAAGAACAAACAACAGAAGGCGAAGTACAAGTTGACCCACAGGATTTCGCAGATCACATCAAAGACAAATTTCACTCCACGGAGCGAACAACATCTAGTGGGACCACCAGGTCGGACGTACACCCCAAAACCTGGGGCACATTCTACTCACCCTCAACTGAACAGATATCCCACATCATCTCTACAATCAATACAAGCACTGCCCTTACAGACCCGTGCCCAGTGTCATGGGTCAAAGCCACCAAATCCTGCTTCATCCCCACCATACATAAAATAATACACAACTCACTCACTCAAGGACTCATGCCAAAGCAACTAAAGCTTGCTTCAGTAAGACCAATCATAAAGAAAACAAATCTCGACAAAAAAGATCCAGCAGCATATCGACCAATCTCCAGCATACCCTTCCTTGCAAAAATCATCGAAAAAACGGTCCAACTACAACTTCAGGAACACATCGACAAACAGGAAACACTCGATGACAACCAACACGGATTTCGTCCCAACCATGGAGTCGAAATGCTACTGATCTACCTCTTCGACAGCATCCTAAGAATAATCGACAACACCATGAATGGAATCATAATGATATTCATCGACATCTCCTCAGCCTTCGACACAGTGGACCACAACACCCTCCTAGAAAGACTAAAGAACACTGGTATACACGGTATCACATTGAAGTGGTTCCACTCGTACCTAACCGAAAGACAGCTACAGGTCAAGTCAGGACACAACACCTCCCGACCCATAAACGTCCAACAAGGAGTACCTCAAGGATCCGCACTCTCAGCTCTCCTATTTAACATCTACATACAACCAATTTGCAATATCATGAAAAAGAACAACATTCAATACACAATATATGCAGATGACATAATGATTTACACCCCAATATCAATCAACAACCCGGACTTCTCTAAGATAACAGACTGCCTCACCCAAATGGAGAGTTGGTGTCAAAACAACAACCTAGCAATAAACTACAACAAGACCGAAGCCCTAATCATCACCCGGAACCAAGGCTTCAAACACCCACCAAATTTAAAGATACAAAGCACCACTATACCAATAAGATCAGAAGTGAGATACCTCGGAGTTACTCTGGACAATAAACTCAATCTCAAACCACACATAGACAAAACAACCCAAAAAGCCTACTACAAGATGCGAATCATCAGGAGACTAAAGCCGCTCCTTGCCCCGGAACACTTCCGTACCGTCTGTCAAGCACTGATAACCCCACTACTGGACTTCTGCAATCCGATATACCTCGGCCTACCGAAACAAGCCCTCAAACCTCTACAACTAGCACAAAACACTGCTGCACGAATCATAACAGGAACGGCAAGACAGGAGCACATCACACCCACCTTAAAGGACTTACACTGGCTTCCAATCGGTGCACGCATCAAATACAAAACTATCATAAACATATTCAAGATCAAACACCACACATCAGCCAACAGCCTACACACACTCATACAATCAGACACCAGTACGCGTCCCAGAAGGAAACAAACCCACAACAGAGTCAGCACCCCCAGTGAATACAAACACACACGCAAGGACACAACAGACAGAGCACTCTCAATGGCCGCTCCAACAATATGGAACAAACTCCCGGACGACTTGAGGGCCGCTACAGACCTAAAAGACTTCAGAAAACAGCTAAAAACCATACTGTTCATAGAACACTATGGACACATCACATAACTTCAGAGAATGAACAACAGCACATGATCCCGCCTAACCAATGTATGCATGGAATTTGTTTTTGCACCACTGTATATAGCCCACTCTGTAAATAGCTCATACCAATCTAACACACAACACGACACACACTCAATTTCCCCCCACTGCATGTATAACACACTCACCTGACCTGATTGTTTGCCGTGATACCACCTTGATTATTAAGATAAGGCGGTTTAGAAATACTGTTAAATAAATAAAATAAATAAATAAGGTAGTGGGCATTCCGGTCTTAAAGTAGCATTTCGGGTTATTGCGCGATAGAGGGAGCCATGGCACGTTAACGCGCTTTAGCCTTAATTAGGCGTGCTGACCTGCAAACACCACAACAGAGGTATAGCACAATGGTTAATACATTGACTGCTGATCTGGTGGTCATGAGTTTGATCCCCCAGTGGGCTCAGTTAAAAAACAGTCTGAGACAATCCCTTTTCCTGCTTGCAACACTCAGACACATCCCAACAATTTGCACTGCCAGCCAAAAAAGCCTCACCCCATTGCCGCAACCTAATGCACCTTTTAGGGCGCACCATAAGGCACATCATAAAGCACCACGTCATCCAAGAGAGGTCATAATGTGCCCCAGAGGGCAGCAGGAAAGGTTGGCACCCTCCAAGGAAGCATATAAGGCACCCCATAAGCTGGCCAAACCTAAGGTGCCGCAAAAGATGCCCCAGGGATGCCAAGGTGACATAGGAGATGGTGCCCAGGGGTACAAAGGTGCCCCAAAGTCACAAGCATGAAATGTATGGCTCAAACACAGATGTAACCATAACACTGCACAGAGCACCAAGGAAAGGCAATGAACAAGTGATGGAAGGAAATAGATGATGGAGCTCATGGACCAGCCAAATCTGCGTGCAGCCCATGTGGCAGCAGGTAAAGTGGACAAACATATTGGGGGCAGCTGTACCGATGTACAGGGTGATGGTAATGTACAGTGCAACAATGACAGTGTGTGGCAGAGGATGGGGATACATGTCAACCAGAGGAGGTAGAGGTGGCAGGATAAGTGCAATGACAGGAGGACAGTGCCATGCAGAGCAGACACAGGAGAGGCAAGCATGAAGAGCCGCAATGCAGAAAAGTGTGCCAGTGCAGGACATGGGGTAGTAGCCTGCACATTAGGGCAGGATGCCACACAGCTGGCACACACACATAGATGGACAGAAGGATGGATAGCAACAGTGATGAGGGTATATTGTGGCAGCAGCACAGATCTGCACAGATATGACTGTTACACGAATGAAAAGTAGTTGTGTAGGACAGCCATAAAAAAGGGGAAACAAAGAGGAATCAAACCCATGACCTCTGCTACTGAAGTCATTGCATTAACCATTGTGCTACATCACTATGGGAGCTATCATACTAATGGCTGGCTACAGAAAGAGTGCATGTCACCATAAAACTGTCTGCTGTGGCTAACAGGATAGGATAGAACCAACAGTACCCATAATGCAATTCACATGCAGAACAGCAGTTTAAATCTGCTCACCAGATGGGGTATGCACCTCTATAGCACGTCAGCTTGGTAGGGGGGAATGACCATGCATGTTACTGGCACAGAGTACCCACAGGCCATGCCAATGTGTGTGTTCTGTGCTCACCCTGAGGGTGAGGTGGAGTGGCCAGCACCAGGTCCGCAGTACCCGGGTTGGTTGAGGTGGATTGTGCTGCAGGTCTCTGTCAGTGCCAGTGTGTGACAGGTATTTGTTGCAGACACCTTTAGGAGGTCTCTGTGTTCATTTGTAATTGCTAGTCATGTCTGGCCCTTGTGGGCTATGATGCACACAACATAGTGCATATTCACTGTGCTTGCTATGGTCACCTGTTTAGAGAGCAGGGGTGTGTCAGGGCTCATATGGCAACAATGTACTTAGCAAACCACCCTCTCTGGGTCAGGGTGGGGGACATGATCTGCCCCCAACAGACCCGCACTCTCACCCTTTGCAAGGGGGGCAGTGGAGGTACATGAGGACAGGCTGTGGGACCAGCAACCCCAGTCGTGGTGGTGAACGGACAGCTGCTGAATATCTGCACGTGGGACAGGGCCACTGGCAGATATGTAGTGAGCCCAGTCAGCTCAGCTGCCCCCCACTACAATCTGACATTCACCAGCAGAGAACAGTCAGTGTGTACCTGCTGCACCCTGCAAGGTGGTGCAGCCACACAGATGCTAACTGCAGACAGTTTGCTAGCTAGTACATAGTGCATGTTCCTGGAGGAGCTGTGTGCACCCAAAACTGGGATGTCAGCACACACACCATACAGGTATGTCAGTGATTGGTCCCCAGAAAAGAGAACCCATAAATATCAATTGAAAAAAATGCTGTATAGCACTATGGGGGAACCTAGCCATGCTGTGGTCACTGCTCAGTCAGGGTGAGAGCGACCTCCCAGCATGACATGCTGTGGCCACCCTGTCCATGCAGGTGGTGTTTGGGCACTACAATATCCCAGCCATTGCCCTATATCCTGTGCAAATGCATCCTGCCCATGCCACCCTGTCCGGGCCATACCCACAGTAGCTTGCTCCTCATTATGCACATTGGCAGGCTAACACTGGAAACAGTGCAAGCAATGTGGGCTCAGTAAGGTGTAGGCAGCCACAACACACTGGATAGACAGACCCACACTCCCACACCTATGCCAGCATTGTGCAAATATAGAGGCTTGTGGCAGCCCTGGCCGCCATACCAGTCCTGGGCACAGTGCGGGCATTGCTATGGTACTCACTACTGTTAGGGTCACTCCCCGGGGTGGTGAACACTGTCAGAATCAATAACTGAAGCACACTCCACAGATATCAGAAAGGTTGCTATGATGAATCTCTATCAACAAATTGTGTTTAACTTAGGATTTGTTAGCTGACATTAATCATAGCAACATTTTGATATATGTGGAACATGTTCCCAAGTTTAGGACGGCATTGCTAAGGTATGCAGGTGCCAGTATTGGGAGATGCTGCTCCGCGCAGGGCCCATCAGCCTGACTCTCCATGAGGCTTTGGATAGTGGAGCCGGTGGGTGTGGGTGTTTGTGCCCCTGTTGGCCGCTGCTCTAGGGCAGAGGTTCCCAACTCCGGTCCTGGTGGGCCAAACATTGTTCAGGTTTTCATGCTGTCCCTAATGAATATGCATGAGATACATTTGCATACAATGGGGCGGCGCATGCAAATACAACACAGGCATATTTATTAGGGTCAGCATGAAACCTGAATGGTGTTTGGCCCTCCAGGACTGCAGTTGGGAAACTGCTGTAGGGATTGCACATGTTTATGGTGTCTGTGCTCTGTAGGGTAAAATATAGGTTTTTCAGGCATGTTTATTTTATCTGAAATAAAGGTTCCATCTTTATTACTGGTTAAAGTATGGGGACAGGGTTGGCAGGAGCCACAGCTGGGACTTGAACTTATGACCTTCTGAACACACTGGCTGTGTGTACTGCACCATACTGTTGCCACAGGGACTGGTCATTCCCTGGGGATACCATGACTGTTTGTCAGACAGACCCTGTCTGTTGCCGTGCACGGCACCCACCTAAACAAGGCTAGGCCATGGTCTGCTGTGGGCAGATGCCACTGCCCCCTCCGCCACCAGTACCCTTCCGCCACCATGCTGCCATGCCATTATGCCGGTGGTGCTGGTGGTGCGTAGTCCCAGGCCATCCAGTGTGCTGGTAGGCAGCTGCCTATGGTGTGGGTTCTCGGGTAGGGGTGCCTACATGGAGATGTGTGCTTTCCCCTGGCACCACCTGCCAATGTTATGTGCCCTTGGGGGTACATGCTGGTAATATCCCCTGTGACACTGTGGGACACACACTCATGCCCATGTTGGACCCTCATCAGTTGCTGTCTTGCTGCTTTACAGTTTCGGCATTCCTATGTGCCACCTAGGCATCTGCCTATTCTGCACTGTGTCCCAGCTGGACCACAGCATGTGCCGCCTGCAGCCCCCTGATCCCATTTACAGCATCAGTACAGTTGCCCTTTCCTACGTGCCCACTCTGCTGTTGCTGCACATGTGCATGCCATAACAAACCTGCCCAATCTAAACGACAGAAACCCTAATTAGTGCTATTTCAATGTGGGATCATTCACTTTGTAGGGGGACAAAGCATAGACTCTTCCAAACATGATATCTTAAGTTTTACGCTTTTTCAGTAGTGTTGCTTTATGTTTATCATTAATATCACTATTGGCCAGCTTGGTTATTGGGATTTTAAATGTGATTCTGGTCATTTTATATGTTTATTTGCCTTTTTGGTTCCTGCACATGTATCACAACTATCACTTTTCTGGGTTTCCCTGCCTTTGCGGCACATTGCTGACCTAAATGGTTTCTCTTTCCTGCAAATGTGCCTAATGCGAGGGTTTCACTGGCGTTAGTGTTCAGACCCGGATTTCACAGCGTTAATGTGCCTGGAGTCTCTCCTCGCCCACTCTCCGCCCATTGACTCCTTCTCTCCGCTCTCTGGGAAGCCTTACTCCACCCTTCAGACCCGGATTTCAAAGCGTTAGTGTGCCTTAATGCTGCCGCCGCGTTATCGCGTGATAAGTGATGTTATCGCGCGATAATGTTACATTCTCGTGCGATAATACCACCGCTGCAACATTAAGACGGTTTAGTAAACATACCCCATAGTCTTTATCTGTCATTATTTTCTCTTTTTTTATATTTAACCTTTTTAAAGCTAACCCCAGAGCATCTCACTGAATAGTGTATGGTTGTGAAGATACCCTTTGATCAGACATTGACCACCTATTACTGCTGCAGTCATATTAAAATCTTAGGAAACACAGTATATGAACAATTTCTGGGTGACTTATTATATCTGATATTCTGCATTTAGTAAACAAGTTACATCAAAACAGATCACGGTACAAATGACTTGTTTACATTTTGCCTGCAAGCTGAACCTTTCTTTGAAGTGCGTGGGCTGTGTGTATTAATCACCAGTATTTTTGCCAGCTAAAGAAGTCTGAGGCAGAGCCCATGTAAGTATATATTCTTCACTATGTTTTACACATTGCTCTGAGCAGCACAATCATTCACACCCCATGAATCCCATTTATTACGAGCCTGATATTCTAGGAGCATAAAAAATGGGTGGCAACAGAGGTGGATTTAGGGCAGAAAAAAAAGTTAGGAGCTTAGCACAGATTTTCATCCCTAGGTTCATAAATCTAGGCATATGAATGACAGGTCTAAATTTGTAAGCATAACTTTTAAGCTCCAAAATTAAGATGAATTTTCAGGTGAAAAGGTAGGTTCCTAAGTTTGGCTAAAAATAAGGCACAAACTTAGGATCCTAACTTTAGGGACTCAGCTTTTTTTTTAAATATCGGGCCTTACATATATCACCCTGGCTTTCCAAAATATATCAAACAGATAAAAAGGAAAAGCAATACTTTAAAAATTTATTGCAAATAAATATACATATAAAAATATAAATAGCATAAACAACCATACAAGTATATAAAAACTTACAAAAATATATATAAATTGCCCATAACATAAAAACCCATACAAATATAAGAGAACACCCAACATGTTTTGGCAAAAAGCCTGCGTCTGGGGCATAAAACTCTACAATGCAAATAAAGTGTAGTTAAAAATAAAGTGTGGTAAAACTAGAGGTGCAGTTAAAAAAGAGCTGTATTAAAAGAGTTATTATGACTGCCCCCTTGGTGGAACATTGTATTGTTTTTAAGCATGCTTTTGAAAGTTTGTGTTTTTGTATATTAAAGGTGGTTTCCCTGTCCTGGACAGATGGTGATGTTGAACTGCTACTGTTTGTTTGTCTTGTGTATTTTTGTGGTTGATTTCCACTGTTTTGCTGATTTTCACCCTGACTTTACCAATCGGTAACATCATCCATTAATAGCAGCAAGAAAAGCAAGCACAGTAAAGATTTTTCTGTCTCTCAGGACCCCAGCACCACTGGAATGATCTACTTGTAGAGGTTCAGGCTTTTTCACCAGCCATCTTATGCTCACGTCTAAAGGCACATTTCTTCAAACTCACTTGTGTTATCTTTGTCAGACTGCGCCCACAGTTTTCAAATAGTTTTTTTGTGACCCAGAACTTGTTTCATATGGTTTAGTTATACTGAAGGATTTCTTCTAATCTGAAGGGAATTTTAAAAGCCATTTCTACATGTAAAACTGTGCATTCTGCCTGGAAATGCGGCAAGCAGTTATAAAATTGCGCTTCTGACGTGTATGACATCATGCGCATACACTCTGTACATCTGTAGCATTACCTGAATGGTGGCATCGTTGGGGCAGTAGCTGTCTAGGGAAAAGTATGCACATATTAGTTACACCTGCATTCAGTTATAAAATTAGCCCAAACAGTTTTATGCACAGAAATGTAGGCTTGGACATTGCCTACCCTATTTATAGGTAAAATTCTGCATGTAGTTCCACTAGGTGCGTACGTTTTTCTGGGGGTGAGGCTGGGATGGAGCATGCACGTATCCTAATGCTTATGGATTTCTGAAACTATAGGTTTGAGAAAGTATCTGTAGCAAGAGCAGGTGCAGATTTGTGTGCATGCTTTTCCTGAGTCAGTTTTCAAAAGGAAATGTTTTCCTTTGAAAACTGATGTTAAGGGTGTGGGTAAAAAGCAACCATGGACTTTAAGCTTAGGCACATTGTTTGAAAGTTTCCCCCTTTTGTCTATGGGAAAAAGACTTAGGGGTATGTTTACTAAACCGCGCACACGAGCGGACGCTAATGATGCACTTAAGTGCTCTTAAGCGCCGCGCACGCGTGCGCGTCACATTAACGGGCCGGCGCACGTGTGCGGGGCGCTGATGTGCGGTAGAGGCGGGGAAACACTTACGGAGGGCGGAGGAAGGCTCCCGAGGGGCGTGGGGGCGGGGTCAATGGGTGGAGAGTGGGAGGGGAGAGGCTCCCCGCATAGGAGCGGGGCTGAATTTTGGCAAAAAAATACCGCGAGTGAAACCCTCGCGTTAGAGCCGATTTAAAGGGAAGAGAAACCATTTCCGTCAGCAATGTACAGCAAAACCGGGGAAACCTGCAAAACGTGAGCAGTGTGATACATGTGCACAGAACAAAACAGCAAATAAAACTTGAAAATGACCACAACAAATTACAAATAACTTATAATCCAGCTGGGCAACAGTGATATTAATGGGCAACCATAAAAAACACTCCCAGGAAAGCTCCAAAAAAAGAAATGATTTTCGGAAGGGTCTACGCTCCGTAGACTCGTTCAAAAAGCACTGCATTTTAATGGAGCTTTCCTGGGAGTGTTTTTCATGTTGCCCATTGATATCACTGTTGTCCAGCTTGGTTTTGTTTTTTTCCCCTTTTTTTGGAGGTCATTTTTGAGGTTTAATTGCACCCCTGTCCCCATACAAGGTAAACGAGCCCAGAGTAAAATTGTGCAGAGCAGGGTGTCTGACTCGTGCGGCCAGGTTTCCTAAATCCAGAGACTGCACTGTCTCTGTGGCCACAGTGTGGTGCAGCAGACACAGCCAGTGCCTGTAGGACCAGAGGGTCACAGGTTCAAACCCCAGCTGGGGCTCCCGCCAACCCAGTCCCCATAGCCTTACCCACCACCAAACAGTGATAGTACAGACACCCCTGTATGGCAGAGAACATAAGCATGGTTCCAACACCTATATTTTACCCTACACCGCACACAAACCATAACAATGGCCATTACCGACAGCCGAGTCCCCCAAATTCAGTCCTGGAGTGCCACAACTCAATCAGGTCATATTTTTTTTCCAGATAGGGACATGTCTGCATGTTGGCGGAAGGGTACAGGTGGTGGAGGGGCAGTGGCTGCAATCCACAGCAGACAGTGGCCTAGGCCTGTGCAGACTGGCACCGTCCACCATAACAGACAGGCTCTGTCGGATGTACAGTCATGGACTCCCCAGGGAATACAGCATATCTGTGGCAACATGGTGGTGCAGTGCACACAGACAGCATGTGCAGGAACAGAAGGTCACAGGTTCAAAGCCCAGCTGGGGCTACTGCCAATCCAGTCCACATGTTTTTCCTACAACTAAACCGTGATAGTAAGGAGAAACCTTTATTGCTGAGAACATACGCATGGTTCACACGCCTATATTTTACCACACCAAACACAGACACCATAAACAGCCGCATTACCCAGAGCAGAGTCTCCCAAATGCAGTCCTGGAGGGCCCCACACCATTCAGGATCCATGCTGCCTCTGCTAAAGATGCATGTGCTGCATATCTATGCACCACCCCCACGGTATGCTGATGTAGCTCATGCATATTTCTGAGGGGCAGCATGAAAACCCGAACAGTGATTGGAACACCAGGACTGGAGTTGGGACACTCTGCCGTAAAGCAGCAGCCAACAGGGCCAGACCCCCCCCCCCAGGCCCCATTGGCCAATGCCTCCTAGAGAGGCAGGACATTGGGCCCTGCCTGTATCCCCCAATACTAGCAGTTGCATACCTTAGCACTGCCACCCTACACCTGGGTATATGGTACACAGCTATCAAACGTTGCCCATGATAACTGGCAGATATCAATTCCTACGTTAAGCACATGTTGCTCATTGATCTCCACCATAACAATCATTGTGATGTCTGCGGTGTGCGCTGCAGGTCTGGTCTCTGACAGTGTTTACCACCCTGGGGAGTGACCCCCAACAGTAGTGCGTACCATATCCATGCCTGTACTGTGCCCAGGACTGGTGTGGTGGGTATGGCTGCTGGACTCCTCTATAGTAGCACAATGCTGGCATAGGTGTGGGGGTGGCTGTCTGCCTATCCAGTGTGTGGTGGCTGCAAACACCTTCCACAGCCCACACTGCCAGCAATGTTGCCAGTATTGGGCTGCCAATGTGCATAATGAGGAGCAAGGTACCATGGGTATAGGTCAGACAGGGTGGCCTGGCCAGGGTGCATCTGCAAAGGGCATAGGGCACTGACTGGGACATATTAGTGCCCGGCCACCACCTACACAGACAGGGTGACCTCAGTATGTCCTGCTGAGAGATCACTCTCACCCTGACTGTGCAGTGACCACAGCATGGCTAGGCACCCCCATAGTGCTATATGGTATTTCTCTCATGTGATAGATATGGGTTTCCTTTTGGGGCCCAGTCACTGATGTAACTGCTTGCTGTGTATGCTGACATCCCAGTTGTGGGTGCATGCATCTCCACTGGGAACATGCACTGTGGCTTAACTAGCACACTGTTTGCAGCTGGTATGTGTCTTGATGGAGCAGCTTGTGGGGTGCAGTGGCTGATGACTTGCTGCAGGAGAATATCAGATAGGCCTAATGCCTATCTGCTATTGTGGTATGGCTGTGTATAGAATTGCATTGACTGCCCTGTGGGGTGTCTGTTCTTCAGCAGGACCCAGGTTGATGGTCCCCTCTACTGCCACCTTTGCAGGGAGGTAGCATGTGGATCTATTGATAGCAGACCCTGTTTTCCACCCTCAGCCCTGGAGTGGAGTGGTACATGGCCCACCTAGGGGTCCATGGGGGCTACACCTGACTGAAACAGACAGAGATATCCAAGGTGTTTGTGCAGAAACTACCTATCTCACACATTAACACTGCTTTGGACCTCCGGCATGGCCTCTTTCAGCCATGGAAGGTGTTGTGGACCTGGTCCTGGGCGCCTCACTGACCCTCAGGGTGAGCACAGTACCTGCACAATGTGACGGTGTGTAGCTACTCTGTGCCAGTAAAACACATGGTCAGTACCCCCTACCAGGCCGAGGTGGTGTGTGGGTGCACATGGTCACTTCTCTCTACCGGGCCGAGGTGCTGTGGGGGTGCATTGCCCATCTTGTGTTAATCTGTGGACAGCTGATTTACATGTGCAGTGCATCATGGGTATGGGTAGGCTAACCCTATCCTGGTGACCACAGCAGACTGTCTGTGTGGTGACGTGCATGCTCTCTGCAGCCAGCCAGGGGCTTGCTAGCAGCTATAGACCAATGGTTACTGCACTGCCTCTGAAGCCAGAGGTCATGGGTTCAAACCCACAGTGGGGTTATTTGATAGGGTTGTCCAACACATTATCTTTTTTTAATGTACATATTTTGTTGACAGCAAAAACACCCTCAGCGTACTGTACCCATAAGGTGCCTCTGAGGGTGCTTTATAGGGCGCCCTATAGGGCACCTTATGGTGCCCGTCCATATAAGGTGCACTATACATTCTCCTGTGACGCAACCTATAGGGTGCCCTATAGGGGACATTTTAGGGTGCTGTGGCGGACAGTGCAATTTCTAATGTGCCCTATGGAGTGCCTTATAGGGTGCCTTATACGGCACCTTCAATTACGGCACGTGAGGCCGTGTTTGCTGGCAGCAAATAATAACATAAATATAAAGTGCTGCAGGACAAAATATGTACAATGCAAAGCTGATGCCACAGCCAGCCTTATGTATTAGGCACACTGGGGAGCAAACTCATGACCCCTGTATCAGCAGTCAGTGCCATAACCATTGTGTTCCACTTCTGCTCCTCCTTGCCTGTCAGCGCACCTACGTATGCTTTTCATTCCTTAAACTGCACAGTGCTGCCATAAAAAAATAGTACACTGACCTTGCGGTACCTCATACGGCACCCTCTAAAGCGCCCTATAAGCAACATTCTAGGGTGCCTTGGCTGACAGTGCACTTTGAAATGTGCCTTATAGGGCACCTGATGTTAACACGCTTTGGGTGTGCGTTTGCTAGTAGTGGTAATTAAAATATGACTAAAATGCCTCCTAAAGCAATCTTCCCCATAATATGTTATGCCTCAGCCAGCCTTGTTCAGTGGGCACTTTGGGGGATTGAACCCCTGATCCCTACACCATTGGTCAGTGTCTTAACCATTGTGCTGTGGTTCGGTTCCTGTGATTGCACATCAGCGCGCTGCCTTATGCCGCCCAGTATTAATTTGCCGCCAAAAACATCAGCGTGCCACCTTATGATGCCCAGTAAAACATTAGTGTGCTGCCTTATGCTGCCCATTATTTCAATGCCTCCTAAATTAATGCCTCAGCCAGCTGTCTTTATTGGGCTCTGTGGGGATTGAACCCCTGATCCCTGTACCATTGGTAGGTGCCTTAACCATTGTGCTGTGGCTCTGCTCTTCAGCTTGCCCATCAGCGTACCACATATGCCTCCCGCGCAGTCATCTGATGCGCTAAGGTGCGGGGCGCACAAGGGCGCCGCGCACCTTAGCGCATATTTAAATTCCGGCTTTTCTTTTTCAGGTCGGAACGCCCACTCCTTATATGGCATCCGCACTCTACCGCGGCCCGCACTTTACCGGGATCTTAGTAAACATACCCCTTAAAGTGGAATTTTAGTACAGACATGGAGTGGGAAATTCACATGTCCATCTCAGGATGTGGAGAATAAGCTCGGCATTTTATAAGTGGTTCTGCCAAATGTAGGGCCCCTTGTAAAATAGGTGCAGAGCCATACAGGCAGGCCCTTGCACATCTTGCAGGATCAGTGATTTTAAAAAACTGCATGGGGGGAAACAAAACGTGGAAGCCCCCCTCACATAGCTGTGGGAGCAGCCTTCTAAAAGTGCTGCTCCCGCAATGCAGGCATACCCGGCAGGCATCTCCCAACACACACAAATTCCAAATCTGGTTATGCACCCCTCCCCAAAACAAGTTCCAGATCTGATATTTGAAACTCCCTTCCCCCACACCACTTCCTGATCTGGCCATGCACCCCCCACTCCACACACTCAAGTGTCCAATCTGGTAGGGCACCATCTCAACCTGACACGATCAATCATCAACCAGTCCCCCTAACCATGATGGCAGCTATCAAGGGCTCCCCCCAACAGAAATACACCCACCTCCTCCAGTGCCCCCAGCAGGCCACCCATCCCCCGCCCTCAATGTTCAATCCTAGCCTTACTACTACAACTACTTATCATTTATATAGTGCTACATACTCATGTTCAACGATGCCTGAAGTAGGGCAAGCTGTGGATCCACAGTGCCCCCTGCGTAATGGTGCAATGACTGTTCCAGTGGAACCTAACCAAACCTTCTGAAAGCATAGTTATATGAGGAGTCTTTATGATATCTTCGTGATCGGAGTGCCAGAGATTGACTATGCATTGCCTGACAAACTATATGCCCCTATCAGTCCAGAATGTATTACACTGTAGTGGTATTGCCTATCCCCTTGTCCACCCACATTTTGATGGCGTAAACCACTGATCAACTTTTTACCCATTCCACACCATTCAGTAATGCAAAGACCCTCAGCATATCTCCCCTTAGTTGTCTGTCTTCAAGGTTGAAGGGGCCTAAGCATTGTAATCTCCGCACATACGGGCATCCCCCATCCGCACCGTCTGTGATGTCCAGCATGATCACATAGTGACTTTGGCAAAATACAGACATATGGCATCTGTGGAAAGGAGATTTGCCACATGAGGCTGTCCAGAGATGCTGGAGGCCCCCCCCCCCCCATGGTGCTGCTGAACCCAGCTGTGGAGGAAGAGGCTGATAGTGCCTGCAGCTGTAGCCCTCCAGGTAGATAGAAAATGCAGTTGCTCAGGGAAATACTACAGCAGTGGTTACCATCCTCCCCACGAGATGTATCGGTGGCAGGCAGTTATGGGGCCCCTGCATAGTCAGCAGGTGGAGGGGGCTGCATGGTCATCCATGTGTGCCTCTGACCACCCCATCTGGGCCTTGCACCCAAGGTGCTCACCTAACCTGCATGTTTAACATGCTGGGACTGCGCACCACCACCACTGACAGCACTTGGGCATGTCTGCATGGTATGGTGCACCTCCTATTCCCTTTACGCTGCAGGAACCTTTTATGCATGGCTAGTGGCACCAGCCTGCAGCAGACAGAAGACGTCCTAGTCCTGTGTACCATGGACATTGCAGCATCTGCTAAAGGCCAGTCAAAGGGGAGCATGTCAGCAACAGGGGCTGTTATCCCTATATGGCAGTACTGTTGTGCAACATACATGGTTGGTGTGTATAGGTGTGGAGGATCATAGGTTCAGGTCCTTGCTGAGGTTTCTGTATTGCATGTTCCTGTGGACATGGTTTAGCTGACAGTGCAAGTACAGCTCCAGCATGTGCAACCCCCAAGGAGGAAGCCAGCAAGGGTGAAAACATCCACCAGCAGCACTGACAGGCTCCACTGTCCACAGCTGGTTGGAGGCTAATGACACACTAACCGGACGGTAACAATGTGCGATGATATCAAGGTGCGTTAATAGCACCTGAACACAGAGCACATGTTATCAGTCCTTGAGCTGACATTGAGACAGGAGTGGCAAGCAGGAATATCAACCATCCCCACTTTTGCACAGTGCGTCAATGAGAGTGTATGCATGCGTGCGTACGTCATTGAGAGTGTATGGCTGCCCTTTGTCCTGTGGCTTTCTGCACGTCACTTTGGCTGACATTGTCCTAGTTGTTCCCAGCCTTTGTTTGAAAATGTGAATAACACGAGACAGAGGATTGTGGATATCGCCTGAAACAGCGCAGATTGGCCTGGATGTGTCTGCCGCAATGGTAGGGTCAATGGCTGAGATGCCATTGTGCCCATCTGCTATGTACATTGCCTGGGTGGCCACAGCATGTCATGCAGAGATGGCATTCTCACTATTACCAAAAAGTGACCATGACATGGCTATGTATCCACATAGAGCTATTATAACATCTGGTTCCATGATATGGATGCAATCTCTGTATGGGGATGCCAATCACTGAGCAAAATGCTGGGTGTCAATGGTGAGTATCCCGAGGCAGAGTGTTTGTGGTTGCTCTAAGCCAACTGCAGTTGGTTTGTGCATGGCTGACACAACCCAGTGAAAGGTAACAGGGGCAGTCTTAGTGCCTGTGCTGTGGTTGATTGTTGGTCATCAATGGCTGGGGCAGCTGTGATTTATGGCCTACTCACTGGAGTTAGGGCAGTACAGTAGTTGTAGCCCCATGCCAGCCTATATGCCACCACTGTAGTGGCTGTCCATGGCTGCAGCATATTAACACTGGGTACTGACTTGCACTGTTATTGGAGAATTAGTATCTAACATGAGAAGAACACAGGGCAGAGCTTTTGCTGTCACCTTAAGCATGCTGGAAACAAGGAGAGAAGCATAACACACTGCAGACAATATCTGCCACACACTAGCAGTGATGTGGACCTGCAGCACAGCCAGCATAGACCATCTCTAACAGTGAAGGATCAGTGGACCAGATGTTGGGCACCTATCCTCACCCTCAGGATGACAGAGGAAACCACTCTGCAGCATGGCTTGCAGTTATGTGCATGTAGCACATGCAGTCAGTGCATCTTACTGAGCAGATGTGCTGGATCAGTGCACTCTCCATTGGTTCTTCAGCTGCAGACCACTGTTTTGCATGTGCAGTGCCTCATGGGTAGTGGAGGGCCTGACCTATACCGGCACACACAGCAAACAGTTTGATCAGAGACCTGCAGGCTCTACACATCTGTGTAGCTCTGTATGGAGGTGTAGTCTACTGGTTGGTGCAATGTCTCCATAGGCAAAGGTCCAGGGCTCAATTCCCACTTGTTAATTTTGGACCTGGGTGCTACTCAGGTCACTTGCCCACCTCGCACAGTCCTGGCTTTGCTGTGACCTGTAGACAATCATCCTTCTACATTTATATTCATTTATAAAGAACGAACTGAGCACACCATTAACCCGTATTGTTAGTGAATCCTTCTCCAGAGGTCACATGCCTGACGCCCTCAAAACCACGATCATCCGTCCTTCCTTGAAAAAGCAAAACCTGGACCCCCTGGACCCTGCATCCTACAGACCCATAGCAAGTCTACCTTTCACAGCCAAAATAATTGAGAAAATCGTCCAGCAGCAGCTTCAGGAACACTTGGATGTTAACAACATACTGGACCCCCAACAACACGGCTTCCGCCCGCTACATGGAGTCGAGACCCTCATGACCACGCTGATGAACACCCTCCTCACAGGAACTCAAGGAAGACACTCTGGATACGCCCTGATCTTCCTCGATATATCCGCAGCCTTTGACACCATCTCCCACAACATCCTCATACACAGACTGCAGACTATTGGGATCAAAGACACCGTGCTGAAGTGGTTTCAATCCTACTTAACTAACAGACAACAACTAATCCGCACCAGCGCCTCAACCTCCCCCCCATTCCAGCAACACCAGGGAGTACCCCAAGGATCCACACTGTCAGCTATGCTCTTCAATATTTACCTCCAGCCACTCTGCACAGTCATACGCACCCACAACGTCAGCTTCCACATCTATGCTGACGATATCATGCTCTACGCCCCCATTACCACTACAAACCCAACAAACATCCACCTATCAGCATGCTTCACCGCAGTATCCGACTGGTTACAAACAAACAACCTATCCATCAACATAAAGAAAACTGAAGCCCTCATAGTAACAAAGGACCCAGACTTTACACCACCCACACACCTCAACATTGGAACTACAAGCATCAAAATACAACCACAGATACGATACCTGGGCATTATCATTGACCAAGCCCTCACCTTAAAGCAACAGATGAACAAAACCTCCGGAACTATATTTCATAAGGCAAGAACAGTGCAACGGCTCAGACCCCTCCTGGAACACCAAGACTTCCGAACAGTGATGCAAGCCATGACACTCCCACATCTTGACTACTGCAATATAATCTACCATGGCCTTCCAGCAACACAGACCAACCCCCTCTGAACTGCATTGAACACCACGGCGAGAATCATCCAGAGCGCAAAGAAAACTGACCATATCACCCCAATTCTGAGAGAACTACACATTCTCCCCTTCGAAGCACGGACTAAATACAAAGCCCTCCTACTCACCCACAAAGCTATCCATCAAACACAGGACACACAGCTTTGCGCCCTACTGGCTCGTCCAGCTCATGGCAGATCTACTAGACAAGCCTCCAGCGTTTCCCTCACCGTCTCTCACAAAAGAACCAATTGCTCGCAACGGACCTGCAATCGAGCCTTTGAACTCTATGCTCCAACATTATGGAACTCTCTGCCGAGCTACCTTAGAAACAATGCCGACCTACTATCCTTCAGAAAACAGCTCAAAACCATCCTTTTCCAAGAATACCTCAACTCTGATCCCACCGAAAAACCCACAAACCCCTGATCCCAACACAATGAACCTCTAACTCAATGCCACCCCAATCTGTTCATGTCCAATGCCTGCCCCATGTCTTATGTCTGTCCAACGTCTGTCCCTTGACCTAAGTCTGTCCCATGACAAAATCTTCAATGTTGCCCCCCGGTGATGGCCCTACCCTCTATTTAATTCCCCTTCCCCCTATGTTACACTGCTTTGACCCGGCGAAAAGCGGTATATAAATACAGCTAAATAAATAAATAAAATAAATAAATAAATAAATATGCGTTATGGCAACACGTTGGGTAGCCCAACATGGCATTCCCTATCATGGACATCTGAGAGCATGGTTTTAGTGGCTCTGCCATGGCCCATTGCAGCGGGTTATTGATGTATATGCAGCAGATGTCTGGGACAACTGGTATGGATGCGTTTTCTATTTTGCTATCATTATGGCCTCCAGTTTTACGTAAATATGATATATCTCGTACATTCAGGCACATAACACTCATTGCATAGCCATCCCCTGCCCTGTTCTGCTATTATTACTTGCTCCACATAAGGCAAATGGGTTCAGCTTGTCCCTTTCTATCATGCCACTCTGTCAGGAGTATTGTCTTGCAGTTGCACAGGCTGAGGCACCAGTGCCACCCACACAAATGGTGTTTCATGTACCCCATGGCACTGTGACCTTTGGATCACACACATCAAATGCTTTTGGCCAGTAAGATCCCATCATCCACCCACAACACACATTGCAAAGTCTCTGCTTGGAAAATCCATGGCACAGCTCTGCACCCACCGTTTGACCATCAGGAAGATTCAGGTATTTGCCAGTAAGCTACCCCACCATGGCCATTAAGGGTCATTTGCAGCAGTTAACTATTTCATGCACACCTCTCCTGTGACTGTTCCACATGAGCACTCATGGAAATCCTCACTTTGCTGCCCACATCAGTAACATGCTGCCTCCACCCAGACACTGTCCTGGCCTATAGGTTGCCACACACTGACAATACATCTGGATACATGTCCATACCTCACTGACACTATAATATAGCATATGACATGGTGTATGCTTTCAGGAGCATCAAGGACTGCACGCCTGTCACAGCGCCCCCCCACTGCTGCAAACCCTCCGCTGACTCTGCTACCGCCACCACCCATCCATGACACTGCCAACATCCACAATGACCAGCATCACTAGGCAGCCGCCTATCTTGCCTAGTCGACAGCACAGGCCTGCTGTACAGTCAAACATGCTTATCACACATATTACCATATAGCCAGGCATCAGGTGAATCAACTCCATCAGCTACCAACTGTGCTTGCATCCATACCTTCTCCAATGGCTTCCCTGCCCCCCTTTCAGCGTTTCAGAGGCTTTCCTGTGTTAAGGTACATACAAGACACCTTAACACGGCATGTCCAGTTGCCCCCTGTTAAGTGTCCTCTACCATCCCTTTACTCAACATCCCCTTTTACCGCCCATTAAGTGTTCACTACCATCCCTTAACGCCGGAACATCTCTAACACGCCCAGCACACTTACCGCACGGTAAGCTCTTATTGCTGCCGTTACCGCTCGGAAAGACATACTCCCTTACCACCATTTAATAAACATACCCCTTTATTTCCTCAGACACTAGCTTTTCCTTGTTCCTCCTGAACAGTTTTAAATTTGGATCCATGTAGCAGGCTATTTCTCAATTGATTTCAGCTATTTTTCGATTGGTGTACTGAGATTAAAACTGTTCAGTTATATTGATCTTCAGAGTTGTTACAGCAATGGGCTGCATCTCAGTTACTGAGCTTTCATTGTACTGTATTTGGAGACCTCTGTGCTCAATAATATTGTAACTGTCCTATTTTCTAGCTTTTGAGTTTTATTTTATTTTATTTTAATTTTTGTATTTTAGCTTATTATAAACTGCTCTAATGTGTAAATGAAGGGCAGTATAGCACATTTTAAATAGACATAAACAAACTTAGAACCTGGATATTTCAAGCTTCTTGCCACCTTACAGAATCCAGCTTATAGACAGAGGTCAGTGAGATGGATAGAAGAATGTTATATGGAGTATCCTGTGGATCTAAGTCCTATATTCAGCGGCTAGTGCTTCTAAAGTGCATAACTGTCGCTGCTGAACCTTAACTCCGGAAAATCAATGCCGGGGCCATATCCAGCCACCAGCAGTGAATATCCGGATCTGCCACACGGTGCGGAAGCAACGATATTGAGCTGCTGCCCGGTTAGCTCCCACAGGTAAAGATAAGCCAGCTTTTCCCGTGCCTATTTTTACCCTGTTCAATATTGCTACTGCCTGGTTAGCAATGGCTGCTGCCTGCACTCCACCCCTGAATGCCCATGACACGCTCTGATGCTTCACGGTTAGCAATGGCTGCTGCCTGCACTCCACCCCTGAATGCCCATGACACGCTCTGATGCTTCACGGTTAGCAATGGCTGCTGCCTGCACTCCACCCTTGAATTCCCCTGACACGCTCTGATGCTTCACGGTTAGCAATGGCTGCTGCCTGCACTCCTCCCCTGAATGCCCATGACATGCTCTGATGCTTCACGGTTAGCAATGGCTGCTGCCTGCACTCCACCCCTGAATTCCCATGACACGCTCTGATGCTTCACGGTTAGCAATGGCTGCTGCCTGCACTCCACCCCTGAATTCCCCTGACACGCTCTGATGCTTCACGGTTAGCAATGGCTGCTGCCTGCACTCCACCCCTGAATGCCCATGACACGCTCTGATGCTTCACGGTTAGCAATGGCTGCTGCCTGCACTCCACCCCTGAATTCCCATGACACGCTCTGATGCTTCACGGTTAGCAATGGCTGCTGCCTGCACTCCACCCCTGAATTCCCCTGACACGCTGTGATGCTTCACGGTTAGCAATGGCTGCTGCCTGCACTCCACCCCTGAATTCCCATGACACGCTCTGATGCTTCACGGTTAGCAATGGCTGCTGCCTGCACTCCACCCCTGAATGCCCATGACACACTCTGATGCTTCACGGTTAGCAATGGCTGCTGCCTGCACTCCACCCCTGAATTCCCCTGACACGCTCTGATGCTTCACGGTTAGCAATGGCTGCTGCCTGCACTCCACCCCTGAATGCCCATGACACGCTCTGATGCTTCACGGTTAGCATTGGGGCTTCTAGTGGCTGAATATCCCTCTAAGCGGCATTTACACAGTTTACAGATCTGTAAACTGTGTAAATGCCTTTGAATATCGGGCCCCTAATTTTTATAGTTTTTAAAATTCTATTCTATTTTTTTTGCAATTATAACAATCTCCTGTAATTCTTATATTTTGTTATTTATTTAATGCTTTAGTGCAATACTAACTTTGGGGACATATTCCAAAGGATTAACGCAGATAGCAGACCTGCTAACTGCATTGATCCCGGTGAGCGGGATATTCAGCAGCATTGGGGTGTTCTGGGGGTGCTGCTCACATTAACCTGCCAACAGCCATATTCAGCTGCTGGCCAGTTAACATAAACCAGCTAAGGTTAGGCCCACAAACGTTTGGTCTAATTTTAGCAGGTTTAGCTAACTGGGCAGTGAATGCATATCGCCACTGTCCGGTTAGCTAAAATGCTGTCTGGGTATACTGGATATTCAAACCCTGGCATTGGGTCTAATTTAAAATGGTGATGGCCAGGCATTTTATTCGGGCTGGCTTTCGCTGTTGGTAATCAGCCCCCTTGTTTTTAATTTATATTCTTAGCCTATTTTAATATTATGAAGTTGGATTTTATAAAGCATGTCCAGCTACAATCTGTGGTATCCAGAGCAAAACATCTGGGAAAAAGTCAGGGACATTCAAGTTCCAGTCTGATGTAAGAAATTTGACGTCTCTGTTATGGACGGCCATGGCGGTGGCGACAGACATCCCAGCTACAAATCTTGGGGCAGAGATGTCCATCCAATATGATATTTTGCATGTGGGGATGTGCATCGGCATGCTGATGTGAAAACATGTGCCCTCATTCCATGTTAGTTTTCTCTAACTGAAGAAACAGTATAGGGGATATCAGATGACCTTCTCTATGCCCTCTATGTGCCATGATAATGGAATTAGCTTTTCTGATGCCTCTTTGTGCTCTGGAACATGAATAAAGGTGGACACTCCTGCTCTTAGGGGATGAGGTGATCACCATTTCTAAAATCAACTGTGCACATCCATCCTGATCGACATGCTCCTGACATGCCTCCACCATGCCACCTTCATGGCTTGGACATTCTTGCACCAAGAATGTCTCTGGATCCTGCTTCTAAAATGCTTCTGGAGACATCTCTGATTTGAACATCTGTGTGCCCATGTGCAGACATTCAAAGCATGAATAGTGCTTTTAAAATTACCTCTAAAATACCTGTATGCAAATACTAGAAGACTAAAAAGTAAGAAAGGAGAGTTAGAATACGTAGCACTAAATTAAAGTTTAGATATGATTGGCATCTCAGAGACTTGATGGAAGAAGGACAACCAATGGGACACAATGATACCTGGGTACAAACTATATCGCAATGATAGGGTAGATTAAATTGGTGGAGGGGTTGCGCTCCATGTTAGGGCGGGCATTGGGTCACACAGGATTAACATTTTGCAGGAAACAAAATATACTGTAAAATCTCTATGGATAGGAATCTTATGCAAAAAGGGAAAAACGATGGCAGTGGGGTTTACTACCCACCACCTGGCCAGAATGAACAGATGGATGATGAATGCTAAACGAAAGCAGGGAAGCTAACAAAAGTTTCAATATAGTAATAATAATGGGAGATTTCAATTACCCCAGTATCAACTGGGTCAGTGTCACTGCAGGACATGCTAGGGAAATAGTTTCTAGATTAAATAAATGACTGCTTTTTAGAGTAGCTGGATTGCAAAAGTCCATCCAAAAAGCACTATACCACATAAAGCAAGCAAGAAAACCAAGTCTGTGTGTGGTAGACAAAAGAATCTTTATTAGGAGCAATCGTCATCTGGGGTAAATAAGCCAAACCTGACACGGCCGTGTTTCGGCTATGCCTTCAAGAGTAAGAAGTGAAAGGCTGCACATCAAAGAGTTCTAACAGACTATGAAGGGGTTTTGTCACAAGGTTTATCAGTGACACACACCAAAGAACCCCTGAAGAAAGCATAGCTGAAACAGGGCCATGTCGAGTTTGGCTTATTATACCCAAGCTGACAATTGCTCCTAATAAAGATTCTTTTATCTACCATGCATAGACTTGATTTTCTTGGAGTAGCTGGTTCATGAACTGACAAGAGAGAAAGCTATTTTGGACCCAGTCCTTAGTGGAACGTAGGATCTGGTGCAAGAGATAAAGGTGATGGGATCACTTGGCAATAGTGGTCATAGCATGATCGCATTATATTTAATAAATGGAAGCAGGATGGCAAGGAAATCCCCAGTACAACCTTTCAACTTTCAAAAGGGAGATGATAATAAAATGAGGAAAATAATTGAAAAAACTGAAAAGTGTTGCTACAAAGGTTAAAGATTTACATCAAGCATGGGCGCTGTTTAAAAATACTATCCTGGAAGCACAGACCAGACATATTCCACAATTTAAGAAAAAGGGGAAGGAAGGCCAAAAACAGTCAGAGATGCTGTTGTAGGCAAAAAAACATCTTTCAGAAAATGGAAAAGGAACCAAATGACAAAAGCAGGCAACATAAGCACAGGCAAGTAAGATGCAAGGCATTGATAAGGCATTGATAAGACTTTGAAAAAAAGCTTTCTGTGGAAGCAAAAATGCAAATAAAAAATTTCAAGGATATTCATAGCAAAAAAACAGTCAGTTGGACAATTGGATGACAGAGGGGTAAAAGGAGCACTATCGGGGGACTAGGCCTAGAGAAGAGACTGAATGAATTCTTTGCTTCGGTCTTTACTGGAGATGATGTAGGGGAGGTTACCTGTGCCTGAAATGTAATATAAAGGTCATGTATTGGAAGAATTGAAAGAATTATCGATAAATTGGGAAGATGTATTACAACTATTTGATAAATTGAAGAGTAATAAATCACCTAAAACCAGATGGGTATACATCCAAGGGTACTGAAAGAACTGAAACATGAGATTGCAGACTTACTAATTAGTAATCTGTGAAGTATCATTGAGATCATCTGTAGTACCTGAAGATTGGAAAGTGACCAATGTAACTCCAATTTTTAAAAAGGATTTCAGAGGTGATCCTGGAAACTACAGGCCAATGAGCAAAATGGTAGAAACCATTATAAAGAATAAAATTACTGATCAGGTAGATAGTCATGGTTTAATGGGATTAAATAGAAGACTTCAAAAACTCTAAACATATTGCAACATTTTAAACATAGCTCACGAGTGAGAGCCTCAGAATCAACTCACTGATAAAACCAAATCAGGAGTAAGAATTACATCAACGGTTCTCACTCGCTACACACCCACCATCCAAATTCACGATATTACAATCTTAAGTAATTTTCAATTAGCGTGAACACATCTCCAAATATTTGAAATATCACCAATATCACCACAATCCAAAATCGTGAGTCAAGATGGAATTGAGTGTCCCCGATGCTTTTTCAAGATATCCTATATGAGCGTTTCGCTACAGCTGTGTCAAGGGGATCCAACTCTAAAAAACAAATTAAAAAATAGCTTAAAATAATGCCGCAATCCACAAAACACTCCTTATGCTCATTATACCAAGATATTAAACACTTACCAAAATCATTTCACGAGCCAGCCAAACATTTCAAAGCGGTTCATCGTCGCTCCTCAGAGCTGAACTCCAAGACCGCCATTCAACTCCATACAACAACGCTGGTGTCAGAACAACATACACTTCCGGACACATGATATATACCCGGAACTCTCCCACGGCTATCACTATCAGCTGAAATATTATCCAATCAAACAAACCTACTAATATCTCTCATCAACCTAACAAAAAGAGAAATAGAGAACCTAAATACTAAATTTGAAATGAATTAATCAAAAGCAGCTTCCCCATTCGATACAAGAATTTAAACCATTAGGAAAAACTGTTTTTAAATGAAAAATCCACCATTGTTCCCTATATAAAAGAAACTGATCGCGTGACATACCCTTCGAACCCTGCCGGATATGCTGAATCACAAAGCACTGAAAATCACTGAATTTATGCTGAAGAGTTAAACTGTGTTCTACCATTGGTGCTTCCTTACGTTGACAATGAAGCTTACTCTTATGTTCAAGCACCCGAATACGAAAACACTGGTAGAAGATTATAAAGTTAATGCTTCACGTCTTAAACAAGATTTTTTAGATCGTGGTTATCCTTTAAATGTAGTTCATTGTGCCTATAAACGGGCACTATATAATGATAGGTCCTGGCTGTTATCTCCTAAATTGAAGGAGTCAACTGATAGTGATCAAGTGAATTTAATTTCTCGCTATTCTCCTTATAGTAGGCAAATCCAATTGATTTTACACAAATATAGGCCTGTTTTGGGTACAGTTCCAGGGTTGGAATCTAAACACTTGCGTTGTGTATGGCAATGCAATTCAAATTTAAAAGATATTTTGAGCCCTTCTTCTTT
Source organism: Ichthyophis bannanicus (assembly GCA_033557465.1). NCBI lineage: Eukaryota > Metazoa > Chordata > Amphibia > Gymnophiona > Ichthyophiidae > Ichthyophis > Ichthyophis bannanicus. The sequence goes on from CM066032.1 coordinate 1,242,968,269, forward strand.
AAGGCTGTTGCCTGGTACGCTTCCTGTAAATCATGGACATCGTAAATGTGGTGAATGTTCCTGTTGTGAAGTGATGTGGGAAACTGATAGGTTTGAGTATAATGGTCAGTTAATTCATCTGAGGGATAACACTTCGTGTCAATCAGATTTTGTGATTTATGGAATTTTTTGCCCGTGCAGACTTCTTTATATTGGTAAGACAATTCGGTGTTTTCGTATTCGGGTGCTTGAACATAAGAGTAAGCTTCATTGTCAACGTAAGGAAGCACCAATGGTAGAACACAGTTTAACTCTTCAGCATAAATTCAGTGATTTTCAGTGCTTTGTGATTCAGCATATCCGGCAGGGTTCGAAGGGTATGTCACGCGATCAGTTTCTTTTATATAGGGAACAATGGTGGATTTTTCATTTAAAAACAGTTTTTCCTAATGGTTTAAATTCTTGTATCGAATGGGGAAGCTGCTTTTGATTAATTCATTTCAAATTTAGTATTTAGGTTCTCTATTTCTCTTTTTGTTAGGTTGATGAGAGATATTAGTAGGTTTGTTTGATTGGATAATATTTCAGCTGATAGTGATAGCCGTGGGAGAGTTCCGGGTATATATCATGTGTCCGGAAGTGTATGTTGTTCTGACACCAGCGTTGTTGTATGGAGTTGAATGGCGGTCTTGGAGTTCAGCTCTGAGGAGCGACGATGAACCGCTTTGAAATGTTTGGCTGGCTCGTGAAATGATTTTTGGTAAGTGTTTAATATCTTGGTATAATGAGCATAAGGAGTGTTTTGTGGATTGCGGCATTATTTTAAGCTATTTTTTAATTTGTTTTTTAGAGTTGGATCCCCTTGACACAGCTGTAGCGAAACGCTCATATAGGATATCTTGAAAAAGCGTCGGGGACACTCAATTCCATCTTGACTCACGATTTTGGATTGTGGTGATATTGGTGATATTTCAAATATTTGGAGATGTGTTCACGCTAATTGAAAATTACTTAAGATTGTAATATCGTGAATTTGGATGGTGGGTGTGTAGCGAGTGAGAACCGTTGATGTAATTCTTACTCCTGATTTGGTTTTATCAGTGAGTTGATTCTGAGGCTCTCACTCGTGAGCTATGTTTAAAATGTTGCAATATGTTTAGAGTTTTTGAAGTCTTCTATTTAATGTTATGAGGTATCATTTGTAGGCTTCGATAAAGGCTTTATTGCCATGGTTTAATGGGAGACAGCCAACATGTATTTTTGCCAAGGAAAATCTTGTCTTACTAATCTAATATATATTTTTGAAGGTGTGAATAAACAGGCAGACAAAGGTGAGCTGGTTGATATAGTGTATCTGGATTTTCAGATAGCCTTTGACAAGATCCCCCATGAGAGACACTTGGCGAAATTAAAAAGTCATGGGATTGGAGGCAGTGTAATACTGTGCATGAAGAACTGGTTAAAGATAGAAAGCAGAAAGTATGGATAACAATTTTCTCAATGGAGAAAGGTAAATAGTGGAGTACCCCAGGATCTGTGCTGGCCTGCTGCTTTTTAACGTTCATAAATGACCTGGAAATGGGAATAATGAGTGAAGTGATCAAATTTGCAGATGACACAAAATTCTTCAAAGTTGTTAAAACCCAAGAGGATTGGAAAAATTGCAAGAGGACCTTGATAAATTGGAAGACTGGGCGTCCAAATGGTAGATGAAATGTAATGTGGAGAAGTGCAAAAGTTATGCATCTATGAATGAACAACTCCAAGTATGGTTACACAATGCAAGGTACCACCTTAGACACCACCACCACCCAGGAAAATGATTTAGGTGTCATCATGGATAATACGTTGAAACCCACCGCCCAGTGTGCAGTGGCAGCCAAGGAAGCAAATAAGGAAAGAATGGAGAATAAAACAAAGGATATTATAGTGCCTCTGTATTGTTCCATGGTGCGACCACACCTTGAATATTATTTGCAATTCTGGTCACCGCATCTTAAAAAGGACATAGCAGAATTTTCTAAGGTACAGAGAAGAGCCACTAAAATGGTAAAGGGGATGGAAGGATACCCCTATGAGGTGAGGCTTAAAAGGTTAGGACTCTTCAACTTGGCAAAGAGATGGCTTAGGGGGGATATGATAGTGGTCTATAAATTAATGAATGTAGTAGAATGGGTAAATGTAGATCGGTTGTTTATGCCATCAAAAAGTAGAAAGATTAGATGACATGCAATGAAACTACAATGTGACCCATTTAAGAATAAGAGAAAATATGTTTTTTACTGAATGTATAATCAAACTCTGGAAGTCGTTTCCAGAAGGTGTAGTAAAAGCCGTTACTGTAGCTGGGTTTAAAAATGGTTTGGACTAATTCCTGGAGGAAAAGTCCATAAACCATTATTAAAAAGGACCTGGGAAATCCACTGCTTACTCCGGGACAAGCATTGTGGAACCTGTGTACCTTTTTGGGAACCTGCCAAGTACTTGCAACTTGAATTGGCCACTGTTGGAAACAGGATACTGGACTTGATGGGCCTTGGTCTGACTCAATATGGCTTTTTCTTATCTTCTTAAGCCAACATCGATTTAGCCAAAGAAAGTCTTACCTTACTAATCTGTTATATTTTTTTAAGATGTCAATAAACAGATCCCCACACTCACTGTATTCTGAAAAGATGCACGGTTCTGATCATGCCCTTCTCTTCGATATATCCATGGACATCTCTGATTGCCACGCCTGCTTGGTTAAAACATGCATCCCCTTAGTTGCTGTTCTCATTGACAGTAGTCTGCTGATGCAAACTAGACAAAAATACTAATAAGAAATGAATGTTGATGCAAACTATATTATAGTGGTCCTTTTCATGCCCAGAGCAGTACTAAGTCATCTCAGGGTACACTAAGGGGTATGTTTACTAAACCGTCTTAATGTGCGCTCTGACACGTTAGCGCACGATAAGGCGCCTTATCGCACGATAATGGCGCTTTACCATGCGATAAGGTACCTTATCGCGTGCTAACTCGCTGAGTGGCGCTCAGCGGCGCAAACCAGCGCTGAAGGCGGAGTAAAGGCTCCCTGAGGGCGGAGGAAAGCTCCCCAGGGGCGGAGAGAAGGGGTCAATGGGTGGAGAGTGGGAGGGAAGAGGCTCCCTGCACACTAACGCTGTGGATTTCAGGGCTGAAAACTAACGCCAGTGAAACCCTGGCGTTAGAGTAGATTTAAAGGGAAGAGAAACCATTTCCGTCAGCAATGTACAGCAAAGCCAGGGAAACCAACAAAAAGTGATAAGTGTGATACATGTGCACAGAACAAAAGGGCAGATAAACATTGAAAATGACCTGAACAAACTGGAAAAAAAACATAACCTAGCTGGGCAATAGTGATATCAATGGGAAACATCAAAAAACACTACCGAGAAAGCTCCAAAAAAAATATATCAATTTTGGAAGGGGCTATGCTCTGTCCCCATACAAGGTGAATGATCCCACAGTGAAATAACGCTGATCAGGGCTTTCCCTTGTTACTGGACAAGTTTCCTATGGCATGCACATGTCCCGCAACAGCAGGGTGGGCATGTCGGAACGGGCAACTGGACAGATGCTGGAAAAGGGGACACAGAGGGCTGCAGGCGGCACATGCTGTGGTGCAGCTGGGCCACAGTGCGGACTAGGGTGATGCCTAGGTAGCCCATACGAATGCTGAAACAGTAGAGCAGCCAGACAGAAACTGATGAGGGCCCAACATGGGCATGAGTGTGTTTCCCACAGTGTCACAGGGGATAGTACCCAGCAGGTACCCCCAAGGGTACAGAACATTTGCAGGTGGTGCTGGGGGGAAGCGTGGACATCTATGCAGGCACCCCTACCACAGACCCACACCATAGGCAGCCGCCTACCCGCACACTGGATGGCCCGAGACTGCGCACCACCAGCACCACCAGCAGAAGGGCATGTCAGCATGGTGACAGAGGGGTACTGGTGGTGGAGGGGGCAGTGGCTGCTGCCCACAGCAGACCATGGCCCATCCCTGTTTAGGTGGGTGCCATGCACTGCAACAGACAGGCTCTGTCTGACAAACAGTCATGGTATCTCCAGGGAATGCATTGTCTCTGTGGCAACACGGTGGTGCAGGGCACACAGCCAGTGTTGTTCAGAAGATCACAGGTTCAAGTCCCAGCTGTGGTTCCTGCCAACCCAGTCCCCATATTTTACCCACTACTAAAATGCAGTAATACAGACAGAACCTTTAGTGCAGATAACGCAAACATGCCCAAAACGCCTACATTTTACCATACAGAGCACAGACATCATAAACATGCGCATTACCTAGAGCAGAGTCTCCCAAAAGCAGTCCTGGAGGGCCAAACACCATTCAGGTTCCATGCTGTCTCCAATAACTATGGCTGTGCTGCATTTCTATGCACCGCCCCCATGGTATGCAGATGTATCTCATGCATATTCATTAGGGACAGCATGAAAACCCAAACAGGGTTTGGCCCACCAGGACCGGAGTTGGGAACCTCTGCCCTAGAGCAGCGGCCAACAGGGGCAGACTCACCCGCACCCACAGGCTCCATCATCCAAAGCCACCTGGAGAGGCAGAATTTTGGGCCCTGTGTGCATCTCCCAATACTAGCACTTGCATACCTTAGCAATGCCACCCTAAACCTGGGAATATGGTACACATCTATCAAAAGGTTGCTATGATTACTGGCAGATAGCAATTCCTAAGTTAAGCACAATTTGCTGATTGAGCTGCATCATAGCAACCTTTCTGATGTCTGTGGAGTGTGCTACAGGTCTTGTGTCTGACAGTGTTTACCACCCTGGGGAGTGACTCCTACAGTATTGCGTACCATAGCTATGCCTGCACTGTGCCCAGGACTGGTGCGGTGGCAAGGGCTGCCAAACACCTCTATAGTTGCACAATGCTGGCATAGGTGTGGGGAGTGTGTGTCTGTCTATCCAGTGTGTGGTGGCTGCCAACACCCTCCTCAGCCCACACTGCTAGCACTGTTGCCAGTATTGGCCTGCCAATGTGCATAATGAGGAGCAAGGTACTGTGGGTATAGCCCGGACAGGGCGGCCTGGGCAGGATGCATCTGCACAGGGCATAGGGCACTGGCTGGGACATTGTAGTGCCCGGCCACCACCTGCACAGACAGGGTGGCTACAGCATGTCCTGCTGGGAGGTCACTCTCACCCTGACTGAGCAGTGACCATGGCATGGCTAGGTTACCCCATAGTGCTACATGGTATTTCTCTCAAGTGATATGTATGGGTTCTTCTTTTGGGGGCCCAATCACTGACTTATCTGCTTGGTGGATGTGCTCACATCTTCTCCAGGAACATGCACTGTGGACTAGCTAGCAGACTGTCTGCAGTTAGTATGTGTATGGCTGGAACGCCTTGCAGGGTGCAGTGGTGGAGACTCACCATACTTGCTGCTGGAGAATGTCAGAGAGTGGTGGGGGGCAGCTGAGCATTTCCAGGCCTACTGTCTGTCTGCTATTGCCTTATGGAATGCTACAGATCTGCACTGACTGCCCTGTAGTGCATCTGTTTCCCAGCAGGACTGGGGTTGTTGGTCTCCTCTACTGCCACCATGGCAGGGCTGTAGAATGTGGGGGTGGGAGAGATCCTGATCCCCAGAAAGCAAGTTCGGTGGTACTACATAATCCACCTATGGGTCCAAACACCACCACCCTTGAATCATGTGGCCATGGCACCCACAGAGAATATGCACTATTCTGGTGCATCATAGTCCACAAGGGCTAGATGTGACTGGGATATACATATGGGCACAGGTGTATCGTAGGTGTGTCTGAAAGAACTACCTATCACACACTGGCACTAATGGGGACCTGCAGCATAGCCTATCTCAGGGAGAGCAGGTGCTGTGGACCTGGTGCTGGGCGCCCCACCTCACCCTCAGGGTGAGCACAGTACCCGCACATTGTGACGGTCTGTAGCTACTCTGTGCCAGTAACATGCACGGTCAGTACCCCCTACCAGGCCTAGGTGCTGTGGGGGTACATACCCCATCTTGTGATCATCTGTAGACTGCTGCTTTGCATATGCAGTGCATCATGGGTACGAGTGGCTTAACTCTATCCTGGTAACAACAGCAGATAGTTTGTGTGGTGACCTGCAGTCCTTCTGTGGCCAGCCAGAGGTTTGTTTGTAGCTGTAGAGCTGTAGCCTACTAGTTACTTCACTGCCTGTGGAGCCAGAGGACATTGGTTTGATCCCACAGTGGGCTTATTTATTAGGGCTGTCTGGGGCAGTTTCTTTTTTTAATCTAAATTAGTACTGCCAGCAAAAACACCCTCACAGTGCTATAACCTTAAGGTGCCTTATAAGGCGCCTTATGGGTCACCTGAGGATTACAGCACTGTGAGGGTGTTTTTGCTGGCAGTATTAATTTAAATTAAAAAAAGAAACTGCCCCAGACAGTTCCAATGAATAACTCCACTGTGGGATCAAATCCACAATCTTTGGCTTTACAGGCAGTGAAGTAACCCGTGGGCTATAGCTCTGAACAAACCCCTTGCTGGCTACAGAAGGACTGCAGGTCACCACATGAACTGTTTGCTGTGGTTACCAGGATAGGGTTAATCCACTTGTACCCATGATGCACTGCACATGAAGATTACAGCACTGTGAGGGTGTTTTTGCTGGCAGCACTGCTTTAAAGTAAAAAGGAAAATGCCCCAGCAGCACTGCTTTAAAGTAAAAATGAAAATGCCTCTAGCAGCACTGCTTTATAGTAAAGTGTAATGTCTCAGACAGCCTTACTCATTAACAACACTGGGGGATTGAACTCATGACCCCTGGTTCAGCAGTCAATGTATTAACCATTGTGCTACCAATCTCTTGCTGTGTTTCTTGGTCAGCACGCCTACTTCAGGCTAATGTGCATTGACGTGCCACGGCTCCCTTTATCACACGGTAACCAGAAATGCTATGTTAAGACCGACACGCCCACTCCTTAAATGGCATCCTGCACACTAACGCCGGCTGCACATTAAGGGGCATGTTTACTAAACTGCGTTAGGATCCGCGGTACAGGCAGAAACCCCAAATAAGGGCATGGGTGGTACATCGTTATCGATAACGCACATTACCAGGCGCCATAACCTAATGAGCGTTAGAAAACATCGTGTAGAGTGCCACACAACGCGCGCCCATAAGGCGTCTGATAACATGTCTAGCAAGGCATCTAGAATTGTAGCACAATGGTGAATACACTGACCAATGGTGCAAGGGAAGTGAGTTCAATCCTCCTGTGGGTCTAATGAGTAAAGCTGGTTGAGACATCACCTCTTACTCAAAATCAGTGCTGTATGAAGCAGTTTGTTTGTTAATTTTAATTAGTGCTGCCAGCAAACACACCCTCACAGGGCTGTAACTTAAGGTGCCGCATAAGGCACCCAATAAGGCACCCCAGAGGGCACATTATAAAGTGCACTGCCCGCTAAGGCACCCTAGAATGTCCCCTATGGGCCACCCCACAGGGTGCAATATAGGGTCCCGCATTGGGCACTGTACAGGGCGCCTGATGAGGCACCGTAAGGAGACAACACTGTGAGGGTGTATTGTTGGCAGCACCAATTTAAATTAAAAAAATAAAATGCCTCAGACAGCGCTAACAAATAACCCCACTGTGGGAGTAAACCCATGACCCCTGGCTCCACAGGCAGTGAAGTAACAAGTGGGCCACATTGCTAGTGCTACTAACAAATCCCTGTCTGACAGCTGAAGGACGTCAGGTCACCGCAGAAACTGTCTGCTGTGGTGGCCAGGATTTGGGTTAACCCACTCATACCCATGGTGCACTGCACATGCAGATCTGCAGTCCATAGATGAACACAAGATGGGGTATGCACCCCCACAGCACCTTGGCCTGGTAGGGGGAACTGACCATGTGTCTCACTGGCACAGAGTACCTACAGACAGTAACTCAACAGGGTGCCCTATACGGTGCATGAAAAGGTGCCTAGTAAGGCACCCAGAGCTACAGCACAATGGTTAATACACCAACTAATGGTGTAGGGGTTTTGAGTTCAATCCTCCTGTGGGTCTAATGAGTAAAGCTGGCTGAGACATCACCTTTTACTCAAAATCAGTGCTGTATGAAGCAGTATGTTTGTTAATTTTAATTAGTGCTGCCAGCAAACACACCCTCACAGGGCTGTAACTTAAGGTGCCGCATAAGGCACCCAATAAGGCTCCCCAGAGGGCACATTATAAAGTGCACTGTCCGCTAAGGCACCCTAGAATGTCCCCTATGGGCCACCCCACAGGGCGGAGTATAGGGTCCTGCATTGGGCACTGTACAGGGCGCCTGATGAGGCACCGTAAGGAGACAGTACTGTGAGGGTGTATTGCTGGCAGCACCAATTTAAATTAAAAAAATAAAATGCCTCAGACAGCGCAAACAAATAACCCCACTGTGGGATTAAACCCATGACCCCTGGCTCCACAGACAGTAAAGTAACAAGTGGGCCACATTGCTAGTGCTACTAACAAATCTCTGGCTGTCAGCTGAAGGACGTCAGGTTACCACACAAACTGTCTGCTGTGGTGGCCAGGATTTGGGTTAACTCACTCATACCCATGGTGCACTGCACATGCAGATCTGCAGTCCATAGATGAACACAAGATGGGGTATGCACCCCCACAGCACCTTGGCCTGGTAGGGGGAACTGACCGTGTGTCTCACTGGCACAGAGTACCTACAGACAGTAACCCAACAGGGTGCCCTATAAGGTGCATGAAAAGGTGCCTAGCAAGGCATCCAGAGCCACAGCACAATGGTTAATACACCAACTAATGGTGCAGGGGTCGTGAGTTCAATCCCCCTGTGAGTCTAATGAGTAAAGCTGGCAGAGACATCACCCTTTACTTTAAATCAGTGCTGTCAGAAGCAGTTATTTTGTTAACGTTAATTAGTGCTGCCAGCAAACACACCCTCACGGGGCTGTTACCTAAGGTGACGCATAAGGTGCCCAATAAGGCACCCCAGAGGGCACATTATAAAGTGCACTGCCCGCCAAGGCACCACTGTGAGGGTGATGTAGCTGGCAGCACCATGTCAAATAACAAAAAGAATATGCCTCACACAGCCCACCAAATAACCCCACTGTGGGATCAAAACCATGACATCTTGCTCTACAGGCAGTGAAGTAACTAGTGGGCTATATTGCTAGTGTGACTAACAAATCCCTAAGAACGATGCGGTCAACCTATGGAGTATAACTGTCAAATGGTCAAAAGTCCCACTCCAGATCAACCACAGTTTCTCTACGTACAAACACAGAATGCTTGCCAATCAAACAAACCAAGGTCTCAGCAAACAAGGGCATATGGCAACATGATCAAAACCAAGTTCAAGATCATTACCAAAAACAAAAAGCCCAATAACATCACTGACCTTGTCAAACACTGAAAGCTACTGGCAAAATCCAAGGAAACACTCAATTTACTATGAATACGTGGAGACAGACTAGCCAGATGCCTGTTCCCCCAGCACTAACAAATCCCTGGCTGGCAGCTGAAGGACGTCAGGTCACCACACAAATTGTCTGCTGTGGTGGCCAGGATTTGGGTTAACCCACACATACCCATGGTGCACTGCACATGCAGATCTGCAGTCCATAGATGAACACAAGATGGGGTATGCACCCCCACAGCACCTTGGCCTGGTAGGGGGAACTGACCGTGTGTCTCACTGGCACAGAGTACCTACAGACAGTAACCCAACAGGGTGTCCTATATGGTGTATGAAAAGGTACCTAGCAAGGCATCCAGAGCCACAGCACAATGGTTAATACACCGAAAAATGGTGCAGGGGTCATGAGTTCAATCCCCCTGTGGGTCTAATGAGTAAAGCTGGTGGAGATATCACCCTTTACTTTAAATCAGTGCTGTCAGAAGCAGTTATTTTGTTAACGTTAATTAGTGCTGCCAGCAAACACACCCTCACGGGGCCGTAACCCAAGGTGCCGCATAAGGCATTGCAGAGGGCACATTATAAAGTGCACTGTCTGCCAAGGCACCCCATAATGTCCCCCATATGGGGGACATTATGGGGGTGCTTGGTAGGGTGACTCATAGGGCATGTCATAGGGTGCCTGAGGAGGCACCGTAAGGAGACAGCACCATCGCCAACACACATCCGAGCCATGTTGCAAGGCCACCTACCTGGTGCTGCCCGTGGACCCCAACCACCCTGCCTCCCACACCACCGTTGTCTCACCAAACCCTGGCCCCCATTCCGCCACCTGTCCAAAACAGACTGTAAGATGCAATGAGGAGGGTGGCAGCACGACACGTCCCCACAGTGCCCACCCCCACTGTATGCACATCAGTCACCATCCCCATCACCCCACAGAACCAGGTTGAAGCATGCAAAGTCAACAGAGACCATGCAACGTCCCCATTGATGTGTCAATGTTCCACAACAATGCAAAGGTGATCCCCACAGCTGCAACCAATGAAACACCCAGACACTTCATGGCAGCGATGGTGTGTCAGTTCTCCCAGTGACAGTCAGCATAGCAGGCCAACAATAAGGTCCACAAAAGGCCTGTGTCCAACTTGCAGAGGTCCATCTCCCAGTGGTAACAAAACCCAGGGAGAGTTTCACAGAGGTGCTGTGTCCAAACAAATGTGGCAGATGGGGCTCCAGATGAAGTGCGTTAGATGTACCATGTTTGTTGGCTGTGTCCTGTGTGGAAAGGGGTAAAAATAAGATAAGGGAAGGGCACATCCACACCCACCATCAGGTCAGAAAGGACACAGTGACATCAGAATATGTGCATCATGAATGCTTAAACACTACAACATGACACGACCACAACACACAGCATAGTGCACATGGACCACAGCAGGAGATGGCCCTGCAGACCAGGACACAATCCCAACATGGTCATGTAAATGCCCATGTCACACAGGTATCCCAGAGGTTCACAGCATGTCCAGCAGTGGTGGTGCACAGAGATACCACAGATATGCATGTTGTTACTAACAGGCCAAATGCAGCATCTGCACGTGGCCTATGTACCAGAGGAGGGAAGGTGAAACGTACCTGAAAGGTATAGCATTGGACTGATGGGGAAAGCCAGAGTCAGCCAAGGGCACAAGGGGCCCCAGTAGAGGCTGCAGACGTCAATGAACTGCGTCCATCACCACGACCGCACGATCAGCTGTTAGTGGAGCATGTCCGAGGAATGCTTTGTTGTGGGGAAACAAAATGGTGACATGTAGTGTCCTGCCAGCAAACATGAGACACATCAGGGAACAATATATGACACATACACACAATGTACAGAAGGGCATAAGCAGAAGGGCATAGAGAGATGGGTGAACATCACTGGACAGGTGGCCAGACACATCCCTGAGACAGATAAAGGCAGAGGGGAGGAGAAGGTACTGTCAGGTAGACACGTCCCAAAGACACAGAGACACACACCATGAGACAAGGTAAGCATGCCGCAAGCTGCAGTTGGCTGGACTGCCGACAATCAGGGACAAGTGGAGACATGGGTGCATCGAGGTTGTCTAATGCCACAATGGCAGTGAGGTCTTTACGTGCCCCCAAACATTGCAATGCCCTGTGTCCAGAGACACACACAGCCTGGTAACATGTGCACAGGTACAGTATGTAGACCCCCAATATGTGCACAGGCAATGGTCACATGTGTGTCAAACGGAGCATATGGTGGATGGAGAGTTAGGCCAAAGACATGTGCAACACCAGAGGAGCAGTGGAGAGGGAAACACATATATGTGTCATGTGGTGCTGCCACCACAGCACACCTACCTGTATGTCCACCCACCCCAGTCACCTTCATGTTGCTGTGACATACACACAGTCCCTACATGCACCACAGCATTGGGCAGTATCGGCAGCCTATCCCTGGGAGGCAAGAACACAGCAGCCTATCCTGGGGATCCTGAAACACAAGAGACATATAGAGACATGTCATGACAGTGCCGTGAAACACACAGACCAGCTCACACATGGTGACCCATAAGCACATCCCCACACATGCACAACTTACAGGAGAAGAGCTCCTCGATCAGATGTTGCCTGGCCGCCATCCCCTCACGTGTGTTACCACGGCCATGTGCAGGAGGGCACACAGGATCCTCCCTGAGATCCTCATTAATATCGACTGGGACATTGTGCCTGAGAGCAATGTTGTGGAGGATGCAACAGGCCAGAATGATCTTTGCCACAGTCAGGGGCCCATACTGTAAGGCACCGCTGGTCCTATCCAGACACCTGAAGCGACTCTTTAGAACACCAAAGGTGTGCTCAATGACTGAGCGGCTGGAGGCATGGGCCTCATTGTACCGCATCTCTGCACCTGGCCGAGGGAGACGCACAGGGGTCAGCAACCAGGCACGACACCCATATTCTGCATCACCTGCAAACAGAAATGGCATAAAGTCACACGTGAGATGATGGACCCATGGAATCACTGATGTAGCAATGTCCAACTGGACAGCAGAGAAGCATGGACACACACATATGACGTCACATCATTGCACATGATGGCAGTGCACCAGAGTCTGATGCTGGGAGTCCCAGAGCCCAAGGGAAGGCCAATGGGGGCAATGCACACCTATGGTACCATGCCCAAAGACACGTCGCAAACCTGTGCCCAGACAGCAGCAGTGGCTGCTGTGAGGGCAGCTGTCTGCCAGTGGCACAGCATACTCGGAAGGGCAGAGGTGCACAGTTGTGCAAGTATGTGACCATCATGATGCAGTGCACACAGAGCATAGGCCAATGGAACACAACCCTGGGGGGGCCAGGTGGGAGTGGCAGTGGAGACAGGATAAAGTGGACAGACATTCAGCATACATGTGTGATAGCAGGTACACCTACAGCTCAAGACACGTGTCATCCCCTACATGGCGAAAGAGAGGAGGCCCCATACACACTGTACACCATGTGGATGGCTCTGTGCCCCCAGTCCTCCCCTTCCCCCCCCGGATGGCACATGCACAAACCTGTGACACATGGGGTGGGAGAGGGACACACCCCACAGGCAGACATATGTACAACTGCCCGTGCAGTATGGCCTAGGCCAGGTGCAGGAGCCATGGCCAAGCAAGAGGTGTCGCACGCATCCATGGAGGGGACACACCATACGCAGCCAGAGTGCCCCTGGACACGGGAGCTTGGTAAGTGAACAGCAGAGGCAGGCAACAGCCCACACCACATGTGTGCCGGGACACCCTGATGAGCACTAACACACACATGGTAGGCAGAGAGACGTGTGGCAGCGTACAGAGGTATGTGACCACATTCCAGGTGACAGGGTGTGATGCAGTGTGAGGTCCACAATAGGCTGCACCAGGAAATACCACCACAATGTCAGGCATGCAGAGAACACAGGTGACAATGGTGCCCCGCCAACCATATACGGTAGGCACACATCAGATATGGTGAATACCCACCCAGCAGGACGTAGTCCTCATATTGTCCAGCCTCAGAATGGCCGAACAGTGCCGAGTGCTGCAGGATATAGGAGTCATGGGCTGACCCTGGGAACCGTGGAACCACATTCAGAATACGCATACTTGCATCACAAACAACCTGCACATTCAGGGAATGGAAGTGTTTGCGGTTGCGGTACACAACCTCCCTGTCGTGGGGCGGGACCAGGGCAACATGTGTGCAATCTATAGCTCCCATCACGTGTGGTATCCCTGCAATCTGCTGGAATGCCTGTCCCAGGGCCACCCAATGTTGCCTACCATTGGGAATGGCAATGTAATTCCCAACCCGGCTGCCCATGGCCCGCAGTACCTGGTAGAGACAGCGAGAGAATGTTGGCCTACTCATCCCACCCACTGCGGCCACTGAGGATTGGAACCAGCCAGAGGCAAAGAAATGTAGGGCAGCCAGGAGCTTGGCCAATCCCGGTATAGCACGTGACCGAGCAGTCAGGGGCTCGAGGTCAGGTCTGAGATCCTTGTAGAGCTCCCTAATAGCCCCTGTGTCCAGCTGGTAGAGGGAGATTACCTGGTCCTCTCTCATGTCCTGGAGCATGGGCTTGGGCCTGTAGAGGTGTGGCAGGCGGGGCCGTGCCTCAGCACACCTACGGCGCCGTTGTTCCCCCACACCCACCTGTGGACCCCCTACAGCTGCAGGCCTGAGTTGCAGCGGGATAGCACCCATGCGCAGTGCCACAGCCCCAGGTACATCATCTCCCTCCTCCGGAAAGCGCAGCCCAGTCAGCTCGAGCAATGCAACCACTGCACCACCTGCATTCACAGTCTGAGCCATGATAGACAGAGGATGGAGGACAGGTGGATGGGATATAGGGTGCGGGGCAGGGACGGAAATCATAGTAACGATACACACCTGGTGAGCCAGGAAGGTCCATCAGAAACCAGACGAGCCAACACCCTGTACACATCGACGCAGCGCAGGGGGGAGCACGCGTTCCCACAATGCATCCAATGAAAGGCAGCAACGTGTGTCCCTGTGACACAGCAGTGTTTGAAGATACTGCGTCACAGGAATACATGTAGTGCGCAACGTACATCTGACGTAATATGTGTGACACACATTGCATGCTTCCCCAACGCGCGTGGTAACACGCCGACAAACAAAATAACATTGCGATCCTGTAGAGTATTTGAGTAAGCAGCAGGAACCACGGTGGTGGTAGAAGGGCACGTGTATGGTGTGGTACACAGCGCTAGTGCTAATATGGAGGAATACTAGAATGCTGCCATCTGTCCACAGTAACGCACGTAGGCTAGGTCACCATGGCACATATCTGCGTGCGCAAGAGGAACGCGCATCGCATGGCGCGTACACAACGCGTGTAGAGCCACACCCAAGGAATACCTAAAAGTAAAGCAAGCACAAAATGGCACACACCTCAGCACACATAACCAAACAGGTATGGAGAGCAGGAACAGAGGAACACAGGAGGCTGGAGTGCAGCAACCACCACACATACCAGTGCCAAACCCTGATGGTGACGGAGATGAGGAGAGGCCAGGGCCATCTGGGGCACAGCAACACCCCATTGAGGAGGCCATCGGTGCACAAGGGCAGAGGCAGCGCAGGACCCCAGTGCCAGAAGAGGTCAGGAGGAGGGCGGTTCATTTTAGCCAGGAGGAGAACGATCTCCTCCTGGCCAGCATCCTCGAACACTATGACCTGCTGTTTGGATGCCTCAGCTCAACCACAACAATTGCTACATGCACCAGGGCATGGGCTGAGGTGCAGGCAGTGGTGGCAACTGAAGCTGGACCCCATCAGGATGTGGAGAGTTTACAGAAGCGCTATTGCGATATAAAGCGCAACATCTGCAACGAGCTCGCCAGGGAGTGCCGTGGGGCACAGGGCACTGGAGGGGGCCCAGCACAGGTGGCCACCTTAACTGATCTAGAGCAGCGCCTGGAAGACCGACTGGGGCCAATGTATATCCATGGCCTGCCCCCTGCTTTGGACACAGCACACCCATGTGCCGGTATGTGTGAGTGAGCTGCACCAGTGGGAGACACCACACGCACATGTGTTGGGGTGGACCAAGGGCAGGGTGGGGACAGCATGACGTGGCTGATTGGGAACCGGGGGCCAACACAGGCATAGAGGCAGCTGCTGGTTCATGACCCATGGGGGGTGACATGTCTACGGTGGGCAGGGGGCGGCACAGCGCAGTGGATGGGTACGGGGGCAAAGGGGACAGGCCCACAGAAGCAGCAGAGGCTGTCAATGTGTTGCAGGGGATATGGTTCAGGGCTGGCGGGGGCAGCAGGGCCACATGGGTAGTGACGTGGGCAACGGGGAGGCACACTGCACCTGTGCCTACCATGGTCAGTGGTTGCAGGGATGAAGGCGGTGATGGGGTTGCATGGGTTGTGTGGCAGCATGCAAGGGGGGAGGGGGCCCTGGTAGTGCAGGGCACAGGGCCCACCGGCATGGATAGAGCACTAATGTTGAGGGGGGGCACAGGGGCCCTGGCCCAGACCCATGTGGCTCACACACACACATGTGCCTGTAAGGGGTGGGATGGGGTAGACAGGCAGTCATGCCTCATCTGACCTATGTAACATTGTGCCCTACAGGTGACATTTGCTCCATTGATGCGCCAGAGGAGGTGCCAGAGGACACAGACCCTGGCTCATGCATCCAGATGGACCCTGTGCCAGAGATGACCCAGGTGGGAGTGGGGGTCCATCCCCACCCCCAGGGGAGGGCAGCAGGCAGGGCACACAGCCTGCACGGGACACCACACCACCCACCAATGCAGCCACGGGGGAGGTGGCTGTGGATGAAGAACAGCGGACCAGGCAAGATGCGCTGGCTGCAGTGTCAGAGGTGATTGGGGAGATACAGGCGCACTCAGTGGCAGCACAGAGGGATGCAGAGGGTGAGTGTCCAACTGTGTTAGGATGGCGATGCCTCTGTACAGGTGGTGGATGTTTCCCTGTCTCACAGTGCACAACCTGCTTTCCCCACAGGTATACGGCATGTACTGCGGGCGGTGGTTAGGGAACAGCGCCGCCAACGCCGTGCGGCACGCCGCCTGCAGTGCACCATGTCAGGGGTCCTGGCGGGGGTGAAGGACCTGGCCTTATCGGCCCAATGCATGGCTGCCAGCCTGGAGCTGCTGGCGGCAGGCAGGGGGCCACCCACTGGACAGCAGTGGCCACCGCCACCACCACCACCACCACCAACACCACCACCAGCGGCAGCAGCAGCGGCAGCAGCAGCAGCGGCAGCAGGCGTGCCACCAGAAACACGGGGTGGGAGGGGCCATGCAAGGCGTGGCAGGGGGAGGGGGAAATAAATTGCTGCACAGGTGGCTGTAGCTGATGCCATGTGTCCTGTGTTTCCTTTGTGGGGCCACTATACTCATAGCCCCCCCATGTCCACCCCATGTCATGACCCCGTGCCACTGAAGCAACCGGCCTGTGTCCCCCCCTTCCCCAGCTGTGTCCACCATGGGTAGACATCTGACTGTGTACCTTGTCATGCTGGCACCCCTCGCCCCTGGCTAAGGGTGGCATGGGTCACCATAGGGCCGCTGCGCGGTCTGTGTATCACCAGCCTCTCTCACCTATCAGTAGTCATTGCTTGGCGGTATGTGTGCATCTCACAGGGGACATGTAGTCAGGCTGCCAAGGGGTGAGGCACATGACAGATATGTATGTTACACTATGGTGCAGTATCACAACCTACAGGATAGGTGTCCAGGTTTCAGGGACACGGAGCATTCACCAGAAACACACAAAACCCAGCAATGTGTGCTTCTGGGGTCACCGTAGTGCGGGATACACCGGTCCATAGCAGGGGGGAAAGCTTGTTCCCCTCTAGCCCTGCTGCCTGTGGCTGGTGACCACAGGTACCGTCATTGCGCACGATTGCATAGGCCCACACCAGCAACAGGTACCTGTAACCTAGGAATACGATGCGGGGTAGGTTAAACCTCTGTTAGGGAGGCCACGTTCAGACCCCAGTGCCCTCGCCCCTGCAGCAGGGGCTTAGCAGCCTCATCTCTGTCTCTAGCTGTGAATCCTTAGCAATGATGACTGTCCCCTCAACGTCAGGGGGTGATCAGGGCCACCCAGCCTGGGCACTGTGGGTACCCCTCCCTGGTGTACCCCCTCACAGGACAGGCATGTCCCATCCGTGTTCTGCAGGCTCTGGGGCTTCACACTGAGCACAGTCCATGATAGTGCCCCCTACTATTAGGCGTTCTGCACCCTCCCCAAGCTGTATAGGTCCTGGTTCTTTGTCCGTCGCACTGTCCACAGCTACCAGCATCCCAGGTGAGCGTGGTATCCCTCCTGTGTGTGGCTGCCAACCCTCCTGTGGACATGCTACGTCCCACTTAGCTGTCCCCGCTCCTGGAGGGCTCCGTGGCCTTGTCCTGCTCTGCAGTGGTCCAACCACCCAGCCTGTGGCTGTGCTGCGGCCTGTGGAAGTCTGGTGCCCTGCTCCCCCTTCCCCTCTGCTGGTGCCACTGCCCTCTGCCCGGTTCCTGCCCTGGCTCCCCCTATCATATTCTGGCACCGGCTGCTGTTTCCAGGGCTCTGGCTCCGGCCGCCCCCTCCAGGTGGTGACAATCGGCCTGCCCTACGGCACCTGCATACGTGCAGCATGCCCTGCCTATGGGGCTCTGTGCTCTGTGCACCTCCCCTCTCCGTCCAACATGGGGACCCTGCGGTGTTGGCCCAGTGGAGGCCCTTGCCTCCCTGGGGGTGTATGTGCCATCCCCACCCTGCTGCATGTACGAGGGGACCCTATACAAGGGTGACCCCCCTATCACCTGGTCCCCCCATACCACTTATGGGCCCCCTTGCCACAACGTCTGCTGACCCGTGCATGCTGTCTGGCCTGTCCCCATGCCCAACCCTGCTAGCACACTGGTAGGGCACTGCTTGTACTACGTACACCCTCGTCCCTGGGTTATTGCGCTGTGTGCCATGGGGGTGCCCCCACCCCGTAGGCCAATCCCCTGGGATACTCTGACACCCCTGATGTACATGGGCAAGGATAGGTGCACTGTGTGTTCCGCATGGGTATCCACATGGCACGCTGCCACCACACTGAGCCGAAACAAACTGTTAACTGCACATGTCACAGCCTTCGGTTCACCAGGTGGCCCGATCCCCTCCCCCATTGCATCCCCACCACCAACCGCCCACTATGTCCAGAGGACGGAGCCCATATATCTCACTTCAGAAGGACACTATTTGGCACTATGGGGGAACCCAGCTATGCTGTGGTCACTGCACAGTCAGGGTGTGCATGACCACACAGCAGAACATGCCGTGGCCACCCTGTCCGTGTCGGTGGTGGGCAAGCCCTACAATGTCCCAGCCATTGTCCAGGGCCCTGTGCAGGTGCATCCTGCCCAGGCCGCCCTCTCCAGCTATACCCACAGTACCTTTCTCCTCATTATGCACATTGCCAGGCCAATACTAGCAGCAGTGCTAGCGGTGTGTGCTGCAGAGGGTGTTGGCAAATGCAACACACTGGATTGACTGACACACCCCCCCACACCTATGCCAGTATAGTGCACCAATATAGGCTTTTGGCAGCCCAGGACACCGCACCAGTCCTGGGCACAGTGCAGGCATGGCTATGGTATGCTGTACTGTTGGGGTCTCTTCCCAAGGTGGTGGACACTGTCAGGTTCCAGACGTGACACACACTCCACAGACATCTCAGAGGTTGGTATGTTACAGCACACTGGGCCGCTTGTTCTAACATTAGGGATTGCTATGTGCCACTTATCATGGCAAACCTTTGCTATCTGTGTACCGTATTCCCTGGTTTTGGGTGTCATTGCTAGGGTATGCATGTGCTAGTATTGGGGGATGCACACAGGGCCCAACATCCTGCCTCTCCAGGACGCAGTGGCTACTGGGGCCTGTGGGTGCGGGTGTTTCCGCCCCTGTGGATCAATGCTCTTGGACAGGGGTTCCCAACCCTAGTCCTGGTGGGCCACACCATGTTTGGGTTTTCATGCTGTTCCTGATGAATATGCATGAAATACATCTGCATACCATGGGGGCGGCGCACTGACATACAGCACAGGCATCTTTATTACAGTCAGCATGGAACCTGAATGTTGTTTGGACCTCCATGACTGCCTTTGGGAGACTCTGCTCTCGTTAATGCGCCTGTTTGTGATGTGTGTGCTCTGTGCGCTAAAATGTAGGTGTTGGAAGCATGTTTATTCTATCAGCGATACAAGGTTCCATCTTAGCAGTTTCCTACTGGTAAAAGGTATGGGGACAGAGTTTGCAGGGACCACAGCTCGGGTTTGAACCTGTGACCTTCAGCTCCTGTGCACATTGGCGGTGCTTACTGCACCACAAGGACAGATCAGTCCCTGGGGGTACCGTGACTGTTTGTCCCACTGAGCCTGTCTGTTGCAGTGCACGGCACCCACCTGGACCGGGCTGGGCCATGGTCTGCTGCAGCCAGGTGCCACTGCCCCCTCCACCATCTTTACGGCCTCCGCCACCATGCTAACATGTCCTTCTATTGGAGACAGCATGAAACCTGTATGATTTGTAGCCCTCTCGGGCTGCATTTGGCAGACTATGCTCTCGTTGATGCGCCTGTTTGTGGTGTGTGTGCTCTGTGCGATAAAATGGAGGTGTTGGAAGCATGTTTATTCTATCAGCAATACAAGGTTCCATCTTAGCAGTTTCTTACTGGTAAAAGGTATGGGGACAGGGTTGGCAGGGACCACAGCTCGGGGTTGAACCTGTGACCTTCAGCTCCTGAGCACACTGGCTGTGTTTACTGCACCACAAGGACAGATCATTCCCTGGAGGTACTGTGACTGTTTGTCCCACTGAGCCTGTCTGTTGCAGTGCACGGCACCCACCTGGACCGGGCTTGGCCATGGTCTGCTGCAGCCAGGTGCCACTGCCCCCTCCACCTATCTTTACGGCCTCCGCCACCATGCTAACATGTCCTTCTATTGGAAACAGCATGAAACCTGCATGATTTGTAGCCCTCCCGGGCTGCATTTGGCAGACTATGCTCTCGTTAATGCGCCTGTTTGTGGTGTGTGTGCTCTGTGCAATAAAATGGAGGTGTTGGAAGCATGTTTATTCTATCAGCAATAAAAGGTTCCATCTTAGCAGTTTCTTACTGGTAAAAGGTATGGGGACAGAGTTGGCAGGGACCACAGCTCAGGATTGAACCTGTGATCTTCAGCTCCTGAGCATACTGGCTGTGCTTACTGCGCCACAGGGGCAGATCATTCCCTGGGGGTACCGTGACTGTTTGTCCTACTGAGCCTGTCTGTTGCAGTGCACAGCACCCACCTGGACCGGGCTAGGCCATGGTCTGCTGTGGTCAGATGTCACTGCCCCCTCCGCCACCGGTACCCCTCCGCCGCCATGCTGCCAAGCCCTTCTGCTGGTGGTGCCGGTGGTGGGCAGTCTTGGGCCATCCAGTGTGCATGTAGGCAGCTGCCTATGGTATGGGTGGTGGAGTAGGGGTGCCTAGATGGACGCCCACACTTTCTCCCAGCACCGCCTGCCACTGTTCTGTACCCTTGGGGTGGCTGCTGGGTACTGTCCCCTGTGACACTGCGGGGGACACACTCATGCCCATGTTGGGCCCTCAACAGTTGCAGTCTGGCTCTACTGTTTATGCATTCCTATGGGCCAAACTGGGCATCACCCTAGTCCCCACTGTGGCCCAGCTGCACCACAGCATGTGCTGCCTGCAGCACTCTGTATCCCCTTTTCCAGCATCTGCCCAGTTACCCGTTCTGACATGCCCACCCTGCTATTGCAGGACATGTGCACGCCATGGGGAACCTGTTCAGTAACAAGGGGATGCCCTGATCTGCGCTATTTCACTGTGACATCATTCACCTTCTATGGTGACAAGGCACACACCCTTCCACAGTTAATATCTTTTTCTGAGGCTTTCTCAGTGGTATTTTTGACTGTTTCCCATTGATGTCACTATTGGCTAGCTTGGTTATGTTATTTTCCTCGTTTCCTCTGGTCATTTTCACTGCTTATTTGCCCTTTTGTTCCGTGCACATGTATGACACTTATCACGTTTTGTGGGTTTCCCTGCCTATGCTGTACATTGCTGACGCTGAAATGGTTTCCCTCCCCTGCAAATATGCATCTACCGGCAGGTTTTCAATCGCGGTAGGATTCTGCCCTTGAATTCACCACGTTGGGGTGCCTGGAGCCTCTCCCCGCCCACACTCCACCCATTGACCCCTTCTCTCCGCCCTCTCTCCACCCTCTGCGGTGTTTTACCGTGCCGCGGAACCTTATAATCGTTAACTTACGTTAACGCGCGTTATGCGACATTAACGATTGTTGACACATCATAACGCGTGTTAACATTAGTTAATGCTCTTTAACATTACATTACGCGCGTTATGTACCGTTACCGCAGTTTAGTAAACATGCCCCTAAGACTGCTTAGTAAACATACCCCTAATATACTAAAAGAGAATATAAATATGAACATTAATTACATGACATGCCTTTTATCAAAAAGCACTTGGCATTATAAAATGACCTCAGTTATTTCTGCATTTGTCATCTCTAAAAGCACTCTTTAAAATGCTAAATATGGGCACTTACTAAGTTCATAAAAACCGAAACTAGCGTTGTAATTCCCCAAAGGATGCATAATTTTGCTGAGCTACAAAAGTATGCTCTATTAATGACTATGGCCTTCCGGCTATGGCATCTGTTTCCAACATATCTGGGTACTGGCATTTCTCACAGCAGCTCCCTACACCTGTCACATACAATGTCCACTCTCTGTTCTGGCTTAGTTTGGTCATCATACATCTGTTATCTATGGGGCAACCCTGCCAGCCTTCCACAGTCTGCTTTGTGATAATGCTCCCCTGGGCAGGCCTGTGTGGGCATGGGAGGGGGGATCCTTGTGCCATCATATGAGGTAGTCAGCCTCCAGCTTGCATAGATCCTGGACTGGGTAAGGATGTAGGCCTCATGGCACAATCTGAGGAATGCTGGCACAACATCACTCATAGGAACAAAGCATAAGATATGCCATTCTGGGTCAGACCAAGGTCCATCAAGTCCAGTATCCTGTTTCCAACAGTGGCCAATCTAGGTTAGAAGTACCTAGCAGTTTCCCCAAAAGACACAGGTTCCACAATGCTTGTATTGGATCAAGCAGTGGATTACCTGGGTCCTCTTTAATAGGTTTATGGATCTTTCCTCCAGGAACTTGTCCAAACCTTTCTTAAACCCAGCTACAGTAACAGCTTTTACTACATATTCTGGAAATGAATTCCAGAGTGATTACGCGTTGAGTGAAAAAATATTCTCTTATTAGTCTTAAATGGGTTACACTGTAGTTCATTGCATGTCCCCTAGACTTTCTACTTTTTGATGCTATAATGATCAATCTACATTTACCCTTTCCATTCCATTCATTAATTTATAGACCTCTATCATATCTCCCCTCAGCCATCTCTTTTCCAGGTTGAAAGCCCTAACCTTTTA
The DNA here is from genome assembly GCA_033557465.1 of Ichthyophis bannanicus. Taxonomy (NCBI): domain Eukaryota; kingdom Metazoa; phylum Chordata; class Amphibia; order Gymnophiona; family Ichthyophiidae; genus Ichthyophis; species Ichthyophis bannanicus. Next base: position 1,242,991,273 of record CM066032.1, read on the forward strand.
AGCCTCTCCTCATAGGTATATCCTTCCATCCCCTTTACCATTTTGGTGGCTTTTCTCTGTACCTTTTTTAATTCCACTATAACCTTTTTAAGATACAGCAACCAGAATTACACACAAAATTCAAGGTGCGGACGCATCATGGAGCGATACAGAGGCATTATAATATCCTTTGCACACCAGTCGGAGTTTGTAAAGTGGCTGGGGACGAAGCAACCAGGGGCCCAATTTTCAAAGACATTTACATGGGTAACTGCCCTAGTTACCTGTGTAAATGCCATATCTGGGATTTTTGAAGGGCACCTATATGGGTAGTGCCCTTCAAAAATCCTGGAAATATCCCTAATGCACCCAAATGCTATATGGTTAGTATTGGGGCGTGTTAGGGACATTCTGGGGCAGAGCGAGGGTGGAGGAAAGGGCTAACGGGTAGCACCGATTTTTGATGCTATCCACTTAGTCCTCTGCACCTTAAAGATAGGCTAAGCGGGTCGCATCGAAAATCAGTGCTACCCAGCTAACTCTTGCAGCTTCCGGGTTGTGCGGTGAGACCCAGATTTTCAATTCCGGAGCCGCATATGACCCTGGCATCGAAAATCCAGATTAGGCGGAAGGGTGGTGGGCTATAACTGACCAGTTGAAAATCAGGCTCCAGATGTCTTACCTTATATCATCCTAGGGGTTCACAAACTTGTTCTCAATTTGTAGAAGATTAGACCCTATCATTGTATTCATACAAACATTCCTCAAAGAACCTTGCCACCCTATGGATTTCTAAGACTTAGGGGGTCATATTAGAAGCTCAGTCCATGATTTGCATGTCTGAAGATGCCCATTCAGATGTGCTAATCACATTCACACCCCCTGAGGACCATTTTATAAAAACACCAATTTTACATGCGTCTGGTGCGATCACATCTATGTTGCATGGGGGTGTGACAGAGGCATGTCTAGGTTGGTGATAAAAAAAATCCACATACATCTCCAATTCCAGAATGGCACTGCACATTTAAAACCACCATCAGACACATGCATATCTCTTCTCTGCTTCCTGGCATGACTAAGAATTTGAAAAATGCTAATTTTGGCCAACTTTCAACAATAAGGATAACAGATGAACGGGGTGGCAGAGGGCCTTTTTATTTTGGGAGCCCAAGAACTGTTCGAATCTCTGCCCTAACTTCTCCCCAGGTTTTGTGCCTTGGGCAGAGATCCTTCCTGTTCTGCCCATGAGAATCTGATCTCTCAGGGGCAGAACAGGAAGGGTCTTTGCTGCAGTTGTGGCTCTTCTTCTGCCTGCGGGGGATGAGATCCCCACAGCAGCCTGCTGCCTACCAGGCACGATCATGGAAAAAATCCTTCCCATGTACCTGCGGGAGGATCCCAGGGCAGACAGGAAGGGTCTTTGCTATGATTGTGGCCATGAGGAAGCAGATCCCATCCCCCATGGGCAAAAGAAGAAGAGAAGACATGATTGCGGCAAAGACCCTTCCTGTTCTACCCGCTGGGACCTGATCTCTCATGGGCGGACAGGAAGAGTCTTTTCCGCAATTGCAACTTCTGGTCCTCTTCTGCCCATGGGGGATGGGATCCCCGTGGACAGCCTGCTGCCTGCAGGCTGCAATTTTTGGTGAGGCTAGGGCCCATGTGGCCAACCTCTTTCCGATGCCTATGCAGGTGAATATCAATGCCTTGTTCAATACTGCTGCAGTACTGCACATCTCTAAAATGACAGTCTGGGACACATATGTGGTAACATGCACATGTTTTCTGAAATGCTGTTGTGTACACATCTATGTTGTCAGTCCTGGTGACTCATATTTCGAATGTGCACATTTCTAAAATCTGCCATCTCCCTGCACCTATCTGGGCCCTTAATCTGCACATTCCTGTTTTCTTTATATATTTGTGGAAATGTTTATCCTTTGGGGAGGTGACAGGCTGATTTTAGAACACATTTACTGGTGTCCACCTTCTCTGCTTCTCTTCCCACCGAATTTTGGATGTTTTCACTTGGATGTCCCAGGGGGCACCTACAAGGCCTTTTTAAAATGCGCCTTCACAGGTATGCCCACAGTTATTTCACCCCCAAGAGCTAGAGGGAGCTCCAACAAGGAGCTGGAGCTCCCACACTGAGTGAATACAGGGCAGGTGATTTGAGAGGCAACAGCTGGAAGAGAGCGCCAATGGCCCTGAACTGGAGGCAGTGTGGTGAGCCACCCAGCATTTGGGTGGTCCAGCAGCATGGCTGGCACTTGGGGTAGGCCGCACCCACCGCCTCACCCTTGGTACACCACTGAACCCAACTAAGGTGAGCTGGGTTGGGAGTTTGAGGAGGAATAGCGGGCAAAGGTATAACTGATTGTTCCCTTCAGCACTAGCAAGGGGAAAAAAACAACTTTGCTGCGAGCTACTACTGAGCATTTGTATAGTGCCGCAAGACCTATGCAGTGCTGCACAGACATGTAAGAGACAGCCCCTGCTCATCAGAACTTACAGTCTAGTCAAGACAGACAACACAGTAGCTGTAGACATGGGGTACATCTAGGGGGAATGGTAAGGAAAGACAAAGGAGATCAGGTGAGTCGAGAACCGAAACTTGCAGCGACGGGGTGAGTTTTCAGCCTGGATTTGAAAAGGGCCAGAGAAGGCGCCTGAGATATAGACTCAGGTAATTTGTTCCAGGCATAAGGAGCAGCAAGGTAAAAGGAGTGAAGTCTGGAGTTAGCAATATTAGAGAAGGGCACAGATATAAGCAATTTGCCAGAAGAACGAAGTTCCCAAGGAGGAGTTTAGGGAGAGATAAGAGAGGAAAGGTAGTGAGGCGTTGCAGAGTGAATGCACTTACAGGTCAGCAGACGTTTGAACAGGGAGCCAATGAAGTGACTTGCGAAGAGGGGTACTATGAGCATGATGAGGCTGACAGATTAGCTGCACAGCAGAATGTTGAACAGATTGAAAGGGAGAGAGATGATTCAGAGAGAGACTAGCAAGGAATAGGTTACAGTAGTCTAGACGGGAGGTGACTAAGGAGTGGATAAGTGTCTTAGTAATGTGTTCAGAAAGGAATGGATAATTTTTTTGATACTATAGAGAAAGAAACAGAAGGTTTTAGCTATCAGTTGGATGTGTGTGGAGAAGGAGAGAGAGAGGAGTCAAAACCCCAAGGTTGCGAGCTGGGGAGACAGGGAAGAGTAGAGAGTTCTCCACGGAGACTCAGAAAGGAGGAAGAGGAAAGGAGGGTTTAGGGGGAAAAATAAGAAGATCAGTTTTGGCCATGTTCAATTTAAAGCAGCGATGAGAGGTTAATAAAACTTAGCCTGGTACAGCTACAAGCAAAAGTTGGGCTAGAACAGGTAGTTAGAAAGGTTCAAAAACTAGGCAGTCCAAGCTTGTAAAGACAGTAATGATGATTTAAAGTCTGCACTCTTTGAAATCTGCAACCTGATGCGCATAAGTCATAGTGTTTTATAATTTACGCTTGTGAGTGGAGGCTGCCCCCATGCACACTCCATGGCATTTATGCGCGGTGATATGTATTCTGTAAGGTGTTTAAGTGCACATTCATGTGCCTAAGTCCTTTAAAATAGGGACATCCACCCATAAATAGCACGTAACTCTGCACAGCCCTTAACAATTCGGCTGCCGATTTGCCCTAAGCACTTTATACAGATACATAGGCACTTATGTGTGTTTATAAAACAGGCTATAAGCTGATGCCTACTTGACCTTCACATATATGCAACGCACTCTAATATTACCCTGCACATGAAGAAGCAGCATCTTTTATACCTAAATGCCAATTCTTGCATAGAATAGCTTTTTATATTTCTGAGTGGTGCCAAAGATTTCTAAAATTAATTCCTATGCTTGCAAGTTCTTTGACGTGGTTTGGTGTCCAGGATCCTTATTTACACTACACAGGGCAATAGATCAATGCTTTTGTAGGGTGTTTACTGGGGAGAATGTACCAAGTCAATTAATAACACCAGTTCTTACAATTTAATTCATGCTCCTTTGCCTAATGGACTGTTATAAGCATATTTTCTGCTCAGGTCAGTGAGAGGGTAAGGGGATTCAGTGAGAGCTCAGTGAGCTGGATGCTATAGCCTTGTAGGGGATCAGAACCTGCTCTTGCAGTTGTTTTATAGCTGATTGTCAAGGAAGTAGCTTGGATTCAGTGTTATAATTTTCTTTTCTTCCATTTGTACCTCTTAGATGAACACAGTTTACTGATTAGAGTGCTGAAATCATAAACACCTGGGAGGGTGATAAGCTGCTATCAGAAAGAGGCTCTGCGCAGCTGGAGTTGATATCAGGAACCCATGGAGGCCGATTCCGTATAGGACGTCTCGCTGCGGTGGAGATGTTTAAATCGGACATGGGTGCGATTCTCACCCAATTCTGGAAACATGGGTTTAGATGTGCCTGTTTCTGGCATCAGGATCATAGACGTGTCCGGCATGGCACGTCCAACATGCTGTTTGGCAGGCCCGTGCACATATCCAGGGCAAGGCCCCGTGAATGGATATGGGCATGGGCCATGGAGTAAAGCAGAGAAACATGTCTCTGGCAATAATGGGAGATACAGGTAAACGATGATTAGGTTTTGGAAGTGCTCATTCTCACCATCTCCAATCATGCCCATCTCTGAGCTGGCCATGCTTCCGCTGTGAAAACGTGCTTCTCCTAAGCTGCTGTGCTCACTGACACTAGTTTGCTGATGATTACAAGAAATAGAAACTGATGATAAATGCATGCTGATGACCATATCCTAGTCCCCTATATGCCCAGAACAGTGCTAGGTAATCCCAGCACACTCTAAGTTGGTATAAGAAAAGGCAAATATGAACATGTATGACAGAACATACCTTGCATCAAATGGTACTTGGCATCATAAAAAGGCTTCAGTGAGGAATGCATTGGTCAGCTCTACATACATCCTTAAAAACGCTCAAGATGGACTCTCATCATGTGCACAAAAACCAACATTAACATAACTTTCCAAGGGATGCATACGATTGCTGAGCCACAAATGTATGCCCTGGGTATGGCATGCTGCATGGCACAATCTGGGTACTGTTGGCACTACATCAGTCATGTCTACCAGTGCCTGGCCCTCCTCCCTGATATGCAGATCAGCACACCAGACACACACACATAATAAAAGCATGGAGCGCCAGGACTGGATATCTGATCCCCCTCTCTAAATCAAATAAACTCCTGTTTCAGACTCACACTTCTGTTTCAGACTCACACATCAACAGTCCCATTTTACAGAATATAGGACTTGTCAGGGCCCCCCAGATTAGCTCATGTAGCACAAACAGCAACTGTCAGTGTAGCCACCATATGCACTACTGTTGCTTTTCAGATATCTTTAGGGTAGTTATTAATGCCCCTTACTGAATGGAAAATAAAACAAAAGATATTATAATGCCTCTGTATCGTTCCATGGTGAGACTGCACCTTGAATATTGTGTGCAATTCTGGTCGCCGTATCTTAAAAAGGATATAGCGATTTTAGAAAAGGTTCAGAGAAGAGCCACCAAAATGGTAAAGGGGATGGAAGGATCCTCCTATGAAGAAAGGCTAAAAAGGTTAGGGCTCTTTAACCTGGAAAAGAGACGGCTGAGGGGAGATATAATAGAAGTCTATAAATTAATGAACGGAGTGGAACGGGTAAACGTAGATCGATTGTTTACGTTATCAGAATATAGAAAGACTAGGGGACATGCAATGAAGCTACAGGGTAAACTATTTAAGACTAATAAAATAAAATATTTTTTCACTCAACGTGTAATCAAACTCTGGAATTTGTTACCGGAGGATGTAGTAAAGGCTGTTAGTGTAGCTGGGTTTAAAAAAGGTTTGGACAAGTTCCTGGAGGAAAGGTCCATAAACCATTATTAAGAAGGGACCCAGGATATCAATGCTTGAACCAATACAAGCATTGTGGAACCTGTGTCCCTTGGGGAAACTGCTAGGTACATATGACCTAGATTGGCCACTGTTGGAAACAGAATATTGGGCTTGATGGACCTTGGTCTGACCCAGTATGGCATATCTTATGTTCTTATGTTATTTTACAAGATTCTCTCACCCTTGATGTCTCTTCATTGTACATGCATGTAGCTGTGTTTTACAGACTGCAGTCACCTCAGTTTGAAGCATACTTATCACAACTTCTTCACAAGCACAGCAGAAATATTTCTAAGTACTGGCCTTATTCCACGTTTCCGCAAGAATAATGACCACGTCTGTGGGGGACACAGAAAATGTACACAGGCCTTTCCTGAATACACTTTATACATCTCTGTGGCAAACCATGCCCCCATTCTACTCCTCCTGGGCACGTTCTGAGATCCCCGTGCTAGCGCTATGGATGTGCACCTGTGCAGGGTTTCAGAATATGGCCGCAGACGTGTTTGTGAGAAAAATGTCTCCTGCGCATGTCCAAACAGCCTATTCGTGTTATGGAATGACCTCCATAGTGAACTAGGCAGAAGAAAAAGAAAACAAAATCAGATACCAAATACTGTATCTTGGACACCTATCAGCCCATAAAAAATGTCTGTTGTTCTTTAATATCCATCATTAATATTTTTTCCAATTACTTGTTCTTAGCTTGACCTCTGGGGAGCTGTTTTAATTGCTGATACCTGTTCATTAAGAAATCCATTTTATGAAATGCCTTTGAAAAGCATGGAAGTGTTTCTATGGGCAAATTACATAGAAACATAGAAATATGATGACAGAAAAAGACCACATGGCCTATCTAGTCTGTCCTTCCATATCAACAACTACAACAGTCCCCTTTTTACCTTTAGAGATCCTCTGTGTTTGTCACATGCTTTTCTGAATTCAGTTACTGTCCTCATCTCTACCACTTCCACTGGGAGACTATTCCACGGATCCACTACTCTTTCCGTAAAGAAATATTTCCGCATATCACTCCTGAATCTATCTCCCTTCACCCTCATCCCATGTCCCCTCGTAGCAGAACTTGCTTTCAATTGAAAGAGGCTCTTTCCCTGAACATTTATGCCACGGAGGTATTTAAACATCTCAATCATATCACCTCTATCCCGCCTTTCCTCTAAGGTGTACATATTAAGATACCTTCAGTCTGTCCTCATATGCTTTATAATGAAGACCACTAATCATTTTAGTAGCCATCCTCTGCACCGACTCCATCCTGTTCACATCCTTTTGAAGGTGCGGTCTCCAGAATTGCACACTATACTCCAAATGAGGTCACACCAAATACTTATATAGAGGCATTATCACCTCCTTTTTTCTGCTAGCCATTCCTCTCCATATGCACCCAAGCATCCTTCTAGTTTTTGCCGTTGCCTTTTCTACCTGTTTAGCTACTTTAAGATCATCAGACACAACCACACCTAGGTCCCGCTCTTCTTTAGTGGACAAAAGTACTTCACCCCCTATACTATTTTGCTCCCTTGGATTGCTGCAGCCCAAATGCATGACCTTACATTTTTTAACATTAAATCCCAGCTGCCAAATTCTAGACCGTTCTTCAAGCTTAGCTAGATCCCTCCTCATGTTATCTACACCTTCCTGGGTGTCTATTGCAGATTTTGGTATCATCTGCAAAGAGGCAAACCTTACCTGACAGCCCTTCCGCTATATCACTAACAAAGATGTTAAAAAGAATCGGACCAAGGACAGATCCCTGGGGCACACCACTGGTAACATCCTTCTCCTCAGAGTGAGCTCCATTTACTTGTACTCTTTGTCGCCTCCCACCCAACCAATTTCTAACCCAAGCAGTAACATTAGGGTCCATGCCTAGGGTGCTCAGTTTGTTTATAAGTCGCCTGTGAAGAACAGTGTCAAAGGCTTTACTGAAATCTAAATACACCATATCTAGAGCTCTCCCTCGGTCCAACTCCCTGGTCACCCAGTAAAAGAAATCAATCAGATTTGTCTGACAAGACCTGCCTCTGGTGAATCCATGCTGCCTCGGATCCTGTAATCCGCTGGACTCCAGAAACCTCACTATTTTCTCTTTCAGCAGCGTTTCCAATAATTTACTCACCACCGAAGTTAAACTAACCAGCCTGTAGATTTCAACCACATCCTTACTTCCGCTTTTGTGTAAAGGCACCACATGAGCCTCTCTCCAGTCCTTTGGCACCACTCCTGACTACAACGAGGCATTCAAAAGGTCAGTCAGTGGAGTTGCTAGAATGTCCCCAAGTTCCCTCAGTATTCTAGGGTGTATCCCATCCGGTCCCATCGTTTTGTCTACTTTAAGTTGAGCTAGTTTCTCACGAACACAGTCTTCTGAAAATTGTTCAAGATGTCCCTCACTTCTGTTCCTATTTGTGGGTGTTTTCTGAGGTCCTGTTCTTGTTTCTTCATCTGTGAACACAGAACAAAAATATTTGTTAAGCAATTCCGCTTTATCCTTATCAGCTTCTACATATTCCTCCCCTGCACCCTTGAGTCTGACAATACCACTTTTGCCCTTCCTCTTCTCACTAATATATCTGAAAAATGTCTTATCCCCCCATTTTATTGCATTGGCTATTTCCTCCTCCTTTTGAATCTTTGCCTACTTGACTACTTTGCTAGCTTCTCTAAGTTTTTCCAAATACAGATGCCTGTCTTCCTCTCTCCGTGATCTCTTGTATGTCATGAAGGCCTCCCTCTTTTTCTTCACTTTTTCAGCTACTTCTTTCGAAAACCACAGCGCTCTCCTTTTCCTTTTACCTTTATTTACCATTTTAACAAAAAGGTTGGTTGACCTTAAAATATCCCCTTTCAGTTTTGACCACTGTTTTTCTACATCCGTCAGCTGTTCCCATCCCACTAACGACTCCCTGAGGTATTGGCCCATCTTCGCAAAGTTAGTTTTCCTAAAGTCTAAGATCCTCGCCTTTGAATGGATTCTAACAGCTCTAGTCCTAATACTGAACCACACCATCTGGTGATCACTGGATGCAAAATGATCTCCCACTACAACATCAGAAACACTTTCACCATTGGTAAGCACCAAGTCCAGTATGGCCCCTTCACGTGTGGGGTCTGTTACCAATTGCCTGAATAGTTCTCCCTGTATCGAGAACAACTGCTTACAGAATAATATGGTCGCTAATCCAATTGCATGTTGTCAAGAGAACAAAGTCTAGTCTCAGTGTTGTAACCTACACTTCTCTCCCCACCATGGATTGAGGGCCTAATAATAATAATAGTAATAACCCATAGATTACATTTTCAGTTCTACACATGTCATTTTCAAAGGAAATGTCCCCCACAGAAAAAGCAGGTGCAAATCTGTGCAGGTATTATTTTCTGGTAAAGTTTCCTGTGGGAAAGTCTGCTCGCATTTCGACCTGGAAAACTAGTGTAAAACCCCGGTGTAAAAAATACTAACAGGCCTTGCAGCTGTGGCGGGGGGCGGGGGGAGTTACTAAGCTATGCTAACTCAGTTTCACAGGTTAGTGATTCCAGTAGTAAATGAATAATGCAACTTGCAGTCAACCTCGCAAGCTGTGTTACTCTTCTCGCTGGGAGCATAAAGTGCAAACACACTGCCTAATGCTCCTGGGGAGACTTCTTAATGGGACCAGTCCATTTGTATAGGTGTGAGGATTCCCCTCCCCCAGTCAAGATCCTCCCTATATCCCCTGAATACTCCCCCCAGATTGCCAGTGTCAAGACCTTCCATCCCCCAAAATCACTCTCCTCAGGCACTCTTCCCTTCCCTCCCCTCCATGGAAGAAGTCCCCCTTCACACCTGAATTCCACGAGCAAGACCCACTTTAGGGCCCTCCTGGACCCTACCTCTGAAATTGGTGGTGATCTAGGAATATGGGGCAGGAGCAATGACCAGTCTCTCCTGCCCCAGCTGATGCCAGGTTCAAAGTGACCCCAGTTAATTCCTAGCGGTAGTTTTGCTGTACTATTGCCAGGGGCCATGGTACCATACAAAGGGGTTTTTGCCTTATATGGCAGCTTGACCCCTAGCAATAGTACATCATCGAACAGGGAAGGAGTGAATAGGGAGGAAAGGAATTGAGAGAGAATGAGTATGACAAAATCAACAAGGCTCAGAATATCAGCAAACCAGAATCTCCCCTTCAAGACTAAGGGCCCAATATTCATCTGCGCAAGGCTAAGCGCCATAGCCGCTTAGCCCTGCCTGCCGACCCCTTAACTCTGGATGGATATTCATTTCCGCGGTGAAGGAAGTGAATATCCGGGTCTGGCCGCACTGCCTGGTAGCCTCTGAGGCTAAGCGTGTAGCATTGATATTGGAAGCTGCATGGTTAGCGCTAGGTGCCATTAAGATACGCAAGGTTTTTCCTATCCTATAGGCGCCGAGCACTAACCGTGCAGCTTCCAGTATTGGTGCTGTATGGTTAGTGCCGGTCCCCCCCTCTTCTCCGGTCTGCAATGCCCCTGGCATACCCCGATGCTAGCCGGCTAGCATCGGGGCGCGTGGGGGACTTAGTTGGGGATATTTGATGGCACTACCCATGCAAGTGCCATCGAATATCCGATTAGCAGGCATTTACACGGGGAACAGGCTGTTAACCGTGTAAATGCCCTTTGAATATCGTGCCCTAAATGTACACAGCAAACAATAGAGCCTTCACCCTATTCGCCCAACAATTTGGAACTCAATTCCTGAAGCCATCAGATCCGCACAGTCCACACAAGACCTAAAGAAACTTCTGAAAACATCTCTTCATTGAATATATCGCTTAAGGGTACACACATCATAGCTCATTCACCTACTGTTGATTTCTGTAAATCCCATGTTCAGTGTGACACAGCTCATGTGAGTTTGTATAATGTTGTTCTATGTAAACCGCCTTGGCTTAAAGGTGGTATATAAAAACCTGTTCAATAAATAAATATATTTGGAAGAGGGAGAGAGAGACAAAGTATGTAGTCAGAAGGAAGAGAGAGTGCCTGAGTCTAATAATATTATTATTATATTTAGACAAGTTTTATAGCGCTACTGGATGCAGTGCTCTACAGTACTGATAGGTATTCAGCTATGGAAAATGCCTGTCCCAAAGAGCTTAAATCTGAGAATCTTGGGTGATGTAACTAACCCGCAGGATTTCCAGTGGGTTAGGAACCTTTTCCCTACTTAAGTTTGCTTTGTGTGCAAATAAGGTCCATAGCAAATTTTCATGAGAAGCTTTGTTATGATGTTTGGGTGGAAACTGGCTCTCAAACTTATTTTCATATTCTGCCTTTCACAAAATTCACAGTTAATGAATTTCTTTGCTTGATGATGCATTGCATCATCTCATTGTATTTTAATATAAATAAACTCTCCTTTGTAGTGGACTATTGGAAATGCTTACTACAGAGAAGGAACGAAAAGACATGCTTTGCAAAGTTTTTGCCAAAGGAGGCAAAGCATGGAAAAATGCACAAATGCTGATATTTCAACATTTTTGTGCATTTCAGAATATTTTGTTTCTCTTTTAGTGCATTACCCACTTTTGCAGGAAAAATGTGTATTTTGGGATACTGGCCTACAAGAGGGTAAAGGGAAATACCTTGGACATGGTGTTCGCTCCTCTGTCAGCCCTCGAGCAAGATCACAACCCAATGATGTATGTTATTGACGTACCTTGGTCAGACCATAAACTTATCACTTTCCAAATACCCACCAAAATTAGCCAGTGGTCTGGCAACCAAAAGGGCAACAGTACAACGCACACTTCAACAAGAAAGTTCCGCACATTCAACAAAGAGTTAATCCTCTCTCAAACCCACACCCTCCTGAGCAAAACCACTTCTGATCCTGAAGAACTCGTCTCCTCCTGGAACCTCAACCTCAATGCCATCTCGCAACGTCCACAGTCCAATAACATATCCAGGAGAATAAGAAACACTGCCCCATGGTTCTCCCAAGAGCTGAGGGCTTCTCTAACACAACTACGCAGACTTGAGAAAAAGTGGCGCCGATCGCACTCTACTGAAGATTTGACCACCTACTAACTCCACCTTTCAATGCACAGAGAAGCAATCTCAATGAAAATGAAACAACACCACACCGACACTCTGAAGAGATCTCTGAACAAACCACGGGATCTTTTCAACTTGGTCCAAGCCCTTTCAAAGGAACCATCTCCTGATCAACATGTGGATATCCAACCACAAAAATTCGCTGACTACCTCCAATCAAAGATCATACAGACCGACAAAATCTCAACAGCCTCATTTCAAATACCTACTGGATTAACCCCCTTGCTCAAATTCTCCACACCATCCCGAAAAAGCATCGAAGATACAATAGCCTCCCTCAATACCTCCACAGCTCAAACGGACCCTTGCCCAGCATTCTGGATTAAGGAGTTACGCAAGGAGTTCAGCCCAGTCATCGCAAAACTAATAAACCTTTCTTTCACCACTGGTTCCTTCCCCACAACACTCAAACAAACCTCAATCAGGCCCTTATTGAAGAACCCCAAACTCGATCCCCAAAGGGTCGATTCTTACAGACCAATAGCTAGTATTCCCCTACTAGCAAAAATAATTGAGAAAGAGGTACAAAGGCAAATTCAGGATCATATAGACTCCACAGCTCCTTTAGATCACTGCCAACACGGATTCAGAGAGTATCATGGAGTCGAGACCCTTCTCACATTTCTATTCAACAGCATACTCACAGGCATTGATGACATTAGACAAGGCTTTGTGCTTATCTTTTTAGACATTGCTGCGGCCTTTGACTCGGTACATCACGAGCTCCTCCTTGGGCGGCTGAAAGAAAAGGGAATCTGCAATACTGCACTTGCTTGGTGCAAATCCTACCTAGATGGTAGGTGGCAATACGTTAAATCCGGTTCAGAAGAATCAAAACATTTCCATCAAACACAAGGTGTGCCCCAAGGATCCTCATTATCATCTCTATTATTTAACATATATATGCAGCCCATCTGCAATATCATTAGATCATTTAACGTGAGCTGTCTGATATACGCGGATGACATCCTCTTATATATGCCTTTCTCGACTGTGCAAATGGACCTTACACCACTTGTAGAATGCTTCAATGCAATATCAGACTGGCTACAATCACAAAACCTCCGTATCCAGCACAAGAAAACAGAGGTACTGTTCATCTCCAGAGATCCCAACTTTACTCCACCATCTCATGTAAGAGTCAAGGAAGCTGAACTACAAACCAAAGAAACAATAAAATACTTGGGGGTCACCTTAGACCAACATCTGAACATGAAAACTCATATAAGCAACATAGTCAAAGCTGTATATTTCAAAATCCGCTCACTCAGGCATCTGCGCTCCCTCCTGGACCCAGATGATTTCCGGACCATATATCAAGCACTGATCCTGCCGCATTTTGACTTCGCTAATTCCATTTTACAAGGTCTCCCTCATTCCACATTACACCCATTACAACTAGCCATGAATGCTGCAGCAAGAATCCTCCATGGTGCATCCAGAAGTGAACATGTTACTCCTATTCTGAAACAGCTTCATTGGCTACCAATACACGGAAGAATTATCTTCAAAACTTTACTTCTCTCATTCAAGGTCATCAACCGCATTTCCTCTACTGCACTTACTGATCTGATCCAAACTGTGCCACCCAACAGATCCAGAAGATCAACAGCGTTAAATCTACTAATAACACCGAAGATGTTGACCAAATGCAATTGCACAACGGCAAACAGGGCCTTCAGTCTTTACGTCCCCAAATGCTGGAATGCATTACCATCTGACATTCGAGCTATTGCAGACCTAACTAAATTCAGGAAGGCAATCAAGTTTCACCTATTCCGCCAATTCTACCCAGCCAGCAATGGAACCTAAAATACCCACCTAATAACACCCATTCTAAGCCTTATCACAGTCCCAAGCTCCTTCCTGCAGATTAGACAAATTCCGTCTTAAAGTAAGCATTGTGTTGTATATAACTCAGTGCAACTAATACTTCATGTATATAATCCAACCCTGTTATTTAATTGACCCCTCATGTATATAGTACAACCCTATTATCCAAGTTGATATTCCTGTTCTATGTAAAACCAAACAATTTGTGTTTAGGTTGTTTTTGTTATACTGTAAACCGCGCTGATACCGAATAGTGCGGTATATAAGCAACTGTAATAAATAAAATAAAAATAAAATAACAGGTCACTTATGTGCGCAGGCAAAGTCCACGCCTATTTCTAATCTATTTTATAAAGACAGATTGTACCACGTTTCTTTATAAAAATGAGGGGTAGACCATCAAAATTTGCTGTTAGGTTAAAGTTAGGAGTGGAGGAGTGGCCTAGTGGTTGGGACAAAGTACTTTAGGCCAGAAGGTCAGGGGTTCAAATCTCACTAGAGGACAGCAACCTTGGGCCAGAAGGACTGGGGTTTCTAGTCCCATAGGTGCTCCTTGTGGTCTTGGGCAAGCCACTTAACCCTCCATAGCCCATGTTCCCTGTAAAATAGTTATCTCCAAGTTATAATGCCCTGTTCAATGTAATTTCAGTTTGTTCAATGTAAACTGCACTGATGCAGAATGGCACGGTATATAAGAGAATGTAATAAATAAAGTTGCAAATATTTATGCCTCCTTGGGGGCAGGTATAAATGTTGGCATGTGCAAAACATGTGTAAATTTTGACTCCACCCATGCTTTGTCCAAACTCCATCCCAGAATACAAAAAGTATTTGCTTTCTTGTCACTGCACTTATTTTAACATGTGCAATGCGTGGGGTAATTTCATGAAAACCTTTTATGAGCATAAAATGGTTTTTATGAATGAAAAATCACAAGGCGTTTAAGTGGGAACAGTGGACTTAAACCTGTTTGCAAGCCGTTGCTCTAATCACTAAAGCTCTCCTTGTGCCTTTTAAGCATTTAGATCTGACTTACACAGTAGGACTAGGCAACTATCTCATAATGTTATGGAGTTAAAATGGCATCAAGAAAAATGATGGGCTCTTAAGAAATGCTGCTTTGGGATTGAAGGTAAGGGCTGGATGATTTGGTGGACTGAAAGAAGGCTGATGTACACTTGTAGGGTGGAGTGAGTCTCTGCTATTACTGTCAAGCATTATGAATAAATCAATAGTAATGTGGGGAGGTGCTCTTTCAAACTTAGTACCTCTTGCCTGTGGTGTACTTCGAGGTTCACCATTATCTCCAATACTTTAATATTTATCTATCTTTCTCCTCTTTTAGAGACTAGTCAGGAATTTGGCATTAATTGTCATGCCTATGCAAATGAATATTCAACTTTGGATAGAAATGGATTCAAATCAGTTGTTAGATTGAACTGTCTCCAAAAAACTGTTCATTCTCCATTGGTCACACACAGGCTGAATGTGAATTGTGTGTTTCTAGTAATACATTATTATTAGCATTTCCATCTTTGGATGGAGTCCAGTTGAGACCCACCCCAACAGTTTCCTCTAGGGTTTTTATTTGGCACTACCCTTTCTTTTGATTCTCAAATTTCTTCTGTAGTGAAGAGTTGTTTTTAGGGCTTTCATCAGATGCATTATTTTCAGAGGTAGCTGAGCCAAGATTCCTTGATCTAATTATTACTTTGTTATTTCAAATTTGGATTATTAGCAATTCTTTTTATAATTCAAAACTCATCAAAAACTTCAGTTTGATTTATTGTAAACGTTGGGATCATGTTACCCCTTTATCCCATTGGCCTCCAATTTATTGTCACAATTTTTTTACTGTGCTCCCACTTAAAGTGTTTACATAATTCTGGGGCTGATTATTTCTTAAAATGTTTGGTTTGTATTGTTCACCACTTTGAGTCCTTAGTTGGGGATGAGGTGGTATAATGTGCAAGCTTTTTGCACGCTGAGGTGGAAGGCTTCCTGTGTATAACCCAGATGTAGATAGTCACTGAAGCTGACTAATATGCATGAAAAACCAGGATAAAACTCAAACTCAATATAAGCAGTAACAATCCCCCTCCCCTTATACCCAAAGTAAGTGATGCAGCTTCAGACAATCAAGGGGCAGCTTTCAAGCAAAGTAAGTGTGTTTGTGTGTGTATGTGTGTGTGTAAGGTCTGTTAGGACTTTTTACCCACAGATTTTATATCAAAGGGCAAGGTTTCCCTTTGAAAATGAACTCAGGAAAATTATGCACACAAATCTGCATCTATTTGTGTGGGTGTTTCTTCCATTAAAACTTGCTCACATAAAGGTGAATTTTAGAAGATACATCCAAATGCAAGCTGGAAAGTCTAAGCCAGAATGTCTGAAAAAAAATGCAGGCACATCCAGATGCAGACATGATTTCACAAACCTGGACATGGCTGATATGGATGTCTGCAGGGGTGTCTACCTAGACATCCCCAGAAGGGTATTATAGAGCCTGGATGTCTAGGATAGCCTAATGGTTTGAGAGCAGGGCAGCTAGGGTTCAAATCTTGCTGCTGCTGTAGTTGACATTGTGTTAAGTACCGGGGATGAGCGAGTGCATTCTACTCTACACCCTCTGGATGTGTTTCAGCTAAAACAAGCCCTTTTCAGAAAGCTTGGTCATCGCTGTTCCTGCCTGGGACCAGGTCCAAGTTAGACATGACGCTGGATGTTCTGTGATCAGAGGGGAAGGTCCCAATTTCTGGGAATGCCCTAACTATGTCTCCAGGTGCCTCAAAACATCCTAGCCATGCCTCTTCCATGCCCCCATTCAGATTAAGATGTCTTCATTCTGGGGACATCCCCAGAGCCAGTTTCTGAAATGGCTCTGGAGATGTCTGTCTTCCAACATCTCTATGCCCATTTTCAGACATCCAAAGCACAAGTAAGTCTTCTAAAATGACCCCCATAATGTTTGGAAATCCAAAAGTCTATGCATAAGTGCACTTTGTGCCCTGGCCTCATCCAGCCTGAATCATAGGGCTTCACATTTGCTAGCATGTGTTCCGTTTGTTTGGGTGCACAAAAATGGAAAGTGCACGCAAATCTTGCATATGGGTATACCTACAAATTAAACTTCTGTACAATCAATCCTGCACATTTTTAAGTTCTTGCGCACATATAATTCATATGCCTAAAACAACGACTAGGTCAAAGGAACATAAAATCAGCCCCAAAATGAGGACAAATCATTTTATATGGATCAAACGTTTTCGGCTATGCACACCCTTATTGACTGCCTCCCTGATATATGTACAGTATATACTTCTGTGCATATTTGCTGGATGGACACTTTTAGGAGGTGATTTTATAAGGGGCCATGTGAAGTTACGTGGCATCAATGCCCGCATGTCATGTACTTTCAATGACTTACACATGTGGCTGGGCTTTTGTGTGCATACTTTTAGCCTGTCACTATTTTATACATATGCACGCCAGGTCTATGGCGTGTACTTTCGGTGTGAGCATGCCCAGGGGTGGAATGCAAATCTTCTCACATAATTTCTAAAATGCTAGAATTTACAGTATGTGCATTCTTTAAAAATCTAGGCATGGGCATTGAGACCAGCCCTAAGGTTGGTCTAAATGATTGTGCCTAGATTTGCCGCGTGTGTCTCACCACTTAAGCCCCTATTTTGTAAAGTTGCGTACTCATATACTTGACTTTATAAAATAGGTGCAACAGATGTGTGTTTAAACTGTGTGTCTTATTTGCTACCCTCTTGGCTCCTGCTTTTTTGGTTATAGCTCAAGGTGGATCACATTCAGATCCTATAGGCAATTTCCTGTCTCTGGAGGGTTTACAATCCAAACCTTTGCACTTGAGACAGTGGAGGATTAAATGACTTGCCTAAAATCAGAAGGAATGGCAGTGCAATTAGAGCCTTCTAACAATTAAGCTACCCCTCTCTGCCATATGTTTTGGGCAATTTGAAAAAGCCCCATTTCTACACAAACTCTGGCATTATGCTGAGAAATGCCTTTGGAAACGACTCCCTCAGTACGCTCTGATGGCAGGGAGGCCAGTAGGGTTGCCAGCTTTTTGAAAGAAAAACCTACCACATATGGCTAGCATACTCTGCCCATGCCCACCCCTGACCAATCCTTGCGCTGCCCCTCACCCCACCCCCATAAATAACTGCAGAGAGGGCAATGTGCAAGCTAAACAAGCCAGATTGCTACAAAATGAAAAGAGAAATATATAGACAAAAATTAAGCTAAAACCTTCGAAAGCCAGACGCTGCATGTAGTGCAACACAAGAGAAATAGAAATCATCTCCCCCTGTATTGTACAAAAACGACAGCAGATGTCAGGATTGGCATTAGGCGGGATTCAACCTGGCTAGTGCCCTGGGTCTCCAAGTCAGAGAGGGCCTCAGATCTGTCTGACATTGAAAAAAGCACAACTTGCTAGTGGGCTTTAGGGTCCTCCTCTCAAATTTTGGCCATGGGCTAGGCCCCAGCCATGTCAACATGAGTCTTGGCTCCTGGCAGATGTACTTACAAACACCAGCATTATTCCATTCACAAAACAGAAAATACAATTCTTTTTTCTATGTTCGTTGTCAGTCATTTTATGTTTCTATCTGTGTTGGTCCCAGTCTCTGTTTTTTGTTTTCCTCTGTCATCTCTTAGCTCTTTTCATAATCTCCTCTACATTTTTCAATTTGTTCTCTCTCCTCCCTTATATCAGGTTTTAACACTGATCCCTTTCTTTCAGTTTTCTTCCATTTATTTTTCTGCTTCTCTATCCAGATTCACTCCTTCTCCTTACCAACCACTCCTCAATTTTACTCTTTTCCTCACCCCAACCCTCCCATTTCCTAGCTGTCTTTCCTTACCCAGCCTCTTATTTCCTAGTCTTTAACTATGTATCTCGCCTCTCCATATCTTGTTTTCCCTCCTCCATCCAGTATTTTTCTATTCTCCCTCCATTCCCCCCATATTCCCTCTGCGTCTATTCCTCATATCCTTCTCTTCTCTTGTTCCTGTCCTCCCATGCCCAACATCCCCCTATTTTATTTATTTATTTATTATTTATTAACAATTCTTATATACCGCACTATTAGACATCAGCGCGGTTTACATTGAACAAAAAACATCCGACAATTTACATATGTCTGGTCGTTACATTTAACAGGAAGTATAACTTGGTGAAATAGGGGAAACTAAATACAATGAGGGTTATCTGATAAAGGATATGTCTAGATGTTGGATGGGATGGGATTTCACAGAGCCCTGCCAGTGCCTGCATAAATATAGGCCCTATGCTGCACTCTTGCATCAAGTTACAGACCCAAGCAGCCTGATTCAGGTTTTGTGGCAGTGGTGGCGGCATTTAGAACAGAGTGGCAATTGGACATAGGAATGATTGGAGGTTGGCAGGGTGCCAGCCTCCCATTTGTGAAAACCAGCTGGGCTGACCTAAAACTGGTTAGTTGGCAACCCTACCTCTCTCTCTCATTCCTCCTCCTGTATCCACCATTTCTCCTCTCTCATTTCTATTCCTCTTCCTCCTCTTCCCTGCCCCATGTCTATCATCTCCCCTGTCTTTGCCCTCTGTCCACAATCTCCCCTCCATCACCCTTTCTCCCCTATCTCTATGCCATACCCAGCATCTGCCCTCCATATCCCTATGCTCTTCACTCCAATTCCAACATCTGCTCTCTACATGCATCCCATGTCCAGTCTATCCTCCACCTTCCTTACCCTTTGGCCACCATCTGCTCTCTGCCCTCCACACCCAGTGGCTACTATTTGCCTTCTGTCCTCTATCTCCCGCTCTGTATCCAGCAACTGCTGTCTATCATCCCATTCTCCCCCATGCCCAGTATCTGCTCTCCATCCTCCTATGCCCCCATTCAGTCTCCAACATCTATCCTTACCCCTCTCCTACAACTACCTCCCAGTATTTCTGTCTCTCATTGCCTCTCCCTCTGCAGCATCATCTGATTTCTTTCTCTCCCTCCTTGCCCTGCCCCCGATCTCTTTTTCTCTCTCTCCTTACCTTTGCCCATCACCAAGCCATCATTGATTAGCTTTTGGAGAGTAAGTTAAAACAGCATGGGGCTTTGAAGCCAATGTGCATGGTGCAGTGCATGCATGAGCCGCAAAGCCAAACATGAGCCCCTTTTCCTACCACCATCCCTCAGTATCTGCCAACATCAGTCCCCTTCTCCCATCCCCTGTGTAATCTCCAAGAGTCAGACTCTTCTAAAATGCTTCCCCCTTCTCCCAACCAATCATCTGCCAGTACCAACTTTGTTTCTTTCATCCTCCAGTCCAGCATATTTCTTCCCGTGTCCATCACACCCCTCTGTCTTCCTCTACTCCTCCAA
Organism: Ichthyophis bannanicus; assembly: GCA_033557465.1. Taxonomy (NCBI): domain Eukaryota; kingdom Metazoa; phylum Chordata; class Amphibia; order Gymnophiona; family Ichthyophiidae; genus Ichthyophis; species Ichthyophis bannanicus. The sequence continues at coordinate 1,243,011,516 of CM066032.1, forward strand.
GATCCAGCATCTCCCTTAACTCTTCCCTCCACTTTTACATGATGCAGCATCTCTCCTTCTCTCTTCCTCCCCAAGTGATCCACCATCTCCTCGCTCTCTCTTCTCACCCCATGGTACACTGTTCTCTCTCCTCTTTTCCCCTCCAGAATCTCCCCCTCTGCTCCCTGCCCCCATGCTATCCAGAATATCCCTTTCTCTTCACTATCTCCACTAATCCAGCATCTCCCCTAGCTCTCCTCAGTGTCCCCACATTGGACTTACTCTTATCTCCCCACCCCCTCTTCCCCTTCGATCCAGTATCATGCTCTTACCATGCCATGGCTCCTGCACCGAAAAGACAGAGCCAGGGCTGCATAGAAATGATTTTAAAAAAATCCTCACTTTCTCCTCAGATCTAGACACGACGCCTGCACCTTACAGAGCCACGGCTGTGATAAAACTGATGAAAACAAAAAATCTTCACCCTCTTCTCAAATCCAACTGTGTCTCCTTAAAAAAATTCAAAACAAGTGCATAGCCGCTGCAGAGCCTTCTGTCCTCTGCTGTTAAACCCCTGCAGCTGCGTCCCACTGCCAAAAGGAAGTTACCCTAGAGGGGGCGGGACGCAGCTGCAGGGGTTCAATAGCAGAGATCAGAGGGCTCTGCAGCGCTTATGCACCTGTTTTGGATTTTTAAATAATTATTGATCTCGCAGCCATGGCTCTGTAAGGTGAAGGAGCTGCGGCTGGATCCACGGAGAGGGTGAGGCTGTGGGGCGTCCAGAACGAAAGCCTGGCTTTTCTACTGTTGGTTTTAGCTCTGTCGGCAGTCGGCCTCGCCATATAAAAACCAGGCCAGGGAAGGATAATAGCTAGCTCCCGGTAAGCAGTCACAGAGGGTCAGCACTATTTTTAAACCTTGTTGATTCCTGTCTGAGTTTTATTGTCTCTTTTCCTCTAAGACAGGGGTTCCCAAACTATTCAATCAAAGATACATATACAGTATTTCAAATGACCAAATAGGGGTGGTCCCTATAGAGTCTGACTATTTTGGTAAGAGGAGAGAGAAGAAAGGGGAATGAAATAGAAATGGGGAGAAAGTGTGGGGGTTGTGCATGTACCACAAATATATCATTCTGCCAATCACACACCTCCCACTCTCCTAGAGAATAGATGCTTGGTAAGGGGGAGCTAGAGGGTGGGTTTCTTAGAGATATGGCAGATAGAATGCAGTTTTAATATTTCCAAAGAAAAACCAGTTAGAACCCAAGCAAATTGGTTTATACAAAATAAAAGATAGGATATAAGTGTGGTATCATGTCATATGTGCAAGATAAATAAAATCCTCAAAGGAAGTTCCAGAGAACAGTACCTTGCAAAAGCTTCACACCCTTGTACATTTTTTGACATTCTGCTATCTAAAAATACTATACCAAATGCATTAAAATAGGAGTACGTTTCACTGATCTAAACAACGTACGCTACACTTTCAACATGAAAGAACAATTATAGAAATATTCAAAAAGTAATTTAAGAATAAAAAAAGCAAACAATATGACTGGCATAAATCTTTCTACCCTTTGTGATAGCAAGACCAGGTTAGCTTCATTTACAACAATTGCCTTAACCAGATTCATTGGGGAATGTTTACTAAAGAGCGAGCTGATAGCATGCATTTAGGCTGTGAAACTAGCATGGAGGCCCATGGCTAGCGCACTCACAAAATTTCCACATCAACCACGATGCACTGTCAGTGCTCACGTTCTTCCCTTTATGTTTATGTTTATTTAGGTTTATTTAAAACTTTATATACCGCCCTTACAGAAAAGTGCCTAGGCGGTTTACAATCAATAATAAAATTCGTGAATTTAAAAAGGATGCTGCAGAAAAAGGAAAAGGAACGCCAATAAAACCTGTAAAGGAAAGGAAAGAAATAGAGACAGTGGACAGGGGGAGGGGGAAAGAAAGGAACAATAGGTAACAAACATAGTGGGTAAAAACCAGCAATGGGAAGGGAGGGTAAGGAGGAAGCTGGGGAGAGGTTATTTTATCTTATTAACTTGAGGGAGGAGAGGGGGAGGGGGAGGGAGGTCGAAAGCTGCGCAAAAGAGGTGAGTTTTCAGTTGTGTTTTGAAAGATTTAAAAGAGGGATCCAGTCGAAGGGTGGACGGGAGCGAGTTCCAGAGTCTTGGGCCAAGAAAGAAAAAAGCTGAGGACCGAGTGGATTCTAGGTGAGCCTGGGATGGGGAGGGGAGGAACATGTGGTTAATGTGGATGGAACGGAGGGAACGGTGGGGTGTGTGGAGGCGGACCTGATTGGCAAGATAAAGGGGAATACCAGTGTGGATAGCTCTGTGTACAAAGATGAGGATTTTAAACTGTATTCGATAGGTGATGGGGAGCCAGTGTTGGTGCAAAAGAAGGGGTGTGACATGGTCGAAGTGGGATGCATGAGTGAAGATGCGGACGGTAGTGTTTTGAACGCTTTGGAGGCGGGAAAGCGGAGATTGGGGGAGACAGGCCAGGGAGACATTACAGTAATTGAGACATGAACTAACCAGAGAGAGAAGCAGTGTAGTCATAGAGGAAGAGGAGAGGAAAGGGCGAACAGTGCGGAGTTGTTTTAGAACGATAAAAAAGCGTTGAACAACAGAGGAAATGTGACCTTTAAAGGAAAGAGCAGAATCAAGACTGACACCCAGATATCTGAGGGAAGAGACCATAGGGATAGGTGTAGAAGAAAGCAAAGGTATAAGGGGAGGAGGGGGATAACCAAAAGTGAACCATATTGCTGAGGTTTTGGTGAGATTGATGTGGAGAAAATTTGAAGAGATCCAGCAGGCAACGGAGGAAAGACAATCGTTAAGAGGGATGATGTCTGGAGTGGAGGAATCGGTATGATGAAGAAGAAAGATATCGTCAGCTTAGTAATAGGCAGAGACACCATGTTGTTGGATTAAAAGAGTGAGAGGGGCCAGAAAGACTTTTAAAAGAAGGGGGGCAAGGACAGAGCCTTGGGGGACATTGCAGGGGAGGGGAGTGGAAGGAGAGGAGGTAGAACCGGATAGGACTGAAAAAGAACGGCAGGAAAGGAAAGAGCGAAACCATTGCAAGACCAGACTGGAGAGGCCGACATCCTGAAGATGACCCAGGAGAGTGTGATGGTCCACCAAATCAAAAGCAGCAGAGAGATCCAGTGAAACAGCAAGAGAAAAGGAACCACGATCGTGAGCAGCATGTAATTCATTAAGGAGTGAAAGAAGAACAGATTTCATGCTGTGACCAGGGTGAAAACCAGATTGACGAGGGTGAAAGATAAGAGAAGCCTCAAGGTGAGATGAGAGTTGAGAAAAAGACCAATCTTTCTAAGAGTTTAGAAAGAAAGGGAAGGTTAGAGATAAGGCGCCAGTTTGAGGGGAAAGAAGGATCCAGGGAAGCTTTCTTTAGGATGGGGCGAACCAGGACGTGTTTCCAAGAAGAAGGAAAGATACCAGCGTCCAGACTAGAATTAAAAATAGAAAGGATAAAAGGGGAGAGTACAAGGGACGATTCCAATAACCATTGGGAGGGGATGGGATCAGTGGGGCAAGTGGTTTTACGAGAGGAAGCAAAGCCCTTGGAGAGTGTTGAAGTAGTAATTGGTTCAAAAGTGGACCAACAGTGAGAGAGGGAAGGAAGAGCAGAGGAGGAGGAAGGAGAGGGAGAGGGGGAAAGGGGCAGAGAAAACAGGGGGGGGGGAGTTGGAGAAAGGGGGGAGGACAGGAGGGAAAGGAAAGGCAAAGAGAGAGGACTTTAGAGGAGAAATGCAATGCTAAAGTGGTAGGGTCGGGAGAGGGAGAAGAGGAAGATGAAGCAGAGGAAGAATGTGGGTCTGAGAGGGAGTGAAGAACGGAATACAATGCACGAGAAGAGTTAGCAGAAGAGGAAATGTGTTTAGGATAATAATCCTGTTTGGCAGAGTGGAGAAGGGAACGGTAGTGGTGATGACAATGGCGAAAGTGAGACAGGTTGGAGGGACTGGGATGTTTTCGCCAAAGGTGTTCGGCCCGACAAAGCTACCTACGATGGAGAAAGAGTCCAGAATGGAACCAGGAGTGACGGGTGGGGGTAGGAAAAACATGACGGGGGCGAAGAGGGGCAAGAGAATTGAGTGTTGAGGAAAGAGTCATGTTCCAGATCTGCACTTGAGAGTCGGTTGAGAGAAGATGAAAATCAGAGGGAAAGAGGGTATCTGAGGATGGGAACTGAAGGAAGGTGTTAGCATTAATAGAGCAGGAATAGGATGGATAAGCAGGACCAGGATTTGAGGTAGGGGGATGGGATGAAGGGAGTGGGGAGGCAGGAAGTGAGAAAAGGATACAGGACTGGTCAGACCATGGGAGAGATAGGGGAGAAAGGGAGGAGTGAACGGGCGAGGAAGAGATATGGGAAATAAGGAGGACTAAGGAGTGTCCTGCAGAATGCGTAGGAAGGGAGACGAGTTGACTGAGGGAAAGATCAGACAGATAGGACATGGGGCTAGATCACGGGAAGTGGAGGGGGAATCAACGTGAATATTGAAGTCTCCTAGAATTAGGAGGTGAGAGTAAAGAACAGAAGCCTTAGTAATGGTAGAAAGAAGGAACTCCCAAAGTTGGGTGGACAGAGAGGGAGGGGCATAAATAAGAAGAAAGTAAAAAGAAGGAGAGGTGCCTTGGCAAAGAAGTAGGGACTCAAGATAGTGCAAGGCAGGGGATGATATTTCCTGAAGGGGGAGGGAGGAACGGTAAAGAACTGCAACACCCCCACTGCTCCTGCCCCGGCGAGTGGTAGACAAGGTGGAATAACTTGGGGGCAGGCAGCGGTTGAGGAGGGGCTCCCCACCGTCCCTCAACCATGTCTCTGTCAGGAAAAACATGTCAAGGGAGTGCTGGGAGATGAAATCATGAATCAATACAGTTTTTAGAACGGAGAGAGCGATAATTCAAAAGAGCCAGCTGAAGAAGCAGAAGGGACTGAGGGGAGGAAGAGGGAGAGGGAAGAGTGGAACAATAAATTAAATTGGAGAGGTTTCGAGCATAGTGACCTGAGGAAGGGGGTGGAGTGGGAGAGGGGGTAGGCCGCCAGCCCCAGTGAACTGGTATGGAGGCCATGGAAAAGAGGACAATGAACACCAGAGAGAGGGAAAGTGAAAGTGAAGGCCCAACCGCATACTACCCAGTTAGGGTGAGATTTTTAGTGTGGGGCCCCACACTAACTTTTAGCCTGGCACACTGACTGCATGCTAAGTCCTGTGCTAACAGCGCAGTTTAATAAATATACTCCATAATGAGTTAAATTGAGCTCTTTTATAATCAGTTACAGTAGCTGAACTGATTGGACTACTTCTGGATGATGAATCAAACTGTTTTTGTTGCACAAAGTTTATTTGAAGCAAAGGTTTAAACATGCCTAACATGCTAAACATGCTGAGCATGCTGAAAGAACCTCAGGACAAAGTTATTCAAAGGTAAAGATTGTGAGAAGACTACAAATAAAATTTCAGTGTGCTTGATTATCCTTTGAGGAACGTTGGAGGAGTAGCCTAATGGTTAGAGTAGTGAGCTTGAGTCAGGGATTCCATGATTCAGATCCCACTGCTGCTTGTTGTGATCTTGGGCAGGCCGCCTAACCCTCTATTGCCTCTAATGCAGTTTAAGAAACATGCCCCATGTGTCTGCATAAAATGCTGGCACAAATCCTGAGGCAATTGTGCCTAGACCGAAAACAAGGACATAATGTCTGCTCAAAAGCGGGTGCAAATGTCTGCACATAGAGTAAGTATGCTGGTTTTCTTCCTCTCTCTCCCAGCACTCTTTTAGTGTATGTTCTGTTGGATCCTCCTCTCCTCTATCATCCTGCTTTCAGTTTGTGTACCCCAAGACTCTGTTTTGGGACCTTTCCTATTCTCTCTCTACACTCAGTCCCTTGGTGCACTCATCTCCTCCCATCGTTTTCAGTACATATCTACACTAATGACTCTGCACCCGAAATCTCTCCGGGAATCCAGGCCCAGATCTCTGCCTGGCTATCTGACATTGCTGCCTGGATGTCTCACTGCTATCTGAAAGTAAACATGGCCAAAACTGAGCTCTTTATCTTTTCCCTTAAGCACACATCCCCTCTTCCTCCATTTCTGTGGATAACACTCTGCACCTTTGAGTCATTACTGACTCCTGGCAACCCAGAAACCTCTGGGTTTTCTTGGCAGTGTGACTGGAAGTAGATTACTAGGTGTTTCTTCCAAGGCAGTGGAGGGTTAAGTGGCTTACCCAAGACCACAAGGAGTGCAAGTGGGAATTGAACCCTGGTTGCTTGGTTATCAAGACACTGTTCTAAACCACTAGGCTACTCCTCCACTCCTGGATAGTACTCTACTCCTCCCTGTTTCCTGGGCTCACAACCTTGGGGTTGTTCCTTTATAACACTGGCAAAATTCATCCTTTCCTTTCTGAACATACTACTAAGACCCTTATCCACCCTCAAGTCACCTCGGTCCCAATATTTGAAAGGCATTTCCATGCTTTACAGCACTGTAAACTGTGTAAAAGCCTCTAACTGGGATATTCTCCCTTACATGCCCCAATGTTAACTGCTTAGCATCGGGGCATGTGTTGGATATTCTGGGAAGGAGAAGAGGTGGTTACAGTTCATAATCGGGCAGCGGCAATATTGCATGCTGCCTGGTTAGCAACCAGGGGCTAAAAGATAGGCGAGGCAAAAGCTTTCCTAACTTTTAACAGCAGCAGCTAACCAGACAGCATGCAATATCACACTGTCTGACACAGGTACACTAAAAAAATTTTTTTTTAAACTGCCTCTAATGTTTCGATTGATTTTTACGTTTTTTGGTGCGCTGAATCCAAATCTGGTAACCAATTTGCTCCATCACGTACAGATTTTTTGCTACATTGGGTTAGCAGTTTGAGGTGAACGTTTCAGATTGAGTGCGATCGAGATAAAAGTTTCTTGGATGAATTCTTTATACTAATTGTTTAGTAGTTATTCAAATAAGAATAAAAAAAATTGTAACAAGGCAGCACATAAGAATAGAGTAATGTCAACAAAACACACTGTGATGGTAGCAAAATTGTCTGCACTTAAAACAGCCACATACATGTGCACAAACATTGAGCATATAAGAGCGAGGTTAGACACAAAGCAAAGCAAAGAAATGTGCAAAAAATGTTGTACAGGTATGTATGTAAGAATAGAAAACGCAAACCGCACCATTGCAATACATGAAGACAAACACCCGATGGTGTGAAAATAAAATTCTAATAAATGAGATCCGACACTGTGGTAATAACTAGCAAATTTTTATTTCAAAGTTTAGTAAAAACACGATATTTGTCAACACAGTTTAGATTTTAAAGTCATTCTTGGGTCAATCAATCTCCTGGTGGGCCCGTTTCTTCTTCCCCCGAATGCTTCTCTTGGTGCGCTGCTTGGCGTATTTTTCATCTGGGGTGTCCCGCAGCAGCAACCAGCAGAAATCAGCCATCATAGAGGTGTTCCATCTTCCTTGGTACCTTCTCTCTGCGTCCTTGATGTCCTGGTGAAACCTTTCACCTTGTTCTCCACTGTACGCCCCCAAGTTTTGGGGAAAGTAATTCACATGGGAGTGCAAGAAATGGACTTTCAGGCTCATGTTACAGCCTTGTTCTTTGAAGGCATTGAGCATCCTGGCAACAATATCCTTATAGTTCTCATCCCGCCTGTTCCCCAAGAATTTGAGAACAACATCCTTGAAGGAATCCCAGGCTTCTTTTTCCTTCTCAGACATCGTTTCAGCGAATGCTCCATCTGAAATGAGTTTCCTTAAATCAGGGCCAACAAACACTCCTTCCTTTAGCTTTGCTTCAGAAAGTCGGGGGAACTTTGAGCAAAGGTACCGAAAGCACTCACCATCTTTTGGAAGGGACTTGATGAATTGCTTAATGAGACCCAACTTAATGTGGAGAGGTGGTAATAGAATTTTATCACGAGGTACCAAGCTCTCATGAAGAACATTTTTCTCACCGGGTCTCAAATACTCCCGAATTGGCCAGTCTTTTTTCCCCCAGTGTAGGTCGCGGGCCCGGCTATCCCACAAGCAAAGGAAGCAGGGATATTTGGTGAAACCGGATTGCTGCCCTAATAGAATGGATAGAATTTTAAAGTCTCCACAAATCATCCACTTATGCTCATCATAACGAATCTTCTGAAGAATCAGGGCCAAATTCTCGTATTTTTCTTGGAGAATAACAGAGTGAGCAATAGGAACTGAAGCGAATGTGTTGCCATTATGAAGAAGAACACCTTTTATGCTGTCTTTTGATGAATCAATGAACAGCCGCCATTCAGCAGGATCATACTTGAGTTTAAACTTTTCCATCACTCCGTATATATCGTTGCAAAATACCAAATCTTCCTCTTTGCTGAAATACTTCAAAAATTGTGTCTCGCGGTTGCGGTACCAATAAAAAGTTGTTCCTGGTGACAATAGATTTTTCTGTTTAAGCCGAGAACCTAGCAGTTGGGCAGCATCTTTTGGGAGTCCTAAATCCCGGACTAAATCATTCAATTCAGCTTGAGAGAAAAGTTCAGGTTTCGGATCTGGTTCAGTTTCAAACTCGGAAGTACTGGACTCATCGGGAAAAGCCATCTGATGAGTCTCATCATGATCAGAACCGTCCACACAAATATGATCCAAAGATTTTGGTGGTTCAGGCACAGGTACTTCGTTGCTATGAGGCATAGGCCTAATTGCTGAGGGAAGGTTGGGGTAACTTATTACGTTCTTATTTTTTAAGTTGTATCCCTTCACAATGCAAGAGCAAAAATAGCAGTCACTGCTGTGGTCTCTTTGTTCACGCCACATCATAGGTATTCCGAAACGAAATGCTTGTTTTTTACCTTTCATCCATAAGCGTAGATCTTCCTCACATGTCTTGCACACTTTGTGAGGAGCCCACGGTTTGTCTTGATCGCCTAACTTCAAACCGAAATAGGCGAAATATACTTTTTTAATAAATGCAGAAATGTTCCTCTGCCGCTTTTTCACGGTATATTCCCCACAAATAAAACAAAAACTGTCCGGAGAGTTGATGCAACCTCTGGCTCTGTGAGCCATCACAAATACACAGCACTGCAAACTACAACTGTAGTGAACCACTTCGGAATAAAGCTGGATTACGATTGAGCAAACAAAAGGTAATAATGAACTTGCAAGAAACTGAAATTTGACAGGAACGTTCATGTCACAACCACCGTGTTTGAGCAAGCGAACGAGGCGAGGCGAACAGGAAAGAACATGCGCCAGCGCGAGTACTGGATTTAGCCCCCCGCCTCCCAATTGTCCTGTTAATGTATAAAATGAATACAAAACACTCTAAAATATCATGAGGGAGTGTTTCTAGTTAGTTAACCATTACAACCTCTATTTTGGGCCAAGAAAATAAACTGCAGTCGGCTAAAAAGAAATTATGTGAACATTCCTTATATGGGTAAGAAATCTAATTTTGCAAGAAAACGTGACGTGATGGAACATTTTGGCTATTTTTCCTGGATTCAGCACCCCAAAATCTATAGGAATCAGTTGCAAAACTGGAGGCAGTTTTTTGGTAGTGTACCTGTGACTGTGTCTGGAAGGCTGTGAAGCAAACCTGGATATTCAGTGCTGGGGCCACATATGACCCTGGCATTGAATATCCAGCGGTAAGGGTTGGCGCACATGGCTATGCGCCGTAGCGGTTCATAGCCAGCAAACGCAATATCGGGCTCCTCCTGTCTAGACTATTGCAATCTGCTCTTCCTCTGAATCTTTTCTCCGCACTTCAATCTGTTCGAAACTCAGTTACACGGCTCATCTTCTGTCAGTGCTGCTATGCTCATATCACCTTTCTTCTCAAGTCACTCCATTGGCTCCCTATCCTTTTCCACATCCAGTTCAAACCTCTCCTGCTCACCTGTAAGTATCTTTCTTCAGCTGCTTCTCATTACCTTTCCTCTCCTATCTCTCCCTACACCCCTCCTCGGGAACTCTGCTTTTCTGGCAGATTCCTTCTATCTGTGCCTCTTTCTTCCACTGCCATCTCCAGACTTTGATCTTTCTACTTTGCTGCTCATTATGCCTGGAATAAACTACCTGAGTCTATGCTCCAGGCTCCATCTGTGGTCCTGTTGAAATCCAGGCTTAAAGCTCACTTCTTTGAGACTGTTTTTGGATCCTGATCCCTTTAGTCTCCTGTTCACCTTTACCATTCCCCTAGATATATCCTAATCCCCAGTTGTTGTGTTGTTTGTATTGACTGTTGTGTTGTCTGTCTTGAGTAGATGGTAAGCGCTTACAAACAGGGACTTCCCCTCACATGTCTCCATACAGCAGTGTAAGTCTAGTAGCACTATACAAATAAGTGGTAGTAGTAGTAGTAGTAGTAGTAGTGGTAGAAGTAGTAGTAGTAGTAGCAGCAGCAGTAGCAGTAATAGTAGCAGTAGTGGTAGTACTACTACTACTAGTAGTAGTGGTCGTAGTAGTAGTAGCAGTAGTAGTAGAAGTAGTGGTAGTAGTACAACTAGTAGTAGTAGCAGTAGTAGTAGTAGTAGTAGTAGCAGCATACAGTAGATTAATGCATGTTTTATAATCAACACACATATTTCGTGACTCCGCCTATGCTCCACCCAGACTGTGCTCCTGGAAATACCTACAGTACCTGTGACATGTACTTTTACCTGCCATGTTACACGTATATATTGACACATACGCGCTAACATTTTATAAAAGCACCCCATGGCAAGTAATTTTACAACAGGCTGCCTGTGAAGGCCATGTAGGCGCCAATTTTGAGCTTATTTTATAAAGACACATAGGCACCTACTGTATGTATCTTTATAAAATGCGAGCACAAATCCAGCAGAAATAGCAGCTAGACTGAAGCTATGGACATTATGTCAGCTCGGGGGCAGGCGTGCATATTATCATGTAAGTACAACATAAATCATGACTGTCCATGTACAACCCAAACTCCTCCCCTGAACGTTTCCACTCTAGAGTTCCATGCAAGTGCGCACATAGTTTTACACATGAGGTAATTTTGTAAGAGGCCTTTTATCCGTGTATACTGGCAGACGTATTCAAATATTTGTAATAAAATGACCCCCAAGCTACCTTATAAGTTTTGGTATTATGACCTCCATTTAGGGTTGCCAACTGGCTGGTTTTCAGCCAGCCTGGATGGTTATTATATGGCCAGGCCGGCTGCAGGCAGAGAACTAAAACTGGAAGTCGAAAAGCCATTTTTTTGCTCTGGCGGGACTGGGGGTGACTATCACTCTCTTTTTATCTCCCTGCAGCCTCACCCTCTCTTCTGATCAGCTTACAGAGCCGCAGCTGCGATTGCAATAATTGGTTACCCATCTCAGAGTGGATAAAGTACAAAGCCATTCTCACAATCTTCAAAATCAACCATGACCTATCCTCAACCTACCTACAGACACTGCTACAAAAACCGCCCCTCAACAGATCCAGAAGAGCAAATTCCCTGCATACACTCTCCATTCCTGCACTGAGCACTAAAACCAACCACGCAACATCCAAAAGGGCCTTCTCCCTATTTGCCACAGTCCTCTGGAATGCACTTCCAAATCATCTATGTGCCATTGACAACCTAACAACCTTACAAAGAAAACTAAAATCACACCTTTTGATGGACTGTTTCGTTAATGTAGGAAACACACACAAAACAGTGAGATGTGAGAATGGTCACAGATGCTTTATTTTAAAAAAGACCCCTACGCAAATTGCCTTCTTCAGGGAGTAAAACCTCGAAATAAAACAAATATAAACAAAAATCACATAAAAGCAATCATAAACATAAACAAATAAATTCTAAACTAGATTATTAAATAAATAACTAAAATAGAATAATTGAAAACAGAATGAACAAAAATAAAAGTAAAAGTAAGGTTGAGTATGAGGGCAATCCAATGTACCCTTGTAGTGCTGAAGGGAAGAGAAGCCTAAACACCCAGTATATGTTGTGTGGAGGAGAGAGATAAGGAGACCACTATTGCATAATATCCCTAATGGGGGTCATTTTTAAAATAAAGCATCTGAGGCCTTTTAGACATCTTGCTGTTTTGTGTGTGTTTCCTGCTTCTTGTGAGTGTGGTCGCTCTGCTTGTGACTTTTGGACTTTGGGCGACATGTTCTCCCCTTGGAAGGATGTCCTAAGCTATAATGAAGATGAACTCCAAGCCATGCTTCCAGAGGACCTGTTCTTTACAGATGAGGATAATACTGAAAATATGGATGAAGAATGGGGAGAGGCAGTCCAGATCACACAAAAAATGATTCTGGAAGAAATGCATGCATTATCTTTGCTCTAATATTGCAGGAAGAAAATCATACATAGTGGCCTGTGTGGCAATAAGGCCCCTGGTATGTTTACTGTTGATGAAACTTTTATGGCAAACTGGATCAAAATATTGAACAAGTGTTCCCTTGATTTAATGATTTTATTAATTAATACTTCCAAACATAAGGCTGAGGTTTTTAAAGCAAGACATGGATTTAAAATTAGACAACTTTAAGGCCAAAGACATCCAGTTTGAAAAACTAAAGTGATTTTGATAGAAATGTGGGAGAATATAGTTGCTTCTCGGTTATTTCCCTCTTAATGCTAATCTTGACATCTGCTGTCTTGTTTTGTACAGTACAGGGGGAAATGCATTTCTTTCTGTTTCTCTGGTGTTGCATTGCATGCAGCCTCAGGCTTTAAGGTTTTAGTTTAATTTTTACCTATGTATTTCTAAACAAAACTAAGCCCATAAATGGATAAAAAGAAAGAGAGAGGGAAATGGATTTAGCTTCTACCTTTGTAAGAAGTTCAATGTGAGCTATAATCAGGTAGAGTAGGAATTTTCCAGTCCCTGGATTTAAGCATAGGCAATTGCCTAGGACCCCAAGTGTTGAATGTGCCTAACCCAGACCAAAAAGGAGCCTTCTCCCACCCATGTTGGGGCAGTGCACCAGTGCTGCTTCAAAGAGGCACCACAATGGCACTGACCCAACCTTCATTCCTGATTTCCAGTCTCTAGGGGCAAGGCCGTTATTAGACACGATGGGGCCCAGGGCAGAAATTAAGGAGATGGCCCCCTAATCTCTTCTGCTGCCCCTATTCCCCTCCCTGATCTCTCCACCCACTACTACTGCCACAAATAATACAACATAAAAGATACGTTTATTTAGGAAATGGATAAATCAGAAATGATTTCTTCAGTCTGACAAAGCCACTCTCTCTTCCCTACACTCCCTCCCGGTCCCAATAGGGTTGCCAACTGACCAGTTTTAGGCTGACTTGGCCAGTTTTTCATGTTGGAGACTGGTGGCTCACAGAATGGTAAACCGGCCAATGAAGGGCCAATTTTCTGCTGACCACTGATCGCTCCTGCATGCTTAGGCAGAAGTGCGGAAACGGCCATGATCCCGCGACCAGGAGAGCTGGTAACTACCCGTTGGGATCCCAAACCCTGCAGGCAGAAGTGCAGAAACCACCAGGGGATCAAGGCCAGTGACTGCCCAGGGGAATTCCAAGACCTGCTGGCAGAAGTTCAGAAACAGCTGTGGGATCATGGACAATGACTATCTGTGGGGATCTCAAGCCCCACAAGCAGAAGTTCAGGAATGGACATGATCCCACAGCTGGGAGAGATGGGATCCCAAGCCTCACTGGCATAAATGCAAAAGCAGCCATCATAGTGGCCGGGAGAGCCAGTGATTGCCCGCAGAGATTGGGATCTCTGCAGGCAGTCACCAGCTTTCCTGGCCATGATCAGTGGCTACACGGTCCGGCCCTTTAATTTACACAGCCATCTGTTTAGCAAACTTGATAACCTTTTTAATTTTTGGCAGACTGTGCAGTTACCAATTATCCTGGCCACCTCAGCACTTCTAGGAATGGAGAGCAGGGATGAGTGCAAGGGGAGGAGAGGGGAGGTTAAAGGAAAGAGTCTAGGGGTAGGGGAGGGACAGCAGGAGATGGGTTGGAATGGGGAGGGAAGGGATGAATGTATAGGAAAAAAAGGGCAGAATGTGTATTGCAAAGGGCACCCTTCTCCCACCACACACACACACACACACTGACAAGCAGGCACCTCCACCTCCGCACCAGATACACATACACACACACTTGTAGCTTAATGGATTTATTTATTTATTTAGCAAGCATTTGTATCCCACTCCTTCCAGCGATCAGAAGCGGGTCAGATTACATCGAGAAACTGCCGAATCAAGACAGATACAATTTTTGTTTACATACAGATCAATGCGGGTTGTGGGAAAGAGGAGGAGGAGTGGGGCCACTGCCTTTTCTTGGCACTGTGCAATGGCCCATTAAAAGCCTGATTTATTAAGCTTTTAATCATGGAGAATGGGAAAACAGTCTTAGTAAATCAGGTCCTAAAACCTAATAAAGTAACTGTGATACACTTTTTGAGGGGTGGGGGTGTGCATTGTGACCTAGATTTCGGCAGCTGGTTCCTAGATTCCAAGAAAATTTGTCAAGGTCTGGGTTAAACCCCCTCTAACATCAGACATCATAGGATATGGTGGGATACGGCAGAGCCACCTCAGCACGAGCATGGTGGAAACGCAGGCCCCACATAGTGCTCTTGCATCTTCCTGTGCCAGGTCCACTGGGAATATTCAAGTGCCCTAGTTGCTTCCCTCCTAATGCCAATCCTGACATCTGCTGTCTTTTGTTCTGTACAGTATAGGGGGAAATGTATTTTTTATGTTTCTCTGGTGTTGCACTGCATGCAGCGTCTGGCTTTCTGAGGTTTTAGTTTCATGTTTGTCTACATATTTCTGTTTTCACTGTGTGGTCACTTATTGGTGAAGGCTTATCTGTAATATGTGTATGATCAAGACTGGGTATTCTGTTAGCATGGAATTTCTGTTTAAGAATGTGTAGTAATCTGGCTTGTTCAACTTTCCTAATAGGTTTATTGATGTTTTAAGGCCCACTGTCTTTTTCTAGGTAGAGTCCTTGTGTGAATTTTGGAAGTTGGTACTAGCATGGTAGATTTCATCTTGGTCCCAAATGATTTCTTTTTGTATTAATTTCATGACCTGCTCAACCACCTAGGCGATTGCTTCTGGAGGTCAGCAGAGAGCAGGGCATTCAAAGCTAAACAATAAAGATAAGTTTTCGGCTCGACGCAAACGTGTGGAATTTTCAGACGTCTCAGAGGATTCGGCTTCTTCAGATTAGAGTAAACGATCACGGGAAGATTTTTTAGACAGCGACAAGGACAGAAAGAAGAAAAAACAAAAAGAACAGGTACCACGTCGAACATCAGCCCGCCAAAAGAACCAATAGAAGATATCACACCGGTAATTAACATTTCTGGCATGGATCTCCCTCCGTTACAGTTGACGATATTAGCGAAAGGCCTTTCCTACGTTCCGACAATTTTCTTTGATGAATTTCAATTTCATGTAGATTTTTCAAAACTCATTAGAAAATTATCATTGAAAGTTTACTTTGCGACCAACACCACATTTACGGAGCAAACAATTGCGTCAGATCGAGTAGTATTACCATTGAAGTCAGAATGGATACCACCCGGTCCTTTACCGCCTGCAGTGTCAGTGTATAAAGAATTAGTACTGAAAGACATAACTAAACTGACACAACAATGAAAAATCCGGATGTACACCACTTTTTCACGGGAAGAAACACAGGCCTTGACAGAACTCCGTTCTAGGGACGATCTAGTAATAAAACGAGTGGATAAAGGCGGCAGTGTAGTGGTGCAAAACAGGCAACAATATTTGCAAGAAACTATTCGACAACTATCGGATACAACAACATATCAAGTTTTAATGACAGACCCTACAGCACAATTACAAAAAATTATTAAAGATCTAACACTACAGGCCAAAGAATCAAAAATTATTTCACGGAAAGAATGGCGGTTCCTGAATGAACAGAGTCCAACAGTGGCGAAATTATACCTTGTTCCTAAAGTACATAAAAGTTTGATTCGGTCTCCAGGCAGACCTATAGTGTCAACAAAAGGTTCCATTTTAGAACCATTATCGATATTTGTGGATTCATATCTATGCCCTTTGATCCCAAAAATCCCGTCATATGTAAAGGACACTACGCATTTCTTAGGAATTCTAAATAATAACATTGAATGGGCAGCGGCCCATAATATACAAATGGTTACTTTAGACGTGGCAGCTTTCTACACTAGCATCCCTCAACAAGCAGAATTCGACATAGTGGGGGAAGCCCTAAAAACCAGAGGAGATCTGACGGAAAACCAAATGTGTTTCCTGATGGATCTATTGAGGTTGATGCTGTTTCATAATTACTTCCTGTTTAAACACACAATATATTTGCAAGTAGCCGATTTGGCCAAGGGTGCAACGTGCGCCCCTTCAATAGCCAATTTATACATGGCCAAATTTGAACAGCAATGGATTTCTTCATCCTCCCCCCATTACAATAACATAAAGCTATGGCTCAGGTACATCGATGATGTATTTATGATTTGGGAGGGGATAGAACAGGATCTGAAGAATTTTGTACACTGGTTAAATAATCGAGATGCCAACATCCAATTGACATATTCTCATGATACATATACTATTACTTATTTGGATGTTCGCATCACTAGGGGGAATCAAATATGGAACACCACAGTGTTTAGAAAACCCACAGATCGTAACAGTCTCTTACATTATACTAGTGCTCACCCCCGAAAACTCAGGGATAGTCTTCTGCTTTCCCAATTCCTCCGGTATCGAAGAAATTGTTCTGATCTTAAGGACTATAAACAGCAAGCCAAGGCATTAAAACAGAAATTTACAATCCGGGGGTACCCTCACCAAGTAGTGGATGAAGCATACAAACGAGCTTTGTACATTAACAGAGAGCTACTGTTGACACCTGCATTAAAACAGACATCTTCGGAAGAAACAGTGCATTTAGTGACAAAACATTCTCCGTTTAGTAACCAAATTCAGAAGATTTAAAAAAAAACATAGCAATGTTTTACGGAGCACCCCGGGATTAGAGAACCAAAAAATTCAGTGCGTATGGCAACGCCATAGGAATCTAAAAGAGATCCTCAGCCCCGCAGTATTAAGATCACCAGTTAATCAGAACATGTCAGATACTGCTGGCCATTATAAATGTGGACATTGTACCATATGTGATATAACATTGGAATTACAAGAATTCACACATCAAGGAAAAACTTACCGGTTACGGCATCGGACCTCATGTATTTCCACCCATGTGGTCTATTGTATAATATGTCCATGCTCACTGTTGTACATTGGAAAAACTATTTGTGAGTTTCACATTAGGATGAAGGAACATCGCAGCAGATTACATTGTAAAGCACTACCAGCCCCTATAGTGCCGCATTGTGTGGAAAGAAATCATTCCTTTACAACATTAAAATGTTTTTGCATTGATCAGATCACTCAGGGGGAAAGAGGTAAATCTAAAGACCAGACACTGTTATATCGTGAGCAAAAATGGATTTTTCAGCTGGACACTTTAAGCCCTACAGGTTTAAACACCTCCATTGAATGGGGAGCGTGTCAGTGAAAGCTCACCAATGAATGAACGGAGTTACTCTCACCTGACCTTTCCCGAAAGAGTTTAAATTCAAGTATGAATTTCATTCCGCATGCGCGGCGTTTTTTAAGAGTTGGACTTGAATCGGAAAGAGCCGTGAGTAACCCATTGGAGAGCATCATGACTTATTCTCACTTTATTTCAAATTTTATTAAGGTAAATGCTTTTATTATTTATTTTTATCAAGGCATTCCCCTGAAGAAACAACATATGTGAAACGTTACGGCGCCATAACAGTGCATTGGGAATAGAAGTCAGTAATACTGCTTGGGAGCAGGAGTTATGAACACTGCCCGGGGAATATGAAAGTTATGCATATTGTTTGGCAAACAGGAGTTATGAATATTGCCCGGGAATAGAAGTTAACAACACCGCTCATACCACAACCTGGTAACAGGAAGACATCAATTGTGAAAAATTGTCTCCGGACTTATGTCCGGCCCAATGGATAAGTAAGAATACTGTTTAAGTCGGCATGATTCATAAAGATAAGTAATCTTCTTGATAGAAAATCCTCCTGAAAATATGGCTGTTAATTGCAGTTCTGACAAAATAAGATAACAAAGCAAATAAACATAGGGATAAAAAAAGAAAAAATAGCGATAACAACAGGTCGTTGATGCATTAAAGGCGTTTTTCACTGCATCATACAAGCAGATCCAGTGAGCAGCCGATGTTAATTCTGAGACCTGATTTAACAATAACATAAATTATAAACAGTAATATTTTAGTAGTGAGTTAGTCAAGCTAATTAATGGTAAATAGTGGAGCTTAATTGATATTTGTGGCTATAGAGCATAAAGCTCTGAAAAGTGACGACAATACAGTTTGTTAAACAATAAATTCTGACAGCCAGGGGGGACATACGGGTTAAGATTTGCTTAGTGTGCCAACACTTTGAAGCAACTCTGGGGCTGGCCCTGATTAATTCACAATGTGCTTGGTATTGAGAGGGATTTTTTTCTCGTATGGTAAGTTTTATGAGGAAGGTTCTAGCTCTGCTCTGCACAGGTTGTTGGGGAAAGGGAGGGGAAGAGTTTGATGGATGCAGAATGTATGCTTAGATTTAATTTAAACAAAACTAATCCCATCCCGGTAGTACTAAAACCCACGTACCAAAAAAACCTCTGGGTCATATACACATAAATTGTAACTAACAATCAACTAAAGTAAATTATCAAGATCAAACCTAAACACTGAGCAGCTTCATTGGTCTGCCTGAACAGCCACCTTAATTCAAAATTTAAGACTGACTTTTTCAAATTTTATTAAAGTTTTTTAAACAGAGAGAAAAAGCCTCAGTAGTTCTATCATATTCCCTCTATACGGCAGGAACTTGCCCAAAGGGGATACGTTTGTTCACCATCACCAGTCAGAAAAACTCTCAGATATAATTTTTATTATTAAATTTGGAGGCCAAATCTTTATCAATTATATTTCAATAAAATAAGTAAACTTCAACAAAATAAAGCATTTCCAGAAAAAAAGAGTGAACAACAACACTTTGCCATCTCTCAATGGTACCAATTCTCCTGCAACAGAGAACAACAAACTTAACTGGCGGGGCAACAAATGGCCCCAAACAATTGCTCAAAAGTACTTAGCTTGCAATATTCAGCTCTTCAGGCAGAACGATCACCCATGGTCACCCAACAAAGATCTATGTTTTGCTGTTCCCGGCTTTGTCAGGAGTGATTATCACAAAATGCTTGTTCTCAGCGTTCACTCCAGTAGCAAGAAACTGCCTCACTGCTACCATTTTTAAATCTTCAGACAGTCAATCAAGGAAAAGTAGGTGGACCACACGGTATTTTTTTAATCCAAAGAAAGAGGAAAAGAAAAAAAACACCCCAAAAACAGTGCACTATAAAAATAAGATAAAAAAAATGCACCAATCTATTTTATTATCTAAACGAACAGGTTCCATAGCATTTAAAAGAAAAATCCACCACTGCTCACGCTGAAGCATTTTCCCACTATCACCACCGTGTAAAGAGCATGGAACTTGATCAATTGCTAAGTAGTGCAGATCTGCAAATGTATGCATATGCCGAATACAATGTTACGCGTCTTCAAAGGTCTGGTAGTTTTACCAATATAGATTTTATCACAGGGACAGCACATCAAAGAAATTACATGGTCTGAACTACATGATGCATTGAACTTTAAAGAAAAAGTTTTACCAGATACTGTAAATGTACTGATCTCATCCATTATGGGGCAAAATGCACAATGCCCACATCAGGTATATCCTCTCACATCCATCAAAGGCACCCTTGGAACAGCAGGGCAGAGAACATCCCTTAAATTTCAACCCTTTGATATGCAATTCTAGGGCACAAATGGGCAAACGTTGAATGTACTGACAGTACCGACCAATGTTGCTGTATCGATGCAGCGATCTTCGAAGACAGGGTGGAGTATTGCAACACAGGTAAAATATTCAGACTGGGCACTAGATTCCAATCTAGAAGAAGGGGCCAACAGCCATTCCTGATGATTATGGGAAGCTCATTTATATTTAATAGCATATGGGAGAGTATATGTGTGTTGGAAGGTTCTGAGAAGGGGACTGTGGCTGAATAGATGCTGAAGAGGGCAACCTCTTGTACCCCCCCCCCCCTTGATATAGCCTGCAGATGTGAAAGCCTGCAATTATTTTAATGGGCGAGGCAGGGGCAGGGCAGGCGGCAGGCATGGCTAGCCACAGAGAGTGGGGTTTTCTCTTTCAAGAAGTTGGCAATCCTAGTCCCCAACCAGACATAGGCCCTCACTCTTTTCCCCTCTCCCTTCCTCCCACCATTCAAATCTCTAGTACAAATGAGCCGCTGGCTCTATTTTCCTCTCCTTCCCTTCCTGAGCCTATTTTCACCTGCATTCAATGTCATGCCCTTTCAAATCAAAAATAGGCAATGGTGTATTTTTTTTTCAGAGTGGCCTACATGAGTTTAACTTTTTCTCTATTTACGTGGAGGCACATTCCAATCTAGCGGGACGTCCAGAGTTAGAAACATAGTAAAATGATGACAGAAAAAGACCACATGACCTATCTAGTCTGTCCTTTCATATCAACAACTACAACAGTCCCCTTTTTTCCTTTAGAGATCCTCTGTGTTTGTCCCATGCTTTTTTGAATTCAGTTACTGTCCTCATCTCTACCACCTCCACTGGGAGACTATTTCATGGATCCACCACTCTTTCCGTAAAGAAATATTTCCGTATATCACTCCTGAATCAATCCCCTTTCACCCTCATCCCATTTCCCCTCGTAGCAGAACTTGCTTTCAATTGAAAGAGGCTCTCTCCCTGAACATTTATGCCACGGAGGTATTTAAACATCTCAATCATATCACCTCTATCCCGCCTTTCCTCTAAGGTGTACATATTAAGATCCTTAAGTCTGTCTTCATATGCTTTATAATGAAGACCACTAACCATTTTAGTAGCCACCCTCTGTACTGACTCCATCCTGTTTATATCCTTTTGAAGGTGCGGTCTCCAGAATTGCACACAATACTCCAAATGAGGTCGCACCATACATTCAAACATCATGTTGGTACACTCTGAAAGCCTCTCCCCCTTCTGATCAGATTCGGGTTTATGGCCTGGACGTGCAGGCTGGACCCAAATTCTGATTGGCCTGCACACCCAGCTACATGCCCGACTACCTCAATCAGGCTCCTGAATAGAGCTGCAGTGCTATGGTTCCCCATCGCCATGGCACCAGCCACGAATGCTGGCATCCCCCGAAATCCTTCTTTCCCTGCAACCAGAACCTCAATCCAGCCTCCCATGGGCAGGATCCAGCTGCAGCGAACTTCTTGTGCCCTCCTACCATTCTTTTCAGGCCAGAAGTATGATCCCCCCTCTAGGTTCACGGCCCCGGACATATAGGGCCGACCTCTGAATCGACCCTGTACATTCGGGGTCTCAGCCTGCCCATGTCTTGCCCTCACTTTGCCTCCAGAACACACCCTCCCGCCCTGTCTAGGCCTCTCCGTACGAACATGCTGTTTGTGCGAGGAGGCTTTAGCTGGGGTCGGCAGGAAAGCGAATAGCAGGGATGGACGTCCAAACGGGACGTCCATCCCCATTATTCACTGTTCAGAATGACCCCCATAGTGTAATTTATATCTTGCACATTCTTTCCCAAACTGCTCCACAGTTTATATAACTGAATGACTTTCACAGAAGGCGGAGAGGTCTTCAGAGTTCACCAACATGATATTTGAATGTATGTTTTCCTTGGCAGTTCTAGCTCACACATCCAACACAAACAGAACATCTAAATAATACCTCTGAAAACAAAATGGGTACCAGAGAAACTGAAAATATAAGAAATGGAAGAGGAGGGAGAGGAAGATATCAAATTTGGCATTTAAGTATGAAAAATATAGAAGCATTTATCTCTCTCTTTAATCCCAAGACTCTCCTATGAAGCTAGAAGATGGAGGATCTCCTGTCATTACCAATTCCAGCACACTAGAAAATTATTACTACTACTAATCATTTGTATAGCGCTACAAGCCGTATGCAGCGCTGTACATACGGATGTAAGACACAGTCAGCTGCTCATCAGAGCTTACAATATAATACAGAGCATTTCCATAGTAAAGACACTTTTTTGCCACCTTTAACACAATGTGAAAGTCCTTAAAGGCATACTATAAAAGTATTATTCATATAGGAGCTTTGCCATGATGTAAAAACATCATTCAAATATACACTTTCAACACATCACATAGTAAAGATAATTAACTATTCATTTTTATCAGGAAAAATACAGTAATCCCCAAACACTTCTCCTTTTTAACTAACAGCAACTGAGTGCTGAATGCATGACTGTAATAATCAGTAATCTGAGCATTCCGCGTCTGGCTTCAGCTACTCTGTTTGCCCCGGATAGCAGCAATATGAATTTACACAAAACCGCTACCATTTGGAGAACTCACAAAACTTGGTAGCAACCTGTGCAATCTCTCGTTTTGAAAAAAATATGTGTTTTCTATCAAAACTTATCAAAATAGCCACATACTACTAAAACATGAATAAAAGCTATCTCACTAGTTTATTTATTTTTATTATTTACATTCTCTTATATACTGTGCTATTCTGCATCAGTATGGTTTACATTGAACAAACTGAAATTACATTGAACAGGGCATTATAACTTGGTGATAACTATTTTACAGGGAACATGGGCTATGGAGGGTTAAGTGACTTGCCCAAGACCACAAGGAGCACCTGTGGGACTAGAAACCCCAGTCCTTCTGGCCCAAGGTTGTTGTCCTCTAGTGGGATTTGAACCCCTGACCTTCCAACCTGAAGTACCTTGCCCCAACCACTAGGCCACTCCTCCACTAGTCTAATTGAAAAGTCTTGCCATCTGGCTTATCAGATCTTTATTCTTGGGCCTAGTGGTGGCAGTTGACTCACAGCAGTGGCTCCTTCTCTCCGGCCATTCACACTGACTAGGAAGTTCATGTAGGTGTGTGTGTCTCTGTGCATATGACTCTCCTCTCCTCCGACAACACATGTGCAGCTGTGGCTGCAGGCCACTGACCGCAATAGTGAATTTTATTTTTAAAACATGACCTTCTTTAGTAAAGCAGTGCAAACATCCAGATTCTTCTCAGTGGTCTGATTTGCTGCTGACGCTGATGTGATTAGTGTAGTTGCGCATAGGCAGGCAGCAGCACAGGTCTCTCTTTTTCTTACTGTGGAAGTTGTATTATTTGCTCTCTGACTCTAACACACAGCCCATATGAAGCCCCCACTTATGTTTTTTTATACTTCCGGGACCTAGGATCTGATGTAGGTAATTGTGCTATCCATTGCTGGGGCCACATGGGCCAGGCCCCGTCATTTTGAGCTGCTCTAGGCAGATATTTAAACTGCCCAACTGCCGATCTGCTGGCAGACGATAAAATTAGAGGATGTATTTGCAATCTGGACAGGACTTCTGTTGAATCTGATACTAAGTGCTGTCAGCAGCCCCTTGTAGCTGTGGGTCCAAGGACATCTGCCCTGTCTCCCCTGCTCCTCCTCTCCCCCCCATACTGGCCCTGTCCAGGTATACGCTCCTCAGTTGTCCAAACCCCACGGAAAGATTCACAACTTCATCCTCTGTTCTTCTTTATGAGCACTTAAATCTGCCCTGCTTCAGAGGGTTTACAACCCAGCCCAGCCCAAGGGTATCTGACACTCTAGGTGAACCATCAACCAGGCACCCCCATGCCGCCCTGTGAAATTTTTGGAGAGCATATTTCTTCTTAAACAGACAAATGGACAGGCATATCTCAATCCCTTTGTATAATTGTTTCCAACTTCCATTGGGTTGGAAAGAATTACATATATTTTACAGTATGGCACAACAACTTCCATGAAACAGGCACTGTGAATATGGGAGAGAAATTATATGGCTGAAAGAAAAGCGAAGGAAATACTAAAAGCGCAAACAGAGGTTGTAAGAGCTCAAACAAGGAGACTCAAAAGGGAGAAGAAGAGGAGGTGCTGTGTGTGTGCTGCATAAAGCAGGGTCCAGCTCTCTATGACCTACACGCTGCCTGATAATTCGCACACTCTTGAATTCTATAAGAAAGAGGCTTCTGTGAATATACATGTGCTGAGAGCAGAGGCTGGTGCTGGTGCAGACCTGAGCAACAGGCAATGATTACATTTTTGGAAGCACTTCTGATCAGGTCTGAAGGCACTCCTCTACGGCACACCATTTGGAAGCCATCGGCCTACGCGTTTGCATGTGCATGCTGCTTTGCTGTTGCATAAGATTACCGTATATGACAGCATTGCTGCTTTGTGCAATTTCTATGTGTGAGGCTGGCTGGGATGTCCCATCCCCCAAGGATTGTCTGTCACCATGCTGACAGTTATGCATATATGTGGTGGTAGGTGTTGTTGAGGTGCGTAATACTAAGGAAAGATTGGAGAAGGGGAGTTATTCACTCATTCAGTGTTAGGTTTTTTTTTTAGCAGATGAAATAAGGAAACTAGTATGTGAACATTTTTTTACAGTGTATTTTGCTGGAATTTGTATTTTCTTGTTTTAGGTTTAGTTGTATTCTTTGGGGGCTGTTTTCATTCCAACTTAGAGTGAAAATTATTGGGACATTCCAATGTATAACTGAAAAAGGGGGAGCTTAATATGGAAATTTAACTAATAAGGCACAATATTATTTTGTTGCTTGGAATTTCTATTCCACTGACCTCCCCTATGCTTCCTTCTTCATCTGTCCCCTCCCTTCTCCATTTTGCTTGGGTCAGAAGTTACGTTTTCCCTGATTTTTGATCAGGATTTTTTAAAAAAGTGCAATCAATTTAGCTTTCCTGTTCCTTCAGCATAAGGGACACTAGGAATTAAGGGTGGCATTTTTGAAAAGCATTTACATGGTTTACAGTCCAGTAAACCATGTAAATGCCATAAACAGGGATTTTCAAAGGCACTTACCCAGTCAGTGCCTTCAAAAATCCCCTCCAAATTCTCCTATGTGCCCCGATGCAATCTGGTTAACATTGGGGCATGTTGGGGGTGTTTCGGAGTGGAGCGGGAATGGAGGCAAGTGCTAACTGGGCAGCCGCAATTTTCCATGCTGCTTGGTTTGTGCTCTGTACTGAAAAGATAGGTGAGAAAAATTCTTGCCTATCTTTACAGTGCAGAGCGCTAACCAGGCAACATGGAAAATCGCTGCTGCCCGGTTAGAATCAGCAGCTTCCCGATGATTGGCAAACCCCGGATATTCACTTCTGTCACTGCAGAAGTGAATATCTGGGGTTAAAAGGTCTGTGGGCAGGGCTACGCGGCTATGGCACTTAGCACTGCCCAATGAAAAATTGACTCTAAGTTTGTTTTTTTCATTCTGTCTAAGCTTGTTTGAGTTGGGTTTTGGGTTGAAGAACCCAGGAGTACACTGACCTTATTTGTAAGAGAAATGTATTACAAGATGACTTGCCTTTTTTGTGCTATTGTCCTATGGGGCATGTTTACTAAACTGCATTAGCTGCTAGAGCAATAGATAGTACACGCCATCCAGCTATGGTAGCAATTAACGCAGGGGAACTGCAGATAATGCAGCGATTTTCTGCCTATTTGCAGAAAGTATGTTATCTGCAGGAATGGGCGGGATTAGGGCAGAGAGTTGTTGGGATTAGGGCAGAGAGTGGGCATGTCTGCAACTTGATTACCACAGGCCCCAACAGCGCATGGTAACTGTAGGGTTTGCAGACAGCACGGGTGCAGGTAATACCACCTCAGTGGGTGGCTTTAGCTGCATTCATGATACTTCCTGACCATGATCTCTGCACTTTTGATGCATTATCTGCTGGGGAAATGCTATGCAAACTCCCTGCAGAAAACTCATGGCTTTTGCAGCTATGCGGCACTATCTGCACTTTTTTTGGCACATTAGCTGCAAAAGCCACATGCAGTTTAGTAAACATGCTCCCATGGGCCCAATTCCGTCCCGAAAGTAGATCCGCTCTGTGTGTTCGATCTGAACTGCGGGATCAGAATCGTGAACAGTCCTGCACATGCAGGACTGTCCCTGACTAACTCAGTGAGGGCTTTTAAATGGAGCCGCTGCGCCATGTCATCATGTTGCCATGGCGCCGCGGCTCCATTTAAAAGCTGTGATGCTGGCCGCCAGCAAAAAGGGTTTATTCCCCGCAGCCTGACCCCTGGCCCTGGACGTACAGGGCTGACATTAGAATCAGCCCTGTATATCCAGGGCCGGCGACCACCCACTGCCCGCCCAGACTCTGCCCCATGACCACCGTTCCCCGCCCCGTCTATCTTCCCCACACAACTGGTGGGGAAGTTAGTCAGGGGCAGGCAAGAGCATGAATAGTGGGGATGGACGTCCCATTGGGCCGTTCATCCCTGCTATTCGTAGCACAGAATAACTCCCTATGTGTTAAGGGAGGAAAAGCACTATACGATCACTTGATGTGTTTTCTGCAAACAGAATTTAATGTTACAATTGTGGTCACATTATTGGAATCCTTGCAGTTCAACCTCTTAATGTTCAATATCTCCGAAAAAAAAAGTGGCCAATGAAATGACTTTGGACTATATATACACACATATTTGACACACAAAAGAATCAAATAAAACAAGACCACTTAAAAAAGAAAATAGTAGTAAATACTATAAAAACTGGAACACTGCCAGGACATGATTATTGTTACCCTTATAAACAATTCAAATCAGTTTAAACAGAAGAACCACATTCCCATTGCAATAAAATTAGACACACCTGTGATCAATTGTCAGTACTCACATGACTTGAATCAATGAAGGAATGATGGCTCTAATGTTTAAAATGGCCACATTCATTCCTTGTTCCATTTTCACAATGGTGAAGACAAGAGAGCTGCCTGAGACTGTCAGAAAAGCCATTATCACCAAACATCAAACTTCAAAGGGGTACAAGACCATCTCCAATGACCTTGGGATTCCTGTGTCTACAGTTCACAATGTTATTAAGATGTTTTCTGTTCATGAAACTGTCAAGAACCTTCCATGATGTGGTGGGAAGAGCAGCGATACATTTAAAGGCGAAGAAATGAAGCTTATATGGAAAACACCCTTCCTACAGTTAAATATGGTAAAAATTCCATAATGTCTTGGGGCTGTTTTGTTGCCTCAAGAACAGGAGGCCTGGAACGTATTAAAGGAATCATGAAGTCAGAGGACTACCAAGGTATTTTGGAGAAAAATGTGCTACCTAGTGTCACAAAAGCTTGGTCTGGGTTGAAAGTCATGAGTCCTCCTGCCGGACAATGACCCAAAACATAAATCCAAAAGTACAAAAGAATGGTTAAAAAGGAACACATGGACTTTTAAACTGGCCAGCAATGAGTCCTGATCTCAATCCAATCGAGAACTTTTGGAAAGAGCTGAAATCTGCCGTTGGTAAAAGAAATCCTCGAAACATTCATGAGCTGGAACAAACTGCAGTTGAACAGTGGGAGAAACTACCAGCCGACAGATGTATGAAACTTGTAGATGGCTGCAGGAAACGTTTGGAGGTTGTCATCATTGCCAAGGGTTGAGCAACCAAATATTAGTGCAGGGTGCCATTAATCCTGTCCAGGTCATATTTAGTTTTTTTTTTCTCAGAAATTACTATGTTCAAGTTGCACAGACATCTTTTTTTTGTTGACCTTGACCTATAAATGCATTCACTCTGAGGCTCCTCAGTACCTTTCTTCTCTTATCTCTCCTTACAACATCCCTCGGGAACTCCGCTCTTCTAGAAAACTGCTTCTATCTGTGCCCTTCTCTTCTATTGCTAACTCCAGACTTCGCTCCTTTCACTTTGCTGTGCCTTACGCCTGGAACAAACTACCCGTGTCTGCACGCCAGGCACCTTCTCTAACCCTCTTCAAATCCAGGCTGAAAACTCACCTCTTCACTGCTGCTTTTGGATCTTGACTCACCTGATCTTCTTTTTCTTTTTCTTTCCCCCTTGTTTTATCCCTTGCCTACACCTTCTGTGCTGTCTGTCTTGACTAGATTGTAATCTCTGATGACAGGGACTGTCTCTTACATGTCTGTGCAGTGCTGCGTACGACTTGTAACACTATACAAATGCTCAGTAGTAGAGGTTTGTTGTATACCTTTGACTATATTATTAATATATTATGATGATATGCAGTTGGAATATTTCCAATTATTTCTCAAGATATTGTACAAGATACCTAAAATGTAAGAGTGCCAATAATGTTTACTACAACTGTTTGTTCTAAGAAGTTTTCCCTGACTTCAAATCAGAACCAACTAATAAAATTCTGCTGACGTAACTAAACCTAGCTTAGTGTCTGTGTAGAACTGCAGGGAAAAGCCCACTACCCATGCACATTTTATTGTCAGACTTTCAATCTTTCCTCTTCTGTCCTTGTTGCACTGTTGGATTTCTGTAGTTACAGTGTTCTCTTTTTCTTTATTGCTTTGACATCTGCTATCCTATAAATGCTTGTTTCTTATTGTTTGCTGTCGGATCCTCTCCTTTTGTTTTCTCTCTCAATTTGAGTGGTGTCACATGTACATGCTCTCTGTGGCTATGATGGGTTTCAGGGAGAAACAAAGCCCTTTCTCTCATTGTTCTTCTTTTGTAAGCACACATTGACTTTGTTGGTTCTGTAAAAAGTGGAACAAATTTACTCATATATTTTGGAGCTACCATTACAGATCCAGGAAAGCCTCGCATTTATGTTGGACTGCATCTTTTTCTGCTCTCTCTTTTTTTCTTTCCTTCGTTTAAATCTTTCAAACCTCACTTCTGGCTACAAGCAGATTAAAAGAACTGCACCTGGCGGTGGCAGACTGTACAATTAAGCAATGAGGGTCAGCAAAACCTGAAGTATCCAACAGCTGTGCAAACCAGCCCTAAGGCAGAATCATTTACTAATTGACCCTGCCTGAAGTGCTACCCAGGGCCGGCCCATCCATTGAGCAAGAATATTTTTTGCACAGGGCCCTGCGTTTCAGGGGGCCCCGCACAAAAAACATTCTTCATTAGCACAAGTAGATATAAAAAAAAAAAAACAGCTGCCGCTGCCGCCGTGGCAGCAGCAGAATCAAATGTCCCGCCGTGGGGCCCCACCTGCCCGACAGAGCCTCCAGCTCCCGAGTCCTTCCCAATGCGCGGGCTTTCAGAGCCGCGAGAGCTTCTCTGACCTCTCGCAGCTCTGTTAATCCCGCCGGGGTTGATGGGAAATCCCATCAGCCCCGGCGAGATTAACAGAGCCGCGAGAAGAAAGGGAAACTCTCGTGGTTCTGAAAGCCCGCGCATTGGGAAGGACTCGGGAGCTGGAGGCTCTGTCAGGCAGGCGGGGCCTCGCGGCGGGACATTTGATTCTGCAGCTGCCACGGTGGCAGCGGCAGCAGCAGCCGGTTTGTTTTTTTTTAATCCTATCAGGGTTGATGGGGGGTTAGGACTGGTAATGGGCTGGGGGGGGGGGGGGGCTGACTGGAAGTGGGTTGATGGGGGGAGGGGGGGGTTAGGACTGGTAATGGGCTATGGGGGGGTTAGGACTACTAATAGGCTATGGGGGGGGGCTAAGACTGGAAGTGGGCTGATGGGGGGGATAGAACTGGAAATGGGCTGATAGGGGGTTAGGATGTAATGGGCTATGGGAGGCCTAAGACTGCAAATGGGCTGAAGGAGGGGGGGTTAGGATGTAATGGGCTATGGGGGGCTAACACTGGAAATGGGCTGATGGGAGGGGTAGGACTGGTAATGGGCTATAGGGGGGGCTAGGACTGGAAATGTGCTGATGGGGGGTTAGGACTGGTAATGGGCTATGGGGGGGGCTCGTACTGGAAATGGGCTAATGGGGGGTTAGGACTGGAAGGGGCTGTGGGGAGTCTAAGACTGGCAATGGGCTGATGGGGGTTAGGACTGGTAATGGGCTATGGGGGGCTTAGGACTGGAAGTGGGCTGATGGGGGGGGGCTTAGGACTGGTAATGGGCTATGGGGGGGGCTAGGACTGGTAATGGGCTGGGGGGGGTGGCTAGGACTGGAAATGGGCTGAGTGGAAGGAGGGCTTGAACTGCAAATAGCTGATGGGGATGGGGGCTTGGAATGGAAATGGGCTGTGTGGAAGAAGGGCTTGAACTACAAATAGCTGATGGGGAGGGGGCTTGGAATGGAAATGGGCTGTAAGGGGAGGGAGCTAGGACTGGAAATGGGCTGAGTGAGGGGGGCTAGGACAGGAAATGGGCTGATGGAGGGCTAGGATAGGACTGGAAATGGGCTGTTGGGGGGGGCTTGGATTGAAATGGACTCATGGAGGGGCTAGAACTGGAAGTAGGCTCATGGGAGGCTTGGATTGGAAATGGGCTGAGTGGAGGGGAGCTAGGATTTGACATGGGCTGATGATGGTGGGGCTAGGAAAGGACTAGAAATGGGCTGATGGGGGGCTGGGATTGGAAATGAGCTGATGGAGGGACTCGGATGGGGGAGCTAGGACTTGAAATGGGCTGATGGGGGTTAGGACTGGTAATGGGCTATGGGGGGCTAAGACTGAAAATGGGGTGATGGGGGGCTTAGGACTGGAAGTGGGCTGATGGGGGGCTTAGGACTGATAATGGGTTATGGGGGCTTAGGACTGGTAATTGGTTATGGGGGGCTAGGACTGGTAATGGGCTGGGAGGGTGGCTAGGACTGGAAATGGGCTGAGTGGAAGGAGGGCTTGAACTGCAAATAGCTGATGGGGACGTGGGCTTGGAATGGAAATGGGCTGAGTGGAAGGAAGGCTTGAACTACAAATAGCTGATGGGGAGGGGGGCTTGGAATGGAAATGGGCTGTGAGGGGAGGGAGCTAGGACTGGAAATGGGCTGCGTGAGGGGGGCTAGGACAGGAAATGGGCTGATGGGGGGCTAGGACAGGAAATGGGCTGATGGAGGGCTAGGATAGGACTGGAAATGGGCTGTTGGGGTGGCTTGGATTGAAATGGACTCATGGAGGGGCTAGAACTGGAAGTAGGCTCATGGGGGCTTGGATTGGAAATGGGCTGAGTGGAGGGGAGCTAGGATTTGACATGGGCTGATGGTGGGGCTAGGAAAGGACTAGAAATGGGCTGATGGGGGGCTGGGATTGGAAATGAGCTGATGGAGGGACTCGGATGGAGGAGCTAGGACTGGAAATGTGCTGATGTGAGGACTAGAAGGGAGCGGATGCTGGGTGGGGCTGGAACTAGAAGGGAGCTAATGTTGGGGGAGGATTAGAATGGGATAGAGCTGGGAGAGTGAAATGGAGAGGGAAAAATATTTTGTGTGGGAGGGAAGACAAATCTACAATTGGCCGGATATTGGGAGAGTAAGTGGGGATTGAGGATGGCGGGGTAAAATTTGAGTGGATGAAATAGGAATGAGGAAAGGGCAAAAGGAGAAAGATTAGTATGTTAAAGCAGATGTAGAGAGAGAATGGAAAAAAACTAGAAGAGTGAAGAAAGGACAAATGGACAGCAGACGATGGAGAGCTAGCAGAAGACACGAAGAAACCAGAAGAAAGTAGCTGGAGCAATTTCAACTGAAAAATAATGCACAAAAGGTAGAAAAATATCTCTTTATTGAATTTATTAACCGAAATATGTCAGCTCTGGGAAATGTGCATCATTAACGTCTGCGCTTTGTTTAGTACAAGAGGAAATTAATTTATAGTTTTATTTCTACAGTGTTGTTGGGCTTTTGGGGTTCCCAGTTTAATTATTGTCTTCCTGTTTCTACATTGTGATTTCTTGTTTGGTGACGGTCTATGTTCTGCACGTGTAACTGAGCTGAGGTACTCTGTTTATGTAATTCCTATTTGACATTGCCACTTGTTCTCTTTCCCCAGTAGGTCATGTATTATTGTTCTCTGAAATGTATTGGTTTAATATTTGCAGTGTTGCCTTTTGATAGGTAAGGTCTTGTGCTTTGTGAGTCCTGGTAGTGCTGTTATGATACGGCGGGTTTGCTATGGGTTCTAAATGGGTTCTAAGCACGGGATATGACGTCAATCTCGTATTGGTATTTAACCGGAACTGTAATTCAATGGGGTTCATCTGCCTGAGGAAGAGCTGAGAAGCGGGAGCAGCTTGAAACACTGCTGGTGTTGCGCATGAACCTCGTGTGCATTGGCTGAAGAAGGGTTTTTGCTCCTATTTTTGAGGTCGGTAGTGGGCCGGACTGTTAAGCTACTCCCGGTGGGGGAGAGCAGGAAGTTGGATGCAGGCCTCACTTTGTATCGCTGCTTGGAGGTTTAAACATCGCCCTTTTTTGGCATAGGACTAAGCTAAGTACACTTTCCTTGCTCATTTTGTTATGGCTTGGTTTTGAAGTTTTAAGGTGTATTTTGGACTGGTAAGGACAGCAATAAGTATTGTTTTGTCCGGTTATGGCCTGTTAGGGGTCATTTATAATTGATTAAAAAGTAGGGCTCACTTCAAGAGAGGAAATGTTTCCTTCTCATGGTGAGTGATCCAATAAAAATTTTAAAAAATAAAAATTTAAAACTTTAAAACTTTAAAAAATCATAAATGAATAATAGGGATATGGATTAGGTCAGTTCCTACAGTAGGATACATGTGAGAAATCAAGAGTTTTTTGGATTAGATTATGTTGATTTCTATGGGTATAGTTTATGGGTTCTAAATTGGCAGTGTTTGTAGTAGTTCCTAATGCGCCTGGCAGTTGTCACTGGATTATAGTAATGTAGAAATCTTTTAGTCTTTCTTTATCCATACACTCATTAAGAGGCATGTTTACTAAAGGTTAGTGTATGGTAACATTATGCAAATATTTATGCAAATGAGGTCCCTTATGCAAATGAGGCCCCGCACTGAGTCTCCGCACATGGCCCCGCACCCCCCCTTGGGCCGCCCCTGGTGCTACCTGAGGGTGTCCAGAAACAGAGACAGAGGTTTTCAGTTTCTAGACCAAAAAATCACTCCCACATCAAAAATTTCAATAGCACATATAAATCTGGTTGCAGCTAGATAGCCACCTCCCCCACTCCTGCCCCCGATGGGGAAATTGAGGTTTCCAACCCCCCCTGAAAATTGTCCTTTCCCAACAGCATCCAATGATGCTGTCGGACAGCTGCCTTTGAGACCAGATGTTTTTGGAACAAGCCTGTGTCCTCTTGCGGCAACAGGAGCTTGTCTCTTTGCTCCTTCCGCTCTCTGCTCCTTTTGCTGGCTCCTCAAGAGAATTTAAAATGCAAAACCTCCAGGTAGGGGGTGAAGTGATGCTTCTGTGAGAAGGGGGCTGATACTGAGACGGGGGAGGGGGCTAATGCTGTTTCTGAAGCTGGGAAAGGGGGGGGGAGGTGGTGCAGATGCTGTTTCTGAGGCTGGGGTTGGGAGAAGGAGGGCTGATGTTAGGACTGGGAGAAGAGCAGTTGACACAGAAAAATTGTGTTTTGGGTCATTGAATGCAATCCATTGAAAAAGCTACAAATTTTTTTTGCAGGGCAAATATACAGATAAACCCCTTTCTTTCTGACCCTGGAAATGCCTCAAAAATAAATCCTAAAATTCCAAGTGGCAATCGCCTATGCATAAAGCCGTGAAAACAAAGGCAAGAAATGCCATACAAGTACCCATCTTGGCTGGCTCCATGGCCTGTGATAAGTGCTATGCAGTGCCATGCTGAACATCAGGACGGATTCGCAATCGCAGGCCAAGCTTTTGCTCCCTGAGCCAACCCGAGATTTGGTGGAGTCAGTGTTCACAGCCTAATGGGGGGAGGGAGCTATGGTCAGCAGGAGGGGAAGGAGGGGAATTCTAGCCATCGCTCAACAGCAACACCTAGTGCCCAGATCCAGAGGAAGCAGCTATTGGTAGCCTTCAGCTGAGGGCTACCACTGACTGGGCTGAGTTAGGAGAAGGATATAAAAAT
Organism: Ichthyophis bannanicus; assembly: GCA_033557465.1. NCBI lineage: Eukaryota > Metazoa > Chordata > Amphibia > Gymnophiona > Ichthyophiidae > Ichthyophis > Ichthyophis bannanicus. The sequence continues at coordinate 1,243,045,558 of CM066032.1, forward strand.
AGCATACCATGGCTGGATAGTTGATTATTACATTTCATTTCAGTTCAATTCACTTCACATTTATATTATGCCCTTTCTCTCACAAAGAACACAGAGTAGTGAACAACTTTGCAATAGCAACTCTGACACCAATGGAACACACAATGGAAATCTCCTAGTTCTCCCAGTCTTTCTGGTCACTCGTTCAGGAGCTTTCACAGGGGCGATCCATTTGGCTTTCCCTTTCCAGAAGCAACCTGCTCTCTGAAGTGAAGCACAGTTTTGTGGTGGTATGCAATTGCATCAGGGGGAGGCGGTAGATCCGAAAGCTGGTACAGGGAAAGGCAGCCAAATGCTTGAGCCAGCTTACACAGGGACCACTAGCATACCAGTGGCTTGAAGCCCAAAAAGAAAGTAAGGCAGAAGCACACCCAAAAACATAGGTCCATTTTGGGTCTCTTTATTATTAGTATTAGTTTCTAGCCTTAATGATTTATTATGAAATACAAAGTCTCAAAAGAGAACCAGAATTATTTGGGATCGGAATTACAGCTGTATGGATGGAATGTAATGGTCATGTTAATATTTAAACTCCATGAGCTGCAGTTTTTAAATAATACCAGCCATGGCATTTGAATAAATCATGGATATATTCAGCATCACGTTACTGCTGTCCTAACTTTACCTGAATAGCTATATGAATAGCAGGCTGTATCACTGCTACTCGGTTAACTTGCTGCTCTGTCCATCAAGACAGTGCCAAGGTGGCCTGTAAGGATATTCAAACTGCAGATCTGCATGGATAGAAGCACCCGGCACAAATATTCAAGTAAGAGTTGCCATTGTCTGGAGATTTGTCTTTAAATATTGACCCAAATGTGAAGATTGGTTTCGTGAGAATGAAAACAAAAGAGGGGAGTTTCTGGGTAAAAATCTCATGGACAGCAGGTTCTCTCAAGATTTTGGTTAGCTCTGCTGAGGCTTAAACTGCACCCACTAGCATTACTGGCGAGAAATGGGAAACTGAAACATGATTTACTGCAGGGTACTTGATCCACTGTAGCAGTACTTTGCAAATTCGATCAGTCTTAAAATATGACAGGATGGTGAGGAGTACCTTGGTAATGGAAAACAAAATCATTCAATAGGAAAGTGGATATCTTTAACACCTAATATCCACTTTTTGGTGTTCAGGAAAAATGTTCAGTGGTAGCCACATCAGCTATGCTTGATACTTTTGACCTATGGAGGTAACACTGCTATACTAATGCCTTTGACTTCTTTTCAGTTCAAAAAGCCGCTGTACCTTGGACACATCGTTCCTCATGAGTTCACTCATTTCCCTGTTTCCTAGCATTCTCCTTGCCTTACTTCTCTTTTCATTTGTGTTTGGACAGAGAGAGACACCTCTAGACGGGTTTAGTTTATATGGCAGAGCACACTCTATCTCAAGAGACTGGGCTTAATTGTACATGAAGTACCAACAGATTAGCACGAATCCACGTGCTTACTTACAAACCCAGTGTGAAACGTGGACAGCGGTAGAAGGACGTTCTTTATTGATCTAAAAAAGCCTATGGCCCGACACAGGCCGTGTTTCGTTGCCTTCTTCAGGGGCAGGCTTTATCAACTGTCTAAGCTTCCAAAGTACTGTAATTGCTGAAATGTCATTGAATCTCACTTGGAGTAAAAGTTGTCATGGATGCCAGGTGCAAGAAACCTTTTCGCCCTTCCTTCTTCAGCATCCACAACACGTCTGACCTAAAGCCCAAACCAGCCAACTAACACATAACCTTCACAGCTCAATTCCAGAACATTTGTACAGGACCAGCAGTGAACAGCTTTCTAATATGTTGGATTCTTAATTTTGAAGTGCTTCTTACAGGGAGGAACAACACATTATTCGGGTGCATATACAAGCCTGGGATATATGTATTTCTGAGGTTTATGCTGCTTTTTCAGCCAAACTGCATCATGTTTGTAGAAGATGAGGCAAGTAAACAGTCCTTTAATGGGGCAATAAATTCAACACGCTGTCTATTAGCAGCAAATAATGATGGATGTGTTAATGCAAATCTCCCTAGCTTAGGTAGGAGAGATTAGTGATATTATAGGAGAGCGTAGGGGACCTTTCATCCTTATTGGGACACTGTGTTTTTTCACAGGCCAGCATATGGAAGGTAGAAAGGAGCTGAGAGTTTGGAGTGGACTAAATCATATAGTTCTGCAGAGATGCCAAGGGTGGCATATACCATTCTGGTGAATGAGGATGAAGGCCGGTGAATGAGGATGAAGGCCAGTTAGTGAGGTTTTTCTCATGGCACATTTGCGGTATAAATTTGGAAAGATCTGTTTGCTGATTTGCTTTTCAAATGAAAGGAGCACCACAAAATGATATTTAGCTTTCTATGGTTTTATTTTAACTTGCAATTTTCACTTTCTCCCCCAGAACAGAACTAGGACATTTCCCTGTAGAACTCACCATTAGGGTTGTCAACTTTTTAAAAGAGAAAAAACTGACACCTGAGGCTAACCAGGTTCCACCTATGCCAATCCCCTTTCCTGCCCACAAAAATAACTGCAGAGAGGGCAATATAAGGGCTTTATTAAGGAGGGGGGGGGGGTTACAAGAGGTTGAGCTCTTCAGCACCTATTCAGCCATGGTCCCCTTTCTCAGGCCTCCCCCCTTCCAATACACATATGGTCTCCCATATGGTTTTAAATACAAACATATATTCTGCATCCACTGAACCCCCCCCCCCTCAACAATCTGTGCAGAACAAAGCTAGAACCTTCCCCATAAAACTTACTATACACAAAATTCCTTCTCAGTACCAGGCATATTGTGAATTAATCAAGGACGGCTCTAGAGTTGGTTCAAAGTGTTGGCACATTGGGCACATCTTAAGTCTTATGCCCTCCCCTGGCTGTCAGAATTTATTTTTTAGCTTTGAATGCACTGCTGTTTGCCACCCCCCAGAAACAATTGTCTAATGGTTGCGCTGGCCCTAAAATTAAGATGAAAAAAAAACAGCCTTGGTCGCACATACACACAATACAGATAGGCCTTCACCAATAAGGGACTACAAAATGAAAAGAGAAATATGTAGACAAAAATTAAAGTAAAACCTCAGAAAACCAGAAGCTGCTTGCATTGCAGCACAAGAGAAAGAGAAATGCATTTCCAACTGTATTGTACAAAATAAAAACAGCAGATGTCAGGATTGGCATTAGGAGGGATATAACATGACAATTGCCTTGGGCCCCCAAGCCAGAGAGGGGCTCAGATCTGTCTGAGACTGAAAAAGGCACAGCTTGCTAGTGGGCTTTAGGGTCCTCTCTCAAATTTTTGCCCTGGGCTAGGCTTCAGCAGAAATACTTTCCAAACACCATCATTTTCCAATCACAAAATATAAAATAAAATGGTTTTTTCTGTCTCTGTTGTCAGTCATTTTATGTTTCAAATTGTGTTGGTCCCAGTCTCTGGTTTTTGTTTTCCTCTGTTTTCTTAGCTCTCTTTTCATGGTCTCCTCTCCATTTGCCATTTCTTTTCATTCCTCCTGACTTCACAACCTTCCTTATATCAGTTTTTAAGAATGATCTCTTCCTTTCAGTTTTCCACTTATTTTTCTGCTTCTCTGTGCAGATCTTACTCCTTCTCCTTACCAATCACTCCTCAATTTCACTCTTCTCACCCCAACCCTCCCATTTCCCAGCTCTGTCCTTCTCCAGCTTTTTAATTCCTTGTCTTTCACTAACTGTCGCCTCTCTCCCCCACGTATAGTATTTTCTCCTCTTAATATACTGTTTCCCTTCCTCCATCTAGTATTTTCCTATCCCTCTCTCCATGTCCACCATATTCCCTCTGTGTCTCTATTCCCTATGTCCTTCTCTCCTCTTGTTCCTGTCCCTGTTTCCCCCATGCCCAGCATCTCTCTCTGTATGCCTATCGCCCAATGTCCAGTATCTCCCCCGTGTATCCCTGCCCCACCATGTCCAACATCCCCCTGCGTATCCCTGCCCTCAGCATGTCCTACATCACTCCTCTGCGCCTCTACCTCCCAGTGCCTCAGCGTATCCCTAATTCCCCCCCCCCCCACAATGTCCAGCAAAAGAAAAATAAGAGCGTAGCACAGGTCCCTGCATTTAGACCCTCTAATGTCAGATGTTGGATGGGATGAGATGTTGCAGAGCTATATCAGTGTGTGCATGATGTAAACATAGGATCTTGCATCAAGTTGCAGACCCGAGCAGCCTGATCAGGGTTTGTGGCGAGGATGGTGTCTGAGTGGGATAGAGTAGCACTCGGGAATGGAGGTGATCGGCAGTCAACTGAAATCCGTCCTTTCGTTGGTCGGTTTTACTGTCCTGCCAGGCGCCAGCCTCTCACTTGTAAAACCAGCCAGGCTGGCCTAAAACCAATTGGTTGGCAACACTACTCACCATGCAAAAACAAGTCTGACAGTAAGTACAACATAAATCTCCAGTACCAGGAGTATTGTGAAGTAAGATAATGCCATACAAACGTTGGTCTGGGTAGAACAAATTTACCGTTCCATAACAGCACCGATGAGGACCTACCTAGGAAAAGGCAATATTGTAAATAAATCAGTACCTGGAAAATTAAACTGCAGCTCCCTATACAAACACTTGCTGCTAACAGAATACCTAGCCTCAGTTACACAGTCTAAGCATAAATAGATCCTCACCAACGCTGAATATAGAACAAATTCCACAAACTGACAATAGAAATATGTAGTCAAAAATTAGATTGAAACTCCAATAAGCCAGACTTTGCATGCAGTGCACCAGAGAAATAGAAACAGCAACGTACAGTATTTTCCCCCATACTATGCCAGATATTAAAATAGCAGATGACGTAAATTCCAAAACTGACATGCTCCAATCATTAAATTAAAAGTAACGTGTCGGATATTCAAAAGGCATGTATATGGTTTACAGTCCATTAAACAATATAAATGCCCTAAATTGGGGAATTCAATGGCACTTACACAGTTACTGCCATTGAATATCCCCTTCAAAGCCTGCTACACACCCCAGTGCTCTGCAGTTAGCATTGGGCATGTTGGGGGCAGTCCAGGGCAGAACAGAGGCAGAGACTGCTGCTAACCGGGTAGCGGCGATATTGCACCACTACCGAGTTAGTGATCTGCGGCTAAGACTAGCCCAGCTTTTGGCTTGCCTAGTTTTAACTGCGAATGCTAACCGGGTAGCGGTGCAGTATCACTGCTACCCAGTTAAGATTTTGCGGTGGTTTCCTCTGTGCGCCAAACCCGGATATTCAATGCCATCACTGCAGCATTAAATATCCAGGGTTAGGGGTCAGCAGGCAGGGCTATGTGCCGTAGCAGCGCTTAGCCTGCCCATATGAATATCAGGCCCAAAATTCTATTTTCTACCTTTGCTTTCTGGCCATTTTATTTTCTAATCGGGTTGGTCCCAGTCTCTGGATTTTACTTTTAACTCTCTTTCCAGGGTTACCAGTCCAGTTGGCCACTTCTCCTTCATTTGCTTCCTTATATCCATTTCTGACATTGATCTTTTACTTTCAGCTTTCTTTCTTTTATTTTTCTGTCTCTCCATCCACTCAGATTTCAAGTCTTCCTTTTACTGCATCTATGTACTGCTTTACATCTCTTTTCCTCACCCTGGCCCTTCCATACCCTATCCCTTTATTCCTCAGTCTATCCCCCAACAGCATCTCCCCTCTCTCACTCTCTCTCTCTTTCTCTTCTTCCAGCATCTCCTCTCACTCTCTCTCCCTCCTTCCAGCATCTCCTCTCACTCTCTCCCCCTCCTTCCAGCATCCCCTCTCACTCTCTCCCCCTCCTTCCAGCATCTCCTCTCACTCTCTCCCCCTCCTTCCAGCATCTCCTCTCACTCTCTCCCCCTCCTTCCAGCATCCCCTCTCACTCTCTCCCCCTCCTTCCAGCATCTCCTCTCACTCTCTCCCCCTCCTTCCAGCATCTCCTCTCACTCTCTCCCCCTCCTTCCAGCATCTCCTCTCACTCTCTCCCCCTCCTTCCAGCATCTCCTCTCACTCTCTCCCCCTCCTTCCAGCATCTTCTCTCACTCTCTCCCTCCTTCCAGCATCTCCTCTCACTCTCTCCCCCTCCTTCCAGCATCACCTCTCACTCTCTCTCCCCCTCCTTCCAGCATCTCCTCTCACTCTCTCCCCCTCCTTCCAGCATCTCCTCTCACTCTCTCCCCCTCCTTCCAGCATCTCCTCTCTCTCTCCCCCTCCTTCCAGCATCTCCTCTCACTCTCTCCCCCTCCTTCCAGCATCCCCTCTCACTCTCTCCCCCTCCTTCCAGCATCTCCTCTCACTCTCTCCCCCTCCTTCCAGTATCCCCTCTCACTCTCTCCCCCTCCTTCCAGCATCCCCTCTCACTCTCGCCCCCACCTTCCAGCATCCCCTCTCACTCTCTCCCCCTCCTTCCAGCATCCCCTCTCACTCTCTCCCCCTCCTTCCAGCATCTCCTCTCACTCTCTCACCCTCCTTCCAGCATCTCCTCTCACTCTCACCCCCACCTTCCAGCATCCCCTCTCACTCTCTCCCCCTCCTTCCAGCATCTCCTCTCACTCTCTCCCCCTCCTTCCAGCATCTCCTCTCACTCTCTCTCTCCCCCTCCTTCCAGCATCTCCTCTCACTCTCTCTCTCCCTCCTTCCAGCATCTCCTCTCACTCTCTCCCCCTCCTTCCAGCATCTCCTCTCACTCTCTCGCCCTCCTTCCAGCATCTCCTCTCACTCTCTCTCCCTCCTTCCAGCATCTCCTCTCACTCTCTCTCCCTCCTTCCAGCATCTCCTCTCACTCTCTCCCCCTCCTTCCAGCATCTCCTCTCACTCTCTCCCCTCTTTCCAGCATCTCCTCTCACTCTCTCCCCCTCCTTCCAGCATCTCCTCTCACTCTCTCTCCCTCCTTCCAGCATCTCCTCTCACTCTCTCTCCCTCCTTCCAGCATCTCCTCTCACTTTCTCTCCCTCCTTCCAGCATCTCCTCTCACTCTCTCCCCCTCTTTCCAGCATCTCCTCTCACTCTCTCCCCCTCCTTCCAGCATCTCCTCTCACTCTCTCTCCCTCCTTCCAGCATCTCCTCTCACTCTCTCCCTCCTTCTTTCAGTATCTACGTTCTCTTTCCCATCCAGGGCTGGCCTTGCTACTAGGCAAACTAGGCAGTCGACTAGGGTGGCAGACCCTGGTGGTGGGTGGCATCACTACCCTAACCCACAGGGAAGCAGCTGCTGAACTGTTACTTCAGTGCTGTGGCGGGCTTTAAAATGCCCATGCAAGGGTGCACAGTTCCAGTCTGCTGCTCCTGCCTGCCCTCCATGTAAGTTGCACCAAAGGGGGGCAGGAGTGGCAAACCTAAGCATGCATGCGTGTGGGCACTTTAAGGCCCGATGCATCACTGAAGCGGCAGTTCAGCCATCATCACTTCAGTGCAAGGGGGGAGACAGTGGCATTGAGGGCTGGACAGAGGTACAGTCTTTGGGGGGGGGGGGGGCGTGGCATGGAAAGTCTGCCTAGGGCAGCTGAAGCCCTCATTTCGCTACTGTTCCCATCTTTAATAAAATATCTCTTCTTTCTCCCCTCATCTATGTCTAGCATCTCCCATCTGTCTTCCTACTGCCCCCATGCACAACATCCTCCCTCTGTGCCCCTATTCCCCCTCTATATCCCTAATCTGCCTCCCTCATGTCAAGCATCCATGTGCCCCTATCCCTCCTCCTATGTTCAACAACTTCCTTCTGTTTCCCCACTCTCCCTTGCATTCAGCATCTGCCCTGTCTCCCTATCCCCCCCTCCCCCCCGCCATGTTTACCATTGCCTCTCTGTGTCTCTGTCAGCTTCCTATGTCTGGCATCTCCCTTCTGTGTCCCTACTCCTCCAAACGTACATGCTAGCATCTCCCTGTTACCTTATTTCTTCCACCTATGTTTAGCATGTCCCCTCTGCATCCCTACTTTCTTGTGTCCTATCACCCTATTTCTCCTCTTCTCAGCACCCCTACACATGTCCAACATCACCTCCTTTGTGTCCCTATTCCCCCCCCCCCTCCAGTTTGAGCCAGAATATGTCCTCTTCCACTCTTTCAGAATCTCCCATGACCACTGTCTCCTTCCCCCTGCTCCCCCCCATTTAGTCTGCCAGAATATCTCCTCTTTCACTGTCTCCCATTTCCTCTGTCTCCTCCCCGCCCTACTATTCACCCTCTCCTCTTTCCCACATGATGCCAGGCCACTGTTCTGCTCCTTCCCCCCTCCCAGCATCCAACCTCCTCTGCTGCTTGCCGGCTCCTGCGGCAGTGGCAATAAAACACAAAAGAAGAATAGAGCTTACAAGTTCACAATGCCACTGGCAGACGTGCTGGTCCCGCCCCTTCTGATGTGAACGTCCTGTTTCTCAGGGGCGGGACTGACAGAGCTGTCAGTGGTGCTATGAACTTGCAGGCTGGGCTCTTCTTTTGTGTTTCATTGGCACTACTGCAGGTGCCAGCGAGAGGCAGCAGCGGCAGAGATGGGCACTGGCTTGGGGAAGGAGCTGAGCAGAGGCAGATACTTATACAGGACTATCGGAAAACGTATGTGAGAGGGGAGGGTAATGGCATGTGAGTGGTGCCAAATGTGTGTGACTTGGCATGTCTGAGTACTGGTATAGTCCAAGCGATTGGCCATTAGGTTCACCGTAAAGCTAATGCCTGCAGTCTACTGAACCAAACTCCTGAACTCCAGCTACACTAGCCTCAGACTGCTAAGGCTGACCTTAGGAAATGCAACGTGGTATCAGACTACATACCATCTTCTGCTCTATTTCAGCTGCCATCATGGATCCTACTGTGCATGAGCCTACCTCATGATGGCTGTTTCCTGGTTCATCAGTCACCCTGGAGAAGCCATGCACCAATCAATCCCCGAGGTGTACACATGCCAAGATAAGGACTCACCTCTAGCAATAAGCATGCTCTACATAGACAAAGCATGCTTTCTTCCCCCTGATGTGCTTTGCATGCTCTTCTCTACCAAAAGACACTGTGTGTCACACAAGGCTGGTCCGCCATCACTGCAGGACTAGCTAAGACTCTCACAGGCACCTCATGTGTTCTGTCCTAACAGCCCATTCCGCTCACCTGCAAAGGCTAGAGCCTGCATAATCAGCAAAACTGCCTCTCAGAGCCTGGTTGTTCCTGAAATCTGACTTGGACTGGACCTGCTGCACCCTTCAGGCTGCGCTATAAGCATTGCTCTTTGTTTTCCTCTTGGCTGAACTTTATTCCATTCCTTCCCAAATGCAAAGCAGACCACCTGACGTTTGGTATTTCTCAACAATACATAAGAATTATCGCATTTCTTTTGTGTTTCTTAGTAATAGTTTCTATGACTGCTATTTTTTCTATCACAATAAATCATAATATATATAGAACTTGCCTACTTTTCCTAATCATTGCAAGCAAGTCGTAAGAACTGAAAGAATTTTGTGTAGATATGCCACCAGGCATAACCAGTGAGCTATAGCTTATCTGTCTGCCTTACTGCTTTACAACTCCAAGGACTTCAGGGAGTTTTTCAGCAGCCAGAGGAGAAGGTAGTTGCAGGAAGGGGGTTTTTTTTGTCTCTTTCCAGAGAACTGTTGTGTTTGGGGCAGACAGTAGGCTGTTGCCTGCTCAGTGGCCACCGGAAAAGAGCCAAAGGTGTCTGAGAAGGAGGAACCCTGTCTCTGGTTCCAGAGCTGTCAAGGGGGAGACATTTTTAAGATGGAGATTTTAGACACCCGATATGGCATGCCACCTCCTCCCACCTTCGAGAAGAATTCCTTCATTATATCAGTGACTCAGTACAGTCTCTTGACTACATAATCCATTTGTTTAAAATACATATTTTAGAAATGGTAAATATTTTTGTAAGGGGGCATCCAGTTAAAGTACTTTGCAATTAGGCACTGACTTGTCTTTATAAAACATTAGTATAAGTGGCAAAGATTGCATCTTAAGTTAAGGTACAGACGTTTGAGGAGTGAAATAGTTAAAAGCTTGGTTGCTTGTTTAATTTTTATTCAATTGGTATATACAGATTGCTGTTTGAAGTTTAAAGTAATTGCATGACTTGCATAAATACATGCTTGAATGTGATGCCAAGCATATAGCAGAAATAAGTATCTCTGTTAGACCATGAGAGGCCTTGCAAAGGATAAGGAAAGGGAACACAAGATGATGGACATTGGTCAAGAGTCCATAACAATTTGCTTCGACATGGTGATGGGGCATGAGCTCTATGAGCTAGCCAATAGCAATAAGAATAGAGAAGCTGCTAGCCAGAGAGATAGGGACATTGCTGTTAAAAATATATTTCTAGACGAGACTTGAGAAACTATCAAGATGAAACACCTGCTCCTGGTCCTTTTTAGTTCTGCTTTTCTTAGCATCTGTACTTCTGCTTTTGGCTTGTAAAAGATGTGCCTGATCAATACTAGTTGGAGACTTGTATTTCGTGCTAGAATCCATGCATGTCAGTTAACTCTCTCAGTTGCGCAATTTATATAATAAAGGCTCATTTCAATTATCCAACGAGTACTTCTTTATCTCAAAATTTACATGACAAGTTGGTGCAGTAACACGGGCAACACAAATGCTATCCCCTGCTTGAATACTGAAGCAGCCTGGAAGAACAAGGTAAGAACTAAAATATGAGAGGCTCCCTCAGGCTGCTGGCTGAGTTCAGGATGGAGGTTTTGCGGTCCGGTCCAAATTTTTATGTGAGTTGATTTGAGCCTTTATTCAACGGGTAAATGTTCAGTGTTTGTCATGTCCTATTTCTCTCCTTGGATCAAAGCAACAAGGGGCTCTCTAGCATCCTGTTCGCAGAGTGGCCATGTGCAGACCCCTCTGTGATCAGACACAAAAGATTTGAGAGGCACAACTGTCATTTCCTGCATGGTTTTAATCCTTTCTTTTCCTATTGAAAAAGCTGCTCTTCATGTTTACTGTCACTTATTTGTTTTTGCTCTGGTTTGGGGTTTATTTTGTTCTGCTTATCATTAATGTGTATTGCGTAGAGTGTTATGATAGAAAGCAAACCAGAAGATCTTATGATTGTAGTTGTTGAAATTTATTGGGAAAGCCTTTGGGTCTAAAGTTGGCGGGACTGGGAATTGGAGGGAGATTTCCCAGTGACATCCCATTTGGAAATTTTTGTGCTGTGTCTGCTGTAGCACTGAGATGACAGTGAGTATCCATATCTAAAGCCTTCATTAAAAGTAGTGGGGAAAATTGATCCCTACTTGTTGGAAGCCGGCAGAGTGCAGTGCTTTTCGGAGCCTCCGGGTATGCTGGCAGGGTTTGGTTTGCGGAAGCGGAATGCAGCACTTTTTAGAGTGCGCAGGTCTGCTGACTCTTTCCAGGTTGCTAATAGTGGAGCGCATTGCTTTCCAGAGCATATGGGTCTACTGATGCTGGGTTCCGTGCAGCGGGGCATATTGCCTCTTAGGGCATACAGGGCTGCTGGTACATTTAGTATCTAGACCAGGTTCTGCAAAGGGGTTTTCCCCTGGGGAGAGAGAAACTGCAGTCTGTGTCCAGGGGAGTCACGAACCCTTTTTATAGAGATACTAGGGAACTACATAGGAATCCTTTTTCCTTCTCCTTATTTCTCTTCTTTAGACTAAGTTAACCTTTATCAGCACTTAGCAAATCTTAAGTGGCAGACATAGGGAACCCCTCCAGTAAAGAAAGAAAAGCACCTCCTACAGGCACACCAGCAAGTTACATGTATAAGAATTATGGCCCATTGTCTTGTGCCTATTTACCAAACTGGAACCATATCACCAGAGATGACGCTCTCTCTGTTTCCCAGATCCAGGCTCCTTTCATCTTGGTGTGCTAATTCATTTGCAGAGAGCCTTAGAGGCACATACAAAAAATAAGGGAGGCCCAGTAGTCCCAGTATTTCAGTTGGTATTCGGAGGGCACCAGGAGGTACAAGGCATCTGCCTTGGCTGGATTACAAATTCATTTGAGACAATTGAAAGGAAGGTTGCCAATTTGAAGAATAAAGTAGATCATTTACAAAGAGTGGAGGAGTGGCCTAGTGGTTGGAGCAAGGTACTTTAGGCTGGAAGGTCGGGGTTTCAAATCCCACTAGAGGACAGCAACCTTGGGCTGGAAGGACTGGGGTTTCTGGTCCCACAGGTGCTCCTTGTGGTCTTGGGCAAGCCACTTAACCCTCCATAGCCCATGTTCCCTGTAAAATAGTTATCTCCAAGTTATAATGCCCTGTTCAATGTAATTTCAGTTTGTTCAATGTAAACCGCACTGATGCAGAATAGCGCAGTATATAAGAGAATGTAATAAATAAATAAAAAGACAGTGCCAGCAAGTCAGTGTGGCCGGATCCTTGTACCCTGCCCTTCCATCCCTCACTGCGCCTCTACCTGAGTATGAGGGAGGTGCGCTTTGGGAATTGGTACAACAGGAAAAGAAAGGGGAACAGAGATCAGGAGGAAACAGAACGGCTACCACCAGATCCCCCTCCTAAAACCAGGAGAGATTATATAAAGGAATTACAAACCTTCCTTGCTGACAGAATAGCGGATGAACATTCCCTTAAAGAGTATAGAAAACCGGTAGCTCAGCTGAAAAAGCTCTGTGAGCAGGAGAGAGCGAAGGATAGGTTACGTTTCATCCACAGTATTAGCATCACTCCGCAGTCTGACACTGTATTAATGCCCTTTTTACACTAAAAGCCCAGTTTGTTTCAAGTTATAGAAGGACTGTCTAATTTATTTCTAATAATTTGTGCATTTTAGCACTCAGTCCTTTAGAGAGGAAACTAGACAATGTGTGAGATGTAGTTTAGTAGAAAATTTCAAGGGCTAACTGGTATCAAAAGATCATGTATTTCACAAGATTAGAGTCTTACTCGAACATAACTCATGAATTAAAAAAAAAAAGAGAAACAGCAAATAGTATGAGCGTTTTTGCGGAAAAATATGTTTTCAGAATGAGCAATTGATAAACAAGAGAATGAGGAAGTCAGGACTGAGTTTAAATTCAGGGAAATAGTCTATGGGGTATGTTTACTAAACAGCGATAACGTTGCAGCGGTGCTGTTTGCACGCGATACGTAACGTTAACGTGTGATATGTAATGTTAGCATGCGATAAAGTACCATTATTGCGCGATAGCGTGAGGTTTCACGTGAACATGTCTCCTGCGGCGTTAAGGCACACAGAGGGTGGAGTAAGGCTCCCCAGAGGGTGGAGAGAAGGGGTCAATGGGCAGAGAGTGGGCAGGGAGAGGCTCCAGGCACACTAACACTGTGAAATGAAGGTCTGAAAATTAGCACCAGTGAAAACCTCGCGCTAGAGGCACATTTGCAGGAGAGAGAAACCAGTTCAGTCAGCAATGTACAGCAAAGGCAGGGAAACCATGAAAAGTGATAGTAGTGATACATGTGCAGCAACAGCATAGTGCCCAAGTACGAAAGGGCACTATGGTGAGGCTGCAAATGGGGTGCAAGGTGCTGCAGGCGGGACATGCAGTGGGGCAGCTGGGGCACAGGGTAGACTAGGCAGATGCCTAGGTGGCACATGGGAATGCAGAAACTGCAAATCAGCAAGCCAGCAACTGACTGCAGTCAAACATGCCCACAAGTGTGTGCCCCACTGTGTCCCAGGGGACAGTACCCAACAGGTACCCCAAAGGGCACATAACATTGACAGGCGGTGCCGGGGGGAAGCACGGATGTCTATGTAGGCACCCCTACCCCAGATCCCACAGCATAGGCAGCCACCTACAGGCACACTGGATGTCCTGGGACTGTGCACCGCCAGCACCACTGGCATAAGGGCATGTCAGCATGTTCGGGAGGGCTGCTGGTGGTGGAGGGGGCAGTGGCAGCTGCCCACAGCAGACCAAGGCCAAGCCTTGTTTAGGTGGGTGGCATGTCGTGCAACAGACAAGGGCTGTCTGAAGAACAGTAATGGTATCCCCAGGGACTGACCTGCCTCTGTGGCAACAGTGTGGTGCAGTACACACAGCCAGTGTGTTCTAGGGAAGAAAGTCACAGGTTCAAGTCCCAGCTGTGGCTCCTGCAGACAATGGTCCTATATTTTACCCTACAGTGCACATACACCATAAACATGTGAACTCCCTAGAGCGCCGGCCAACAGGGGCACAAACATCCACACCCACAGGCTCCACTATCCAAAGCCTCATGGAGAGTCAGGCTGTTGGTCCCTGCGCGGAACAGCATCTCCCAATACTAGCACCTGCATACCTTAGCAATGCCGTTCTAAACTTGGGAACACATTCCACATATATCAAAAGGGTGCTATGATTAATGTCAGATAACAAATCCTACGTTAAACACAAGTTGTTGACAGAGATTCATCATAGCAACCTTTCTGATATCTGTGGAGTGTGTTTCAGTGTTTGTTTCTGACAGTGTTTACCACCCTGGGGAGTGACCCCAACAGTATTGCGTAGTGTTTTGTGGCTGCCTACACCTGCCCAGGCCGCCCTGTCTGGGCCATACCCACAGTACCTTGCTCCTCATTATGCACATTGGCAGGCTAACACTGGAAACAGTGCAAGCAGTGTGGGCTCAGTAAGGTGCAGACAGCCACAAAACACTAGATAGACATACACACACTCCCACACCTATGTCAGCATTGTGCACATATAGAGGTTTTTGGCAGCCCTGGCCGCCACACCAGTCCTGGGCACAGTGCGGGCATTGCTATGGTACGCAATACTGTTGGGGTCACTCCTTGCTCCGGGCAGGGCCCAACAGCCTGACTCTCCATGAGGCTTTGGATAGTGGAGCCTGTGGGTGTGGGTTTTTGTGTCCCTGTTGGCCGCTGCTCTAGGGCAGAGGTTCCCAACTCCGGTCCTGGTGGACCAAACACGGTTCAGGTTTTCATGATGTCCCTAATGAATATGCATGAGATAGATTTGCATACAATGGGGACGGTGCATACAAATGCAGCAGAGGCATATTTATTAGGGACAGCATGAAACCTGAATAGTGTTTGGCCCTCCTGGACTGCATTTGGGAAACTCTGCTCTAGGGATTGCACATGTTTATGGTGTCTGTGCTCTGTAAGGTAAAATATAGGCCTTTATGGCATGTTTATTTTATCTGCAATAAAGGTTCTGTCTTTATTAGCAGAGTTTGCAGGAGCCACAGCTGGGACATGAACCTGTGACCTTCTGCCCCTGAACACACTGGCTGTGTGTACTGCACCAAGCTATTGCCACAGAAGCAAATCATTCCCTGGGGATACCATGACTGTTCGGCAGACAGACCTTGTCTGTTGCAGTGCACAGCACCCACCTAAACGGGGCTTGGCTGTGCTCTGCTGTGGGAAGATGCCACTGCCCCCTCTGCCACCAGCACCCCTCTGCCACCATGCTGACATGCCCTTGTGCCGGTGATGCTGGTGGTGCGCAGTCCCAGGCCATCCAGTGTGCTGGTAGGTGGCTGCCTATGGTGCGTGATATGGGGTAGGGGTGCCTGCATAGACATCCACACTTCCCCCCCCCCCGGCACCGCCTGCCATTGTTATGTGCCCTTTGGGGTACTTGCTGGGTACTGTCCCCTGGGACACTGTTGGACACACACTCGTGGACATGTTTGCCCTTGTTCAGTTGCTGTCTTGCTGGTTTTATGCTTCTACTTTCCTATGTGTCACCTAGGCATCTGCCTAGTCCACCCTGTGCCCCAGCTGCTCCACTGCATGTCCCGCCTACAGCCCCCTGTACCCCATTTGCATCCTCACCGTAGTGCCCTCTCGTACTTGGGCACTATGATGTTGCTGCACATGTATCACTACTATCACATTTTTTGGTTTCCCTGCCTTTGCTGCACATTGCAGAATGAAATGGTCTCTCTCCCCTGCAAATGTGCCTCTAGCGTGAGGTTTTCACTGACGCTAATTTTCAGAGCTTCATTTCACGGCGTTAGTGTGCATGGAGCCTCTCCCCGCCCACTCTCCGCCCATTGACCCCTTCTCTTTGCCACTGGTAAGTCTTACTTCGCCCTCTGGGAAGCCTTACTCCACCCTCTGCGCACCTTAATGCCGCCGCAGACATTATCGCGCGATACCTAATGTTCTCGCATGGTAATGCACCATTATTGCGTGATAACATCATGTATTGCGCGATAACATCGTAGCCGCTACGTTAGCGCCGTTTAGTAAACATACCCCTAAGACGGTTTAGTAAACATACCCCTATGGTGTTACAAAGTAATTTGAATAGAGAGTTAAAGAGAAAGTGTGATCAGGATGGTTGATAAGCTTATTTTTATTACTGCTGGCCAGTGATATGTAAATAAGTATCATCCATATCTGATATTTGTGTAATTAGAATATATTTAATTTGTTCCTTACTTATTATGATTAAGTCTTCCTTGTGCTTTGCAGTTCAAAAGAGAAAGTATCCTGTTCCTCTCCCCTACTCCTCCCCCTTCTTTCTTTTCTGATCTGCAAAGAGGTGCAAATAGTAAATAGCGAAATAATGATTTGTGCAGCCTTTTGAAGGCTGAGTTAATTTAGATGAATTTTGGGAAATGTAGTACTTCATGTTGAGCACACTAGTTATCTTTTGTTAAGATCACTGTGTGAAAAAAGAAAAGACAAAACCCAGGAAACGCAAGAGAGCATGTTTCTTCAGTCAGTGTTTTTTTTAAGAACTGTCCCAGATTGTCTGCCCTTATGGAAACTGATGCAGCCGCCGCTTTGCTTTGCAAAAATTTTTTAAAGGGGGAAACCACTAATTTCTTTATCTGATACAATTATGCCATGTTTGAAGCTTTTCTTTTTTTCTTTTTTATACATTTTACAAAACAAGATAAGCATAAACTTTACACTTGATAAGAAAAAGGAACTGCTCCAAAACATAAATATAGGAAATATTCTAGAAATACAGACCAAAGTCAATAAAACAAACAGTTCCCATTACAGGATGATAGACCATGAAACATAATAAACCAATATCCCAGTAAATCATAGCCATTCAACAGACCACATTATACCTTTGCAGTGGAATTTCCATTAGCTACAGGAGGTCTACTTGTACTCAAGAAAGCCCACAACTGTGAAGGATCTTAGAAAATATAAGAATTAAACTGTACCTTTATAGCATATTTACAAGGAAATTTTAAAAAGAATTGACCTCCCAGTTGCAGGACACTTTATAACAGGCCACTACTCTGAGTGGCCTGGTATAAATCAGGAAATACGTGAACCCTAAACCCTTGAGTAATACAGATCTTCTACAGAAAAATATTTTTAGAAACTAGTCACTGTCACTTAACATCGTAAAAGTAACCACAAGAGTAGCTGGAGTGTACATCTCTGACCCTGACATTTCAAGAATTTCAGAAACATTCAAAGTATCAACCTGTTGATCCCCAGGAATATTCCCAGACCCAGAAGACCTACGGTTAGTTGGATCATAAAACAATTTATTAATTGGGGGATGGGATTCCTCAACAGCCTCAAACAATTCCACCATCTATTGTTTAAACAATTCCAAGAGCAGACTTCGGAAAGTATGTAAGTCTCAGGTTTTGATACCGAACAAAGTTTTCCAAATGTTCTATTCTAGCTTTAACACCAAGAAAGTCCTTGCATAACTGTTCAGAAGTGTCTTCCACACGACCAACCTTATCTCGTAGCTCCATAGACTGTAAAGTGAAATACTCTCCACATTCTGTTGTAACTGCAAAATGTTCGCCGATATCTCTGTTGCCAAAACCTGGACCTGGAGAACAAGCTTTTCCCCAAACTGTACTATAGCAGTCCAAGTGGCCTCCAGTGTAAAATGACCTACAGATGACTCAGAGAGAAAGCCAAAGGTCCCTCCACCACTGGCCCAGAACTCAAGACTTGCAGCGCCATTCCTGTAGCTGGAACTTCACCCGGCCCACCTGCCAGGATCATACTCTCCCTCCGCTGGGTTGATTCACTGGCAAGATGATCAAGTTGCGGAGAAACACTCCCTCCCTGCTGCTCCTGAGTCACCTCTCCAACAACGCCTGGTTCACTAACACAGGTAACAATCAGCGCTGCCTGACCTTTGGAGGAGCTTTGATCCAGGACAACCACCTTGGAGGCTTGCCACTGCACCGGTGACGCACTGTCTGTTCCCGGGCTGCTCAACAGGCTCTCGGCTCTTGATGCTCAGCCAATAGGATCCTGAATCACCGGTAATCTGGTGGACTGCTGCAGTGAGTGAAAAAGGAAGTTCTTCAGAGTCGATTGAGTAGGTAACGCAGGGGGAGTCGCCGGGGAATGGAGGGCTTTTCCCCCCCATTGGCTTTCCTCTTGCCCATGCAGAAAAATGCTATACCGCAGAACACATGGCTGGCATCATCTTAGGACGCTTTAGTTTTGAGAATGATTGATGTACAATATGAGGGAGAATAAAATGTTTTGAAGTTTAAAAATTTTGAGATGTACAGTCTCTTCCAGGGTGACAGTCATTGTAAATAGAAATGTGGGTACTGTACATTGATACTAATTCTGCCTCCTTATTAATATTTTATCCAGAAATATTCAGAATTCCATTATGCTATTGCAATTTAATGTGCAAGAGACAGATAAGGATCATGTTGGTGTTTTGTAGCCACGGCTCTGGTATTCCAACTTTTTTGTGTTTCAGGATCATTTGGAAAAGCACTGAATGGCCAGAAGTACTCCCAGGTGTCCTTTTGCCTCCATGCTGCCTCTGTGTGTCATTGCCACACTGGTGGAGGCAAGGGAGGGGGGGGGGGGAAATGATGATTCACAAATGATAGATGTACAATTCTAACTGCAAATTAGGCACAAATGCATGATGAAATGCTCAAAGAAATCAGGGAAGCTAACAAACGTTACAGCACAGTAACAATAATGGGTGATTTCAATTACCCCAGTATCGACTGGGTCATTGTCACGGCAGTACATGCTAGGGAGGTAAAGTTCCTAGATGAAATAAATGACTGCTTCTTGGAGCAGCTGGTTCATGAAACGACCAGAGGGGAAGCCATATTGGACCTAGTCCTTAGTGAAACACCAGAGCTGGTGCAAGAGATAAGGGTGTTGGGTCACTTGGCAATAGTGATCATAGCATGATCATGTTTAATTTAATTAGTGAAAGAGGGGTGGTAAAGAAATCCACAGTGCTACCTTTTAACTTTCGAAAGAGAGACTATGATAAAATGAGGAAAATAGTTAAGAAAAAACTAAAAGGAGCAGTTGCAAAGGTTAAAGACTTACATCAAGCTTGGGTGTTGTTGAAAAATACTATCTTGGAAGCCCAGACCAGCTATATTCCACGCTTTAAGAAAAGTGGAAGGAAGTCCAAAAAACTGCCAGCATGGTTTAAAGGTGAGGTCAGAGAGGCTGTTGTTGCCAAAAAAGCATCTTTCAGGAAATGGAAAAAAAAGCCAAACGACGAAATCTGGAAAGAACCCAAGCACTGGCAAGTCAAATGCAAGGCATTGATAAGGCAGGCAAAGGGAGAATTTGAGAAGAAGCTTGCTGCGGAAGCAAAAATGCATAATAAAGACTTTTTCAAGTACATTCATAGCAAAAAACCTGTGAGAGAATCAGTTGGTCCATTAGATGATAGAGGGGTTAAAGGGGCACTAAGAGGCGACAAGGCAATAGCGGAGAGACTGAATGAATTCTTTGCTTCGGTCTTTACTGAGGAAGATGTAGGGATGTTACCCATGACTGAAGTGGTATTTAAAGGTACAGAAGAATTGATGGAAATATCGATACATCGGCAAGATGTATTACAACTATTTCATAAACTGAAGAGTAGCAAATCACCTGGGCCGGATGGTATACATCCAAGGGTGTTGAAAGAACTGAAATATGAGATTGCAGACCTGCTATTAGTAATCTGTGAATTATCATTAAAATCATCTGTAACAACTGAAGATTGGAGGATGGCCAACGTAACGTCAATTTTTAAAAAGGGTTCCAGCGGTGATCCGGGAAACTACAGACTGGTGAGCCTGATGTCAGTACTGGGAAAAATGGTAGAAACCATCATAAAGAACAAAATTGCTGAACGTGAAGATAGTCATGGCTTAATGGGAAACAGCCAACATGGCTTTAGACAAGGAAGATCTTGTCTTACTAATCTGTTATGTTTTTTTGAAGGTGTGAATAAACAGGTGGACAAAGGTGAGTCAGCTGATATAATGTATTTGGACTTTCAGAAGCCTTTGACAAGGTCCCTCATCAGAGACTTTTGGCAAAACTAAAGAATCATGGGTTAAAAGACAGTGTACTATTGTGGATCAGGAACTGGTTAAAAGATTAAAAGCAGAGGGTAGGGCTAAATGGCCAGTTTTTCCCAATGGAGAAAGGTGTATAGTGGTGTACCTCAGGGATCTGTGCTGGGTCCGCTGCTTTTTGAGATATTCATAAATGACCTTGAAAAGGGAATAACAAATGAGGTTATCAAATTTGCAGATGACACAAAACTATTGTGGATAATATGTTGAAACCCTCTGCCCAGTGTGCAGCGGCAGACGAGAGCAAATAGAACGCTAGGTATCATAAGGGAAGGAATGGAACCCCCCCCCCCCCAAAGGATATTATAATGCTTCTGTATCGTTTCATGGTGCGACTGCACCTTGAATATTGTGTGACATTCTGGTCTCCGTATCTTAAAAAGGATATAGCGTTATTAGAAAAGGTTCAGAGAAGAGCCACCAAAATGGTAAAGGGGATGGAAGGGATGGAGTGGAGGAGTGGCCTAGTGGTTGGGGCAAGGTACGTCTGCCCAGATGGTCAGGGGTTCAAAACCCACTAGAGGACAGCAACCTTGGGCCAGAAGGACTGGGGTTTCTAGTCCCACAGGTGCTCCTTGTGGTCTTGGGCAAGCCACTTAACCCTCCATAGCCCATGTTCCCTGTAAAATAGTTATCTCCAAGTTATAATGCCCTGTTCAATGTAATTTCAGTTTGTTCAATATAAACTGCACTGATGCAGAATAGCACAGTATATAAGAGAATATAAATAAACCTCTGTGAAGAAAGGCTAAAAAGGTTAGGGCTCTTTAACCTGGAAAAGAGACAGCTGAGGGGAGATATGATAGAAGTCTATAAATTAATGAACAGGTAAACATAGATCAATTGTTTACATTATCAGAATATAGAAAGACTAGGGGACATGCAATGAAGCTACAGGGTAAACTATTTAAGACTAGTAAGAGAAAATATTTTTTCACTCAATGTATAATCAAACTCTGGAATTTGTTACCAGAGGATGTAGTAAAGGCTGTTAGTGTAGCTTGTTAGTGTAGCTTTGTTTAAACAAGGTTTGGACAAGTTCCTGGAGGAAAGGTCCATAAACCATTATTAAAAAGGGAGTCAGGATATCAATGCTTGACCCAATACAAACATTGTGAAAACTGTGTCTTTTGGGGAAACTGTTAGGTACGTATGACCTAGATTGGCCACTGTTGGAAACAGGATACTGGGCTTGATGGACCTTGGTCTGACCCAGTATGGCATATCTTATGTTCTTATACCTCCATGCTGCCTCCGTGTGTCATTGCCAGACAGGTGGAGGCAAGGGAGGGGGGGGGGGGAATGATGATTCACAAATGATAGATTTACAATTCTAACTGCAAATTAGGCAGGAACCTGAAATCCCAGATCACCAAAACTGCAAACAAAGCCTATCAATGTTTGAGGACCATAAGAAAGATCAAGCCATTACTCCGCTAGGATCACTTCCGCACAGTGTGCCAAGCACTCAACACACCTCTGCTTGATTATGGAAACTCGCTATATCAAGTTCTCCCACAGCAGACCTTACACTCACTCCAAATGGTACAAAACACTGCAGCATGCATCATTACAGACACTCCAAGAACTGAGCACATCGCCCCCATCTTACAGCAACTGCACTGGCTCCCAATGATGGCTAGAGCAAAATTTAAAACAATCCTGATCATCTTTAAAATCATCCACCATCTCTCGGCAGATGCACGCCAAGATATCATAATGAGAGATATCAGCAATAGACCAAGAAGGACCAATAATGACAACATGATCGGCACACCTGCAGGATACCACAAAACTAATCAAACTACTTCAAGAAGAGCTCCTTCACTACTGGCGTCCACACTTTGGAACTCCCTCCCAACGAGCCTGAGAGCATTAAATGACATCTTAGACTTCCACAAGGCCCTTAAAACCCTGCTCTTTACAGAACTCTATGAGCAGATAAATAACAGTCTCCACCCAAACAGTAATGCAACTACCTCCGCCAACTCGATACCCACTCATCCCAACTAGGCATACCACTTCATTGTATAATGTTCTTAAGTACCCTCATGTTAAATGTAACCCTCCAATTGTGATGTGACCACTTTGATTGTAGGATAAGGTGGTATACAAATCTGTCTAAATAAATAAATAAAACAAATAATTCTAAAGTTTGCACAATTTTAAATGCTTCAGGGTTGCCGAGGAAGTCTGTGTAGCTTTTCCTAATTTTCAATCGGATTTTATTCAATTATCTCGGCAGTATTTTTATACCACTAATGGTAGAAAACATCATAGCAGTTTACAGTCCAGAGTGGAAACCAGTGACAGATAATTGCAGATTCTGAGGCTTAGACAGATTCAACATATTCTTTTTGGTCACCAATGTGTACATACATAGCCATATTGAGGCACATTCCAAAATGTCTGTCCAGGCCTCTGTGCATCTGATTGGAATCGGGATGCCCAAAGTTAGACCCGATTCTGATCCTGTAAGGGCTAGATGTTCCCGCAGGATCAGAATAGGGTCTAGATCCTGAATGTGCAGGCCAGGCCCCAATTCTGAACGACCTTCATACGCAGCCTCTTGCCTGGCTACCTCAGTCAGACTCCTGAATGGAGCTGCAGTTCCATGGCATCTCGTTGCCATGGCACCACGGCTCAATTCAGGAGCTGCGAATGCCGGCCGCCACTGGCTGGGCCCTCGATCCGGCCTCCCATGGCCAAGGTCCGGCTGCAGGGAAACTTACTGCACTCCCCTACCTTCTGTTCCGGTCCAGCAGCATCCTCCCCCGACATCCAGGGGGACTTATTCCACGACTGTGGTGGAATAAGTCCCCTGTCTAAGTTCAAGGCCCCAGACATACAAGACTAACCTCAGAATTGGCCCTCTACGTCCGGGGTCGCCGACCACCCATGCCCTGCCCTCGCTCTGCCTCTGGAACGCCCCCTCCCACCCCATCTAAGCCTCCCTGTACAAACATGTTGTTTGTATGGGGAGGCTTTTGCAGGGGCCAGCAAGGGGGTGAATAGCAGGGATGGACGTCCCAACGGGACAGAATGACTCCCATAGCGATTAAGGTTTAGTTAACTTGTAACTTGCTTCAATAATGAATCTGTCTTGTTTGTACCTTATAGAAGTGATGGACAGGGTGACTACAACTTAGAATTTATTTGCCGAGAAACAGTTTGACACTGTATGAATTGTTTTGTTCCGTTTAAGTGTTCATGGATTTCAGAAATATGTTATCCTGAGGATAAATATACATCTAGTATTGAGCCATAAGCTAGTTATTTTCTCTATATAGGTTTTGAATTTGATGTCTATTTTTTAGGTAAACAAAAACAAATGTCTGCATTCTTTGTTTTAAAAATCTTCCTGATTCTAGTTTCGGGGAGGGGGGGGGGGGAATTGAAAGAATTTTCTGCAGTATGAGATATTAATCTATTTCTCCTTCTCTTAGAGATTCTTACAATATAGATCTTGAATTCTTAACTTTGGTGATGATTTCATTATTGTGATTTCTCTTTTATGGCAGTTTCTGTGTTGGCAGAGAGCATAATGGAATGCTCTTATGTTAATTCAGGTTTCTTACAGTCCTAACTCCACTGAGAATCTATACAGAATTTTGTTAGTGCCACGATTTAAAGCTAGTAACAGTATCTTGTATGTAAAAGAAGCTTTTGCTGGCTGAACAGAGAAAATATTCTATCTATCTATCTATACAGAGAGAGAGAGAGAGAGAGAAAGAATGTGTAAGGCTTGCTCTTCTATTAGAACTTGTATAGCCCTCATGTTGTTGTACTCGTAAATATGGGAATAATTTAGCAACCTCTTAGGGAAATTAGGCTCAAGTTTCAGAGAAAGGTGAAGTAAATCTACAGAGTCTTGAAGAACTGCTGGGAAGCAATGGTCTGAAGATGAAAAGACCTTATGATCCTGAAACTACTGTTTGAACTATTATCATGCTTTAACATTGTCAAAGCTTTACATTTATAGATTACTCTCAAGGAACTTGAGTGCAGTGATCTTGCCACCATTTGGATATATAAAGGTATAAGTCACCACTAGAAGCTCATGTGAAAGGAGTTATCAATTACAACCCAACACGGATCAATGCATTCTTCTTGCAGCAGGACCACAGTGGGAATTGCTTATCAAGGCTGGAATACCTTGCCTCAGTATGCCCAAGGACTTGAATCAGATTGCCTGTTGGAAAGGGCCATCGCTATTCCATTGCCCTAAAAGA
Organism: Ichthyophis bannanicus; assembly: GCA_033557465.1. Classification (NCBI taxonomy): domain Eukaryota; kingdom Metazoa; phylum Chordata; class Amphibia; order Gymnophiona; family Ichthyophiidae; genus Ichthyophis; species Ichthyophis bannanicus. Next base: position 1,243,070,078 of record CM066032.1, read on the forward strand.
CAGACTTTAATAGAATTGCAACAAACATTTGCTATCATGTGTTTACGGAATGCTTCTATTTTGTTAATATTGTTTTGCATGCATTTTGAAAAATTGGGAAAAAAAAGAGAAGAGCTTTCAATACTGTACGTAGATAGCTGATTTTGTGAATGTGATTGAAATTAGATCCCTCCTGATTTGAGTCCTATCCTTATTCCTTATTTGCTCCCTCCAGGAATTCTCTCCCTGTTTTCCTTTTATACAGAATGCAAACCTACCTTCCCTGACCGAGGAAGAAGAAAAGAAGATGATGAAGACTACTGATGAGGGCTGGAGAGTCATGGCTAATGCAGTTAAGCCATGCTGCAGGTAAGCATTTCCCTTACCTGGAGCACAGAATTTAAGCATACAACACATCCTAGCCTGGTCTCGTAGACCCCAATGCCTAACCTGTCCTTTAACTGTGAGAACATCCTGAGGACACCTCATGGAAGACAGCCTGTACTGGACAGAGTCCTGTTGCATTGACAGGAGAGCTTGGATAAGAGCCCTCCTGCTGTTCAGGAATGGTAGACCTTTAGCAGGATGGGAAACTTAAAAACATAATTATCTTTAAAGATTATGATTGTGTTTGTCTACTATGGCTTAGAGTAGAAGGTCAGCGGTTAGTGTTACTCTGTACTACATCAAAGAAGTGTACAATATATCGTACTCAGACTCATGGCTAAAGAGGTCTCAGAAACCATAGGCTGCCATTGTTTTTAAAATCTACAATGGACCGATGCCTAAATGCACATCAATGACCTCATTCTTGAACTGATAGCCAGTGATGATTTTTTATGAAAATTTTATCTGCTTCAATACGTTATTTTCATTGGCAAGCTTTTATATCTATATAATGAACCAGTGAACCAGTGCTTATCTGTATGGTAGAATCCCGACGCTTGTTCATGCGCTATGTCACGCGTTTCACCACTTTGGTTTCATCAGGGGAGTATTACGAATCTGCACTGTGAATAAAAAGAGTTCTTTTAAGATACACACTTCATAATATTGCGATTTATTAAACATTCTGGAGTAGAATTCAGAGCCCTCCTACCTCTGGTATCACTGCAATGGTTCACATATGCGCTATCTGGTGCTTGCTGTTGAACTAACTAAAACGCCGCGCATGCGGGGTATTTAAACGCTATAGCGGAAGCTGTCACACCTGAAATACTAATTGGTAATAGGGTGAACGGAAGAAAGTGGCATTAGTACTCCTCTTATAAACACGCTTCCCATTCTATTCGGGAATTCAATCCCTGTGGTATAGTGGAATCCAATGTGTATATCCACCGTTGTTCCCGATAAATCAGAGTGTGATCCAATGTTCTGCCTCGAGATGGAAAAGAGACTTGTTCAATAGCAAAGCAGCGTAATTCTGTGAAGTCATGTTGAAACTGCAAACAGTGGTCAACGATCGGAGCTTCTGTTCTCTGACATTTGAGTTTGCTTTTATGTTCGTTGATCCGTACTTGGAGGGTTCGGATGGTTTTCCCCACGTATAGTAAATCGCAAGGGCAACGAATCCCATAAATGACATACGTGGACTGACAGGTGGTATTTGTACGTAATTTGTAATCAGTGCCATGATATTTGAATTCAGTTAATTCTAAGGTGACTTGACATATGTTACAATTTCCGCAGCGCTGATGGCCTCCCTGATCCAGGGATAATGGGGCGGAAGGGAGCCGCAGAACTGCTGGACTCAGCAATTCTTTAAGGTTCTTTTGCCGCTGCCACATGCAGCGGATCGTGTAACCCTCCAACTCCGGTAAGCTCTGCAGGATATTTGCGTGTCGCTTAATGCTGCGTTGTAAACATGAACTGTATGGTGAAAATGGAGTCACTAAGTTAACATGCGTCTGAGGGACGGTTGTCTTCGTAGTGGGAGGATGAATCAAATAATCTCTATTTAGAAATTGTGCCCGTTTATAGGCCTGCTGAACGACCCCAACAGGGTATCCACGTTGTATAAAATGATTTTTCAATTTATCTGACTGATGTTTAAACTCTTGTATATCGGAGCAGTTTCGTCGATAGCGAATAAATTGCGATATAGGTAAACTGTTCTTCAGTTGAATGGGATGAGCACTATCATAGTGCAGCAGAGTGTTTCAATCTGTCGGTTTTCGGTATGTGGAAGTGTGCCATCCTTGTGAAGTTTTTTGTATCGCCACATCTAAAAAAGAGATGCTATTCGATTGATAATTGAGGGTAAACTTTATATTACTTTCTCTAGAGTTAAGCCATTCAAAGAACTGTAGCAAATCGGAGGATGTTCCTTGCCAGATGACAAAGACGTCGTCGATATATCTCTTCCACATTCTTAGACAGGTGGAATAAGGAGAAACAGTAATCCATTCCTGTTCAAACCGTGCCATGTACAGGTTGGCGATGGAGGGGGCGCAAGTCGCCCCCATCGCCACACCTGAAATCTGGTGATATATAGTCTCCTCATATAGAAAATGGTTATGAAATAGCGTCAATTTTGCCACCTCTGATAGAAAAGTTAATAGAGATTCAGAAAGGTCCCCCCTATTATGAAGGGCATACATCACCACATCATAAGCCTTATCTTGGGGAATAACCGTATAAAGCGACGTGACGTCCAAAGTCACTAATAAGACATCCGGAAGTTGTGCCAGATCTGTATGTTCAGATAACAGTTGTAAAAAGTGGGTGGTGTCTTTTAGAAAAGAAGGAGTGGATGATATTAGCGGTCTTAGATATGAGTCGAGAAACATTGATAGAGGCTCCAGCAAGGATCCTTTCGTGGAGACGATGGGTCTGCCGGGAGGGCTGTTTAAGTCTTTATGGATTTTCGGAACTAAGTAAAACTTAGCTAATGTAGGAGTCACAGGATTGAGAAACCTCCATTCTTTATTGGAAATTACATGTGCTTCCCGAGCTGTCTTAGTAAGTTCCTTAATCTGAGTTTGTAACATATGGGAAGGATCTATTAGCATTGCCTTATATGTGGTCAAGTCCGATAATTGTTTAAGAGCTTCATCTTGATATTGAATCCTATTCAGGATGACAATTCCTCCCCCCTTATCAGCTCGCCTGATGACGATGTCTGATCTCGATTGTAAAGCCTTTAATGCTCGTCTTTCACTGGAATTAATTTTCGATTGAAAACTATGTTTGGTCTCAGTGAAATGTTTAATATCTCTATCTATGAGATCACGAAAAATGGACAGAGCAGGAGGCAGAGGTACCGGGGGGGACCAAACCGATTTCAACGGCAATCGAATCAGATTCAAATCAGAATTATCTGTGGTAGCTTCAGTTAGGGGACCAAAGTGCACTTTCAAATGGAGTTTTCTGATAAGATGCTCCAAATCAATGTGGAACTGAAACGCATCAAAATGAAGGTCCGGGACGAATGACAAACCCTTACTTAACAATGACAATTGTTCTTGCGGTAATGAGATGCCCGATTACTAATGGGTCTAAATCCGACGTTTGGGCACTTCCTTGGTTTGTGTTTTTTCGCGCTGAGGGTTTTTTTTCTTCTTTTTGTCGTCTCCCTCGGTTCCATCTAAAAAAGCTCCCTTGCGTGAAGTACCTCCCGAATCCGTTGAATCAGTGTCTTCTGAGGTGGTTTCAAAGCTGACTTGTTTCCTCTTCCCGCGTTCTTTTCGTTTTAAATTCATCCAGGGATATACATATCCCTTCGTATAGTCATCGTAATCTCGACGTAATTTCTTAAGCTTAGCTTTTTTTACTTCCTCTTTTAAAGTGTTCACCTGTGAAGTTATGTTATCCATTTTAGTTGTTGCTATTTCTGCCGTGGTGGTGGTTTTAACTTGTATAAGTAACTCCTCTTAGTTTTGTGCCTGTTTGAAGAAACTGATCCAGTACAAATTCTTTTCATTTTGAACAGTAATTAAGACTGGAGATTTACTTTCTTTAAAGACTAAAGGGATCATTCCAGAACACAAATAAGGGGTCTGTACGTGCGGCGGGAACGTTTATGTACCAAAAACATCCCCAACCATATACTGAAACACTGCTATCATACACGTACATGGCACTAGCACGGAGATCTCAGAACATGCCCAGAAGGGGCAAAACCAGGATGTGGTCAGCCACGGAGACGTATAAAGCGTATTCAGGAAAGGCCCTTGTACGTTTCAAGTGTTTCCCAGAAACGTCCATGTTATTCCTGCTGAAAGGTGGTATAAAGCTAGGACTTAGAAAATATACTACTGTGCTCTGCAAAGCATCCCATATAGAAGAATGGTTGTAACAAGTAGGTACTGGACTAGTGTGACTGCAGTCTGAAAAAATACAAGATGCAGTTACAAAAACAGGAAGCAGAGGTGAGGGAATGTTGTAAGGTAAAGAAACATTTATAAACAGCCTTGCAGAAATGTTAAGAAGGGCAATAGTGTTTATTCAGGTTTTGCTGAAATGTGCTGTTTGTGCTAAAAGAGCTAATCCAAGGGACCCTAACAAATCCTGTGTTCTGAAAACTGGGACCACTGATGTAATAATAGTATGTGAGTGAGTCTGGAAACAAATCATGTTGCAGTGAGAAAGGAAGAACATATGTGTAGAAACACAGAAAAATGATGACAGAAAAAGACCACATGGGCTATCAAGTCTGTCCTTCCATATCAACAACTACAACAGTCCCCTTTTTTCCTTTAGAGATCCTCAGCATAGCAGCTGTTAGCCATAGGTTTGGTTTGGCAGAATAGCATCTTTTGTGATTGCAAGTGAGAGTGTGTGGTTTGGGGATAGCATGAGAGGATCTGGTGTGCCGATCTGTAATTCTGGGAGGCCATGAATGGCTGGCCAGTACCTGGACCATAGAGATGACCACAGTGTCACCAACTGCCAGTGTGATAGGTCAGCCATGCATCAGCTGTGCCAGGCACTGGGAGACATGACTGATGTTGTGCCAACATCCCCCAGACTGTGCCATGAGGCCTACATCCTTTGCCGGTCCAGGTTCTATGCAAGCTGTGAGAGTAGTGATATATCTGGAGGCTGGCTGCCTGAGTATGATAGCATAGGGATCCCCCCTCCCATGCCCACACAGGTCTGACCAGGGGAGCAGTGCCTCAAAGCAAGCTGTGGGAAGGCAGACAAGGTTGTCCCACAGATAGTGGTTGTATACAAACTGACATACACCATGATGGGACAGGTGTAGCTGCTGTGAGGAATGCCAGATGTGAGAATCAGATGCCATAGCTAGAAGGCCACACTACTACCACTACTACTACGACTGATAATTTGTATAGTGCTACAAGGCATACGCAGTGCTGCACAGGCACACGTAAAGGATGGTCCCTGTTCAGCAGAGCTTACAATCTAGTCATGACAGACAACACAACAGCTGTGGACAGGATACACCCAGGGGGAATGGTCAGGAAACACAAGGGAGCTTCGGTGGATAAGATTCAACAGCGGCAACGATGAGGTGAGCACTCAGCCAGGATTTGAGAGGGGCCAGAGACAAAGCCTGACATAGAGACTCAGGTAGTTTCTCCCAGGCATAAGGAGCAGCAAAGTGAAAGGAGCGATGTCTGGATTTGGCAGAAGAAGAGAAGGACACAGATTGAAGCAATCTGACAGTAGAGGAGAGTTCTCGAGGAGGGTTGTAGGGAGCAATAAGAAGAGAAAGGCAGTGCGGAGCAGCAGAATGAGTGCACTTATAGGACATAGGTATGAAAAGGACATACATTTGTTGTTTTGGTGTGAACTGGTGTACATGCATTGGAGAACTACAATGTTAGTATCGGGTTTTGTGTATTTTGTAAGGGTCCATCCTTAGCAGTTTAAAGCGTGTTTGTAGGGATGACCAAGGAAGGAATCACTGGGGTTGATTCCTACTGCAAGGTACCATTTGATGCAAGGTATGTCCCGACATATATGCTCATGTTTACAATCTCTTATACCATATTAGGGTGCACTGGGATTACCTAGCACTTTTCAGGGCCTGTAGAGGACTGGTATGTGGTCCAGGTTGCAGCAGCAGGCATTTCCCATTGGTATTTTTTGTCTAGTTTGCATCAGCACACTACTGTCAGTGAGAAGGGCAACTCAGGATATGCCTATTTTTCCCGAGGGGTGTGGCATCTGGGCCTGGGGATGGCCAAAACATTTATCTATGTCTGATGATATTGACGGGGGACGTGTTTCTCCATTATATCGCATGGCACATGCCTGCACCCTTACACAGGCTGTGTGCTGGATACGTGCATGTGCCATCTGCCTAGCGCTTTTCCTGTGTCGTGCCGAACATCTTTATCTCCCTCATTCTGGACCCATAGGCATGTCTAGACCTGAAGACACAGAATTAGGTTCCAACAGGGCCCATTTGTGATTTAGAGTGTCTGTGGACTGGATGTGCATGTTATGGAATTGGGCTGTCTGTATGATGCCCAGTGCCCATTGCTTGAAATTGGGACACAACTGAGGAGTATCCCCCTAGAAGAAGGTCCTTGAAAGTGTGTCTTTCCTTAAATCCATATTGGCCTCAGGGGTCAGGGGAGAGGAGTGCCAGTCCCTGCCCTCATTACAAACCCTTGGCTCTACCCATAAGGTACCCCGGGGTCACAGTAAGGAGATGATATTGGGAGACTCAAAAGATAAAAGAAGATTTTAGGGCAATTAAAGATGGGAACAAAAATAGGTAAGGTAGGGGGTATTAACTGTCAATGAGATATAGAATAATAGATGGCAAAGGTAGTTTGGTTCCATAGATGAAGAGGCAGGTCGCTAACAGTGTGAAGTATGGAGCTGTGGTTCCCATCCTATGGTCCACTGGGGGTCCATAAGACCATTAATCAAGGTTTGCAGGACACAGGAAAGAGACAAAAAGAGAAACGTTGGTGAGAACTGGCTGGGGAAGAGAGAGAGAAAAGACTGGGACTAGTGGGGACTGGTTGCAGGAAGAGAGAGAGAGAGAGAGAGAAAGGCTGGTGGTGACAAGAAGGAGAAGGGAGCTAAGGAAGGTTAGTGGAAACAGGCTTGGCACTGAGGGGAGAGAGTCTGGGAAGAGTGGTGGGGCTTAACTGGGAGTCCCTGAACTTTCTGGAGGTTAATAAGAGGTATCTATTGAAAACTGAATCCAAGATTTGAAGGGTCTTATTCATTTAGTATGGTGGATGATAAACATGCAAGTCCCCTATCCATGGATTTTCAGCAACACTATCCAAATAGCACCACTGAAAATCCCACTAAGCACCTAACTATATGGAAAGTGGTGATATTCAGCTGCTATTCATACAGCTAAGAAGTTTATTTAGGCCAGCAAGAAGGCTATCCTAAATTAAACCACTGAACTGAATATCAGCGCTACCCATAAAGTTGTAGAGATCAAAGGCACATACATGTGTTCAGCTCCACTGACTATACTATAATGATGCTCAACATACAGTACATGTTTTAAAAACACTGTAGCTGACATTTAAAAATACCTGCTGGCTACTTAACACTAGAAACCCCAAAAGGAATTTTACCTAGAAACCCCAAAGTGCGTCAATTGACGCATTATCTTGACGACTGCGTTTAGCATGAAATGCAGATGTGAATTAATGTGAAGTTACTTATTTGTTAAATACGTGCAGTATGTGATGTCATTACATGACGTCATCGTGTGTTTATTGTTTGTAATGTCGGAGTAAAACTGTAAACAGTGATTGAGATGCGCCACCTAGTGGGAGCATGAATTTATACCTAGAAGCCCCAAAGTACGTCAATTGACGCATCCAAGACAATTGAGTGCGTCAATTGACGCACTTTGGGGCTTCTAGGTATAAATTCATTTTCCCGCCAGGTGGTGCATCTGTCATTAATTTTCGATGCACATATTTGAACATCTTGACCTTGCTAACAAAGTCATGGAATATGACTGACATGGTTCTAGCAGTGGCGCTGGTATACAACTTCGAAGATGCATTTGCGTCAATTGACGCACTTTGGGGCTTCTAGTGTTAAAGTGAACATTGGATCGTATTTGCATTTGAAAATCATGCAGAGCTGTGTGTCCCACGTGGGAGGTTAGATTCTCTAGGTATAACCTCTGCAGATAATCCTATGGCAGTAAATTCTGCTGCTTCACTTCACTCCTCGATTTTCTCAAACCTCTGTAAAAATCTCCCCCCACCTTCATCCTCATGCTTCATAGCATTGAAGTAGGGTTTCCAACTGGCCGGTTTTCAGCCGGCCTGGCCGGTTTTCCTGTGGCCGTGCCGGCTGCCGGCAGAGAACCGAAACCGGCCATTGAAAAGCCGTTTTTTTGCTCTGGCCGCGAGATCGGGAGCGGCCAGAGCAGAAAACCGGCTTTGCGATTGCGATCGCGATTGCGATCACAGTCCTGGCCCCCTTGCAGCTGCTGCTTCTGCTTCTTACAGAGCAGCGGCTGCAATAAAGTTAATTTAAAAGTAGGGAAACCTGTGAGGGGCCTTCCAACCCTAAGAAACTCCTTCTGCAGTGCCTGCCCCTCTGATGTCACTTCCTTTTCAGCCAGGGACCCTGCAGAAGGAGTTTCATAATAGCAGAGGGCTCCTCACAGGTTTCCTTACTTTTAAATTAACTTTATTGCAGCCGCTGCTCAGTAAGAAGCAGGAGCAGCGGCTGCACGGGGGGGGGGGGGGGGTTGTTAAGCTGCACGGGGGGGGGAGTTAAGGGGCCCAGAGGGATAACCTGCAAAGGGGTGGGAAGATTAAGCAGCACGGGGTGGGGGGTTTAAGCAGCACGGGGAGGGGTTTAAGCTCCATGGTGAGGTTAAGTTCCATGGGGTGGGGGGTTAAGTTCCATGGGGGGGTTAAGCTGAATGGGGGTGTTTAAGCTTCACAGGGGGGTGTTAAGCTGCATGGGGAGGTTAAGCTCCAAGGGGGAGGTTAAGTTGCATGGAGGGGGGTGTTAAGCTGCATGGGGGGGGGGGGGGGTTTGAGCTGCATGGTGTGGTTAAGCTCCAAGGGGGGGGATTAAGCTGCATGGCAGGGGTTTAAGCTGCACTGGGGAGGTTAAGCTGAACAGGGGGGTTAAGCTGCACTGGGGGGGAGGTGAAGATGTTCTGGGGGGGTGAAGCTTTACTGGGGGGGGGGAGGTGAAGCTGTACTAGGGGGGTGAAGCTGTAATGGGGAGGGAAAATGAAGCTGTAATGGGGGGGGGGGGGATAAGGCTCCACACAGGTTTAAATTTATTTTTATCTTAACTTTATTGCAGCCGCTGCCCTGTAAGAAGCAGGAGCGGCGGCTGCAAGGGGAAAGAGGTGGCAAAAGGGACTGACAGGTGGAAAGTGAGGGCTGGAAGAGAGCTGAAAGGTGGGGAGGAGGTGGCTGGAATAGAGTTGTCAACCGTCCGGTTTTCAGCTGGCCTGGCCGGTTTTTCCATGGCCAGGCCGGCTGCCGGCAGAGATGTAAAACAGGCCATGGAAAAGCCGGTTTTTTGCTCTGGCCGCAAGATCGGGAGCGGCCAGAGCAAAAAAACGGCTTTTCTCTCGACTCCCGAAGTCCGCGGGGGAGGGAGCCGGGGAAGCCTGTGCGAGGCCCCGGCTCCCTCTGTACAATAGCCAGCGTGAAGATCTTTTTCCTTCACGCTAGCAGCTGTTTCTGTGAAGCCATGATTGCTGGGAAAGGTTAAAGGCAATGCTGTGATGGTGGGGGGGACTAGAACTGCAAAATGGGCTTTGATGGAGGGAGGGGGCTAGGACTGGAAAGAGGCTGTGATGCGGGGACTTGGACTGGAAATGAGCTGTGATATGGGGGGGGGGGGGGCTAGGCCTGGAAATGGCCTGTGATGGGAGGGTTAGCACTGGAAATGGGCTGATGAAGAGCTGGAATAGGACTGGAAATGGGCTGATGGGGGCTGGAATAGGACTGGAAGTGGGCTGACGAGGGGGCTAGGATTGGAAATTGGCTGATGGGGGAGCTTGGAGTGGAAATTGGCTGATGGGGGGCTGGAATGGAACTGGAAAAGAGCATATGTGGGGCTAGGACTGGAAATGGCTGATGTGGGGGCCTGGGAGAATGGGACTCGACGGGTGGGGATGCTGGATGGGTCTAGAACTATAAGGGATTTGATTTTGGGGAAGGACTAGAAGGGGATGGGGATGGGGAAGGGGAATGAGAATGGAGAGGAGAAAAGATATTTTGTGTGGAAGAAAAGTCTACAATGGGCCGGGTATTGGGAGAGTAAGAGGGGAGTGAGAATGGAAGGGTGAAATTTGAGTGGATGATAAAGGAATAAGGAAAGAAATGGGGGAAAGAGCAAAAGGGAAACGAGCAGTATGTTAAAGCAGATATAGAGAGAGAATGGAAGACATCTAAAAGAGAAGAAAGGACAAATGGATAGCTCGCAGAAGACACGAAGAAACCAGAAGAAAGTGACTGGAGCAATTGCAGCTGAAAAATAAAAGGCCAGACAGAAGGTAGAAAAATACTTTTTATTTTGAATTTATTAACTGGAATATGTCTGGTCTGGGAAGTGTGTATTGCTAACATCTTTGCGTTTTTGTTTAGTGCAAGAGGAAAATACTTTATAGTTTTATTTCTCCAGTGTTGTAAGTTTCATGTTTGGCTTTTGGGGTTCCCAGTTTAATTATTATCTGACCAAGGGAGTTAGCCAACACTTATGCTCGGTAATTTTTGTGGGTGGGGCTGGAGTGCAGGGTGGGTGGGACTGGGGGTGGGGAAGGGGTGGGACTGGGGTGGGGCAGGGGTGGGACCAGGGGTGGAGAATGGGTGGAGTATGGCGAGCCATAGGTGTCGGGTTTTTCTCGGTGAAAAAGTTGGTAACCCTACATTGAAGACAGGTACCACCACCCCAGCCCAGAAGTGCAACCTATGATTTACTTGTATATCCAGTCAATTGCATCCTTTGTTCATTCTACACCTTCCTGAGGAATTTATTTATTTATTTTAGCTGCATTTATATCCCGCTTTTCACCGGGTCAAAGCGGTTGGGGGATACATTTAACATGAGGGGATATGAGACACATACACTAATACTTACAGGGAACATGGGCAATGGAGGGTTAAGTGGCTTGCCCAAGACCACAAGGAGCACCTGTGGGACTAGAAACCCCAGTCCTTCCGGCCCAAGGTTGCTGTCCTCTAGTGGGATTTGAACCACTGACCTTCTGGCCTGTAGTACCTAGCCCCAACCACTAGGCCACTCCTCCCTCGTGAAAACTTGTCACAAAAATACAATTTCCCAAGCCATTTTCACAGGCAAGGCATTATTTTACCCAGAGAAATGGGCTTTTACGAAATTGACCAGTATGCTTGTAGGTTTGCATGCTTTTGAAGACATGTTCATGAGGGCAGGGTTGGGGCATGGCTTGCAGTTACTGTACATGCGTGCTTTCAAATGTTCAAAAATATATGTACTTTTTACCTCAGAAAAATAACGTGCAGCAGATAACAGGTACAGTATATTCCTAAATTTCCTAGGGTAATTATCAAATCAAAAGTATAGTCTGCATACTGAAAAGCCCACATGCAATTTTTGCAAATACAAATATTCCCTCTGATGTATTAAACTGGTCTCTTTCAGCTTGCTTGATGATCTTTATTAAGGATGTGCTGTTGTTTGTTTTGCTTCATTTCATTTAGTGCCTGCTAATTTTTTAGTGCACATAGAAAACGTTAGCATGGAGTACACAGAAATAAAGTGCACTACATAAAGTTGTAATGTGTGCTAAGACAGAATGACTTAAGATGACATGGAAAAAGAAGAAAAGAAAAAGACCCTAAAATGAAATGAAAGGAAACAAATGAAAAGGTTTCGGTTGCACACCCCTAGCTTTCATTTCTATGTTAACTAAATCTGGAAATGCAAGTCTAATCGTTACATCCACAAGGTAACATCAATTTAAAAAGCTATGGTTTAATATATCACATCACCCTTGCTCCAGTTTTATAGTTTATTAAATCTTTCCACAAAGGAATTCCTACCACATTCCATTTTGCTTTCCAAGGACAGAATCCCTTAAATCACTCTTACCCTTCCTTTCCCTTGTTTAACCCTCATCCAACCAACATATTTTACATACAAATCTAACCAACTGGGGTACGAATGGACCCCCATGTAGTTTTGTGATTGCTGATGAACACTTTCTTAATGTGGAAAACATAGTTTTTGATGTTGACAACACAAAATTTAAGTTACGGACATTTTTCTTCTAGCGCTTTTAATCAGGAATAATTATAAATCAATCAATGAAATGTGACTTTGTAATGAAATTGTGTCCGGTTTTGATGTTACATATGAACTTAACAAACCATGAACTTTAGAAACTAATGGTAGACAATGTTTGTGATAACTTTACAAATTATGAAATAGGAATGCACGCATTCACTTATATTTTAATGCATTCATTACAAACAGTACTTATAAACTAAAGTCCAAATAATTTGGGGTCCTTTTGGACCCCAGAGACTAAATAGCTGCTGTGGGCACAATAACGTTTAACATAAGAAAAGAATATTTGATTTGGACTTACCACTAGTGAGAGAACAAATTCTCAAAATGGCGGCTGTTGATAACTTACTGTGTTTATATAGTGCAAGCAAACTACTGCGTGGGATCCGATATGACCCCACTTGGTAGGATGATGGTTAATGAGCACAGAAGTGAATTTGACCCATTCTGTTTCTGCCTAGAATGTTTAATGTGCTGCAGAGATTTTCATCTGATGGCCCATCTAAATTTGCACGTTTGTTGGGAACCAAAAGTTAATTTTCTTCAAAGAAGAAACTAATCGTGTTCTGTGCTTCTCTACAATTGTTTTACTTTTGCTTTGTATTCGGGTTCAGGTTAACGTCAATTGGGCTCAGTTGAGATATTCACATGGAGGCACATTCCAATCTGGCCATCCAGCCCCCTGTGTGGTCGATCAGAATCGGGATGCCCAGAGGTAGACCCAATTCTGATCCCATGGTGGGTAGACGTGCCTGTGGGATCAGAATCGGATCTACGACCTGAATATGCAGGCCAGGCCCCGATTCTGATTGGCCTGCATGACCAGCCACATGCCCGGTTACCTCAGTCAGGCTCCTGAATGGAGCCGCAGTGCTATGGCGTCCTGTTGCCATGGCACAGTGGCTCCATTTAGGAGCCGTGAATGCCGGCCACTGCTGATTTTCTTCTTTCTCCGCAGCTGGACCATCGATCCGGCCTCCAATGTCCAGCTGCGGGGAACTTACTTCACCCCCCCTACTTTTTGTTCAAGCCTGGCAGCATCCTCCCCCGACGTCCAGGGGGACTTATTCCACCTCTGTGGTGGAATTAGTCCCCCATCTATGTTCACAACCCTGAAAGTACAGGGCCGACCTCTGAATCAGCCCTGTATGTCTGGGGTCGCTGTCCACCCATGTCCCAGCCTCGCTCTGCCTCCAGAACACCCCCTCCCTTGCTGTTCATACAGGGAGGCTTTAGCAAGGGCCAGCAGGGGAGCAAATAGGGGGGATGGATGTTCAAAGGGGATGTCTATCCCCGCTATTTGCTGTTCTGAATGACCCCCAAAATTAAAACTATTCCCACAATTTGTACTAAATGATTTCTAGGACAGCAGCATCACCAAAAAGGCCAAGGATTCAGTGAGCATGGAAGCTGACCTACTCCTCACTCTACATGTAACCCCTGTAGAACAAAGATATTGAGGATTTGTATGGGACTGTGGAGAAATGTGTACTGCCCATGCTGTGCTTTTTCTGTAAGTAAACGAAAGGCTTCAGTTTCTAATATCTGTCCTCTTTGCACACACCCAGTTCAGTACAGTATATATATTCATGCATGTAATATATATAAGACACTTACCCATTAGGATCAATGGAAGACCAAGGTATGAAATCAAGAAACGGGTGTAATGTAGTACCTTTGCAGAAACAATCATGTTGATAGGTGAGTTATTTTTTCATTAATGAGCTGTAAGAGAGGAAGAATCTGGCTTTGTGCCCATCCCACTGTTTCTCGGAAATGGGCTTATGTGGTGTTTCCTTTTTCCACCACAGAGCAGATTCTGATATGCAATGAGGGCAAGCTCAATGCATGTGTGTGGGCAATTGTGTGCGTCTGGGTGTATTTCTTGCTTATATATGTGCATGTAAAGTGGATTTTGTTGCGAGTGGCCAACATAAACTGGCAGGGAGCACAGTAGAGGAAACCATTGACCCAAGGGGAAGGAATAAAGACTGAAATAGGATTATTCTGCTAGTCTGCCACAGCATGGTCGCTCCTTCCCTGGAGCTTGTTTTTGTCTCTTGAATGAGTGTGGTAGTCTATGTTAGCTTTTTGATATAGTACTAAAACCTACAGCAACAGGAAGATTGGAATATTAGATACTGCCTGCTCTACTGGATTACTGAAAGCTTGATATCATATTGGATAATACTGACATCCCTTGATGGTTGAACAAATAGAAAAAGATGTTAATAAGCAGGCTGTTGCATCCATAGCACTTGGGTGAAATGATTAAGCAGGCTGAGCAGTTGCACACTATGCAGGCTGTTCTAGCCCGGATATATTATGCAGACTTTCAAATAGACACAACCGGCATTGTTTCTCTCTGCAAATTAGCATGTGCAAAGCGGGCATGCAAAAGAAATGCTCACTTCGCACCTACTACTTGTGCAGGACACAGAGGGGGCAAAATATGCAAACTGAATGTACCTGCACTGTTCTCTTCCCCCAGATCTACTCACATCAACAGAAGCACCTTTTAGAGGCTGCTAGAAGTTCATGAGCTATGGAACCCAGTCATAGTTTCAGCTGCATTTGGGGAGAGTGATTTTCAATCAGGCAATTTTACCTAGCTACGTCTGAAACTTTCCCTCTGAATGTATATGTGCATATATGGGTAAATGTGTGTGCATATTGATGTGTATTTACAAATATAGTCACATATCTATAAGTTTTAAGAGATGTGTACATATATACATATCAAAGGTATATTCGTGTGTATGATAATATCTTTTCATATTTGAATATGCATATGCCACTCAAACGTATATGCTTGAAGGTACATTTTATAAAGGATATCTAAATGCAATCTGGGACATCCGAGCCAGAATGTCTGAATAAAAAGCAGGCATGTCCAATTTCAGGCATGATTTTACAACTGTGGTCGTGTCAGATATGGGCGTCTATGGGGACATCTACCTAGACATCCCCAGAATAGCATTTGAGAATGGGGATGTTTGATAGCCTAATGGTTAGTGTCATAGCATAAAGCCACTGTGGACAAAGTTCACATCCTACTGCTTCCTCTTGTGATTTTGTGCAAGTTACATGACTCTGCACTTTCTGGATGTTTTACAGCCAAAACAAGCACTTTCCCAATTTTTATTTGTGCCTGGAACAGGTCTAAACTTGGACAGGGTGGCAGAGGTCCCCACTCAGAAGCCTATTCATGCTTTGAGCAGGTCTAAACTTGGGCAGGGTTCATGCTTGGAGCAGGTCTAAACTTGGACATGGTCGTAGATGTCCCCACTTGAAAATTAAGTAGGGACGTCTAAGTCCATTGCACCATCCCAAACATATCTCCTCCATGTCCCTTGCCTGCTTGGAAATCCCTACACTGGGGATGTCTTTAAAAGTCATTTGTAAAATGGCTTCAAGGACATTTCTGTAATTTGGATGTCCACAGGCACATTTTTGGACATCTAAATCATGTCTAAGCCTTTTAAAATGATTCCCATAGCTCTGTAGGCATGTGTACATCTAAGGATGTGTCAAAACTATCTGTATATCTGTACATTCAAGGAGTAATTTTATAAAACTTCGCACACATTCTCTGTTTGGGTGAAGTGCAGGCAGAGCTGGGATTTGTGTATTTTATAAAATATAAATGTACATGTAAGCATTTACACTAGGTCCCAAGTGTCTGCAGCGCCAATCTAATCACCATTTCTGCTAGTTTATTTATTTCATTTTATTGTTAGTGCTTTTGTACCAAGGATCCTATATGACTGCCACAGTTTACAAATAACATAAGCCAGAGTCATGAGCACGAAAGCGCAGATGCTTAGGGGAGCATGTTTACTAAATCACGTTAGTACACGCTGACTGCATGAACAAATAACACATACAAGATGTAGATAATGCAGCAATTTTCTGCACGAACTGCTGAAAGCATGTTATCTGCATGAGTAGGAGGGATTAGGGTGGACAGTGGGTGTGTCTGAAATGCACAGTTACCATGCACAATAACTGTTGGATTTGCAGACAGCATTGGTGCTATTGACGGCACCTCAATGGCTGCTATTTGACTAGGTTCTCTGAAATTCCAGAGCGTTATCTACTGGGGAAATGTGCCGTCTCCCAACAGATAACGCATGCCATTAACTGCAAAAGCCATCCATTATCTGCACATTTTTGCCACATCAACCTCAAATGCCTAACGTGTTTTAATAGATGAGCCCATTAATCTAAAACCCATATTTAAAGCAAATTACACCAAACATTAAAATCACAATCTTAAAATGACAAAGGAGCTTGTAAAAACCTGGCTTAATTGTCAGATCGTAACCATACTACAAACTTCTCACCCTAAAACTCACAGTTACTTGCAGATTCCCTCATTAAAATCCTTCCTAAAATAGAAGATCTTCATCGTTTAAAATTCAAATAATTCTGCAAAAGTCTCCAATCTACGGAAATTTGATTCTAGTTAGGAGGACCAGCTGCAGAAAGAAGTTGATTTAAAATCCATATCCATAAAATGATGGAAAAACCAGGCATCAATGCTGCCCACTTCCTTGGGCCTATAATCTACAAGGGGATTTCAGAGGTAAATCTTTCCCTGATATCAGCATCTTAAAAATCAACATCATTAACCTAAAAGAAACTCAATGTATTTTGTAAAGGCACATAGGCACCTATGTGGCTTTATAAAATAGGCTAAAAATAGTTTCCTACCTACCCTTTCAACTTAGGCGGCCTGTTATAAAATTTCCCTCTCAGCGGGAATGACAGGAACGTGGGTGTCTGGGGGTAGGGTTGGGGGTGGGGAGAGATTTTAATGACTAATAGCCCGATTCTGTCCCGGACGTCAAAGCGCTCTGTACATCGGGTCTGAACTGGATGTACAGAGGGTATCGCGATTCTGATCCCTCAGGGCTTGTCTAGCCATGTGGGATCAGAATTGTGAACAGTCCTGTATGTGCAGGACGGGACTGTGATTCAGCCTGGCCTGCACATACAGGACATGCCCGACTAACTCAGTCAGGGCTTTTAAATGGAGTCGCGACACCATGGCATCCGGTTGCCCTGGCACCGCAGCTCCTTTTAAAAGCCACAATCCCAGCCGCCGGCTCCTGCAGCTAATTCTCTGCAGTCTGACCCCATAGGGACGTCCATCCCCACTATTCGGGGGACAGAATAACCCCCTAATTGTTTTCTGTCTATTTCTAGGTTTTTGTTTTTATCCATTCCTGTTTTAGTTTTTGTTGCACCCTTTCTGCACTCCCTGAAAAATGTTCTTCTAATGCACCTGGGGAGAATCGTTCTCAGTGCCGGAATGATATCTGCTATGCATAAAACAAGCAAGCAGAGAAATGGGCCGTACCTGTACTTCAGAAAGCAGGGCAAACTTAACACAGAAACCAAGAGCAAAGAATTGGGATGGTTTAAAGGGCAGCACATTTTCCTGTTCCATTTTCCTTTTGTCCTTACTGAAAGACTTGTTAAATGTTTGAATCTTGTAGGCACTGACCTTGCCTTAGTATTTCTCAAGTAATTTGCAGGCTGGTGATTCTCATTTTGAAAATGAACAGCTAAAGAGAGAGGAAAGTGGAACATGATATGTGTTCCTTATTCTGTGGGTTCTTTCTTAGTTCTACTTAGCTTTCGGGTTTGAAGCAATATGTTTTGCCCTATCAGTCATCGCTCAGTGACAATGGAGAGTGATGTGATGTGCAAGATAAACACTGAAACATCAAACTGTTATCACCCGGGTGATGCCATGAGCGGGAGGAAAACCCATTAGCCGAATGATTCCTTCTCTCTGAGTCATAATCAAACAGGCACAACAGCAATTCTCACTAGATCAGACCAGAAGTTCAGTTTCTTATGTTCCTGCTGGATACTGAAAGAGGCAAGGAGCTATTTTTTTAAAGTCTGGCAGTTTCCTCTTTCTCACATGGTTTCTAGTTCAGTTGGTACCGGTCTTTACTTAGGCTCTGGGCTGCAGCATCCCCAGTCACAAATGGGCAAAGGAGCCGGTCGGGCAAACCCAGATCTCTCATATGGTGGCATACGATGCTGCCAATGAGTAATTGGGGAGCCACACGGAGATCTCTTATCATAGGAATCCCTTCTGGGTTTCTGTTTTCTGAATCTGCAGGGCATTGGTCTCCATGGCATCACATGTGTTTGTACAAATAATGATTCTGAAGGTGCTGTAAAGGATCAAATGCCATAGGAAGATGAGGCCCACCCTTGTACTGCTTGCTGGACCATCCCCCCACTCCTTTCCCCTATCATCTTCCCAGCCGACCTCTCCCCATAGTCATCCAAGCTTACCCTTTCCTCCCCCTCCCCCACCAATCTACCTCCTTAACTTCTGCTAGGAACTCCCCTATAACATTTAGATGTATATTCTCCTTAGGGTTGCCAACTGGCTCCAGATGCACCCGACACACTTAATCCAGACCTAGGTTTACTCCACTGCATGCAGGGACATGTAGTTCTGATTTTTCCATTGCACTCCATAAGAAAAGCCAGACTATATGTCCCTGCATGCAATGGAGTAAACCCAGGACTGGATCAAGCCTGTCGGGCGCATCTGGAGCCAGTTGGCAACCCTAATTCTCCTGGACCCCCAGTACCCTATCAATTTGTTCACCTTCTGGCACCACCCATATAATCTTCCAAGTTTACATACTCCATGTTCAATCTATATTTCCTGATTATGTTTCGATGTAAACCATTTTGAATATATAAGAAGGCGGTATAGCAACTTGCTAAATAAATAAATATTTTCTCTTTGCCCAATGACTATTTTCCTTTTTTTTAGCTTTCAAATTGATTGCCCATGATTTTCACAAGCATCTTGTGGAGTATAATAAAACATTAAATATAAAATAAAAACACAATCAATCAATCACTAAAACACACAAGTTGGCAAAATAGCTGTCACCTTCTACAACAGCCTGATCCTATCAACCTGTCCAAGTTTAGCCCTTGAAGCTTATGTTAGTATTGCAGATGAATCCTACTTAATGTACCTTGTGGACATAGAGCTAAGACATTTTTCCTGAAGCTCAAATAATTTAATCCACTCTAGCAGAAGCGAGTCCAGAGTGCAGGACCATAGCAGCTAAAAGCTGTACGCTGCATAGTGGTCAACCTGACAGCTGATAGCAAAGGCACGGATAGTAGTACAATGATCACTGTATTCTAGATGGTTCAGATGGTCAGCCAGATATGCTAGTCTTCCATCAGGAAGTTGTGCTGCGGGGGGGGGGGGGGGCGGGGGGGGCAGGTGCAGCAGGCCATGAACAAGCCAGCAGGGGGGACTTTAAGGTTTAATGAAGCAGAGGGATTACCCCCATTCCCCCAGGTGAGAAGATGGATGCCGGGAAGGGGGGTGGCATGGTGTGCCAGGCAGCACCACAATCCTCGGGGAGGGGGGTGGTATAGAGGGTCTGTCTAAGGGCAGCAGAAACCCTCGGGCCAGCCCTAAAGGGGAGTTCACAAGATCCTGGACATTCCAGCCTGATCACAAAAACTATGTCCGACGTTTAACTTTAGACCTACTCCAGGCATGAACAGGCATCTGAAAAGTGCTGTTTTTTTAGCTGAAAAACATCCAGAGGATGAAGAGAAGAAAACACTCATTCATCCCAGTACTCAGCACAATTTCAACTACAACAGCAGTGTGATTGGAATTGGCCAATGTAACGCCCAGTTTTTAAAAGGGCTCCAGGGGTGATCCAGGAAACTACAGACCGTTAGGCCTGATGTCAGTACCAGGCAAAATGGTAGAAACCATTAAAAAGAACGAAATTACTGAACATGTAGATAACCTTGGTTTAAAGGGAGAAATTCAACATGGATTTAGCCAAGGAAAGTCTTGTCTTACTAATCTGTTATATTTTTTTGGAGGTGTGAATAAACAGGTAAACAAAGGTGAGCTGGTTGGTATAGTGCAGCGATGGCGAACCTATGGCACGCGTGCCAGCTGTGGCACGCGAAGGCCTTGCAGCTGGCACGCGGGAAGGTCCGCATTTAAAAGGTCCCAAATTTAAAAAAAAAAAAACCAAACAAAGCGGCTGCTTCTGCCGCGGCAGCCTCAAGAGCTCTGCCGCGGCAGCCTCAAGAGCTCTGCCGCGGGGCCCCCCCCCCCCCGGCCCGGCAGAGCCACCCTGCATCATCTACCATCACGTCGCAAACCGCGGGCTTCTTTCAGAGCCGCGAGAGTTTCCTTTCTCGCGGATCTCCCGCGAGAAAGGAAACTCTCGCGGCTCTGAAAGAAGCCCGCGTTTTGCGACTTGAAGGTAGATGATGCAGGGAGGCTCTGCCGGGCAGGGGGGGGGGGCCCCGCGGCAGAGCTCTTGAGGCTGCCGCGGCAGAGCTCTTGAGGCTGCCGCGGCAGACGCAGCCGCTTTGTTTGGGTTTTTTTTTTTAATTTGGGATGATAGGGGGGAAGGGGGTTTAGGACTGGTAATTGGCCATGGGGGGGGCTAAGACTGGAAAGGGGCTGATGGGGGGGTTAGGACTGGTAATTGGCCATGATGGGGGGGGGCTAAGACTGGAAAGGGGCTGATGGGGGGGTTAGGACTGGTAATTGGCCGGGGGGCGGGGGGTAGGACTGGTAATGGCCGGGGGGGGGGTTAGGACTGGTAATTGGCAGGGGGGGGGGGGTAGGACTGGTAATTGGCCAGGGGGGGGGTTAGGACTGGTAATTGGCCAGGGGGGGGGGTTAGGACTGGTAATTGGCCATGGGGGGGGGCTAAGACTGGAAAGGGGCTGATGGGGGGGGGGGTTAGGACTGGTAATTGGCCGGGGGGGGGGGTTAGGACTGGTAATTGGCCGGGGTTAGGACTGGTAATTGGCCATGGGGGGGGCTAAGACTGGAAATGGGCTGATGGGGGGGTTAGGACAGTTAATTGGCCATGATGGGGGGGGGGGCTAAGACTGGAAAGGGGCTGATGGGGGGGTTAGGACTTGTAATTGGCCGGGGGGGGGGGGTTAGGACTGGTAATTGGCAGGGGGGGGGGGTAGGACTGGTAATTGGCAAGGGGGGGGGGTTAGGACAGGAAATTGGCCATGGGGGGGGACTAATACTGGAAAGGGGCTGATGGGGGGGGTTAGGACTGGTAATTGGCCAGGGGGGGGGGTAGGATGGTAATTGGCCGGGGGGGGGGGGTAGGACTGGTAATTGGCCGGGGGGGGGGTTAGGACTGGTAATTGGCCAGGGGGGGGGGGGTTAGGACTGGTAATTGGCCGGGGTTAGGACTGGTAATTGGCCATGGGGGGGGCTAAGACTGGAAATGGGCTGATGGGGGGGGGGGTTAGGACTAGTAATGGGCCATGGGGGGTGCTAAGGCTGGAAGTGGGCTGGTGATGGTGATGGTGATGGTGATTTGGGGGGGGGTAGGACTAGTAATGGGCTATGGGGGGGGGGCTAAGACTGCAAATGGGCTGTTGGGGGGGTAAGGACTGGTAATGGGCTGATGGGGGGGTTAGGACTGGTAATGGGCTATGGGGGGGCTAAGACTGGAAATGGGCTGAGTGGAAGGAGGGCTTGAACTGCAAATAGCTGATGGGATTGGGGCTTGGAATGGAAATGGGTTGTGAGGGGGAGGGAGCTAGGACTGGAAATGGGTGAGGGGGGCTAGGACAGGAAATGGGCTGATGGAGGGGCTAGAATAGGACTGGAAATTGGCTGTTGGGGGGGGTGCTAAGATTGGAAATGGGCTGTGGTGGGGGTTTGGATTGAAATGGACTCATGAAGGGGCTAGAACAGGAAGTAGGCTCATGGGGGGCTTGGATTGGAAATGGGCTGAGTGGAGGGGAGCTAGGATTTGACATGGGCTGATGGTGGGGCTAGGAAAGGACTAGAAATGGGCTCATGGGGGGCTGGGTTTGGAAATGAGCTGATGGAGGGACTCGGATGGGACTGCAAATAGATGGGGGAGCTAGGACTGGAAATGGGCTTATGGGGGGTTAGGACTGGAAGTGGGTTGATGAGGGGGGGCTAGGACTGGTATTGGGTTGGGAGGTTGCTAGGACTGGAAATGGGTTGGGGGGCTGCTAGGACTGGAAATGGGCTGATGCAGGGACTAGAAGGGAATGGATGCTGGGTGAGGCTGGAACTAGAAGGGAGCTGGTGTTGGGGGAGGATTAGAATGGGATGGGGCTGGGAGAGTAAAATGGAGAGGGGAAAAATATTTTGTGTGGGAGGGATAAAAAATCTACAATTGGCCGGGTATTGGGAGAATAAGTGGGGATTGAGGATGGAGGGGTAAATTTTGAGTAGATGAAATAGGAATGAGGAAAGAGCAAAAGGAGAAAGATTAGTATGTTAAAGCAGATGTAGAGAGAGAATGGAAAAAAAAAAAACCAAGAAGACAGAAGAAAGGACAAATGGACAGCAGATGGAGAGTTAGGAGAAGACACGAAGAAACCAGAAGAAAGTGGCTGGAGCAATTGCAACTGAAAAAAAATGCACAAAAGGTAGAAAAATATCTCTTTATTTTGAATTTATTAACTGGAATATGTCAGCTCTGGGAAATGTGCATCATTAATTTTTGCGCTTTGTTTAGTACAAGAGGAAATTAATTTATAGTTTTATTTCTACAGTGTTGTTGTATATTCCAAGTTTGGCTTTTGGGGTTCCCAGTTTAATTATTGTCTTCCTGTTTTTAAATTGTGATTCCTTGTTTGGTGATGGTCTGTTCTGCATGTGTAACTGAGCTGAGGTATTCTGTTTATATAATTCCTATTTGACATTGCCACTTGTTCTTTCCCCAGTAGGTCATGTATTGTTGTTCTCTGAAATGTATTGGTTTAATATTTGCAGTGTTGCCTTTTGATAGTTAGGGTATGGTGCTTTGTGAGTCCTGGTAGTACTGTTAGGATACGGCGGGTTTGCTATGGGTTCTAAATGGGCAGCGTTTGTAGTAGTTCCTAATGTGCCTGGCGGTTGGTACTGGATTATAGTAATGTAGAAACCTTTTAGTCTTTCTTTATCCATATACTCATTAAGAGGCATGTTTACTAAAAGTTAGTGTATGGTAACATTATGCAAATATTTATGCAAATGAGGCACCTTATGCAAATGAGGCTTTAATGGACGTGCTGGCACTTTGAGGAAATTCTTTGGTTTTGTGCGGCAGTTTGGGCACTCGGGCTCAAAAAGGTTAGCCATCACTGGTATAGTGTATCTGGATTTTCAGAAAGCCTTTAACAGGGTCACTCATGAGAGACTCTTGGTGAAATTAAAAAGTCATGGGATTGTATTGTATAGTACTGTAGATCAGGAACTGGTTAAAAGATAGAAAGCAGAGGGGTCATTCCATGTCAAGTGGTCTTGGGCTCCCCGCATGACCATCATGGATTTTGACTAAATTTTATATTTAGAGCCCCCCCATGTCTCAAATGAACTTTGGTAGAGTTTTAGGTTCTCTGGTGTTAAACCTGTTGAGATATAGCCGTTTGACCCCATAGCCTGAACATGTACAGTACGATTCAAAATTTCAGCAACTTTGAGACCTAATATTGTTCTTATTTGTTTATAAGAAATGAAACTTAACTACCCTGCACATCTTTTTGCGCTCTTTTTAATGAGACTAATAATAATCTTTTTTGATTGTGTCAGAAATAGACACATTGCACCAAAGTCGGGCAAAGAAATTGGCGGCCTAAAAAAATTAAGTTTAACATTGCATAGCTCCTGAAAAAAGTAAACAACGAACATGAAATTTGAGGCATAGTATCTCGTGGTACTGTTGTTTTCGTGTTTATAATTTCAAGCTCCTAGCCCTTTTTTATTAATTTGTAAATTAAGTGTAAAGTTGATAATTTTTGCAAAAAGGCTAAAAATAGGGTACTTTTAACTCCCTTTTACACAAAAGTATCTTCTAGAAACATTTTCAAACTACTACCATTAGAAAGAGCATCTTTTAAACTCCCTAAAAAGTTAATTTGATTGACTAACGCTGACATACAGTGCTCTAAAAAGAGGACCAAAGTCAGCGGACATTGCCATGGCAACAGCGTATATTTCATCATATTATTATTGTTAATTTTTTGGATCATACTTGTTTTAACATTTTTTATTGAAAAATTATCAATATTGTATTGCGTTGGTCCATGGTGACATTGTCATTACCAGTTCAGGAACATGAACTGGCAACCCCATTGCCATAGAGGTCATGCCCGATAGCTGTGCAATACCAGCCATGGATGGGTGTCTTAATCTAGGTTCCCAAGCCTTTAATTTGGTTTCTTATTTGAGGTTCCAAAGCCTTCAGTGGGTGTCTATCTGGTTCCCAAGCCAATGAATGGGCATCTTATCCTAGGTTCCCAAGCCTAAATTGTGTATCTTATTGCTGTTTCCTTTATTGACCAACATTTTGGGGCCAAAGTCAACAATTGAACTTTTGTTGACCTATTGGATATATCAATCTTTGCTTTCATTTCTTTAATAAGCTCAGTGTAATCGCTACATAGACTGCATTCTGCAGATAGACTAGATTGTTCAACGTTGTCAGCCACTCCAGCAGCAGACATTATTTTTTTTGTTACCACGTTCTGTGTGCGCTCAATCTTTTGTTTCAAATAGCCAGCTTTGTCTCTACTGCTTATTCTTCGTATTTTTAATGGAGAAGTGCCTAAAGCAATCAAGCTTTGATCAAGGGTGTCCAAGGCATCTGGATCAAAATCATCCGAAGATGAAGATGCTGTGGCTTCAACCATAGAAGCATATTTTGCTTTGCACCTGATGCAAATTTTCTGGCCTGGCTTTACATTCATTTTGGTCACTTTTTTCAAGCCCTCAGACATGGCTAAAGTTACTTTTGATAATCCACTTTTAGTGATGTGATTTTGCATTTCAAATGGATTGCAACACGACTTTTGGTTCATTTTATATTTGCTGAGATGCTGTGCTTGGTGATGCAAGCAGATACTGTCATTGTCTGTAAGGTCAACTTCTGATCGTTGAGTAATAAGCAATTTCTCGCTTGCTGACAAGCAGCTCACAGAATTGAGTCCAGTTTTATTGGAATAAAATGAGCCATGGTGACATTTTGATGACAATTTTTGTCCAACGGTACATTCAGGCATAGGAGGATTGTTATCAAGTGATTCGTCGATGTCCATTTTGAAGTAAATTAATTAGTAAATGTGTACCAACTAATGCTAATCTGAAAATCTATACATTAAGCTCAAGACATATATGCACTTAACAGTTATTGAGCAACTCCTATGGAAATAAATGAGTTTTAAATATAACATTTGCATAACGTTAGAACTGCAGGTTCAATTACATGCCTTTGTCAAGCATGGTAATGTCCGCTATGTTTAGCCCTCTTTTCAGGGTATTGTACGCCAGGGTTAGTAAATTAAATCCACTTTTCTAGAAAGCGTAAAACATGCTCTTTCTAATGAAATTGGTTTCAAAACAATTTTAGAAGATACTTTTGTGTAAAAGGAGGTTAAAAATACCCTATTTTTACGTTTTTGCAAAAAATCATCAAATTTACACTTAATTTGTAAACTAACGGAGAATGCTAAGAGCATGAAATTATAAATTCAAGAACTTCAGTACATAGAGGTATTATGTGCAAAATTTCATACTTTTTACTTGATTATTTAGGAAGCTGCATAATGTCTAATTTTTAATTTTTTTAGAACATCAATTTTTTTGGCTGACTTTGCTGCAATATATCTACTTCCGACATACTCAAAAAATATTATCATTAGTATCATTAAATAGAGCGCAAAATGTTGTACAGGATAGTCAAGTTTCATTTTTTATAATAAAATAGCAAAGAAAATATAGGGTCTCAAAGTTGCTGAAATCTCAGACTCGTACTGTACAAAGTCAAGGTATGTGATCAGACAAACGACTATATCTCAGAAAGTATTCCATTAGTTTGAGACACATGGTAGTGTACATACAAAATTTCAGCAAAATCCAAGATGGTCGAGCGGGGCACTTTTTATATACTAGACCACTTGACATGGAATGACCCAGAGGGTAGGGCTAAATGGCCAATTTTCTCAATGTAGAAAGGTGAATAGTGGAATACCCCAGGGATCTGTGCTGGGTCTGCTGGGTCTGCTGGGTCTGCTGTTTTTTAACATATTCATAAATGACCTGGAAATGGGAATAACGAGTGAGGTGATCAAATTTGCAGATGACACAAAATTATTAAAAGTTAATTAAACACAAAAGGATTGTGAAAAATTGCAAGAAGACCTTCATAAATTGAAAGACTGGACATTCAAATGGCAGATGAAATTTAATGTGGACAAGTGCAAAGTTTGCACCTAGGAAAGAACAACCCAAACTATGGCTACACAATGCAAGGTTCCACATTAGGAACCATCAAGCAGGAAAAAGATTTAGGCTTCATTGTGGATAACACATTGAAAACCTCCGCCCAGTGTGCAGCGGTGGCCAGAAAGCAAATAGAATCCTTAGAATCATAAGGAAAGGAATGGAGAATAAAACAAAGGATATTATAATACTTCTGTATCATTCCATGGTGTGACAGCACCTTGAATATTGTGTGCAATTCTGATAGCCATATCTTAAAAAGGATATAGCGGAATTAGAAAAGGTATAGCGAAGAGCCATCAAAATGGTAAAGGGGATGGAATGATATCCCTATGAGGAAAGGCTTGAAAGGTTAGAACTCTTCAACCTGATAAAGAGACAGCTGAGGGGAGATATGATAGAGGTCTACAAATTACTGAATGGAGTGGAATGGGTAAACGTAGATCAATTGTTTACACCATCAAAAAATAGAAAGACTAGGGGACACGTACTGAATCTACAATATAACCCATTTAAGACTAACTTGAGCAAATATGTTTTCACACAATGTATAATCAAACTCTGGAATTTGTTACCTGGAGATGTTGTAAATGCTTTAGTGTAGCTGGGTTTAAAAAGGTTTGGACAAGTTCCTGGAGGAACGGTCCATAAACTATTATTAGAGAGGACCCAGAAAATCCACTGCTTGCCCCAGGACAAGTATTGTGGAACCTGTGTGCCTTTTTGGGAACCTACTAGGTACTTGTGACCTGGAGTGGCCACTGTTGGAAACAGGATACTGGGCTTGATGGACCTTGGTCTGACCCAGTATGACATATCTTATATTCTTATGGAACCCTGGCCACCCTGTTCCCAATCCACTACTAGATGTCTGGTTGCTGAAATATGGTTCTGGGGATGTCTAAGTAGATGACCATGCAGACGTCCCTATCAGGCATGTCCATGTTTGTGAAGTCACGTCTGCATCTGGACGTGCCTGCATTTTTTCAGATTTTCTAGCTTAGACATCTAAAATTCCCCTCCTTGTGTCTATGTGTCTTTATAAAATACTAGCACCACTCCTGTTGATATCGTGACTCCATTCAAACTCCAACCAAGTCCTCCCTTAAACATGCCTACTCTACAAGTACATACCTGCTTGCACCCTATGTACTTTTAGCTGTTACCTAATTTTATAAAAGCCCCTTTACCCACCTAAAACTGTGCTTTAGGTAGGAAAATTATTTTATAAAATTGTCCCTATAGAACAGGGGTAATATAATCATACCTCTTCATACCCACTAACAACTGTGAAGCTGTATTTTGCTGTAGTTTCAAGTGGTTAAGACTATTTTTAAGTAGCCCATGAAACAAGGCATTACAAATAGGATAGTAGAATAGTCACAAGGGAGTGGCTTATGGTTGCCAAATCTTTCCGTTTTAAATGTGAATGAAGTTGGTGTGCTTGATGCAAGAAATAAAATGATGCTCAACTGACTGACCACACCTGAATTGCCATAGGACATCGAGTTCCACTCCCAAAATGGATACAGCTTTATTCAGCTCAGAAACCATTCCAGAAATATGAGGTAGTATAGAAAGAGTTCCATTGCTTAAGTTCTAGATATCTACAATACCTTGAATTTAGCCATGATCAATATCAATTTATGCTATCTTGTTCAACTGGACATTGCTTCAAGACCCTAGTTAAGATTGTCCATAGCCACGTTTTGATCACTAAACCCATGTTATCAGTGAGATGTCATCAGCAGAGTTATGGCAATCAATACCATAACCTTGAATGATTTCCCCTAATGGGTTAATATAAACTTTAAAAAGAACTAGGGGCAATACTGAACTCTGAGATATCCAGCAGGTCAGAGAACTTAAGGTCCATTTTAGTAAATACTTAGCAATCTGTTAAAAAAGAAACAATTAAACATGGCTTGACCCAATCTTGTTTCACTCATCTGAGTTAGAGGTAATCAATGGTTAAGTGTATCAAACAGAACAGAAAGGTCTAAGTATCTTAATAAAGAATCTCTTTCATGTCTACCTGAGACATACCTCATCTACTGAAGCCAACAGAGCCCTCTCAACAATATGGCCTGTTCGAAAACTGGATTGATTTGGATGGAAAATATTTTCTTATATTAAATATACAAGAAGTTATTGGTAGGCTACGTTCTTGAATATCTTATCCAATAAGAGTGATCCCAGACCCACTATTTTTGACATTATTCTAACAGTGGTCTGTTTCAATACAAAACAGAGGTCTCCCTGCTCAAAGGATGCATTGACAACATGAGGTAAACAAGAAGGGAAAGTATACGGAGTTGGCTCATGTAATTCTTTCCAACCGTTCTGTGCAATATCTGTTCCTTGAGGACTTTTAGATCATCTCAGATAGACCTTTCGTGGGTAACTTTATAAATAGGCACCTACTTTACACAAGAAAGTAGGTGCCCATGTAGGCACTATTTTATAAAGAAAAGGAGATTGACAACTGGCATTAATTTAAGGTGCAATCATTTACATCATCCCTAGAACTGGTGTAAATGGCCCTACCTAAAATTCTAAAGAACACATGTAAATTTTAGTATTTTATAATTTCTGCGCATAACTTGGTGCCCACCTATGCTCTATCCCAGTGGTTCTCAACCCAGTCGTCTGGAACCCCCAGGCCAATCAGGTTTTCAGGATATCCATGAATATCCTGAAAACCTGACTGGCCTGGGGGTCCCAGAGGACTGGGTTGAGAACCACTGCTCTATCCAAACTCTGCCCCTGTGCATGCCCAGAGTGAAAGTACGTACTATCACATGTATGCATGTACTTATAGAAAGGGGCACAGAGCGAGCAAGCCCATTTACATGTGTAAGCAACCACTTAAACATGTAAATGACTAAAATACCTCCATTTGCATGCATTATTGCTGCCTAAATCTAGGTGGCTCCTTATAAAATAACTCCCTTTATGTCTTCTATCATCCTTAACTGTAAGCAACAACTATTAGACAATATTCCGTCGACACTGACCAATGAACCCAGATATACAATGCTGGGATCACCTGGACCAGATGGCATACATCCCAGGATATTGAAAGAGCTGAGATTCCAGATCTACTTTTAGTAATCTGTGAACTATCCTAAATCATCTGTAGTACCTGGAGACTGGCCAATGAAATGCCAATTTTTAAAAAAGGTTTGAGGGAGCAATTACAACAAGTAATGTTACATGAACCAAAGATAAACAAAGTAAAATAAAGTTAATAACTAATGGTTAAACAAATGTCCAAAATATATTGTATGATATTCAGTCAATGAAATTTTTTGGACTCAGGGGAATGACTAAGTAGAGATGATTTTAAACTTAGTGAATGGGGAACATATGACACATGTTCAGTTTTGATGGGTGGGCTGAGGGTGAAAGAGTGAGAAACATTGTAAAAGTTCAGGAAGGTGCAGTGGATGGGTGGGTGGTTAGGTATCGGAACCAAAATGTTCCAGGAAGAGGAACATTTTTAGCTTGCAATGAAATTCTCCAATGTCTGTAAGTGATTGTATCTCTGAGGTTATAGTCACTTATTCTGTACTTCATGAGGGTCTGTGTTCTGAATGTGTGACCAAGGCCAGGTGTTCTGTTAACATGCAGTTTGTACACATGGATTTGTACTGTTGTAATCTGAATGGTTCAGCTTCACAAATCGGTGATGGATGTTCCAGGGCCTGCTGCAGCGGAGCCCATGGTGATTCCTTCCTTCCATGTGGTGGCTGGCTTAAGGCAGCAGCATGCAAACTCACAGCATGATGCTTCTGACCCTTCCGTTGGAGGGGGGCAGGAGTGGCATGCCGTGACTAGCTGCATATGCGCCACAGCTTTAAGGCCACCCACAGCACTGAATTGTGGCTGTGCCACGCTACTGGGAGAGAAATATTGTCTGACATGCTGTCCACCATGATTGGTGGGCCTAGGCACCCGCCTAGTTTGCCTAGCGAATGGGCCGGCCCTAGGTACTGTGAGCCATGAGCAGCTGAGTTAGGACTGACCATGCTTTTCCTAATGAGAGACAACAGTGTGTCATCCATAACCTGCAGTGTTAGAGAATGCGTGGGCAAGCACAATTGATGGCACCTATACACAGCATGCATGTGGCACCTGTAACACCCAGAAATTGGAAAGTGGTGTCTGCCAACTGCCATTGCCTTCATGCCCTGAATGTGGATGTGGTGTTTCCTGGCTATATCATCAGTCACAAAGTGGTGCCCAGGTTGGCTGTGTCCGCTTATGACACCTATATCCTGCAGTAACCAGCAGTGTCACAACACTTCGACAGGGGAGGGTTGGATCAGGATGTGCCCACATGCACATATTAAGTGGATATGTGCATGTCAGGGGGGAAATATGCACTGAGGCAGGAACACTATGCAATATGATAACACCCATCTCAGAGAAAAAATACCAACACTGTTTTCTTAGTTGCCAAATGATGGCCAGGGCCTAGGCACAAATCAGTAACCCTTTCTTGAGCAAGTACTCACTTATGTATTACATTCATCTGAATAGCTCTTATACGTTCAATCAAACATAAAGGAATTCTTCCCACAAAAAATCTCAATTTCTCTGCAATGCACCAAACTTTTTCAATGTCAATCACGAGGTCTCAGACTTACAATGGCACTGTTTCATTAGACTAATAGTCTATATAGAAATGTACGTGCCCATTCGCATCAATGACCTCTTATGAAGACACTACGAACTGAAGCTCATAGGTTTAGCTACCATTATTCAACATGTATGATCTTCTATGTTGATACTCTAATTGTTTCTCTTTTGGTATTAATACTTAAGGCTATCAGTCCTGATAACATTGTCAAATGATCCCGAAGCTCTCCCCTAGCGCCTTCGTAGCATTTCTCCTAAAAAGGGTTCTTCAGGGGATCGAGTTTAAACCACCTGTATTTAAACAAACAACACAAAACAAAGAATCATTCCCATACTAAATAACCTCTACTCATATTCTTCTAAAAGGTACAACTTTCTATAAGACCAAAATCTTAAAGTACTCACAGAGATGCTGCCCGCGTCTGAAACCAAATTACTCTTTCATTCTCAATCTCAATGCCATGCAAAGCAAAAAGACGCCATGCATGCGGTGTAAGCCCACTAAACCCAACTTTAAAGGCTGTACATGAATATACCGTCATTAACTCCTCCCCTTATTCTCAATATGCAATCACTTAAACTCCCTCCCAGAAAGGCTGACATCCACTCAGCAGTCTCAGTTATCGTGACTACCTCAAGCGCTCGCCAATTTTCCAATCGTCTAAGCCCTCTAGGAATGTTCTCAAATAAACGCTATAAATCAACAATCGAAACCTAAGATGCAAGGAAGCCCGATCATAAGCATGCTGCCCAATCTATCATCGCATTTAAGCCATTAGGTTTAACTGTGTCTAATTTGTGAATTCACTTTTGTTCCCGCTGAATTAATGCCTGATCGTGGGTTCTATCTGCTTTACCACGGTCAACTCTGTCCACACAAAAACATGCTAGTTGTTCAAAACTATGTTCTACATCCAGACAGTGTTGAACCAGGGAAGCCGTAAGTACCTTACAGCGCAATTTACTCCTATGCTCCCTCATACGAACCCGAAAGGTACGGAGAGTCTTACCTATATACAGAAGACCACACAGGCATTGCACTGCATATACTACTCCCATAGAGTCGCAGGTCGTAAAACTGGATAAAGTGTACTCTACTTGATGATATGTAAACTTTGTTAACTCTAAAGTAATTTCACATATATTGCATGAGCCACACCATTTATGTCCCTTAATAATCGGCTCTCCCTCCACTCGGGGTAACACTGCCGGGTTTAAACATTCCTTCAAATTACGGTGTCTTTGCCAGACACAACATATTTTCTTTCCCTCCAGGCTGGGGACTGTTGACAAAACATTCTTGTGCTTCTGCAAGCTACGCTGAATGCCTCAGCTCAGCGGGGAAAACTTCGTTATTAAATGAATGCTATCATTATCCTCACCCCTCTTATTATTGGGGGGGGGCAGAAGTAAACTTCTATTGTTATAGAGAGCTCTATGATAGGCTTGTTTAACTATAAAATTATACAATAAAATTCATGATCAATAATCGTGAACGTGATCTAAATTCAGTATCACTCGAACAGTTCCTTCGAAATCGGAGGAACTGTGAGAATGGAAGGCCCTCTTTTAGTTGTCTAGGATGTGCACTGTGGTAGTGAAGGAGCGTATTTCTATCTGTGGGCTTTTTAAATATGGATGTCACCCATTGTCCCGTCCCCCTAGTAACATGGACATCAAGATAGGTCATTGTATTAGACCTAGTCCTTAGTGGAACACCAGATCTAGTGCAAGAGATACGGGTGTTGGGGCCACTTGGCAATAGTGATCATAGCATGATCGCCTTTGATTTAATTAGTGGAGGAGGGATAGTAAGGAAATCTACAGTACTACCTTTTAACTTTCGAAAGGGAGACTATGATAAAATGAGGAAAACAGTTAAGAAAAAACTAAAAGGAGCAGTTGCAAAGGTTAAAGACGTACATCAAGCTTGGGTGTTGTTGAAAAATACTATCTTGGAAGCCCAGACCAGCTGTATTCCACGCTTTAAGAAAAGTGGAAGGAAGTCCAAAAAACTGCCAGCATGGTTTAAAGGTGAGGTCAGAGAGGCTGTTGTTGCCAAAAAAGCAACTTTCAGGAAATGGAAAAAAGAGCCAAACGACGAAACCTGGAAACAGCACAAGCACTGGCAAGTCAAATGCAAGGCATTGGTAAAGCAGGCAAAGAGAGAATTTGAGAAGAAGCTTGCTGCGGAAGCAAAAACGCGAAATAAAGACCTTTTCAAGTACATTCGTAGCAAAAAACCTGTGCGAGAGTCAGTTGGTCCATTAGATGATAAAGGGGTTAAAGGAGCACTAAGAGGCGACAAGGCGATAGCGGAGAGACTGAATGAATTCTTTGCTTTTGTCTTTACTGAGGAAGATGTAGGGATGTTACCCATGACGGAAGTGGTATTTAAAGGTGTGGAAGAATTGAAGGAAATATCGATACATCGGGAAGATGTCTTACAACTATTAGATAAACTGAAGAGTAGCAAATCACCTGGGCCGGATGGTATACATCCAAGGGTGTTGAAAGAACTGAAATATGAGATTGCAGACCTGCTATCAGTAATCTGTGAACTATCATTAAAATCATCTCTAATACCTGAAGATTGGAGGATCGCCAATGTAACACCAATTTTTAAAAAGGGTTCCAGGGGTGATCCGGGAAACTACAGACCAGTGAGTCTGACGTCAGTACCGGGAAAAAATGGTAGAAACCATCATAAAGAATAAAATTACTCAGCATGTAGATAGTCACAACCTAATGGGAGACAGCCAACATGGCTTTAGACAAGGAAGATCTTGTCTTACTAATCTGTTATGTTTTTTTGAAGGAGTGAATAAACAGGTGGACAAAGGTGAGTCGGTTGATATTGTGTATCTGGACTTTCAGAAAGCCTTTGACAAGGTCCCTCATCAGAGACTTTTGGCAAAACTAAAGAGTCATGGGATAGGAGGCAGTGTACTATTGTGGATCAGGAACTGGTTAAAAGATAGAAAGCAGAGGGTTGGGCTAAATGGCCAATTTTCCCAATGGAGAAAGGTGAATAGTGGTGTACCCCAGGGATCTGTGCTGGGTCCGCTGCTTTTTGACATATTCATAAATGACCTGGAAAGTGGAATAACGAGTGAGGTTATCAAATTTGCAGATGACACAAAACTATTTAAAGTTGTTAAAACCGAAGAGGATTGTGAAAAATTGCAAGAGGATCTTGATAAATTGGAAGACTTGGCATCAAAATGGCAGATGAAATTTAATGTGGACAAGTGCAAGGTTATGCACCTAGGGAAGAACAACCCAAACTATGGTTACACGATGCAAGGTTCCACATTAGGAACCACCACCCAGGAAAAAGATTTAGGCGTCATTGTGGATACCATGTTAAAACCCTCGGCCCAGTGTGCAGCGGCGGCCAAGAGAGCAAATAGAATGCTAGGTATGATAAGGAAAGGAATGGAAAATAAAACAAAAGATATTATAATGCCTCTATATCGTTCGATGGTGAGACCGCACCTTGAATATTTTGTGCAATTCTGGTCACCGTATCTTAAAAAGGATATAGCGATTTTAGAAAAGGTTCAGAGAAGAGCCACCAAAATGGTAAAGGGGATGGAAGGATACTCCTATGAAGAAAGGCTAAAAAGGTTAGGGCTCTTTAAACTGGAAAAGAGACGGCTGAGGGGAGATATGATAGAAGTCTATAAATTAATGAACGGAATGGAACGGGTAAACGTAGATCGATTGTTTACGTTATCAGAATATAGAAAGACTAGGGGACATGCAATGAAGCTACAGGGTAAACTATTTAAGACCAATAAAAGAAAATATTTTTTCACTCAACGTGTAATCAAACTCTGGAATTTGTTACCGGAGGATGTAGTAGTAAAGGCTGTTAGTGTAGCTGGGTTTAAAAAAGGATTGGACAAGTTCCTGGAGGAAAGGTCCATAAACCATTATTAAGAAGTGACCGAAGATATCAATGCTTGACCCAGTACAAGCATTGTGGAACTTGTGTCTCTTGGGGAAACTGCTAGGTACATATGACCTAGTTTGGCCACTGTTGGAAACAGAATACTGGGCTTGATGGACCTTGGTCTGACCCAGTATGGCATATCTTATGTTCTTATGTTATGTTCCTATTATAGGAAAATTTAAATTTGATATTATTATCTAACTGATTAATCCATTGAAAAAATTAGAGTAGCTCTTCTTCAGACCCCTGCCACAACAGGAATACGTCGTTGATATACCTCTTCCACACTATCATATTAGATGAATATGGAGAACGGCCTAGCCAACGCTCCTCAAAAACAGCCATGTAAAAGTTAGCAATGGAAGGGGCACAGGAGGCTCCCATAGCTACCCCCAATATTTGTTTAAAAAGAGCTCCCTCAAAAATAAAGTAATTGTTATAAATAGCCAGATGCGCTAACTCCATTGTGAACTTTAGCATACTCTCTTGAGAGATCCCCTCTAGCAGATAATGTACTTCTTACTACCTCTAAAGCTGCTCTCTGCGGAATATTAGTGTAGAGCGAGACTATGTCCAAAGTGACAAGTATAATATCTACATTATCCGCCCACTGATCAAACTCCCTCAGTACACACAAAAAACTAGTCGTGTCTCTTAAATACGAAGGAATTGTAGGTAACAACGGCCGCAAATATGAGTCCACAAAAACAGACAGCGGTTCCAGCACACTACCCTTGGTGGAAACAATGGGCCTACCTGGGGGTTGTACTAGACTTTTGTGTATTTTTGGCACAAGATAGAACTTCGCGACTGCAGGAGATAAAACATTCAAATAATTAAACTCTATTTTTGAGATCAATTTGTTTTGCAGTGCGGATGATGTCAAAATTTTTATGTGAGACTGCAGAAGACTACAAGGATCTTCATACAGTCTCTCATATGTAGAGCTATCTTCCAATTGGCGAAATGCTTCCTGTAGATAATCTTCACGTCTCAGGACAACCACAGCCCCTCCCTTATCTGCTCGTTTAATTACGATGTCAGTATGCTGTTTCAAAATTTGTAGGGCTTGATTCTCAGACCTATTTAAAGCATAATAAGTGTGTCTAGTGGACTGTTGTAAAGATCGTACATCTTGTAAGACTAGTTGCTTAAAAATTTCCAATCCCGGATGGGCTGGACCAGGTGGAGACCACTTGGACTTAAGAGGAAGCGGGATGCGCATAAGATCATTTTGTCCCTGACAAGTGCCAGTCGATGAAATAGAATGTTGTTCCACAAAAAAACTTTTCAGCGTTAATTTACGCATAAGCTTCTCAAAATAAACATAAAACTGGAAAGAATCAAAATGTGTCTTGGGGACAAAGGATAGCCCTTTATGTAAAACTGCCAACTCCTGCTGGGACAGGGCCACTCCGGAAATGTTCACCACTAAATCGAACATCGGGGCCACATGCCCGACCTCTTTTATTTCCTCTTCGGGAAAGTACGTTCCCGGGATCGCGTTTGGACCAGTTCTTTTTTCTTTTTGTCTTTCTGTTGTTCTGCCTTGTCTTGATCTAAAAAATGTCCCTTTCATATAGATGCACTGGAATCCGTAGATGCTGTATCTTCAGTAGAATCACTAAACTCAACGCATTTCTTTGTTTTCTTTGTTTTACATTTAGTGTTCATCCATGGGTACACGTACCCAACCGTATAATTCATATAATCTCTTTTAAGTTTCTTTGTTTTCTTCATCATAATCTCTTGATGCATGACTGACAGTTGTTTTTTCAAGTCATCAATTTTTTCATTATAAATCCCTTCCTCCTCTGAGGACCTCAGACGACTCTGAATATCCTCTATCTCCTCTGTTAATTTCTTAACGTCTTGTTTTACTGTGTCTACTATAAGAACCATTAGATCGAGTGAACATTTGTTCAGGATCTTATTCCATTTGTCTATGAAATCCAGCTCTGTTGTCGGGATCCGTGGTTCTTTGTAAACTCTAAGTCCTCTGGGAATTTGTTGTCGACTTATATATTTGATAAGTGACAAACGATACAGCTCAGATCGAACTTTTTTTTTCTGTAATGTCAGTAGAGTGTCCCAACTGACTAAATCTTGATCTTGCAATTGAGCATCGGAGTGGGGTCTTCTCTCGGGCTAAGCCTACCATATGGTCCTGTGTGTAACTTAAAATGTCTTTCCACCCTAATGGACCTTCTGTCATCGTGACAACACGCAAAAATGATGGTCAGCTTTTGAACGTTTAAATAACTCCACTAAATAACTCTTATACGTTCAATCAAACATAAAGGAATTCTTCCCACAAAAAAATCTCAATTTCTCTGCAATGCATCAAACTTTTTCAATGTCAATCACGAGGTCTCAGACTTACAATGGCACTGTTTCATTAGACTAATAGTCTATATAGAAATGTACGTGACCATTCACATCAATGACCTCTTATGAAGACACTACGAACTGAAGCTCATATGTTTAGCTACCATTATTCAACATGTACGATCTTCTATGTTGATACTCTAATTGTTTCTCTTTTGGTATTAATACTTAGGGCTATCAGTCCTGATAACATTGTCAAATGATCCCGACGCTCTCCCCTAGCGCCTTCGTAGCGTTTCTCCTAAAAAGGGTTCTTCAGGGGATCGAGTTTAAACCACCTGTATTTAAACAAACAAAACAAAACAAAGAATCATTCCCATACTACATTATCTGCTAGAGGGGATCTCTCAGAGAGTATGCTAAAGTTCACAATGGAGTTAGCGCATCTGGCTATTTATAACAATTACTTTATTTTTGAGGGAGCTCTATTTAAACAAATATCGGGTGTAGCTATGGGAGCCTCCTGTGCCCCTTCCATTGCTTTTACATGGCTGGTTTTGAGGAGCGCTGGCTAGGCCGTTCTCCATATTTATCTAGTATGATAGTGTGGAAGAGGTATATCGACGACGTGTTCCTGTTGTGGCAGGGGTCTGAAGAAGAGCTACTTTCATTTTTTCAATAGATTAATCAGTTATATAATAATATCAAATTTACATTTTCCTATCATAGGGATACAATGACCTATCTCGATGTCCATGTTACTAGGGGGACGGGACAATGGGTGACATCCATATTTAAAAAGCCCACAGATAGAAATATGCTCCTTCACTACCATAGTGCACATCCTAGACAACTAAAAGAGGGCCTTCCATTCTCACAGTTCCTCCGATTTCGAAGGAACTGTTCGAGTGATACTGAATTTAGGTCACGTTCACGATTATTGATCAGGAATTTTATTGAGAGTGGGGTACCCACATGGCATAGTTAAACGAGCCTATCATAGAGCTCTCTATAACAATAGAAGTTTACTTCTGCTCCCCCCCCCAATAATAAGAGGGGTGAGGATAATGATAGCATTCATTTAGTAATGACGTTGACCCTGCTGAGCCGAGGCATTCAGCGTAGCTTGCAGAAGCACAAGAATGTTTTGCCAACAGTCCCCGGCCTGGAGGGAAAGAAAATACGTTGTGTCTGGCAAAGACACCGTAATTTGAAGGAATGTTTAAGCCCGGCAGTGTTACCCCGAGTGGAGGGAGAGCCGATTATTAAGGGACATAAATGGTGTGGCTCATGCGATATATGTGAAATTACTTTAGAGTTAACAAAGTTTACATATCGTCAAGTAGAGTACACTTTATCCAGTTTTACGACCTGCGACTCTATGGGAGTAGTATATGCAGTGCAATGCCCGTGTGGTCTTCTGTATATAGGTAAGACTCTCTGCACCTTTCGGGTGCGTATGAGGGAGCATAGGAGTAAATTGCGCTGTAAGGTACTGACAGCTCCCCTGGTTCAACACTGTCTGGATGTAGAACATAGTTTTGAACAACTAGCATGTTTTTGTGTGGACAGAGTTGACCGTGGTAATGCAGATAGAACCCACGATCAGGCATTAATTCAGCGGGACAGCTAGACCACCAGGTTATTTTATTTTAGTTTGGGGTGGGGGGGGGGTGGGGAGTAGGGTTTCAAGGGCCGCTAGACCACCAGATTATTTTATTTTAATTTCTGGTGGGAGATGGGGGTTTCAGGAGCTGCTGTCCTCCTCACCCACACTGTGGTCTTTTACTGCAAAATTGCTGAACATTGCATGCAAGTGAGAGTGCTTTGACCACTAGATTAGTATGTCCACCATGTTCTTTTGCACCTTTCCATCACGTGGCTGCACATCACTGTCCGTTCTTCTGTTTTTAATGGTATGTTCCCTTTTGAAACACAGTTTTTATTTTATTACCCTTGTGCTTTTAAGGTTTTAATCAGTTTTAGTCATTTATTTATTTATTCCTATATGGTTTATCTTATGTGAGCTTTATTTATTTATTCATTTATAATTATATATTCCTTTTACGTTGTTTGTGTTTTGCCTTTTATGGATTTCATTGTTAATATTGTTTTAATTTTTTATTTACGTTTATATTATTTATGTTTTTAAGAGGCTTTACCCCCTGAGGAAGGCGTATGCTGAAACGTGTCGGGGTCTGCTGCAATAATGGCTGAACCTGCTACCTGTTTGCTGGCACATGAGTTGTGTATGATTGGAAAAATTTGTGATAACTGCGAATGAACATCTTTGGCTCCATCACATACAGTATATGCAGTACATGCAGGCACGGCACACTCCTGTGATGGCCACCTGCACAGATCATCACAGGTTTTTACTTGCTCCATATGGCCAGTGTGGGAGATACATCAGTTCAGAGACATGAATGGATGCCAGGTATGTAATATCATGCAAGTGACCTTGTTCCACCAGACAGTATGAATGCAGACCTTTTCTGTACAATAGTGCTTTGCATTTGCAAGCAGCTTCTACAGTTATGTGGCTGCTCTGTCCTTGGATTGTAGCTGACATACTTGGCCAGTTGTTATATGCATATGCGCATGAAGATTGTATGGTGGTTAGAGCAGGTGAGACAGCTGTGATACCAAAATAGATGATAATAGACCTTCCTTGAGGTGCAGTAATTATTTTTCATACGCACTATAACTGAGCTTAGCTGCATTTGTAAGATCACATCAGGTACATTGGGACAGCAAGGCCATGCAGCACTTTCCATCCATCCTTCAGCCCATCCATCAGCATATATCCATTGGGTTCGATATTGAGTTAGGAGGGCTATGCGCCCCTTCAGTGCATAGCCCTCCCTGCTGACCTCTAACCCCAGATATTCAATGCCGGGGGATCATATGCGGCACCCACATTGAATATCCAGGATCACTGCACTGCCTC
Source organism: Ichthyophis bannanicus (assembly GCA_033557465.1). Lineage (NCBI taxonomy): Eukaryota > Metazoa > Chordata > Amphibia > Gymnophiona > Ichthyophiidae > Ichthyophis > Ichthyophis bannanicus. Next base: position 1,243,110,458 of record CM066032.1, read on the forward strand.
TCAGCTGCAGTCGATAACCGGGCAGCACTGATATTGCATGCTGCCTGCTTAGCTCCTGCTCTTAAAGATAGGCCAGCCACTGAAATTTATTTATTTAACATTTCTTGCTGCATTTCCAAAGATCAATGCGGTTTACATACTACAAACTTTAAAATGACAAAGAACAAGTATCATGTAAAAAACTACTAACAGAGAAGATATAAGACTGAAAGTAGAAACTTAAGATATAACTCACTATACAAATAGTAATTCAGTGATGTGGCACAATGGCGGATAATCTGATTGTTTGACAGGAGTGCTGTGGTATAGCTCAGTAAAAAGAAGAATGTACAACATTATCATATGAGTGATGGGAGTGGGAGAAAGCATGAGAAGTTAAAAGATTGCAATGTTAAACCTATTATGTTTTTTCATCAAAATGATCTTTAAAGAGAAGTGTCTTTATCTCCTTTCTGAAGTAAGTGAGGTCATCTATACTTCTAAGCCTTGTAGGAAGGCTATTCCAGAGGCCTTCCTGTGAAATCACAGCAGGTTACATAAGCACTCTTCACTGACACAGTCAAACTTCCTCCCACATTATCCTCACTCACTAACACATAAGGGACATATGGATGTGACATGTCCATCAGCTATTATCTTTGTTCCCATCCAGCAGCTAAAATGGGACTGGCAAATAGGCTCCTTTATCCTGCATTAAGACAACCGGCCTTTTTGGGCATTAAGGTGCATGCTTGGCACTCTTACCACCCGATGTCGTGTTAATGACTGCTGACCAGCCGCTAGTGCCCTTACCTTTGGAACTCCTACTCCCCATCCTGTCCTTTAATGCACATTGGGACCCTTAACAATGCCATTTTGCACTCCAAATGGTGTGCCTTTAATGGTCCTTAGTAAAAGTATCCCAAAGAGTAGGGTTAAATGGACAATTTACTCAATGGAGAAACATGAAAAGTGGAGTACCCCAGGGATCTGTATAGATCCCGCTGCTTTTTAACATAAATTACCTGAAAATGAGAATAATGAGACAGATGATCAATTTTAGAGATGACACAAAATTATTTAAAGTTGTTAAAATGCCAGGGGATTGTGAAAAATTGGAAGAAGACCTTATAAGAACAAAAGAACATAAGAAATGCTATACTGCATCAGAGCAAGGTCTATCAAGCCCAGTATTCAGTGGCCAATCCAGGTCACCAGTACCTGGCAGGTTCCCAAAAAGGCACATAGGTTCCACAGTGCTCATCCCAGGTAAGCAGTGGATTTCCTGGATCCTCTTTAATAATGGTTTATGGACCTTTTTTAAACCCAGCTACACTAACAGCTTTTACTATATCCTCCGGTATCGAATTCCAGAGATTGATTACACATTGCGTGAAAAAATATTTTCTCTTATTAGTCTTAAATGAGTTACACTGTAGTTTCATTGGCATAAACAACCGATCTATGTTTACTCGTTCCACTCCATTCATTAATTTATAGTCCTCTATCATGTCTCCCCTCAGCCATATTTTTTTCAAGTTGAAGAACCCTAGCCTTTTAAGCCTTTCCTCATAGGATTATCCTTCCATTCCCTTTACTATGGTGGTGGATCTTCTCTGTACCTTTTCTAATTATGCTATATCTTTTTAAAGATATGGTGACCAGAACTGCATACACTATTCAAGGTGTGGTCGCACCATGGAACGATACAGAGGCATTATAATATCCTTGGTTTTATTCTCCATTCTGTTCGTTATGATTCCTATTTACTTTCTTGGTGGCCACTGCACACTGGGCAGCGGGTTTCAATGTATGATCTATGATGACGCCTAAATCTTTTTCCTAGGTGGTGGTTCCTAATGTAGAACCTTGCATCGTCTAATCATAGTTTGGGATTTTTTTTCCAAGTGCATAACTTTGTACTTGTCCATGTTAAATTTCATCTGCTATTTGGACTTCCAGTCTTTCAATTTATCAAGGTTCTCTTGCAATTTTTCACAATCCTCTTGTGTTGTAACAACTTTGAATAATTTTGTGTCATTCACAAATTTGATCACCTCACTCATTATTCTTATTTCCAGGTCATTTATGAATATGTTAAAATGCAGCAGGCCCAACACAGATTCCTGGGATACGCCACTATTCACCTTTCTCCACTGAGAAAATTGGCCATTTAGCCCTACTCTCTGTTTTCTATCTTTTAACCACAATAGTACACTAACATCTATCCCATGACTTCTTAATTTTGCTGTGAGTCTTTCATGGACCTTTTCAAAGGCTTTCTGAAAATCCAGATATACTATATTAACTGGCTTACCTTTGTCTACCTGTTTATCCACACCTTCAAAAAAATATAACAGATTAGTAAGACAAGACTTTATTTGGCTAAATCCATTTGGCATTCTCTGATTACACCATGATTATCTACACGTTCAGTAATTTTATTCTTTATAATAGTTTCTATCATTTTTCCTGGTACTGTAATTTTCCAGATCACCCCTGAAACCCTTTTTACATTGGCCATTCTCCAATCTTCAGATACTACAGATGATTTTAATGATAGTTAAAAGATTACTAATAGTAGATCTGCAATCTCATATTTCAGTTCTTTCAATACCCTTGGATGTATACCATCTGGTCCAGATGATTTGCTACCCATAAAAAACATTTCTGGCATGAGTAACCTCCCTACATCTTCTTCAGTAAAGACAGAAGCAAAGAATTCATTCAGTCTCTCTACCATGCTGTTGTCCTCCCTTAGCGCCCTTTTTACTCCTCTATCATTTAAGGGTCCAACTGAGTCTGTCATAGGATTTTTGCTATGAATGTACTTGAGAAAGTTTTTATAATGCATTTTTGATTTCATGGCAAGCTTTTTTTCAAATTCTCTCTTTGCTTGCCTTATCAATGCCTTGCATCTAACTTGCCAGTGCTTATGTTGTTTCCTGTTTTTGTCATTTGGCTTCTTTTTCCATTTCCTGAAAGATGTTTTTTTGGCTACAACAGCCTTTCTGACCTCACCTTTAAACTATGCTGGCAGTTTTTGGGCCTTCCTTCCACTTTTCTTAAAGCGTGGCATACATCTGGACTGGACTTCTAAGATAGTATTTTTAAACAATGCCCATGCTTGATGTAAATCTTTAACCGTTGCAGATGCTCTGTTTAGTTTTTTCTTATCTGTTTTCCTCATTTTATCAGTCTCCCTTTTGAAAGTTATAAGGTAGCACTGTGGATTTCCCTGCTGTCCTGCTTCAATTTATTAAATCAAATGCAATCATGCTATGATCACTATTGCCAAGTGGCCCCAACACCCTTATCTCTTATACCAGATCATGCGTTCCAGAGATGACTAAGTCCAAAAGAGCTTCCCCTCCTGTCAGTTCATAAACCAGCTGCTCCAAGAAGCAATCATTTATTTCATCTACAAACTTTATCTCCCTAGCATGTCCGGCTGTGACACTGACCCAGTTGATACCGGGATAATTAAAATCACCCATTATTACTGTGTTGCAACTTTTGCTAGCTTCCCTAATTTCTTTTATCGTTTCATCATCCATCTGTTCAGTCTAGCTAGACGATTGGTAATACAACCCCACTGCCATTGCCTTCACATTTTTGCATGGGATTTCTATCCATAGAGATTTAGGAACAAAAACAAGTGGAGAGTCTCTTGGCAGTAGAAAACTTTATTACTGAAGAGCTACCCCAACGCGTTTTGGCTGTGCCTTCCTCAGGCAGATTATAGCCTCAGAGTTAAAACAAACAAAAATGACAAAGAAATTAACATACAATCATAAAAAAGGTAAATAATTAAATAAATAATTAAAACCAAAACATATCACAGCTATATTATAAATATAGTGAAGCAAATGAATCCAACATACAAATATCAAAGTGAACGTTTAAAGGCAGCATAATAAATCTAGAACCGATAAAATGGACATTAAGCCATATGCATATCATAACATTAATAAGAACCTTAAGAATATAATAATAAATAGCATAGTTAAAGGAAATGATGAAAAAAAATAAAGCACATAGTAATGAAAATATAAATCACATTTGCACACCAATGATAATGTAAAACCCAAAAGTATTACATGTGCAAAACAGAATATAACAGTAAATACAGTGAAACTAGTTCCTTAATATAACCAGCACCCATGGTGTTTCAATTTGTCAAAGAATAAAGTGCTGTCATAAATGTGGTAAGGAAAGAAGACAGAGATTAGGAGGACCAACCATATACCACATATAACCAATATTTAAAAAACTCACTTGTTTGGTCCTAAGGAGCAAATGATTAAAAATAAAAATGTTCTTAAGATTCTTATTAATGTTAATTTCTTTTTAGTTTTTGTTTTAACTCTGAGGCTATAATCCCTCTGAGGAAGGCATAGCCGAAACATGTTGGGGTAGCTCCTCGGTAATAAAGTTTTCTACTGCCTAGAGACTATCTGCTTGTTTTTATTCCTGTGTTTTGCTGTTAGAGTGATTTATCCATAGAGATTCTACAGTGTATTTTTTTTCCTGCAAAACTTTAATCCTATGTGACTCAATGCCCTCTCTAACATAGAGCGCAACCCCTCCACCAATTTGATCTATCCTACCAATGCAATATAGTTTATACCCGGGTATCACAGTGTCCACTTGATTGTCCTCCTTCTTACCAGGTCTCAGATGCCAATCATATTTAACCTTTCATTTAGTACTATATATTCTAACTCTCCCATCTTATTTTTTTAGACTTCTAACATTTGCATACGGGCATTTTAGAGGTTGTATTTTACTCATACTAATCTGGTTATCAGTTGATAGATGTAATTTGGAATCTTTCAGCTCTGTCTGCACTGTGGTTAAGGGCAATTATGTAATTTTCATCTTTCTTGAAACCTCTGTAGGGATGCCCTTTTGCTAGTATCCCTGAAGGATACAACCTTCTGAATCTTATGTTCTTGGGCGATTGTCGGCTTTCTTCTGTTAAAAAAGATTGGGAGACTGAGCATCCAATGGTAGATGAAAGTTAAGGTGGACAAGTGCAAAGTTATGCACTTAGGGAAACTGTGTGCCTTTGAATTGATGTTGATTCCTGGCTTTTGTTGGCAGTATGAACAGAAGTAGACTGCCAGACCTCTTTTCTGAGGCAATGGAGAGTTAAGCAATGCACCTAAGGCTACAAAGAGTGCTAGGAAGTATCAAACTTTGGACTCCTGGTTACCAAGCCAGTATTCTAACCATTAGGCTGCTACTCCTCTGCTCTGCTTGGGGAAGTACAACCCAAACTATGGTTACATAATGCAAAGTTCCACATTAGAAATCACCACCCAGGAAGAGGATCTGGACATCACTGTGGATAGTACATTGAAACCATCTGCCCAGTGTGCAGCCACGGCCAAGAAAGCAAATAGAATGCTAGGAATCATAAGGAAAGGAATAGAAAATAAAAACAGCGATATTATAATGCCTCTGTATCATTCCATGGTGCGACTGCACCTTGAATATTGTGAGCAGTTTTGGTCACCATATCTTAAAAAGGATATGGCAGAATTGGAAAAGGAACTGAGAAGAGAGACCAAAATGGTAAAGGCAATGGAAGGGTACCCTATGAGGAGAGGCTTAAAAGGGTAGGGTTCTTCAACTTGGAAAAGAGACAGCTGATGGGCGATATGATAGAGGTCTACAAAATAATGAATGGAATGGAATGGGTAAATGTATTTCTGTTGTTTACTCCTTTAAAAAATAGAAAGACTAGAGGACATGCAATGAAACTACAACGTGCCACATTTAAGACTAATCAGAGAAAATATTTTTTCTCTCAGCACATAATCAAATTCTGGAATTTGTTACCAGAGGATATAATATAACCTGTTAGTATAACTGAGTTCAAAACAAGTTTGGAGGAGATCCTGGAGGAAAGGTCCATAAATCATTATTGAAGTGGACTGGGGAAATCCACTGCTTAACTCGGGATAAGCAGACTGGAATGTGTATACCTTTGGGAGTCCGACAGGTACTTGAGACCTGGAATGGCCACTGTTGGGAACAGAATACTGGGCTTGAAGGACCCTTGGTCTCACCCAGTATGGCATATTTTATGTTCTTATCAGGTTACTGACATTGAATATCTGAGTTGGCTGAATAGCGAGTTAGCGCATAGCATTGGGGTGCTTAGAGGTCAAAACCATGGCTATTCAATGCCACTAACTGCATTAGGGCCACTGAATGTCCCTGCCCACTGCCTAAATGCCTTTGAATATTTCCCCCCCCTAACTTTTTTGATATGTGGGCTGATATCTTCGGAACAAACTTCACTGGCTGTGAGTGAGGACGCAGCTGAAAGCATTCCTCTTTGTGCAAGGATATGGGGAAGAAAAAGATCGATAATTTTTATTGTAATCTTTTGATGTTTTAAATGTTTTATGCATGTATAGTATGAGCTGCTTTGGTGCAATGTGATTTCAAGTATCAAGTGTAATAAATCTAAATCAAATCAAATTCTTTATGAATCTGACAAAATGAAAAATGGACGAACCCTGAATTAGGGCCCGTTTACCCCTAGGTGAAAAAAAATGTCTCCCATAAAGTTTAAAGGGGAAGAGTACAATTTTTGAAAACTTGCTTGGATGTTTTCAATTTCCTTCTTAAAAGCCAGCAATAAATCCTTACAAAGTAAGGCCAGACTGCTGGATTGTGAAGCTTGCTTTGAAGAAGTTGGTAAGTTCCTCACAGCTAAAAATAGCACTGTGGGATGGTTCTCTGATGCCATTACATGCTTCTTGATAAAATTGCTTTTTCTCTCCCTAACCCTTAATTTATAATAATGGATCTGTGCCTTACATCAGTCTTAATTTCTTTGTCATGTGGCATGCCTGCTGTTTAATCAAATGAAGGCTGATGTTGAACCATGTGTCTTTTCTCTGAGGATTAATCAGATAGGTTTTCAGAGGGGCAGCCTGCTCAATTAAGATGATGAGAACTGCATTCCATTTCGTCACTAATTGATTTAATAACGGACATTCAAGAAGTGATCTTAAAGCATAATGCATTGATTTTAAATCATCAGTCTCTAAAACTGCTTTCATTTCTGAGTTTACATTTGTTCTCTCAGAGGGCAATTTTAAAACAGGGTGCCTAGGTTAAGTCAGCTAAAACTCATCTTTTTTAAGCCTGTTTTACAAAGACAAGTAGATGTCTGTCTTTATAAAATACTAGTATAAATTGCAGAGATCATAACTTAAATTCAGATGTGGACAATTATACCTGTTGTATAGTAGATGTAAATGAATGCATGTAAAGTTTGCAGCTACAGTATACAGGTAAATGAAAGTGTATTAAAATCAGTGTGCATACTTGCAAACTCTACACATGCGCCATCCCGACTGTGTTCCTGGCTATGCATATGGGCAAAGAAAGCACCTTCATATCAATGCTTATCATATCAATGCATATATTTTCACGCCAGTCAGTATTTTATAAGAAGGCTAACGTTTTTGCTAACAGCGGTTTGACCTGAAGCAGGGGGTTTATGGACATACCCCCGAAACGTGGCACGTCGTGTACCTGACCTGCTGTTTATAGCCTATGTTGTCAAAGCTAAGTATCAGCCATTTTTTGAGTGCTGTTTTTAAATGTTACTAAAGTGATTAAAAAGGACGGGCCACAGTGGTGGAAGGTGATTTCCCTTTCTACTTGGCTGGCCATTCCGACAAAAATATTTAAAGTGTAATTTTGGTTTCTTTCACTGAGTTTTGTGATTTTGCAGTATTTTATAAGAGGCCATTAGAGCTTGTATGTGGCCACATACGCACAAAACTGAATTTATAATATTATCTCCTTAGTGAGCAGGAAAGGCAAGCTACACTCCAGCTGACAATGGACCATAAAATGATTGGACCATGATACTGGACAAATATTGATGGAATCACCAGGGATCCATGCTTTGGGTGAAGTAAACATTAGGCCAAGAATATGCCCAAATTTATGGATTAGAAGTCTTGGGAGCATATTTATTAAAATGCGGTAGTCTACTACACGTTCAGCTCCAAATCTTAGCACAGGAGTGGCATCAGACCCACACTAATGAATGGGAATGTGCACAGCATTTCCCCATGCAGTTAGCATGGGTCCAGCACCACCCCTGCACTATGCCATTGGTGTGGTTACCACAGGTGCAGTTACCACCACCCACTGAGGTGGCAGCAAGTGGACCTGCGTTAACTGCAACATTGATGGTGAGCGTGTGCTAAAGATGCCCATGCAAACCACTATGTGAAGTCAATGTCTACACTATGCCCCTAACACACCCAGACTCCACCCCAACCCGCTCTAAGCATTTAGCATGAGATAGTTACTGTGGCTGCATTTTTAGCTCATGGTTAGGGTTACCATGTTGGGCTTAGCACACGGCAAACACCATAATAACCAGTAGCATGGTTTAGTAAACATGCCCCTTAATGATTTCAGTGAACCCTCTGCCCCTATCCCACCCATTTCCTGTCTTGTCATGCGCTATGCCCTGTAGAATGAATTCTAGTAGGTAAGGTGGTCCCCAGCCTGTGTCATCAGTGCCATACCTGGCAGAGGGTAGTATTTAAGGATATGAACAAGGCAACATTTTTGGTTAGTATTTGGTTCATTTGGCCTTTTTTTCCTGATTTTTGGATTGTTTTATTCATACATTTGTTTTAATAAATAATTACTTATCATGCATTAAAACCTCTTAATGCATGCTTATCAACTTAACATGTGTTAAACCGATTTAGCATATACTAATTTTAAGACATACTAATAAACTGAATGTGCACTAGTGAATGCATCCCCTAATAGTAGAGTGCATTTCATCAGCAACATCTGGAGTAGTTTAAAGGCTACATAGGTCTTTCTCTCCCTGAAGACACACTGGTGGCAGCTAGAGCTGGGTAAAGCATGGGAAGGCTGTAGATGTAGCGGAAGGCAATGATGCAGGGCTGGCAGCTAAGTCAGAGACAGAGCCATGTTTTCTGCTTATTTTGTAACATATAGCAAGAGGATATGCGTACTGCAGTCATTACAATCGTACCCAAACATGGGAAAGACCCACAGGAGGCTGCTTCATATTGACCTATATCGTTACTAAATTTTGATTTCAAGATGTTAGCAGCAATTTTGGCTCAGAGGCTGAAGCCGATATTACCCCGTTTGGTGGAGTCCCATCATGCAGGATTTGTACAAGGGAGAGATGCATCTCTAAATATTTGCAGACTGGTACTTAGTATGGAATACTGTCTGCAACATTCTATCCCACTTCTCCTCATCAGCCTTAAACCTCAGGAAGGACTGTTCAGAGCGGAGTAAGGCTGGGAGCGACTTCCACAGTGCTGGTCCAAGAAAAAAAAAATGCAGAGTGACGGGTGAGCTCTAAGCGTGCACGGACCAGGCATAGAAAGGACAGGCGATCATTATGGATTGAGCACAGGGCATGGGGAAAGGTGTATATATGCAGGAGATCAGCAAGGTATTGAGGCGGGCCTATGTGAATAACTCTGTGCATGGTGATAAGTATTTTGTATTGAAACCAGAATCTGAGGAGGAGCCAATGTAGACAAATAAGAGGGGTGGAGGGGGGGAGTATCACATGATCTATGTGTGAGGAATGTAGTGCCATGATCTTTGCATGAGGATATAGTGCCAACATTCCCTGGATTGTCCCATGAGGCCTACATCTCTACCCAGGCCAGGATCAATGAGAGCTGTGAGAGCAGTGATACGAGGTGTGACAAAAAAGAAACGAGACTGTCCCATAAATGTTTTATTACAAAATCTACAGAGAAATTACACATTATCCCCTTCAAAGTAATTCCCCCTCTGAGTTAATGCACTTCTGCATTCGCTTCTGCCACATACAGAAGCACTTGGTAAAGTCCTCCTCCTTGAGGTCCTTCAGCTCCCTCGTCACAGTGGCCTTGATCTCTTCTACAGAGGCGAAATGAGTTCCTTTGAGCACAGTCTTCAGCTTGGGGAAGAGCCAGAAGTCACACAGTGAGAGATCTGGAGAATAAGGAGGGTGGTCGAGAGCTGTGATCTGTTTGTTGGCCAAGAACTGCCTCACAGTGAGCGCAGTGTGTGCGGGCGCGTTGTCGTGGTAGAGCAGCCATGACTTGTCTCTCCATAGAGCCTGCCTGCTGCACCAAACCCAGTCATGGAGGTGATTGAGGACCTGCTGGTAGAAGTGCTGGTTGATTGTCTGACCCTCAGGCACAAACTCATGATGGACCACTTCCTTCTGGTCAATGAATGCGATCAGCATGACCTTGATCCTTGATTTGGACATGCGCGCCTTGTTGGGTCTGGTTGACAGTCAAGTCTTCCACTGCAGGCTCTGTCTCTTGCTTTCAGGGTCGTACTGGAAGACTCAAGTCTCGTCTCCTGTGATGACTCAGCCAATGAACTCTGGATCTTCTCCAATCTTCTCTAGCAAGTCTTGACAAACATTGACCCGGTGCTCTTTCTTGTCATCTGATAAAGGTTTTTGCACCATCTTGGTGCACACCTTCCGCATCCCCTGCTGCTGCACCCCTGTTCAAGCTGAGCTCCTCAGCTATCATCTGCACCGTCAATCTGCAATCACTCTGCACCAGCTGGTTCACTCTGTCAATATTCTCGGCCGTCTTTGTCGTAGAAGGCCGTCCTGACTTGGGGTCATCCTCCACCTCCTCGCGGCCAGTCTTGAAGTGTTTGTGCCACTCGAATACTCGTGGTCTTGACATTGCATCTTCTCCATAAGCCTTTTGGAGAAGTTGGAGACACGCAGTTGGGCCCTTCTCCAACTTAACCAGAAATTTCAAGTTGATTCTTTGCTCCATATTTCTGCCACCTCCAGTTGTGTGACAAAGCGATGGAGCAGCGTGCTACAAAAAAAACCTGAAAAAGAAAAACAGAGTGAGAGAGATGAAAAATATTAAAGCAGAATAGTGGTGAGATGTTGCACAACTCAGTGACATAAGCAGTTAACTGATTGGCATTGAGTCATGGGCGTGGCTGCCACAGTCTCGTTTCTTTTTTGTCACACCTCTTATATCTGGAGTCTGGCTACTCGGGTATGATGGCACAGGGATCTTCCCTCCCATGCCCACACAGCACTGACCAGGGAAGTAGTGCCACAAGGCTGACTGTGGGAAGGCAGACAGGGTAGCCCCACAGATAGCAGATGTATACAGACTGACATATGCCACAATGGGACAGGTGTAGCTGCTGTAAGAAATGCCAGTACCCAGACAGGTGGGCCTCAGATGCCATAGCCAGATGGCCCTACTACTACTTCTAATACTACTACTTCTGATCATTTGTATAGCGCTACAAGGCATATGCAGCACTGCACAGACACATGTGAAAGATGGTCCCTGCTCAGCAGAGCTTACAATAAGAACATAAGAACATAAGATATGCCATACTGGGTCAGACCAAGGTCCATCAAGCCCAGTATTCTGTTTCCAACAGTGGCCAATCTAGGTCAAGACAGACAACTCAGCAGCTGTGGACAGGATACACCCAGGGGGAATGGTCAGGAAACACAAGGGAGCTTAGGTAGATCCAACAGCGGCAATGATGAAGTGAGTGCTCAGCCCGGATTTGAGAGGGGCCAGAGATGAGGCCTGACGTACAGACTCGGTTTGTTCCAGGCATAAGGAGCAGCAAGGTGAACGGAGTGACGTCTGGATTTGGCAGTAGAAGGGCACAGATAGAAGCAATCTGACAGGGAGAGGTGTAGGTAGAGATATTTATTTATTTTATTTATTTATTTAAACCTATTTCTATACCGCCTTATCCTGCAATCAAGGTGGTCTGAACAGCAAACAATCAATAAGATACAGGGTATAGTGTGCACATGCAGTGAGTAGTGTATGCGTGTGAGTGTGTCTGGACGTTGATTCTTGTGGTGCTATTTACAGCGAGCGCTATTTACAATGCTATGGGTATCAGTTCCTTGCTTAATTACAATTACAGTGACATGTTGGGGGAATTGAGGTGTCTGTTGCATGGTTTAAGTAATGTCACCGTAGTGTTCTATGAAGAGGGTTGTCTTCAGTAGTTTCCTGAACTCTTTAAGGTCTGTTGAACGCATAGATATGTGGGGAATGGTAATGCAGAGCAGCACAATGAGTGCACTTATAGGCCATAGGCATGAAAAGGGCATACATTTGTTGCTCAGCAATACTATGCATCCTTTGGGGAACTGCAAGGGTAGTTCCGGGTTTTTTGCACTTGGTGAGGGTCCATCCCTAGCAGCTTAAGGCATGTTTGTAGAAATTAGGAATCACTGGAGCCGGTTCCTAATGCCAGATACATGTTCACATTTACATTCTGGTATACCATATCTGGCTGCACTGGGCTTCCTAGCACTTTTCAGGGCATGAGGAGGACTAGTATATGGTCTAGGTTGCAGCAGCTGTCATTTCTCATTGGTATTTATGTCTAGTGTGCATCAGCAAACTACTGTCTGTGATGAGCAGCTTAGGAGATGCATGTTTTTCCCTAGTGGTGTGGCAAAACGGGTATATCACGGGGACAGGCAGCATCCAAAACATGTAACTTTTCAGAATACGATGTCCAAAGCGTTTACCCTCATCCGGGACATGGGCCAGCTTAATAGCAATTGCACGTGCAGCACCAAACACATCTATCACCCTGATTCCAGACCCGTGGGCATGTCCAGACCTTCACATGTGGAATTAGGTTCAAAGGGGACCCATTTTTGATTTAGATGTGTCCACGGGCCGGACGTGCACATTATAGAATTGCGCTCTTTTTCAATAAAGAAGAAGCTAATTGAAAGACAACAATCATACAGAACTCAAGCCTAAGTAGTTAGTGCTAATAGGGCAAGACCAAATTATGACCCACTAATACAATCACTGAGTCAAATGGTGGCAGTCGTGATTACTCCCTTTTACCGCAGACATAATTTTATATCAGGACTATACAAAGGTTAGCAGGAATGCATGAAGGGGTACCACCTTGTGGTACGCTCGTTTGACAGTGGCCTGCTGGCAGAGGCCTACCTATGGGTCAGCATATTTGAAGTCATGGGCATGGCATTGGATGATATCACCTGCATGGATAGAGGATATGGCTTTCAACTGTGGGTCAGCAAAGAATTGAAACAACCTAGTCAAAATCTTAGCTAAAGAACCTTCACCAGAACATCCTGAACCCATTCAACCTCAAGCGTTCGCCGATTACCTGCAATCCAAGCTGCTTCAAACCAACAACATTGCAACAATCCCTTCTCAAGTCACAGTATGTATATCAAACTTATCCATGTTCTCCACACCATCCAGAAAACATGTTGAAGTCACCATCGCTGCTCTTAACACTACCACCGCACAAACTGACCCTTGCCCAGCCCACTGGATAAAGGAACTACGCCAAGATCTCAGCCCCATCATCACTAAAATGATGAATTTATCCTTCACAACTGGTTCCTTTCCATCAGTCCTCAAGAGAACATCCATCAGACCCCTCTTGAAAAACCACAAACTCGACCCACAAAAGGTTGAATCTTATAGACCCATAGCTAGCATTCCCCTGCTAGCTAAAATAATTGAAAAGGAAGCTCAAAGACAAATACAGGACCACATCGACACTGCCTCCCCTCTTGACCAATGCCAACATGGCTTCAGAGAGTTCCACGGTGTTGAAACCCTCCTAACCACTCTATGCAACAACATCATCACAGGCATTGATAACATCCGCCAAGGCTTTGCTCTTATCTTCTTAGACATTGCCGCGGCTTTTGACTCTGTTCATCATGATCTTTTAATAGGGCGACTAAAAGAAAAAGGCATCAATAACACTGCCCTGGAGTGGTGTAAATCATACCTTGATCAGAGATGGCAGTACGTTACCTCAGGAACCGCAACATCCGCACCTTACCACCAAAAACAAGGCGTACCACAAGGATCATCCCTATCTTCACTCTTCTTCAATATATACATACAGCCTGTTTGCAATATCATTAGGTCCTTCAATGTTGAATGCTTGATATACGCTGACGACATCCTTCTATACATGCCTTTCTCCACAGCCCATATGGACCTCTCCCCGCTAGCCAAATGTTTTGATGCAGTATCTGAATGGCTTCAATCCCAGAACCTCCGAATTCAACACAAAAAGACCGAGGTTCTTTTCATCACTAGAGACCCACTTTTCACCCCCCCATCCCATATAAAGGTCAAAGAAGCTGAGCTCCAATCCAAACCTTCCATTCGTTACCTTGGAGTCACTTTGGACCAGCGCATGGATTTGAAACTACATATAACCAACGTAGTCAGAGCCATCTACCTCAAGATCCGGACACTCCGCCATCTTCGCCCCCTGCTTGATCCTGATGACTTCCGGACGATATTTCAAGCCTTAACCCTACCACACCTTGACTATGCTAATGCCATTCTCCAAGGCCTCCCACACTCCACATTAAACCCATTGCAACTCGCCATGAATACCGCTGCTAGAGTCCTCTACGGAGCATCAAGAAGGGACCATATAACACCCATCCTAGAGCAACTCCACTGGCTCCCCATACATGGCAGAATATTGTTCAAAACATTACTACTAACTTTCAAGGCCACTAAAATCATCACCTCTTCCTCCCTAGTAGACCTCGTTCAGACTGTTCCACCCAATAGATCCAGGAGAACGATATCAACAAATGCACTAGTTATCCCTAAAGCAGCGACAAAATGCCTATCAACGACATCTAACAGGGCCTTCAGATTCTATGCCCCTAAGTGCTGGAACGCCCTACCTCCAGAGATTCGTACTATCACTGATCTATCCCTTTTTAGAAAGGCTCTCAAATCCCACCTTTTCCCCCAATATTACTTGACCAGCTAACCAATCTCGATCCTTACCCTATAACTAATAACAAATCCTGTTGTGTATACTTGTAAATACTCATGTAAATAGTTGCAGAAATGACGTCCCATGTTTTATCCAAGTTCTCTGACCTTGTTCTCTGTAAAACCAAACAGTTTGTTGTTCTGGTCTGTTGTTATATTGTGAACCGCGCTGATGCTGAATAGAGCGGTATATAAGAGCCTGTAATAAATAAATAAATAAATAAAATAAAACAAGCAGGGGGAATGGGCAGGCTTAGTCCAGCTGTTTTTTCTGAATAGAATGCTGGGTGCAGTGCAAAGCAAACAGCCCTTCTTCAGCCAGCAACTTTGGAGGCCTGGCAGCTGTGCCATAAGGTGTTGACTATTGGTGAGCATTGGCTTCAAATTGTGGGTAGGGTTGCCAACTGGCCGGTTTTCAGCCGGCCTGGCCGGTTTTCCTGTGGCCGGGCCGGCTGCCGGCAGAGAACCGAAACCGGCCATTGAAAAGCCGTTTTTTTGCTCTGGCCGCGAGATCGGGAGCGGCCAGAGCAGAAAACCGGCTTTGCGATTGCGATCACAGTCCTGGCCCCCTTGCAGCTGCTGCTTCTGCTTCTTACAGAGCAGCGGCTGCAATAAAGTTAATTTAAAAGTAGGGAAACCTGTGAGGGGCCTTCCAACCCTAAGAAACTCCTTCTGCAGTGCCTGCCCCTCTGATGTCACTTCCTTTTCAGCCAGGGACCCTGCAGAAGGAGTTTCATAATAGCAGAGGGCTCCTCACAGGTTTCCTTACTTTTAAATTAACTTTATTGCAGCCGCTGCTCAGTAAGAAGCAGGAGCAGCGGCTGCACGGGGGGGGGGGGGGGTAGTTAAGCTGCACAGAGGGATAAGCTGCACAGGGGTGGGAAGTTTAAGCAGCACGGGGTGGGGGGTTTAAGCAGCACGGGGAGGGGTTTAAGCTCCATGGTGAGGTTAAGTTCCATGGGGTGGGGGGTTAAGTTCCATGGGGGGGTTAAGCTGAATGGGGGTGTTTAAGCTTCACAGGGGGGTGTTAAGCTGCATGGGGAGGTTAAGCTCCAAGGGGGAGGTTAAGTTGCATGGAGGGGGGTGTTAAGCTGCATGGGGGGGGGGGGGGTTTGAGCTGCATGGTGTGGTTAAGCTCCAAGGGGGGGGATTAAGCTGCATGGCAGGGGTTTAAGCTGCACTGGGGAGGTTAAGCTGAACAGGGGGGTTAAGCTGCACTGGGGGGGAGGTGAAGATGTTCTGGGGGGGTGAAGCTTTACTGGGGGGGGGGAGGTGAAGCTGTACTAGGGGGGTGAAGCTGTAATGGGGAGGGAAAATGAAGCTGTAATGGGGGGGGGGGGATAAGGCTCCACACAGGTTTAAATTTATTTTTATCTTAACTTTATTGCAGCCGCTGCCCTGTAAGAAGCAGGAGCGGCGGCTGCAAGGGGAAAGAGGTGGCAAAAGGGACTGACAGGTGGAAAGTGAGGGCTGGAAGAGAGCTGAAAGGTGGGGAGGAGGTGGCTGGAATAGAGTTGTCAACCGTCCGGTTTTCAGCTGGCCTGGCCGGTTTTTCCATGGCCAGGCCGGCTGCCGGCAGAGATGTAAAACAGGCCATGGAAAAGCCGGTTTTTTGCTCTGGCCGCAAGATCGGGAGCGGCCAGAGCAAAAAACCGGCTTTTCTCTCGACTCCCGAAGTCCGCGGGGGAGGGAGCCGGGGAAGCCTGTGCGAGGCCCCGGCTCCCTCTGTACAATAGCCAGCGTGAAGATCTTTTTCCTTCACGCTAGCAGCTGTTTCTGTGAAGCCATGATTGCTGGGAAAGGTTAAAGGCAATGCTGTGATGGTGGGGGGGACTAGAACTGCAAAATGGGCTTTGATGGAGGGAGGGGGCTAGGACTGGAAAGAGGCTGTGATGCGGGGACTTGGACTGGAAATGAGCTGTGATATGGGGGGGGGGGGGCTAGGCCTGGAAATGGCCTGTGATGGGAGGGTTAGCACTGGAAATGGGCTGATGAAGAGCTGGAATAGGACTGGAAATGGGCTGATGGGGGCTGGAATAAGACTGGAAGTGGGCTGACGAGGGGGCTAGGATTGGAAATTGGCTGATGGGGGAGCTTGGAGTGGAAATTGGCTGATGGGGGGCTGGAATGGAACTGGAAAAGAGCATATGTGGGGCTAGGACTGGAAATGGGCTGATGTGGGGGCATGGGAGAATGGGACTAGAAGGGAGTGGATGCTGGATGGGTCTAGAACTATAAGGGATTTGATTTTGGGGAAGGACTAGAAGGGGATGGGGATGGGGAAGGGGAATGAGAATGGAGAGGAGAAAAGATATTTTGTGTGGAAGAAAAGTCTACAATGGGCCGGGTATTGGGAGAGTAAGAGGGGAGTGAGAATGGAAGGGTGAAATTTGAGTGGATGATAAAGGAATAAGGAAAGAAATGGGGGAAAGAGCAAAAGGGAAACGAGCAGTATGTTAAAGCAGATATAGAGAGAATGGAAGACATCTAAAAGAGAAGAAAGGACAAATGGATAGCTCGCAGAAGACACGAAGAAACCAGAAGAAAGTGACTGGAGCAATTGCAGCTGAAAAATAAAAGGCCAGACAGAAGGTAGAAAAATACTTTTTATTTTGAATTTATTAACTGGAATATGTCTGGTCTGGGAAGTGTGTATTGCTAACATCTTTGCGTTTTTGTTTAGTGCAAGAGGAAAATACTTTATAGTTTTATTTCTCCAGTGTTGTAAGTTTCATGTTTGGCTTTTGGGGTTCCCAGTTTAATTATTATCTGACCAAGGGAGTTAGCCAACACTTATGCTCGGTAATTTTTGTGGGTGGGGCTGGAATGCAGGGTGGGTGGGACTGGGGGTGGGGAAGGGGTGGGACTGGGGTGGGGCAGGGGTGGGACCAGGGGTGGAGAATGGGTGGAGTATGGCGAGCCATAGGTGTCGGGTTTTTCTCGGTGAAAAAGTTGGTAACCCTAATTGTGGGTCGGTAGAGAAGTGAAGCAACAAGTTAGTTTAATCTAAATGTTCCACTGGCAGAGCAGCAGCCATATCATTTCTACAAATAGAAATGAAGAGGAGGAGATGGATAAGAAGCAAAATAGAAGGGAGGTGAGAGATAAGGTTAAAGGAAGAGGAGGTGAGAGATAGGAAATGAGAAAGGGAAGAGAATGGAAAGCGTAAGGTAAAGGTAATAAGGGGCAAAAGGAGGGGTGAGGTAGAAAAATGATGTCAGGGCTGGCCCTACCACTAGCTGAACTTTATTGATCCTAAATAATTAAAATTATTTAGAATCCAAAAATGAATCAAACTGAAAACTTTTGCCATGCACGTCCCTATTCATTTATGTTTGACTCTTGGAACTAAGCCAGGCTCCTCAGCTCGTTCCTTGCTTGATCTGACACATTTTCTGGTTTTCTCATTTCTATGGAAGATTTCATGGTAAATTTCACATTAATAGTGATTGTTTAATCTGCCTTTCAAACTTCATCTCTGTGGTAGATGTTTGTATCAGCTGTGGAAAATACCTTCCTGTCAGACCTTATGCTGTGTTTCTTATGCTATGGTATTGCTTGCTGTAGCATTCCACACCTCATTCTTCTCACCGCAGTGTGAACTCAGTTTAGCACAACCCTACGCTGCCTTTTACTCACCCAGTTTCTCATCTTATTTGCCACCTTAGGACGTCTCTTCAGACCAGTTAACCTCTTTATGAGCTTCCTGTGTAGAACAGCATCTGAGGCCTTACCAAAATCTAAATAGATCGCATGATCTGTTGATAAAAGTAGTGGAAAAATAACACCTTTGGGTTACTTGCATAAGTTTGTAGCTCATATCTGCTCGGTTTGCAGCTTAAATTCACTTTTATGTGCACATAACTGATTACAGAGCTCAGGGTATTTCGATTTGTACCAGCATCGTTAACACCTCTGTGTCTAAAAAATTGTCTGGACGTGTTTCACTTTTGTGATTTTTCTCATGGCAGAGATCATTATTATCTTCCTGAAAAATTCATTTATCAACCGCTTGTGTCAGAAAGGAAGTTAAGCTAAGTGTCATATATAAAAAGGTATTTTTCAATAAGTAGCATAGCAGCAAAGAGATGGAAGCTGAAGTAATATAGTCTTGTTGAAGTAACAGTCCTGCTCTTGCCTAAAATGCTGTGAGAAAGGCTGATGACAGGGGATAAAGATCTGGGCTAATATTGGCTGGCTGGCCAATGCAGAGCTCTCCTATCCTGATAGTTTGAAAAACTATCCAGGTAATATGCAGTCACTGAAATTGTTAAATGGCCAGATATTGTCTGGATAAAAAAGAGCCAGGTTGGGAAGGGGGAGACCGTACTGGTGATATTCAGCAGGCATCAATCTATCTGGATAGTTCCGGCATGGTCATCGCTCTACATGTATGTTCAGTATGGCTAATTATCTGGGTAATTGCCCTGAATATACAGAATAAGTTAAGCCTTGACCTTTAACTTATTCTGCTGATTGTGCTGGATGAAAATCCAGCCCATCATTAATAAATATGTTCAAAGTATTTGAAGGTTCTCCTATGAGTCAGCTTCAGAGCCACTGGACTCAGAGTCAATTTTAAAAAGTGTTCCAGGGATAATTTGGGAAACTACAGACTGATGAGCCTGAGGTCAGTGCTGGATGAAATGGTAGAAGCTATTATAACAAACAAAATTACTGAACACATATTAGACAGTCATGGTTTAATGGGACAAATTCAACATGGATTTAGCAGAGGGAAGATTTGCCTCATCAATCTGCGACATTTTTTGAAGGTACGAATAAACATGTGGATAAAGGTGAACCAGTTGATTTAGAGGCCAATTCCGTTGTGTGCATCCCCCGCCTGTCTGGCCGGTCAGGATTGGGATGTGCTCTGGTGCACCCGATTCTGATCCCGCAGGGGCTAGATGTGCCTGAGGGATCTGAATCTGGTCTACCAGCCTGGACATGCAGATGTGCCCCGATTTTGGCTACCCGGATGTCCAAGCAATTCCCTGGCTACCCAGCCTGGCTCCCGCATGAAGCAGCATCCTGTTGCCATTCCACCGTGACTCCATGCAGGAGCCATGATCCCTGGCAGTGATGGCAGAGTTCTTTTCCCCACATCCCGACCCCCGATTGGGCCGTCATGGCCAGGATCAGGCTGCGGGGAACTCCTCTGCACTCTCTCACCTGCCTTCCTGGCCACAGATCTGCCATCCTCCTCTGTCTAGGGGTACTTATTCCACCTCTGAGGTGGAATAACTCCCCTGTACAAATGGCTGTCCCCAGGTGTACAGGGTCGACTTTGGAATCGGCCCTGTACATCTGGGGTCATAATACCGCCGACAGCCCGCCCTTGCTCCACCTGCAGCCAGCCCCCTCTCGCCCACAAATAGAGCTCTTCACACAGATCAGATCTATGTGCAGGGACCTCTGTTTCCAGGATGCAGGGCATGTGTTTAGCAGGGCTGGACATCCAGATCAGATATCCAGACCCAATAAATGCAGGTCAGAATAGACCCCATAGTGTATTTAGACTTTCAGAAAGGATTAGACAAAGTCCCTCATGTGAGACTCCTGAGGAAATTAAAAGGTCATGGGGAAGGAGGCAGTTTAGTTTAGTTGTAAATTTGATATACCACTTAAGAGCTCAAGGGTTTTCAAAGCAGTTTACTGTTTTGACCAGGTGAAAAGTGATATATAAACTTAGCTAAATAAATAAATACAAATACAATAAAAGCATTTAAAAATAAGAAAGGGAAAAAAGTTACAATGCCTCATTAAGAAACATAAATCATAAAAGGAAAAATAAAAGATTACAATGCATCATTGCAAAGAAAATGAAAACATAAAAGAATAGGTTACAGTGCCATTATTAGAAATATATAAATCATAAAAGGGAGGGGGAGAAGGCTAGAGGAAGGTTTTCTCGTAGATGTATCTTATTGTGAGTTGGGAACTGGTTAAAACAGAAAATAGAGAGAAAGGTTAATGGTCAATTTTCTCAGTGTAGAAAGGTGACTAGTGGAGTACACCAGGGATCCATACCGTGACTGGCGTTTTTCAACATTTATAGATTACCTGGAAATGGGAATGAGTGATATGATCAAATTTGCAGATGATACCAAATTATTCAAAGCTGTTAAATGGCATGCAGATTGTGAGAAATCAAAGGAAAACCTAAAACGAAACAGACAAGTAGCTAGTCTTTCCCCCTCCTCTCCAACTCCCATCTACCCCAGCATATCCCTTAATTTATAGTCATTATGCCAATTAAGCATTAAGCATAAAAGACTCAACATGTAATCAAACTCTGGAATTTGTTACCGGAGGATGTAGTAAAGGTTGTTAGTGTAGCTGGGTTTAAAAAAGGTTTGGACAAGTTCCTGGAGGAAAGGCCCATAAACCATTATTAAGAAGTGACCGAAGATATCAATGCTTGACCCAGTACAAGCATTGTGGAACTTGTGTCTCTTGGGGAAACTGCTAGGTACATATGACCTAGATTGGCCACTGTTGGAAACAGAATACTGGGCTTGATGGACCTTGGTCTGACCCAGTATGGCATATCTTATGTTCTTATGAGTGAAAATTGTCACCACAGGGTATTTTCATCAGTAAGTGATGAACCCATAACAGGTTAGCAGTTCATTGGGAAGTAAACACAAAATAACAGCATAAAATATAGCACAGAATCCTAGAAGCCTTTATATTAGTCTAGGTATCCCTGCTTCCTTAGTAACGCTTAACAATTGAACAACTTACCAATACAAAGATGCAGACCGCGGTTCAGCAGCGAGATGTGGGTTCTCCAGTCTTTTGGGTTGAATGTCACATATATGATTATCTCCCATCTGGTGAGAGGTCATATGTATGCACTTGGTGCAGAGAGCTACTGGCTCTCAGAGAATGAGCCTGATCTCTGAAGGCTAGAATAACAGACTTCAAGAAACTGAGGCCAACAGAGAGGTATATAGCTACAGGGACATAGTAGAGTCCCACGTCCAGTCTGGAAACCTCCATTTTGCCTTGGAAAAAAAGGTCACCTAGAAGAAGAGCATTACCTTGGTATGGCAGGAAATGATTCTGTAGCCAGGATCTACCCTCCAGGGTATCATCTCGCATCAAGGATATGTCTCTAGTGGCTTCTGCCCAGGAAGGAAGGGTTAAGATGGACATTGTAGTTGATAAATCAATCATTAGGCATGTCAATAGTTGGGTGGCTGGTTGAATGTTTGCTCACTTGTCAGCATGGTGGATTAGGTGGTGGATTAGGTATGAAGGTGGTAGTAGGATTTTAGACAGGGCAAGGAGCTGGCTGTTTTGGATGATCCCCAGTTGACTTCCATGTTATTTTCCGCTATTTCTGGACATTCCCTGGCAAAGTAATTTTCTTCTTCACAATCGAAGCAGACAAGGCATTCTGAAGTCCAAGGCTGGTATAGGAATGTAGATCACTCTTTCTCCATGGTTTGTGGAGGGCACTTAGATTTCTGCTTTTGAATATCAGAGTCGAATGCCTCTTTTGGTTTAGGGCTCTTGGGAATTCATGGGACTTGATGGAAGGCTTCCCTAACTTCTATGTCTTTTTCTAGGGAGAGAATTGGGTACTGTTGTACCCACTGTAGAGGGACTCAAGATATTTAGAAACACCTTCAACAATATTAGTTTGGCCACCTTAATGTGATGTTTGTAAACTGCCTTGACATTAAAGGTCTACTGGCCAGGGACACTTGTGATATATAGCTACTTGGAATAGAAGTAAACATTTGCTTTTAGATTTGCAGAGATCTGGTCTTCTACCTAAGTCCCCTACTTAATTTTGTAGCAAAGATATACATTTTAAGGTTACAGGGACCTTTACATAGTAGGCTGATTCATAGATTTCGGTTTGAATATTTCAGTTTCCATTGTCTGTTACAAACCTGCTTCACAGGGTGGGGTTAATTGAATCATCTCTACAGCCTGACCAAGTCTACTAATCACAGCTCCAAGAGATTACATACAGCTAAGCTTTCAGACTTTACAATTGCCTGTTGGTTTTTTTAATATAACTTTTACCATTGGATATAGGTTTTTAGGAATATTCTGACTGCCTAGATTCCTTGCATAGCCTTTAAGTCAGATATCTGAGTATGCCCTCAGTTCATATAAGATCTACTGGCTAGGGACAATTAAGTCCCACCCATCCTACTCCTCACTCCACCCACCTCAGGGTTGCATTGCCTATATAGTCATCATAAACCTTGACATCTGTCCTCTAATTAGATGTTACAACCACTTTTTCTCCTTTTCTCCTTTTCCTAGGACCGCTTAATTATCATGTCATGTAATCAATGTAATAACTGTAGTGCTTTCATTCTGAGAAGAATCATTTGGAACCTAAGAGCTTGCCCTATATGCCTCAAGTTAGCTGCTATGCATAAAGAATTGACTCTACTAAGGGAAGAATTAGCTACAATTAAACACACCTCTTCTAGGGTCAAATTGAACAAAATGCACCACTGCTCCCACAAAAATCAAACAGCTCAGGAACAAATGGATCACTGTGGGCTCTGGTAGGTTGCGGCCTGTAACGCAGAGACACCCTATACATCAAGAGATATCCCTGCATAATGCCTTCTCTACTTTGGATAATGAGGGTGCCCAATCTGTAGAAACTGAAGTACCCTTAAATAAGAGAGTGAATGCCCAATCTAATGATAATGCACCAGATATGAAGAAAAAAATCACAAAACAGAAAACTAATACTGCATGGAGATTCCATCATCAGAGGCACCAACTTGGGAACACAATTCAAAGGAGAGAAGATGGTCAAATGCCTCCCAGGCTCTTCAGCCAGTGGGAATATGAATCAAATTGTTGGTATAGTTAATGCAGAAAGTGAGCAATCCAGAATTGATGTTGTCAGCCACCTGGATACAAATGACCTGGCTAGAAACAGTGCCTCTGCAGTTCAAAGGGACTTTCAGACTCTGGGAGAGAAACTCAAGCCCATTGTTAACATTATAGCATTCTCAGAAGTTCTACCTGTTCTTGGTTAAAGGTCAGAAAGGCTGCATCACATAAACAATTTTAATACATGGCTCCAAACTTGATGCAAACAAGAAGGATTTAGATATATAGGCAACTGGGGAAACAGATGGATCAACAAGAAACTATACTGTGCTGATGGACTACATCTCTCCGTCGCAGGGAAAAGGATCCTAAGTGAAAAATTCAGGCAGTATGTGGATAGGCATTTAAACTAGGGAAAGGGGGTGATGGATGGAGAAGGACAAGTTCAGCATGTCACTCCCAGCAAAAGCATAATAACATTGGAAACACCCACTTTTTAAACCACACATCATTGACAAGTGGGAAGAGACGTGTAGAACAAAATCCATGCAAAATATAGGCAAGTCAGTCAACAAATGCTGGAAAACAATGAGCACAAAAGCTTGAAGCCTAGCCAACAAAGTTCCTGACCTGGAAGCCTTAATGGTGGATATGGACTTAGACATTTTGGCCATTACAGAAACATGGTTTAACGAGTTGCATGAATGGGATGTAGCCATACCTGGCTATAATCTAATTAGAAGAGATAGAGAGGGTAGAAAAGGAGGAGGAGTAGCCCTATATGTCAAAAGCAATATTAAAACTGCTGAAATGCAGGGGAAATGGTGAGAAGAAGAAGCGCTGTGGATTGTGTTGGAAAGAGGAGATTGCACTGTCATCCATACTGGTGTAGTCTACAGGCCTCCAACTCGAACCGAAGAAATGGATAGCAAATTGATTATTGATATTGTAAAGAAGGGGGAAGTGATCATATTAGGTGACTTTAATCTCCCCGATGTGGATTGTAGTATTCCTTCTGCAAATCTGGAAAGAAGAAAAAACATTGTGGATGCTTTCCAAGATGCATTACTTAGACAAATGGTGATGGAATCGACCAGGAAAATCTTGATGCTGGATTTAGTGCTCACCAACGGAGACAGCATGTCGAATATCCGGGTGGATGCCCATGTGAGCAGTAGCGATCATCACACAGTGTGGTTTGAGATACAAGTCAAGGTAGTTAAGGGGTAGTAGTGGACACTTAACGTGTGGTAACAGGACATTAATGGGTAGTAGTGGACACTTAATATGTGGTAACAGAACATGCTGCGTTAAGGTGGCTTGGATGCAAGCACAATTCATAGCTGATGGAGTTGATTCACCTGATTCCTGGCTATGTGGCAGTATGTGTGATGAGCATGTTTGACTGTACAGCTGTTGACTAGGTGAGATAAGTGGCTGCCAAGTGATGCTGGTCAGGGTGGGTGTTGGCAGAGTCATGGTTGGGTGGTGGTGGTAGCAGAGGGGATGCAGCAGCGGGGGGCACTGTGATGGGCATGCAGTCCTAGATGCTCCTGAAAGCACACACCATGCTGTAAGTGATGTTATAGTGTCTATGAGGTGTGGACATGTATCTGGATGTACTGTCAATGTATGGCACGCCATAGGCCAGGACAGTGTCTGGGTGGAGGCAGCATGTTCCTGATGTGAGCAGCAAAGTGAGGATTGTTCATGAGTGCTTGTGTGGAGCAGTCACAGGAGAGGTGTGCATGATATGGCTAACTGCTGCAAATGACCCTTGATGGCCATGGTGGGTGCAGGGCTGTGCCATGGAATGTCCAAGCAGAGAGTTTGCAATGTGTGTGGTGGGTGGACGTATGGGATCTTACTGCCCAAAAGTATTTGGTGTGTGTGATCCAAAGGTAGCAGTGTCATGGAGTACATGAAACACCATTTGTGTGGGTGGGACTGGTGCCTCAGCCTGTGCAACTGCAAGACAATATACCTGACAGAGTGGCATGATAGAAAGGGACAAGTTGAACCCATTTGTCCCATGTGGAGCAAGTAATGAGCCAGAACAGTGCAGGGGATGGCTATGCAATGAGTATTATGTGCCTGAATGTATGAGATGATGGCACAACAGAAAATGCATCCATTCCAGTTCTCCCAGACATCTGCTGCATATACATCACTGACTGGCTGCAACGGGCCGCAGCAGAGCTACTAAAGCCATGCTCTCAGATATCCATGATGGGGAATGCCATGTTGGGCTACCCAACATGTGGCCATAGCATATAGAAACATAAATTAATGATTGTATGCAGGTCACAACAGAGCCAGGACTATCCAAGGTGGGCAAGTGACCTGAGTAGCACCCAGGCACAAAATGAGCAAGTGGGAATTAAATGCTGGACCTTTGACTATGGAGATATTGCATCAACCAATAGGCTACACCTCCACACTGATGTATAGAGCCTGTAGGTGTCTGATCAAACTGTTTGCTGTGTGTGCCAGTATAGGTTGGGTCCTCTACTACCCATGAGGCACTGCACATGCAAAACAGCAGTCTGCAGTTGAAGAACCAATAGAGAATGCACTGATCCAGCATATCTGCTCAGTAAGATGCACTGACTGTGTGTGCTACATGCACATAACAACTGCAAGCTGTGCTGCAGATCGATCTCAGCTGTCACCCTGAGGGTGAGGAAAGGTGCGCAGCACCAGTTACAATGAACCTGCACTTTTAGAAACGGTCTCTGCTGGCTGTGCTGCAGGTCCACATCACTGCTAGTGTGTGGCAGGTATTATCTGCAGCGTGCTATGCTTTCTCCTTGTTTCCTGCATGCTCATAGCATTTTGTAGGTGCTAGCAGCAGCTTGGTCCCTTGTTCTGCCCATGTTGGACTTAATCCTCTAATGTTTGTGTTTAGCAACAATTTGCTGCTTCCATGGACAGCCACTACAGTGAGGGTATATATGCTTTTTGGGGCTACTGTCCTGCCATGATTCAACCATTGAGAACTGACAGTTTGCCTACAGCATGCACAGTAAGACTGCACCTGCTGCTCATCACTGGGCTGTGTCAGCCAAGCACAAACCAACAACAGTTGGTCTGCTGGTCAGCACGTGCTTATTGCAACTACATGCACCCTGCCTTGGGATACCCAGAATTTTGCTTGGTGATTAGCATCCCCAGACAGAGATTGCATCTACATCACAGGAGCCAGACTACAATAGCTCTATGTGGATACTTAGCCGTGCCATGGTCACATTTTGGTCATAGTGAGAGTGCCATCTCAGCATGACATGTAGTGGCCACCCAGGCAATGCATGTGGCAGACAGGCACAATGGCATTTCAACCATTGACCCTAACATTGTGGCAGATACATCCAGGCCAATCTGTGCTGTTTCAGGCAATCCTCTGCCTTGCCTTATTGACATTTTCAAAAAAAGGCTGGGAACAACTCTGACAATGTGAGCCAAAGTGCAGTGCAGAAAGCCACAGGACAAAGGGGAGCCATACACACATGCATGCATACACTCTCATTAGCACACTGTGAAAATTGGGGATGGTTGGCATTCCTGCTTGCCACTCCTGTCTCAATGTCAGCTCAAGGATTGATATTGTGCTCTGTATTCAGGCACTATTAGTGTGCCTTGGCCTCACCGCATGTTCTTACCACCTGATCAGTGTGCTATGAGCCTCCAACCAGTTGTGGATAGTGGAAGCTGTCAGTGCTGCTGGTGGGTGTTTCCACCCTTGCCGGCCGCCTCCTTGGGCATGTTAGAATCATTCTGGCATTAAGGGGTAGTAGTGGACACTTAACGTGTGGTAACAGGACATTAATGGGTGGTAGTGGACACTTAATGTGCAGTAACAGGACATGCTGTGTTAAGGTGGCTTGGATGCAAGCACAATTGGTAACTTATGGAGTTGATTCACCTGATTCCTGGCTATTGTGATAAGGAAGCTTATCATAGCTCAGGAAGGAGCTATAGAAAAGGTGAAGTGACTCTGAACAAGCAACCTGTCAGTTCTGGTAGAAATAAGAAAACAGAATTTTCCCATAAAAGACTACCAGTCCCAGAATGCACCAGGTTTCCAACAGCCATTAGAGGAGCTGAAGTGGGGAAACGTGTGTTCAATCAGGAGGGATATGAGGTAATCCCTAAGCACTCATCTCAAAGGGCAGGGCCTGATTCAGCACAGCTGCGCTGTATTAGGGGGGAGCACTCATCTATGCAGAATAAAGGTAGGGTTTATTTTACAGAGAATTATCCTGAGGATCCTCCTTATCCTGAGAATCAGCTTGAGCTTGATCATCAGTTTCATCTGAAGGATCATCAGAAGCAGAAGCCAAACCGGACGGACAGAGAGGGAAAGAAACCCTTTGGAAGAAAGAGGAGAAAAGCCTTTGAGAGGTCTAGAAGAGTCCAGAGCAGTACGTATACTGGGAGGCATTTCAAGGGCCAGCATACACCATTGGACTGGGGAAAGCCAGAGGAATGGTGCTGCAGAGCTAGGAATCTCCAGACGCTACCTGTGAGGGAGACGGCTGCACGTGGAAGGGACCCTAAGACCCGTGCCAGAAGGTATGTGAAGAGAGATCCAGTGTCCAGGGATCTGGATTGGAAGGCTGGACATAAGAACTGGACTACATACTGGCCAGGCTATATAGAGAGGAACTCTAACAGCAAAGGAAGCTCAGGTATGAACACTGATCTATGCCCTAGCTATAACCTTGAAAGACAGCAGGGAAACAAGTATTCTCCTGAAAGTGCTCCATTGAGAGATTCATCTGTGCCAATCCATGATATTGAACCCATGCTTGTTGAAGAAGGGGGAATGATTGCAGATGAAGAATGTGTTTATATGGACTTCTCTCTGTCTAAACTCCTTTGGTAACTTTCTGTTACAAAGTACAGCAACCATCACAAAGAAATACAAACTTGTTCTTTAATCTACTCAGAAAAGCTCCTGAAGCAGGATTTGACCCACACAGTAGAAAGCAAGCCAGCTAAGGGGTTTCAGCTGGATAATTGCTAGCAATTGAGCCTTACCTAATTGCTTGTCAGCAAGGAGAGAATCACTTCTGAATCTATGTGGGAAGTTATCAGAAGTTAACCTGAAAAGAACAGTTTTTTTCTTTCTTTGTGGCTTTTCGTTTGTTGTTTGATATATGCTAAGAAAACATTAGCTAATGCCTGACAAGTTTGAATGTTGTTTTCCTGATTTTGATTTTTGTTTTTCCAAGTTAAACACTGGAAGCAAGTAACCTGATTTATGTGCTACCAAGCATATCTGTGTTGGGAGAAATAACCCCATAAATAAATATCTTATTGGCTTTACCCAAGAGCACAACTAAATTATTGTCAGCAGCTGTGTCTGGTGTGAATGAACTACATTGCCCACAATCCCTTGCAAATCATATAGATATATGCACTTGCCAAGACTGTGAAGATTCTCACCCAGGCAGCCGTCTGACACTATGTGGCAGTATGTGGGGGTTGTACATACTGGAGCTGAACTTGCACTGCTAATTAAACCTTGTCCACAGGAAGATGCAATTAAAAAACCCCCAGCAGGGACCTGAACCTGTGACCCTCATACATATACACACACTGACTATGTATGATGCACCACAGCGCTACCATATGGGGAGAGTAGCTCCTGTTGCTGACATGTTTCCCTTCGGCTGGCCTTTGGCATATGCTGCAATGAGCATGGGGCACATGACCAGGACAAGGCTTCTTTCTGCTGCAGGCTGGTGCTACTTCCCACGCCACTACCACTACCCCACCATGCAGACAGGACCATGCACTGTCAGTGGTGGTGGTGCGCAGTCCCAGCTTCTTAAACATGCAGCCTTTGGTGGGCGCCTTGGGCACAAGGGCCGTATAGGGAGGGGGGCAGAGGCACATATAGACAGCCACACAGTCCCCCCACCAGCTGCCTATGCAGGGGCCTCATCACTGCCTGCCACTGATATGTCTTGGGGGGGGGGGAGGATGGCATCCACTGCTGTGGTATTTCCCCAGGCATCTGCATTTTCCAGCTACTTGGAGGGCAACAGCCGCAGGCGCTATTGGCCTCTTCCTCCACAACTGGGTTCAGTGGCATGGGGGGGCCCACTGGTATCTCTGCCAAGAGTGCCATGTCCCTTGGACTGTCCCATGTAGCATATCACCACTGCACACCAGCAGTATGTCTGTGTTCTACTACTGTCACTGTGTGGTCATGACGGACATCACAAATGGTGCTGCCAATGGAAGGATTCCCCTATGTGAGGAGGTTAACAAAGTTAGGCCTCCTCAACCTGTTGGTGAGATGGCTGGAGGGAGATATGATAGGGGGGCTATACAGTACTGAATGGCGTGGAACGGTTAACGGTTGTTAACACCATCACAATATGGGGATATTAGGGGACAGGCACTGCAGCTACGTTGTATTGCATTTCAAACACATTTCAGTTTGTCGTTCAATGCATTGGCAAACACTGGCACACAGTGGCAGTATATGTCATGACAGCTCCTTGTATAGCTGGGCTTCAGGAGGGTTTGGTCATGGTTCTGTAGGAAAGGTCAATATATATTTATTTGGGGGGCACTGGGGATCGACTGCTTGGCCATATACAGGCCTCTTTGACCATGGGTGTCCTTTCGGGACCCACCTGGGTACCTGTGCCCCTGATTGACCACTATTGGACAGAGGAGAGTGGGCTTGAAGGACCTTGGCCTGGCACAGTATAGCATATTTTCTGAACTCATGTACTTATGCCCCCCTGTGCTACCTGTGCAGCTGCCTAGTCTGCCATATCCACAAGCAACACCCACTGCATGACCACCGTGCCACCCCCAGTGCCCCATTTGCACCATCAGCATTGTGCCCTTTCCTACTTGAGCACCATGCTATTGCTGCTAATGGAGTACTACTATCACTATCACGGGCTCCCTTGTCAGTGCATCACATTGCTGACGCTAAAATAGTCTCTCTCCCCCTCTACAAACACCCTTTCCGCGAGGTTTTAATTGGCGATCGGGTTCCCAATTTTAAAGGGCTTTTCAGGTCATTACATAATCAGTGGTATGGGAACACATGCTGTAACCGCCCACTCCCCGCCTCGTTCACATCCACGCTCTGCCCACTGCACCCTTAATGCTGCCGGTGCCTTTACCGTCCCTTGAGGCAGCATTTTTTCGGTGTTAAGAGAGCAAGTGTGCTGATAGCCTGCGTTAATGGCACACATGCTCCCTTACCACCGTTTAGTAAACATACCCCTATGTGTTTTCTTACCATTCACCTTGACATATCCTAGTTCCTGGCTGTTGTGTTGTCTGTCTTGACTAGATTGTGAGTTCTGATGAACAGAGACCGACTCTAACATATCTCTGTACAATGCTATGTATGCCTTGTAGCACTATAGAAATTATTGGTAGTAGTAGTAGTTGTACTTCATTAAGGAAATTCCTAAGCTGCCCGTGATTAACTGCCCTGGAATGAATATAATTGATCATTTTCAGTGTGGTAGTCATCATGTTCCCCAGTTTGATTGCTTTGGTACACAACACTTCTTGACAAATCATATAATGTAACTGGACAGCTTGACCACCTTCTTCAAACACTTTGCTGTTCCCTAACGCTGCCAGGCCATTCTGTACACCTATCATTGCAGGGGTGCCATCTCTTGTAATGCCATACAGATTCTTCCATGGCAAATTAAATGTTTTGAATTGTTCAAAGAGGTCCGATCCCCTTGTTGTTCCTCAAAAACTCCTTACACCTAAAGACTCCTCTGTAACACACAAGTCATCATCGACAGTATGTAAAAAGCTAAGAAGTTGGGCAGTGTCAGTGTTGTCTATGCTTTCATTACAGGCAATCAAGTAAAGATCAAAAGTACCTCCCCCCTTGAGGATAACTGCTTCTCTATATTGGTTGCTATACAGTATCTTCAATCCTGTAAGAAACTGTATTCCTTGAGAGACTGACAATTTCAAACTCCTGTTTCTTTTCAGGACATGCATTGCCCATTTACTCTATGGCTGACACACTCCCTTATGAACTCACCATCAGCAATGAAACTTCATAGCTTGCTTTTGATAATTTCTCTTGTGTTTTCTTTATTTCTAAAAAGTAAAATGCTGCAGGAAACAGTAATGCCATGTAGAGCTTACTCCCAAAATGAAGATTCAGCTTCTGATGGTAGAGGCTCTGCCAGATGGTAATCTGCCTTGTGGACTACTAGTACATTGAGGGATTCTACCAGTCTCTGCTCTGAAGAGCAACAAGTGCAGATTTAGGAAGCGATCACTTTGCGCAGAGGGCATGTACAGAGTGGACTTTGTTACTACAGGATATCGCCAGCAGGAGGCATAAGCTGAAAAAATTGACCCATCACTGTTCAACTTTGGAGATTCACCGCTTCCCAGGGGCTGGCTCAATGGTATTTGACACCCTAGGTCAGCGATGGCGAACCTATGGCACGCGTGCCAGCTGTGGCACGCGAAGGCCTTGCAGCTGGCACGCGGGAAGGTCCGCTAGGACAGGTGTCTGCCTCCCTTCGTCTGCAGCCGCAGCTCCCTGCCTGTTAGGGAACCGCGGCTGTGCTTGTAAAATCGTTGCGGAGCCCTTCCTGTCTTGACGGGCTCCGTGCAGCATTGTCCCGCCTCTAAAGGAAGTTGTACTTACAACTTCCTTTAGAGGCGGGACAATGCTGCACGGAGCCCGTCAAGACAGGAAGGGCTCCGCAACGATTTTACAAGCACAGCCGCGGTTCCCTAACAGGCAGGGAGCCGTGGCTGCAGACGAAGGGAGGAAGACATGGGGAGAGGGGGGGGGGGCTACCATCGACATGGGGAGAGGGGGGGGCTACCATCGACATGGGGAGAGGGGGGGGGCTACCATCGACATGGGGAGAGGGGGGGGCTACCATCGACATGGGGAGAGGGGGGGGGCTACCGTCGACATGGGGAGAGGGGGGGTCGACATGGGGCGAGGGGGGGGCTACCATCGACATGGGGGGGGAGGGGGGGGCTACCATCGACATGGGGGGGAGGGGGGCTTACATGGAGGGAGGGAGCTGATATGGATGGATGGAAGGAGGGGGGCTTACATGGAGGGAGGGAGCTGATATGGATGGATGGAAGGAGGGGGGTTTACATGGAGGGAGGGAGCTGCTATGGCTGGATGGAAGGAGGGGGGCTTACATGGAGGGAGGGAGCTGATATGGATGGATGGAGGGAGGGAGCTGATATGGATGGATGGAAGGAGGGGGGCTTACATGGAAGGAGGGATAGATGGAGGGAGGGGGCTGACATGGACAGAGGGGGGACTGACATGGAGGGAGGCTGACATGGACAGTGGGGCTGACAGGGAGGGAGGGAGGGAGCTGACATGGACAGATGGAAGGACGGGGGCTGACATGGAGGGAGGGGGGCTGGCATGCACAAAGGGGAGAGACAGGGACATACTGGACAGACGGGATAAATGCTGGAGAGAGGCGAGAGACATTGCGGCTTAGGATTATAATGGGCTGATGGGGGAGCTAGCACTGGTAATGGGCAGATGGGAGGGGACTAGGACTGGTAATGGGTTGAAGGCTAGGACTGGGAATGGACTGATCAAGGGGGGGGGTTGGGACTGGTAATGGGCTGATAGGGGGGTATGACTGATAATGGACTGATGGGGGTCTAGCATTGGAAATGAGCTGATCGGTGAGGTTAGGACTGGAAATGGGCTGATGGGGGGATAGGACTGGTGAAGGGGGGGTAGGACTGGTGGTATTGGGCTGATTAGGGGAGGCTAGCACTGGTAATGGGGTTGAGGGGGGATTAGCACTGGAAGTGAGCTGATTGGGGGGCTTTGACTGAGAATGGGCTGATTGTGGGGAGGGGAGGATAGAGCTGCTGGCCCTGGAAGAAAACTGGGGGCTAAGGCTACAAATGGGCTGATGCGAGGGGATGGGAGAATGGAACTGGAAGGGAGTGGATCTGAGAGGGGCTGCCATGGTATTTGTACTAGAAGGGACTGGTCAGTGGGGAAGGAGGGGGACTGGAAGGGAATGGACACCAGTGGCAATCATGGGAATGCAAGTTGACATTGGAAGGTACTGGGAGTGAGGACTGGAAAGGGGCTGATACTGGGGAGGGTTACTGGGACTGGAAATAGGCTGATGGAAAGAAGTGAAGAAAACGAAAGAAGAGATAAGAAATGGCAGATGGACCATAGACCACAGAAACAGAGCTAAGAGAAGACAGGAAAGCAGAAGCCTCAGATCGGGACCAGCATGATCAGAGAATAAATTGGTCAGACAACAAAGGTAGAAAAAATAATTTTATTTCATATTAGTGATTTGACTACAAAATCATCATAATTTTGAAATCAAATATTGTTACTTGTGATTAATTAACCGTATTTTCCGGCGTATTTTTTTTGGTGTGCGCTGGAAGAGGGGTAGTCTTATACGGCGAGTATAGGCCAAACACCTATATTTTAACAGGAAAAGTAGGGGGTCGTCTTATACGCCCAGTCGTCTTATACGCCGGAAAATACGGTAAGTAAATTTAACGTTTTCTATGAAAAGTAGTTCTGAGGGGGGTCAAAAAAATATTAAAAGAAAAATGACAATAATATAATAATATATTTATAATGTGGATTACATTTGGGCCCTCATATTTACCTCAGGCTATGATTGTGATTGTGATTATGATGGTACACTGTAAGAAACAATATATGCAGTGTTAGATTTGTTTTAAATGTCGCAATGGTTTTGCGGCTCCCAGTTTTTTTTTTCCCTTCGGAAACGGGTCCAAGTGGCTCTTTATGTCTTAAAGGTTGCAGACCCCTGTGCTAGGAGAAAGGCCCCAGCCCGGCCCCGTGCTTCCCCTTCCGGTCGGAGCTTCTGCGCGCCTCTCGCCGAGAAGCTGCACGCTAGGGCTCGTGCGCCGTCCTCTCGCGAGATTATAGGACCCGCGCGGGAGCTGGGTTCCAAAGAAGAGCAAAACCTACCACTTTCATGATGAATGGGAAATGGACTACTTCTTCATCATGGTGAAAGACAAGTGTTGTGTAATTTGTAACGCCCCAGTATCCTTGCCCAAAATGGGTGATCTGGAACATCATTATAAGGCTCTAAAATATTGTTGTTAAGGTTTAATTGACGTGCTGGCACTTTGAGGAAATTCTTTGGTTTTGTGCGGCAGTTTGGGCACTCGGGCTCAAAAAGGTTAGCCATCACTGCCCTAGGTGAACTGTCAACCATCAGCCAGGTGTCCCACCATAGTCTAGCATCTCCCCTTCCTTCCCTAGCCTCACCCTAGGTGTCCAGCATCTCCCTTTCAGTAATCTAAATCTCATGTAACACTTCCAGGGTTCCCCTTCCAGATGATCTAGAGCAGCGATGGCGAACCTATGGCACGCGTGCCAGCTGTGGCACGCGAAGGCCTTGCAGCTGGCACGCGGGAAGGTCCGCTAGGACAGGTGTCTGCCTCCCTTCGTCTGCAGCCGCAGCTCCCTGCCTGTTAGGGAACCGCGGCTGTGCTTGTAAAATCGTTGCGGAGCCCTTCCTGTCTTGACGGGCTCCGTGCAGCATTGTCCCGCCTCTAAAGGAAGTTGTACTTACAACTTCCTTTAGAGGCGGGACAATGCTGCACGGAGCCCGTCAAGACAGGAAGGGCTCCGCAACGATTTTACAAGCACAGCCGCGGTTCCCTAACAGGCAGGGAGCCGTGGCTGCAGACGAAGGGAGGAAGACATGGGGAGAGGGGGGGGGGCTACCATCGACATGGGGAGAGGGGGGGGCTACCATCGAAATGGGGAGAGGTGGGGGCTACCATCGACATGGGGTGGGGGGGGGCTACCATAGACATGGGGAGTGGGGGGGGGCTACCGTCGACATGGGGAGAGGGGGGGTCGACATGGGGAGAGGGGGGGCTACCATCGACATGGGGGGGGGAGGGGGGGCTACCATCGACATGGGGGGGAGGGGGGCTTACATGGAGGGAGGGAGCTGATATGGATGGATGGAAGGAGGGGGGCTTACGTGGAAGGAGGGAGCTGATATGGATGGATGGAAGGAGGGGGGCTTACATGGAGGGAGGGAGCTGATATGGATGGATGGAAGGAGGGGGGCTTACATGGAGGGAGGGAGCTGATATGGATGGATGGAGGGAGGGAGCTGATATGGATGGATGGAAGGAGGGGGGCTTACATGGAAGGAGGGATAGATGGAGGGAGGGGGCTGACATGGACAGAGGGGGGACTGACATGGAGGGAGGCTGACATGGACAGTGGGGCTGACAGGGAGGGAGGGAGGGAGCTGACATGGACAGATGGAAGGACGGGGGCTGACATGGAGGGAGGGGGGCTGGCATGCACAAAGGGGAGAGACAGGGACATACTGGACAGACGGGATAAATGCTGGAGAGAGGCGAGAGACATTGCGGCTTAGGATTATAATGGGCTGATGGGGGAGCTAGCACTGGTAATGGGCAGATGGGAGGGGACTAGGACTGGTAATGGGTTGAAGGCTAGGACTGGGAATGGACTGATCAAGGGGGGGGTTGGGACTGGTAATGGGCTGATAGGGGGGTATGACTGATAATGGACTGATGGGGGTCTAGCATTGGAAATGAGCTGATCGGTGAGGTTAGGACTGGAAATGGGCTGATGGGGGGATAGGACTGGTGAAGGGGGGTAGGACTGGTGGTATTGGGCTGATTAGGGGAGGCTAGCACTGGTAATGGGGTTGAGGGGGGATTAGCACTGGAAGTGAGCTGATTGGGGGGCTTTGACTGAGAATGGGCTGATTGTGGGGAGGGGAGGATAGAGCTGCTGGCCCTGGAAGAAAACTGGGGGCTAAGGCTACAAATGGGCTGATGCGAGGGGATGGGAGAATGGAACTGGAAGGGAGTGGATCTGAGAGGGGCTGCCATGGTATTTGTACTAGAAGGGACTGGTCAGTGGGGAAGGAGGGGGACTGGAAGGGAATGGACACCAGTGGCAATCATGGGAATGCAAGTTGACATTGGAAGGTACTGGGAGTGAGGACTGTAAAGGGGCTGATACTGGGGAGGGTTACTGGGACTGGAAATAGGCTGATGGAAAGAAGTGAAGAAAACGAAAGAAGAGATAAGAAATGGCAGATGGACCATAGACCACAGAAACAGAGCTAAGAGAAGACAGGAAAGCAGAAGCCTCAGATCGGGACCAGCATGATCAGAGAATAAATTGGTCAGACAACAAAGGTAGAAAAAATAATTTTATTTCATATTAGTGATTTGACTACAAAATCATCATAATTTTGAAATCAAATATTGTTACTTGTGATTAATTAACCGTATTTTCCGGCGTATTTTTTTTGGTGTGCGCTGGAAGAGGGGTAGTCTTATACGGCGAGTATAGGCCAAACACCTATATTTTAACAGGAAAAGTAGGGGGTCGTCTTATACGCCCAGTCGTCTTATACGCCGGAAAATACGGTAAGTAAATTTAACGTTTTCTATGAAAAGTAGTTCTGAGGGGGGTCAAAAAAATATTAAAAGAAAAATGACAATAATATAATAATATATTTATA
This sequence comes from Ichthyophis bannanicus, assembly GCA_033557465.1. Taxonomy (NCBI): domain Eukaryota; kingdom Metazoa; phylum Chordata; class Amphibia; order Gymnophiona; family Ichthyophiidae; genus Ichthyophis; species Ichthyophis bannanicus. Next base: position 1,243,147,689 of record CM066032.1, read on the forward strand.
ATGTGGATTACATTTGGGCCCTCATATTTACCTCAGGCTATGATTGTGATTGTGATTATGATGGTACACTGTAAGAAACAATATATGCAGTGTTAGATTTGTTTTAAATGTCGCAATGGTTTTGCGGCTCCCAGTTTTTTTTTTCCCTTCGGAAACGGGTCCAAGTGGCTCTTTATGTCTTAAAGGTTGCAGACCCCTGTGCTAGGAGAAAGGCCCCAGCCCGGCCCCGTGCTTCCCCTTCCGGTCGGAGCTTCTGCGCGCCTCTCGCCGAGAAGCTGCACGCTAGGGCTCGTGCGCCGTCCTCTCGCGAGATTATAGGACCCGCGCGGGAGCTGGGTTCCAAAGAAGAGCAAAACCTACCACTTTCATGATGAATGGGAAATGGACTACTTCTTCATCATGGTGAAAGACAAGTGTTGTGTAATTTGTAACGCCCCAGTATCCTTGCCCAAAATGGGTGATCTGGAACATCATTATAAGGCTCTAAAATATTGTTGTTAAGGTTTAATTGACGTGCTGGCACTTTGAGGAAATTCTTTGGTTTTGTGCGGCAGTTTGGGCACTCGGGCTCAAAAAGGTTAGCCATCACTGATCTAGAGTCTATGATATGCACTGGCTGAACAAACTTTCCAGTTACGTGTTACATGGTTTCACTAACTATGCTTTTTAAGATATATTCAAGTTTGTTTCTTACTTTGGCTTATTGTTTTCAGCTAGTCCTGTACCTTTACACTATACTCAAAAACAGCAGATCACTGTCTCCAGCCTCCCTTAGGACAGCCAGTCTCTTCTCTTCAGTCATATCAAGGATGTTGATGAATGGGTGAAACATCTCATTAGAATGGTATTCTATGAATTTGGCACTGGCCAGAACAGCGAACATTGCTGTCAGCACCTAACAACTGGACTAGTTATATGCTTGGGCCTCAGGGAGGAAGTCCATGATCACTTGGGAGATGATCCCTGTATAGGGAACGACCTGTTTGATGATAAAGTTAGAGAGACAGTTACCATCATCAAGGATAACTGACAGAGTTTGAAGTGTGTAAACAGAGGGCATCAAATTCTGTGCTTCCCAAAAGACTTGATGTTCTTCCTATAAGAAGTCCTACTACAAGCAGAGATATCAGCCGTATAACCTCTCCTCTACAAGCCAGACTAAACAACAATCTAACACTCCTGTCAGAAGCCTAGAGAGCAGAAACATCAGCAAGCATCCACGTCTAACAACCTGAACAACAACTAGATATTTTGACAATTAGCACACCCCAGTAAGGGGTTGCCATTGCTTCTTTACCACCGGTGGAGGGACATTATCAGTGATACTTGGGTTCTCAAGATCATCCACTCTGGTTACCTTATACCACCATTCCCAATTCAGGCCTCCTCCATGTCCTCTTCTGTCCACCTAGTTGAGGACCTTCAGCTCACAGCAGGAGATACAAGTTTTCATTCAGGCCAAGCCATAGAGAAGAAACCTCCTTTTAGAGATCAAATCAGGACTTCTACTCCTGCTATTTCCTCATGTTCCAAAAAACAGGAGGCTTCTGTCCCATTCTTGATCTCTGTGAGCTGAAGTGTATCAAGAGAGAGACATTCAAGATTAATTCCTTAGGCCCTGCTCTACCAGGGTGATTGGCTTGCATTGCTAAACCTGACAGATGCCTATATGCACATCCCTATTCAGCCATCCCATCTCAAGTTTCTCTGCTTCTGCGTTCTGGGAAACATTATCAGTATTGGGTCCTTCCATCTGGCTTATCTTCAGGAGATATCTCATTCCCTACAATCTGCAATTTCTCTTCTGCAGCACTTTGGATTCATAATCAACAGTTTCAAGTCCTCTCTAATTCCCTTGTAGTCTCTAGAATTCATTGGAGCACTCATTGTGTCCCTGTCCTCTAGGGCATTTCTTCTTCAATAACGAATTGAAACCATCAATTGTTTGGCCTCACAGACCCTAATGACTAAGACCACTAAAGAAAAGGTGGTCCTGCAACTGCTGAGGCACATGGCAGCAAAGTTAACAAAGTTATTAATGCATGTCATCCAGTGGCATCTGGGATCGCATTGGAAACACTTCACTCAACCACTGTCATGCAAAAATCATGCTCAATGCTGCATTTTATGAGGCACTCCAACTTGTCGAGTGGAAAGTCCTTCCAGAAGCTCCATTCTAGATGATCTTGATAACTGATGCATCAGCTTCAGAAGGGGGTGCACACTTCCTCCACCTCTGAACTCAGGCACATAGAGTCCATCAGAGAAAAAGTTTTATATCAATCATCTAGAACTCAGAGCCATCTTTTATGCTTTTTAGGGATTTCAGTGGTGGCTTGCACACAAAGTTGTCCTCAGACAGACAGACAACCTAGTAGCAATGTATCCGCAAGCAAGAGAGCAAGGGTCACCTCAGTCAATGTGCACTGGAGTGCCATCTCGTCTTGCCATAAGTTAGCAGATGGTGTTTTCATCATTATGCTGCCAATAGTAATCAAATTTATGAGGGCTCTTACCAATTTAAATCTACCTCTCAAACAGTCCCTATCTGAGCTCTTAGCCTCCATGTCTGTTAAGTTTATTTTATGGAAAATGCTATTCCTTGTTGCTATTATGTCTGCATGATGCATCAATGAAATTCAAGCCTTGACACGCTATCTTCTATACATGCTATTCTGTCTGGACAAGGTTATCTTGACGACTCATCCAAAATTCCTACCCAAGGTAATATCAGACTTCCTGATTAGTCAAGCTGCTGCCTTCCCATTCTTATACCCCCCCCCCCATGCCTCACTGCAAGATACAGTGCTACACACCTTGTATTGCAGAAGGGCCCTTGCCCTATATCTTGACTGTATCACGCCTTACTGCCAGGCATCTCAGGTTTTCTGTGATATGACAAGAATTGCCCAGGATGACCTGCCATCAAAAGAACTCTCTTATCATGGATCTCAGCGTGTATCGAGTTCTGCCCCCAGACATGGTCACAGCATGCCGACTTTGTACTATGGTAACATCAATCACTAATCTATGCCTTTCCTCCATATTAGATATCTGTAGAGTTTCCATTTGGGCGTTTTGTCCATACATTCACTATAGATTACTGTGTGGATCAGGAATCAGGCTCTGATTGTGAATTCAAAAGAGCTGGCCTCCAGCAACCAGTTGTCTGCAATGGACTGATAAACCTTCCCATTAATGTTCTGATTTACTGCAATGCAACATTCACTGAGTTTGCTCTGTTCATGCTCTGTTCAATAAAAAATGAACTGTTTTTGTTAGCATATTTTCTCTCATTTTATCACTTTAACCTATCTGCAAACAATACACTGAAAAAAGGGTGCCAAAAATTATTGATAAATATTAAGAAATTATGGGACCCGTATCAAAAAACTTTCAGAACTCTTAGGGGCTTGTTTACAAAGCCGCGTTAGCGGTTTCCGAATGTTATCGGAGCCGCGGCCCCATTGATTTCAATGGGTCACGGCGCCAATAACGATCGGAAACCGCTACTGTGGCTTTATAAACAAGCCCCATAATATTCTTCAAAATATCATCAAAAATATCTGCTTCAAAAGTATCATTGAAAAGATTTTTTCATATTTAACAATCTTGATCCATTTGTAAAAGCACTGTCCAGAGCTCAATTAGCGGATTTACTGGCAACACAAGTCTTATGCTAAACTGCTCTTTACTGACATCATTGCTCTATGGACCAGCACACAATTTTTCAATAGCAACTCCAAACTCTTTCCACATGATATCAAAGTTCAAAAAAAATCACAGTACTTATCTTGCCATCCATAACATTAGCACAAGACATTCAGGCAGCTGTACAGAACCGTAATGGTGGCTTAGTGGAACTTGATCCCAGCTGCTGGTTTCCACCATGTTAAAATGACTTTGTCAAAGGACTGCTATAGCATGCCATAACCTGTGCCAGAAATTAATGGCTAGAAACCAACACAAAGAAACGTATTACTTTAGCATACTATCTATTTTACAAAAAAGGTTTTTAAAGCAACTCAATGTCAGACTCACCAAACTGAAACTTTCTCTCTTCTTACTTAATACTAGATGCCAATCCCACTTTTTTCTTGTGGTATCTACGCAAATGCTTGGTTTCTTTTGGGCAAGATAGATATGTTTTTTTATCTCCTTCAGATTTAGAGAAATTGCTAGTTGACAAAGAAAGGAGTTGATGGGCGTTTATAAGTTAGATTAGATCTTGTTTTTGGTTATTGTTGGGTTTTCCGGTGGAAGAGGCTATTTGATTTTTTTGGGCTGGATTTAGACAGGGGTCTTTTTTTGGCTTTTTGATCCCTTGTCTTAGGGGTATGTTTACTAAACTGCGTTAGTGTGATTCGTGTTAGGAGCCGCGTTAGTGGAAGAAATGCCAAAAAAGGACATGGGCGGTACATCGTTAGTGATAACGCACACTATAACGCACTGCGCAGCAATGATCGTTACAGGGCGCGTTACTGCGTGTTAAGCATAAGAAGGCGCACAGACACCCAAATACAGAAACAGAGCTGTAGCACAATGGTTACTACACAGACTGCTGGTACAAGGGTCATGGGTTCAATTCCCCAGCGTGCCTAATGAATAAGGCTGGCTGAGGCATCATGTGTAACCCTTTGAAAGTCTACTATAATATTTTAACCTGCAGCCGGGTTAATGTTTGCATATGTCAGGAAAATTGTACCCGTCTTATTCAATATGTTCCAATAGTGACGTTCCCTCTGCCATGGTCATGTATTATATACCATTTGATAGGAATATTTAGGCAGATGTTTGGATCCCGAAAGTTTTGGGCTTGGCCTGGAAAGGGTTAAGTATTGGGCTGTGAGGAAGTTGAGTTGTACGCTAATAGTGCTGCCAGCAAACACACCCTCACAGTGGCGTAACCTAAGGTGCCACATAAGGCACCCTAGAAGGCACTCCATAGGGCACATTATAAAGTGCGCTGTCTGCCAAGGCACCCTATAATATCCCCTATAGGACACCATATAAGGCACCTTATAAGACGCTTTATAGGGCGACGTATGAGGCACCCTATAGGGCACCTTATGAGCCAGCCTAAGGTGACAGTACCCTGAGGGTGGTTGTGCTGGCAGCACTAATATACAATAAAAATAGACAATGCCTAAGATAGCCCTATCGATGAACCCCACTGTGGGTTGTGAACCCATGATCTCTGGCTCCATGGGCAGTGAAGTAAACAGTGGGCTAGAGCTGCTAATAAACACCCGGCTGGCTACAGGAGGACTGCACGGCACCACACCCACATTCTGCTGTGGTTACCAGGGAGATTACATACCATCACCCAACCCACCCTCTGTGGCTCAGGGTGGGAGACAGGATCTCCCGCCAACAGATCCACTTTCTACCCTCCTGCAATGGTGGCAGTAGAGGAGACCATCACCCCAGTCCTGCTGGGGATCAACCACCCTACAGGGCAGGCAATGCAGAGCAGTACACATCCATAACACAATAGCAGACAGACGGCAGGTCTGGAAATGCTCAGCTGCCCCCCACCATCATCTGACATTCTACAGCAGCAAGCCTCCAGCCGCTGCACCCTGCACGGTGTTCCAGCAAGACACATACTAGCTGCAGACAGTCCGCCAGCTAGTCCATAGTGCATAGCCCTGGAGAAGATGCATGTACCCAGAACGAGAATATCAGCATAAACACCAAGCAGATAAATCAGTGAATGGGCCCCAAAAGAAAACCCATAAATACCACACAAAAGAAATAGCACTATGGGGGAACCTAGCCATGCCATGGTCACTGCTCAGTCAGGGTGAGAGTGACCTCCCAGCAGGACATGCTATGGCCACCCTGTCCGTGCAGGTGGTACCGGACACTACAACGTCCGGCCATTGCCCTATGCCCTGTGCAGATGCGGCAGGCCAGGCCACCCTATCCAGGCTATTCCCACAGTACCTTGCTCCTCATTATGCACATTGGCAGGCCATTACTGGCAACAGTGCTAGCAGTGTGAGCTGTGGAGGGTGTTGACAGCCACCACACACTGGATAGACAGACACACACTCCCCACACCTATGCCAGCATTGTGCAACTATAGAGGTGTTGGGCAGCCCAAGCCACCACACCAGTCCTGGGCACAGTGAAGGCATGGCTATGGTACGCAATACTGTAGGAGTCACTTCCCAGATTGGTAAACACTGTTAGACACAGGACCTGTAGCACACTCCACAGACATCAGAAAGGTTGCTATGATGCAGCTCACTCCGAAAATTGTACTTAACCTAGGAATTGCTATCTGCCAGTACTCATAGCAACCTTTTGATAGATGTGTACCATATTCCCAGGTTTAGGGTGGCATTACTACGGTATGCATGTGCTAGTATTGGGAGATGCACGCAGAGCCCAAAGTCCTGCCTCTCCAGGAGGTTTTGGATAATGGGGCCTGTGGGTGTGGGTGTGGGTGTGTCTGAGCCTGTTGGCTGCTGCTTTATGGCAGAGGTTCCCAACTCCAGTCCTGGTGTGCCAAACACTGTTCGGGTTTTCATGCTGTCCCTCATGAATATGCATGAGCTACATCTGCATACCATGGGGGTGGCGCATAGAAATGCAGCACAGGCATCTTTATCGGAGGCAGCATGGAACCTGAATGGTGTTTGGCCCTCCAGGACTGCATTTGGGAGGCTCTGCTCTAGGTAATGTGCATGTTTATGGTGTCTGTGCCCTGTAGGGTAAAATGTAGGTGTTTTGGGCATGTTTATTGTCATCTGCACGAAAGGTTCTGTCTGTATTAGCACGTTATAGTAGTGGGTAAAATATGAGGAGTGGGTTAACAGAAACCACAGCTGGGACTTGAACCTGTGACCTTCTGCTTCTGAATACACTGGTTTTGTGCACTGCACCACCATGTTATCACAGAGACATTGCATTCCCTGGTGATACCATGACTGTTGGTCAGACAGGGCCTGTCTGTTGCAGTGCACGGCACCCACCTACACAGGGCTAGGCCACGGTCTGCTCTGGGCAGCTGCCACTGCCCCCTCCACCACCAGTATCCCTCAGTCACCATGCTGACATGCCCTTCTGCTGGTGGAGCTGGTGGTGCGCAGTCTCAGGCCATCCAGTGTGCAGGTAGGCGGCTGCCTATGGTGTGGGTTCTGGGGTAGGGGTGCCTGCATAGACGTCCACGCTCCCCCCCAGCCCCGCCTGCCAATGTTCCGTGCCCTTGGGGGTAGCTGTTGGGTACTATCCCCTGTGACACTTTGGGAAACCCACTCGTGCCCATGTTGGACCTTCAGCAGTTGCTGTCTGGCTGCTCTGCTGTTTCAGCATTCGTATGGGCCACCTAGGCATCACCCTAGTCCGCACTGTGGCCCAGCTCCACCACAGCATGTGCCGCCTGCGGCCCTCTGTATCCCCTTCTCCGACATCTGTCCAGTTGCCATTCTGACATGCCTGCCCTGATGTTGCGGGACATGTGCACCTGTCCGATGGTGGGGAAAACCCTGAGCAGCGCTATGTCACTGTGGGCTCATTCAACTTGTATGGGGACGGCGTATAGACCCTTCCACGATTTATATCTGTTCTATGGGGCTTACTCTGGGGGGGAGGGGTTGATGTTTCTCATTGATACCACTATTGTCCAGCTTGGTTATTGTTTTTTTCCAGTTTGTTGGGGTCATTTTCAGTGTTTCTGTGCCCTTTTGTTCTGTGCACATGTATCACACTTATCACTGTTTTTTGGTTTCCCTGCCTGGGCTGTACATTGCTGACACTTAAATAGTTTCTCTCCCCTGTAATGTGCCTTTAACGGTAGGTTTTCATTCGCGTTGGAATTCAGCCCTGAAATTCAGCGCGTTAGTGTGAGGGGAGGCTCTCCCCACCCACTCTCCGCCCATTGACCCCTTCTCTCCGCCCTCTCTCCACCTTCTGCGGTGTTTTACCGCGCCGCGGAGCATTACGCTCGTTAGCGCGTCATAACGCACGTTGTATAACATTAACGCTCGTTAGCGTGTCATAACGCACGTTATGATGCACTAATGAGCGTTAACGTTATACAACGCGCTGTGATAAGGAAGCTTATCATAGTTCAGGAAGGAGCTATAATAGAGGTGAATTGGCTCTGAACAAGCAACCTGTCTTTGCTGGTAGAAATAATAAAACATAATGTTTCCATAAAAGACTACCAGTCCCAGAATGCACCAGGTTTCCAACAGCCACTAGAAGAGCTGAAGTGGGGAAACGTGTGTTCAATCAGGAGAGCTATGAGGTAATCCCCAAGCACTCATCTCCAAGGGCAGAGCTTGATTCAGCACAGCTGCGCTGTGCTAGGGTGGAGCATCCCTCTAAACAGGTTAAAAGTAAAGCCTATTCTACACAGCAGAATCATCTTCTTCATGATCACCATCAGCAGGAGCAGAGGCAGCAGAAGCCAGAGCTCAAGGACAGAGAGAGTAAGAAACACTTTGGAAGAAAGAAGAGAAAAGCATCTTGGAGGTCTAAAGGAGTCCATAGCAGTACGTGTGCTGGGAGTCATTCCAGAGGCAAGCATACTCCATTGGACTGGAGGAAACCAGAGGAGTGGGGTTACAGAGCCAGGAATCCCCGGAGGACACCTGTGAGGGAGACGGCTGCATTTGGAAGGGGCCTAAGACCAGTGCAAGAAGGTATGTGAAGAGAGACCCAGTGTCCAGGGATCTTGATTGGAAGGCTGGACATAAAAACTGGACTACATACTGGCCAGGATATTTGGAGACGAACCCTAACAGCAATGGAAGCTCAGGTATGAACACTGATATATGCCCTAGCTTTTCACTTGGAAGACAGCAGGGAAACAAGTATTGTCCTGAGAGTGCTCCATTAAGCAATTCCTCTGTGCCAATCCATGATATTGATTCTATGATAGTTGAAGAAGAGGGAGATGTTGTAAATGAACAGTGTGAATACATGGATTGCTCTCTGTCTAAACCTCTGTGATAATATACTTTCACAAAGTACAACAACCATCACAAAGAAATATAAACTTGTTCTTTGATCTACTCAGAAAGGCTTTTGAGTAGGATTTGAGCCACATATAGAAAATAAACCAGCCAAGAGGTTTGCAGCTGGTTAATTGTTAGCAATTGAGCCTTGCCTAATTGCCTGTGAGCTCTGAAGGGACACTTCTGGGTGTGTGTAAAAATACAAGAAGTTATCCTTGAAAAAGAACAGTTTTTCCTTACTTTGTGGGTTTTGGTTGTTTTTGAAGCACTGCTAAAAGATATTAGCAGGAGCCTACAGAAAATAACTTTCTGTACCCATCAAGGTCTTTATTGTTTGATTTGATTGCTTAAGAAGTTCAGTTGTTGTTTTTCCTGATTTTGTTTTTCTAAGTATAATACTGAAAGCAAGTATCTTTTCTGTGCTACCAAGCAAATCTGTGTTGGGAGAAATAACCCCATAAATAAAATATATTTTCTTTGCTTTACACTCGAGCAAGCACAACTAATTTATTGTGAACGGCTGATTCTGGTATGAATGGACTACATTTCCCACAATCCTTTGCAAGTTATACTAATATTTGCCTTTGCCAAGACTGTGGACAGCGCGTTATTCACGATTGCAGCAGTTTAGTAAACATACCCCTTAATTGTTTTGTTTCCATTTATTGCTTAATATCTCCTAATGTGGGCTAATGATCCTTGTATTTACTGTATGTTAATGATTCTTTTGTAAGTGTATTATTTTGTTTCTGTATACTTTATAGCATTTAATAAATTGAAATTCTTAAAAAAAAATACTAGACACCAAGGTAGCACAGAATACCCTCTAAACATATACAGTGGAACCTCGGATTTCATGATTAATCCGTTTGAAAAAGTCTGACTAAAACCGAATGTATGAAAACTGAATCACTATTTCCCATAAGAAATAATGTAAATCCAATTAATCTGTTTCAGACACCCAAAAATATTAACAAAAAATACATTTTATAGATAACTATATTTTTACATACAGAAAACAATGAGAAATAAATATAAATGACTAATGAAATGGATAAATGAACATTTAACATCACTTTTACCTTTATTGAAGACTCTTGGCATATGGAAGACAGTCAATCAACAAGAGAATCAAAATAAAGAAAATTCCACTTCTGGTCACAAGATGGTGCTCCATTTTCAACTGTATGAAAACCGAGACAACGTACGAAAACTGGGACAAAATCTCGATGAAAAAAGTCAACGAAAACAGAATCGTACGAAAACTAGGGCATACGAAAACCAAGGTTTGACTGTACCTACAGCTACTGTGTTGTCTGTCTTGACTAGATGGTAAGCTCTGATGAGCAGGGACCGACTTTTACATGTGTCTGTGCAATGCTGCATATGTCTTGTAGTGCTATACAAATGTTCAGTAGTAGTGACAGTAGAAATAGATATGTTCCAATATGGCAAATGTCCCTGTGAGGGCTGTGGTGTAGCATCTGGCTGGAGAATACATTATTGCACCTAGCCAGCAGAGTCTGATGGATGGGCTGGAGGAGGAATGGTGGTAGATGAGAGTGTGGTATGGGCTGGCAGCAGCGATGTACCTGAGATGCCATCTCCAATGCATGCATACTGCATGGGGGAAATGTGTGTAAATGTCACCGTGGAAATCCTGCTACCACACATGTTGGTACCACACCTGTCCCAGCCACCCATCAACCATACAACTCTCCCAAAAAATGTGCATACAACACTTGGGCAGGAGTTGCTTAAACAGGACCAATGGGGCACATGAGGGCGTGAGTTGAGCGCTGCAGATGGCCATCTGAGAAGTAGGATGTAATGCAGAGATGTAATGGAGCCAATGATGCACAGACACAGTCATGATGTAATACCTCAATCAGGTATCACAAGTAGGTGATATCTGTATGTATGTAACTACCCTCTATTACACCACTGAATCCATATAGTCAATGCGAGGTACAGTGTACTGAAATCTTGTTAATGTATGATGAACAACAGGGACTGTGAAAGGCTGAAGTCTGCTGAGGCAATGGAGTGTTAAGTGACCTGCCCAAGGTCAAAAGGAATTGTGGACTCTTGACGTGGACTATGTCATGTATATTTTTCCTTATCTTGTTAATTGGTTCGCCATGTGTATTAATTGCCTAGATTGTCCTGTTACTATTTTTGATTATGTATTTTGATTGGAAAATTAATAAAAAAAAAGGAATTGTGGACATTCTATGAAGACTGTGCCATACATAAAAAGCTGCAGTTAAGCCATTGCACCAGTCCCTCATGGAGTGTCACTAGGTATTGAACTCAGGTATCCTAGTTCCTAAACCTATGCCATGACCATTAGGCTATACCTCAATTTGGTTGGTAGGCATTTGCAGGGTGAGCATGTCTGATCCCTTGCAATGGCCTTCAGCAGAGCCAATAAGGACAGGATGCCAAATTGCATATGTGCAAACCAAAAGTATGGGCAGAACACATAACAAAGCATAAACATATGTGTCCACCAGTCACAGCAGACCCAGAACTGTCCCATGCATGAAAATGAACTTAGTAGCACACAGAGAACAAATGGAAATTAAACCTATGTCCCTTACTTATGGAGAGAGGGCTCTAACTATTAGGCTACACCTCAATACTGTTCTGCACGCATATATGTCTGGAATCACAGAGACAGCAGATCCCTGCCTGCAATGTCAGCTGTGTGTGCTGGAATAGGTTAGCCCCTCCATTACCCAGGTTGCACTACACACACAGAACAGCTTCCTGCATTTGAGCACCACATGAGGGATCTAGTGATTTATCACAGCAGCTCAGTAATATGCACTGACAGTGTTTGCTACAAGCACATAACAGCAGCAGACTGTGCTACTGACCAGTTTCAGCGGTCACCCTGATGGTGAAGAGGGGTATTCAGCACCTGATCCCCAGAGCCTGCCCTGCTAGAGATGGAGTCTGCTGGTGGTCTATATAACTGCCAGTTTGTAATGCCAGTCACCTGGTTTCCTGCAAAACTGTAACTGCCTGTCACATCTGTGTCCTGCTCCTGTTGGCCAGGGGCCCTGCTACAACTGCCTGGGGTTGCAGCAGCTGTTTTCATTGAAACAGAATGCAGTGTGGTTTGTCCAGGCTGGTATGGGTCTGCCTGGACCATAGTGAGCAGGGTAAGAACAGCCACTGCCCTACCCTTTGTGAACTATCAATCCACTATAGCATGTACAGTAAATCTACAGTTAAGGCCATGCACAAACCAGCTGTGCCCTGTCTGCTGGTAGACATGCACTGCATGTGCACAGAGCAACCATGCATGCCCTGACTTGGGGCACATAAGCACAGACACCCACCATTTGGTGCAGCGATTTACTCTCCCAAGAAAGTAGGAGCACCTACATTAATACAGCTTGACATTATACAGCATGATGTGGATACCTAGCCATGAAATGGTCACAGCTCGGCCCCAATGAGAGTGCCTTCTCAGCTTGGCAGGCTGTGGAATCCCAGGCCACGCACGTGGCAGACAGGGACTACAAAGTTCCAACCATTGAGCCCACCTCTGACATATACTCATCCTGGTCTGACCGTTCAGTTTCAGGCCATACCCACAATCCTCTGGTGCTCATCATGCACATTTCAAGATCAATGCTGGGAACAGCTTATGCAATGCGGGCCAGTGTGCATTGCAGAAGGCCCCAGTACTCTGGAGAGACATACACATACACACACACATACATAGACTTCACTACAATGTGCAAAAGGTTTTGAAGGTTGGAATTCCTGCCTGCCACCTCCTTATCCTTGCCAGCATTCCTAACATGTGCTCATTGTGCAGGTGCTATTAGCATGCTCTGAAATGATCACATGTTGCTAACCCCTGCTCAGTTTGCCTGTGCATAGGTAGAATGTGCAGCTGATAGGTGGGTGTGTGGCCCCTTGATGGGTGGGTCAGTGGGGTTTGCAAATGCTGGTGCTGTACCTGCAATGTGAGATAAACTTTGTCCATGTAAACATGCAATACATGATCTACTACCAGGACTTGAACTAGCAACCCTCCTATCATATATACACTACCCTTATGTGTGCAGCAACCCATGGGTGTAGATGTGGTCATTGTCAGGGTGAATGCATCCATGCAGAAGAGTCTGCTCATATCTGTTGGTATCTCTGAAGGCCATGTGTCATACCTGTCTGACAAGGTGTGCTCTGTGGGTGTGCAAGGGAGACGTGTTATTCATTCTGTATGCTGCACTGGCTGTCTATGCTGCTGATGAAACTGACATTCCTGTCTAATACATGGGATATGTCCACTCAGGGGGACAGCCCAGGCGAAAGGCACACACACATCGCATGGCATGGCGGAACATGCAGAATAGCCATGGTCACCCTTACCTGGTGGTTGCTTGTGCAGTGGTAAGGCCATGACATCACATCTTGCAGGCAGACTTGGCTGACATAGATTCACATGTGTCTGAGATGGCTGTTGGTGACTGCCTTCACTACTTTGGAGGGGTCCCCAGTTCACACAGAGCACTTTGCTCTCTGAACACAAATTGGTGTCCACACTATAGTTACCTCCCATTTTGCAACTGCAACCTACTCCTTGCTAGTCTCCCTCAGAGCCATCTTTCTCCCCATCCATCTATGCAGAGCACTTCTACATGGCTCATCCTTCGCCAGCCCTGAGACACTCATATCAACCCTCTCCTGATATTGCTTCACTGACTCCCCATATGTTTACTTTTCTATCTCAAACATCCTTGCCTAGCCTATTAATGCATCTCCTGTACTGTCCCTTATCACCTTTCATCTCTCCTCTGTCCCAAAACTCTTCCCGTGGACTTTGCTCTTCCTCTGCCTACCCACTCTCTATGCCCTGACCTTCTACTGTCATCCCCTGACTTCCCCCCTTTCACCTTGCTGCTCCTAATGCCTGGTGCAAGCATCCTCTATCCTTACGTCATGTCTCATTTGTCTCCCTCTTCATATCCATGCAGAAGGCATACCTCTTTGGGGCTGCTGTTGGATCCCTCTCTTTTGTTACCCTGGTGTCTTCTCCCCCTATTATACCCTTTTTTCTCTTGTAGTGTACTGTCTGTCATCACTAGATAGTAAACTTTTCAGGCATGGACTGTCTTCCTATGTGTTTGTCCCATGCTACATATGCCTTGTAGCACTTCATGATTGATGTATAGTAGTAGTACTAGTATTATCATTTTGCAAGTAAGGTTGCTGGGTGGGCATTTTGCCTCTGATATGCCCTTTTCTCCTATTGTGTGATATCCCTTGCACAGTGGCCATATTTCCGCTACACATGCACATATCCACTCACTATGTGTGGGTCAGGGCATCCTGATCCACAGCACAACCATTCCACTCAACTGGACTGGTGCCATGGACCAATAGTGATTGTGGGCAGCCTGCAGGCTGTTCTATCCCTCCCTGCCATTGTGACAGAACCACCGGTTAAATGCTGCAGGCGGCATCCCTACTGTTGCATCTGTGCAGCTATGCCCTTCATGGCACTCCTGTCCCCTCTACCAGGTTTTGGGCACATGTCCTGCTTCTTCCGAACTTGGTGGTGTGGGATCATCAAGTACTCCACTGTTCCTGTGGCTGGATTGTTCATTCTCATGGTGACTTTGGCAAATGTGGTGTCACTCACAATAAAGAGGGCCAGGTCAGAGCCTTTGTCTGCTGCTGGCGGGGGGTGCAGCACCCACCGCCAACACACCCACATCATGCTGACATGACAACATGGTGTCATTGGGGGTGGGGTGCAGTGCCGGCTCGTCCAATAGGCAGGTTAGGTGGGCACCTGTGGAGACATACATGCCCAGTTGCGCTGCCTGCCCACCCAACTGCCACTGCTGCTCCCCCCTCCCCAGCTACCACCAGTTCCATCTCTGGTGGGGGAGGCAGATGCATGCAGGACCGCACCTAACCCTGTGCGAGTGGTGCAGCACACAGGGCACAAAGGCTTAAGAGGCACATTTCGGCTGTCTGCTGTTGCCCTGCCACTGCCACTTTTTCTTCTCTCAGTGGTGGTAGGGCAACAGCAGGCAGCCAAAATGCACTTCTTAACCTTTTCGCGGCACTTGAAGCAGGTATGGTCCCTCCCTCCTCTGACACGACATCAGAGTAGGGAGAGACAGATCTGCTTAAAGTGCTGGCGACTAGCACATCGGGCGTGCACCCCCTCCTCCACCTCTGTCCATCCACTTTCTGCCCTTGCCCTGCTGCCAGTGCCACTGTGGAGAAAACAGAGGTTGGCAGCAGCAAGGTAAGAGTAGAAAGTGGCTGAATGGAGGTGCAGAGGGCGGAGGGTGGGGCACCCGTTCGATATGCTAGTCACACAGGGTGCAATTCTGGCTCGGTATGACCCTGGATGCACGCAACCCTAGTACTTTCAAGGGTGGCTGCTTTTTTCAGCCCCCTTTAGGGGTACTGTCACTGCCGCTGACAGACTGTCCCTCCAGAGATGTCTTCGGAAGTAGCAGGGGTGGGAGCCGGCCAGAGTATCTGCCTAGGGTGTCAAGACCCCTTGGTCTACTCCACGGCTGCACATCACCTTTTCAACAGCTGCAGCATGTCTGTGTGCTGCCACTGCCACTGCCACTGTGGGATCATACCGGCCATCACAGCTGTGTACCCTGGGCAGCTGCATGATCGTCCTTTTGCATCAGTAACCCCCACTGCATCACCCACATGTTACTTCCTTTGGCCCATTTACAACATCAACAGAGAGGCCTTTCCTATTGGCCACTATGCTGTTGCTGCTAATGAAACACTTCTATCATTGGTTTGGTTTCGCCTGTGTATTTTAGCACATTGCACATGTTTAAATGGCTCCCTCAAAATACCCCTTTTCCACAAGTTTTTACTTGGCGTTAGTGTTCCCAGCATTAAAGGGCTCTAAGGCACAATTGCACAACTGACGTTAAGGGACCACCTGCTGTCAATGCCCACTCTCTGGCTCCTGTTCCTTTAACGCTGCGGGAACCTTTAACAGTCATTAATACAGCATTATCGCAGCATTAAAAGCACTGGGGTGTCAATAACAGGAGTTTATGGCACACTTGCTCCCTTAACACTCTTTAGTAAACATATCTTTTACTGTCGGAGGGGGGTCAAAAGCGGCAGGCCATGTGTGCTGAAGGACATGGCCTGCTGCTAGCAAGAACGCAGTGGCAAAAAGCAGCTGCTTTTGGAAATACTGCTGCTGCCCACCTCCCCACAAATGGAATCAGTGTCAGCTGGGGCGACAGTGCATCCAGTCATGTATGCCGCTATTGCCACCTACCCAGGCCAGCCGCCCTAGGCAGCTGCCTAGCTCACCTAGTTGATGGGCTGACCCTGCATACAGGTGCCATTGGGTGGTGGAATCACCTATGTGTGACTGGTTTATTCTGCTGTCCAAAGAAAACACCTGTTGCAGGTAAGCAGCCTAACTTTATTCAGCTAGCTTTCTGGATAATGAGCTGAATATCACTGCTAACAAGATGGCACTGGCCACTATCCAGATACTAATGCTGAATATCCAAGTTTATTTTGGCCACAAAGGGTAGCATTTAAGAAAAATGCTCACTGCGCCACCTGAGGTTTGACTCCAGAGTCTTCTCCCACTCTCTCAAGACCCTAGAAATAAAAATTGTTCTAAAACCCCAGAGAATCTGCAATTAAAAAAGGGAAGGGGGTGTGTGGGACAGGCTTACTACAGAAAGGTTGTATAAAAAAGGGTCTGTTGCAGTGGGACCAGGTTAAATTTATGAAGGATAGTTGCCCTAAGTTGTCTGTCTAGATACTTCTTCAGTCACCCCCAGTTGCGTAAGCTTAAATGAATCACTGAACATCTCAGAAAATACAGAACCGGCCTATTGGAGGACCTTGAGAAGAATAGACTTTTTGGCATTTGATAGTCCTGCTAGATGGCCAGTCTATCTCTCCTCCTGAAGATTTGTAAACAGTCCTCTTGACTACGGACTCTTTACACAACAATTTCAGTGCATGGCCAGGTGATGATGTCTTCAAATTACAATACTGGCTTTATGTCATGCCTTCCATTTGTAGATTTCATTTTAAATGTACTTATATAATAGCACTGTGAGTTGAGAAAGACTATTTGAGATTTTTCAGATTGTTGATAGCCAATTTTTTTGTGCTGACTTTTGGTTAATGTTCGAGTGGATTTTATGACAGGGATGAGATAATTTTTTAGTTATTTTTTGTTTTGTTTTAATTGTATTTTTTATTTTTATTTTAACTTTGTATGTACAGTATTGTTAACTGCCTAGGTCAATTTTTTAGCTGGTGGGTAGACTATAAGACTGTATAATTAAATTAAACTAATTATACTTATCATAAAACACACAAAACCTTATTGCAAGAATGCAGAATGGAAGACGGCCTGTGCAGGTGGTAGAATATAAGCATTCAATGCTTTCCCTTGTAGCAGTTCAGCAGCCGCATTGAACAGTATGCACACACACTGTGCAGTGACTTTAAAGGAAGCACAGAAGGTAATATGATTTGCATCCTCAAAATCTTACTAGTCCTCCTTTTCAGTCTCTGCCCCCCTCCAGTGCTACTGCTTGCCATGTGCTGGGTTTACATACACTAAAGCTTCCTCATCTTTGCCAGCTGGTATCTTGATCTTATTCTGCCCATAATCTTTATCATCTAAGCATTTAATGGTGGGATCAGGACCCTGAAAACTGTGAGCAGCTGACTGCTTGTAGCATAGAAGCACATAAAAAAACCTCGCTCTGTTTTAAATCCATCCTAGGAATGCATCATCTTTGTCCAATCTCTTTTCCTATGGCTAAGGTTAAGGCTTCTGTCTTTCTCAAGATTCTTTTTACTGGGAAATCGCTTCTCTTTTCATATCCCATGTGTAGTGATATGGGCCCCTTTTGCCAGGGCAAGTAGAAAAGAGATTACTTGACACGGTTTTCATTCATGCAGATTTAAACCTGGATTGAAAAAATAATCAACTGCTCGAAAATACAGCTGTAAACACAGTAAATCTGTGAGTTGTATACAAAGAGGAATTACCAGCAAAAAGGAAGAGGTACTAACGCCAATGTACAAGTCGCTGGTGAGGCCTCACTTGAAATATTCTGTTCAGTTTTGGAGTATGTTTACTAAACTGCGATAACGTCGCAGTGGCTACATTATCGTGCGATTAGTAACGCTAACGCGATAACATCCCTGGAGGCGTTAAGTCCCGCAGAGGGTGGAGAGAGGGCGCAGAGAAGGGGTCAATGGGTGGGGAGTGAGCATGGAGAGGCTCCTGCTACACTAACGCTGTGAAATGAAGGGCTGAAAATTACCACGAGTGAAAACCTGGCGTTAGAGGCACAATTGCAGAAGAGAGAAACCATTTCAGTCAGCAATATACAGTAAAGGTAGGGAGACCAAGAAAAGTGATAGTAGTGCTACATGTGCAGCAACAGCATAGTGCTCAAGTATGAAATGGCACAATGGTGATGCTGCAAATGGGGTACAGGGGGATGCAGGCAGGACATGCAGTGGGGCAGCTGGGGCACAGGGTGGGCCAGGCAGATGCCTAGGTGGCACATAGGAATGCAGAAATGGAAAATAAGCATGACAGCAACAGAGCAACGTCAAACATGCCCATGAGTGTGTGTGCCACAGTGTCCCATCCAGTGGACAGTATCCAGCAGGTACCCCAAAGGGCAGATAACATTGGCAGGTGGTGCTGGGGGGAAGCGTGGATGTCTGTGTAGGCACCCCTACCCCAGACCCCACACCATAGGTAGCTGCCTACTGGCACACTGGATGGCCTGGGCTGCACACCACCAGCACCACCGGCATAAGGCTATGTCAGAATGGTGGGGGAAGGCTGCTGGTGGTGGAGGGGGCAGTGGTATTTGCCCACAGCAGACCAACGCAAAGCCCTGTTGAGGTGGGTGGCATGCAGTGCAACAGACAAGGTCTGTCTGAAGAACAGTCATGGTATCCCCAGTGAATGACTTGCCTCTGTGGCAACAGTTTGGTGCAGCACACACAGCCAGTGCATTCAGGAGCAGAAGGTCACAGGTTTGAGTCCCAGCTGTGGCTCCTGCAGACCATGTCCCTATATTTTACCCTACAGAGCACAGACAACATAAACATGTGCACTCCCTAGAGCATCAGCCAACAGGGGCACAAACACCCACACCCACAGGCTCCACTAGCCAAAGCCTCATGGAGAGTCATGTTGTTGGGCCTGGCGTGGAGCAGCAGTTACCACTACTAGCACCTGCATACCTTAGCATGGTCATAAACATGGAAACACGCTCCACATATATTAAACAGTTGCTATGATTAATTTTAGACAACAAATCCTAAATTAAACACAATTTGTTAACAGAGATTCATCATAGCAACCTTTCTGATATATGTGGAGCATGTTTCCTTTTTTCTGACAGTGTTTACCACCCCGGAGAGTGACTCTAACAGTATTGAATGCCTTAACAATGCCTGCACTGTGCTCAGGATTGGTGTGGCAGGCAGGGCTGCCAACCACCTCTGTCTTTGCACAATGCTGAAATAGATGTGGGAGTGTGTGTATGTCTATCCAGTGTTCTGTGTCTGCCTACACCTTACAGAGCCCACAATGCTTACATTGTTTCCAGTGTTAGCCTGCCAATGTGCATAATGAGGAGCAAGGTATTGTGGGTATGGCCCAGACAGGGGGGTCTGGGCAGGATGCATCTGCACAGGGCATAGGACAATGGCTGGGATATTGTAGTGCCCGACCACCACCTGCATGGACAGGGTGGCCACAGCATGTTATGCTGGGAGGTCACTCTCACCCTGACTGAGCAGTGACCATGGCATGTCTAGGTTCCCACATAGTGCTTATACTATGTTTTTCTTGTGTGATATCTGTGAGTTCTCTTTTCTGGGGCCTAATAAGTGCTGTACCTGCTTGGTGTTTGTGCTTACATCCCACTTTTGGGTGCACATAGTTCCTCTAGGAGCATGCGCTATGTACTGGCTGCTGGAATGTCTGTAGTTAGCATGACTGACTGTGCCCTCTGCTGATGACTGTCAGATTGTGGGGGTGGGGGCAGCTGAGCTTTTTCCAGGCCTTCTGCTATGTGATAAGTACAGATCTGTATTGACTGCCCTAGAGAGTGCCCTTTCCCCAGCAGGGCTGGGGTTGATGGTCCCCTCTACTGCCTCCATTGCATTGATGTAGAGTGTGGTTCTATTGGTAGCAGATCCTGTCCCCCACCCTGACCCAGAGAGAGCAGGTTGGGTGGTGCTTCATAATCTGCATGTGGGTCCAGACACCCCCCTGCTCTTATAAAAAGTGACCATGGCAACCACACAGAATATGCACTACTCTGGGTGCACCATAGCCCACAAGGGCTAGTCATGACTGAGGAATACAGATGGACACAGGTGTGTCTGCAAGGACTACCTGTCACGCACTGGCAATGATGGAATCTGCAGTAGAGCCTATCTCAACCAAGCCAGGTGCTGTGGACCTGATGCTGGGTGCCCCACCTCACCCTCAGGGTGAGCACAGGAACCACACAATGTCACGGTCTGTAGCTACTCTGTGCCAGTAACACACATGGTCAGTTCCCCCTACCAGGCTGAGGTGCTGTAGAGGCACATACCCCATCCTGTGATCAGATGTAGACTGCTGTTCTGCATGTGAATTGCATCATGGGTTCTGGTGGGTTTACCCTATCCTGGTAACCACAGCAGACATTTCATGCGGTGACCTGCATTCTTTCTGTAGCCAGCCAGTGCTGTGATAAATGCTATAGAGGTGTGGTCCACTAGTTAATACAATGACTATTGAACCAGAAGTCATGGGTTTGATCCCTCAGAGGTCTCATCTAATAAGGCTGTCCAAGGCAATCCCTTTTCCTGCCTGTAACAGTCAGACACATCTCTACAATCTGTGCTGCCAGCAGAAACACTCTCACCTCAGTGCCGTAACCTATAGGGCACAATATAAAGTGCCTTGTCAGCCAAGGTGCTGTAGAATGTGCCCTATGGGGTGCCTTATAGGGCACCTTAGATTACGGCATTGAGGTGAGGGTGTTTCTGCTGGCAGCACAGATTGTAGAGATGTGTCTGACTGTTACAGGCAGGAAAAGGGATTGACTTGGACAGCCTTATTAGCTGAGACCTCTGAGGGATCAAACCCATGACCGCTAGTTCAGCAATCATTGTATTATCCAGTGAGCTACACCTCTATAGCTATTCTCACAGCGCTGGCATGAAATTAAGGTTACCACGCGATAACAAGCCAAGGCACCCTCTATCGCGCGATAAACAGCCATTGCTTCCTTGACGCCGGAACGCCCACTTCCTTATATGGCATTCCTCACATTAACGCTGCACCTAGCGCAGGTAACATTAGCATGGTTTAGTAAACATACCCCCATATCTTGCAAAGGATATAAAAAGACTGGAAACAGTTCAGAGGAAGGCGACCAAAATGATTTGGAGCCTGCGTCAGAAGACTTATGAGAAGAGACTTGAAGACCTAAATATGTACACTCTGGAGGAGAGGAGGGTAGGGTAGATATGATTCAGACCTTTAAATACTTAAAGAGTATTAATGAACAAACAAACCTCTTCCAAAGACAAGGAAGCTGTAAAACTAGAAGGCATAACATGAAGCTGCAAGGGGTAAACTGAAAGGCAATGTCAGGAAATACTTTTTCACTGAAAGG
This sequence comes from Ichthyophis bannanicus, assembly GCA_033557465.1. NCBI lineage: Eukaryota > Metazoa > Chordata > Amphibia > Gymnophiona > Ichthyophiidae > Ichthyophis > Ichthyophis bannanicus. The sequence goes on from CM066032.1 coordinate 1,243,169,368, forward strand.
GTGGTGGATGCTTGGAATGCTCTCCTGATGGAAGTGGTGAGGGCAAATACAGTGACAGAATTCAAAATGGCGTGGGGCAGACACAGTGGATCCCTTTATAGCAACAGGATAAAATCAAAATAAACATAACTATCTCTTATATCTCAACAAATAGGGGTGACCTACATGGAGCGATGGGTTCACCCCTACACAAATACATGGGGAGGGGCGCCCTGCACGGAGCAGCAGGTGCACCTACTCTTGCCGCCTTGCTGGGCAGAATAGATGGACCATACTGGTCTTTATCTGCCATCATATACCATGTTACTATGTTACTATGTATGTGCTGACTAGTCCAGCTCTTTTGGACCCTGGTGAAGGCTAGGGTGGGAGAGCAGTGCTTTGCGATCTGAGGTCACATTTTTGAGTTCCGTCTTCCAAGTAAACATATTTTTCATCATAATCTGATTCTAACTTTTCTGTTCCTCAAAGGGAATGTGGAACACTTAGCAAATTATGCAGGAGTTGAACAATAGGGGCAGTGCTACAGGCCCCCCCAAGTGCCAGCATCAGAGATTCAGAAATGAGAAGGGAGCTGGAAAGTTAGTCAGTTCCTTTGTAAAGGAGAAGCGGAAAGGCTAGAGCAGCCTATGACAAAGCATAGAAGCCAGGGTTTGAATTTCTCTTCTCCCACTGATGCACTTTGGGCAAGTCACTTCACCCCTCATTGCCCCAGATACAGCTAGATTGCGAGCCTACTTGGTCTCAGAAATAACACGTAAACCCGAATGTAACTGTCCTTGAACTCAATTCTGAGAAAAGCCAAGTAATAAATCCAAAATTAAAATAACAATTTGAAAAGTGCATGCTTTATGCATGTTTCAGTGAGCGAGTGTGGCATTGTGCGGATAGTGGCTAGGAGTCTGAGAGGAAAATTGGGGATGTGTGAGTGTAGGGCAGAATGTTTGGGACTGTTGCTTCTGTATGTGTTTTGGGGCTTGTAAGGGGGCATTATTCTGAGTGCACAGAAGCCTGTGACTGTACTGTACATAAGGGATATTGAGCAGGGAAGTAATTGAGGTGGTGGGGTGGGGGGGTGGGGAGGGAGGTGCTGCAAGTGCAGGGGAAGGAAGTGGTTGATTTTCAGTATGCAATTATGTAACACTGAAGTAAGGCAAGTATGTATGTGAGGTTGATTCTGGCCCAGTAGAGGTGTACAGGGGAAACATTTTCTATTTTTTGGTTTATTGTGTTGTTTCAGTTTGTTTCTCATTTGTTTTGTTATAAAACGTTTTTCATCTGAAATTGTCATGTTATCAATAGTATGCACTATCATTCAATAGGAAAAGGGAACTGGATTACATGCCAGCCTTTTTCAGAAATTCAAGGTGAGTTGCAGTCAGGTATTTTCTCCTACTTCCCCTTAATCCTTGTACTTACTGTCTCCTCTTTTCTTCCCCTCCCCTACGTACTCACTCCCTCCCCTGCCCCCAAACGTCCTATCACCTTTTTCAGACTAGGCTACTTATCCTTTGCTATCATGGAGACTGGGTCCCCACTGACACACTGAAGACTTCTTTATCAACTGCGGGATTTTATCTGGTCTTGTGCTACAGGGGTTAGGGCCCCCACAGCACACCCCATCATCTTTGGGTGGTGGAGTATTACCTCCCTGCCACCTTGCTGCTTCCTGACCCTTGTCTCTTCAGCTTTATCTGTAAACCTAGATTTGAACAGGGGTAAACAAACCTATGCATATGTAGAGACCACTAAGGTCCTATTGTTTTCTATTTCTAGATCAGGAGGGAATTTTTGGCCTCTGATTTATTCAACTAACCCTAGTGATATAATTCTAGAGGGTCCTTGGTGTAAATATTTGAGCAGGAAAAAGGAAAGTAATATGAGAGGGAAAATGTAGGGCATGTTGCTCGCATGTTGTCCTGCTCTACCATAGGCCCCATGAGTCACCTTTTTTCCCAATCTGGCAGACAGCATAGAATGAGCAACTGCATTTTTGAAGTGGACTGCACAAGGCTGCTGCCCGTGGCCCCATCACATCTCCTCTATCTCTCAACGTTAACCCGATGAAGGCCTTGTCCACCAGCCAACTTTGTGGATCCTACTGCAAATCACAGCCTCCTGTTGCAGCTCACAGCTGCCTGATTCAGCCACGGAAGCTGCCGGCAGCCAGCAGCACATCTCTCCCTCAGCTCCTGCCTGATCTCCGTTTCTGCCACCAGGGCCGCAGCTGCACAAAAGTGCCAGTCCGAAGCAGGTTGCAGCCTTCCTCCACTCTCAGCATTTTTGCTTTTTCTCTCTTTTTTAAAACCCCAACCATTGTGGCTCTGCACAGTATACTTTCTTTTTTTCTTCCCGGACCAAATCTCCAGCCTACAGCCAGCAAACCCTCCTCCCCCCTAAATGGAGGCCCTTTGCAGACACTGCAGCAAGTAAAAGCATTTATTTTTATGGCTCCTCTCTTTATTTCTTTTCTTTTTTTTCACTTGGTTATACTGATATTGAAGACATATCTTCAAAAATATTTTTCATATTGCAGGAGAAAATATTTCAAAGTTTTTTTCCCCAGATTTTCCAAAGTTCAAATTTTTTTACTTCTGACCTCTGGAAAATAAGGAACGTGTTTACTAAGCTGTTAATGTGGTAGATAGCGCATGTTATTTGGCCACATTAACAGATAGCACAGGGAAAATGTGGGCATCAACAGCTCAAAGCAATGTCAAAGTTGCAGACAGCATGGGTGCAGATAACACCACCTCAACGCGTGGCATTATGGGCACCCACAGTGCTGCCCGACCAGGCTCTTTGCTCTTTGTAAAGGGGGCTGATACTAGGGAGAGTTACTGGGATTGAAAAAAGGCTGATGTAAGAAAATGAAGAAAGCAAAAGGAGAAACAAGAAATGGCAGATAGACTAGAATAGACCATAGAAAGAGCTAAGAGAAGACAGAGGAAAACGGAAACCTCAGATCGGGACCAGCATGATCAAAAATCATCAGACAACAAAGGTAGAAAAAATAATTTTATTTTCAATTTAGTGATTGGACTTTGTGGTATCTATATTTCACACAGTATGGGGTACTACCTTTTAACTTTCGAAAGGGAGACTATGATAAAATGAGGAATATAGTTAAGAAAAAACTAAAAGGAGCGGTTACAAAGGTTCAAGACTTACATCAAGCTTGGGTGTTATTTAAAAATACTATCCTGGAAGCCCAGACAGCTGTATTCCATGCATTAAGAAAAGTGGAAGAAAGTCCAAAAAACTGCCAGCATGGTTTAAATGTGAGGTCATAGAGGCTGTTGCTGCCAAAAAAGCATCTTTCAGGAAATGGAAAAAAGAGCCAAATGACGAAAATTGGAAACAGCACAAGCACTGGCAAGTTAAATGCAAAGCATTGATAAGGCAGGCAAAGCGAGAATTTGAGAAGGAACTTGCTACAGAAGCAAAAACATGAAATAAAGACTTTTTCAAGTACATTCGTAGCAAAAGGCCTGTGAAAGAGTCAATTGGACCATTAGATGATAGAGGGGTAAAAGGTGCAGTAAGAGGAGACAAGGCTATAGCGGAGAGACTGAATGAATTCTTTGCTTCGGTCTTTACTGAGGAAGATGTAGGGATGTTACCCAAGACTGAAGTGGTATTTAAAGGTGATACTGCAGAGGAATTGCGAGAAATATCGCTACACTGGGAAGATGTATTACAACTATTTGATAAACTCAATAGTAGCAAATCACCTGGACCGGATGGTATACATCCAAGAGTTCTGAAAGAACTGAAATATGAGATTGCAGACATGCTATTAGTAATCTGTGAACTTTCATTAAAATCATCTGTAATACCTGAAGATTGGAGGATTGCCAATGTAACGCCAATTTTTAAAAAGGGTTCCAGGGGTGATCCGGGAAATTACAGACTGGTGAGCCTGATGTCAGTACCGGGGAAAATGGTAGAAACCATCATAAAGAACAAAATTACACAGCATGTAGATAGTCGTGGCCTAATGGGAAACAGCCAACATGGCTTTAGACAAGGAAGATCTTGTCTTACTAATCTGTTATGTTTTTTTGAAGGTGTGAATAAACAGGTAGACAAAGGTGAGTTGGTTGATATAGTCTTGAAAGACTGGTAAGGGGGACTGTTGCTTCTGGAGGGAGATCTGCAACTGTGAGTATTTACTTCTGGCAATTTTCTAAAAGGAATTCTTTGTATTAAAGCTAATTAATCTGTGATCCACTATTTTTGTTAAATCAGTCAGGGCCTAGTAGCAGCAGTTTAAGTTTACATTTAAAACACAGAGGAGAACTCTCTGGTTACATTTCATACCCAGCAGAGAGCTTGTACTTTAAATTTAATAGTCACTCAGGGCCTAGTAATAGCAAAGTACTTTTAGTTTAAATTTAAAACACAGAAGAGAGCTTTCTGGTTACATTTGGAACCCAGCAGAGAGCTTGTAGTTTACATTTAATAGTCACTCAGGGCCTAGCATCAGCAAAGTTCTTTTAGCTTAAATTTACAACACAGAAAAGAGCTTTCTGGTTAAATTTAGAACCCAGCAGAGAGCTTGTACTTTAAATTTCATAAGAAGTTAGAGCCTAGCAGCAGCTAAGAGCTATAATTTAAATCAAATCAGAATATAGCTTACCTCAGCAGCACAAGACAGGGTACTGTGTAGCAGCCCTCTTTTAATAAGTGTTAATTCCCTCCCACCCTCCCCACACCCCTGGGATAATCGTAGCTTTATAGGTACTTACACTTCTTAAAAGACAGGAGGTGCTCTCAGGTGAAGCTCATTACCCAAATCAGTAATACACTAAGGACCTGAGATTAGTTAAGCTTCAGGTGAACAAGGTATATTACACGTATTAGGTTCAGTTTTATTAGTATAAATATCCATAGCAACCCTTAGTAAGTAAAGAACTTAGATCTAAACACAAACTTAAAACTAAGATGCAGACAGCAGTCCAGCAGCGGGATGGGGGCTTTCCAGTCTTTTGCATTGAGTGTCACATGTATGATTTTCTCCCAGTTGGTGAGAGGTCTTACGTGTGCACTAGGTGCAAGGAGCTCTTTGCTCTCAGGGAACGAGTCCGTTCTCTAGAGGCTAAAGTAGCAGACTTGGAAAGCATAAGACAGACAGAGAGGTACATAGATGAGACCTACAGGGATATAGTCCTGAAGTCCCACTTCCAGTCTGGCAGCATCCCTGTTGCCATGGAGGAGAGCGGTCACGTGAAAGGAGAGCATCACCCTGATGTGGCAGGAAGTGATCCTGTAACTAGGACCTGTCCTCCAGGTGATGTAAAACCCTCTTGCACCAAGGAAGTTTCTCCAGGGCCATGGGCCCATGAGGGAAGGTTTAGGACAGCCGTTATAGTTGGTGATTCGATCATTAGGCATGTAGATAGCTGGGTGGCTGGTGGACGTGAGGATCGCCTGGTAACATGCCTGCCTGGTGCGAAGGTAGCGGACCTCACGCGCCACCTAGATAAGGTCTTAGATAGTGCTGGGGAGGAGTCTGCTGTCTTGGTACATGTTGGTACCAATGACATAGGAAAATGTGGTAGGGAGGTTCTGGAGGCAAAATTTAGGCTTTTAGGTAGGAAGTTGAAATCCAGAACTTCCAGGGTAGCATTCTCCGAAATGCTTCCTGTTCCACGCGCAGGACCCAAAAGGCAGACAGAGCTACGGAGTCTCAATGCGTGGATGAGACAATGGTGCAGAGATGAAGGGTTTGGATTTGTTAGGAACTGGGGAACATTCTGGGGAAAGGAGGGGCTCTTCCGAAGGGATGGGCTTCACCTTAACCGGGATGGAACCAGGCTGCTGGCATTAACCTTTAAAAAGGAGATAGAGCAGCTTTTAAACTAGATATTAGGGGAAAGCCGACAGTCGCCCAAGAGCAGATGGTTCGGAAGAATGTATCTTTGAAGGATACTACCAAAAGCAGAGAGGTTCCACAAAAGAGTAAAGTAGCCCAAATGCCCTCAAGTATGGAGCAGACAGAGCTTAAAGATCCCAAATTACTCATGTCTAACAGACAAATTAATATGGATAAAATACATTCTCTAAAATGCTTGTATGCAAATGCTAGAAGTCTAAAAAATAAGATGGGAGAGTTAGAATATATAGCACTAAATGAAAGGTTAGATATGATTGGAATATCAGAGACATGGTGGAAGGACGACAACCAGTGGGACACTGTGATACCTGGGTACAAACTATATCGTAATGATAGAGCTGATCAAATTGGTGGAGGGGTTGCTCTCTATGTTAGAGAGGGCATTGAATCAGAAAGGATTAAAGTTTTGCAGGAAACAAAATCTGCTGTAGAATCTATATGGATTGAAATTCCATGTAAAAGGGGAAAGGCAATGGCAGTGGGGGTGTACTATTGAGCGCCTGGCCAGAATGATCAAATGGATGATGAAATGCTCAAAGAAATCAAGGAAGCTAACAAAAGTTACAGCACAGTAATAATAATGGGTGATTTCAACTACCCTGGTATCGACTGGGTCAGTGTCACGTCAGGACATGCTAGGGAGATAAAGTTCCTAGATGAAATGAATGACTGCTTCTTGGAGCAGCTGGTTCATGAACCGACCAGAGGGGAAGCCATATTAGACCTAATCCTTAGTGGAACACCAGATCTAGTGCAAGAGATAAGGTTGTTGGGGCCACTTGGCAATAGTGATCATAGCATGATCGCCTTTGATTTAATTAGTGGAGGAGAGATAGTAAGGAAATCCACAGTACTACCTTTTAACTTTCGAAAGGGAGACTATGATAAAATGAGGAAAACAGTCAAGAAAGAACTAAAAGGAGCAGTTGCAAAGGTTAAAGACGTACATCAGGCTTGGCTGTTGTTGAAAAATACTATCTTGGAAGCCCAGACCAGCTGTATTCCACGCTTTAAGAAAAGTGGAAGGAAGTCCAAAAAACTGCCAGCATGGTTTAAAGGTGAGGTCAGAGAGGCTGTTGTTGCCAAAAAAGCATCTTTCAGGAAATGGAAAAAAGAGCCAAACGACGAAACCTGGAAACAGCACAAGCACTGGCAAGTCAAATGCAAGGCATTGATAAGGCAGGCAAAGGGAGAATTTGAGAAGAAGCTTGCTGCAGAAACAAAAACGCGAAGTAAAGACCTTTTCAAGTACATTCGTAGCAAAAAACCTGTGAGAGAGTCAGTTGGTCCATTAGAAGATACAGGGGTTAAAGGAGCACTAAGAGGCGACAAGGCGATAGCGGAGAGACTGAACGAATTCTTTGCTTCAGTCTTTACTGAGGAAGATGTAGGGATGTTACCCATGACTGAAGTGGTATTTAAAGGTGCAGAAGAATTGAAGGAAATATCGATACATCGAGAAGATGTATTACAACTATTAGATAAGCTGAAGAGTAGCAAATCACCTGGGCCGGATGGTATACATCCAAGGGCATTGAAAGAACTGAAATATGAGATTGCAGACCTGCTATTAGTAATCTGTGAACTATCATTAAAATCATCTCTAATACCTGAAGATTGGAGGATTGCCAATGTAACACCAATTTTTAAAAAGGGTTCCAGGGGTGATCCGGGAAACTATAGACCGGTGAGCCTGACGTCAATACCGGGAAAAATGATAGAAACCATCATAAAGAATAAAATTACTCAGCATGTAGATAGTCATGAACTAATGAGAGACAGCCAACATGGCTTTAGACAAGGAAGATCTTGTCTTACTAATCTGTTTTTTTGAAGGAGTGAATAATCAGGTGGACAAAGGTGAGTCGGTTGATATTGTGTATCTGGACTTTCAGAAAGCCTTTGACAAGGTCCCTCATGAGAGACTTTTGGCAAAACTAAAGAGTCATGGGATAGGAGGCAGTGTACTATTGTGGATCAGGAACTGGTTAAAAGATAGAAAGCAGAGGGTAGGGCTAAATGGCCAATTTTCCCAATGGAGAAAGGTGAATAGTGGTGTACCCCAGGGATCTGTGCTGGGTCTGTTGCTTTTTGACATATTCATAAATGACCTGGAAAGTGGAATAACGAGTGAGGTTATCAAATTTGCAGATGACACAAAACTATTTAAAGTTGTTAAAACCCAAGAAGATTGTGGAAAATTGCAATAGGATCTTGATAAATTGGAAGACTGGGCATCAAAATGGCAGATGAAATTTAATGTGGACAAGTGCAAGGTTATGCACCTAGGGAAGAACAACCCAAACTATGGTTACACGATGCAAGGTTCCACATTAGGAACCACCACCCAGGAAAAAGATTTAGGCGTCATTGTGGATACCATGTTAAAACCCTCAGCCCAGTGTGCAGCGGCGGCCAAGAGAGCAAATAGAATGCTAGGTATGATAAGGAAAGGAATGGAAAATAAAACAAAGGATATTATAATGCCTCTATATCGTTCCATGGTGAGACCGCACCTTGAATATTGTGTGCAATTCTGGTCGCCGTATCTTAAAAAGGATATAGAGTTATTAGAAAAGGTTCAGAGAAGAGCCACCAAAATGGTAAAGGGGATGGAAGGATACTCCTATGAAGAAAGGCTAAAAAGGTTAGGGCTCTTTAACCTGGAAAAGAGACGGCTGAGGGGAGATATGATAGAAGTCTATAAATTAATGAGCGGAGTGGAACGGGTAAACGTAGATCGATTGTTTACCTTATCAGAATATAGAAAGACTAGGGGACATGCAATGAAGCTACAGGGTAAACTATTTAAGACTAATAAAAGAAAATATTTTTTCACTCAACGTGTAATCAAACTCTGGAATTTGTTATCGGAGGATGTAGTAAAGGCTGTTAGTGTAGCTGGGTTTAAAAAAGGTTTGGACAAGTTCCTGGAGGAAAGGTCCATAAGCCATTATTAAGAAGGGACCCAGGATATCAATGCTTGAACCAATACAAGCATTGTGGAACCTGTGTCCCTTGGGGAAATTGCTAGGTACATATGACCTAGATTGGCCACTTTTGGAAACAGAATACTGGGCTTGATGGACCTTGGTCTGACCCAGTATGGCATATCTTATGTTCTTAGTGTATCTGGACTTTCAGAAAGCTTTTGACAAGGTTCCTCATCAGAGACTTTTGGCAAAACTAAAAAGTCATGGGATAGGAAGCAGTGTACTATTGTGGATTGGGAACTGGTTAAAAGATAGAAAGCAGAGGGTAGGGCTAAATGACCAATTTTCCCAATGGAAAAAGGTGAATAGTGGAGTACCCCAGGGATCTATACTGGGTCCGCTACTTACTGACATATTCATAAATGACCTGGAAAAGGGAATAACTAGTAAGGTTATCAAATTTGCAGATGACACAAAACTGTTTAAAGTTGTTAAAACCCAAGAGAACTGTGGAAAACTGCAGGAGGATCTGGATAAATTGGAAGACTAGGCATCCAAATGGCAGATGAAATTTAACGTGGACAAGTGCAAAGTTATACACCTAGGAAAGAACAACCCACACTATGGTTACACAATGCAAGGTTCCACATTGGGAACTACCACCCAGGAAAAAGATTTAGGAGTCATCATGGATAACATATTAAAACCCTCAGCCCAGTGTGCAGTGGCGGCCAAGAAAGCAAGTAGAATGCTAGGTATCATAAGGAAAGGGATGGAAAATAAAACAAAGGATATTATAATGCCTCTGTATCGCTCCATGGTACGACCGCACCTTGAATATTTTGTGCAATTCTGGTCGCCATATCTTAAAAAGGATATAGCGTTATTAGAAAAGGTACAGAGGAGAGCCACCAAAATGGTAAAGGGGATGGAAGGCTACTCCTATGAAGAGAGGCTACAAAGGTTAGGGCTCTTCAACCTGGAAAAGAGACGGCTGAGGGGAGATATGATAGAGGTCTATAAATTAATGAAAGGAGTGGAACGGGTAAACGTAGATCGATTGTTTACGCTATCAGAATATAGAAAGACTAGGGGATATGTAATGAAGCTACAGGGTAAACTATTTAAGACAAATAAGAGAAAATATTTTTTCACTCAACGTGTAATCAAACTCTGGAATTTGTTACCGGAGGATGTAGTAAGAGCTGTTAGTGTAGCTGGGTTTAAAAAAGTTTGGACAAGTTCCTGGAGGAAAGGCCCATAAACCATTATTAAAAAGGGACCCAGGATATCAATGCTTGACCCAATAGAAGCATTGTGGAACCTGTGTCTCTTGGGGATACTGCTAGGTACGTATGACCTAGATTGGCCACTGTTGGAAACAGGATACTGGGCTTGATGGACCTTGGTCTGACCCAGTATGGCATATCTTATGTTCTTATGTTCTTATGAACTGCAACTCTTATCTGGTGTGGCACCACATGCGGAGTCTGGCTTCTTGGGGTTTAATTTTAATTTTTTGTCTACGTTTTTTTTATTTTTGCTTTAGGTTATGGTCACTTATTCTGTACTTGGTGAGGGTCTGTGTTCTGAGTGTGTGACCAAGGCCAGGTGTTCTGTTAACATGGAGTTTGTACGTAGGGATCTGTACTATAGTAATTTGACTTGTTCAACTTTTGAAATAGGTGTATGGATGTTTTGGGACCCATTGCAGTCTTTATAGTGCTGCTTTTTTCTTGGTAGGCCCCTTATTGTATGAGTTTTGGAAGTGTATGCTGGTATAGTATGGTAGATTTGGCCTTGCAGATCTTAGTGACTTTAGTAGGGTTTTATATTAGTTCCCAATATGCCTGGTACTGGAGAATGTTTGTTGTTGGTGAGATGACCAGAATCAGATTTTTTTTTTTAATATATTGAGTTCTGCGGGTGAATGTCCTACCTCTGCTCTGCACCCATTGTTGAGAAGTGGGTTCTGTGAATGCAAAATGTATGTTCAAAAAGAAAAAGCAAGCACCATAACACAATTTATAACAAAATACAAATGAATTATAATTTGGAGTTATAAACTGCTGTGGTTCTCGCTCTTTCTTTTAGTTCCTTGGTGTGTAAACATCTTGCATTTGCTCCACATTATCTAATTGACTTTTTGATTTGGTTTAGTCCCTGACTGGAGTTTTGGTTCAGTCCCTGACTGGAGTTTTGAGAAAGATCCCCACCCGGGGGGGGGGGGGGGGGGGGGCCCACGCTGGGGGCGCCATCTCATCCCTCGCCTCAGGCAGCAGATTGCCTTGAGCCGCCACTGCCCTTTGGATTCTGTAATGTCCCGTTTTTCTCTCATTTGATGGCTGTTGCAGTACTCAGATCTCTGGGTCCCTTTGGCTCTGTAATGTCCCGTTTTTACCTCATTTGATGGCTGCCGCAGGGCTGCATGTATGGCGCAGCCACAGAAGAAGCAGAGAACCACATTCAGAATGCGAGCTTCAGTTGTGAAACAATATTTTCCTGGGTTGCCGCAGTCTGACTGGTGCACATGTTCTTTTCCCGAAGTCCGCTTCCATCCTGGGCTAGACATTCCTGATTGAATTTGAGCTCCAACTCCTGACTAATTTCTAACCCAAGCAGGGCCCAAGATGATTCCTAATCCTCTGTGCTGGCTGCTGAGGGTCTGGGCAAGCTGCTATGCCTGCCATCCTCCTAACCTGGGAGTGGGACATCGCTGCTGGGGGTAGCTAGAAGGGGATCACACTGTGTGGTGACTGCCAGTCCTGACCCAGCTCCCAATCTTAAATCTCTGTCCCTGGGTGTTGAGAGAGACATTCAGACATGGTGGGAGAAAGAATGGAAGGAGGAAGTGGGCAAAGGAAGTGGATAGGATGGCTCTCCTTAACACACATTGTACTTAATGGTTGGAGTCAAGGACTATGCCAGGATCGTTCTGGGAAGAAAGGGTTTCAGGTAAAATTTTGTCTATATATTTCTATTTTTAGTTTATTGTCCCTTATTCTATATTTGCTCTCAGGGAACGAGTCCGATCTCTGGAGGTTAGCAGACTTGAAGGACACGGAAGACCGAGAGGTACATAAACAAGATCTACAGGGATGGAGTACTGAAGTCCCACCTACAGTCTGGCAGCCTCTCATTTGCATTGGGGGAGAGAGGTCACATGAAAAGACAGCATTACCTTTGGGTGGCAGGAAGTGACCTATAGCTAGGACCTGTCCGCCAGGAGATGTAAAACCCTCTCACACTGAGGATGTTTCTCCAGGGCCATGTGCCCAAGAGGGAAGGGTTAGGATGACTGTTATAGTTGGTGATATTATCATTAGGTATGTAGACCTCACGCACCATCAAGACAAGGTTTTAGATAGTGCTAGGGAGGAGTCTGCTGTCTTGTTACATGTTGGCACAAATGACATAGCAAAGTGTGGGAGGGAGGTTCTGGAGGCCAAATTTAGGCTTTTAGGTAGGAAGTTGAAATCCAGAACTTTGAGGGCAACATTCTCTGAAATGCTTCCTGTTCCACGCACAGGACCCAAAAGTCAGGCAGAGCTCTGGAGTCTCAATTCATGGATGAGACAATGGTGCAAGGATGAGGGTTTTGGATTTGCTAGGAACTGGGGAACATTCTGGGGAATTGGAAGGGCTTTTCCAAAAGGATGGGCTCCACCTTAATCGGGATGGAATGAGACTGTTGGCATTAACCTTTAAAAAGGAGATTGCACAGCTTTTACATAGGGGAAATCCGACCATTGCCCAGGAGCACATGGTTCAGAAGAATGTATCCTTGAAGGATATAGCAAAAGAGGGAAGTTGGGGCATCCTAAGAGAGAGGTTCCAATACAGATAAAAGTAACCCAGATGCCCTTAAGTACTACTACTACTACTACTATTGAGCATTTATATAGCGCTACCAGTCGTACGCAGCGCTGTACATATATATAGATATACATGCAAGAGACAGTCCCTGCTCGTCAGAACTTACAATCTAGTCAAGACAAAACACAGAGCAATGGTCTATTCAGGGCCTTCAGGGCAAAAACAAAATATGGCATTTACAATTTAGTCAGGACAGAAGATGGACGTCGGGACAGAAGACGGACGTCGGGGCAAGGCAAGGACAGAAGTCAGGATCTGAAAGTGACAGTGAAGAGGTGGGTCTTCAACCTGGATTTGAAGAGGGCTAGGGAGGGTGCCTGGCATATAGACACAGGTAGGTTGTTCTATGCGTAAGGTGCAGCAAGGTGAAAGGAGCGAAGTCTGGAGTTAGGGGTGCAAGTGGAGGGTCTAGATAGGAGTAGTTTGTTAGAAGAGCAAAGTTCCCGAGAGGGGTTGTAAGGAGAGATAAGAGATTAAAGATATTGAGGGGCCGTAGAGTGACTGCATTTATAGATCAGGAGGAGAAGTTTGAACTAGGTGCGGAAACGGATAGGGAGCCAGTGAAGTGACTTGAGAAGAGGAGTAATGTGGGCATGGCGAGGCTGGCGGAAGATTAGTTGAGCAGCAAAATTTTGAATAGATTGAAGGGGAAAGAGATGGCTCACTGGGAGACCAGCAAGGAGTAGGTTGCAGTAGTCGAGGCGAGGGGAGACCAAGGAGTGGACAAGCATTATAGTAGTGTGTTCAGAAAGGAAGGGGCGGTACAGTACAGTGCTGAAAGATTCCAAATTATCCTTATCAACTGATAACCAGATTAATATGAATAAAATACAACCTCTAAAATGCCTGTATGCAAATATTAGAATTCTAAAAAATAAGAATGAATAGCTAGAATATATAGCACTAAATGAAAGGTAAGATATGACTGGCATCTCAGAGACCTGATGGAAGGAGGCTAGGCAGTAGGATACTGATACCTGAGTACAAACTATATCACAATGATAGGGTAGATCAAATTGGCGGAGGGGTTGTGCCTTATGTTAGAGAGGGCATTGAGCCACATAGGATTAAAGTTTTGCAGGAAACAAAATACACTGTAGAATCTCTATGGATAGAAATTCCATGTAAAAAAGGGGCAGGCATTGCCAGTGGGGGTATACTAACCTAGCCAGAATAAACAGATGGATGACAAAATGCTGAAAGAAACCAGGGAAGCTAACAAATGTTACAACACAGTAATAATGGGTGATTTCAATTACCCCGTTATCGAATGCAGCAATACCACAGCAGGACATGCTAGGGAGATAAAGATTCTAGATGAAATAAATAACTGCTTCATGAACTGACAAGAGAGGAAGCTATTTTGGACCTAGTCCTTAGTGGAACACAGGATCTGGTGCAAGAAATAAGGGTTTTAGGGCAACTTGGCAACAGTGATCATAGCATGATCACATTTGATTTAATAAATGGAAGAAGGCTGGCAAGGAAATTCACAGTACTAAAAGAGAGACTATGGGGCTTGTTTACAAAGCCGCGGTAGCGGTTTGCGATCGTAATCGGAGTCGCGGCCCCATTGATTTCAAGGGGGCCGCGGCTGCGATCGCGATCACGAACCACTACCGCGGCTTTGTAAACAAGCTCCTATGATGAAATGAGGAAAATAGTTAAGAAAAAACTAAAAGGAGAAGTTGCAAAGGTTAAAGACTTACATCAAGCTTGGGTATTGTTGAAAAATACTATCTTGGAAGCCCAGACCAGCTGTATTCCACGTTTTAAGAAAAGTGGAAGGAAGTCCAAAAAACTGCCATCATGGTTTAAAAGTGAAGTCAGAGAGGCTGTTGTTGCCAAAAAAACATCTTTCAGGAAATGGAAAAAAGAGCCAAACGACGAAACCTGGAAAGAGCACATGCACTGGCAAGTCAAATGCAAGGCATTGATAAGACAGGCAAAGGGAGAATTTGAGAAGAAGCTTGCTGCGGAAGCAAAAATGCGTAATAAAGACTTTTTCAAAAAACCTGTGAGAGTCAGTTGGACCACTGGATGATAGAGGGGTAAAGGGGAGCTAAGTGAAGACAAGGCCATAGCGGAGAGACTGAATGAGTTCTTTGCTTCGGTCTTTAGTGAAGAAGATGTAGGGAAGTTATCCATGCCTGAAATGGTATATAAAGGTGATGTATCAGATGAATTGAAAGAAATATCAATAAACCGGGAAAATGTATCACAACTATTTGATAAACTGAAAAGTAGCAAATCATCTGACCAGATGGTTTGCATCCTAGGGTGCTGAAAGAATTGAAATATGAGATTGCTGACCTACTATTAATAATCTGTGAACTATCATTAAAATCATCTGTAGTACTGGAAGACTGGAGAATGGCCAATGTAACACCAACTTTTAAACAGGGTTCCAGGGGTGTTATGGGAAACTATAGACTGGTGAGCCTGACTTCAGTACCGGGCAAAATGGTAGAAACCATTATAAAAGAATAAAATTACGGAACATATAGGGGTATGTTTACTAAACCGCACAATTGTGCATTTTTGTGCCTCGCACACGTGCGCGCTGCACTAACGGGCCCGCACAAGTGCGTGGCGCGCTGAAGTGCGATAGAGGCGTGGAAAGGCATTCCGAGGGCGGAGGAAGGCTCCCGAGGGGCAGAGGGATGGGATCAATGGGTGGAGAGTGGGAGGGGAGAGGCTCCCCGCACAGGAGCGGGGCTGAAATTCAAGCTAAAAAATACCGCGAGTGAAAACCTCGCGTTAGAGCCGATTTAAAGGGAAGAGGAACCATTTCCGTCAGCAATGTACAGCAAAACCGGGGAAACCTAAAAAACGTGAGCAGTGTGATACATGTGCACAGAACAAAATAGCAAATAAAAATTGAAAATGACCACAACAAAATTCTAAAAAATTATAATCCAGCTGGGAAACAGTGATATCAATGGGAAACAATAAAAAACACTCCCAGGAAAGCTCCAAAAAAAAGAAATGATTTTTGGAAGGGTCTACGCTCCGTAGACCCTTCCAAAAATCGTTTCTTTTTTTTTGGAGCTTTCCTGGGAGTGTTTTTTAATGTTTTTTTAATGTTGCCCATTGATATCACTGTTGCCCAGCTTGGTTATATTTTTGCCCCTTTTTTTGAGGTCATTTTTGAGGTTTATTTGCCCTTTTGTCTCCATACAAGGTGAATGAGCCCACAGTAAAATTATGCAGAGCAGTGTTTCTGACCTGTTCGGTCAGGTTTCCTATCTCCAGGGGCTGCACTGTCAGTGTGGTGCAGCAGACACAGCCAGTGCCTGTAGGACCATAGGGTTACAGGTTCAAATCCCAGCTGGGGCTCCTGCCAACCCAGTCCCCATATTTTACCCACCACTAAACAGAGATAGTAAAGACACTCCTTTATTGCAGAGAACATAAGCATGGTTCAAACACCTATATTTTACCCCACACCGCATACACACCATAACAATGGGCATTACCTACAGCTGAGTCCCCCAAATGCAGTCCTGGAGGGCCACAACTCAATCAGGTCATATGTTGTTTCCAAGATAAGGACATGTCAGCATGTTGGCGGAAGGGTACAGGTGGTGGAGGGGGCAGTGGCTGCTAGCCACAGCGGACAGTGGCCTAGCCCTGTGCAGGCTGGCACCGTCCACTGCAACAGACAGGCCCTGTCGGATGTACAGTCAGGGAATGCAGCATATCTGTGGCAACACGGTGGTGCAGTGCACACAGACAGTGTGTGCAAGCACAGAAGGTCACAGGTTCAAAGGCCAGCTGGGGCTACTGCCAATCCAGTCCACATATTTTTCCACAACTAAACCGTGATAGTAAGGGCAAACCTTTATTGCTGAGAACATACGCATGGTTAATACGCCTATATTTTACCCCACCGAGCACAGACACCATAAACAGGTGCATTACCTAGAGCAGAGTCTCCCAAATGCAGTCCTGGAGGGCCACACACCATTCAGGTTCCATGCTGCCTCTAATAAAGATGCCTGTGCTGCATATCTATGCACCACCCCCATGGTATGCAGATGTAGCTCATGCATATTCATGAGGGACAGCATGAAAACCCGAACAGTGTTTGGCACACCAGGGCTGGAGTTGGGAACCTCTGCCATAAAGCAGCAGCCAACAGGGGCAGACACACCCACACCCACAGGCCCCATTGGCCAATGCCTCCTGGAGAGGCAGGACATTGGGCCAAGCGTGCATCTCCCAATACTAGCACTTGCATACCTTAGCAATGCAACCCTACACCTGGGTATACGGTACACAGCTCTCAAACGTTTGCTATGAGTACTGGCAGATAGAAATTCCTACGTTAAGCACAGTTTGCTGATTGAGCTCCATCATAACAATCATTCTGATGTCTGCGGTGTGTGCTTCAGGTCTGGTCTCTGACAGTGTTTACCACCCTGGGGAGTGACCCCCAACAGTATTTCGTACCATATCCATGCCTGTACTGTGCCCAGGACTGGTGTGGTGGGCATGGCTGCTGAACTCCTCTATAGTAGCACAATGCTGGCATAGGTGTCGGAGTGTGTGTCTGTCTATACAGTGTGTGGTGGCTGCAAACACCTTCCACAGCCCACACTGCCAGCACTGTTGCCAGTATTGGCCTGCCAATATGCATAATGAGGAGCAAGGTACCATGGGTATAGCCCGGACAGGGTGGCCTGGCCAGGGTGCATCTGCACAGGGCATAGGGCACTGACTGGGACATTTTAATGGCCGTCCACCACCTACACAGACAGGGTGACCTCAGTATGTCCTGCTGGGAGATCACTCTCACCCTGACTTTGCAGTGATGACAGCATGGCTAGGCACCCCCATAGTGCTATATAGTATTTCTCTCATGTGATATTTATGGGTTTCCTTTTGGGGCCCAGTCACTGACTTATCTGCTTGTGTGTGCTGCCATCCCAGTTCTGGGTGCATGCATTTCAACCAGGAACATGCATTATGGACTAACTAGCAGACTGTTTGCAGCTGGTATGTGTCTTGATGGAGTGCCTTGCAGGGTGCAGTGGCTGAAGGCTTGCTGTAGGAGAATATCAGATAGTGGTGGGGTGCAGCTTAGCATATGCAGGCCTAATGTCTGTCTGTTATGGTTATGTACAGAGCTGCATTGACTGCCCTGAAGGGTGTCTTTTCCCCAGCAGGACTGGGGTTGATGGTCCCCTCTATTGCCACCATTGCAGGGAGGTAGAATGTGGGATCTGTTGATGGGAAGATCCTGTTTTCCACTCTCAGCCCTGGAGGGGGAAGGGGGTGGTAATCCTGCTAGGGTTCCATGGGGGCAACACCTGACTGAGACAGACATATCCAAGGTGCTTCTGCAGAAACTACCTATCTCACACATTAACACTGCTTTGTACCTGCATCATGGCTTCTTTTAGCCATGGAAGGTGCTGTGGACCTGGTGCTGGGCGCCTCACCGCACCCTCAGGGTGAGCACAGTACCAACAATGTGACGGTGTGTAGCTACTCTGCGCCCGTAAAACACATGGTCTGTACCCCCTACCAGGCCGAGGTGCTGTGGGGGTGCACATGGTCACTTCCCCCTACCAGGCCGAGGTGCTGTGGGGGTGCATACCCCATCTTGTGTTTATCTGTGGACAGCTGATTTGCATGTGCAGTGCATCATGGGTATGGGTGGGCTAACCCTATCCTGGTGACCACAGCAGACTGTCTGTGTGGTGACATGCAGGCTCTCTGCAGCCAGCCAGGGGCTTGTTAGTAGCTATAGAGCTGTAGTCCAATGGCTGCTTCACTGCCTGTGAAGCCAGAGTCATGTGTTCAAACCCACAGTGGGGTTATTTGATAGGGCTGACCAAAGCATTATCTCTTTTTAATGTACATTTTTGCTGCCAGCAAAAACACCCTCAGCGTACTGTACCCATAAGGTACCTCTGATGGCGCTTTATAGGGCGCCCTATAGGGCACCTTATGGTTCCCGTCCATATAAGGTGCACTATACATTATCCTGTGATGCAACTTCTAGGGTGCCCTATAGGGGACATTTTAGGGTGCTGTGGCAGACAGTGCACTTTATAATGTGCCCTATGGAGTGCCTTATAGGGTGCCTTATACGGCATTTTCAATTAAGGCACGTGAGGGCGTGTTTGCTGGCAGCAATTAATAAAATAAAAATAAAGTGCTGCAGGAAACAAAACGTACATTGCAAAGCTGATGCCTTAGCCAGCCTTACGTATTAGGCACCCTGGGGAGCAAGCTCATGACCCCTGTATCAGCAGTCAGTGCCTTAACCATTGTGCTC
The DNA here is from genome assembly GCA_033557465.1 of Ichthyophis bannanicus. NCBI lineage: Eukaryota > Metazoa > Chordata > Amphibia > Gymnophiona > Ichthyophiidae > Ichthyophis > Ichthyophis bannanicus. Next base: position 1,243,188,365 of record CM066032.1, read on the forward strand.
CACTGCTGCTCCTCCTTGCATGTCAGCGCACCTACTTATGCTTTTCATTCCTTACACTGCACAGTGCTGCCATCAAAAACAGTACTCTGACCTTGCGGTACCTCATACGGCACCCTATAAAGCGCCCTATAAGCAACATTCTAGGGTACCTTGGCGGACTGTGCATTTTAAGAAGTGCCTTATGGGGTGCCTTATGTTAACATGCTTTGAGAGTGCGTTTGCTAGTAGTGATAGTTAAAATAAAAATAAAAATAAAATGCCTCCTAAAGCAATCTTCCCCATAATATGTAATGCCTCAGCCAACTGTCTTCATTGGGCACTGTGGGGGATTGAACCCCTGATCCCTGCACCATTGGTCACTGTTTCAACCATTGTACTGTGGTTTGGTTTCTGTACTGTACATCAGCGTGCTGCCTTATGCCTCCCAATATTAAAATGCCTCCTAAAGCAATAGCACACCACCTTATGCCCATCAGCGTGCCACCTTATGCCACCCAATATTAAACTGGCTCCTAAAGTACTGCCTCAGCCAGCCATCTTCATTGGGCACTGTGGGGAATTGAACCACTGATCCCTGCACCATTGGTCAGTGTCTTAACCATTGTGCTGTGGCTCTGCTCGTCTGCTTGCACATCAGCACGCCACTTATGCCTCCCACGCAGCTTTCTCATGCGCTAATGTGCGGGGCGCACATGGGTGCCGCGTACCTTAGCGCATATTTAAATCCCGGTTTTTCTTTTTCAGATAGAAACGCCCACTCCTTATATGGCACCCGCACGCTAGCGCGGCCCGCACATTACCGGGGTTTTAGTAAACATGCCCCATAGATAGTCATGGTTTAATGGGAGAAAGCCAACATGGATTTAGCCAAGGAAAGTCTTGTCTTACTAATCTATTATACTTTTTTGAAGGTGACAAAGGTGTGTCAGTTGATATAGTATATCTGGATTTTCAGAAAGTCTTTGACAATGTCCCTTATGAAAGGCTCTTGGTGAAATTAAAAAGTCATGTGATTGGAGACAGTGTAGTATTGTGGATCAGGAACTGGTTAAAAAATAGAAAGCAAAGAGTAATGGCCAATTTTCTCAATAGAGAAAGGTGAATAGTGGAGTGCCCCAGGGATCTGTGCTATGCCCACTGCTTTTTAAACTATTCATAAATGACCTGGAAATAGGAATAATGAGTAAGGTGATGAAATTTGCAGATGACACAAAATTATTCAAAGTTATTTTGATAATTTTGTGTCATCTGCAAATTTCATAAGCCTTAAAACGCAAGAGAATTTGAAAAATGGAAGAGGACGTTGATAAATTGGAAGACTGGATGTCCAAATGGCATATGAAATTTAATGTGGAGAAGTGCAAAGTTATGCACTTAGGAAAGAACAACCCAAACTATGATTGCCCGATGCAAGGTACCACCTTAGAAACCACCACCCAGGAAAAAGATTTAGGTGTCATCGTGGATAATATGTTGAAACCCTCCATCAAGTGTGCAGCGGTGGCAAAAAAAAACAAATATAATGCTAGGAATCATAAGTAAAGGAATGGAGAATGAAATCAAGAATACTAAAATGGCTCTGTATCGTTCCATAGTGTGACCACACCTTGAATATTGTGTTCAATTCTGGTTGCCATATCTTAAAAAGGATATAGCAGAATTAGAAAAGGTACAGAAAAGAGCTACAAAAATGGCAAAGAAGATGGATGGATACCCCTAGGAGGAGAAACTTAAAAGGTTGGGGCACTTCAACTTGGAAAAGAGATGGCTGAGAGGAGATATGATAGAGCTCTATAAATTAATAAATGGAGTATAATGGGTTAACGTAGATCAGTTGTTTACACCATCAAAAAGTAGAAAGACTAAAGGACACATAATGAAGCAACAATGTAAACCATTTAAGTCTAATAAGAGAAAATATTTTTTTATTCATCGCGCAATCAAACTCTGGAATTCGTTATCGGAAGACGTAGTAAAAGTTGTTAGTGTAGATGGGTTTAAAAAAGGTTTGGACAAGTTCCTGGAGGAAAGGTCCATAAACCATTAATAAAGAGGACACGGGAAATCCACTGCTTATCCTGGGACGAGCATTATGGAACCTGTGTGCCTTTTTGGGAACCTGCCAGGTACTTGTGACCTAGATTGGCCACTATTGGAAACAGGATACTGGGCTTGATGGATCTGGCATTTTTTTATGTTCTTATGGTGAGACTCTATCTTAGCTTATGATCCTGGCTAGGTATTCTGTTAGCATGGAGCTTTTATGTAGAGATCTGTAGTAATCTGGCTTGTTCAGTTTTCCAAGGGTCCATGGCAATATTTATGGTGCTGTCTTTTTCTAGGTAGGCCACTTGTGTGAGGTTTGGAAGTTAGTGCTATTGTGGAATGGTAGATTTGCTCTACTGTATAGTCCTGTGCTGTGGTTCTTGCTTTTTGTTTCCTTTGAGGAGACAACTGTAGAGTGTTTGGTTGGAGGTATTGGAATATGGATTGTCCTTAACATGTGCTGTTTTGTGTTCTTGATGCTGTTGGTCTTAAATTTAGAATATTTTGTAAGTTCAGATTCAAGGAAATCTTCACTGTTGCTGATTCTGGGCTTTTCCAGCTCTGAGACATTCTAATCTGGCTCGAATTCATAGCTACCAGAATTTATTTTTTTTACTTTATGTTTTTCCTCCCCATTAACCTGGTCATAGCACAGACCAAATAAGTCCATTATGCAAATATGAGGCCCAGTAGATGTGCAAATAATTATGCAAATGAGGCTCTGCAATGAGTCTCTGCGCATGACCCCGCATCACCCTCGGGCCGTCCCTGGGAAGCTGTAGGGAGCATTAAACTCTAGGGCAAAATCAAATCTGGCTCTTTGGCTCCAGAGCCATTGCACCGAAGGAGAGGAAGGAGAAGTGGTGCAGCATTGAACTTATTTGAAGAAGTTGCTGAGGAGAAGTGTCTGAAGCCCCTTAGGCCATAGCACTGAAGGGAGTCTTCTCAGGGACTATTGAGTGAGAAGCTGAGAACAGTCCTTAGGAGGACTTTTGATGAGGGGTGTTCAAGGTTGATTAAGCCAAGGCACTGCAGGGACCTCAGCAGAATTACTGGATGAGACTGCCCGAGGCCGCATTCATGGTGCAAATGAAGAAATTCAGAGAGATGCAGAGACAAATGGGGATGCCGAGCTATAGAAAGGTTCCACGCTGAAGGGAAACAGTGCCTTCTGTTTTTTTTTCTTAAACTAGAAGGAGTCTATTAACTTATTCCCTGATCTGGAGAGGAGCAAAGTCGGGAAAGTGGATTCTGCTCACTGAGAGTCAAGGGATTTTCTATTCCACTGTCTGTTAAAAAGAGACATTTTTGTTGTGACTGAAGAGCTTTGTGAGTGACTTGAAGTACCTTAAGTACATTTATTGGGTTCAAAACTAGTCCCTGAATTGGACTGAGTTTTTGGCAGTGGAGAAAGTGGAAGGAATGACGATCAGTGCAATAGGTCCCCCAGGAATATCCTGGCCCTGCCTCAAGAACCTTTGCAAAGCACTGGAGTCAGACTATTCAGGGCTGATTTGATTCTTGGATTCTGTTCTCCCAGACTTTCTTGTAGTGCTGCACACAGCAGAAAAGGATATACGACCCGGTAGGGATTACAAATTGGCACCCAACAAACAGGGGATTGGAAGTTGCACTCTAAAAGACACTACAATTTTGCTTCTTGGACTTGCACTGAAAGCAGAAGTGTAAAAGCTTTTGAACTGTTCTGACTTTTTCTTGCTGTGACTATCCAAACTGCATTCAGGACTGAGCAAGAGAAGTGTGGATACTGATGGAGTGTGGATTCACAACATTTTGAGGAGTTTTGCGACAGGCACCACTATTGCTCTGCAAGGATTATTTACAGAAATCCTTCCCATGCTTGGAAATTCAAATTGGTAGCAGTTCCCATCAGTGGGCGTTTGGGACAACATGCCCATGCAGGAATGGGTATGCTGAGAGGAAGAGTCATGTTGACAGAGACATCAGAGGAGTGATGTCACTGACATGTGCTATGTTCAACCAATGAGGGAGCAGTGACACAAGTGCAGAAAGCCTATCCATATAAACCAGGTTCTAGAGGACCAATGACATTATGAGGAGGATCCCAGCTATACTGCCAGGACCTTTGAACTGTGAACAGTGGAAGTTTGGCCGGCGCAAGGCGATGAGGTGCTCTAAGTGAACCTCATCCCAGCCAGCCGCTCCTTATTACTGCTGCTGTTGCTCTTCACCAGGACCTACAGCAGTGGCAATGGATTGAAACAGCCCTGTGCTGCTTACTTGCAAATGTCAGTGCTGAGGGGCTGTCAGCTTCCGCCCCTTCTGATGGCCATCTTCCTGTTAGTATGATGGTGTAGTTCATCCACTGTAACATCAGAAACACTCTCCCCATTGGTAAATATCAGATCCAGTATGGCATCCTCACGCATGGGTTCTGTAACCAGCTGCCAGAATAGTTCTCCCTTTAGATAATCCAGGATCTCCTTATTCTAGATGATACTGCAGCAGGGATGTGCCAGTCAACCTTTGGCATATTGAAATCACCTATCAGCAGCACTTCTACTTTCATAGCAATACTACAAATGTCTTCATGAAAATCTCTGTCCAGTTCTTCTTCCTATGAAGGAGGTCTGCATATCACAGCAATGCAAACAGATGCTCCATTCCCTCTTTCCACTTTAACCCACAATGTCTATTCCTTCCCTCGTAAGCCCTGTAATTCTATAGCTTTAATATCATGTTTTACATATAGCATGGTACAATTACATCCCAGCCATGGTTCTCTGTGAGCCATATCTCTGGAACTGCCACTAAATTCAAGTCAGCTTCTTCCTTTAAAACTTCAACATCTGGAATCTTATTTCTCATACTATGGGCATTAATGCATACCGCTGTCTAGATGTTGCCCCTTTTACCCATTTGTACAGAGGTATTTGAAGTTTTACTTACCTGAGGGCTTTTACATACCTGGGGTCTTTCTTCACTCATCTCCAATGCATCTAGTATAAAGCCCTCTTCAGTAGGTTAGCCAGTCTTCTGTGGAAGACACTTCAACCTTTTTTGGATAGGTGGACACCATCTCTGCTCGGCAGCCCTTAGAAAATCATCCCATGGTCCAGGAACCAAAATGCTCTCGATGACATCATCAACGCAGCCATGCATTTATCTCTAGGATGCAACCTCTTCTGTCTCAGTCTTTACTCTCAACAGGGAAGATTGAGGACAACACCCCTGTGCACCTAGCTGCTTTATCTTCTCTCCCAGAGCCATGAAGCCACACTTGAGATGCTTGGAGGTATATTGGTAGTATCATTTGTGCTGACATGAACGAGCAGCATTGGATAATAGTCAGTAGGCTTGATGAGTCTTGGCAAACTCCCTATAACATCTCCCATTGCTCTTAGGACCAATGTGGAATTTCCTATTTCCTAGATCCATTTCTTATTTCCTAAATGAGGTGAGAGAGTGGCTCCACCACGTTCTTCTTCATTCCTTGTATCCATATGGGATACGTGGTTGGTAATATCTACCTTACCACACATACAAAAATCAAAGTTATGACATCCTAGTGGGACTGGACGGACTGAGTTTTTGGGAGTGGAGACATCTTCATTTTTCATTTTGTTCATTTGATTCGTTTTATTCTGCTATTTCTATTTGTTTCATTTGGAATTAATTTCATTTTATATTATTTCCTTTCAGAAAAAGCGCACACTATTTTTAAAATAATGCGTGCTATTTGGCAATAGTGCGCACTACTTGAAAACAGTTTGTGCTACTCCTGAAGCACAATGAATAAAATGAATTTTACTTTAATATTTTGGCCATTTTGTTTTCAAATGAAAGAAAACAAGGTTGTTTCATTGTAGTTTTACTTCATTTCAAAACAAAGGCACGTCCCTAACCGCACACTATGTTCATGAGCCAGTCCACTATAAGATGCTCAAGATGTGCTGTTTTCATTAACCCTCAGGATGAGCCAGGATGGACCTGTAAACGAAAAAGTCCTTTGTGGGGAAGCCCTTGAATATTACCTATGAAAGAAGATGTAGGGACTAATCAACCTCCTAACAGTAAGCCGTGCAACTGGTTCAGATCAGCAGATAACTGCTACAGCCACAGGATGGGGAAATATGCCATTACCGAAATCAACAACAGATTTTCTATAAGCACACAATTGCTTGTTTCATTTCCAACAATAATAGCAATAATAGAGAAATCAAATGAAGAGAGATCAAGCCTGCTGGAGACAGCTCTCACCAAGTTAAAAAAACAGAGTGCCAAGGAAGAAAACTGAAATGTATTCATTTACTTGTGTCAGGATTTAAACAGGGCCCAAAAACCAGGACAAATTACAAACAGGTACAATGAGTCCTGGCTCCAAATTTCTTAAAATCTAAGCAGGTTTCTGAGGCACAGAGCAATAAAATGACTCCCCCAAGGTCACTATGAATCAAAACAATAGAAGCTGGTCTCCTGGTTCTCAACTTATGATGCCAACCTCTAGATCAAAAATTATTTAGCAATTTCAGTGCAGAAAAATAGTCATTTCATATTCAAAAAGAGCATGATTTAAATGTTCTGCCTGTTTAGCAAAAATACATAAGCCACCTTTATGTAATTTTTTGGATTAGCCTTCATGCTGACTGATATAATACATTCTCAGCTTCATTTCAATATTTTTAAGGCTTATTAATTCTTTTGAAGGATTTTGTAATCATTGACATGATGTTATGCACTGCTTGTGCTTAATAAATCATTGTATTTGTTTGTTCAGGGATTTAATTTCTGATGGTCAAAGGCCTGGCAATCTACTCCTGGTCACACTGCCAAGAAATCCCAGGAGCTGTTGGGTCGCTAGGAATCAGCATGAACTCAAAGGCACACATTGCATTGCTAAGGGTTCTTTAATAGGAATTCAATTAGATGGTGTAGTGAACCATTGGTGAAAGACCTCAGTAGCAAAGTGGATCGAGTAATTTCTGTGGCAGCACTGGAAAGGCTCCCAAAAATGTGGTTCCAAAACTAATTTGACATTAATTTGCAAAAACAGATTTAGAAATTGCTTCATAGGAACAACTGAATGGACACAAAACACCATGTTGAGCTTTTGGTTCAGAATTACAGTTCCAATGCGCAAAATTCAGATTTTGTTTAAATAACAACTTCAAGTCATACTCTCATAGCACAATGTAAAGATTTTATAGTATGTAGCCAGGGCCGGCCCAATCACCAGGCAAACTAGGTGGTTGCCTAGGACTGCAACGTCAGTCCAAGCAAAGCAATGGACCCTGGCAAGTACACAAACCCAGAGAGTGATCAGTACATGCAAAATGTTTTGAAATGTGAAGACAGACATCCAGAATCGGTCTCTATCCTTAAATACGGACAAACATTCTGATAAGCAGAAGTATAATGGGCCATGAGTTAACCACTGACTCCTGAGGCTACAGAACAATTTGTTTGGTTTGGATCCTGAAGTGTGGGGAAAAGAATGTATTTTCAAGACTATGTCAAAGCACAGCAATTCTTTATATACTGTAGGCACTTCCTTGTGGCACTTCCTTGTTATTCATTTATCTGATACTCATCAAGCACATCTATTCAGTTGATTAAAATATTAATAAACTGGCTTATCAATCAAACCACTATGTACAAGTTAACTGCATTTAACATCTTCAGGAAAGACTAAATGCAAACAAAAGTTCTATATACTAGGGTTTTGGTGGAATCTTGAATGATAGTGTAGCATGAGATTCCCTTCTCCTCCTATTATTCTTTCTGGACCCAACTCTTTACTTCTTTCTAGGGTCTCGCCTCATCTTCTTCTCTGTCTATAGAATGAATAGATTCACTCTTCCAACAAAGTCTTGGAAAAAAGAGTCAAATGCCAAAAACAGCAAACAATTAAGTACTGACAAGTTAAATACAAAGCATTAATAAGGCAGGCAAAGAAAGAATTTGAAAAGAAGCTTGCTGTGCTGTGGAAGCAAAAATTTATCACAAAAATGTTTTCAAGAACATTCATAGCAAAACACCAGTGAGAGAGTCAGTTGGACCCTTAGATGATAGAGGGGTAAAGGGGGCACGAAGAGAGGACAAGGCCACAGTGGAGAAACTGAATGAATTCTTTGCTTCAGTCTTTACTGAAGAAGATGTAGGAGACTTACCCATGCCAGAAATGATATTTAAAGGTGATGTATCAGAGGAATTGAAACAAATCTCAATAAATGAGGAAGAGTAATACAGCTATTTAATAAACTAAAGAGTGGCAAATCACCTGGACCAGATGGCATACACCCCAGGGTGCTGAAAGAAATGACATATGAGATTACTGCCTACATTTAGTCTCTGGGCTATCATTAAAATCATCTATAGTATCTGAAGATTGGAGAGTGGCCAATTTAACAGCAAGTTTCAGGGGAGATCCGGGAAACTGCAGACTGGTGAGCCTGACTTCAATACTGGGCAAAATGATAGAAACCATTATAAAGAACAAAATTACTGAATATTGTCACCACCAGGTGGGCAGGCTGCCGCCTAGGGATAGCAGGTCTGGGTCTGATGGTGGTTAATGAAGATAAAGTAATTGTAGACACGAATGGTAAGGTAAATTAGGATTTATTTCCCCTCCCGGGGTCGGATTCTCCAGATATATAACACAGCAAACTTAGGACACATAAACTATACTTTCTGGTATAACCTAAAGGCAACAGAAAAACTTCTTCTTGCTTCTTAAAGTAAAGGATAAGTGAAAAGCATATGAAAACTCAGCACACAGCTCCTCTATGTACAAACAGGGACTCTTCACATATAATGTTAGCTTCCAGCACTATACAGCCTCTGTTTAACAAAAAGAGGTTATTCTATCAGAGAATGTTAATGTACAGTCCATCGGGTCTCCGAATGAGCATTCATTGAGGCTATCAGTGATCATGGGTTCATGCAGGTTCTCAGAAAGACCTGAGTTTTCCTGGCTAGAAAATGTCTGTAAGTTACCTTGCAACGTTTCCTTACAGAGCCTATCTGGCCAGCTCCCTCGAGGGCTGGAATAGCTGCTGCTGTATTTCTCTGTGTCTGGGAGAGAAGGAAGCCACCATTCAGGGTTTCTAGAATCCAAATTCTTATAGGTATTTCTACCTTTGGAATATTTATTGGCTTTAGCTTCAGGCTTTGGCACCGAGTAAAAGTATTCCTCTCGCTTATCAGCACAAGGTTTAGCTCTGCGTGGCTTTCTTTGAGGCTTAGGAACTTCTAACACCTCTTCCTCTGTCATGCAAATATCTTCAATGGCATACCTTTCTCTTTCAGGGACTTTTAACTGCTCTCTTCTCAGCTCTCCAGATAAATCCCTCGGCTGGGTGTTACAGCCCTGCCCCCACCTAGGATTTCTCACACGAGGCTTCTCAGTATTAACCCTGTAGGTATTTCTACTATCAGTATACTCTCTTAGCTCTCTGCCAGAATCACTCTCAAGGTTACAGCTTTCAGATACATACTGTTTGGGTTTCTTAGGCTTCCATTCACTCCAGCTAGAATGTTGCCTCTGAGTTTCAAACGGCTTTACTTCAGCAGAACACTCACAGCTGCTCTCTGACCTCACTGCTCCTAGCTGCCTTCTCCTGAGGTATTCTGGGTAGCTCCTGGGTTGAACTCTTCCTGGTTCCTGAACTCTTCCTGGTTCTGAATCTGAATCACCTCCTGGGTCAGACTCTGAAGCTGAAACTTCTCCTGGGTAAGAACCTGGAACTGGAACTGGAACTCTACCCGGAACTCTACCTCCACCTGACTCTCTATTTCCTGCGTGACTCTTATAGTGGCTAATAGCCCTCCCTCTATCCAGGTGCAAGCTATTAGGAACTGGGGAATGTTTTTCAGCTGGGCGTGTTTGCAAACCCCGTGGCTGGGTTTGTTTATGTTGCCCCTGACAACTACTGCTCACATGACTTGTCTGCCTGTCAGCTTCTAGGCTAGAATTTACTGAATCCTGTGTTTTTAGGGCAGAGAATGAATCTTCCTCATCACATATTCCCCCCCTTAAAATCTTACGGGCTGCTGATGCCCTCGTCTGACAGCACGTAAGCTGAGGCTGACTGTCCCAACGCTTCTCTACTTTGACCAGCCTTACTGATGCTGATCGGTCTTGCCATGGTTTTAGTAAGTTAAGGTGGTAGACTTGTTGACGCCCCCTTTCATTCTCGACCCTATAGGAGACGGGGCCCACTTTCGCTACCACTGTACAGGGTCCTTTCCACCTAGACTCGAACTTTGGGCCTGTAGCTGGCACTAGGACCAACACTTTGTCCCCTATGTCCAATTGCCTTTCTTTGGTCCCCCGGTCATAGTAACGCTTTTGCCGGCGTTGGCTAGCCTGCAAATTTTCTATGGATACCCGGGAAGTTCTTTCCAGGCAGTTTCTGAGGTCCCTGAGAAAATGGGGTACCCCTACCTCTTCTGCTTCTGGCGCAACCCATTGCTCCCTTAGGATATCCAAAATCCCCCTTGGAGCCCGACCAAATAGCAGCTTGTAGGGCGATGCCCCTAAAGATGCTTGTCTACGCTCCCGGCACGCGTAGAGCACAAATGGGAGTAAATTATCCCATTCCCCCATCTTTCCCTCCAGGCCACGTCGCAACATTTGTTTGATCGACTGGTTCATCCTTTCGACTAGTCCATTCGACTGGGGATGATAAGCGGAGGTTCGGATATGCTTTACCCCAAACGCATCCCATACCAAGGCTAAATATTTAGATGTAAAATTACTCCCTTGGTCTGTCAGGATTTCTTGGGGAAATCCGATTTCGCAAAATAATTTGATGAGTTCAAGGGATATTGTCTTAGCCGAGATATTCCGTAGTGGAATGGCCCACGGAAATCTTGTTGCCATATCTACAATTACCAACAGGTATTGGAAGCCCCTTGGCGTCCTAATTAAGGGTCCAACTATATCCATAGCCAGGCGTCGAACTGGCGTTGAAATAGTGGGTGTGGTTATCATTGGTACAGGTTTTGGTTTGGAGGCAGTGACCCTTTGACATGCGGGACAGGACTGGCAATAGCGGGCTGTCTCATTAAAGACTCCTGGCCAGTAGAACCGGGCCAAGATCTGGTCCAGCGTGCCTTGTATGCCTTTGTGGCTACCGACAGGATGATCGTGTGCCAAACGCATAACTATCGCTTTAAAAGTAGTTGGCACCACTACCTGCTTCCTGACAGTTCCCGTATGTGGGTCTGCACTTTCCCTGTACAATAATTCTCCCTCTAGGAAGAATCGGGGCAAGATGGTTCTATCCTCCTGAGCATATTCAAAAGCTCTTTTTAAAGCAGGATCAGCTCTCTGCTCTTTTGGGAAGGACGGGAATTTTTGAACCAGTTCAGCTGGTACCCAGGGTAAATCTTCCCCCGCTTCCAGCTCCGCCCTCCCTTGGGACCTATTCCTTTGCTCACGACGTCTCTCTGCTTTTCCTTTCCTCTCTTTAGAGGGAAGGTTAATTAAATCATCATGAGAGGGGAGTACATTAGCTACCTCATCCTCCAGGCCTTCCTCACCCTCTGGGGTTTCCTCCTCATCTGGTGGATCTGCCCCTATTTCTGAGGACCTGACCTGGGATCTGGTAGAACCCAGGTTTGTTTTTCCATCTAAACCTTTTTTTAGACCTTGGTGAAAGGGTGACCAATCACGTCCTAAGACAAGTTCATAAGGGAGATGTGGGACTACAGCTACCTGCACTTTTTCATCAGTACCCATTCCTTCCACAGACACTCTATAGCGCGGGTAATATACAGAAGTGCCATGCACGCATCTCACTTTCACTCGATCCCTTACTTGGCTCAGGGCGACTGGGTTATGGGCTGTGATGGTCTGCCACATCTCTTGGGAGACCATACTTTGGTTAGCTCCTGAATCTAAGAGTGCCAAAGCCTCCAACCCTTCTACCTGGACTTTGAGCAGAATACCTTCCCCTAGGTGGCTTTCTCCTCCCGACACTAGGGTAGTTCGCTCTTTACACTCCCTGTGCAAATGTCCATGCTGGCCACAATTAAAACATTTCCTGGAAATATTTCTTTTTACATTTTTACCAAACGGATTTTCACCAAATACATTTTCACCAAATACATTGCCCTTAGAGGTCTTTCTTAATCCGCCCATTCTATCAAGACCAGCCACTTTTAAAATATTACCTCTGGAGGTGCTGGCTAATTCTGCCTCAAAGTAACACTCCGTGAGGTTGGCAGCGTCTTGGGTAGAATGACACTTTTGAAGCATTATGAAAGATTTAATTTCAGGTGGTATAGCCTCCAAATATTGCTCTAAGATGATGGTGTCCATCAATGACTCTACCGTCGCCCTCTCAGGAGCAAGCCATTTGGTTGCTAGTCCCTTTAACCTTTGTAACAACGCTTTAGGCGTTTCCTTACTCATGAGCCTAGCTTCTCTGAAAAGCCGTTTATAGTGCATGGGAGTCAAACCCAGCCTATCCCTTATAGCTAATTCCACATCAGGGTAACTAGATGATAGACCGACAGGCATTGTCTTGTAGGCCGCTAATGCTTCTCCTGATAAGGTCATAGCGAACCTAACGGCCCATTGGTCAACCGGCCATTTAGCCGCCTCTGCGATGCGCTCGAAGGCGTCAGTAAAATCATCAAAATTGTCATACGATTTTAACTGTCCCAATGTTAAAGCATTGCAATCAGGTAGTCCTACCCCCTTGGACACTGAGGGATTAACCTCTGCTGCTGCAACAGTTCTCTTGATGAGAGTCTCTAGCAATTCAAGAAGCGGTTGCTGCTGCGCGTTCATCGCTGCCATAATCCGTTCTTGACTCAGTCTAGCCAGTTCTCCTTGAGACTTCCATTGAGCCTCCATCCAGTCTTGCATTTCTTTGGGATCCATTCCATCGCTCTGGCATGTACCTGCAAATGAAAAAAAACAGGGCCCACCAAGTGCGGCACAGACTTTTTTTTTTTTTTTTCCTATTTGCTTCCTTTTGTACCACAGCTGCCCCCTTTCTCACCGATCCTAACTACCCCCGTGCCCTCCTACTATTACCTTAGCACGGTGTAGGATCGTGCGTTGAGAAAGGTGTGTCTTGACTGCCTTCCAGGTCAGGAACTTGAAAATCCACTCCGGGTTTTTCTTCTGTCCAAGACAGCAAAACTTTTTCTTCTTTTTCTCTCAGCAAGTTATCCTTTATGAATGTCCTTGTGTTGTTTTTTTCTTTTGAAAAATCCGAGAGACTACGCCAATTATGTCACCACCAGGTGGGCAGGCTGCCGCCTAGGGCTAGCAGGTCTGGGTCTGATGGTGGTTAATGAAGAAAAAGTAGTTGTAGACACGAATGGTAAGGTAAATTAGGATTTATTTCCCCTCCCGGGGTCGGATTCTCCAGATATATAACACAGCAAACTTAGGACACATAAACCATACTTTCTGGTATAACCTAAAGGCAACAGAAAAACTTCTTCTTGCTTCTTAAAGTAAAGGATAAGTGAAAAGCATATGAAAACTCAGCACACAGCTCCTCTATGTACAAACAGGCACTCTTCACATCTAATGTTAGCTTCCAGCACTATACAGCCTCTGTTTAACAAAAAGAGGTTATTCTATCAGAGAATGTTAATGTACAGTCCATCGGGTCTCCGAATGAGCATTCACTGAGGCTATCAGTGATCATGGGTTCATGCAGGTTCTCAGAAAGACCTGAGTTTTCCTGGCTAGAAAATGTCTGTAAGTTACCTTGCAACGTTTCCTTACAGAGCCTATCTGGCCAGCTCCCTCGAGGGCTGGAATAGCTGCTGCTGTATTTCTCTGTGTCTGGGAGAGAAGGAAGCCACCATTCAGGGTTTCTAGAATCCAACTTCTTATAGGTATTTCTACCTTTGGAATATTTGTTGGCTCTAGCTTCAGGCTTTGGCACCGAGTAAAAGTATTCCTCTCTTTTATCAGCACAAGGTTTAGCTCTGCGTGGCTTTCTTTGAGGCTTAGGAACTTCTAACACCTCTTCCTCTGTCATGCAAATATCTTCAATGGCATACCTTTCTCTTTCAGGGACTTTTAACTGCTCTCTTCTCAGCTCTCCAGATAAATCCCTCGGCTGGGTGTTACAGCCCTGCCCCCACCTAGGATTTCTCACACGAGGCTTCTCAGTATTAACCCTGTAGGTATTTCTACTATCAGTATACTCTCTTAGCTCTCTGCCAGAATCACTCTCAAGGTTACAGCTTTCAGATACATACTGTTTGGGTTTCTTAGGCTTCCATTCACTCCAGCTAGAATGTTGCGTCTGAGTTTCAAACGGCTTTACTTCAGCAGAACACTCACAGCTGCTCTCTGACCTCACTGCTCCTAGCTGCCTTCTCCTGAGGTATTCTGGGTAGCTCCTGGGTTGAACTCTTCCTGGTTCCTGTACTCTTCCTGGTTCTGAATCTGAATCACCTCCTGGGTCAGACTCTGAAGCTGAAACTTCTCCTGGGTAAGAACCTGGAACTGGAACTGGAACTCTACCCGGAACTCTACCTCCACCTGACTCTCTATTTCCTGCGTGACTCTTATAGTGGCTAATAGCCCTCCCTCTATCCAGGTGCAAGCTATTAGGAACTGGGGAATGTTTTTCAGCTGGGCGTGTTTGCAAACCCCGTGGCTGGGTTTGTTTATGTTGCCCCTGACAACTACTGCTCACATGGCTTGTCTGCCTGTCAGCTTCTAGGCTAGAATTTACTGAATCCTGTGTTTTTAGGGCAGAGAATGAATCTTCCTCATCACAATATGTAAATAGTAATGGTTAAATGGGAGAAAGCCAACATGGATTTAGAAACATAGAAACATAGAAAAATGACAACAGAAAAAGACCACATGGCCTATCTAGTTTGTTCTTCCATATCGACAACTACAACAGTCCCCTTTTTTCCGTTAGAGATCCTTTGTGTTTGTCCCATGCTTTTTTGAATTCAGATACTGTCCTCATCTCTACCACCTCCACTGGGAGACTATTCCATGGATCCACCACTCTTTCTTTAAAGAATTATTTCCGTATATCACTCCTGAGTCTATCCCCTTTCACCCTCAAACCATGTCCCCTCATAGCAGAACTTGCTTTCAATCGAAAGAGGCTCTAGCCCTGTGCATTTATGCCACAGAGGTATTTAAACATCACAATCATATCACCTCTATCCCGCCTTTCCTCTAAGGTGTACATATTAAGATCCTTAAGTCTGTCCTCATATACTTTAGAATAAAGACCACTAACCATTTTAGTAGCCACCCTCTGTACTGACTCCATCCTGTTTATATCCTTTTGAAGGTGCGGTCTCCAGAATTTCACACAATACTCCAAATGAGGTCGCACCAAAGACTTATACAGAGGCACTATCACCTCCATTTTTCTGCTAGCCATTCCTCTCCGTATGCACCCAAGTATCTTTCTAGCTTTTGCTGTCACCTTTTCTACCTGTTTAGCTACTTTAAGATCATCAGACACAACCACGCCTAGGTCCCACTCTTCTTTAGTGGACAAAAGTACTTCACCCCTATACTATATTGCTTCCTTGGATTGCTGCAGCCCAAATGCATGACCTTACATTTTTTAACATTAAATCCCAGCTGCCAAATTCTAGACCATTCTTCAAGCTTAGCTAGATGCCCCCTCATGTTATCTACACCTTCCTGGGTGTCTACTCTATTGCAGATTTTGGTATCATCCACAAAGAGGCAAATCTTACTCAACAGCCCTTCTGCTATATCACTAACAAAGATGTTAAAATGAATCGGACCAAGTACAGATCCCTGGGGCAAACCACTGGTAACTTCCTTCTCCTCAGAGTGAGCACTATTTACCTGTACTCTTTGTCGCCTCCCACTCAACCAATTTCTACCCACAGCAGTAACTTTAGGGTCCATCTCTAGGGTGCCAAGTTTGTTTATAAGTCGCCTGTGAGGAGTGGTGTCAAAAGCTTTACTGAAATCTAAATACATCACATCTAGGGTTCTCCCTTGGTCCAACTCCCTGGTCACCCAGTCAAAGAAATCAATCAGATTTGTCTGACAAGACCTCCCTCTGGTGAATCCATGCTGCCTCAGATCCTGTAATCCGCTAGACTCCAGAAACCTTACTATTTTCTCTTTCAGCAGCGTTTCCAATAATTTATTCACCACCGAAGTTAAACTAACTGGCCTGTAGAATTCAACCACATCCTTACTTCTGCTTTTGTGTAAAGGCACCACATGAGCCTATTTCCAGTCCTTTGGCACCACTCCCGACTCCAACGAGCCATTGAAAAGGTCAGTCAGTGGAGCTGCTAGAACATCCCCAAGTTCCCTCAGTATTCTAGGGTGTATCCCATCCGGTCCCATCACTTTGTCTACTTTGAGCTAGTTTTTCACGAACACAGTCTTTTGTAAATTGTTCAAGATGCCCCTTGCTTCTGTTCCTGTTTGTGGGTGTTTTCTGAGGGCTTGTTCCTGGTTCTTCATCTGTGAACAGGGAACAGAAATATTTGTTAAGCAATTCCGCTTTATCTTCATCAGGTTCTACATATTCCTCCCCTTCACCCTTGAGTCTGACAATACCACATTTACCTTTCCTCTTCTCACTAACATATCTGAAAAATGTCTTATCCCCCCATTTTATTGCACTGGCTATTTCCTCCTCTTTTTGAATCTTTGCTTTCCTGACTACTTTGCTAGCTACTCTAAGGGGTATGTTTACTAAACTGCGGTAACATTACATAACGTGCGTTATGTAACGTTAACGATCATTAAGTAACGTTAACGCGCGTTATAAGACATTAACGATCGTATGCACCAGTGTGCTCAGGAGCAGAAGGTCACAGGTTCAAGTCCCAGCTGTAGTACCTGTCAACCCTGTCCCCATATTTTACCCAGTAATAAACCATGGTAAGAAAGGCAGAACCTTTATTGAAGATAACAGAAACATGCCTGGGACAACTACATTTTACCCTACAGAGCACAGACACCCTAAACAGGCGCAGTACCTACAGCAGAGTCTCCCAAATACAGTCCTGGAGGGTCAAACACCATTCAGGTACCATGCTGTCGCTAATAAAGATGCCTGTGCTGCATTTCTATGCGCCGCCCCCATGGTATGCAGATATCTTCCATGCATATTCATGAGGGACAGCATGAAAACTGGAACAGTGTGTGGCCCAACAGGACCGGAGTTGGGAACCCCTGCCCTAGAGCAGCGGCCAACAGGGCCAAAAACACCCGCATCCACAGGCCCCATTAACCGAAGCCTCCAGGAGAGGCAGGATGTTGGGCCCTGCATGCATCTCCCAATACTAGCACTTGCATACCTTAGCAATGCCACCCTAAACCTGGGAATACGGTACACAGCTATCAAAAGGTTGCTATGATTACTGGCAGATAGCAATTCTGAAGTTAAGTACAATTTTCTGAGTGAGCTGCATCATAGCAACCTTTCTGATGTCTGTGGTGTGTGCTACAGGTATTGTGTCTGACAGTGTTTACCATCCTGGGGAGTGACCCCAACAGTATTGCGTACCATAGCCATGCCTGCACTGTGCCCAGGACTGGTGCGGTGGCCAGTGCTGCCAAACACCGCTATAGTTGCACAAAGCTGGCATAGGTGTGGGGAGTATGTGTCTGTCTATCCAGTGTGTGGTGGCTGCAAACACCCTCCACAGCCCACACTGCTAGCACTGTTGCCTGTATTGACCTGCCAATGTGCATAATGAGAAGCAAGGTACTGTGGGAATAGCCTGGATAGGGTGACCTGGCCTGGATTCATCTGTACAGAGCATAGGGCAATGGCTGGGACATTGTCATTCCCGGCCACCACCTGCACGGACAGGGTGGTCACAGCATGTCCTGCTGGGAGGTCACTCTCACCCTGACTGTGCAGTGACCATGGCATGGCTGGGTTCCCACATTAGTGCTATACAGTGTTTTTTGTAAGTGATGTATATCGGTTCTTTTATCTGGGGCTCAATCACTGACCTATCTACTTGGTGGGTGTGTGCACATCCCCTCCAGGAACATACACTATGGACTAGCTAGCAGACTGTCGGCAGTTAGTATGTGTGTGGCTGGAACCCCTTGCACTGTGCTTGCTGCTGGAGAATGTCAGATGGTGGTGGGGGTAGCTGTGCATTTCCAGGCATACTGTCTGCCATTGCCGTACAGATGTGCATTGACTGCCCTGTAGTGTGTCCTACCACCAGCTGGACTGTGGTTGATGGTCCTCTCTACTGTCACCATTGCAAGGGGGTACATTGTGGATCTGTTGGTGGGAGATTCCATCCCCAACCCTCAGCCGGGGGGGGGGAGAAAGGAATCCGCTAGTGGGTCCAACCACCCCCTTCACCTAAATCATGTGACCATGGAACCCACACAGGGTATGCACTATTCTGGGTGCATCATAGTCTACAAGGGCTAGATGTGAAATACAGATGGACACAGGCATATCCTAGGTGTGTCTGCAAGGACCACCTATCACACACTGGCACTGATGGAGACCTGCAGCATAGCCTATGTCAGCAAAGCCAGGTGCTGTGGAAATGGTGCTGGGTACCCCACCTCACCCTCAGGGTGAGCTCAGGACCCGCACACTGTGACGGTCTGTAGCTACTCTGTGCCAGTAACACACACAGTCGGTACACCCTACCAGACTGAGGTGCTGTGGGGGTGCACATGGTTAGTACCCCCTACCAGGTCGATGTGTTGGGGGGGGGTGCATTCCGCATCTTGTGATCATCTGTAGACTGCTGATCTGCATGTGCAGTGCATCATGGGTATGGGTGGTTTAACCCTATCCTGGTAGCCACAGCAGACAGTTTGTGTGGTGACCTGACGTCTTTCAGTAGCCAGGCAGGGGTTTGTTAGTAGCACTGGAGATGTAGCCCACTAGTTGCTTCACTGTCTGTGGGGCCAGAGGTCATGGGTTTGATCCCACAGTTGGATTATTTGGTAGGGCTGTCTGCGGCATTTTCTTTTTTTAATTTAAATTGGTTCTGCCAGCACAGACACCCTCACAGTGCTGACTCCTTACGGTGCCTCATCAGGCGCCCTATAATGCGCCCTGTAAAGCACTCTCTAGGGCGCCCTGTAAAGCGCTCTTTAAGGCATCTTATGGGGCACCCCATAGGGAACATTATAGGTTGTCTTGGTGGACAGTGCACTTAATAATGTGCCCTCTGGAGTACCTTATAGGGCGCCTTATGTGGCACCTTAGGTTACGGCCCTGTGAGGGTGTGTTTGCTGGCAGCACTAATTAAATTTACAAAACAATATGCTTCAGACAGCACTGATTTAATGTAAAAGCTAATATCTCAGCCAGCTTTACTCATTGGACCCATAGGGGGGATTGAACTCACATCCCTTGCACCATCAGTCAGCATATTAACCATTGTGCTACAGCTTTTGACACCTTGCTAGACACCTTATCATACGCCTTATGGGCGCCATACAGGGCACCTTGCGTGGCGCTTTACATGGCACTTTGTAACGCTCGTTGCTATATGGCGCCTTCTAACGTGCGTTATCTGCAACGATGTACCGCCCATGTCCTTATTTGGTCATTTCTGTTTCTACCGCGGATTCTAACGCGAATGACACTACCGCAGTTTAGTAAACATACCCCTATGTTTTTCTAAATATAGATGCCTGTCTTCCTCTCTCTGTGATCTCTTGTATTTCATGAAGGCCTCCCTCTTTTTCTTCACCTTTTCAGCTACTCCTTTCGAAAGCCATAGAGGTCTCCTTTCCCTTTTAACTTTATTTACCATTTTAACAAAAAGGTTGGTTTCCCTTAAAATATCCCATTTCAGTTTTGCCCACTGTTTTTCTACATACCCCAGCTGTTCCCATCCCGCTAATGACTCCCTGAGATATTGGCCCATCTTGGCAAAGTTAGTTTTCCTAAAGTCTAAGGCCCTCACTTTTGAATGAATGCTAACAGCCCTAGCCCTAATACTGAACCACACCATCTGGTAATCACTGGATGCAAAATGATCTCCGACTATAACATCAGAAACACTTTCAGCATTGGTAAGCACCAAGTCCAGTATGGCCCCTTCACGTGTGGGGTCTGTTGCCAATTGCCTATATGGTTCTCCCTGTAGAAACTCCAGGATCTCCTTACTTCTAGATGATACTGCAGCAGGAATGTGCTAATCAACATCTGGCATATTGAAATCCCCTATCAGTAGCACTTCCCCTTTCCCAGCAATGCTGCGTATGTCTTCAATTTACTCTCTGTCCACCTCTTCCTCTTGTGAGGGAGGTCTGTATATCACGCCAATGCAAATAGATTTCTCTTTCCCTCTTTCTAGTTTAACCCACAATGCCTCCCCTCTCCCTTTTAAGCTCTGTAATTCCAAAGCTTTAATATTATTTTTTACATGTAGTGCCACTCCTCCTCCCATTCTTCCTACCCTGTCCTTTCTGAATAAAGTATAGCCTGATATAGTTACATCCCAGTCATGGTTTTCTGTGAACCATGTTTCTGTAACTGCCACTAAATCCAAGTCTGCCACTCCCACCAAAGCTTCAACATCAGGGATCTTATTTCCCATGCTAAGGGCATTTATACACACCACTTTCCGTATGTTATCCCTTTTACCCATTTCCATAAAGGTATCACTTACCTGGGGGCTTTCTTCACCCATCCCCAACAAATCTAGTTTAAAGTCCTCTTCAGTAGATTAGCCAGTCGACTACCGAAGATGCGTTAACCTTTCTTGGACAGATGGATACCATATCTGTTCTGCAACCCTTGGAACAGCATCCCATGGTCCAGGAAACCAAAATGCTCTTGATGACACCATCCACGCAGCCATGCATTCATCTCAAGGTTGAGAGCCTCTCTGCCTTGGCCTTTACCCTCAACAGGAAGGATTGAAGTGAACACCACCTGTTTACTTATCTGCTTCATCCTCTGTCTCAGAGCCATGAAATCACTTTGATATGCTCAGAGGGATACCTGTTAGTATCATTTGTTCCTACATGGATTAGCAACATTGGGTAATAGTCAGTGGGCTTGATGAGTCTCGGCAAACTCTCCGTAACATCTTGGATTTTGGCACCAGGGAGACAGCATACCTTTCTGGACATCAAGTCTGGTCGGCAGATGGATGCCTCAGTACCCCTCAGAAGAGAGTTACCAACCACCACTACCCTTCGCTTCCTTGTGGTCACTGATTCTGCAACTTTGGGGTACTTGAGCTCTGGTTCTTCCCTTTCCGGGGATGCTTTCGCCTCCTCCACTTCCAGGGCTACATAATGGTTCTACAATTCAAGGGCTGGAGAAGTTGGATTGGTGATTCAGCAGGCCCTGGTGACTTGTGTCCAACCTTCGTCATTCTGTAGGCACCCATCTTCTCCTCTGCTGCAAAAAGCATCTCATCAATGTACTTCTCACTGTCTTGAATGCTCCTCAGCCTTGCCACCTCCTCTCTGAGGTCCTCCAGTTGTTTCCTGAGAGCTTCAGCATGCAGGCACCCTGCACATGGAACTGGTCCTTCACCTGGCATTGGGACGTCTGTCTGGACAGAGGCAGAAGATTTAACAGGGGCAACAGCTTTAGCGCCACAAAGAATGTAACTTTGTTTTAAAAATGTACCAAAACCCTTTTAAGAGCTCCTAGACAGAGAGCTAGCAATTTAAAACCCCACAAATTCTTACCTCTGTTTGAAATGTATAGCCCCTGTTAGGAATGCCAAGGAAAGTCTTGTCTCAATAATTTCTTATATTTTTTGAAGTTTTGAATAAACAGGTAGATAAAGGTGAACCAGTTGATGTGGAGGCTATTGCCCTCCTGGACATCCAGCCCCTGTATGGCTCCTCAGAATTGGGTCTACTGGCCTGTCCGGGCAGGCTGGGGCCCAATTCTGAAGGGCGGCATGCACTACAGATCCCCGGCTAACTCAGTCAGGGTCTTGAATGGAGCTGCATTGCTATGGCATCCCATCGCCATGGCACCTTAGCTCCATTCTGCAGCCGTGATTGCTGGCCGTGGAACAGAGCCCCCTTTCCCCACAGTCTAACCCTCGATCTGGCCAGGATCGGGCTGTGGGGAACTCACTGCAGCCCTCCATCTTCCTGCTGCCGCCAGCCTCCGCTGTCCCCTGACGTCCAGGGTGACTTATTCCACCTCCAAGGTAGAATAAGTCCCCCATCTAGAAGGCCAACCCAGGATGTACAGGGCCAACTTCAAAATTGGCCCTGTATGTCTGGGGTGAAGGCCCACCCATGCATCGCCTTCGCTCTGCCTCATGCCCACCCCCATCTAAGGCTCCCCATAAAAACCTACTGTTCGTACAGAGAGCCTTGCATGGGGACGGCAAGGGGGACAACGGGAATGTACATCCAGGCAGGGTGCACATCCCTGCTATTTGTGCCTCAGAATGACCCCTATAGTGTATCTGGATTTTAAGAAAGCATTTGACAAGGTCCCTCATGAGAGGATCTTGGGATATTGACTTTTTAAATAAATAAATATTAAAAAGTCATGAGATAGGAGGCAGTGTACTGTTGTGGATTAAGAATTTACTAAAAGATAGAAAACTATGAGAGGGCTAAATCGCCAATTTTCTCAATGGGAAAAGGTGAATAGTGGAGTACCCCAGCAATCTGTGCTGGGCCTGCTGCTTTTTAACATATCTATAAATGACCTGGAAATGGAAGAACAAGGGAGATGATCATATTTGCAGATGACACAAAATTATTCAAAGTTGTTAAAACACAAGAGGATTGTGAAAAATTACAAGAGGACCTTGAGAAATTGGGAGACTGGGCATCTAAATGCCAGATGAAATTTAATGTGGACAAGTGCAAAGTTATGCATTTAGGGAAGAATAGCCCAAATTATGGTTCCACAATGCAAGGTTCCACATTAGGAATCACCATCCTGTAAAAGGATATGGGCATCATTGTGGATAATACGTTAAAACCCTCTGCCCAGTGTGCAGTGGTGGCCAAGAAAGCAAATAGAATGCTAGGAATCATAAAGAAAGGATTGGAGAATAAAACCAAAGATATTATAATGCCTCTGTACTGCTCTATGGTGCGACTGTACCTTGAATAATGTGTGCAGTTCTGGTCACTATATCTTAAAAAGGATATAGCAGAATTGGAAAAGGTATAGAGAAGACTGACCAAAATGCTAAAGGGGATGGAAGGATATTCCTATGAGGAAAGGCTTAAAAGGTTAGGATTCTTCAACTTGGAAAAGAGATGGCTGAGGGGAGATATGATAGAGGTCTATAATGAATGGAGTGGATTGGGTAAATGTAGATGAGTTTTTTACTCCTTCAAAAAATAGAAAGACTAAGGGGTATGTTTACTAAGCAGTCTTAACGTGCGCCCGGCGATAGTGTGCAGGATGCAATAAAAGGAGTGGGCGTTCCGGTCTAAACATAGCAAACTGGGATTATCGTGCGATAACGTGCGCTGTGCACATTATCGGGCGAAACGCCGCTAAGCACGTTAACGCACGATAATCTTAAGTAGGTGCCCAGAGATGCAAACACAGAAGCAGAGGTTTAGCACAATGGTTAATACACTGACCGGTGCAGTGGTCACGAGTTTGATCTCCTGGTGTGCATAAGGCTGGCTGAGGCATCGCCCTTTATGTTTAAGTAGTGCTTGTTGAGGCATTTTACTTTTATTTTAATTAGTGCTGCCAGCAAATACACCCTCACGGTGGCGTAACCTAAGGTGCTGCATAAGGCACCCCATAATGCACTCCATAGGGCACACTATAAAGTGCACTGTCCGCCAAGGCACCCTATAATTTCCCCTATAGGACACCTTATAAGGAGCCTTATGGGGTGCCTTATGAGGCACCTTAAGGTTACAGTACTCTGAGGGTGTTTTTGCTGGCAGCACTAATGTACATTAAAAATAGACAATGCCTTAGACCAGTGTTTCCCAACCCAGTCCTACGGGGCACACTGGCCAGTCAGGTTTTCGGGATATCCCTAATGACTATGCATGAGATATATATGCATTAGAGATATCCTGCCAACCTGACTGGTTTGTGGCCCTCCAGGGCTGGATTTGGAGACCCCTGCCTTACACCTCTGTCATTTAAGATTGTGAGTGGGCAAGGTGCAGATGTCCTAGACATCGAAAGGGTATATAGAATGTGACACATTCCTCCTCGATTCTCACCACCACCAAAATATTGTCTATTAGACAACTTTTTGGTGGTGGTGAGAATCGAGGAGGAATGTGTCACATTCTATATACCCTTTCGATGTCTAGGACATCTGCACCTTGCCCACTCACAATCTTAAATGACAGAGGTGTAAGGCAGGGGTCTCCAAATCCAGCCCTGGAGGGCCAAACACCAGTCAGGTTGGCAGGATATCTCTAATGCATATATATCTCATGCATAGTCATTAGGGATATCCCGAAAACCTGACTGGCCGGTGTGCCCCATAGGACTGGGTTGGGAAACACTGCCTTAGACAGCCCTGTCAAACAACCCCACTGTGGGATCAAACCCATGACCTCTGGCTTTACAGGCAGTGAAGCAACCAGTGGGCTATAGCTACTGACAAGCCCCTGGCTGGCTGCAGATCTCCACACAAACTGTGTGCTGTGGTTACCAGTATAGGGTTAACCCACCCGTACCCATGATGCACTGCACATGCAAATCAACAGTCTACAGATGATCACAAGATGGGGTATGCACCCCCACAGCACCTCGCCCTGGTAGGGGGAACTGAACGTGTGCACCCCCACAGCACCTCAGCCTGGTAGGGGGTACTGACCATGAGCATTACTGGCACAGAGTAGCTACAGACCGTCACATTGTGCGGGTACTGTGCTCACCCTGAGGGTGAGGTGGGGTGCCCAGCACCATGTCCACAGCACCTGGCTTAGTTGAGATAGCCTATGTTGCAGGTCCCCATCAGTGCCAGTGTGTGATAGGTAGTCTTTGCAAACGCACCTAGTATACACCTGTGTCCATGTGTATTTCCCAATCATGTCTAGCCCTTGTGGACTATGATGCACCCAGAATGGTGCATATCCTGTGTTTGTGTCATGGTCACATGATTCAAGTGACCAGGGGGTGGTGTTTGGACCCATAGGTGGATTATGTGGAGCCACCCAACCTGCTCTCTGGGGCGCAGGGTGAGGGACAGGATCCCCCACCAACCGATCCACATTCTACATCCCTGCAATGGTGGCAGAAGAGGGGACCATCAACCCCAGTCCTGCTGGGGAACACAGGCACCCTACAGGTCAGTCAATGCAGATCTGTATTGCTTCCATAAGGCAATAGCAGACAGACAGTAGGCCTGGAAATGCTCAGCTGCCCCCTGCCCCCGCCCCCCGCCCCCCCCCTGCGCCCGATAAAGCGCCATTATTGCGCGATAAGGTACCTTATCGTGCGATAACGTGGCAGAGCGCACATTAAGACGGTTTAGTAAACATACCCCTAAGGGATACATAACGAAGCTACCATGTAGCACATTTAAGACAAATTGGAGAAATAATTTTTTACTCAATGCGTATTCAAACTCTGAAATTTGTTACCAGAGGATGTAGTAAAAGCTGTTAAAGTAACTGGGTTTAAAAGAGGTTTGGACAAGTTTCTAAAGGAAAGTCCATAAACCATTATTAAAACTGACCAAGGAAATCTACTGCTTACCCATGAAACAAGCAACATAGAATCTTTCTACCTGTTTGGAACCTGACAGGTACTTGTGACCTGGATTGACCACTGCTGGAAATAGGATACTGGGCTTGATGGACCCTTGGGACTAACCCAGTATGGCAAATCTTATGTTCTTACTCTTTAATGGGTTAAAGATCATCTCCTTCCTGATTCCTTAGATTTTGTCTAATGTCTTTGCACTAGTGCAACTTCATTATCTTCAAGACACTCTCTACGTGTACCTCAAGCTCTTTTGCATAGTTTTTTTCCTTCCCACAGTAATTATATATTACCCTTACCTCATTATCAGGGTCTTGGCCCTCTTTGGGTTATTCCTTTTATGGATAGTGTAGGGTGTCCTCAGTTTGCTTCCAACAGAGATCTTTCTCCTCTTTTCTCTGTGCTTCTATCCTAGGTGTTTTGGCTCTTTCCACTAGCCTTAACCTGCTTCACACACCAATGGCGGCACCACTCTCATCAGCTTAAGAACAAAAGAAAAGCCATACTGGGTTAGTCCCAAGGTCCATCAAGCCCAGTATCCTGTTTCCAACAGTGACCAATCCAGGTCACAAGTACCTAGCAGTTTTCCGGAAAGACACACAGGTTCCACAATGCTTGTAATGGGGTAAGCAGTGGATTTTCGGATCCTCTTTCATAACGTTCTATGGATCTTTCCTCCAGGAACTTGTCCAAATCTTTTTTAAACCCAGCTACACTAACAGCTTTTACTACATCCTCCGGAATTCCAGAGTTTGATTATGCTTCTACTTTTCCTTGGTAGTTTGCACCAAGTGTAGTACCTCTTTCACATGCTATTATTTTCCTTAATAGTTTGGGGCTAGGGAAGCACTTAGGGGTATGTTTACTAAACTGCGGTAATGTCATTCACGTTAGGTTCCGCGTTAAAGGTACAGATGCCCATATAAAGGCGTGGGCAGTGCATCGTTACAGCAAGCCAATTCAGCTAACGCATGTTACAAACTAACGCGTGCTACAAGGCGCCTCATAAAGCATTTTATAAGGCACCATACAAGGGACCTTACAAGATGCCTTATAAGGCGCCTTGTAGGGCGCCTTTTAAGGTGCTTTATAAGTAAGGTGCCTTGCTAGGTGCCCTATAAGGTGCCTTGTAAAGGTGCCTTATAAGGTGCCTTGTTAGGTGCCTTATAAGGTGCCT
This sequence comes from Ichthyophis bannanicus, assembly GCA_033557465.1. Taxonomy (NCBI): domain Eukaryota; kingdom Metazoa; phylum Chordata; class Amphibia; order Gymnophiona; family Ichthyophiidae; genus Ichthyophis; species Ichthyophis bannanicus. The sequence goes on from CM066032.1 coordinate 1,243,215,218, forward strand.
TGCTAGGTACCTTGTAAGTAAGGTGCCTTATAAGGTGCCTTGTTAGGTGCCTTATAAGGTGCCTTGCTAGATGCCCTATAAGGTGCCTTATAAGGTGCCTTATAAGTAAGGTGCCTTATAAGGTGTCTTGTAAGGTGCCACATAAGGCGCTTTGTAAGGTGCCCTATACAGTAGGTCTCCTTAGGCTAAGTGCTGTATTAGGCACCCCTGGACAGGGCACCTTAGAGGGAACCCTGGGTTACGGAACCATAGGTTACGGTGGCCTAACATGGTTATGGTGCCCTAGGTTAATGTGGCCTAAGGGCTGCAAGATGCCGCAGGATGACATGCATGACCTGTGAAGAACAGAGACAGATGTAGCCCTAACACTAGATAGAGTACTCAGGAAAGGCAACGAACAGGTGAGTGAAGGAGGGAGAGCTGGGAGCCGCTGGACCTGCCATATCTGCGGGCATCTCATGTGGCTGCCAGTACTGATGACAAACATGGTGGGGGCAACTATAGCACAGCACAGGGTGTTGGCAATGTAAAGTACTGGAAAGACAGTTGGTGGCAGACGATGGGAATACATGTCCCCCAGTGGAGGCGGAGGTGGCAGGATAGTTACAATGATGGGTGGACAGAGGAGTGGTGGTGCCATGCAGATCAGACACAGGCGAGGCAAGCATGAAGAGGCACAATGCAGGAAAGGGTAGCAGTGCAGGACATGGGGTGACAGCCCGCACAGGCAGACAGGTCTCTACACAGCTGACACATGCAGATAGACGGACCAAGGGAATGTTGGCAATTGTGGCGAGGGTATTATGGGCTGGCAATACAAATCTGCAAAAATATGACTGTCACAGGCAAGCAAAATATCTGCCTTGGACAGGAGGGAACAACAAAGAATCGAACCCATGACTTCTGCCTAGAATATCAGCGTACTAACAAGTAAGCTATACCTCTATGGCTTGTTGCACAGCAATGGCTGGGTACAGAAGGACTGCAGGTCACCGCACAAACCGTCTGCTCTGTGTGCCAGGCTAGGGTAACCCCACCAGCACCCATGATGCATTGCACATGCAGAACAGCGGCCTACAGCTGACCACCAAATGGGGTCTGCACCTCTCCGGTACTGCAGCATGGTAAGATGGACTGACAGTGCGTGATACTGGTACAGAGCAGCTACAGACCATGCCATTGTGCAGGTTCTGTGTTCACCCTGAGGGATAGGATGGGCACCCAGCACTAGGTCCACAGTACATGTGTTGCTAGACATAAGTCCTGCTGCACATCCCCATTGCTACCAGTGTGTGACAAGTATTTCTAACAGTGTAATCAAAGGTACATTTGTTCCAGCTGTGTTATGCACTCACATCTGGTTTTGTGGGACCGGACACCACCCAGATTAGTGCGTACCTGATATTAAGGTCTGGCTGGGTACCTGTTATCAGGGGAGTGGGGTGTCTAGTCTGGTATAAGGGTTATATAGCACTACCACTATGGGTCAAAGTAGTATGCACTATATATCCCAAAGGGCCTGAATCACGCCATTTGTAGATGAGAGTGTGGTGGGACAGGTGCCTGCATGCTGCAGAATGGCTGTAGTACCTGCAACCACAGTCCTGCTGGGCCAGTGCCATACCTGTGACCATCACAGACCAGCAATGATGCTTGGGGTAGGCAGGGGAAAGCTCCACTGCCCCACGCCACAGTCTGCCATTCATCAGCAGACAGCACAATCAGACTGCACCTGCAGCATTCTACAAGGTGTTCCCACCATGCACAGGTGAACTGCAGACAGCCCACTAACCAGTCCATAGTGCATGCTCACAGGGGAACCCTGTGCACCCAGAGGTGAGCTGCACAGCACAGACGCCAAGCAGGTATCTCTCTAATTGGTCCCCAAAACCAAGAATACACAGGTATCACTGGAAACAAATAATGTGTGGCACTATGTGGGAACATAGACATGCCATGATCAGCGTGAGAGTGACCCCCCGGCGTGACATGCTGTGGCCACCCTGTCCTTGCAGATGGTGGTCAAGCACTAAAGTGTCCCAGCCATTGCCCTCCACCCTGTGCAGAAGTATCCTGGCCAATCTGCCCTGTCTGGGCCAGACCCACAATACCTTGCTCCTCATTATGCACATTTGCAGGCTAACCCTGGAAGCAGTGTGAGCAATGTGGGCTCAGTGAGGTGTTGGCAGACACAAAACAATGGAGAGACATACGCACACTCCCACACCTATCTCAACATTGTGCAGAGATGGAGGTAGTTGATAACCCTACCCGCTGCACTGGTCCTGATCACAGTGCCAATATTGCTAATCTGTGCAGGGGGTGGTAGTAGTGCTCTGGTGATAGCTGCAGCTCTGTGCTGAGGCCAACAGCCTGACACTCCATGAAGCTGTGGATAGAGGAGCCCTTGTGAGTGGGTGTCCGTACCCCTGTGCACCACTGCTTTGGGGTTTGCCCATGTTGTTGTTGTGGCTGCATTGTGGGCTAAAACTATGGGGAGATGCTCTGTAGGATCCACAGATAGGACCTGAACCTCTGACCCATCTGCTCTTGGACATGCTGGCTGAGTGTACTGCACCACACTGTTGCTACAGCAGCATAGTGGTTCATGGGGCTACCCTTACGTTCCTCGGCCAGACCTCTTCTGTTGCACTGCACACCACGTACTGGTACAGAGCATGGCCTAGGTCCACTGCAGGTGAGTGCCACTGCTCCCTCCAGCAAAATCACCCACCCCCTCTGCCATGCCGCCATGACCATATGCTGTTGGTGCTGGGGGTGCTCCATCCCTGGCCATTCAGTGGGCAGGTAGGTGGCTGCCTAAGGTGTGGGTTCTGGGGTAGGGGTTCCTACATACATGTCCACGCTTCCCCCGGCACCACCTGTCAATGTTATGTGCCCCTTGGGGTGCCTGATGGGTAATGTCTCCTGGATGGGACACTGTGGGCCACAGACTCATGGGCATGTCTGACTCTGGTCAGTTGCTGTCTTGCTGGTTTCCATTTTCTGTGTTCCTATGTGCCACCTCGGCAACCGCCTAGTCCACCCTGTGCCCCAGTAGCCCCCACTGCATGTCCCGCCTGCAGCCCCCATGCCCCATTTGCACCATCACCATAGTGGCCTTTCATACCAGGGCACTATGCTGTTGCTGCAAATGGAGCACTACTATCACCTTTCTTGGGTTCCCTGCCTATGCTGTACATTGCTGACACTGAAATAGTTTCTCTTTCTTGCAAATGTGTGCTAACGCCAGGTTTTCAGTTGCGTTAGGATTCAGCCCTTAATTTCTCCGCATTAGTGTGAAAGGGGCCTCTCCCCGCCCACTCCCCGCCCATTGACCCCTTCTCTCCGCCCTCTCTCCACCCTTTTCTGGACTTACTGCGGCTGGGAACGTTAAGCGTGTTATGTAACGTTAAGGCGCCTTAACGTTGCAGAATATAACGTTAAGGCACCTTAACGTTACATAGCGCGCCTTAATGTAGCCGCTGCTACGTTACCGCAGTTTAGTAAACATACCCCTTAGTACTCACCCCCTTGCTTTGGTGTGGGCCTTTGTCAACAACCAAACCCCACTGGTACTGGAGCTCTGACTCCCAGCTATCAGCTTTGCAGAAAGAAAAAGAAAACAAAGACACTTTTTCCTCCAAAACACTGTCCTTTTGAAACCCCTGGTCCTCTGCTAGTTAACCTTACTGGGAATCCAGCTTAAAAAGTCTGCGGGTCGCTCAGTTTTGAAACCAGAGGGTAACCAGGTAAATCCTAAAGGTTATCATCAAATTTCATCAGTTCTGTTTTTAGGAACAATAACTGAGCAGGCAATTAAAAAAACTCTAGATCTGAATGGGTTTTCTACATGAGTGTCAGTTTTATAGTATGGAAACAATGTGCATAATGAGGAGCAACCATTGGATCATTGGTTGATCAGGTTAGAGTCACACAAAGCTATTATGGCTTTATTTATTGATCTTAAAGCAGTGTTTGATAGTGTACTACATCAAATTCTATTAGAGCACTCAAAGGAAATAGGCAATAAAGACAAGGTTTTAAAATAGTTTGCTTCCTACTTTAGTGCTAGAACTGAAGTTGTTAAAGTGGGAGAGGATGTTTCACTGCTATTTCTGATGGAGCAGAAAGTGCCTCAGGGCTCTATCCTCTCAGCTAAGATGTTTAACATATATTTGTTGGCATTCTGTGATCTGGTGTGGGCCTATTTATGAGTCTCTACAGATGACATAATGATCTATATAGTTTATGTATTTATTTATATTTATTTATTTATCCCTTTTATATACCGCGCTCTTTAAAATCAGTGCGGTTTACAGATAACACTTTTGTACAGAACAGGAAGCCTCTTATGCACTTACATTGAACAGGTAATACAACTTGGTTTTCAAACTGGGGAAACTATCTACAACTATCTACCACTATCTACAATATACACATGAGTTGCTTGTTATTTACAGATGGCTAGCTTATTACAACTATCTACCACTATCTATAATAATACATGAGTTGTTTGTTATTTACAGATGGCTAGCTGGGTGTATGGCGGGTGAGGTTGAATTACTGGGCTGTGAGTAGTGCAGGAGAAAAAGGTGGTGTTTTAATGCTTTTCTGAATTGAGCAAGGTCAGTGATCGCTCAGATGGTAGTTGGGAGCGCAAAATATTGCCACTACATTGGCTTCATTGACCCATATGACTAGGGAGTCAGCCAGCTGGGTGACACCAGGTCTGGCGCTACCACCAGGCAAACTAGACAGTCGCCTAGAGCTCCAGCCTTCTGGGGGCATCCACTGCCACCCTTCTCCGTGGCAGTGACGGCAGTGGCTCAGAAACTGTGATACCTAAAAGCTTCAGCATTGCATCAGTTTCTCTCTTCTCCTATCTGTCGCTTCCACCGTACTCCTACACAGAAACTGAGATGCATCACTGAAGTGCTTAGGTAAGAGCCGCATCATGGTTCCTAAACCATTGCCACTGCTGCAGCCCCAGAGATGGGCGTCAGTGGTATCAATGGGGGAGGGGTTCAGTGGAGGGGCAGCAGGATGGAGGGGCCATGGAGGGTCCCTCCAATCCTTGCACCAGCCCTGGTTGACAGCCAATGACTTGGCAATCAATTTTATAAGTGATATTGCGGAAGGCCTGTCAGGTAAAGTTTGCTTCTTTGCAGATGATACCAAAATCTGAAATAGAGCAGACACTCAGGAAGGTGGGATCTAGCAATGCTTGAAGAATGGTCTAGAATTTGGCAGCTGAGATTTAATGCTAAAAAATGCAGGGGCATGCATTTGGGTTGAAAAAATCCAAGGGAGCGGTACAGTGTAGGGGGTGAAGTACTTTTGTCCACAAAGAAGAGCAAGACCTAGGGTGGTTGTTGCTGATGATCTTAAGGTGGCTAAATAGCACTATCTACCCTTTCACAATTGATCAAAGTTGTGCCCAATGTCTGGCTAAGAAGAGGTCAAAACAACCCCAACTGACTTCAGAAAAACAAAACAAAACACCAGCAACAGGGCATTTGAATATGTATCTCCAGTGCTCTGGTACCTGTTACTCGAAGAACTCAGAAATATCACAGACTTAACCTTGTTCCGGTCCCATCTAAAAACCTACTTATTTATCGAACATTTTGGTCAAAACGATCGATCACCTGAAATTGACCCTACATAATACACCTTCATCACAGCCCCAACTGTCAATGATTGAAACTAATTAAAAGCACAACTTCTATCTGACAACGTTCAAAACCTACCCTCAATCAATCATCAACATAAACTGTAAATAAGTTATACTTTTTTAAAATTATGTAATTTACAATGATTTTGTTCAACAGTACCTGTTGTTCCAAATGTAAACCGCTATGATTCCCTGAAATGACGGTATATAAAACACACAAATACGTAAAATAAAATAAATAGGTAGAAAAGGCAATAACAAAAAGCCAGAAGGGTGCTTGAATGCATAGGGAGAGGAATGGTAAGCAAGAAGGAGGTGATAGCGCCTCTGCATAAGTCTGTGGTGCAACCTCATTTGGAGTATTATGTGCAATTCTGAAGACCACACCTTCAAAAGGATATAAATAGGATGGAGCCAATACAGAGTGTCCGGGCCACTGCTACCATTAGGCGAACTAGGTGATCGCTTAGAGCACCGTCCCTCCAGGGGCTCCCATTGCTACCACTGTTGTCTCTCTCCAGGACTGACAGTGAAGGCAATAACTGCAAACAGCCCTGCAGAGCTTACCTTTAGGTTTCAGCACCACAGAGTTGTTTGCTTCTGCCCCTCTCCAACTCTCGATGCCGACTTCCTGTTTGCACAGGAAGTCAGCATCAAGCATCGGAGAGCAGTGGAAGCAATGAGCTCAGTGGCACCGAAGCTTGAAGTTAAGCTCCATGGGCCTGTTTGCAGTATTTGTCATTGCTATTGGTCCTAGAAAGAGGTGACCATGACAGCAATGGGTGCTGCGGGGAGATGGAGGGGTGGGGGGAAGTATAAGGGACGAGGTTCACCTAAGGTGCCTTATTTCTTTGCACTGGCCCTGTAGAGGGTGGCTACCAGAATGGTCAGTGGTCTTTGTCATAAGGCATATCGAGACAGACTTAAAGATCTCAATATGCATACTTTGGAAGAAAGGTGAGAGAGGAGAGATATGATAGAGACGTTTAAATACCTCTGTGGCATAAATGCACAGGAGGAGAGTCTCAATTGAAATAAAGCTCTGTAATGAGGGGCATCTGATGGATGTGAAAGAGGATAGGCTCAGGAGTAATTTGCGGAAATACTTCTTTATGGAAAGAGTGGTAGATGCGTGGAATAGTCTCTCAGTGGAGGTAGCAGAGACAAGGTCTGTATCTGAATTCAAGAAAGCATGGGATAAAACAGAGGACCTCCAAAGGGAAAAAAGGGACTGTAAATCTTAATGGTTGGTATGGAAGGACAGACTAGATCTTTATCTGCTGTCATGTTTTAATGTTTCTATAAAACTGATATTCGGGTATTACCAAACTTTCTAGTTATCAGGGATGAGCAGATGCAACTATGCTCCGTATCTGGGTGGTTAGGAACAGTAAAAGGCACATTTCACAATGGGACATCCGTGTCAAAGCCAGAATGTCTGAAAAAAAAGCAGGAATGTGCAAGTTCAGGCACGATTTCAGAAATTGTTCGTATTTACCATCATCCCAGGATGTGCCTGATATGAATGTGTTTAAAACGTCTATATGGATGTCTTCAGGATAGCAGCTTGGCACAAAGATATCTAATCATATAATGATTAGAGGACGTGATTTAAGAGCAGAGTGGTCAAGGTTCAAATCCCAGTGTGGGTCTTTGTGATCTAAAGCTAGTCACTTAATTTTCCATCTTCTCTACACTCTATGGATATTCACCTGGAGCAGGTATAACATACTAAAGAATCCAATATGTTTTGTACATAGTTATAGTTTACCCTGTTGTTCCAAGTTTAAGTTTCCTGTTATAATGTAAGCACACAAGTGTCCTCTGAATGTGCAGCCTTTGTTATTTGTAAACCGCACTGAAAACAAATAGCGCGGTATATAAAAGATGTTAAATAAATAAATAAATTGATATGCCTATAAAAGTCTCTGATGTTTCTGAGATCGAACAGGGACATGTAAATACTGTACATTGCCACCTCTTTGACACCCCTGTGCCTGCTTGGATGTCCTGTCATTTATGGAATGGCTACGGAGATGTGTCTGTGATTTCAAGATCTTCAGACCTCTAAATCACAACCAGACCTTTAAAATGACCCTCTAAGTTAACTATGATACCACATGTGCAGCAAGTAGTGAAAAATGCTGGGGTCAATACTCAGCCCACAGCATTCGGCATCGCTCAAACCCCTGACCGTCAAGGGCAAAAATGAAAGTGGATATTCAGCACCGGAGCTTATCTGGAATCTGGCACTGAATATCCGGTTCCACCATCATCTGTGGTGGCTGTCTGGTCAGCGGTGATATTTGGCTGCTAACCGGATAGGACAGCCATTGACCTGTCTTAATTCTATGCAATTTGCCTATTCACTAAGCAGCCGGATATCACTGCTGACCAGACAGCCACCAGGGCTACCCCAGTTCTACCAACAGATGGTCTAAAACTAACCAGGCATTTGCTAGGTGGTCTGGGGGGATATTCAGCACTACTAACTGGTTAGTGCCGCTGAATATCTTTCTGAGTGAGGTTTATGGGGTTTGCAGATTGTGCAAACCACATATATAAACGCTTCCGAATATCGACTTTTAAAATTAAGGTTATCACACAGAGTACGAAATGATGTGATACAGATGATTTTCAATTTGTATTAAAACAGCTGGTGTTTATGTTGTTTGATCACTGATTCTTTATTCATAGGTCTGCGAGAAATCACGCTCTGAGTATTGAAGCACTAGAAAAGGCATCTGTCCAGTTGTTAGCAGGAAAAATGAACTGATCATATTACCCCCTGTCATGAAAGATTTGCATCTGTTGCCTGTAGAAGCACATATTAAGTTCTAAGTGCTCCTGCAAAGTTTTAAGATGCTTAGGCCTTTACGGTCTTTGCCACTGGTTGTTCCTTTAGCTGCACACCAGTCTAGATCCAAGCTGTGTTCACAGGGAGATGGCTTGTTGGTAGTGCCTTCCTTGAAGATAGCAAGAAGAGTGGACATGAGGAATAGTGCTTGCTCTATTATTGGGCCCAGTTTATGGAATGATCTGACACACTTGTTAGGGATGATGGTAAATACGAACAATTTTCGGAAAAAGCTAAAAGCACATTTGTTTATCAAGGCTTTTGGTAGTACTTGCGATTTGTTTCTGCTGTCTGCTTACTGGGGAAGATGTGTGGTGGGGAGGGCGGGGAACCGAGGAGTTGAAATGTACTTGTATTATGTCTGTAAACTGTTTGGAATTTTATGATAAATGTTATATAACTATTTCTAAATAAATACCCCTGACTGCTTAGTGCCAAAAATACACAAATACAAATACAGTGGGAAATACAGTGTTACTCCAGGAACCCTTTGTCAATCAAGAATGGACAGATGAATGACTAAGGAGAAGTGAACTGAAACTAAAGGATGAGAGACCGATATTTTCAGCCCAGGACAGCGACTTACAGACTAGATGGTTTACAGCGAGCATTGAAAAAACTGGCAAAACAGACATATGTACAGTAGATTCTGTAAGAAAGAAATAGTGACTCACCTCATAACTGGCTGTGAAGTTCTGATGGTAGAAAATTTCTGTACAGAAAGGCACAATAAAGTAGCATGCCACATCCATTGGAAACTCTATAAACACTACAACATCACTGTGCCTGAAAAGCACTGGGATTATGAATCTAAGAGAATTATAGAGAATGAAGAGTATAAGATCATCTGGGATACTCCTATTCCAATCGATAAAAAGCAGGATGCAAGGAAGCTGGACATGATGGTAAAGGAGAAGAACACCAGAACGGCAGTACTTACAGAGGTGTTAGTCCTAAGTGAATATTTTGTGAACTGCGTTGAGAGGGAGAAGATCTTCAAGTACCAAGAAATGCAGTCAGAGACCAAGAAAATGTGGCAGAAAATTTCTGAGTTATTTCCTATCATGTTAGGTACAGCAGGCTTGATTAAGAAGAATTTCCAAGCACACCTTGATAAATTACCCATACACTTACAAACTACAGAGGGAGACTCTTTGGCAAGATGCAAGTACTACACCGAGCAGTAGCAATAAAATTTGAGAGACTGAGATCATACTTCACATATCCTTAAAAGTGAGGTTCATGACTGTCATGGTATGCGCAAAATTCAACTATTTGAAGAAATTGCCCCAAAAATAAATTCTGTCTGGCAGGGCACTTAGTGATCCCTGGGTCACCCACTCCCCTATGATATTAATTGAAAATGTAAACGTACCCTTAAGGGAGCATTTTCAATTTCCATTGAAATCTACTGTTTTTGCTGATGAAACAAGGAAGAAGAGTGAATCAGTAATTTATTTGAACCCTGGTCCTTCTATTTTACTTGTGAACACTCGCACAATCACATTCAAACATCACCCAGTCATTTATAAAGTTCAGCATAATCTTTAAACTTTATAAGAAAAAAACAATAAACGTTACACTTCGTATATGAGGTGGTGTTTAATAAATGTTGCACAGCATTATTGTATATGTACTCAAATGAACAATAATGCCATCCAGTGGCCAAACCCTGGAAGCTAACTTCTATTGTGCTGAAATATTAGTGCAGCCAAAAGTCTGCCTTCTAGCTTTCAGAAACAGTATAGCACTAACAACACCGGTACGATTCAGCGATGATTATGGAAACAAGTTACTTTAACTTTGCGTCACAGGATCTTCTTCACCATCTGTACTGATGTTATACCTAATATTTCAGGAAGTCATTAAGCTAGCACCCATAACATTTGCAGCTCTGAAAAGTCTGTCATATGTCTGCAGTAATGTCATATGCTACATATGAGCCTTTTGTAAAGTCCTGATTATTCCAGATGTCTGGAATACCTCTGCTTCTGGACTACCAGGCACACCTGCAGAAAAACAGAGACAGACACACACAAGAGAAGACAAAGAGAGAGAGAATATGAGAACGTAAGAAACGTCATGCATCCATCAAGCCTAGCATCCCGTCTCCGACAGTGGTCAGTCCTGCTCTTCTTGTTCCACATGGCATGTCCAATGGTCACTCCATTGGGAAAATCTTCTAGGCCTTTGCAGCTTTCTGATGCTCCACTGTAGTGGGAAATGCACCTTCATGCCTTTGGATGCTTTGACCTCTGTTCCACATTTACATGTAGGTTCTCTTAAGTACCTTGTACTGATGGATGGCTTTCAGGAAGGTCTCTAAAGAGCTTGTCTTGGTAGACTTGTTCAAAGAGTTTTTGCCATAGCCATTAAGCACTTGTGCTGTAGAGAGGGCTAGACCTTCATTCAGCGAGTCACGCCATGCTTGGTGCACCCACCTTTCTGTGGCGGAAAACTTGGAGAAAACTTTCATCTTCGGTTAGAGTGAAATTATCCAGCTTCAGGCAGCAGAAAAAGGCATACGGGTTGCTAGATACAAGTAATTGTCCAACATGTTTATCTAGGGCACATAGTGGCAAGGGCTCACTGTTGCCAATTTCAGAGATGATTAGGCAGAGTGTGGGTAGAATCACGATATATATGCATATTTTATAAAATATGGGCCCGATTTTCAAAGGCATTTACATGGGTAACTGCCCTAGGGAATTTTCAAAGACACCTAAATGGGTAGTGCCTTCGAAAATTCCCTGGTTTGTCCTTTATGCCCTGATGCCGTGTAGTTAGCATTTAGGTGTGTCAGGGGTGTACCGGGGTGGTGTGGAGGTGGGCCATGGCGTTGCCCATGTAGCACCGATTTTCGATGCTATACGGTTAATGCTCTGTGCCTTAAAGGTAGGTGAGGGAAACTGTTGCCTATATGTAAGGTGCTGGGACTAACCTTGTAGCATCGAAAATCAGGGCTACACGGGTAACTCCTGCAGCCTCCTAGTTGTGCAGCGATACCCGGATTTTCAATGCTGGGGCCGCATATGACCCTGGCATGGAAAATCTGGGTTAGGCGGGATGGGGGGGGGGGGGCAGGCTGTGCGCCGATGTGCTCATAGCACCACCCAGATCAATATCAGACTCTTTGTGCAAACGTGGTGCACATAAATTTATACTAACTCCCAAGCAGGTGTAACTTTATGTGAGTGCATTTACCCACTATTGTAGACTTTTAGAGGTTTTCTATAAAGACACATGGCGGGGGGGGGGGGGGGATATTCAGCAGCAGCCACTAGCACTTCTAAAAATCTGCAAACCATGTAAATACCTTTGAAAATCCCCCCCCCATTAGTGCCTAAGTTATCTTCATAAAATAGCCCTAAAATAGCCATTCCCCTGTGACACAGCTGCTGCATGTCTTCAGCGAGTACATCTCGTCAGTATCATACCTAGCCTGTGCAAACGGTGCAGCCGCACAGGGCGCAAAGGCTTAGGGGGCGCATTTCAGCTGCCTGCTGTTGCTTTGCTGCCACCACCTTTTGTTCTTTCAGTGGTGGCAGGGTAACAGCAGGCAGCCGAAATGTGCCCTCTAAGCCTTTGCACGGGTCTTTCTGTAGGTCTGGTCCCTCTCTGCTCTGACATGACGTCAGAGCAGGGAGGGATCAGATCTGCTTAAAGTTAGGTCTGCTCTTCTCTGCTGTGCTGGTGACTTGTACATCGGGTGCCCCCCCTTCTTCCCCATACCTCCATCCAGCCGCTGCCAGCTCTTGCCCTGCTTTCAGCACCGCCGTGGAGAAAACAGAGAGCGGCAGCAGCAGAGTAAGAGCAGGCAGCAGCGGGATGGAGGTATGGGGAGGAGGGTGGGCACACGCCCGATGTGCAAGTCACATAGGACGTGATTCTAGCTTGGTACAGCCCTGCATGTCATGACCAAGGCACTTCTCCTTAATGCATGCATTGCCAAAAAATATGAATCCCACAGTACCATGTGAACATTTGTTCAGATCATCCTAATTCCTGGGTTGACGCTCTCACGTAAACTGACTAAGAAAGAGGCGTCAGCCTTCTGAAGTATGTGCATATCAAAAATAAGTGTCTTTTCAACCAGTAAGGAATTTGTTACCTTTGATTATCACATGTATTTTTAAAGATTTTTGTCTGCTGTATGTACCCCGATACTGAAACATGGTGGCCATATTGAGTTTTATGCCTGTGATCACTTTTTCAATAATTTGCTTTTATACTATAATACTTTCTAATAAATGAATATTTGATGTAAACTGTTTATTAGAGATTTTAAAGTGATTTTGTTCTCCAGTTTTTGCAGTACTGTTCCTGTCTTGTTCTTTTACAGTACCTTGCTTCTCCTTTTTTGTTTTCAGGCATGTTTCGCATAAACGAAAGTGCCTGTTGTCGAGGATCCATCCATGTGTTGTTGTTGGTTTTGTCTCTTTGTACACCTAAGGTTCAGATTAAGATAGGTAGGCATCAGAGTGGAGAGCCATGATCGTGGTGAAGCCTGCTGCAGTTTGCCCTTTAGGACTCCACCTCATGTGGGCAGAAGAGAACAGCAATGCTGTGATTGCGGCAAAGACGGTTGCTGTCTGCCCACAGTGTCCGATCTCCTGCTGGCAGAGGAAGAAAGAAGGCCATACAGCTCTAGACCGACATGCTGGCTAGGAAAACAGTTAGATGCAGGGAAGAGGGAGAGGGAGTGAAGGCAGGAGAAATTTAAAGGGCCAGTGGACTTGTGAAAGCAAGAATAGAGGAAGGGAATGGAGAGAAGGGGCGAGATTGCATGGAGGTCTGGCCAAAGAGAGAGTCTGGGAAGGGGAGCAGAGAGTATGAGTGCAGCAGGAGAGGGACTGGAGGGGAGAAGGGAAGAGTGCAGAGGGTTGGTGTTTGTAACCCATTTAAGACTAAAATATGTGGTTTACTCAATGCTTAATCAACATTGCCAAAATGGCTTGTAAAGTAATTCCAGCCATACCTTGTTCTCCAGAACCTTGAGCCGAGGGACTAATTAACTGAGGCACCAAATCTTTGGTTTGCCTCTGCAAAGATACTGAATCACTGGTCTCCCCAGCCTTCCGCACTGCTGCTGTCTGAGCCATTTTTCCATCCGGACAAGTAATGAAGATAGAAATCAAGCTAGCAAAGCTCCTACTTGCTCTCTCCGAGAGAGATCCAGGATCTTCACCTGCTGTTCCCTTCTTGTTCACAGTAGGCCACTCCAAGAGTGGCATTGAGTGCAGCCTCCATCTGTGTTAAGCCTCCACCCACAAAAAAAATAAGATACAAAAAGCTTGGGGTCATTATTCAAAATGATTTATATAGTTAACTTTGGAATTAAACATTCTGTATAGGGCTCGATATTGAACGGTGGTGATTAGTCAATCTAACACATTTAGCCGTCACTGCTGAATTTTAAACTTGGATATTCAATACTGGGATCATATCTGGCCCTGGCATTGAGTATTTGGGCTGCCCAGACTAGCAGGAAGCTAACTGGGCAACGACAATATTCAGCTGCTGCCCGGTTAGCTTCCGTGGTGAAACTAAGGCCGGCCTTTCTTGTGCCATACTTTTGTCACCTTTTCATAACCAGGCAGCGGCTCAGTATTGCCGCTCTCCGGTTATGGCTGGGTGCCGCTCCTGGACTGTCCCCAGAACCCCCCAGTACTAACCGCTTAGCACTGGGGCATGCAGTGGTGGCACCAGGGATATTCAGTGGCACTAACCTTTGAATATCGAGTTCGTATTTTTTTTTTAAATTTGAAAGCAGCCAACACACAACCTTTGGCTGGACATCTCAGTGTCCCATCAAAAGTTTCACATTTGAGAAGTGGGAGGTGTTTCAGTGGGTTGGGCCAAAAGCAAAGCAAGTAATGTTCATATTCAATGCTATGTGGATAAAGTTATCCATTTTGTACTGCCACACAGAGGGTAATTTTATAACCCCTGGGTAGCCAACATGTGTCCCAGTGTGTGCATAGGCAACCTAGTTTTTAAATTGAGGCACACGTGTGCCTCATTCTATAAAATACCTGATACCAATATGTTATATACTACGCACATCGGTTACACCTGCCCTAGAATAGACTTAGCGAGCGGCACCTAGATCTGCGTAGGGCTGCGCATATGTCATAATATTCTATAACATTTGTGCATCCCTTGAAGCTATGCCTACACTCTGCCCATGCCAAGCACCCATGCATGTCCGATGTCGAGACTGGAGTGGAGGGCACTTCCACACGTGCTTATAGAATGGAGCCTGACCGAAGCATGCACAGAAGTGCCCATGCATGCATGCAAGTCCGGGAAAATCCAGACTTGTGCAGGTAGGGGCCATGACTCCCTTATAAAATCACCCCAAAGAGCTGTCCTAGTTTAAACGGATAACTTACCTGTTTAAGTTTAGGACGGCTGAATATCCAGCATCAAGATAAACAGATAAGTCATCTGTTTATTTTATGCGATGTTTGGGCAGCTGAATATCGCCCTACTCAATTTTATGGTAGAAAAAAAATTATATTTATCCTGAAGTTCAAGAGAATGTTCAAAATTGGTTGTAAAGACTGGCATATATGTAGACGCTTAAAAAAAAAGGGGGACCATTCCCTTCATGCTCATCTGCCTTACACAGAAGACAAGATGGCCCCAAAAGAATTTGTTGGACCAGCAGAGGGTCCAGTGGGCTCTTGAAGAGGGACGAAATCCTAGTCCAATGGACTCATTCAGGGGATATGTCTCTCCTTCTGCTGCCCTGAGGATAACTGAGGTCTTGTGGCTTTAGCTGCAAGTCTTTAGCCTTCATTTCCAACGGTTATAGAATTGATACCCAATGAGCCTCAAACTGACCAAGCAAATACAAGTGCTTTTTTTTTTTGGCTCCATAGAATATAAAGGGTGCCAAATATGAGTGGATCTTTGGATCAGTCATAACCAGTGACCATTCGGATCATTGCTCCCAGTTTGCTATTTGTTCAAAAACAAATTCACATCCCTAGTCATCAATAAATTTTATATATAAATACATCAACATGCCTTAAGAACATAAGATATGGTATGCTGGGTCAGAGCAAAGTTTAATCAAGCCCAGCATCTTGTCTCCAACAGTGACCAACCTCGATCACAAATACCTGGCAGGATTCCAAAAATTAATCTAATTCTCCTTGCTTATACCCATGGATAGGCAATGGCTTTCTCATGTCTGTCTGGGTAATAATGGTTTTTATACTTTTGTTCCAATAATTTGTCAAAAGTATTTTTAGATCTAGCTATGCCTACTGTAATCACATGAGCTGGTACCAAATTCCACAGCTTAAGTATACGATGAGTAAAAAATATGCTTTCTCCAATTTATTTACTGTAAATATGCTACATTTTAGTGCTATTTAAGGGGTTCATAAATGTGGTGTGGAGGAGTAGTCTAGTAGTTAGAGTAACAGCCTACTACTTAAGAAATTTGAGTTCAATTCCCACTGCCATTCCTTGCGACCTTGGGCAGGGCACCTTACCCTTCCTCCTCAGAAGAAAGGACCTGGCAATCTATCTCTGGCCAGGAAAACCCAGGGGCTGCTGGATTGCCAGGAATCAGCACTGACTTGACAGAAATTAAAAAAAATATATACATATTGCACATGGGCATACACAAAGAGAGATAGAGAATGCAAGTGCATGGATATAACACACCTATATTTACACAGACTGTGTTTTGGGATTCTTGGGGGTATATTTTCAGTGGAGTTGAGGATGTGTATGCATATTTTATAGAATATACAACTACAGACAGAGAGTACATGCACACTTCTAGACCTGCCTCAGAGCAGGTGTAATTTTGTGCAAGAGGATTTGCACACTACTGGGGCTGGTTCTGAGCTCCTATTTCATAAATGTATATAGGTGCCTATGTTGCCATTATAAAATATAAAACAATCATGTACTATCATCAAGCACAACAAATTTTCTATCAGTTGTATCTATTACATTTCAATCACTTTCTCACCAACTATTTTGAATTTTCAAAAACGTCTCAATATACAAATGTTAAATTTTTAAATGAACAGGCACTGGAATGATCACAGCTCAGTGACTTCATCTGCCCATTTGTTTTTCTGCATAGATGTAAACTGGAAGAAGTAGGCATGAGCTGAAACATCAATATTGGGCTACTAATTTCTTCCAGACCATTTAGATAAGTAAAGAAATTGGAGGGAGGCATTTACATGGTTTGCAGGTCTGTAAACCGTGTAAATTCCGATTAGCAGAATATTCAGTGGCATTAACACGGGTAGTGCCGCTAGATATCCGTGGGTGCTGCCGCTACATGTCCCAATGCTGTGCGGTTAGCATAGAAGCGTGTTGTAGGCTTTCTGGGACAGAGCGGAGGTGGCACCCATTGCTAACCGGGCAGCACAGATATTGAGCCACTGCCTGGTTAGTGATTGGTGGGTAAAGTAAGGTGTGGTAAAGGCTGGTTTAACTTTATCCATGGAAGCTAATCAGGCAGCGGCTCAATATCGCTTCTGACTAGTTAAGTATGACTTGAAGAACAAACCAGTCCTGAGCATGGCATTTCTGATAGGATTCTTTTTATTCAATGTTTCTTTCAATCCTGAGGTACAAAGAGCTAACCTGACATGGACGTGTTTTGGTACTGCCTTCCTCAGGGGTTAAAAGGCACATTACAAAATTGATTCAGGCAGAAATCCACTCCTGCCGTATGAAGGAATGCTGAATGGATTTCTGCCTGAATCAATTCTGTAACAAGGGCTCTGCATTTCAAGCCAAGGTGTGTGACTTTTAAATTACTAGCTCTCTGCCTGAGAGCTCTTAAAAGGGTTTTGGTACATTTTTAAAACAAAGTTAAATTCTTTTTGGTACTTTAGTTCAAAAGGGGAAATATTTTCTTTAGTGGTGTAGGTTTAAAACTCTGCTTTTAGCATCTGTCTCAGCTCTTTGAAGCTACTGACACCTCATCAAGTGTTGGTTCCCTCCCTACCCCCCCCCCATCTCCCACCCACTCCATGTGAGCAGTCTTTCTTTATAAGGCATCTCCCACAAATGGCTACACACAGGGACTTGGAACAGTACATTCAGAACACACTTAAAAGAGATTAACTGTGTTTTCTCTGAAAGGACATCTGGGAAACAGACTGGTACTTTGATAGGTCTCTCTCTTTTGCTTCAACAGGTACCTAAGCTCCACCAACTGAAACATGTCTGGGAAAAATGTACCGCCAAAGTTGTTGCCCCCATTACAGCTTCTACCTCTGTCCAGACAGAGATCCCAATGCCAGTTGAAGGACCAGTTCCATGCAAGATGCCTGCATACTGAAGCTCTCAGGAAACAAGTGGAGGAGCTCAGAGAAGAGGTGGCGAGGCTGAGAAGCATTCAAGACAGTGAGAAGAACATTGATGAGATGCTTCTTGTAACATCCAAGCTCTCCAGTAGCGGAGAAGATGGGAGCCTACAGAATGACGAAGGCTGGACACAAGTCACAAGGGCCTGCAGAATTACCAATCCAACTCCTCCAGCCCTTTAATTCAAGAATCATTATGCAGCCCTGGAAGTGGAGGAGGTGAAAGCATCCCTGGAAAGGAAAGAACCAGAGCTCGAGCACCCCAAAGCTGCAGAATCAGAGACCACATGGCAGCAAAGGGTAGTGGTGGTTGGTGACTCTCTTCTGAGGGGTACTGAGGCGTCCATCTGCCAACCAGATTTGATGTCCAAAGAAGTATGCTGTCTGCCAGGTGCCAAAATCTGAGATGTTATAGAGACTGACTATTACCTGATGTTGCTCATCCACGTTGGCACAAATGATACTGCCAGGTATCCTTCTGAGTGTATCAAAAGTGACTTCATGGCTCTGGGACAGAGGGTGGAACAGATAGGGGCATAGGTGGTGTTCTCTTCAATTCTCCCCATTGAGGGTAAAGGCCAAGGCAGAGAAGTTTGCATCCTGGAGATGAATGCATGGCTGCGTGGATGGTGTCATCAAGAGTGTTTTGGATTCCTGGACCATGGGATGCTGTTCCAAGGGTTGCAGAGCAGAGATGGCATCTATTTGTCCAAGAAAGGTTGACGTGTCTTTAATAGCAGACTGGCTAACCTACTGAAAAGGGCTTTAAACTAGATTCGTTGGGGATGAGTGAAGAAAGCCCCCAGGTAGGTGAAAGCTCCCAGGTAAGTGAATTATTAACTACCTTTATAGAAATAGGTAAAAGGGGCAACATCTGGAAAGCAGTGTCTATAAATGTCCATAGCATGGGAAATAAGATCCCAGATGTTGAGACTTTAAAGGGAGAGGCTGACTTGGATTTAGTGGCAGTAACAGAGACATGGTTCACGGACAACTATGATTGGGATGTAGCTATACCAGGCTATACTTTATTCAGAAAGGACAGGATAGGAAGAAGGGGAGGAGGAGTGACACTATATATAAAAATTATATTAAAGCTATGGAAATACAGGGCTTAAAAGGGAGAGAGGAGGCACTGTGGGTTAAACTAGAAAGAGGGAAAGATAAACTATTTGCATTGGAATGATATACAGACTTCCCTCACAGGGAGAAGTGGATGCAGAGCTAATTGAAGACATACGTAGCATTGCAAGGAAAGGGGAAGTGCTACTGATAGGTGATTTCAATATGCCAGATGTTGATTGGCACATCCCTGCTGCAGTATCTTCTAGAAGTAAGGAGCTCCTGGATTATCTACAGGGAGAACTATTCAGGCAACTGGTAACAGAACCCACACATGAAGGAGCCATACTGGACTTGGTGCTTTCCAATGGTGAAAATGTTTCTGATGTTATAGTGGGAGATCATTTTGCATCCAGTAATCACCAGATGGTGTGGTTCAGTATTAGGACTAGGGCTGATAAAATCCATTCAAAAGCGAGGGTGTTAGACTTTAGGAAAACTAAATTTGCCAAGATGGGCCAATACCTCAGGGAATCATTAGCGGGATGGGAACAGCTGGGGGATGTAGAAAAACAGTGGGTAAAATTGAAAAGGGATATTTTAAGGGCAACCAACCTTTTTGTTAAAATGGTAAATAAAGGTAAGAGGAAAAAGAGACCACTATGATTTTCAAAAGAAGTAGCTGAAAAAGAAAAAGAGGGAGGCCTTCATGAAATACAAGAGATCACAGAGAGAGGAAGACAGGCATCTGTATTTGGAAAAACTTAGAGAAGCTAGCAAAGTAGTCAGGAAAGCAAAGATTCAAAAAGAGGAGGAAATAGCCAATGCAATAAAATGGGGGGATAAGACATTTTTCAGATATGTTAGTGAGAAGAGGAAGGGCAAAAGTGGTATTGTCAGACTCAAGGGTGAAGGGGAGGAATATGTAGAAGCTGATGAGGATAAAGCGGAATTGCTTAACAAATATTTCTGTTCTGTGTTCACAGATGAAGAATCAGAAGCAGGATGTCAGAAACACCCACAAATAGGAACAGAAGCGAGGGGCAACTTGAACAATTATCAGAAGACTGTGCTTGTGAGAAACTAGCTAAACTTAAAGTAGACAAAGTGACGGGACCAGATGGGATATACCCGAGAATACTGAGGGAACCTGGGGACGTTCTAGAAGCTCCACTGACTGACCTTTTCAATGCCTCGTTGGAGTCAGGAGTGGTACCAGAGGACTGGAGAGAGGCACATGTGGTCCCTTTACACAAAAGCAGAAGTAAGGATGTGGTTGAAAGCTACAGGCTGGTTAGTTTAACTTCGGTGGTGAGTAAATTATCGGATGCGCTGCTGAAAGAGAAAATAGTGAGGTTTCTGGAGGCCAATGGATTACTGGATCCGAGGCAGCATAGATTCACCAGAGGCAGGTCTTGTCAGACAAATCTGATTGATTTCTTTGATTGGATGACCAGGACCGAGGGAGAGCCCTAGATGTAGTGTATTTAGATTTTAGTAAAGCCTTTGACACCATTCCGCACAGGCGACTTACAAACAAACTGAGCAGCCTAGGGAGGATGGACCCTGAAGTTACTGCTTGGGTTAGAAATTGTTTGAGTGGGAGGCGACAAAAGGTACAGGTAAATGGAGAACAGTCTGAGGAGAAGGAGGTTACTAGAGGTGTGCCCAGGGATCTGTCCTTGGTCAGTTTCTTTTTAACATCTTTGTTTGTGATATTGCGGAAGTGCTGTCAGGTAAGGTTTGCCTCTTTGTGGATGACACAAAAATCTGCAATAGAGTAAACACCCAGGAAGGTGTAAATAACATGAGGAGGGAACTAGCTAAGCTTGAAGAAAGGGTCTAGAATTTGGCAGCTGAAATTTAATGTTAAAAATGCAAGGTCATGCATTTGGGCTGCAGCAGTCCAAGGGAGCAATACAGTATAGGGGGTGAAGTACTTCTGTCGACAAAAGAAGAGCAGGACCTAAGCGTGATTGTGTCTAATGATCTTAAAGTAGCTGAACAGGTAGAAGAGGTGACAGCAAAAGCTAAAGGGAAGCTTGGGTGCATAGGGAGAGGAATGGCTTGAAGAAGAAAGGAGGTGATAGTGCCTCTGTATAGGTCTTTGGTGAGATCTCATTTGGAGTATTGTGTCCAGTTCTGGAGATCGCACCTTCAAAAGTATATAAACAGGTTGGAGTCAGTACAGAAGGTGACTACTAAAATAGTTTGTGGTCTTTGTTATAAAGCATATGAGGACAAACTTAAGGACCTTAAGGAACGAGGGAGAGCCCTAGATGTGCTGTATTTAGATTTCAGTAAAGTCTTTGACACTGTTCCTCACAGGCGACTTATAAACAAATTGAGCACCCTAGGGATGGACCCCAAAGTTACTGCTTGGGTTAGAAATTGGTTGGGTGGGAGGCGAGAAAGAGTACAGGTAAATGGAGCTCACTCTGAGGAGAAGGATGTTACCAGTGGTGTGCCCCAGGGATCTGTCCTTGGTCTGATTATTTTTAACATCTTTGTTAGTGATATAGCAGAAGGGCTGTCGGGTAAGGTTTGCCTCTTTGAGGATGATACCAAAATCTGCAATAGGGTAGACACCCAGGAAGGTGTAGATAACATGAGGAGGGATCTAGCTAAGCTTGAAGAATGGTCTAGAATTTGGCAGCTGGGATTTAATGTTAAAAAATGTAAGGTCATGCATTTGGGCTGCAGCAGTCCAAGGGAGCAATATAGTATAGGGGGTGAAGTAATTTTGTCCACTGAAGAAGAGCGGGACCTAGGCGTGGTTGTGTCTGATGATCTTAAAGTAGCTAAACAGATAGAAAAGGCGATGGCAAAAGCTAGTAGGATGCTTGGGTGCATACAGAGAGGAATGGCTAGTAGAAAAAAGGAGGTGATAATGCCTCTGTATAAGTCTTTGGTGCGACCTAATTTGGAGTATAGTGTGCAATTCTGGAGACCGCACCTTCAAAAGGGTGTGAACAGGATGGAGTCGGTGCAGAGGGTGGCTACTAAAATGATTAGTGGTCTTCATTATAAAGTATTTGAGGGCAGACTTAAGGATCTTAATATGTACACCTTAGAGGAAAGGCCGTATAGAGGTGATATGATTGAGATGTTTAAATTCCTCCGTGGCATAAATGCACAGGGGGAGGGAGCCTCTTTCAATTGAAAGCAAGTTCTGCTATGAGGGGACATGAGATGAGGGTGAAGGGAGATAGCTTCAGGAGTGATATGCGGAAATATTTCTTTACGGAAAGAGTAGTGGATCCGTGGAATAGTCTCCCAGTGGAGGTGGTAGATATGAGGACAGTAACTGAATTCAAAAAAGCATGGATCTCTAAAGGTAAAAAGGGGACTGTTGTAGTTGTTGATATGGAAGGACAGACTAGACAGGCCATGTGGTCTTTTTCTGTCGTCATATTTCTATGTTTCTATGTTTCTATGTATACTTTAGAGGAAAGGCGGGATAGAGGTTATATGAATGAGACATTTAAATACCTCCATGGCATAAATGTACAGGAGAGCCTCTTTCGATTGAAAACAAGCTTTGTTACGAGGGGAGATAGGATGAGGGTGAAAGCGGATAGACTCAGGAGTAATATGCAGAAATATTTATTTTCGGAAAGAGTGGTAGATGCTTGGAAAGTCTCCTAGTGGAGGTCGTAGAGAAGAGGACAGTATCTGAATTCAAAAAAGCATGGGACAAACACAGAGGATCTCTAAAGGGAAAAAGGGGACTGTTGTAGTTGTTGATATGGAAGGACAGACTAGATAGCCATGTGGTCTTTTTCTGCTGTCATGTTTCTGTTTCTATGCGGTTAGAAATTGGTTGAGTGGGAGGCGACAAAGGGTACAGGTAAATGGAGCTCACTCTGAGGAGAAGGAGTTTAACAGTGTTGTGCCTCAGGTTTCTATCCTTGATCTGATTCTGTTTAACATTTTTGTTAGTGATATTGCAGATGGACTGTCAGGTTAGGTTTGCTGGTTTGCGGAAGATACCAAAATCTGCAATAGAGTAGACACACAGGAAGGAGTCAACAACATGAGGAGGGATCTAGCTAAACTTGAAGAATGGTCTAGAATATGGCAGCTGAAATGTAATGCTAAAAAATGCAGGGTCATGCATTTAGGTTGCAAAAATCCAAAGGAGCTTTACAGTGTACGGGACGAGGAACTTCTGTTCACAAAAGAAGAGCGGGATCTGGGTGTGATTGTGTCTGAGGATCTTAAAGTAGCTAAACAGCTAGAAAAGGCGACTATAAAGCCAGGAGGATGCTTAGGTTTATAGGGAGAGGTATGGACAGCAGAATAAAGGAGGTGATAGTGCCCCTATATAAGGTTCTGGAGATTGCACCTTCAGAAGGATAAAGGCAAGTTGAAATTGGTGCAGAAGGTGGCTACTAAAATGTTAGTGGTCTTCATTATGAAGCATAAGAGGACATACTTAAAGATCTTAACATGTATACTTTAGAGGAAAGGCAGGATAGGGGCGATATGATAGAGACATTTAAATGCCACTGTGGCATAAATGTACAGGAAGGTCTCTTTCAATTGAAGGCAAGCTCTACTATGAGGGGACATAGGATGAGAGTGAAAGGGGATAGACTCAGGAGTAATATGTAGAAATATTTCATTACGGAAAGAGTGGTAGATGCGTGGAATAGTGTCCCAGTGGAGGTGATGGACACGAGGAAAGTATCTGAATTCAAAAAAGCATGGGACAAACACAGATTTCTAAAGATAAAAAGGGGACTATTGTAGTGTATATGGAAGGGCAGACTAGATAGGTCATATGGGCTTTTTCTGCCAACATGTTTCTATGTTTCTAATATCTGATCAATCAAGAGTCGAGCAATATACCCAAATGGTGAGTTTGTTGAACAAGGGCAACTGGTTAAGAACCTATAGAAACATTTTCTGGTAATTGAGAAAGCAAGTTATGGTGGACAATCAATATTTTAGTCAGAAATATTCATCTCCAAATCCTAAGCCAAACTGCCACCTGAAGAATGCAGTCAGTCAGAGTCCCTAAAACAGAATGACTATCATTACAGAAAGGGGAAAAAAGCATAATATTATCAGCATATAAGCAGTATTCAATCCCAAGAGATTGTAACAAGTGATACTGGGCAAATGTAAATATTAATAACAATGATGAGCCCTGAGGAAGATGAAGTTTTAACAGAAAGCAATCAAGCTTCTGATTTCCTATAGAAACTCTGTTCCCTATTAGAAAGATAGGACCGAAACCAGTCCACTACAGACTTATTTAAGCTACAAGTCTTTAACCAATCAAACAGAACCGAATGAAGGAGAAAATCAAAAGCTGGTGCAATATCGAAAAAGCAACTGCCATTCTATGACCAGATCCTAACAGGTTCAGCCAATGGTCCATTACCGAAACCAATAGGGTTTCTGAAGTCTGCTCATTGCGGAAATCAAGTTGATATCTGTCAAGCAGTGCCTATTGCTTTACACGCTGCTGTAGTTGGTCCATTGCAGCATGTTCAATAAGTTTTTTTAATTATTACAAACTGGAAATAGGCCGGTAACTACTCATGATGGAAGAATCTAGACTTTGCTTTTTTAGCAAGGAACCTATATCTGCTTGTTTAAATTCTAGAGGCAGACAGAAATCCTGACAGGAACTATTAATTAAATCCATCAGTTGTGGCAAAACCCCCAAAACCCTTTACAAACTTTAAATAGGCAAGGCGGCACTAAATCCAACCTTGAAGGAACTATAGACTCCCAATCCAACAACTTCTCAACCTGTGCTTCAGACACCATAGAAAACTCTTCCCATTTACATGGGTCAGACATCATTGAATCTTCACCTTGAGGGACAGAAATGTCATTATCATCATCCCCTTTAAGACCAGCTGATTTTGATTGTAAATATAATGCATATTGTTGTGGATTGACAGATTTAGGGGTATGTTTACTAAACTGCGGTAATGTCATTTGCGGTAGGTTCTGCGGTAAATGTAGAGATGCCCATATAAAGGCATGGGCGTTGCATCGTTACAGCAAGCTGACAGCGAACGTGCGTTACAAGGCGCCTTATACTAACGAACCATGTAAGGTGCCTTATAAGGTGCCTAGTAAGGTGCCTTGCAAGGTGCCTCATAAGGCGCCCTATAGGGCCTCCTAGGCTAAGCGCCATATTAGGCACCCATGGACAAGGCACTGCAGAAGGCACCCTGGGCTATGGAACCATAGGTTAAGGTGGCCTAACAAGGTTATAGTGTCCTAGGTTAGTGTGCCCTAGGGACTGCAAGGTGCCTCAGGATGACATGCATGATCTGTGCAGAACAGAGACAGATGTAGCCCTAACACTAGATAGAGCACTCAGGAAAGGCAATGAACAGGTGAGTGAAGGAGGGAGAGCTGTGAGCTGCTGGACCTGCCATATCTGCGGGCATCCCATGTGCCTGCCAGTACTGATGACAAAAATAGTGGGGCAGCTGTACCACAGCACAGGGTGTTTGGAATGTAAAGTACCAGAAAAACAGTTGGTGGCAGACGATCGGAATACGTGTCCCCCAGTGGAGGCAGAGGTGGCAGGATAGTTACAGTGATGGGTGGACAGAGGAGTGGTGGTGCCATGCAGATCAGGCACAGGCACAAGTGAGGCAAGCATGAAGAGGCGCAATGCAGGAAAGGGTATGACATGGGGTGGCAGCCTGCACTGGCAGACAGGACTCTACACAGCTGACAGACGCAGATAGACGGACCGAGGGAATGTTGGCAGTTGTGGCAAGGGTATTATGGACTGGAAGCACAGATCTGCAAAAAATATGACCTCTACAGGCATGCACACTATATGAGTAGGACAGGCATGAGAGGAGGGAACAATGAGGAACTGAACCCATGAACACTGCCAAGAATGGCATTGTATTAACTAGTAGGCTATACCTCCATGGTGCATGTCACAGCAATGTCTGGGTACAGAAGAACTGCAGGTCACCGCACAAATTGTCTGCTCTGAATGCCTGGATAGGGTAACCCCACCATACCCATGATGCAATGCACATGCTGAATAGCAGTCTACAGCTGATCACCAAATGGGGTCTGCACCTCTCCGGTACCTCAGCTTGGAAAGACGAACTGACAGTGTGTGATACTGGCACAGAGTAGCTACAGACCATGCCATTGTGCAGGTTCTGTGGTCACCCTGAGGGATAGGATTGGTGCCCAGCACTAGGTCCGCAGTACATGTGGTGCTAGAGATAGGTCCTGCTGTACATCCCCGTCACTACCAGTGTGTGACAGGTGTTCCCTGCAGTGAAGCCAAAGGTAATTTGGTGTCCATCTGTATCCTGCAGTCATATGTGGCCCTGTGGGACCAGACTCCAGCTAGATTGGTGTGTACCCCGTGTTAGGGTCTGGCTGACATGGGCAGCTGTTATTAGGGCAGAGGGGTTCCTAGAATTGCATGAGGTGTGTGTAGCAGTGCCTTTATAGGTCACAGTGGTATATACTACATACCCCAAAGGGCCCACATCACCCTTTTTGTAGGTTAAAGAACAGGTGCCCCTGCCCTGGGGAAGCACCCTTCATCCTGTTTGCATGAGACAGCCCTCCAGGGGTGGTGGGCCAGAGCCATACCTATGACTGGAGCAGTGGCAGACCGCAGCAATGCTGGGGCTAGGTCTGGAAAACCCCAACTGCCTCCCACCACTGTCTGCCAGTCACCAGCAGACAGCACAGTCAGACTGTACCTTAAAGGTGTTCTGACCATGCACAGTCTAACTACAGACAGTCCACCAGCCTACTCACAGAGGAACTATGTGCAACAAGCAGGCAACTCAGTGATTAGTACCACAGGACTGGGGAACACAATTATATCACTGGAGGCAGAAAGTGTAGAGCGCTATGTGGGAATCTAGACCTGCCATAGTCACTGCTCGGTCAGAGTTAGTGCCCTCCCAGCATGCCATACTGTGGCCACCCTGTCCATGCAGGTGGTGGTCAGGCACTACAGTGTCCCAGCCATTGCCCCACACCCTGTGAAGATGCATCCTGGCCAATCTGCCCTGTCCAGGCCATACCCAAAATACCTTGCTCCTCATTATGCACCTATTCAGGCTAATGCTGGTAACAGTGGGACATTTTGTGCCCAGTGAAGGGTGGGCAGCCACAGAACAATGGATAGACATACACACACGCTCACTCCTATTGCAGCATTGTACAAAGGTAGGGGTGGATAGGGGTGGTTGGCAACCCTGCCCGCCACACTGGTCCTGATCACAGTGCCGACATTGCTAAACTGTGCTCTGGTGATAACTTCAGCTCAATGCTGGGGCCAACAGCCTGAATCTCCATGCATCTTTGGATTGTGGAGCCTGTGTAGGTGGGTGTTTGTATCCCTGTTCACCGCTGCTTTGGTCCTTGCACATGTTGCTGTTGTATCTGCATTGTAGGGTAAAACATAGGGACATGCTCTGCAGGAACCACAGCTGGTGCTTTAACCTGTGACTCTCTGCTTTTGGACACACTGGCTGGGTGTACTGCACCACACTGTTGCCACAGATGCACAATAGTCCCTGGGGCTACCTGTACTTTTCCTCAGCCAGACTTTGTATGTTGCACTGCACACCGCATACTGATGCAGGGCATGGCCTAGGTCCACTGCAGGGAGGTGGCACTGCCCCCTCCAGCACGGGTACACACCCTCCTGCCAAGCTGACATGGCCATTTGCTGTCAGTGCTGGTAGTGCGCAGTCCCAGGCCATCCACTGTGTAGGTAGGCGCCCACCAAGGGAGCGGATCCCAGGGTGGAGGGCCATACATGGATATCCTCACATCCCCCCCATCACTGCTTACCAATATTATGTTCCTTCCACATGGGGGCGGGATGGCTGGGGGGATGTCAGGTCAGTGCCCTAGCAACTATTGGCTAGGGTGAACCAGATAGATATAGGTGGATTGTGTTTGGCCTCAGTCAGCTGCTGTCTTACTGATTTCCGGTGTCTATGTTCCTATGTGCCACCTAGGTGCCCGCCTGGTCCACCCTGTGCCCCAACTGCCCATGCTACATGTCCCGCCTGTGGCCTCCTATGCCCCATTTGCACCATCACCATAGTGGCCATTCATACTTTGGCACTATGGTGTTGCTGAAAATGGAGCACTACTATCACATTTCTTGGGCTCCCTGCCTAGGCTGCACATTGCTGACACTTAAATGGTTTCTCTCTCCTGCAAATGTGCATCTAATGGCAGGTTTTCATTCACGGTAGGATTCAGCCCTTCAGTTCAGCGCGTTAGTATGAAAGGGGCCTCTCCCTGCCCACTCTCCGCCCATTGGCCCCTTCTCTCCTCCCTCTCTCCACCTTCTGCGGTTTTTACCGCGGCCGGGGACGTTAACGATCATTAAGTAACGTTAACGTGCGTTAACGTTACATAACGCGCGGTATGGAACGTTACCACAGTTTAGTAAACATACCCCTTAGTAACAACTAATCATTCTTTCCGAATGGTAAGTTCTTGAACCAGTTGAAAAAAATACTTGTGACCTTAATGTAAATGTAATCTCTGGCACATATGCTAATACTTTCCAGCATTCCATTGGGTTGGAAGGAACAAAAATGGTTTGAACTTAAAAAAAAAATTTAGATACTCTAGTTAAATAGGATCTAGTTAAATAGGAAGTAGAAGAGGCAGTCTAGAGAGCTAAGGACAGAGCAGCATGAGCGGAGCTATAAACAAGCAAAAACAGGACATACTTTAAATGGGAGGGAAAAAACAAACTGGAAAAAAGGTCATCCCCTTCTATTTCTGCCTTATTTGTGCAATTTGTATCAGTTCTACTTGTTAGTGGTATATGGTGTTCAGCCCATGCTGTTATACCTTTACAGCTCAATGGTCGGATTTGAAAGAATTTTGCTCCAGTTGGCCTCAGTGTTAAATAGGGATGTGCATGGGCAAAAAAGTTTGATTAGTCTTCATTTTAATCAAAGGTTTTTGCAATTTTCTTCTGGGTTTTGTTCATGTTTATTATTCCATATGTTTATTGAAAGATTTAAATTAATTCAATCATAAACAAAACAAGAAATAGATCAAGAAATTAAAACAAAAAGAATAATCTGACAAATAATAAAACGGTAGTAGTCCACATTATGATGAGTAAGTGTCCCACATATTACAATATCATATAATAAACAAGAAATCAAGAAGTAAAGAAATTACCTCCACAAAACTGCGGGATACATCAAAATAGGAGCAGAAAACACAAAATCCTACTTCTTTTTCCTATCAAGTAAAAACGTTTCCAATTGAGTAACATCAGAAAAAACATATGTACATCCCTGAAAGGTAATAATACATTTACATGGAAATCTAAGAAAAAACGTAGCACCCAACTCTAGCACCCTAGGTTTTAAAACCAAAAAGCCTTTCCTAGGGCCTGCGTGGGCTTAGAAACATCTGGAAACACATATAATTTATAACCACAAAAAGGCTTATCTTTATTTTTAAAATAAGCCTTCAGAACCTTTATTTTATCTAAATTAGAGAAAAAGGAAACCAACAATGTGGCCCTTTTAGCAACCAAATCCGTTGAATCCTCTAGGAAATTCGTTAAATCTTTAGCCACATCTATAGATAATACATCTACCCCATGAACTGCCTTATCTAACTGGCACTTACCCCCAGGAAGGTAATAAAAAGACTGAATAGCAATCTTATCAGGAAACAACAAAACTTCACTGAAATATTTTTCTAACAAAATCTGAAGAGATTGCAAGGATGATTTAGGAAAATTTAAAAAATGAAGATTCAATGCCCTAGCACCATTCTCCAGTGATTCTAATATAGAGCAAGTGGATAATGAGTCTTTAATAAACACAGAACTTGTCTGTTGTAAAGT
Source organism: Ichthyophis bannanicus (assembly GCA_033557465.1). Taxonomy (NCBI): domain Eukaryota; kingdom Metazoa; phylum Chordata; class Amphibia; order Gymnophiona; family Ichthyophiidae; genus Ichthyophis; species Ichthyophis bannanicus. The sequence continues at coordinate 1,243,245,031 of CM066032.1, forward strand.
AAGTTACCTGTTTATTCAGAGTAGAAACAGTGCTAGCAATATCTATTAAATATCTGTCTACCTCAGCAAATTTGTGATGAGCCTCTTGTGTAAAGGTACATAAAGACTCAAACGAAGTAGATACTTTAGTATCAATAGAAGCAATAGCAGACCACAAATCTTTTAAAGTAACATCATTAGGTGGGGGGAGGGGGGTTCAACTTAATACCAGTTAAAACAGTGACAGGTTTAGGCAATGGTCCTGGGGAATAGGAAATCAAATCACACTTATTAACAACACTGCTATCTAAAGTAGAAGAAAACTGGGGGACAGGAAGAGGAGGAGGCATGCTCTCCACAGAGCTAAGAGATGCCCCTTCAGTGAGAGAGCACATCTTGGGTAAGGTCAAGAAATGCTTATCAAGGGGACCAACAATCTTACCATCCCCCATACCAATAGAGCCAGCATCACCTGTTGGCTTCTTATTTTTCTGTTTCCCCATAATTCACAGGTAACAAACTCAAAGGCAACCAAACAATTATAAAAATAAGACCAAACAGGGAGACATGCAGAACAGGGAAACTGAATTCCTTACTAAGCAGCCATCTAACCGAGTCTTTAAAAATCCCCGCCAACGGACAACAAAGGGGCGCCAAAGGGGCATGTCCTGCCCCTTTGGACATGCCCAGAGGGCCTTGGGGCAGAAAGTTATAGCCTGTAGGCAGGGTTCACCTACAAAGCATCCCCAATTGTCACCAATATTGCCTGGGCACATGGGAGCCGCACACCAGGAAAATAAAAACTCAGATCACAGTCACTTGTCAGCAAAACTCTTTTATTTGGTACAAGCAAAAAAGCTGCAAGCACAGATATACAAGTGTCTGTCTGGGGATCTGAGCGCAGGCAATGTTCTCTGCCCCCACAACGGTGAGAGAGAAGGTTGCCCCCGAAGCTCTATAGTTGCTTTCTTATATACCTCTCTGTCCCAAAGTTCCAGAAAGTTCTGCATAAATTCTTATGTCATTTGCAGCTTTCTGCAAAGTTTTCTTCCCGGGACCCTCCCATGTTTATCAGGTCTCGCAGCTGAAGTTTCAAGGTCTGCTTATCTATGCTGTCGGCCGCAGCCTACTGCCTCCTTCCTGTGTTCTGTACATGTTTTCCATCTTCTGGCACAGCTTTGTAATCTTCAAGGCTGAGAGTATTTGTGCTTAATGTTTCTTTTAACTTGGCCTGTATTTTCCTCTGGGCCCAAACTCTGCACATTCCTGTCCAAAGTATGGTTACCCAGACTTTCCATATTAGGCCGCATATACTCTGTCTTATAGCCCACATGCTGTTTCTTCTGTGCCAGCCATATGTTGCTTGTGTGCATTCCCAGCAGGCAAGGGTGCAGTCATATAAAGCAAACATATAAAGCAGACCTGAACCAATTATCCCTTCAAGCCCCACAGGACCCCAAGATGATCCGGGGAGGAGGAGTAGCTGTTCAAACAACCGCCGGAGGGTCCTCTGCTGCACCCTCCCAGGAACGGCTCCCTCATAAAGCACTCAGGCATACTCCAATTCACCTGCACAGTCAGGGCTCAAATCACCTTGTTCATGTTTTTGAACACATTTGTTTTAAAGGTGTGTCTTCTATGCATGCTCAAACCTTTTTGCATGTGCAAATCAATTATACACGCGTTAATTCACAGGTATGTGTATGCACAAATGATTTGCAAACAAATAATTTTTAAGCATCCAAATGAACCAAATACACCCCTTTGCACCAAATTGTTCCAGTTTACACTGATAAACCTGGAACAGTGTTTGTACTGAAGCAAAACATTGCCCTATGTGGCAACTACATAATAGTGCTGTCAAGCCTGATAATGAGGAGGTAAAGTGGGCAGAATTTTAACAGATTTCCAAGCTCAGACACAGCCAAAATTAAAAAAAAAAATAGGTTTAGAAAAATAAATGATAAAGTGGTAGCATAGAACTTGAAGAAATATCTGGGTAAATTAAATTACACAGATATCGTGCTAATAAAGAAACTGCTATCAAATTTAGGAAAATAAACCTGGCTGGATTAATGATCATGCTACTCAAGAACAGGTTATTGATTCATAAGCAATATTTACATCTGACACATATGTCACTAGTTAGGGGGGAGAACTGCATCAAGGCAGGTCAAAAAAGAGTTTACAAATGGGTGCCTGCGCCTTTAAAATATGGAAAAACTGCAAAAACACAGCACAGCAGAGCATCTAAAGCAGAGAGGAGAAGGAATACTATGGGCATGGGCTTCCATTCCATTTTATGCTTCCTCCCAGCTGTGCAAGGAAACATCTTCTTCCCCTTGACTGACAAGGGAGGCTCCGCCCCCCCATTGCATCGTGCCAAATTGGAGCTTTACCTAGGAGCAAGCATTCCGGAATGTTCCCTATGGATCACAGGGAAGAGAAATTGCTGAGGCCCATACTACACATTATTATTTTTATTATTATGATTATTATATTACTGAGTGGAAGACACACTAACAATTACACAATTCAGTTCCTTCTCATTGCAAGGGTGATAGTCTTATACTATATGGAAGCAATCACTTTATAACCTCATTATTTATCTCATATTCTACAATAGTATTGCCCTCAAACATCAAAAATTCCTCAATGTAACTACTGCAAGACCCAAAAGCCTCTTACATTTGTGACTCAGACAATTGAGAGCTACGAGCAGTGCAGAAGAGCCTTAAATGGGAGATAATACTGAATGAGAACTACTGCCAACTCTAGACTCCGTTTCTTCCACCTTGCTGCTTCGTATGACTGGAATAGACTGCCCGAGTCAATACGTCAAGCTCCATCCCTGGTCCTATTCAAATCCAGGCTAAAAACTCACCTCTTCGAGGCTGCCTTTGCATCCTGACACCTTATCCTCATGTCTTCACCCATTTGTATTTTAATCATTTCCCTAAGAATTCCCTTGTCCCCCGATGTTCTTTTTGTCTGTCTTAACAAATGGTAAGCTCTGTGGAGCAGGGACTATCTCTTCTTGTCTACTTGCACAGCACTATGTTTGCCTAGTAGTGCTACATAAATGATAAGTAGTAGTAGAAGAAGGTGGCAGAGAGAAAACGGATATGCTTCCCTGTGTGGTACCGAAGAGGCCAGCACACGTATACTCAGGAAGAGGGTGGGAGATACTGGATATGGGACATTGGGAGGGAGATAGGAGAGAAGGAGGAGTTAGTGAGAGGGTGGGGAAGGAGAGAGAAAGATGGGGAATGGAAGGGCTGGGGTAAGGGAGATGGAAAGTTGTAGAGAGATGCAGTAAAAAAAGGAGAGATTGAGGATTAAATAATGATGAGGGGTGAAAGTAGAGCGGATAGAGAAGCTGAAAATAAATGGAAAAAAGCTCAAAGATCAATGTCAGAGATGGCACCCTGGCCATCAGGTGGCAGAACCACAACTATCACCTCAACTGCTCCTTGCTCTCTCAGGGGAGAGGAATAGCCTGGTCGAATGATGGGGAACATGGAAACCAGAAGGTTAGCAGGTGCCTCTGCAGTGAGCGTATATGCACCCTAGTTCAAGGAACTGGTTCCATGGTCAGTGTCACAGATCTGAGGAACTGAGGAAGTCAATGTCCATGAAACATGCCCTGAGTCAGCTGAGGCTTGATTGACCTCTCCATCATGAGGAAACTCAGCTCAGGAGAATATGGAACTGACACCCATATATTCAAAATACTAGGAGAGAGTCAGGGCTATTCTAAGAATAGGTAAACACTGACCCCAGCCTTCCCAGTCAGAACTCACTTGGTCTGATCATTTCTGGCCTTCTCCAGCAAGACTGGCTGGACTAGCTTGAAGCCCAGGCATGGGCCAACCAGGCTCTCTGCATGCAAAGCAAAGACTGTTACCGGGAAAAAGGGATGAAGAACAATGGCTAGGCCAAAGGGTGGGCCCAGAACTCGAAAGGCAGAATACAAAAGGAGAGAAATAGCTAATGCTGTTCTCAATGGGAAAGTGTCAATATGCCATGTCAAGGCCAAGGAAGGTGAAAAAAAAGCCCTGCTTGACTGAAGCAAGGACAGACCCAAAAGATTTCACATGAAAATGACACTCAGAGTCCCAAAACCTCTGACTCTAGGTCCAGGATATGCCGAAGGAAGATCCTTTTATGAGAACCTATGTATTGGAATAATATTCCTGGCCCTGCAGTAGAGGCCATGGGAAAAATAGCCTGGAATTTCAGGAGGTGTTGAAGAATTTACTCAAACATCATCAACTTGAGTGGAGAGTTGCAGGGAGACTCAATCGGGACATCCTTTGTGAGCACTCTTAATTCAAATATTGCACATCATAATTCCCAGGCTGATCTGAACCAGAGACTTTATGGGTAGAAGACAGGCATTTTGCAGAAGGAGCTAATACATCTCCAACCTAGACTGAGAACCCTGTTGATTATCGGTCTGATGTAATCAGGATTCTCTCAGAAAGAGCTTGAGGTACACCCCAACCAGTTGCACCTTGGAAGGGACCTCCAAAATTCATTGAGGGGAATTACAGGCTCTTAATGGAGCTATGGTGGAGAATCAAGCTTGCCAAAAGCTTTGAAAGGACTGCCTCTACTGCAACCAAGATCCAAAAGGCTCACAGTAGTTCGAAGGCACCTCTAGGCTCTATGAACAGAGGGACCCTTGGCAGGAGGTGCAGGAGACACAGGATCATGTTACTCCAATTTTGGCAGATCTGCATTGGCTGCCTGTGGAGGCTTGTATTCCATTTAAAATATTGTGTTTGGTTTTTTGAGCTTTATATTGTGACAGTCCAGCTTATTTGAAGTCTTATTTGTCTTTGTATATTTTGGGTCAGAGTTTGCATTCTTCTCAACATGCACTTCTCATGGTGCCGGTGGGTGTCAGGCTACAATGTACTTCTTTGTGTTCCCTGGCTGTTCAGGCCCTCTGTTTGTGGAGTAAGCTTCCTCTTTCAGTTCGCCAACTAGAATTCTATCTGAGTAAAAGCCTGTTTATTTAGTTTTGGGGAAGGGAAGAGTAATAACTTTTGTTTTTGTTGATCCTATGGAGTCAGAAATTGAATTTTTTGTAACTCGCTTTGTAATTTTATGATAAGGCTTGTGTATAAAGTTTGTGAATATAAAATAAATAAATAAATAAAATAAATATCTTTCAGGAGCCTCTCTGGATGAGTTTTCCTCTCCCAAAGAGCAAGCAGCCCTTAAAGGAAATCTGCTCATCCATAGTTTGGAATAATCATCTGTCGACCAAGCCAATACTACTGCCACCATAGAGTTGGAAGACTCTCTCAGTCTTAACAAGCTGCAGCCACCTAGGAGGTCTGTTGCAAGCTTCCTAGTATCTGGAGAAGAGAATGGGCTTGATAACTATTTGGCATAACTCTGCATGATAATGTTAGGTGTACCAGGGATCAAACCTGCAACCTTGGGATCAAGAAGCTATAACTATATGGCTGGAGCCATAGACGCTACCAGCAGAGGATGGATCCATCATCAAAGGGCTAGCTTTGACTCTCCAAAACAGAGATGCCTTATGTGCAGCACCTCCACAGGAATGATCATGCACTTAGTCACAGCTGTAAACAGGACTTCCACCCCAGAGAGCCTGGAGGGCTGATTCTACTCACCCTGGGGCCAAAGAGAGACAATGAAGACAGGGACCTTAGGGCTCAGGTGTCCTAGTTTGCTGGTTTCATTGCTAAAACCCGATGTGCAGCTGCATAGGGTCAAGGAGAGGTATGAATGCAGCAGCCCATGGGATTCCCACCAGGTATAAGAGGGACCTACTACTGACTACTACTACAGATCATTTGTACAGCAATATAAGAAGTACACAGCGCTGCACAGACACATGTGAAAGCCGGTCTCTGTTCATCAGAGCTTACAATCTAGTAAAGACAGACTACACAGTAGCTATAGACACGGGATACATCTAGGGAGAATGGTAAGGAAACACAAAGGAGACCAGGTGAGTCAAGATCCGAAAGCAGCAGCAAAGAGGTGAGTTTTCAGCCTGGATTTGAAAAGGGCCAGAGAAGACACCTGCCGTACAGACTCAGGTAGTATGTTCTAGGCATAAGGAGCAGTAAGGTGACAAGAGCAAAGTCTGAAGTTAGCAGTAGAAGAGAAGGGCACAGATAGAAGTGATTTGCCAGAAGAGTGGAGTTCCCGTGGAAGGGTTTAGGGAGAGAAAAGAGAGTAAAGGTAGTGAGGAGCTGGAGAGTGAATGCACTTATAGGTCAACAGGAGAAGTTTGAACTGGATGTGGAAATGGATAGGGAACCAATGAAGTGACTTGAGAAGAGGCATAATATGAGCATGATGAGGCTGGCAGAAGATTAGCCACACAACACAGTGTTGAACAAATTGCAGGGGAAAGAGATGATTCAGAAGGAGGCCAGAAAGGAGTAGGATACAATAGTCTAGATGGGAGGTGACTAAAGAGTGGATAAGTATCTTAGTAGTGTGTTCAGAAAGGAATTGGTGGATTTTGTTGATGTTATAGAGAAAGAAATGGCAGGTTTTAGCTATCAGTTGGAGGTGTGTGGAGAAGGAGAGGAGTCAAAGACGACCCCAAGGTGGCGAGCTGAAGAAACAGGGAGGAGTAGAGAGTTATCCACAGAGACTGAGAAAGGAGGAAGGGGAGAGAGGGGTTCAGGAGGAAAAATAAGAAGCTCAGATTTCACCATGTTCAATTTCAAGCAGCGGTGAGACATCCAAGCACCAATGTCAGAAAGGCAGGCAGAGATCCAGGCCTGGATTGCTGGAGAGATTTCACATGTATAGAGGTAGACCTGGGAGTCATCAATGTAAAGATAGTACTGAAAGCCATGGGAAGAGATGAGTGCACCAAAAGACTGGTTGTACAGAAAGAAAAGGAGTGGATCCAAGACAGATCCTTGGGGTGCACCAGTTGAGAGTGGAATAGCAGCAGCGGAGGATCCGCCAGAACAAACACTAAAGGAGCGATGTGAGAGATAAGAAGAGAACCAGGATAGCAGAGAGCTCTTAAAACCAAGCAAGGACAAGCTATTGAGGAGAAGGTTGTGGTGAACAGTGTCAAAAGCAGCAGAAAGGTTAAGAAGGATGAGGATTGAGTAAAGACTTTTAGATTTTGCCAGGAACAAGTAGCTGGAGACTTTGGCAAGAGCCATTTCAGTAGAATGTAAAGGATGAAAGCCAGATTGCAAAGGATCCAGGAGGGCTTGAGAAGAGAAAAAGTTGAGGTAATGGCAGTGAACCAAACTTTCAAGTAGTTTTGAAATGAAGGGGAAGAAGGAGATGGGTTGATAGTTAGAAGGACAGGTAGGGTCTAGTGAGGGTTTCTTGAGGAGAGATGCAACCACAGCATGTTTGAAAGCTGCAGGGACAGTTGCAGTGGAGAGCGATAGGTTGAGAATATGAGAGATGGAAGAGATAACAGTGGAGGAGATGGGGCTTAGGAGACAGGTGAGAATAGGATCAGAGGAGCAGGTAGTGAGTTTGGAGGAGGAAAGGTGTGTGATTTGCTCCTCAGAGATCCTAGAAAAGTAAGAAAGGGTAGCAGAGATGGGTGGAGGGAGTTGGGAGTGAAGAGGGGAAGGAGGGGAAGTGGATTTTGTCATGGATCTACCTGCCTACTACACTCAAAAGCAGGATCTGCCAGCTGCAGAGCCACTATAGTGCTTTGATAGAGTCTAAACAGGACCTGTCAGTGAAAAAGGTAGATCACAGAGATCCCAGCCTCCCCCTAAAGGAACCACCACCCCATCCTCAGATTTACCTTCTGGAAAAAGGAATCTCACTTGAGTCGTTCAACCAACCCTCTACTGGGGAGAAGGTTGGGCTCCTGGAAGAAAGGAGGAGTGCAAGGGTTAAGTGGGGGCTGTGACCACTCTAGCTATCTGTGACAGGAGCGTTCATGGGCCTCGGGTCCCTTGATGGAAAGCCTCGGTCTTAGGTCCCTCTAAAGGGAGCTGCCAAGCAGCTAGATAGACTGAATACAGCTCTGTGAGCTGCTTTAGTAGCTGTGGTGCAAACCTGGTGACAAGGAGAGCTGTGAGGCCCCAGAGGCCACCAGTCATGTACTGTAGCTAAGGCTGCCCCACCATGTTCCAGCTTCACCAAGCTCAAGCCATCACATGAAGTGGATGCAGAGCTCACCAGCAGGAATAGAAAAAAGAAAGGAGCTGCAGGGGCCACAAGATTTGCATCAGGGCCCCCCCCCCCCGCCCCAAAAAAGTGCCCCAGGACTGTAGCCATAAAGAACAAAACAAAGCAGCCGTGATACAAAAACACAAGAGCTTCATTAGGCAGCATGGATGAATACTGCAGCAGCAAAGTTTTAAAAAGACTGCAAAAATAACATGCCGTAGAAAGAAACAGGGCCATGGTGAAAATGGAGTCCCAAAAAGGGAATCCCAAGGCTGGCCGGGAAAACTTGATTAGAGAAGCCCTGGATTCCCACACAGTCCTGGGAGGCCCAGCTGCCTGTCAAGGTCTAATTTAAAAATCCAAAGGTTCTTTATTAAAAGCAGCAGAGAGCTAAGTACTGCCCATGCAAACCAATGGGGACAAAAACAATCAGAAAAAAATTAGAAAAATACAGGACATACAGATAAAGGCAGCAAGAGGGAAAGGGGCTTGGATCCAATTTATTGATCCCTGTCATGGGCCCATAGAGTCCTCCTGCTCTTCTTCAGGCCCACCCAGCACTAGTAATCCATAGGAAACAGGGCAGCTGTCAGCTCCAGAAGATATGAACAAACCTGTGCTCCGAGGAATGTTGGGCCTTTCCAGACTCAGTCACAATGACCACTGCCCCATAGTGTTGGCCATGAGGGTCAGGCCTGTCTACATTGCTGCACCACTGTAAATACCTTGCTACCTGCTGGAAGCAAAAACTACTGGCTTTTCTCAGTGCTGCACCAGAAACTATATCAAGTGATGACATCACTGAAAGTTACTCAAGTCTGCCTGTACTTGCTGGCAAAGGAGCATAATCCACTTGTTTGGAGTGGCCTAAAAGCATGATAAGGAATGTATTTTTTTATATTCTTATACTTGTAGTATGTATTGAACTATAATTGCCGAACCATTTATTATTCAAAAAGGATCACTTATATCAAAACCTCTTTCTTTTTTTCATTTATATAAATTATGTTTAAAACAAATTTTTTGTCGGAGCTAGGCCGTAGGAAGGGCTGGGAGAATCCAGACCTCCACCAGGCTGTCAGCTTCTTTTATTTTATTATTGGTTCTTTACCAAAAATTTTCCACTTATCTCAAATCCTTTGTTGACCGTCCACAAAATCGTCGCTCTTCAGAAATGTGTACCAGCACGACGTGCACGTTTCGGGGGATTGAACCCTGTATCAAGTGCTTTCCCAAATTGCAGAAGTAAAGGCAACAAAGAGACCAAAAAACGCCGTCAGAGCAGCTAAGGTTGAATGAAATGTGGGCCGTATAATCTCAGTGTTTAAAGGAGGAACCAACCAATAGGAGCTGGATAGACCCCACTGAAAGGGGAATCCCGGCCCCGATTGGAGAGAAGAGAAATGAGGTCACAGAACACTCATCCACTCAATTTCTTGATTTAGTCCATTCGGTTCTACCGTATTTAATTTGTAGATCCATCGCTGTTCCAATCGTTGTAATTTTATTAAACGATCTCCACCTCTAGGATCCTCAGGAGTGTGATCAATCACCGACCAACGTATATCATCAAAACAGTGGCTATGTGAAATACAATGGGAAACGATCGGAGCTGTTAGAACCTGATGGCGTAAACGGGATGCATGTTCCGAAAGACGGATCTTTATTGGGCGTGTAGTCCGGCCTATATAAAATAAGGCACAAGGGCATATTAAAACGTATACCACATGGGTTGAACGACAGGTGGTATCCCAAAGGCGTTTGTATGATTGAGATGTTTGAGGATAATGCCATTCTATCCCAGACATAGTAGAACAACAATAAGGACAAGAGCCACATGGAGAATGTCCTGTAGTTACTGGTGGATGGCTAATCCGATCAGTTGCCAACGATGTTTTCATCAACCAGTGTGCTAAATTTCGACCTCTAGAGAACGCTAGTCTCAAAGGTTTTTTAAAGCAGTCAGATAGTTGAAGAATAGGCCAATGATCCTGCAAAATATGCAACACTGCCAAACTTTGTTCCATATATGGAAGTACTCCTGTAATAGAATCATCTGAGTTGGAATTCGTTCGTTGATAATTCGGATCTAGGAGCCATTCACGATGGGTATAGCGTGCTCTTCTTATTGCTTTTTTGATAACTACATTTGGGTAACCACGTTTTTCAAGACGCTGGCAAAGATCAAGAGCATGAATGTTATATTCGGCTGTTGTATGACAAATGCGGCGGAGTCTCAGAAATTGGCCAAATGGTAAGCCGCGTCGCAAGGGGCCTGGATGATAACTATGGTAGTGTAGCAGGCTATTTCGTTGAATCGTCTTGCGAAAAAGGGTGGTCGAAAGATGGTCATCTAATAAAGTAATTCATACATCCAAAAAATCAACCGTAGATGGACTGGTGTGGGCAGTAAATTGAATGTTAGATCGTAGAGTGTTCAACCATGTTAGAAACTCAGTCAAAGAGGGGACACCCTTTTTCGCAAGACGATTCAACGAAATAGCCTGCTACACTACCATAGTTATCATCCAGGCCCCTTGCGACGCGGCTTACCATTTGGCCAATTTCTGAGACTCCGCCGCATTTGTCATACAACAGCCGAATATAACATTCATGCTCTTGATCTTTGCCAGCGTCTTGAAAAACGTGGTTACCCAAATGTAGTTATCAAAAAAGCAATGAGAAGAGCACGCTATACCCATCGTGAATGGCTCCTAGATCCGAATTATCAACGAACGAATTCCAACTCAGATGATTCTATTACAGGAGTACTTCCATATATGGAACAAAGTTTGGCAGTGTTGCATATTTTGCAGGATCATTGGCCTATTCTTCAACTATCTGACTGCTTTAAAAAACCTTTGAGACTAGCGTTCTCTAGAGGTCGAAATTTAGCAGACTGGTTGATGAAAACATCGTTGGCAACTGATCGGATTAGCCATCCACCAGTAACTACAGGACATTCTCCATGTGGCTCTTGTCCTTATTGTTGTTCTACTATGTCTGGGATAGAATGGCATTATCCTCAAACATCTCAATCATACAAACGCCTTTGGGATACCACCTGTCGTTCAACCCATGTGGTATACGTTTTAATATGCCCTTGTGCCTTATTTATATAGGCCGGACTACACGCCCAATAAAGATCCGTCTTTCGGAACATGCATCCCGTTTACGCCATCAGGTTCTAACAGCTCCGATCGTTTCCCATTGTATTTCACATAGCCACTGTTTTGATGATATACGTTGGTCGGTGATTGATCACACTCCTGAGGATCCTAGAGGTGGAGATCGTTTAATAAAATTACAACGATTGGAACAGCGATGGATCTACAAATTAAATACGGTAGAACCGAATGGACTAAATCAAGAAATTGAGTGGATGAGTGTTCTGTGACCTCATTTCTCTTCTCTCCAATCGGGGCCGGGATTCCCCTTTCAGTGGGGTCTATCCAGCTCCTATTGGTTGGTTCCTCCTTTAAACACTGAGATTATACGGCCCACATTTCATTCAACCTTAGCTGCTCTGACGGCGTTTTTTGGTCTCTTTGTTGCCTTTACTTCTGCAATTTGGGAAAGCACTTGATACAGGGTTCAATCCCCCGAAACGTGCACGTCGTGCTGGTACACATTTCTGAAGAGCGACGATTTTGTGGACGGTCAACAAAGGATTTGAGATAAGTGGAAAATTTTTGGTAAAGAACCAATAATAAAATAAAAGAAGCTGACAGCCTGGTGGAGGTCTGGATTCTCCCAGCCCTTCCTACGGCCTAGCTCCGACAAAAAATTTGTTTTAAACATAATTTATATAAATGAAAAAAAGAATGAGGTTTTGATATAAGTGATCCTTATTTATTAGTTACCTGATTTGTTTCACTTGTGGGGTAAATTTTGTTGAACCATTTATTATTAGCTGTTTTGAGTAATTTTGACTAGAGAGGTAGGGTAGAAGTCTAATAGATATAAAAGGGTTCATTTTGGATATATGAGACTGGCAAATCTTTATTCAGCTAAACTTCAATAAAGATGTTCAGGGCATACAGTAAGAATTTCCTCACACAGTTCTCCTTCTCTTCCATTTAAGAGGAGGAAGGGTCATTGGCAAGAACTTACAGCCTTGACCTTCAAGGGACTTTCCATCTTCTCCAGACTTGCCTCTGAGCTTCCCATCTAAGCTTTTCCATCTGCCCAGTTTGACACTGCCTGCACTGAACTGCTGAGCTTAACCTCCCAACCTGCATCACTAATAGCTCCACCCCCTGCTGACATCACTGGGCAACATCTGGTTAAGAGAGTGGGGTCACCATCAAGAACTTACAGCCTTGAACATTGAAGGACTTTCCATCTGCTCCGAACCTTCCTCTGAGCTTCCCTACCTGTACTGAACCGCTTTCAACTTCCCAAACTAGATATCTGCAACTCCACCTTTGGGGGCACTGGATTAAGAAAAGGGAGATGCTGGAAGAACTGTGCATTGGAGGGATTGCGCTGATGTAGTCGCCTTGACGAAGGAGTATGACTAAGGGGTATGTTTACTAAACTGCGGTAATGTCATTCACGTTAGGTTCCGCGGTAAAGGTACAGATGCCCATATAAAGGCATGGGCGGTGCATCATTACAGCAAGCCATATCAGTTAACGCACGTTACAAACTAACACGCGCGACAAGGCGCCTCATAAGGCACCTTACAAGGCACATTACAAGTCGCCTTATAAGGCACCTTGTAAGGTGCCTTGTAACGCACCTTGTAAGGTGTCTTGTAGGGCGCCTTGTAAGGTGCCTTATAAGTAAGGTGCCTTATAAGGTGTCATGTTAGGTGTCTTATAAGGTACCTTGTAAGGTTCCTCATAAGGCGCTTTGTAAGGTGCCCTTTACAGTAGGACTCCTTAAGCTAGGTGCCATACTAGGCACCCCTGAACAAGGCACCTTAGAAGGCACCCTGGGTTACAGAACCATAGGTTAAGGTGGCTTAACAAGGTTATGGTGCCCTAGGTTAGTGTGGCCTAAGGGCTGCAAGGTGCTTCAGGATGAAATGCATGACCTGTGAGGAACAGAGACAGATGTAGCCCTAACACTAGATAGAGCACTCAGGAAAGGCAATGAACAGGTGAGTGAAGGAGGGAGAGCTGGGAGACGCTGGACCTGCCATATCTGCGGGCATCCCATGTGGCTGCCAGTACTGATGATAAACATGGAGGGGGCAACTGTACCACAGCACAGGGTGTTGGCAATGTAAAGTACTGGAAAGACAGTTGGTGGTAGACGATGGGAATACGTGTCCCCCAGTGGAGGCAGAGGTGGCAGGATAGTTACAATGATGGGTGGACAGAGGAGTGGTGGTGCCATGCAGATAAGGCATAGGCAAGGCAAGCTTGAAAAGGCGCAATGCAGGAAAGGGTAGCAGTGCAGGACATGGGGTGACAGCCCACACAGGCAGACAGGACTCTACACAGCTGACAGACGCAGATAGACGGACTGAGGGAATGTTGTCAATTGTGGCGAGGGTATTATGGGCTGGCAGCACAAATCTGAAAAAGCATGACTGTTACAGGCATGTACATTATTTGATTAGGACAGGCATGAGAGGGAGGGAACAATGAGGAATTGAACCCATGAACACTGCCAAGAATGGCATTGTATTAACCAGTAGGCTATACCTCCGTGGTGTATGTCACAGCAATGGCTGGGTACAGAAGGACTGCAGGTCACCGCACACACTGTCTGCTCTGACTGCTAGGACAGGGTAACCCCACCAGTACCCATGATGCAATGCACATGCTGAATAGCTGTCTACAGCTGATCACCAAATAGGGTCTGCACCTCTCCGGTACCTCAGCTTGGAAAGACGAACTGACAGTGCATGTTACTGGCACAGCCTAGCTACTGACCATGCCATTGTGCAGGTTCTGTGTTCTCCCTGAGGGATAGGATGGGTGCCCAGCACTAGGTCCGCAGTACATGTGGTGCTAGAGATAGGCCCTGCTTAACATCCCCATCACTATCACTGTATGATAGGTGTTCCTTGCAGTGCAGTTGAAGGTAATTTGGTGTCCATCTTTATCCTGCAGTCACATGTGGCCCTCTGGGACCAGATACCACCCAGATTAGTGTGTACCCTGTGTTAGGGTTTGGCTGACATGGGCACCTGTTATCAGGGCAGAGGGGTTTCCAGACTTGCATGAGGTTTGAGTAGCAGTGCCTTTATAGGTCAAAGTGGTATACACTACATGCCCCTAAGGGCTCACATCACCCTTTTTGTAGGTAAGGGACAGGTGCCCAAGCCCCCGTGGAGTAACCTCCACCGTGCTTGTATATGACAGCCCTCCAGGGTTGGTGGGTCAGAGCCTTACCTGTGGATGGGGCAGTGGCAGACCAGCAGCAATGATGGGGTTAGCTCTGGAAAACCCCATCTGCCTCATACCACTGTTTGCCAGTCACCAGCAGGCAGCACAGTCAGACTGCACTATATAGGTGTTTTGATCATGCACAGTCTAACCACAGACAGTCCACTAGCCAGTGCATGCTCACAGAGGAACTATGTGCACCAATCAGGTAGCTCAGTGATTGGGGCCCCAGCACTGGCAACACAATAGTATCACTGGAGACAGATAATGTAGTAGAGCACTATGTGGGAACCTAGAAATGCCATGGTCACTGCTCGGTCAGAGTGAGTGCCCTCCCAGCATGCCATGCTGTGGCCACCCTGTCCATGAAGGTGGTGGTCGGACACTACAGTGTCACAGCCTGTGAAGATGCATGGTTGCCAATCTGCCCTGTCTGGGCCATACCCACAACACCTTGCTCCTCATTATGCACATATTCAGGCTAATGCTTGTAACAACTGCTTTGGACTTTGCACATGTTACTGTTGTATCTGCATTGTAGGGTAAAACAGGGACATGCTCTGCAGGAACCACAGCTGGGACTTGAACCTGTGACTCTCTGCTCCTGAGCACACTAGCTGGGTGTACTGCACCACACTGTTGCCACAGATGCATGGTGGTCCCTGGGGCTACCTGTACTTTTCCTCAGCCCGACCTTTTATGTTTCACTGCACACCACGTACTGGTTCAGGGCATGGCCTAGGTCCACTGCAGGCAGGTGCCACTGCCCCCTCCAGCACAGGCACACACCCCCCCCCCGCCATGCTGACATGACCATATTCTGTCGGTGCTGGTAGTGCGCAGTCCCAGGCCATCCACTGTGTGGGTAGGTGGTCGCCTAGGGAGCGGGGTCTGGGGCAGGGGGCATACATGAGCATCCTCACATCCCCCCCCATCACCGCCTACCAATAGTCTGTCCCTTCCGCTTGGGGGATGGTTGGCTGGGGGGATGTCAGGTCCATGCCCTGGCAGCTCTTAGCTCGGGTGGACCAGGTAGATGTAGGTGGATTGTGTTTGGCCTTTGTCAGCTGCTGTCATGCTGATTTCCGGTTTCTATGTTCCTATGTGCCACCTAGGCTCCCGCCTAGTCCACCCTGTGCCCCAGCTGCCCCCGCTACATGTCCCACCTACAGCCCCCTATGCCCCACTTGCACCATTGTCATAGAGGCCTTTCATACTTGGGCACTATGCTGTTGCTGGAAATGGAGCACTACTATCACGTTTCTTGGGCTCCCTGTCTATGCTGTACATTGCTGACACTGAAATTGTTTCTCTCTCCTGCAAATGTGCATCTAATGGCAGGTTTTCATTCGCGGTAGGATTCAGCTCTTCAGTTCAGCGTGTTAGTGTGCAGGGAGCCTCTCCCCACCCACTCCCCGCCCATTGACCCCTTCCCCCGCCCTCTCTCCACCCTCTGCGGTGTTTACCGTGGCTCGAACTTTAACAATCGTTAGGTAACGTTAAAGCACGTTAACGTTACATACCGCACGTTAACGTTACCTAACGATCGTTAACGTTACATAACGCGTGGTCTGTAACGTTACCGCAGTTTATTAAACATGCTCCTAATAAGCTTTGAACAGATTTAGAAATTTGGAAGTTAGATTAGTGCAGTGGTTATTTTATCTTAGTACTATCATTTTAATTTTCTCTATTGTTGTTGTGGGAAATATGAGGAGTTCTTACTGATAGAAGGGTTTTCGATGTGGTCCTTGTGCTGTTCGCAGATAGAATGAGAGAAGCTGAATATAAAAATGGTTCTATTGTTCAGAATCTTTCTTACTGTATTAGTAATTTGTAGCAAGTCACTGTTCTACCCACACAGACATTTTTAAAATTTTTAATGAAGATTTTAATTTGCAGGGGACTTTAATACCAGGTCAGTCATGAATAAATGGCACATAATAGCTGAAATTGCTTTAGAAGAACTAGATTGTCTTTTGACAGAAACGTGATTATCTAAAGAAGATGAAACTCCTAAGTTTTTTTATGTGCCTGCCTCAATTTAAGTATTTACATTCACCATGGATAGGAAAGAAAGGAGGTGGGGTGGCAATTATTTGTCGTCACTATCTATCATTTGTAGAAATTTCTGTGGACGATAATTGGGGATATGGGTGTTTGAGAATAAAATTGTCTAAATTGTAATATATAAGGTATTTTACTATTTTATCATCTCCCAGGGTTAGATAAAGCTATCTGGGGGAATATAGTGGAGTTCATTTTCACTGTCAGATCAGTTATCGGTATGGGAGATTTTAATGTACACGTAGACTTAGGATCAGATGACTAGTCGAGCTTTTATTATCAGCTTTGAAGGGGCAGGACTGCCTCATTTAGTTAATAATAAGCCAACACATAGGGGAACCATATATTGGATTTAATTTTTGATACCAAGCCGCTTTTGATGGATTGGGAATTTCATCTTAAAGATAATAAAGCTGTCCTTTGGTCTGATCATATCTTATTACTTTTGGTTGTCACAGAGATAGGGACAGAGAAATGGATTACAGAAAAAGGTTATTGCTCCGAAAGGGAAGCTTGATGTAGAATCGCGGGGAGAGTGTAGCATTACAAGGGGGAAAGAAGACTAAAGAAGATAATGTGCTGTCACAGCTTTCAGACTGGCAGGAAACAGTAAGGTCAACTCGGGATGAGGCTGCCCAGTAATTACTTCTACTGTTAAGGCATGCTGAAATAAACAGTGGCATTCCTTCACTGTAAAGAACTTAAAGCAGAATCTGTGTCATTTAGGGGTATGTTTACTAAACTGCGCTAATGTGCGCGGCACACATGTGTGCACGCTAAGGTACCTTAGCGCACGCTAATGATGCATTTCGGGGCCCAAATGTGCCCCGCACAGGTGCGTGGCGCACTAAAGTGCCCGCTCATGTGCGCGGCGCGCTAATGTGCGATAAAGGCGTGGAAAGGCTCCCGTAGGGCGGAGTAAGGCTCCCCAGGGGTGGAGAGATGGGGTCAATGGGTGGAGAGTGGGAGGGGAGAGGCTCCCCGCACACGAGCGGGGGATGAAATTCAAGCAAAAAAATACCGCGAGTGAAAACCTCGCGGTAGAGCCGATTTAAAGGGAAGAGAAACCATTTCTGTCAGCTATGTACAGCAAAACCAGGGAAACCTACAAAACAGTGATAAGTGTGATACATGTGCACGGAACAAAGGTGCAAATAAACATTGAAAATGACCCCAACAAAATAAAAGAAAAGTATAATCAAGCTGGGCAATAGTGATAGTAATGGGAAACATCAAAAAACACTCCCAAGAAAGCCGCAAAAAATAAATATGAATTTTAGAAGGGTCTACGCTCTGTCCCCATACAAGGTGAATGATCCCACAGTGAAATAGCACTGATCAGGGTTTCCCTCTCCATTGGACAGATTACCTATGGCATGCACATGTTCCACAACAGCAGGGCGGGCAGGTCAGAATGGGCAACTGGACAGATGCTGGGAAAGGGGATACAGAGGGCTGCAGGCGGCACATGCTGTGGTGCAGCTGGGGCACAGTGTGGACTAGGCAGATGCCTAGATGGCACTTAGGAATGCTGAAACTGAACAGCAGCCAGACACCAACTGATGAGGGCTCAACATGGGCACGAGAGTGTTTATCACAGTGTCACAGGGGATGGTACCCAGCAGGTACCCCCAAGGGCACAGAACATTGGCAGGCGGTGATTGGTGGATGTGTGGACAGATATGCAGGCACCCCTACCCCAGAACCCGCAACATAGGCAGCCGCCTACCCACACACAGGATGGCCTGAGATTGCGTACCACCAGCACCACCAGCAGAAGGGCATGTCAGCATGGTGTCACAGGGGTACTGGAGGTGGAGGGGGGCAGTGGCAGCTGCCCAGAGCAGACCATGGCCTAGCCCTGTGTAGGTGGGTGCAATGCTCTGCAAAAGACAGGCCCTGCCGGACAAATAGTCATGGTATCATCAGGGAATGCACTGTCTCTGTGGCAACACGGTGGTGCAGTGCACACAAAAATTGTGTGTTTGGAGACAGAAGGTCACAGGTTCAAGCCCCAGCTGGGGCTCCTGCCAATCCAGTCCCCATATTTTACCCACAACTATATTGTGATAGTAAAGATGAACCTTTATTGCAGAGAACATAAGCATGGCTGAAACACCTCTATTTTACCCTACAGAGCACAGACACCAGAAACATGCACATTACCTAGAGCAGATTCCCCACAATGCAGTCCTGGAGGGCCACGAATCCTTCAGGGTTTATGCTGCCTCCAATCTAAGGATGGAGTGGTACTGGTGGTGGAGGTGGCAGCAGCTGGTGGCCACAGCAGACCATGGCCTAGCCCTGTCCAGGTGGGTGCCGTGCACTGTAACAAACAGGCCCTATCGGATGTACAGTCATGGACTCCCCAGGGAAAGCAGCATATCTGTGGCAACACGGTGGTGCAGTGCAAGAACAGAAGGTCACAGGTTCAACGCCCAGCTGGGGCTACTGCCAATCCAGTCCACATATTTTTCCCACAACTAAACTGTGATAGTAAGGACAAACCTTTATTGCAGAGAACATACGCATGGTTAATACACCTATATTTTACCCCACCGAGCACAGACACCATAAACAGGCGCATTACCTAGAGCAGAGTCTCCCAAATGCAGTCCTGGAGGGCCAAACACCATTCAGGTTCCATGCTGCCTCTAAAAAGATGCCTGTGCTGCATATCTGTGCACCACCCCCATGGTATGCAGATGTATCTCATGCATATTCATGAGGGACAGCATGAAAACCCGAACAGTGTTTGGCACACCAGGACTGGAGTTGGGAACCTCTGCCGTAAAGCAGCAGCCAACAGGGGCAGACACACCCACACCCACACCCACAGGCCCCATTAGCCAATGCCTCCTGGAGAGGCAGGACATTGGGCCCTGCGTGCATCTCCCAATAATAGCACTTGCATACCTTAGCAATGCCACCCTACACCTGGGTATACGGTACACAGCTATCAAACGTTTGCTATGATTACTGGCAGATAGAAATTCCTACGTTAAGCACAGTTTACTGAGTGAGCTCCATCATAACAATCTTTCTGATGTCTGCGGTGTGTGCTTCAGGTCTGGTCTCTGACAGTGTTTACCACCCTGGGGAGTGACCCCCAACAGTATTGCGTACCATATCCATGCCTGTACTGTGCTGAGGACTGGTGCGGTGGCCAGGGCTGCTAAACTCCTCTATAGTACCACAATGCTGGCATAGGTGTGGGAGTGTGTGTCTGTCTATCCAGCGTGTGGTGGCTGCAAACACCCTCCACAGCCCACACTGCCAGCACTGTTGCCAGTATTGGCCTGCCAATGTGCATAATGAGTAGCAAGGTACCATGGGTATAGCCCGGACAGGGTGGCCTGGCCAGGATGCATTTGCACAGGGCATAGGGCAATGGCTGGGACATTGTAGTGCCCTGCCACCACCTACACAGACAGGATGGCCACAGCATGTCCTGCTGGGAGATCACTCACACCCTGACTGTGCAGTGACCACGGCATGGCTAGGCACCCCCATAGTGCTATATAGTATTTCTCTCATGTGATATTTATGGGTTTACTTTTGGGGCCCAGTCACTGACTTATCTGCTTGTTGTGTATGCTGACTTCCCAGTTCTGGGTGCACGCATTTCCACCAGGAGCATGCACTATGGACTAGCTAGCAGACTGTTTGCAGCTGGTATGTGTCTTGATGGAGCGCCTTGCAGGGTGCAGCGGCTGAAGGCTTGCTGCAGGAGAATATCAGATAGTGGTGGGGTGCAGCTTAGCATATCCAGAGCTAATGTCTGTCTGCTATTGCATTATGGATGTGTACAGAGCTGCATTGACTGCCCTGTAGGTATCTGTTCCCCAGCAGGACCGGGGTTGATGGCCCCCTCTACTGCCACCATTGCAGGGAGGTAGAATGTGGATCTGTTGATGGGAGATCCTGTTTACCACCCTCAGCCCTGGAGGAGGAGGGTGGTTGTACATAATCCTCCTAGGGGTCCATAGGGGGCTACACCTGACTGAGACATACAGATATATCCAAGGTGTGTCCGCAGAAACTACCTATCTCACACATTAGCACTGCTGGGGACCAGCAGCATGGCCTATTTCTGCCATGGAAGGTGCTGTGGACCTGGTGCTGGGCGCCTCACCGCACCCTCAGGGTGAGCACAGTACCCGCACAATGTGACGGTGTGTAGCTACTCTGTGCCAGTAACACACACGGTCAGTACCCCCTACCAGGCCGAGGCGCTGTGGGGGTGCACATGGTCAGTTCCCCCTACCTGGCCGAGGTGCTGTGGGGGTGCATACCCCATCTTGTGTTCATCTGTTGACAGCTGATTTGCATGTGCAGTGCATCATGTGTACGGGTGGGCTAACCCTATCCTGGTGACCACAGCAGACTGTCTGTGTGGTGACATGCAGTCCCTCTTCAGCCAGCCAGGGGCTTGCTAGTAGCAATAGAGCTGTAGCCCACTGGTTACTTCACTGCCTGTGGAGCCAGAGATCATGGGTTCAAACCCACAGTGGGGTTATTTGATAGGGCTGCCCAAAGCATTATCTCTTTTTAATGTACATTATTGCTGCCAGAAAAAACACCCTCAGCGTACTGTACCCATAAGGTGCCTCAGAGAGCGCTTTATAGGGCACCTTATGGTTACCGTCCATATAAGGTGCACTATACGTTATCCTGTGGAGCGACTTATAGGGTGCCCTATAGGGGACATTATAGGGTGCCGTGGCAGTCAGTGCACTTTATAATGTGCCCTATGGAGTGCCTTATAGGGTGCCTTATGCGGCACCTTCAGTTACGTCACGTGAGGGCGTGTTTGCTGGCAGCAATTAATGAAATACAAATAAAGTGCTGCAGGAAACAATACGTACATTGCAAAGCTGATGCCTCAGCCAGCTTTACGTATTAGGCACACTGGGGAGCAAACTCATGACCCCTGTATCAGCAGTCAGTGCCTTAACCATTGTGCTACACTGCTGTTCCTCCTTGCATATCAGCGCATGTACTTCAGAATTCCATGCGTTTAAATGCACAGTGCTGCCATCAAACACAGTGCTATGACCTTGCTGTGCCTCATAGGGCACCCTATATGGCGCCCTATAGGCCACCCTTTCAGCAACATTGTAGGGTGCCGTGGCGGACAGTGCACTTTAAAATGTGCCCTCTGGGGTACCCTATGAGGCGCCTTATGCAGCACCTTATGTCACAATACTTTGAGAGTGTGTTTGCTGGCAGCACTAATTAAAATAAAAATAAAGTGCCTCCTAAAGCAATATTACCTATAACAGGTAATGCCTCAGCCAGCCTTCTTCATTAGGCACAGTGGGGGATTGAACCCATGACTCCTGCATCATTGGTCAGTGTCTTAACCATTGTGCTACACTGCTGCTCCTCCTTACATGTCAGCGCACCTACTTATGATTTTCATTCCTTAAACTGCACAGTGCTGCCATCAAAAACAGTGCTGTGACCTTGCGGTGCCTCATATGGCACCCTATAAAGCGCCCTATATGCAGCATTCTAGGGTGTCTTGGCGGACAGTGCACTTTAAAATGTGCCCTCTGGGGTACCTTATGGGGCGCCTTATGTTACAGTGCTTTCAGAGTGCGTTTGCTAGTAGCAGTAATTAAAATAAAATTAACATGCCTCAGACTGCAATATTACCTTTAACAGGTAATGCCTCAGCCAGCCTTTTTCATTGGGCATAGTGGGGGGTTGAACCCATAATCCCTGCATTATTGGTCAGTGTCTTAACCATTGTACTGTGGCTCTGCTCCTGTGCTTGCACATCAGCGCGCCACTTATGCTTCCTGCGCAAGTTTCTAATGTGCTAATGTGCACGGCGCAATGAGCGCACAGCGCACATTAGCGCATGATTAATCCCGGTTTGCTTTCTTCAGACTGAAACACCCACTCCTTATATGGCATCCCGCACACTAGCGTGGCGCGCACCTAACGGGGTTTTAGTAAACATACCCCTTAGAGTGATGCTGGAGAAAATCTGGTCAGGAATCACACAGGAAAGTTTGGAGGATTGAAGCCAATTGTTATTTAAGGGAAGTCCGGGCAGTTAAAAAATGCCTTTTTTTTCTGATATAGAAAAGGCAAAAAATAAACCTAAAGAAATGTATGCAACTGTCCTGCTTCCACATCGCATTTCAAGTGCAATATTGTTTCTGTCTCCAAGATGGAGATTTTTTGCACTGAAGGGAGGAGTGCTGGGGATTACCCAAAAGGCTAGAAGGAACTGCAATTGACCAATGGGGGCAAAGATGTACTTTGCGCTGAGGCATGAAGCCTGTCAGGTCTTAAGGAGACGGGAGGGAATGGGTCACATGCACCTATTAACCTATAGAAGCAAAGGTGTTGGCATGTGGTAAAGGCCAGGGCGGGAAGTAGGCATTCCAGGGGCAAGGACACTTGGCTCCAAATATTGGGCAATAAAAGGACAACAAGCATTAAGTTGACAAGCATGTACCTTAATGCCCGAAAATGGCACTCACCTTAATGAAGGATAAGGGAGCCCCTGTAAAAGACACATTTTAGCCGATGGATGGAAGGAAAGGTAAGAGCTGATGACATGTCAGATCCATGGGCATCCTACGTGTCAGTCAGTAAGTGGGAGGAGCATGTGGGAGGCAGCTGTACTGATTCAGTGAGGAGTGCCCATGCCATATGCTATAATGTCCGTGTGTGGCATAGGAGTGTGAAGAAGTGTCCCCCTGTGGAACCAGATTTGCCATGATATGGGCATCCAAAGGATGTCCGAGCAGGAGTGGTGACATGCAGATCATTCACAGGAGAGGTGCGAGTGATACGTCCTAATGATGAAATTGTTCCTGTGTGGGCCATGGTGTAGCAGCTGGTAGGAGAATACATGACTGTACATAATGGGCATATGCTGATGGATGGGCTGAAGGGTGGATGGTGGTAGATGAGAGTGTGGTATGGCCCTGCTACCCATATGTACATGCTGTGACTGCACAAATGCAGTTGTAGTGTGTGTGAAAAGAGTGTAGCTGTGCCAATGGGGAAGTCCCAAACCTGGCTATTTGGGTATAACAGCTGTCTCGGCTTTTCTAACCACTATATAATTCCCCTGACACAAGTGCAGATAACAACTGTTCAAGTGTCTTGCTTGTTAGCCATATGGAGCAAGTAGGGACATGTGATGATCCCTGCAGGTGGCTATCCCAGGAGTGGGATGTACCTGCATGTACTGCATATATGTGATGGAGCCAAAGATGAACAGACACAGTAATGACAAAATATCCCCATCACGTACAACTCATGTGTCAGAAAACTGTAGGGTGAGCAAGTCTGACTCCTTGCAATTGGCTACAGCAGAGCCAATAAAGTCATGCTGTCAGATGTGCATGATTGCAATGTGCATGTATGCAGACCCAATGTGCTACTGTAACACAGAAAAAATATATAAGATTGTGCGTCCCCCAGTCAATGCAGATCCCTGACTGCTTCTGGCAGTGTATTGAAGTGAGTTACCCAGCCACAATGAAAACAAGTGGGAGTCAAACGCAGGTCTGTGGCTAACCGAGCCAGTGCCCTAACCATTATATCTTCACACTCTTCCCCATAGCACTGATGAGAATCCCAGGACATGAAACACCAGGATTGGCACAGTCTAAGACAATGAAACATCACTCCTAGGGCCTGCCAACAGCAGTGCACACACAGTACGCACTTCAGTGTACGCTCACTACACCAGCTGCATAACAGGCGCACAGCTGCAGACTATATCCCTTGTCCAAAGGCCAAGCCACATGTCAGGTCAAGCTGCCCTTCCCCCACTGTACCTCCAATGCCAAACTGCAGTCACACGCAGAGGTCCACTGCACTGCAATGTGGCACTAACCCCTGAGGCAGGACATGTTCAGGGTGTGTAGTCCCACCACCAACCCCCAGTATCTGCCAGTGTCCCACCCCCAACCTTATTCTCCCAACTTAATCCCCAACTCCAGTATCTGCCAGCATCTGTCCCCTTCTCCCATCTCCTGTGTCATCCCCAAGCATCAGACCCCAAGTACCTTCCTTTTCCCAACCCACCACCTGTCACAAACAACTTTGTTTCTTTCCCCCTCCAATCCATTATCTCCCCACTGTCTCCTTATTCCCCCTGCCTCATGTCCAGCATCAGCACTCTTTTTTCCCTCCCCATATCTAGCACACACCTCTATCTTCCTCTACCCCCTACTGATCCACCATATCCACCTTCTCTCTTCCCTATCCTCATACACTGATCCAGCATCTCCACTCTCTCTTCTCTCCACCATCTTTCCACCTCCCCAAACGGTCCACCATCTCCTCACCCCATGGTCCACTATCTGTTCTCCATCTCCTCTTTCCTCCTCAAGAATCTCCACCTCTGCTGTTTCCCTCAAGTGATCCAGAATCTCCCTGTCTCTTCACTATCCCCACTAATCCAGCATCTCCCCTAGCTTTCCCCATGTTCCCTCATGTGGTTGCACATTGGCCCCACTCTTCCCCCCTATCTCTTCGGGTCCACTACCATGCTATCTGCCATGACTTGACTCCTGTACTTTACAGAAAATAGAGCCATGGCTGCAATAGAAATAATGAACCCCCCGCCCCCTCACCCTCTTCTCTGATTCAGTATCATCCTGACGCTGCTGCAATAAAATAATTAAGAGAAAAAAACCCGGTAAAGTGCACAGCCACCATGGAGCCTTCTGGTCCTACGCTATTGAACTTCTGCTGGCCTGCTGCATCCCACCGCCAAAAGGAAGTTACACCAGTGAGGGCAGGATGCAGCAGACCAGAGAGGTTCAATAGTGCAAGCCTGGAAGGCTCTGCAGTGGCCACGCTCTTATCTGATTTTTTTCCTTTTTATTATTGTTATTGCAGTCACAGCAGGATAATTCTGGATTGGAGGAGGGAATGAGGGAAGAAGACTATGGGTGGCAGCAGGTTGGTGGTGCCCATTCACAATCAAAACTGTCAATGCGGCAGACTCACAGTACCATGCTGCCCTACTGTGGCTGCCACCCCATGTGAATGCATATTTAAGTCTTCAAGTATCTTCTCATAAGGCTTCTGACACAGGCTCCAAATCATTTTGGTCGGCTTCCTCTGAACCGTTTCCAGTCTTTTTACATTCTTTGCAAGATCTGGTCTCCAAAACTGAACACAGTATTCCAAGTGAGGCCTCACCAGTGACTTATACAGTGGCATTAGTACCTCTTCCTTTCTGCTGGTAATTCCTCTTTGTATGCAATCCCACATCCTCCTGGCTTTTGCCACTGCCTTGTCCCACTGTTTTGCCATCTTGAGAGCCTCAGAAATAATCACACCAAGGTCCTTCTCCTGGTCCACGCACACCAACCTCTCGTCCCCTATTGCGTACATTTCCCTTGGATTTCTGCTTCCCAAGTGCATGACACTGCACTGCGCATTAAATCTTAACTGCCAAGCATTAGACCATTCTTCCAGCTTTTGTAGATCTTTCCTCATGGACTCCCCTGAGGGAGTGAATAACATGAGGAAAGATCTACAAAAGCTGGAAGAATGGTCTAATGCTTGGCAGTTAAGATTTAATGCGAAGAAATACAGTGTCATGCACTTGAGAAGCAGAAATCCAAGGGAAATTTACGCAATAGGGGGCGAGAGGATGGTGTGCACGGACCAGGAGAAGGACCTTGGTATGATCATTTCTGAGGATCTCAAGGTGGCAAAACAGTGCGACAAGGCAGTAGCAAAAGCCAGGAGAATGTTGGGTTGCATGCAAAGAGGAATTACCAGTCGAAAGGAAGAGGTACTAATGCCACTGTATAAGTCACTGGTGAGGTCTCACTTGGAATACTCTGTTCAGTTTTGGAGACCATATCTCGCAAAGGATGTAAAAAGACTGGAAACGGTTCAGAGGAAGGCAACCAAAATGATTTGGAGCCTGCATCAGAAGCCTTAAGAAACTTGAAGACCTAAATATGTACACTCTGGAGGAGAGGAGGGACAGGGGAGATATGATTCAGACCTTTAAATACTTAAAGAGTATTTTTGAAGAAACAAACCTCTTCCAAAGATGGGGAAGTTGTAAAACTAGAGGCCATAACATGAAGCTGCAAGTGGGTAAATTGAAAGGCAATGTCAGGAAATACTTTTTCACTGAAAGGGTGGTGGATGCTTCGAATGCCCTCCCAATGGAAGTGGTGGGGGCAAGTACAGTGACAGAATTCAAAATGGCATGGGACAGACACAGTGGATCCCTTTATAGCAACAGGATAAAATCAAAATAAACCTATCTAATTTCTCAACAAACAGGGGTGCCCTACTTGGAGCAGTGGGCTCACCCCTAAACAAAGGCATGGGGAGGAGTGACCTGCATGGAGCGGCAGGTGCACCTACTCTTGCCACCTTGCTGAGCAGACTAGATAGACCATACTGATCTTTATCTTCCATCATTTACTATGTTACTATGTTATTCCCACAGTGGATTACGCCGGCCCTGACATCTGCCAATAAAACACCTTAGTAAAGCTTAGTAAATAGGCCTCATTATCTTCGAAGATGGGAAATTTGTCATTTTCATTTTCTTCTCATGGGAAATTATGAGAGATGTGCCCTGACATATTCACTCCTATTACTCTGTTATTGTTTTTCCAGATAATTTATGAATATGTTAAAAGGATTTGGTCTCAGATCAGATCTCTGAGATACTTCATTGTTTACCTTTCTCCATTGAGAAACATTTTTAACCAGTTACCATTCTACAGTAGGACACTGTGGCATGTTTACTAGTGCAATGTGAATAGAGTAGTGCAATGTGAATAGGGTAGGGCAACTGCATGTGGTTTTACCATGGCTGAGCCCAGCGGCCATGATAGACACAAGGGGTATGGCTGTGGTAGGCTAGCAGTGCTGCGCTAGTTGGGTCATCAGTACAGTAGCAGGGAACACACAGCAATAATGCATGTGCACAGTAATAAATATGCCCAATAACAACTACAGGAAAGTAGCAATTGGCCAGTTCAGAATAGAGAAGGATGACTAGGAATAGGCACAACTGACTTCACAGCTCTGAGCATAAGGGCTAAGTATGAGAAGGTGGTACAGAGAATCTGTGCTGTGTACCTAACTGTGGAAGATTGGGTGCAAATGTGGCATCTGAAAATGCAGAGGGCCTTGTATGGGATCAGGCAGGGTGTCCATCATTGGGGACAGGTATATGGTCCCCCTCACCCTGAGATGTCCAGGATACCTGTTCACATAGGCTGCAGGTAACACAGTTCATCCCCCTCTCAGTTATCCCCACGCACTACAGGCCTTGAACTGTGTTCCCTGCAGTCTATGTTAACAGATATCCTGGGCACCTCAGGGTGAGGGGGACCATATACCTGTCCCCAATGATGGACACTCTGCCTGAGCAGAAGGCTATTCTCATTATGGCTTGGACAGCACCATAGTCATTGTGGAGTGTGCTTTCCCCCATGTGGAGAGAAGGGGGTGGTGCTAGAACCAAGGGTCTGGGGGCCATGCACAATCAGCACCTCTAACCACATGGGGCCCACAGAATGAAGACGCGCCCCCATGGCCCACCATATAGATCACTCACCCTTTTGGCTGACATCTACAATTTGTGTGAGGTGGGGAGGGTGGAAGGCTCCCCACCCCATGCTCCCTCTTAGCAGGAGGAGCTCTGGGAAAGCATTTTATGAAGTGGCAATCCCCAAACAGCTTCCAGGCTGAGCACCCCAAATTTCAGGAAACCAAAAGCCCACCAGACTAGAAGCAACTATATGAGGTGTGACAAAAAAGAAACGAGACTGTGGCAGCCACGCCCATGACTCAATGCCAATTGGCTAACTGCTTATGTCACTGTGTTGTGCAACATCTCACCACTATTCTGCTATAATATTTTTCATCTCTCTCACTCTGTTTTTCTTTTTCAGGTTTTTTTGTAGCACACTGCTACATCACTTTGTCACACAACTGGAGGTGGCAGAAATATGGAGCAAAGAATCAACTTGAAATTTCTGGTTAAGTTGGAGAAGGGCCCAACTGAATGTCTCCACCTTCTCCAAAGGACTTATGGAGAAGATGCATAGTCAAGGCCGTGAGTCTTCGAATGGCACAAATGCTTCAAGACTGGCTGTGAGGAAGTGGAGGATGACCCCCAAGTCAGTGCGGCCTTCCACGACAAAGACGGCTGAGAACATTGACAGAGTGAACCAGCTGGTGCGGAGTGATCCAGATTGATGGTGCGGATGATAGCTCAGTAGCTCAGGCTGAACAGGGAGTCAGTGCGGACCATCTTGGTGCTGGAGCTGGGGATGCGGAAGGTGTGCGCCAAGATGGTGCCCAAGCTTTTATCGGACAACCAGAAGGAGCTCCAGGTCAATGTTTGTCGAGAAGATCGGATAAGATACAGTGAAGATCGGATAAGATCCAGAGTTCGTTGGCCGAGTCATCACAGGAGACGAGACTTGGGTTTTCCAGTATGACCCTGAAAGCAAGAGACAGAGCCTGCAGTGGAAGACTCGACTGTCACCCAGACCCAAGAAGGCGCACATGGCCAAATCAAGGATCAAGGTCATACTGATCGCATTCTTCGACCAGAAGGGAGTGGTCCATCATGAGTTTGTTCCTGAGGGTCAGACAGTCAACCAGCACTTCTACCAGCAGGTCCTCAATCGCCTCCATGACCGGGTTCGGCGCAGCAGGTGGGCTCTGTGGAGAGACAAGTTGTGGCTGCTCCACCACAACAACACCTCCACACACACCGCGCTCAGTGTGAGGCAGTTCTTGGCCAACAAACAGATTACAGCTCTCGACCACCTTCTTTATTCCCCAGACCTCACACCATATGACTTCTGGCTCTTCCCCATGCTGAAGACTGTGCTCAAAGGAACTCATTTTACCTCTGTAGAAGAGATCAAGGTCACTGTGATGAGGGAGCTGAGGGACCTCATGGAAGAGGACTTTACGTAGTGCTTCCATACGGGGCAGAAGGAATGCAGAAGTGCATTAACTCTGGGGGGGATTACTTTGAAGGGGACAATGCGTAATTTCTCTTTAGATTTTGTAATAAAACATTTATGGGACAGTCTCATTTCTTTTTGTGTCACACCTCATTGTTAATGGAATGCCTCAACCCCTGAGCAAGAAGACCAAAGAGAGGACACTGATCAGTGAGCTCCAATACAGGAGGCTCATGGTTGGTGCTAGAAGCATTAAGTATCTGCTCAGAGCCGGCAGGCATTAGCCACATCCTCCATTGGTCAGGTTTAGGGGCCATCTGGCCACAGGAACATGGCCTGTAGCAGCTGAATCCCCCCCCCCCCCCAGGTGCATGTATGTACTGCTATATGCCCCCTCCAATGCAGGGAGGCAGGGGTTGGACAGCACCTTTTGATGCCACACTGTCATATTGCCAGTATGTACAATACCTAATTTTCATGCCCCACCCCCACCCCCACCAACTCTGGCTATGAGGCCAGTACTGGCTGAAGCACAGAGTATACAGGCCCTATGTCCTGATACCTCCACAGCACACAAAACCAGCAGCCCTCTGACAACTATCCAGTCCATATGCAGACATGAAGAGCAGTCTTGTTGATGTGTCTGTGGGTGTTTGCCTATCAGTTCTGATCTGCAGGCCCTGGTTTTGTGGCTTCCAGGCTGCTGTGGTACACTGCCACCGCAGCTGCACCATGCAAGCCTGCCTCCCTGCTGGACTAGGCAGGTGCCTAGATATTCTGCTGTCTTTCCTGTTTGCCTTTCTTCCAGTGTCATTGCCATGTTTCTGCCCTTCCTATTTCCTAACACTCACATACGGAATGTGCGTCTGCAATATGCTAGTAATGCAGGTGCAACTACCACCTGGTCAGAAGCAGGCATTAATTGTGCCTGTGCTAGCGGCATGTTTGTGTAACTAGCACATGACTAGTGTGCCCATCCCAAATGCATGCCACTTCTCCGCCCTCTCTCCACCTTAACCCTCCTATTCACATGCTGCTCGGGATGCGTGGCATTTTTAGCGTGGTTGTCTTTGGACTACGCACTCCTTGCTACCATGTGGCTGAAATGCGTGTTAGCCTTGTGCTAAAACCCATGCTACCGGCTACCACGCTTTAGTAAACTTGCCCCATTGTCTCCTATCCCATGACATTTGAGGCATCTCTCATGAGGCACTTTCTCAAATGCAATCTGAAAATCCAGATATACTATATCAACTGATTCACCGTCATCCAAATGTTTATTAATGCATAAAAAAAAACCCTAACAGGTTGATAAGGCATGACCTTCCTATAATAAAGCCATATTGGCTCTGATCCATTAAGTTAAGTCTATCCATATGGCCACTAATTTGTTTCTCACAAAAGAATATCCCTTCAAAGCCCCACCATCTTTCCTCCTATGAAAGCATTTCTTGTTGCAAGTAAAAGTAGCTTTTAAGACCATTTCCCCCAGAGCTGCACCATGTTTCTTCTGGTAGGATTGTTTTCTGTTATAAGAACATTCTTGCTTGGTAACAAGATTCTTTTTAAAAGCAGAAATTGGAAATAATAAACAAATAACAGTTTTTATTTTACAAAGAAAATAACAGCCAGGAGCAACTAAAGAGGGAGAGGACCACTCAGTACTTATTTTCTTGAATTATTACTGCAATTTTGTAGAAAATTGTCCCGATTTTCAGTGTTCTTGTTTATCCATAATAATGGCCAAAATGTTCACTAAATTAAGTAAATGTTTGCTAATGCTGAGTGCATCAAAAATGCCAAATGCATCATGCATGCTAACAGAAGTCACAGACGATTTGCTGGAAAAGTAAAGACTTAGGACAGCTCTGACATTTGGAAAGGAGGGTTGTTTAGCATGGCTAATAGTGCCTGCTGCCTTTTGTGTCTTCGCTGGTCATTCTCTGACTTGGGCGTATATGGCATGGATGGAAGGTGGGGGGTGCCGTGGGGGTGGGGGGGTGGGGTGGGGTGGGTGGGAGAGTATGGGCATGCCATAGCCAATCCCTGGCTAATGCCCACCAAACCAACAACCACTGTATGCTGTGCTAGTATGACAGCCCAAAAGGCTAGGAAATTGAACCCCTCTGCTTTCTGCATCAGCCACTCTGGATAGCACCAAGGTCTTAGACAAGAAATTGATTTATAAAAAGGGGAGACTTAGGAGAGAGGAACTGTCATCGTGCTATGGGGAAACATTTTGGCCACTAGATAGTAAAAAAGAAAGAATTCACTACATAGTAAAATGGAATTCACTCTGAATAGAGAAGGGGGATTTGTGGACTCTTTTAGGAAGTGAGCCTAGGAGTAGTTTTTCTCAATTTTTTTGCAAGCAATATTGTGGAAAAGATTTTCTTTTTGCGGTTGAATGATAAAATCTTTGACCGAGTGGGCATTCCTGAAGTAGCAGACAGAACAAGATGTGATCTAAATAAGCTGAAATTGTCGTCTGATAGTTAAATTGACAGTTAAGGATTAATGCAAAAAAAGTGCAGAGAATAACATATTTGGTGTGAAGAAAATATGAGAGAGTGATACAGAATGTGGAGTGAGGAGCTGATGTGCACTGACCTGGAAAGAGTCCATGGAGCAGTAATATCAAGGTAGCAAAACAATGTGATAAAATGGTAGCTAAGGCCAGAGGGATGCTAGGTTGCATAACTAGAAGAAAAATAGGTAATTATATAGAACCCATTGGTAAGACCTCACTTAGAATATCATTTTTAGTTCTGAAGGGGGGGAGGAGAAATGGGAGGGTTGGGTTGCAGCAGTTTATCCAATTTTTTGAGCAGAAGGTGATGAATATTCAAAAGGAATTTTAGCAAGGATGCATTAGACTTGCTAGGGAGGGCGGGAATGAGGACTTTGAGTGGGAGACTGAGAACCTTTATTGGTTATTGGAGCAAGGGTTTAAATTCTTGATGTCATCTGTTAAGCCGAGTGGATCTTGCTTTGATCCATATCCTGATTGGCTGCTTAAGCAATATGGGGTTATGCTGACCTGGCTGTTGTTGAATACCATGAAGTACTCTCTAACTATGGGGACATGTCCTAGGTGATATAAGGAATTGTTGAGGTGTCTGGAGGCGGTTAGGATGTAGACGAACAATCATTTGAGAATGAACCCTGATAAAACAGAAGTTTTGTGGGTGAAGTGATCTGTGATTACATTTTTGTATTCCCCAGTCCTTTTCAGGGTCTCTGAGCTTCAACCACAATTAGGGAGTTAGATTTTAGGGGAGATGGTTGAATCTGATTTGGGGATGTATCAACAGGCTACTAATGTGGTAAAGGTCTGTTGTGCAATTATGATTGGTTCATAACCTATACCCCTATTTCACAAAGGACCACTTGGCATTGATTGTTCATATGTTGATAACTAGTATTGCAGTTCTCTGTAGATGGGGTTACTTAAAAGATGTGTTAAAGAATGTGATCTGTCCAGAAAATGATTGCACATATTTTGTTACATTTAAATTATGGGATCATTTTCAACCAGTTTTGAAATGCTTGCACTGGCTGCATGAGTTAGGTTTAAGGTTATTATGCTGATTTTTAAGGCAATACAGGGGATGGGGACCACTTATTTAGCAGGTAATTGTGTAGATATGCTGCCTCCAGTCCTCGCAGAGGGGCCCCTTGGTTGTGGCAATGAATCAGGCTGGTAGAAACGAGACAGCAGGCGTTTGTATGCTACTCCCCATGTTTATGGAATAGGATTCCTAGAGATCTGAGATTTGGCAGGATATATTGTGGGTCGTTTAAGCTATTGAAGGCATGGCTTTATTAGCTTGGCTTGGGCCAGTGGGTGCCACAAGCTGACTTTGGCCCTGTTGGGATTGCTGAGGGACAGCTTCTATATGTATTTTATATTTTAATGTTTATTTTATTTCTTCTACCATTTTGATTGCTGCATGTATCATTCATATTATATGTCACTTGAAGGTACTGAACGAAGTACTTAGAAATTAAATGAACATATTTAGGAGCTTTGTAGGTGAAACTCATAGTGAGTGATATTAATATTATGTGAACAAAGCTATTTGAGAGGCATTTGAAGTTACTGAATATATTTTATTGCAAAGAGAGTTTAGTTGGCATCCTGATGGAACTTGTTATAAAACAGTGACAGTATCAAAAATATTTGAATATGAGCTCATTGTTCAAGAAACGTACAGTTGATGAATGGAACAAATTATTTTGAAAATGATTTTGAAAGAAAAGTCACTATATTTTTGACATGAGCACTTTATGATTAATGTAAATAGTTACAGCATTACTAGCCAATGTTAATTGTATATAGTTATGAAAAAACACTGTTCCATGTTATTGTTCATGAAAAGTTAATTGTACATAGTTATGAAATACCATGTAAAACCATGTAAAACCATGTTCATTATATGTTAAGTGTAAACCGCCTTTGATCTCTGGAAAAAGCGGTATAAAAGAAAAGCATAAATAAATAAATAAATAAATAATTTTCAAAGGAGGCTTTTTGACCGATGTTAGGTGTGTGTCCTCTGATCCTGAATGCCTGGCTGGGGGCAACAATGACTGGAATCCTTCCTCAGCCCTTGGTTTCCTATCTCTGGTCCTAGGGCAAGTGAGAAGGAATGAAAATACAACATACACAGAATTATATCTTAATCATAACAAAATTCTGCTAAAGCTTTAGGAAGAAAGTCACAGAGCTGCAGACAAATGCAACCACCTGTAACTCTCTTAATTTGCATGGCCACGTATCTACTTTTATTTAGGAAAAACTGCCACATTGCACAGTTTTGATTAGACAGGTACACTAAAAAAATTTTTTTTAAACTGCCTCTAATGTTTCGATTGATTTTTACGTTTTTTGGTGCGCTGAATCCAAATCTGGTAACCAATTTGCTCCATCACGTACAGATTTTTTGCTACATTGGGTTAGCAGTTTGAGGTGAACGTTTCAGATTGAGTGCGATCGAGATAAAAGTTTCTGGGATGAATTCTTTATACTAATTGTTTAGTAGTTATTCAAATAAGAATAAAGAAAATTGTAACAAGGCAGCACATAAGAATAGAGTAATGTCAACAAAACACACTGTGATGGTAGCAAAATTGTCTGCACTTAAAACAGCCACATACCTGTGCACAAACATTGAGCATATAAGAGCGAGGTTAGACACAAAGCAAAGCAAAGAAATGTGCAAAAAATGTTGTACAGGTATGTATGTAAGAATAGAAAACGCAAACCGCACCATCGCAATACATGAAGACAAACACCCAATGGTGTGAAAATAAAATTGTAATAAATGAGATCCGACACTGTGGTAATAACTAGCAAATTTTTATTTCAAAGTTTAGTAAAAACACGATATTTGTCAACACAGTTTAGATTTTAAAGTCATTCTTGGGTCAATCAATCTCCTGGTGGGCCCGTTTCTTCTTCCCCCGAATGCTTCTCTTGGTGCGCTGCTTGGCGTATTTTTCATCTGGGGTTTTCCCGCAGCAGCAACCAGCAGAAATCAGCCATCATAGTGGTGTTCCATCTTCCTTGGTACCTTCTCTCTGCGTCCTTGATGTCCTGGTGAAACCTTTCACCTTGTTCTTCACTGTACGCCCCCAAGTTTTCGGGAAAGTAGTTCACATGGGAGTGCAAGAAATGGACTTTCAGGCTCATGTTACAGCCTTGTTCTTTGAAGGCATTGAGCATCCTGGCAACAATATCCTTATAGTTCTCATCCCGCCTGTTCCCCAAGAATTTGAGAACAACATCCTTGAAGGAATCCCAGGCTTCTTTTTCCTTCTCAGACATCGTTTCAGCGAATGCTCCATCTGAAATGAGTTTCCTTTATCAGGGCCAACAAACACTTCTTCCTTTAGCTTTGCTTCAGAAAGTCGGGGGAACTTTGAGCAAAGGTACCGAAAGCACTCACCATCTTTTGGAAGGGACTTGATGAATTGCTTAATGAGACCCAACTTAATGTGGAGAGGTGGTAATAGAATTTTATCACGAGGTACCAAGCTCTCATGAAGAACATTTTCTCACCGGGTCTCAAATACTCCCGAATTGGCCAGTCTTTTTTCCCCCAGTGTAGGTCACGGGCCCGGCTATCCCACAAGCAAAGGAAGCAGGGATATTTGGTGAAACCGGATTGCTGCCCTAATAGCATGGATAGAATTTTAAAGTCTCCACAAATCATCCACTTATGCTCATCATAACGAATCTTCTGAAGAATCAGGGCCAAATTCTCGTATTTTTCTTGGAGAATAACAGAGTGAGCAATAGGAACTGAAGCGAATGTGTTGCCATTATGAAGAAGAACACCTTTTATGCTGTCTTTTGACGAATCAATGAACAGCCGCCATTCAGCAGGATCATACTTGAGTTTAAACTTTTCCATCACTCCGTATATATCGTTGCAAAATACCAAATCTTCCTCTTTGCTGAAATACTTCAAAAATTGTGTCTCGCGGTTGTGGTACCAATAAAAAGTTGTTCCTGGTGACAATAGATTTTTCTGTTTAAGCCGAGAACCTAGCAGTTGGGCAGCATCTTTTGGGAGTCCTAAATCCCGGACTAAATCATTCAATTCAGCTTGAGAGAAAAGTTCAGGTTTCGGATCTGGTTCAGTTTCAAACTCGGAAGTACTGGACTCATCGGGAAAAGCCATCTGATGAGTCTCATCATGATCAGAACCGTCCACACAAATATGATCCAAAGATTTTGGTGGTTCAGGCACAGGTACTTGGTTGCTATGAGGCATAGGCCTAATTGCTGAGGGAAGGTTGGGGTAACTTATTACGTTCTTATTTTTTAAGTTGTATCCCTTCACAATGCAAGAGCAAAAATAGCAGTCACTGCTGTGGTCTCTTTGTTCATGCCACATCATAGGTATTCCGAAACGAAATGCTTGTTTTTTACCTTTCATCCCATAAGCGTAGATCTTCCTCACATGTCTTGCACACTTTGTGAGGAGCCCACGGTTTGTATTGATCGCCTAACTTCAAACCGAAATAGGCGAAATATACTTTTTTAATAAATGCAGAAATGTTCCTCTGCCGCTTTTTCACGGTATATTCCCCACAAATAAAACAAAAACTGTCCGGAGAATTGACGCAACCTCTGGCTCTGTGAGCCATCACAAATACACAGCATTGCAAACTACAACTGTAGTGAACCACTTCGGAATAAAGCTGGATTACGACTGAGCAAACAAAAGGTAATAATGAACTTGCAAGAAACTGAAATTTGACAGGAACGTTCATGTCGCAACCACCGTGTTTGAGCGAGCGCGAACGAGGCGAGGCGAACAGGAAAGAACATGCGCCAGCGCGAGTACTGGATTTAGCCCCCCGCCTCCCAATTGTCCTGTTAATGTATAAAATGAATACAAAACACTCTAAAATATCATGAGGGAGTGTTTCTAGTTAGTTAACCATTACAACCTCTATTTTGGGCCAAGAAAATAAACTGCAGTCGGCTAAAAAGAAATTATGTGAACATTCCTTATATGGGTAAGAAATCTAATTTTGCAAGAAAACGTGACGTGATGGAATATTTTGGCTATTTTTCCTGGATTCAGCACCCCAAAATCTATAGGAATCAGTTGCAAAACTGGAGGCAGTTTTTTGGTAGTGTACCTGTGTTATCAGTCTACATTATGCTTTTTGCTTTAATCTTTAACAATATCTTCGCATTGCAAGCCAAACTATACATAGATATATTGGCCATGTCTTAGTCATGGCAAACTTCCTGTGAGAAGAAGCTTTGTTTCATTGTTCTTTACAGGATATGACCTTATCAATATACTCTACATGTCAAGTTGTTCACAAACATAAGTGATCTGGCCTGAACTGAGAGTTTTTTCTACAAATATAAGCTTATTATCTAGTTTCTCTTGCAAAATACTACCTTCACTGTCTCACTTAGGCATAAACACCCCTTGTAATCTGAAAGCATATTCGGAGCTGTTCTCACACTCTAAATTTTCCCTGTGAGACCCTAGTACCCCTCAAGTACCTTTCCACAGTCCCCGCTATGGTTCTGCACAGAATCACTACAAAATAATGGTAGCTCAGACATGTCCAAGTCCAGAATAATTCTTCTGCCACAGTGGGGAATGCCTTCTGCTTCAATCTGCAGATGCGTGGCGTCACCATCAGATTCTAGGCACCACATCTGGTCCATACTGTAAATGAACGTCATCTTTCTTGTTGGGAGAAGTCAACAAATGGATTTAGTTATACATATGCTTTATTTGACAATATAGAAAAAGGACTACAATCATCTTGCAAATTAACCAAAGTGATGTGACACTGCCCGCTAGGTCTCCAGAAGAAAGGGTATGGAGATTAAGGCTCTGCTGATTATTCTTGCAAGCACTATCTGCTGGCAGTGGCCAACTGCCCTCCATAGGTCTTTCAGTAGTTCAGAGGTTTGCACCCATATTCACATCTCTTTTCACTATGGGCTGCACTATGCACATCTTGGATAGAGTTTCAGTGACTGTCCACTCAGGCTTCATGGCTGCATATATATGAATAGTCCTGCTGGAATCACTGATCTTTGCTCCTATTCGATGTCCACACATTCAGTAGCATTGCAGATTTCTTTTCATTCATAGCAGTCATTGCCTTTGGCCTGTAGGATTCTATTGCATTCAATATATAATTGAAAACAAATTAATCCAAAGATCCAAACCGCAGAACAATCCATTAGATGAGGTCAGATCAAAATAAAGAGCAGTGTGTATTATAAATTAATGTTGGAATGTTTGTTGTGCATGGTAAAAACCCTCCAAAGAACAAAAATATCATTTTTAATCTTTAAATGTGGTCACCAATCACCAAAATTGTGTAAAGACCATTAAATGAAAATACAAATATAATTAAAGAGGAAATAAATCCAAAATCTTAGCTTGAGTTGAATGATTTTCGCCAATCACCGTGAACGTTTGCAATGGGAATGCTGTTAAATTCAATCCAGCAGTCCAGCTGAGATCCAACCGGCAGCTCCAGTCCAGCCCAGTCCACGTGTGATGTCATAGAAATTCAATGAAATAATTGGATGGTAATAGAATGACATCTAAAGAATCTCCACCAATCTGTTTCAAGATTGAGTCCTCCAGGGGTGACTGACTACAACTTGTAGATCCAAGATTGTTCTAGGAATTGGAGATGAGATTCCTGATCATCCTCCCTCCCCCCCCCCCCCCCCAAGGATCAGAGGGGACAAAATCAATTACTCTCCACTTCATGTCAGCAAAAGAATGGTTCATTTGAAGACAACTTCAATATATAATTTGCAGAATCAAAACTCACCACTACAACACCCCTCTAATTCCACGCAATTACAAACAAGCATAACTCCTTATACTTAATGGCAATATAGAATTATTGAACAGGATTATCTTACCTAATGCTCATTAATTATAATACATTTACAACTAGCACTAACGTATCCCAAGTTATTTGACTATATTTGTTGACCAAGTTAGCGTTTGTCTTTGTAGCATACTTCTATCTTGCATAACTATCTACATTCCCTACATTCCTTAATTTATTCTGTTTATCTACCAAATTCAATTTTAGGCCACATGGTAATAGACACACCTCTCTTGTCAGGTGCACAATTGTAGATATCACTAATTATGTTTGTGATTTACTCTCCAACTGCGACAATTTATAAGGTATAGTTAATCTTATTACTTAAGGGGTAACAAAACATTAAAACATAACTGGCAGTTTATAGCGAATAAATGAAACTCATTTCAATTGCTTATCAAAAATTCTTAGGAAGGCTCTTGTTTTAGGTAATGGTTTGACTCACATTACTAACAATAATCAAAGTAAGTGTAACGATCTGATTAACATGGACATCTCAGCTCACAAAGGAAGGAACATCACGACTATCAGGACACAAAACAGAAGGAACAGATACATAAAGATCATTACATAGATGGTAGCAAGAACTGTGATCAACAAAGGTAATGCATCCATATCCACAAAACGTCTAAAAATATGAAATTTAAGCCAATTAGAACATCACTTGTTGAAGTAAGACTTCAATTTTGTGGTGATAGAGTATCTATATTTCCAGATGTTTCTCGTTCCACACAACTTCGTAGGAAGTCGTTTCTGCTGTTGAAACCTAGAGTACTTGCTTTAGAGGCTACATTTTTCCTAAAATACTCCTGCAAATGTTGTATTCCATTGCATTATGATAAGTTTGTCTTTTTCTCTTCATCTGAGCTAGAAAAGTGGATTGTAGATCGGGAAGGGGCACGTACTATTTCATGATTGGCTAAGGGTGGGCAGCGAGGGTACTCTTCCGGCTGATTAGTTGGCTATTGACCTTTTTAGGGTCTTGCCTTGTTTTCTAAGGATATATTTCGTTTTGTTAAGCTTTAGGGGTATGTTTACTAAACTGCAGTAATCGTATATAATGCGTGTTATGTAACATTAACGATCGTAAGCGCATCATAACGCGCTTACGATCGTTAACGTTACATAACGCGCGTTAACCGTAGTTAACGATCGTAAACTCCCGCGGCGCGGTAAAGCACCGCAGATGGTGGAGAGAGGGCGGAGAGAAGGGGTCAATGGGCGGAGAGTGGGCGGGGAGAGGCTTCCTTCACGCTAACGCGCTGATCTGAAGAGCTCAATTCCAACGCGAATGAAAACCTGCCGTTAAATGCACATTACAGGGGAGAGAAACCATTTCAGTGTCAGCAATGTACAGCCCAGGCAGGGAAACCTAAAAAACGTGATAAGTGTGATACATGTGCACAGAACAAAAGGGCACATAAACACTGAAAATGACCCCAACAAACTGGAAAAAAAACATAACCAAGATGGCCAATAGTGGTAGCAATGAGAAACATCAACCCCTCCCCCCCCGAGTAAGCTCCATAGAACAGATATATATCGTGGAAGGGTCTATACTCCGTCCCCATACAAGGTGAATGAGCCCACAGTGAAATAGCGCTGCTCAGGGTTTTCCCCACCATCGGACAGGGTTCCTATGGCGTGCACATGTCCCGCAACATCAAGGAGGGCATGTCGGAACAGCAACTGGACAGATGCCAGAGAAGGGGATACAGAGGGCCGCAGGCGGCACATGCTGAGGTGCAGCTGGGCCACAGTGCGGACTAGGGTGATGCCTAGGTGGCCCATATGAATGCTGAAGCAGCAGAGCAGCCAGACAACAACTTCTGAAGGCCCAACATGGGCACGACTGTGTTTCCCACAGTGTCACAGGGGATAGTACCCAGCAGCTACCCCCAAGGGCACGGAACATTGGCAGGCGGTGCTGGGGGGAAGCGTGGACACCTATGCAGGCACCCCTACCTCAGAACCCGCACCATAGGCAGCCGCCTACCTGCACACTGGATGGCCTGAGACTGCGCACCACCAGCACCACCAGCAGAAGGGCATGTCAGCATGGTGGCTGAGGGATACTGGTGGTGGAGGGGGCAGTGGCAGCTGCCCAGAACAGACCATGGCCTAGC
Source organism: Ichthyophis bannanicus (assembly GCA_033557465.1). NCBI lineage: Eukaryota > Metazoa > Chordata > Amphibia > Gymnophiona > Ichthyophiidae > Ichthyophis > Ichthyophis bannanicus. The sequence continues at coordinate 1,243,286,059 of CM066032.1, forward strand.
CCTGTGTAGGTGGGTGCCATGTACTGCAACAGATGGGCCCTGTCTGACGAACAGTCATGGTATCACCAAGGAATGTACTGACTCTGTGACAACAAGGTGGTGCAGTGCACAAAACCAGTGTATTCAGAAGCAGAAGGTCACAGGTTCAAGTCCCAACTGTGGCTCCTGCCAACCCAGTCCCCATATTTTACCCACTACTACAACGTGCTAATACAGACAGAACCTTATTGCAGATGACATAAACATGCCCAAGACACCTACATTTTACCCTACAGAGCACAGACACCATAAACATGCACATTACCTAGAGCAGAGCCTCCCAAATGCAGTCCTGGAGGGCCAAACACCATTCTGGTTCCATGCTGCCTCTGATAAAGATGCCTGTGCTGCATTTCTATGCGCCACCCCCATGGTATGCAGATGTATCTCATGCATATTCATGAGGGACAGCATGAAAACCCGAACAGTGTTTGGCACCGCAGGACTGGAGTTGGGAACCTCTGCCGTAAAGAGGCAGCCAACATTGGCAGACACACCCGCACCCACAGGCCCCATTATTCAAAGCCTCCTGGAGAGGCAGGACTTTGGGCTCTGCGTACATCTCCCAATACTAGCACTTGCGTACCTTAGTAATGCCACCCTAAACCGGGGAATATGGTACACATCTATCAAAAGGTTGCTATGAGTACTGGCAGAGAGCAATTCCTAGGTTAAGTACACTTTTCTGAGTGAGCTGCATCATAGCAACCTTTCTGATGTCTGTGGAGGTCTTGTGTCTGACAGTGTTTACCAACCTGGGGAGTGACTCCTACAGTATTGTGTACCATAGCCATGCCTGCACTGTGCCCAGGACGTGTGTGGTGGCCTGGGCTGCCCAACACCTCTATAGTTGCACAATGCTGGCATAGGTGTGGGGAGTGTGTGTCTGTCTATCCAGTGTGTGGTGGCTGCCAACACCCTCCACAGCCCACACTGCTAGCACTGTTGCCAGTATTGGCCTGCCAATGTGCATAATGAGGAGCAAGGTACCGTGGGAATAGCCTGGATAGAGTGGCCGGGCCTGGATGCATCTGCACACGGCATAGGGCAATGGCTCGGACATTGTAGTGCCTGGCCACCACCTGCACGGACAGGGTGGCCATAGCATGTCCTGCTGGGAGGTCACTCTCACCCTGACTGAGCAGTGATCATTGCATGGCTAGGTTCCCCCATAGTGCTATATAGCACTTCTCTCATGTAATATTTATGGTTTCCTTTTGGGGCCCAATCACTGACTTATCTGCTTGGTGTGTATGCTGACATCCCCGTTCTGGGTACATGCATCTCCTCCAGGACCATGCACTATGGACTAGCTGGTGGACTGTCTGCAGCTAGTATGTGTCTTGCTGGAACACCTTGCAGGGTGCAGCGGCTGGGGGCTTGCTGCTGGAGAATGTCAGATTGGGGTGGGGTGGGGTGGGGTGGGGTGGGGTGGGCAGCTGAGCTTTTCCAGGCCTGCCGTCTGTCTGCTTTTGCGTTATGGATGTGTACTGCTCTGTCTGTTCCCCAGCAGGACTGGTGTTGCTGGTCCCCTCTACTGCTGCCATTGCAGGGAGGTAGACTGTGGATCTATTGGTGGGTGATCCTGTTTCCCACCCTGAGCCCCAGAGGATGGGTTGTGTGGTGGTACATAATCTGCCTATGGGTCCATACACCCCCCCTTCACCTACAGCAGGTAACGATGGCACCAACACAGGATATGCACTATTCTGGGTGCAGCATCGCCCATAGGGACTAGACATGACCGAGACATACAGAAGGACACAGATGTATCCTAGGTGTGTCTAACAGAACTACCTATCACACACTGAAGGGGATCTGCAGCATGGCATATTTCAGCCATGAAAGGTGCTGTGGACCTGGTGCTGGGTGCCCCACCTCAACCTCAGGGTGGGCACTGTACCCGCACAATGTGACTGTCTGTGGCTACTCTGTGGCAGTGCCACACACGGTCTGTTCCCCCTACAAGGCCGAGGTGCTGTGGGGATGCATACCCGATCTTGTGCCCATCTCTCGACTGATGATTTGCATGTGCAGTGCATCATGGGTATGGGTGGGTTAGCCCTATCCTGGTAACCACAGCAGACAGTTTGTGTGGTGATGTGCAGTCCTTCAGCCAGCCAGGGCTTTGTTCACATCCTTATAAGGTGTCCTATAGGGGACATTATAGGGTGCCTTGGCGGACAGTACACCTTATAATGTGCCCTATGGGGTGCCTTATACGGCACCTTAGGTTATGCCACCGTGAGGGTGTGTTTGCTGGCAGCACTAATGAAAATACACGTCAAATGTCTCACTAATCGCTACTTAAATGTAAAGGGTGCTGCCTCATCCATTAGGCCCACTGGGGAATCGAACCCATGACCCCTGTACCATCAGTCAGTGTTGTAACCATTGTGCTACAGCTCTGTTGCTGTATTTGTATGCCTGTGCGCCTTCTTAAGATTAACGTGCGGTAATGTGCCCTGTAGCGCTCGTTCATTTATGGCGCCTTGTAACGCGCGTTCTCGGCGCGTTCTCAGAAACGATGTACCGCCCATGTCCTTATTTGGGGTTTCTGTCTCTACCGCGGCTCCTAACGCGAATCGCACTAACGCAGTTTAGTAAACATACCCCTTAATGTCTCCCCAAGATGTGGACTGATTGTTGTGAACTATATTTGTATCTATTTTTCTTTTTGATTTGCTGTATTTCTTGGTTATAACTGTTTTATAGTATGACCATGTAAAAAGGTATCTTCATATATAAAAATTATAATTAAAAAAAAAAAAAGAACATCACTTGTCATTGGTAACAGCTTAATATTTCTCTTTATTACAATGTTTTCAGCACAAAACAGCATAGTAGTAAAGGATCAATTAATCTACCCAATAACTGGGCAAATTTATTTATATCTTGAATCCACTTCAGTCCATGAAATAAAGTGGAGGAGTGGCCTAGTGGTTAGAGCACTAGCTTGGGAACCAAGAAACCAGTATTCAATCCTCACTAGTACTCCTTGTGGCCTTAGGCAAGTACTCCAATGCCATAGAAGAATCCAAGTTATCAATGTCCCTGTTTAATATGCATTGCCACATTTAAATTACAATGAAACTGCTTTGACTAAAATGATAATATATAAATGCTAATTTAGTTAATCAGTCATGGTGTTATAAGGCAATATTTTCATTTTACCTATTTCAATAGAAACAAGACATTTGCTTTACACTTACAATTAGTAATGTTAGTTCTGCAGGGGTCATTCAATAATTACAACTGAAATACACAACATGAGAATTTGAGATTACTCTTCCAATAGACTTCTGCAGGATAGTTTAAAACAGGATGGGAGAGCTGACAGCATTCTCTCTGCAGACATTGCTACTCTGTAGTCTCTTACACTTTCATGGATGTAGTATGTACGGTGATAGTCTGGGATTTTCAGTTAATCCACTAACATAAAGAATAAAACATTATAACATACGTTTACCACCTTGGTTTAATTGCTTAATTTACTTGTTAGAATGAAGTCGCATTAATCATTATTTGTGACTTGTAAAATACATTAGCTAAATGCCTAATCTAACATCTTTTCTTTTATATTACACATATCACTATGCTTCTTGCACAATAAGAAATAAAAAGAGGGATATCAGTATTACTAACCAGAAATCATGAAATGAAAACAAACCATCAAATTCCCAGGACAAGCAACATGAAACAAATGCACATGACAATTTTCACTCCCAGACTCCTTCACAAGGCCAGCAGCCAGACTGAATTCACTGTATACAATCATGTTGGTTATTTCACCTTTCTTTTTTTTACACTTTTTTAAAAATTCTCTTTAATCAAATAAACGTGCTTTGACTTTGACAAGCAATTTGATTTTCAGCAAAGTTGCTAACTTGTAACTGCATATCCTTTTAAATACCTTCATAATTTTTCTGAGGTTTTTGCATTCCTTAGCATTTTTTTAGTCTTTGTTATATTATGGAAATTCATGCAACTTTTAAGATATCTAAGTACACCAAAAGCAATGGAGGATCTTCCCATTCACTCATGCACAGGAAAATATGTGCTTAACCATTCTCCAGAAGTTCTTATCTGCAGTTATAAGAAGCTCTGGGAGGTACTATTTACAATGAACATCTAAGTATTTGCATTTTTGCACATGGAATGAATTAGCAGACAAATTCTATTAACCAGGATCAGCTCAGACCCATGAAACCTAGAAAACAAAACTTGCACATCGTGGATTAAACTTATTTACAAAAACAAGTAAAGGGGTGGTTAATCATTTTGGGCTTTTTTTTCCTCATCTTTGTCCCTCCTCCATCACAATTGTCAAATCCAGGATCCCTGTAAAATAATTTTAAACATAATCTCATGATCATGCGGTTTGGAAACAAAGTAGTATCCCTTTCAAACTTCACTTCACTTATTACTACATACTGTAGCAGCAGCTAAGGCATCCTCTCTGAAAACTTTAAAAGTAATTTCTCTAACAGGCATGTTGGTATCTGGCAAGAAGGGATTTCCTTATGTCCTTAAGAACATAAGATATGCCATACTGGGTCAGACCATGGTCCATCAAGCCCAGTATACTGTTTCCAACAATGGCCAATCTAGGCACAAGTACCTAGCAGTTTCCCCAAAAGACACAAGTTCCTCGATGCTTGTATTGGGTCCCCTTTAAATAATGGTTTATGGACCTTTCCACCACTCCATCTCCAACAGGCAGACAGTGCTGTAATATCATGGCTGAGACAAGTACTGTTTGCATGCAGGAGATGTACTACCTATGTCCTTGAGAACCCTGTGCAATTATCTCTCGCAAACAGTTACTCTGAACACACAGTACTGCCTTATTTATTCCTCCCAACTATTATCTATGCTATTTCTTTAAGTTTCACAGCAGTGTACATTCCTCTTTCTAATCCATTGAATCAGAGAATCCACTTTATACTACAGTACAAACCCATACAGATAGCAGTGCACATTACAGCTGCAGATCAATCATAGAATCTCATTTTCCCTTTACATATTTATTAGACTGACACATCACTTCACATCATTAAATTATCTTCACCTGTTTACTGTCCATCAAAATCCTTCTTTTTCACTATTAATATCCCGTCTCTCTTCTCACAACCCTTCTCATCACTTGCATCATATCACCAAGTACATACATAGACCTTTCTCCATACCATACTAATGTATCCTTATAGACTAAGGCTTCTAGAAACATCAAGTAACTATTACAACTTAGTGCTGCTTTTAGGTGAACTGTAAATATAAATTTGAATTGTTAGTAATAAGCAAAGCACAGTGTGAGTAAACAATGTCCTTTCCCTCTAAACTTAATTGGTCTAACAACAGGTAGACGTGCTCATTCCAAATAACAATTCTCTACATATGTCTTAATTAGCAATAAACATTTAATATAACTAAAGTCCTTATGACATGAAAATTATTTTTTCAAAACCTTTTATAACAGCAATCTCAATAAGAAGAAATATTCCCCAGGTGTATCTCTAGCACTAACTAACATACCAATGCAGAAACTCAGTGCTAGAGCCCAGTGCTTAAAGCTCTAGTGCAGTGTTTTATAGTGAGACTTTAATGCTGTCTCTTTGCATGGTAATGCAATATTCAAATTACTCAGTGGACAAAAAGTCAGTGCTAAACTGCAAGAGCAAATCAAACACATGCGCGCAGAGGTTGGTGCAATTTTGGCATGCTGTCCCAGAGAAACAGGGTCATCTGAGATGAAGTTTGACACTTCCCTCAGATAACAAAGCTCCCAATGTTATCAGAATACTGTTGGGGAGGCTGGTGCCCCGACACCAACCCCCCAACAGAAACCAAATTCTTGGTAGCCCCGATCCCTGCCCACCCAATAAAAAAATCTCTGGTGGCCTAGTGGCTCTGATCCCCCCACCCATTCACTGACTCACTCACTAAACAAAAGTCCGTGGTGGTCCAGTGGCCCTGAAACCACCCTCTGTTGGGATTTTCCTGGGGTTCCCCTACGATTATTTGGGGAATTTTCTATTTTTATTTGGCTGTTTGTGTTCTACCCCAACATCATATATACAGGACCTACCTTAAACAAATTGCTCATGCCACCGTAAGAGCATGGAAAAATGTTTATTTATCTTGCCAGGTCTGTAACATTACAAGCTTTACTTTTGATTTATAAGGTACAAATTTCAATATTAATCCATAGTATCATTACATCTATATCAAGCAAAGCACCTGACAAAAGGTCCTGGGACAGAGAGAGCCTTACTCCAGTGAGATCAGCTACCGTCTGTCTATTTATAAAATTTCTTCTCCATATTTATATTCATTTTCAGGCTCAAATTGCTGATACATAGATTTCCTTTCTGTTTCTTATTCTCCATTATTTCAAGCAAATCTGCTTCATAATCTTTAATCCTCTGTTTTCTCTGTGGCATCCTGTCTCTCCATTCTCACTCGCCTTCTGCGAGCCATGTTTCCTGGAGATAAACTGTAGATACTGATGTTCGTCTTCCTTGTTCATCCAAGAGGCCCAGGTGACAGCCTTTTCATTAGCTGTATAGCGTTCAGAGACTCTCATTGTGTCAGCTCTCTGGGACAAGATATTAGCTCATTTCATTGCTCAATCTTGCTGATTTTTGCAGTTTCAGTGTGAAAAAGTCAGAGCAAGCTGTTTCTTAGGCCTGAGCTATAGACGTTAGCACAAGATGGAAGACAGTATTACCTGAAGAGGGATTCATTTTCCTTCACCTCCCAATAACAAAAAGGCCTGGTTGCCCGGTGGACTTTGAACCTTCCCAACCCCCTTCTGGTACCTTTAATCTGGAGTGGGAGCATTGCCCATGCGTTCCTGCCCCTGCGCCAACATGTTGAAAAATGGCGGCACCTGGCCCTACATGGTGCATTTTGGGACATTTGGGCAGTTTGGGGGCCACTGGGTCACCAGGCCTTTTTGTTATTGGGTAGATGGAATTGGGGCTGTTGAGTCTCTAGGGGTTTTTTTTTTATTGGATGGGTGTGGGGATCAGGGCCTCTGTACCATCAGGGAAATTTTTTTAGTGGGTGGGGGGGATCGAGGCCACTAGGCCACCAGAGATTTTTTTATTGGGCAGGTGGTGATCGGGGCCACTGGGGATTTAGTTTCTGTCAGGAAGTCGGTGTTGAGGGCATTAGGCCCATGACAGTATTCTGATGGCATCGGGGACTTTCCCCAATGCCTGTATTATCTGAGGTGAAGTGTCAAATTTCACCTCAGGTGATACGTTTGCTTCCAGCTGGATCTTTATGCCTGCCTGAAGCTGGCATGAAGATCCGGCATTAAAAAACAGTTTAAAAAACTGTGCTATGTTTCAGCATGTTTCTTACATCAGGTGCAATTACTTATGCAGCAATTTGCATGCCAAGTGCGCTGCAGTTTAGCACTATTGTTTGTTTGGCATTTTTCCGGTGCTAGCTTGCTTTCTACATTGGAGAGCAAGCCTTGCTTGGGAAAAGTACCAGAAAATGCTGCACTAAGCTTTTCTGCATTGGCCTGTAAGGGTTTAGGAAGGTCAATAAGTACAACAAATTGTGAAAATTACCAATTCCATTTAGACTTGAGGCCTTTATAGCTTTTAGAACCACAGAGAGCAGAGCTAGGCCAACCATTAAGCAAACTAGGTGGCTGCCTAGGACATCAACTTCTAGGGTGGCAAAAAGCAGGGCATTCAAGCCAGGCAATAGATTTTGACAGGTGAGTGAGAGATCTCCTCGGGTTCTTCTTTGCCAATATCCTCCATGCCTAGTCATGGCTCTTCAGAGATATGAATATACATAGGGATATGTTTACTAAAGAGAATTAAGGTAGCAGGTATTACCGTGCGGTAACAGCAGCGATAAGGGGTTTCCATACGAAAAAGGCTCTGGGTGTGTAGGAGGCGTACCGGCATTAAGGGCATTATGGGCATTTAACATGTGTTAATAGGACATCAGGCATTAAGGTGTCAAGTATGCCCCTTAATGTCCAAAAATGTCTGTAATCACAATACTGGATAAAGGAGCACCAAGGAAAGTCAATGTAAAGGTGGTGGATGGAAGGACAGGTGGGAGTTGATGGACCTGCCAGATCCATGGGTACCCTATGTGGCAGTCAGTAATTTGGATGATCATGTGGGAGGCAGCTTACCAATGCACAGGGGGGGTGCCAGTGTAAAACGGTACAATGTCCATGTGTGGCATAGGATGGGGAAGATGTGTCCCTCAGTGGAGTCAGCAGTGGCAGTATGTGTGCAGTGACAGGAGGACAGAGTAGGAGTGATGACATGCAGATCAGGCACAGGAGAGGCATGCGTTCAAAGCCAAAATTTGGAAAAGAGTACCAGTGTAGGCCATGGTGTAGCAGCTTGCACAAGAAGACATGACTGCACACAGCCGACAGGCGGATGGATGGGCTGAAGAAAAGATGGTGGCAGAGGAGAGGATGGTATGGGCTGGCAGCACCGATGTACTGTAGGTACCATACCCAACGTATTTGTACTGTATGTGAAAATGTGCACCACTGCCACATGGAAGGCCTGATATTAGACATGTGGGTCTCACACCTGTCCCAGCCACAGAGCCACCATACAACACCCCAAACAAATGTGCAGATAACAACTGCACAGGTCTCATCCAAACTGGGCAAATGGGGTGCGTACAGACATGAGGTGATACCTGCAGGTGGCTATCTGAGGGGTAGGATGTGTGTGCATGTACTGCACAAATGTGATGGCGCCAAAGCTACACAGTCACAGTCATTATGGTATACATGACTCATGTTGCACAAGCAGGTTAACAGCATGTAACTGCCTGTTAGTATACTGCTGCATCAGTGCAGTCACGTTGGGATACCTTGTACTGAAAAAGTAATGTCTGATAAAAAAACAGGGAACCTACAGTCAGTTAAGGCAATGGAGGGTTAGGTGACCTGCCCAAGGTCAGAAGGAGGTATGGACAATCCATGAAGAGTGCTGCATACATTAAACTGCACAGTAAAACCTTCCAAAGTGTCACAAAAGGGGTACTGGGGTAACTTGAACCCTGGCATCCTGGCACCTAAGCCTGTTCCATGACCATTACACCACACCTCCAAGCAGTTACCCAACATCTGCAGGGTGAACATGTATGACCCCCTCCAATATGCTGTAGCACAACCAATAAAGCCATGCTCTCAGAAAGGCATGATGGCGACTATTCTGTTTACTGGCCCAAATTGTGGGCAGAACACACAACAAACTATAAGGCTGTGTGTCTGCCAGTCACAGCAGAGTCCTGACTGTTATAGGCATGAAAATGATCTGAGTAGTATGCAGTCTCAAAAAGAATAAGTAGGAATCAAACCCCTATCCCCTGCTTATGGCAAAAAATAATGTCACTTCCAGAGTGAAACTGATCAACTCAAATCTAGAAAAAAATCACTCTACCAGTGTCCAAAATTTCACATCAGGCTAAACTTATTCAATAAAAGGAGAAAAAGGGTCTCAGAACTAAATGAGGTCAAAGCAAAGGCATGAAATATATAAGCCTAAGCCCATCCTCAACACATCAACGGCTCTGAAAATACTCCTTCTATTATTTGCATCATTTAATCAAAATTCATATAAATTATGTAATTTTTCTTCCAAATCTTCTTTTTCACAAACCTTGCGATCCCTGCAGAGCCACAGAAATGTAAACGTCCTTAAAAAGCTTCTACTTAGCTTTATAGACTCTTGTGCTGCTGATTATCCACGCCTCTCTCTCTCTCTCTCTCTCATTGGGCTCCCCAACGCCACACACAATGCCTGCTGAGCGTTTCGCTATTCACTTCTTCAGGGGGTGCACAATACCCTTTCAAATGCTGTGAGGGAAAGTAGGGAAATAAAACTATAAAACACATCACCTATGTGAAATAACTGTGGCAAGAAATATATCCATTCGCTCATCCGAAGCCCCAGCATCTGGACCCTCCGTCAATATATACCTCCACAGCATGCACTCATCCATTGTTCAGTATGCCCTAGATTCTATTCACCAACAATCAAAAAACGCTACACATGCGCTCCTTTAAATCCCTTGTTGAAAACTCATTTCACCTTGTTTACTGCAGAATTGCAGCATACTGTAGGTGGCTATCACATCTGGGCCCTGTGCCCTGCTCCTGTTGGACAGGGACCCTCCTAGAACAGTACCCAGTGTTGCAGCAGCAGGGGCTGACTAGGCCTGCTACCACTGTCCTGCCATGACCACAATGAGAAGGGCAGGATGGCTCCTGTTCTAATCATCTGCAACTATTAATTCATCACAGCAAGTGTAGTTAGACTGCACCTGCTGCCCACCACAGGGCTGTCTCAACTATGCACATAACAAATGGGGGCAGTCTGCTAGTCAGTACATCCAGCATGTAGCACAGTGATTGGCATTCCAATACAAGGAGTGCACCCATGTTACTGGAGTAGTATCATAGACAAATGTTGTGTGGATACATGGCCATGACATGGTCACAGATCGATCAGAGTGAGGGTGTCCTCACAGCGTGAACTGCTGTGACCACCCAGGCCATGCATGTGGCAGACAGGCACTGCGAAGTCTCAGGCATTGACCCTATCTCCGATGCAGACACATCTTAGGCAAACAGCTCTGTTTATGGTCATACCCACATTCCTCTGCTCCTTATCATGCATATTTGCAGACTTATGTTGGGATCAGCTTAGGCAATGCAATGCACAGTGCGCTGCAGGCCACAGAACTCTGGAGAGACATACATACACACACACACACACACACATACACTCACATCGCTGTGCTGTGCAAAAGTGGAGATGGTTGTCATTCCTGCCTGCCACTTTGGTCTCCATATCAGCTCAAGCATTGTTAATGCATGCTCATTATGCAGGAGCTAGTAGTGCACTCTAATGTTAATGCCCGCTCAGTGTACCTGTGTTATCTACTTGACTCTCCATCCAGCTGTGGATAGTGTAGCCTGTCTGCATAGTTGATGGATGTTTGTACCCTTGCTGGCCGATTCATTGGGGGTTATACATGCTAGTGTTGTACCTGCACAGTAGACTAAATCTTAGGCACAGGGACATGCAATGCATGATCCACAGCTAGAACCTGTGACCTTCTGCTCATATACACACCAAATGTGCACACTGAGCCATAGTGCTGCCATATGGCTGTAATAGTCCCTGGGGCTAACATGCCTCCATCAGACAGAACATGGCACATGTTGCAATGTGCATGGTGCACAGGAACAGGACATGGCTTTAGTCTGCTGCAGGCAGGTGCCACTGTCCCCTCCACCAACACCCCCATACCATGCTGATATGCCCGTGTGCTGTCGGTGTTGGTGGTTCTCAGTCACAGCATCCAGCATGCGGGTTGGCAGGTGCCAAGGGTGCAATGTCTGGATGGGGGTGGGGCAGAAGCATACATAGATGGTCACAGAGCCCCCTCCCAAACCATCTTCCTCTGCAGGGACCCCATCACTGCCTGCCAATGATATGTCTGGGGGGAGGATGACGGCCACTGCTGTAGTAGTCCCCTGGGCACCTGCATGTTGCAGCTACCTGGAGAGCTACAGCTGCTGGCACTATCTACTTCTTCCCCCATAGCTGGGTTCAGCAACAGCAGGGGGAGGGAGGCAGCCAGGTTCTCTGCCTGGGGTGCCAGGACCCTTGGACTGCCCCATGTGGCACATCTCCTTTCAACAGCAGTAGCATTTCTGTGTGCCGCCACTGTCACTGTGGGATCATGATGTACATCACAGATGGTAATTGCGATGGCAGGATACTCCTTTTTGGAGAGGCTAAAAAGGTTTGGGCTCTTCAATCTGGGGAAGAGACGGCTGAGCGGAGATATGATAGAGGTCTATAAATTATTGACTGGAGTGGAACAGGTAAACGTAGGTTGATTGTTTATGCCATCAGAATGTAGAAAGACTAGGGGACATGTAATGTGGCTACAGTATAGCCCATTTAAGACTACTAGGTGAAAATATTTTTTCATTCAACGCGAAATCAAACCAATTCATTACCGGAAGATGTAGTAAAAGCTGTTAGTATAGCGGGTTTTAAAAAATGTTTGGACAGGTTCCTGGGGAAAGGTCCATAAACCATTGCTAAAGAGGACCCAGGATATGCACTGCTTGCCCCATTACAAGCATTGTGGATCCTGTGTGTCTTTTGGGGAAACTGCTAGATACTTGTGACCTAGATTGGCCACTGTTGGACACAGGATACTGGGCATGATGGACCTTGGTCTGACACAGTCTGACATATTTTCTAATCTTATGTTCTTATGTGTCACCCAGGCAGCTGCCTGGTCTGCCAAGTGCACCAGCAATCCCCACTGCATGACCCATGTGCCACCTCCTTTGCGCCATTTGCAGCATCAACCTAGTGCCCTTTCATACTTGGGCACTATGCTGTTGCTGCTAATAGAGCACTACTATCACCATCTTGGACTCCCCTGTCTGTGCATCACATTGCAGATGTTAAAATAGGCCCTCTCTCCTCAAAATACACCCTTTCTGCATGATTTTACTTTGCATTAGAGTTCCCAATGTTAAGACAGTTTAGGACACATTTGTGCAAGGTACATTAAGGGTAGACACGTTGTTAATGCTCTCTCTCCACCCCATTAATGCCCACTCTCTGTCCACAAGGTGCTTTACGCTGCTGAAGCTTTTACTGCACATTAAAGCAGCGTTTTTGCCGCATTAAGGGTGCAAGTGTGCCGATAACGTGCGTTATCAGCACAATGGCTCCCTCAACATGCTTTAGTAAACAAACCCCTTAGTTTGTTATGCTGTTTGTTCCAGCTCCCCAGTTAGAGGTGGGAGGGTGGAGGGGAAAGGGTAAAACACTAGTAGGATTTCAATATTGATGTATTTATTATTTTCTTATGAGGATGTTGTATTGATAACACAGGTACACTAAAAAAAAATTTTTTTAAACTGCCTCTAATGTTTCGATTGATTTTTACGTTTTTTGGTGCGCTGAATCCAAATCTGGTAACCAATTTGCTCCATCACGTACAGATTTTTTGCTACATTGGGTTAGCAGTTTGAGGTGAACGTTTCAGATTCAGTGCGATCGAGATAAAAGTTTCTTGGATGAATTCTTTATACTAATTGTTTAGTAGTTATTCAAATAAGAATAAAGAAAATTGTAACAAGGCAGCACATAAGAATAGAGTAATGTCAACAAAACACACTGTGATGGTAGCAAAATTGTCTGCACTTAAAACAGCCACATACATGTGCACAAACATTGAGCATATAAGAGCGAGGTTAGACACAAAGCAAAGCAAAGAAATGTGCAAAAAATGTTGTACAGGTATATATGTAAGAATAGAAAACGCAAACCGCACCATTGCAATACATGAAGACAAACACCCGATGGTGTGAAAATAAAATTCTAATAAAGGAGATCCGACACTGTGGTAATAACTAGCAAATTTTTATTTCAAAGTTTAGTAAAAACACGATATTTGTCAACACAGTTTAGATTTTAAAGTCATTCTTGGGTCAATCAATCTCCTGGTGGGCCTGTTTCTTTCTTCTTCCCCCGAATGCTTCTCTTGGTGCGCTGCTTGGCGTATTTTTCATCTGGGGTTTCCCGCAGCAGCAACCAGCAGAAATCAGCCATCATAGTGGTGTTCCATCTTCCTTGGTACCTTCTCTCTGCATCCTTGATGTCCTGGTGAAACCTTTCACCTTGTTCTTCACTGTACGCCCCCAAGTTTTCGGGAAAGTAGTTCACATGGGAGTGCAAGAAATGGACTTTCAGGCTCATGTTACAGCCTTGTTCTTTGAAGGCATTGAGCATCCTGGCAACAATATCCTTATAGTTCTCATCCCGCCTGTTCCCCAAGAAATTGAGAACAACATCCTTGAAGGAATCCCAGGCTTCTTTTTCCTTCTCAGACATTGTTTCAGCGAATGCTCCATCTGAAATGAGTTTCCTTATATCAGGGCCAACAAACACTCCTTCCTTTAGCTTTGCTTCAGAAAGTCGGGGGAACTTTGAGCAAAGGTACCGAAAGCACTCACCATCTTTTGGAAGGGACTTGATGAATTGCTTAATGAGACCCCACTTAATGTGGAGAGGTGGTAATAGAATTTTATCACGAGGTACCAAGCTCTCATGAAGAATATTTTTCTCACCGGGTCTCAAATACTCCCGAATTGGCCAGTCTTTTTTCCCCCAGTGTAGGTCGCGGGCCCGGCTATCCCACAAGCAAAGGAAGCAGGGATATTTGGTGAAACCGGATTGCTGCCCTAATAGCATGGATAGAATTTTAAAGTCTCCACAAATCATCCACTTATGCTCATCATAACGAATCTTCTGAAGAATCAGGGCCAAATTCTCGTATTTTTCTTGGAGAATAACAGAGTGAGCAATAGGAACTGAAGCGAATGTGTTGCCATTATGAAGAAGAACACCTTTTATGCTGTCTTTTGACGAATCAATGAACAGCCGCCATTCAGCAGGATCATACTTGAGTTTAAACTTTTCCATCACTCCGTATATATCGTTGCAAAATACCAAATCTTCCTCTTTGCTGAAATACTTCAAAAATTGTGTCTCGCGGTTGCGGTACCAATAAAAAGTTGTTCCTGGTGACAATAGATTTTTCTGTTTAAGCCGAGAACCTAGCAGTTGGGCAGCATCTTTTGGGAGTCCTAAATCCCGGACTAAATCATTCAATTCAGCTTGAGAGAAAAGTTCAGGTTTCGGATCTGGTTCAGTTTCAAACTCGGAAGTACTGGACTCATCGGGAAAAGCCATCTGATGAGTCTCATCATGATCAGAACCGTCCACACAAATATGATCCAAAGATTTTGGTGGTTCAGGCACAGGTACTTCGTTGCTATGAGGCATAGGCCTAATTGCTGAGGGAAGGTTGGGGTAACTTATTACGTTCTTATTTTTTAAGTTGTATCCCTTCACAATGCAAGAGCAAAAATAGCAGTCACTGCTGTGGTCTCTTTGTTCACGCCACATCATAGGTATTCCAAAATGAAATGCTTGTTTTTTACCTTTCATCCATAAGCGTAGATCTTCCTCACATGTCTTGCACACTTTGTGAGGAGCCCACGGTTTGTCTTGATCGCCTAACTTCAAACCGAAATAGGCGAAATATACTTTTTTAATAAATGCAGAAATGTTCCTCTGCCGCTTTTTCACGGTATATTCCCCACAAATAAAACAAAAACTGTCCGGAGAGTTGACGCAACCTCTGGCTCTGTGAGCCATCACAAATACACAGCACTGCAAACTACAACTGTAGTGAACCACTTCGGAATAAAGCTGGATTACGACTGAGCAAACAAAAGGTAATAATGAACTTGCAAGAAACTGAAATTTGACAGGAACGTTCATGTCGCAACCACCGTGTTTGAGCAAGCGAACGAGGCGAGGCGAACAGGAAAGAACATGCGCCAGCGCGAGTACTGGATTTAGCCCCCCGCCTCCCAATTGTCCTGTTAATGTATAAAATGAATACAAAACACTCTAAAATATCATGAGGGAGTGTTTCTAGTTAGTTAACCATTACAACCTCTATTTTGGGCCAAGAAAATAAACTGCAGTCGGCTAAAAAGAAATTATGTGAACATTCCTTATATGGGTAAGAAATCTAATTTTGCAAGAAAACGTGACGTGATGGAACATTTTGGCTATTTTTCCTGGATTCAGCACCCCAAAATCTATAGGAATCAGTTGCAAAACTGGAGGCAGTTTTTTGGTAGTGTACCTGTGTAATTTATATTTGTATATATGTGACATTAGGCCATCTGTAATGTGTTGGGTGTGAGTTCATCCTATATAAAAACCAAATTACATTGTATCAGGAATGGCCCTTATACTCTGTTTCTAGGACATTGAGATGCAAAAAAACTGAGTAATTGTACTTCATCATCTGAGCCTTAATAGACAGACTAGATGGAACTCGCAAGTTATCTCAAAGGTGCCCACATACCTCAAACGAATGATCCATTAAACTGACTCGAAAGGAAGTGCTCTGGAAAATCCTATCGCTAATCCACAAAAGTTGTCTCTATTATGTTTTGTGTGATCTAACTGTAAAGGACATAGAAGTAGGATATAAAGTAACTAAAAGTAATGGGCTTGATATTAACAAAAGCACTGAGCTCCTAATTTAAGGATACATTCTTAAATTTGTTTCCTATTTCCATCCAAACTTAAGATCCAGGGACATGTTTGCTAAAGTGCATTAAGGGAGCTCACTTCAAGAGGAAAAAATTAGTGCAGGAAGGGAAATGGGCTTGCACTATTTGGGGGCTTGCCAGCATGTTCCCGAGCGGGTAGCATGTTAAGGAGAACCCCAGCATGTTAAACTGGCAATCATAATAAGCACGGGTGCACTTACTTTTACCCACTGAAATGGCATGAAGTGCACCCGTGCTAAATGCAGCATTGACAATTAGTGCTGGTTATAACCCCTGCACTAACTGCGATGTGCAGTCAATGCCGACTATCTGCTCTTAGTCCTCCCAGTTTCCTCCCGGTGATGCACTAAGCAGTTAGCATGCAATTTTTACCATTCTAGTTGTTTTAGTGCATGGCAACAGTTATCATAGTCTGCCTAGCATGCAGTAAACTCTGCGTCTACCATTAGTAAACTTTAGTAAAATGCCCCTCTAAATTTTCAGCTGCAACATTCACCTAAAAATTAAGTGCTGGTTATGCTATACGCAAAGTATAGAAATGCAAAGCCCACATTGTCAATCATACATGGGGATCTCAGAATGAAATCCTTGTGTTTCTCTCTTGGCTTTGCCCTTCCTCTACCCTTGATGCTGCCATTTTTCTGTGCAGGTACTTTTACATGTAGCTGTAAGGCAATTTTCAGTGCATTAGTTTACCTAGATAACTAAAAATTGTCTTCTGAAAGAGTTAAAATTGATCTTTTAGGAAATATTGTGAGCTGTGTTGCTGAAGCAAAATTCTGGTGCAGAATAGCTCCTGCCGTTGGGTGGATTAAGCATATTTGGATCTGAGGGCTTCCAATAGTGAATAAAAGATGTAGCTGGGTGATGGGTGTTTTGTGGGCATGCCTAATGAAGGCATTAATGGAGTGTCTTATAATGGATAATGTCTTCTACTGTGTGCTCTAAGCATTTTTTCCAGGTTAGACATGTGGAGGCTGATTCTGCACTGGGTACCTCCGGGCCATCCAGACACCCAAAGTATGTATGGATTCTGCAACCACGGGAAGTTCCTGCAGTTGCAGAATCAGGGCTCTTGAATGGTCTGGTGTGCCCCCTATTCTGATGCTGGAGACTTCCCATGCACTGCCCAGCTAGCTCTCTCAGCACCTGGTGTGCTGGCACTGTGACATCCCATCATCATGGCACTGGCACGTCTACCAGGAGCCCCCGATACCCTGGCCGATGGCTGCTACTGTTTCCCCACCATCACCTCTCGGCGGGTGCTCCCACAGCTTGGATCGGGCGGCGGGTAGCCTCCCCCCTTGACTCTGTCCAGTTTCTTGGATTAAGATGGAACGAACCGACCTCATACCATATATCTGCAAAATGATCAACAACTCGTTATCACAAGGAATACTACCCTCCTCACTCAAATAATCCTCCATATGTCCTATCCTGAAGAAACCTAACATCGACACTTCCTGCCCTGCCTCTTATTGACCAATCTCTAGCATACCATTTGTGGCTAAAATCATTGAAAAAGTGGTTCAAGAACAGCTCCAAGACCATCTGGACAGGCACTCCCCTCTAGACATTCACCAACATGGTTCCCATACTTTCCACAGTGTTGAAGCACTCCTGACATCCTTACTAAACACTTTATTCAAGGGTACGGAAATCATAACATAAGAATTTTCCTCATTTTCTTAGATATATCATCTGCATTTGATTCTGTCTCCCATCAACTCCTCTTAAACAGACTACAATATTGGGATCCAAGGGAATCCACTACAATGGTTTCACGCTTATCTATCAAACCACATAGAGCAGGCAAAGCTTGGCACCCTAACCTCCACTCCATTCACTATCAATCAAGGAGTCTCACAATGATCTGCTCTCTCCTCCTTTCTGTTTAATATATACATCCAACCACTCTGCGACGTCATCATAAACCATGGCGTCAGTTACCTGATATATGCAGACAATTTGATGATATTCATCTCTTTCTCCACTGCCTCACCAGACTACCCCAAAATATCAAACTGTTTCTATTCAATCAATCAAAGGCTCAAAGAACACAATCTCACGCTCAACCACTACAAATCTGACATGATTCACATCACAAGCAATAGGAATTTCAATCCACCACCAATGATCATGATAAACAATATCCTAATCAAAACCCAAATCAGCCACCTGGGTATCATGATTGAGCAAGAGCTCATCTTTCAGCCTCAAATTAGCTGCATCACCAAATCTGTCTACTTCAAGATTTGCACTCTAAAACATCTCTGCAAACTCCTCTCCCCAATGGACTTCCACACAGTTTGTCAGGCAGTTATCACTCCATTATTTGATTACCGCAATTCTATCTACCATGGTCTCCCAAAACACATGCTACACCCCATGTAACTAGCACAGAATACAGCAGCTAGAATCATCATGGTGAAATCCCAACAGACTCACATCACCCCTCTTCTCAGTTACATTGGCTACCAATTTTAAGCAGGATCAAATAAAAGATCCTCTGCAACATACATAAAATATTAATTTGCCAGTTGGCAAGCAGCCTCACTATCTTACTAACACATAACTGCTCCAGAAGACCCATAAGATTAACTACAGTACACATGCTGGACATACCCACAGACAAACCCACAAGCAGTCAAAGGACCAACAACAGAGCTTTTTCCATATATGCTCCCTCCATCTGGAATGCATTACCACATCACATAAGATCAATTCAACTAACTACTAACTTCCGCAAACATTTAAAGACTGTGTTGTTCCTTGAACACTATGGACCAAACACAGAATAAAAACACATCCTTATTCACATCCAACTCACCACCACCATGTAAAAAGTTATATTTAAATTGTTAACATTAAAATGATTTTTACTCATTGTTCTCTGTAATGCACACCTTATTGTTAAAGTTGATTTTTGCATAAAGTTCTCTCTAAACCGTCTCGGCTTGTAGAAAGACGGTATAAAACCCCCCAGATGTTAAATAAATAAATAAATAAATGTGCCAACTCCATGAAATAAGTCTGGGGCTGGCCCTGGGCAGAAGGTCCATTTCCAGTATATGATATGTATCTCTAGTCAATAAAACCTGGAGGGTCCCAAACCAGAAAAGCAAAAGAAAATAAAGTGCTGGAATAATTCTACACTAGGAATATGCACAGCCAAAAAAAAGGTTTGTCTTGTTTGTGGATTTCCTGAATTTGTCCCATTTGTCATGTGGTTTATTGTGTGGGTTTTACACAGTTGTTCACCTGTATCCATGCTAGCAAGCACTTTTTTTGAATGCAGATCAATTGTATGTGCATTAATTCATAGGTAGATGCTCATAAACGTGTTTTGCATGTACTTAAAATTTTTAGATGCCCAAATGATCTATTTGTATCCTCATGAAGGCACATGCCTATTCTACACATATGTATATAATTAAAAGCTCCCCTCAGAGCATGTTTTAAAATTCATAATGGGGATGTCATTTATGGTGAAAGGTGTTGTTACAGTCACAATGTGATTTAGAACTGTCTTTTCACAATTATATGCCCCCAAATAATTTTGCTTTTATGAAGGCTCAAAGAGCATTTCAGAAAGTGCTACATGCACAACATGGAACAAAACATATAAATCTCCTGCTGCTCTTGACACAAACAGTTATTTGGCCTCTATCACCATCTCATGGAGATTATTAAGAACATAAGAACATAAGAACATAAGAAATGCCATACTGGGTCAGACCGAGGTCCATCAAGCCCAGTATCCTGTTTCCAACAGTGGCCAATCTAGGTCATACGTACCTAGCAGTTTCCCCAAAAGACACAGGTTCTGCAGTGCTTGTACTAGGCCAAGCATTGATATCCTGGGTCCCTTTTTAATAGTGGTTTATGGACCTTTCCTCCAGGAACTTGTCCAAACCTTTTTTAAACCCAGCTATACTAACCGCCCTTACTACATCCTCCGGTAACAGATTCCAGAGTTTGATTACACGTTGAGAGAAGAAATATTTTCTCCTATTTGTCTTAAATAGTTTACCCTGTAGCTTCATTACATGCCCCCTAGTCCTTCTATATTCTGATAGCGTAAACAATTTATCCACGTTTATCCGTTCCACTCCATTCATTAATTTATACACCTCTATCATATCTCCCCTCAGCCGCCTCTTTTCTAGGTTAAAGAGCCCTAACCTTTTTAGCCTCTCTTCATAGGAGTAGCCTTCCATCCCCTTCACCAATTTGGTGGCTCTTCTCTGTACTTTTTCTAATAACTCTATGTCCTTTTTAAGATACGGTGACCAGAATTGCACACAATATTCAAGGTGCGGTCGTACCATGGAGCGATACAGAGGCATTATAATATCCTTTGTTTTATTCTCCATCCCTTTCCTTAGGATACCTAGCATTCTATTTGCTTTCTTGGCCGCCGCTGCACACTGGGCGGAGGGTTTTAACATGTTATCCACGATGACTCCTAAATCTTTTTCCTGGGTGGTGGTTTCTAATGTGGAGCCTTGCATCTTGTAACTATAGTGTGGGTTGTTCTTTCCTAGGTGCATAACTTTGCACTTGTCCACATTAAATTTCATCTGCCATTTGGATGCCCAGTCTTCCAATTTATCCAGATCCTCCTGCAGTTTTCCACAATCCTCTTGGGTTTTAACAACTTTAAACAGTTTTGTGTCATCTGCAAATTTGATTACCTCACTAGTTATTCCCTTTTCCAGGTCATTTATGAATATGTCAAAAAGTAGCGGACCCAGTACAGATCCCTGGGGTACTCCACTATTCACCTTTTTCCATTGGGAATATTGGCCATTTAGCCCTACCCTCTGCTTTCTATCTTTTAACAAGTTCCCGATCCACAATAGTACACTGCCTCCTATCCCATGACTTTTTAGCTTCGCCAAAAGTCTCTGATGGGGGACCTTGTCAAAAGCTTTCTGAAAGTCCAGATACACTATATCAACCGACTCACCTTTGTCTACCTGTTTATGCACACCTTCAAAAAAACAGATCAGATTAGTAAGACAAGATCTGCCTTGTCTAAAGCCATGTTGGCTGTCTCCCATTAGGCCATGACTATCTACATGCTGTGTAATTTTGTTCTTTATGATGGCTTCTACCATTTTCCCTGGTACTGACGTCAGGCTCACCGGTCTGTAATTTCCCGGGTCACCCCTGGAACCCTTTTTAAAAATTGGTGTTACGTTGGCGACCCTCCAATCTTCAGGTATTACAGATGATTTTAATGAAAGTTCACAGATTACCAATAACAGGTCTGCAATCTCATATTTCAGTTCTTTCAACACTCTGGGATGTATACCATCCGGTCCAGGTGATTTGCTACTATTCAGTTTATCAAATAGTTGTAATATATCTTCCCGGTGTAGCGATATTTCTCTCAATTCCTCTGCAGTATCACCTTTAAATACCACTTCAGTCTTGGGTAACACCCCTACATCTTCCTCAGTAAAGACCGAAGCAAAGAATTCATTCAGTCTCTCTGCTATAGCCTTGTCTCCTCTTACTGCCCCTTTTACCCCTCTATCATCTAATGGTCCAATTGACTCTCTCACAGGCCTTTTGCTACGAATGTACTTGAAAAAGTCTTTATTTCGTGTTTTTGCTTCCGTAGCAAGTTTCTTCTCAAATTCCCGCTTTGCCTGCCTTATCAATGCTTTGCATTTAACTTGCCAGTGCTTGTGCTGTTTCCAGTTTTCATCATTTGGCTCTTTTTTCCATTTTCTGAAGGTTGCTCTTTTGGCAGCAACAGCCTCTCTGACCTCACCTTTAAACCATGCTGGCAGTTTTTTGGACTTTCTTCCACTTTTCTTAATGCGTGGAATACAGCTGGTCTGGGCTTCGAGGATAGTATTTTTAAATAACACCCAAGCTTGCTGTAAGTCTTTAACCTTTGGAACCGCTCCTTTTAGTTTTTTCCGAACTATATTCCTCATTCTATCATAGTCACCCTTTTGAAAGTTAAAAGGTAGTACTGTGGATTCCTTTACTATCTGTCCTCCACTGATTAAATCAAACATGATCATACTATGATCACTATTGCCAAGTGGTCCCAACACCCTTATTTCTTGCACCAGATCTGGCGTTCCACTAAGGACTAGGTCCAGTATGGCTTCCCCTCTGGTCGGTTCATGAACCAGCTGCTCCAAGAAGCAGTCATTTATTTCATCTAGAAACTTTATCTCTTTAGCTTGTCCTGCTGTGACACTGTCCCAGTCGATACCGGGGTAATTGAAATCACCCATTATTACTACTCTGTTGTGGCTTTTGTTAGCTTCCTTGATTTCTTTGAGCATTTCATCATCCATTTGTTCATTCTGGCCAGGTGGTCGATAGTATACTCCCACTGCCATCACCTTCCCCTTCATAAATGGAATTTCAATCCATAGAGATTCTACAGCATATTTTGTTCCCTGCAAAACTTTAATCCTTTCTGACTCAATGCCCTCTCTAACATAGAGCGCAACCCCTCCACCAATTTGTTCAGCTCTATCATTACGATATAGTTTGTATCCAGGTATCACAGTGTCCCACTGGTTATCCTCCTTCCACCATGTCTCTGAGAGTGCAATCATATCTAACCTCTCATTTAATGCTATATATTCTAATTCTCCCATCTTATTGTTTAGACTTCTAGCATTGGCATACAAGCATTTTAGAGACTGCATTTTATTAATATTAATCTGGCTATTGGTAGGCATGGGTAATTGGGAATCTTTATGCTCTGTCTGCTCCTTACTCAAGGGCATTTGGGCTACTATACTCCCTTTTGGCACCTCACTGCTTTTGGTAGTATCCTTCAAGGATACCTTTGTCCGAACCGTGCGCTCCTGGGTGACTGTCGGCTTTCCCCTATTTTCTAGTTTAAAAGCTTCTCTATCTCTTTTTTAAAGGTTAATGCCAGCAGTCTGGTCCCATCCTGATTAAGGTGAAGCCCATCCCTTCGGAAGAGCCCCCCCTTTCCCCAGAATGTTCCCCAGTTCCTAACAAATCCAAAACCCTCATCCTTGCACCATTGTCTCATCCACGCATTGAGACTCCGGAGCTCTGCCTGTCTTTTGGGTCCTGCACGTGGAACAGGAAGCATTTCGGAGAACGCTATCCTGGAAGTTCTGGATTTCAACTTCCTACCTAAAAGCTTAAATTTAGCCTCCAGAACTTCCCTACCACATTTTCCTATGTCATTGGTACCAACATGTACCAAGACAGCAGACTCCCCCCCAGCACTATCTATGATCCTATCTAGGCGGTGCGTGAGATCTGCTACCTTCGCACCAGGCAGGCATGTTACCAGGCGATCCTCACGTCCACCAGCCACCCAGCTATCTACATTCCTAATGATTGAATCACCAACTATAACAGCTGTCCTGACCCTCCCCTCATGGGGACATGGCCCTGGAGAAACGTCCTCGGTGCGAGAGGGTTTTACATCACCTGGAGGACAGGTCCTAGTTACAGGATCACTTCCTGCCACACCAGGGTGATGCTCTCCTGTCACGTGACCTCTCTCCTCCATGGCAACAGGGATGCTGCCAGACTGGAGGTGGGACTTCAGGACTATATCCCTGTAGGTCTCGTCCATGTACTTCTCTGTCTTTCTTATGTCTTCCAGGTCTGCTACTCTAGCCTCTAGAGAACGGACTCGTTCCCTGAGAGCAAAGAGCTCCCTGCACTTAGTGCATATGTAGGACCTCTCACCAACTGGGAGATAATCATA
Source organism: Ichthyophis bannanicus (assembly GCA_033557465.1). NCBI lineage: Eukaryota > Metazoa > Chordata > Amphibia > Gymnophiona > Ichthyophiidae > Ichthyophis > Ichthyophis bannanicus. The sequence continues at coordinate 1,243,310,034 of CM066032.1, forward strand.
CATGTGACACTCGATGCAAAAGACTGGAGAACCCCCATCTCGTTGCTGGACCTCTGACTGCATCTTAGTTTAAAGCTTGTGTTTAGGTCTTTTAAAGCGGTATATAATAAGGATTGGTGTAGATGCTTATACTAATAAAAGTGTATCTAATACCCCTAATACACCCTGTGTACCTGAAACTAATTAATCACAGGTCCTCTGTGTATGACTGATTTGGATTAAGAGCTGCACCTGAGAGCAGCCCCTTTCCTCTAAGATGTCCAAGTACCTATAAAACTACAATTTCCCCAGGGGTGGGTGGGTGCTGGGGAGGGAGGGGGGGAGATAAGTCCTATTAAAGAGGGCAGTTACAAGGTACCCTGTCCTGAACCCTCAGCAGGGGGATGGGGGTACCACACAAGGCCCAGTTAATTGAGAGAGGCAAGGTAAGTACAGCTGAGAAGGCTGAATTAGCACACCACTAAGACAAACACTAAATAATTAAACAAACAACAGTTAGACAAACAGTAAATAATTAAATAAACAGCTAGAACTCACAGTAAGATGTCCCAGGAGGCAAAAATCCACTCACTAGCAGAGCTCTGTAAAAGTTCAGCCTTTCTCTGATCAGAGAAAAGCAAACTAAAACAGCCTATGCACACGTGGAGAAAACAGGAACAAGGTTACAGGATACCTCAGGGGGAGGGGGTCAGGGGGAGGAGTCACTCAGGCAGGCAAGGACAGGAAAAAGCTTAACAACAGCAGGCTCTGGGGAGAGAGATTAATTCAAAATGGCTACCACACACACAGGGGGAGGAGTCACTCAGGCAGGCAAGGACAGGAAAAGCTTAACAGCAGGCTCTGGGGAGAGAGATTAATTCAAAATGGCTACCACACAAGGCCCAGTTAATTGAGAGAGGCAAGGTAAGTACAGCTGAGAAGGCTGAATTAGCACACCCCTAAGACAAACACTAAATAATTAAACAAACAACAGTTAGACAAACAGTAAATAATTAAATAAACAGCTAGAACTCACAGTAAGATGTCCCAGGAGGCAAAAATCCACTCACTAGCAGAGCTCTGTAAAAGTTCAGCCTTTCTCTGATCAGAGAAAAGCAAACTAAAACAGCCTATGCACACGTGGAGAAAACAGGAACAAGGTTACAGGATACCTCAGGGGGAGGGGGTCAGGGGGAGGAGTCACTCAGGCAGGCAAGGACAGGAAAAAGCTTAACAACAGCAGGCTCTGGGGAGAGAGATTAATTCAAAATGGCTACCACACACACAGGGGGAGGAGTCACTCAGGCAGGCAAGGACAGGAAAAGCTTAACAGCAGGCTCTGGGGAGAGAGATTAATTCAAAATGGCTACCACACAAGGCCCAGTTAATTGAGAGAGGCAAGGTAAGTACAGCTGAGAAGGCTGAATTAGCACACCACTAAGACAAACACTAAATAATTAAACAAACAACAGTTAGACAAACAGTAAATAATTAAATAAACAGCTAGAACTCACAGTAAGATGTCCCAGGAGGCAAAAATCCACTCACTAGCAGAGCTCTGTAAAAGTTTAGCCTTTCTCTGATCAGAAGAAATGTCATGAACTTAAACATGCTGTAATGTACCAAAATGGTTCATTACTAATGTCACAGTTCAGGCTGGAAGTGCAGTAGGAATTTCTCACTGGTGCTGAAACTGATTAAGGCAAGCAATACATTCTTAATATTTGAGTTTCAAAACTGTACAGGAGGAAGCTGAATGCCTGTTATTTAAAATGACATAAGGTGCATGTGTATTTTTTTATCCACATAACAACCTGATATTCACACTCATACGGGCACTTTAGGCCCGATTCTGTCCTGGATATACAAGCCCTCTTTACGCCCAGTCTCAACCGGACGTACAGAGGCATTGCGATTCTGATCCTGCGGCACACGTCTAGCCCTACGGGATCAGAATCACAATCAGGCCTGTACGTGCAGGACAGAACTGAGATTCAGCCCGGCCTGCACATACAGGGCATGCCGACTAACTCAGTCTGGGCTTTGCAATGGAGCTGCAGTGCCATGGCGTCCAGTTGCCATGGCACTGTGACTCCATTGTAAAGCTGTGATCTTGACTGCCGACTCCTGCACTGCATTTCCCACAGCCCGACCCCCAATCCGGCCTCCCAAGGCCAGGGTCAGGCTGCGGGGAATGTTCACTGCCTCCTCCTGCTACTTTCTGGCCCCGGGCTTGCCGACCCCTGGCGACTAGAGAAGTTATTCCACCTCGGAGGTGGAATAACTTCTCCGCCCGCCCACTGCCCGCCCTAACTCTGCCCCCGATCTGCCCCTTCCCTGCCCCTCTCTAACTTCCCCGTACAACCGGTGGGGAAGTTAGCCACCAGTGGGAAGGGGCAAGAATAGTAGGAATGGACTCCCAACGGGATGTCCATCCCCACTATTTGCAGGCCGGAATGACCCCATTTGTATATGAAAAACAAATTGGTTTGTGAAGATTTAAAAGTATGTACATGCTGAGTTATCTTTTGTATATAATTAAATGTTTATTTCATTACTTTGACAAAACATTAGAGACATCAAAGCACTCTTTAATTGAATAAGTAGTATGACATTACTATTTATACAGCATATTTCCTTGTGAATAGCTTAAGCATATGTGCATAGTTTCCAACCGCACATCTGATACATTCCTCAGAATGCCTCAGAAGTCAGGTAGTCAGTATTCATGAAAGTATCTTTGGACTGACCATAAATTTTTGTGCTTTTCTATAAAAATACGTCTGTCCTGTATCCAAGTTACCCAATAGGAAGAAGGGTCTCTGCGCATTACTCTCTTTTAAGCAGGGCTTTTTTTGAGGTGGTTTGTGGTGGAATGAGTACGGGCACCTTTTTTCATTGCTTACTAAAGAGCCCTGCATATGAGTAGTGGTACCTTTTTTCTAGGAAAAATGTACTGCTTTTAAGATTAGCTGGCCTTATGCCAAGTCCATTCCGGATGAGCTGTCTCTGGATAATTTACTCACCATTTGGCATACTGAAACGCCTCAGTCTTCCGTGGGTGTCTCAGCCTAAGAATGCAGTCATCGGGGTTCATTCTGCTCCTTGGTTTCTGAGACACTCTGGGAATTAAAAAAAGAACTGTGATGTGCTGAGCGCTTTTGGCACAAATGTGGGCATGATGCTTGTCTGTGTTATGTCTCTCTGTATAAGTAATATAAAGAGAAATTGGAGCTTTCTAAGAAAACAATCTTGGACCTAAAATATCATGCCCTCTATCTCTAGACTAGCTGAATTGTTTTTTTTATTGTTTAATCCAAGGCTCCTCACGAAGCAAAAATTTATGATGATGGGGCTGTCGCAGTTGAAGGTTTCGTGAAAATTTTCCATAACAAAATTAGCAATTTGGCAAGTCAAATGAAGTACCCAATGGTTACCAGTTGTTCTGGAAGAATTTACAGTAGTTTGTGGCCTGTTTGCTCTCAGCTATGAGATCTACTCATTGTTTTTGGACACATTTTCCACTGTGGCAATTAAATTGGTCAAGGACACTGTTATCCTATTTCTGAGTGCTGTTTTAGCAGCATCATTTACAGAAGAAGTGAAGCCCCCTCTCCCCCCCCCAGGCTAAAACAGGCAGTTGTGACTACAGTAATAACAGATCTTTCAGGTGATGCGAATGATCTGAATTATTATCAACCAATATCCTCTTTGCCTTTCTTGGCGAAGCTCACTGAACAAAGGGTGTGGAGGGATCTTGATCCTTTGGTGGAAGAACATCAGGCTTGAGTTCAAGTGTTTTGTTTTGCTTTTAGGTTATTTATTCTATCACCACAGAATTGTCGTCATTTTTTGTCTTACCACCTTCCTGCATGTAGACTGTGTTCTGGTGCACATGTGTGAGAGAGAAGTGGCGGAGATGAGGGGGAGATGGGGTGAGGATGGAGACCCTCCTCAGGTGAGGAGCTCACCGTAGCTGCTCCCATTTAAGGCCCACGGTGCTCGTGGTTACTCTAGAGTTCTGGACTGCTGTAGGATTGTGGTGGCAGTGCCTGGGAGTAGCCACAAGCACCGCAGGCCTGACATGGTAACATAAAAAAGCCTTTATTTCAAGTTCTAGCCAGGGGTACAAAACAACACCTCCACCAGGGGTGTGTCTGCCAAACCTTAACCCAACACAGGCCGTGTTCCGGCTTGCCGTCTTCAGGGGATCTTTTGGCATGCTGAAATCATAAATAACCATAAAAAGAATATAAAAGAAAATATATACATAGTTAAACATTGCACATAAATATAAAACATATAATAAAAGATTATACATGAAAAAATGTCCCAAAACTAAAGTTCAAAAAGAATAAAAACAAAAGCAATAGATAAATAAATATATAATGAAATGAATAAACAATGAAATATGTAATATAAAACTACATATACACACATAAATAAAATATCTCAACACCAAGAAGAGTGTTATTGTTACAAAAATGGAAACAAGGGATGTGATCTGTAATACAAACAAAGAAAAAAAAAACTACAACTACGAACTAAATTGGAAGCTTGCCTCTCAACTAGCCCCTTCTCTAATGGCTTGTAAACTAAAAGGAGAGAAAAGAAAAAAACATATAAGCAAAAATTGCATCTACCTAAGCAAATGCTAACTATGTGTAAATGAAGCAGGAGTGACAATCACACCAAAACGTTTTGTGATCTATAATCCACATCCAATTGATATACTGCTATAGCCTTTTATCTGTATGCACAATGTTCATAGCTATACAGACTTGGACCATAGAGGATAAATAATAACCCATGCCCATAATGTAAAATGGCGGTTAAAAACATCTGAGAAACCTATCGTACTTAATACCTAAAATGCCATAAGGGCTCTATAAGAGAACCACCGCTATGCAATACAAAACATATTCTATGGTTAACCCCACCAAAAACATCCTAATTCCAAAGGCATCAGTATATTAAATTGAAACTACCTTCTTGCAGAGCAATTTTTTGCTTCCTTTAGGGCAGCAAAACACGCGCACCTGCGCTGTTCCCAGACTTTTATCTACGCGGGAAATTCAGCTCCACCTGACCTATTCACTGTCCTTGTATCTATCATCTCCACTGGGAGACTATTCCACGCATCTACCACTCTTTCCATAAAGAAATATTTCCACATTTTATTCCTGAGTCTATCCCCTTTTACCCTCATTCTATGTCCCCTTGTAGCAGACCTTGCTTTCAATCAAAAGAGACTCTCCTGTGCATTTATGTCATGGAGGTATTTAAACATCTCTATCATATCTCCTCTATCCCATCTCCTCTATCCCACTTTCCTCTAAATTATACATATTAAGATCTTTAAGTCTGTTCTTATATGCTTTATAATGAAGACCATTAACCATTTTAGTAGCCATCCTCTGCACTGACTCCAAACTGTTTATATCCTTTTGAAGGTGTGGTCTCCAGAATTGCACATGATACTCCAAATGAGGCCACACCGGAGACTTATACAGAAGCACTATCACCTCTTCTTCTGCTGGCCATTCCTCTCCCTATGCACCCAAGCATCCTTCTGGCTTTCTCCGTTGCCCTTTCTATCCCTTTACTACTACTACTACTACTACTACTACTACTACTGAGCATTTATAAAGCGCTACCAAACGCATGCAGCACTGTACAGAAAAAAGACAAAAAAAAATAGACAATCCCTGCCCAACAGAGCTTACAATCTAAAAAGACAAAACAAAGAAGGTGAAGGACGAGGAAAGAACAAAGGCAAAGGAAGGATAACAGGAGAAACAAGACAAGGGAACAAGGTGAGAACAACATATGGGAAGAAGTAGGCAGAACAAAATCAATGCAAAATACACACAAGCCAGGAAAATGCTGGAAAGCAATGAGCACAAATGCTCGAAACTTAGCCAACAAAATTCCAGACCTGGAAGCCCTAATGGTGGAAACGAATTTGGACATTGTGGCCATTAATGAATCGCACGATTGGGATATAGCCATAGCTGGCTATAATCTATTCGGAAGAGACAGAGAAAATGGAAAAGGAGGAGGAGTAGCCTTGTATGTCAAAAGCAATATTAAAGCTACTGAAATGCAGGGGACATGGGAAAAAGAAGAAGCGCTCTGGATTGCATTGGAAAGAGGAGATGGCACTGTCATCCATATTGCTGTGGTCTACAGACTTCCGACTCAAATTGAAGAGAGAGATAATGAATTGATGAAAGATATTGCCAAGATAGCAACAAAGGGGGAAGCGATCATATTGGGTGACTTTAATCTACCTGATGTGGATTGGATTACTCCTTCTGCACATCTGGAAAGAAGCAAAAAAATTGTGGATGCTCTCCATGATGCATTATTTAGACAAATGGTGATGGAACCAACCAGGGAAAGCTCAACGCTGGATGTAGTGCTCACCAACGGTGTTAGTGTGTCGAATGTCTGCGTGAGTGCCCCTGTGAGCAACAGCAACCATCACACGGTGTGGTTTGAGATAAAAGCCACGGTACAGGCCAATCATAGCAAGCTCAAAGTCCTAAACTTCAAATACACTGACTTCAATAAAATGGCAGAGTACTTAAAGGAGGAGATGACGGGGTGAAGGAGATAAAGGAAGTGGAACTGCAATGAGCTAAACTAAAGAAGGCAATAAAAGGGGCAAAAGATAAATATGTAAGAAAAGTAAATAAAAACAAGAGGAGAAGGAAACCTATTTGGTTTTCCAAAGAGGTGGCTGCTCAAATAAAGGCAAAAAACACAGCTTTCGCAAAATTCAAAAGCTTGCAAACAGAATAATACAGAAATGAATACAGGATCCAACTCAAAGAGTCTAAAAGAGTAATAAGGATAGCAAAATCAAAGGCAGAGGAAAGGAAGGCTAAAGATGTTAAGGGTAGCAACAAAACTTTCTTCAGGTATATTCGGGAAAGGAAGAAGATCAGAGTTGCAATCGCAGGACTCAAAAGTGCTGGGAAAGGACTCGTGACACTGAAAAAGCAAAATTGCTAAATAAATACTTCTGCTTTGTTTTTACTAAAGAAGATCCTGGAGATGGACCAGCTGTGACTCCCAAATATAAAAATGGGAATGAAGTAGATACCACACCATTCACAGAAGACGAGGTGTTAGAACAACTTGCTAAACTGAAAGTGGACAAAGCCATGGGACCGGATGAGATACATCCCAGGATACTGAAAGAGCTCAGCGAGGTTCTTGCAGGACCATTAAAGGATGTCTTGAACAGATCCTTGGAAACAGGAGAGGTTCCTCAGGACTGGAGAATGGCTGATGTTGTACCTCTACACAAAAGTGGTGACAGGGAAGAAGTGTCAAACTACAGGCCTGTGAGCCTTACCTCGGTAGCGGGAAAAGTAATGGAGGCGCTCCTGAAAGAGCGAATAGTGAACTTTCTCAAAACCAACAGGATGCAAGATCCGAGGCAACATGGTTTTACCGAAGGACGGTCTTGCCAAACAAATCTGATTGAGTTCTTTGACTGGGTGACCAAGGAACTAGATCAGGGGCATGCGATGGATGTCATCTACCTGGATTTCAGCAAAGCCTTTGATACTGTTCCTCATAGGAGGCTTGTCAACAAACTCAGTAGCTTGGGGATGGGTCCCAAGATGGTAAACTGGATTAGAAATTGGTTGACTGACAGACGACAGAAGGTGATTGTACATGGAGCTCACTCGGATGAGAGGAAGGTGATTAGCGGGGTGCCCCAGGGTTCAGTCCTGGGCCTGGCACTGTTCAATGTATTTGTGAGTGATATTGCTGAAGGACTGAATGGAAAAGTCTGTCTTTTTGCAGACGACACAAAAATTTGCAACAGAGTGGACTCCCCCGAGGGAGTGGTTAACATGAGTAAAGATCTACAAAAGCTGGAAGACTGGTCTAATGCTTGGCAACTACGATTTAATGTGAAAAAGTGCAGTGTCATGCACTTGGGTAGCAGAAATCCAAGGGAAATGTACGCAATAGGGGGCGAGAGGTTGGTATGCACGATTCAGGAGAAAGACCTTGGTGTGATTATCTCAAGGTGGCAAAACAGTGCGACAAGGCGGTGGCAAAAGCCAGGAGGATGTTGGGCTGCATACAAAGAGGGATTACCAGCAGAAAGGAAGAGGTACTTATGCCACTGTATAAGTCACTGGTGAGGCCTCACTTGGAATACTGTGTTCAGTTTTGGAGACCGTATCTTGCAAAAGATGTAAAAAGACTGGAAACTGTTCAGAGGAAAGCGACCAAAATGATTTGGAGTCTGCGTCAGAAGCCTTATGAGAAGAGACTTGAAGACCTAAATATGTACACTTTGGAGGAGAGGAGGGACAGGGGAGATATGATTCAGACCTTTAAATACTTAAAGAGAAATGATGAACAAACAAACCTCTTCCAAAGACGGGGAAGCTGTAAAACTAGAGGGCATAACATGAAGCTGCAAGGTGGTAAATTGAAAGGCAATGTCAGCAAATATTTTTTCACTGAAAGGTTGGTGGATGCTTGGAATGCCCTCCCGATGGAAGTAGTGGGGGCAAACACGGTGACGGAATTCAAAAAGGCATGGGACAAACACAGTGGATCCCTTTACAGCAATAGGATAAAAACAAGATAAACGGTACCATCTAACTTCTGAATCATATAACGTCTCAACAAATAGGGGTGTCCTACATGGAGTGGTGGGTTTACCCCTAAACAAAGACATGGGGAGGGGTGGCCTGCACAGAGCGACAGGTGCACCTACTCTTGCCATCTTGCTGGGCAGACAAGATGGACCATGCTGGTCTTTATCTGCCGTCATTTACTATGTTACTATGGGGTCTGTTTACTAAACATTCCTAACGTGCGGGGCCGTGCTAGTGTGCCTGTGCCATATAAGGAGTGGGCGGTTCAGGCAGAAAATAGAAAAAAAACGGTAGTAAGCAACCGGATGTGTGTGCGTCGCGCTAATGTGCGGGGGTCGACATTAGCGCGTGGAAAGGCAAAGTGGCACGCTGCTGAGTATACAAAACAACAGAGCCGTGGTACAACGGTGAAGACACTGACCAATGGTGCAGGGGCCATGGGTTCAATCCCACAGTGTGCGCAACGACAAAGGTCAGCTGAGGCAGTAATTGTAATGATTAACATTGTTTTAGGAGGCAAATTAATTTGGAACGGCATAAGGCGGCGCACAGTTATTTTTGGGCGGCAGAAGGCGGCGCACAGTTATTTTTGGGCAGCAGAAGGCGGCGCACTGGTCCCCTTGGGCGGCAGAAGGCGGCGCGCTGATAGGCACAAGGCGGCGCGCTGATGCACAAGCACAGAAACAGAGCCACAGCACAATGGTTACAACACTGACCAATGGTGCAGGGATCAGGGGTTCAACACCTCACGATGCCCAGTGAAAAATGCCTGCTGAGGCAGTATGTATTATGCTGTAGGAGGCTGTATAAATTTATTTTGTTATCACTACTAGCAAACGCACTCTCCCAGCATGTTAACATACGGCGGCCCATAAGGCACATGTTACAGTGCACTGTTCGCCAAGGCACCCTTGAATGACCCCTATGGGGCAGCATGTATGTTGCGACACAGGATAATGTATAGTGCACCCTATAGGGATGGCAACCATAAGGTGGCCTACAGGGCGCCCTATGAAGCACCCTCAGAGGCACCTAATGGGTATAGTAAGCTGAGGGTGGTCTTGCCGGCATAGACATATGTACAGTAAATAAAAATAAAGCTGTGGACAGCCCTACCAAAGGGCCCCACTGTGGGTTTGAACCCATGACCTCTGGCTACACAGGCAGTGATGTAACCATTGCGCTACAGCTCCATAGCTGTAAGCAGGCCCCTGGCTGGCTGCAGATAGCCTACACGTCACCTCACAGACAGTCTGCTGGTGTCAACAGGATAGGGTTAGGCCACCCGTACCCATGATGCACTGCACATGCAAATTAGCTGTCCGCAGATGGACACAAGATGGGGAATGCACCCCCACAGCACCTCGGCCCTGTTGGGGGAAGTGACCGGGTGCACCCACACAGCACCTTGGCCTAGTAGGGGGCACTGACTGGGTGTTTTACTGGCACAGAGTAGCCACACACCGTTACATCGTGCGGGTACTGTGCTCACCCTGAGTGTGCAATGAGGTGGCCAGGACCAGGTCAACAACACCTGCCATGGCTGCTGGAGGCCAAGCGGGTGTTCCAAAGCAGTGTTACTGTGTAAGATAGCTAGTTTCTGCACAAACACCATGGATATCCCTGTCTGCCGCCATCAGGCACCCCCCCCAGTGGCAAACATGGTCCCCATCAAGGGATCCACACTCTACCTCCCTGCAAAGGTGGCAGTAGAGGGCAACATCAACCCCAGTCCTGCTGAGGAACACCACCACCCCCAGGCAGCTCCATACACAGCCATAACACAATAGCAGACAGACATAAGCCCAGGGTATGGTAAGCTGCACTCCACCACCAGATATTCCCCTGCAGCAAGCCAACAGCCACTGCACCCTGCAAGCCATTATAGCAAGACATTTACCAGCTACAAACAGTCTGCTGGTTAGTCCATAGTGCATGTTCCCAATGGAGATGCATGCACCCAGAACTGGGCTGTCTGCATACACAGCAAGCAGATAGATCAATGACTGGGCCCCAAAGAGAAACCCATATCTATCACATGAGAGAACTACTATACAGCACTATGGGGGGGCCTAGCCATGCTGTGGTCACTGCACAGTCAGGGTGAGCGTGATCCCCCAGAAGGACATGCTTTGGCCACCCTGTCTGTGTAGGTGGTGGCCGGACACTACAATATCCCAGCCAATGTCCCTGCCAGGGCCCTATGCCCAGTGCAGATGCATCCTGGCCACGCCACCCTGCCCTGGCTATACCCATGGTACCTTGCACCTCATTATGCACATTGACTGGCCAATACTGGCAACAGTGCTGGCAGTGCGGGCTGTTGAAGGGGCTTGCAGCCAACACCCACTGTATAGACAGACACACACTTCCACACCTCTGCCATCATGGTGCTACGATTGAGGGGGTAAGTAGCCTTGCCCACCAAACCGGTCCTGAGCACGGCAAGGCATGGATATGGTACGCATTACAGCTGGTGGTCACTCCCCAGGGTGGTAAGCACCGTCAGAGGCCAGGCCTGGAGCATGCCCCGCAAACACCTAACAGATTGTTTGGATGGGGTCAACTAGCAGTATGTACGTAACGTATGGATAACTGCCTGCCTGTGCTCCTAGCAAACGTCTCCGAGCTGTGTACCGTATACCTCAGGTGTAGGGTGACATTGGTAAGTTATGCAAGTGCTCGTTTTGGGTGCTGCATGCACGGTCCAATGTTCTGCCTTTCCAGGAGACATTGGCCAATGGGGCCTGTGGGTGTGGGTGTGTCTGCCCTTGATGGCTGCTGCTTTACGGCACAGATTCCCAACTCCAGTCCAGGTTTGCATCACACTGTTCGGGTTTTCCTGCTATCCCTCATGAATATGCATGGGCTACATCTACATGCCATGGGGGTGGTGCATAGATATACAGCACAGGCATATGTATGAGTGTCAGCATGGAACTTGACTGGTGTGTGGCCCACCAGGACTGCATTTGGGTGATTCTGCTCTAGGTACTGCCCCTGTTCATGGTGTCTGTGCTCAGTGGGGTAAAAGATAGATGTCTTACCATTGCATATGTCCCCGCCATGAAAGGTGTGTCCTTACTATCACTGTTTAGTTGTGGGGAAAATATGTGGGCAGGATTGGCAGTAGCCCCAGCTGGGCTTTGAACCTGTGACTTTCTGTTCTTGTATGCAGTGTCTGTGTGCACTGCACCACTGTGTAGCCACAGATTGGTTGGATTCCCTGGACTGTCCATGACTGTGGATCCGGCAGGACCTGTCTGTTGCAGTGGACTGTGCCAGCCTGCACATGGCTAGGCCTCTGTCTTCTGTGGTTAGCAGCCACTGCCCCCTGCACCACATGTACTTGTCCGCCAACATGCTGGCATGAACTTCTCTCAGAAAAAGCAGTTGACCTGATTGCAATGTGGCAGTATGGGACTGCATTTGGGGGACTTGGCTGTAGGTAATGCCCATTGTTGTGGTGTGTGTGCGGTGTTGGGTAAAATATGGGTGTTTTCCCCATGCATACAGGGGTGTCTGCGCTATCTTTATTTAGTGGTGGGTAAAATATAGGGACTGGGCTGGCAGGTGCCCCAGCTGGGTTTTGAACCTCTGCCCTCTGGTCCTAGAGGTAATGACTCTGTCCGCTGTACCACACTTTGGCCACAGAGACAGTGCAGCCCCTGGAGGCAGTAAGCCTGGCAGGATGGAGTCACAAACCCTGCTCTACGCAATTCTACTGTGGGCATATGCACCCTGTCTGGTGACAAACGTGCACATAAACCCCGGAAATGACCACGGAAAATGTGGGACAAAATATCACCACGCTGGGCAACAGTGATATTAATGGGCAACCATAGCAAACACTCCCAGGAAAGCTCCAATACGTGGCAATGTTTTTTGGAAGAGTCTCCTCTCAGTAGACCCTTCCAAAAGTCATTTCTTTTTTCTGGAGCTTTGCTGGGTGTGATTTCTGTATTTGCCCATCACTATAACTGTTCCCCAGCTGAATTACTATTTTTAATAGTTCTGTTGTGGTCATTTTCTATTTTTATTTTCACTTTTGTGCTGTGCACATATATCACACTGCTCACGTTTTGCTGGTTTCCCCGGTTTTCCTGTACATTGCTGACGGAAATGGTTTCTCTTCCCTTTAAATGCTTTCTACCGCGAGTGTTTCACTCGCGGTAGTTTTTACATGCAAATTCGGGCCCGATACTGTGCGAGGAGCCTCTCCCCTCCCACTCTCCACCCATTGACCCCGTCCCTCCGCCCCTCGGGAGCCTTCCTCCGCCCTCAGAATGCCTTTCCACGCCTCTATCGGACATTTGCGGGCCGGGTACTTTTGCGGGGCACGTTAGTGCGGCGCGCAATTGTGCGGGGCCCAAGCGCACTTGTGCGGGGCGTTTAAGAGCGTTTCTGAGCGTTTGAGTGCCGCGTTTCCGTGCGCTATTGTGCGGCACGCAATTGTACGGCTTTTAGTAAACATGCCCCTATGTTACTATGTAACAAGGGAAAAGAAAAGGAACAGGTGAAAACAAGACAAGGGAAGAGGAGGAGAACAGGTAAGTCATGAAACAAAGGCAGAAGCAAAGAGGTGAGCTTTCAACCTGGATTTGAAGAGGGTCAGAGAAGATGCCTGACGTATAGACAGAGGAAGTCTATTCCAGGCATAGGGTGCTGTAAGGTGAAAAGAGCGAAGCCTGGAGTTGGCAACAGAGGAGAAAGGCATAGCAAGAAGCAGTTGGCTAGAAGAGTGGAGTTCATGAGGGAGAATATAATGAGAAATGAGAGAAGGAAAATAAAGAGGAGCTGCAGAAAGAATGCATTTATAGGTCAGTAGGAGAAATTTGAACTGGATGCGGAAACAGATAGGGAGCCAGTGAAGCTACTTTAGGGGTCATCAGACACAATCATGCCAAGGTCCCGCTCTTCTTTTGTGGACAGAAATACTTCACGCCCTCCACTATACCACTCCCTTGGATTTTTGCAGTCCAAATGCATGACCCTGCATTTTTAGCATTAAATCTCAGCTGCCAAATTCTATACCATTCTAGAACAGCTAGATCCCTCCTAGTGTTATCTACCTTTTCCTGGGTGTCTACTCTATTGCAGATTTTGGTATCATCCGCAAACAGGCAAACCTTACCAGACAGCCCTTCTGCAATATTACTAACAAAGATATTAAAAAGAATCGGAACAAGGACAGATACCACACCACTGGTAACCTCCTTCTCCTCAGAGTGTGCTCCATTTACCTGTATTCTTTGTCGCCTCCCACTCAACAAATTTCTAACCCAATCTGTAATTTTAGGGTCTGTCTCTAGGGTGCTCAGTAGTTGTTGTTTATAAGCTGCCTGTGCAGAATGGTGCCAATGGCTTTGCTGAAATCTAAGTACACCACATCTAGGGCTCTCCTTCAGCCCAATTCCCTGGTCACCCAGTCAAAGAAATCAGATTTGTCTGACAAGACCTGCCTCTGGTAAACCCATGCTGCCTCGGATCCTGCAATCCACTGGACTCCTGAAACCTCACTATTTTCTATTTAAGCAGCATTTCCAATAATTTACTCACCACAGAGACTAGACTAACCAGCCTGTAGTTTTCAACCACATCCTTACTTCCGCTTTTGTGTAAAGGGACCACATGTGCCTTTCTCCAGTCCTCTATTATCTAACGAGAGATCATATGAGTTCATCCACTATATTATACTGAAAAATGATAAGCTCATGCCCTTACTCCTAAATGTCTATGCAATTAAACTAACATAATTTTTGTTGGGGCTTGTGCCATGAAGGAAACTCCTAGTAGCACTATTCTCCTTTTTAATATTTTAAAAGGGAATAAACCCTTACCACAACCCAAGGGATAACATTAATGTCCCCTAGGAAAAATTGTAACATGCAAATGAAATAGTGTGCGATACTTATGATGCAGAAACAAGATTACTTATCTCCATATACAGCGGTGCCGGTATCGATGGTATTGATGTCTTCAAAACCACTCTAGAACAGCTAGCTCATCACAGTAATGCAATTCCACGTAAAAAAGACAAAAAAAAAGGTTCACATTGGCAAAGTTTTTTTGCACTAGGAGACTACAACCTATGCCCCCTACCTAGCAAAGAAGCCAACACATTCCTTAAAGCAATGCTAGCCCTTAACTACACGCAGATAGTTAATGCCCCCTCCTACTGACACGGAACAACCCCGGACCTGATCTTCATCCCAAATCAACTTACGATGTAGAACACTATACCTACACCACTGATTACCCATATGCCCTGGTCTGATCACCACCCAACAATATTCTTGATTCTCATCCAAAGTTCATATGGTCGACAGGAGCCATGCTTTCCACACAGAAAGTTCAAAGCATTTAACAAGGAAGAATTCCTATGGGAGATAACACCATCACTTCATCATGATAGTAATGACTTGGATGAAATCATTGAAAAATGGCACCACACTAACTCAACTGCCGCTACAATCATGATTACAAGACCTACAAATAATTGCAAAAGGCCCAATGCTCAGAGAAGCAAAAAGGGCCCTCAGAAGACTAGAAAGAGCATGGAGACGCAACAAAGCCGAGGATAATCTGCAACGACACAGAGCTAAACAAGAGGAATACAACAATATAATAAATGACTCCAAGCAACAATACCATACCAATGCCATTATGAAATCAGCAAACAGACCCAGGGAACTCTTCAGTATTGTCAGGAAGCTTACCAAGGATACCTCGCAGTTGGACACCCACACTATTGACCCCAACAGTTTGCAAACTTCCTTATCAGCAAGAATAACAACCTCACTCGAAGACGATCAGATATCTCAATCAACCCAGTAGCCTTGGAATATAAGGAAACATGGAATGACTTCTCTATCCCCTCACCCTCGCAGATCGAGCAAATCATAGACTCACTCAACACCACAACCTCTTCCACTGATCTGTGCCCAGTTGCCTGGATTAAAGCTATGAAGGACCATTTCAGCAAGCGTATACAATGAATCATAAGGTTATCCCTGCAAAAGGACTATATGCCAGCTGCCATCAAACTGGACACCATACGTCCAGTCCTCAAGAAGAGTACCTTGTACCCATCAGACCCAAAATCCTACCACTCAATTTCAAGCCTCCCATTCATTGCCAAAGTCCTTGAGAAAGCCGTGTATGCCCCACTAGACACACACCAGCATGGATTCAGGCCACAACACAATGTTGAAACACTCCTCACATCATTATTTGACAGCTTCATAACAGGCTTTGACAATGCAAGAAAAGGATTCATCCTAATCTTCATGGAATATCTTCAGCCTTTGACTCAATATCCCACACCATTATGTTACAATGGCTGCAGGAAATCAGTTTGCGGAACATCACGTTAAAATGGTTCTCATCTTACCTTACCAACTGAACCCAACAAGTCAAATCCGGTGATATCAAATCATCAAAATTCAAAGTACCACAAGGCATTCCTCAAGGATCAGTGTTATCCTCCATCCTATTCAACATATACATACAGCCAATATGTAACATCATCAAACAACATAAAATGCTCTACCACATATATGCGGACGACATCATGGTCTATGCCCCCGTCGACACACACACACTTGATATCGCCCCCATTACCAAGTGTCTGGATGATATGATCACATGGCTCACTGACAACTCCCTATCTGTGAACTGCGACAAGTCTGAAGCGATGTTCATCTCTGGAAGCACCACCTTCACACCACCTCCTGCGATCAGCATACTAGGCAAACCCATTGCAGTAAAAGATGAAGTGAAGTATCTAGGTGTCACCCTAGATAACAAACTCTCCCTTCAGTCATACTTCAACAAAACTGCCAACAAAGCGCACCATCGACTAAAGCTCATCAGAAGACTCAAACCTATTCTGGACAATAACCACTTCCGCACAGTATGCCAGGCTATAATCATACCGATATTAGACTATGCCAACTCCCTCTACCATGGATTGCTTAAACAATAACTCCATCCTCTCCAGTTGCTACAGAACACGGCGGCTTGGATCATCACAAATACTGCAAGAAGCGAGCATATCACCCCAATACTTCAGAAGCTTCACTGGCTGCCCATCCACTCACGAGTATGATATAAGGCAACATTAACCATTTTTAATATCTTTCACAACCTCTCAGCCATGGCACTCCAGAGCATTCTAACCAAGGACTCCAGCATAAGACCCAGGCGAAGCAACATGGTGAACAAACTCATCACGCCAGCTGGCTTCCAATGTGCCAACCAATCAACTTCCAAAAGATCCCCTTCCCTTGCAGCACCTGCACTTTGGAACACCCTTCCCAAACCACTGCGCTCAACATTAAGGATTTTCGTAAGATACTTAAGACCCTACTATTCTCCAATCACTATGGCCCTACCAACCAATGACTCCCACCACCTCTATCGTCTTGCAACATCCCTGACCCTATAACAATTGTCTTTCTTATTTCTATTTCCCTCTCTGCATGTTCCCACCCCCCATGTAAACCATTTTGATTGAAGGATAAGGTGATATATAAAACATGATAAATAAATAAAATAAATAAATTTAATGTTTCACTTACCTGGGAGCTTTCACTTACTTGGGGGCTTTCTTCACCTATCCCCAATGAATCTAGTTTAAAGTCATCTTCAGTAGGTTAGCCAGTCTGCTGCTGAAGACACTTTGACCCTTCTTGGACATATGGATGCCATCTCTGCTCTGCAGCCCTTGGAACATCATCTCATGGTCCAGAAAACCAAAATGCTCTTGATGACATCAGCCACATAGCCATGCATTATCTCCAGGATGTGAGCATCTCTGCCTCGGCCTTTACCCTCAACATGGAGGATTGGAGAGAACACCACCTGCACACCTATCTGCTTCACCCTCTCTTCCAGAGCCATGCTGTCACTTTTGATATGCTCAGAGGGATACTTAGCAGGATCATTTGTACCAACATGGATGAGCAACATCAGATAATAGTCAGTAGGCTTGATTAGTCTCAACAAACTCACCATAACATCGCAGATTTTATGTCATCAACAAGTGTAGGCCATAGATGTCATCGTTGCTGTCTTTCCTGGTGAGACATGTACCATGGCATGCGGCTGATTTACTTGTGGCTGCTGCCACCTTCTCCTGGAGGCAATGAATGAGGTCAGGCCTCTGCCGGCATATTGTCCAGAAGAGGCAATTCAGTGCCTCTAGAGTCCAGCGTACACCAAAGTCGCTGTGGGAGAGAGGTATGGGATCAGATTTTTCACACTTGGGTGCTCACATTGATCCTCCACTGCTATCACATACACAGCTGTTCCCAGGAAACCTATCCACCCTAGCAGCAGTGGCATGTGTGTCCATTCACAGTGGGGAATTCACCATATGTGTCAATACTTAGACCTCTGTGTATCCTCTGCCAGGGTTCACCCAACCCTGTGTACAACTGGTGTGATGGTACTGCTCGCTAATCAGGCCATCTACAGGTTTTCAACAATGCTTCCAGAACCTGTGACAGATATGCAGATATTGGCCCCTTGAAGGGCATATGTTGCTGCTCTGTAAGGATCTCTGTACTGTATGTTATTACATGTGGGGCTTCTACCTGGTAGCTCTCACTATCATTTCCACATCATCCGTATCCCTTTCCAACCCTCTGGTCACAGCTTGACCGTTCATATACTTCCTCACATACCTGTCTTTTACCTCTGGACCCTATAGAGACATATCCCTTCTGTAGCTGCCCCTTAATAAGAACATAAGATATGCCATACTGGGTCAGACCAAGGTCCATCAAGCCCAGTATCCTGTTTCCAACAGTGGTCAATCTAGGTCATACGTACCTAGCAGTTTCCCCAAAAGACACAGTTTCCACAATGCTTGTACTGGGTCAAGCATTGATATCCTGGGTCCCTTCTTAATAATGGTTTATGGACCTTTCCTCCAGGAACTTGTCCAAACCTTTTTTAAACCCAGCAACACTAACAGGCTTTAACACATCCTCCGGTAAGAAATTCCAGAGTTTGATTACACGTTGAGTGAAAAAATATTTTCTTTTATTAGTCTTAAATAGTTTACCCTGTAGCTTCATTGCATGTCCCCTAGTCTTTCTATATTCTGATAACGTAAACAATCGATCTACGTTTATCCGTTCCACTCCGTTCATTAATTTATAGACTTCTATCATATCTCCCCTCAGCCGTCTCTTTTCCAGGTTAAAGAGCCCTAACCTTTTTAGCCTTTCTTCATAGGAGTATCCTTCCATCCCCTTTACCATTTTGGTGGCTCTTCTCTGAACCTTTTCTAATAACGCTATATCCTTTTTAAGATACGGTGACCAGAATTGCATACAATATTCAAGGTGTGGTCTCACCATGGAACATTATAGAGGCATTATAATATCTTTTGTTTTATTTTCCATTCCTTTCCTTATGATACCTAGCATTCTATTTGCTCTCTTGGCCACCGCTGCACACTGGGCCGAGGGTTTTAACATGTGTGGTGATGAGAGTGAGCAGGAGAAAATGGAAATAGAAGAAAAAGACACTTGTACCTTTAAAACTACTGACAGCTCAGCTCTACACAGAGGTAGGAAAGCTACTATGGAAAAAAGCCAAGCCAAGCCACGCCCTAGTTCTAATGAGGAGGCAGGCTTAGCTGCTGATTATGAGCACACGTGCCAAGAGGAAGCTCTGATAGGAAGGAAACAGGTTTTTAAACCCGTCTTCAAACAGAAGAAGGGAGTTCACAGCTCCAGTTTGAGTTCAGCTTGGAGGAACAGGAGTGCAAGTTCCAGGAGTTCGTCTGGCTCAAAGAGTTCCTGCCGTGAGAGAGAAGGTGCCAGTTTGAGTCCAGGTCCTAGGAGCTCATGGATACCTGAGAGACGTGAGTGTGCTGATTTCCAGCTGCTGAAAGCTAAGAGCAGAGAAGGAAACACTCCACGTCTGGGAAAGGTTCCTAAACCAAAGGCCAGCCAACGTTCTGTGAGAAAGGCTGCAAACCTGTGGGAACAGGAACCTTTATCCTGTATTCAGAATCCTAAGCTGAAAACTTTAACTGACAAAAGGTGGGTGGATTCGTTTCACTGGGGAAAGAACCAGGTCCCAACCGTTAGCAGGGAAGTTAACTTGAACTCAGTAAAAGCTTCGAAGCAAGCATTTGAGGGAGGAGAAGCTTACTTTCCTTATGTAAATGTTTATGACCAAAAGGAAAAATTATGGAATGAATTTTGGGAATTCTTACAAACCAGAAAGCCTGAAGAAAGTGCTGAGGCCTGGAGTAGAGATAAACCAGCCACAGTACCGGAGCCCATGCAGATAGAATTACCTGAGTCACAATCTTCCTCAGAAGATTGCTAGATGGATTGCTCTCTTTGTCTTAGGGAAGCATAAGTTCCTGTGTGCAAGGCTAAGGAAGCTTTTGTAGAAGAAAGAAGGTATTTCTGCTAGAAGGAGCTCATAAGGCTGTGTTATGTTTAGTGTCATGAAGATAGCTGCTTGTGTTTGAAGAGACTTGTGCTGCATTTATTTCAAGTACAATTTCCTTTTGTTTTCTGCTACTGGAGAAGTTATCCATTTTTGTGTTCGTGTACAGAACTTTTTTTTTTTTTTTCAATTTTTATTTGTTGAAAGGAAACATACAACAATACAAAAGAAAATACAACAAATGAGATCAACCTCTCATTTGAAATCAACATAAGAGGAAAATAATCATTAGAATAATAGACCACATCCAGGAAGAGCTCTATAATAATACATAACAAAATATACATCTGATCCAAGCCTGGCAAAAACCCCTATACCAACAAGAGTTAAATCAATATTGAAATCAAAAGTAAATTAATTAAATCAAAACTACTCTAACTTTGCTCCTTCTCTTTCAAGAATTCCATCAACTGAGCAACCTCACCAAATACATATCGTTTATCCTGATAGCTAATAAAACATTTACATGGAAATTTCAGGTAAAAAGAGGCCCCCAAGGCCAAAACGCGTGGTCGGACTTCTAAAAAAGCCTTCCGACGACGCTGAGTGGCCCGGGAGACGTCGGGAAAGATCTGAACACAATGAGCACAAAATATTTCAAGTTTCTTCCTAAAATAAGCCCGAAAGATCCTTTGTCTGTCTAAATCTGAAGCCAACGTAACTAATAAAGTGGCTCTTGTAGATATCTCGTCCCGAGAAGACTCTAGAAATTCAGAAATATTCAATGAAGGCAAAACCTTAGGGTCCTCCTGAGAACCCTTCCCCTGAGAAGCAGTTGCCAAAGTAAAATCTCTAGAGGGAAGATAGTAAATATTTAACAAATCAATTGATTCCACATCAGAAAACTGCAAAACATCTTTCAAATATTTATGAAAAAGAATAACAGGTGTAAGATAGTGGGTTTTAGGAAAATTTAAGAGACGGAGGTTCCTCGCACGCTGGGAGTTCTCTAATAATTCATCTTGACGATGAAGTAAGGTAACATCTTGAACCAAAGCGTCAAGGACTCCCTGCTGCGAGGTAAACCCCCCCTCCTGTAATTCAACACACTTTTCTATTAATAACAATCTAGATTCCTGATTAGACAACTTTTCAACTGTTTCTTTCGTAAAAACAGATATTCTTTGTAAAGACGAATCTAAAGTTGACTCCATCTTAGATAACAAAGCCCAAAGATCTTTAAGAGAAACATTGTCAGGGGGAACACGAGGCTCCCCAGGCACGGAAAAAACAACAACTGATGGAAGTGGAGGAGATAAAGTCACAGGTGCAGACTCAATCCGCAAAAAAGAAGAGGAAAGTATAGGTTCCCCAATGTCAGAGCAAGCAAGGCTGGCTTTAGGAAAATCTCCAATTTTAGACTTTTGCTCCTGTATAGTTAGGGATGATTCCTTTAAATCCGGGGAAATGTCAGAAGACACAGTACTCACGGTTGACTTTCCTTCCATAATCAAATCCAAATCTTGAGTCTCAGGCAACAGTCTCCCGACCTGCACATGGGCGTCCATTGGACCGACTACCTTACCCGCATTCGGTACTGCAGCCGGCAAAGGACGTTTCTTCCTTTTCCCCATCAATGAGATTCTACTCACCGAATGCGCGCCGAAGGGGCGCCAAAGGGGCGTGACCTGCCCCTTTGGTCACGCCCCTTCAGGCACGCGCCACGGGCACGCGCCCGCTACGCGTCCCACGTTGTGGGCAGAGTGTTATAGCCCGTCAAATCAAGCAGACCCAATGAGAGCAGCAGCCGCGGGTCACCAGGCCAATCAAATGAAAAGTTCACCGCAGGTAGGAAACAAAGTAACTCCTCGGCGTCCCGCGTTGTGGGCAGAGTGTTATAGCCCGTCAAATCAAGCAGCCCCAATGAGAGCAGCAGCCGCGGGTCACCAGGCCAATCAAATGAAAAGTTCACCGCAGGTAGGAAACAAAGTAACTCCTCGGCGTCCCGCATTGTGGGCAGAGTGTTATAGCCCGTCAAATCAAGCAGCCCCAATGAGAGCAGCAGCCGCGGGTCACCAGGCCAATCAAATGAAAAGTTCACCGCAGGTAGGAAACAAAGTAACTCCTCGGCGTCCCGCGTTGTGGGCAGAGTGTTATAGCCCGTCAAATCAAGCAGCCCCAATGAGAGCAGCAGCCGCGGGTCACCAGGCCAATCAAATGAAAAGTTCACTGCAGGTAGGAAACAAAGTAACTCCTCGGCGTCCCACGTTGTGGGCAGAGTGTTATAGCCCGTCAAATCAAGCAGCCCCAATGAGAGCAGCAGCCGCGGGTCACCAGGCCAATCAAATGAAAAGTTCACCGCAGGTAGGAAACAAAGTAACTCCTCGGCGTCCCGCGTTGTGGGCAGAGTGTTATAGCCCGTCAAATCAAGCAGCCCCAATGAGAGCAGCAGCCGGGGGTCACCAGGCCAATCAAATGAAAAGTTCACCGCAGGTAGGAAACAAAGTAACTCCTCGGCGTCCCGCATTGTGGGCAGAGTGTTATAGCCCGTCAAATCAAGCAGCCCCAATGAGAGCAGCAGCCGCGGGTCACCAGGCCAATCAAATGGAAAGTTCACCGCAGGTAGGAAACAAAGTAACTCCTCCGTGTACAGAACTTTAATGCGTATGGAAATCCACAATAATAAAAATATTCTTGTTTGCCTCAACCTCCGGTTGCACAACTACAGTTTGTCTTTTTGAATACACTTTTCTCAACTACAAGTCCCAGAGTGCATTGCTGGTGGCAAAGGGAAAATACAGTTCATTTAAGGACAGACAAGGCAGCCCATAGCTGTAAGCCTCTGGCCCAGGCTTGGGTACCACACATGTTATCCACAATGACGCCTAAATCTTTTTCCTGGGTGATGGTTCCTAATGTGGAACCTTGCATCGTGTAACCATAGTTTGGGTTATTCTTCCCTAGGTGCATAACTTTGCACTTGTCCACATTAAATTTCATCTGCCATTTGATGCCCAGTCTTCCAATTTATCAAGATCCTCTTGCAATTTTCCACAATCCTCTTGGGTTTTAACAACTTTAAATAGTTTTGTGTCATCTGCAAATTTGATAACCTCACTCGTTATTCCACTTTCCAGGTTATTTATGAATATGTCAAAAAGCAGCGGACCCAGCACAGATCCCTGGGGTACACCACTATTCACCTTTCTCCACTGGGAAAATTGGCCATTTAGCCCTACCCTCTGCTTTCTATCTTTTAACCAGTTCCTGATCCACAATAGTACACTGCCTCCTATCCCATGACTCTTTAGTTTTGCCAAAAGTCTCTGATGAGGGACCTTGTCAAAGGCTTTCTGAAAGTCCAGATACACTATATCAACCGACTCACCTTTGTCCACCTTTTATTCACACCTTCAAAAAAACATAATAGATTAGTAAGACAAGATATTCCTTGTCTAAAGCCATGTTGGCTGTCTCCCATTAGGCCATGACTATCTACATGCTGAGTAATTTTATTCTTTATGATGGTTTCTACCATTTTTCCTGGTACTGACGTCAGGCTCATCGGCCTGTAGTTTCCCAGATCACCCCTGGAACCCTTTTTAAAAATTGGTGTTACATTGGCGATCCTCCAATCTTCAGGTATTAGAGATAGTTTTAATGATAGTCACAGATAACTAATAGCAGGTCTGAAATCTCATATTTCAGTTCCTTCAACATCCTCGGATGTATACCATCTGGCCCAGGTGATTTGCTACTCTTCAGTTTATCTAATAGTTGTAATAGATCTTCCCAATGTATCGATATTTCCTTCAATTCTTCCGCAGCTTTAAATACGACTTCAGTCATGGGTAACATCCCTACATCTTCCTCAGTAAAGACCGAAGCAAAGATTTCATTCAATCTCTCTGCTATCGCCTTGTTGCCTCTTAGTGCCCCTTTAACCCCTCTATCATCTAATGGACCAACTGACTCTCTCACAGGTTATTTGCTACAAATGTACTTGAAAAAGTCTTTATTTCGCGTTTTTGCTTCCGCAGAAAGTTTCTTCTCAAATTCTCCCTTTGCCTGCCTTATCAATTCCTTGCATTTGACTTGCCAGTGCTTGTGCTGTTTCCAGGTTTCGTCGTTTGGCTCTTTTTTCCATTTCCTGAAAGATGCTTTTTTGGCAACAACAGCTTCTCTGACCTCACCTTTAAACCATGCTGGAAGTTTTTTGGACTTCCTTCCACTTTTCTTATTCCAATGATATCTAACCTCTCATTTAGTGCTATATATTCTAACTCTCCCATCTTATTTTTTAGACTTCTAGTATTTGCATATAAGCATAGA
Source organism: Ichthyophis bannanicus (assembly GCA_033557465.1). Classification (NCBI taxonomy): domain Eukaryota; kingdom Metazoa; phylum Chordata; class Amphibia; order Gymnophiona; family Ichthyophiidae; genus Ichthyophis; species Ichthyophis bannanicus. The sequence continues at coordinate 1,243,334,399 of CM066032.1, forward strand.
GACTGTATTTTATTCATATTAATTTGGCTATCGGTAGATATGGGTAATTTGGGATCTATAAGCTCTGTCTGCTCCATACTTGAGGGCATTTGAGCTACTTTACTCTTTTTTGGAACCTCTCTGCTTTTGGTAGTATCCTTCAAGGATACATTCTTCTGAACCATCCGCTCTTGGGCGACTGTCGGCTTTCCCCTATTATCTAGTTTAAAAGCTGCTCTATCTCCTTTTTAAAGGTTAATGCCAGCAGCCTGGTTCCATCCCGATTTAGGTGAAGCCCATCCCTTCGGAAGAGCCCCTCCTTTCCCCAGAATGTTCCCTAGTTCCTAACAAATCCAAAACCCTCATCTCTGCACCATTGTCTCATCCACGCATTGAGACTCCGGAGCTCTGCCTGCCTTTTGGGTCCTATGCGTGGAACGGGAAACATTTCTGAGAACGCTACCCTGAAGTTCTGGATTTCAACTTCTTACCTAAAAGCCTAAATTTAGCCTCCAGAACCTCCCTACCACATTTTCCTATGTCATTGGTACCGACATGTACCAAGACAGCAGACTCCTCCCCAACACTATCTAAGACCTTATCTAGGTGGCGCGTGAGGTCCGCTACCTTCGCACCAGGCAGGCATGTTACCAAGCGATCCTCATGTCCACCAGCCACCCAGATATTTACATGCCTAATGATCAAATCACAAACTATAATGACTGTCCTAACCCTTCCCTCATGGACACATGGCCCTGGAGAAACTTCCTCGTGCAAGAGGGTTTTACATCACCTGGAGGACAGGTCCTAGTTACAGGATCACTTCCTGCCACACCAGGGTGATGCTCTCCTGTCACGTGACCTCTCTCCTCCATGGCAACAGGGATGCTGCCAGACTGGAAGTGGGACTTCATGACTATATCCCTGTAGGTCTCATCTATGTACCTCTCTGTCTTTCTTATGTTTTCCAAGTCTGCTACTCTAGCATCTAGAGAACGGACTCGTTCCCTGAGAGCAAAGAGCTCCTTGCACCTAGTGCACACGTAAGACCGCTCACCAACTGGGAGAAAATCATACATGTGAGACTCAATGCAAAAGACTGGAAAGCCCCCATCTCGCTGCTGGACTGCTGTCTGCATCTTAGTTTTAAGCTTGTGTTTAGATCTTTAAGTGCTTTACTTACTAAGGGTTGCTATGGATATTTATACTAATAAAACTGTACCTAATACGTTTAATATACCTTGTTCACCTAAAGATTAGTTAATCTCAGGTCCTTAGTGTATGACTGATTTGGGTAATGAGTGTCACCTGAGAGGACCTCCTGTCCTTAAGATGTGTATGTGCTATAAAGCTATGATTATCCCAGAGGTAGGTGGGTGTTGGGGAGGGAGGGAGGGAGGGAGGGAAATAACACTTATTAAAAGAGGGCTTCTAAACAGTACCCTGTCCTGTGCTGCTGAGATAAGCTATATTCTGATTTGATTTAAATTATAGCTCTTTGCTGCTGCTAGGCTCTAACTTATTATGAAATTTAAACTACAAGCTCTCTGCTTGGTTCCAAATTTAACCAGAAAGCTCTCTTCTGTGTTTTAAATTTAAACTAAAAGTACTTTGCTGATGCTAAGCTCTGAGTGACTATTAAATTTAAACTACAAGCTCTCTGCTGGGTTCCAAATTTAACCAGAAAGCTCTCTTCTGTGTTTTAAATTTAAACTAAAAGTACTTTGCTGATGCTAGGCCCTGAGTGACTATTAAATTTAAACTACAAGCTCTCTGCTGGGTATGAAATGTAACCAGAAAGTTCTCTTCTGTGTTGTAAATTTAAACTTAAACTGCTGCTACTAGGCCCTGACTGATTTAACAAAAAATAGTGGTTCACAGATTAATTAGCTTTAATAGAAAGAATTCCTTTCATAAAATTCCCAGAAGTATATACTCACAATTTATTTTATTTATTTATTTTTATTTACATCTCTTATATACCGCACTATTTGCGATCAGCGCGGTTTACATAGAACAAACAATATCCGACAATAAACAAGAGTCAGGTCATTACAATGAACAGGAGCAGTAAACTTGGATAACAGGGGAAACTATCTACATGTGTGGAACATTGAACAAGGTAACTGTATATATGAGAGATGGAGTTATTGTGTTTCGCTCATACATGGTGGCTGGGGTTCGGGGGAGGCTGAGAGGTATTTAATGAAGAGGAAGTGTTTTAAGGCCTTCCTAAACTGGCTCAAGTTGGGGATAGCTCTGATGTGTGGTGGTAGGGAGTTCCAGAGGCTTGGGGCACTCAGACTGAAGGCTCTGTTTGAAGTTGATATGGCGCATCTTGTCATCACTTTTGGTATTGCTAGCATGTTGGCTGCAGAGGTTCTTCTTATCCTGTTGGGTGTGGGTGGTTGTATGAGGTCACATATTGAAGAGGCGGATAACCTGTTGATGGCTTTGAATGTCATCACTAAGGTCTTGAAGCTAATCCTGGCTTGGATGGGGAGCCAGTGAAGCTGCATCAGGAGGGGTGTGATGTGCTCTCTCCTTGGTGCTCCAAAGAGGATTCGCGCAGCGCAGTTCATGGCAAGTTGTAAGGGATGTAAGGTTGTCTGGGGGAGTCCTTGTAGGATGGCGTTTGCATAGTCAAAATGAGGGATGATGAGGGCTTGGTAGATGGTACGGAAGTCGCTCAGCTCGAGTAGAGGGCGTATGTGTCTGAGGGATCTGATCTTGAAGTAGATTGCTCTTACTATTTTTGCTATGTGCTGCTTCATGTTGAGGTTCTGATCCAATGTGACTCCGAGATACCGTATGGCTGATTTTACTTGTAGTTTGGCGTTGTCTACTTCCAGTTGGTTAGGTGGAGTGAATTCTGGATTTCTAGAGATGAACAGGACCTCAGTTTTCTTATGTTGGATACGCAGATTTTGGGAGAGGAGCCATTCTGATATTGCATTGAAGCAGTTGGTTAGTGGGGTGAGGTCCGGGCAATCCAGTGATATTGGCAGGTACAGTAGGACATCGTCTGCGTAAATCATGCAACTCACATTGAAGGATCTGATGATGTTACAGATGGGTTGGATATAAATGTTAAACATAAGTGACGATAGGGAGGATCCTTGAGGGACTCCTTGACTTTGTAGGAATGGCTCGGATGTGGTTCCGTTTGTTCGTACATGTTGCCATCTTCCAGACAGGTAAGACCTACACCACTCAAGCGCTGTTTCGGTAATGCCTTTCTCTCTTAGTCGAATCAGGAGAATCTCGTGGCGGACTGAGTCAAAGGCTGCCGCAATATCTAGAAAGATAAGTGCGAAACCTGTACGTGAGTTGTCAATGCCTGAGATTATGGTGTTGAAAAGAGTAGTGAGTAGTGTTTCCACTCCGTGTGACTCTCTGAACCCGTGTTGTGATGGATCTAGAGGTGCGTTAGTGTCCACATGATCTTGTAGCTGCCTGTAGACTATTTTTTCAACGATTTTGGCGAGCATCGGGATACTGGATATGGGTCTGTAAGACTCGACCTTTTGAGGGTCTAATTTGGTGTCTTTAAGCAGCGGTCTAACGGAGGTCTGTTTGAGCGTGGATGGGAATGACCCGGTGCTGAATGATAATCCTATCATTTTAGCTAAGATTGGGGCAAGGTCGGATCGCAGATCTTTTATCCAGAATGCTGGACATGGATCTGAGTATGAAGTGGAGGTATTTAGGGTAGCAATGGTGTCTTCGATAGTTCTCTTAGACGGAGTGGTAAAAGTGGTTAGAAACGCTGTGCGTGCTTTGTCATCAGGAGGGTCTGGTATCATCATCTTGTCAGTCTTGCATAGTTTTTGATTGCATAAATACGGCGTAATCCTGTGGGTGTATAGATCCTGTGCGTTCCGGGGTCGGTTCTTTGGCAAGATATTTGACCAGGTTGAAGAGGTCATGCGGTTTGTTTAATGAACGTTTCAGAGTGTCAGTGTGATGTTGTTTCATCTTGTCTGTGACTGCCCTGCGATGTGTGTATAGGAGTTGGATGTATGCTGCTTGGTCACTGCTGGTACGTGATTTCCTCCAGCGTTTTTCCGATCTTCGTAGGAGGGTTAGTGACGCCCTTAGGTCAGCTGTGAACCATGGTGCGGATGGTCTTTTCTTTGGGGCTTTAGATGTGGGGGGACGGATTGCGATCGAGCTGAGTCTGCTGTTCCACGTGGAGATTAGGACATCTAGGTCTTGTGAGGTATTGTCAAGGAGAGAGTTTGTTTCAGCCAGGATGCGTTCTTTGTTAAATGGGTGAAATCTTCTGGTATTTGCGGTTGTGTTTGTTTGTGAGTTCGTAATGGGTCTCAGTGACTTGATGGGGGTCGGAATTTGAAAGGAAATGAGCTTATGATCCGACCATGGAACTGCTGTTAGTGATAACGTGATGTTTTGTGCTTGCTGAAGCACCGTTTGTGGGGCGTATATCAGGTCGAGAACGTTGCCCTTTGTGTGTGTAGGTTCATGAACCAATTGGGTGTATCCCAAGATATCTAGGGCTTCTGTGAAGGCGGCTGCTTGATTGTCCTGTAGGGATGGTAAGTTAAAATCTCCTAGTATCCAGTTAGGTTTATGTGGAACATGGGTATTTGATGCTAAGTTTATGATATTGGAGAGGTTGTCTGGATCCGCAGAGGGCGCTCTATAAATAAGGTTTATGGAGCAAGAGTGGTTGGAAATAGATAATGTTTCAAGGGAATTGGTGTTGCTGGCTTCTTCCATTTTGAATTGAAGGTCAGATCTGGTGATGATGGCAACTCCTCCACCCCTTTTGTTTTGCCTGTGGCTGGTGAAAGTGACGAAGTTGGGTGGGAGAAGTTGGTTGAGGATGGTATTGTCTTCCGGTGAGAGCCAGGTCTCGGTAATCATAATGATATCTAAATTATGATGGGTTATTGTTTCAGTGATTGCTGGCCATTTTTTGCGAAGTGATCGAGAGTTAATGAGTGCGCACTTCAGGCTGTTAGTGTGTGGGCGTTTATTTTGCTTTAGTTTTGGGGAATTTTGTAGAGGGATATGAACTAGATGGGGGCGGCGTGGATAGCTCGCTCCATGATAAAGGTTGTTGGAGCCATTGGGCCATTTTCTTCCGCTAGTATAGAGCGTTGGGATGTGGTTTTGTGATGTCATTAGTGCTAGTGAGCTGAATGGCAAAATAGTGAGTAGCAGGTAGAGACTCAATAGAGTGAGGATTATGTGCTTCATTTTGGGTCTATCTGTGCCGGTGCAAAGTGGCAGATGAAAATGTGAGACAGTTGGTGTGGTTGCCGGTTGTTAAGGTGAGGTAAATAAGTATAAACAATGTTTCACTTTTCAACTTGGAGCATAGGATATGTAGTAGAAACAATGTAATAAATATAAGATTGAGCAATGTAAACAATGTAATAAATACAATGTAACAAATGCTGTTAGACTTCCCTAACCACAAGCACTCATTAGTTAACTGGTGCAGTGAGCAAATACAGTACACATATGAGACAATATTGTTCAGGTAATTAATGTTAGGTGGAGTGAGATGATCATATTTTTATGTATAATAGACATAGCTCTGAGATATTCTTAACTCTATGTTTGCACAGTAAGGTTAAAATGCATATGACATTTGGTTTCCACAGGGGGTTGCCTGGTGTTGCGAGACAGAGCAGTCTTGTAGGATAGGCGGGCTAATTTGTTGCTGCCTCGTAGTGTTCAGCAGAGGTGTACAAATCGGAGGAGAAGCAGCTCAGAGCCAGGGGAGCTCATGCTATACGATTGTCATTGAGGTTACCTTCTCTCGGTGCGCTGACGATCAGTGTTGTTGCCTTGATCTCCTGTCGTGCCACTCCTTGTTCGTTCAGAAGCAAAATGCTTGGGTCAATATATGAGAGTTCAGGAAAACTTGCGAAAACTTGCGAGAGGAGCAGAGTTATGGTTTTTTGCTACTTAGCAGTGACTTCGTGGCTAAGGATTCACTGTTGCGGTCCCCGCCTAAGGGCCACGCCAAAGGGCCCTCTGGCGAGGCCCTCAGGCGCGGGCCCGACAGGCGCGGGCCTGCGTGGAGGCCGGCTGCCTTTGAAGGGCTGCTGCTCCCCTCCCACAGCCCCGATTGGACTGGAGCACCTGAGCAGGGCAGCCGGATGGAGCGGTGAGGTGCTCTACCCCGTGTCGGGGGAGTTTACAAATGGCGCTTTTCCCGCCGATCGCGGGCTGCCTTTGAAGGGCTGCTGCTCCCCTCCCACAGCCCCGATTGGACTGGAGCACCTGAGCAGGGCAGCCGGATGGAGCGGTGAGGTGCTCTACCCCGTGTCGGGGGAGTTTACAAATGGCGCTGTTCCCGCCGATCGCGGGCTGCCTTTGAAGGGCTGCTGCTCCCCTCCCACAGCCCCGATTGGACTGGAGCACCTGAGCAGGGCAGCCGGATGGAGCGGTGAGGTGCTCTACCCCGTGTCGGGGGAGTTTACAAATGGCGCTTTTCCCGCCGATCGCGGGCTGCCTTTGAAGGGCTGCTGCTCCCCTCCCACAGCCCCGATTGGACTGGAGCACCTGAGCAGGGCAGCCGGATGGAGCGGTGAGGTGCTCTTCCCCGTGTCGGGGGAGTTTACAAATGGCGCTTTTCCCGCCGATCGCGGGCTGCCTTTGAAGGGCTGCTGCTCCCCTCCCACAGCCCCGATTGGACTGGAGCACCTGAGCAGGGCAGCCGGATGGAGCGGTGAGGTGCTCTACCCCGTGTCGGGGGAGTTTACAAATGGCGCTTTTCCCGCCGATCGCGGGCTGCCTTTGAAGGGCTGCTGCTCCCCTCCCACAGCCCCGATTGGACTGGAGCACCTGAGCAGGGCAGCCGGATGGAGCGGTGAGGTGCTCTACCCCGTGTCGGGGGAGTTTACAAATGGCGGATCTCTCTCCAGAAGTAACAGTCCCCTTTTCTAGTCCTTCAAGACTGAGGATCACAGAGCTCTGGTTGAGCTATTTATGCCTGTGCTGCTGAAGTAAGATGTGACCAACTTCCTGGGTGATTAACAGTCCTTGCTTGGATAGAAGGAGTCTTTTAAAATGGCCTTTTGACCTGCCACCTGGTGTTAACACCTATTGAAAATGTTTCACAGGTCTCTTGCCCTCTAGGTAGAAGGCCTCTTTGTAAAGGTCTCTAGAAGACTTTATTTGTTGCTCAAAGAGTACTGACCCTGTTTTGCTTTTTGTGCTAAGCTATATCTGATTTCATTTAAATTATAGCTCTTTGCTGCTGCTAGGCTCTAACTTATTATGAAATTTAAACTACAAGCTCTCTGCTGGGTTCCAAATTTAACCAGAAAGCTCTCTTCTGTGTTTTAAATTTAAACTAAAAGTACTTTGCTGATACTAGGCCCTGAGTGACTATTAAATTAAAACTATAAGCTCTCTGCTGGGTATGCTATGTAACCAGAAAGTTCTCTTCTGTGTTTTAAATTTAAACGTAAACTGCTGCTACTAGACCCTGACTGATTTAACAAAAAATAGTGGTTCACAGATTAATTAGCTTTAATAGAAAGAATTCCTTTCAGAAAATTCCCAGAAGTATATACTCACAATTGTAGATCTCTCTCCAGCAGTAACAGTCCCCTTTTCTAGTCCTTCAATGCCCCTTCCAAATGCCCTGTAGGCCCCTACACCCTGCTCTGTGCTTCCACTTTCTCTACCCCATTGCTTCCTCACCTTTTCCCACCCCGCACCCCACTCTGTCTCATCCCTTCTTATCCATGACTGATTAGACCATCTCCTTCATTCTGCTGCCCTGCCCCTTCTCCTCCTCTCTTCCACTGTCCCTAACCCCCTTGTTCTCCCTATCTCGCCACCACCCATTCTGTACCTCATTCTTGTGACACCATTCTTGGAGCATCCAGCCATGGTTTGTGTTTAGTGATATTTGTTGGGTTGTATTTGTGTGGCTATTGCACAGGGTTACCTTGTGAAGCTGTACACCACATTCCAGCTCTGGAACATGTAGTGATATGTGGGACCAGAGACCTAGGTGAAGTCATATTAGGGAATGCACATCTTTTCCCTGCTGTTTACCTCTGTATTCTCAGAATATTCTTAACCAGCAGCATTAATTTCTCATTGCAGCTGGGCGGTTGCACCAGGCCACAGGACAATAGGTACAATAAGAGAAGCCACAACAGGCAGGAAGAACACAAAGAGCTGGGGAATATTAATATATATTTTAGACATTGATTCTCCCTCTCTTGGTTTTGCTTTTGTACAAACTATTACTGGCACCAGTTGCCCTGGCATGGTTTTGAAGCTATGGCCCATGCATTTGCATGACATCCTCTACCAGGGGGAACTATTGCATCCTCCTATGTGATGTCTGCAGCTGCATTCTGTTCTAGGCATGCTGGGATGGCAGGGACATGATTTTAGACCAGTGGAACCTGGCAGAGTCAGTAACCTAACTCATGGTGTTGACCACAGTATCTACCATGGGCCGTCCTCACTTTTTGTATGTTCACTCCCACAGCCAAGCCTGTGCCAGGTGCTCATTTCTGACCTACTGCTCTGCCCATCCCCCATTTCTCCTCCTTGGGCCTTGACCTCCCATTGGATACTCATCTCTGCAGGCAGAACTGGATACCCCTCCAGGTGGCTGTGGACAGCCACGGGTTGGCTCTGTGGTGGCCCCTGGGGTACAGCACTCCCTCGGACTGAAGCACCATTTTGGCCAGGGCCTCAACTTCAGCAGTGCTGAAGTTCACAATTCTCCTTGCCGTCATGCTGCTGCTGTGTATCTTCCCAGCCAGAGGGGCCTCCTGCACATAGAGTACACAATCACACATGAGATATAATAAACGGTTATAGCATCTTATGATGTATTGCTGATATATCTGGCTATCTGCGGGTGGTACCTGCAGCTTATTTTCTATAGTATATAGTTAATTGCGCCACAACCTAGGTATGGTGGGATATTCCATCCTTGCTTACCTTTCCATCACTGCGTGGTTATTGGCCGCCCTCTGCACTATCCGCAGCTTATCTGTTCATATTCATGTGCCTCCCCTTGGACAGGAATCTCGAATATCGCTGCTCGGGTCCCACCCACATACCCAAATTTGGCTGCCGACAGATGATCTCCCATATCTTCCTATTTTCCATCTTTACCTGCGTGTCTCGTGGCAGACTCTTGATTCATGCCCTTTTATTTATGGGTTTCTTTAGCCAGTTATTGGCCCCTTCTGTGCCTCTTGCAATATTGGACCCTTGACTATATTTATCATTTGTTTCACTTCATTTTTTTTCACCCTTTCCAGCATGTCTATTTTGTAACACATTTTGTATAATCTGTAAACCAACATAGTGACACTGAACAAGTTGACAATGAGCATTGTCAACAGGGTTCTTCTCGCTCAGTGGTAATAATTGCTGTGAAGCTTCTTTTTCAGCAGATGTTTCTTTACAGGGAGAATTAATTAGTACAGTGTAACTGTTTTCTGTTCAAAAGATTGAATATATCAATTTATTTTCTGTAGTGACTCTTGTAAAATTCTGAAAAATATTCATTTTAGGTTTTATGTAAATTCTTTTTCAGAATTTAATTTCACTAAATGCTAGGATGCCTTTTACATTCTGTAAGTCATAAGAACAGCTATTTATACCTTAAAACAATACCAGGTCACATCCATACTCTATGAAACTAACAGGTAGCAGAGTTAAATGAACTGGAGAAAGTATTTTTGCACTCAATGAGCAATCAAACTAGAATTTATTACTAGAGGATGAGGTAGCGTCATTCGGTTTACAAGGGATTTGGAAAAAGTCCTAAAAGAGAAGTCCATAAATTTTAGCCAAGTAGACCTTGGAAAGTTACTAGTCATCCATAGAAGGGAGATGCAAGAAACATAGAAACATGACGGAACGTGGACTATCTAGTCTGCCTTTCCATATCAACCACTATCCATAACAACCAAAGAATTAATTTATTCTCTTGCATCTTCTGGATACTTCCCAATGACCTGAACTAGACAATATCTGAAACAGAATGCTGTGCTTGACGGATATTTGGTCTGACCCAGCATGGCATATCTTATGTTCTTATATTTAAACATTCTAGTTAAACTGGTATTTTCTTTTATATTGTACAGTAAGATGAATTGTATCAAATGCTGTGTTTCTGTTTACAAGTCATGGTATTAGAATTCTTGGGCCGAATGTTCAGAGCGGGATATGCATTTGCCAGCTGGTGGCAAATGCATAACACACTTACCTGTGCATTTTAAATATCAGGCTGTTTAGTTCACTAAATGGCTAGATTTTATTTATAGAAAAAGAGGAGGGGATAGGGGAGGGGAAGGGCAGAGATGACGCCAGAAGCTATTTATTTAATGATGATATTTAAAAACTAAATAGCTTTTATTTCATTTATATCTACTGAATAGCAGGCCACTGCTTACACGTATACTGAGCAACACTACATGATATATTCACAGCATCATCCATTGAAGTTAAGCACCAGGGCTTCCCCAGCTGAAAAACAGATGCCCTGAATACTGAAAAAGCTGGATATTATGGCCTAGATTCCCTCACTTCCATGTGCATTAGCATTAATGTACTTTGGGTTAACAGAAACTATGTTAGGAACTATGGTCCCGATATTCAACTGGGCAGGGCTAAGCGCCGTAGCCACTTAGCCCTGCCCACCGATCCCCAAACACTGGATATTCACTTCTGCGGCAACAGAAGTGAATATCCAGTACTGGCTGCACTGCCCAGTAGGGTTTTCCTTGCCTATCTTATAGGTGCCAAGCACTAACTGTGCTGCTTCCAATATCGGTGCTATACGGTTAGCGCCAGTCTCTGCCGCCACTCCACCACAGAATGGCCCCGGCACACCCTGATGCAAGCCAGCTAGCATTGAGGTTGCATAGGGGACTTAGTTGGGGATATTTGAAGGCACTATCTGTGTTTGTGCCATTGAATATCTGGTTAGCAGGCATTTACGTGGTCAATTGGCTGTTAACCATGTATACGAGATGTGACAAAAAAGAAATGAGACTGTCCCTTAAATGTTTTATTACAAAATCTACAGAGAAATTACGCATTGTCCTCTTCAAAGTAATCCCCCCCAGAGTTAATGCACTGCTGCATTCGCTTCTGCCACGTACGGAAGCACTCGGTAAAGTCCTCCTCCTTGAGGTCCCTCAGCTCCCTCGTCATAGTGAACGTGATCTCTTCTACAGAGGCAAAATGAGTTCCTTTGAGCACAGTCTTCAGCCTGGGGAAGAGCCAGAAGTTGCACAGTATGAGATCTGAGGAATAAGGAGGGTGGTCGAGAGCTGTTATCTGTTTGTTGGCCAAGAACTGCCTCACACTGAGTGCGGTGTGTTGTCGTGTTGGAGCAGCCACAACTTGTCTTTCCACAGATCCCACCTACTGCACAGAACCTAGTCATGGACTGATTGAGGACCTGCTGGTAGAAGTGCTGGTTTACTGTCTGACCCTCCAGCACAAACTCATGATGGACCACTCCCTTCTGGTCGAAGAATGCAATAAGCATGACCTTGATCCTTGATTTGGATGTGCACATCTTCTTTGGGTCTGGGTGACAGTCGAGTCTTCCACTGCAGGCTCTGTCTCTTGCTTTCAGGGTCATAGTGGAAGACCCAAGTCTTGTCTCCTGTGATGACTTGGCCAACAAACTCTGGATCTTCTCCGATCTTCTCTAGCAAGTTTCGACAAACATTGACCCGGTGCTCCTTCTGGTCGTCAGAGAAAAGCTTGGGCATCATCTTGGTGCACACCTTCTGCATCCCCAGCTCCTGCACCAAGATGGTCTGCACTGACTCCCTGTTCAGGCTGAGCTCCTCAGCTATCATCCGTACCATCAATCTGCGATCACTCCACACCAGCTGGTTTACTCTGTCAATGTTCTCAGCCGTCTTTGTCATGGAAGGCCGTCCTGACTTGGGGTCATCCTCTACCTCCTTGCAACCAGTCTTGAAGCATTTGTGCCACTCGAAGACTCGCGGCCTTGATATTACATCTTCTCCATAAGCCTTTTGGAGAAGTTGGAGACACTCAGTTGTGCCCTTCTCCAACTTAACCAGAAGTTTCAAGTTGATTCTTTGCTCCATATTTCTGCCACCTCCAGTTGCAGGAGATCCTGGATTCTCTACAGGGAGAATTATTCAGGCAACTGGTAACAGAACCCACATGTGATGGGACCATAGTGCTTACCAATGGGGGATCATCTCGCATCCAGTGATGACCAGATGGTATGGTTCAGTATTAATACTAGGGTTGATAAAATCCATTCAAAAGCGAGGTTCTTTAGGAAAACTAACTTTGCAAAGATGGGACAATACCTCAGAGAGTTATTTGTGGAACGGGAACAGCTGAGGGATGTAGAAAAACAGTGGGCCAAATTGAAAGGGGATATTTTAAGGGCAACAAACCTTTTTGTTAGAAAGATAAATAAATGCAAAAGGAAAAGGAGGCTACTATGGTTCTCAAAAGAAGTAGCTGAAAAGGTGAAGAAAAAGAGGGAGGCCTTCATGAGATACAAGAGATCACAGAGAGAAGAAGACAGGCATCTATATTTGGAAAAACTTAGAGAAGCTAGCAAAGTATTCAGGAAAGCAAAGTAGTCAGGAAAGAAGAAGAAATGGCCAATGCAATAAAATGCGGGGATGAGACCTTTTTCAGATATGTTAGTGAGAGGAGGACGGGCAAAAGTGGTATTGTCAGACTCAAGGTTTCAGGGGAGGAATATGCAGAAACTGATGAGGATAAAGCAGAATTGCTTAACAAATATTTCTGTTCTGTGTTCACAGATGAAGGGCTAGGAGCAGGACCTCAGAAAACACCCACGAATAGGAACCAAAGCAATGGAGATCTCAAATGATTTTCAGAAGGCTGTGTTCATGAGGAACTAGCTAATCTAAAAGTAGACAAAGCTATAGGTCTGGATGGGATACATCCAAGAATATTGAAGGAACTTGGGGATGTTCTAGCGGCTCCACTGTCTAACCTTTTGAATGCCTCTTTGGAGTCGGGAATAGTGCCAGAGGACTGGAGAAAGGCATTGAGGAGGAGCATCAAGGCCTCAGGATAATAAAGAGCTGGGGATGAGATCTCACTAAGGGAGATGGAGGAACGATAAATATTCTGTACTCCATCAACATAATCTAGTGATTTGTGATTACCCAGAAAGTTTTCATAGATCCACTTAGGCTTGCCACGCTTCAAGTTCCAAAGCATCCAGGCATTTTTCAAACATCACCTGTCTAATTTGTGACCCCTCAAAAATGCCTTCTTCCTGTTTTGTAGCAGTGATCATTGGCAATTTAGAAACACGATACTTAAATCCTTCTGAATTCATTTGCCCCATTCTTTTCACTAAATTTTTTATTAAACCCAGTTTTATATGCAAAGAAGGAAGCAAAATGTATGCTGGATCGACTAATGGAACATGACTAACACTGCTGCTTCCTGGATTATAGGCAGTTCTTAAAAGCCAGTCATGAACATCATAATGATCTTTGACAGTGCGACTATCCCAGAGACAAAGAAAACAGCAATATTTGGTAAATTCACCTTGCATACCCACCAGCATGCCAATAAGCTTAAGATCTCTGCAAATCTTCCACTGGTAATTGTCGTAGCATATAGATTGGAGCAATATCTGCAGGTTATCATATGTCTCCTTGAGATGGACAAAGTGTGCAATTGGAATAGACGGCTTTATGTTGTAGTTATGAATAAGAACAGTCTTGAGGATTTTTGCTGAAGAATCAATGAATAAGTGCCATTTTGATGGTCTGTGTATTCAGGGTAGTTTCTCCAAATGGGTTACTTTTGCGCATTCTATGGCAGTTGTGAACCTCACTTCTAAGCCAGGGTATGTGGAGTATGATCTTAGGGGGATGTTTACTAAACCATGGTAAAGGAGCAAGTGTGCACTTGCACCCTTAGCGTGTCCAAAAGCCACTTAAGCCCTTGCTAATGGTACCGATAGTGTAAAGCACCCTGTGGTCGGAGAGTAGGCGTCCACGGGTCAAAGGGCAGGGAGTGGGTGGGAACAAGGCCTGCTCCCTTAATGATGGCACCTTAACGTCAGGAACTTTAAGGCATATCAAAACCTTGCGGTAAGGCTGCATTTTGAGGAGAGAGAGCCTATTTTAATGTCTGCAATGTGCTGCACAGACAGGTGAGCCTGTGAGTGATAGTAGTGCTCCATTAGCAGCAACAGCATAGTGCCCAAGTATGAAAGGGCACTATGTTGGGGGGCAGAGCCCGATGTCCAGCGGGATGGTCGCATAACGCTGAGGCTCCCGAGAGGCCTACTCAGAATCCTGAATTAACACCGGACATACTTGAATTTCTGCTCTGATCTTGCCGGGGCACATTGGTGAGATGGCGGGGACCAAACCTACGCGCCTGGAATTTGGATCTCCAGCGGCTTCTCACGGCAAACGCTCCAAAACTGAACCCCCGTCCCCGCAGAAGGGGCTGGCTTTGCGCGAGGGCCCCGAAATGCAGCAGGAAATCCTCGCAGAGATTAGAGGGGTTAAGGACCTCGTGCAGTCAAACGGTGAAGCACTCCGAGCGCTGCGGGAAGATCTTGGTGTACTGCAAGGCAGGCTAGAGGGGCTCTCTTCGCGTCAGGACAAAATGGAGAGCATATTAGACTCCCACGCGGTCCGGCTGTCCAAACTCGACAAAGTTGAACGTCAGGTGCGGGCCTTGCAGAAAGAAGTGGAAGATGGCAATAATAGAGCGCGCCGCAACAACCTACGACTCGTGGGCATACCGGAGGGAGCGGAATCGGGAGACATGAAGGAGTTTTTATATAAAATCCTCCCTTCCCTGCTCCAAATCACCTTTACCAAAGAATTGGAGATCGATCGCGCTCATCGTGTACCCACAAACATAACGCTCAACAGGAAGACCCCGCGGCCTATCATCTTTCGACTTTTGAGATATCAACATGTGGAGCAAATTCTCAGTGCCTCTCGGGCAAAGGGCCATATGGAGTTTGAGAGCCACAAGATCTCCTTCTATCCTGACTTGGCTAAACCCACGGTCGACCGCCGAAAGCGCTTTCTGGAATTCCAGCCGAGGCTTCAACAACTACAAGCACGCTATGGCCTGATGTACCCGGCCAAGCTCCGAGTCACGCTTCACAATCAGACAAGAACATTTGAGGACCCTGATCTACTAGCGGAGTTTTTGGATGCTAAAGAAGCCGACTTGATGCGCTGACTTCCAGAATATTCCTGCCAGTATTCTCATATCCGCTGTACCTGCCATATTGGATTTGCCGCGGCTCAGCAAAAAGTCTGTCGAGGGCGGTTTGTTGCCTTATTTTGATGATATCTGTGACCCGACTCCATCTACCCATCGTAGCCTCGATGAGTATCAGAGACAGTGTTAATTATGGACTCTGGTGTTTCTTTTCTTTTTTTTATGTCTCTATCTTCCTCTCTAGGGCCTCCTCCCGCAGACATATGGTCGCCATTTTCATTGGGGGTTTTGCTTCTTCTCTAAGTTACTTTGGTACATACTTTTCAATATGGGGTGTATTAGTCAGCAGACTCGGTGATTATATCATTGTTGTACAGATTCTGATTATGTTGTATGTTTTCAAGCGCCCTTACCTAAAATGTCTATTACCGATTGATGGCACCATGTAAGATTTTATCATTGAACGTAAAAGGAATCAATAATCCGATAAAACGGAAGAAAATCCTAAGCTATCTAAGTCATGAAGCTGCGGACCTGATTTTCCTCCAAGAAACGCATTTAAATTCGAAGGAAACTCTTAAACTCAATATTAAACCTTACATGGTGGCCGCCTATTCCCCAGCCGTTTCTAAGAAATGTGGGGTTGCCATACTGGTTAGGAAATCTCTGCATGCTACTATTATTGCGACTAGCTCAGATACAGCAGGTAGATGGTCCAGAGTTCACCTCAAGATAGGTAACCTTGAAGTTACATGTATATGCCTTTATGCTCCTAATGTGGATGACCCTGCCTTTTTTGCTACCATTGCTCAGGTTGCGCAGGCCTCTGCTAATACTTCATTGATAATAGGGGGGGATTTCAATTTAGTTCTTGATCCCCTGATTGACAAACAGCCGCCTAGGATAAGTGGTCCCCCCAAGAGTCACACCACGCTTACCTCTGTGATCAAAGATCTTGCTTTAGTCGATCTATGGAGGTTATTACACCCCAATGAGCTTGATTTTACCTTCTTCTCTTCCCCTCATAAATCCCAGTCTCGCATAGATTTCTTTCTAATATCAAAACTGTTAGTTCCTCAGGTGGACACTGCAAAGATTCACTCCCAACATATTTCAGATCATGCTGCTATTTCTTTTCAATTACACACTACTGCACCCCAAGGGAATTCGGGGGCCTGGCTCTTTGATAGAGCCCTATTAACTCAGCCAGAGTTCCAGTTAGAAATTCGAGCAGCCATACAGGATTACTTCCATTTTAATTTACCCCAGGATACTGCAAATTGGGCTTGGTGGGAGGGTTTCAAAGCGGCCATTCGTGCAACGATCACTAGTTATCAAATTCGCCTGCGGAAACAACGCAAACAGCAGCTACTTATACTAGACCAACAAATCAAAGCAGGCGAACGAGTTCTAACTTCACGTACTGATCCATGCGTCTTAGTTCGCTTACAGCATCTCCGTTTTCAATATAATGCAATCCTCTCAACTGCAGCTTCTAAGAGTATTGAGCTTCAACGAGGGACATACTACCGTGAAAGCAACCGAGCCGGTCGACTTTTAGCCAACGCCTTGAAAGGTCAAAAAGAAGCCAAACGCGTAGCGGCCCTTCGAGCCCCACAGGGAGGGGGCATACTGACCACAGACTCCGATATCGTAGAACTCTTTCGGGATTTCTATACCCGTCTATATCAATCTGAATGTGAGTTCTCATCAGAGACCTTCGAGCGATTGTTTTCTGGTATTCAGCGGCCGACCCTTTCTGAAGCTGATAGGGATGCGCTGGATGAACCCTTCTCTACTTCAGAGATCCAATCTGCCCTAAAACGAACAGCCTCGGGTCGAGCCGCCGGGCCTGATGGTCTCCCGACCGAATTCTACAGAACGTTCAGTGCAGATTTAGTTCCCTACTTAAAACTCTATTTTACTGCCCTTGCGGTAGATACATCCTCTTTTGGATCCTTTTCTGCAGCTAATGTGGTAGTATTTGAGAAAGAAGGCAGAGACCCGCTGCTAACCGCCAACTACCGTCCAATCTCCCTACTTAATGCCGATTATAAGATCTTCGCAACGATCTTGGCCACCCGGCTATCTGACAGGATGGCCACCTTAATCCATCCCGACCAATGCGGTTTTATACCCGGCCGATCCACCGCTGACAATGCTCGGACCCTGTGCCATGTGCTATCCAGTGCTGCCAATTTAGACCACCCATGGGTGGGTCTTTCCCTAGATGCTGAAAAAGCCTTTGATCGCCTAGAATGGCCCTTCTTATTTGCAGTTCTCCGATGGTATGGCTTTGGGGAGGGCTTCCTCCGATACCTCCAAGTCATGTATACTCAACCCGTTGCCAGTATTTGTGTAAATGCCATTAAGTCTCAGCCTTTTAATCTCCAAAGAGGCACGCGTCAAGGTTGCCACCTATCACCAATGCTCTTTGATCTAGCTCTTGAACCCCTCGCCCTCCTTATTATACAGTCCGCACGTATTCGAGGTGTCCCCTTCAGTCACAGAGAGATTAAACTCTCTGCATATGCAGATGACCTTATGCTCTTCGTATCCCTTGATTCGGTTCCAGCTGTCTTGGATCTGATTGATGGATACTCGCAATTATCGGGCTATAAAATAAACTGGACCAAATCTGTAGCATTCCCACTGAACCGCTGGGTACATGAGGCTGACATGCAGGCCTTTCCTTTTCTTTGGCAATCCCGCATGGTGAAATATCTTGGTGTCCATTACTGTTCTCCTTTAGAAGACACTATTAGTTTTAATGCCAAAGAGGTAGTCTCCAAAGTCCGTGAGCTCACAAATTGTTGGTCTCCCTTATCCCTTACATGGTGGGGCCGCCTAGAAACTGTGAAAATGATGATAGTCCCCAAAGTGAACTATATTTTAGAAATGCTGCCATGCTTACTCCCGCTACACACCTACAAAGATATTGAGGGCCTTCTCGTCCGCTATCTCTGGCAGGGCTGTGGCTTCTGGTTCCCACAACAGTTGCCCAAATATCACCAATCAAAGAATTACTTAGACGGGGCAAACCACCAAGGATAGCTAAACAAAAACTACAGTCTGCGAAGGAACTAGGGGGTACCCGCTTTCCTGATTTTCTCAGATATCATCAAGCCTTCCTACTTAAACAAGGTGCCCGATGGCTAGATGCCTCAACAGACAGCAGACCAGTTTGGCTTGACATAGAAGAGGAGCTTAGTAGCCCAATTCCGTTGACCCATCTCCCCGGTATGTCCCATCAAGTAGACACCCGCCATCCCCCAATGATTGTCGATACTCTTGCGGCCTTTAACACTCTCATTCTATCACTGGGCCCAAACGTATGTCCTCAGGACGGACTCCCGCTGTGGAATAACCCCAGAATTCAAGTCCTAAATAGAACGATAGCATGGAAACCCTGGTACTCTAGGGGGATCTGGACACCCCAACAGCTCTTCTCTGCAGCTCGTTGGAAAACCTTTTCTGATTTACAAAAGGAATTTGCGTTACCAGCGAAACATTACTTTCAATTGATGCAGCTTCAACACTGCCTCAAAAGTGCTCGAATCCTGCCGCCCTCTGTCCCTACTGAGAACGGGCTATTAGACCTAATTCACTCTATTAGTAGTACACATGGGGTAGCCTCTAACTTTTATAAACTATTATGTCAGGGTACAGATACTGCTACTTGTAGAGCCCAACAAGCCTGGGAACGTGAACTGCAAACCACTTTAACCCCTGTGCAATGGAGCGTTTTCTGGAGCAAAGTAGTGCGGGTTTCCCGATCTGCCTCAGTTACCCAAACTCTCTTCTTTTTTGCACATAGATGCTTTTATACTCCAGAAAAAATAGCCAAATGGAACACAACTGCTAGGGACCAGTGTTGGTCTTGCCATACTGCTGTGGGAACCCTCGCTCATGTTATTTATGAATGTCCTCAACTACAGGTTTACTGGGGGCGGGTCTGGGGTCGTATTCAATTTATCTTACACCTCCACGAGCCTCTTTCTTGGAAGATTGTGGGACTCCGCTCAGTGGCGGAGGTCCCCTCTCTTCCTAAGAAGGGTCGCTTTCTCCTTGATTTCATGCTGGGTATAGCCATATGTTTAATCACGAGGAATTGGAAGGATAGCTCTCGACTTACTGTCAATGAATGGTGGAACCTTGTCTGCTTATATAGTAAATATGAGCAGATATCTCGGAGAGCTATTCCCCATACCCAAACTCACTCTCGCTTGTCTAAATGGCAGATGCTCAATGATTATGTACAATCTGCTCATTGCTCCGACATGTCTGTTTAATGTACACTCATCATGTTTCAGATCACCGTTAGGTTTTGTAACACAATAATGTCAGTACACACGCCCGTTTCGGGAATGATTAGTTTTCTAGAGAAGAAGCAGGGGGGAGGGGGGTGGCAGGGGTTTACTTTGGTGTATGTATCTCATTCTATGTATGTATCTGTCTTTTAGCTGTATGTCTTCCTTTCCTTTGTTGTTATAAAACGAAAATAAAGAATTAAAAAAAAAAGAAAGGGCACTATGTTGATGGTGCAAATGGGGCAAAGGAGGGTGCATTTGGGTCATGCAATGGGGGACGCTGGTGCACAGGGTGGATCAGGCAGTTGCCTAAGTGGCACATAAGAACATAAGACTTATGTTTACATTATTACCTGTAGATAGTTAGAATTACTGTTCTATGTAAAAGTATACAGAAGTATACAAAATTGTTAACTGTTCCATGTAAACCGCCCTTGATCTCTGGAAGGGGCGGTATAGAAAAAATAGATAAATAAATAAATAAATAAATAAGACTTGAAAATATGCCAGTCTGTGTCAGACCAAAGTCCATCATGCCCAGTATCCTGTGTTCAACAGTGGCCAATCTAGGTCATAGGTACTGTGATGAAGCTGACACTACTGAAGCTATGGAGTTAGGGGAAAACTCTGTTTCTTTTAAAAGAAATGCAGCTAGAGGGAGTAGGCATTAGGCTGCAGAAGGTAGGCTGACACACCCAGATTGTAATGATGCAATAGCTAATCAAACACACCTGAGTAGAGGGCCAGAAAGCTCACTAGAGAAACGGCTTTATAAGCAGTGCTCCGTCAGGAGAATAGAGGGAGGACCACAAATAGAGAGATGACCACAGGAGCAGAGAGGACCACAAATACAGAGACGACCACAGGAGCAGAGAGGACCACGAATAGAGAGACGACCACAGGAGCAGAGAGGACCACAAATACAGAGAGCAACAGAAACCCCTGCTACTAAGGAGAGAGAAAGGGGAAAGCTCCAACTATGGAAGGAAAGGCAGTTAAGCTTGCAGTCCTTACAAGGAAGGGACAACTTCCAGGAAGGACAAGCACAGGCTAAAAAGCTCCAGAAAGAAGTCTCCAGGGAAGACAGAGTAAGCAGGAGAGTGCCTGGTAGAGGGAATACCAGCAATGCACGTCTCAGAGAACAAAGGTACATTCACACCTCCTTTCCTGAATGTGTGCCAGGTCCTAGAAAGGCTTGTAAACCCGAGAGCCATAGCTATGAGAAACAAAGCTGGGGAAAGCTTTGGAAACCTGTGCAGAAGGTCCTAGATAAAAGCTATATTAATTGTTTGCCAGACCAGGTCCAGCCAGGCTGGAAAGTCTTGGAGAGAACTACTGAAGTACAACCAGTTTTGCCTAGGGAAAGCTCAGACTTGACAGACACCATATCTGAACAAGAGGATATGCTAACAGACCTTGTAGAACCAGAACCATTGCTACCTGAATACCCTATGGACTGTACTCTGTGTAGCTGAGAGTATAGAATCTCTCACAGAGTCATAGCATAAGACATGCTCTAAAATGTCATTGCTTTATTGAGCTGAAAAGAAGAAGCTTTTTGTGTTTATTTAACCTGTTTATAAACATCATGCTTGAATGGAAAAGACTGTGAAGCTCTTATAACTGAAAGCATGTATATTGGTACAGGGTACCGTACACTATTAGACTGACTAAACCTGAGAAAGAGTTAATTCTGTTCAGAACCTTGCTTAGAAATAAAACTTCATATATTAGCTTACTAAGTGGAGGTTTACATAAATAAAGAAAAGGGCAGGTTGTACTTCTAGCCTCTCTGTCTCAGGGTTATTAGCTAAAATACTCTCAGGGTTAGTAATTAGTAGATATCAAGAGGTATTCAGGGTTAGAAGATATCAAGTTATCAGCAGTAAACAATTATGTCAATTAGGTCATTCTATATCTTGGAATCCTGTATGTCTCCTCATAATGGCCATGTAGCAGTAAACAATTATGTCTCGGACCCATTTATGTCTCCACATTGACCCACACTGAATAAGTTGACCTACAATATGATAAACATACATGACGTATAATGATAAAGTGAAATTATGCTGTATCATCTAAAAAAGCCTTATAAATAAAGTGAACCATGGCTAATAAGTTAGAGTAAACAGGGAGAACGTGTGTCTCTCAGTTTCTCTCCACTGAAGCTTTGGTGTATTTTCTATAGAACTGTGTTGTATTTATTGCTGTCTTGATAATCTTCCCATTGCTTTTGAATGTAGCAGCCTGTAGCTCCAAGAACCCAGTGAGGTTGCTGGTGAGGGGAGAGTTAAGTAAGCTCTTCAATAACAGTTTTGGACTTTGTAAATACTTTGGTAGAAACCCTGAATCAAGGTGAATTCTGTTGTCTTCTTGGAGAACCTTAGCGCATCAAGGGAATAAAACCTTATATTTAACCCTGCACAAGGCTCACACTACTATTCTTTATAAAGAAGGGAACTACAAGGACCATAATGCACCTGGTCTAATTTTGAGTTTCCGGCTTCAACAAACAATAAATGTCCGCCCTGACCCTTCAGCACGCTGCCACCGGGAGGGGCTGTGACAGTACCTAGCATTTTCCAGTGAATACAGTGAATGTATTGGGCATGCAGGGGATATTCTGGGTTCCTCATTAGTAATGGTTTATGGACCATTCCCCAGGAACCTGACAACATTTCTGAAACCCAGCTACACTAACAGCCTTTATGACATCCTCCGGAAATGAATTTCAGAGTATGAATATACGTTGACCGAAAAACCATTCACTCCACTGGCTGGATAGCTAAACCAGCTAAAATTAAGTTAACCTTTTTTTGTCCTAACTTTAGCCAGTTAGGGCGAACTGGTCAGTGACTCAATATTGCCACTGATCAGCTAATCCCCACAATGCTCCAATGCTAAGCGGTTAGTGTCGAGATGTCAAATCCAGCACGAGAGGATATTCAGTGGCACTAAACAGTTTAGTTCCTCTGAATATCCCACTGACAGCGGTTTAACCAGTTGTTGTTGTTGTTAAGTGCCGTTGAGTCGATGTCAACTCATGGCGACCCTCTGGATAGATGTTCTAAATTGTGTTCGGTCTTCAATCAGCAGCTCATTGTTGACAGATTGGTACCCATAGCTGCTGTTAGCTAGCTGTTAACCAGTTAGCAGGTCTATTAACTGATGAAATTATTTTGAAATTGTCCCCATATCCTTATTTTTAAATGCAGCTAACAGTTTACACATTGTAAAAGTCTGCACTTTTATGAGCTTGCAGATCCCATTATGCAGCTTGTTTACCTTCATGGCATCTGGTTCTTCCTGTGTAGATCCCAGCTGCTTTTGAAAATGTACCTAGTATTGTGCATGTTAGCCTCCTGTCAGTGCATTAGCTTCAAAGGTTCTGTAGGAAATGTCTGTTAAACTGGATGGAACTCTGTATTTTCAATAAAGCTAAAGTATTTATATGAAAATGATCTTGCTATCTTTTTGTATTCAACTGTTTCAGAATTTTAGCATGTACAAACACGACTGTATTGGGAGGATGTGATGTCACCCTTCTTGATGGCAGCTTGAGCAATGAGCTCTGGCTGTAACCCATTAGGTGATTATAGTAAAAGCTGTTCATGGAAGTATACTGGTACATGCAAACTACTCTGGAGTCCACAGGGAGTAGCAGGATGGCAAAGCGGTGAAAAACTGCTAATCTCCGGGAGTTTGTGTTCATTGGAGGGTGGCAGGAGCAGTGTGCTGAGGGAAAGATGGTGGCCGGAGCTGCTCATGAGTCAAAACGTTGAGGAGGAGGAGAGCAGAGCGAGGCAGGCCGTGGGGGCCAGAAACTTTGCCACATATCTCCAAAGAGGAGTTAAGAAGCTGGTCCTAGGAGATTAAAGAGGAGGTAAATGTAGCAAAAGAAGAGTCGAGTGGGAAACTGGAGGATATGAAAGTGGAAGTGGTCAAGTATGGACTGAGCATGGCTGAGCACTATGAATGGTTGGAGGAGTTGAGTGTGGCGGCGTAGGACACAGTGGCACAGTTCAAGTCATGGGAGGAGGTGAAGGAGGCACTTCTCCTAAAGATCGAAGACCTGGAGAATAGCTGCTGTAGAAATAATCTGCGGATTTGTGGAGTACCCCGAATTTGTAGACTGCTGTCAAGTTGCAAGTGCAGTCTGCCTGGAGCTGTTAAAATGGTGGGTGTGGAAGAACTACAGACGGTGATCAAGATGGACAGAGTCCATAGGGCACTTGGTGGAGTTAGAGGTAATTTGCTGTGAGAAATTGTATTCTTGACTTTGAACTGAAAGAGAAGATCACAGCCAAAATGTGTTTAATATCCAGATTTGAGTGGCAGGGATACAAGGTGGATTTGGCATTGGGGACCCTTCAAAAATGAAAAGACTTTGGTGGGGTAACTGCTAAATTGTGGTAGCAGCAAGTGAAATATAGATGACTTTACCCTTTTTGATTAGCCTTCACAAAGGACGGCAGAACATGGCATATTTGCATATTGAAAGAGGCAGCAGAAGTGCTTAAAGAGGCTGGGATGGATGTGGAGGACTTGTTACTCTCGGCACAGCCTCTTAAGAAAACAGGGCCCCAGGGATGTTGGACAATTATATAGAGAGAAAACATGAAGAAGAAAAACAAAGGACTGGGAAAGACATGGGTTTCCTGAGCTATTTTGGACTATCTACTGAGAGCCGAATGGCTTGGTTTGTGGTTGGATGGGGGTGCAAGGTTATGTTGGTTGAACAGTAATGATGAGGAGGGGTGAGTGAGATGAAAGGTATATGTGTGTATGAGGAAGGGTAATGACTGTTGGGTGAATGAAGAAGGGTATGGGAGTGTGGTGGGTAATGGGGGAAGAGGGAGGGATGGTGTTGGTGGTGGAGAGGGGGTGGGGGTGTTTCAGGGAGGGGGCTGGGGTAGGGGAAATCACTACTCCTGAGGAAGAGGCCTTTGAGTGAGGCACAGGTTTTGGGGCAAGGGGGAAGGGGGTACTGGTAAGTGTAGGAAATAGGTAATAACATCTATCAATGCTAAAGGACTCAACTCATGGCAGAAGCATAGATTTCTGGAAAGGGAGGGAGAAAGATTAAGGGCAGATGTTTTGTGTGTCCAGGAAATGCATTTGTGGGTTACACAGAAGAATTTGCTGGTCTCTAAAAGGTATATGTAAGTGTTCTTGGCTGCCAATGCTGTGACTTCCAAGAGGGAAGGTTTAGGATTTTGGTGATAGGGCACTGGATGGTAAGAGATGGGAAGGAAGGTTTATTTTTCTTCAGATGGTAATAAGTGGAGTTGAGATGGTGATTGCTTGTACATATGATCGAAATGAAAAATAGAGGGAGTTTTTTGATGAGGAGAGGGGAAGGTTGGCAGAGTTTCGAGAGCTCCCTATTATTTGGGGGGGGGGGGACCTAACTATTACTGTAAATCCAAGGGTGGACAATAATGGAGGGGAGGTTGCACAGAAGGAGGATGGAAAGAATGGTGGACCACCTTGGGCTGACAGATGTTTGGAGACTCTTACATCAGGGAACATGAAATTATACTTTTTATTGTAAGCCACACAATTCATACAGCAGGTTGGATATGTTTTGGGTGGGGGTAGTGTCGGTCACCAAGGTAGTGGAGGTGAAAACAGGTCCAATAACATGGTCGGATCAGGCATCAATAAGTATTATATTAGATGTGGGAAGGACGAGGTGGGGTTTGGTTTAGGAGGCTAAATGATTCTTTGTTAGAAGAGTGGGGATGTGTGGAGAAGATTAGGGGGGTGATGGAAGAGTATTTTTCTTGGAATATGGGGGTTGGTGTGTCCTTGGGGAATGTATGGGATGGGATGAAGGTGGTACTTCAGGGAAGTTGGTAGGCGTGGCAGTGGGGGTGAAAAGAAGGAAGAGGGAGAGGAAGGAGGAACAGGGTGGTTTGATTAGGGAATGGGAGGAGGAGCATAGGAAAGGGAGGGATCCAGCTTTACTTAGAAAGTTGGAGGGGACCAGGGGGACTTGGAAAGGCTGAGGGCTAGGGAAATTGCTTATAGCATGGAGTGGGTGTAGCAGGTTTATTTTGAGCATGGTAACTGGACCAGTGACGAAGTTGAAAAAGAGGTCCAAGAGGCAGCAGGTGCTGCAAATTTGCTGTGAGGCAGGGGAATTAGTGTGCAGTTCGGAAGGGATTAAGGAGGTTTTAAAGATATTTTTTGCTAACTTATATACAGGGGAGACGTAGATGCGGGGGTAGGAGTGAGGATTATTTGAAGGATTGTACACTGCTTAAATTGGGAGAGGAGGAAGCAGAGTTTCTGCAAAGGGAAATTACAGGGGAGGAGGTTAGGGAAGCGATTAGGTCCCTGAAAGCAGGGAAAGGTCCAGGGTTAGGTGGGTTTACTGCTAAATTGTATAGGCTGTTTATGAACCAGTTGATTGAACCATAAGTGGAGGTTTTCAATGATATAGTGATGGGGGGGGGGGACGTATTGGGATCCATGAAATTGGGGGGTTTACCATTTTACCAAAGTTGGGGAAGGATGCCGTGGTTTGTGGCGCTTACTGGCCTGTTTCTTTGATGGACCTGGATTTTAAACTACTAGTGAAGATTTTGGCTTCTAGGTTGCAGAGATATCTTACAAAGTTGATGAAGGTTGACCAAGTGGGCTTTATTCGGGGTATCAAGGGGGGATAATATTAGAAAAATGCTTAATCTGATTTGGAAGGCCCAAGGGGATGGGAAAGAGACACCATTTATTACAGTCTATGCCAAAAAGGCATTTGATAGGGTGAAATGTGAGTTTGCACATATGTTTGAGGTTTTGCGGAAAATGGGGGTGGGTGAGAAATATATAGAGTGGATTAGGGTCTTATATGCAGAATCAGTGGCACACGTTTAGATTGCGAGGTATTCTGAAGTGTTTAGGTTAGGTAGGGGGGCAAGGCAGGGTGTTCCCTGTTGCACCTGCTCTTTGCTCTAGTGATAGAGCCATTGGCAAAGAAAGTAAGAAGCTGTGGGATTGAAATGGAAGGATGGAGTAATCAAAAAATTTATTTTTTGTGGATGATGTCATCTTTACGATTAGGGAGCCACTGACATCATTGCCAGTGTTGATGAAAGAGGTGATGAAGTATAGTGGGATATCGGGGTATAAAATTAATTTGAGCAAAACAGAAGAGATGAGAAATGAATCTGTCTAGGATACTGAGAGAGCAGATGAGGCTGGCGTTCCCTTTCAAATGATTGTGAGGAGTTATTAGATACTTAGGAATTAATTTAGGAATGGAGTTTGGGAGGTTATTTGAGCAAAATTATGAGATTGCTCAGGTAAGATCAATGAGTGGAGAGACAGGGGTGAAGTGAAGCCATGGGTTATGATGGAAAAAGTGGAAAAGGGGGAGTGAGATTTAATAGGGGAGGTCTGAGGGAATTGGAAGGTGGTGGGGGAGAGGGGGGGTCAGGGGAATTTGATGATGTTGAACAGGCTGAGGGTGTATGGAGCGGTTGGTAGGGGGGAGGTTAGTCTCTATGCAGATGCCCTTATGTAATAATGAGGGTTTCCCTTTGAGGTTATTCTTTTGTACGGGCATTTTAGGGAATGGGCCCATAAGAGATTGAGGAGGTTAGGGCAGGTGTTAAGGGAGGGGGAGACCCTAAGTCAGTTGAGGAAGTGAGGGAGTAATATGGGCTGGAGGAAATGGATAGATATCATTATTTGCAATTGTGCCATTATATAAGGGGAAGGGAGGTCTGCCAGAAGTTGAGCTCTGAGCCTACTCAATTATGAGGTATTGCAGGAGAAGAAAGTATGATCCAGGAGGCTTTTGTCTAGGCTTTATTCACTGTTACTGCCCAAACTTATGCAGAAGCCCTTACATCCGAGGCTGTGGGAGGAAGAGCTAGCTGGGGAGTGGGCGAGAGGTGGAAAGTGGGTGAGCTGCGCTACCCGCATGGTGAGCAAGTAGCATGGGTGCATGAACTGCCACCCCCATAGGTGCACTGTGCACTGCATTTACTGCCGGGAGCAAGCTTTCCATGCCAAGCTGTTGCCCTAATGTGCCACTGATTTGCACCTTATCAGCGTGTTAGGGGAGCACCACAAAACCCTTAAGTAAAAGGGCCTCCTAGTGTATCTTAATGGATTAATCGCTTGTGTGATCATAATGAAATGTCCCTTAGTTGAAACTGCTCTAATTCGGTGTACATAATGAAGCACGTGGAAACCTTTCTGTGTAACCTGTGTTGCTTGAGTTTCCATGGTGCGGGCCGAATCCAGTGTTATCCCCAGTATTCTTAATCACTGAGCTAAAGGAACAGCAATTCCTGCTGTCCTATGCTGGCTCTGCAATGCTTTTCATGTGGCCTCCCGCCCTCAAAAGGTTTGTTTTTTCTACATGTAATGCTACTAATCATTTTTTTTTCAAAACTTTATTTAAACACCAATTCAACACAGCAAAAAACAAACAGCACTACAGCCCCCGAACGGGGTGGGTTTCTGATCCCCACATCAAGGGGAATGAGAGAACAGACAAGTGGTGTTAATTTTTACAATAAAGAGAAAACAGAACATCCTCCTCCTAACCCCCCCTCCCCCCCTCCCCCCCCCCCGGAGACATGGCCAACACCCATACCAAGAGCCTCTCCCAGACAAGATCAACCTAGTGTACCACTCACATTAGCAACTAATCACCCATACATTCTCATGCTCCAGTATCGCCCATTGTAATACTTCATTACGACTACGGGGGCCCAACCGCTGAATGTAGGGATCCCAAAGTGACTGGAAAGTAAGCCACCTCGCAGGATTACCCCGAGTGCTCCAACACTCAGCCAGCATCAATTGATGAAAATTATTCCGCCATTCCCAGTAGGACGGCGGATCTCGTTCTCGCCATCTACGAAGCAGGGGTCCCTTAGCCACCAAACAGGCCTTGCGCACCAATATCCTCCCCCACTTGCCTTTGGGCGAGGTAAGTCCCAGGCAATCCAGAGTAACAAATAAGGCGTCCCAGCCCACCCGTTGTCCCAAAAAGTCTTGCATATACGCAGGGGCGGCCCAAGGGGGGTGCGGGGCCATGTGCGGAGACTCGGTGCGGGGCCTCATTTGCATAAGTGGTCTTATTTGCATAAATATTTGCATAATGTTACCAGACACTAACTTTTAGTAAATATGTCTCTTAATGAGTGTATGGATAAAGAAAGACTAAAAGATTTCTACATTACTATAATCCAACCGCCAGGCACATTAGGAACTACTACAAACGCTGCCCATTTAGAACCCATAGCAAACCCGCCGTACCCTGACAGCATTACCGGGACTCACAAAGCACCATACCCTACCTATCAAAAGGCAACACTGCAAATATTAAACCAATACATTTCAGAGAATACTGGGGAAAGAGAACAAGTGGCAATGTCAAATAGGAATTACATAAATAGAATACCTCAGCTCAGTTACACATGCAGAACATAGACCATCACCAAACAAGGAATCACAATTTAGAAACAGGAAGGCAATAATTAAACTGGGAACCCCAAAAGCCAAACTTGGAATGTACAACACCACTGTAGAAATAAAACTATAAATTAATTTCCTCTTGTACCAAACAAAGCGCAGACGTTAATGATGCACATTTCCCAGAGCTTCCATATTCCAGTTAATAAATTCAAAATAAAGAGATATCTTTCTACCTTTTGTGCATTTTCTTCAGTTGCAATTGCTCCAGCCACTTTCTTCTGGTTTCTTCATGTTTCTGCTAACTCTCCATCGTCTGCTTTACATTTGTTATTTCTTCTCTATTCTAGTTTTTTTTTTTTCCATTCTCTCTCTCTACATCTGCTTTAACATACTAATCTTTCTCCTTTTGCTCTTTCCTCATTCCTATTTCATCCACACAAATTTAACCTCTCCATCCTCAATCACCACTTACTCTCACAATACCCGGCCAATTGTAGATTTTTCATCCCTCCCACACAAAATATATTATTCCCCTCTCCATTTTACTCTCCCAACCCCATCCCATTCTAATCCTCCCCCAACATCAGCTCCCTTCTAGTTCCAGTCTCACCCAGCATCCATTCCCTTCTAGTCCCTGCATCAGCCCATTTCCAGTCCTAGCCCCCCATCAACCCATTTCCAGTCCTAGCCCCATATCAACCCATTTCCAGTCCTAGCTCCCCCATCCATTTTCAGTCTGAGTCCCTCCATCAGCTCATTTACAATCCTAGCCCCCATCAGCCCATTTCTAGTCATTTCCTAGCCCCACCATCAGCCCATGTCAAATCCTAGCTCCCCTCCACTCAGCCCAATTCCAGTCCAAGCCCCCCATGAGCCTACTTCCAGTTCTAGCCCCTCCATGAGTCCATTTCAATTCAAACCCCCACCACAGCCCATTTCCAATCTTAGCTCCCCCCAACAGCCCATTTCCAGTCCTATCCTAGCTGCTCCTTCCGCCCATTTTCAGTCCTAGCTCCCTTCCCTCACAGCCCATTTCCATTCCAAGCTCCCTCCCCATCAGCTATTTGCAGTTCAAGCCTCCCCTTCCACTCAGCCCATTTCCAGTCATAGCAACCCCCCCCAACCCATTACCAGTCCTAGCCCCCCCCTAAGACCTCTTCCAGTCCTAACCCCCATCACCCCATTTTCAGTTTAAGCCCCCCAATAACCCATTACCAGTCCTAACCCCCCATCAGCCCACTTCCAGTCTTAAACCCCATCAGCCCATTTCCAGTCAGCCCCCCATAGCTTATTGCCAGTCCTAACCCCCCCATCAGCCCACAGCCCATTACCAGTCCTAACCACATCAGCCCACCTCAAGTCCTAACCCCTCCCCATCAGCCCATTTCCTGTCCTAGCCCCCCATAGCCCATTATCAGTCCTAACCCCCCCATAGCCCATTATCAGTCCTAACCCCCATCACCTCATTTCCAGACAGCCCCCATCAGCCCACAGCCCATTTCCAGTCTTAACCCCCCCCATAGCCCATTACCAGTCCTAACCCCCCAACAGCCCACAGCCCATTACCAGTCCTAGCCCCCCCATAGCCCATTATCAGTCCTAACCCCCCCATAGCCCATTACCAGTCCTAACCCCCCCATCGCCCCATTTCCAGACAGCCCCCAGCCCCTTGCCAGTCTTAACCCCCCCCTTGCCAGTTCTTGCCGCTTAACCCCCCCCTTGCCAATCTCAACACCACCCCCTTTGCCAAAATTAACCCCCCCCTTTGCCAGTCTTAACCCCCCCTTGCCAGTCTTAACCCCCCCCTTTGCCAATCTTAACCCCCCTTTGCCAATCTTAACCCCCCCCTTTGCCAATCTTAACACCCCCCTTGCCAGTCTTAACACCCCCCCTTTGCCAGTCTTAAACCCCCCCTTGGCAGTTTTAAACCCCCCCTGTTACAATATTAACCCCCCATTGCCAATCTTAACACCCCCCCTTTGCCATTCTTAACCCCCCCCCTTGCCAGTCTTAAACCCCCCTTTGCCAATCTTAACCCCCCCCTTTGCCAATCTTAACCCCCCCTTGCCAATCTTAACACTCCCCCTTTGCCAGTCTTAACCCCCCCTTGCCAGTCTTAACAACCCCCCTTTTCAAATCTTAACACCCCCCATTTCCAGTCTTAACCCCCCCTTGCCAATCACCTCCCCCTTTGCCAGTCTTAACACCCCCCCTTTGCCAATCTTAACCCCCCCTTGCCAATCTTAACCCCCCCTTTGCTAATCTTAACACCACACCCTTTGTCAATCTTAACACCCCCCCTTTGCCAATCTTAACCCCCCCTTTGCCAATTTTAACCCCCCCGGGCCCTTTTTAAACCCCCCCCTTTGCCAATCTTAACACCCCCCCTTGCCAGTCTTAACACCCCCCCTTTGCCAATCTTAACCCCCCCCCTTTGCCAATATTACCCCCCCCCCCCCCCCCCCCGGGCTTATGGCACAATTAAAAAAACAAACTGGCTCTGGCTGCTGCTGCTACCACCGCGGGGCCTCCTCTTCTCCTTCAGCCCCTCTGCAAAGGCTTTGAGATTCGCGAAGGGAGAGCGTCTCCCTCGCGTCTCTGTGAAGCCCGCAGGGGCTAATGGGAAATTTCCCATCAGCCCCTCGCGTCTGAAGGGGCAGATGGGAAATTTCCCATTAGCCCCTGCGGGCTTCACAGAGACGCGAGGGAGACGCTCTCCCTTCGCGAATCTCAAAGCCTTTGCAGAGGGGCTGAAGGAGAAGAGGAGGCCCCGCGGGACACTCCATTCTGCCGCTGCCGCGGTGGTAGCGGCAGCGGTAGCAGCCAGAGCCAGGTTTTTTTTTTTTAAAGTAATTTAAAAAAAAAGCAGAATGTTCTTTGCGCGGGGCCCCCTGAAACGCGGGGCCCTGTGCAAAAAACATTCTTGCTCAATGGACGGGCCGGCCCTGCATATACGTAGAAATCCATAACCAATAAGAACGGAGTTGCCGACAGCTCCACCACATATGTAATAGGGTCGCCATCGGTGCAGAACACCTCGGGCAGCTGCCATCCTCCGTCAGATGGCTACGAAAGGCCCTCCGTGGTGAGAAATATACCCGTGTCAGCGATTTAAAATGTATTTCTCTCCATCGCACTCCCTCTGCTAAGTAAACCATACGCCGAAGGCCCCGGAGAACAGTGCCCGGGGGGACCTCTCACTGCAACTCTGCAGCCCACGCAAGTTCCACAAGCCGGTAGTCCGGCGACTGCCGAAAACTATCTAACCGTGCCCTTAGACGACGAATGGACGGCATGAAGTCTCCTCCCAAATCAAAAAATTAAATTATCTGCGCCGAACGATCTGCGTGGAGCTCGTCCGCCAGCAACGAAGTCACGTAATGAGAAAGCTGCAAATAGGAAAACGGGTGCACCAAAGCCAGCCCGTATTCAGTTCTAAGCGCTTGAAAGGGCTTACACCGGCCTCCAGTATCCACCACGTGCCCAATAGTTCGTATCCCCTTCGCTGCCCACGCCCGCAAAGCGGCGTTCTCCGTGCCTGGCGTGAAGTTAACATTCCCCTGGAGTGGAAGCCAGCTGGAAATTTTCCAACTTCTCTTCTAGTAACGGTTAAGCTGCCGCCAGGTCCTTCGAACGGCTCCCAGCAGAACACTGTCGGTAATATAAAGTGGAAGCAAACGGTCCTCATGGTGCAGAATGGCCAACAAGGAATACGGGGCAGCACATGTCTCCTCCACCCGCCACGGCGTAAAGATCTCAGTCCTTCCCAGCCAATCCCCCAGGTGCCGAGCCTGACAGGCCAAGGCGTAGGCCCCCAGATCTGGAAGCCCCATACCCCCCTGCCTCCATCCCCCCCTCAGCCTCACGTACGGAATTCGGGCTCTCGCCCCCTTCCATAAGAAACCTTTCAGCATGCCTTCAAGTCGTAATAAATCCTGCCGTAGGACCCAGACTGGAAGAGTTTGTAACCAGTAAAGGATCTGAGGAAGGATGACCATTTTAATCGCAGCTATTCTGCCAGATAAAGACAAAGGGAGGGGTCCCCACGTTTGGAACTGGCCTCGTAATTTATTTATTACCGACGTAAATTTACCTTATAGAGCTGTGCCGCACAAGGCGTCAAAATAATCCCCAGATAAATAAAGGAGTCCTCCGCCCACCTAAGAGGAAACACGCCCTGCCACGCCGCCCGGACATCCCCCGAAACATCCAACGCCTCTGATTTCTCACGATTGATACTAAAGCCCGCAAACCGACCAAAGGCCTGAAACTCCTGTAAGAGCGCCAACAACGAATCCTGGGGAGCGGACAGATGTACTAGGAGATCGTCTGCAAAGGCAGCCAGTTTAAAAACCTGCCTACCCATTGTTATACCGGATATCTCACGAGATTGTTCCAACCCGGCGTATAAGAGGGTCTAAGGACAAAACAAAGAGGAGAGGGGACAAGGGGCAGCCCTGTCTAGTCCCCCTCCTGAGGGGAAATGCCTCCGAAAGCAACCCATTACACAATATCGCTGCCCTGGGGTCTGCGTATAAACATTTCACCATTTTACAAAAAGAATCCCCCAGGCCGTATCGCGGAAGCAGGTCCTCCAAATAGGCCCAACTAACCCTATCAAAAGCTTTTTCGGCGTCAAAGCTTATTAGTAGTGTCGTTTGGGCACTTCTTCGTGCCCATTCTAGTGACGCCACAATCCGCCGCAGATTGCACACGGCATATCGTTGCCTCACAAAACCGACCTGTGACTCATGAACCAACTGGCCAAGGACCGCGGCCAACCGCTCCGCCATGATTTTCACTAGCAATTTAAGGTCGAAGTTGAGCAGTGATATCGGGCGATAAGACGCTGCACATAGCGGGTCCTTCCCAGGTTTCGGTATTAGTGTAACATGGGCCTGGTTACTACCCCACCGAAAAAAGCCCTGTGCAGCTCTCCGGGTGTGCACCGCCAGGAGGGTCGGAGAGACCAGATCAATCAAAATCTTATAAACCTCTGCCCCCAACCCATCGGGGCCCGGTGACTTATAGCAACTCACCTTGGATATAACTGCCTGCACTTCACTCACCGTAATCGGTTGGTCCAACTGTTCCCTTTGCGCCTCCGTTAATTGAGGGAGAGTCAGGTCCACAAAATAATCTCGCCGCTCCTGAGGGGAATCCGGCTCTGCGGAATAGAGGTTCTGAAAGAAGGATTTAAACACCGCGGCAATTTGAGGGCTAGTCCTATGTAGCTTTCCCTGATCATCCCTTAAAGCCGAGACTAAGCGGGAACCCCGGGGACCCCGCAGACATCGAGCCAACATTTTCCCAGGTTTATCTCCCTGGGTATGCAACCTATACCGGTAATATAAAGCAGATTTTTTCCCTCTTTGGTGCAAAACCTCGTTCAACAACACCTGAGTCTCCAAAAGCTGTCTCCTATTTGCAGCAGTCGAATGGCGGGCACAGAGTCGACGCAACGTTGTGACCTCCTTCTCCAGACGTATAATACGCTCAGACATCAATCTCCTCTTTCGGGCATGAAAGCCTATAATGTCGCTACGTAGAACCACTTTGGCTGTTTCCCAGACTAATTCAGGATCATCTGAGTGGTTCCTATGATCTGATTCAAATTCCTGCCACCGCCGGTGCAGAAAAGAGCGAAAATGAGTATCGGTATAGAGTTCTAAAGGGAATCTCCAAAGGCGTGTCTTAGGCAGCGCCTCTCCCCAATGAAGGTCCAACCAGATTAGCGCATGATCGGAGATCTCCCCCGGCCCTATCCGAGCGTCCTGGACCACGGCGAACAGGGCACCCGTCACCAACAAATAGTCAATGCGCACCGATGATCCGTGAGCTCGCGACTGGTGTGTGAAATCCTTTTCCGAAGGATGCAACAACCTCCAGGGGTCCACTAGTCCCATGCTCGCGCACAGCCGCGGAATTGCCCGAGTAGACTGTCGTCGCTCTCTGGACCCTCCAGTAGTGGTATCCAGGTCCACGTCCATCACTCCATTAAAATCACCCCCCAGGATTACAGGAGCCTCCGGCAATATCTCCAATTTAGAGGTCAACCTAGTATAAAGACCATGGTCGAGAACATTAGGAGAGTAAAGGTTCCCCAGGGACACTAGTTTTCCTTCTAACATTCCATGCAGAAGCAAGAATCGCCCAGAGGGATCAAGAATTAGCCGAATGGTATCGAACCTTATACGCTTATGAATCAATATAACAATTCCACTTTTTTTCCCCGACGCCGGGGCTCCAAAAACCTGTCCTACCCACGCTCTACTCAATTTACTATGCTCTATTGCCAACTGGTGAGTCTCTTGAAGCATGGCTATATCTACTTTATGCCTGGCCAGAGCCTGCAACACCTTTGAGCGCTTCATTGGGCTCCCTAATCCACACACATTCCAGGAAATAAGCCTCAGAGCACTATAGCTGGAGTCAAGTACCTTAACAGTATGCAATCCCTTAATCCAGAGAGAGCCCCCCCAGCCTGGGGCTCTCCCCAACCTCTTTCAGAGTGGCGAATTCCTAGGAAAAGCACCCCCGCATGGGTGTGACCATGTCTCCCCTTCCCCATCCCCCCACCCCCCCTACCCCCCACGCCACAAAGTGGCACCTCATCTTCCACTTAGCCACCCCCAGGTAGATTAAACTACCCGTGTAGATCACTTAGATGCGTCCAGTCCCCCGCGCCCCAGGCACAAACAGCTCCGGGCTCGAAGGAAGCCCGAGTCCCAAGTGATGGAGCGCAGATCGGGGCAAGTAACAAAGAAACAGTGAGACTGTCCCCCCTTCCCCTCCGCTAGCCCCCAGGGCCCAAGTATTACAGAGCACTCACACATTATAGCCAATATAAAAAATATTACCTCATCCCTCGGATACACTGCCCCCGGGTCAGGGGTGACCCGGGTGTCAGTTTTTGTGGGGTTTTTTTTTTTCCCCTTTTCTTCAAAATAGTAAGAAATTGTATTTTGGTACTCTAGGTAGTCCTCAACGAACCATTTTTAAGTAGTGTCATACATATGGTTTGCAAAAATAACGTTTTTTTACAGTACTGCATGCTGCTGAACAAACAAGGGGTGATGTTCGCCACTCGCACAATAGCACTTCGCCTTAGTTTTATAGCAGCAAAGAAAGTCACCACTCCAAATCTACATTACAATCCTGTGTTTTCGAACGTCTTGCCTACATTTATGACGTCAAAAACAGTCAATGTACGTCATGTATTGCTTACTAGTTTTCTGTTGTTTACAATGCACCGTTGTCAATTTGTTATAACATGGTACTTTGTTTGTCCCATTTTGCATCATGACACTACTTGACATAATGGCACCATACCTTGACTGTTGCTGTCCACCTAGCGAATGAATATAGAACTATTGTAGTTTGCAAAGCGTACAGTGCTGCACACCATTTGTAAGCCTACAACTGAATAGTTAACAGGTATTGACATTATGCAGCATATATCTGACCATTTACAGCTTGTCCTGCCTGATCTTGGCTAGCATTGCACACCATTCACTTGAAGGGGTAAACCAAGAACAAGTCTTACAAAAATAAATAAAAGTATGTCTTTTTCTTCACAATTTAACCATGTTTTACAATACAAAAAAAAAGAAATAGATGTTTTACCATATGTCCATATTTCTACCCCCGGGTCAAGGGTGACCCGGGGGCAGTGCATACCTATCAATCGATTTACCAAGTGTATCCGAGGGTTATACAGTACCAGGTTACCATCATGTAGGGTGAGAGAATCTATTGGATCTAACCCACTATTAAGATTGTGGGAACCCCTCCAACTATATAAACGAACCAAGGGGAACATTGAGTGAGATAGGGGCAAGGACCTTCCCTCCAAAACTAATAAAACACCCCACCCCCTCCAGGGACCTTACTCTAATTGGAATGTCCAATAACCCTCATCCTACAAGGAGCCCCAACACATAACTAGACCGCCAGTACAATACTACTCCCCCTCCCCGCAAACCCCACCCCCTCGCCGGTCCCAATCAACCATTCGGAGCTCAAGGATGTGAGGAGGGGAGAGCCAGATTCCACGGACCCCCCTACCTTTCCCCATCCCGACCTCTCCTGGCCTACAGCTCTACCCCTGAGCCCCCCCACTCCCTTACCTTCGGGTGTCCTCCTACTCCCCGCTCCCCCCCATCAACCCCCACCGCACAGCACCCCCTTCCTTCCACGCTCACTCCCCTCTCTACACCACCCGCACTCTACCACCAACCCAACTTCCTGCGAGTCCCCCCCGCCCTAGACCCAATCCAGCACCCCAAGGGGGCCCCCCCACCCTCTTCCCACGGTCGGCTTCAGGGCAAAAACTATAGTAACATCTACAATGTAGGAGCAGATAATCAAACGAACAGTACATTTATCAACAATAAAGCTACCAAAGTTTTTTCTGCACACATAAT
This sequence comes from Ichthyophis bannanicus, assembly GCA_033557465.1. Taxonomy (NCBI): domain Eukaryota; kingdom Metazoa; phylum Chordata; class Amphibia; order Gymnophiona; family Ichthyophiidae; genus Ichthyophis; species Ichthyophis bannanicus. The sequence goes on from CM066032.1 coordinate 1,243,371,765, forward strand.
ATTCAACAGGTGAATTAACCACTCGTCCAGCACACAAATGGGGAGCAGGCCAAGGATCCAAGGCCAAGTTTGGGCCGACTCTCCCTTCGTTTCTGACACCGGTACAGCTGGGCACGCTACTCCGCCATCACACGCTCCAATAATCCCCCGCGTCACAGCCTGGGGCATATTAGCCGTCATCTCTGCTCGGCCCAAACCAAAACAGCCCCGAAATACCAGCAGTGAGTTTTGGCGGCAAAAGAAAGTCCCGAGGCTCTCTCAGTTCTTGCAGCGTGAAGCAAGCGTCCTCCGCATGTCAGGTTACAAAATAAAATCAGTCACCAGATCAACTTTATAGTCAGGGGCTTGAGGTAGAAGGGCTCCCATCTTGAACAATACGCTCCACATATGAGGCAGCCTCCTCCGCCGAGTTAAACACCCGATGCGCTCCCCCGTAAAAAACATGTAATCGAGCGGGATACTGCACTGAAAATTTGATTGTAGCAGCAAGCAATTTTGTACAGAGAGGGGCATATGCTCTACGCCGCTGGCTGAGAGAAGCAGAATAGTCCTGGGCAATCCTGAGAGTAAAATTATCACAGGTGAGACTGTTCCGTTGGCGGGCAGCACGGAGAATCGCCTCTTTTTGCGGGTACTGGAGAAACGGTCAGAACTATCCTCGGCCGGGAGTCTCGGGCTTGCTTACTCCCCACGCAGTGGACCCGCTCAAGCAACAGGTCACCGCTCTCCAAACTGCCTTCAAAAGGTCGGGGGAGCAAATTCTCCACATACCGCTTAAGGTCCTTATCCACAATCGTCTCGGGGATGCCTAGCAGCCGTAAATTATTCCGCCTCGACAGGTTTTCTAGGTCGTCAATCTTGGCGGACTGTGCCAGCACCTGAGCCTTCAACGCAGTCAGCTCCTGGGAAGCGGTCTCAAGCGAGTCCTCCGCTCTCCCAATGCGCTCCTCGGCCTCCTGGATGCGACCCCCCAGAGCCCCCGCCGAAGTCTGAAGGGCGTCCATTTTTTCATGGAGGGCTGCAAATTGCATTGATAGCGCCTCGGCTACCGCAGCCGATACCTCCTTCAGGAAGGCCGGAGAAGATGGGGAGCGCGGCATGGTGTTACTGTCGGCCATTTTGGCAGCAGAGGCCACACGCTCCTTCTCCCGCCTAGTCGTTTTTGTGGAAGCCGCCATCCAGATCCTAGCAAGATCACCCAAAATCCAATGCCAAAGACAGCAGGGGAAGGCGTCCAAGATGTTCAGCCCGGATTGACTCAACCAAAGCCCAGTAATCTGCCGGTTAGGGGCGCGGGGGACCGGAGCACATGCAGCACACGTCTGCTGTCCTCACTGCATCACGTGATCCCTGCTACTAATCATTTTTATAGTACTAGAAGGCGTACACAGCGCTGTACAGACAAATGCAAAAAAGACAATAAATGATTCATTGTCCTCTCTCGTAGCAAGTGTTCAGCAAGCCATAGGTCTTCACAAGGGATTAAAAGAATATCAGCAGCATAGCTAAAATAATTTCCAGCAATTGTGCTTCGGAAGATATTAAAGAAAACCAGAGAAAGGGGAGAAGAATTCCCACAATTTAGTTTCCCCTTTGCACTGAGCAGCATTTATTATTTAAAAACTCATAAGACCAATTTAGCACATTGCTTGACATACACCAGATACTTATTTTTCGATCATATTATCATCTATAAGAAGGAAAGCAGTTGGTAAATCTAGCTGCATCAGAATAGTCTGTTTTCTCTTACCTACAATCAACTGTAATTCATCCATAATTGCTGCTGTACAAGCAGATCGAAAAGCAGATTGCATCCTATGTAAGGAATCATGCGTATCAAGATGTTTTTGTAATTGGGATGCAACCATGACTTCTAGTCATTTCCCTATTATCAGGAGACTGGCTATTGATCTACAACTAAAGCACTGACTTATCTCCATTAAATTTGGTTTAAGCAATGGAGTCAGTACTATTTCGCCCAACGATCTTGGGTAGCAGCCTTCTGTTTATAGTTTAGCTACGAAAATAGTTATCCAATGTATAATTTCAATAGGAGTTCCTTCAGCAGGCTGCCTGGGCATGGATCTAGATAATGACAATTCTTAGCAAATTTCCATACCAGGTCAGGCCTCGGCAAATTTTCTTAGGATCTCCAAGCCAGACCAAAAATCTAGGAGTCAGACTTACAACAATTGAATGTTTTTTAATGCATGCCCTCAACTGCCCACACACTCCACAATCAGTCTCTGGCCATCACCAACCTGCCCTTCTCAGAAGCCTCAGCCATTGCCCATCTGCTCCCCCCACCATCCACACACCACCCCTTACACCTCAGCCCCCTTTTCTCAGATCCAGCATCAGGCCCATCCTTCAAGCCCCAGTCCCTTTCTCCCATCTCCCCCCTTTGTCAGCCCCAGCCTCTGCTTTCATCTTCTGCCCCATCCTCCTCCCAGGCTCAGCATTAGACCCCTCCTCCCTTGCCCATCCCTTAGTATCTGCTCTTTTTCCCATCCTCAGTGCCCATGTTAGTTGTAAGCCCCCTTCTCCCAGACACAGTATTGGATCTTCTCCCAGCTCTAGCATCAGCCTCCTTTTCCTATCTGCTTCCACATTAGCCCCTTCATGCCATTCCCCAGCCTCATGTCATCCCTCATCCCCCTTCACCTACTCCCCAGCATCAGACCTTCTCCCATTCCCACCCCTTAGCATCTGTTTCTATCTTTCATTTCCAGCCCCCTTTTCTCATCCCTACTTCTTATCACAGCCCTGTTTCCAGCATCAGCTCATTCTCCTACCTGCTTGGCACCTCCAGATTCACTGCAGAGCAACAGGAACTTGTTTTTTCACAGCTGCCACTTTGCCTGTCCTTTATCAGTCTGGCCATGGCACTGTGCAGGACCTGAAAGCAGAGAATAACTTCTCTTTGACACAATACAGGCAGTAGTTCTCTGATTTCAACTCCTTCAGTAGTGCTGGTGGCTTGAGCTGGTGCAGTACAGACAGTGAAAAAAACAAACTCCTGTTCCTCTGCAATGAATTTAGAGGCATCAGGTAGGCAGGGGCACAATGCAATAAACCACTGGTATTTCAAACAGTCTGTCCATGATAGCGAAGCTGCAAGATGCAGTAGTGGCATTGTAGCCTTCCAAACGAGTATAAGTACAGTCAAGTTAGTAAAAATGAAACAAACTCAAATACCTTATATAATCTGCCAGTTAATCATCTTGACTGCATAATTCAAATAGATGATATTTCATGGAAAAGATTTGAACAGGAGATAAAATGACCTGGGCAGCTCATACAATGATAGATCTTTAGCCATCAGTGTCTTCATGAGAGCCACATGAAGGGCAACATAAAGGGCTCCGGTCTGCTCCTTTGTAGGTTAGTGTTGGCTTAGATCAGGGGTCTCCAACTCCAGTCCTGGAGGGCCGCAAACCAGTCAGGTTTTCAGGGTATCCCTAATGAATATGCATGAATATATATGCATTAGAAATAGCTTGCCATACTGACTGGTTTGTGGCCCTCCAGTGCTGGATTTGGGGACCCCTGCCGTACACCTCTGTCATGTATGATTGTGAGTGGGCAAGGTACAGATGTCCTCGACATCAAAAGGGTAGATAGAATGTGTCACATCCCTCCTCGTTTATCACCACCACCAAAAAGTTGTCTAATAGACGATATTTTGGTGGTGGTGAGAAGCGAGGAGGTATGTGACACATTCTATCTACTCTTTTGATGTCGAGGACATCTGTACCTTGCCCACTCACAATCTTAAATGACAGAGGTGTAAGGTGGGGGTCCCCAAATCCAGCACTGGAGGGCCACAAACCAGTCAGTTTGACAGGCTATTTCTAATGCATATATATCTCATGCATATTCATTAGGGATACCCTGAAAACCTGACTGGTTTGCGGCCCTCCAGGACTGGAGTTGGAGACCCCTGGCTTAGATAGATGAGATCCCCCAGCAGGGTGCAGGACCCAAAAGTGGATTATGTAGTATCACCCAACCCACCCTCTGTGGCTCAGGGTGGGGGGACAGGATCTCCCCCCAACAGATCCACATTGTACATCTCTGCAATAGTGGCAGTAGAGAAGACCATCAACCCCAGTCCTGCTGGGGAACAGGCACCCTACAGGGCAGTTAAAGCAGATCTGTACGCATCACATAAGGCAATGGCAGACAGGCAGAATGATGGAGAAGCTCAGCTACCCCCCACCACTTTCTGACATTCACCAGCAGAGAACACAGTCAGTCTCCACCCTGCAAGGTGTTCCAGCCATACACATGCTAACTGCAGGCAGTCTGCTAGCTAGTACATCATGCATGTTCCTGGAAAAACTGTGCGCAGCCAAAAATAGGATGTGAACACACACACCAAGCAGACATGTCAGCGATTGGGCCCCTGAAAACCCCCCCATAAATAACACCTGAAAATAACACTACATAGCACTATGGGGGAACCTAGCCATGCCGTGGTCACTGCTCAGTCAGGGTGAGAGTGACCTCCCAGCATGACATGCTGTGGTCACCCTGTCTGTGCAGGTGGTGGTTGGGCACTACAATGTCCCAGCCATTGCCCTATACCAGGGGTAGGGAACCCTGGTCCTGGAGAGCCGCAGACCAGTCAGGTTTTTGGGATATCCCTAATGAATATGCATGAGATATATATGCATTAGAGATATCCTGCCAAACTGACTGGTTTGTGGCCCTCCAGGGCTGGATTTGGAGACCCCTGCCTTACACCTCTGTCATTTAAGATTGTGAGTGGGCAAGGTGCAGGTGTCCTAGACATCGAAAGGGTATATAGAATGTGTCACATTCCTCCTCGATTCTCACCACCACCAAAAAGTTGTCTAATAGACAGTATTTTGGTGGTGGTGAGAAGTGAGGAGGAATGTGACACATTCTATCTAACCTTTTTGATGTCTTGGACATCTGCACCTTGCCCACTCACAATCTTAAATGACAGAGGTGTAAGGCAGGGGTCTCCAAATCCAGCCCTGGAGGGCCACAAACCAGTCAGGATGGCAGGATATCTCTAATGCATATGTATCTCATGCATATTCATAAGGGATATCCCGAAAACCTGACTGGTCTGCAGCTCTCCAGGACCAGGGTTCCCTACCCCTGCCCTATACCCTGTGCAGATACATCCTGTCCGAGCCATACCCACAATACCTTGCTCCTCATTATGCACATTGGCAGGCTAACACTGGAAACAGTGCAAGCAGTGTGGGCTCAGTAAGGTGTGGGCAGCCATAACACACTGGATAGACCAGAGGTGTCCAACCCTGTCCTGGAGGGCCGCAATCCTGGCAGGTTTTTGGGATAGCCTTAATGAATATGCATGAGATATATATGCATTAGAGATGTCCTGCCAAACTGACTGGTTTGGGGCACTCCAGGACTGGATGTGGAGACCCCTGCCTTACACCTCTGTCATTTAAGATTGTGAGTGGGCAAGGTGCAGACGTCCTAGACATCAAAAAGGGTAGATAGCATTTGTCACATTCCTCCTTGCTTCTCACCACAACCAAAATGTTGTCTATTAGACAACTTTTTGGTGGTGGTGAGAATCAAGGAGGAATGTGACAAATTCTATCTACCCTTTTGATATCTAGGACGTCTGCACCTTGCCCACTCACAATCTTAAAAGACAGAGGGGTAAGGCAGGGGTCTCCAAATCCAGTCCTGGAGTGCCCCAAACCAGTCAGGTTGGCAGGATATTTCTAATGCATATATATTTCATGCATATTCATATGCCCTGGCTGCCTTACCAGTCCTGGGCACAGTGCGGGCATTGCTATGGTACGCAATTCTGTTGGGGTCACTCCCCGGGGTGGTAAACACTGTCAGAAGCAATAACTGAAACATGCTCCACAGATATCAGAAAGGTTGCTATGATGAATCTCTATCAACAAATCGTGTTTAATTTAGGATTTGTTAGCTGACATTAATTATAGTAACCTTTTGATATATGTGGAACGTGTTCCCAAGTTTAGGACGGCATTGCTAAGGTTTGCAGGTGCCAGTATTGGGAGATGCTGCTCTGCCCAGGGCCCAATAGCCTGACTCTCCATGAGGCTTTGGATAGTGGAGCCTGTGGGTGTGAGTGTTTGTGCCCCTGTTGGCCACTGCTCTAGAGCAGAGGTTTCCAACTCCGGTCTTGCTGGGCCAAACACTATTCAGGATTTCATGCTGTCCCTAATGAATATGCATGAGATACATTTGCATACAATGGGGGCGATGCATACAAATGCAGCACAGGCATATTTATTAGGGACAGCATGAAACGTGAATGGTGTTTGGCCCTCCAGGACTGCAGTTGGGAAACTCTGCTCTAGGGATTGCACATGTTTATGGTGTCTGCTCTGTACGGTAAAATATAGGCGTTTCAGGCATGTTTCATTTATCTGCAATAAAGGTTCTGTCTTTATTAACACGGTTTAGTACTGGATAAAATATGGGGACAAGGTTAGCAGGAGCCACAGCTGGGACTTGAACTTGTGACCTTCTGCCCCTGTACACACTGGCTGTGTGTACTGCACCAAACTGTTGCCAGAGGGGCAGATCATTCCCTGGGGATACCATGACTGTTTGTCAGACAGACCTTGTCTGTTGCAGTGCATGACACCCACCTAAATGGGGCTTGGCCGTGGTCTGCTGTGGGCAGATGCCACTGCCCCCTCCGCCACGAGCACCCCTCCGCCACCATGCTGACATGCCCTTATGCCAGTGGTGCTGGTGGTGTGCAGTCCCAGGCCAGTGTGCCGGTAGGCAGCTGCCTATGGTGTGGGTTCTCGGGTAGGGTGCCTACATGGACATGCGCGCTTCCCCCCCAGCACCCCCTGCCAATGTTATGTGCCCTTGGGGGTACCTGCTGGGTAATATCCCCTGTGACACTGTGGGACACACACTCGTGCCCATTTTGGTCCCTCGTCAGTTGCTGTCTTGCTGCTTTACAGTTTCAGCATTCCTATGTGCCACCTAGGCATCTGCCTAGTCCGCACTGTGCCCCAGTTGGACCACAGCATGTGCTGCCTGCAGCCCCCTGTATCCCATTTACAGCATCAGTACAGTTGCCCTTTTCTACGTGTCCACTCTGCTGTTGCTGCACATGTGCACGCCCTAACAAACCTGCCCAATATAAATGACAAAAACCCTGATCGCCGCTATTTCAATGTGGGATCATTCACTTTGTAGGGGGACAGAGCATAGACCCTTCCAAACATGATATCTTCCTTTTTACGCTTTGTCAATAGTGTTGCTTTATGTTTATCATTAATATCATTATTGGCCAGCTTGGTTATTGGGATTTCAGATGTGGTTCTGGTCATTTTATATGTTTATTTGCCTTTTTGGTTCCTGCACGTGTATCATTACTATCACTCCTCTGGGTTTCCCTGCCTTTTCTGTACATTGCTGACTGAAATGGTTTCTCTCTCCTGAAAATGTGCCTCTAACATGAGGGTTTCACTGGCGTTAGTGTTCAGACCTGGATTTCACAGCGTTAGTGTGCTTTAATGCTGCTGCCGACGTTATCGCGCGATACATGACATTATCACGCGATAACGTTACGTATCGCGCGATGACGTTACGTATCGCGCGATGACGTTACGTATCGCGCGATGACGTTACGTATCGCGCGATGACGTTACGTATCGCGCGATGACGTTACGTATCGCGCGATGACGTTACGTATCGCGCGATGACGTTACGTATCGCGCGATGACGTTACGTATCGCGCGATGACGTTACGTATCGCGCGATGACGTTACGTATCGCGCGATAACATCGCCACTGCTACTTTAGTGTGCTTTAATGCTGCTGCCGACGTTATCGCGCGATACATGACATTATCACGCGATAACGTTACGTATCGCGCGATAACGTTACGTATCGCGCGATAACGTTACGTATCGCGCGATAACATCGCCACTGCTACTTTAAGACGGTTTAGTAAACATACCCCTTAGTGCTGCCTTTCTTTCTCAGATCCTTCTCTCTATTCTTTCTCTTTGACTATGCAGCCTCTTTTACTGGGTTATTTATTTATTTATTTAACAGGATTTTTATAACCGCTTTATCCTAAAATCAAAGCGGTTTACAGGGCAACTTAATAGTTTTACATAGAACAATGGGTGAGGGGGCATGCAGGAGAATGTTTCAAACAAACATATACAGGTAAACTATGTATAAAGGGTGCGTAATGACATCAGAGTCCTTGATTTGTGGTAGATTATTTACAGTTAGACATTAAATGAACAGAGTATTTGAGGGGGTAGAGCTAGGGCAGAGGGTGGTTGAGACAGCGGGGGCAGCAAGAGATGGGGGGAGAGGGTAAGCCATGTTTTGCGGGGAGTCCATCTTATGCAGGTAGTCCTATTAATAACATAGTAAATGACGGCAGATAAAGTGGAACAGGTAAACGTAGATTGATTGTTTACATCATCAGAATATAGAAAGACTAATGGACATGCAATGAAGCTACAGGGTAACCTATTTAAAACTAATAAGAGAAAATATTTTTTCACTCAACGTGTAATCAAACTCTGGAATTTGTTACCGGGGGATGTAATAAGAGCTATTAGTGTACCTGGGTTTAAAAAAGGTTTGGACAAGTTCCTGGAGGAAAGGTCCATAAACCATTATTAAAAGGGACTCAGGATATCACTGCTTGATCCAATACAAGCATTGAGGAACCTGTGTCTTTTGGGGAAACTGCTAGGTACTTGTGACCTAGATTGGCCACTATTGGAAACAGGATACTGGGCTTGATGGACCTTGGTCTGACCCAGTATGGCATATCTTATGTTCTTATTTTCTTGTGTAGTAGCTCCGAAGTGTTCAATAAACAGAGCAGTTTTCAGCTTCTTGTGGAAGTCTTTTGAATCAGAAGTGGTTCTAAGGTTGTCGTGGAGGGAGTTCCAAAGGGCACAAAGTGAATGTGCCAACATAGAAATAGTGCTGATGAGGGTGTTCTGTGGTGTGTATGGGGTAGCTTGCCTTTGTGGCTTACATATATGCAACAACAGCAGAGTGGGCACGTGGAAAAGGGCACTATGGTGATGGTGTAACTGGGGTACAAGGGGGCTGCATGCGTCACATGCAGTGGGCCAGCTGGGGCACAGTGTGGACTAGGCAGATGAATACCTGGCACATAAGAATGTAGAAGCAGAAAAGCAGCAAGACAGCAACTGACTAGGGTCCAATATGGCCATGAGTGTGTGTCCCACAGTGTCCCTGGGGACAGTACCCAGCAAGTACCCCAAAGGGCACAGAACATTGGCAGGCGGTGCCGGGGGGATGTGCTGATGTCCATGTCAGCACCCCTACGCCATATTACACACAATAGGCAGCCACCTACCGGCACACTGGAAGGCCTGGGACTGCGCACCACCAGCACCACTGACACAATGACATGTCAGCATGGTGGCAGAGGGGTGCTGGTGGCGGAGGGGGCAGTGGCATCTGTCCACAGCAGACCACGGCCAAGCCCCGTTTAGGTGGGGTGTCGTGCACTGCAACAGACAAGGTCATGGTATCCCCAGGGAATGATCTGCCTCTGTGGCAACAGTTTGGTGCAGTACACACAGCCAGTGTGCTCAGGGGCAGAAGGTCACAGGTTCAAGTCCCAGCTGTTGCTCCTGAAAACCATGTCCCTATATCTTACACAGTACTAAACCGTGGTAATAAAGACAGAACCATTATTGCAGATTAAATAAATGCCTATATTTTACCCTACAGGGCACAGAACACATAAACATGTGCAATCCCTAGAGCAGTTTCCCAACTGCAGTCCTGGAGGGCCAAACACCATTCACATTTCATGCTGTCCCTAATAAATATGCCTGTGCTGAATTTGTATGCACCGCCCCCATTGTATGCAAATGTATCTCATGCATATTCATTAGAGACAGCATGAAAACCTGAACAGTGTTTGGCCCACAAGGACTGGAGTTGGGAAACTCAGCCCTAGAGCAGCGGCCAACAGGGGCACAAACACCCACACCCACAGGCTCCACTATCCAAAGCCTCATGGAGAGTCAGGCTGTTGGACCCTACGCGGAGCAGCATCTCCCAATACTGGCACCTGCATACCTTAGCAATGCCGCCCTAAACTTGGGAACACGTTCCACATATATCAAATGGTTGCTATGATTAATGACAGATAACAAATCCTAAGTTAAACACAATTTGTTTCTGATATCTGTGGAGTGTGTTTCAGTTTTGGTTTCTGACAGTGTTTACCACCCCTGGGGAGTGACCCCAACAGTATTGCGTACCATAGCCATGCCTGCACTGTGCCCAGGACTGGTGTGGTGGCCAGGGCTGCCAAAAACCTCTAAATTTGTAAAATGCTGGCATAGGTGTGGGAGTGTGTGTATGTCTATCCAGTGTGTTGTGGCTGCCTACACCTCACTGAGCCCACACTGCTTGCACTGTTTCTAGTGTTAGCCTGCCAATGTGCATAATGAGAAGCAAGGTACTGTGGGTATGGCCTTGACAGGGTGGCCTGGGCAGGATGCATCTGCACAGGGCATAGGGCAATGGCTGGGACATTGTAGTGCCCGACCACCACCTGCACGGACAGGGTGGCCACAGCATGTCATGCTGGGAGGTCACTCTCACCCTGACTGAGCAGTGACCACGGCATGGCTAGGTTCCCCCATAGTGCTATGCATTATTTCTTTCAAGTGATATTTATGGGTTTTCTTTTCTGGGGCCCAATCACTGACATACCTGCTTGGTGTGTGTGTGTGCGCTCATATCCCTTTTTTGGGTGCATACGGTTCCTCCAGGAACATGCACTATGTACTAGCTAGCGGACCATCTGCAGTTAGCATGTATATGGCTGGAACACCTTGCAGGGTACAGTGGGAGGAGACTGACCTTGCCCTCTGCTGGTGAGTGTCAGATAGGGGTGGGGGGCAGCTGAGCTTTTCCAGGCCTATTGCCTATGTGATGCTACAGATCTGCATTGACCTCCCTGTAGGGGTGCCCATTCCCCTCTACTGCCACCATTGCAGAGATCTGTTGGAAGGAGATAGGACCCCCACCCTGACCCACAGGGGTGGGTTTGGTGGTGCTACCTAATCCGCTTTGGTGTCCAAACACCACCCTTCACTTATAACATGTGACCATGGCACCCACACAGGATATGCACTATTCTGGGTGCATCATAGTCCACAAGGCCTAGACATGACTGGGAAATACAGATAGACACACGTGTATCCTAGATGTGTCTGCAGGGACTACCCATCACACATTGGCACTGATGGAGACCTGCAGCACAGACTATCTCAGCCATGCCATGTGCTGCAGACCTGGTGCTGGGCCCCCACTTCACCCTCAGGGTGAGTACAGGAACCGCACGATGTCACAGTCTGTAGCTACTCTGTGCCAGCAACACACATGGTCAGTTCCACCTACCAGGCCGGGGTGCTATAGAGGCGCATACCGCATCTTGTGATCAGATGTAGGCTGCTGATCTGCATGTGCAGTTCATCATGGGTATGGGTGGGTTTACCCTATCCTGGTAACCACAGCAGACAGTTTGTGTGGTGACCTGAAGTCTTTCTGTAGCCAGCCAGCAGGGTGTTAGACCCTATAGAGATGTAGCCCGCTGGTTACTTCAAAGGCTGTAGAGGCAGAGGTCATGGGTTTGATCCCACAGTGGTGTTATTTAAGCATGCTGTCTGAGGCTTTTCCTTTTCATTTCAATCAGTGCTGCCAGCAGAAACACCCTCACAGTACTAGAGCCTAAGGTGTCTCATAGGCACCCTATAGGGCATATTATAGGGTGCCTTGGCGGACAGGACACTTTATAATGTGACCTATGGGGCGCCTTATGAGGCACCTTAGGTTACAGCACTGTGAGGGTGTTTTTGCTAGAAGCACTGATTTACATTAAAAGAAAATGCCTCAAACAGCCTTTTTAGATTACACCACTGCAGGATCAAACCCATGACCTCTGCCTCTACTGTCATTGCAGTAACCAGTGGGCTACATCTTTATAGCTTCTAGCCCTGCGCTGGCATGTACTTAAGGTTAACGCGCATTAACATGCCACGGCGCCCACTATTGCGCGATACAGATTCTTGCTACCTTAGTACCAGAACACCCACTCCTTATATGGCATTCTTCACATTATCACTGCAACTAGCGCCGGTAACATTAAGATGATTTAGTAAACATACCCCTTAATCCCTCTCACCATATACTCTGGCCCTGGTGAGGACAGTATCCTACTGTATGTATATCAAGGGCTTCTAATCCTAAGTGTTTATTGTTTGCAATTGTAGGGGTTTATTTTTGTGGAAATTAGGTACTTTTCTGACTTAATTACGGTCAGAAAAATAGGGATTTATTGGTATCTTCACATTTCAAAAAAATGTTTATGGCTTTTTAGGTGGATCTCATTGAATGCCTCGAAGAATAATTTTCAAGCATCAGACCATCTTCTCCCAGACCTAATATCAGCCACCCCCTTCTCCCAGTCTAAGCATCACCATCCTTCTCCCAGCCCCAGCATCAGGATTAGCCTCCCCCCTTCTCCCAGCCCCAGCCCCAGCATCAGCACAAACCCCCCTCCCCTCCCCCAGCATGGAGGAGTTGTCTAAAGATTAGAGCAGTTCACTGAGAACCAGGGAAGCTTGGCTTGAATCCCACTGCCTCTCCTTGTGATCGTGAGCAAGTAACTTAGCCCTCTATTGCCTCAAGTACAATCTCAGGCTGTAAGCCCTCCGAGGGCTAGCAAAATACCTACTCTGCCTGAATGTAACTCACCCTCAGCTATTGAGAAAGGTGTGAGCCAAAACCCAAATCCCTTCCCTTCTCCTCTAGCATCACCAACAGCATTGCCCCCTTCTACAAGCCCTAACAAATGCATTAGCCCCCCATTTCTCTAAGACTCCCCTTCTTCCAGTCCCAGCTCCAGCCTGCCACAGAGTAGTGGGAGCTTATGCTTTTGCTCCCACAGCTCTGTGCTTCGTCTCTGGCACCGCTGGAGGATTTGAAATGCAAGAACAGGCACATACTGTTTCTCGACATAAAGCAGAAAGTGCCTGGTATCATGTTTTAAACCCTCTTGCCGAGCCGATGAAGACACAGAAAGTGGTAGGTGCAAAGACACAAGCTTCTGGTGCAATGAAAGGACACTGTGGCAGCAGTGACCTGCTCTAATGATGCCATCTGGCTGCAATGGCAGCTGTTGAAGGCATCATCAGATCTCATGGGGAATGATATTACCAGAAACTCCAATATCCCTATCAGTGGGGGGGTCAGGAGATTATCAGGGTTTTCTTGTTATAACCGAAAATCAGAAACTCTACCCTTATTGCAACCAAAACAGGGCTGCTGATCTATCACAAGTCACACATGAAAAATTAATAGACATTTTCATGGCAGGTGGTATCTCTCAGGAGAAGCAGATGTCCTGTTTCAACAGATAAACAATGTGTGATATTTTCTGTGGTATTAATTTGCAAGGAATGCTGAAGTCATTTTCCATGGTGAGTATGACTCCTGCCATCCAACACCTTCATATTTTGTAAGCTGCATGCCAAGAACCATTTAGCAAAGGGTTATTAGATGGGATAACAAAAGCATAATTTATAGGTGGGGAACATACACCTAAAAGCTGGCTGTTTCTCTCCATATAATTATACAGCTATTACCTTCTCAATGGGGTGTTTCATGATTTTATACAGTATCTAAGTTCAGGAATTATTGCCTTGAATCATCTGTGAAGCTCCTTGGTTTTACCTCAGAAAATATGTCTAGGTTTGGTCCTGTGTCACATTTGACCCAGAGATGAATTTATGCCTAGATTCATACCTGAATACATAGCTTTTTAAGAACAGTGGTTTCATTTTACAGTTGTGAAGATAAATTATAGCCTCAGACCCTCCTCTGGAACTCCACTCCTCTGGCAGATCGCTTCTGTCTGTGCCGTTCTCTTCCACTGCCAACTCCAGACTTCAATCCTTTCACCTTGCTGTTCATTATGCTTGGAACAAGCTACCTGAGTCTGTGCATCAGGCTTCATCTCTGCCTCTTTTCAAATCCAGACTGAAAACTCACCTTTTCGAAGCTGCTTTTGGATCCAGATCCACCTAGTCTCCTATGTGTTTCCTTATCATACCCCTAGATGTATTCTTGTCCTCAGCAGTAGTATGGTCTGTCTCAACTAGATTGTAAGCTCTGATGTGTCTGTACAGAGCTGCGTGTGCCTTGTAGCGCTATACAAATGATCAGTAGTAGTAGTAGTCAATGCAGCCTTCAGTATAGGGCAGGCGGTTTATACCTACACGTAGCAAAGAATGGAGCAAAGAGGGAAAATCCTTGGACATGCACTAGATATTCATTTTTCTGTTTTCACTTGGCATCATTTCTGGAATAGGCAGAAGACTCACTTCTTGAAGACACTTGATGTTGACAAACCTGGCAGTGGAAATCAGTATGCTTTACTGAAAATGGTGCCAACAGTGAAAGGATGCCGGCTCCATAACCGGGCTGGCGGATGGAGGAGGGCCTCCAGCCCGGATAGGTGGATTGCAGGGCAGAGGGGAGCCGTGGCAGGATACGGGAAGGATGGTAAGAACCATCCTTCTTCTTTTTGCCCCCCCCTCCCGTTACCTATTTCAGCAGCGGCGTCCTGGAGGAGCAGAGAAGGGAACGGTGCGAAGCCCATTAGGGCATTCCCCAGCCTGGGACACTGTGCTGCCTGTGAGAAGATGTCCGATTGCTCTCCTGCTCTCATCTCAGTGTCTGGATGACACAGCTTTAAACAGCGGGCACATGTGGCACCGGAGAATCTGCCATGCGGCATCTGAACAGAGCAACAGGGGGAGGGGCTTCTTCACTTGGGAGCAGCAAAGGCATGGAGGGCCTGTGTCCGCCAGGTGGTGGCTGGTCACAGTAGTGGAAGGCCCCCGCTCACCTCCAGAGCAGTTTGCAGAGAGGGGTTTAAGGTACGCTGGCGAGTTCCACCTCCCCTGCCCCCCTCCCCCTGGTTTTGAAAAGGGCTCTCCTGCATTGTACTTCTGGTGTGCCGTGAGCATGGGAGAGGAAGAAGGGGGAGAGGAAAGTAAGAAGGAGAACAAAAGAGCAGAACCCCAAGTAGGGGAGGGGCATCTCTGCTGCATGGCAATTTAGCTACATTCGTAAGAGAGCACCACAGCAACGGTGGGCATAGTGCTGGCACAAATGTGGAAGGAGAGTGGTGGGCGGCAGCAAGGCAAGGGGAGGATAGCTAGCATTGAGGACAGCAGACAAGAGCAGAAGAAAGCAAAATGATGAGATAGACAAAAGCAAGCAAAAAAAAGAATAGCGTCAAGAGTAGCAAGAGGGCGACTGGAACAGGACATCAGAGCACTCAGTGGTGCACTGGGCCCTTTCCTGGGCCTGCAATGCATGAAACTGGGCAGGGTGTCAGAGAGATGCCCACGCCATGCAGCACTGATGGGCTGGGGACACACGGCATTCGCAACCTCATGAACACGGTAAGGACCATGGCCGCAGTCCATGGAGTGGAACGCATACAAGCTCTGCTAAGTTCACTTGAGGGAGTGCCAGTCACAGGACAGATGCCTGAAAGGGACCCAGGTGCGAGCTGGGTGGCCGCACCAGTGGAACTGGTACAGAGGAGTGATTATGAGCAATTTCTTTCTTTAGGACAAAATAATGCTGTGGGGCAGAGGATGGCTGGAGGGATGGGGGACTGCGGGGTGGGGACCCGGCTGGCAAATGTGAATAGGGGTCTGAGTGCTAGAGGAGAGGGAGCAGGGAGCGGGAAATCAGGACAGGGGAAGGTAGTGCAGAGGGGGGAGGACATTGATGCGGGGAGAAAGGGTATTATGATTGCAAACTGCTGCGCAGCTTTTCACGTTCTGGCCAGTATAGTCGGCAAAAAACACCCAGAGCAATGCTGAGGGCTCTTCAAATATCAGAATAGTATTTGCAAGGCCTACGGGGTGCACGGTGGCACTGCTTGGCTAGAATATGATGAGCAATTCAGAACAAACATGGCAGGTAATACAGGGCTCAGCTAGGAGATGGATATCGACCTGTAGATCCGACTAATGACACAAGGACAACGGGACACCAGAACACTCGGGGCCCCATCTGTGGGCTGGTTGTGGAGGAGCACAGGAACGCAGCTGCACTATTTCAGTGGGAAAGCAGGCCCGGCACTGGGGAAAATGGTGATGCCCCCTTTCTCTCCTCCCTTGCCATATGCTGGGGCATATGCAGGCTGTTTAATGGGGGGAGGGGGGTCTGTAGATTTAACAAAACCTGTAAATACAGACATATCCGCACTGTTTGTGGGGAAGGACACCTGCAAACTAGATGTGGGAAGAAGCAGGGGGGAGACCTCCAGCACCTGCGCTGAAATCGGCGATCTGGGGCTAGCCTCTACACCCATTACGATTGAGGCATTATAGCAGAAATTGGAGGACAAGCGAAAAGTGCAATGGTTAATAACCAGCTTTACAAAGGGTTTCTGGATTCCCGATTTTAAATTCCCCGCTGGTGGGGGGAAATTTAAATTGATGCTCGAACATAAGGAAGTGGTGCAGGAAAAAATTGACAAAGAGCGGAGACTGGGTAGGATTTCTGCCCTCTTTGAGAGCAGGCCTATCATTAATTTGATCATTTCACCACTGTGCTTGGCTCCGAAGAGGGAACCGGGGAAGTACCAGCTCATACATCACCTGTCGTACCCAGACAGGGAATCAGTGAATGATTATTTGGACCCAGTGGAGTGCTCAGTGAAGTACACTTCTGTGGACCAAATGCTGGAATTGCTCCATGGTCTAGGCCAGGGGGTATGGTTGGCAAAGATGGATATAGAGGCAGCCTTCAGGCTGCTGCCCATACATCTGGATAGCTTCCACATGCTGGGTTTCAGCTTTGGGGGTTGGTTCTATGTGGACAAATGCCTCCCAATGGAGTGCTCTGTATCCCGTGTATAATTTAGGAATTCAGTTCTGCCATCCAATGGATGGTAGAAAAGGAAATAATCCAAGGAAAAAGCATATGCTACCTGTATGATTTTTTACTTATGGCACATGACGAGCAGAGTTGCCAGCGCTTCCTAGAGAGATTTCAGCTGAAGGCAGGGGAGCTACGGGTCCCACTCGCAGAGAAAAAGTCAGAAGGGCCAACTCACGGCTGTCCTTCCTGGGGATAAAAATTGACACTGAAGAGATGATGACACGCCTACAAGCAGGCAAAATAGCGGCTTTGAAGTCCACCATGCAAGTGATGGCTGCCGCAAAGAAAGTCACTCTGAGGCAGATTCAGTCTCTAATAGAGCACCTCAACTTTGCCTGCAGGATGATGCCTATGGATAGGGCATTCATTCAGCACCTGGCAGACTCTACAAAGGGTGTTCACAGGGGGCACCATTTTATTAGGGACAACGCATACATGAGGGAGGAACTGGCAGTGTGGCAGCAATTCCTGTTTAAATACAATGGTAGGAACATTTGTAGAGTGGCCATCATTTGCAACAGGGACCTGGAGCTCTTAACTGATGTGGCAGGGGGGTTCAGCTTTGGGATTTATTTCCAGAAACAGTGGTGCCAAGAGAGATGGCCAGAAGGGACTAACCAAGGATATAACCAAGGATATCCTTGGTTAGTGGATCACCATGGCCATATGGAAGCCCCAGTTTGCAAATAGAAAGAAAGTCTTCTTGTCAGACAATGTGGCAGTGGTATTCACCATCAATAATCAATCAGCTAGGGCAGGCAGAGTGATGAGGTTGGTTAGGAAGTTGGTGTTGCTGATCTTGGAGCTGAATGCATTTATCATGGCCAGCCATGTGCCAGGTGAGAGCAATGAAATCACTGATGCTCTTTCTCATTTCCAGCTTCAGAGCTTCAGGCAGTTCATCCCAAATGCAGTGCTCAGGGGGCACCCATCCTTAAGGAAATGTGGAACCATGGATGCTGAGTGCCAGCAGAATGCTGATGGCGTCACTGATGACCGGAACATGGAAGGCTTACTGGAGAGCCTGGGGCTGGCTGTGGAGCTTTGGCAGGCAGCAGGGCTACAACCTCAATCAGTGTGACCACCGAGCTCTTATTGGAGTTCCTGATGTGCCTGCGAGACGAAGGCACCTCGATAATACAGGCTAAGAAAATGCTGGCGGGGTGGTCTTCTTCATAAAACTGAGGGGGAACAGAGACATGGCAAAAGAGTTCATGGTTAGGAAGATGATGGAGGGCTGAGACAGGGAGGTCATGCCACAGCCAGACAGTTGCAGGCCAGTCTTCCTGCTCATGCTGAAGGGGGCAATCATAAGGGCAGGCAGAGATGACCAGGGATGGGTTCAAGAAAAAGCTGTTCAAGTTAGAGGCCTTGCTTATGTTCTTTGTTGCCTTCTGGATGAGTGAGGTTTTATCTCGGTCCACTTTGATCCACAGGCACCACTATGCAGGTGGAGGATGTTGCTATAGTGGGGGATAGGGTGTGACAGTTTGTGGCCAGGTCTATGATGGACAAGCTGCAGAGGGGGAGGGCAGTGTGGCTGAATGCCATGGCAGTATAGGACCTTTTCCCCATAGTGGCTATGAGGGAGTACCTGCGGACGCGCCCTCCCATAGGGGGATCCCTGCTACATAATCTGGATGGGTCTTGCTTTTCACAGTATCAGTTTAGCGCCATGAGGCTGAAGGAAGTGAAAGTGGCAAGGTTTGAGCCCATGTATCTGATACTTCATTCCTTTAGGATAGGTGCTGCAACAACAGCGCACAACTTGAGCCTGAGGGCAGGTCAGGTACAGGCTGTTGGGAAGAGGGTATCAAACAGGTATAAACTGTACATTAGGCATTAAATGGCAACAGTTAACACTGCTTTTTCTTCTTGCCTAGTAGGTTGCGGAGGAATCTTGGTCTGGATTGTAGCTCATTTCTATATCTACTGGGCAAGAAGAAAGGCGGACGGGAGCAGTTTTGGGAAGTAACTTGGCTTACATCCAGATATTGTATGCATATAGTGATTGGGCAAAAGGGGGATGTGGTGGGACCAGCTGCGGCCCGCATTCGCCAGCTGGTGCCAAGGAAGCAAGTCACTGGATCTCTTAGTGCTGCATTTGGGAGATAATGATCTAGTATCCACTAAGGGCAAAGGTTTCATCATCAAGATCAGGGTGGACATGAAGTGGATACACGCTGAGCTGGGGCAGGTGTCATCTGGTCCCAGATCATCCCCCAGCAGAAGTGGCTGGGGATGGTATGGCTGAAGGGTATCGAAAAGAACAAGAGGAACAAGGAAGATGGGAACTTTGTGCGGGCCTTGGGGGGGGTAGTAGTCAAACACGAGGGCATCTCACAGGGGGATCAGCGGTGTACTCAGAGGATGGGGTCCACTTGAATGAGATAGGCTTGGAATTGTTCAACGTGGGCTTGTGGTGGGCCATCAGTTCGGTACTCACTATGGGGTGAGTCAGGCCACGGGCCCTCCTGATGGCGGGACCTCACCAGAAGGGGAGGGAGGGGTACCAAAGAATAAAGAAAGGGGTGGACTTCAGGTACCATTCAGGGGGTGCCTGGGCCTGGTGATGGGAGGGCCAGGTACCAAGGCTAGGGGTGCCTGGTCTTGGTTACCAGGTCCATAGAACAAACAGAGGTACCCGGGAGCCAACACAGAATGGTGGGCCGACTAGGAGGAAGGGGGGGGGGGGGGAAAGGGGAAGTATTTTCCATGGAGCAGGTCAAGGCCTAAAACCAGGCAACAAAAGTGGTGGTACCCCTCCACATCAGGATAGGGTGGTATAGAGCTGATAACATTGTTATGATTGACATGTCTCAATGCAATTATTGTTATATCCAGCAATGTTATTCTGATCCTCAAGCTGTGGCCACTAAAACCCACTCATAAATGCAAGTTATGGAATGAGGATGTGAGCCTGTTTTTTATGTAAGTGGGTAGTGGGAAAGGGGTGGGGGAGGTCGGGCAAGGAACGGAGCCCAGAGGCCAGTCCAACATGCTCCATTAAAGGAAAGAGATACTGACTTTGGGATGACAAATGTTTTTATAATTAAATGAAATTACAAAGCAAAGGCAATGAGTTCATCACATACATCAACACTGACCTAACCTTCTCTCCACCATCCACCCTGAGACTAGACAAAGTGGACATCAAAGTAAAATCAGAAGTTAAGTACCTGGGCATAATAATAGACTAACAGCTGAACTTTGAATCCCCATAAAGAGAACAACTACCTCCGTCTACCATAAATTAAGAACTCTGAAACAACTCCACCCTCTACTAACCCCAGAACTATTCCGAACCATCAACCAGGATATAATTACACCTGCCCTGGACTATTGTAATGTTATTTACCATGATTTACCTAAGTACACCTTTCATCCACTACAGATGGCCCAGAACACAGCAGCACAAATAATCTTCGGTGCTCCGTGCCATGCTCATATCACACCCATAGTGATACAGCTTTATTGGCTCCCCATCACTGCTAAAATTACTGTAGATACAAGGGTCTCATCACAATATTTAAAATCTTACACAAGGAATCTGCCGCCTGCCTTCAGACCCTGACCTCAAACCCCCAAGAATGAAAGGCTAAGGAGAAAGAACACCCTCAACCTACTCACAATCCTGACCCAGATAATTAGAAGCAGGTAATCAACTTGTAATCCGGCATTTATCCTGTTTGCCCTCACATTATGGAATTCCCTACCCCCTCCCCTAAGAGGGTGCTCAGACCTGACCAAATTCCGGAAAAAACTAAAAACATAACTCTTCCAAGAAGAATGCAGAACTAACTTGGACTCAGAGACCCAACCGCCTAGTAAAATACTGTTAGAACAACCTACACATGCACTGGTACAAACCATTAGTCCCAACACAGAACACAAATGTTGTAGATTTACACACTTTACTTAAACTGAAAATATTTCAGAGTTTCTATTTATATTACCGTTATACTGTTCAGTTTCCTGTACAACAGAGTGTCTCCTGTGTCCCTGTTATGCTTCTTGGTTATCTGTAAACCGCTTTGAATGGTAGAAAGGCATTATAAAAATATGTTTAAATAAATAAATTTATGTGAGCATTTCTGGAAAAGTAATAGATTTTAAGTGTGTCTGAACAACAGAAATAATTTCCTTTGTTAAGGCCATGTCTGTCTGTATGCATGTTTTTGTATCCATGCACAGCCAGAATAGCAAATGCATGGGCCAGGAACTGCAAATGCATGGGCCAGGAACTGCAAATGCATGATGGCAGCACTGATCCTGAAGTGCTGGAGTGATTCCCAACCTCCACCAGCTAAAGAGGACGACCTCACGCAACCCTGTGATGACACAACTCAAAATACTAGCGAGATTCCCAGTCCTTTCTAGCGGAAAAGGAGGGCCTTTGGCGGCACAACTTTTAGTTTCCCACAAGGTGAGAGGGTAAGGCAGAGAAGGAAAGAGGAAGGAAGGAAAACAGAGTGAAAAGAAATGAAAGGAAAGGGGAACAGAAGAGGAAGGGAAAGAATGGGAAAGGAAAGAGATGACTCATTCACACCGTCTATACTCACTGCCCCTGCACACAATCCTGCACATTCCCACACTCCCACAGCCTGTCCCTCACACACTCATCCACCAGTTTACTCCATGCAACCCTACACACTTACATACACACACAAGCACACCATCCTACCCCCATTCAATGAAACCGAACTTTGTACAATGCGTCAAGCAATGCACTTTTTTAATTAATTAATTTATTTATTTAACCAATTTCTATACCACAACACTCCCAACAAGTCGGATCAGTGTGGTTTTCACATAAATAAGACAGTAAGAAACAAAGCAAAGAATAATTAATTAAACTTTAAATTGTAATTTGAAAGAAGAAAACTCTATGTAGTTCAATACTTGAATTAATAGCAAATCCAGAGGCAGCTCTGCTATTTCAGCCCTCTGTTTGTATCAGGTTCTCTTTGGCATTTATACACATTTCTCCATGTTTTAGGGACTGGTGTCTTATTGATCTCTGTCTCACCATGCTTCCTTCTTAACATGGACTGCTGTTGAGATCCCATTGATTGCAAAGCAGATTTTAAAAGGAAAAGCCCACATTTATTTAATTGTTTCTCTGTTGAGGATTTGAGTGACTGGCTTCATTTTTTTTCTTTTACCTGGTATTAGAGGGTACTGGAAATATAATTGTAACTAAGGGGTATGTTTACTAAACCGCAGTAAAAGAGCAGTCTTTTCCGTGTGGTAACGGCAGCGATAAGGAGTGACCGTGTGGTAAGTGTGCTGGGTGTGTCAGAGGCGTTCCTGCATTAAGGGGTGCTAGTGGAAACTTACTGTGTTGTAACAGCACATCCTGCGTTAAGAGGTGGTAATGTACACTTACCATGCAGTAATAGGACATTAAGAGGTCGTAGTGTACACTTACCGTGCGGTAATGGGACATGCTGCGGGAAGGTGTCTGGCATCCACCTTAATGCAGAAAAGCCACTGAAACTCTGAAAGGGGGGCAGGAAAGCCATTGGAGAAGGTATGGATGCAAGCACAATTGGTATCTGATGGAGTTCACTCACCTGATGCCTGGCAATGTGGCCTATTCTTTTGACTAGGCGAGATAGGCGGCTGCTTAGTGATAATGGTCAGTGTGCGTGTTGGCTGTGTCATGGGTGATTGGTGGCGGCAGTGGAGTCAGAGGAGAGGATGCAGCAGCGGGGGACGCTGTGACAGGCGTGCAGTCCTAGATGCTCCTGAAAGCATACTTCATGCTGTAAGCTACATTATAGTGTCTGTGAGGTGTGGACAGATATCCAAATGTACTGTCAGTGTGTGGCATGACATAGGTCAGGACAGTGTCTGGTTGGAGGCAGCATGTTCCTGATGTGGGCACAAAGTGAGGATTGTCCATGAGTGCTCATGTGGAGCAGTCACAAGAGAGGTGTACATGATATGGCTAACTACTGCAAATGACCCCTGATGGCCAAGATGGGCAGTTTACTGCCAGTAAGCTGCCCCACCATGAATCTCCCTGATGGTTAAATGGTGGGTGCAGGGCTGTGCCATAGATTTTCCAAGCAGAGAGTGCAATGTGTGTGGTGGGTGGATTTATGGAGTCCTACAGGCCAAAAGCATTTGGTGTGTGTGAACCAAAAGTAGCAGTGTCATGGGCTACATGAAACACCATTTGTGTGAGTGGGACTGGTGCCTCAGCCTGTTCAACTACAAGACAATACATCTGACAGAGTGGCATGATAGAAAGGGACAAGTTGAACACATTTGCCCCATGTGGGGCAAGTAATGATGGCAGAACAGTGCAGGGGGATGGCTATGCAATGAGTGTTAGGTGCCTGAATGTACGAGATATATCCTCTTTATGTAAAGCTGGGAGGTCACAATGATGGCAAAACAGAAAACGCATCCATACCAGTTGACCCAGATATCTGCTGCGAATACATCACTAACCTGCTGCAATGTGCCACAGCAGAGCCACTAAAGCTATGTTCACAGATTCCATGATGGGGAATACCATGTTGCACTACCCAACATGTGGCCATAATGCATAGAAATGTAGAAGAATGATTGTCTGCAGGTCACAGCAGAGCCAGGACTGTGCAAGTGCACCCATGCCCAAAATGCACCAACCAGTAGGCTATGCCTCCACACAGTTTTAAACAGATGTATTGAGCCTGCAGATCTCTGATCAAACTGTTTGCTGTCTGCTGGCATAGGTTGGGCTCACCACTAGCCATGAGGCACTGCTCATGTGAAACAGTGGTCTGCAGCTGAAAAACCAATGGAGAATGCACTGATCCAGCATATCAGCCCAGTAAGATGTACTGGCTGTGTGTGCTACATTCACATAACAACAGGAAGCCATGCTGCAGAGCAGTTTCAGCTGTCACCCTGAGGGTGAGGAGGATGCCCAGCACCTGGTCTACTGAACCTGCACAGTTAGAGCTGATCTCTGCTGTAGGTACACATCACTGTTAGTGTTTAGCAGGTATTGTCTGCAGTGTGTTATGTTTTTTTTTCCCTTTGTTGCCTGCATGTTGAGGGTGACAGTAGCAGCAGCGGCTCAACCTGTCCATTGAACACTAACTCTCCAATAACAATGCAGGTTAGTGACCAGTGTCAATATTCTGCTGCCATGGACAGCCACTGGAGTGGGAATGTATAGGCTGGCATGAGGCTACTGCTACAGTCCTGTCAGGACCCCAGTGAGTAGGCCTTGAATGACTGCTGTCCCAACCATTGAAGACTAACAATAGACTACAGCACAGGCAGAAAAACTGTTCTGCTGTCCTTCACTGGGCTGTGTCAGTCAAGCACAAACCAACTGCAGTAGGTCCGCAGGTCAGCATGCACTGCACGTGCATAATGTGGTCACAAACACTTTGCTTTGGGATACTCAACAGTGACACCCAACCATTTGCTCAATGATTAGCATCCCAAGACAGAAAATTTATCCACATCACTAGTAGTAGACATTATAATAGCTCTATATGGATACATAGTGTGGTAAGGAGGGTGCAGCACAGCCCTGGGAAACAAAGAAAAAAGAAACTTTTTCTTCCATAAGGGGGATGGGCTCACCTAAGCACATGTTCCAAAATGAAAGCAGTGGAAAAACCCACACTTGCAAAGCTAGGCTGAGGCCACACCCAGACTCCAGGACAACTATAGGAAGTGATCGGAGACACCTGTGGGTGGGGCCAGGGGAGAGAGCATGCTTGCAAACATTTAAGCACAGGCAAACAGAGAGAGCAGGAAGCGTCAGCAAGACCGGCAGGAGAGAAGCAAGACACGGGAACAGCTTGAAAGATGGCAGTCGGGAAAGGGCCAGAATCCAGGCTAATTGCACTCCTTCCAGGAGAGAGGAAGCAAGAAGGCTAGCTGTGAGGAAGCTGGAGCAGGAGGTCTCAGTTCCATCTGAAGAGGAACAAGTCTTCAGGCTTGGAGAGCCTAGAAGGGCTAGAGACAAACACTGCAGTGATCCCCCGGGCAGCTCTGATTCAGAAGACGATACTCCTAGGAGATGCCCTTGCTGTAAAAGGTCTACAGTCGAGCTCAGAGGTAGGAGGGGAAAGTTTGAGGGAGTTAATGTGTGTGACTCTGACTCAGAAATAAGTATACCCGATTCTGAGGAAGAAGCTGTACCTTATGGGACGCATGCCAGGAAGAATGCTTTTACAGATAAGGTAAAGCAAACAAAGCCTTTAAATGTTTTACTAAAGGGAAAGAAGTCTGAGAACACGAATATAATCCTGGGGAGAAGAAGGGAAGTTCAGTGGGAAAGACTGTTCAAGCTTCTAAAGGAAGTAAAACCTGAAATCCCTGAACCTGTCCAAACCCCACAGTCATGTAATGCAGAGGAAGACATGGAGGTGGAATTCTGTGGAGAGGAACCTGACTCCACAGACTCCCAAATGGAATATTCTTTGTGCATAATCTCTGACTGAGAAAAGCTAAGGGTTTTATAGGAAGGAAACCCAGGAAACAGTTATCCTGATTATGGTAGTTAAGAAGCTTTAGAGAGAGAAGGAAATCTCATGGTTAAAGCTACAAGAACACTTGTGCTGAGTGAAAGTTTAAACACAGCAGTTTTAGTTTCTGTGCTGACAAGCAGAGAAGTGTTTTAAAGGTAAAACCTGAAGCAGCTAAGGGAAGCTAAAAGGTTTGCTGGACTCTGCTGTTAAATACTAGTTCAATTATGTTTGTTTCTGGAAGAAGAAATTCTTTTGTTAAAGAGCTGGAAGAAACTGCTCATTGATAACACTGCCGAAATACACTTTTTGTAAAGAAAGTTTATTGGGAGAAAACATCCTTTTTTCTGTTGTTGTGGTTGGAGCCTTCTACAAAGGTCTGTTTGCAAAGCTGAAATTTAAAACGAAAAATTTAATAAATTTTCCTGTGTTGGCCAAAAATACCACTTGGACTGCTTTTTGCACGCAACTACACATTCAGAGGTCTTAGCCCTGAAGCTTAAGCAACATACAAGATACAAGATGGCCCGCCGCTTTCACTAGGCAACCACCTAGTGGGGGCGCCGTCGCCACAATAGCCATGCCATGGTCACTTTTTGGTCAAAGTGAGAGTGCCATCTCAGCATGACATACAGTGGCCACCCACGTAATGCACTTGGCAAATGGGCATAATGGTGTCTCAGCCAGTGGCCCTACCATTGTGGCAGACGCATCCAGGCCAATCTGCTCTGTTTCAGCTGATACCCACAATCCTCTGCCTTGCCTTATTCCAAACAGGCTGGGAAAAACTCAGACAATGTGAGCCAAAGTGCAGTGCAGAAAGCCACAGGACAAAGGGGAGACACACACACACACACACACACTCACTCTCTTATTGGTGCACTGAGCAAAAGTGGAGATGGTTGGCATTCCTGCTTGACACTTCTGTCTCAATGTCAGCTCAAGGATTGCTAACGTGTGCTCTGTTAGCACGTGCTATATTACCTCGTGCTATTAGCCTCCAACCAGCTGTAGATAGTGGAGCTTGTCAGTGCTGCTGGTGGGTGTTTCCACCCCTGCTGGCCATCTCCTTGGGGGTTGCACATGCTGGGTGAAAATATTTTTTCAGTCAACGCGTAATCAAACCCTGCAATCCATTACCGGAGGATATGGTAAAAGTTGTCAGTGTAGCTGGATTTAAAAAGGTTTGGAAGAGTTTCTGGGTAACCGTCCATAAACCATTGCTAAACAGGATCTGGACTATGCACTGCTTGCCCCATTACAGTTACTGGGGATCCTGTGTGTCTTTTGGGAAAACTGCTAGGTATTTGTGACCTAGATTGCGCACTGTTGGACACAGGATACTGGGCATGATGGACCTTTGTCTGACATGGTTTGGCATATTTTGTAGTCTTATGTTCCTATGTGCATCAAGGCAGCTGCCTGGTCCCCCCTGTGCACCAGCAGCCCCCACTACATGACCCCTGTGCCACCTTCTTTGCCCCCATTTGCACCATCAGTATAGTGCTTTTTCATACTTAGGCACTATGCCTTTGCTGCTAATGGAGCACTACTATCACTCTTTTGTGCTCTGCTCTCTGTGCATCACATTGCAGTCGTAAAATAGGCTCTCTCTCCTCAAAAAACACCCTTTCCGCCAGGTTTTGAATTGCGTTAGGGTTGCTGCCATTAAGGTGCCTACGTTAAGGGAGCAAGCCTTGTTTCTGCCCACTCCCCGCCAATTGACCCCCACTCTCTACCCCATGCACACCTTCTTTCCACCCACAGGTACCGTTAGCATGTGCTAAAGTGGCTGGTACCGTTAGCGCGTGCTAAAATCTATTATTGCATGCGCTAAGTGAGCATACTTTCTCCTTTACTGCGGTTTAGTAAACATATCCCTAAATTACACAATCTAAAATCCTCAACAGAATTAGCCAAATTTAGAAATTTATATAGCAAAAGATGAGGATTAGGGCAAAATCTGAAGCAACACATGATTCTGTCTAACATTTTGCATTTTATCGTCCTTTCCCAAGGTGGCCTCCTGTCTGTTAAAAAAAAGGGATTGCCCCCCGTCCCCCACACACACCCCATCTGCCCCCACAACTTCCACATTCCCCCTATAAACCACCCTTTCCTATTGGTATTTACGTTTCCTGTCCCAGCTCGGTTTGCCAATCCAAGCATGTGGCGAGTGAATGAAAACATTATTTTGGATCAGTTTTATTTGCATGTGTAAGATAATTGAATTATGAATGCTTCTGAGAGATAAACGGATGGCCAGTAGTCCAGGTTGAAGCCTTGAAGGCTGGCGCTATTCTTTGGAAGCTTCAGACCACTGCCAGTCCAGCTCTTTTGAGGGTGGGGTATGTTACTGTGTGCCCATCTTCACTCATAGAATTTTCTGTACAAATAAATTGCAGAACTCTCTGGCTTTCCCATTCCAGCAAACTAAAATCTTGGATGGACATGTCCCTTTAACAAATTAATAGGGCAATCAATTATTACGGATTAACCAATGAATTAGACAATTAATAAGACACACTGCTGGCGCTGACAAGTATCGTCATGGAAACCCGGCACTGAACAGGATCCGAGAGCAGGTGGAAGCAGTGACTTTAGAACCACTGAAATCAGAATGACTGCGTGTGTGATAGAGTGCAACAGTGTTGTAGCACAACTTGCCACCTGCTGGGAGTAAATGCAGACTGCCATACTGACCCTGTTTGCAGATAATTAGTTCACTAATCCCGATTAACATTTACATGAATAAAATTACCTGTTGTTCATCTATAAAAAGCTGAACATGCATGTAAAACAACAGTTTGTGAGGGCATCACTGAGGCTGAAAACCTATGCTTGGATTCAAACGACTTCCTTCCCTATGGCTAAATTCTACAAGATGGGTCTTTTAGAAAGTCGCAGCTTTTAAATTCCATGGCGAGTAGTGTTCCCACCAAGCTGCATGGGATTCCACTGCCTCGCCGGCAGGGGTGGGTGCTCCAACATCATGTTTTTAGACTCAAAGTGCACTATCGCAGCAGCTCCCTTTACCAGCAGCAGCGCAGGCGGAGGAGTCCCATGCAACTTGATGGGAATGGTGCTTGCAAGTGCTTTTTATTTCAATATTGATTTTTATTTCAAACTTGATTGCTACCAAGTCAGTACTAAGTGCATCAATAGCACCATGTCATGCCTTAAGAATACATACCACTGCAATTAATCACGGCAATAAACAGAAATGCTCAAAACAACCATGTGCACAAGTAACTATTATACAATTATGTTTAGCTCCTTCTTAGTTCTTGGAAAGCCCATTACAAAAATACATTAAAATTGCCCTCTCCTGAGAGAGGTATGCTATGAAGTTTTAAACAAATAACTAAAATTAGGAAGTTATGGAAAGAAAATATTAGTAAGAGTGATAACATTGAATTGGTGATGGGGAATGATATGGAGAAAGAGTATCTGGTGAACAAATATGTTTTGGGTTCTCTTTTAGTTCTATACATAAAAACTGATGGGTAGAACATAAAAATATAAGAACATAAGATATGCCACACTGAGTCAGACCAAGGTCCATCAAGCCCAATATCCTGTTTCCACCAGTGGCCAATCTAGGTCACAAGTTACCTAGCAGTTTTCTCAAAAGACACACAGGTTCCACAATGCTTGCATTGGGGCAAGCAGTGGATTTCCCCGGTTCCCTTTAATAATGGTTTGTAGACCTTTCCTCCAGGAACTTGTCCAAATGTTTTTTAAACCCAGCTACACTAACAGCTTTTACAACATCCTCCAGTAACGAATTCCAGAGTTTGTTTACGTGCTGAATATTTTTCCTCATTATTTATTTATTGTATTTAGTTATTTAAACGTTTTTATATACCGCCCCTTCCAGTGATTAGGGGCGGTTTACAATGAACAGAACTCATTTACAAAGAACATAGAACATATCAAATTATATTACAAAGTACTATTTGCAAATCAGCTGTTCACATATACAGCAGAATAGCGGATGCTGAGGCAGAGCTATTTACAGTGTAGGGTGGGGAAGGGGACGGGATAAGGGCGAAATATATTAAATGGAGTTTCATAAAGAGAAAGGTTTAGGGGGGAAGAAGAGTAATTGCCTAATCAAGCTATATCAAGTGAGAAAGATAAGTCTTAAATGGGTTGCACTGTAGCTTCATTGCATGTCCCCTAATCTTTCTATATTTTCATGGCGTAAACAATCTATCTGCGTTGACCCATTCCATTCCATTCATTAATTTATAGACCTTTAGACCTCTAACATATCTCCTCTTAGCCGTCTCTTTTCCAAGTTGAAGAGCCTGTAAGATACGGGAATCAAAATTGCACACAATATTCAAGGTGCGGTCGCACCATGGAACGATACAGAGGCATTATAATATCCTTTGTTTTATTTTCCATTCCTTTCCTTATTATTCCTAGCATTCTATTTGCTTTCTTGGCTGTCACTGCACACTGGGTGGAGAGTTTCAATGTATTATCCACAACAACCTAAGGGGTATATTTAATATGTAGCGGTAGTGGCTTCCATGCATTATTGGAGCCGCGGCCCCATTGAAAATCAATATCGCACAGAAGCTGCTACCATTGCATAGAAAACATATCCCTAAGGGGTATGTTTACTAAGCAGCGGTAATGTCACAGGCGAATGTGCAGCATTAATGTTACTGACGCCATATAAGGCAGTGGGCAGGCAGGGGGCGTTCCGGCGAAAAGGTAGCAATGTCCCATTAAAGTGCTTTAAAGGGCGCCTTGGCCGTTTAACGCATGTTAACGGGACATTGCATGTTAAGCTGACAAGCAGGGCACGTTAAGGCTGACAAGGCACCCTAAGGGCTTTAAGGCACCTTACAGCTCTTAGGGCGCCTTGCAATAATGCACCTTAAGTTACGGTGCCTTGAGTCAAGATACTGTAATGCAAGGCACCCTAAGGGCTTTAAAGTGCCTTAGGTTAAGGCACCTTATAAGGTACCTTAGGCTAAGGCACCTTATAAGGCACCTTATAGGGCACCTTAAGTTAAGGCGCCTTATAAGGCACCCTAGGTTAAGGCACCTTAGAAGGCACCTTAGAAGGCACCTTAGGTTAAAGTGCCCTAACAATGTTACGGTGCCCTAAGGGCAGTAAGGTGCCCTAACGTAAGGTGCCCTAAGGGCTGGAAGGTGCTTCAAGTTGATATGCATGAACTGTAAGGCATAAAAACAGATGAAACCCTAACACTGGATAGAGCACCGAGGAAAGGCAATGAACAAGTGATTGAAGGAAGGAGAGCTGGGAGCTGATGGACCTGCCATATCTGCGGGCATCCTATGTGGCTGCCAGTAAAATGGACAAACACGTTGGAGGCAGATGTACTGATGCACAGGGTGTTGGCAATGTAAAGTACTGCAATGACAGTGGGTGGCAGAGGATGGGAATACGTGTCCCCCAGTGGAAGCAGAGGTGGCAGGATAGTTACAATGATAGGAGGACAGAGGAGTAGTGGTGCCATGCAGATCAGGCACAGGCGAGGCAAGCATGAAGAGCTGCAATGCAGAAAAGGGTATCAGTGCAGGACATGGGGTAGCAGCCTGCACAAGAAGACAGGACTCTACACAGCTGATAGATGCAGATAGATGGACTGAGGGATTGTTGGCAACTGTGCTGAGGGTGTTATGGGCTGGCACAGATCTGCAAAGATATGACTGTTACAGGCATGAAAATTATTTGAGTAGGACAGGCATAAAAAGAGAGAACAAAGAGGAATTAAACCCATGTCCACTGCCTAGAATGTCATTGCACTAACCATTAGGCTACACCTCTATGGCTTGTTGCACAGCAATGGCTGGATACAGAAAGACTGCAGGTCACTGCACAAAATGTCTGCTATGTGTGCCAGGATAGGGTAACCGCACAAGTACCCATGATGCAATGCACATGCAGAACAGCAGTCTACGGCTGATCACCAAATGGAGTATGCACCTCTCCAGTACTTCAGCTTGGTAAGAAGAACTGACAGTGCATGATACTGGCACAGAGTAGCTACAGACCATGCCATTGTGCAGGTTC
This sequence comes from Ichthyophis bannanicus, assembly GCA_033557465.1. Classification (NCBI taxonomy): domain Eukaryota; kingdom Metazoa; phylum Chordata; class Amphibia; order Gymnophiona; family Ichthyophiidae; genus Ichthyophis; species Ichthyophis bannanicus. Next base: position 1,243,403,313 of record CM066032.1, read on the forward strand.
TGTGTTCACCCTGAGGGTTAGGATGGGTGCCAAGCACCAGGTCCGCAGTACATGTGGTGTTAGAGATAGGTTCTGCTATACATTTCCATTGCTACTAGTGTGTGACAAGTGTTCTTTGCAGTAAAACCTAAAGTAATTCTGTGTCCATTTGTGTTCCCTAATCAAATCTAGCCCTAAGAGACCAGAAACCACCCAGATTAGTGCATACCCAGTGTTACAGTGTGGCTGTCATGGTCACCTGTTAACAGGGCAGAGGGGTGTCTAGACTCACTTAAGGTTTATGTAGCACTACCTAATATACTGTTCTCTCTGGGTCAAAGTGTTATACACTATATTTTATTTTATTTATTTATTTTATTTAGTATACATTTGCATACCACTACTTCCAGCGATCAGCAGCGGTTGGATTACAGATTGGAAATTGTCAAATCATGACAGGAAATTTTTGAGGTATAAACACATTGATTAGACAGGAAAGCACAGCACACAGAGAACTATTTTACAGGGAACATGGGCTATGGAGGGTTAAGTGGCTTGCCCAAGACCACAAGGAGCACCTGTGGGACTAGAAACCCCAGTCCTTCCGGCCCAAGGTTGCTGTCCTCTAGTGGGATTTGAACCCCCGACCTTCCGGCCCAAAGTACCTTGCCCCAACCACTAGGCCACTCCTCCACTCCACTCCCAAAGGGCCCACAATCAAACTTTTTGAAAGTGAGGCATTGAGGGACAGGTGCCTCAGCCATGAAGAATGGCTGTAGGACCAGCAACCCCAGCCCCGCTGGCAAAAGACTGCCCTCCAGGATTGTTGGGCCAGAGTTATATCTGTGACTAGGGCAGTGGCAGACCAGCAGTAATGCTGTGAGTAGGCTTGGAAAACCTCAGCTGCTGCACACCAAGGTCTGCCATTCACCAGCAGAAGGCACAGTCAGACTGCACCTGCACCCTACAAGGTGTTCCAGCCATGCACAGACTAACTTCAGACAGTCTACTAGCCAGTGCATGTTCATAGAGGCATTATGTGCAGCCAGAGTTTGGATATACATCAAAGACACCAAGCAGGTATTTCAGTGATCAGGACCCAAAACAGAGAACACACAGATACCACTAGAAACAGACAATATAGAGCACTATGTGGTAACATAGACATGCCATGGTCACTGCTCAGTCTGAGTGAGAGTGCCCTCCCAGCATGACATGCTGTGGCCACCCTGTCCATTCAGGTGGTGGTCAGGCACTACAATGTCCCAGCCACTGCCCTACACCATATGCAGATGCATCCTGCTCAATCCGCCCTGTCCGGGCCATACCCACAATACCTTGCTCCTCAGTATGCACATTTGCAGGCTAATGCTGGAAACAGTATAAGCATTGTGGGTCCAGTGAGGAGTAGGCAGTCACAAAACAATGGATAGACATACACGCATACACACTCCTATTGCAGCATTGTACAAAGATAGGGATGGTTGGCAACCCTGCCCACCACACTGGTCCTGACAGTGCAGGCATTGCTAAAGTGTGCAGGAGCTAGTAGTAGTGTTCTGGTGATAACTGCAGCTCCGTGCTGGAGCCAACAGCCTGACTATCCATGAAGCTTTGGATACTGCAGCCTGTGTGTGTGTGTGTGTGTGTGTGTTTTGTACCCCTGTTGGCCGCTGCTTTGGGGATTGTACATTTTGATGTTGTATTTGCATTGTAGGGTAAAACATAGGGACCTGCTCTGCAGGATCCACAGCTGGGACCTGAACCTGTGACCCTCTCCTCTAAGGCACAGTAGCTATGTGCACTGCACCACAATGTTGCCACAGAAGCACAGTAGTCCCTGTGGCTTCCTTAACCTTTCATCAGACAGACCGTTTCTGTTGCACTGCACACCACATACTGGAACAGGGCATGGCCTTAGTCCATTGCAGGCAGGTGCCACCGCCCCTCCAGCACCAACACCCCCCCTGCCATGCTGACATGCCCATATGCTGTCAGTGCTGGTAGTGCGCAGTCCCAGGCCATCCAATGTGCAGGTAGGCGGGTGCTTAGGGTGTGGGGTTTGGGGTGGGGAGGCATACATGGACATCCACACATCCCTCCCATCACCGCATACCAATGTTATGTAACTTCCACATGGGGGAGAGATGGCTGGGGGGTTGTCAAGTTGGTGCTCTAGCAACTATTGGCTAGGGTGTACCAGGTAAATGTAGGTAGATTGTGTTATGACAGCAGACTGTGGACAGGCTAGAGCATGCAACTCAGGTATGGTGTACCAAGTTTGGACTACTGGGTGTATATATGTTTCATACAATGTGTGGTCACACCCTGCAATGCCTTACTAGGGGCTACAATAAATGGTGTTCATTTAGCTGGGTTTATGAACGGTTTGGGATGCATCCTGGGGAAGGTCTGTGGACCCTTGTTAGAGTGGTCCCCAAATGTGAACTGATTGCCCTATTACAGGCATAGTGGTACCTGTGTGACCTTTGGGGTACCTGCTGCATGATGTCTCCTGGATGGGACACTGTGGAACACAGACTATTGGGCATGTTTGACCTTGGTCAGATGCTGTCTTGCTGATGTACAGTTTCTGTGTTCTATGTGCCACCTAGGTGACAGCCTAGTCCACCCTGTGCCCCAGCTGCCCCCACTGCATGTCCCACCTGCAGCCCCCTATGCCTCATTTGCACCATTACCATAGTGCCCTTTCATACTTGGGCACTATGCTGTTGCTGCAAATGTAACACTACTATCACTGTTCTTGGGCTCCCTGCCTGTGCTGTACATTGCTGACACTGAAATGGTTTCTCTCTCCTGCAAATGTGCATCTACCGCCAGGTTTTCACTGGCGGTACTGACCCGGCATTAATGTTGCAGCATTAGTGTATTAGGGGCTTCTACACGCCCACTCCCCGCCCATTGACCCCTTCTCTCTGCCTTCTCTCCGCCTTCTGGGACAGTTAACGCTGCCAGTCATGTTAACGTGCGTTAACATTACATCGGGTAACATTACCGTGCGTTAATGTCACATAGGGTAATGTTAACGCACAGTAATGTTACCACTGCTACGTTACCGTGCCTTAGGGATATGTTTACTAAACCACGAAAACGTTACTGGCGAAAGGTGCAGCGCTAAGGTGAGCAATGCCATATAAGGACATGGGCGTACCGTCGTTGAAGTAGCAATGGCCGATTAACGTGCGTTAAAGGGCGCCTTGTCAGGTATCGCATGTTAAACGGACAATACATATTAAAGCTGACAGCACATTACAAGCCTGACAAGGCGCTGTATAAGGTGCCCAATACCCTAAGGCCCATCAAAAGGCCCCATATGAGGCTCCCCAGGTTAAGGCACTCTATAAGGCACCTTATAAGGTGCCTGATAATGTGATTTAACCTAAGGTGCCATATAAGGTGCCCTAAGGATGTTAAGGCGACCAAAGATATGACGCCCAAGGGCAGTAAGGTGGCCAAAGTTGACAAGCATGAAATGTAAGGCCAAAAAACAGATGCAACCTGAACACTGCACAGAGCACCAAGGAAAGGCAATAAAAAAGTGATGGAAGGAAGTAGAGGTGGGAGCTGTTGGACATGCCATATCAGTGTGCAGCCTATGTGGCAGCTGGTAAAGAGGACAAACATATTGGCGGCAGCTGTACCAATGCATAGGGTGTTGGCAATGTAAAGTGCTATAATGACAGTGGGTGGCAGAGGATGGGAATACGTGTTCACCAGTGGAGGCAGAGGTGGCAAAATAAGTGCAATGATAGGAGGACAGAGGAGTAGTAGTGCTATGTATAGCAGACACAGGAGAGGCAAGCATGAAGAGCCACAATGCAGAAATGGGTACCAGTGCAGGACATGGGGTAGCAGCCTGCATATGAAGACAGGACACCACACAGCTGACAGACACAAATAGATGGACAGAAGGATGGTTGGCAACTGTGATGTGGGTATCATGTGCTGGTATCATGTGCTGGCAGCACAGATCAGCAGAGATATGACTGTGACATGAATGACAAGTAGTTGTGTAGGACAGACATAAAAAGGGAAAACAAAGAGGAACTGAACCCATGACCACTGGCTATAAAGTCAGTGCATAAACCAGTAGGCTACACCACCATGGTGAGTTCTACCTCAATGGCTGCGTACAAGAACACTGCAGGGCACCACACAAAACGCCTGCTGTGGGGCAGAATTGGGTAACCCCAACAGTAGCCATGATGCAATGCACATGTATAATAGCTGTCTACAGCTCATATCACAGGCAGTAATTTAGGGTTGCCAACTTGCTCCAGATGCACCTGACAGGCTTGCTCCAGTCCTGGGCTTACCCCATTGCATGCAGTTACATGTAGTTTTCCTTTTTGTATGGAGTGCAATGGAGAAATTAGAACTACATATCCCTGCATGCAATGAGGTAAACCCAGGACTGGTTTGAACCTGTCGGGTGCATCTGGAGCCAGTTGACAACCCTACTGTAACTGGGACGAGAGCCACATATAAACACATGCACACACACCATGAAATGTTATGCAGTAGAAAGAGCATTCAAAAGAGCAAAGAACCTAAATAGATAGGGTGTCAGGGGCCAGCTGTGTGGATGGTCTGTGGACCAGGCCAAAATGGGGAATAGAATGGAAAAGGAACACCTGAGAATTGAACCTGCACACTGATGTGGCCCAGCCTAGCTCAACAACAGCAATACCAATCCCCCAAGCTGACTACTCACATGGACAGTATAAAGAAAGAGCCATATGTAACAGCTAATATGCATCAGATAGACTGCATAGACAGCACACTGTGGTGCACAGTGAAGAGACGGAAGGCTGCCCCAGGTGCACTGTAACACCCCTGGTGAGGGCAAACAGCAATCCAAGATGTTGTCGCGCATCAAAGTGGTGTGGTGCCAAACAGCGTGTCCTGTCCAAGGGCAGGCCAGCCAGACAAATAGAAGAGGACCTACACAATGTTCCCCCTGTGCCACATGCGTGACTGTATGCTCCTGTTGATCCAAACAGATGATGATAATCTGTGGGTGCAGGTCACATACATGGGACACACACATGAACACAACGTCAGATGGACGTACAATATACAGAGAGTATGTGAGTCCCTGCTGCACACACAGGGACCAGTACACAGTGTCCACAGTACAAATGGTGTCTGCAACCGTACATGTCCCGTTAACACTGTCCATGAATTCCTGGGCATGCATAGTCAAGTGTGACATCTCAGTGTGCCATAGTATTGCAAAGGTGATGTGTGTCACCTGCAATAAACATGACACCCAGTCTGAGCACAGCAGCAACGGTGTGCTGGTCATCCCTGTTATGTTCAAAGTAGCAGTCCCACAATAATGCCCATCATAGGCATGTGTCACACTCGCATAGATCAAGCACCCTATGGCACCATCTCTCAGGGATGGTTGCATAGTGTTGCTGTGTCCTCCAACAGGTGGGTGATGGTGACTGCAGATGCAGTATAGTAGATGTGCTGTGTGTGTGTCCTCTGCGCTGTGATAAAAGAAGGAGAAACACGGTCATGGTATGCTGCACACAACATCAGGGCACATTGCAGGGAGTCAAACATCAATATGTATGTAATAAAACATCAGACATGCAAAGATTACATGATGACAACACACAACACAGTGCATGTTGGGGACATTTGTAAATGGTACCGCAGATGAGGGTGTCACATGGACATGATCATGTCCATGCCTATGTCACACAGGCGGCTCAGAGCTCCACCTCATGTCCATCAGCATTGGTGCACAGAGACCTCACAGAAAAGATCCAACAAACAAACAGCAAAACACAAACATGTAAAGGATGATGTCAGTCTCAAAAGATCCAAGGTGCAACCTACCGTGTGTGTGCAGCAAGTGTCTGCTAGGGATTGTCTGAGGCAGGCAAAGGCCACAACATGTCATAGTGAAGGCAGAAGATGCCATCGACATGTGTTGAGTCACCATGTCCCCATGTCCAGCCACCGTTGCCACATGTCCAAATTATGGCAACATCTGTGATACAGAAATGCTGATGCGCAGTGGTCTGTCAGCATACAAGAGATAGGTCATTTCACAACACAGAACACATGTGCACAATGTTCACAAGGTCAACAGCAGTAAGGTAGAGATAGCCCAGTCACCACCGCTCAACAGGTGTACAGACCCATCCCACCACATGATAATGCAAACTGGCTGCACACTATCATTACACAGCCACGCCAAAAACACACACACATACAGTATGATAAGGTGAGCATGCCACCAGTAGCATACGGCCTGTCTGTGCACAATTGGAGATTAGTGGAGATAAGGTTTCGGCAAATGCAATGATACACTGCTGTTGGCTGATGCCACAATGTCAGGGAAGGGTGTATGTGTGGCCCATCACCAGAACACCTAGGACCTGTAGACACACGCAGCTCTGTTGGATGTGTCCCAGAAACAGTGCTGGAGAAGATGAACTGGGCATGCGCATGTGTATCAACATATGGGGTATGGGGGTGCAGGTCAAAGAGGTGAACAACAACATATGTGCATTGGACAGATAACCTCAGACATGTGCTATGCTTGATTATCCCCACAGAACTTTTACCTGTATGTCCACCTACCCCAGTCTCCTGCACGTTGAATGACGTACACACAGCTGCCACTGCACCACAGCACCAGACAGATCACAAAGCATATCCTGGGGATTGAGAAACACAAGTGAAACATACATATGTCATGATGGAGCTGTGCAACACACACGGCACCTTGACTTCCTCTCCTCTCATGTCCTCATAGATCCTTTACAGTCTGGCTTTTGTCCTATACACTCTACCAAAACAGCTCTTGCCAAAGTCTCCAGTGACTTGTTCCTGGCAAAATCCAAGGGCCTGTACTCTGTCAGCCTCCTTCCTGACCTCTCTGCTGCCTTCGACACCATTGACCACAACCTTCTACTCGATACCCTGTCCTTGCTTGGCTTTAAGGGCTCTGTACTATCCTGGTTCTCCTCTTATCTCTGCCATCGCTCCTTCAGTGTGTGTTCTGGTGGCTGCTCCCCCTCTGCTACCCCGCTCCCACTTGCTGTACCACAGGGATATATCTTGGGTCTGCTTCTTTTCTCTCACTATACCAAGTTCCTTGGTGCGCCTATCTCTTCCCATGGCTTTCAGTACCATCTGTATGCTGATGACTTCCAAATTTACCTCTTCACACCTGAACAATCCAGATCCGGCTCTCTGCTTGCCTTTCTGACATTGCTGCCTGGATGTCTCCCCGCTGCTTGAAATTGAACATGGCCAAGACTGAAGTCTTATCTTTCCCCCTAAAACCTCCCCTCCTTTCTCAGTCTCTGTATATAGCTCGGTACTCCTTCCTTTCTCCTCAGTCCGCAATGTAGGGGTTGTCTATGACTCCTCTCTCTCTTTCTCCACACATATCCATCTTGTAGCTAAGGCCTGCCGTGTCTTTCTATATAACATTAGCAAAATCCCCCCTTCCTCTCTGAACACACAACTACAACGCTAATCCACTCCTTAATCACCTCCCGTCTTGACTACTGTAACCTACTCCTTGCTGGTCTCCCTTTGAATCATCTCTGTCCGCTTCAATCTATTCAACACTCTGCTGCAGGGTAATCATCCGCCAGCCTCGTCATGCCCATATTACTCCTCTTATCAGGTCACTTCACTGGCTCTCTATCCGTTTCCACATCCAGTCCAAGCTTCTCCTGTTGGCCTATAAATGCATTCACTCTGGGGCTCATCAGTACCTTTCTTCCATTATCTCTACTACTACTACTACTTCTACTACTACTACTACTACTACTGCTGAGCATTTATATAGCGTTACCAGTTGTATGCAGCACTGTACAAAAACATGTAACAGACAGTCCCTGCTCATCAGAGCATACAATCTAATCAAGCCCCTTATATCCCCCATCGGGAACTCCTCACGTCTAGGCAACTGCTCCTATCTATGCCCCGCTCTCCTACTGCTAACTCCAGACTACACTCCTTTCACCTTGCTGCACCCTACACCTGGAAAAAACTACCTGTGTCTATATGCTAGACACCTTCTCTAACCATCTTCAAATCCCATTTAAAAGCTTACCTCTTCACATCCACCTACTAATCTTGACTCACCTAATCCCCTACCACCCACTGTTTTCCCCTGCTTACACCTTCTGTGTTGTGTTTTGACCAGATTGTAAGCGTTGATGGGCAGGGATTGTCTCTTATATGTCTGTGCAATGCTGCGTATGACTGGTAGCGCTATACAAATGCTCAGTAGTAGTAGTAGTACATATATACCCAAATGCATTTTCCAACATATGCAATACTTACATGAGAAGAGCTCCTCAATCAGCTGGCACCTGATTGCTGTGCCCTCACATGTGTCACCATGGGCATGTACAGGATGGCATGTAGGATCATCTTCCAGATCCTCATTCATTTCGACTGGGATATCGTGCCTGAGAGCAATGTTGTGCAGGATGCAACAGGCCAGAATGATCTGGGCCACAGTCATGGGATTGTATTATAAGGCCCCGCTGGTTCTATCCAGATACCTGAAGCGACTCTTCAAAATGTCAAAGGTGCGCTCGATGACTGAGCAGCTGGAGGCATGGGCCTTATTGTACCTCATTGCTGCATGTGTCCATGGTAGACGCACAGGGGTCAGTAACCAGGGACAACACCCATATCCGGCATCACTTACAGAAAGAAATGTGGAAAGTTAAAGCAGGAGCTGATGTCCACACACATGCACACAAGCATGTACGTGCAAACCAACAGCACATAAAAGACTGACAGAAACATATGATGTCACATGATGGCACACAGCAGCTATGAGACAGCGTTTGGATGTGTGAGACACGGAACACGGGGGAGGTTTAAGGAGGGCAATACACATCATCTGTAATCACACCGAACACATGACCAAACACCTGTAGATGAAAGGTAGTAGCGCCATTTGTGAACACATCAGCCAGACACATAGCAATGCACTCTGGACAAGGGCAGAGATGCACATCTGTGCAAGCATGTGAGGGCCATGATACTGAACATGTACCTGAGTGGCCCAGACATGATGGCAGGGACAACACTACACTGTTGATATACATGAAGCATATATATGTGTTGTAACGTGCCAACACAAATCAGACAATGTGAAATGACCGAAATGGTCAGAGGTGAATGTGCTCCCAACACACAGCACCGCAGCAAAGAAGACCTGTGAGCAAATCCAACCCCCCCCCCCACATTAGAACACACACACACAGATGCCACACACACACAACTAGGGACACACCACAAAGACAGACATGTGCACATATGGTTACTCAGAGAAACACCATGTGCATGTCAGAGATGAGAAATGCCCACCCAGCAGTACACAGTCCTCATATTGTCCGGCCTCAAATTGTCCGAATAGTGCCAAGTGATGCAGGATATAGGAGTCATGGATGTCTCTGCAAACTTAGGAACCACATTCAGAATACACATATTTGCATCACATACAACCTGAACATTCAGGGAATGGTAGTGTTTGCAGTTGCGGAACACTGCCTTCCTATCTCTGGGAGGGACCAGGGCAACATGTGTGCAATCAATAGCTCCCATCATGTGTGGTATCCCCGCAACCTGTTCAAAGGCCTGGTCCCCCACTGTTGCCTATTGTTGGGAATTGCAATGAAATTCCTCACCCATCTGACCATGGCCCGCAGTACCTGGTGGAGACAGCGTGAGAAGGTGAGGCGGCTCATCCCACCCACTGCGGCCACAGATGACTGGAAACAGCCAGAGGCAAAGAAATGTAGGGCACCCAGGAGCTTGACCAAACCCGGTATGGCATGTGACCGACCAGTCAGGGGCTCGAGGTCAGGTCTTATATCCTCAAAGAGCTCCCTAATAGCCCCTGTGCTCAGAAAGTAGAGGGAGATGACCTGGTCCTCACGAATGTCCTGGAGCTGGGCCCTGGGCCTGAAGAGGCAAGGCTGGCGAGGGTGCAACTTGGCACGCCTCCTGCGCTGTGCCGGCACAGCCCCGGCTTGCATAGCCTCCACAGCTGCAGGTCTGTGTTGCAGCGGGACTGCACCCCAGCCCTGTGCCACAGCCCCATGGACACCATCTCCCTCGTGAGGCAACTACAGCTCCAGCACACCCCCCAATGCACATGCAGCAATGACAAAGGGGCATGTTTACTAAAAGCCGTACAATTGCGTGCCGCACAATAGCGCATGGAAACGCGGCACTCAAACGCTCATAAACGCTCTTAAACGCCCCGCACAAGTGCGCGTGGGCCCCGCACAATTGCGTGCCGCACTAACGTGCCCCGCACAAGTACCCGGCCCGCAAATGTCCGATAGAGGCGTGGAAAGGCATTCTGAGGGCGGAGGAAGGCTCCCGAGGGGCGGAGAGACGGGGTCAATGGGCGGGGAAGGGGAGGGGAGAGGCTCCCCGCACAATATAGGGCCCGAATTTGCATGTAAAAACTACCGCGAGTGAAACACTCGCGGTAGAAAGCATTTAAAGGGAAGAGAAACCATTTCCGTCAGCAATGTACAGGAAAACCGGGGAAACCAGCAAAACGTGAGCAGTGTGATACATGTGCACAGCACAAAAGTGAAAATAAAAATAGAAAATGACCACAACAGAACTATTAAAAATAGTAAGTCAGCTGGGGAACAGTTATAGTGATGGGCAAATACAGAAAGCACACCCAGCAAAGCTCCAGAAAAAAGAAATGAAGTTTGGAAGGGTCTACTGAGAGGAGACTCTTCCAAAAAACATTTCCACGTTTTGGAGCTTTCCTGGGAGTGTTTGCTATGGTTGCCCATTAATATCACTGTTGCCCAGCGTGGTGATATTTTGTCCCACATTTCCCGTGGTCATTTCTGGGGTTTATGTGCACGTTTGTCACCAGACAGGGTGCATATGCCCACAGTAGAATTGCGTAGAGCAGGGTTTGTGACTCCATCCTGCCAGGCTTACTGCCTCCAGGGGCTGCACTGTCTCTGTGGCCAAAGTGTGGTACAGCAGACAGAGTTATTACCTCTAGGACCAGAGGGCAGAGGTTCAAAACCCAGCTGGGGCACCTGCCATCCCAGTCCCTATATTTTACCCACCACTAAATAAAGATAGCGCAGACACCCCTGTATGGGGAAAACACCCATATTTTACCCAACACCGCACACACCCCACAACAATGGGCATTACCTACAGCCAAGTCCCCCAAATGCAGTCCCATACTGCCACATTGCAATCAGGTCAACTGCTTTTTCTGAGAGAAGTTCATGCCAGCATGTTGGCGGACAAGTACATGTGGTGCAGGGGGCAGTGGCTGCTAACCACAGAAGACAGAGGCCTAGCCATGTGCAGGCTGGCACAGTCCACTGCAACAGACAGGTCCTGCCGGATCCACAGTCATGGACAGTCCAGGGAATCCAACCAATCTGTGGCTACACAGTGGTGCAGTGCACACAGACACTGCATACAAGAACAGAAGGTCACAGGTTCAAAGCCCAGCTGGGGCTACTGCCAATCCTGCCCACATATTTTTCCCACAACTAAACAGTGATAGTAAGGACACACCTTTCATGGCGGGGACATATGCAATGGTAAGACATCTATCTTTTACCCCACTGAGCACAGACACCATGAACAGGGGCAGTACCTAGAGCAGAATCACCCAAATGCAGTCCTGGTGGGCCACACACCAGTCAGGTTCCATGCTGACACTCATACAAATGCCTGTGCTGTATATCTATGCACCACCCCCATGGCATGTAGATGTAGCCCATGCATATTCATGAGGGATAGCAGGAAACCCCGAACAGTGTGATGCAAACCTGGACTGGAGTTGGGAATCTGTGCCGTAAAGCAGCAGCCATCAAGGGCAGACACACCCACACCCACAGGCCCCATTGGCCAATGTCTCCTGGAAAGGCAGAACATTGGACCGTGCATGCAGCACCCAAAACGAGCACTTGCATAACTTACCAATGTCACCCTACACCTGAGGTATACGGTACACAGCTCGGAGACGTTTGCTAGGAGCACAGGCAGGCAGTTATCCATACGTTACGTACATACTGCTAGTTGACCCCATCCAAACAATCTGTTAGGTGTTTGCGGGGCATGCTCCAGGCCTGGCCTCTGACAGTGCTTACCACCCTGGGGAGTGACCACCAGCTGTAATGCGTACCATATCCATGCCTTGCCGTGCTCAGGACCGGTTTGGTGGGCAAGGCTACTTACCCCCTCAATCGTAGCACCATGATGGCAGAGGTGTGGAAGTGTGGAAGTGTGTGTCTGTCTATACAGTGGGTGTTGGCTGCAAGCCCCTTCAACAGCCCGCACTGCCAGCACTGTTGCCAGTATTGGCCAGTCAATGTGCATAATGAGGTGCAAGGTACCATGGGTATAGCCAGGGCAGGGTGACGTGGCCAGGATGCATCTGCACTGGGCATAGGGCCCTGGCAGGGACATTGGCTGGGATATTGTAGTGTCCGGCCACCACCTACACAGACAGGGTGGCCAAAGCATATCCTTCTGGGGGATCACGCTCACCCTGACTGTGCAGTGACCACAGCATGGCTAGGCCTCCCCATAGTGCTGTATAGTAGTTCTCTCATGTGATAGATATGGGTTTCTCTTTGGGGCCCAGTCACTGATCTATCTGCTTGCTGTGTATGCAGACAGCCCAGTTCTGGGTGCATGCATCTCCATTGGGAACATGCACTATGGACTAACCAGCAGACTGTTTGTAGCTGGTAAATGTCTTGCTATAATGGCTTGCAGGGTGCAGTGGCTGTTGGCTTGCTGCAGGTGAATATCTGGTGGTGGAGTGCAGCTTACCATACCCTGGGCTTATGTCTGTCTGCTATTGTGTTATGGCTGTGTATGGAGCTGCCTGCCTGGGGTGGTGGTGTTCCTCAGCAGGACTGGGGTTGATGTTGCCCTCTACTGCCACCTTTGCAGGGAGGTAGAGTGTGGATCCCTTGATGGGGACCATGTTTGCCATGGGGGGGGGGTGCCTGATGGCGGCAGACAGGGATATCCATGGTGTTTGTGCAGAAACTAGCTATCTTACACATTAACACTGCTTTGGAACGCCCGCTTGGCCTCCATCAGCCATGGCAGGTGTTGTTGACCTGGTCCTGGCCACCTCATTGCACACTCAGGGTGAGCACAGTACCCGCACGATGTAACGGTGTGTGGCTACTCTGTGCCAGTAAAACACCCGGTCAGTGCCCCCTACTAGGCCAAGGTGCTGTGTGGGTGCACCCGGTCACTTCCCCCAACAGGGCCGAGGTGCTGTGGGGGTGCATTCCCCATCTTGTGTCCATCTGCGGACAGCTAATTTGCATGTGCAGTGCATCATGGGTACGGGTGGCCTAACCCTATCCTGTTGACACCAGCAGACTGTCTGTGAGGTGACGTGTAGGCTATCTGCAGCCAGCCAGGGGCCTGCTTACAGCTATGGAGCTGTAGCGCAATGGTTACATCACTGCCTGTGCAGCCAGAGGTCATGGGTTCAAATCCACAGTGGGGCCCTTTGGTAGGGCTGTCCACAGCTTTATTTTTATTTACTGTACATATGTCTATGCCGGCAAGACCACCCTCAGCTTACTATACCCATTAGGTGCCTCTGAGGGTGCTTCATAGGGCGCCCTGTAGGCCACCTTATGGTTGCCATCCCTATAGGGTGCACTATACATTATCCTGTGTCGCAACATACATGCTGCCCTATAGGGGTCATTCAAGGGTGCCTTGGCGAACAGTGCACTGTAACATGTGCCTTATGGGCCGCCGTATGTTAACATGCTGGGAGAGTGCGTTTGCTAGTAGTGATAACAAAATATAATTATACAGCCTCCTACAGCACTCCTCAACATAATACATACTGCCTCAGCAGGCATTTTTCACTGGGCATTGTGAGGAGCTGAACCCCTGATCCCTGCACCATTGGTCAGTGTTTTAACCATTGTGCTGTGGCTCTGTTCCTGTGCTTGTGCATCAGCGCGCCGCCTTGTGCCTATCAGCGCGCCGCCTTCTGCCGCCCAAGGGGACCAGTGCGCCGCCTTCTGCTGCCCAAAAATAACTGTGCGCCGCCTTATGCCGTTCCAAATTAATTTGCCTCCTAAAACAATGTTAATCATTACAGTTACTGCCTCAGCTGACCTTTGTCATTGCGCACACTGGGGGATTGAACCCATAGCCCCTGCACCATTGGTCAGTGTCTTCACCGTTGTACCACGGCTCTGTTGTTTTGTATACTCAGCAGCGCGCCACTTTGCCTTTCCACGCGCTAATGTCGGCCCCCGCACATTAGCGCGACGCACACACGTCCGGTTGCTTACTACCGTTTTTTTTCTATTTTCTGCCTGAACCGCCCACTCCTTATATGGCACAGGCACACTAGCACGGCCCCGCACGTTAGGAATGTTTAGTAAACATGCCCCAAAGTCTGCCATCATGGACATCAGATAGAGCAGAGACAGAGGATTAATATGATGTGGGGAGTGGCAAACAATCAGAAGAAATACAACACACCTGCGTATCACGGGCAATGAGCACGAGGCCTTTTTATGCATTTTTGGCCGGGAGCGTGGCCTTGTGCACATTGCACATGCGCAGTGGTGCGTTTGAGGCATCTGCCCATGTTGCGCATGCGCATAGCAAGTGTATGCGTGCATTGCGCATGTGGAGGCCACGTGTGTATGCGGCATGCATGGTACCCTGCTTTGTGCATGCGCTGTATGTGTATGAATGAGGGATGTGCACATGTGCTGCATGGGGTTCCACGCATGCCTTGTACATATGCAGCATATGCGCCTTGCAGCCCATGTGCACGCGATGCCTCTGTGTGCCATGTGCTGTGCATGTGCACCATGGGCAGCGGCATGCGTGGAACCACACACAACTTACCTAGGGTTCTGTGCAGGACACTGCCCACATTGCGCATGTGAAACACATGGCACACAGAGATATTGCATGCATACGCCATGTCTGTACGTGGAGTGTGTATAACCCTGCGCAGCACATGCACACGTTCCTTGCTTATACACATAAAGCACATGCACAATGCAGGGTTCCGCACATACCATGTATGCACGTGGCCTGTGCATCCGTAACATGCACACACACATGCTATGTGCATGCACAATGCATGCAGGGGCCCCAAACGCACCACTGCACATGTGCAAGGCCACGCCCCCGGCCGAAAATGCATAAAAAGGTCTCGACACATGGTGCAGGCTGAGGGTTTTGAGTAGGCAAGCTACAGAGCAGGCGAGATGCAGAGCAGGTGATGTGCAGAGCAGGCGAGGTGCAGAGCAGGTGTGGTGCAGAGCAGGCGAGGAGTAGAGTAGGCGAGGTGTAGATTAGGTGAGGTGTTTTACCTCAATATATGCTCAGAGTGCCATCAATGGTGCTAAGAACCTCTGTACCAGGGCATGCAACATAACCCAGACCCAGACACTACTATTGGTAATTAGCAGGGTGAAAAAATACTATCTAGGTCAAAAGGCAGTAGAAACAGGCAGCAGCACTCAGTATAATCTGGCAGCAACAGGCAGCATACAATGAGGCAAGGAAAACAAAGCACAAACACCCCCAAAATGGCTGTGAACAGGAGCCCCGACACCAGGTGTCTCGCCAATCAGCGTCTTCAGGGAGCTCTACATGCAACACGCTGCATCTCAGAACCACTGAGGTAGATAAGTGCAAGGCTGTGGCCGGCCCATGGTAAAGTCCGCTATCCCGCCCGAAACATGCTATCACCATGAGCCGCAATAGTCTGCAGCTATCTGCTTCAGTGGTACTGAAATTCAGTGTGTTGCATGTAGAGCTCCCTGAAGAAGCTGATTGGCGAAAGACCTGCTGTCTGTGCTCCTGTGGACAGCCGGAGTTTATGTTTGTGAGCTTTGTTTCCCTGCATCATCGTATGCTGCCTGTTGCTGCTTGTTTTGACTGCTTGCTGCTGCCTGTTTCTACTGCCTTGTGAGCTAGGTAGGACCTTTTCTCCCTGTCAACTACCAATAGTGGGGGCTTGGTCTGGCCCATCATGCATGCCCCAGTACGGATGTCTTTTTCAAGCACTGATGTCACTATGAGCATATTGCAAGTTAAAGCACTGTTGTGGTGTTAGCTGAGGTGTTCATCCTCTCAGCTTGTATCTGTGGGAGGATGGCTGAGGGCCTCTTTCCTCTGCTACTAATGTGACTTAGTATTATTTGATCTGGCTTAGTGCAGCTTATATAGTTTGCTTCTTTCCCCTGTTGTGCTTTGAGACGTTTACGTGTTCATTGATATGTCGCTGACTCCTTGGAGAATATCTTATACTATATAGCAACCTGTGAGGGATATGTCATGTTGCAATGTCTGTTCCCATGTAATGTTATCATGCACCAACCACCACACACACCTGAACCTCCCACCCCATGCCACCACCAGCAGCATACGTGACCCCCTAGTCAGCCAGTCACAGTATACTCTGCCATCCGCAGACCACCACAGGTCACACAACACCCGGCCTAATGTGAAAATACCCACATCCGCACACAGTGTACACCCCCTCACCACTCCATGTCAGATCCCCATCTCAAGCCCTAATGACCCCTCCAACAAATGCACATACCCCAACACCAACACCACCTGGGGTCAGCTCTCATACAGCCACCACAGTGGCATATACCCATTCCCATGACCCTCACCCACACTGCAACCTCATGCACAGCATCACCCCCCCACAACCCCAAGATGAGGGCTATGGCAAGTCAACAGGGAGCTGGTGAGGGCCCTGCTCCCCCACACAGCTACCACAGGGGCAGATGAAGAGGCCCCCCCCCCACCGCTGCAGCTGTTTGAGGGATCTGGGCTATCCCCTGACCCCTGTGAGGCTGTCCATCCTGTGGTTAAGCAGATAATGACATTGTCTGTGCGTGGAAACATGATAGGCAGTGCCCTGTGCAGAGAGCAGTCCTGCCAAATGGATGTTCCGGTCCTGAACACATGGATATCCTGGGACCACCAACAGGGGATGCACCCACCACACATGTATCTGCAGACACATGACAGTGTGCAGACTCCTGCCAAACAGACACCTGTGTCACACCGCACACATATCTGGTGTGATGGCCCCCAGTATAGCCAAATAAGGGGGACAGGCACACCAAACATTGGACAACCTATCTGACCCACTACCATGGCCAACAACTATCGGGGTACAGCAGCCATAAAGGGAGGGGGCACATCCCCATGTATGTCCCGCACACATCACCCCCCATCCCCCGCCATATCCCATCCCCAAACACACACTGCTGGATAGATGTCCACCCACATCCCACAGCGGGCACCAATGCGACAGTTCCCACACACGTCTGGCTGACTGGCACACCTGCACCAACACCTAACCATGAATACATACACTCTGCATTGCACACATATCACTCACACACACTATGACAGGCTCCAGTCACGATGCAGGTTCTCGCACAACTCCCCAGACGCATGTAGCTCTGTGCCCATACCCCATGTCACACTCACTCGCCATTCCGTCCCCCCAAACATACCTGACAATGTGGCACAGCACCTCCAGCACCAAGACGTGCTGCTCCCCCCCCCTCCCCTGCCAGGTACATCACACTGGACACTCATGTGTTGACTGCATTGTAAGCACAGTGACATCGGTTACAGGCGGTACACACATTGCTGTTGGTGAGGACGTAACATTGAGCTATACATATGTGTTCAGGGCAACCACATATTTACTGTGTACCTTGTTTCCCTCCCAGGTGACACCCAAGCCATGGAGGTGGAGGAAGAGGAGGATGGTGCAGAGACAGAGGCTGGAGATGTGCCTGAGGTGGTAGATGCGGAGGTTGCTGCAAGCACTGGTGTGGAGGCCCCAGGGGGTGATGTGCCGCAGGAGGAGGAAGAGGGGGCAGCGGACATCCATATACCATCGGGGAGTAGCAGCAGCAGCAGCACAGTGCCCAGGGAGGGTCCAGAGAACATGGGGATCGAGCCCACACTGACAGCACCAGGGCCATTAGACACAGCACCCACTGCCAAGGATGTGGTACTGCAAAAGCTGCTTGCCCATACTGCCTCGTCACGTGACAATGCTGAAGGTAGGTAACTGGCCGGATGGTTGTGTGACACCACCTCCCAGACACAGCAGTGGGGATGCACATTGACAATGAGCCTCCCCACATACATGTGCCCCCATGGTCATATCTGGGAGCTGTGTTGCCGCACGTCGGGGAAACAACATGTCAGCCGCATAGGGGCGGGTGTGGCTGATCTGCACAGATGCACAGCAGGTCATGGGACAACATGCAGGGGTAGACGCTGGGGGTGGGACAGGGTCTACTCCGGGGCACCGTCCAGCTGGCACCTGGTGATGGGGGTGCCCCACTCCTTTCTGGTCACCTGTGGCCTTCTGCACCAACCTAGGCAGTTGCCTAAGGTAGGGCAAGCACTCCTTTTTGTAGTTGTGGGTTTTCAAATAAATTGAGGTCCGAGAGGCATAAGGCAGGCACAGGAAAATTTATTGATTTTTACTACTACTCCATACAGAGCTTTCAGAAAGCTCAGCGCAAGGGCAAGAAGAAAAAAAAAGGTAGGATTTCTTCTCCTAACACAAATAGCTTCTACCACTTCCAGAATTCACAAAAACAGGCTTTCATTACTTCTTCCAACCTTTAAACATAAATGCCAGTTTACCCTTCTTGAAACTTTCAAACATTCAAAATAAACTTTCTGGCTTCATTCAAGAAGAAACATTTTCAAAAGCAAACAGGGCTTTAAAACACTGTCCAGCCTGTTCCTTTTTCTTTACGGGCTAATGCAGTTCTTTGAGCTTCACACTCTATAGTGCTCAAACATTTAACTTGTCTTGTGACACAAAGAACATTCCATTGCAGAAGATTCTGAATCAATGTCAGAAGCATAGCTTTCTGTCTGCATTTCTTCTACAGCTGACTCTTCAGTATCGTGGTTTAAACCTCTCCGTGTAAACCCAGGCTCCGCCCTTTCTAACAGCTCAAGAATTTTCTTCCAGCAAGACTTTTCCTTTCCTATAGAATTCTCATCATACATGGGCAATTCTCTCTCTCTCATTAACAGGCTTACTGTCTGTAGCTGGCTTAACTTGCTGTTGGGCACAGGGTTACTCACGGTTCTGCTTGTAACAGGTAAGCTTTCACTAAGCCTTTGGCTTGCAGTAAAAGTGTCCTCATTTAGGGCTCTCTCAGTTGGGAATCTCCTGCCTCCAGGCTCTAAAGCAACTCCTCTGCACTCTTGGTTCTTCCCTGGCTTATGGCTTTTTCCCCTGAGGGCTCCAGCAGATCCCACAGTGTCCTCTGAGGCTGGGCTTCTCTTAGAAGTTTGTCTCAGCAGTTCCTTCTCCTCCCCTGGGCTGTCCTGGGAAATCTCTTTCTCTCCAACTGCCCTGAAGCTTCCTCCTCCTTCCAGCACGTTAGGACTTCTGCTGTGTTCTGCTACTCTGGTAGCACCTCCCCTGGGAACTCCTTCTCTCCTCCTGTCTCGGCCACTCCTGTTGCTGCCCTCCTCCTTTTCTAATCCCCAAGGGACTCTCCCTGAACGTGTTTGAGCTGTAGCCTCGTGCTGCTCCCTCAGCTGGCTCTCATTAGCCTTACAGCTTGTTTCTGAGCTAGGGCGTGGCTTGCAGCTAGGAAATAGATGAGTTTTTTTCTGTTCAGGAGCAGTTTGAGTTTCACAGCCCTGCTCCCTGTTTCTCTCCCTTAAGGTAAAAGTGTGTTTTTTTCCTATTTCTAGGGGCTCAGGAACATTTTGGCCACCACACACCGCATCACCCCATGTCCAGTCCTAGCCCCCCATCACCCCATGTCCTGTCCTATCCTACAGCCACCATCAGCCCATTTCAGCTCCTAGCGCACCAAAACATTTCCAGCCACATTCGTGTCCCTCCATCAGCACATATCCAATCCCAGACCCCCATCAGCACCTATCTAGTCCTTTCAGAGCCCTATCATCAGCCCATGTCATATCCTAGCACCACCCTACTCAGCCCAGCAGAATTCCATGCCCTCCACGAGCCTTCCTCCAGGTCCTGCACCTCCATGTGTCCATCACGGTCTAGGCCCCACCACAACCCATGACCATGCCTGGCACCCCCCAACTGCTCATGTCCAGTCCAATCCTCGACCCGCCATCAGCCCATCCTGTCGCAGCTCCCCCCACAGGCCATTTCCAATCATAGCTCCCTCCCCTCACAGACCATTTCCATTACACACACCCCTCCCCAGCAGCTATGTGCATCTCAGGCCCCTCCCACTCAGCCTATTACCAGTACTCACCGCAACAGCAGCCTAACCCTGGTCATGCCCCCCCCACCACCTCGTTTGCGGTCCGAACACCCCTCCCCCCCAGCAGCACATGGGAAGGTATTATGGGAACAAACATAGCAGCTGCTGCCACTGCCGCTGTGACAACTGCAGACACATGTGTCCCACGGTGCCCTCCCACAGCCTGCCCAGTAGCACCCCATGACCCACTCCCCCGGCACCGGGTCCCAGAGCCACAAAGGGGGTGTCATCCTCCTGGGGCTCTGTTGGGACTGCTGGGGCTGGTGGGACACAGGAAATGCCTGTTCCCCATCAGTGCAGGCAGGCTTAGCTGAGCCACGGGGGTGAGAGACTCTCCTTGTGGCCCTGACTGGCCATGCTGAGGGGGATTACTCAGGGGGCTCTGCTGGGCAGGTGGGGGGGCAGGCTGGACACTGACTCTGCTGCAGCCACTGCAGCAGCAGCAGCAGCAGATGGTCTGTTTGTGTCATACTTGCTTTCCCCATGGTGTTGGGCAGTATGTTGTTTGGGTGGGGTCCCCTGAAACACGGGGCCCTGTGCAAGCAACATTTCTGCTCATGGATGGGTCGGCACGATATGCTACCAGGATATGCGGATTCATACCCATATGTAACGGGCCCCCTATGTAGTACGTCCGGACACCTGTTGCATGCGTCACGGTGGGAGGTGCAACAGATGTCTCACAGGTCACACTGTGTCTCACCCACAGGCACTCGGCAGGCGCTGCTGGCCATTTGTGAGGAGATTTATTTATTTATTTATTTAAACAGGTTTTATATCCCGCTTTTTCTTTCAATCAAAGCGGTCACAGTACAATACAATACATTACAATACCAGGTTGTACAAAGGTGAGGGAAACATACCACTCTTCGTTACATCAGAGCAGTAGTAAATGGGATTACATAACACAAGGAGTACATTACAGTACATACATGGCATTTATTTATATAATAAGTTTTGTATCCCACCTTTTCCTTAAATCAAAGTGGTTAATACAGCACATATTACACAAACAGGTAAGGAGACAAGCATCAGAGCATAGACACATACATAGGGACATACAGTAAATACCTTACATTACAATTAACTACACAGAACAAGGCAACAAACATAACCAACATAGATACATGGCCAATGGGAGGAGCAATGTGCCCAACAGCAGGAGAGGTGGGCCCACACCCTGGTGGTGCGCGGTCTCTGCAGGGACATGCAGGGCCTACCCGAAGAGATCGGCCATCTGCGTGGGACAGCTGAGGCAATGGCATCCGGGATTGGTCGGGTGGCCGATGCATTGGAGGCCATGGCTGATCATTGGCAGCAGCCAGCAGCAGCAGCAGAAGCAGCAGCAGCAGCACCAGTGTCATGGGGTGTGAGGGGCCATGGATGTGGGTGGCCACGCAGGTTGTGAATGTGGGGAAATGGGTCACCATGTCCACCACAATAAAGCCATCTTCACTTGTTGGTAGCTATGTGCACGTGTCCAGTGTTTGTGTCTGTGCTCCCATTATTACCCTTTCCCCCATGTGGTCACCCTGGTCACATGTTCCTTGCCATTTCTCTGGAGGGTGGGGGGTCTGCACTGCCACCAATCAGCACAGATAGGTTCTGCCATGCCATGTGTGCACTGCTATACAATATCCTAGAGATATACCCTAACTCCCCCTTGTACCTGATATGGAATATATGTTTGTTGGATCATCTATGTAGGCACCCCTACCCCAGAACCCACACCTTAGGCAGCTGCCTACCTGCCCCCTGGATGGCCTGGGATGTTGCACCACCAGTACCGACAGCATATGTTCATGACGGCATGGCAGAGGGGGTGGGTGATTGTGCTGGAGGGAGCAGTGGCATCTGCCTGCAGTGGTCCTAGGCCATGCCCTGTACCAGAATGTGGTGTGCAGTGCAACAGAAGAGGTCTGTCCGAGGAATGTAAAGATAGCCCCAGGGACCACTATGTTGCTGTGGCAACAGTGTGGTGCAGTACATTCAGCCAGCATGTCCAAGAGCAGAAGTTCAGGTCCCATCTGTGGATCCTGCAGAGCATCTCCCCATAGTTTTAGCCCACAATGCAGCCACAACAACAACATGGGCAAACCCCGAAGCAGTGTTGCACAGGGGTACGGACACTCACTCACAAGGGCTCCACTATCCACAGCTTCATGGAGTGTCAGGCTGTTGGCCCCAGCACAGAGCTGCAGTTATCACCAGAGCACTACTACTACCCCCTGCACAGATTAGCAATGTCGACACTGTGATCAGGACTAGTGCAGCGGGTAGGGTTGTCAACCACCTCCATCTCTGCACAATGTTGAGATAGGTGTGGGAGTGTGCGTATGTCTCTCCATTGTTTTGTGTCTGCCAACACCTCACTGAGCCCACATTGCTCATACTGCTTCCAGTGTTAGGATGCAAATGTGCATAATGAGGAGCAAGGTATTGTGGGTATGGCCCAGACAGGCCGGATTGGCCAAGGATGCATCTGCACAGGGTGGAGGGCAATGGCTGGGACACTGTAGTGCTTGACCACCACCTGCATGGACAGGGTGGTCACAACATCTCATGCGTGGAGGGGGGGGGGGGGTGTCACTCTCACTCTGACCAAGCAGTGACCATGGCATGTCTATGTTCCCACATAGTGCCACACATTATTTGTTTCCAATGGTACCTGTGTGTTCCCATTTCTGGGGCCCAATCATGGAGCTATCTGCTTGGTGTCTGTGCTGTGCATCCCACTTCTGGGTGCACAGGGTTCCCCTGTGAGTATGCACTATGGACTGGTTAGTGGGCTGTCTGCAGTTTGCTTGTGCATGGTGGGAACACCTTGTAAAATGCTGCAGGTGCAGTCTGACTGAACTGTCTGTTGATGAATGGCAGACCGTGTCATGGGGCATTTGAGCCTTCCCCTGCCTACCCCAAGCATTACTGCTGGTCTACAATGGTCACAGGTATGGCACTGGCCCAGAAGCCCTGGAGGGCTGTCATCTGCCAGCAGGACTGTGGTTGCTGGTGCTGCAGCCATGCTGGAGGCTACAGGCACCCGTCCCACCACACCCTTATCTACAAAAGGGGTGATTGAGGCCCCTTGGGGGTATATAGCACATACCACTTAGACCCATAGTGGCAGTGCTATATCACCCTCATGCAAGCCTAGACATCCCACTGCCCTAATAACAGATACCCAGCTAGACTTTAACACCAGGTACACACTAATCTGGGTGGGGTCCAGACCCACATGTGACTGCAGACCACAGCTGGAACAGATGCACCTTTGATTGCACTGCTGGGAATACCTGTCACACACTGGCAGTGCTGGGGATGTGCAGTAAGGACTATCTCAAACACCACATGTACTGTGGACCTAGTGCTGGGCGCCCATCCTCTCCCTCAGGGTGAACACGGAACCTGCACAATGGCATGGTCTGTAGCTACTCTGTGCCAGTATCACGCACTGTCATTCCGTCTTACCATGCTGCAGTACCGGAAAGGTGCAGACCCCATTTGGTGGTCAGCTGTAGGCTGCTGTTCTGCATGTGCAATGCATCATGGGTGCTGGTGAGGTTACCCTATCCTGGCACATAGAGCAGACGGTTTGTGCAGTGACCTGCAGTCCTTCTGTACCCAGCCATTGCTACAAGCAGGCCATAGAGCAGTGGTTCTTGACCAGTCCTCCTTGAACCCCTAGGCCAGTCGGGTGTTCAGGATAGCACTAATGAATATGCATGAGATATATATGCATTAGAGATATCCTGCCAACCTGACTGGTTTGTGGCTCTCTAGGGCTGGATTTGGAGACCCCTGCCTTACACCTCTGTCATTTAAGATTGTGAGTGGGCAAGGTGCAGATGTCCTAGACATCAAAAGGGTAGATAGAATGTGTCACATGCCTCCTCAATTCTCACCACCACCAAAAAGTTGTCTAATAGACAATATTTTGGTGGTGGTGAGACCCAAAGAGGCATGTGACAAATTCTATCTAACCTTTTTGATGTCTTGGAGATCTGCACCTTGCCCACTCACATTCTTAAATGACAGAGATGTAAGGCAGGGGTCTCCGAATCCAGCCCTAGAGGGATACAAACCAGTCAGGTTGGCAGGATATTTCTAATGCATATATATCTCATGCATATTCTTTAGGGCTATCCTGAACACCCGACTGGCCTAGGGGTTCAAGGAGGACTGGTTAAGAACCACTGCTATAGAGGTATAGTCTACTGGTTAGTACACTGACGTTCTAGGTGGAGGTCATGGGTTCTAATTCCTCATTGTTCCCTCCTGTCCAAGGCAGATATTTTGCTTGCCTGTGACAGTCATATCTTTGCAGATCCATGCTGCCAGCCCATAGTACCCTCACCACAGTTGCCACTAATCCTTATAATGCATTATAAGGCTCCTAATTAGGCACGTTACAAGGCACCTTATTGGGCACAGTACAAGGCAAGTTATAAGGCACGTTACAAGGCACCTTTATTAGGCACCGTACAAGGCACGTTAAGGCACGTGCCTTGTACTGTGCCTAATAAAGTGCCTTATAATGTGCCATATACTGTGCCTAATAAGGTGCCTTATAACGTGCCTTGTACTGTGCCTAATAACAGCGCCTTGTAACGTGCCTTATACTGTGCCTAATAAGGTGCCTTGTAACGCGCCTTGTACTGTGCCTAATAAGGTGCCTTGTACTGTGGCTAATAACAGTTCCTGGTACTGTGCCTAATAAGGTGCCTTATAATGTGCCTTATAACGTGCCTTGTATTGTGCCTAATAACAGTGCCTTGTAACTTGCCTTATAACGTGCCTTATAACATGCCTTATAACGTGCCTTGTATTGTGCCTAATAACAGTGCCTTGTAACTTGCCTTATAACGTGCCTTGTACTGTGCCTAATAAAGGTGCCTTGTAACGTGCCTTGTACTGTGCCCAATAAAGGTGCCTTATAATGTGCCTTGTACTGTGCCTAATAAAGGTGCCTTGTAACGTGCCTTACTGCCATACTGATGCCCCACCCACGCCTTTATATGGGCATCTGTACCTTTACCACAGAAAATAACGCGAATGACATAGTAAACAAACCTGTGGTAAAAAACTATATTTTACTACAGTTTAGTAACTTCCCTCCATCAATTGTCTAAGGTTGAAGGTAGCTCGAAGTGTAACCTCATCCTACTCTTTTGGCCTTCCAAAGGCCACTACACTACATGCAGTGTAATTATCTGGGAGATCGCTGGCTAAATACTGACAGATGTGTCAGTACCGCAGTTTAGTAAACATACCCCTAGATGTGTGTACTGCATCATACTGTTGCCACAGAGGCAGGTCAGTCCCTGGGAATATCATGGCTGTTCATCAGACAGACCATGTCTGTTGCACTGCACGCCACCCACCTGAACAGGGCTTGGCCTTGGTCTGCTGTGGGCAGATGCCACTGCCCCCTCCACCACCAGCACCCCTCCCCCACTATGCTGACATGCCCATATGCTGGTGGTGCTGGTGGTGCGCAGTCCCAGGCCATCCAGTGTGCAGGTAGGCGGCTGCCTAATGTGTGGGATCTGGGGTAAGGGTGCCTACATAGACATCCACACTTCTCCCCGGCACCGCCTGCCAATATTGTGTGCCCTTTGGGATACCTGCTTCCACAGCAAGCTTTTTTTTCAAAATCTCTCTTTGCCTCCCTTATCAATGCCTTGCATCTAATTTGTTAGTGCTTATGTTGTTTCCAGTTTTCGTCATTTGGCTCCTTTTTCCATTTCCTGAAAGATTATTTTTTGGCAACAACAGCCTCTCTGACCTCACCTTTATCTTTTATCTTTATCTTTATTAAAACATTTGATAAACCGCTGCGGCCTAGGCATAGAGCGGTGTACAATAAAAGGTCCACACTGCAAATCATAGAAAAGAACGCCATAAAATGATAGGAAAGCAAAGCACAGAGCACACAGCAGTAAAACCAAGTAACTAAAATAAAATAGATAAAACTAAATACAAAACAAGAAAGGACAGGGCACCAACAGACAAACAGCACAAAACAAGAGACCAACTACAAATTCAGGGGGGGGGGGGGGTACTGGCGAGGAGGTCAAAAGCCTGTGTGAACAGATGGGTTTTGAGTAATGACTTGAATTGAGGATACGAAGGTTCTAACCTGAGGGAAGGTGGCAAAGAATTCCAGAGAAACGGACCAAGATAGAAAAAGACGGAATGGCGAGTCTGCTCCAGACGGGCCTGTGACGGAGAAGGTAATGATAAACGATTAGCATGGATAGACCGGAGTTGACGGAAGGGCGTGTGAAGGGAAATCAGATCCACAAGATACAAAGGGTGGCCAGTATGGATAGTATGGTGAATCAGAATCAGAAACTTATATTGATAGCGAAAACGAAGAGGCAACCAGTGCAGATGAAGAAAGAGGGGAGTGACATGGTCGAAAGGCCAGGAAAAAGTGATAAGGCGAGCTGCGGTCTTTTGGATGGATTGCAACTGTTTAAGCTGATATTTAGGAAGGTTAGCCAGAAAAACATTACAATAGTCAAGTCTACTAATTACCAAAGCCAGGACCTTTAAACCATGCTCGAAGTTTTTTGGATTTCCTTCCACTTTTCTTAGATCGTGGAATGCAGCTGGTCTGGGCTTCCAAGATAGTACTTTTAAATAATACCCATGCTTGATGTAAATCTTTAACCTTTGCAACTGCTCCTTTTAGTTTTTTTCTTAACTATTTTCTTCATTTTATCATAAACTCTCTTTTGAAAGTTAAAAGGTAGTACTGTGGATTTCCCTGCTGTCCTTCCTCCATTTATTAAATCAAATGTGATCATGCTATGTTCACTATTAATAATAGTAACTTCTCCGTTATTTGATATTTTGGATAAAAGATAAAATATGAAATTGATGCTAAGGCAACATGTTATTTTCCTGCTAAATGCATGATCCTCATTTATATACAACTTATATATTGCAGTTTGAGAACCCAGAGCCAGCCTCAGGACATAAAAATCACTGTTTCATGGGGCCATGAGGATCAGGCATTAGACTATCCATTTTGATTTCAGTGTTTGTTCTGTTCTCACTTTTATTCTTTCCTTCATCTTCCCAGTTAGCTTCCGTCAATTTTATAGTGAGCACACATCTGTCAGTATTTAGCCAGCGATCTCCTAGATAATTACACTGCATGTAGTGTAGTGGCCTTTGGAAGGCCAAAAGAGTAGGATGAGGTTACACTTCGAGCTACCTTCAACCTTAGACAATTGATGGAGGGAAGTTACTAAACTGTAGTAAAATATAGTTTTTTTACCACAGGTTTGTTTACTATGGAAGTCACTAATCTGCAGTAACTCAGTACTGCAGATTAGTAACTCCCACAGTAAATGAATAATACAGGTTATAATCAACATCACATGCTCTGTTATTTTATTTCTTTCTTTCTTTCTTTATTTACTTATTTATTTAGTGGGTTTTCTATACCACCTTCTCTTACAATCAAAGTGGTTTACAGTGTAACATGCGGTTTTTACATAAAACAATGGGAGAGGGGGCATGCATGAGATTGGTTCAACTATTTACAGAATGTGCTATTTACATTATAGTACAAAAAGAATATTAGTTGTATGGATAGGAGGGGTAGAGCTGGGGTAAGTGGGGAGTTAGGAGGGGTAGAAGGAAATCACTATCTGGGGTAAGGGCTTATGTTCATTTTGTTATGTAATGTCTCCAAAATGTTCCACACAGAGAGTTGTTTTCAGGTTCTTCCAGAAGTCCTTGGAGTCCGAGGTGGCTCTTAGAGAGTCTGGGAGGGCATTCCATAGTTCCAGGGCAACCAGGGAGAAAGCTCTCCGGATGTGGATTGTTTGGATTTGGTGTATATGCTGGGGGCGGTGATGGTGTTGGTAGTGAAGCGCCTTCTGAGTCTCGAGCAGTTGTTCATATTAGTGCACTGGAGTACTGGGCCACTAACATGCAAAAGGCCCTTATGTGGCAGCTCAATCCCCAACAGTGGTATGATGAGGCTACTGCTAGGGGTCATGGATGCCACTTTGAAGCCATTGCTGGCCCAGGCAGAAGTGGATCCCCTAGACCGCCAGGGAAATGTTTGGGTAAGGTGAGAGTGGTATACAGGGAGTGAGGGGTCTTTGAGATAGTGGATCCAGGGGGGTGGGATCTTTGGGGAACTTGGTATGTGACTTTGAGGGTGGGGATCTGTGTGGGAAAGTGGAAGGCATATTCAGGGTAGAGTGTCTTTGCTGGGGGGGTGGGGTAGTGCAGAGGAGAGGGACCTCAGGACTGCACTTTTTTTTATTTGCACTGGCCCCTTTAAGATAGTGCCTGGGACCACTGGGCCATGTGTTAGCGACCTGATACTCCCAGGCAGACAAATAACTCCAGCTTTGAGCGGACATTATTTTTCTTGGAATAATGTAGTTTGTGAAGTTCAACACAAGCTGCATTATTTCATTTCCATAATATAGAGGGATTTTGCATGATAATACATGCTTTGCCTTTCAGTATTAGGGAACACACATTAGGGTAAAATAATGCATGATTTAGCTCTTTAACGTGCATTAAGAGGCAAAAATCATGCATTATTCCCTTAACATATGTTACTAACTACCCCCCCCCCCCCCGAGCCTCTAACAGCTCCTTGCTTCTACCCACCCTTAGGGGACTGTGAATGCTGTTTTGACAGACTCTAGCCTTGACTGGCATACAAACAGGAACCTGAGCTGAGAAGTGAACCCAATTGTCTTGCTTGCACCTTACTAGCCAATGAGCCATCTGGCTAGACCTTTTTCTGCAAGTCTTCATTCACCCCTACATATTTTTTCTGGCAAATACTGAATGTTTCTGCTCTCTAACAGTGAAAAGAAGAATGTCTCCAGCCTTAAAATGAATTGGAATGAGGGAGGGCATAATGAAAGGTCTGCAATGCTGCATGCAGTCTTTTACCAGAAACGAGACGTGAAGATGTAATTTGAAAGCATTCCTTATCGAACTGACTGTCATTATGAAACTGGCTTTGGTGTTGCTTCACGCTTAATGTGTGTACTTTGCAAACCATAAGGGCTAGACTTAACTGATTTACATGAATGCATTAATGCACGTTACTGCACTTTTAATGCAGGCCCATTTACTAATAATATGGCTTAATGCTTTAACGCAGGTAAATAAATCTAGCCCTAGGTTTTTACTGTTAGTAATTGATGGCAACATACAATATATTCATTTGCCAATTTACAAAACAAGTGAGAAGCACAGAGGTAAATATTCAGCACAGTGAATATGCTGGCATACAGTACCTTGATCCGGACAAGTTATCTGTACAAGGTTATCCCTGCGATTTCTGCATTCAGGATTGAATGTATAAGTTATTCACATAGCGGCTGAATTTCACCACTGCCCATGTAAATTCTGCCCCTGTCCCTGGTCCCTCAAATCCCTCCCACTGTATAAGCAGAACTTCTGGCTACAGAGCGGCTTATAGACCAAAGGTTATGTGTTGTCTGTGCTGGGATATTTAGAAATAAACTCTACGCCAGTCGATGTTTTATTAGATGTCACTTATACATGTACTATGTGGCCACGAACACATGAAATTTAATTTACAAAATTAACTCTGAAGTGCCACTATCACATGCCCCTTATAGTTCTCCCTGTGGTGTATTAGCTACAATAAGGTTCCTATGTGTAATTGCCAGCCTGTCTCTCCAAAGGGAGGGAGTGAGTGTAACTTTTAAATGGTGTTTGATTCTCTACTGAATCTGAATGCTGGAAGGAGCATGGTGTGAGAAACATCCAAAGGAGAGGAACTGCAGTGATGTAGTGGAGTAGTTTTCAAATCCTGGGAAAGAGGAGTTAAGAGTCTTTCTTTTTTTTCCCCACTTTACTGAGAGACAGCTGTGGTTCAGGGAGGAGTACCAGGACCCTACAGAAAGGGGTGTGCCTAGGACAGCAGAGGAAAATCCAGTGAGGAGACTTCACCCTGCTGGTGGGCATCCAGGACTGAAAGAGAGCACCTGGATTCCACAGAGAGGAGTGGCCAAGATAAAAGCTGCCTGGGACAGAGAATAGGAGAATCACAAAGGGGCTACAGTATGTCCTGCAGAGCCTAGCAGAGAACTGAGAAGAGTGTTGTGTCTTCAGGAGAATACTAGAGGGACCAGAAAGAGAGGAAGGAGAAAAACGAGGAATCAGAAGGAAGAAGGAGAGAGAGGGCTGACTAGTACTCAAAATCATTGAAGACAGAGAAGATTAAGATGATCCTACAGTGTTTTGCTAGAAGATTTTGTTTTAAATTGCCCTTGTGTTGTTTGTCATTTAAATCACAGCAATTCATTGTGTATTTATTCAGAGAGTTGCTTGTACAGTGAAATTTGTAGTGTGCCTGATGGGTGAATGAACTTAACCATCAGAAAAGGATGATAGCATCCCACAGAAGGTGGGACCTTGAGAGCCAGCTCTCCTTCTGCCAAACACTGCCCCAAGGTCAGGGACCTTGAGATTTGTCCCTACCCTACACTGTATGCCTGATAATCAGCTTCTCAGCCACCCAAGCTGTTACTACAGTATATTGTGGCAAGGTCAGCCATCCAGAGCATGGGGGAGGTGAAAAGCATAAGGAATTCACCTTAATCAAGGGGCCTCTGTTAGGTGTGCAGGATCAGAAGGCCAGAGCCACGTTTCAAAAGCAGAAAACCCCCAGCTGGAATAGGTTTCAGGAAATGCTTGATAGAGTAAGAGGGGGAGATTGCAAGCACGAGGACAAAAGACCTTACTCTAACAAGTGCACTGATTATTCTAAGTTCAGAAGGCAGGGAGATTACAAACACCTGGGAGAGAAAAAGGTGGGGTTGGATCCCAGTAAGTATAAACCCTGGTTAGATTATGGAGAGAGGCAGAGGAGGAGCAGGAGAGGAAGCCAGAGGAACAGCGGAGGAAGCAAGAGAAGCAGCAGATGCAGCAGATGGGGAGAGGAACAGAGTCCAAAGCAGCAAGGATGATGGAATGCTGGAGAAGCCAGAGCAGGTGCTAACTCCTGGAGAAGGGCTGAGGTACCCAGAGCTGAGAGAGCTGTGTTCCCTGAATCAGGTTGGCAACAGGGGTGGAAGCCAGGAATTGGAGAAGCTTTCAGACCACCAGAGAGATTGTCAGCTGAGCAGTCTGATCAAGTGAGTGAGTCAGAGCCCATGCAATTGGGAGAACCAGAGCCAGAGGTGGGGGAAGAAGATATGTGCATGGATTGTTCTTTATGTCAAGCTTTAGAATTGAAGTGTTGAAGAAGAGCCAGCCTTGAAAGAATTGTTCTTCTTGCAAAAGGTAGTCTTAAGGCATTAGCAGTAAGGAGGTAAATTCCTGTGTGTCTTGGAAAGGGAATTTATTGCCACATAAGCTTGTAAAGGAAGCTGTGTTTCATGCCTGATTATCAGCTGTGTTAGAACTCTGCAACAGCAAGAAAGCTAATTGGCTGCTTTAAGAGTTTGTGCTTTGCTCCTGTTTTATATGAAAAGCCTGCTAAGAGTTTTGAGGACATTTTAAATGCTTATTTCATATTCACCTGGAAGTGCAGCCCTGAGAATTGAGGCTGTTGCTCCTTTTTATATGAAAAGCCTGCTAAGAGTTTTGAGGACATTTTGAATGCTCATTTCATATTCACCTGGAAGTGCAGCCCAGAGAATTGAGTCTGAGTGAAGATAAACTGTGTCACAAGGTAGATGCAGCAGAGCCCATGGAAACAAGCGAAAATGCAGGCAGTGAGACAGATTATGACAGTTCAGAGGAACACAGGGTAGGATGTTGCCATAGGCAACCTAAACAAAACAGCTCACGTGCAAGGGAAACACGCCCAAGCATCAGAAAGGCTAAGAAATTAGGAACTAATGAAAGCCAGCTGGGAGTGGGTGGAGCTGACACGCACGTAGAAAAGCTCAGTGCACATGGAGTTAGACAGAGCCAGTGTGAGGAGGGCCAACGTGTGCAAGAGAGCCACTGTGGGCAAGGGAGCCCGTGTGAGAAGCAGAGCCTGTTTGAGAGACAGAGCCAGCTTGAGAATCCAAGCAAGAGATGGAGTGAGCGTGGGAGCAGGAGTGAAAGTGAGAGTGAGAGTGAAGGTGAGAGAGAGAAGACACACGCAAGACACAGCAGGAATGGAATAGAACCCGGTTGGAGCACGGGAGCAAGCAGCTGTGAGGCTGAAAGCCAAAGACATAAGGGGAGAAACTAATTGGAAGGGAGCTGAGGGCAGAGCTCTGAAAGCGTCAAAGCCCAGCAGAAGCTATCAGAAAGGTAACCAAACATTTAATTGTGAAGTTAGCTGGAGGAAGCCTGAAGAAAGCTTTTATACAAACAATTGGCATAGAAAGAGTAAAACTATTATACCTGAGCATAAGCCTGTGTCTAGAAGAAGGTTCAAAGACAGGAGCCAGGAGAAGTTTTTACTGGATTTTACTCCGGCGTCTGTAGCAGCTGAGCACAGCCTGAGTCAAAGACTGTTTAAAGCCAGCCCAACTGTTTCTAGTAGAGGGAAAAGTGAAACTAACAATTTCCTCTATCTCCCACCGCATTTGAGAAGCTCCCAGGGTAGACACTCCAAGGAATACGGTAGCAGCATAGCCAACATTCTCACCCAGAAGGAAAGAGACTTCCTGAATAGTAGGGAGAGACTGTTCAATAACGTACCATATGCTGCAAAGAATGAGTCCTTAACGGGAGAACCCGAAGAGATGCAATATGAGGTGCAGGGAGATAATGCAAGTAGTGATTACATGGACTGCACGCTCACGGTCTCTGATAATATATTGTCTCTGAGATAAACGTTGAATTGCCAAGCTTGAAAGCCACAAAGGAAATGGTCTTTATATGCTGGAAAGAACTATTTTGAATATTTTTTCCTTTACTTGTTTGAAGCTGGAAATAAGCAATTTATGTTCTCATTTTGTTACTTTGTTTTTGCCCAAGTGGGGCTGTGTATGCTTTTGTTTTGCTCACCCAAAAGAAACCTCTTGGAAGGGGAATAAAACCTTTTGAGCCTTACCTCGGTGCCACAACTGATTCTTTGACTACATATCCCAGAGGGCCAAGGCTTGATGATGAGAAGAGTGTGACAACTGCCATAGGAGAATTAACCTTGTTTTCTTTGTGCTATGATTATTTATTTTTTATTTAGTATACATTTGTATACCGCTACTTCCAGCGATCAGCAGCGGTTTTTTTGATTACAGATTGGAAATTGTCAAATCATGACAGGAAATTTTTGAGGTACAAACACATTGATTAGACAGGAAAGCACAACACACAGAGAACTATTTTACAGGGAACATGGGCTATGGAGGGTTAAGTGGCTTGCCCAAGACCACAAGGAGCACCTGTGGGACTAGAAACCCCAGTCCTTCCGGCCCAAGGTTGCTGTCCTCTAGTGGGATTTGAACCCCCGACCTTCCGGCCCGAAGTACCTTGCCCCAACCACTAGGCTACTCCTCCACAAAGGACTATAAGGAAAGTGGCACACTGTTATCTTGTGAAAAGGCTAAGCTTCTAGATTTAAGAGGACTTTGAAAAGCCATTGTTGAGTTCTGTTTGCTTTTGCCACCAGTTTGCTGAACCTTAAGCAAAAGCCTATAATTTACCCTGTTAATGGAACCTTGATCCTGATCTGTTCTCTTGTGTTTAAAATAAACCTTTTCTATCATAAGCCTTACCCTCGGTTTGTCTCAACTGCAATCCTTTTTACTTGAAGCATAAATATAGCTGATAGAGGAAGGATACATCAACCACCACGCCCTCAATAACTAGAGACTAGTGGTTTTGGCATTGTGCTTGTGACAATATCCAGTGATATAGCAATGCTTTGCTTCAGTTTTGCTGATTGTTAAATATTTCCCTCAGCCCCCAGCCATTGGCTCTACCCCAATACTCTAACCCAGCATTCTCTCCATAGCCCGAAGGAGAGTACCAGCCAGGTGCAGCTGTTTTTTTTCCTTGGATTATGGGGAAAGCATGGAAGTCATTGAGCTTTGATGTTAGGTTCACTGCATAATTTTCTGACTCTTTTTTTATCCTGCTGCTTTTTCTTCCCACCTTCTTCCCCATTTTGATATGTGAATCTAATTTCATTGTAGGTTGAAGGCCCTCCATTCCTGGAAAGAAACAACAGGTTTTAGCAATCAGTTGGATGTGAGTGGAGAAGGAGAGGGAGGAGTCAAAGATAACGCCAAGGTTGTGAGCTGAGTAACAGGAAGTAGAAGAGTGTTATCTACAGAGATGGAAAAAGGAGGAAGGGGGAGGAAGGTTTAGGGGAAAAATACCCTACTACACAAATCCTGCATGACATTAAGGGTATGTTTACTAAACCGCGCTAAAGGAGCAAGTTTGCCGTTAACGCATTTTAACGGGGCATTGGTGCGCTAACAGGATCGGCAGCATAAAGCGCCCTATGGGTGGACAGTAGGAGGAGAATAGGGGTCAATGGGCGGGGAGTGGGTGGGAACAAGGCCCTGCTTCCTTAACGATAGCACCTTAACACCAGGAACCTTACCGCATATCAGAACCTGTCATTAAGGGTGCATTTTGAGGAGTGAGAGCCTATTTTATGTCTGCAATGTGCTGCATAGATAAGTGAGCCCAAGAAAGTGATAATAGTGCTCCATTAGCAGCAACAGCATAGTGTCCAAGTATGAAAGGGCACTATGTTGATGGTGCAAATGGGGCAAAGGAGGTCGCATGTGGACCATGCAGTTGGGGGCTGATGGTGCACAGGGGGGCCAGGCAGTTGCCTAGGTGGCACACAAACACATAGAACCTGAAAATATGCCAGACTGTGTCAGACCAAGGTCCATCATGCCCAGTATCCTGTGTCCAACAGTGGACAATCTAGGTCACAGGTACCTAAGCAGTGTCCCAAAAAGACACACAGAATCCACAATGCTTGTAATGGGGCAAGCAGTGCTTATTCCAGGTCCTCTTTAACAATGGTTTATGGACCCTCCCCAGGAACCTGTCCAAACATTTTTGAAACCCAGCTACACTCACAGCCTTTACTACATCCTCTGGTAATGAATTGCAGGATTTGATAACGTGGTGACTGAAAAAAATATCTTCTCCTAGTAGTCCTAAATGGGTTAAACTGTAGCTGCATTGCATGTCCCCTAATCTTTCTACATGCTGACGGCATAAACAATCGACCTACATTTGCCCGATCCACTCCAGGCAATATTTTCCAGACCTCTAACATAACACTCTTCAGGCATCTCTTCCCCAGGTTGAAGAGACATAGCATTGTCAGGCGGCGATGGGGTCTCTGTAGAGGCAGATGGTTGTGGGGAGATGAGTGGCCGTCAATATATGCCTCTGCCCCTCCCCACCAGATGCTATGTACTAGGCACCCACTTACCCCCATGTTGACTGGCCTGGGACTGCTCACCACCAACACTGACAGCACATGGACATGTCAGCATGGTGCGGGAGGTGTTGGCAGAGGGGGCAATGGCACCCGCCTGCAGCAGACCAAAGCCATGCCCTGATCAATAGCGTCATATGCAGTGCAGAATGTGCCAAGGTCCGTCTGATTGGAAGCATGTCAGCCCCAGAGACTGTCATAACACTGTAGCACACTACATACAGTTGGTATGTATAAGAGCAGAAGGTCACAGGTTCTGGCTGTGAATCATGCAGTGCAGGTCTCTGTGACTGCATTTTATCCCAAAGTGCAGGTACAACACCAACATGTGCAACCCCCAATGAATCGGCGAACAAGGGTACAAACACCCACACAGACAGGCTCCACTATCCTCAGCTGGATGGAGAGTCAGGCTGACAATACTGGCACACTGAGCGGTCATTCACATTAGAATGCACTACTAGTTCCTCCACAATGAGTACACCTTAACAATGCCTGAGCTGAGATTGGGACCAGAGTGGCAGGCAGGAATGCCAATCATCCCAATTTTGCACAGTGCGTCGATATGAGAGAGTGTGTGTGTGTGTGTGTGTGTGTGTGTGTGTATGTCTATTCATTGTTTTGTAGCTTTCTACTTCTCACTGAGCCTCACAGTGCCTAAGCTGTTTCCAGCGTTAGCCTACAAATGTGTATGATAAGGAGCAAAGTATTGTGGGTATGGCCCGAACAGAGCAGATTGGCCAGGATGCGTCTACTTCGGGGATAGGGCAATGGCTGGAACATCATAGTGCCCAACTGCCACCTGCATGGAGCGGGAGGCCACATCGTGTCATGCTGGGAAGGCACTCTCATTCTGGCAGAGGAGTGACCATGGCACAGCCATGTATCCACATAGTGCTATATAGTGTCTGGTTCTAGTAATATGGGTGTGCTTCCTGTCCTGGGAGCTCAATCACTGAACCAACTGCAGGGTGTACATAGCTGTAATGTGCACTGGCCAGTGGACTGTCCGTAATTGGTGCATGGCTAGGACGGCCAGTGGTGGGCTGCAGGTGAATGTTAGATGCAAGTGGTTGGGAAGTGAGGTAGTCCAGGCCTACTCCCAGTATTAGTGGTAGGGCCAGCAGGACCCTAGTAACAACCCTGAGCACATCTAGAGGCTCCTTCCCCTTGATAGTTGGCAGTCATGCCTTCACCATTGTAAAATTGGGTATTGCAATGCACTGTTTTAGGTGGATCAGGGTCCAACAGGGCCAAACGTGAGTGGCACATACAGCAGAACACAAAGTGATTAGCATGCCAAACTGCAAACAGTACCTACCATGTACTGGTGGTAATGGGGATCTACAGCAGAAACTGTCCTAGCATTGCAGGTACAGGGGACCTAGTGCTGGGTGCCCATCCTCACCCTCAGGGTGACCGCAGAAACTGCTCAGTAGCACGATTTGTAGCTGCTTTGTGCTTGTATCACACACTGTCAGTTCCTCTTACTGAGCTGAGGTGATGGATACGTGCATTCTCCATTCAGTGATCAGCTGTAGACTGCTGTTCTGCTTGTGTACTGCATCACGGGTACTGGTGGGGCTACCCTATACCGGCACACACAGATATTTTAGGCAGTGACCTGCAGTCTCTTTGTACCCAGCCATTGCTGTACAGGAGGTGTGGAGGAGTAGCCTATTGGTTAGTTCAAGGTGTCCATAAGCAGCAGACTGTGCTACTCAGATCATTTTCATGCCTGTATTAGTCAGGGTTCTGCAGATCTGTGCTGCCAGCCCATACCACC
The DNA here is from genome assembly GCA_033557465.1 of Ichthyophis bannanicus. Lineage (NCBI taxonomy): Eukaryota > Metazoa > Chordata > Amphibia > Gymnophiona > Ichthyophiidae > Ichthyophis > Ichthyophis bannanicus. The sequence continues at coordinate 1,243,440,817 of CM066032.1, forward strand.
CTCTCCTCAGCCATCATCTGTCCTTCAGCCCATCTATATGCCTCGGTCAGCTATGTACAGTCCTGTCTTCTTGTGCAGGCAGCTACTCCATGACCTGCACTGGTACCCTTTTCCGCATTATGGCTCTTGTGCTCACCTCTCCTGTGCCTGATCTGCATGTACCCACTACTACTCTGTCCTTCTGTTGCTGCAAACATCCTGCTAATTTTGCCTCTGCTGGGGGACACGTCTTCCCCATCCTATGCCACACACTGTCACTGCAGCACTTTACACTGGCACCACCCTGTGCATCGGTACAGCTACCTCCCACATGCTCGTCTGCTTTACTGGCTGCCAAATAGGGTGCCGACCAATATGGCAGGTCCATCAACTCCCACCTCTCCTTCCTTCCATCACCTTTACAATGACATTCCTTGGTGCTCTGTCCAGCATTTGGCTTAAAGCCATGGTCCTGCTGTAAGGTGCATGTTTTCCACCTTAGGGTACCATGTCTCTCCTTAGGATGCCTTATCTCCTGTTAGGGCACCTTACCATATCTTAAGGTGCCTTGAGGCACCTTATCTCATGTTAAGGTGCCTTAGCACATCTTAAGGCACCTTGAGGCACCTTATCTTCTGTTAAGGCGCCTTATCACATCCTAAGATGCCTTGTCTCTCCTTAGGACATCTTATCACCTTACTGCACTTCGTCCTGTTAACTCACATTAAATGGCCCAATGCACCCTGATGCTGGCACGCCTCCTACCCGCTCACTGCCTTATTTGGCTTCAGGCACCTTAATGTTGCCCTTACTGCTAGTGACTTTACTGCAGTTTAGTAAGCATACCCTTAATGTGGGAATCATCCTGTGGTAACTCTCATGCCCCTGTGGTAATAAGCAGTTATCATGCAAAAGTGCACACTAACTGCTTAGTGCACGTTGGTAAAAATACTCCTAAATTGCCTAAAAGTCAGGTTTTTGCATGTAGTATAAAGATTTATAATATCTCACAAGCACTGCTATTCCTAGAGAAGCTTCATTTCAAGCAAGGTATTTCTGTGACTTTTACTACAAATTCTCAACTTCAGAGTTGTTGTTTTTTAAACATGGAGAGAATTTTGTTAAATAACATTTCTTGCTGCTTAAGTTACTGGTTTATGTTTTGTAACTGTTTGCCAAAAAGGGGGAGGGGTGTTTTAGGCAAGGCTTTTTTTTTTTCACTGCATATATTTTTTTCTTTCCTTTAGCCTTCAAGTTCAAAGAGGAGGAAAGGTAGCAATAATATCGGCAGGTGGAACCACCCATTGTCTTTACCCTGATCACTATAAAAAAGACTCATTCAACAACTCAGTCAACTCAGCCTGTATGGAAATAATTGGCCATAACTTTATTAACAATAAAACAGAAGTCATTGTGTTGGGGATCCTGCCTAGTTACCCAAGCAGATGTCAAATGAAATTGCCTGCCTGAAATGTTGTCTGCTGGTACATCATGGGTGTCCTGTCATGCTGTGACAAGTTAGGACTGCATCTGTGCCATCTGTCTTGCCATAAAGTCTTGAGTGCTGCCTATTCTGGACTGTCTGCCATCTTTCAGGGGATTCATTGAGGTGCCCTTCCCTGCTGGCAGCTAGGAATGCCCTTCCCCTCAGTTTGTATTTGCACATGCTTTGTATTTGGCTTGGGTAACCGCCATCCAGCTAAGATGAATAAAGCAAAATAAAAACAGTTCTCCAATTTTTTATTTGAGGCATTTTATATACTGCCCATCTGTAATAACATGTTTTAGGTGGTTTATCATCAGGTACTCTATATATAGTCCCTTGCCCCCAAAGGGCTCACAATGTATGTGTACCTGAGGCAACAGAGGACTGGGTGGCTGCCCAATTCTGCAAGGATGTGGAGTAGCTGCACTTGCTCCGGGCTGCCTTTCAAGGATCCCAGCTCCCAAGGCCACCATCCAATTTGTTAGCTTGCAGTGCTTATGTGCTGATTGCAAGGATCGCCTCAAAGGCCTCTTGTATATCATTTAGGAAGCAGCCCAATCCAGCGTCTGAAAGCTCAATTAAATTGTTCCTGAAGTACCTGGATTTCAGGAAATGTACTTATTCATGAAATATTTGGCAGCCTCCAGCACCGATTATTTGTTGGCTAATTTGCCTGTTGACCTTTTTCATAAGAATATATGCCATATTGTGTAAGACCATAGGTTCACCAAGCCCAGTATCCTGTTTCCAGCAGTGACCAAGCTAGGTCACAAGTACCTGTCAGGTTATCAAAAGGTAGACAGATTCTATGCTGCTTATCCCAGGGGTAAGCAGTGAATTTCTCTAGTCCACTTTAATAATAAGCAATGGACTTTTCCTCCAGGAACTTGTCCTAATCTCTTTTAAACCCAGTTACACAAATAGCTTTTACAACGTTCTTTGGCAATGAATTTGAGTTGGTTTATGCATTGAGTGAAAACATATTTTCTCCCATTAGTCTTAAATGTGCTACATCATAGCTTTATTGTGTGTCCCCTAATCTTTCTATGTCTTGAAGGATCTATGTTTACTAGTTCCTCTCCACTGATTATTTTATAGACCACTATCATATCTCCCCTCAGCTGTCTCTTTTCCAAGCTGAAGTGCCCTACCCTTTTAAGCCTTTCCTTGTAGGGGTATTCTTCCATCCCCTTTATCATTTTGATCACTTTTTTCTGTACCTTTTCTAATTCCGTTATATCCTTTTTAAGATATGGTGAAAGAATTGCACACAATATTTGAGATGTGGTCCTCATCAAGGAATGATACAGACAAATCCTTGGTTTTATTCTCCATTCCTATCCTTTCATTATGATTCCTAGCAGTCTATTTGTTTTCTTGGCCACTGTTGCACACTGGACAAAGAGTTACAATGTATTGTCCACAATGATGCCTAGATCCTTTTCCTGGATAGTGATTCCTAATGTGGAACCTTGCAAGATATAACTGTAGTTTGGGTTGTTCTTCCCTAAGTGCATAACTTTGCATTTGTCCACATTAGATTTCATTCGGACGACCAGCTCTCAATTTTTGCAAGGTCCTCTTGTGTTTTAACAACTTTGAATAATTTTGTGTCATCTGCAAAGTTGATCACCTCATTCTTTATTCCCATTTCCAGGTCATTCATGAATATGCTAAAAAGATCCTTTTAATTTCTCTGTTCCAGAGTGTCATGCCTTCCTACTTGAGTCATGGTATCACATCCGACCATACAAAGAGTGTATCAGGCAGACTGCTTACTGGGGACGGTGTCTAGATCATTGTTCCCAAGTGCAAAGTTATGGCATTCAGGTATGTGCAGCCATTGAACTGATCTTCCACAAAGGAGTGGAATTATGACTTCATGACGGATCTTCCAAACCAAAGTATATGTCATGCTTTGCCAGTCCTAAGTGTGATCCAAGTGGTCATCTGAATGCCCTCTTAGCTACCTAGCAGTGACAAATGATGATCAGGCAAACTAATTAGGGCTATTGTCTGTAGGTATCCTCCTGGATGGATAGTGATTTGATTCTTTTGATTTTCCACCTGCCAATACATCAGTTCATTTATCGCTTTGGCTGGGAAGCATGCTTTGGAAGCTGACATCACTGTTCCAGTGCAGAAAGAGTGAGTGACATAGTGATTGGGATGGTGTATGGCCACTGCCAAGGCTTTCTCGAGGACTGTGCTGAACTGGAACCAAGTTAAAGGGGGGTGGTGTTGAGGTGAAGTAGGAATTGGTGAGAAGATTTGTTTGGTTGCTAGATTATGTCAGGCTGCTACAGAATTGTGGTACCTCCCATAGTGTGATGGTTTACCCCTTTGCCTTCTGATCATTCTTTGTCCTTGTGATGGTTATCTGTAGGCAATCCTTTGATATTGTTACATTGGTGGATTGAAGACCGGAGGGTATGAATTGATCTTGGACGAAGTCACAAGTTTGTCAATTCTGAATGTCCCAAAGAAGACTAGGCTGAATGCCGCACCAAATAAGAGTGTTTTATATTCTGAAGAGCATGTGCCTTGCAGTGTCAACCACAGCACACTAACTCATGGGAAACTTGTCTTCTCTTGTCAGACTGTCCAGGTGTGCCTCTCCCCCATCCTTTCATCAAAGTCTTTATGAGAAAATTCTCGGCAGAATTGTTCCATCCCACTAGCTTAGGAAAGATGGAAAAGCTAGTCAAGCGGGCCTGACCCAGGCTGCAAGACATGCCCAGTGAACTGGCTGAGGATATGTCTTTAGCCAATAGGTTTGGATCTGGAAGTCCTTGTCACCAACCTCTGGATTCCAGGAATTCAGCTATCCTTGAAAAACCTCACTGGTATTCTGTCCAGGTGCTGGGAGCCAATGACTGTTTGATATGTTAAAGGGCTATGATGTTCCTAAGTCCCATATTGCATCGAGTAAGGGTTAGAGTGCTCATCCGCAGTTGGAGCCAACTTTCTGAAAAGGTACCACTGAAAACATGATAATAAATCAACAGTGTTATTGTTCATTTCAGGGACCTGCTGTGCCTATACCATTATAATAAGCTGCAAGCATCTCAGAACAAATTTTAGTAATTCAGCCACTATAACACATTTTGCAGGTTGGTTGTTAACCACTGTGACAATAGCCTCATTGTCATACCAGAAAATGACTTTATTGTCCTGAAATCTGTTGCCTCTTATTGTTATGTTTCTGGTAAAGTCGCTTATCGATCATTCTTTGGGACAGGGAGTGGCACACCAAACACTCTAGGAAAAGGCCACAAAGCCAGATGTGCCTGCTGAATTGGTATACAGGTTGATGTCTCTGCTAATAGGGGCCCTTGTTGCCAAATGCTCATGCCATTTACTGCAGATAGACAGCTACCTTGATCTACAGTCTCGTAGCAAACAACCTAAATTTTGGTTTTAAGTTTAAGACAATTTAACTTGGCAACATTCCTTACAAAGCCTTTTAAAATCAGAAATCTGAGTGTACCCTCAGTTTAAATAAGGTTTACAGGTCAATGACACTGAATTCTTGATATTAATCTACTTGAAATTAAAGTAAACATCTGCTTTTAGATTTTCAGAGTCCTGGTTTCCTACTTAATGTTGCAGTAAAGGTATACATTTTAAAGTTCCAGGATCCTTTTCATAGTAGGCTGAAACATAGAAATATGACGACAGAAAAAGCCCACATGGCCTATCTAGTCTGTCCTTCCATATCAACAACTTGAAGGACTAGAAAAGGGGAAAGTCTTGAAGGACTAGAAAAGGGGACTGTTACTTCTGGAGAGAGATCTGCAATTGTGAGTATATACTTCTGGGAATTTTCTTAAAAGAATTCTTTGTATTAAAGCTAATTAATCTGTGAACCCACTATTTTCTGTTAAATCAGTCAGGGCCTAGTAGCAGCAGTTTAAGTTTAAATTTAAAACACAGAAGAGAACTTTCTGGTTAAATTTGGAACCCAGCAGAGAGCTTGTAGTTTAAATTTATTAGTCACTCGGGGCCTAGCATCAGCAAAGTACTTTTAGTTTAAATTTAAAACACAGAAGAGAGCTTTCTGGTTAAAATTTAGAACCCAGCAGAGAGCTTGTAGTTTAAATTTCATAATAAGTTAGAGCCTAGCAGAAGCAAAGAGCTATAATTTAAATCAAATCAGAATATAGCTTACCTCAGCAGCACAAGACAGGGTACTGTATAGCAGCCCTCTTTTAATAAGCACAAGCACTGGCAAGTCAAATGCAAGGCATTGATAAGGCAGGCAAAGGGAGAATTTGAGAAGAAGCTTGCTGCGGAAGCAAAAATGCAAAATAAAGACTTTTTCAAGTACATTCGTAGCAAAAAACCTGTGAGAGAGTCAGTTGGTCCATTAGATGATAGAGGGGTTAAAGGGGCACTAAGAAGTGACAATGCGATAGCGGAGAGACTGAATGAATTCTTTGCTTCGGTCTTTACTGAGGAAGATGTAGGGGTGTTACCCATGACTGAGGTGGTATTTAAAGGTGCGGAAGAATTGAAGGAAATATCAATACATCGGGAAGATCTATTACAACTATTAGATAAGCTGGAGAGTAGCAAATCACCTGGGCCGGATGGTATATATCCAAGGGTTTTGAAAGAACTGAAATATGAGATTGCAGACCTGCTATTAGTAATCTGTGAACTATCATTAAAATCATCTGTAATACCTGAAGATTGGAGGATTGCCAATGTAACACCAATTTTTAAAAAGGGTTCCAGGGGTGATCCGGGAAGCTACAGACCGGTGAGCCTGATGTCAGTACCGGGAAAAATGGTAGAAACCATCATAAAGAATAAAATTACTCAGCATGTAGATAGTCATGGCTTAATGGGATCAAAAATAGCTTTGACTCTGCAATATATCCAGAAAGACTAATCTGTTCAAATGTAGACCACAATGTAGACCACAATGCATTGAAATGCCCCAAAACAAAAAACAAAGAATCTTTGGGAGCTACCGTGGTCTCAGTACCGAGGGAAAGGAACAGAAACTTCTGATCTTATCCCAAAACTTCACATCAATGACCACAATCTCGTAGCAACCAATTTTTCCACGATATTTCTAAAATAGCATTCCAAACACAATAATGAAAAAATTGCTTAGCTTGTCGTGGTCGGGCTTAAACTCCAACCCGTAGTCAATGGCATAAGCTCTTCCACTTTCCCGACGCTAACCAGCGCTAGGCATTTCGCCATTCAAGGTTCTTCAGGGGAAACTAAGCTTCTACAATACAAAACACGGTTCAAATTGACATCACTTTCTTCTATCAGATTTTCACTTCATTAATCTAATGCAAGACGCTGCAGTTACTCACTTTATCATTGACACGCTAGCGTTCCCATCACAGACTGCTGCTGAACTGCTAAACGGAAGTGGGGAATCCCACGCATGCGTTGTCATTAAATACTATGGAATTTGATTTAAATGGTTGCCGCGAGTGTTTACGTCACAAACACGCCTCCCACTCCACTCGGGCATTCAGACCCAGAGGAGTCACAGTCTGTAAAAGATGTATCCATTTCTGTTCTGTGTAGAGGAGAGATTCATCCTTGGTTCGACCTTTATGAGCACGTTGCAATTGTAAAATGCAGAAACACCGCAAGTCAGTAAAGTTATGTTGATGAGTTACACAATGTTCTACAATAGGCGCTTCCATTCGGCCGCACTTCAACTTGCTTTTATGTTCATTCATCCGTAAACGGAATGCACGAATGGTTTTCCCAATATAAAGCAAGGAACAGGGGCATCTAATGCAGTAAATAACATATGTAGACCCGCACGAAGTAGATGTCCGCAATCTATATTCCCGTCCATTATGTCTAAAGCTGTCACAGTCCTGAGTCACACAACAGATGGAACAGTTTCCACAAGCCACATGGCCACCCACCGGTTCCACATCATTCAAAGGAGATCGTAGCACTGCCGGACTTAACAGTTCCTGAAGATTATTCTGTCTCTGCCAGACACAACGAGTTCGATAAGTCTGTAATCCCGGTATACCTGATAAGATATTCTTATGTCGGGACACACTTGCTTGCAGATGCTTACTTAATGGGGAGTACTCTGTGATGAAGTTAATATGGTCTTCCATTGTTTCTTTTGAGCCTTGAGGCTGTAATAATTGATCCCGATTTAAAAACCGTGCTCTAGTGTAGGCTGCTTTAATAATACGGGGAGGGTAACCTCGTTGTATGAAATTCTGTTTTAACATCATTGTTTGCTGACGATATTGTTGAACAGTGCTGCAGTTTCGACGATAACGAATAAACTGTGAAAAAGGTAGGCCTTCACGCAACCGTAAAGGATGGGCACTTGAATAATGGAGCAGGGTGTTTCTATCAGTCGTTTTGCGAAAAACTGAAGTGCTCCAACCATGAGCTGTCTTCTGGACTTGAATATCCAAAAACGATATTTGAGTATTATGGTAAGTCATTGAAAAATGTAGATTTGGCTCGCAAGTATTGAGCCAAGTGGCAAACTGTTGTAAAGAGGCCTGATCTCCCAACCACAACACAAAAATATCGTCGATATAACGTTTCCACAATTTCAATGAAGTCTGGTGTGGGCAGTTAGGCAACCAATGGCATTCAAATTGTTGCACATACAAATTTGCAATCGATGGGGCACAAGTAGCACCCATCGCAACACCGGTGATCTGGTGGTACAATGTTCGTTCAAATATAAAGAAATTGCGAAACAGAGCTAAGTCGGCCAGTGTAGATAAAAAAGCAAGTGTGGCCTCTGACAGATCACCGCGCTCTCTAAGCGCCCTTACTACTACCTCATTTTGTCTGAATGCCCGAGTGGAGTGGGAGGCGTGTTTGTGACGTAAACACTCGCGGCAACCATTTAAATCAAATTCCATAGTATTTAATGACAACGCATGCGTGGGATTCCCCACTTCCGTTTAGCAGTTCAGCAGCAGTCTGTGATGGGAACGCTAGCGTGTCAATGATAAAGTGAGTAACTGCAGCGTCTTGCATTAGATTAATGAAGTGAAAATCTGATAGAAGAAAGTGATGTCAATTTGAACCGTGTTTTGTATTGTAGAAGCTTAGTTTCCCCTGAAGAACCTTGAATGGCGAAACGCCTAGCGCTGGTTAGCGTCGGGAAAGTGGAAGAGCTTACGCCATTGACTACGGGTTGGAGTTTAAGCCCGACCACGACAAGCTAAGCAATTTTTTCATTATTGTGTTTGGAATGCTATTTTAGAAATATCGTGGAAAAATTGGTTGCTACGAGATTGTGGTCATTGATGTGAAGTTTTGGGATAAGATCAGAAGTTTCTGTTCCTTTCCCTCGGTACTGAGACCACGGTAGCTCCCAAAGATTCTTTGTTTTTTGTTTTGGGGCATTTCAATGCATTGTGGTCTACATTGTGGTCTACATTTGAACAGATTAGTCTTTCTGGATATATTGCAGAGTCAAAGCTATTTTTGATACCTATACACTCTGTGCAACTTGGGGCCATTTAGGTAATTTATGGCTTAATGGGAGACAGCCAACATGGCTTTAGACAAGGAAGATCTTGTCTTACTAATCTGTTATGTTTTTTTGAAGGTGTGAATAAACAGGTGGACAAAGGTGAGTCAGTTGATATAGTGTATCTGGACTTTCAGAAGGCCTTTGACAAGGTTCCTCAAAGAGACTTTTGACAAAAAGAGTCATGGGATAGGAGGCAGTGTACTACTGTGAATCAGGAACTGGTTAAAAGATAGAAAGCAGAGGGTAGGTCTAAATGGCCAATTTTCCCAATGGAGAAAGATGAACAGTGGTGTACCCCACGGATCTATGCTGGGTCCGCTGCTTTTTGACATATTCATAAATGACCTGGAAAGGGGAATAACGAGTGAGGTTATGAAATTTGCAGATGACACAAGCTATTTAAAGTTGTTAAAACCCAAGAGGATTGTGGAAAATTGCAAGAGGATCTTGATAAATTGGAAGACTGGGCATCAAAATGGCAGATGAAATTTAATGTGGACAAGTGCAAAGTTATGCACCTAGGGAAGAACAACCCAAACTATGGTTACACGATGCAAGGTTCCACAATAGGAACCACCACTCAGGAAAAAGATTTAGGCGTCATTGTGGATACCATGTTAAAACCCTCAGCCCAGTGTGCAGCGGCGGCCAAGTGAGCAAATAGAATGCTAAGTATCATAAGGAAAGGAATGGAAAATAAAACAAAAGATATTATAATGCCTCTATATCGTTCCATGGTGAGACCGCACCTTGAATATTGTGTGCAATTCTGGTCACCGTATCTTAAAAAGGATATAGCGATTTTAGAAATGGTTCAGAGAAGAGCCACCAAAATGGTAAAGGGGATGGAAGGATACTCCTATGAAGAAAGGCTAAAAAGGTTAGGGCTCTTTAACATGGAAAAGAGATGGCTGAGGGGAGATATGATAGAAGTCTATAAATTAATGGACGGAGTGGAACGGGTAAGCGTAGAACGATTGTTTACGTTATCAGAATATAGAAAGACTAGGGGACATGCAATGAAGCTACAAGGTAAACTATTTAAGACTAATAAAAGAAAATATTTTTTCACTCAACATGTAATCAAACTCTGGAATTTGTTACCGGAGGATGTAGTAAAGGCTGTTAGTGTAGCTTGGTTTAAAAAAGGTTTGGACAAGTTCCTGGAGGAAAGGTCCATAAACCATTATTAAGAAAGGATCCAGGAAATCAATGCTTGACCCAGTACAAGCATTGTGGAACCTGTGTCTTTTGGGGAAACTGCTAGGTACATATGACCTAGATTGGACACTGTTGGAAACAGGATACTGGGCTTAATGGACCTTCGTCTGACCCAGTATGGCATATCTTATGTTCTTATGTCCTTAACTACAGCAGTCCCCTTTTTTCCTTTAGATATCCTCTGTGTTTGTCCCATGCTTTTTTGAATTCAGTTATTGTCTTCATCTCTACCACCTCCACTTGCAGACTATTCCACGAATCCACCACTCTTTCCGTAAAGAAATATTTCCGCATATCACTCTCTTCACATTCATCCCATGTCCCCTCGTAGCAGAACTTGCTTTCAATTGAAAGAGGCTCTCCCCCTGAACATTTATGCCATGGAGGTATTTAAACATCTCAGTCATATCACCTCTATCACGTCTTTCCTCTAAGGTGTACATATTAAGATCCTTAAGTCTGTCCTCATATGCTTTATAATAAAGACCACTAACCATTTTAGTAGCCACCCTCTCTACTGACTCCATCCTATTTATATCCTTTTGAAGGTGCGGGCTCCAGAATTGCACACAATACTCCAAATGAGGTCGCACCAAAGACTTATACAGAGGCACTATCACCTCCTTTTTTTCTGCTAGCCATTCCTCTCCATATGCACTCAAGCATCCTTCTAGCTTTTGCCGTCACCTTTTCTACCTGTTTAGCTACTTTAAAATCATCAGACGCAACCGCGCCTAGGTTCCGCTCTTCTTTAGTGGACAAAAGTACTTCACCACCTATACTATATTGCTCCCTTGGATTGCTGCAGCCCAAGTGCATGACCTTACATTTTTTAACATTAAATCCCAGCTGCCAAATTCTAGACCATTCTTCAAGCTTAGCTAGATCCTTCCTCATGTTATCTGTACCTTCCTGGGTGTCTACTCTATTGCAGATTTTGGTATCATCTGCAAAAAGGCAAACCTTACCCGACAGCCCTTCTGCTATATCACTAACAAAGATGTTAAAAAGAATCGGACCAAGGACAGATCCCTGGGGCACACCACTGGTAACATCCTTCTCCTCAGAGTGAGCCCCATTTACCTGTACTCTTTGTTGCCTCCCACCCAACCAATTTCTAACCCAAGCAGTAACTTTAGGGTCCATCCCTAGGGTGCTCAGTTTGTTTATAAGTCACCTGTGAGAAACAGTATCAAAGGCTTTACTGAAATCTAAATACACCACATCTAGGGCTCTCCCTCGGTCCAACTCCCTAGTCACGCAGTCAAAGAAATCAATCAGATTTGTCTGACATGACCTGCCTCTGGTGAATCCATGCTGCCTCAGATTCCGTAATCCGCTGGACTCTAGAAACCTCACTATTTTCTCTTTCAGCAGCGTTTCCAATAATTTACTCACCACCGAAGTTAAACTAACCAGCCTGTAGTTTTCAACCACATCCTTACTTCCGCTTTTGTGTAAAGGCACCACATGAGCCTCTCTCCAGTCCTTTGGCACCACTCCCGACTCCAACGAGGCATTGAAAAGTCAGTCAGTGGAGCTGCTAGAACGTCCCCAAGTTCCCTCAATATTCTAGGGTGTATCCCTTCCGGTCCCATCACTTTGTCTACTTTAAGTTGAGCTAGTTTCTCATGAACACAGTCTTCTGAAAATTGTTCAAGATGTCCCTCGCTTCTGTTCCTGTTTGTGGGTGTTTTCTGAGGTCCTGCTCCTGGTTCTTCATCTGTGAACATAGAACAGAAATATTTGTTAGGCAATTCCACTTTATGCTCATCAGCTTCTACATATTCCTCCTCTTCACCCTTGAGTCTGACAATATCACGTTTGCCCTTCATCTTTTCACTAACATATATGAAAAATGTCTTATCCCCCCCATTTTATTACATTGGTATTTCCTCCTCTTTTTGAATCTTTGCTTTCCTGACTACTTTGCTAGCTTATCTAAGTTTTTCCAAATATAGATGCCTGTCTTCCTCTCTCTGTGATATCTTGTATTTCATAAAGGCCTCCCTCTTTTTCTTCACTTTTTCAGCTACCTCTTTCAAAAGCCATAGCGGTCTCCTTTTCCTTTTACCTTTATTTACAGTTTTAACAAAAAAGGTTGGTTGCCCTTAAAATATCTCCTTTCAGTTTTGCCCACTGTTTTTCTACATCCCCCAGCTGTTCCCATTCCGCTAACGACTCCCTGAGGTATTGGCCCATCTTGGCAAAGTTAGTCTTCCTAAAGTCTAAGACCCTCACCTTTGAATGGATTCTAACAGCCCTAGTCCTAATACTGAACTACACCATCTGGTGATCACTGGATGCAAAATGATCTCCTTCTATAACATCAGAAACACTCTCACCATTGGTAAGCACCAAGTTCATTATGGCCCCTTCACGTGTAGGGTCTGTTACCAATTGCTTGAATGGTTCTCCCTGTAGAGAATCCAGGATCTCTTTACTTCTAGATGATACTGCAGCAGGAATGTGCCAATCAACATCTGGCATATTGAAATCCCCTATCTGTAGCACTTCCCCTTTCCTAGAAATGCTGCGTATGTCTTCAATTAACTCTCTGTCCACCTCTTCCTCTGGTGAGGGAGGTCTGTATATCACGCCAATGCAAATAGATTTCTCTTTCTAGTTTAACCCACAATGCCTCCTCTCTCCCTTTTAAGCTCTGTAATTCCAAAGCTTTAATAGTATTTTTTACATATAGTGCCACTCCTCCTCCCCTTCTTCCTACCCTGTCCTTTCTGAATAAGGTATAGCCAGATTTAGTTACATCCCAGTCATGGTTTTCTCTGAACCATTTTTCTGTAACTGCCACTAAATCCTAGTCAGCCACTCCCACCAAAGCTTCAACATCAGGGATCTTATTCCCCATGCTATGGGCATTTATATACACTGCTTTCCATATGTTACCCATTTCCATAAAGGAATTTAATGCATCACTTACCTGGGGGCTTTCACTTACCTTGGGGCTTTTTTCACCCATCCCCAATGAATCTAGTTTAAAGCCCTCTTCAGTAGATCGATTGTTTACCTTATCAGAATATAGAAAGACTAGGGGACATGCAATGAAGCTACAGGGTAAACTATTTAAGACTAATAAAAGAAAATATTTTTTCACTCAACGTGTAATCAAACTCTGGAATTTGTTACCAGAGGATGTAGTAAAGGCTGTTAATGTAGCTGGGTTTAAAAAAGGTTTGGACAAGTTCCTGACCCAGTATGGCATATCTTATGTTCTTATGTTAAGAGACTTGAAGCTCTAAATATGTATTGGGACGCCCTTGCTTGGGCCCGAAGGCTTACAAGCATAGAGCGGCCTTATAGTGTCCCTTTAAATAAAGCTTCCCTTGTTTGTCACCAGAGGGAATTTGGAACTTGTAGTTGGCTTACTTATAGAAGGACAAATGTAGTTGTGAGACCAGTGGTTTAAGGCAGCAAAAACATTTATTTTTATGTGGGATTCCAAGGCATTAAAGATCAAAACACAAAAGCCAAAGGATGCTTCTCCAACATAAGAGTAAATCAGGTTAACAGAGGAAAATGCAACAAAAACCTTCTATCACTGGGCAGCAGCTTTCATTCAAATCAACTTTCACAGAGCACAGCTTCTTGTGATCATTCCACGTATCAGGTAAACTTTTTAACAGCTGCTGTTTTCTTTTCCAAACCAAACTTTTACTAAAGGCAGCTTCTTGGCTTCAGAAGCTCACATACTTAGTAGAACACAGTCTTGGCTTTTTTCAAATCTTGGAAGTCACAGAAATTAGTCACTATATTGTTTCACAGTCTTTCAACCCTGTTCAACAATGCTCAGTTCTCCTTTAGACAAAAAGAGCAATGCATTGGTGACAATTCTGACTCAGCTTCTGGCATACAAGAATCCACCTGCATCTCTTCTATGGACACCGGGTACTTCTTACTTCCACTAGTTTTATAAACTTGCCCAGCCTTCCTGTCTTCTAAAAACTCTTGGAACTGCTTCAACAGCAAATCACCCTGAGAAGGAACACTTGTATTGGGAGGGTAAAGCTTTCTCTCTGCAAACAGTTTTCTTAATGCTTCTAGTGTTAAAAGCTCAGTTTCTCTGCTCTTATCTGGGTTTCGGTTCTCTTCATACATAAAACTATCCACCCACCTCTTAGCAGACGTTAGGTATGGTTCCTGGACACCAGCGGAAGTAAACTGTTTCTCTGCAAGCTATTCAGGTTTACATGTACTGGCTTTACCTTGGGGTGGGTCTCTCAGGCAGCTACTGATTCCTTTCCTCCTGATATATTTCAGGCTATGGAACTCAGCCTTCTGGTACCTTTCTCCACTCCTTCCCAGATAGCCACTCTCTTGAAAGTTTCCTTGGAACCTTTCTCCCTTTCCAGGATCTCTCAGAGTTTCTCCTTTGTGTGCCTCTGTTGCTCTGTCTGCTCTGGCTGCAGATCTATTCCTTTCCAGCTTCTCCTGGACATGCTGGTTCTGTTCTCTCTGCTGCGTCTCCTGTGTGTGTGTCTCCCTTCTCTCTTGTGGGTCCTGTGTGCCTTTTCTTTGCTCTGAGTGTGTTTTTAAAAACCGTTTGCTGCAGGGCACTCCCTTGCCTCTGTACAGGTGTGACCAATCATTGAGCAAGCTTGGCTCTACGTCTGAACTAGGGCGTGGCCTGGCCTCAGCAGAGAGCTGAGTTTTTTTTCTTGCCTGCCTTGCAAACACTGTGCACAACTGAACTGTCACTTGTTTTAAAGGGAAAAAACAGGGTTTTCTTCCACTTCCATCTATTCCTGGGAGCTCTCCTCACCACAGTATACACTAGAGGAGAGGAGGGACAGGGGAGATATGATGCAGATCTTTAAATACTTAAAGGGTACTAATGAACAAACATACCTCTTTCAAAGATGGGGAAGCTGTAAAACTAACTTCACCAGCGGGAAGGCAGCCATCGCAGACTCCTGAGAGGGGCAACACTCATCTGCTGACTCCAGCTCAATAGGGGCTGTGGGAGGAGGAGCAGCAGCTCCTTTAAAGTAAGACTGCCACCAATGGGAAGGCAGCCATCGCAGACTCCCGAGAGGGGCAACACTCATCTGCCGACTCCAGCCCAATCGGGGCTCTGGGAGGAGGAGCAGCAGCTCCTTTAAAGAAAGACCACCACCAGGCGGACCCGCGCCTGTCGGGCCTGCGCCTGAGGGCCTTGCCAGAGGGCCCTTTGGCGTGGCCCTTAGGCGGAGGCCACTGACGGAGGCCACTCCCCATCAGGTAGACATCGGTCCAGCACTGAACGAAATCAGAGCTCCGGAACACAAAAACGCAAGTAACATCTTAATTCTCCCAGTCCACAACGCAGAAATCACCAGGACATAGGACTCAGAACTATTTGAATTGTATAATAGTGTAATCGTATAACCGGGTAACCTACCATCTCCAGCTGCCTCTGATATACTATGTATCTGTTCAACCTGCTATCTCTGATGCATGGTGTAATGGTATAATCTGCCATCCCCAAACTGCCTCTGATATATGGTATATTGTATCTGTCATCTCCAGATAGCTCTGACATAGTGTTTAGTTGTGCAACTTGTTAGCTTCAGTTATCCAGCTATCTCTGATATATTGTGTAATTGTATAATAGACCATCCCAGTTCCTCTGATATACTGGAAATTCACCATCAGCCTCTCATACAACTGTACCATACCCACCGCAAGAGCATAGGAACCGGGTAACTCACCTGACCCACCACCAAACAAGACTCCACCTCTGACCCACCTCCAATCCACACACACAAAATGGCCCTATCCAGCACTATCACAATTACCCTCTACCTCCTCACCATAGGACTAGGCAACGTTACCGGCCTGCACACTAGCCACAATCACATACCAACAATCCACAATTACAGAAGGAGTTGGCCAGACGCCCCCTTCCACAACCCAAGGGAATCTACCCGAACTCCCCACCACCATCTTCTACTCATCACATTACAACATGACAAGAAAAAGATACAGGAAGAAAACCCAATCCCCCAACATCTGAAATGTGCACTGATAAATGCCCGATCGGTGCGCAAGAAATGGCCAGTCATCTCGGACATGATATCACTACACAACCTCGACCTACTCCTGATCACTGAGACATGGCTTTCTTGCGATGACAACGTGCTACTCAACCAACTCCTGCCTTCCAATTTCTCCATACATACATGTCATAAAAATGGCAAAAGAGGAGGAGGTGTTCTAGCCATTACCAAATCTGACCTCCAGTTCAACCTCAGGGAAGCAACCAGCTCAACACTCCTGGACACGATCTCGATAGCAAACAGGTGCTGCTCCTTCATTCTACTATACCGAGCTCCATCAGCCGACCCAGACGCCCTATCAACGATAATTGACCTGACCTCCAATACCCAGAGCCCCCATACATCAAGTTGGGTGCTAGGAGACTTCAACCTACCATCACTGCAAGACTCCCACGCAACAGCTTTACTCAGAGATCCACAGGATTTAGGGTACATACAATTAATCAAGGATCCAACCCATGTCAAAGGAGGCATTCTAGACCTAATATTCACAACTGAGACAACCCTCAATGCACCAACCATCCTGGAGCTATCAATCAACCCAGTTCCATGGTCGGATCACAAGCTAATCCTATTCAAAGTTCCCCTTCCCAGATGTAGCCAAAAGGAAGAAAGAGGAATGAGTGGCCATCCCAGTGCCCCCCCCCCCCCCGAGAAGATTCCAGCCATTCAACAAAGATCTAATCCTGAAAACAATGCTCCCACTAACTACCTCACCGGCAAGCAACCCAGATGATTTAGTCTCCGATTGGAATAATACACTCAGTTTGATCGCCGTATGTCCATCAACTAACAAACTCCAAGGGAAGCGACGCTCTGCAACCTGGTATTCATCTGAGCTGAAGGCCTCACGCACAACTCTAAGGAAGCTTGAGAGATGATGGCGACGCTCACACTCAGAAGAAGACCGAACTGCATATATCTCACAACTCGCAGCTCATCACACCGCAGTGACGGAATCAATGAGACATTACCACGCAGACACGCTAAAAAGATCTCTGAACAAACCTCACAACCTGTTTGCCCTCGTCAAGCGTTTGACAAAGGAACCTGCCTCTGAACATAGAAGCGAAATTCACCCTCAAATTTTCGCCGACTATTTGCAATCCAAACTCTGCCAGATCGACAACAACCCAGCACCTAGCAAGATCCTTGAACCATGCGATTAGACTCCACTCACCATCTTCACAATACCACCTAAACTGCGCATCGAGGACACCATTGCAGGCATCGACATGACTACCGCCCAAACTGATCCATGCCCTGCGTTCTGGATCAAAGAACTACGGACTGACTTCAGTCCCTTCATTTCCAGACTCATGGAACAATCATTCACAACAGGGACTTTCCCACGTTTTCAAGCGCACATCCATAAGACCATTACTAAAAAATAACAAGCTCGACCCTCAGAAGCCAGAATCATATAGACCAATATCAAGCATACCGTTACTGGCAAAAATAATGGAAAAGGAAGTACAAAGACAAATCCAAGAGCATATAGAAACTAACGCACCACTGGACCCATGCCAACACGGCTTTAGAGAAGCCCACGGTGTGGAAACACTGCTCACCACTCTCTTCAGCAGCATATTAACAGGCATTGACAACATCCGCCAAGGGTTCGTCCTTGTCTTCCTAGACTTCGCAGCGGCATTCGACTCCGTGAGCCACGAACGCCTCCTGGAACGACTCAAGGGGAAGGGAATCACTGATAAAGCACTTGAGTGGTGCAGGTCCTACCTTTCTGACAGATGGCAGCAGGTACGATCCAACGACACTTCATCTGATATGCTCCATCAAAAGCAAGGTGTCCCACAAGGCTCCTCCCTCTCCGCCCTTATGTTCAATATATACATGCAGCCTATCTGCAACCTGACACGGTCCTTCAGTGTTAACTGCATGATATACCCAGATGACGTGCTGTTATACATGCCTTTTGCAACAGAGAACCCCGACCTCACTCCATTAACAAACTGCATAAATGAAATATCCAACTGGCTGCAATCCCAAAACCTCAGGATCCAACACAAGAAAACGGAGGTGTTGTTCATTACAAGGAACCGAGACTTCACCGCTCCGTCCTTCTTGAAAGTGAAGGAAGCGGACCTCCAAACCAAGCCCACTATCAGATACCTCGGCGTCACTTTAGACCAGCACTTGGATATGAAGGCGCACATAGGAAACATTGTAAGAGCGGTATACCATAAAATCCGTTCCCTTAGACACCTATGATCCCTGCTAGAGCCAGATGATTTCAGGACCATCTATCAGGCCCTAATCATACTACATTTTGATTATGCGAACTCAATCTTACAAGGGCTCCCTCAAGCCACCTTGAACCCACTGCAACTGGCGATGAACGCCGCAGCAAGAGTCCTACATGGAGCATCCAGGAAAGACCATGTCTCACCCATCCTAAAACAACTCCACTGGCTCCCGATAAGAAGTAGACTCACATACAAGACATTATTACTTACATTCAAGGCCATCAAAGGGCTTTCATCTGCATCACTAACAGATCTGATCCTGACGACACCCCACAATAGGGACAGACAGTCAGTAACACTCAACACACTGGTGGTCCCAAAATCAATAACACAATGCACCAAAGCAACAGCAGGCAGGGCCTTCAAATTTTGTGCACCAAGGTGCTGGAACAGCCTCCCTCAAGGCATCCGAGCAATCCCAGACCTATTGCAGTTCAGAAAGGCCTTGAAACACCACCTCTTCCTCCTGTATTACCCAGTAACCAATGCAGACACTGCAACTACCTCACAGACCACCCAAAACCCCCAAGACTGAAACCAAGAAGATTGCGATTATGTTATAAATTGTAAATAGTTACCCCTGTTATCCAAGTTGTATTACCTGTTCAACTGTAAACACAAAGTACCATCGGAAATGTGTAAATTCATTGTTCATTGTAAACCACGCTGATGCTGAATAGCGCGCTATAGAAGAGACTATAAATAAATAAATAAATAGAGGGCATAATTTGAAGCTGCAGGGGGTAAACTGAAAGGTGTGTGATCACCTTGTATCTCCTTTCTCTTTGCAGAATGTATGCTTACATTAAATTCCATGCTGATCCAGCATGTAGTGTCAGGGGTCAATGCTTTATATTTCCAGGCTACATAATTAAGCTGCTTCAATTTTTGCTGCATATAAACTTCATTGAAAAGTTAAAAAGAAATACTATATAACCTGGGGATATATTGATGTCTTTATTCTTGGGGCAGCCACCTGATTGATATTCTGAGTGAGAGGACTTCCTGTTCCCTGACTAGAGGAGGCTTTTCCATTTTGGTTCACAAGTTGGGTTGCCAGCTGGCTTCAGATGCACCCAACAAGCTTTATTCAGTCCTAGGTTCACGCCATTGCATGCAGGGATATGTACTTCTGATTTCTCTCTTGCACGCCATAAGACAAGCAAGGCTACAAGTCCCTGCATGAAATGGGATAATCTCAGGATTGGCTCAACCCTGTTATCCGAGTTATATTCTCCTGTTTTCTGTAAACACAAAGTACTCTTGAATTGTGTATCTCACTGTTTTTTGTGAACCGCGCTGATGCCTAATAGTGCGGTATATAAGAGTCTATAAATAAATAAATAAAATAAATAAATAAATCTGGAGCCAGTTGGCAACCCTACACTGCAAAGCAGGGGAGGAGGGCATCAGTTCTCTTCTCACCTCAGGCCGCACATTGTCTTGAAAATCTCCTGCTCATAAGAGATCATAAACTATAAAAGAAATGGGTGAATGTGCTTCTATCCACAAAAGAGGAAATAAGGAAGACATTGGTAACCACTGATAGGCTAGTTTGACCTCTGTTGTGAATAATTAATGGAAATGCTACTAAAGCAGAAGATGGTGCAGTTTCTGGAATCCAAGAGATTACAGAATCTGAGAGAGCATGGCTTTACCAGAGGTAGGCTTTGTGAAATGAATCTGAGCAATTTCTTTGACTGGATGACCAGAGAATTGGATTGTGGGAGAGTGCTAGATGTGAAATACTTAGATTTCAGCAAGACTTTCGACACCATTCCACATTGGCAATTTATAAATAAACCAAATGCCCTTGGGATGGACCCTAAAGTGACCAGGTAAGGCACTGGTTGAGTGGGAAGCAACTGAGGGCAGTGGTAAATGAAGTTCTCTGAAGATAGGGGTGCTACCAGTGATGTGCCACAGGGATTGGTCCTTGGTCCTGTTCATTTTAACATTTTTGTGAGTGATATTGCAGAAGGTCTGTCGAGAAAGGTATGACTCTTTGTAGATGATGCCAAAATCTGCAAATGAGTGGATTCCCTTGGAAGCTGGGGATAACACGAGGAAGGATCTAGTGAAGTCTGAAGGATGATTGAGAACTTGACAGCTATGCTAAAAAATACAAGTTCCATGCATTTGGGCAGCAAAAACCCAAGGGTGCAGTACAGTATGGGCCCAATTACCATGGGCCATGAAGGAGCCCCGCTGCCCCCAACACCTGCTATTGTGCATTTCTCTGCCACCCGACCCCTGGATGGGTCTGTCAAGGCGGGGAACCTCCTGGCTCAGCTCACCTGGGCGGGGTGTCCTTTTGTGCTGCTCACCGACCTCAGAGTGACTTATTCCACTGCTGATGTAGAATAAGTTCCCCATGCAGCTCTTCCTCCCTGGATGTACAGGGAGGAATTGGCCCTCTATGTCCTTGGTCAGGGTCCTGCCTCAACTCTATCATTGCTCCTGCTCTGGACTGCCCACTTCTGCCCCCATCCAGAGCTCCCCGCATATCTCCCCTGTATGTGCAGGGAGCTTTGGGCAGGGAATCTGATTGTACATCCCTGCTAAACGCAGCTCAGAATACCCCCTATACTGGGTGAAGTACTTCAGTGCATGAGAAAAGAATGGGTCCTGGAGATGATGGCATCAGATGATCTTAAAGTGGCCAAACAGGTAGAAAAAGTGATGGCAAAAGCCAGAAGGAAGTTTGGGTGCACAGGGAGAGGAATGGCCAACAAGAAAAAGGAGGTGATAGTCCCTTTGTAAAAGTCTCTGATGAGACCTCATTTGAAGTACTGTGTGCAGTTTGTCAGACGGCTGCCTGGGTGAGAATGTTCACAGTCTTGGCAAGTGCATATATCAATATGATTTGCAAGGGATTGTGGGAAATGCAGTCCATTCACACCAGACACAGCTGCTCACAATAATTAGTTGTGCTTAAGTGTAAAGCCAATAAGATATTTATTTATGGGGTTATTTCTCCCAACACAGATATGCTTGGTAGCACATAAAACAGGATACTTGCTTTCAGTGTTAAACTTGGAAAAAATAAAATCAGGAAAACAACAGTTGAACTTGTCAGGCAATCAAAGCAAAAGAACAAAGACCTGGTTGGTAACAAACTGGTCTTTTCTGTAGGCTTTAGCTAATATTTTCTTAGCAGTGTTTCAAACAACAAGCAAAACCCACAAAGAAGGGAAAAACTGTTCTTTTCAGGTTAACTTCTTATATCTTCACACATAGATTCAGAAGTAATTCCCTCAGAGCTCAGAAGCAATTAGGTAAGGCTCAATTGCTAGCAGTTATCCAGCTGAAACCCCTTAGCTGGCTTAATTTCTACTGCATGGCTCAAAAATCCTACTCAGGAGCTTTTCTGAGTAGATTAAAGAACAAGTTTGTATTTCTTTGTGATGGTTGTTGTACTTTGTAACAGAAAATTACCAAAGGAGTTTAGACAGAGAGCAATCCATATATTCACAGCCTGTATCTAAGACCGCTCCTTCCCCTTCTTCAACAATCATGGGTTCAATATCATGGATTGGCACAGAGGAATTTCTCAATGTAGCACTCTCAGGAGAATACTTGTTTCCCTGCTGTCTTTCAAGGTTATAGCTAGGGCATAGATCAGTGTTCATACCTGAGCTTCCATTGCTGTTAGAGTTCCTCTCTAAATAACCTGGCCAGTATGTAGTCCAGTTCTTATGTCCAGCCTTCCAATCCAGATCCCTGGACACTGGATCTCTCTTCACATACCTTCTGGCACGGGTCCTAGGGTCCCTTCCACGTGCAGCCGTCTCCCTCACAGGTACCGTCTGGAGATTCATAGCTCTGCAGCACCATTCCTCTGGCTTTCCCCAGTCCAATGGTGTATGCTGGCCTTTTGAATGTCTCCCAGTATACGTACTGCTCTGGACTCCTCTAGACCTCCCAAATGCTTTTCTCTTCTTTCTTCCAAAGGGTTTCTTGCCCTCTCTGTCCGTCCGGTCTGGCTTCTGCTTCTGATGATCCTCCAGATGATGAAGCTGTCCAAGATGAATCTGAGGATCTCCCAGATGAAACTGAGGATGATTCTCTGTAGAATAAACTCTACCTTTATTCTGCTTAGATGAGTGCTCCACCCTAGCACAGCGCAGCTGTGCTGAATCAGGCCCTGCCCTTTGAGATGAGTGCTTGGGGATTACCTCATAGCCCTCTTGATTTAACACATGTTTCCCCACTTCAGCTCCTCTAATGGCTGTTGGAAACCTGGTGCATTCTGGGACTGGTAGTCTTTTATGGAAAAATTCTGTTTTCTTATTTCTACCAGAACTGACAGGTTGCTTGTTCAGAGTCACTTCACCTTTACTATAGCTCCTTCCTGAGCTATGATAAGCTTCCTTATCACAAGTTCTGGAGACAACATCTTCAAAAAGATATAAGCAGGATGGAATTGGTGTAGAGAATGGTTACTAAAATGGCTAGTGGTCTTAGTAATAAGCCATATAGGGATAGACTTAAAGATCTCGATATATTTACTTTAGAGGAAAGGTGGGAGAGGGGAGATATGATTAAGAGATTCTAAATACCTCTATGGTATGAATACACATGAGATCAGCACTGTAAATAGCTCTATGTGAATGGTGCAGCCACACAGGGCACAGAGGATTAGGGGTGCATTTCGGGTTGCCGGCCTCGACTCCCCCCATGCTGCCTGCTGTTGCCCTGCCGCCACCACTTTTTGTTTTCTCAGTGGTGGCGGCATTGACAGCAGTGGAGCAGACCTGACTTCAAATAATAAAAAAAAATGAACACGTGGGTCTTTCCCACTCTACGCATGTATGCAGATCTGGTCCCTCCCTCCCTTCTCTGATGTAGGTCACATCAGAGAAGGGAGGGATCAGACCAGCCATTTAAGCACAGAGTTGCAAAGACCCATATTTGAATGGCTGGTCTGGTCCCTCCCTCTTCTGACATGAACATACATCAGAGCAGGGAGGGATCAGAACTGCGTACAAGCATAGAGTTGAAAGACCCACTTGTTTTTTGTTTTGTTTTTTAATTTGAAGTCAGGTCTGCTCCGCTGCTGCTGGAGCTGCCTTTTGCCAAGAAAACAAAAAGTGGCAGCAGAAGGGTAAGGGCAGGCAACCAGCTGAACATGAAGATATGGGTAAGATGGGGAGATGGGGGTGGGCGCCAGATGTGCAAGTCTCACAGGGCACAACTATGGCCCTGCATGAGATGGTCTTCTTCCAGTTGAAAAGATGCACTGGAATGAGGGGTCTTTGATGAAAGTGAAAGGGGATAGACTCAGGGGTAATCTGAGAAAATATTTTTTATGGAAAGTGTGGTGGATGCATGGAAGAGCCTCCCAGTGGAGACGAGCATTGTATCTGAATTCAAGAAAGCATGGGACGAATACAGAGGATCTCTGAGGAAAAGGATGTAGAATCAACGTGTGGCCATTCCTGGGGAAGCACACCTAACTGGTGGCCTATCGCTCCCTCCTGAGCCACACACAAGAATACAGCCAATGTAGCATACTGGAAACTTAGACTCCTCAAACCTCTATGCCCTCCTCCTACAAGACAATGATTTCAGGTCTGTTTTTCAAGCCATCATTATACCGTACCTTGACTACAGTAATATTCTCTATCAAGGGCTGACAAAACAGGCACTATACCCACTCCATTTAGTACAAAACATTGCCGCCAGAATCCTAACAGGAAAGTCAAGTCAGCAACACATAATTCCTATCCTCCAAAGTCTGCACTGGCTCCCAATCACCCAACGGATTAAGCATAAATCCATAACTACCACCTACAAAATCCTCAATAACCTCTCCGCTACCTGTCGCAGGGATCAAATCACAAGAGCATCCATGACAAGACCAAGAAGATCTGCAACCCAGAATCTTCTGGCCATCCCTCCACACAAGACCAAATGCACACAACAGACAAGCAACAGGGCCTTCTTGATATATGCCCCCATGATCTGGAACTGTCTACCCGAAACCGTTAGATCTGCACAGTTCACCAAAGATATGAAGAAACTACTGAAAACACACCTCTTCATAGAACACTTTGGGCCAAATGACATTACATAAGTGTATATACAGTAAGCACCAATGATCTGCTAACTCAAACATAAACCCCATATTTATCTCCAAGTTGTATACTCCTTGTTTAATGTAAAACAAATCTCCTGAGATTATGTGCTGTTGTTCATTGTAAACCGCTTTGGTACAAAAGTGGTATATAAAAAAATGTGCTCACCTGCAATCCACACGCTCCTCCGCCTTCTTTTTTGCTGGACCCGCTGCTTGGAATGCCCTCCCCCCTCCCCTCCGTTTGGAACCACACTTCAACATATTCAAAAAGAACCTGAAGACCCACTTGTTTTCCCTAGCGTTTGATGTTCCTTCCCCTTTCGTGTAACCTCCTTCTTCCTCTCCCCTCCCCCTATTATCTTCTCCCTATGTCTCGTCTTACTTTTACTATCTCTGTCCTTTTGAAGAATTGTACATTTCCTTTCTTTTTAATTGGCCATTGGCCTCCTTTTACGAATTATTTTAATTGTGCACCGCCTTGACTGTATATGAAAGGCGGTTTTTATCAAATGTAATAAAACATAAAACATAAAACATAAAATATATTTGGAAAAACAGAGAGACTGGCAAAGTAGTCAAGAAAGCAAAGATACAAAAAGAAGAAGAAATGGCCACTGCAATAAAATGGGGGAATAAGACATTGTTCAGATATGTTAGTGAGAAGAGGAAGGGCAAAAGTGGTATTGTCAGACTTAAAGGTGAAGGGGAGGAATATGTAGAAGCTGTAGAGGATAAAGTGGAATTGCTTAACAAATATTTCTGTTCTGTGTTCACAGATGAAGGGCCAGGAGCAAGACCTCAAACAACACATAAACAGGAACAAAAGCAAGGGGCATCTCAAATGATTTTCAGAGGACTGTGTTCGTGAGGAATTAGCTAAACTAAAAGTGGACAAAGCGATGGGACCAGATGGGATACATCCAAGAATACTGAAGGAACTTGGGGACATTCTAGCAGCTCCACTGACTGACCTTTCCAATGCCTCTTTGGAGTCGGGGGTGGTGCCAGAGGACCAGAGAAAGGCACATGTGGTCCCTTTACAAGGATGAGTTGAAAACTACAGGCCGGTTAGTTTAACTTTGGTAGTGAGTAAATTATTGGAAATGCTGCCTAAAGAGAAAATAGTGAGATTTCTGGAGTCCAATGGATTACCGGATCCGGGCAGCATGGATTCATGAGGGGCAGGTCTTGTCAGATAACTCTGGAAGGGCAGACTGGAAAGGCCATGTGGTCTTTTTCTGCTGTCATTCTATGTATTTCTAAAGGCTTTCACTTTCAAGCAAGCAGTATGTTCAACCAAGGTCCTTTTTATTATATGCACATTAAAAATCACATATTTTCTGCAAAAGTAAGGGTCTTAATTCTGTTTGCATAGCTATAATCTAGCACAGGTTATACAATTTGCATGATGGAATTCTCACTGCAAAACAAACTCATTTAAGCTCCGACTTAATTCTATGGCATGTGTCTCATTACGTTATCTATATAGCTAATTAGAAATATCAAGATATTATATTCTGCTTACTGCAATTCTTGGCCTAGAAAAATGAATATCAGGGGAAAGAATGGAGGCGGTGCTTGATGGCACTCTTCTGAGAGCTGTATGGGAGGATAAAGCCTGCAGGGAAGCATAAAATGGGCAGAAGTTGTATTTTAAGCAGAATAAAGAAACATTTGGCTAGAGACATATATGCCTCCCGAAACTTCAAGATTTCATTTTGCTGTATAGAAAAGCTCACCGACAAAACACCTCTTGCTTTCTCCATCAAAGTGTCCTTCTTCATAAGAATGTGTCCTTTGCTCCACTTCTGCCTGTTTTTCTGTGATTGCTATGAGGTATTTTGTTAAAAATATAAAAGTGTATATATTCTTAGAATTTGCACTGCAGGAAAACTAGGGAGGAAAATGTGGGAGGAATAAAGAGAAGCACTTTCCCACTTCAGTTCTTGCACCATCCAATGTTTCTCCTGAGCTGATGCTGTTGAACAACTGCTGATGGTGAATGACATGGAAACACCTTCAGCTGAGAATACATTGTATATTATTAGACACTAAACAATGTAGCTTTGATTTTAATTTCCTTTGGCTCTTTTGTGATTGCAGAAAGGCTGCTTCAGTGCTTTGTTTACCGTGTGGTTATTTTTTATATTCTTCTTCATTCCATTCTCTCCTGGTCTTTGCATTCTTTCATGAAGATCCTCAAAGGTATATCTTTCAGTCCGGCTTTGTTGTTATAAATCACTGCCTATGCGTCAACACAGCCCTGTACTGTAGGAGATTTCCTTTACATACATCCATATCTTTGTTGGCCAAATGGAAGGACACCTCAACCTGGGCTTTACATAATGTTGAAAGATTCTTTCCATCACTGGAGTAAATATAGAGTTGTAAATGTACTGCACATTGCAATGAACAGCATAATAATCTTATTCTGAAAGGAAGCTGAGAGAACTGCTACTCAAAGATAACAGGGCTATCATATTTGGTCAGTGGAGAATTATCTTTCTGGTTGATTAATATGGCAATATGGTTAGAAAGTCTTGCTTTTTCCCCATCAGATGGAGTATATAGATATATACATATATCACAACACCATATTCAGCGCTAGACATAGCCCAGTCAACTTTTATTGAGATAGTTAAGACAGAGTAAAATTAAAATGGGATTTTCACTCCCAGGTAATATTATTGCAATGCAGGGATGGGCAGCTCCAGTCCTCAAGGGCCATCAACCAGTCAGGTTATCAGGATAAACACGAATGAAATAGATGTGCACGAAAATTAATCTCATGTATATTTATTAGTGATATTCTGAAAACCTGACTGGTTTGTTATGCTTGATGATTAGATTTGCCCATGTTTGTTTTAGCAGGTGCATTATGACTGTAACCAAGCTGGGGTTTCTACTTGATGTATTTTCAATATGCCAGATGTGGACTGGCACATCCCTACTGCTGTGCCATCTAGAAGTAAGGAGATCCTGGATTCTCTATAGGGAGAACTATTCAGGCAACTAGTAACATAACCCACACGTGATGGGGTCATACTGGACTTAGTGCTTACCAATGGCGAAAGTGTTTCTGATGCCATAGTGGGAGATCATCTCGCATCCAATGATCACCAGATGTTATGGTTCAGTATTAGTACTAGGGCTGATAAAATCCATTCAAAAGCGAGGGTGTTAGACTTTAGGAAAACTAACTTTGCAAAGATAGGACAATACCTCAGAGAGTCATTAGCAGAATGGGAACAAATGGGCAATGTAGAAAAACAGTGGGCAAAACACAAAGGGGATATTTTAAGAGCAGCAAACCTTTTTGTTAGAAAAGTAAATAAATGTAAAAGGAAAAGGAGGCTGCTATGGTTCTCAAAAGAAGTAGCTGAAAAGGTGAAGAAAAAAGGGGGAGGCCTTTCTGAAATACAAAAAATCACAGAGAGAGGAAGACAGGCATCTATATTTGGAAAAACCTAGAGAAGCTAGCAAAGTAGTCAGGAAAGCAAAGATACAAAAAGAAGAAGAAATAGCGAATGCAATAAAATGCGGGCATAAGACATTGTTCAGATATGTTAGTGAGAGGAGGAAGGGTGTCAGACTCAAGGGTGCAGGGGAGAAATATGCAGAAACTGATGAGGATAAGGCAAGAATTGCTTAACAAATATTTCTGTTCTGTGTTCACAGATGAAGGGCCAGGAGCAGGACCTCAGAAAACACACACAAGTAGGAACTGAAGCGAAGGGAATCTCAAACGATTTTCAGAAGACTGTGTTCATGAGGAACTAGCTATTCTAAAAGTAGACAAAGCCATAGGTCCAGATGACATACATCCAAGAATACTGAGGGAACTTGGGGATGTTTTAGCGGCTCCACTGCCTGACCTTTTCTTTGCCTCTTTGGAGTTGGGAGTGGTGCAAGAGGACTGGAGAAAGGCACATGCAGTCCCTTTACACAAAAGCATACGTAATGCTGACATTGAGAATTACAGGCCGGTTAGTCTAACCTCTGTGGTTAGTAAATTATTGGAAAGGCTACTAAAGGAGAGAATAGTGAGGTTTCTGGGGTCCAAAGGACTGCAGGATCTGAGGCAGCATTGATTCGCCAGAGGCAGGTCTTGTCAGACAAATCTGATTGATTTCTTTGACTGGGTGACCAGGGAGTTGGACCAAGGGAGAGCCCTAGATGTGGTATATTTAGATTTCAGTAAAGGCTTTGACATCGTTCTACACAGGTGACTTATAAACAAACTGAGCACTCTAGGGATGAACTCTAAAGTTACTGATTGGGTTAGAAATTCGTTGAGTGGGAGCAACAAATGGTACAGGTAGAAAAGGTGACTGAAAAAGCCAGAAGGATGCTTGGGTATATAGGGAGAGGAATGGCCAGCAGAAAAAAGGAGGTGATAATGCCTCTGTATAAGTCTCTGGTGTGACCTCATTTGGAGTACTGTGTGCAATTCTGGAGGATATAAGCAAGTTGGAGTTGATGCAGAGGGTGGTTACTAAAATTATTAGAGGTCTTCGTTATGAAGCATATGAGGACAGACTTAAAGATCTTAATACAAGGTGTGACAAAAAAGAAACAAGACTGTCCCATAAATGTTTTATTACAAAATATACAGGGAAATTATGTATTGTCCCCTTCAAAGTAATCCCCCTCAGAGTTAATGCACTTCTGCATTCACTTCTGCCACATATGGAAGCACTTGGTAAAGTCCTCCTCTTTGAGGTCCCTCAGCTTCCTCGTCAGAATGGCCTTGATCTCTTCTATAGAGCCAAAATGAGTTCCTTTGACACAGTTTACTTGTGTCTTCCTTTTTGTCTTTGTCTCCCCTATGCACCCTTTTTAACCCATCTCTTTCTATTTTGTCTTTCCTCTTTCCTGTCCCAATTATGTATTTCCTTTCTTGCTATAGGGCTTGTGCCCATTCCGGTTAGTTTGTACTATGTGAACCGCCCTGGTGTAATGAAGGGCAGTATATCAAGTTGAATAAACATTAACATAAACATAAGTCTTCAGCCTGGGGAAGAGCCAGAAGTTGCATGGTGTGAGATCTGTGGAATAAGGAGGGTGGTTGAGAGCTGTGATCTGTTTGTTGGCCAAGAACTGCCTCACACTGAGTGCGGTGTGTGCAGGCATGTTGTCGTGATGGAGCAGCCACTACTTGTTTCTCCACAGAGCCTGCCTGCTGCGCTGAACCTGGTCATGGATTGAGGACCTGCTGGTAGAAGTGTTGGTTGACTGTCTGACCCTCAGGCACAAACTCTTGATGGACCACTCCTTTCTGGTAGAAAAATGCGGTTAGCATGACCTTGATCCTTGATTTGGACATGCGCACCTTCTTGGGTCTTGGTGACAGTCGAGTCTTCCACTGTAGGCTCTGTCTCTTGCTTTCAAGGTTGTACTGGAAGACCCAAGTCTCATCTCATGTGATGACTTGGCCAACGAACTCTGGATTTTCTATGATCTTCTCTAGCAAGTCTCGACAAACATTGACCCGGCGCTCCTTCTGGTCATCCGGTAAAAGCTTGGATACCATCTTGGCACACACCTTCTGCATCCCCAGCTCCTGCACCAAGACAGTCCACACTGACTCCCTGTTCATGCTGAGATTCTCAGCTATCATCCGCACCGTCAATCTGCGATGAGTCTGCACCAGCTGGTTCACTCTGTCAATGTTCTCAGCTGTCTTTGTTGTGGAAGGCCACCCTGACTTGGGGTCATCCTCCTTCTCCTTGCAGCCAGTCTTGAAGCATTTGTGCCACTCGAAGACTTGCAGCCTTGACATTGCATCTTCTCCATAAGCCTTTTGGAGAAGTTGAAGACACTCAGTTGGGCCCTTCTCCAACTTAACCAGAAATTTCAAGTTGATTCTTTGCTCCATATGTCTGCCACCTCCAGTTGCGTGACAAAGCGATGGAGCAGTGTGCTACAAAAAAATCTAAAAAACAAAAACAGAGTGAGAAAGATGAAAAATATAGCAGAATAGTGGCGAGATGTTGCACAACACAATGACATATGCAGTTAGCCAACTGACATTGAGTCATGGGCGTGGCTGCCACAGTCTCATTTCTTTTTTGTCATACCTCATATGTATACCTTAGAGCAAAGGTTTTCAACCCAGTCCTCGGGGAACCCTAGGCCATTCAGGTTTTCAGGATTCCCACAATGAATATCATACGATAGATCTGCATACAATGAAGGCAGAATATGCAAATCTTTTTCATGCATATTCATTCTGGGAATTCTGAAAACCTGACTGGCCTAGGGTTCCCTGAGGACTGGGTTGAAAACCCCTGCCTTAGAGGAAAGGTGGAATAGGGGTGATATGATAGAGACCTTTAAATACCTCGTGGGGTGGTGCACTGAGGTCAGCATAAATGCACAGTAGGGTCTTCTGTAGCATAAATGTATAGGACGGTCTCTTTCAATTGAAGACAAGCTCTGCTATGAGGGGACATAGGAGGAGAATGAAAGCGGACAGACTCATTAGTAATATGTGGAAATATTTCTTTACGGAAAGAGTGGTATATGCATGGAATAGTCTGTCTGCAGGGATCTGTCCTTGGTCCGATTCTTTTTAACATCTTTGTTAGTGATATAGTGGAAGGACTGTCGGGTAAGGTTTGCCTCTTTACGGATGATACCAAAATCTGCATTAGAGTAGACACCCAGGAAGATGTAGATAACATGAGGAGGGATCTAGCTAAGCTTGAAGAATGGTCTAGAATTTGGCAGCTGGGATTTAATGTTAAAAAATGTAAGGTCATGCATTTGGGCTGCAGCAATCCAAGGGAGCAATATAGTATAGGGGGTGAAGTACCTTTGTCCACTAAAGAATAGCGGGACCTAGGCGTGGTTGTGTCTGATGTTCTTAAAGTAGTCAAACAGGTAGAAAAGGCGACGGCAAAAGCTAGAAGGATGCATGGGTGCATACGGAGAGGAATGGCTAGTAGAAAAAAGGAGGTGATAATGCCTCTGTATAAGTCTTTGGTGCGACCTCATTTGAAGTACAGTGTGCAACTCTGGAGACCGCACCTTCAAAAGGATGTGAACAGGATGGAGTTGGTGCAGAGGGTGGCTACTAAAATGAGTGGTCTTCATTATAAAGCATAAGAGGACAGACTGAAGGATCTTAATATGTACACATTAGAGGAAAAGCGGGATAGTAATATGTTGTTTATTGTAAACCGCACTGATTTGAAATAGCGCGGTATATAAGAAATGTTAAATAAATAAATAAATAAATAAATAGTAGAGGTGATATGATTGAAATGTTTAAATACCTTCATGGCATAAATGTTCAGGGAGAGAGCCTCTTTTAATTGAAAGCAAGTTCTGCTACGAGGGGACATGGGATGAGGGTGAAGGGAGATAGATTCAGGAGTGATATGCGGAAATATTTCTTTACGGAGAGAGTGGTGGATCCGTGGAATAATCTCCCAGTGGAGGTGGTAGAGATGAGGACAGTAACTGAATTCCAAAAAGCATGGCACAAACACAGAGGATCTCTAAAGATAAAAAGGGGACTGTTGTAGTTGTTGATATGGAAGGACAGACTAGACAGGCCATGTGGTCTTTTTCTGTCATCATATTTCTATGTGTTTATGTTTCTCCCAGTGGAGGTGGTGGACACGAGGACAGTATCTGAATTCAAAAAAGCATGGGACAAACACAGAGGATCTCTAAAGGTAAAAAGGGGACTATTGCAGTTGATATGGAAGGGCAGATTAGATAAACCATGTGGTATTTTTCTGCCATCATGCTTCTATGTTTTTAGCAACATAAGAGCATAAGAATTTCCATACTGGGCCAAACTAAAAGTCCATCAGACCTAATATCCTTTTTCCAACAGGGCCAAATTAGGTCACACGGATCTGGCATATCCCAAAAATCTGACACAACCAAAAGGCAAACCACCGCCAACACCAAAGAACAAAACAGGTGATGATAAACACAACTGATTTTACTAGATAAACAGTCATTAAAGTGAATTAACAACCATTCCCTACAGTACATGGTCATGTTTCATCAGGGGTAAAAGTGCATAAATTCACTGACAATAAATTAAATATAATATTGTTAGTAACATTATCCAATTAGTATGCCAGATCTTCTGGCAACACATTGCTAGAAAAGCTGTTTTCAACTATTCATAGTAAATGTATTACATTGTAACTTCACGCCATGCCTCTGTTTGAAATAGTAATCAATCAATTCACATTTATCCATTCCACTGCACTCAGGATTTTATGAACCTCTATTATATCTCCCCTCTAAGTTGAAGAGTACAAACCTCTTTAGTCTTTCCCCATAAGAGAGCCGTACCATCCCCTTTATCATTTTGGTCACCCTTCTCCCTACATTTTCCAATTCTGCTATATCTTTTTTGAGATGTGTCATCCAGAATTGCATGCAGTACTCAAGATGCAGTTACAGCTTGGAGTGACATAGAAGCAATATGAGATTCTGTATTTTATTCTCTGTTTCTTCACTAATAATTCCTAAAGGGCAAAAGATTTTGATGTATTGCTCATGATGACACCTAGATCCTTTTCCTGAGTGGTGACTTCTAATGTGGAACCTATAGTAACATTGTGTAGCTATAATTTGGGCTATTCTTCCCTATGTGCATCACTTTGTACTTAGCCACATATGAAGGGTAATTTTATATCTGAGCACTTAGTTTTAGGCACCCAGAATGTGCTTATCTTGAGGTTCTTTAATAAAGAAAAGTAGATGTCTACTTTTCTTTATAAAATAGGGGTGTAAGAAGCCGAAAACACATGCTAAATCTATGCGTGAGCATATACACCCTATGGCTTGTATAAATGTTTGCACGAATCTAATGCGTGTAAGTTCTTATTTTATAAATACACGCTTAACTGAATGCTCTGCCCATGTTGTGCCCAAGCTCTACCTATGTACACGCCCACAGCAAAAGTATTCCCCATCACCCTTATGCATGTATCATAGACTAGCGACATCCTAAAATAAGCACATAAAGGCACATCCATGTTCAAAAGTCATTGAAAATATATACATTCATGTATTAATGGCATGTAAATATATGCAATATATAAGAATCACTTAAAGTATGAGCCCCTATGAAACAAACAAACAATAATTTTTATATAATTTTATACTTTTTGTCAGAGCTGAGCCGTAGGAGGGATATGAGTGATCACAATCCCCCACCAGACTGCTAGCTTCTTTTATTTTTAAAGGTCCTTAACCTGTTGTATCAATGATAAACGCAGTTTTGCCTCAGCCGCGAAGACGGCGGTGTTCTGTTTTGTTCGCCTACTTAAATGGAAATTTAGGAAGCACTTGACACAGGGGTTCTTTTCCCGAAACGTGCACGTCGTGCTGTTCATTTTTCTGAAGAGGAGCGATTGTTGCGACGATATCAAAGAAAAATTGAGATAAGTGACTGATAATCCTTTTTAAAGCACTGAATTGATACAACAGGTTAAGGACCTTTAAAAATAAAAGAAGCTAGCAGTCTGGTGGGGGATTGTGATCACTCATATCCCTCCTACGGCTCAGCTCCGACAAAAAGTATAAAATTATATAAAAATTATTGTTTGTTTGTTTCATAGGGGCTCATACTTTAAGTGATTCTTATATATTACTATTTTGAGATAGCATCACTTTTGGGGGGTAATACTTTACATGTAAATATATGCAGCATCGTACAGACTGTAAATATCTTGGGCCCAATATTCAAAGCCCTAGGTGCATGCTACATGTGTAAAGGCCAGCTTTATCTATGTAAAACTGCCATAATCGTGTAAACCAAATATTCAACAAGGTGGCTTGAATCGCTGAGGCCCAGCTACCCGCACAATGCAAGGTGACGAAGCCTGGGGGTGGAACAGGGGCATGTTGTGGTGAAACCTGCGTAAAGCAGATTTATGAAACCCATGTGTGCCTACATTGGACATCACTAACTGAGTAGCCTTAAGCGACAGCACACAGAGCATACGACCACTGATAATGAGCTGTGAACCCATGTAGTGGCAGAACAGGACACAGTAGAGTGAGAGGTGTGTGAGCAGGCCTGCACCTAAACCGTGCAGATGTAAAGCAACGCCAGTCAGGCAGAGACGCCAAGTGGGCCATGCACATGGTGATCCAGAGGTGGAGATGCGCATGTAGTGCCTAGGCACAGTAGATGATCTGACAGGTAGTGCATACCCAGCAGCAGGCAGTGGCCCAGCATCCGAGATGCAAGTACCATGCCCCACATGTACACAGGCCCAGGGTGAGATACCTGCAACTGACAGAGGAGGAGGTTTACCAGAGATACAGACTGGATGGTGCAACGATAGCCGAGCTGTGCAGCATACTCAGTATGGACCTGGAGCCCTCCACATCCAGAAGCCAGGCCTTGCCGGTGGCCATTATGGGGAACACTGCCCTGGGATTCCTTGCAACCGGCAGCTTCCAGTATGTGATAGGGGTGACTGTTGGAATCATGCAGCCCACTGCCATCCACTGCATGGGAACATTCACCAGGACCCTGCTGTGGAGGATGTGCTACCTCATAGCCCTTCCCCAGACACAGTAGAGGTGGCAGGAGACCATGCAGGCATTCTACAGTGTTGCTGGTTTCCCAATGGTGCTTCGATGCATAGACTGCATCCACATTGCCTGCAGGTATCCCGGCTGGAGCAGAGGGCATACCGGAACAGGCATGGGTACACATCGATGAACATGGAGGTCGTTGTGGATGCCAACATGGACTTCACTGATGTATGCACCTACTATCCAGGGACCTGCCACAATGCATTTGTCCTTACATAGTCCAGCCTGGGACAGGCAGCAGCCGGGGTTAACTTGGAGATGTGTGGCTACTAGGTGAGTGAGCACATGTGTGAACCCCAGGACAGGCCCAAAATGGATGCCTGTTGCAGTCTGATGGTATGGGTACCACAAACAGGCAACGATAGATGTGTACTTTATGTACCTCAACACATGAGCACCACTGCACACTGTCCACAGCAGCACATAGACTATATCCAATGCACGTCCTGATGCACATGCTCACAGTTCACATTGCCCCACAGGTGACCATGGATACCCCCTGAGAACCTGGATGTTGACCTCAGTGCACCACCCCACAAGCCGGCAAGAGGAGCGGTATAATCTAGGGCTCTCCCACATCTAGGGCTCTCCTACAGTCCAACTCTCTGGTCACCCAGTCAAAGAAACCAATCACATTTGTCTGACAAAACCTGCCTCTGGTAAATCCATGCTGCCTCAGATCTTGCAATCCATTGGACTTCAGAATCCTCACTATCCTCTGTTTAAGCAGTGTTTCCAGTAATTTACTCACCAAAGATATGGGCCAATTCCGCCCCCCCACCCAGCACCACCACCATACTACACCTCCTCCAGCGCCTGCTCGAAGACCTGGGATATATCTTTACCAATCTGATATATCTTTACCAATCTGATATATCAACTTATAGCTGTTTTCCAGTACTGGCACCGATGTCTATGTAAGTTCACTGAAACTCCCGCTCTCACTTCTCCATGTGGGTCAGGGGATCCACACCCTCATCCTGCAAGTATTGGCATAATATTGAAATCTATCTCCTAGTTGTTCAAAGACCTTCACACAGGTCCTCCAGGGAATTGGTTTCCCATGCAATCTGCTCTTTAATCTCCATCCACCCAATCCAATGGGCACGTTGCACATAAGCAAACCTCTGACCTCCAGGGAGATCAAATTCTTCCTGCATTGATTCAAAAGATTTAAGTTTCCTCTCCCCAAATAACTGTCCCAGCTGGTACAGCTCCTCTTATCCCACAGTCAATAGGCAGCATAGTCCAGCCCAGGGGTAAAACCAAGCTCCTTATCCTAGTATCTCAGAGTGTGGGCTATGTATGGATTGACAAGTTTGCCAAGATACCAAAACCTCACTGGCATCCATAAAAGGCCCCATCCTAACACTTCCCAGCAAGGCCCCAACCTAACACTTCCCATCTGTGCTCAAACATTTCTACCTGCAAAGTTAACCAGTTCCAGTACAGCCAAAGTCTGGCAAGCCAGATAATATCATCTCAGGTTGGGTACCCCCATTCTACCCCTTTTCCAGTTTCTATGTAATACCCACTAGGCAATACGGAGTATTCCACCTCTGCCTAGAAATGTTACTAGTCTTATCTGCAACCCTTTTAGCATCTTTTCTGGAATGAGAATAGGCAGCGTCTATTCTCCCAAACCATGATAGAGTGAGCTTGGATCATACTTCCAGATCTCTTTAATTTGCCCTAATAATGCAGGCAAATTGGCCTTATACTGTTTTATTGATGATGCAGTCACATTAACGCTCCTTTAATGTGACTGCATCATCAATGGATACTGCTGCTGAAGATCTTGCTGTTATCTTTGGAAGACAAATATTCAAAGTTACTGTCTTTTCCATGTTAGTCTTGAAGCCTGAAACAGCTAAATATGCATCCACCACTGCCATCAGTCTTGGCAGAATATGGATATGGTCAGTAAGCATAAGGAGCACATCATCAGCAAATAGGGTCAGCCTATACTCTCTCCTCTCACAGTCAACTCTCTAATCTCAGAGTCAGATCCGATGGTCCGGGCAAATGGATCTATCACTAGTGCACACGGAAAGAGGAAAAGGGGGAAACCCTACCTAGTGCCCTGCCCCAACTGAAACAAGGGGGAGCAACTACCAGTAACCTTTACCCGTGCTTGCATTGCTGTGTACAGTAATTCAACCCACCCATTAAACTTGGGTCCCGAGCCAATTTTCTGCAAGACTGTGTGCATAACTTCCCAGTCAAACAATTTTTCAGCATTGACACCTTGGGAAAAAGCACCCTGCCTATGTGCCCTAACAGCATATGCCAGCTACAAGACCTGGCAAACGTTGTTCCCCGCATGCCACCCCAAATAAATTCCACCTGGTTTGGGTGCCCCAACCGTGGCAACACTTTATATAACTGCATGGCCACACTTTTGCCAGTATTTTAACATCCAGGTTGAAGAGCAAGATAGGCCAATATGAGTGATAACTCTTCACATCCTTTCCCTTTTTGGGTATCATCATGATCCAAGCCTCCAACATTGAACATTGAACGTGGCAAATCTGCCCCCCACCTCCCTCTCAGTACTTCATTTTATACCCAGGTCAGGTACATGGGTAGCTGTTACCCAAGCAGCTTAAAATATTCTGGGGTGAAGCCATCCAATCCCAGTACTTACCCATAGGCAAGGTTTGTGATCACCCCTGTTATCTCTTTACATGTGATTTCTCCATCTAAAGCCTCTGTGTTATCATCTTCCATCTGCATCATCTCAATCTGACTCAAATAATCCTCTAACCTGCTCCCTGTGGAGAAATCTTCCCTGGCACATAATGATCCCTAGTACTGGGCAAACCTGTCCCTTATTTCCATGGCAGTATACAGTATCTGTCCACTATCATCCTGAACTTTATTCATTGACCATTCCCTCAGCCGGTAAGCCAAAAGCTTGTTTCCTTGTTTGCAATACTGCTGTTTCACTCTTTGCATTACAAATTCCAGACCTTTCTGGCCAGCTGCTCCAACTGTGCCCAGGTCACCACTAAGGGGTATGTTTACTAAACCATCTTAATGTTGCAGCGTTAATGTGCAGAATGCCATATAAGGTAGTGGACGGTCAAGAGGTAAGGTTGCAAGGAAACAGTATTGTGCGATAGCGGGCGCCATGACATGTTAACGCGCATTAACCCTAAGTTAATGCCAGTGGAGTGTGTGATAAGGAAGCTTATCTTAGCTCAGGAAGGGGCTATAGAAAAGGTGAAGTGACTCTGAACAAGCAACCTGTCAGTTCTGGTAGAAATAAGAAAACAGAATTTTCCCATAAAAAACTACCAGTCCCAGAATGCACCAGGTTTCCAGCAGCCATTAGAGGAGCTGAAGTGGGGAAACGTGTGTTCAATCAGGAGGGCTATGAGGTAATCCCTAAGCACTCATCTCAAAGGGCAGGGCCTGATTCAGCACAGCTGCGCTGTGTTAGGGAGGATCACTCATCTAAGCAGAATAAGAGTAGAGTTTATTCTACAGATGACCATCTTCATGATCACCTTGGATATTCAGAGAAGGATCATCAGTTTCATCTGAAGGATCATCAGAAGCAGAAGCCAAACCGGACGGACAGAGAGGGAAAGAAACCCTCTGGAAGAAAGAGGAGAAAAACCTTTGAGAGGTCTAGAAGAGTCCAAAGCAGTACGTATACTGGGAGGTATTCCAAGGGCCAGCATACACCATTGGACTGGGGAAAGCCATAGGAATGGTGCTGCAGAGCTAGGAATCTCCAGACGCTACCTGTGAGGGAGACGGCTGCACGTGGAAGGGACCCTAAGACCCGTGCCAGAAGGTATGTGAAGAGAGATCCAGTGTCCAGGGATCTGGATTGGAAGGCTGGACATAAGAACTGGACTACATACTGGCCAGGCTATATAGAGAGGAACTCTAGCAGCAATGGAAGCTCAGGTATGAACACTGATCTATGCCCTAGCTATAACCTTGAAAGACAGCAGGGAAACAAGTATTCTCCTGAAAATGCTCCATTGAGAGATTCATCTGTGCCAATCCATGATATTGAACCCATGCTTGTTGAACAAGGGGGAATAATAGCAGATGAGGATCCTGTTTATATGGACTGCTCTCTATCTAAACTCCGTTGGTAACTTTCTGTTATAAAGTACAGCAACCATCACAAAGAAATACAAATTTGTTCTTTAATCTACTCAGAAAAGCTCCTGAAGCAGGATTTGACCCACACAGTGGAAGGCAAGCCAGCTAAGGGGTTTCAGCTGGTAACTGCTAGCAATTAAGCTTTACCTAATTGCTTGTGAGTTAGGAGAGAATCACTTCTGTATCTATGTGGGAAGTAATCAGAAGTTAAGAACAGTTTGTTTCTTGCTTTGTGGCTTTTCATTTGTTGTTTTCCTGATTTTAACTTTGTTTTTCCAAGTTAACAATGAAAGCAAGTAACCTAATTTATGTGCTACCAAGCATATCTGTGTTGGGAGAAATAACCCCATAAATAAATATCTTATTGGCTTTACCCAAGAGCACAACTAAATTATTGTCAGCAGCTGTGTCTGGTGTGAATGAACTACATTGCCCACAATACCTTGCAAATCATATAGAAATTTGCACTTGCCAAGAGTGTGAAGATTCTCACCCAGGCAGCCGTCTGACAATTGTTAGAAGCTATAAAGATTTAGCCCACTGGTTACTGCAATGACTGTGGAGGAAGTAATCATGGGTTTGATCCCACAGTGGTGTTATGTAAGAAGGCTGTCTGAGGTGTTTCTTTTTTAAATTTAAATCAGTGCTGTCTGAGGCATTTCCTTTTTTAATTTAAATCAGTGCTGCCTGCAAAAACATCATCACAGTGCCTTAACCTAAGGTGCTTTAATAAAAAAGGTCCACCAATAATTATGAAACCTATAGTCTAAAATTACTAATATTTTTTGTCGAAGCGAACTGTAGGAGGATTGAGATGAACGCTCAGTCCATACCAAGCAGCTAGCTACTTTTTATCAAAGGGAGGTTCTCCTCCAAAAATAATTGTATTATTGAAATTAATATTCAAAATTCACACTTATCTTATGAAAGTCCTCCAAAATATGTTGTTTTCAAAACGAACTAGTTGGCACGACGTGCACGTTTCGGGCCACAGCCCTGTATCAAGTGCATAATCTCGTTATGTCCAAACGATAGCAACAAGATGAAAAAACGCCGTCACCGCGGCTCAGGTTAATCAGTCACATAGGCTGAATGGAACCAATATTTTTAAAGGAAGAACCAACCAATAAGAGCAGGGGAAACCCCACTGCTAGGGGAATCCCTGTTCTGATTGGATAAAACAAGAACAGCATAAGTTGCAGCATAAGGCGTCCTATAAGGCCTATAAGGCACTCCATAGGGCACATTATAAAGTGCACTGTCCGCCAAGGCACCTTATAATGTGCCCTATAGGGCACTCTATAGGGCGCCTTATGAGGCACCTTAGGATACGGCACTGTGAGGGTGTTTTTGCTGGCAGCACTGATTTAAATTAAAAGGAAAAGCCTCAAGCAGCCTTATGAAATAACACCACTGTGGGATCAAACCCATGACCTCTGCCTTTGCAGTCATTGAAGTAAACAGTGGGCTACACCTCTATAGAGTCAAACACACCGCTGGCTGGCTACAGAAAGACTGCAGATCACCACACAAACTGTCTGCTGTGGTTACCAGGATAGGGTAAACCCACCCGTACCCATGATGCACCGCAAATGCAGATCAGCAGCCTACAGCTGCCCAAAAGATGGAGTATATGCCTCTATAGAACCCTGGCCTGATAGGGGGAAATGACCATATGTGTTACAGGCACTGAGTAGCTACAGACCGTGGCATTGTGCTCACCCTGAGGGTGAGGTGGGGTGCCCAGCACCAGATCCGTAGCACCTGGCTTGCCTGAGATAGGTTGTGCTGCAGGTCCCCATCAGTGCCAGTGTGTGGTAGGTAGTCCTTGCAGGTACAGCTAGGATACACCTGTGTCCATCTGTATTTCCCAGTTATGGCTAGCCCTTGTGGACTATGATGCACCCAGAATAGTGCATGTCCTGTGTGGGTGCCATAGTCACATGTTATAAGAGAAGGGTGGTGGTTGGACCCAAAAGCGGATTATTTAGCACCACCCAACCAGCCCTCTATGGGTCAGGGTGGGGGACAGGATCTCCCACCAACAGATCCACATTCTATATCTCTGCAATGGTAGCAGTAAAGGGGACCATCAACCCCAGTCCTGCCGAGAAATAGGCATCCTACAGTGTAGATCTGTACACATTACATAGGGCACTAGCAGACAGGCAGTAGGCCTGGAAAAACTCAGCTGCCTCTACCACAATCTGACATTCACCAGCAGAGAGCACAGCCAGTCTCCACCCATTGCACCCTGCAAAGTGTTCCAGCCATACACATGCTAACTATAGACAGGCTACTAGCTAGTACATAGTGCATGCTCCTGGAGGAACTCTGTACACCCAAAAATGGGATGTGAGCACACACACCAAGCAAGTATGTCAGTGATTGGGCCCCAGAAAAAGGAACTTATAGATATCACTTGAGAGAAATACTGTATAGCACTATGGGGGAACCTAACCATGCAATGGTCACTGCTCAGTCAGGGTGAGAGTGACCTCCCAGCATTCATGCTGTGGCTACCCTGTCTGTGCAGGTTGTGGTTGGGCACTACAATGTCCCAGCCATTGCCCTATGCCCTGTGCAGATGTATCCTGCCCAGGCCGCCCTGTCCGGGCCATACCCACAGTGCCTTGCTCCTCATTATGCACATTGGCAGGCTAACACTGGAAACAGTGCAAGCAGTGTGGGCTCAGTAAGGTGTAGGCAGCCACAAAACATTGGATAGACATAAACACACTCCCACACCTATGCCAGCATTGTGCAAATATAGAGGGTTTTGGTAGCCCTGGTTGCCACACCAGTCCTGGGCACAGTGCAGGCATTGCTATGGTACGCAATACTGTTGGGGTCACTCCCCGTGGTGGTAAACACTGTCAGAAACAAAAACTGAAACACACTCCACAGATATCAGAAAGGTTGCTATGCTGAATTTCTGTCAACAAATTGTGTTTAACTTGGGATTTGTTATCTGACATTAATCATAGCAACCTTTTGATATATGTGGATCGTGTTCCCAAGTTTAAGATGGCATTGCTAAGGTATGCAGGTGCTAGTATTGGGAGATGCTGCTGCACGCAGGGTCCAACAGCCTGACTCTCCATGAGGCTTTGGATAGTGGAACCTGTGGGTGTGGGTGTTTGTGCCCCTGTTGGCCGCTGCTCTAGGGCAGAAGTTCCCAACTACGGTCCTGGTGGGCCAAACACGGTGCAGGTTTTCATGCTGTCCCTAATGAATATGCATGAGATACATTTGCATACATATGCATTTGCACCCCTACACCATATCCCTCACCATAGGCAGCCGCCTACAGGCACACTGGATGGCCTGGGACTGCGCATCACCAGCACCACCAGCATAAGGGCATGTCAGCATGCTGGGGGAGGGGTGCTGGTGGTGGAGGGCCCACAGCAGACCAAGGCCAAGCCCTGTTTATGTGGGTGGCATGCAGTACAATAGACAAGGGCTGTCTGAAGAACAGTAATGGTATCCCCAGGGAATGACCTGCTTCTGCGGCAACAGTTTGGTGCAATACACACAGCCAGTGTGCTCAGGGGGTAGAAAGTCACAGGTTCATGTCCCAGCTGTGGCCTCTGCAGGCAATGGCCTTATATTTTACCCTACAGCGCACATACACCATAAACATGTGCAGTCCCTAGAGCAGAGGTACTCAAATCCAATCCTGGAGGGCTGCAAACCAGTCAGGTTTTCGGGATATCCCTAATGAATATGCATGAGATATATTTGCATGCACTGCCTCCATTGTATTTGAATCTATCTCATGCATATTCATTAGGGATATCCCGAAAGCCTGACTGGTTTGCAGCCCTCCAGGACTGGATTTGAGTACCTCTGCCCTAGAGCATTGGTCAACAGGGACACAAATACCCACACCCACAGGCTCCACTGTCCAAAGCCTAATGGAGAGTCAGCCTGTTGGGCCCTGCGCAGAGCAGCAGCTACCAGTACTAGCACCTCTATACCTTAGAAATGCCTGCACTGTGCCCAGGACTGGTGTGGCGGCCAGGGCTGCTAACCACCTCTATCTTTGCACAATGCTGAAATAGCTGTGGGAATGTGTGTATGTCTATCCAGAGTAATGTGGCAGCCTACACCATACTGAGCCCCCAATGCTTGCACTGTTTCCAGTGTTAGCCTGCCAATGTGCATAATGAGGAGCAAGGTATTGTGGGTATGGCCAGAACACGGCGGTCTGGGCAGGATTCATCTGCACAGGGTATAGGGCAATGGCTGGGACACTGTAGTGCCTGACCACCACCTGCACGGACAGGGTGGCCTCAGTATGTCATGCTGGGAGGTCACTCTCACCATGACTGAGCAGTGACCATTGCATGGCTAGGTTCCCACATAGTGCTATACAGTGTTTTGTTCAAGTGATATATATGAGTCTTCTTTTTTGGGGCCCAGTCACTGACATACTTGCTTGGTGTGTGTATATGCATGCACCCTACTTGTGGGGCCATGCAGTTTCTCTAGGAACATGCACTATGTACTAGCTAGCAGACTGTCTGCAGTGAGCATGTGTATGACTGGAACCCTTTGCAGGGTGCAACCTGACTGTGCCCTCTGCTGGTGAATGTCGGGTGGGAGGGCAGCTGAGCCATGCCAGGTCTAATGCCTGTCTGCCAGTGCCCTATGTGATAGGTGCAGTTCTGCATCACCTGCCATGGATGGTGTCCATTCACCAACTGGACTGGGGTTGCTGGTTTCACAGCCCCTCCTCCTGTCCCTCTACTGTCTCTATTACAAAGATGTAAGTGTGGGTCTGTTGGGGGCAGATCCTGTCTACCACCTTGTCTCAGGTAGTATGATACGTGGTGATAGATAATCCACACGTGAGTCCAGACACCCCCCCCCCTCTTATGACACGTGACCATGGCAACCACAGTGGATATGAACTATTCGGGGTATGACATGGTCCACAAGGGCTAGATGTGACTGGGGAACGCAGATGGACACAGGATTCCCCTAGGTGTTTCTGCAAAGAATACCTGCCACACACGGGGACCTGCAGCAAAGGCTATCTCAGCCATCCCGTGTACTGCAGACCTGGTGCTGGATGAACCACCTCACCCTCAGGGTGAGCACAGGACCCGCATAATGTCACGGTCTGTAGCTACTCTGTGCCAGTCGCACACACGGTCAATTCCCCCTACCAGGCTGAGGTGCTGTGGAGACGCATACTCCATCCTG
Organism: Ichthyophis bannanicus; assembly: GCA_033557465.1. NCBI lineage: Eukaryota > Metazoa > Chordata > Amphibia > Gymnophiona > Ichthyophiidae > Ichthyophis > Ichthyophis bannanicus. The sequence goes on from CM066032.1 coordinate 1,243,485,338, forward strand.
TGATCAGATGTCGACTGCTGTTTTGCATGTGCAGTGCATCATGGGTACTGGTGCATCATGTGTAATGCCGAGGCAGAGGTCATGAGTTTGATCCTGCAGTGGTGTTATTTACTGATGCATTTCGTTTAATTCCTGTAACACATCTCTACAATCTGTGTTGCCAGCCATAAGCACTTTCACCTCAGTGCTGTAACCTATAGGGCACATTATACAGTGCCTTGTCAGCCAGGGCGCTGTATAAGGTGCCCTATAGGGTGCCTTGGCAGACAGGGCACTTTATATTGTGCCCTATGGGGTGCCTTAGGTTACGGCACTGAGGTGAGGGTGTTTTTGCTGGTAGCACAGATTGTTGAGATGTGTCTGTTATAAATATCATGAAAATAAATTGCCTTGGACAGCCTTATTAGATGGGCCTACTGAGGGATTGAACTCATGACTGCTGTTTTAGCAGTCATTGTATTAACCAGTGTGCTACACCGCTTTAGCTAGCTTTGTAGCACTGCTACGTAATTATGGTTACCACACGCTAGCAAGCCACGGCACACACACTATCACATGATGATGGCAAGGCACTCTCTTTGCGCAATACCCAGCTATTGTTGCCTTGCCACTGGACCGCCCACTACCTTATATGGCATTCTTCACATTAACGCTGCAACTAGCACGGTAACATTAAGACGGTTTAGTAAACGTACCCCTATGTCTAAAATCTCTCTCTCTTTTGTCAGTTCCTCAATCAGCTGTTCCATGAAGCAATCATCTATCTCATCTTGGAACTTTACCTCCCTAGCATATCCGGACATGACATTTTTCTGATTAATATCAGGATAATAGAAATTACCCATTATTATTGAATTGCCAAATTTGTTTGTTAATATTTCATCATCTGTTCATTCATTCTGTCCAGGTGGATGGTAATAAACCCCCACTACTATTCACTTTCCCTTCACGCATGGAATTTTTTTCCATAAAGATTCCATGGTGCATTCTGGTTCCTACAGAACATTTAGAAAGGTTGTCTGGGTGGCAGTGGGGACATACATGTGATAATGTGTGGAAAGCAATGGCAGTTTCAGAAAAACCACTGTGTTCATGCCTGGACCTTCCACATTTTGTATTTCCCCATCTCTGAATATACATGTGTCCCCTGTTGTGGGGTTTGGACATGCATGTGATGGAGAATGAAGTGGCCCGAATGTGTAGAGCCCATATGGAGAACAGCAGATGCTGAAATGTGCAAGCAAAACACAAAATTCAGATGTATGTGTGACACCGGAAAAATGTATGTGCACGCAGGACCTGTATATGTGGGCATGTGCGTGCTGCCCCCTCTCCCCCCCCCCCATTATTTATACGCCTATGCTGTGTGTACAAAGTAGAATAGGATGATTAATAGGCAGCCAAACTTTTCCAGAGCTGAAACCCTAATATTGTGCCACCTGCTTCTGGAGGAGGAGGAGGAGCTACTATGCCCTGATGGCACAGGACTCATACTGCAGCAGGAGGGATTTGGGAGAGGATTTGTGTAACTCTAACAAGATGAGTCACCCAAAGACACAGCACACAGGGGGACTTGTAGCTGCTGGCAGACAACCAGTTTGCAGGTAGGGAAGTAAGGTAGCCAGGGCAGGGCAAAAGGTTCAATGTATCAATCAAAACTAGCACTCAGTTGATATGTCAGACACAACAATAAACGAACAAGAACATTTTTTAAAACATAGAACTGGAGGAAAACGGACCTCAGTGAATCAAACAAAGCTGAGACAACAAAAAAGACAACCACAAAATCTTTGCAAGTCAGAAACGGCTCAAAATCAGTCGTCAAAACTTCAGCATCATAGGTCAACAAAAAGACCTCCAGAGTATATAATCAACATAGCATAACCAAACCAGACTTAAATAGCTGTAGAATATTTAAATAGCTAAAATATGCAGAGTTTTCAAGAGCTTAAATAATACCAATATGATTGTTGCAGATATTTAACCAATACTTAGCTTGGTACAATTCAGAGATCAGGATCACTACTGTGCATCAGGGAGTTGGACTGCAAATAGTGCATATGAAGCCTCTGCAAAACAGAAATCAAAAAATATCAAAGCTTGCCAGTCCAAAACAAAAATAAAAAATGTTCCATATGTTTAATTACCAAAAAGGTATAGCAGACTAACGTCAGACCCAATCTTATAAAGACGTTAAAAACAACTTAAGCTGAGCTAATTCCCAATCAAAGAAAACACCTCCAAAAATAAAGACTCATTGGCTAGCAATCCAGAACCCGACTTCAGATGTCAATAGCAGAAAAGATCCAAAATTACTACAGAAACACAATGCCACAACCAGTATACCGCTCAGCCCAAAATGTTTTTCAAATGGTTTACCATACGCCATGCGTGTGCTATTTAAAGCTCAGGCATTCTGATGACATCACATGTAAAGCAGGGAATCCCCACCATGCCTACTGAAATAAACCAATAAAAGGGGAACCACCCACTTGTTTGAATATCCCTACTTTATGTTGACAGCTGATTTTGGCTTGCAAAGGTTTTCTGGCTGTCTTCATTGCATCAGCTTTGTTTGATTCACTGAGGTCTTTTTTCCTCCAGTCTGTGTTTGAAAAATCCTTCCTGCTTGTTTATTGTTGTGTCTGAAATATCAACTGAGTGCCAGCTTTGATCGATACATGGTGACTGTTTCACTAGCCTCTTTGAAGTGTGTTCGTCATCTATGGATATCACCTGGGGAAAAGATAGCCAAGAAAGGCTGATTCCCCTGGGAGACATCCTCTGAAGGAACGATAAAAACAACACTAAGCAGAGAAAACAAATGAGTGTAGCCACAGACACACAGACTACAATTAGAACCTGGCAGGGAGAGTAGACACACACATACTAGAAGAGCAGTGGCAAGGGAGCAGGAGGCAACTGATGGCTGACACATGGTCAGGGCACTGGGAGGTGTTGGTTGGGGCAGATGGCATGTCTGAAAATGCCATGGCCCATGATCATGAAGAGACAAGTCTATCTGTGCAGGCATGCATTAGGCCCAACCCCCAGGTCAGGAAACATGCAGTAAACAATGTGTACATGGTTGCAGGCAGTCATGATACACAGAGGCAGAACCAAAGGAAAGCAGCCATACAGTGGCCAGATAGGTCACAACCACAGATGACAGTCACAGAAATTCCCATGGGTTTTGCAGGAAACCAGAATGTCTGAAGGGAAGGGGAAGATGTGACTAGTATCTGGGACCAGGATGTGCCCTATGGCCACATACCACAGCCTCCATGCACCTGGATATGGTCAACTGCTGGCCAAAAGGCAACAGTGAGAGAAAATCAGGTGAATGACAGGAGAAGAACAGCAGAAAGAAGAATATGGCTAAGCATGATGCTCTTTAGATGGAACTGTACATACTGTAGAGAAGTAGTGAGTTAAGCTTCCCTTTCGGTTTAAAAAGTGTGTTTTATTGTGTAGTTCATAGTTTGGGCTGGGTTTTTTTGTTGTTGTTGCTTAATTGAAAGGTTCCCCTGACATAGGTTTTGGGTTTTGGCATAAGTATGATGTTGCCATTTTTCTCTTACAGGTGCTTCCATATCCTAAGGGACCCAGACTCATTGAAGGTCAGGATCAGGGCCATATGGAGGACCTGACCCCAATTGCTGCAGCATCTCCAGTAGGAGCTAGAGCAGCAACAAGGTAAGTTGTGGCATACATAGCACAGATGTGACATTTATGAATGGGACCCTCAATCACTATCTGCAGTTCACAAAAGCAGAAGATGCTTACACCATGAATACACCATGCATGCAAAACATGGACTGCCACACTGGGGCACTAGCTACACTGCCACAGTACTCAGGGCACAGGCAAGGAGGATGGAATGCAGTAGAGAGCCCTGTAAAGTTGCTGGCATGTGCTGCAGAGGGGGCCCAAGGTGTGTCCAGCAGGTCATGGGATATGCAAATTTATGGAATTGCAGAAAGGGAGCCATAGACAAGGGCCCGGGACAGACAGGAATGGCCAAATGGTCAGAGAGAAGCAATGTAGGGGATCAAGTCAGATCAGGGTGCCCATGAGTCAGATGGTGATGGCATGAGAACGTGGCAACAGGGCTGGCCCAAGGCTTCTGTGACTCCAGGAAGAAGCCCCAGCTGTGGCAACCCACTGCTGCTGCCACTGGGGGGTGGCATGGCTCAGCAGTGCTGACAGTTTAAAAGCACTCTAGTGTCCGCGGCAGGCCAAGTGCTTTTGGCATACATGGCCTGCTGCTTCTTACTCCCCTCTGACACAATTTCCTGTCTGAGAGTGTGCTGAAGCACATGGCTGCCGCGGGTGCTGTGTCATGTTTCCCATCGAGATCTCTAGCCACCTAGCCTGCCTAGTGGGTGAGCTGACCCTGGGTGGCACACAGAAACAGTGTACATGTGCCACTATCAGCACCCAGGAAGATGTGTAGGACATCACTCTATGTGGGATAGTGATGCCAGTTAGTGAACTGTAAAAATAGGTGTGGTGAATAACAACCCCCCTAACACATAGGGACCAGATTTAATGAAGGCTGAAGGTGCAAGTGCGGCATTTAGAACATAGGGATGCATGCGTCTTTCTTGCCATTATATACATTGGCATGTGGGCATTGCCTGCATATCCCCAATTTGTACATGTGTCATTCTGAAATGGGCCAAATATGGGCATGTGGTGAGATATAAATGTAAGTGGCGATTATTTTAGAAAAGGGGGGAGTCATGTAGGAAAGATGAATGTGTTGCAGTGCAAAATAGCCAGCTGAGTGGCAGCAGGTGGAGTGATATTTAAGAAAATAAGAACTTAAGATATGCCATACTAGGTCAGACCAAGGTCCATCAAGCCCAGTATCCTGTTTCCAACAGTGGCCAATCTAGGTCACAAGTACCTAGCAGTTTCCCCAATATGTCAAAAAGCAGCGGACCCAGCACAGATCCCTGGGGTACACCACTATTCACCTTTCTCCATTGGAAAAATTGGCCATTTAGCCCTACCCTCTGTTCATTCATTCTGTCCAGGTGGATGGTAATAAACCCCCAACACTATTCACTTTCCCTTCAGGCATGGAATTTTTTTTCTTAAAGATTCCATGTTGCATTCTGGTTCCTGCAGATCATTTAAAGGCATATTTTAGAAAGGCTGTCTGGGTGGCAGTGGGGATGTGCATGTGATAATGTATGGAAAGCAATGGCAGTTTCAGAAAAACCACCGTGTACATGCCTGGACCTTCCAAGTTTGGTATTTCCCCATCTCTGAATATACATGTGCCCCTGTTGTGGGGTTTAGACATGCACGTGATGGAGAATGAAGTGGCCCGCATGTGTAGAGCCCACATGGAGAACAGCAGATGCTGAAATGTGCAAGCAAAACACAAAATTCAGATGTATGTGTGACACCGGAAAAATGCATGTGCACGCAGGACCTGTATATGTGGGTATGTGCGTGCTGCCCCCTCCCCCTCCCCCCCGTCTTTATGTGCTGATGCTGTGTGTACAAAGTAGACTAGGATGATTACTAGGCAGCCACACTTTTCCAGAGCTGAGGAGGAGGAGGAGCTACTATACCCTAATGGCACAAGACTCCATACTGCAGCAAGAGGGATTTGGGAGAGGATCTGTGTGGCTCTAACAAGATGAGTCACCCAAAGACACAGAACACAGGGGAACTTGTAGCTGCTGGCAGACAACCAGTTTGCCGGTAGGGAAGTAAAGTAGCCATGGCAGGGGAAAAGGTTCAATGTATCAATCAAAACTAACACTCAGTTGATATGTTAGACACAACAATAAACGAATAAGAACATTTTTTAAAACATAGAACTGGAGGAAAACGGACCTCAGTGAATCAAACAAAGCTGACACAACAAAAAAGACAACCACAAAATCTTTGCAAGTCAGAAACGGCTCAAAATCAGTCGTCAAAACTTCAGCATCATAGGTCATCAAAAAGCCTCCAGAGTATATATTCAACATAAAGTAGCATAACCAAACCAGACTTAAATAGCTGTAGAATATTTAAATAGCTACAATATGCAGAGTTTTCAATGGCTTAAATAATACCAATATGATTGTGGCAGATATTTAACCAATACTTAACTTGGTATAATTCAGAGAACAGAATCACTACTGTGCGTCAGGGAGTTGGATTGCAAATAGTGCATATGAAGCCTCTGCAAAACAGAAATCACAAAATATCAAAGCTTGCCAGTCCAAAACAAAAATAAAAGATGTTCCATATGTTTAATTACCAAAAACGTATAGCAGGCTAACGTCAGACCCAATCTTATTAAGACATAAAAACAACTTAAGCTGAGCTAATTCCCAATCAAAGAAAACACCTCCAAAAATAAAGACTCATTGGCTAGCAATCCAGAACCCGACTTCAGATATCAATAGCAGAAAAGATCCAAAATTACTTACAGAAACACAATGCCACAACCAGCATACCACTCAGCCCAAAATGTTTTTCAAATGGTTTGCCAGACTTCATGCTTGTGCTCTTTAAAGCTCAGGCATTCTGATGACATCACATGTAAAGCAGGGAATCCCCACCATGTCTACAGAAATAAACCAATGAAAGGGGAACCACCCACTTGTTTGAATATCCCTACTTGTCACCCATCGAGATCTGTGGCCACCTAGCCTGCCTAGTGGGCGAGCTGACCCTGGGTGGCAGTGGCACACAGAAGCAGTGTACATGTGCCACTATCAGCACCGAGTAAGATGTGTAGGCCATCACTCTATGTGGGATAGTGAGCTGCAAAAATAGGTGTGGTGAATAACAACACCCCTGACAGATAGGGACCAGATTTAATGAAGGCTGAAGGTGCAAGTGCGGCATTTAGAACATAGGGCTGCATGCGTCTTTCTTGCCATTATATACACTTGCATGTGGGCATTGCCTGCATATCCCCAATTTGCACATGTCATATAGGAAAGATGAATGTGTTGCAGTGCAAAATAGCCAGCTGAGTGGCAGCAGGTGGAGTGATATTTAAGAAAATAAGAAAATAAGATATGCCATACTGGGTCAGACCAAGGTCCATCAAGCCCAGTATCCTGTTTCCAACAGTGGCCAATCTAGGTCACAAGTACCTAGCAGTTTCCCCAAAAGACACAGGTTCCACAATGCTTGTACTGGGTCAAGCATTGATATCCAAGCATTGATATCAGGAGGAGTGGTCTAGTGGTTAGGACAAGGTACTTCAGGCCAGAGGACCGGGGGTTCAAGTCCCACCTGGGGACAGCAATCTCAGGCCGGAGGGACTGGGATTTCTAGTCCTATAGGCACTCCTTGTGGTCTTGGGCAAGCCACTTAACCCTCCATTGCCCATGTTCCCTGTAAGCATTAGCATATGTGTCTCATATCCCCTCATGTTAAATGTATCCCCCAATTGACCGCTTTGACCCAGTGAAAAGCGGGATATAAATACAGCTAGATAAATAAATCCTGGGTCCCTTCTTAATGGTTTATGGACCTTTCCTCTAGGAACTTGTCCAAACCTTTTTTAAACCCAGCTACACTAACAGCCTTTACTACATCCTCCGGTAACAAATTTCAGAGTTTGATTACACATTGAGTGAAAAAATATTAGTCTTAAATAGTTTACCCTGTAGCGTCATTGCATGTCCCCTAGTCTTACTATATTCTGATAACATAAACAATCCATCTACGTTTACCCGTTCATTAATTTATAGACTTCTATCATATCTCCCCTCAGCCGTCTCTTTTCCAGGTTAAAGAGCCCTAACCTTTTTAGCCTTTCTTCATAGGAGTATCCTTCCATACCCTTTACCATTTTGTTGGCTCTTCTCTGTACCTTTTCTAATAATGCTATATCTTTTTTAAGATACGGCGAGCAGAATTGCACACAATATTCAACGTGCGGTCACACCATGAAACAATGCAGAGGCATTATAATATCCTTTGTCCATTCCTTTCCTTATGATGCCTAGCATTCTATTTTTTTCTCTTGGCCGCTGCTGCACACTGGGTGGAGGGTTTCAATATCTAAATCTTTTTCCTGGGTGGTGGTTCCTAATAGGAAACCTTGCATCATGTAACCATAGTTTGGGTTGTTCTTTCCTAGGTCAATAACTTTGCACTTGTCCACATTAAATTTCATCTGCCATTTGGTTGCCCAGTCTTCCAATTTATCAAGGTCCTCTTGAAATTTTCAACAATCCTCATGGGTTTTAACAACTTTGAATAGTTTTGTGTCATCTGCAAATTTGATTATCTCACTCGTTATTCCCATTTCCAGATCATTTATCAATATGCTAAAAATCAGAGGACCCAGCACAGATTACTTGGGTACTCCACTATTCACTTTTCTCCACTTGGAAAATTGGCCATTAAGCCCTACCCTCTGCTTTCTATCTTTTAACCAGTTTCTGATCCACAATAGTACACTGCCTCCTTTCCCATGTCTCTTTAATTTCGCCAAAAGTCTCTGATGAGGGACCTTGTCAAAGGCTTTCTGAAAGTCCAAATACACTATAATCAACCGACTCACCTTTGTCTACCTCTTTATTCACACTTTCAACAAACATAACAGATTAGTAAGAGAAAACCTTCCTTGGCTAAAGCCATGTTGGCTGTCTCACATTAATCCATAACTATCTACATGTTCAGTAATTTTGTTCTTTATAATGGTTTCTACCATTTCTCCCGGTACTAACGTCAGGCTCACCAGTCTGTAGTTTCCTGGAACCCTTCTTAAAAAATTGGCATTACATTGGCCATCCTCCAATCTTCAGGTATTACAGATGATTTTAATTATAGTTCACAGATTACTAATAGTAGGTCTGCAATCTCATATTTCAGTTCCTGCAATACCCTTGGATGTATACCATCCAGTCCAGGTGATTTGCTACTCTTCAGTTTATCAAATAGCTATAATACAACTTCCTGGTGAATCGATATTTCTTTCAATTCTTCTGTGGTATCATCTTTAAATATCATTTCAGTCATGGGTAACATCCCTACATCTTCCTCAGTAAAGACCGAAGCAAAGAATTCATTCAGTCTCTCTGCTATGGCCTTGTTCCCTCTTAGTGCCACTTTTACCCCTCTATCATGTAATGGTCCAACTGACTCCATCACAGGTTTTTTGCTATGAATGTACTTGAAAAAGTCTTTATTATGTATTTTTGCTTCCACAGCAGGCTTCTTCTCAAATTCTCTCTTTGCCTGCCTTATCAATGCCTTGCATCTAACTTGCCAGAGCTTGTGTTGTTTCCAGTTTTCATCCTTTTTCCATTTCCTGAAAGGTGCTTTTTTGGCAACAACAGCCTCTCTGACCTCACCTTTTTTTTTTGGACTTCCTTCCACTTTTCTTAAAGCATGGAATACAACTGGTCTGGGCTTCCAAGATAGTATTTTTAAACACCCATGCTTGATGCAAATCTTTAAACTTTACAACTGCTCTCCTTAGTTTTTTCTTACTATTTCCCTCATTTTATCATAATCTCCCTTTTGAAAGTTAAAAGGTAGTACTGTGGATTTCCTTACCATCCCTCCTCCATTTATTAAATCAAATGCGATCATGCTATGATCACTATTGCCAAGTGGCCCCAACACCCTTATCTCTTGCACCAGATCCTGTGTTCCACTAAGGACTAGATCCAAAATGGCTTCCCCTCTGGTCGGTTCATGTACCAGCTGCTCCAAGAAGCAGTCATTTTTTCATCTAGAAATTTTATCTCCCTAGCATGTTCTGCCGTTACACTGACCCAGTCGATACCGGGATAATTGAAATCATCCATTATTACTACTCTGCTGTAGCTTTTGTTAGCTTCCTTGATTTCTTTGAGCATTTCAGCATCCATTTGTTCATTCTGGCCAGGTGGTGGAGAGTACACCCTCACTGATATCACCTTCCCCTTCCCCTTTTTACATTGAATTTCAATCCATAGAGATTCTACAGTAAATTTTGTTTCCTGTAAAACTTTAATCCTTTGCGATTCAATGCCCTCTCTAACATAGAGTGCAACCCCTCCACTAATTTGATCTGCTCTATCATTATGATATAGTTTGTACCCAGGTATCACAGTGTCCCACTGGTTGTCCTCCTTCCACCATGTCTCTGAGATACCAATCATATCTAACCTCTCATTTAGTGCTATATAGCACAGTTACTTACCTGTAACAGGTGATCTCTGGGAACAGCAGGAATTAGTCATCACATATGGGTACGTCGGTACTGACGGAGCCCGCGCGGGAAAGCTCCCCAGCTTTTCAGATTAAAAGCTTTTGGGGCCTCCCACTGCACATGCGCGCTGCCTTCCCGCCTTCCTGACCAGCTCTCGTCAGTTCGAGTTTAAAGCTGAGACAATAGAGAGAGAGGACAGAAAGATAGATAGATAGAGATACAACTCCTAGGGGAGGTGGGTGGGTTGTGATGACTAATTCCTGCTGTTCCCAGAGATCACCTGTTACAGGTAAGTAACTGTGCTATCTCCAGGAACAAGCAGGAATAAGTCATCACATATGGGGACTCCCTAGCTAAGATGCCTGGGAGATCCCCCTCCAAGGGTAAACCATCTTCGTATGGATCTCAGGCATCCATCCAGGGAAGGTGGGCAGGAGTTGTTTAAGTATGGAACAGGTGTTTGAGGACAGCCTGACCAAAGAAGGCATCCCGGCGGGAGTCCTTGTCCAAGCAGTAATGGGCTGTGAAGGTATGAACCGAGGCCCAAGTGGCTGCTCGACAGATCTGATCTATGGACACAGAGTGAAGATGAGCCATAGAAGTGGCCATGGCTCTCACATTGTGAGCTGTGACATGGCCCTCCAGAGAAATGTTCTTACTCTGGTAAGCAAAAGAAATACACTGAGCGATCCAATTGGAAAGTGTACGCTTGGTGACTGGAAGTCCCAAATGAGAAGGATCAAAAGCCACGAAAAGTTGGGAAGACTTTTGATGTGGTTGAGTCCTGTTGAGGTAAAAGGCAAGAGCTCTTTTACAATCCAGAGTATGAAGGTTCCTCTCTGCACTGGATGCATGAGGAGCCGGGAAAAAGACAGGTAGATATACCTCTTGATTAAGATGAAAAGGCGAGACCACTTTGGGCATAAAGTGGGGATTCGTCCTAAGGACCACCTTATCATGATGAAACCTAGTATAAGGTGGATGAGCCACTAAAGCCTGCAGTTCACTGATGCGGCGAGCCTAAGTGACTGCAATAAGGAAAACAACCTTCCAGGAAAGAAATTTGAAGGAGGTAGAGTCCAAAGGCTCAAAAGGTGGCTTCATAAGCTGACCTAGAACTAGGTTCAAATCCCATGCTACCGGGGGAGGTCGGATGGGAGGTTTAGTTAGGGTCAGGCCTCTCATGAAACGTGCAACAAGAGGATGAGAGGAGACAGGTTGTCCATTTATAGGTTTTAAGGATGCTGCAATAGCATTCAAATGGACCCTTACTGAATTCGTCTTAAGGCCTGCATTTGAAAGATGCAGGAGATAGTCCAAGAGGGAATTCAAAGGAAGTGCTAGAGGGTCAAGACCCTGCTGAGCACACCAAATGGAAAAACGCTTCCATTTGAAAGCATAAGAACGCCTCGTGGAAGGTTTCCTAGAGGCATGAAGGATATCTTTCACAGGCTGAGAAAGATTAAAGTCTTGAAGACTTAGGCCTTCAGTAACCAAGCTCTGAGATGTAGGGATTTGGGGTTTGGGTGCCACAAAGTCCCCTTCTCCTGAGACAGGAGGTCTGGCGCAGCTCCCAGGTCCAGGGAGGATCCCTGGGAGAGATGCAGAAGTAGAGGGAACCACACCTGGCGTGGCCAGCGGGGAGCTATGAGGATCATAGTCCCGTGATCCCTCTGGAGCTTGAACAGAGTCTTGGATATTATAGGAATGGGTGGAAAGGCATAGAGGAATTCCTGACCCCAATGCAGGAGGAAGGCATCGTGGGCCTGAGCTCCCTGACACTGAGTTCTGGAACAGAACCGGGGAAGTTTGGCATTCCACGGACTTGCAAAGAGGTCTATGTCCGGGGTCCCCCATTCCTGAAAGATTCTGCGTATCTGGTCCATATGTAGGGACCATTCGTGTGGAAGCAGAACTCGACTGAGTCTGTCCGCACGAGAGTTTTGAACTCCTGGAAGATACACTGCAAGAAGGTGAATTTGATGCTCTCTGGCGAAGGCCCATAATCTGAGAGCTTCGTTGCAAAGCGACAGAGAGCCTGTCCCTCCTTGTTTGTTTATATAGAACATGGCTACCTGATTGTCTGTCTGAACTAGGACAGTCAGGTTGACAAGGAGGGTATAGAAGACCTTGAGGGCAAGGTAAATTGCTCGCAGTTCCAGGAGGTTGATATGAAGGGTGGTCTCCTGTGAAGACCAAGTGCCCTGAGTGGAGAGGTTCTGAAGATGAGCTCCCAACCCTGTCTGGGAGGCATCTGTTGTGAGGGTTGCTTGGGGCAACAAAGGTTGGAAGGGGGCCCCCAACAACAGATTCTTGGTGGATGTCCACCATTGGAGGGACCAAAACAGACGGCTTGAGGTGAGTATTTGGTCGGAGAGCGCTCCAGATGCTTGAGTCCACTGGGTGGCCAAGGTCCATTGAGCTGCTCTCATATGCAGACGAGCGTAGGGCACCACATGTACCGTGGAGGCCATGTGGCCCAGAAGTCGCAGCATTTCCCGGGCTGTCAAATGACTGCTGGACTGAGCTTGGGAGGCCAAACTCAGCAGGCGTTGGGCCCTGAGCTGAGGCAGGTAGGCCCTCGCAGTGATGGTGTCTAACTGGGCCCCTATGAACTCGAGAGACTGAGTAGGGATTAGTTGAGACTTGGGAAGGTTTACTACCAGTCCCAGATACTGCAGAAGACGCCTTGTGCGGTCCAGGGAAATTTGGGCCTGGGACTGAGATGGAGCTCGGATGAGCCAGTCGTCCAGGTATGGGAATATGAAAATTCCCAGGCCTCTTAGAAAGGCAGCTACGACTGCCATGCATTTGGTGAACACTCTTGGAGCAGAGGCTAGACCGAAGGGGAGTACTCTGTACTGGAAATGTTGTCCCTGAAACAGAAATCGAAGGTATTTTCTGTGGGATGGGTGGATGAGTATGTGTGTATACGCATCCTTTAGGTCTAGAGAACAAAGCCAATCCTGACTCTGAAGGTATGGAAGGAGAATGCCCAGAGAAAGCATTTTGAATTTCTCCTTGAAAAGAAATTTGTTCAATTCTCTCAGATCTAGAATTGGTCTGAAGCCCTCTGTCTTCTTTGGTATTAGAAAATAAGGGGAGTAGAATCCCGTCCCCTGTTGAAGAAGAGGGACCTCCTCTATTGCCCCTTGGGCAAGGAGGGAGGAGACTTCCTGACCCAAGAGGGTCAGGAGAGATGGGGGAGAATTGAACTGCCTCACCATAGTATAAGGAGGAAGGTCGGAAAAATGAAGTTTGTAACCCTCTCTGATGATAGAGAGGGTCCATTGCTCTGATGTAATTTGCTCCCATCTGGGAGCAAAGTGAGCTAACCTTCTGGGTATGGTGAGGGGCTCTGGTTGTTCTAGAGCCAGAAAAGTTAAGTTCTCTAGGGGCAAGTCAAAACCCCTGAGGGGGTTGAGCCTGCTGAGGCGTAGCAGACGCCGCAGGCTTTGACCTTGCCTGTTTAGGTTGCTGACGTTTAGCAGCAAAACGAGGCTGAGAGGATTGTTGGCCAGTATTTGTGGAAAATCTGGACTTCTTGTAATAAGGCCTTTTAAAAGACTTCTTTTTGGCAGGAGTGGAGGTAGACTTAGAAAGTCTATCTAAGGTGGCATTTTCTGCGTCCATTTGAGTGGCCTTAATTTGCCACTCCTCACCAAATAAGTTCTCACCTGTACAGGGCAGATTCCGTAAGCCATCTAGGACCCAAGGTTCTAGATCAGAAGCCTGGAGCCAAGCAAGACGTCGGGCTGCTATAGCAATGCCTGAAGCCCTACCAGCACCCTCAAAGGAATCAAAAGCTGCCCTGTTGGAGAACTTTGAAATATCCAAAAGATGTTTCACTAAGAAAATGAACTCCTCCCTTTTATCCTCAGGGATGAAGGGGGCAAAATGCCGAACTTTTAGAGCGATTTCACTGAGAAACATGCCCATGTAAAGACTATAGGAATTAATCCTGGCTATAAGCATAGTAGCCTGGAAATTTTTCCTGCCAAAAGAGTCTAGAGTCTTACATTCTCGCCCTGGAGGAGTAGAAGAGTGCCTTTTGGTACTCTTTATCTTCTTCATTGCAGACTTCACCACAATAGAATGGTGAGGCAACTGGGTTTTTTGGAAACCAGGAGAAGGGGGGACACGGTACATGGTGTCCAACCTGCGAGAAGAAGGAGACAATGTTAGAGGAGCCTCCCATAAGTCCATCAAGTGTTCTTGAAGGATTTCATGGATAGGCAGGGTGACTGCCTCTTTAGGAGACTTAGAGTATCCTAAAATATCCAGTTTCTTTGATCTGGGTTCCTTTTCAGAGGATGAAGCAATAGAAAGACCTTTAGCTATTTCTATGATGAAGTCCTGAAAGGACAAATCCTCTGGTGGAGACATTCTGCTTTTAGGAGAAGAAGGCTCCTCAGGAAGATCAAGGGAGAACTCATCAGAATCATCAGAGGAGTTAAAATCCTCTGAAGAAGCAGAGTATCCTCTATGTGCTTCCAACGCACGATACGCATACCGTTCGGTATCGACATCGGGCGTACCGGGTATGGGATCGGTACCGGGCAAAAGCCCGGATCCGGCATGCGGAACCGATCTGCGTTTGGAAGACGATGGCCTCGGTTCCGGTATGGAAGCCATTACCGGAACCGGACCCGGTACCGCTGGCCGCGGTACCGAGGGCGTAGCAGCATTAATAAAAGCCAGAATGGCCTGCTGCATGACTTGGACAGTATTGCCCATAGACGCCACTGCTGCCTGGATGTCGGTACCGGTATGGGCCGGTACCCCAGAGCAGCACAACAGGTGATCTGTCGAGGCCGCGCCATCGATGTCAACCTGTGACCCCATGATTGCTTTGGAGGCCGGAACCTCCCGCCGGGGTTTTTTGGCCTGGGCAGAATCCTCGAACTCAGAATTGAGAGCCTCTCGATCTTTAGAAAGAGATTTGCTTTTAGAGGATTTTCCCACTGGAGTTTTGGTTACCTGAGATCCATCCGGAGAGGAAGACCTGGATGACTGTGATGCTTCTGAAGGAAACAGCACATGGAACTTGTTGGCCCGGTTCTGCAATCCACGTTTCGACATCTGGGAGCAGGATGGGCAGTCCGGTATGGAATGGTCAGGTCCTAAACAATTAAGACACCATTCATGGGTGTCTGTAACAGGAATGACAGCACTGCACTTGGTACACTTTTTAAAAGCAGGAACTGGCTTCTCCATGAGGAGAATTTGTGTAGGCCTGAAGGCCTAACAAAGTACCAAGCTGTGCTGAAGAAAAGAAATTTTTTTATTTTTTTTATTTTTTAAAGAAAGAAAGAGAGACCGGCAGTACCGGTTTCAGAATGGGGAAGGCAGGTACGCGGTCTAAAGAAAACAATAAAATTAACAATTTCTTCAGCGGTGACAGGAACACGACCTGCTGGCTCCGCGGAAAAAAAGAAACTGATGAGAGCTGGTCAGGAAGGCGAGAAGGCAGCGCGCATGTGCAGTGGGAGGCCCCAAAAGCTTTTAATCTGAAAAGCTGGGGAGCTTTCCCGCGCGGGCTCCGTCAGTACCGACGAACCCATATGTGATGACTTATTCCTGCTTGTTCCTGGAGATATTCTAACTCTTCCATCTTATATTTTAGACTTCTAACATTTCCATGCAAGCATTTTAGAGGCTGTATTTTATTCATATTAATCTGGCTTTCAGTAGGCAGGGGTAATTTGGAATCTTTAAGCTCTGTCTGCTCCGTACTCAAGGGCATTTGAACTACTTTTGTCTTTATTGGAACCTCTCTGCTGATATGCCCTAACATCAGTCTTTTGCTAGTATCCTTCAAGGATACATTGTTCTGAACCATGCGCTCTTGGTGACTGTTGACTCTCCCCTATTATCTAATTTAAAAGCTGCTCTATCTCCTTTTAAAAGGTTAATGCCAGCAGCCTGGTTCCAACCTGGTTAAGGTGGAACCCATCCTTTGGAAGAGCCCCTCCTTTCCCCTGAAAGTTTCTCAGTTCCTAACAAATCTGAAACTCTCTTCTTTGCACCATTGTCTCATCCATGCATTGAGACTCCAGACCTCTGCCTGCCTTTTGGATCCAGTGCATGGAACAGTAAGCATTCAGAGAATGCTACCCTGGAAGTTCTGGATTTCAACTTCCTACCTAAAAGCCTAAATTTAGCCTCCAGAACCTCCCTACCACACTTTCCTATGTCATTGGTACTTAAATGTACAGAGACAGCAGACCCCTCCCCAGTTCTATCTAAGACCTTGTCTATGTGGCACGTGAGGTCCGCTATCTTAGCACCAGACAGGCATGTTACCAGGCGATCCTCACATCACCAACCACCCAGCTATCTTCATGTCTAATGATCGAATCACCAACTATAATGGTTGTCTTAACCCTTCCCTCATGGGCACATGGCCCTGGAGAAACCTCCTCAGTGCAAGAGGGTTTTACATCACCTGGAGGACTGGTCCTAGCTACAGGATCATTTCCTGCCACACCGGGGTGATGCTCTCCTGTCACGTGATCTTTCTCCTCCATGGCAACAGGGATGCTGCCAGACTGGAGGTGGAACCAGGGCCGGCCCGTCCATTGAGCAAGAATGTTGTTTGCACAGGGCCCTGTGTTTCAGGGGGCCCCATGCAAACAACATTCTGCCCATCAGTCACTTTAAAAGAAAAAAGAAACTTGCTGCTGCTGCTGCTGCCGCTGTGACAGCGGCAGAATGAAGTGTCTCCCGCAATAAAGTGTCTCACGCGGGGCCCCCCACCTCCGGCTGCCCGGCAGAGCCCACTTCAATCACTCTCCTCAGCGCGGCTTTCAGAGCCACGAAGGGAGTTTCCCTCTCCTTGCGGCTCTGGTAAGCTCGCTGGGGCTGATGGGACTGGTAATGGGCTATAGGGGGGGGGTTAGGACTGGAAATAGGGTGATAGGGGGGTTAGGGCTGGTAATGGGCTATGGGGGGTGCTAAGAGTGGTAATGGGCTGATGTGGGGTTAGGACTGGTAATGGGCTATGGGGGGGGCTAGGACTGGAATTAGGGTGATGGGGGTTAGGACTGGTAATGGGCTATGGGGGTGCTAAGACTGGTAATGGGCTGATGGGGGGTTAGGACTGGAGGTGGGCTGATGGGGGGCTAGGACTGGTAATGGGCTGGGGGGGGGGTTGTTAGTACTGGAAATGGGCTGAGTGGAAGGGACGACTTGAACTGCAAATAGCTGATGGGGACGGGGGCTTGGAATGGAAATGGGCTGAGTGGAAGGGGGGCTTGAACTGCAAATAGCTGATGGGGAGGGGGCTTTGAATGGAAATGGGCTGAGTGGAAGGGGGATTGAACTGCAAATAGCTGATGGGGAGAGGGCTTCAAATGGAAATGGGCCATGAGGGGAGGGAGCTAGGACTTGAAATGGGCTGAGTGGTGGGGGAGAGCTAGGACAGGAAATGGGCTGATGGAGGGGCTAGGATAGGACTGGAAATGGGCTATTGGGGGGTGCTAAGATTGGAAATGGGCTGTGGTGGGGGCCTGGATTGAAATGGACTCATGGAGGGGCTAGAACTGGAAGTAGGCTCATGGGGGCATGGAATGGAAATGGGCTGAGTGGAGAGGAGCTAGGATTTGACATGGGCTGATGGTGGGGCTAGGAAAGGACTAGAAATGGGCTGATGGGGGGCTGGGATTGGAAATGAGCTGATGGAGGGACTCGGATAGGACTGGAAATGGATGGGGGAGCTGGGACTGGAAATGGGCTGATGCAGGGACTAGAAGGGAGTGGGTGCTGGGTGGGGCTGGAACTAGAAGGGAGTTGATGTTGGGGGAGGATTAGAATGGGATGGAGCTGGGAGAGTGAAATGGAGAGGGGAAAAATATTTTGTGTGGGAGGGAAGAAAAATCTACAATTGGCCGGGTATTGGGAGAGTAAGTGGGGATTGAGGATGGAGGGGTAAAATTTGAGTGGATGAAAAAGGAATGAGGAAAGAGCAAAAGGAGAAAGATTAGTATGTTAAAGCAGATGTAGAGAGAGAATGGAAAAAAACTAGAAGAGAGAAGAAAGGACAAATGGACAGCAGACGATGGAGAGTTAGCAGAAGACACGAAGAAGCCAGAAGAAAGTGGCTGAAGCAATTGCAACTGAAAAAAAATTCACAAAAGGTAGAAAAATATCTCTTTATTTTGAATTTATTAACTGGAATATGTTAGCTCTGGGAAATGTGCATCATTGACGTCTGCGCTTTGTTTAGTACAAGAGGAAATTAATTTATAGTTTTATTTCTACAGTGTTGTTGTACATTCCAAGTTTGGCTTTTGGGTTCCCAGTTTAATTATTGTCTTCCTGTTTCTAAATTGTGATTCCTTGTTTGGTGATGGTCTATGTTCTACAGGTGTAACTGAGCTGAGGTATTCTGTTTATATAATTCCTATTTGACATTGCCACTTGTTCTCTTTCCCCAGTAGGTCATGTTATTCTCTGAAATGTATTGGTTTAATATTTGCAGTGTTGCCTTTTGATAGATAAGAGTATGGTGCTTTGTGAATCCTGGTAGTGCTGTTACGATACGGTGGGTTTGCTATGGGTTCTAAATGGGCAGTGTTTGTAGTAGTTCCTAATGTGCCTGGCGGTTGGCACTGGATTATAGTAATGTAGAAATCTTTTAGTCTTTCTTTATCCATACACTCATTAAGAGGCATGTTTACTAAAAGTTAGTGTATGGTAGCATTAGGCAAATATTTATGCAAATGAGGCCCCTTATGCAAAAGAGACCCCGGGCCAAGTCTCCACACATGGCCCCGCACCCCCCTTGGGCCGCCCCTGGGTGGAACTTCAGTACTAAATCTCTGTAGGTCTTGTCTATGTACCTCTCTGTCTGCCTTATGTCCTCCAAGTCTGCTTTTCTAGCCTCCAGAGATGAGTCTCATTCCCTGAGAGCAAAGAATTCCTTGCACCTAGTGTACACATAAGAGCACAAATCATATATGTGACACTCAATGCAAAAGACCAGAAAGCCCTCATCTCGCTGCTGGACTGCTGTCTGCATCTTAGTTTTAAGGTTGTGTTTAGGTATTTGAGTTGTTTACTAATAAAACTATACCTAATACTTTTAATGGACTTTGTTCAACTCAAGCATAATTAATCTTAGATCCTTAATGTATGCCTGATGAGGGAGGAGTGGTCTAGTGGTTAGGACAAGGTACTTCAGGCCGGAGGGCTAGGGGTTCAAGTCCCACCTGGGGACAGCAATCTCAGGCTGGAGGGACTGGGATTTCTAGTCCTGCAGGCACTCCTTGTGGTCTTGGGCAAGCCACTTAACCCTCCATTGCCCTTGTTCCCTGTAAGTATTAGTGTATGTGTCTCATATCCCCTTCTGTTAAATGTATCCCCCAATTGACCGCTTTGACCCGGTGAAAAGCAGGATATAAATACAGATAAATAAATAAATAAACAGCTGCACCCGAGAGTGAATAAGGCACCTCCTTCCCTTTAAGAGGTTTAAGCACCTATAAAGCTATGATTATCCCAGGGGTTGGTAGGAGTCGAGAAGCAGGGAGGGAGGGAATGAAGACTTATTAAAAGTTGACTGCTACACAATTCCCAGCCCTTGCTTGGATAAAGGGAGTCTTTCAAAATGCCCCTTTGATCTGTCACTTGGCTTTAACACCTAAGCAATTTCACAGGTCTCTTGCCCCCTATCTAAAAGGCCTCTTTGTAAAGATATCTAGAAACAATTTAATGCTCAAAGGATACTGACCCTGTTTTTCCTTTTATGCTGTTATACTCTGATTTGATTTAAATTAAAGCTCTTTGTTGATACTAGGCTCTGACTGAGTATGAAATTTAAACTAGAAGCTCTCTTCTGGATTTCAAATTTAACCATAAAGCTCTCTGCTGTGCTTTAAATTTAAACCAAAAGCTCTTTGCTGATACTAGGACCTGACTAAGTCTGAAATTTAAACTAGAAGTTCTCAGCTGAGTTTAAATTTAACCAGAAAGCTCTCTGCAGTGTTTTAAATTTAAACTGAAAGCCATCTGCTGTGTTTCAAACTTAAACTGAAAGCTACCAGTTAAGTTTTTAATTTAACTAAAAGCTCTTTGTTGATATTAGGCCCTAACTGATTTAACAAATACACTGGATTCTAATTTGTACAGACTAATCAGCTTTAATCTAAAGAATTCCTTTTTCCCCATGATTTTGAAAAATTCCCAGAAGTAAATACAATTGCAGATCTCTCTCCAGAAGTAGCAGTCCCTTTCTGTAGTCCTTCAAGACTACTTCAGGTGGCCAGCAGTCATGCTGCTGGTGGCAGTGGTCCTGGCAGCTGTGATGGCAGATGTTGAGGTGCTGGCAGCAGTGGTGAGGGTGGTAGTCCTAGTGACAGGGGTGATTGCAAATACTGCTGGGGTGCTGATGGCAGGAATAGATGTGGTGGGGATGTATCCCTGGCTACCACTGCAGCTGTGAAAAAGAGATCATGCTGCATTCAGGTATGTTACAGGCATGGACACATAATGGCCCCATCCTCACTAGCCCCCTGTAATACCTGCTAAATGTGCTTCTCAGAAAGACATGTCCAGGTGTAGACCATTGCAGATGTGCCATGTTGCCGAGGTGCTGTTCCTTTACTACACGATATAATTGGGGGGGGGGGGGTGTGTGGCAGAGACACCACACTGTTGATCATTGTTGGGCATCTGCTGAAGGCTACATATATTGTTGGTGTGCTGACCCTGTGTGCGCAACATCACTTCCCAGTTGCTGCTGTACTTTCCTACCATGCCCACATCATGATACCATGTCATGCCCATGCTGGGTCAATGGATTCATCAGTTTTTGTACATGGTCCAAAATATTGGGACGCATGCCCCATGGAAGGGGGGAACACCTTCACTTTCCCAGCTTCCATAAGGACTTGTAACAGTCATCTGTGCTGGCTGATGTCTCCAATAACTCCTTAGAGTCCAGAGGCATCAGGAATAACAGTCAAACACCAATATAGAAACATAGAAACATGATGGCAGAAAAAGACCACATGACCTATCTAGTCTACCCTTCCATATCAACTACTACAGAATGTTTGTCCCATGCTTTTTTGAATTCAGATACTGTCCTCATCTCTACCTCCACTGGGATACTAGTCCATGCATCTGCAACTCTTTCTGTAAAGAAATATTTCAGAATATTACTCCTGAGTCTATTCCCTTTCACCCTCATTCTATGTCCCCTCATAGCAGAGCTTGCTTTATTTATTTATTTATTTATTTATGTATTTATTTATTTATTTAGCTGCATTTATATCCCACTTTTCACCGGGTCAAAGCAGTTTAACAAAAAGGGGGGGGGGCAATAATCAATTTGACAGAGAGGGGGGGGCATCACCAGGGGGGATAACATAGATGATCTGAACAGAAAGTAATAGTACTAGACAGTTGACGTTTGACGTAAGTCTTTTAGATGGTAGCTGAGGGGGTAGGTCAGAGGGTCCGGGTGTACAGTGTCACCACCAGGTGGGCAGACTGCCTCCTGGCTAGCAGGCCTGCATCTGATGGCAAAGAATGTAGTTGCACGACACGAGTGGTTGAAGGCAAAAAGGATTTATTCCCCTCCCGGGGTCGGATTATTCAAAATAAACAGAACACAATACTCAAAAGAAATGAGCCATGCTTTCTGGCAAAAACATAAAGGAACATTAGAACAATTTCTTCTTGCTTCAAAGTAAAGTATAAAGTTAGGCATTCAACTTCAGCACACAGTCTCACTGTGTGGAAACCAGCATTCAGTAGTTATAGTGTTTTCCTTTCACACTATGCTCAGCTCTGACTAGCACAAAGACATTACTTTATCTGACAAAATCAGTGTGCAGTCCATTGGGTCACTGTTAGAAGAACACTCACTGAGTGTGTCAATAATAATCATTGGTTCTTGTATGCATTCAGAATTCTCCTTATTGAAATATGCTTGCAAGTTCCCCTGTGCCGTGCCGTTACAGTGTCTCTCAGCTGCACTTCCTCTATGGCTAGAATAACCGCTCTCGTGTTCTCTTGTGTCTGGGAGAGAGGGAAGCCACCACTCAGGGTTCTTATAAACTCCCTTCCTGTAGGAGATTCCACCCCTGGTGAGCTTATTAGTTCTATCCTCAGGTTGGGATAGATAATGTCCTTCTCCCCTCTTAATATCAGGTTTTAGCCTGCGGGGTTTTCTCTGAGGCTTAGGAACTTCTATAAGGTCATCTTCAGACATGCACACATCCTCTGGGTAATATCTTTCTTTCCCTGAAGGTTTTGAATGCTCTTTGCTCAGCTCTCTGCTCAAATCCCTCGGCTGGGAGTTACAGCCCTGCCCCCACCTTGGATTTCCTGCACGAGGCTGCTCTGCATTCACACTGTAGGAATTTCTATCATTCACAAACTTTAACTTCCCACCATAATCACTCCTCAGGTCACAGCTTCCTGATACATACAGTTTGGCTCTTGGCTTCCACTCACTCCGGCTGGACCGTTGCCTCTCTGCTCCAAAGTGTTTGCAATCAGCAGAACATTCACACCTGTTCTCTGCCCTTGCTAGCTGCTTCTTCCTGTAGGACTCTGGGTAGTTACTCGGGTGAATTCTTCCTGGCTCTAACTCTGACTCACTTCCTGGGTCAAAGTAGAA
Organism: Ichthyophis bannanicus; assembly: GCA_033557465.1. Classification (NCBI taxonomy): domain Eukaryota; kingdom Metazoa; phylum Chordata; class Amphibia; order Gymnophiona; family Ichthyophiidae; genus Ichthyophis; species Ichthyophis bannanicus. The sequence goes on from CM066032.1 coordinate 1,243,508,143, forward strand.
AACTCCTCTTGCTTCCTCTCGGACAGCTGCTTCAGGTAAGACAGCCTGTTCTCTTTGCTCACGTTGTTCTAACAGCTCTCGCTGTCCTGCTAGCTCTCCTAGTTCTAACCCTGTGTTCCCTGCCCTGTCCTTATAAGGGCTGTAAGCTCTTCCCCTTCTCAGGTGCACGCTATCAGGAACTAGGGAATGTTTCTCAGCTGAGTGTTTTTTCAGACCTCGTGGCTGAGTTTGTTTCTGTTGTCCCTGACAACAGCTGCTCACATGGCCTGCTTGCCTGTCAGCTTCAGGACTAAAATGCCGTGAATCTTGTGCTTTTAAGGTAGAGAATGGGGCTTCTTCATCACAACAGTCATTTAGAGATGTCTGTTTCAGGTCCGAGATATTCATGAAACAGGATGGTTTTTAGCTGTTTCCAGAATGTGGAGAGGTCTCTGGTGCTTTGGATCTGGCTCGGGAGTTCCAGAGGGAGGGTGCGTACAGTTCGAATGCTCTGTTACAGGTTTGTTGATTGAACTTAGTTCGTTCATGTGGGATGGTGAGAGTGTTGCTGGTGGTCTGACGGGTTGGTCTGTTGAGGTTAGGGAGAGGTAGTAGAGTCTGGAGTTGGGAAGTCTGTGTTTGATGGAGGGCTTTGTGGATAAGTAGGAGGGATTTGTATTTAATCCTTGCTTTGAGGGGCAGGATGTGAAGTTCTTTCAGGACTGGGGTGATGTGATTGTGTTTTTTCACCTTCTGGATGATTCTTGCGGTGGTGTTTAAGGCAGTTTGTAGGGGGTTGGTGTGGGTGGCGGGTAGTCCGTGATAAATTGCATTACAGTAGTCCAGTTGGGGGAGCATCATGGCCTGCATGATTGTTCTGAAGTCCTGTGGGTCGATGAGTGGTCTGAGCCGTTGTACTGTCTTTGCTTTGTGGAATATTGTTCTGGCCGTCTTTTTAATCTGTTGTTTAAATGTAAGCACTTGATTAATGATGATTCCCAAATATTTTATGTGGGGTTGAACTTGTATTTGGGTGGTTCCCAAGGTGAGGTGTGGCGGTGGGGTGAAGTTTGGTCTTTGGTCACAATGATGGCTTCCATTTTTATAATGTCAATGGAGAGGTTGTTCTCTTGTAGCCAGCTGGAGACATCAATGAAGCAGTCTGATAGGTGACTGTTGGGTTTGTGGCTGTGATGGGTCCATAAAGCATTATGTCATCTGCGTAGATATGGTAGTTGATGTTGTGAGCGCGTATTACCAAGCAGAGTGGCTGTAAGTAGATATTGAAGAGCATGGCGGATAGTGTGGAGCCTTGGGGTACTCCTTGGTGCTGTCGAAAGGGGGGGAGGTTGCATCCAGGAAGTTGTTAGTATCCAGGTGGTCTTGAAGATGTTGTTGAATTATCTTCTCGATGGCTTTGGTGGTGAATGGGAGACTTGCTATTGGTCTGAAGGGGGCAGGGTTGAGGGGGTCCAGGTTGTGTTTCTTAATGGTTGGGCGAATGATGGAGGTTTTGAGGATGTCTGGCATGTGTCCTTGCTTGAGGGGTTCATTGACTATGTGGGTTAAGGCTGTGCTTATGTCCTCCTTAGTTTTCTTTATCCACTCCACAGGGCAGGGATCTAATGGAGAGGTGACGGTGTTTAGGCAGGAGATAGTGGATTCTATCTTTTGTTTGGTGACTGTTTCAAATGTGCTCTAGTCAATGCCCTTAGCAGTAGGGTAGGTTGTTGTTGTTTCATTCACTTTTGGGTTGGTTAGTTGTTGGAGCTACTTGTATTGGCATGCTAGTTGTTCCGGTGGGATGTTCAGGAGCTGGTTAGAGTGGTTGGGTGCCTTTGTTAGCTTCTTGACAATCTCAAAGAGCTGATGTGGTCTGTTTATTGAAGTATTTATGATTTTTGAGTGGTAGGTCTTTTTGCATTATCTGTTTCTGTGAGGTATGTATCTAGCTCACTCATGTATCTTGCTTTGTCTGTTTCTTTTTTGGTCTTTCTCCATTTTCTCTCAGTTCTCCTGAGTTGGGTTTTTAGTCTCCGTAGGTCGGGGGTGAACCATCGGGCTCTTGTTGTAGTAGTCCAGGTCTTGGTGTTGTTTGTCATTGTACATGATGCAGATGAGATTGCAGTATTCCAGGTGTTGATTAGGTCTTCGATTTTTGGTGGAGTCTGTTTGGAGTTTAGATAATATTTGTGTTAGGAAGTCCTGTTTGTTAAAAGGTTTAAATCTTCTTGTGAGTTGATTGTTCTCTTTGATGCTGTTGTGCTGGTAGATGTAGGTAAGATTAATGAGATGGTGGTCAGACCATGGCACGCTTGTGATCTTAGGGGGTATGTTTACTAAACTGCGTTAGTGCAAATTGCGTTAGGAGCCGCGTTAGTGAAAGGAAAGCCAAAAAAGGACATGGGCGGGACATCGTAACTACTAACGCGCGTTCCAAAAACTAACGAGCGGTTACAGGGCGCCGTGGTGCGTTACTGCGCGTTAATCGTATGAAGGCGTACAGACACAAATCACTGAAACAGAGCTGTAGCACAATGGTTAGTGTACTCACCGCTCTTACAGGCAGCATGGGTTCAATTCCCCAGTGTACCTAACACAAAAGGCTGTCCCAGGCATCACCCTGTACATCACATAGGGAATGAGGAGTCATGTTTTTCTTTACGTTCAGTAGTGGTTACTGAAACACACTCTCGCAGTGCACGTAGCCATGTACGTTGGTGCGTGCGTGGCTGCGTGCATTGTTACGGGCGTAGCCCCGTGCATAGCTACGTGCGTTGGTGCGTGCGTACAATCGTGCGTGGGTACTTGTGTTTTTACCAGCATGGGCATCTTATAGTACAGACACTTTAGGGTGTCTTGCACCTATGCATTATGCTAACAGATGTATGTGTGATGGCCTATGGTTTATCAGAGCCTGTGAGCAGGCGCAGGATCCTCCCAGGGTTGGATCGTGCCAGTCACACCCATGATGCACTGCACATGCAAATCAGCTGTCCACAGATACACACCATGGGGAATGCACCCCCACAGCACCTCGGCCTGGTAGGGGGAAGTGACCATGTGCACCCCCACAGCACCTCGGCCTGGTAGGGGGTACTGACCGTGTGTTGTACTGGCACAGAGTAGCTACACACCGTCACATTGTGCGGGTACTGTGCTCACCCTGAAGGTGCAGTGAGGCGCCCAGCACCAGGTCCACAGCACCGTCCATAGCAATGTTAATGTGTGAGATAGGTAGTTTCTGCACAAACACCGTGCAGTCAGGTGTAGCCCCCATGGACCCCTAGGTGACCCATGTTCCCCCCCCCCCAGCACCAAGGGTGGCAAACAGGGTCTCCTAACAATAGATGCACATTCTACCTCCCTGCAAAGGTGGCAGTAGAGAGGAACATCAACCCCAGGGCAGGCAATGCTGCTCTGTACACAGACAGACATTATGCCTGGATATGGTAAGCTGCACCCCACCCCTATATGATATTCTCCTGCAGCAAGCCATCAGCCACTGCAGCCTGCAAGCCACTCCATCAAGACACATACCAGCTGCAAACAGTCTGCTAGTTAGTCCATAATGCATGTACCCAGTGGAGATGCATACACAGCAAGCAGATAAATCAGTTACTGGGCCCCAAAAAGAAACCCATATCTATCACATGAGAGAAATACTATATAGCACTATGGGGGTGCCTAGCCATGCTGTGGTCACTGCACAGTCAGGGTGAGAGTGATCTCTCAGCAGGACATACTGAGGTCACCCTGTCTGTGTAGGTGGTGGCCGGGCACTAAAATGTGCCTGTCACTGCCCTATGCCCTGTGCAGATGCACCCTGGCCAGGCCACCCTGTCCGGCCTATACCCATGGTACCTTGCTCCTCATTATGCACATTGGCAGCTCAATACTGGCAACATTGCTGGCAGTGTGGGCTGTGGAAGGTGTTTGCAGCCACCACACACTGGATTGACAGACAGCCACCCCCACACCTATGCCAGCATTGTGCAACTATAGAGGTGTTCAGCAGCCATACCCACCACACCAGTCCTGGGCACAGTTCAGGCATGGATATGGTACGCAAGAGTGTTGGGGGTCACTCCCCAGGGTGGTACACACTGTCAGAGACCAGACCTGCAGCACACACCGCAGACATCAGAATGCTTGTTTCGGTGGAGCTCACTGAGCAAACTGTGCTTAACGTAGGAATTGATATCTGCCAGTTATCACAGGAAACGTTTGATAGCTGTGTACCATATATCCAGGTGTAGGGTGGCATTGCTAAGGTATGCAACTGCTAGTATTGGGAGATACAGGCAGGGCCCAATGTCCTGCTTCTCCAGGAGGCATTGGCCAATGGGGCCTGTGGGTGTGTGTGTGGGTGTGTCTGGCCCTGTTGGCTGCTGCTTTACGGCAGAGTTCCCCAACTCCGGTCCTGGTGTTCCAAACACTGTTCGGGTTTTCATGCTGTCCCTCATAAATATGCATGAGCTACATCTGCATACCATGGGGGTGGTGCAATATAGGTGTATGAACCATGCGTATGTTCTCTGCAATAAAGGGGTGTCTTTACTATTACTGTTTAGTGGTGGGTAAAACTATGGAGACTGGGTTGGCAGGAGCCCCAGCTGGGATTTGAACCTGTGACCCTCTGGTCTTACAGGCACTGGCTGTGTTTGTTGTACCACACTGTGGCCACAGAGACAGGGCAGTCCCTGGAGTTAGTTAAACCGGCCTGACGAGTCACAAACCCTGCTCTGCACAAGTTTACTGTGGGCTCAGTTACCTTGTATGGAGACAAAGGTGCACATAAACCTCAGAAAAGACCTCAAAAAAGGGGTACACACCCATAACCAAGCTGGGCAACAATGATATCATTGGGCAACATTACACAACACTCCCAGGACAGCTCCATTACAATGAAATGATCTTTGAAAGGGTCTGCGGAGCGTAGACCCTTCCAAACATCATTTCATTTTTTTGGTGCTTTCCAGGGAGTGTTGTTCCTTGTTGCCCATTGCTATCATTGTTGCCCAGCTGAATTATGCTTTTTACAATGTTTCTTGTGGTCATTTTTAACGTTTTATGTGAAATGTTGTTCTGTGCACATGTATCACACTGCTCACGTTTTGTGGGTTTCCCCGGTTTTGCTGTACATTGCTGACGGAAATGGTTTCTCTTCCCTTTAATATGCCTTTAATGACAGGTTTTCATTCGCGTTGGAATTGAGCTCAGGAATTCAGTGCGTTAGTGTGAGGGGAGCCTCTCCCTGCTCACTCTCCGCCCATTGACCCCTTCTCTCCGCCCACTCTCCACCTTCTGCGCTGTTTTAACGCGCCGCAGAGGTTTACGATCGTTAACTGCGGTTAACGCGCGTAAAGTACGTTTAACGATCGTTCGCACGTCCGAACGTGCATTCGGATGTGCGAACGATCATTAAACGTACTTTACACGCGTTATTCACGATTACCGCACTTTAGTAAACATCCCCCTAGGTTTCTTGCATGAGGTGGCGCTTTGGGAGTTGAGGAATATCAGGTCGAGAGTATTTCCTTTTTTGTGTGTTGATTCATGTATGATCTGAGTCAGGTCCATTGCTTCCATAGCACTGATGAAGGCTTCGGCATGCTTTTCTTGCAGTGAGGGGAGGTTGAAGTCTCCGAGGATTAGCTGTTTTTTTGTGGTGATGGTACTCTCTGATATATGTTTTAGTATGTCTGATAGATCAGTACATGCAGTGGGTGCTCGGTAGATTAGGCATATGGAGAGGTGTTTGTTGGTGAGAGTGAGTATATCCACTTCGTTGGTTGTTTCTGATGCATGGTTTCTGAGGTGGAGGTCGGATTTCGCTATGATGGCTACTCCTCTTCCTCTGGCGTGAGCTCGGGAGCAGTTGTGCATACTGTATATATTAGGTATTATTTGGTTCATCAGTACTGTGTCAGAGTCTGTCAACCATGTTTCGGTTATGCAGAGGACGTCGATCTTTTGAGATATGATCAGGTCTTGGAGCATGGGGAGTTTGTTTCTGACTGAGTGTACATTTATTAGAGTGATTGAGAGAGAGTGGGTGTTTGTGAGGTTAGAGGTGTGGGTTGGTGTGGGAGGTGTGTGAGTGCTGCCCCATGTGGAGGGGGTATGGTGATGTTTGTAGGTAGGATAGGTGAGGTGTTTGGAGCGGGGTGGTTAGGGTGTGGTAATAATGTGATGGTAGGCCAAGTTGATCAGGAATGGTGTCAGGAGGTATGCTGGAGCCAGGAAGGGTGGCATGGTTGTAGGAGTATGTCGAGATCCTGGCGCAGATCAGGTGGAGATAGGATCCACTGCAGGAGAGGCGATGGAGTCTGCTTTAGGGCTTGCTCTGGCGGTGAGGAGTCAGTGTTCATTGGCGGGTAGATGGTTTTGGTTGTTGCTGGGGTAGCTGAGTCTGTGAGCGGAGGAGGTGAATGGTGTTGCCGCCTCCGTGCCCTGCCTTATGCAAAAGATTGTAAATATAGTGTATACAACAAACAGATCACCATTATAATGATTTCCTCATTGTCATCCAACTAGGTGTGTAAAGCAACTTGTTTTTTATGTTCTCAAACTCCTGTCACATAATTAGGAATTCTCCATTGCAGGGTAACATCTGCCAAGTATAATTATTCCTTAACAAGAAATCGAAAGTGACTCTCCTCCTGTGCATTTATGCCATGGAGGTATTTAAACTCAATCATATCTCCTCTATCCCACCTTTCTTCTAACATATATATATTAAGATCTTTAAGTCTGTCCTCATATGCTCTATAATGAAGACCACTAACCATTTTAGTAGCCACTCTCTGCACCGACTCGAACCTATATACGGTTTCCAGAATTGCACATAATACTCCAAATGAGGCTGCACCAAAGACAGAGGTATTATCACCTCCTTTTTTTGTTTTCTGCCATCAAGTCAGTGTTGACTCCTAGCAACCCAGCTTCCTCTGGATTTTCTTGGCAATGTATCACAAGAAGTAGATTGCCAGGCCTTTTCTTCCGAGGCAATGGAGGGTAAAGTGACTTACGAAAGGTCACAAGGAGTGCCAGTAGGAATTGAATCCCTTGATCTTCTGGGTAGTAGGCAGTTGCTCTAACCACTAGGCTACTCCTGCACTACTCCAATCCACTCCACTCCACTTCTTCTGCTGGCCATTCCTTTCCCTGTGCACCCAAGCATCCTTCTAGCTTTCACCATCACCTTTTCTACCTTTTTAGCTACTTTAAGATCATCAGACACAATCACGCCCAGGTCCCCCTCTTCATTTGTGGACAGGAGTACTTCACCCCTAAACTGTACCACTCCCTTGGATAGTTGCAGCCCCAATGCATGACCATGCATGTTTTAGCATTAAATTTCAGCTGCCAAATTCTAGACCATTCTTCAAGCTTAGCTAGATCCCTCCTCATGTTCTCTACACCTTCCTGTGTGTCTGTTCTATTGCAGATTTCAGTATCATTTGCAAAGATGCAAACCTTACCCTACAGTCCTTCCACAATATCACTAACAAAGACGTTAAAAAAAATAGGACCAAAGACAGATCCTTGTGGCACTACACTGATAACCTCCTTCTCTTCAGAGTAAGCTCCATTTAACTGTTCCCTTTGTTGCCTCCCACTCCACCAATTTCTAACCCAAACAGTAACGTTAGGGTCGGAATCAGAAGGTTAGGGTAGAGAGGAAAGTGCAGAGGAGAAAGAGTCAGGATGGGAACATGGGAAGAAGTAACCTTGTCTTTCCATTGTCATCTTTTGAAGGGATTGGTAGCTGTTGGAAGGTGTGTGTGTGGGGGGGGGGAGGGGGTTGGGAAAGGGCAGGGGATTGGTTTATGTGGATAGATAAAGGATGTTGAGAACCTGGGGAATGGGAGTTTCTAGGCTTGACAGTGATCTTGTTGTGGGTTAGAAACATAGAAACATGATGGAAGAAAAAGACCACATGGCCTATGTAGTCTGCCCTTCCATATCAACAACAATAGTCCCATTTTTACCTTTAGAGATCCTCTGTGTTCATCCCATGCTTTTTTGAATTCAGACACTGTTCTCGTATCCACCTCCTCTCCTTGCATCTACCGCTCTTTCCATAAAGAAATATTTCAGCATTTTATTCCTGGGTCTATCCCTTTTCACTCTCATCCGATTTCCCCTCATAGCAGAGCTTGCCTTCAATTAAAAGAGACCCTCCTGTGCATTTATGCCATGGAGGTATTTAAAGGTCTCTATCATATCACGCCATCCCACCTTTCCTCTAGAGTATACATATTAAGATCTTTAAGTCTGTCCTCATATGCTTCATAACGAAGACCTCTAACCAATTTAGTAGCCACTGTCTGCACCAACTCCGACTTGCTTATATCCTTTTAAAGGTGTGGTCTCCAGAATTGCACACAATACTCCAAATGAGGTCACACCAGAGACTTATACAGAGGCATTATCACCTCCTTTTTTCTGCTGGCTATACATCCAAGCATACTTGGATGTAATTTTTATGCATCCAGTTTTGATCACATCATCGCCTTCCGCATCCATTTACACTGGCTTCCTGTACTTCATTACAAGATTCACATTCAGGTCCATAAAACATTTCACACTGGTTCCCCGGATTACTTAGCATCCTCCCTTATTCCACTTGCCCCACAACACTCTCTCCATGCAATTCATATGAACAGTTTTCTCCTACCCTCTCCCTCTCTGGCCCATCTTCAATCTACTCGCCATTCAGCATTTTATGTCCTCAGTCCTTCCCGTTTGAATACTCTTCCTCCATTTCTCCGGTTAGAGTCTTCTTTTACAAAGTTCAAAGCCCAACGTAAAACCACCTTTTCTGCACAGTTTTTGACCTCCCACTGGACTCCCTCAGTTGACTTCCTTATGTTTCCTACCCACCCCCCTTCTCCTATCTCACTCCAGCCCTGCCTTGTCGTCTCATTTTCCCACCTGTACTATACATACTTGCATTCTTTTCATTTTCTGCTTCAGTTTTTACTATATATTGTAAACCTCTTTGATATATCCACATTAAGTGGTATATCAAATCTTCAATAAATGAAATGAAATGGAAATCACTAACAAAAAATGTTAAACAGAATCAGACCAAGGACAGATCCCTGTCGCACACCACTGGTAACCTCCTTCTCCTCAGAGTGAGTTCCATTTACCTGTACCCTTTGTCGCCTCCCACTCAACCGATTTCTAACCCAATCAGTAACTTTAGAGTCCATCCCTAGGGTGCTCAGTTTCATTATAAGTCACCTGTGCAGAATGGCATCAAAGGTTTTACTGAAATCTAAATACACCACATATAGGACTCTCCTTTGGGCCAACTCCTGGTAACCCAGTCAAAGAAATAAATCAGATTTGTCTGACAAGACCTACTTCTGGTGAATCAATGCTGCCTCAGATCCTGCAATCCATTGGACTCCAGATATCACACTATTCTATCCTTTAGTAGCCTTTCCAATAATTTACGAACCACAGAGATTAGACTAACTGGCCTGTAGTTCTCAATGTCATCCTTATATCCACTTTTGTGTAAAGGAACCACATGTGCCTTTCTCCAGTCCTCTTGCACCAAAATCGTTCGAGATCCCCGTTGCTTCAGTTACTATTTGTGGGTGTTTTCTGAGGTCCTGCTCCTGGCCCTTCATTTGTGAACACAAAACAGAAATATTTGTTAAGCAATTCTGCTTTATCCTCATCAACCTCTACATATTCCTCCCCTGTACCCTTGAGTCTGACAATACTACTTTTGCCCTTCCTCCTCTCACTAACATATCTGGAAATTGTCTTAACCCAACATTTTATTGCATTGGCTATTTCTTCTTCTTTTTGTATCTTTGCTTTCCTGACTACTTTGCTAGCTTCTCTAAGTTTATCCAACTATAGATGCCTGTCTTCCTCTCTCTGATCTCTTGTAATTTATGAAGGCCTCCCTCTTTTTCTTCACTTTTCAGCTACTTCTTTTAAGAACCATAGTGGCCTCCTTTTCCTTTTACATTTATTTACCTAACAAAAAGGTTTATTGCCCTTAAAATATCCTCTTTCAGTTTTGCCCACTGTTTTTCTAAACCCTCAGCTGTTCCCATCCCGCTAAAAACTCTCTGAGTTATTGCCCCATCTTTGCAAAGTTATTTTCCCTAAAGTCTAAGACCCTCACTTTTGAATAGATTTTATTAGACCTAGTCCTAATATTGAACCATACCATATGGTGATCACTGATGCAAGATGATCTCTCACTGTAACATCAGAAACACTTTCCCCATTGGTAAGCACATGGTCCAGTATGGTCCCATCACATGTGGGTTCTGTTACCAGTTGACGGAATAGTTCTCCCTTTAGAGAATCCAGGATCTCCTTATTTCTAGATGACACCACAGCAGGGATCTGCCAATCCACATCTGGCATATTGAAATTACCTATCAGTAGCACTTCTCCTTCCGTGGCAATACTGTGTTTGTCTTCTATTAAATCTTCTTCCACTTCTACTCCCTGTGAGGGGCATCTGTATATAACTCCAGTGCAAATGGATTTCTCTTTCCCTCTTTCTAGTTTAACCCACAGTGCCTCCTCTCTATCCTTTAAGCCTAGAATGATGCACAGGAATGATGTTGGGGGAGTAGGAGGCAGTTTGGGTTGGGATGGCATGGGGTGGGAGAGATGATAGTGGAGGGTGGACATTTTATTGTATGCATTTTGTGTGTCTGACAATAAGTACTTTCCTTCATATTGTGTACCTATGAGGCCATCTCTTGTGCAATACCTAGTTGGTATGGCTGCCCTAAGTCCACCTGCCTTAGCTCTTCAGCATCTGCATCATGGTCTAGGTCTGCTGCATCCTGTTGTTCTAGGAGGGATGTTTGGTGCCTCAGTGCCAGGTTGAGGAGCATGCAGCTGGTCTTGAAGATATGGCATACCCTGGTGAGACTGTACATCATTTCAGCCCTGGATCACTCAAGGCATCAGATACAGTTCTTGCGCTGGCCAAATGTATTCTCAGTGATGACGTATGCATTCCAATGGGCCCTGTTGTAGCCTTCTTCTGCTTCTGTGTCTGGCACTACAGTGGAGTTCTGTAGCCAACGCCTCAGTTGCTATCCTTTATCTCTTGCATATGGTGGGGGAGAGAGAACACATCAGGGTATAGCATCAGGGTGTTTTATGTTCTGGGTGGGCGCTGCAGCCCTGGGCTCTTGGGCAAAGAACTGCAGCTCCTGGGGTACCATGCATCCTCTAAGCAGGTGCAGGTTTAGGTGATGGAGAGAACTTGTATGGGACTTACATAGCAGCCATCCACTGATGATCTCTTCACTCTCAAACCTCTCATAGATGCCACAGTGAATGAGGATGTAGGAGTCATAGAAGGAATCCAGAAACCTGGGGAAAACATCTGTTATTTCCTCCTGTACATTGCAAACCACCCTGTATGTTGAGTGAGTGGAATGCTTTCCTGTTGTAGTAGGTGGCCCCCCTCCCTCTTGGAGGTCTAAGAACCACATGTGTGAAGACAATGGGCCCCAGTGCAGATGGAAGTGGGCCAGCTCATGGAATTGGATCATGGTTTGCTGCCTCTGTTGCACGGTCTGTATGTAGGCTACATATTACGTAGTGTTGGTTAGAAAGATCCCCAGAAACAGTGGAATGCACTGTGAGACAGCTGACTGACTAAGACCTACAGTGGCAATCAACACGTACTAGAAACTGCCAGTGGCTACAAAAGTGAGGGTTGTGATGATCTTGCGGTGGATGGACATGGGCAGGCCCCTCTGTGTGGTGGAGGGAGGAATGGCTCTAGCTCCTGGCATATTGGATGGTTGCCTTATCAAAGCGGAACCTGGTGAGACAGTGCTTATCTATGAGATCCAGGAATTGGGTTCTGGGTCTGTACACTCTCTGATATGGGTGTCATCTAGTGGCTCTCCTGTGCTTTCTGTGGGCCTCATACAACAGGGCCAGCACACCCAATGTGTTCATCTCATCCATGGCTCTTGCTTTTCTTCTCCAACATTCTGAGACTCCCAACACCAACATCCAGCAGCTCCCATCTCCAAAACCCAGTGACTCCCACCACCACCACTCACAACACTGCACATGCACCTGCACACCCACACATAGATATAGCAGGGAAACACACAGAGTCCCAGATGATGTGGGTTACACTGGGCCACACACAGATATCAGGACACCACATAGACACAGAGACTGCAGGATACCACACACAGGCAGTGCATTTCCAGCCTATGTGAAATACATCATAGATGTGCAAGTGTACGGTACCACCCAGGCTGCAACCAGAAATGTCCCCATTATGTTTCCCAATGAAGATGTGCAGAGATCAATGCGCCAGGCATGGAGACATGTGTCTCACTCCCATTCTAAAATACCATTTTACATATGGGCATGGCATCAATGTTTTCCTGCCACCACATCGATGTTGAAAACGTGAATAGGGCTTCTAAAATAATCCTGTTATTCTGCTTGACTCAATGCCTTCTGTAACATATAGTGCCAACCTCCATCAATTTGATCTACCCTATCATTGTGATATAATTTGTACCTTGGCATTACAGTACCTCATTCGTTATCGTCCTTCCACCAGGTCTCTGAGATTCCTATCATATCCACTTCTTTATTCAGTATAATATATTCTAACTCTCCCATGTTATTATTAAGGCTTCTGGTATTTGTATACAAACATCTCAAAGTATGTTTTTTTCTTTACTGCATATTTACAACCTTCTTAGCATTTGACAGGTATACTTTGCAATCTTTCAATGCTGACTGCTCTCTACTTAAGGGTACCTATGCACACTCATGAGTTCTGTTTTTTTTTTGTCTTAATTATTGTTTTTGTCACAATAAAATAAATTCTGCACCTTAAAAGTGGTAGACAAGTTGTGTAAATCACATGGTGCTAACCCCCAAATCTCCATTTAATTCCAGGTTGTAATGTGACAGAAAGGACAAACACCGAGGGGATGAATACTTTTCACAAGGCACTGTACTTCACTCTGAACTATGCACTCTGGAGATGCTATCGTCTTTCCCCCAGGCTCTAATTTACAAGCTACTCTATTTCCTTTTTAAATGCTGGTGTCAGAAGTCTAGTTCTACCCTGGTTAAGGTGGAGATCATCTTTAGAGAAAAGACTCCTCCTTCCCCAGAATGCTGCCCAGTTCCTAACAAATCTAAATCCCTCTTCCCTGCACCTCCTCCTCATCCACATGTTGAGACTCTGGAACTCTGGATGTCTTTTGGATTCTACATGTGGATTGGGGAGCATTTCTGATAAATTTGGCTTTCAGAACCTCCGTCCTGCACTTTCTTATGTCATGGGTACCTACATGTTGAAAGACAGCTGGGTTCTCACCAGCACTATCTAAAATCCTATCTAGGTGGCTCATGACATCCACCACCTTTGCATCAGGCAGACAAGTTAGTAAACAATCCTCACATTTACCATCTCCCAGACATCTGTATACCCAATGACTGAATCACCAAATACATTGACTATCCTAACTTTCCTTTGTGAACACATGTCCCTAGAGACATATCCTCAGTGCAAGAGGATAGTGCATCACCCAGAGAGTAGATACTGGTTACGGGATCACTTCCTTGTCCAGGTCTATCACCCATTGTTCCATGCAACCTAGATGTAATAGTTCAGTGCTTCTATGTGTTAATTACAAAGTTTAGTGTACCTCTTTGTTGCCATGGAGGAGAAAGATCACCTCAAAGGAGAACATCACCTTGATATGGGAAGAGATGATCATTTGCTAGGGGAGGTGCATATGAGAGGAAGAAATTGTTTTAGGTTTCGTTGTGAAGGTATTCATTGACAAGGTGAGTTTTAAGATCCTTCAAGAAATCCTTTAGGTCAGAGATAGCTCGTAAGCTGTTGGGAAGAGGGTTCCAAATGGTTGGTGCATACAGTGAGAAGGCTCAGTTAGAGGTAGTTTGGCTGTTCTTTGTTTTTAGTGTGGGGATGTTGAAGGTATTTTATGTGTTTATGCTTCTGGTTCTGTTACTTGGGGATATGTTTACTAAACCGTCTTAACGTGCGCTCTCCCACGTTATCGCATGATAAGGTGCCTTATTGTGCGATAATGGCACCTTATCGCGCGATAAGGCGCCTTAGTGTGCGTTAATGCGCGCTAAGGCGCAAATGAGCACTGAAGGCGGTTAAAGGCTCCCGGAGGGCGGAGGAAGGCTCCCCAGGGGCGGAGAGAGAGGGTCAATGGGCGGAGAGTGGGAGGGGAGAGGCTCCCTGCACACTAACGCTGTGAAATCCGAGGCTGAAAACTAACGCCAGTGAAACCCTGGCGTTAGAGCTGATTTAAAGGGAAAAGAAACCATTTCCGTCAGCAATGTACAGCAAAACCAGGGAAACCTACAAAAAAGTGATGTGTGATGATACATGTGCACGGAACAAAAGGGCAAAGAAACAGTGAAAATGATCAGAAGAAAATGTAAAAAAGCATAACCAAGCTGGGCAATAGCGATATCAATGGGAAATATCAAAAAACACCCCCAAGAAAGCTCCAAAAAAAAGATATGAATTTTGGAAGGGTCTATGCTCTGTCCCCATACAAGGTGAATGAGCCCACAGTGAAATTGCGCTGATCAGGGTTTTCCTCTCCATTGGACAGGTTTCCTATGGTGTGCACATGTTCCACAACAGCAGGGCGGGCATGTCGGAATGGGCAACTGGACAGATGCTGGAAAAGGGGACACAGAGGGCTGCAGGCGGCACATGCTGTGGTGCAGCTGGGGCACAGTGCAGACTAGGGTAATGCCTAGCTGGCCCATAGGAATGCTGAAACAGTAGAGCAGCCAGACAGCAACTGCTGAGGGCCCAACATGGGCAAGAGCGTGCTTCCCACGGTGTCACAGGGAATAGTACCCAGCAGGTACCCCCAATGGCACGGAACATTGGCAGGCGGTGCTGGGGGAAAGCGTGGACAGCTATGCAGGCATCCCTACCCCAGAACCCGCACCATAGGCAGCCACCTACCCGCACACTGGATGGCCTGAGACTGCGCAGCACCAGCACCACCAGCAGAAGGGCATGTCAGCATGGTGGCAGAGGGGTACTGGTGGTGGAGGGGGCAGTGGCAGCTGCCCAGAGCAGACCATGGCCTAGCCCTGTTTAGGTGGGTGCCGTACACTGCAACAGACAGGCTCTGTCTGACAAACAGTCATGGTATCTCCAGGGAATGCACTGACTCTGTGACAACATGGTGGTGCAGTGAACAAAACCAGAGTATTCAGAAGCAGAAGATCACAGATTCAAGTCCCAGCTGTGGTTCCTGCCAACCTAGTCCCCATATTTTACCCACTACTAAAACGTGCTAATACAGACAGAACCTTATTGCAGATGACGTAAACATGCCCAAAACACCTACATTTTACCCTACAGAGCACAGACAACATAAACATGCGCATTACCTAGAGCAGAGTCTCCCAAATGCAGTCCTGGAGGGCCAAACACCATCCAGGTTCCATGCTGCCTCTAATAAAGATGCCTGTGCTGCATTTCTATGCGCCGCCCCCATGGTATGCAGATGTATCTCATGCATATTCATGAGGGACAGCATGAAAACCCGAACAGTGTTTGGCCCATCAGGACTGGAGTTGGGAACCTCTGCCCTAGAGCAGCGGCCAACAGGGGCAGACCCACCCTCACCCACAGGCTCCATTATCCAAAGCCTCCTGGAGAGGCAGGATGTTGGGCCCTGCTTGCATCTCCCAATACTAGCACTTGCATACCTTAGCAATGCCACCCTAAACCTGGGAATATTGTACACAGCTATCAAACGGTTGCTATGATTACTGGCAGATAGCAATTCCTAAGTTAAGCACAATTTGCTGATTGAGCTGCATCATAGCAACCTTTCTGCTGTCTGTGGAGTGTGCTTCAGGTCTGATGTCTGACAGTGTTTACCACCCTGGGGAGTGACCCCAACAGTATTGCGTACCATAGCCATGCCTGCACTGTGCCCAGGACTGGTGCGGTGGCCAGGGCTGCCAAGAGCCTCTATATTTGCACAATGCTGGCATAGGTGTGGGAGCGTGTGTTTGTCTATCCAGTGTGTGGTGTCTGCCAACACCTTCCTCAGCCCACACTGTTGCCAATGTAAGCCTGCCAATAGAAACATAGAAACATGATGACAGAAAAAGACCACATGGCCTATCTAGTCTGTCCTTCCATATCAACAACTACAACAGTCCACTTTTTACCTTTAGAGATCCTCTGTGTTGGTCCCATGCTTTTTTGAATTCAGTTACTGTCCTCATCTCTACCACCTCCACTGGGAGACTATTCCATGGATCCACTACTCTTTCCGTAAAGAAATATTTCCGCATATCACTCCTGAATCTATCGCTCTTCACCCTCATCCCATGTCCCCTCGTAGCAGAACTTGCTTTCAATTGAAAGAGGCTCTCTCCCTGAACATCTATGCCACGGAGGTATTTAAACATCTCAATCATATCACCTCTATCGTGCCTTTCCTCTAAGGTGTACATATTAAGATCCTTACGTCTGTCCTCATATGCTTTATAATGAAGCCCACTAATCATTTTAGTAGCCACCCTCTGCACCGACTCCATCCTGTTCACATCCTTTTGAAGGTGTGGTCTCCAGAATTGCACACTATGCTCCAAATGAGGTCGCACCAAAGACTTATACAGAGGCATTATCACCTCCTTTTTTCTGCTAGCCATTCCTCTCCGTATGCACCCAAGCATCCTTCTAGCTTTTGCCATCACCTTTTCTACCTGTTTAGCTACTTTAAGATCATCAGACACAACCACGCCTAGGTCCCGCTCTTCTTTAGTGGACAAAAGTACTTCACCTCCTATACTGTATTGTTCCCTTGGATTGCTGCAGCCCAAATGCATGACCTTACATTTTTTAACATTAAATCCCAGCTGCCAAATTCTAGACCATTCTTCAAGCTTAGCTAGATCCCTCCTCATGTTATCTACACCTTCCTGGGTGTCTACTCTATTGCAGATTTTGGTATCATCTGCAAAGAGGCAAACCTTACCCGACAGCCCTTCCGCTATATCACTAACAAAGATGTTAAAAAGAATCGGACCAAGGACAGATCCCTGGGGCACACCACTGATAACATCCTTCTCCTCAGAGTGAGCTCCATTTACTTGTACTCTTTGTCGCCTCCCACCCAACCAATTTCTAACCCAAGCAGTAACTTTAGGGTCCATCCCTAGGGTGATCAGTTTGTTTATAAGTCGCCTGTGAGGAACAGTGTCAAAGGCTTTACTGAAATCTAAATACACCACATCTAGAGCTCTCCCTCGGTCCAACTCCCTGGTCACCCAGTCAAAGAAATCAATCAGATTTGTCTGACAAGACCTGCCTCTCGTGAATCCATGCTGCCTCGGATACTGTAATCCGCTGGACTCCAGAAACCTCACTATTTTCTCTTTCAGCAGTGTTTCCAATAATTTACTCACCACCGAAGTTAAACTAACCGGCCTGTAGTTTTCAACCACATCCTTACTTCCGCTTTTGTGTAAAGGCACCACATGAGCCTCTCTCCAGTCCTTTGGCACCACTCCTGACTCCAACGAGGCATTGAAAAGGTCAGTCAGTGGAGCTGCTAGAACGTCCCCAAGTTCCCTCAGTATTCTAGGGTGTATCCCATCCGGTCCCATCGCTTTGTCTACTTTAAGTTGAGCTAGTTTCTCACGAACACAGTCTTCTGAAAATTGTTCAAGATGTCCCTCGCTTCTGTTCCTATTTGTGGGTGTTTTCTGAGGTCCTGCTCCTGGTTCTTCATCTGTGAACACATGTCAATGTGCATAATGAGGAGCAAGGTACCATGGGTATAGCCCGGGCAGGGTGGCTTGGCCAGGATGCATCTGCACAGGGCATAGGGCAATGGCTTGGACATTGTAGTGCCTGACAACCACCTGCACGGACAGAGTGGCCACAGCATGTCCTGCTGGGAGGTCACTCTCACTCTGACTGAGCAGTGACCACGGCATGGCTAGGTTCCCCCATAGTGCTATATAGTGTTTATTTCATGTGATGTTTATGGTTCCCTTTTGGGGCCCAATCACTGATTTATCTGCTTGGTGTGTATGCTGACATCACAGTTCTGGGTACATGCATCTTCTCCAGAAACATGCAGTATGGACTAGCTAGCAGACTGTCTGCAGCTAGTATGTGTCTGGATCAGTATTCTCTCTAATTTTCTGTAGGCTGTGTGTATATAAAATATCAGCTGTGCAGCTTCTGAAGGAAGGTTAAATTTTTGTGTGATGCATAACGACACTCGGAGTTATATACTTTAAAATTTGACTACACATCAGAGTACAGTATGTACACCACATTGATTGCATTAGAAAATATTGTAGAATTTGTGAAAACCGTAAATACACAACAGCTTTTAAATTTTAAGACATCTGTGTTGTTTTCTATCGGAATCAGAACCGTAATTTTTGTGCGCTCTGTTGTAAAGTATGTGCGCTCACTCGGCGAGGTGTGTGCGCGCGCACACGCACACAGTTTAGAGGGAACAGTGGTCTGGATGGAACATCTTGCAGGGTGCAGCAGCTGGAGGCTTGCTGCTGGAGAATGTCAGATAGTGGTGGGGGGCAGCTGAGCATTTCCAGGCCTTCTGTCTGCCTTGCCTTATGGATGTGTATAGATTCGCATTGCCTGCCCTGTATGGTGTCTGTTCCCCAGCAGGACTGGGGTTGATGGTCCTCTCTACTGCCACCATTGCGGGGAGGAAGAGTGTGGCTCTGTTGGTGGGAAGATCCTGTTTCCCACCCTGAGCCGCAGAGAGTGGGTTGGGTGGTGGTACATAATCCACCTCCAAATATCCCCCCTTCACCTACATCATGTGATCATGGTACCAACACAAGATATGCACTATTTTGGGTGCATCATAGCCCATAAGGGATAGACATGACTGAGAAATACAGATGCGTCTGCAGAAGCTACCTATCACACACACTAGCACTGATGGGGACCTGCAGCACAGCCTATTTCCGCCATGAAAGGTACTGTGGACCTGGTGCTGGGTGCCCCACCTCACCCTCAGGGTGAGCACAGTACCCGCACAATGTGATGGCCTGTAGCTACTCTGTAAGGAGACATGGCAGGTAAATAGGCCTTTATTATCCCACGGATCAAGCGTGCCAACCCGACACTGGCCGTGTTTCGTATTACACTGTGTTCTTTGGTTGCCTTTGTGGCAGAGTGCTGTTTTTGGTGGTACCTGTAGCTACTCTGTGCCAGTAACATACACGGTCAGTACCCCCTACCAGGCTGAGGTGCTGTGGGGATGCACACAGTCAGTTCCCCCTACCAGGCCGAGGTGCTGTGGGGGTGCATACCCCATCTTGTGATCATCTGTAGACTGCTGATTTGCATGTGCAGTGCATCATGGGTACGGGTGGGTTAACCCTATCCTGGTAACCACAGCAGACTGTTTGTGTGGTGACATGAAGTCCTTCTGTAGCCAGCCAGGGGCTTGTTGATAGCTGTAGCTCACTGGTTACTTCACTGCTTGTGGAGCCTAGAGGTCATAGGTTCAAACCCACAGTGGGGTTATTTGATAGGGCTATCTGGAGCTTTGTCAATTTTTAATGTACATTAGTGCTGCCAGCAAAAACACCCTCAGAGTACTGTAACCATAAGGTGCCTCAGAAGGCACTTTATAAGGTGCCCTATAAAGCGCCTTCTGAGGCACCTTATGGTTACAGTCCATATAAGGTGCCTTATAAGTTGTCCTATGGAGCGCCTTATAGGGTGCCCTATAGGGGACATTATAGGGTGCCATGGCAGACAGTGCACTTTATAATGTGCCCTATGGAGTGCCTTATAGGGTGCCTTATGTGGCACCTTAGGTTATGGCACATGAGGGTGTGTTTGCTGGCAGCAATAATTAAAATACAAATAAAATGCCTCAAGAAACAATACTTACATGTCAAAGCTGATGCCTGAGTCAGCCTTATGCATTAGGCACACTGGGGGATCAAACTCATGACCCTTGTATTATCAGTCAGTGTATTAACCATTGTACTACACCTCTGTTTCTGTGTTTGCATGTCTGGGCACCTACTTAAGATTACTGCGGGTTAACGCACTTAGCGGCGCTTAGCCCGTTAATGTGCGCAGCAGCGCACGTTATCGCGCGATAATCCCGTTTTGCTACTTTAAGACTGAAACGCCCACTCCTTTTATAGCAGCCTGCACACTATCGCCGGGTGCACATTAAGATGGTTTAGTAAACATACCCCCTGGTGTTTGGTGTAGTAGTGATTGAAGGTATTCTGAGGATAAGTTGTGGGATGTTTTGAAGATGGTCTATAGGACCTTCTATTTTGTTTGGCTTATTAAAAGAAGCCAGTTAAGCTGCTTCAGTATTGGTGTGATATGATTAGTTCTGGATGCACCATGTAGAATATGGCAGCAGTGTTTTGTGCTATTTGTAATGAGAGAAGCATGTATTTCAGCAAACTTTGGAGGATTATGTTACTATAGCCAATATGAGGAAACATGAGGGTTTGAAAGATTGTATGGAAGTGGTCATTGGCATTGTAGTGTTCTCATTTAGTGGTATACAAGTCTTATGATGCTGTTGATGTGTGGTTGTAAGGTGAGGCGCTGGTCCAATATTATTCCTAGGTACCATATATGCTTCTCTGCCTGCCTCAGCTCTTCCAAGTCTGCTCCTCTGGTCTCCAGAGATCAGACCAATTTTCACCCTGACATACAGTATACAGAACCATAACTATATGATGGCATTGCTAGCATTAGTGGTACAGATACCAGCATTTCAATGTAACTAGCACATTCTTGGAATGAAAGCTGGAGTAAACCATTTGAGAACTTTACCCATCTGATCCTTGGGTAGATTTTCATAGTTGATAAGTCCAGAAGAATATATTTAAGGAATTCTTAGTATGCAAGCTTATAAAACAGAAAGAGCTGGGAAAATTTAATTCTTCAATTTTTATAAAAATTCATGATGCCATAATTAATGCTCTTGAGAGAGTGGGAATTACAAGCTTGCAAATTTCAACTACCTTTTCCTAACAAGCAGGTCCCATGGAAGGTTTTAGGTGACTGGAAATTCCATGCAAGCCTCTTTTTGCAATGAGTTAATTAAAACATAAGAACATAGGATATGCCATACTGCGTCAGATCAATGGTCCATTGAGCCCAGAGTCCTGTTTTCAAAAGTGGCCAACAAGGTCAAAAGTACCTGTTTGGTTCCCAAAGGGTAGACAGATTCCATGCTGCTTATCCTCAGGGTAAGCAGTAGATTTCCCTAGTCCACTTTAATAATGGTTTTGTCAACTTTTCCTCCAGGAACTTGTCCAAGCCTATTATAAACCCAGCTACACTAACAACTTTTACTACATCCTCCAGCAACGAATCACAGAGATTGATTTCACTTTGAGTGAAAAATATTTTCTCTAATTAGTCTTAAATGTGCTATATTGTAGCTTTGTTGCATGTCCCCTAGCCTTTGTACTTTTTGAAGGAGTAAACAATCGATCTACACTTACCTGTTCCACTCCACTCATTATTTTATAGACCTCTGTTATATCTCCCCTCAGCCATCTCTTTTTCAAGCTGAAGAGACATGACCTTTTAAGTCTTTCTTTGTGGGACTATCCTTCCATCCCTTTTATCATTTTGGTCACTCTTCTCTGTACTTTTTCTAATTCTGCTATAAACCTTTATAGATATAGCGACCAGAACTGCAGATAATATTCAAGGTGTGGTTATACCATGGAGTGCTTCAGAGGCATTATAATATCCTTGATTTTATTCTCTTTTTCCTTATGATTCTTAGCATTCTATTGGTTTCAGTGGTGCAAATACTACCCAAGCAGTGCCCACAATGTGGAGGGGGGGCCAGGCTAGATGGGTGGGGGGCAGTCCAGCAGTCCCTGGCCTGCAATGGCAGCAGCAGAATGTGGCAAACATCATACATAGAAAGAAGGAGAGGTTTTCCGCGCTATTTACCGTGGAAGCCCAAGACCTGGACTTCTCTCTATTGTGTGACCAAAGTGTCGTGATACCCAAGACATCGGCTCTATTTGTCAAGATGCCAGAGCCGGTACAAGGAGATGAGGCACCTTAGGCAAACCTCATCCCTTGTGCCCCCCTGTCCCTTGTGATGCCTATTGCTGCTGCTTTTGCCCCTCTCCAGAACTGACAGCAGTGGCAATAGCCACAAACAGCCCCGCAGAGCTTACCTTCAGGCTTTGGTGCTACAGGGCTGTTTGCTTCTATCATGCTCTGATTCCTGGTGCCAACTTTCCATTCAAACAGGAAGTTGGCACCAAGAGTCAGCGAGGGGAATAAGCAAACAGCCCTGTGATGCCAAAGCTTGAAGGTAAGCTCCGTGGGGCTGTTTGCAGTTATTGCCATTGCTGTTGGTCCTGGAGAGGAGTGACAGTGGCGATAATGGACACTCCCAGAAGACCGGTTCTCTAGGTGATTGCCTAGCTTGCTTAATGGGAGATGCTGTTCCAGGCCTTGGACTATCATGGTAAAGTACTTTGGAAACAAAAGCAGCAGTGCAGCAAACATCTTTATTGTAACTATGATGTTTGCTACACTCTGACTTTTTTGGGGTGGGAGGGTGAAAGAGGGAAGAAAAGGTGTTTTCTTGGCTGCTGCTGTCATCATGAGGAGCCCTCAGGAAACATTGCTTGAGGGCCCCTCATTTGAACTTATGCCACTAATTTGCTTCCTTGACAATTTCAAGTTACAGACCTTAGATGTTCTCACTTGCAGGTGAGGGGCATTTAAGACAATTAATCTTCCTCTGTGCTAGTGGTAAAGCCCACAACTAGGGAATTGTTACTTTTGGAAGTACAAACTTCAGAGTTGCCAGGTTATGCAGTTCCAGGAGTGAGATTGTGTAAAATCAAGGACTACAAATATCATACTGCATACCAATGCCAATTTAAAATCAGAACTGGCAAAAAATCTAACTCCTGGAACTGGGTAACTTGGCAACTCTGAAACTTAGTAGAAAAAGATCACTTATTGCACCCAGTCTGCTCATTTATTTTTGCCATAGATCTTATGTGTTCTCTGGTCATCTCTTTCCCTCCTGAGACTAAGGGGCATGTTTACTAAACTGTGGTAACATTACAGACCGTGCGTTAGGTAACGTTAATGATCATTAAGTAACGTTAACGTGCGGTATGTAACGTTAACACGCGTTAACGTTCCCTAGCTATCGTTAGTGTTCCTGGCCGCGGTAAACACCACAGAAGGTGGAGAGAGGGCAGAGAGAAGGGGTCAATGGGCAGGGGGTGGGCAGGGAGAGGCAGCCTGCACACTAAGGCGCTGAACTGAAGGGCTGAATCCTACTGTGAATGAAAACCTGCCGTTAGATGCACATTTGCAGGAGAGAGAAACCATTTAAGTGTCAGCAATGTACAGCATAGACAGGGAGCCCAAGAAACGTGATAGTAGTGCTCCATTTCCAGCAACAGCATAGTGCCCAAGTATGAAAGGCCACTATGGCAATGGTGCAAGTGGGGCATAGGGAGGAGGGAGGAATAGCCTAGTGGTTGGGGCAAGGTACTTCAGGCCGGAAGGTCGGGGGTTCAAATCCCACTAGAGGACAGCAACCTTGGGCCGGAAGGACTGGGGTTTCTAGTCCCACAGGTGCTCCTTGTGGTCTTGGGCAAGCCACTTAACCCTCCATCGCCCATGTTCCCTGTAAGTATTAGTGTATGTGTCTCATATGCCTGTGTGTTAAATGTATCCCCCAATTGTGTTGGGACCGCTTTGATTGAAGGATAAGACGGTATACAAAAACTGTCTAAATAAATAAATAAATAAAAAATAGGGTACTGCAGGCAGGACAAGTAGTGGGGGCAGCTGTGGCACAGGGTGGACTAGGCGGATGCCTAGGTGGCACATAGGAACATAGAAACCAGAAATCAGCATGACAGCAGCTGACAAAGGCCAAACAAAATCCACCTACATCTACCTGGTCCACCCAAGCTAACAGTTGCCAGGGCACTGACCTGACATCCCCCTAGCCAATGTTTCCTCTAAGCTGTGCACGTGTGCGCGTGCACACACCTCGCCGAGCGAGCGCACATACTTTACAACAGAGCGCACAAAAATTACGGTTCTGATTCTGATAGAAAACAACATAGACGTCTTAAAATTTAAAAGTTGTGATTGTAATTACTAGAAATTTTCTGCTTCATTTAGTAATCATCTATTTTCACTTAATTTGATTAAAATCAATGTGGTGTACTGTAGTGAGGAATGCCCCCAAGAAGAGATGGAAATAGGGGAAAATCCTGTTGGAGGAAATAACACTGCACTGACACACAGGATTTTCAAGTCAGAGATGAAAAAAACACAGCTTTCTGCTGAGCTCAGGCCACACCTCAGCTCAGAGGAGGAGTCAGGATTGTTCACTGATTGGGCACGCCCAGGGGAAGGTCAGGGAGTGCAGGGAAGTGAACCCTTTTTAAATCCTCAAGCAATGCAGAGAGAGAGGAGAGAGACGAGAGAGACGAGAGAGATGGGAAGCAGTTCAGAAAGGAGTTCAGGAAGAACTGCCAGAAGGATAAGCAAGCTAGAACCTTGGAGCAGAGCAGAACCTGGGAGCAGTGAACATTGGAGCAAGGAACAACCTTGGAAGAAACGTTACTGCAAGGTAGAGCCTGGGAACAAGAAAGCTAGCAGAGCAAATACATGGAGTAGTGGTAGTGAGACCTACAGCAGTGAAGGCTATAACGGCAGCAGAGAAAGCCAAGGGGAAAGCTATCAGCCTAACAATTACCAGAAGGGCAGTGGAAATAGCAATAAGAAAGCTGAGTTCCAGAGCCTGGGAGATAGCAGGAGAAAAGGTACCAGCACTTATCTAAAAGTCCCTGTTAAAGGTAAAGCTGATATTTCTTATTTCAACTCCTTGCTTGAGAAGCCTTTTACTTATGATAACGTCCAAAAGACAAACCGAGCACAGTCAGCTAATAGCAAGTGGGGGAAGGGACTTACCCTTGCTGAGAGCTATCCCTCTGATAAAAGCAGGACAGCTGAACTCCCAGGGGTGGGAGCCATAAGCAAGCTTTTATCAGAAAAGGAGGATGGTTATCCAAATGAAAATGTGCACAGACAAGCTGAATTGCTTTTAAGCCAACTTCAGGAGTTTCTGGAAAGAAAGTCAGGGAAAGATAATAAACCTGACAAAGATACCACTAACTCTAGCTCTGAAGAAAGTATGCAGGTGGATGTTTGTTTGCCTACAATAGAATATGATCCTTCTGCCATGGACTGTTCAACATGTCTAATAGAAGACAGCAGGGTTAAAGAGCATTGAAAACTGTATGAAGGAATACAGAGTAAGTTTGCCATACCTGCTGCCACACTGGGAAAACTTTACAAGTTGTTTAAGAAGCTTAATCACCTGTTGAAAGTAAGAAGCCGTGCTGTACAGAAAAGCAGCTGTTTCAGTTTATGTGTTTTTCCTTGAGTGACCACATGAGGCAGTGCCTAGTGGAAAGTCAGAGGAACTGTGAAACAGCCAAATAGTGCTGAGTTAATTTCTGTTGCATTTCCTGTGTTTCTGTTTCAACCTTTATGTTGGAGTTGCATCCTTTTTGCGTTTGTTGTACTGAACTTTGATGCGCTGGAGAAAAAATCCCCACAAATAAATATTCTTGCAGCCTTTACTACTCGAGTCATAACTACAGCTCAGTCCTTAAGGGAGACAAGCAAACTACAGGTCCCAGAATTCCTGGTGACAACTGACACAGCTTTATTCCAAAAAGGACATTCCAAAGGCCACTCCTGCCTGTAAGCCCTTGGGCCCAGGTAGGAGCGTTGCAAGTGGCGTAGTTTTGAGGATACCGCGCATGCGCTAAAAGCAGCAACGCCAGGATCTGCAAGGAATAATTTCCCGGAGGAGCCCAGCTGAGGAGCATCCGAGAAGTGGGAAGAAAGGCAGTACAAAGAAGGCTACGGGAGTCTTCATCGGTGATAAGTGTGAAAATCCACCTAAGCCAGGTAAAGGGTATCCACCTGAGGGAAGTTAGGATACCAGGGCAAGGGTGAAGGCTAGGCCTTTAAAAAAAAAAAAAGAGAGAAGGTTTTGTTGTTGTGGTATCGCACTTTGGTTTGTGTTTTGTGCTTGCAGAATTCCACGATGTCGCTTGAGTCGCAAGACGTCTTCAAGTGGATGGCAGCACAATTTTAGCGGCAAAGGGACTTGGCTTTAGAAGCGCAGGAGAGGGCTGCTGCGAACTTCCAAGCTCAACAGAAACCTCTTCTTGAACTGCTGGAGACGTGGTTGACAGAGCAGAAGAAGCAGACTGAACCACCAATAACTCCACCAGGTTTCACCCCACCAGCTTCTTTAAGTACACTTGGTTTTCAAACTGGGGCAATGTTTAACTTTGGTCAGCTCACAGAGAAAGATGACATCGATGATTTCATCGAACGTTTTGAGAGAGTGGCTTACCTTAGTGCTTGGCCTAAGGAGCACTGGGCCATGCGCTTTGCGGCGTCCCTTACTGGAGAAGCTTTGGCTGCTTATCGAGCCATGCCACCCATGCTCGCTGGAGATTACGATGAGCTCAAGAGGGCAGTTAGAGAAAGTTTGGGGCTCACCCCACTAGTTTATCACAACCTTCTAAGAGCTGTAAAACTACAGCCAAATGAGACCCCTAAAGCACCATGTCACAGAATTTTCAGTTAGTAAATAAGTGGCTAACTCCGGAAGGGAGATCCATAGAATCCATTCTAGATAGTTTAGTATTGGAGCAATACATGAATGCCTTACCTAGTGAAATCCGCACCTTCCTGATCCTACAAAGCTGTAAAACCCCGCAAGAAGCTGTTACGCTTTCTGAACGCTTTATGGAGGCAGAGGTAACTGCCCAGGAAGGTAGCAGTGCTTCAAAGGGGGCAGCAACTAGTGTATCCGAAAGGAGGTGTGGGATAAAAGATGAGTCCATGAGAATGTGTATGCCAACTCTGAAAGGTCCTGTAACCAAGAGGAAATGTTTCAAGTGTGGTAAAGAGGGCCATGTGCCGAGAAACTGTTTTGTAAAGACAGCACTGGTAGCAGAAAATTCTCAAAATGTTAGAGAAGGTTTTCTACTCTCAGTGGAGGTGCAAGGAATTGCTACCATAGCGCTGTTGGACTCGGGGGCTGAACAGAGCATGCTGTCAAAAGAGCTCTGGCAGCAGATCGAGGCCAAGAATAGAGGAGTAGCAATTCAGCCTGTAAGCACAGTTAAAATTCGTTGCATTCATGGGGGTACTTCACTCTACCCTGTGTATAGTCTCCAAGTAAAAGGGTTGGGGGCGAACAGAACTATTCCCTTAGCGGTAGTACCTAAGCTGCCCCATACTGTAGTTTTGGGGAGAGACTGGCCACAGTTTCATAGGGGTATGGAACAAGGCTTACTGATGAAAGAAGCTATGGTGTCCACAAGAGCCCAGTTAGAAGCCCTAGGAAATAATGAAGAACCCCTACAGGAGCCCGTAGAATATCTTCCCTCACATGAGGACTTGATAACTACCCTGGGAAATAAAACTAAAAAGGGAAAAGGAGAAAAGCGCAGGGAGAGACAGGCTCGCTCTCGCCACAGGGCAGAAGTACAAGCAGGACGTTGCCATGGGTACCGGGGGAATTAGTGGGAAAATTCCCTACATTCCCTAAGGAGCAACAAGCTGATCCCACTCTAACCCAGGCATTTAAGTGGGCCCAGAGTGATAGAGACTCTCTACCCAGATTCCTTTTAGATACTGGGATACTCTATAGGGAAAGTAGAGATCCCTGTACTGGAAAAAACCGTAAACAGTTGGTGGTGCCAGCAACATTTAAAAACATAGTTCTAAGGCTCGCACATGACCACCCAGTTGGGGGACACAAGGGTATTCAAGGAACCCTGGACCAAATCTTGGCGCGGTTCTATTGGCCAGGCGTCTTTAAAGAGACAGCCAAGTTTTGTGAAGCCTGTCCGGCATGCCAACGGGTTTCTGCAGCTCATCCTAGGGACGTGCCCATGATACCTTCACCGGTAATTACTGAGCCAATCCATAGAATAGCTATAGACATTGTTGGACCCTTAACAAAAATGCCCCGGGGGTTCCAATATATATTAGTGGTTGTAGACCATGCAACGAGATTCCCTTGGGCCATGCCGCTTCGCACCATATCCGCGAAGGTGGTGGCGGGAGAGCTCATAAAGTTATTTTGCGAAGTTGGTCTCCCTCATGAAGTTCTCATGGATAGAGGAAGCAACTTCATGTCGAAGAATTTAGGGCAAGTGTGGGATGCATTCGGCATCCGCCACATTAAGACCTCAGCATATCATCCCCAAACAAACGGTTTGGTAGAGAAACAAAATCAGAAGCTCAAAAGAATGCTACGGCACAGTTTGGAAGGTGATATGGCTAGCTGGGACACAATGCTCCCATTTGTCCTGTATGCTTGCAGGGAGAGAAAACAATCATCTCTAGGGACAGCGCCATATGAACTAATGTACGGCTGATCGCCTCGTGTGTATTAGACATTCTAAGAGAACAGTGGGTAGAACCGGATGTGAAGGAGGTAGGAGTACCCGAGTTTTTAAAAGACTTAAAGGGCCGTTTACGCCGCACCTCACATGTTGCGGAGGTTAATTTAAAGCATAGCCAAACTAGGCAGAAGTCCTATTATGATCATGACACAAAGCCTCGCCATTTGACTGTGGGCGAAAAAGTCATCGTGATGGTAGCAGGGCCAGATTCGAAATTCGAGAGCCACTGGAAAGGGCCTTATAGGGTAGTGCAGCCTGTAGGACCAGTTTCCTATCTGGTCGGAAATAGAAAAGGTTGCCGACAAGTCTACCACGTTAATGTTCTGAAGCCCTGGCATGATAGGGTAGCATTAGCCCATCTGGCCACAATAGCCTCAGGTGTAGAAAAGCCCGAAAAGACACAAAATATTGCAGAGCCCTTGTATTGTACCATGTGCTGTGCCAGTGATACTAGGCCAGCCCGTGATATCTTAAGGGGAGGATCTGTAGTGAGGAATGCCCTTAAGAAGAGATGGAAATAGGGGAAAATCCTGTTGGAGGAAATAACACTGCACTGACACACAGGATTTTCAAGTCAGAGATGAAAAAAACACAGCTCTCTGCTGAGCTCAGGCCACACCTCAGCTCAGAGGAGGAGACAGGCTTGTTCACTGATTGGGCATGCCCAGGGGAAGGTCAGGGAGTGCAGGGAAGTGAACCCTTTTTAAATCCTCAAGCAATGCAGAGAGAGGAGAGAGACGGGAGAGACGAGAGAGACGAGAGAGACAGGAAGCAGTTCAGGAAGGAGTTCAGGAAGAACTGCCAGAAGGATAAGCAAGCTAGAACCTTGGAGCAGAGCAGAACCTGGGAGCAGTGAACATTGGAGCAAGGAACAACCTTGGAAGAAACGTTACTGCAAGGTAGAGCCTGGGAACAAGAAAGCTAGCAGAGCAAATACGTGGAGTAACGGTAGTGGGACCTACAGCAGTCAAGGCTATAACGGCAGCAGAGAAAGCCAAGGGGAAAGCTATCAGCCTAACAATTACCAGAAGGGCAGTGGAAATAGCAATAAGAAAGCTGAGTTCCAGAGCCTGGGAGATAGCAGGAGAAAAGGTACCAGCACTTATCTAAAAGTCCCTGTCAAAGGTAAAGCTGATATTTCTTATTTCAACTCCTTGCTTGAGAAGCCTTTTACTTATGATAACGTCCAAAAGACAAACCGAGCACAGTCAGCTAATAGCAAGTGGGGGAAGGGACTTACCCTTGCTGAGAGCTATCCCTATTCAGGACAGCTGAACCCCCAGGGGTGGGAGCCATAAGCAAGCTTTTATCAGAAAAGGAGGATGGTTATCCTAATGAAAATGTGCACAGACAAGCTGAATTGCTTTTAAGCCAACTTCAGGAGTTTCTGGAAAGAAAGTCAGGGAAAGATAATAAACCTGACAAAGATACCACTAACTCTAGCTCTGAAGAAAGTATGCAGGTGGATGTTTGTTTGCCTACAATAGAATATGATCCTTCTGCCATGGACTGTTCAACATGTCTAATAGAAGACAGCAGGGTTAAAGAGCATTGAAAACTGTATGAAGGAATACAGAGTAAGTTTGCCATACCTGCTGCCACATTGGGAAAACTTTACAAGTTGTTTAAGAAGCTTAATCACCTGTTGAAAGTAAGAAGCCGTGCTGTACAGAAAAGCAGCTGTTTCAGTTTATGTGTTTTTCCTTGAGTGACCACATGAGGCAGTGCCTAGTGGAAAGTCAGAGGAACTGTGAAACAGCCAAATAGTGCTGAGTTAATTTCTGTTGCATTTCCTGTGTTTCTGTTTCAACCTTTATGTTGGAGTTGCATCCTTTTTGCGTTTGTTGTACTGAACTTTGATGCGCTGGAGAAAAAATCCCCACAAATAAATATTCTTGCAGCCTTTACTACTCGAGTCATAACTACAGCTCAGTCCTTAAGGGAGACAAGAAAACTACAGGTCCCAGAATTCCTGGTGACAACTGACACAGCTTTATTCCAAAAAGGACATTCCAAAGGCCACTCCTGCCTGTAAGCCCTTGAGCCCAGGTAGGAGTGTTGCAGTACATACTGTATTCTGATGTGTAGTCAAATTTTAAAGTATATAACTCCGAGTGTCGTTATGTGGTGCACAAAAATTGAACCTTCCTTCAAAAGCTGCACAGCTGATATTTTATGCGCACACAGCCTACAGAAAATTAGAGGGAACATTGCCCCTAGCCAACCCTTCCCCAAGCGGAAGGGACAGACTATAGGTAGGCGGTGATGGGGGGGATGCGAGGATGCTCATGTATGCCCCATGCCCCAGACCCCGCTCACTAGGTGACCACCTACCCACACAGTGGATGGCCTGGGACTGCGCACAGAAAAACACCGACAGCATATGGTCATGTCAGCATGGCAGGGGTGTGTGCCCGTGCTGGAGGGGGCAGTGGCTCCTGCCTGCAGTGGACCTAGGCAATGCCCTGTACAGTACGTGGTGTGCAGTGCAACATAAAAGGTCTGGCTGAGGAAATGTACAGGAAGCCCCAGGAACCACCATGCATCTGCGTCAAGAGTGTGATGCAGTATACCCAGCCAGTGTGTCCAGAAGCAGAGGGTCACAGGTTCAAGCCCCAGCTGTGGTTCCTGCAGAGCATGCCCCTATGTTTTACCCAAAAAAACAAATAAAATTGCTCAATTCACTCACACATTCAGAAAATACTGTATTATTAAGGGAATAGGTCTCAGATTGAATGGGGAAGGGTCATATCAGGCACAACCTTAGAACTCCAATCCCCTTCGTTACATCAATGACCTAAATATTCCCGTTAAAATATAATCTTTCAAATGCAGTCACTATTCAAATGTAACTAAGCTGTAGGCATAATCACGACTCATTAAACCACGTTAAAAATAGCAAAAATTGCTTATCTGGAAAAATGATTTGAGTCAAGACGCAGCTCCCAACGCTAATCCTGAGCGCTGATGCATTTCACCGCCCATGCGGTTTCTTCGGGGGAGTTCAGCTTGTTATTAACATGCAGCAACTGTTCTGCTCTGTTCTAAAGGATTCAAATACAAAAGTCAGTAATTTTCTTACTTTCGTTTTTTTCAGACATTAATCTTTGTAAAAAACCAATACAGCATATCTACAACAGGAGCATACCTTAGAGCTTTCTACACGAGCCCATCAGTGTCAAAAAGACGCCGCGCATGCATAGTGGATAAGAAAAAACTCACTTTTTATATGGATGCCGTCGTAGCACCAGCTATTTCAATCTGCTAGTTAACATGCACAAGAATGTTCCTCCAGCCAGTTCTCAGTCAAACGGATCATTTAACACAGCCACTGACATAGAACTGCTGTCACTGTTCCATCGAAAAATATTGATCTGGCATCCATGGGTCTCCTACAAACATAACGGTCTTACCCGATGTAGTCATTCTTCTCTGTTTTCTTACAAACTTCTTTACACACAAACCGCCCAATCTATTTGAGTATTTAAACCTCTGGGGTGAGTAGATCGTAGTGTATATATTCATCGTTGCTCACAAATCAACAGACTTTGATCCCTTGTCCTGCCTGCAAAACCTGCAATCACTTGATCTATACAAAAACATCGAAGTTGATCAAATTGATGATGAAAAGTTAGACAGTGGGCTACTATTGGCCCTTCCAGTTTCTTACAGCGCAATCGACTGTGATGTTCATTAATTCTAATTCTTAAAAGTCGAATATTCTTGCCAATGTATAGCAATTGGCAAGGACACTGAATAGCATACACAACATATGTAGACCCGCAAGTAGTTTGTTTCTTCAGGGTATATGTCATTCCTTGATAGGAAAATTCAGTTAATTCCAACATGATATTACAAATGTTGCAGCTACCACATTTAATATGGCCCCGTGGTAAACCATTTCCAGGAATAGGCGAAGGTCTGAGCACCGTTGGACTCAAAAGATCCTTCAAATTTTTATTCCGCTGCCACACACACCGAATTGATTTATTCTCCAATCCAGGTATATTGTGGAGCACATTCATGTGGCGTTTCAAAATTTTTTTAAGAGGATAGCAAAGAGGTGAAAATCTCATTATTAAATTAACTTGGTCCTCATCAGATTTATACTTGTTTCTTTCCTTCAACAATAACAGATCTCTATTGTTGAACAGCGCCCGAGTGTATGCCTGTTTTATAACTCGAATAGGATATCCCCTATATTGGAAACTCTTTTGTAAAAGCTTTGATTGAGATTTAAAATCTGTTACCTCAGAACAGTTCCGCCTGTACTGAAGGAACTGTGAAAAGGGGAGACTATTCTTCAAATGAATTGGATGGGCACGATTCATAAAAAGGAAGTGGCAAAAAATGCCCTGCTACATTATCATAGTGCCCATCCACCCTGAAGAAACAAACTACTTGCGGGTCTATATATGTTGTGTATGCTATTCAGTGTCCTTGCCAATTGCTATACATTGGCAAGACTATTCGACCTTTAAGAATTAGAATTAATGAACATCACAGTCGATTGCGCTGTAAGAAACTGGAAGCGCCAATAGTAGCCCACTGTCTAACTTTTCATCATCAATTTGATCAACTTCAATGTTTTGGTATAGATCAAGTGATTGCAGGTTTTGCAGGGATCAAAGGGATCAAAGTCTGTTGATTTGTGAGCAACGATGGATATATACACTACGATCTACTCACCCCGGAGGTTTAAATACTCAAATAGATTGGGCGGTTTGTGTGTAAAGAAGTTTGTAAGAAAACAGAGAAGAATGATTACATCGGGTAAGACCGTTATGTTTGTAGGAGACCCGTGGATGCCAGATCAATATTTTTTGATGGAACAGTGACAGCAGTTCTATGTCAGTGGCTGTGTTAAATGATCCGTTTGACTGAGTACTGGCTGGTGGAACATTCTTGTGCATGTTAACTAAAAAAAAAAAAAAAAAAATAGTGCCTTTGAGTCAGTCCTGACCCCTGGCGACCCAGAAGCTCCTGGGTTTTCTTGGCAGTGTCACCGGAAGTAGATTGCCAGGCCTTTCTTCCGAGGCAATGGAGGGTTAAGTGACTTGCCCAAGGCCACAAGGAGTGCTAGTGGGATTTGAACCCTGGTTGCTTGGTTACCAAGCCAGTGTTCTAACCACTAGGCTACTCCTCCACTCCATGTTAACTAGCAGGTTGAAATAGCTGGTGCTACGACGGCATCCATATAAAAGTGAGTTTTTTCTTGTCCACTACGCATGCGCGGCGTCTTTTTGACACTGATGGGCTCGTGTAGAAAGCTCTAAGGTATGCTCCTGTTGTAGATATGCTTATTGGTTTTTTACAAAGATTAATGTCTGAAAAAAATGAAAGTAAAAAAATTACTGACTTTTGTATTTGAATCCTTTAGAACGTATTGAGCAGAACAGTTGCTGCATGTTAATAACAAGCTGAACTCCCCCGAAGAAACCGCATGGGCGGTGAAACGCATCAGTGCTCAGGATTAGCGTTGGGAGCTGCGTCTTGACTCAAACCGTTTTTCCAGATAAGCAATTTTTGCTATTTTTAATGTGGTTTAATGAGTCGTGATTATGCCTACAGCTTAGTTACATTTGAATAGTGACTGCATTTGAAAGATTATATTTTAACGGGAATATTTAGGTCCTTGATGTAACGAAGGGGATTGGAGTTCTAAGGTTTGCCTGATATGACCCTTCCCCATTCAATCTGAGACCTATTCCCTTAATAATACAGTATTGGGGAGACATCATCTTATCCTGGGAGCACCCACGGTCACTACAACTGCGCGGAGCAGGGCTGCAGGAGGGAGCGGAGACTCAGAGGTACAGCTGCAGCACCTGGGCGGACGTTCCTGCCTAGGAGGACCCCCCCTGTGATCCCCATAAAGCTCTGTGAGAGCAGAACTTATTTGGGAGACATCATCTTATCCTGGGAGCACCCGCGGTCACTACAACTGCACGGAGCAGGGCTGCAGGAGGGAGCGGAGACTCGGAGGTACAGCTGCAGGCACCTGGGCGGACGTTCCTGCCTTGGAGGACTCCCCCTGTGATCCCCATAAAGCTCTGTGAGAGCAGAACTTATTTGGGAGACATCATCTTATCCTGGGAGCACCTGCGGTCACTACAACTGCGCGGAGCAGGGCTGCAGGAGGGAGCGGAGACTCGGAGGTACAGCTGCAGGCACCTGAGCGGACGTTCCTGGCTTGGAGGACCCCCCCCCTGTGATCCCCATAAAGCTCTGTGAGTGCTACTCGCGGCTTGCGAGTCGCGGCTTGCGGGGCCGTGTCCAAAGGGGCGTGTCACAAGGGGTTAGACACGCTCCTTTTGCGCTCCTTCGGCGCTCCTGAGAAGCATCTGAGAGCGCTTGACGCTGTCTGCAGTGTCCATGGGGAAGCGAAAAGGGAAATCGGTGGCAAAATCTGAATCGGGAGATCGAGATTCTGGAGGTAAAGTGACTGGCCCTATGGACAGGCATGTTTCGTTGCTGCAGCCTGTTAACATTTCGTCGGACCGAGCTTCTTTAAGCCCGGAGCTCCGGCTCCCGCCTCCCTTTCCCCAGCCTTTCTCGTCTTCTACTTTATTAGATGCACCCGCAACGCCTTTGGTCTTGCCTCTGAGGCCTGTTTGTCCGGCTGCTTCTGATCAAAGTATTCCTCTCATTACTGGGGAGGTAACGTTAGCTGATATCTGGACTGCCATTCAGCAAATTGATAAACGTTTGTCATCCACTGTTTCATCATTGTGTTGTTTTACGAGCAAAGTAGTTGATAAATTTAATATGGTTGATAAACAGTTAAATTTTCTGGTTCAGACTTCTGCCCGTGTTGATTCTCCTCTCCCTTTACTTAAAGATATCTCTGCTGTTTCCTATCGTGTGGAGTTGTTGGAGAATCAACACCGGGCTAGGAATCTACGTTTTCTTAATTTTCCCTCAACTCACTTACTGTCTCCTGAAATTTTACTGCAGAAATATTTCTCTGAGATATTGCAATTGAAGGGCTCCTTGGAGGTAGTTCAGGTATACTCTTTTTCTTCAGGTGGTCTGTTGACGCCTGTTGCAGAGGGGGCTTCGGCTCCCTCTGTTCAGTCGGTCGGCCAAGACTTAACTGCTTTCTTGGAGGATTCTACAGATCTTATATCCAAGCGTTGCACTTTAATTGCAACTTTTGGTTCTGAA
This sequence comes from Ichthyophis bannanicus, assembly GCA_033557465.1. Lineage (NCBI taxonomy): Eukaryota > Metazoa > Chordata > Amphibia > Gymnophiona > Ichthyophiidae > Ichthyophis > Ichthyophis bannanicus. Next base: position 1,243,543,855 of record CM066032.1, read on the forward strand.
TCTACCAATCGACTGTGCTTAGGGCTTATTTTAAGCACAGGGAAGCTTTATTCGTTGGTTTCAAGCTCCAAGTTTTTCCTGATGTTGGTCGTGTGACGCAGCTCAGATGTAAGCAGTTTTTGGGTTTGAGAGCTAGAGTTATTGCTTTGGGAGCATCTTTCTTTTTTTTTTTTTTTAAACGTTTATTTTCATTTTACAACAAACAAAATAACAACACACCAAAAGAAACAAATACACACATGCAATAAAGAAAGCAACCCCAATTACCCCCCACCCCAATGCTTCTTCTCTAAGCTGATAAGAATCATCATATGAGCGCTTACATACAACAATTATTGTACATCAAACAAACAGAAGTAGAATCTATGATACCGGATGAGCATGTGACAAAGATTAATACAGAATCAAACAGTCAACTGAGAGCATTGAAATTTTGAACATAATCGTTGAGCGTCTTCTAGCTAGACCAATAGTGAATAGTTTGAACGGAAGAGGCAGACATACTAGGTATTTGCGCATATTTACAATAAAGACAGATATGTTTCCCAATATTTCGTGATTAAGGAAATAGGAAATAGCAATACCCAGCATAAAGGCTAAAAGAAGTAAGCCAATTTAGGAAGAGAGGGGATCCCCGCAGCTAAGCGGAGCCCCACAAACTTCCTAAAGAGGGGATCCGGAAAATATAAAATAGAATGAAGACGACCCCAGACCCGACTCCAGTAATACTGTAATGCGGGACAATCATACTTAACAGGAGTTTAGTAGACCAAAGGCCACGTGGCATGTCCAGCATCAAGCGCACTGGATGGCATTCCAATTGGCTAACCTATCAGGAGTATTTGTCTACTTGGGATAGCAGCACTGAGGAGATAAGAAAAAATCTGATCTAGATTGTGAATGATGGGGGGGGCTGAGAAAAGGTGAGCTCTAAGTCTGAGGGGTGAAGCAACTTCCATATATCAACTCACGCAAAATCTTTCATCAGGGCTGGCAGGGTGTGGAGACTCTTGGGCGGACCACTCGTTCTAGGCGGCAGTCTATCTAGCAAAGGAGCAAATACTTGGTAGAAGTCACCGCCGAGTAACAATAACAGGGTCATCCACATTCGGAGCATAAATACCAATACATGCAAATGCACTATCTCCAACCTTAAAATATACACAGGCCCAGCTACCCTCCCCATCAAAGCTAGTATCCATTACAGTGGTTGGCAAAAATTTTCCCTCAACTAAGATGGCTACCTCGCCCCGCTCAGAAACGGCGGGAGAATAGGCAGCCACCATATAAGGTTTGGCAGCAAGTTGCAGTGGTTCGACAGAGGTGAAATGGATTTCCTGAAGAAACACTAAATCAGTATGGTCATGATTAAAATAACTAAGGATGGTCATTCTATTGATTGGACTATTGATGCCTCTTACGTTCAGTAATAAGAGCATACATAAGGCCATACAACAAAGTCAAACATTCTGAGAAAGGAACATGATGGCGCACCGAGTTGCGCAATGTCCCTCATATCAACTATAAATGACTGTACACACGATATGATAGAAAATAAGCCAATGAAAAATCATGAAGCGCCCTATATAACAGTAGAAGCACCGAAGTGCCTTAGAGAAGAAGCAAAACCCCAGAAATTACAGGCGACCTGATGTCTGCGGGGTGAAACCCCAGAGAAGGCCTAAATTGAAACATATAACCGGTATAGCTGTGCGTGCTCCGAATCCAACCGAGGTGCACATCATGGAGGAAAAGGAGACCAAGAAAGGTAGATATAAAAGAAAGGAAGGTCCAGGCAGTCTCTATTCCAGGCAATGATCACCGCGCCGGGCCATTCAAAATGGCGGGCAGTTCCAGCGGAGTCCATCCGAATTGTTGACTTAGCGCATCTGGTCTGCCTCTTTGGAATCTAAAAATGTTGCTAGCAGAGCAGGATCTTCGAAGGTTCTAGTGTGGTTATGGAGAGTCACTCTGAGCTTCGCTGGATATAAGAGGCCAAAGCGAGCCTGTAACTGTTGAAGTCTAGGACGAAAAGCAAGGAGTCCCTTCCGCCGGTCAGCTGTGGGCTTTGCCAAGTCGGGGAAGAAAGAGACTTTATGATCGTCAAACTGCAGATGTTGCATCACCCGGGCGGCTTTGAGAATTTGCTCAACTTGCTGATACCTCAGTAAACGGAAGATAATGGGCCGGGGGGTCGTCCGATTGAGTGCGATGTTGGTAGGAGCACGATATGCTCGGTCAATTTCCAGATCTCTGCAAAAGGTAATCTTCAGCAAGGAAGGGAGAGTTTTGACCAGAAATTCTCTGATATCTCCTGCTTCCGCCCCCTCTGGAACTCCTATGAGCCTTACATTGTTGCGACGAGCACGATTATTGCAATCCTCTAACTCTTTTTGAAGATTCTGTATGTGACGCTCAGCCTTGTCCAGGTTCACCAAGCGCACCGCGTGCGAATCGAGGACCCCCGCCATGTTGTCCAGCCGTAGTGAAAGACCTTCAAGCCGGTCCTGAAGCATACCGAAATCTTCTCGCATGGCTCGGAGCGCTTCTCCGTTGGACTGTACCAGTTCCTTCACACCACGTATTTCCTCCAAGATCTCCTGTTGCATTTCGGGGCTTACCCGAAGTGGAACCATCTTTGGTGGGGAAGACAACTCTGTTTTGGAGCGTTTTCCATGTGAAGAAGAGGGAGACCCGAAGTCCAAGCGCACTGGTTTGTGGGTCGCCATTCCCCCCAAGGCACCCCGGTAAGTTCGGTGTAAAATATTAGGTTTATGCAGATATTAAGTCAGGATTCTGAGTAGGCCCCTCGGGAGCTTCAGCGCGAAGCGTCTAACCCGCTGGACATCAGGCTCCGCCCCCGCATCTTTCTTTTTAAAATTTCCTTGTCGCTGCCTGGTTGTTTACCAGGGGCAAAATTTTGCTTATACGGATGTTGACCAGTTACAGAAGTTTTTGATTGCTAGGGAATTGGCAGAGAAGTAAGGGGGTGGGTTTGTTTGTTTTTTTTATGTGCTCCCTAATGTGGAGTTGTTAAACTCTTAATTACTATAATAATTTTGTATTTTCCTGTGTATTATTGATTGTTTTCTCCGTGATGTGTAGTGATCTTTTTTCCTGTATTCTTTGTTTGAATTGTATCTTGAATATTTCAAATTGTTTCTTGTTTTTGTTACTTTGTATTCAGGAAAGAAAAAGAATTAAAAAAAATAATACAGTATTTTCTGAATGTGTGAGTGAATTGAGCAATTTTATTTGGTTTTTGATGTCCATATTGCTCTATTAAACCCCATTGGAGGTACATTGCCTATGTTTTACCCTACAATGCAGATACAACAGCAACGTGTGCAAAGCCCAAAGCAGCAGCGAACAGGGGTACAAACACCCACTCACACAGGCTCCACAATCCAAAGATGCATAGAGAGTCAGGCTGTTGGCCACAGCATTGAGCTGCAGTTATCACCAGAGCACTACTACTACCTCCTGCACAGTTTAGCAATGTCAGCACTGTGATCAGGACCAGTGTGGCGGGCAGGGTTGCCAACCACCCCTATCTTTGCACAATGCTGCAATAGGAGTGTGTGCGTATGTCTATCCATTGTTTTGTTTTGTGGCTGCCCACACCTCACCAAGCCCACAATGTCCCACTGTTACCAGTGTTAGCCTGAATATGTGCATAATGAAGAGCAAGGTGTTGTGGGTATGGCCCAGACAGGGCAGATTGGCCAGTATGCATCTTCACAGGGTGTGGGGCAATGGCTGGGACACTGTAGTGCCTGACCACCGCCTGCAAGAACAGGGTGGCCACAGCATGGCATGCTGGGAGGGTACTCTCTCTGACCGAGCAGTGACCATGGCATGTCTAGGTTCCCACATAGCTCTCTAGACTATCTTTTGTGATGCTTTTGTGTTCCCAGTGCTGGGGCCCCCCAATTTCTGAGATGCCTGCTTGATGTGCATAGCTCCTCTGTGAGCATGCACTAGGGATTGGCTAGTGGACTGTCTGCAGTTAGACTGTGCATGGTCAGAACACCTATAAGGTGCAGTCTGATTGTTCTGTTTGCTGATGATTGGCAGATAGTGGTGTGAGGCAGTTGGGGTTTTCCAGAGCTAACCCCATCATTGCTGCTGGTCTGCCCCAGCCACAGGTATGGCTTTGGCCTACCAATCCTGGAGGGCTGTTGTATACCAGCAGGATGGAGGTTGCTTCACGGGGGCTTGGGCACCTGTCCATTACCTACAAAAAGGGATGATGTGAGCCCTTTGGGGTATGTAGTGTATACCACTTTGACCTATAAAGGCACTGCTGCACAAACTTCAGGCAAGTCTGGAAACCCCTCTGCCCTGATAACAGGTGCCTATGTCCAGCCCCTAACACAGGGTACACACTAATCTGGGTAGTGTCTGGTCCCAGAGGGCCACATCTGACTGCAAGATAAAGATGGGCACCAAATTACCTTCAGCTGCACTGCAAGGAATACCTGTCACACACTGGCAGTGATGGGGATGTACAGCAGGGCCTATCTCTAGCACCATATGTACTGCGGACCTAGTGCTGGGCACCCATTCTATCCCTCAAGGAGAACACAGAACCTGCACAATGGCATTGTCTGTAGCTACTCTGTGCCAGTATCATGCACTGTCAGTTCGTCTTTCCAAGCTGAGGTACCGGAGAGGTACAGATCCCATTTGCTGATCAGCTGTGGACAGCTATTCAGCATGTGCATTGCATCATGGGTACTGGTGGGGTTACCCTATCCTGACACTCAGAGCAGACAGTTTGTGTGGTGACCTGCAGTCTTTCTGTACCCAGCCATTGCTGTGACATACACCACGGAGGTATAGCCTACTGGTTAATGCAATGCCATTCTTGGCAGTGTTCATGGGTTCAATTCCTCATTGTTCCCTCCTCTCATGCCTGTCCTACTCAAATAGTGTGCATGCCTGTAACAGTCAGATTTGTGCTGCTAGCCCATAATACCCTCACCACAATTTCCAACATTCCCTCGGTCCATCTATCTGCGTCTGTCAGCTGTGTAGAGTCCTGTCTGCCTGTGCAGGCTGTCACCCCATGTCCTGCACTGCTACCCTTTCCTGCATTGCACCTCTTCATGCTTGCCTCACCTGTGCCTGATCTGCATGGCACCACCACTCCTCTGTCCACCATCATTGTAACTATCTTGCCACCTCCACCTCCACTGGGGGACATGTACTCCCATCGTCTGCCACCAACTGCCTTTCCAGTATGTTACATTGCCAACACCCTGTGCTGTGGTACAGTTGCCCCCACCATGTTTGTCATCAGTACTGGCAGGCACATGGAATGCCTGCAGATATGGCAGGTCCAGCGGCTCCCAGCTCTCCCTCCTTCACTCACCTGTTCATTGCCTTTCCTGAGTGCTCTATCTGGTGTTAGGGCTACATCTGTCTCTGTTCCTCACAGGTCATGCATTTCATCCTGAAGCACCTTGCAGCCCTTAGGCCACACTAACCTAGGGCACCATAACCTTGTTAGGCCACCTTAACCTATTGTTCCGTAACCCAGGGTGCCTTCTAAGGTGCCTTGTCCAGGGGTGCCTAATACGGTGCTTAGCCTAAGGAGCCCTACTGTATAGGGCACCTTACAAAGCACCTTATGAGGCACCTTATAGAGCACCTAACAAGGCACCTTATAGGGCACCTTACAAGGCACCTTACAGGGCACCTTACAAGGCGCCTTGTAATGTGCCTTGTAGGGCACCTTGTAACGCGTGTTAGTCGAAGGCGCCTTGTAACATGCGTTAGCTGATACGGCTTGCTGTAGCGATGCACCACCCATGCCTTTATATAGGTATCTGTACCTTTACCGCGGAACGTAACGCGAGTGACATTACCGCAGTTTAGTAAACATACCCCTAAGATTGCTTTGCATCTGTTCCCAAAATGCCTGAGTTTTATCTCCTACCAGCTCTGCCTGGGAGTCTTCTAGTTGTCCACCATTCTCCCAGTGAAAACTGTTTTCTCATACTCCATTTAGCTCTGCTCACTAAAATAATTTAGTAATTATATTAAAATATTTAAAACAATACAATTTAAAATATTTTTCCATTATGAAAAGATTTGAAATGCTTTTAAAAGTTTTAAACCTGGCATAATTTGTGGACTTCCAACTGTCAGATAATGCTTATTGAATGGAGGTGCCCTTACACTTGTGGCAAAGTTCAACATTTTACTTGTCGCAGTCATAAACTGAGTATTGCTCATCCCAGATATCATAACTGAAGAAATAATGATAGCAATGAATAACAATAAGAGAATGATTGCATTAAAATACTGTAAGCCACAACAGGTTAATTCTGTGTTTTCCGATAAGCTTCCCGTCTATGCTGTTTGTCATGTTAATACATTCTGGCTGTCTCTATAAAGCTGCTTTCTCTCAATCATGTGTTTTGCAATGTTGTGACAGAATTTCTATTTGGAGACAGGGAAGGATTTTTTCCATATGACCAAAACCTGTTCTTGCAATTAGCAAACACCGATAGGCACCGGCATGGCCCTTCCATACAACATCTGACGGTCTTTAGTTTGCTAATTGTACTTTGAATTTAGATGGAGATTTTACAGCCTTCATAGAGAGGCGCTTGCTGACGTTCGTTTCGTCTGGGCGCTGTAACCGAGTGCATTTCTCAGGTCCCATTCCTCCTCTTTAAATGGCGCACTTTGATATTTGGGAAGTACTCAGTCATATTTTTGCGGAGCTAGAAAGCTCGATTTTGGAAAAGAAAATACACTTCAACGGATAAACTGTTTGCTCCCTTCTGCCTGCATCGAGATTTACTGCCGAAGGCTACTACAACAATACAGCGGATGAAAGAGATTTCAAAGTGGAAATCAATACCTGAGAAATCACATTTTACTAATTGCGGCTTCTCGCTCAAACACGTACACGATTTTAATGAATAAAAGAAAAACTGATTATCCGCTTATTTTTCTTTTATATAATTACTCACTTAACAAATTTTGCCTGCAAACCCTCAGCCCTGCTCCATATTGAGAGTTCAGTCTTGCGACAACGCAGAGAGGCACATCCAGAATATGTTTTCTGAAGCTGGAAAGTCCAACTAAAAAATGCGCACGTAGTGAATACCATATTCTCCATCAAGTCTTTCATTTTAAAGACTTGGAAGTCACAGTTTGATTCATGAAACGATTCCCCTGGTTTCCTGTAATTTGCAATAAAGTGGACAGAGGGAGAACGAGAATTATGCACATTTTAGTGGCTGCAGGAATCAATTTAACTGAAAAAAAAAGATGTGCTATCTTCCTGGAGGGCGTGTTTTCCCTTCTCAACCCTGATATAATGAGGCGAATCAGCCCTCATGCAGACCTGCAAGATATCTATATTTCTATTTTTAAAAAGGACGGATTCACCTAATGCCAGTGTCTCACTGAAAGAGGAATCGGTGGGAAGTAACCAGCTTCTCCCTGGCACCACTTGTTGGAACCTGAAGCTACAGGTTGCCCATTGCCCGAGCGCCTTTGTTGCAATGTAACTAACTGAAGATTCAGGAGAGCTGGCGTGCTGTGAATCAAATCAAAACAAGAAATAAAGATGATTGTCGCTGTCCATTAGTGTTAGCTAGGACATTTAATATAGATTTTACATTCATGCACGGCCACGATATTTCAATGATTGCTAACGGATAGCAGACCCCCTCCTCCCCCCCCCCTCCCCAACCCAACTCCGTCGCTTGGTCCAGTGACCAAGAAGCTGTGGATGATTATCCTTGATTTGATGTGTGTGGGGGGGGGGGGGGGGGGAGAAGGATTTGGAAGGAGAGATCTCATGGTGTGATGATGGGAGAAAGGATGAAGAGTCTAGGGGAGGATAAATATTAAAGCGGATAGGTTGGCGGCGGGTTAGAGAGTAGAAAAGTAAGGGAGGAAGAGGGAAATGGCATAAAAGAGAGATAAAGGAGGAAACAGAGAGGAAAAATGGACGATGGAAACCAGAAGAAAGAGTGAGGCATAGAGGGGATGGGGATGTCGTGGAGGAAGGGGGGAGGTGGAGACAGGAAGAAAAGACAGTGTAATAGGCTAAAAAAAAAAAAAGGGATTGGAGCGCCACCGGTGATGGACAGCTCCCAGTGTAAGGAAAGACCCCGAGGTTCTCTCTCTGCTTCACTATCCTAGGGACCAGCTGGAGACAGCCTCCTACAGTTTCCAGAGAAGCAGCTTTTGCTCGCAGAGGGGAAGCTGAGATTCCTCTGACGCTTTCTTAATAAAGCTACAAAGTTCCAACGCTCGCTAGCCTCTACCAGCAGCCACAGATACATTCCTTTGCACAGAGACTCCCTAGGGAAAAGCGGAGGACTTTGCCTCCTCTCTTATCGTCGATGTGATTTATTTGTATAGTTCGAAAATGGCAATTAACTTTGAACCGCGGCATTAATTATATGGGGGAAACAGCGGAGAGCGGACGCAGTAGCATCAAACTGCGCGCAGCAGCGTAAGTAGGGGCGCACTTTCGGGGTTCGCTCTTACGATTTGATCAGCCCTTTTGGGACAGCTCTTGCAAGACCTAAGGAAGCGAAAGGCATTATTTACCTCTGCATCATCCATAGGGGAGCAATTGCTTTTCTAGCATCTACGAGCACTCCCTCCCCTGGAAGAGCGGCTGGAAATGCAAGACTATTACTTCAGGACCATGAACAGCTCCCAATATATTTTCTTCGCCGGTGGCTTGCAGTCCTCGGAGACCTCGAAAGACGCCACCGTGCTCCTGCCTCTCCTCCTCACAGCCATATGCCTTATCGGGTTTGCCGGGAACCTGTTGGTCATCGCCATTCTGATTTACGAATTCCGGAAGGGCAAGAGTTCGGCGGTGAACGTTTTGGTGATCCACCTCTGCTCCACCGACCTGTTGCTGATTTTGTTTTGCATCCCTGCCCGAATCGTCACCTACTCCAAGCAATCGTGGGCGCTGGGCGGCTTCGTGTGCCGAACGGCAGACTGGTTCCTGCACAGCTGTCTGATCGTGAAGAGCTTCACCCTAGCTGCCGTCGGGCAAGCAAGGTATAAGCATGTGGTCACCCCACCAAAGTTTTTAAGCCTTAATAGGAAACAGCTGATCGGGCTCTTGTTCTTTATCTGGAGCTTGGCGTTCCTGCTCCCTCTCCCCCATCTGATATTTACCCAAACGGTGAGGAATCCGTCTGGAATCTTTTGCAATTTTGAGGTTCCTCCATACGCCTCCAACTTCATGAATGTCTTTAGCAAAACTTACCCTCTTCTAGTGTACCTGCTGCCCATGGGTTTCACCTTTTTCTGTTACCTGCGAGCCCTGCGGAGAAGAAAAGAGAGAAGAAACAGAGTAGCTAACCCCAGGCCCCTTAGTAGGAAAATCACTTCCATGCTGCTGAGTGTAAGCCTGGCCTTTGACGTCATGTGGCTTCCAGAGTGGATTGTCTGGGTTTGGGCTAGACACAGCTCCTTTGGAAGCCTTCAGCCACCGATAGCCTTAATCGTTCTGGCCCAGGTGACAGTGTTTCTGAATAGCAGCATAAACCCCGGGATATTCTTGGCTGTGTCTGACGAGTTCAGGGAAGGCTTCAAGAACCTGTGGCTGGTCCTGCCGTGCAAGCAGTGCGGGACGGAGGGCAACTCCGGAGCTGCGGCAAAAGACGCGGAGATGGTCCCTAGCACCATACCGTCTTTGCAAGACTTACAGACCCCGCCGGCCTCATCCAGCCTCAAAGAGGAGAAAATTCTTCCAGATGTGGAGCACTTTTGGCAGGACAGGAGGAACACGACAGCCGGGGAGGAAAATGATCCGATGCCCTGGGAGCACCAAGAAAAGCCTTGAAGGATATTTCTCAGACTGGCATTTCGGACTGTCTCTTAAACGTTGCACTCGTTCAGGTCCCACTGGCTTGCGCATTCAACTATCCAGCATTATACATGAATCAAATACACTTACATCCAAGCGTTTACCGGAAGCGGCTGCTAGTTGGCAAAAAAGGAGATTATTGTTAAGCTTCAGAAAGCGACTTTATCTTGTGCAAATCTGAGGACATGCAATATAAAATCCGATTAAATTTTGTGAAGGAACAGGTATCCGGACAGCGATTACAGACCAACTATCTCCAGTCATGGAGTTAAAACGCCCATAAGCGGTTTTAGAGCAGCTGTCCATTGCTCGTGACGTTGTTAAGCTTTTGTGGTGTTATAATGTGCTTCTGAAGTGTTACAAATATGTGCAAATATTTCTGGCAGCGGTCTAATTACTTGGAAAAGTAGGTGAGTGGTAACCTCGGATAAACCTTTTAGTTTTTCAAAGGCTCAAAGTGGAGTCTTTGCAAACTAGAAACACGACGTGGCAATCAAAGATAAAATCAAAGCCTTTTTAAAGATTCTGTCACCTTCAACCCCAGCATGAACTAATTTCAATATAAAGATATTTCTTTGCCTGGTTTTGGTAAGGGTGGTGGTTGGCACCAATTTAAACGTCCAATCTATGCCTTTAATAAGCGACTTTGTGAAAGTCTTGCCTTACCGAAGGGTGATCCTTCTCTGGCTTTTATCTTTTTTGCTTTTTTTTTTTTTGGGGGGGGGGGGGGGTCAGTTTATCTATTAATCAGACATCATTTGCTAGTTTCATCTACTGCAGAGGTAACTTAGCTTTATGAAGCTAAGCTATGATTTGTTTCTGCTTCACACAAAAGGGCATCTTTACTAAGCCCCACTCTACTAAGGTGGGTTTGGGTGAAATTACTAGTGCAGGGCATCACACTAGCTGTAGGGATCCCCCTGAATTTAGCACAGCCTGCTGCATGAAACCACAGCAGGGGGCAACTACTGCACCCATTATGCTGGGGTTAAGGCATAGAGCAGCCAAGCACCAGTAGCAAGGCCGGCTCAACCATTAGGTAAACTAGGTAGTTGCTTAGGGTGGTATCTCCTGGGGGTCACCAAAGAGCAGGGCATTCAAAGCTAAACAATAGTTCTGACAGCCTGTGCGAGGGGGCATAAGGCTTACGATTTGCATAGGATGCCAACACCTTGAATCAACTCTAGTGCTGGCTCTAATTGGCATCATGAGCTTTCGAGGCCTGCCCTAGCAGTGCCATGGTGGGAATACCCTTTACACCACTCTACTTGGGTAGCACCCTTTAGTAAATGTGCTCCAAAGAGGGGAGCAAGCTGTGTGCTGGGGTGATTGTACCTGTTGCAGCTGCTGTTATGATGAAATCATTATAGTAGCAATTGGTTTCCCAGGGAATAAAGAGCATCGAACACTAGCCCATAACAATTGCCCAATGACCTCTCCCCAGCGCAGTAGTACCATTCTAAAATGGATTTCAAAATATGTTAATGATTACCTGAAATGTTTTAACAGGTTTTAATGACATCGATAACAATTCAGCAAACATTCTGCGATAGCGAATGCTCACTGCTGGTTGACTAAAGGATGGATGAGACTCTAGAGTCAGATATTGGAAAGGACTTATAAGTTTGGCAGTAGCCACAGAAGGTACAAGTCCCATATCCAGATAGATGAGCCTCTAAGTTCCCTTTCTGCTCTGGCACTATCTTAATAGAGCAGGGGTTCTCAGCCCAGTCCTCAGGACAAACCTAGCCAGTCAGGTTTTTGGAATAAGCATGAAAAATATGCACAAAATAGATTTGCATGTACTACCCCCATTGTATGCAGATCTCTGACATGCATATTCATTGTGGTTATCCTGAAAACCTGACCGGCTAAGTGTATCCCAAGTAGGGTTGCCAACTGACTCCAGATGCGCCCGACAGGTTCGATCCGGTCCTGGGTTTACCTCATTGCATGAAGGGATATGTAGTTCTGATTTCTCCATTGCACGCCATAAGAAAAGGAAAACTACAAGTCGCTGCATGCAATGGTGTAAACCTAGGACTGGATCAAGCTTGTCGGGCGCATCTGGAGCCAGTTGGCAACCCTAATCCCAAGAAGTGGGTTGAGAACCCCTGGTATAGAGTCAGGGAGGAGCGAGAGCATTTTGCTCAGCTGTACAGATAGCAGTGGGATTCAATCACTATGAGAGTCACATTAATACACACATATCATGACATGGCATACTTGACTTTATAACATGGGTACACATGGTCATTTAAGCCATGAGCACTTACATCAGCCCTATAACTCATGGTCACTTGTTTCAACAATGCGTGTAAAGAAATAGAATTTGATCGTTTATGTGTATAACTTTGTGCTCTTCCTGAACTCTGGCCCTGTGCACACCCACAGTGGAAGAATGCGTGGTCGCCCATGTGTATACTTTCAGAATAGTAACCACATCAAATATGCGCATAAAATGAATATGACTAAAATACCTAGATTTCTGCATGCTAGAAGTGACTTATAAAATTACTCCCATATCCATATCTAAGCGGTTTGAGAACAGAAAAATGCTGTCTTAATGTAAACTGTTTAACAATATGGATAGCAGTGGAATATTGCCGCTAGGTGTATAGCGAGAGACACTGAGCTCTGTCAATGTATATTCACTGCCACCAGCTGTCCATACAGAGGCGCTGAATAGAAATACTTCTTTAAATGCTGCGGCCAGCATTTGAAAACTGGTCGCCATCACCATTTTGTATTGGTCCCCTCTGTTGCCCAACATTTTGCTCCCTTCAGAAGTCCTTTTGGGGAGGGGAGGGAGGATTGTATAAAGCTTTTTTCTGAGTGTAAAGCTTTTGTGTTAGTGCATATGCGCAGAGAGAGTGGACCTATGCGATCTGCATGTAGGCATTTCCTGGGGTGGAGTTTGGGCAGAGGGGAGGCAGAATTGTGATGCACATAGTTATTTTGTAAAATATTTGGGTACACACCAGTGGCAGAAATTCAAATTCAGGGACCCCAAGCAAAATATCAGAAAGGGTCTCCAGAGCTAGGGGAATCTACTTCAGAAGATATGTGAGCAGCCATAAATGCCCCCCCCCCTCCTTTCTCTAGACCCTCCTGCACTGTAAGGGTGACTTGAGTGGACTTTACACCACTAGTGCAGATATAAAGTACATTCATGCTTTCAAACCTTTGTTGGAGCAGGTGTAAATTTATGCATTGTCATTTGTACTATTACAAGTGGTTCTGGGAGTCTGTTTTATAAAGGTACATAGGCCTCTAGCTTGCCTTTATAAAACAGACTTAAAATAGGTGACTTTCTGGACTTTTCAAATAGGCACCCCGATATAAATGAACCCCTATGCGGGCATTTCCAAAGACATTTCTGTGGGCAGAGCTGTGCTTTGCTCATGAAATTGGGCATTTATAAAACTGCTCATTCTATGTGCAGGTAAAGTTACACCCGGACAGTCTGTATGCATGTCACACTTTGGGGAGGTGTTTTTGAGGACAGGGGGTTGAATGGGGGTTTATTCAAGCATATGTGCACATTTTAACCTAGAAAAATTGTGTTCTGCAAATAACAAGTGGGATATACAATTACTGAAAATTCGGCAGAGTTTGCATAGCCAAAGTACTGTATGCATGTTCTTTTCTCAAATGTGGAGAGCTGTAAAATTAGCCCTTCTCACAAGAAGTAAACTAAGATGATGATTTGTGTATCTTTATTTTTGTTGTTTTGCTGTGCTTTATTTTGTAAGGTTTGGATATTTCCTGTTTAAGTGGTTGGTTAAGTGGCCTTACGCCTTCCCAGAATCTTTAGCTGCTTTTTCTGAGCTATTCATCACCAGGAAATGCACTCCTCATTAGTCCTTATTAGAGTGAATTTCCAAAGCCCTTTACACTGATAAATACTGATTTACATGCATGAAAGGGACTCTTGAAATTACCCATCCTTTATCTGGCTAAAAAAGGTGTATATGGTGGGAAGGGGTGGGGAGGGATGTTCCAAAGAGCACTTATTTTTATTTGGATTAAGGGGAGGTGTTCCCAGGGGCATTTTGTTCAGACTTAGGAAATAGCATATGTATATTTGAAATAAATGTACTACATGTGCACTGTTTTTCAGCCATATTCTACCTGTACAAAAAGTAGCCACAAAATTCATGTACCATATTTTCACGCAAATATGTGCCCATGTATATAATGCACACACATGTAAAATGTGTGGAAATGATGCTGTTATGTTCTAGAATCTTCGCATAATGCGCCCACGTGTATAACACGAATGTGCATGCCCTTTCTGCTGTTGACCATGCTAGGAATGAAAGACAAGTCCTACATTGCCAACATCAAACTAAAAGTCACCGTGAGAGTGGAAGAAACAAGCAACAGAGTGGCAGCAAGAGAGTTTAAAGTTGGAGAGATATCCATTCGTGAATGGAGAAAGGAGAAAAAGGAATTTGAGAATATGAACCCCACAAACACACATGGGCCCAAAGCAAAATGCTCTAAACTAGAGAATGACGAAAGATTGGGTTCTTTCACAGAGGGAACAAAATCAAGCTTTCTACTGTCGCAATTCAGCAAAGCTTCTGGCAAATGAAAGAGGGATCACTGATTTCAAAGCAGATTTTCCCTGGATTTCTAGAATCATGAAAAGAAATGGACTTTCAGTGAGAATGAGAAGCACTGTAGGCCAACGACTTCCAGATGACTGTAAGCAAAAGATGAACAACTTCCGTGAATTCGTTTCCAAGGAAATTTCTGAACATGGTATCTCTGCAATGGATGTTATAAATATGGATGAGGTTCCAGTGTCTTTCGACATCCCTGCCACCAGCACTGTAGCTGCTTCAGGTATGAAAACTGTAGCACAACCACTGGGCATGAGAGGGCCTGCTTCACTGTAGTCCTTGGATGCACTGCGAGTGGGGTGAAATTAAAGCTGATGGTAGTTTACCAGAGAGTTGCCATGCCCCGTGAAAAACTGCCCACTGGTGTGATTGTCCATTGCAATAGGAAGGGATGGATGGACAGTGACCTTATAAAAGTATGGATTGATAAATATTATAGTGCCAGGCAGGGGAGGATTCTTCTCCAAGAAGTTCTTACTAATTGTCGATGCCAAGGCTGCCCACAAAGAAAAAAATGTTCAAAATTATATCAACTAATTTAGTCTCATTTAGTCTCATTTACCCGCATTAAGCCTCATTGAAATTCAGCAGTTCAGAAATAAAGAAGTTATTAAGAAATTAAAAATGACTCTGAGTTTCTTTTCGAATTGTGTTCATAATTACATATATAACGCGCGCTCACACATATAATTTGCAGGGGGGGGCAGGTCGTCTGTAAAAAAGCATATAACACATGCATTATATGCATGAAAATATGGTAATCATGGGCAGTTTTAAAAGTCTGGGTTCAAGAGAACATTCCTTTAGAAAATCTGTATAAAGTCTACAGCTGCAAAGTAACAATGGACTTTATGTTTGGGCAGGCTGGATTTAAACTAGCCCCTTTAAGTTCAGTGGAAAAGAGAATACTGTCACTGATCACAATGAACTCTTGAATTGCCTCATCCCCCTCTCCCCCCCCTCCCCACTCAGTAGAACTCTGAAAAAGCCCGGCAATTATCAAACCTAACTTCCTGAGTCCTGAGAACGTCTAACAGTACCTACCCTAAACTTTGGACCATAGATATATTCCTGGTTAACCTAACACTACCCATAGCAACAGATAAAGTTGTCAACATTATGGGCACCCTTGCAGTTCAACCCGCTAATGTCCTGTATCTTAAAAAAAAGAAAAAGTCGCCAGGGAAATGGCTTTGGGCTATATATGCACACATAGTTGACACATAAAAGAATCAAATAAAACAAGACCAATTAATACCAGGACATGATTACTGGCACCCTCTGTCAACAATTTGCTGCCTGACTGAAGACTGAACACAGTTTAGGACAACTGTCCAGAGGGTTGCCATGAGTCGACACCGACTCGATGGCACTTAACAACAACAACAACAACATTCAATCCAGTTTGAACAGAAGAACTACATTCACATTGCAGTAAAATGAGATGCACTTGTGATCAATTGTCAGTACTCACATGACTTGAATCAACCAATGAAGGATGGTGCTAATGTTTGAAATAGCCACATTCACTTCCTGTTCCATTTTCACAATGGTGAGGACAAGAGAGCTGCCTGAGACCATCAGAAAAGCCATTATCACCAAACATCAAACTTCAAAGGGGTACAAGGTCATCTCCAAAGATCTTGGGATTCCTCTGTCTACAGTTTGCAATGTTATTAAGATTTCTGCTAATGGAACTGTCAAGAACCTCCCAGGATGTGGTGGAATGAGGAAAATTAATCCAAGAAGTCTTCAAAAGTTAGTGCGAATAGTTTGAAAAACACCATGTACAACATCCAAAGAGCTTAAGGCTGACACGAAGCAATCTAGAGTGGTGGTTTCAACCCACAGCATATGCTGTGCACTCAGCACCATACCTAGTCCTGTGCAAGTGATGCAGTCACACAGTGCGCAAAGAAA
Source organism: Ichthyophis bannanicus (assembly GCA_033557465.1). Classification (NCBI taxonomy): domain Eukaryota; kingdom Metazoa; phylum Chordata; class Amphibia; order Gymnophiona; family Ichthyophiidae; genus Ichthyophis; species Ichthyophis bannanicus. The sequence goes on from CM066032.1 coordinate 1,243,560,274, forward strand.
TAGGGGCACATTTGGGGCTGTCGGCTTCGGCTCCACCCCATGCTCCCTACCCTTGCCACACCTTGGCAGCAGCGGTGGTGATCACAACAGCAGAGCAGACATCCAATTTTAAAAAATGTGGGTCTTTCCGACCCCACACTTGCATGCAGATTTGATCCCTTCCTCCTCTGATGTATGCTCAAGGCAGAGGAGGGAGGGAACAGACCAGCCATTCAAGCATGGAGTGGCAAAGACCAGCATTTGAATGGCTGGTCTGTTCCCTCCCTCCTCTGATGTGAACACACGACATCAGAAAGACCTGCGATTTTTTTTTTCATTTGGATGTCTGCTCTGCTACTGCCATTGCCACCACTGCCAAGGCAATACGAAATGCGATGGTGGCTGGACAAGGGCAGGCAGTGCAGGGAGAGCTGGCTGGATATGGAGGTAAGATGGAGAGATGTTGGGGATGGGGCAAATGACAATCCTGTAATTGAGGGAGAGCATGCCAGATGTGCAAGTTGCACAGGGGGCATTTATGGCTTGGTACAGCCCTGTGTGCACTAAACAAAGAAGGACTTCATGGGCAAAAGCCAAGGAGGACCCCACTGCTCAAAGACAGACATAAAAAGGCACATCTGATCTTTGCCCAAGCTATCTCAAGAAACCACAGTCCTTTGAAAATGTTCAGTGGACAAATGAAACCAAACTTGAGCTCTTTGGAAATGCAGACCATTTACAGGCAAAGAAATGAAGCTTATAAGGAAAAAAACACACTTCCTACAGCTAAATATGGTGGAGGCTCAATAGTGTTGTGGGGCTGTTGGAGCTGGAGGCCTGGAATCATGAAGTCAGAGGTCTACCAAGGTATTTTCTGACACTATGTGCTACATAGTGTCAGAAAGCTAGGTCTAGGTCAAAGGTCATGGATCCTCCAGCAGGACAGAGACCCAAAACATACATCCAAAAGTAGAAAGAATGGTTAAAAAGGGAAAAAATGACTTTTAAACTGCCTACCGATGAGTCCTGAGCTCAGTCCAATCTAAAACATTTGGAAAGAGCTTAAATCTGTCATTGGTTAAAGGAATCCTGGAAACATTCATGAATTGGAACCACTCGCAGTTGAAAAATGGGAGAAACTACTAACAGACAGATGTACAAAACTTATTGATGGCTACAAGGAAATTTGGAGGCTGTCATCACTGTTGTGCAGTGTTTGTGCAGCCAAAGATTAGTGAAGGGTGCCGTTAATCCTGTCCAAGTCATATTTTATTTTTTTCTCAGAAATTACTACGTCTAAGTTGCACAGACATCTCTTTTTGCTGTATACCTCTGAACATACTATTAAAATATTTTGATGATATAGAGTTTATATAGAGTTGGAGTATTTCCAATTATTTCTCAAAATATTGCATACAACATACCTAAAATGCAAAGGTGACAGTAATGTTGACCACAACTTTATTGGTTGGCAGCATCACATAGCAACAAATAAGAAAGTGTATAATTCAGTCTATAGATTTCACAACAGAAATAATAAAGACAAGGAAATACTGTATGTATCTGAATAACTTAAAATGCAATTCATCACAGCTAGAGAATTGTTTGTAATCCGTGTGTTTGTGTGTGTGTGGTCTATATATGTTTGTGTATGTATGTATACATCTGTTGTGTGTTCTGTGTGTGTTATGCATGTGTTGTGTCTATGGGGTGGGGGTTGTATTTGAGGGGGTGGGGCAGTTCTGAGTATGTAGTTTTGAGGAGTGGGGAAAGTTGCAGGGGGTAATTTTTGAGGGATAGTAGTTTGAAGGGTGGCAGGACAGTTGCAATAGGGAGTATTTTTGTGGTGGGGAAGTTTGCACTGCCGTCGAGCAGTTACTAGGGGAGGGAGATTTTGGAGATGGAGTAGTTTGTAGGGTGGTGGGGCAGTTTGAGGGGTGGTGAGATGGTGCAGGGGTGGTTTTGGAAGTAGGACAATTTGCATAGTGGTGGTGCAGTTGCAGGGGGTTGGGACAGTTGTGTTGGGTAGCTTTTGGGGGGTGGGGCAGTTTACATGGGGCTGGGCAATTGTAGTGGGATAGATTTTGGGGGCTGCAGTATATGTGGTGGCGAGACAGTTTCAAGGGGGGTTTATATTGTGGTGGGGCAGTTGATAGGGTGTTGGGTTAGTTGCAGCAGAGTAGTTTTTGGAGTTGAGGCAGGTGATGAGGTGGTGGGTTAGTTGCAGCAGGGTATTTTTTGGAGTTGAGGCAAGTGGTGGGGTGCTGGAACAATTGCGGGTAGATAGTTTTTCGGAGTGAGAGAAGTTTGCAGGATGATGAGGCAGTCATAGGGATGGTTTTTGGGGATGGGGCAGTTTGTGCAGCAGTTGTGGGTGGGACAGTTTGTAGTGCAGCTTTTGAGGGTAGGCCACTTGCAGAGGGGTAATTTTTGGGATGAGAAATTTAAGGTGGCGGGACAGTTGCAGGAGAACATTTTTTGGGTGTGGGGTAGTTTGTGGGGTGGTGGGGCAGTTGCAGGAGGTATTTTTGGGCAGTGGGGAAAGTTTTAGGGGGTTGGGAGAATAGAGAACAGGGAGAAGGGGTTTGAAAAGAAGAAATTCTGTAACAGCTATATTTCACAGCATGTAAGTTTCTATGCTACCAAAGTTGAAATCCCTAGTCTAATAGAAATGCATTGGGCCATTTTTTCGGGGGAGGGGGGGGTTGCTTATTTCTCTAGAACCTCCAGTCTAAGTTGGCCTGTTTTGAAAATCGATGGTGTTTTTACCGGTTTTCTCACTTGCCAAGTTTCATCCCATTCTGTTACATTTTCGGAGATATTTTGCTCCCAGATGGACAGACAGACAGACATGTTTAACCCCTTTTGTATAACTGTTTACAAGTTCCACTAGAACGTTTCATCAATGGGGATAAACTGGATTATATGTCCATTGCAATAACCATATATTAGACAAATCTAACAATCTTGCAAATATGTTGTAATATAAAAGCTTTAGGTAAAACAAAAGTGGACCTTTTCAGATGTGATGATGTATGATTGAGAAAATAAAGGGGCTATTTTACTAAAGGGTGCTAGGCAGTTAGGGGGGGTTCCAGCACAGTTTGTGCAGTCTGATTTCTGTGCCAACTGTGCATGGCACGTTGGAGTGGTAAGTGAGTGGGTTAGGGGCAGAGAGTAGGCATGGTGAACATCTTGCAGTTAGCATGCTCACACAGGGCTAACCCAACTACCAGGCAAACTAGGCTGTTGCCTAGAATGGCAGCTTCTGGGGGCGGCAAAGAGCAAGACATTCAAAGCTAAACAATAGATTCTGACAGCCTGGGGGGGGGGGGGGGGCATAAGGCTTACCAACTCTGGAGGCAGCTCTGCACCCATGGTAACTGCAAAGCTTTCTGTTAGAGTGGATACAATTACTTCCACCTCAATAGATGGAGGTAAGTGCACCCATGCTAGTATTGCCCTGTGTTAGGCATGGTGCAGTGCATTAAATAATAGGAACATGCTGTCCACACCCCCAGCAGTTAACGCAGTGATACTGTACCTAATGCATTATGGTTCTACGCACCACACACTTTAGTAAAAGGACCCCAGAGAAAACATGATTAGTGGCTCAACCTGACTGCAGTCGCTGGGAAGAGGAAGCCCAACAAGCAGAGGAAATGAGAAATTTAAATCAAACCAAACCATTAAAAAGGTATTTTACCTTTGCAAAAAAATAACAATAAAGATTAGTAAAGGATCAAGGTTGACTTAACTGTAAGCCCGACAGGGCTGTGTCTCCTTACCCATATGCAATTTCTCCCTGAGATTCCTTATGCGTGTCTTGTGCTACAACTGGGTTTCAGGGTGAAGTTTCTTTTCTGCTTCATTTGTGGTACAAAGAAGAAATGAAACATCTATGATGTGCTGTGATGTACGAATAGGTACTTTGAATATCTTTCTAAAGTGTACCATTTAGATGCTAACCAATTAATTGTGTCCAAAATAACATGCATGGAGGTAGTTTGAAAAGCATCTACATGATCAATGGCATTTACATGCGTAGATTGGCTACATTTGTAAATAGCGATTTCTTAAAGCTGCTGTCCACATATGTAGATTACCAGGATGCTGAGATCCAAAGGAGGCATGTTCTAGGTGTGATTTGGTCCCATTTTGTTCAGGACTTACTACGAGGGATTGAGGGGGTTAAGAGGTGAACACTTTGGTCCCTCTGGATACCCCCCTCCCCCCCTGAAACACAGGTCCCAGGTAAATAAAGAAATGTCTCCATGTAAAGAAGTTAAATGTTTTTAAACAAATGTACCTACAATGAATCTGTAAATAAGTTAAATGCCTCCACCATATCCAATGTATATAAGTTCACGCCATGTTCAATATATACGTATAAATTAACTTCATGTTCAATGTAATCTTTGTTCTTTGTTCTATGTACACTGCTTTGTCCCATGAAAAGCAGTATATAAACCCAGCTAAATAAATAAATAAATAGATAGAGGGGGTTAATGCCCTCAGTCCCCCATGTATTATTGCTGCTTTTAAACTTAAAAAAAATCTTTGATAGCTTCACTTGTTAATTGGCAGCATTTATACGTGTACTTTCTTTACATCGGCCCACGTGGAGGGTAATTTTCTAAAGGCATTTTTGCACGTTAAATGCCTCTTATAAAATTACTCCATGCGTACAAGTATGCCTGACGACAAGAACATGCGTGCTTGTATGCAACTTTAGTCAAGGCGTGTTCTGGGGGCTTGAGCAGAGCATGGGCAGGTTGCGATTTACATACATACTTTACAAAATACATGCATTCTTGTGTATTTTAGGCACATTCATTTACACTTGTGATTTCTGCAGGATTTGTGCTGTAATAGTATTTTATAAAATCACATAGGCACTTACGGGGCCCTTTCACTATAATGCATTAGGCTTTTGCAGTTAACCTGCCTTTGATGCTAAAACTGACATACATTAAATGCAAAGCAGTCAATGCACAGAAGCATAGCCTAGCGCATAGCTCAGGGATACACCAAACTCTACCAATTCAGGTGGTGTTGGTTTCACCTAAGCTATTGACAGCATGCGATATGTCCCCCCATGCTTAACTACATTGTGCTCTCCACACTCACTCTCCACCCCTGAGCTGCCCATTCAGCACGCCATCATCTGAATGGCAGTTAGTGCACAATTCAGCACGCAGTAACTGTCATGTCCCTGCAGTAACAGTTCCATGGATGCTTGCGAAGTTACAGTGTGCAAATATATACATTAACTGCTTAGTTCACTTTTGTAAAAGTGACCCTGTGTGTCTTTATTAATAAGACTATAAAAAAGCACCTTCTTGCCCTCTCAGTCTAGCAGCCTGTTATACAATTGGTCTCTATACATATAAGTGTTGGCACATGTGGAAGCTGTGAAATTATCATGTCCATGTGCAATTGCTGACATTTATATGTGGAAGCTGCTGAGGGATGCTGCTCTTTTTATCTGTGTGGACTTTTGCAGAATAGCGCCTCCTAGTGTATTTGCTGGCAATTACTTGTGTATTTGCTGGTATCCTCATATACATTTTACAAAAAGCTCTGCTTTTGGCAGAACCTTTAGCAAAATCATGGAGAAATGTGAATGTCCTGGACGCCCCATTTCCCATGTTCAACCTCTATACAAAATAGGGCTTATTATATTTAACATTTCTTATACACTGCTTTTTATGATATCAAGTTGGTTTACATGGAACAAACTGAAATTACATTGAACAGGGCATTATAACTTGGAGATAACTATTTTGCAGGGAACATGGGCTATGGAGGGTTAAGTGGCTTTCCCAAGACCACAAGGAGCACCTGTGGGACTAGAAACCCCAGTCCTTCTGGCCCAAGGTTGTTGTTGTCTAGTGGGATTTGAACCCCTGATTTTCTGGCCTGAGGTAATTTGCCCCAACCACTAGGCCACTTCTCCCTCATTGTGTTGCTACTGGCATCATACATGAGTAGAAAAGATTTGGTTGGGAAAAAGCATGTATGTATTAATACATTTTCCAACATTCCCTAGTGTGGTATTCTATGGCAAATCATGAACGGTGAGCACGTGAGGGAATGGAAAGGGACAGTAAAACTACCATGGACTCAGATATTTGACAAAAGCTTTATAAATATATAGAGGCCTTTAGGAGCCTTAGAAATATATTATGAAACATAGGATTAAGTATAAGATTCTGTCTGCTATCCAAGGTTCTTCATACACATATTCCTTTGTATTTAACCTCAGCGGTAATTTCTTATTGTCCACGGCGTTCGTTACGCTCATCTCAGGCTTACCTGCTGGCTGTTCTGCCATCCTCATGTTTTAAGCAAGAGAAAATTCGTTGGGCTGTCTTTAGTATGGCGTTGCCCATGCTGTGGAAGGGCTTGCCTCTGGAGATGCAGGCAGAAACTTCATTTAAAAAATTTCAGCTGGGATTGAAGCACTGGTTGCTGCTTCGTGCGTTTGGTAGCTAGCATTGATTATTTTCAGAAAGTTGGAGTAGGACGAGATATCTTTTTCCTTGTGTATTGAGGTCCTTTTTCATCTGTTTTCTGGTTATAGATTCTTGTGTATTTCATCCCTTCCTACTGTGTCTGTCTCATGTTTTTTTGTTGGGGGGGGGGGATGTTGTTTTGATTTTTTTTCTGTATTGCATTATTGGTCTGGTTTGGTGGTCTTTGGTCTGAATGACAATATATTAAGTTTCTTAAATAAATAAAATCAAAAGAAGAGCCTTGTTATAAACATATGTAATGAAGCTGGCTTAGATCAACAGGTCTACTGCATAGGGGCACTTTGGTACTTATAATTTTGATAGCACTACCAGCATAAGCAGCACTGTACAATGTGCACCCTTGGTAAATCAGCTTTGGGCCCGTCCCACTTACCCGGTTTACCTGCCACTCCTCATCTCTCATTTTCCTCCTCCATCTTAAGGCTGTTACTATGAGCATGCTCATAGTGCTTGGTGAGGAGCCAGCAGGTGATGCATTAGACCAGCATTGGGAAGTGCTGGAGCTGCAACATCCAAGTCACAGTGCAAATCTTAGGGAAAACGGAGGAAGCCAACACATAGGCTCCCATCCTCCTGCCCAGCCAACTCAATTCTCTTCAGCTGGTGGGACTTAAGAATCCCTACCAGTCATGCTGCTCTATCTGGTAGGCTTTACTTGCTGTTTTGCTGCCCCCTAGGTGATTTTGTAGTACACCCGGTGGTCGGTCTGACCATGGGGACCACGTTGAGCAGTTAATAGTTAACTTCTGTCACATTAAAGCACAGATGTGCCTCATCCTTGCTTGCTGATTTGTGCCAATTATGTTGTGGTGTTCTTGCTATTGGTGATTTCCTTTTGCAAGCTGGATTCAAACCAAGTCATTTCTCAGTGGGCATTAGCTTGTAATGGTAGTAATTTAATTTTGCTATATAGTTTAGGAGTTCTTTGAAGCATTTGCTATGTTCTCTCTAAGCTTAATAACATGTTTTTAGTATGTACAATAGGAGATCCTGTGGTGTTACACATTTTGTTTTTATTTATTTTACGAGTATTTAAACAAACTTATAGACTGCTACAACTGGCAATTTTGCATATATATGTGGAACAGGGAAGGAAAGGAAGAATAGGACAGAACAGAAAGTTCATACCAAAGGGCATATTAACAAATTCATTGCAAAACAGAATTTTGTAGCTGGTGATTAACCATTCATTTCCTTGTTAATGTAATATCCAAATCTGTTTTCTATTTAATACTAGAGCTATCTATTGGTCTAGATTTTATAGTGAATCTATAATGATGTAATACTGTGTCACTGTTTTATTGTTATTTGCATAGTAAACGTGAAAAATAAATGCAAAGATTTAAATGTTTTCAATGAAAATGTGGGTTTTATTTGTTAGACAAAACACTGCAAGTAAAATGTATGGTAAACTAGCAATAGAAGGTAAGCAGTATGATTGGTGCAACAGGATCTTGTCACCCTGTGTAAAAAACGCTGTATCTTCATCTCATGGCCTACATCACTATACCGCAAACAAGCGAAACTACTCTATCTTAATTTTCTCCTTGATTTCTATAAGTAAATTAATATTTGATATGTTTATGTCTGCAGAAACATTCATTTATTTCCAAGGAAGCATTTATTAAACACATATAATTAATTAATGTATATATTTGCTGTTTTGCATTTAGCTCACTCCTTTCCATTAGTTGTTCAACTGTTGAAATTCCTTACTGCTCTGTTTCTGATGTTGTCTCTCTGATATTGCATATGATATGTTTTTATTTTTCCTGCTACTATTTTTGGGATATCAATTTAAATGCAAAATTTAATTAAATTTCTGTGCTACAGGTGTGTGCAATCTCTGTGACCTGCAGATATAAACTCTAATTTTATTATTTCATATCACTTTGTATGATCATTCCAACTACAATATAATTCCTTTTTGGATTGAAAGTGGGTCTTGTTTTCCTATATAGTAGATTCATTTGAATCCAGGAAGTTCCTGTAGTACTGAGTAGCCATGTGCTATTGAAGCCTGTGCCAACTTCTCAAGCATGAATAGAATCAGAGTTTGACTATATTTTCAAATAGCACAGGCAGCTCAAAATTCGAAGGACAGACTTGTATTTTCATTTGGGATTTCAATGTTGTTGTTATTAAGTGCCTTTGTTGTTAAGTGCCATCAACTCATGGCGACTCTCTGGATAGTTGTCCTAAATTCTGTTCGGTCTTCAGTGAGGCGGCTCATTGTTGACAGACTGGCACCCGTAGCTGCTGTTATTGTATTGATCGCTAAAGGAAAAAAGGGGACTGCTGTAGTTGTTGATATGGCAGGACAGACTAGATAGGCCATGTGGTCTTTTTCTGTCGTCATATTTCTATGTTTCTAATTCATTGCTGGCCTTCCTCTTTTGTGCTGATCTTCTATCTTGCCAAGTAAGATAGAAGATTATGTCTCTCTTTGCATGATGTGTCCAAAGTATGAAAGTCAAACTCTTGTCATCTGAGCTTCTAAGGAAAGCTTAGGTTTGATTTCCTCTAGTACTGACTGGTTTGTTCTTCAAGCAGTCCATGGTATATGCAGTATTCACCACCAGCACCATAATTCGAAGGCATCAATTTTCTTCCTGTCTATCTTTTTCACTGTCCAACTTTGAGATCCATATGATGTTATTGAAAATACCATGGCTTGAATGAGTCAAATCTTTGTATAGAGACAACTCTGCTCCTGAGAATCTTGTCTAGGGCCTTCATAGCCATTCTGCCAAAAGCAAAGCGTCGTCAGATTTCTTGACTGCTTGTTGCTTCTTTATTGATAGTTGATCCAAATAGGTTAAAGTTCTTCTCCTTCAACGATGAACCTGTTGATTATACCAGTTGTCATGATCTTTGTCTTCTTTACATTAAAGTGCAGGCCCATTTTGAGACTATGTTCTTTGATCGTGAGAAGCAAATGTTTCAGATTGTCTTCACTTTCAACCAGTAATGTAGTATCATCAGCATAGTGAAGGTTGTTGATGAGTCTTCCACCAATCTTCACACCTCTGTTGTCTTCATACCATCCTGCTTCTCTGATGATTTGTTCTGGATATAAATTAAACAGGTAGGAGGAAAGTATGCAGCCTTGTCGTATACCTTTATTTATTTTAAACCATTCTGTTTCTCCCTGTGCCATTCAAACTGTTGCTTCTTGATCAATGTACAGACTGTGCAAGAGAATGATCAGGTGTTCTGGTATCCCATGCTTCTTAATGTGGCCCAGAGTTTCTCATGGTTTACACAGTAAAAAGCCTTGCTGTAGTCAATAAAGCACAAATAGACATCCTTTTGGTATTCTTTAGTCTTTTCAAGGATCCATCTCACATCCACGATGATGTCTCTCATTCCTCGCCCTTTCCTGAACCCTTCTTGCACTTCAGGTAGTTCTTGTTCCAGGTATGGTTGTAGTCTCTGTTGAATAATCTTCAGTAGAATCTTGCTGGCATGTGGGATCAGAGCGATTGTGCGATAATTTCCACAGTTAGTTGGATTACCTTTCTTTAGTATTGGTATAAACACAGATCTTTTCCAGTCAGTTGCCCTTCATGTTGTTTTCCAAATTTCCTGGCAGAGCCCTGTAAGTATGGTAACAGCTGCATCAGATTGCTGTTATACTTCTATGGGAATGCCATCAGTGCCTGGTGCTTTGTTCTTTGATTAGGCTTTCAGTGCTGCTTCTTCTTCTTTCATTACCAATGGTTCTGGATCATAAGGTACAGGTTGAATCGGCTGTTGATTTACTTGATCTTTATCATATAAAAACTCTGTATATTCTTTTCACCTTTTTTTGATCTTAGCATCATTCAACATTTAACTAGGGTTATATACCACTTTTACTACCAGTCAAAGCATACTCAGGTACTGTATATATATTTTTCCATTGTCCCCGAAGGGCTCACAATCTATGTTTTTGTAACTGAGACAACAGAGGGTTAAGTGGCTTCCCAAGGCCACAAGGAGCACCTGTGGGACTAGAAACCCCAGTCCTTCTGGCCCAAGGTTGCTGTCCTCTAGCAGGATTTAAACCCCTGGTCCTCTGGCCGAAGGTACAGTAACTTGCCCCAATCACTAGGCCACTCATAGAACCTTGAGTATCTTGTAACATTCCAATTTGAGGCTGGAATTTTTTCTTTAACTCTCGTTGCTTTAGGAAAGGCAATCTTGTTCTTCCTCCAATAGTTTCTTCTTCTATTTCCTTGCATGCATCATTGTAATAATTTTACTTGTCCTGTCTTGCTGCACGTTGGAAATCTCTGTTGAGTTCTGCGATTGCCTTTCTTTCTCCTCTGGCTTTAACTTCTCTGCGTTTCTGGGCAATTTTCAGAGTTTCTTCCGTTATCCATTCTGGCCATTTTTGCCTTTTCACCTTTTGTAGAAACGTCTCGCTTTCTTCCAACACAACCTTCTTGATATCATTCCATAACTCTTCTGGAAATCTGTCATTTGTATCTAAAGCAGCAAATTGATTTTGCAGGCAGTCTTTAAATTCCAGTGGCATATTCTCAAGGTCATATTTTGCTACATGTGTGAGTGGCTTGCTCTTTTTCAACTTTAGCTTGAGTTTGCATACTAGTAGTTGATGATCTGTATCACAGTCAGCTCCAGGTTTTGTCTTTGTTGATATTATAGAGCTTAAAAATTTTCCATCGTTGACTTCCACAGATGTAGTCAATTTGATTTTTGTTCAATCCACTGGGTGAAGTCCATGTGTACAGTCGCCGCTTGTGTAGCTGGAAGAAGGTATTTGAGATGAATAGATCGTTGGTCTTGCAGAATTCTATCAGTCTTTCTCCAGCTTCATTTCTCTTGCCAAGTCTATATTTTCTAACCATTTTGCCTTCTTCTTTGTTTCCAACTTTTGCGTTCCAGTCACCCATGACTATCAGGATGTCCTGTTTGCATGTTCTGTCAATTTCAGCTTGTACTTGTTCATAGAACTCATCAATTTCATCCTCTTCAGCAGCTGTTGCTGGGGCATATACTTGAATTATAGTTGTGTTGATAGGCATTCCTAATAGACGAATAGAGATTAAGTGTTCACTGACTGCATTGTATTTCATTATAGTTCTTGCAAGTTTCTTCTTTATTATAAATGGAAAACATTTCTTCTTTGTCTTTCATTTCTAGCATAGTAGACCATCTGATCATCTGATACAAAATGCCTAATGCCAGTCCATTTCAGTTCGCTGACACCCAACAGATCAAGATGTACGCGTTCCATTTCATTCTTGACCACATCCAACTTCCCTTGGTTCATGCTTCGTATGTTCCATGCCTCAATATGTCAGACATCTTTGCAGCTTCTGACTCTCATTTCATGCACAGTTACATCAGCAGTCAGACATCCCAAGGGCTTTGATCCAACCACATCATAAATGCTGGCTTTATTCTGAAAAGTCTTCAGCTACTCCCCAGTAGCTAGTTGAGTGCCTTCCAACCTGGGGGATTTCAATATATAGGCCAAAATGAGAAAATTACAAAAAATGATAATCTGAATGTTGCAGAAAGGCAGTAGCAGAACATAGGTTGAAGAGAGATTCACAGCTGGTACAACTATCTGCCAGTGGTTCAGTGGCCAATATTGTGAAATGTAATGTAAAAGGTCCTTCAATTCAATTGCTAAGTTGGGTCTTCTGCCTCCTGGGTAAATCGAGTTAGGGGATGCTGGCGAGGTGTGAGCCAGAGGTGTGTATTAGGAGCATACAGACTAAGGGGTATGTTTACTAAACTGCGGTAATGTTACAGACTGCGCGTTATGTAACGTTAATGATCGTTAGGTAATGTTAATGTACGTTATGTAACATTATGCTACTTAACGATCGTTAACATCCCCGGCCGCAGAGGGTGGAGAGAGGGCGGGGAGAAGGGGTCAATGGGAGGGGAGTGGGCGGGGAGAGACTCCCTGCACACTAATGCGCTGAACTGAAGGGCTGTATCCTACTGCGAATGAAAACCTGCCGTTAGATGCACATTTGCAGGAGAGAGAAACCATTTAAGTGTCACCAATGTACAGCATAGACAGGGAGCCCAAGATACATGATAGTAGTGCTCCATTTCCAGCACCAGCATAGTGCCCAAGTATGAAAGGCCACTATGGCGATGGTGCAAGTGGGGCATAGGGGGCTGAAGGCAGGACATGTAGCGGGGGTAGCTGGGGCACAGGGTGGACTAGGCGGGCGCCTATGTGGCACATAGGAACATAGAAACCGGACATCAGCATGACAGCAGCTGACAAAGGCCAAACACAATCCACCTACATCTACCTGGTCCCCCCAAGCTAACAGTTGCCAGGGCACTGACCTGATATCCCCCCAGCCAACCCTCCCCCAAGCGGAAGGGACAGACTATTGGTAGGCAGTGATGGGAGAGGATGTGAGGATGCTCATGTATGCCCCCTGCCCCAGACCCTGCTCCCTAGGTGACCACCTACCCACACAGTGGATGGCCTGGGACTGCGTGCTACCAGCACCGACAGCATATGGCCATGTCAGCATGGCAAGGGGTGTGTGTGCCCGTGCTGGAGGTGGCTGTGGCACCTGCCTGCAGTGGACCTAGCCCATGCCCTGTACCAGTACATGGTGTGCAGTGCAACATACAAAGTCTGGCTGAGGAAAAGTACAGGTAGCCCCAGGGACCACCATGCATGTATGGTGCTGTACACCTAGCCAGTGTGTCCAGAAGCAGAGGGTCACAGGTTCAAGCCCAGCTGTGGTTCCTGCAGAGCATGTCCCTATGTTTTACCCTACAATGCAGATACAACAGCAACATGTGCAAAGCCCAAAGCAGCGGTGAACAGGGGTACAAACACCCACTCACACAGGCTCCACAATCCAGAGATGCATGGAGAGTCAGGCTGTTGGCCCCAGCATTGAGCTGCAGTTTTCACCAGGGCACTACTACCTCCTCCTGCACAGTTTAGCAATGTCAGCACTGTGATCAGGACCAGTATGGCAGGCAGGATTGCCGACCACCCCTATCTTTGCACAATGCTGCAATAGGAGTGTGTGTGTGTATGTCTATCCATTGTTTTGTGGCTGCACACACCTCACTGGGCCCACAATGTCCCACTGTTATCAGCGTTAGCTTGAATATGTGCATAACGAGGAGCAAGGTGTCATGAATATGGCCCGGACAGGGCGGATTGGCCAGAATGCATCTTCACAGGGTGTGGGGCAATGGCCGGGACACTGTAGTGCCCGACCACCGCCTGCATGGACAGGGTGGTCACAGAATGGCATGCTGGGAGGGCGCTCACTCTGACTGAGCAGTGACCATGGCATGTCTAGGTTCCCACATAGAGCTGTGCATTATCTGCCTCCAGTGATCCTGTTGTGTTCCTAGTGCTGGGGCCCCAATCACTGAAATGCTTTCCTGGTGCATATAGTTCCTCTGTGAGCATGCACTATGGACTGACTAGTGGACTGTCTGCAGTTAGACTGTGCATGGTTGGAACACCTATAAGGTGCAGTCTGACTGTGCTGTCTGCTGGTGATTGGCAGACAGTGGTGTAAGGCAGTTGGGGTTTTCCAGAGCTAACCCATCATTGCTGCTGGTCTGCCACTGCTCCAACCACAGGTATGGCTCTGGCCCACCAACCAGAGAGGGCTGTCATATACCAGCAGGATGGAGGTTGCTTCATGGGGGCTGGGGCACCTATCCCTTACCTACAAAAGGGTGATGTTTGCCCTTTGGGGTATGTAGTGTATACCACTTTGACCTATGAAGGCACTGCTACACAAACCTCATGCAAGTCTGGAAACCCTTCTGCCCCGATAACAGGTGCTCATGTCAGCCAGACCGAAACACAGGGTACACATTAATCTGGGTGGTGTCTGGTCCCAGAGGGCCACATGTGACTGCAGGATAAAGATGGACACCAAATTAACTTCAGCTGCACTGCAAGGAACACCTGTCACACACTGTTAGTGATGGGGATGTACAGCAGGGTCTATCTCTAGCACCACATGTACTGTGGACCTAGTGCTGGGGACTCATCCTATCCCTCAGGGAGAACACAGAACCTGCACAATGGCATGGTCTGTAGCTACTCTGTGCCAGTATCACACACTGTCAGTTCGTCTTTCCAAGCTGAGGTACCGGAGAGGTGCAGACCCCATTTGCTGATCAGCTGTAGACAGCTATTCAACATGTGCATTGCATCATGGGTACTGGCGGGGCTACCCTATCCTGGCACTTAGAGCAGACAGTTTGTGCAGTGACCGGAAGTCCGTCTGTACCCAGTCATTGCTGTGACATACACCACAGAGATAGAGCCTACCAGTTAATACGATGCCATTCTCGGCAGTGTTCATGGGTTCATTCCTTATTGTTCCCTCCTCTCATGCCTGTCCTACTCAAATAGTGTGCATGCCTGTAACAGTCATATTTTTGCAGATTTGTGCTGCCAGCCCATAAAACCCTCGCCACAATTGCCAACATTTCCTCGGTCCGTCTATCTGCGTCTGTCAGCTGTGTAGAGTCCTGTCTGCCTGTGCAGGCTGTCACCCCATGTCCTGCACTACTACCCTTTCCTGCATTGTGTCTCTTCATGCTTGCCTCACCTGTGCCTGATCCGCATGGCACCACCACTCCTCTGTCCACCCATCATTGTAACTATCCTGACACCTCCACCTCCACTGGGGGACACATATTCCCATCATCTGCCACCAACTGTCTTTCCAGTCCTTTACATTGTCAACACCCTGTGCTGTGGTACAGTTGCCTCCACCATGTTTGTCATCAGTACTGGCAGCCACATGGGATACCCTCAGATATGGCAGGTCCAGCGGCTCCCAGCTCTTCCTCCTTCACTCACCTGTTCATTGCCTTTCCTGAGTGCTCTATCTAGTGTTAGGGCTACATCTGTCTCTGTTCCTCACAGGTCATGCATGTCATCCTGCAGCACCTTGCAGCCCTTAGGCCACACTAACCTAGGGCACCATAACCTTGTTAGGCTACCTTAACCTATGGTTCTGTAACCCAGGGTGCCCTCTAAGGTGCCTTGTCCAGGGGTGCCTAATATGACGCTTACAAAAAATTTTTAGGTCCAATTTTTAAGAGTAATATTATACTGAAAATCAAGAAAGAATTTACTCTATTCTTAACCTTAAAGCCTATATAATTTGAGGGTAAATGTAATCTACTAATTTGCACGGAAGTAGTCTCAGTATTCCTCGGCTGCCTTAAAGACAATGTGCTGTCTCTTATGGCACGTGTTCACATCAATGACTCACTATCCGGCTTTTTTGTTATCTTCTAATATAGTACCCCTCTTCCTTTGTGCTTTACACTTCACAATCCACACTGAATTTATGCTCTTGGCTTCTAGTAAATGCTTTATAAAAATGCTTAAAAATGTAACATATCTGTGGTTAGATTCTTTCCCAACGCCTCACATGCAACGTTGTATTTGCATTTCTCTCGCCTTCTTGAGGTTCTTCAGGGGAGCGTATTTAGATCAACCAAATCATTTTAATATTTGCTGAATGTTCTTAAATCAGACCCAGCTTTCCAATGTTGCTAAGCTGGTATTCGCTGAAAAATGCCATGACGTCTCACTAAATCTTATTTCCTTTTTCCTTTTTCTTTTTCTACCCTTCTCCTCGCGTATTTCCTTCTAGTTCTCAAAAACATTCGTGGCGTTTTTTGAGAACTAGAAGGAAATACGCGAGGAGAAGAGGTGAAAAAGAAAAAAGAAAAAGGAAATAAGATTTAGTGAGACGTCATGGCATTTTTCAGCGAATACCAGCTTAGCAACATTGGAAAGCTGGGTCTGATTTAAGAACATTCAGCAAATATTAAAATGATTTGGTTGATCTAAATACGCTCCCCTGAAGAACCTCAAGAAGGCGAGACAAACACGAATACAACGTTGCATGTGAGGCGTTGGGAAAGAATCTGACCATAGATATGTTACATTTTAAAGCATTTTTATAAAGCATTTACTAGAAGCCAAGAGCATAAATTCAGTGTGGATTGTGAAGTGTAAAGCACAAAGGAAGAGGGGTACTATATTAGAAGATAACAAAAAAGCCAGATAGTGAGTCATTGATGTGAACACGTGCCATAAGAGACAGCACATTGTCTTTAAGGCAGCCGAGGAATACTGAGACCACTTCCGTGCAAATTAGTAGATTACATTTACCCTCAAATTATATAGGCTTTAAGGTTAAGAATAGAGTAATAACCGAGGCACGGCGGACCCGATGCATCCCCCTTTTTCCCCCCTCCCCCCCCATGCCCCAATAAAACACACAACTTCATCATTGGCATCAAAACACCGGTCGCAGCTTTATTGACCTTAGCAAACTTGAACAACAATTCCAAACAATACCATTCCGCCTCCACCCCAACATTAATGACTCACCAGCCATATGGGTAGCAAAGTGAGGTCATCGCTGTTGCCACAGCAGCGAGGCTACTGCTCATCCTACCACCCCTTTCTCCGGCTTCGCCATACTACTAGCAAAACCCTCACCGGGGTTATCCGGGTCGGGGGTACCCCACCCCCGCCCAACTAATACCTATGGCTCTGGACCCCGGAAGCCTCCGGGATCCCGCCACCCCCCCCCCAGCTGCAACAACCCCAAACCCCCCCCAACAGCATGAAACCTGGTTGGGAGGGAGGGAGGGACGTCCGTTGTCTCGGGGCCCGCATCCGCGAATGCGCGCCCCGACAACTGTCCCCCGATGCTGGCTATCCCCCCCTTCCCGTTCAGCCGACGCTGATTGGCTCCCGCCGCTGCCACTTAGCCGCGGGAGCCAATCAATTTGAAAAATGCCACCCATCCTAGCGGCATTCTTCCGGCCCCCACGGCCCGCCGAGGATGCAACGCGCCGCCGGCCCGGTTAAAATCGGCCGGCCAGGTAACGGGCCCTGCCGCCTCCTTCATCACCGAGGCACGGCGGACCCGATGCATCCCCCTTTTTCCCCCCTCCCCCCCATGCCCCAATAAAACACACAACTTCATCATTGGCATCAAAACACCGGTCGCAGCTTTATTGACCTTAGCAAACTTGAACAACAATTCCAAACAATACCATTCCGCCTCCACCCCAACAGTAATGACTCACCAGCCATATGGGTAGCAAAGTGAGGTCATCGCTGTTGCCACAGCAGCGAGGCTACTGCTCATCCTACCAACCCTTTCTCCGGCTTCGGCATACTACTAGCAAAAGCCTCACCGGGGTTATCCGGGTCGGGGGTACCCCACCCCCGCCCAACTAATACCTATGGTTCCGGACCCCGGAAACCTCCGGGATCCCGCCACCGGTTCAGGCACTCTCTAGCTCCTGAACCGCCCCCCCCCCAAAGCTGTGACCGATGTACCCCCTGGCAAGCACCCCTTCCACGGCCTCCTGCCAATCATTAAGCAGCAAATCCATACCGACAGGGGATAGATGCACCCCATCCTCACGGTACAGACCCGCACAAGAAACTTCAACCCAGGGATGCTGAATCTGAACTCACCCATGCTCCACCACCCACCGCCCAATCTGGCGATTAATCTTAACCAATCCCCGAGACCACCGCCGCTGCTCCCAACAGGCAGGCCGTGGAAGGAT
This sequence comes from Ichthyophis bannanicus, assembly GCA_033557465.1. Classification (NCBI taxonomy): domain Eukaryota; kingdom Metazoa; phylum Chordata; class Amphibia; order Gymnophiona; family Ichthyophiidae; genus Ichthyophis; species Ichthyophis bannanicus. The sequence continues at coordinate 1,243,578,381 of CM066032.1, forward strand.
GTCAGACCATAACAAATGGACCCCCGGAAACATCCGCAGGACTTCCTGCAAATCATGCTTGGCAGCCCGGATCAGCTGCTTACAAGTCCAGGAACTCAAGTCATTGCCCCCCAGGTGAATAAGCATCCACTTCAGCCACTCCAGGGAACGCCCGCGATGCCGCAGCAAAGGCAGGAACTACACCCAACGCATTCCTCGAACGCCCAGCCATAGGATCGCCAGCTCACCCGGGTCCATGCCGAGATTGGGCCCCAGCGGCCGCACCACTGCTCTCTGCTCCGCCCAATGAACAAAGGAGTGGCCGACCAACCAACAGGTCCCAGGACAGCGGCCCCCACCTGAAAGACAAAACAACAGTTAGTACCCCCCCAAACACCCCGACATCCCCGTCACAACCGCACATAACCCCAAAAGGCCTGCGATGCCCAGCGGCCAATCCTCTGAATCTCCACCTGAGGCAGACCCACCTCTGCCGTGCTGGTAGCCGCTCCGATCCGATCCGGAAAGAATGAGGAGCAAACCCAGCCGGGTCCATCCCAACCCTTTCCAAAGCCAGACGCAGCATGGCAGCAAACTGAAAACGAGTCAACGGGCTAGCATCCACGTGCAAGAACAAATTCCCCTCCCCTGCAGGACGAACACTCAGATACTCCCGCAGCAAGGACACCGGGCAAGTGAAAGGGTGACCAATAGCCCGCAACACCACCCACTGACCGCGACCCTGCTGATCCGTCTTGGACCGCGCCAGCCACACGCACGCTTCCCTGACACCCACAGACACGTGCCGCCAATCCAAACCACACGCCACGCGGCAAGAATCCGCCACCAGCTCACCGACGCGGAAAGCCCCGAAAAAGACCAGACTGAAAACCGCCCGAAAAAGCCGTGTTTCATACATGGACGACGCAACCCCCGGTAGGGCCAAGGAGATCCTAACCAACAGCCCATACGTAATGGGCCTACGACCATTCCGATGGGGAGGCTGCGAACGCCCCCACCCATGCAATAATTGCCGAGCCAAGCACCCCCCACCCATACCACCCCAGCCGACTGCCCACGCGAAAAAGGAAAACCCCGCAAGATTTGCCCGCACAGACGCGCGCGACCGACCGGAAGCTTTCGCCGCGACCACATATTCCGTCAATAAATGGTCGGGAACACGCCCCTCCCGCCACCCCCGAGTCACCAGGAAGCTGACCACGTCGTCACTTCCACGCTGATATTTCTTCCAAGTGCCCGGGGCCACCGAATGCTGCAGCAGGTCTAGCATCTCCACCGGCCAAGCTGCCATAAGGACTCTGGGACCTGTGCGCCGACACTGTCTGCCGCTGGTGCCAAAATCCAGAACTGCTCCCACTTAAAACGAGAAAGAGCATCGGCAATGCCGTTAGTGCATCCAGGAATGTGCCGCTCCCTAACCGCCACATTCAACCGCAGGCACGCCAGTACCACCGCCCGCATCAGAGAAGCAACCTGCAAACAACGCGGCGTATACTGATTGACCACGCTGACCACCGCCGCATTGTCACAGAACCACACCACCCTACGATTATGCAACCGATCCGGCCAAAGCTCCAGGACAACCAAAATGGGAAACAATTCCAAAAACGTAATGTTCGAGGTAAGCCCAGCGTCCCGCCAGGACTGAGGCCAAGCTGCCGCACACCACGCCCCCCCAAAGTAAATGCCCAATCCCCCACTGCCCGCTGCATCCGTAAAGAGCTGTAAATCAGCAGAGGAAATGGGGGCCTCCATCAAGACGGACGTGCCATTAAAGTCCTGTAGGAAAACGTCCCAGACGCCCAAATCAGCCCGAATACTCTGAGTCACCCTGATGCGATGATAAGCCTTCGTCACCCCCCTCGTAGCAGCCGCCAGCCGTCTCAGAAACACCCTACCCATAGGTATGACCCTACAAGCAAAATTCAAGGAACCGACCAAGGCCTGCAACTCTCGCAAGGTGAGCTTCCGTGCCCCCAGTGCATTGGCGACCAGCAAACGCAAACGCAGAATCTTTGCCTCCGGCAAGCGGGCCAACATTTCAACCGTATCAAGCTGTATCCCCAAAAAAGTGATGCACGTACTCGGACCCTCCGTTTTCCCTTCCGCCAGCGGCACACCCCACTCCCGGGCAAGAGCTATAAACCCATCCAACAATGCCCTACACTGATCGGAGTGTGCCTCCCCGGTAAATAAGAAATCGTCTAAATAGTGCACGACCTGCGCGGAACCCACCCGTCTAGTCAACGCCCAATGCAAAAAGGTGCTAAACATCTCGAAGTACGCGAAGGAAATCGAACACCCCATCGACATACATTTGTCAAAGTACCAGCCCCCTTCAAAATAGAACCCCAGTAGCGGGAACGCCGACGGATGGACCGGCAGCAGCCGAAAAGCCGATTCAATGTCAACCTTGGCCAATAAGCTCCCTGCCCCGCAATGCCGCACCACAGCGACTGCCGCATCAAAGGATGCATAACGCACAGAACACCAGCGCTTGGGAATCCTATCATTTACCGACGATCCCGCTGGAAATGACAAATTGTGAATCAGTCGATATTTACCCGGTTCCTTCTTGGGCACCACACCCAACGGAGACACCACCAAATTTGGAAAGGGCCGGCAGGAAAAGGGGCCAGCAATCCGGCCCAGGGCACACTCGGATTGCAACTTAACATGGACCACCTCCGGCAATCGTCGCACTGAAGCCGCATTGCCCAATCCCCAACCCTGCCCCTCGCCCAGCACGGGAATGTGAAAACCATACCGAAAATCCTGTCCAAGGATCTCCCGTATCCTGCGCCGCGGATAACGCTGAAGCCACGGGAGTATCGCCTCGAGCCGAATCGGCGTGGGAGCCCGCTCCCACGCGTCCACACTACTTGGGAGTTGAAGCGGAAGAGGGACCCCGCCTGGTGCACTTGAGGGCCGAGTGCCCCGCTCCACACATGAAACAGGCGTGCCGAAATTTACAGTCGGGAAAGGGACACGATGATTTATTAAATCTCCAGCAGAGATCTCCGGCACCCTCACCACCTGCCTTCGGTGCCCCTGACGCTCCGTCACGAAAGGAATGCCCCCTGCCCGCCACGCTGGCCCCAGCAACCTTCGACACCACAGACCCGCCCGCTCCCCCAGCCCGCACTGCCATCTGAGTTAGCCACAGGCTAATGTCCTGATTCCCCCAGGACAACAACTTATTCTCTTCCATCTTATCCCTAAATTTCTCATCGTAGTTGAGCCAAGCCCAACCTTCATGAGTCTGCGCGGCTTCCAGAATCAAATCCGCATACGTGAGCAACATCCCGTACTGCTCCGGATGCTCATGGCCCCAAATGCTAGCTAATCTTAGAAAAGCTCTAGCCCGGGGGGGCGGAGCCTGATGTCCAGCGGGATGGTCGCATAACGCTGAGGCTCCCGAGAGGCCTACTCAGAATCCTGAATTAACACCTCACATTTTTGGAACTTCTACTCTGATCTTGCCGGGGCACATTGGTGAGATGGCGGGGACCAAACCAACGCGCCTGGAATTTGGGTCTCCAGCGGCTTCTCACGGCAAACGTTCCAAAACCGAACCTCCGTCCCCGCAGAAGGGGCCGGCCTTGTGCGAGGGCCCCGAAATGCAGCAGGAAATCCTCGTAGAGATTAGAGGGGTCAAAAACCTTGTGCAGGCAAACGGTGAAGCACTCCGAGCGCTGCGGGACGATTTTGGTGTGCTGCAAAGCAAGCTAGAAGGGCTTTCTTCGCGTCAGGACAAAATGGAGGGCATATTGGACTCCCATGCGGCCCGGTTGTCCAAACTCGACAAAGTTGAACGACAGGTGCGGGCCTTGCAGAAAGAGGTGGAAGATGGCAATAATAGAGCGCGCCGCAACAATATACGACTCGTGGGCATGCCGGAGGGAGCGGAATCGGGAGACATGAAAGAGTTTTTATGCAAAATCCTCCCTTCCTTGCTCCAAATCACCTTTGCCAAAGATTTGGAGATTGATCGCGCTCATCGTGTACCCACCAGCATAACGCTCAACAGGAAGACCCCGCGGCCTATCATTTTTCGACTATTGAGATATCAACACGTGGAACAAATTCTAAGTGCCTCTCGGGCAAAGGGCCATATGGAGTTCGAGAGCCACAAGATCTCCTTCTTTCCCGACTTGTCTAAACCCACAGTCGACCGCCGAAAGCGCTTTCTGGAATTCCGGCCGAGGCTTCAACAACTACAAGCACGCTATGGCCTGATGTACCCGGCCAAGCTCCGAGTCACGCTTCACAATCAGACAAGAACATTCGAGGACCCTGATCTACTAGCGGAGTTTTGGATTCCAAAGAAGCCGACTTGATGCGCTGACTTCCAGAATATTCCTGCAAGTCTCCTTCTATCCGTTGTACCTGCCATATTGGATCTGCCGCAGCCTAGCAAAGAGTCTGGCGTGGGCAGTCTGTTGCCTTACTCTTGATGGTATCTGTGACCCGACTCCATCTACCCACAGTAGCCTCGATGAGTATCAGAGACAGTGTTATTATGGACTCTGGTGTTTCTTTTCTTTTTTTTTACATGTCTTCTATTCCTCTCTAGGGCCTCCTCCCGCAGACATATGGTCGCCATATTCTTTGGGGGTTTTGCTTCTTCTCTAAGATACGTTGGTACATACTTTTCAATATGGGGTGTATTAGCCAGACTACTTGGTGATTATGACATTGTTGTACAGATTCTGCTTATGTTCTATGTTATCAAGCGCCCTTACCTAAAATGTCTACTACCGATTGATGGCACCATGTAAGATTTTTTCATTGAACGTAAAAGGCATCAATAATCCGATAAAACGGAAGAAAATCCTAAGCTACCTCAGTCAGGAAGCAGCGGATCTGATTTTTCTCCAAGAAACGCATTTAAATTCGAAGGAAACTCTTAAACTCAATATTAAACCTTACATGGTGGCCGCTTATTCCCCAGCCGTTTCTAAGAAATGTGGGGTTGCCATACTGGTTAGGAAATCTTTGCATGCTACTGTTATTGCGACTAGCTCAGATACAGAAGGTAGATGGGCTAGAGTTCACCTCAAGATAGGTAGCCTAGAAGTTACATGTATATGCCTTTACGCTCCTAATGTTGATGACCCTGCCTTTTTTGCTACCATTGCTCAGGTTGCGCAGGCTTCTGCTAATACTTCATTGATCATTGGGGGGGATTTCAATCTAGTCCTTGATCCCCTGATTGACAAACAACCGCCTAGGACGAGTGGTCCCCCCAAGAGTCACGCTACGCTTACCTCCCTGATCAAGGATCTTGCTTTAGTTGATCTATGGAGATTACTACACCCCAATGAGCTTGACTTCACCTTCTTCTCCTCCCCTCATAAATCTCAGTCTCGCATAGACTTCTTTCTAATCTCAAAACTGTTAGTTCCTCAGGTGGACACTGCAAAGATTCACTCCCAACATATTTCAGATCATGCTGCCATTTCCTTTCAATTACACACTACTGCACCCCAGGGAAACTCGGGAGCCTGGTTCTTTGATAGAGCCCTGTTAACTCAGCCTGAGTTCCAGTCAGAAATTCGAGTAGCCATACAGGATTACTTCCATTTTAATCTACCCCAAGATACTGCGAATTGGGCTTGGTGGGAGGGCTTCAAAGCGGCCATTCGAGCAACGATCACTAGCTATCAAATCCGCCTGCGGAAACAACGTAAACAGCAGCTGCTCATACTAGATCAACAAATAAAAGCAGGCGAACGAGTTCTAACTGCACGCACTGACCCATGTGTATTAATTCGATTACAGCGTCTCCGTTTTCAATATAATTCAATCCTCTCAACTGCAGCTTCTAAGAGTATTGAGCTTCAGCGAGGGACATATTATCGTGAAAATAACCGAGCCGGTCGACTCTTAGCCAATGCCTTGAAAGGTCAAAAAGAAGCCAAACGCGTTGCGGCCCTTCGGGCTCCACAGGGAGGGGGCATAGTGACCACAGACTCCGATATTGTAGAGCTCTTTCGGGATTTCTATACCCGCCTATATCAATCTGAATGTGAGTTCTCGTCAGAGACATTCGAGCGCTTACTCTCTGGCATTCAGCGGCCGACCCTCTCTGAAGCTGATAGAGATGCGCTGGATGAACCCTTCTCTACTTCAGAGATCCAATCTGCCCTAAAACGTACAGCCTCGGGCCGTGCCGCAGGGCCCGATGGTCTCCCGACCGAATTCTACAGAACGTTCAGTGCAGATTTAGTTCCCTATTTAAAACTCTATTTTACTGCCCTTGCGGTAGATACATCCTCTTTGGGATCCTTTTCTGCAGCTAATGTGGTTGTATTTGAGAAAGAAGGCAGAGACCCGCTACTGACTGCCAACTACCGTCCAATCTCCCTACTTAATGCCGACTATAAGATCTTCGCAACGATCTTGGCCACCCGGCTATCTGACATGATGGCTACCCTAATTCACCCCGACCAATGCGGTTTTATACCCGGCAGATCAACTGCTGACAATGCTCGGACCTTGTGCCATGTGTTATCTAGTGCTGCCAATCTCGACCATCCATGGGTGGGTCTTTCCCTGGATGCTGAAAAAGCCTTTGATCGTCTAGAATGGCCTTTCTTATTTGCAGTTCTCCGATGGTATGGCTTTGGAGAGGGCTTCCTCCGATATCTCCAAGTCATGTACACTCAACCCGTCGCCAGTATTTGTGTAAATGCCATCAAATCTCAGCCATTTAACCTCCAAAGAGGCACGCGTCAAGGTTGCCCCCTATCACCAATGCTTTTTGATCTCGCTCTTGAACCCCTAGCCCTCCTTATTAGACAGTCTGCACGTATTCGAGGTGTCCCCTTTAGTCATAGGGAGATTAAACTCTCTGCATACGCAGATGACCTTATGCTCTTCGTCTCCCTCGATTCAGTTCCAGCTGTCTTGGATATGATTGACGGATACTCACAATTATCGGGCTATAAAATTAACTGGACCAAATCTGTAGCATTCCCACTGAACCGCTGGGTACATGAGGCTGACATGCAGGCCTTTCCCTTCCTTTGGCAATCTCGTATGGTGAAGTATCTCGGGGTCCATTACTGTTCTCCTTTAGAAGACACTATCAGTTTCAATGCCAAAGAGGTAGTCTCCAAAGTCCGTGAGCTCACAAATCGTTGGTCTCCCTTATCTCTCACATGGTGGGGCCGCTTAGACACTGTGAAAATGATGATAGTCCCCAAAGTGAACTACATTTTAGAAATGCTGCCATGCTTACTTCCGCTACATACTTATAAAGATATTGAGGGCCTTCTCGTCCGTTATCTCTGGCAGGGCAAGCCACCAAGGATAGCTAAACATAAACTGCAGTCTGCAAAGGAACGAGGGGGTACCAGATTTCCTGATTTTCTTAGATATCATCAAGCCTTTCTACTTAAGCAAGGTGCCCGATGGCTAGATACCTCAACAGACCGCCGACCAGTTTGGCTTGACATAGAAGAGGAGCTTAGTAGCCCAATTCCGTTGACCCATCTCCCCGGTATGTCTTACCAAGTAGACACCCGCCATCCACCAATGATTGTCGATACTCTTGCGGCCTTTAACACTCTCATTCTATCACTGGGCCCGAATGTATGTCCTCAGGACGGACTCCCGTTATGGAATAACCCCAGAATTCAAGTCCTAAATAGAACAATAGCCTGGAAACCCTGGTACTCCAGGGGGATCTGGACACCCCAACAGCTTTTCTCTGCAGCTCGTTGGAAAACCTTTTCGGATTTACAAAAGGAATTTGCGTTACCAGCGAAACACTACTTTCAATTGATGCAGCTTCAACACTGCCTCAAAAGTGCTCAAATCATGCCGCCCTCTGCCCCTACTGAGGATGGGCTATTAGAGATAGTTCACTCCATTAGTAGTACACATGGGGTAGCCTCTAATTTCTATAAAATACTTTGTCAGGGTACAGATACGGACACTTTTAGAGCCCAACAAGCCTGGGAGCGCGAACTGCAAACCACTCTAACCCCTGTGCAATGGAGCGTTTTTTGGAGTAAAGTAGTGCGGGTTTCCCGGTCTGCCTCTGTTACCCAAACTCTCTTCTTCTTTGCACACAGATGCTTTTATACCCCAGAAAAAATAGCCAAATGGAACCCAAATGCTAGGGACCTGTGTTGGTCTTGCCATACTGCTGTGGGATCCTTCGCTCATGTTATTTATGAATGTCCTCAACTGCAGGTCTATTGGGGGCGGGTCTGGGGTCGTATTCAATCTATCTTACACTTTCATGAACCTCTTTCTTGGAAGGTCGTGGGACTCCGCTCTGCGGCGGAGGTCCCCTCTCTTCCTAAGAAGGGTCGCTTTCTCCTTGATTTCATGCTAGGTATAGCCATATGCTTAATCACGAGGAATTGGAAGGATAGCTCTCGACTTACTGTCAATGAATGGTGGAACCTCGTCTGCTTATATAGTAAATATGAGCAGATACCTCGGAGAGCTATTCCCCAGGTCCAAACTCACTCTTGCTTGTCTAAATGGCAGATGCTTAATGATTATGTACAATCTGCTCATTGCTCCAACATGCCTGTATAATGTGCACTCATCATGTTTTAGATCACCGTTATGTTTTGTAATACAATAATGTAAGTACACGCCCGCTTCGGGAATGCTTAGTTTTCTAGAGAAGAAGCAGGGGGGAGGGGGGTGGTAGGGGTTTACTTTGGTGTATGTATTACACGTTATGTATTTGTCTTTTAGCTGTATGTCTTCCTTTCCTTTGTTGTTATAAAACGAAAATAAAGAATTTAAAAAAAAGAAAAGCTCTAGCCGAATTCACAACATTACGAGATACGCGCTTGATCCTCCCAGCCTTCTCATCCTCCTTCCTCTTCTTACGGCTCTCGCCCGACCGCCGCCGCCCTTCCAACAAGCGGAAGATATCGATATACTTCCGCTTCCGAATTTTTCTGCGCAACGCCCGCAGAACCCCCTCCCACAGTTCAGAAAAAGACGCGAGCATCGGCACCGCCCCGCGCCCTTCCGCCCCCAGAGTAACGGGAACCCGTGACCGATCCAGCGAATCCCCGCTCGAAGAGTCCGAAGACGACCTACTGGAAAAAGATGATGGCGACTCGCCCCTATGACGCCTCCGACAAGCATGCTTACGCTTCCTCCGTACCTTACCCCCGACGCCGATACCCAGAGCCCCACCCTCCCCTCCCCCGACCGACAACTCACCTGTGGGTAACACTCCATCGCTGACTGCTGCTGCACTCGCCGACTGCTCCGCAGCGACCTCGGTGACCCGGGCGGTCAGAGGGTCCTCCGCATGCACGCTGCCCGCCGCCACCGGAGCCATACGCGCCTCACCGTCCGCCGCTCCAGGACCGGCCACCGACATTCCCCCAGGTGGATGCCACGCCATCAGGGCCTGTGGAGGAACATAAGAAAACACAGGGGCAGGGGGAAGGGGGCCCCCCAACCATGATGGCGCCCAAGCCCCCAGCCAATCCGCTCGGGAGGTGCCTTGTCCCCCGCCCCTCCAAAAGTCCCAGGCCGCTCCCCCACTAGGGGCAGGAGACCCCCCTTGACCAGTCCCCCCACCACCCCTACCTTGACCAAATTGCCCAAGAAAAGGGGATGAAGCACTCCCCATATACCCCACAGCATCACCACTCCACCAGGCCTGTGGCCCCCCCCAGCCCTTGCCATATCCCAGGGGTTCAGCCCACCCACCGGGGACTCCACCACCACCCCACAACTCCTGGCCCCCCCCCTGGCGCAGCAGCACCAACCATCTCCCTGCCCTCAGAGGGGAAAACTGCACCAGCACCCTGCCGACCCCCAGCTCTCCCCCGCCTAGCCGCACCACCCTTGGAGACCCCCCCAGAGGCCGCACCAGCCTCACTGTTTCCCAGTCTGCCTCTCCTGCTCCCACCACGTGCACCAGACACCGCACGGGTCGTCCCAGCAGTGCCCCGAGAAACTCTCCCAGCCCTCCCCCCATGACGCCCTCCGCTCCTCGCCGCCCGAGCAGGCATCGTAGGCAGCACCGCACAGCCCCCCCCCCACACTCACGAATCTTCCGGGAATGAGAGAACGGAAGATGAGCTCCGGAACCGCCGCTATCACTCCTAGCCAGCTGCCGGACCCGCACGCCAAAGCCAGCCGTCGAAGCTGCCCACGCTGAGAAAAAGAAGCACCAACGAAAAGAAGACATCCGTTGTCTCGGGGCCCGCATCCGCGAATGTGCGCCCCGACAACTGTCCCCGATGCTGGCTATCCCCCCCTTCCCGTTCAGCCGACGCTGATTGGCTCCCACCACTGCCACTTAGCCGCGGGAGCCAATCAATTTGAAAAATGCCGCCCATCCTAGCGGCATTCTTCCGGCCCCCGCGGCCCGCCGAGGATGCCATGCGCCGCCGGCCTGGTTAAAATCGGCCGGCCAGGTAACGGGCCCTGCGGCCTCCTTCATTTCTTTCTTGATTTTTAATATGACGCTTAGCCTAAGGAGCCCTACTGTATAGGGCACCTTACAAAGCGCCTTATGAGGCACCTTACAAGGCACCTTATAGGGCACCTAATAGGGCACTTAACAAGGCACCTTATAAGGCACCTTATAAGGCACCTCACAGGGCACCTTATAAGTCACCATATAAGGCACCTAACAAGACACCTTATAAGGCACCTTATAAGGCATCTTATAAGGCAACTCACAAGGCACCTTATCAGGCACCTTACTTATAAGGCACCTTACTAGGTGCCTTGTAAGGTGCCTTATGAGGCGCCTTGTAACGCGCGTTAGTTTGTAACATGCGTTGGCTGATACGGCTTGCTGTAACGATGCACCGCCCACGCCTTTATATGGGCATCTGTACCTTTACCGCGGAACCTAATGCGAATGACATTACCGCAGTTTAGTAAACATACCCCTAAATCTTTTTGTTTGTTTTATTTCCCATGTCGTTTATGTATAGAGCCGCTGAATGTTGTAACAGACCGTGTAAATAAAACCTGATTAAAATCAGGATGGTCTGGAGGTGAACTGGGGACACTCAGTCAGTGGCGATATTCAGCTGCTAACCAGATAGCAGATAGCTCAAACAGCTAATGTTAGGTCATCTCAATAGCTGTCCTCACTTTCATTGGCTATCCCTAACCAGTTAGTGGCTGGATATCACCACTTAACCAGATAATGCCTCCATTGCCTGGTGAACCTGGATATTCAGTGCCAGACATCAGATAAATTCCAGGTTCATTTAAGCAACAGTGGCTAGGCCCTTTAAAAGCACCTAGCCACTGCCGCTGAATATTGGCCCCTTGGATTATAAGTCCTCTGGGAACAGGAAATTGCCTATCATACCTGAACATAACTCATCTTAAACTTCAGAGAAAGGCATGAACTAAATCAAATAAGCTGTGGCTTTCCAAAGCCTGAAGATATGATAAAAGCTTATGGACATTTTCTCCAGGAACTTGCCAAAACCCCTTCTAAACCCAGCTATACTTGACCATATTGTCTGGCAACAAATTCCAAAGCTTAATTGCACATTGAGTGAAAAAATACTTTCTCTTTTTTTATGTGCTACAGTTAATTTCATAGACAATCTCTTTGTCCTAGAATTATTGTAAAGGGTAAACAACCTTTCCTTATTTACTCAATCCACCCCACTCATTAGCTTATAGACTTTTTGCATATTTCCTCCCAAGCTGTACAGCCCTAATTTGTTTACTTTTCTCCATAGGGAAACCATTCCATTCCTTTTATTATTTTGGCTGTCTTTCTCTGTACATTTCCTAATTCCACTATATGTGTGGTTTTTTTAAATAAGGTGACTTAACTGCACACATTACTTAAGGTGCAGTTATACCATGGATCAATAAAGAGGCATTATAATATAGTAACATAGTAAATGACAGCAGATAAAGACCAGTATGGTCCATCTAGTCTGCCCAGTAAGATGGCAAAAAGTAGGTACACCTGCCGCTCCATGCAGGCCACCCCTGCCCCTGTCTTTGTTTAGGAATGAACCCACCGCTCCGTGTAGGACACCCATATTTGTTGAGAAATTAGGTAGTTAAGTTTATTTTGATTTTATCCTGTTGCTGTAAAGGGATCCACTGTGTCTGTCCCATGCCATTTTGAATTCTGTCACTGTTTTTGCTCTGACCACTTCCATCGGGAGGACATTCCAAGTATCTACCACCCTTTCAGTGAAAAAGTATTTCATGACATTGCCTTTCAATTTACCCCCTTGCAGCTTCATGTTATGCCCTCTAGTTTTACAACTTCCCCGTCTTTGGAAGAAGTTTGTTTGTTCATTATTTCTCTTTAAGTATTTAAAGGTCTGAATCATATCTCCCTTATCCCTCCTCTCTTCCAGAGTGTACATATTTAGGTCTTTCTCATAAGGCTTCCGACGCAGGCTCCAAATCATTGTGGTCGCCTTCCTCTGAACAGTTTCCAGTCTTTTTACATCCTTTGCAAGATATGGTATCCAAAACTGAACACAGTATTCCAAGTGAGGCCTCACCAGTGACTTATGCAATGGCATTAGTACCTCTTCCTTTCTGCTGGTAATTCCTCTTTGTATGCAACCATATGGAACGGCTTAAAGACCGCCGTTGCAGGGACGAGGAGAGCAGCGATCTTGTCGGGGGTGAGAGCAGGAGCTCCCCCTTCCTCCCCAATGCCCGCCAATCAGCAGCCATATGGAACGTCTTAAAAACCGCCGTTGCAGGGACGAGGAGAGCAGCGATCTTGTCGGGGGTGAGAGCAGGAGCTCCCCCTTCCTCCCCAATGCCCGCCAATCAGCAGCCATATGGAACGGCTTAAAAAACGCCGTTGCAGGGACGAGGAGAGCAGCAATCTTGTCGGGGGTGAGAGCAGGAGCTCCCCCTTTCTCCCCAATGCCCGCCAATCAGCAGCCATATTGAACGACTTAAAAACCGCCATTGCAGGGATGAGGAGAGCAGCGATCTTGTCGGGGATGAGAGCAGGAGCTCCCCCTTCCTCCCCAATGCCCGCCAATCAGCAGCCATATGGAACGGCTTAAAAACCGCCATTGCAGGGGCGCACCCGCGCCTTGCGGGCCCGCGCCTGAGGGCCCTTTGGCGTGGCCCTTAGGCATTGGTCCGTGGCGACTGTTGCTGAAGGGTACACCGATGGTATGGATTGGGTTGTCCTGCCTATAGTTTGTGGTAAGTCGCTGTTCCATGTTCTTCTCCATCTATTATCTGTTTGACTGTCTCTGTTCTCTACTCTGTCCTATCATATAAATGGCGTTCTTTTACTATTTCCTCGAATGATATAGTATTGTAAACCGCTCTAATGCCTCTGGCCTGAGCGGTATATCAAATTCGAAATAAACATAAACACATAAACATAAACAAACCCAACATCCTCCTGGCTTTTGCCATTGCCTTGTCGCACTGTTTTGCCACCTTGAGATCCTCAGAAATAATCACACCAAAGTCCTTCTCCTGAACCATGCACACCAACCTCTCGCCCCCTATCGCGTACATTTCCCTTGGATTTCTTCTTCCCAAGTGCATGACACTGCACTTCTTCAGATTAAATCTTAACTGCCAAGCATTAGACCATTCTTCCAGCTTTTGTAGATCTTTCCTCACATTATCCACTCCCTCAGGGGAGTCCACTCTTTTGCAAATTTTTGTATCATCTGCAAAAAGACAGACTTTACCATTCAGTCCTTCAGCAATATCACTCACAAATACATTGAACATTGCCGGGCCCAGGACCGAACCCTGGGGCACCCCGCTAATCACCCTCCTTTCATCCGAGTGAGCTCCATTTACCATCACCTTCTGTTGTCTGTCAGTCAACCAATTTCTGATCCAGTTCACCACTTTGGGACCCATCCCCAAACTACTGAGTTTATTGATAAGCCTCCTATGAGGAACAGTATCAAGGCGCTGTGCACACAAGAAGGGTAATTTTTATCAACCATTTTTGCATGTAAAACAGCATTTTACACACATAAAAGGGTTCTTATAAAATGCGGTCATGTCTAAAAGTAGGCACGGTGTGAGCTGACGTGTACGTGCACAGTTTGCAAGCATGGACATAGCATGGGAAGAGTTGTGATTTAAATGCGTATTTTGTAAAATATGCACATATGCACATAAAGTATGAGCTGACATTTACACCAGTTCTCAAGCAGGCATAATGACTGTCTTCAATCTAAGTGCAGTTTTTGGCAGAATTTGCATAAAGATTTTATAGTCACATCGGCACCTATGAACCCGATTCATGGAGGGCAACATCCGGGCCGTGTGGATGTCCCCAATGAAGATGGGGCTGTGTGGACCGATTCAGGACTGCAGGAACAAAACATTCCCACAGTAGCCAGATTCAGCCCCAAGGATGGCCCAGCATCTCTCTTCTGCCTGTGTGGACGTCCTCCCTGCAGGCGCCCCTGACATCCGTGGCTCCAGCCCTCCATTTCCCCACTGCCCGCCTGACCCACAGCTGGCCTGCTGTGGCCTGGATCGGGCAGCAGGGACTCCCCATACCTGACCCTGGCTCTGGCCCCAGCCCCAGGGGGGATTCTCAGGCTCGATTGGGCCAAAAGTGCTGCTTATACCACCTTTGAGGTGGTATAAGCAGAAGGTCCCCACGGGCCTGGCAGCACGTACAGGGCCATGACCTGAATCGGCCCTATACGTACTGCCAGGCTAGCCTTCCCCCACTTTGCCCCATTCCCACCCCCACTGGCTCTCCCCGTCCTGATGTATAGGATGTACATAAAGAGCCGGAGGGGGAATCGGGCATGGACGGCTTGCGGGACTGCACATCCGGCCAGTACGTACAGTCCCAAAACCCACATTTGTGAATGACCTCCTATGTGTCTTCATAAAATAGGTGTCTTTTTATCCACTTACAGGGTCATTCTGAACCACAAATAAACCGTTTGCATGTACAAATTGGACGTGTTTAGCACTTGCACATCTAGATGTAATTCCGACAGCAAGGCAGTTTACATGTACAGATGAGATATACGGGCAGTCTGGACGTGGGCGTGGAGGGGAGGAGCATGGGCATTACCTGTCGTGTAAACATCTAAATCGTATTCTGATGAAAACACGTATGTCCATTTTGGATGTCTACGTTAGACCTGCCAAAACGTGGAATAACAGCCTATGTCTGTTAAAGTAGCCCTCTACTGTAACAACACAGAAGGACATCTATGTTTAAATAAAGCAGGTAGCATAGCTGAGTTATAAAAAGATATGGAACAGTACATGAAGGAAAGGTCCCTAATGTAGACATGGAGAAAAAGAACTGCACACCCTGGGGGTAAGCAATGTAGCATGTTGCTATGTTTCAGGGATGCTACTCTGTAATTGTGATCCAGATTAGCCACCTCTTGAAATAATAATAGGCTACATGGACCTCTGATCTGAATCAATATGGAAATACCTATGCCCTTATGTTCAGTTAGGTGCAAGAGTATGTAGACTAAAGGAAAACAAACTGAGCCATGTGGAAGCAATAGAGGTCCAATGGTAGCCAGAACCAGAGGGACCAAAAGAAGGGAAAGAAATGGCACTGCATACAGCCCAACAAAGGAAACCACTCTGTGCCCCACCGCATCCCAACAAGAGGTGTGACAGTGACACTACCTGTGTGCCTGCCATAGCAGGGTGCACAGGATGCAAATGTACAGTGATGCACAAAGGAGGGACATGTATAAGGTGCATGAGAAATGACAGGCAATGCCAGGGAAACAGGACTGAAAGATACATATGGCCACAGTGATGGAGGCAGCCACATGTGCCTTCTTGGTGCCCATGAGTGTGGTATAATTGGTGAGCACCACCTCAATGAGAAGGGCCTGCTCCCCTTCGGCGAGGTTCCTCTTTTGTGAGGACACCTTTGGAGCCATTTACATATGAAAGCGCCTGTACTGACATCTGGTTTGCAGTCAGTAGTATGGCATTCCCAGAGGCATGTCCATGCCGGAGTTACACGTTTTGTAGTGGTTAGTGATGTAGATGTCTATCTTTCCAGAATACCGAACACTTTTACACTTCTGAAAGCACATGTGCGTTCGCCTTCCATGGAACACATCTAATGCTGGGACAGTTCCACATGTTTTCCTATGCCCATGTTCAATGAGTCTTGGACATCATGGTTATGGAAACAGTTTCTTTTGGGCTCTAGGCAAATGACATCATGATATTTCTCACCAATGTCTTTATTTGGACAGCTATGAATCAGCTGTTGCTAAATATGCAAAACTCAGAAGTACTGGTTGTTACTCTGGTTCATTAGTGTTACTTAAATATCTGATGGCAAATAATTACATAGTTCTCATCCATAGGGCCACCAAAATGACCCTGCTGTGCATCACAAGGCATAACATTTATTTTCTTTATTTACTTACATATTAGTTGTTATATACCGCTTTGTCTTGGTAATCAGAGCTGTTTACAGATAAAATTGTAACTACTGCACAAGGCAGTTTACAAGGAACAATTATATAACGGTTTACAAGGAACAAGTATGTAACAATTGTACAATTAACAATGACGTTCAATAGATATTTAACAATAACAGAGAAGTGCAGAACTATTTACAGGAGGTATTAACATTAGTGGTCTAGGTGATATCCTGGAATAATGTGAGTCAAGGGCATGGAGACAGGAAGTGGTTGATGAGTGTGGTGAAGTGTTGATAGGACAATGTATGAGGTCTATGGTGGCTGGTCACATTGACAGTAGTCTGTAAAGATGAATGTTTTGAGATGTTGTCTGAAATGAGTTGCGTCTTTGATTTCTCATAGAGTGTTAGGAAGACTTTTCCATAGGGTAGGGGCATAGAGTGAGAATGCCCTATTGGTTGTAGATTGGTTTAGTTTTCTGGCACTAATAGGACTGGATAGCATGTTTGTCAGGTTGTCTCTTTTTATTCATGTGTGTTGTTGAATATTTATCAGTGTGCAGTGGTATGTTGGTGCTATGTTGTTTATTGTTTTAAAAATGATCATGAGAGCTTTGAATTTGAATGTTTGAAGTATCAGGGGCCAGTGGAGTTGAAACAGGATGGGTGTTATGTAATCAGATATATTTTATTTTATTTATTTTAACAGTTGCTTATATACCGCAACCTTCCAAAGATCATATATTGTCTTTCATAATTCTGCACGCAACTGTGTTTTGAGCACGTTGTAGAGGCTTTAGGATTTTCTTTGGGAGGCCATGGAGTATGCTGTCACTATGGTCAAAATGAGAGCTTATTAGCGTCTGGGCTACAGAACAGACGTCCGTGGGGGAGAGCAGTAGTCTCAGATGCTGAATCATTCTAGTTTTATTGTAAACTGCACGAGTAGACATGTGAATGTATTTGGTGAAGTCCAGGTTTTGATCAAGATATATCCCAAGGTATTGTATGTCTTTTTGTATTTCAGGTGAGGCATTGTTTATGTGTAGTGAACTAGGGGGGTTGAATGTTTCATTCCTAGTACTAATAAGTGCTTCTGTTTTTTTCAAGTTAATTGTGAAGTTAACTGAGTTGAGCCATTCAGAGACGTCGTTGAAACAGCTGGTAATCTTTGTGTAGTTAGGATCTCTGGTGTCAAAGGTGGTGAATAGCATTATATCGTCTGCATACATTCTGTAGTCTAAGTTGTATGATCAGATGATATTGCAGATAGGTTGTAGATATATATCAAACAGAAGTGCAGATAATGCAGATCCCTGGGGGACACTCTGAGTTTGAGTGAAAAAGTTAGATAGGTTGTTTTCGACGCAAACCTGTTGGGTGCAGTTGGACAGGTAGTCTTGAAACCATTGTAGAGTAGTACCACCTATGCCCAGGTGTTTTAGGCAATTGATTAGGATATTGTGGTTTACAGAGTCAAATGAGGAAGGTATATCTAGGAGGATGAGGATGAAAGCATTTGTCATGTTGTCGATTCCCGGGGCCTATATAGAGGAGCTGAGGGAGAGAACAGGATGGTGGGCATGCTCAGAGACAAACTAAGAGTCATGCTGAAGGCAGGGGGAAGCGATGCCATGTGCAGTGACTTATTGGGGGGCCTCATTTGCAAATGTCAGGGGTTGAATTGTGAGACTGAAATGCAGCATCATGTGCAAAGAAGGTGCAATGGTAGGGCCAGTCCTGGGGCCAGCAGTAAACATTAGGCCCATGTGGCATAAGGGATCTGAGAATCCCACCCAGACATTTACTGTTAAGAGGCTCCATAAAGGTTGTATGAAAAAGTCCCCAAAACCAGTGACAGCAGAAGGCGCATCCTTAGTGACATGATAGGTGTCTTATCCAGTATGGGGCTGATTTTGTGCAATATATCCGCTTCTACAGCAACACTGCCACTGATACGGTAGGTACAAGGGTCTATGATGTGACTGTGATGGTATGTGTCCTGGGGCCTCTGCCCCAGATGAGGTCCCTTATAGAAACGCACTTTGTTTGATGTAGGCTGCCTGTGCCGCTGGGACTGGGGGGTGGGTGGCAGGGCTGGGCAGCTGCAGGCACGCTCCATCAGCACAATTCCATTCCGGCTGTCCTGGCCCTCTGTGTGCCCAGTCAGAATCGGACACACAGAGGGAGCCACAATACTGTTCCTATGGGACATGCCTGGCTCCACCAGACCAGACTTGCAAACAGGCCTGTATGTGCAGGCTAGGTCCACAAAGCGGCCCGGACTGCATTTACAGGCCCTCTCTAGCTAAATTGGTCTAGCCTGTACAACAGAGCTGCGGCTCCATCGCGTCCAGTTGGCATGACACTGCTGCTCTATAGCCATGATCCCCAGCCATCAGCGCCTGTGACTCTACCCACAGCCTGACCCCTGATCCTGCCTCCTTAGGCTGGGAACAAGCTGCAGGGGAGGCTCTCTGCCCCCACTCACTGCTTTACAGCTCCAGGTCTGCGGTCCATTGCCACATCAGGGAACCTATTCCACCTCAGAGGTGGAAGGCGTTCCTCCTCTATGCTGTTGGCCCTGGACATACAGGGCCTGCATTGGAATTGGTCCTGTACGTCCGGGGTCAGCAAACACCCATGATCCACCTTGATGTCTCCTCCATCCACCCCTCTGCCGTGCGAATAGCAGGGATGGACATCCCAACAGGCCATCCATCCCCACTATTCATGGCATAGACTGGGCTTGCATGTGTACACAACTTGACCACCATGCTGTGAGCCATTCAGGCTACTGCAGTCACCACCCACCCCCTCCCTCCCCTTCTGCCACTACATGCCCTCCGGTCCCAGGTGACCTGGGACAACATCCGTAGCAGCCCTGTATGTCCAGGGCCATGGATTATCCAGTGCCCCCCTTTCTCCACCACCACCCCGACCCTTTCCCACCACTGGCTAGCCTCTTGGTACGGCCACCATGTACATACCGAGAGGTTCGGCAGGGTCAGCAGGGGTGGCTGGTTGGCAGGGATAGATGTCCACATGGAACCCCTTCCCCACTATTCAGGCTTCAGACTGACTCTCTATGTGGATATCCCTTTTCGTATACAGTATAAAATTCTGATTTTCGTACACAGGTCTTTGCACACTGGTGTTCCACTCTTTCTCTCTAATCTGGTTCAGTTTTACTGTCCTTCCAGAGTTCTTAGATCCCTTCATGCTAATCGTCTCTTTCTGCCACCTCCCTCCCAGGCTTGTCTCGAATCTACACGTTCTACTGCTTTCTTTTTCCTTGGCCCCCGTCTCTGGAACTCATTGCCACTCTCGTTACGGTTGGAACCTTCTTTTCACACTTTCAAAGCTAATCTTAAGACTCATCTCTTCTGCACAGCCTTTGATCTTCCTCTTCCCCCTCCCCCTGCAATTACCTGACTGTTCACCTGCCCTTTGTCCTTTTTATTTCTAATATTATTGTTGTACTGTTTCTTTGCTGTCCCTTTATCTTAAAAGAATTGGCGTTCCTTTTCCGTTTCTTTTTTATCAGTAGTTCCGTTTTGATTTTATTGTAAACCGCTGCATGCCTAATTGGTTTAGGCGGTATAATAAATTTTAAATAAAGATAAAGATAAAGATGGACACAGTGTTTCAAATTAACAGTTTTTATTTGAACTTTTTACTTATGTGGGTGTCCCCACTAACCCTTCTGCAGGCAGACATCCCAGTGGGCCTCAGTGTGATGACCTATGTGGGGTCAGGAGTGCCTCCGTCAGCCGCTCCACAGCCCATGTGAAAGCCTGGAGGTTGCCCCTCATCCAAAGTAGCTGATCAGCAATGAGCCCCAAGGGCCCCTTTGCAGCTGCCCCTGCCCCCTCCCATCCCCTCCCTCCACCTCCTGCCCCCTCCTGCCCCCTCTCACCTCCCTTCCCCACCTACTGCCCCTCCCATCTCCTTCCACCACCTGCCCCTTCCCATCCCCTCCCTCCACCCAAGTAGGTGATCAGCAATGAGTCCCAAGGGTTCCTCTGCAGCTGCCCCTGCCTCCTCCCATCCCCTCCCTCCACCTCCTGCCCCCTCCTGCCCCTCCCATCTTCTCCCACCACCTGCCCCTTCCCATCCTCTCCCTCCATCCCATGCCGCCTCCCATCCCCTCCCCCCATGCTCCCCCTACCTCCATCCACTGGATGTCCCTGGGTGGTGTGGCCCTAAATCCCCCCTCCTCCAGGGGCTCCTCCTCCTCCCCCTCCCCCTGCTCCTCAGGGCCACCTACCCAAGGGTACCCTGCCTCTCACCCTGGGGTACACTGGCCAGTCGCCATAGCACTCTGGCCCCTCCCCTTTCAGGGGAGTGGAGCACCTCCATGAGGTCCAGGGTGAACTCCTCATCCCCACTCTCCCCTGATGGGGAAGTGATGGATAGTACTATGGGGCTGGGCATTGGTGTGCGGTCTGCTGGGGTGATGGTGGGGTTCCTTGCTGCAGCTGGTGCAGACTGTTGCTCCTCCTCACCCTCCTCAGCCACCATTTCGCACTGGCCCTTCTCATCATCATCATCTTTCTCCTCCTCTTCCTCCTCCTCCTCCACTGAAATGGGGGGGGGGGTGCTGTCCTCAACTGGGATGGCTGTGGAGGGGACGCAGAGAGGTGCCTGTTAGTTTCAGTGGGTGGGGGTGTCCGGCTGCCATGTCCCATTGTCAGATGCCTCCCCAATGCCCATGCTCTGTCTGCTGTTGCCCCTGGGAAGCCCAGCCACTCCAGTCCTGTGCCATATTGCATGTCATGGACCTATTCCTGTGCCATTCCCCCACATCACCTCACTCCCGCTGCAGCTGCTGCCATATACATCGCATGAGCTGCGGCCTATTACGCCATATGGTGCGGAAGCGCAGCCTGTATGCTTCCGTCTCCTGAAGGACATGCAACTGTCTGTGGAGGCAGGAAGGAGGTGTCATACATATGCATGTTTCTTTCTCCCCCCATGTTTGTCACTGCAGATGCCTGCCTGCTTGCCATAACATCAACTTGCATATACTGGACCCTATCTCATCCTGCTGCCACATCATAAGTGCTGCCACACCCCTGTCCAGGGCTTGCCCTGGTCCCTCAGGACTCCTCTGTCCTGTGTGCCTGCATTGCTGACTGGCAAGGCCATAGGCTGAGGGGGCCACAGGGGCAGTGCTGTCTGCGACATGAGCTGATATTGGGACCAGAGTGTCCTGTTCTGGGGGCCCGATCACTTAACCAACTGCTGGATGCAAAAGATCACTCTGTGTACTGACCAGCGGACTGTCTGCAGTTATTATGTACATGACTGGTAAACCCAGGGGCGGGTAGCAGGAGCAGTGTTACTGTGCTTGCTGTGAGTGAATATTAGACCTGGATGGTTGGGATGGGGGTGTTCCAGGCCTATTCCTAGTTGCATTATCAGGGCTATGGTGATAGCTCCATGCAAGTCAAGACAATCCCTGCTCCCAGGTAGTTGGTATCAGCATTGTAACACTAAGGGGTATGTTTACTAAACTGCGTTAGTGCAATTCACGTTAGGAGCCGCGGTAGTGACAGAAACCCCAAATAAGGACATGGGCGGTACATCGTCACCACTAACGCGCGTTAAAAAAATTAACAAGCGTTACCGGGCGCCGTGGCACGTTACAGCGCATTAAACGTAAGAAGACGTACAGACACAAAGCACTGAAACAGAGCTGTAGCACAATGGTTACGGTACTGACCGCTGTTACAGGCAGCATGGGTTCGAGTCCCCAGTGTGCCTAACGCAGAAGGCTGTCCCAGGCATCACCCTGTACATTACAGAGGGAAAGAGGAGGCATGTTTTTCCTTACGTTGAGTATTGGTGTCAGAAAAACACCCTCGGAGTGTGCCTAGCCACGTACATTGGTGCGTGCGAGGTTGCGTGCATTGGTACGTGCGTAGCTGCGCGCGTACAATCGTGCGTGGGTACGTGTGTTTTTACGTGCGTGGGTACGTGTGTTTTTACCAGTGTGGGCATCTTATATTACAGACTCTGTAGGGTGTCTTGCACCTATGCATTATGGTAACAGATGTACGTGTGATGGCCTATGGTTTATCAGAGCCTGTGAGCAGGTGCTGGAGTTTCACAGGGTTGGATTGTGCCAGTCACACCCATGATGCACTGCACATGCAAATCAGCTGTCCACAGATACACACCATGGGGAATGCACCCCCACAGCACCTCGGCCTGGTAGGGGGAACTGACCGTGTGTTGTACTGGCACAGAGTAGCTACACACCATCACATTGTGCGGGTACTGTGCTCACCCTGAGGGTGCAGTGAGGCGCCCAGCACTAGGTCCACAGCACCGGCCATGGCGTATGTCCAAAGCAGTGTTACTGTGTGAGATAGGTAGTTTCTGCAGGAACACCTTGGACATCTCTGTCTGTTTCAGTCAGGTGTAGCCCCCATGCACCACCACACCCCTCCCCCAGGGCTGAGGGTGGCAAACAGGGTCTCCTATCAAAAGATCCACAGTCTACCTCCCTGCAACGGTGGCAGTAGAGAGGAACATTAACCCTAGTCCTGCTGGGGAACAGACACCCCACAGGGCAGTCAATGCAGCTCTGTACACAGCCATAACACAATAGCAGACAGACATTAGGCCTGGATATGGTATACTGCACCCCACCACTATCTGATATTCCACTGGTGCAAGCCATCAGCCACTGCACCCTGCAAGCCACTCCATCACAACACCTACCAGCTACAAACAGTCTGCTAGTGCCCAGTGGAGATGCCTGCACCCAGAACTGGGATGTTAGCATACACAGCAAGCAGATACATCAGTGACTGGGCCCCAAAAGGAAACCCATATTTATCACATGAGAGAAATACTAGATAGCACTATGGGAGTGCCTAGCCATGCTGTGGTCACTGCACAGTCAGGGTGAGAGTGATCTCTCAGCAGGATATACTGAGGTCAACCTGTCTGTGTAGGTGGTGGCCGGGCACTACAATATGCCTGTTACTGCCCTATGCCCTGTGCAGATGCACCCTGGCCAGGCCACCCTGTCCGGCCTATACCCATGGTACCTTGCTCCTCATTATGCACATTGGCAGCCCAATACTGGCAACATTGCTGGCAGTGTGGGCTGTGGAAGGTGTTTGCAGCCACCACACACTGGATAGACAGCAGCCATACCCACCACACCTGTCCTGGGCATAGTACAGGCATGGATATGGTACACAAGACTGTTGGGGGGTCACTCCCCAGGGTGGTGAACACTGTCAGAGACCAGACCTGCAGCACCCACCGCAGACATCAGAATGATTGTTATGGTGGAGCTCAATGAGCAAAATGTGCTTAACATAGGAATTGATATCTGCCAGTTATCATAGGAAATGTTTGATAGCTGTGTACCATATACCCAGGTGTAGGGTGGCATTGCTAAGGTATGCAACTGCTAGTATTGGGAGATACAGGCAGGGCCCAATGTCTTGCCTCTCCAGGTGGCATTGGCCAATGGGGCCTGTGGGCACTGTTCCCTCTAAGCTGTGCGCGTGTGCGCGCGCACACATCTCGCTGAGCGAGCGCACATACTTTACAAGAGAGCGCACAAAAACTACGGTTTTGATTCTTATAGAAAACAACACAGACGTCTTAAAATTTAAAAGTTATGATTGTAATTACTAGAAATTTTCTGTTTCATTTAGTAATTGTCTATTTTCATTTAATTTGATTTAAAAAAATGTGGTATACATACTGTATTCTGACGTGTAGTCAAATTTTAAAGTATATAACTCTGAGTGTCGTTATGTGGTGCACAAAAATTTAACCTTCCTTCAAAAGCTGCACAGCTGATATTTTATGCGCACACAGCCTACAGAAAATTAGAGGGAACATTGCCTGTGGGTGGGTGTGTGGCCCTGTTGGCTGCTGCTTTACGGCAGAGTTCCCCAACTCCAGTCCTGGTGTTCCAAACACTGTTCGGATTTTCATGCTGTCCCTCATAAATATGCATGAGCTACATCTGCATACCATGGGGGTGGTGCATAGCTATGCAGCACAGGCATCTTTATTAGAGGCAGCATGAAACCGGAATGGTGTGGGGCCCTCCAGGACTGCATTTGCGGGACTCTGCTTTAGGTAATGTGCCTGTTTCTGGTGTCTGTGTTTGGTGTGGTAAAATATAGGCCATGCGTATGTTCTCTGCAATAAAGGAGTGTCTTTACTATCACTGTTTAGTGGTGGGTAAAACTATGGGGACTGGGTTGGCAGGAGCCCCAGCTGGGATTTAAACCTGTGACTCTCTGGTCTTACAGGCACTGGCTGTGTCTGTTGCACCACACTGTGGCCACAGAGACAGTGCAGTCCCTGGAGTTAGTTAAACCGGCCTGACGAGTCAGAGACCCTGCTCTGCAACAGGTTTACTGTGGCCTCATTTACCTTGTATGCAGACAAAGGTGCACATAAACCTCAGCAAAAACCTCACAAAAGGGGCACACACCCATAACCAAGCTGGGCAACAATGATATCATTGGGAAACATTACACAACACTCCCAGGACAGCTCCATTACAATGAAATGATCTTTAAAAGGGTCTGCGGAGCGTAGACCCTTCCACACATCATTTCTTTTTTTTTGGTGCTTTCCAGGGAGTGTTGTTCCTTGTTGCCCATTGCTATCACTGTTGCCCAGCTGAATTATGCTTTTTAAAATGTTTCCTGTGGTCATTTTTAACGTTTTATGTGAAGTTTTGTTCTGTGCACATGTATCACACTGCTCACGTTTTGTGGGTTTCCCCGGTTTTTCTGTACATTGCTGACGGAAATGGTTTCTCTTCCCTTTAAATGCCTTTAACGACAGGTTTTCATTCGCGTTGGAATTGAGCTCAGAAATTCAGCGCTTTAGTATGAGGGGAGCCTCTCCCCGCCCATTGACCCCTTCTCTCCGCCCACTCTCCACCTTCTGCGCTGTTTTAACGCGCCGCGGAGCTTTACGATCGTTAACTACGGTTAACGCGCGTAGTATTACGTTAACGGTCGTTAGCGCGTCGGTACGCGCGTTATACGGCACTTACAGTCGTTAACGTCGTATAACGCGCGTTAGTCACGTTTACCGCACTTTAGTAAACATGCCCCTAAGTATTAACAAACACACTGTTCTAGGTGGGCCCCATCAGAAAGGGGCATATCACACTACAGATAACACCTGCAACACACTAGCAATACTGTGGATCTGCAGCATAAGCAGAAGAACCATTTTTAGTACTGCATGGTACTGGGGACCTGGTGCTGGGTGCCCATCCTCACCCTCAGGGTGACCGCAGAAAGTGCTCGGTAGCATGGTTTGTATCTCCTCTGTGCTTGTATCACATTCTGTCAGTGCATCTTACATATTGTCTGAGGTGATGGTTATGTGCATTCTCCATTTGGGGATCGGCTGTAGACTGCTGTTGGGAATGTGCACTGCATCTTGGGTACTGGTGGGGGCTACCCTATGCCGGCACACACAGCAGACGTTCTAGGCAGTGACCTGCAGTCTCTTTGCATCCAGCCATTGCTATATAGTGAGGTGTGGCCTATTGGTTTGTGCAATACCTCCATATCTAGGGGTTTGATTCCTACATATTTGTTTCATGACTGTGCTACTCAGATCATTTTCATGCCTGTAACATCACATCATGTAAACATTGGATACGGAAGGGGAAAACAGCCTCAAAATCCATGGAGGTAGGGCAATAGTAAAGGTTAACTTTGTACCAGGCCCAATCATCCTCACATCCACAAAAAGGGACACCTATCTTCCCAAGCCACCACCGTCTACACAGGCTCCCAGTCACTGCTGAAACTCCTGCCACTGATACTCTAACAGCAGGAGTTTCTGCAGTGACTGGGAGCCTGTAGACAGCAGTGGCTTGGGAAGACAGGTGTTCCTTCTTGTGGTTTTTCTAGCATGTGTCATGCTCTGAGAGTTTGCACAGGCAGCCACTACTGATAATGTTGATTTGGCATCACTATGTTAAAAAAACTGTAATTATATTGAACAGGCAATTGGTAGGAGTATTTTAGAGCAGTTGATGTGAGGAGGAGTGGGCTTGGTTTGAAGTTAACTTTTACCATTGCCCCTACCTCCTTGGTTCCTGCGGCTCTTTTCTCCTTCTGTATCCAATGTTTACGTGATGTGATGTGTGACAAATGGTAGAGTGGTATACCTTGCAGTATTTGTATGCTTTTCATTCTGGAGTTGACCTTTTTGGGCTTGAGCATACTGTGCTGCACAGTGTCATGGGATGAGGGTGGTAGGAGTTATACTGAGGTGTCATATGCAGGGATGTTTCTTTGTGGACACAGTTTTGCATTGGAAGTGGTGCTGTTGTGGGCAGTCTCAGACTTCATGGGGCAGGGGGCAGACACAGGATTCTCTCAGGGGACTGGTGTGGTGGTTGGTAGTGGGGGCCAGCCTAGGTCAGCCATGTGTTGTCTTTTACCAGCATCATGTCTCTATGTTTCCACTGTGCTGTGATTTGGCTGACAGTATTGGGCCATGTTGCTGCACTGTTACACACAGTAGGTTTTTTCACTGTGTTCCTGTTTCCTTTCCATATGTGCTTTCCCTTTTGTCCATTCTGCATTTTTTTCCACTTTGCTTTCGCCTTGGCCATTGTGTTTCTGTTTGCCTGTTTCCTGTGTGGGTCCTGTTTGTGTGTTTACTGTCATTTGGTTGTGTGGTGGGTCCAGCTTACCCCTGCTCCTTTTGCCCTTCCACTTTGCAGCTACTTCCTGGCTCTTTGCACTATTTTTGTCCCAACACATGCATTTCCCCTGCCTCCTCCCTTTCCTGCTTTGCCCTCCTTACTGCGCCAGAGTGGTCTGAATCCTTTCTCAGCCCCTGCGTGCTGCAGCTAGGGTTGGCCTTCGGTGGCCTGTGGGGAGCAGGGCTGCATCATTATCAGTGACCATCATGCAGAGCAGGTGGGTCTCTGCCTCTGAAAAGTTTATTTACCTGGTGGCCAATTCCCAAGGGTCTGGCAGCGGCGGCGGCAGGGGGGGGGGGAGGACAACTTACTGTATCCTGTTTCCTATCGCATGTGGACAACTGTGCAGGTGGACATGTTTTCAGAACTACACGTCCGTGGAATGTCATGCAGGTTGCACGTGTTACTTACACACATATGGAACCCCGCCATGCGTGAGTTGGACATTTAGTGGCGCAGATGTACAACCCCGATTCTGACGCGCAGCTGCACGTCTAGCCACCCGGGCTGAGAATTGTGTCTATGTTTTGGACATACACATTTTGAACGTACACATCCGCCCTGCACGTCTTTCTCAGAATCGGGCCCTTAGCCTACAGTAAGTGCTCTATTATAAAATTACATCCAGTAGCTAGGATCATTTTTTTCTTATATGAATCACTTATATTTTTCTGCATTAAATTTCAGCTGTTGTTTAGATGCATGAAGTGGGATTTTAGAAGGGTCATCTAGGAGGAATGTGAGACATCCAGGGCACCATGTCCAATATTCCGAGGGAGTGGTGGCAGTGAAGGGGGGCACATGTAACTGCCTTCTGAAATCACCCTGTCTCCACCCAGAAAGATGCACATTTTCACAACTAGTTCTGAGGATGGGCCCGTACAGATAGCAAGGCCAGACACGTGCATGGTTTCAGGCCATTTCAGAAATGTGGATGTCCTAGAAATGCATGACCGCAGAAATGAGTACTTGGAAGTGATGGCCAGGGTATTTCAGAATGGAAGCATCTATGTTATGAGGCAGGCACTTCCTGGCCAGCTATTTCATATCAGCAGACATGCAACACTGGGGCAGTAAAATGATTGGGCTGTAAATTTACATACAGGTTTGTTGGCATGGTGACATTTACTGTGGAGGTGATATTATAATGCCTCTGTATTCTTCCATGGTGCGACCGCACCTTGAATATTGTGTGCAATTCTGGTCGCCGTATCTTAAAAAGGATATAGCGTTATTAGAAAAGGTACAGAGAGGAACCACCAAAATGGTAAAGGGGATGGAAAGATACTCCTATGAAGAGAGGCTAAAAAGGTTAGGGCTCTTCAACGTGGAAAAGAGACGACTGAGGGGAGATATGATAGAGGTCTATAAATTAATGAATGGAGTGGAATGGTAAACGTAGATCGATTGTTTACACCATCAAAATATAGAAAGACTAGGGGACATGTAATGAAGCTACAGTGTAACTTACTTAAGACTAATAAGAGAAAATATTTTTTCACTCAAGGCATAGTTAAACTCTGGAATTCATTATCGGAGGATGTAGTAAAAGCTGTTAGTGTAGCTGGGTTTAAAAAAGGTTTGGTCAAGCTCCTGGAGGAAAGGTCCATAAACCATTATTAAAGGAGACTTGGGAAATCCACTGTTTGCCCCAATACAAGCACTGTAGAACCTGTGTGTCTTTTGGGGAACCTGCCAGGTACTTGTGAACTGGATTGGTCACTGTTAGAAACAGGATACTGGGCTCGATGGACCTTGGTCTGACCCAGTATGGCATATCTTATGTTCTTATGCATTTCATTCTTCCCCCTGAATGTGTTACTGCCATGAAATGAGCACTTTTTCACCTTATTCATGGTCAGAAACAGGCATAGGCGTGGACACTTCAACATCTAGGGCCAAATGTGTTTGTGCAATTTTAAAATCTCATGACAAAGTGCATCTTTGTTGCACCACCCAGGCCACGGCTCTACCACACCCCAATTCTAGATGAGCATTCTTGCTCTGGGACGTCTATATATCCAGCTTTCTAAAAATGGGTCCGAGGATGTAGTAGTGTTCCAAGGGCCATCTGTGCCTATAGTAGGTGCCCCTCCTTATGGCGTGCACATCCCTCGCAGCATGCACCCCACCCCATGCTGAACCAAATGGTGGAGCCAGAATGCCAAACCTATCTTATTGTAGTGGGTGGCTTGTCACGCTGCCTCCCCTCAAAGCCTGGCAGTTGTTCTTTCCAGGCTGAAGTCTCATGAATGAGACCTCAGCCTGGGAGGGAACTTCTGCCAGGCCTGGAGCAGAGGCAGAACATCAAGCTACCCATCGTGTTAAGGTAGGTTTGCTGCGCTGATCTGCCGTGTGGGCCCAGGATTCAGCACTCCTCTCCTAGTCGGCACCCAGGATGGACTGCATCCACCATCCTGTCCTTAGGACACTACTGCAGGGGTGTCTCTGTGATTTACACATCTCAATGCCCATTTTCAGCTGTCCAAATCACAAATAGAGCTTCTGGAATAAACCTCTAGTCTTCCAGTCTTACCAGACCTCTTGCAAATCCTCGACGAACCAACAGCGGAGGGCAAAAAAAACCACGGCCAAACACTATATGAGAAACGAAAACCTTTAAATCTAATTGTTAACATCTTTACACAGATTCCAGTAGCTAATGAGGGCCTGAATGTTTGTACCTGAGGCATTGAAGGTGAAGTGACTTACCTAAGATCAAAAGAAACATCAGTAGGAGATGCAAGATTTGAACGCTGGTTTTCCTCAGTGCTCTAACCACTAGGCTGTTCTTCCATTCTATGTGACATAACCACAAATATATATGAAAACTAAAGCTCCAGACATTAAGCAGCAGGTCAACGGGAACTGGTTCAGCAGAACGAGCCAGCATTGTTCCTTTCAATTTGCACTTCAGTAGTAAGAAAAGAGAGATTTTAAGATCCCACTTTACAGTCATTGATAGTGTTATTTAAGCCATTTCCATTCCATTGTATGCACATTTGACTTTCACACTTTCACTGTGGATATAATGCAAATTTGATTGCTTTTGATGTAATACTCATTACTTAAGTTTTGATGTAGATACTCGTTACTTAATTATTTAGTGGACCATTACAGAATTACTCTGGGACAAAGTGAAGAACAAGAACAAAGAAAGACTTGTTCAAGGTGACCATGATTGTCAATAGCCGGGCTACGTATAGAGTCCATAGGGTTCCATTTGGGATATATTTTGGCCTGGTGGTTTGCTCCCTCTTCAGTCTTCTAGCTTAATTGCACTTGACCTCTATTAGGTTGTGATGCCATAAGCCTTCATACTCAGTTTAGCAAGAGTTATTTTCCCTATTTTATATCCTCCTTCCCAGCTCAGTCCAGCCCAGCCATCATGGTGGCAATCCTTGTCCAAGGGACCACAGAGAGAAAATTGTTGAAAACCACTACTGCTTATCTGGATCAATTAAAAAAAAATCTACCCATATTCTGGGCCACCAAAAATCTCACCTTTAATTCACTTTCCTTATGCAGGCCTAGACAGGACTACAAGTTATGCAAATAACTTGTAAAAGTCTCAGCTGGCATGGCCAGCAATAGTGCACATATCTCAGACAAGCACATAGTTCCCGGAGCTTCCCAGAGATGTGCAGGCCCAAGAAGAGGTACCCAGCAATGGAAATTAGGTTGGCTTGCAAATCACTTAACCAGCAGCCAAATGTGAACAGCAAACATGAAACACATACCCCAACGCATGTCTCACTTACAAATACAAATTTCATCAGGGGAAGCCTAACATTACAAGCTGCTTAAAAAAAGTTTCTTTGCGTTGCGGGTCAGACTTAGGATGGCCACTACCATTTTCCCAGACTACAAAATATTACCTTAGTAAAAACCATACCAAACATTATCATTATCATCGACCTTTCTTCCTCTGTGGCAGTCAGGGCAGTAGTAGTGACAGCAGACCTGCAGCATGGGGACACAGTAAGCAGAAGCTCCCAATCTCTGGAGCAGTTCTTCCTCCCCCTATATAGGAAGTAAAAAGCATCTGGTGGGGGAGGAAGGAGCTCTCCATGTTTACCTGCAAGACTCATTCTCATTTAAAAAATTGCTCCTGTATAATTTAACCCAGTGTTTTCCATTGTTCACTTGGAATACTAGTATAACCCATCACCAGAGCCCCCTAGCTCAGAAGCTTCTCGTATATCAGAGAGTCTGAGATTATATGTGGAAGTCAGCAGGCAAGATGTAGCTCAGGGGAGGGATTCCTCATTCCCTTTCTCCTGAAGGATGTTCCTCCCACTACATGCGTTAGGGAGATGAAAAGGAGTACAGATGAGTGTTGGAGCTTGATGCGATGTACATGGAAACTTACTTCTGCAAAAAATCCCAATCCAAACGTTTGGAGCATTCTCACTTCAGACTGTATCAGCTTACGAGGAGTGAGAATCGCTAAACTACAATCTTTCCAGTGTGCTCACAACTCATAACCATTGAAGTTATCCAGTAATGTGTTGAAAATTATTTTTCTGCCTCGACAAAGAATCGTGTGAGGAACATTTCATTCATTACTCATGTCAGTTCTGCTCAAGAGGGGAAGATTGGGACCTGAGGTGACAACAGCACTTTCTGTAGCAGATTTACTGCTATTGACTAGTTGGGGAAATACTCGCACAGATGGATTACCTTTTGTGTTCCTGAAAAAAATGGTACTACCTTGAGCAGATAGAGGAAATGTAACATTTTTGTTAAGAGCCACTGGAAGGCGGGAAAGCTTTATATCTGATATATGTGAAAAAAAAATAAACCAGTGCTTTTCAAACTTTTATCCCATATGACCCCATTTTAACAAGTGAAAATTCAAGTGACCCCAGATGTTGATGAAATCAAATGTCAGATCTCCTGTCCCGTTCCCCTCCCTCCCTTCATACAAAGCAGGAAGCAGCAGCAAGAGTAGTGGCAACAGCAGCAGCAGCCAGCACAGGGTCCCTTGTGTCGGTGTGCAGGGTGTGCTTACAGATCCCAGCATGGGTTCCATCCTAACAGGAAACTTACTAAGGAGGGTGCAAGGGCCTATGAATACTCACTGGCTAACAGGCCGCATGCTGACTGGTGACTTGGCATCGGTCACAGTGAAAGTCCAGAGAGATGAGGAAATGGCCATGTTTCTGTGACCCATCCACTAATAATGTGACCCCATTTGGGGTCCCGACCCCAAGTTTGGGAACCACTGAAATAAACCAGTTTTAACGAGTATTTGGCTTTTACAACACAGTGATTTTGTTTGTTTTGATCCAGCACAAATTGTTTGCTAACTGCTTTTACTGGATTTTACTAGAATTGGTTTGCAATCCAGTCCATGAGATCTTTCAGCAGGACACACCCAAGGGAGAAGGTTACCTGTAACACATAACAGAATCCACAGCTTAACAGTCTGTTACCTCTCTCTCAGAAAATATTATTTTATTTTAGCTGTGAATGGGCAGCAAGTGAGCAACGAAGGCAAAGACAAAAGGCTTCTGAGGTGTACAGCTTTTAGCACTATATTAGCCTTGCACACAGAAAATGGGCTTCTCATCCTTTGAATACATTTCTGGCTTATTGTGGGTTTCACCTTACTTCATACATTTACAGTTGTTGCCATTCTCAGAATGGCTGTAGTACGTTCTAGATAGTTGGGCTATTCTTTAACAAGGAACCATGAAGTGATGGCAGCGGCTCTTGAACAACAGCAATCAGTCACATGATGCAGGACATCTGAGCAGACTCGGGGATGTGTAGACTCTTCGGAATCTCCAGAAATCTGCAGACAAGTGCTAGTTAAAAGTTCCAGTTTTTCTGGAAATTGATTCCTCACAGCACCCGGTGTACACAAAACTAATTGTGAGGATGAAAAAAGCACTGGGTTCGTGCTGTACTGAGTGGGGCATGTCTTCAAAGCAGTGGCAAGGAGGCTATCATAAGAGAAATTAAAATCAGGGGTTTACAGAGCAATATAACCAAGAAAAGTAGAAATAATTGCTCCAATATAAATGCAACTAATACTGTAAAAAGCTTTTGTGTGGAAAAGGGTCTCAGAATGAATGAGGAAGTGTTACTACAGGCCACAATAACTTGAAAAGCCTGAGAAGTCCCTGTCCCCTTCTTTACATCAAGGACCCATATATTCCTCTATATTTTCTTTTTTTCTTTTTTTCAAAAGTAATTAAGAAAAGCAGACTTTTTTATTCAGGAACTCTGCTATGTCTTATCTATTTCTCAACAAGTAATAGAAAATTGCAGGTTCTTTCTTCATTCTGCTATAATTCTTGTTTAATTAAAAGGATACTCTCGACTGTTATATAAAGAGTCAAAAAGACTTATCTATTGAAGGTAATAAAGTCAGAGATAATCTCCCAATGCCCGACGCAAATTTCTAGCGCTGATGCGTTTCACCGCCAACGCGGCTTCATCGGGGGGAAAGATATTCAGCAAACGGCGTATAATAGATTCTCTGCTCAATTCATACTAAAAACTAAAGGAGAAGTATACATATCAGTATCATAAATGCATATCTATTTCAGATAATATGTATAAAACAGATCAATCACTCCACCGTCAAATTTAACTGCAAACCTTGAGGCTTCTCCTTCTGAGTTCTCCTGAGGCAAAAAAACGCCATGCATGCGTAGGAGGCGATACAAGATGCCCTCTTATAAGGTGTTAAAAATATTTAGAAAATCCTTAATTAACCAATGAGATTACGTCAGAAGGATGGCTAATATTCTGAGCACTCAAAAAATATTAAACTGAAAATGATGTAGATGAACAATAAAATATGCCAAAATCAATCTACATCATTTTCAGTTTAATATTTTTTGAGTGCTCAGAATATTAGTCATCCTTCTGACGTAATCTCATTGGTTAATTAAGGATTTTCTAAATATTTTTAACACCTTATAAGAGGGCATCTTGTATCGCTTCCTACGCATGCGCGGCGTTTTTTTGCCTCAGGAGAACTCAGAAGGAGAAGCCTCAAGGTTTGCAGTTAAATTTGACGGTGGAGTGATTGGTCTGTTTTATACATATTATCTGAAATAGATATGCATTTATGATACTGATATGTATACTTCTCCTTTAGTTTTTAGTATGAATTGAGCAGAGAATCTATTATACGCCGTATGCTGAATATCTTTCCCCCCGATGAAGCTGCGTTGGCGGTGAAACGCATCAGCGCTAGAAATTTGCGTCGGGCATTGGGAGATTATCTCTGACTTTATTACCTTCAATAGATAAGTCTTTTTGACTCTTTATATAACAGTCGAGAGTCTCCTTTTAATTAAACAAGAATTATAGCAGAATGAAGAAAGAATCTGCAATTTTCTATTACTTGTTGAGAAATAGATAAGACATAGCAGAGTTCCTGAATAAAAAAGTCTGCTTTTCTTAATCACTTTTGGAAAAAAGAAAAAAAAGAAAATATAGAGGAATATATGGGTCCTTGATGTAAAGAAGGGGACAGGGACTTCTCAGGCTTTTCAAGTTATTGTGGCCTGTAGTAACCCTTCCTCATTCATTCTGAGACCCTTTTCCACACAAATATTTTTTACAGTATTAGTTGCATTTATATTGGAGCAATTATTTCTACTTTTCTTCTTTATCATAAGAGAAAGTCAAGCCACATCCAAAGGGCTTCAGAGGGAGAGAAGCTTATGGTCGTGTTGATGGGTAACTTTTTCCAAGTGCTTTCAAAGAGCATGTCAACAGCTCTTGGGGATCGGCTGAACAAGCTGCAATTAGCTATGGATGAAATTCGCAAGCAATTTGAATCTCAAGCACAGCAAATTACAGAGGTAGAGCAGAGAGTAACAGTGCAGGAGGATAAGCACTGTAGGCTTTGTCAGCAAATTCAGGAGCTGCAATAAGAGAACACAGTGCTGCTGGAGAAAGTTGAGATAAAAGAGGACCAGAACTGCAGAATAACCAGGACTTTTATCTCTTTTTCAAGTTGTCTACCAGAGGAACTTAGCTTGGGGTTAGGGAAGGAGACAATCTGCTGCAAGTAGGCTCATTGAGTTGGCTTGCAGAGAGAGGTGGATGACTGACCCAGGCCCATTACTGCACACATTCTTAATGGGATGGACAAGGAACAGATTCTGAACTCACCAAAAGGAGAAAATGCTGGAATGTCACGGTAATAGACTGATACTTTTCAGTGACCACTCTGTATATATGGCAGCACATCAGGGAGAAAAGATGCCAATATGCTCCAAGTTCCATTGCAGGGGCAGAATTTTCAGGTATGATGGGGAGAAGGGATGTCACTGGTACAGCAACTATCATTTGGCATACACAGGGGTCTTGTTTGTTCCCATGTATGTTTAATATTTTATGAGACCGGTAGAACAGATAATGAGAAGTCATGGGCTTTAATGTTTCCTTTATGCAGATGATATTCAAGTGGTAGTGATCTCAGAGCAATCATTGGGGGAGGCAATTGGGAGAGTGAATAGATGCTTGGCAGAGGTGGAGGAGTAATGGGGGCTAATCGGTTAGTGCTGAATGCTAAAAAATCGGAGTTATTAGTATGTGGGGGGGGGGGGGGGTGAGGTGATGATGGAGGGTTTGAAGGAGTGGCCAGTAGTTGGAGGGAGGGTTAGGTTGGGGCAGAAAGATGAGATTTGGGATCTTGGAGTGGTACTAGAGGCTGACTTAACACTGCAGACATAAGTTTCAAACATGCTGCAGGCAGCCTATGGAAAGCTGCACCTTGTGCGGCAGTTCAGGCCTTTCCTGAATGAGGGGACATTGTGCCTCCTGATCCAGGTTTTGGGAGGGAAAAAAGACTTACTAAAAGCTGTTTGCTACACGGTACCCTGCCCTGTGCTTCTAAGGTAATCTGTGACCAATCTCCAGGGGGAGTCCCACAGCCCTTGCTTGTATAGAGGGAGTCTTGGGTTCTAAATCTTGCCAGAAAACTCTCTTCTATGTTTTAAATTTAAACTGAAACTCGTTAATGCTACTATGCCCTGACAGATTTAACAAATATACTGGGTTCACAGATTAATCAGCTTTAATCTAAAGAATTCCTTTTCCCCCAAAATTTAGAAAAATTCCCAGAAGTAATACTTACAATTGCAGATCTCTCTCCAGAAGTAGCAGTCCCCTTTTGTAGTCCTCCAAGACTGAGAAGCACAGAGCTCTGGTTGAACTATTTATGCCTGTGCCTCTGAGGTAAGCTGTGACCAATTTCCTGAATGATTAACACTGTCCTTGCCTGAAAGTGGGAATCTTTCAAACTGGTCTTTTGATCTGTTGCCTGGCTTTAATAACTATTTAAAAAATTTCACAGTTTGCTCCCTATGTAGAAGGCCTCTTTGTAAGGGTTTCCTACTTTTTGATGGAGTAAACAACAGATCTACATTTACCCATTCCACTCCATTTATTAGTTTATAGACCTCTATTATATCTGCCCTCAGCCATCTTTTTTCCAATTTAAAGAAGCCTAACCTTTTTTCCTCATAGTGGTATTCTTTATCATTTTGGTGGCTCTTCTCTGTACCTTTTCTAATTCTGCTATATCCTGTTTTAAGATATAGCGACCAGAATTGCACACAATATTCAAGGTGCTGTCTCACCATGGAATGATACAAAGGCATTATAATATCCTTGATTTTATTCTCCATTCCTTTCCTTATGAATCTTAGCATTCTATTTGCTTTCTTGGTCGCCGATGCACACTGGGTAGAGTGTTTTAATATGTTTTCCACAATGGCGCCTACATTTTTTTCCTGTATGGTGGTTCCTAATGTGGAACCTTGCATCGTGTAACCATAGTTCGCTAGGTGCATAACTTTGCACTTGTCCACATTAAATTTCATTTGTCATTTTGATGCCCAATCTTCTAATTTATCAAGATCCTCTTGCAATTTTCCACAATCCTCATGATTTTTAACAACTTTAAATAGTTGAGTGTTAAACGGCAGAGTGTTTCAACGTATTATACACGACAACGCCTAGCTCCTTTTCCTGGGTGGTGGTCCCTAATGTGGAATCTTTTATTATGTAAGTGTAGTTTGAGTTGTTCTTCGCCAAGTACATAACTTTGCACTTGTCCACATTAAATTTCATTTGCCATTTTGATGCCCAGTCTTCCAATTTATCAAGATCCTCTTGCAATTTTCCACAATCCTCATGGCTTTTGACAACTTTAAATAGTTGAGTGTTAAACGGCAGAGTGTTTCAACGTATTATACATGACAACACCTAGCTCCTTTTCCTCTGATTTATCAAGATTCTCTTGCAATTTCCACAATCCTCTTGTATTTTAACAACTTTGAATAATTTTGTGTTATCTGCAGAATTGATCACCTCACTCGTTATTCCCATTTCCAGGTCACTTATGAATATGTTGAAAAGCAGTGGGCCTAGCACAGATCCCTGAGGTACTCCACTCTTCACCTTTCTCCATTGAGAAAATTGGCCATTTAGCCCTACTCTATGCTTTCTATCTTTTAACCAGTTCCTGATCCACAATAGTACACTGTCTCCTATCTCATGACATTTGTCAAGAATCTCCTGAAGGACCTTGTCAAAGGCTTTTTGAAAATCCAGTTGCACTGTATCAACTTGCTGCCTTCATCTACCTGTTTATTCACATCTTCAAAAAAATATAACAGATTATAAGATAAGACCTTCCTTGACTAAATCCATATTGGCTTTCTCCCATTAAACTATGACTATCTACTGTGGTACTGCAGACCCTCTGCAGACAGAAGAAAATGCTTTTAACTTAGAAAAAAGAGGCAGACACCGGCTGCAGCATCGCGAGGAGCCATATAGGGGGAGCAAGAGGGACCTCTGGAGGACTGAGGAGCCACACCCCAGAGCCAAAGATGCAATACCGGCCTGCACCCAATCCAGAAAGGGAGGAATTCCTTTTAAAAACCCAGACACAGGAGACACAAAGGACACAGGAAGGAAGCTAATCCTGGAAGGAGAAAGGAGAGCTTTCCTGGAAGGAGAGAAGGACCAGGGAATAGGAGTCCTGACAGAAGGAATCGGCCCAGCAGACTCAACAGAACCAGGGGAAGGAATCCGCTTCAAATATCCCAAGAAGGGAGAGGGTACGCTTTCCAAGTGGGAAAGATACAGAGAAGAAGCTAACCCTGGGAGGAGAAGGACTGTGCCAGAGAGTCCTGGATCTGAGTCTGGCAGAGACCAGCAACCTTTGAAAGACACAACGAGGAGTAACCAAGAAGGAGGTGAAAGAGTTACTTTGAAAGGTAACATTCCTGGCCCAGAGAGAAAGAAGCTGTGGTGCAAGTGTGGCTTAACCCCTCAGAAGGCCGGCCGGAGAACTGGAGGCCTACCTTGGTGTCAGAGAAGCCAAACCACAGCAGGAACAAGCATCAACCCTCACTTGGCCGTGATAAACCCAAAAGGAAAGGTAATCACTATTTTACTGATTGTGATTTTATGAATTCTGTGACACAGGAGGAGCAGGGCCTAGAGGAATGCTGTCCTTCTAGAACTAATTGTGCTACAAAATACAAACCTGTGCCAAACAAGAAACTCTCTAGTATAAGAGCAGCAGGCAAGAGAAACTGTCCTCACTCTAGAGGTGTACAAAACCAAGGCTTACCTTTGGATGCAGCGCTTTGGGACATCGTACAAACATTGTATAAAAAGCCTGAATGCGAGACACTAGATATTCCTGACTGTGAACCAATGCAGGTGGAATTCCCGGATGACCTTTCGGACCCCGAGATGGATTGCAGCTATTGCCTGGCAGAAAGCTTTGAGCCCTTAGCCGAGGAGTAGAGCTGTGGTCTGGGGGAAGGTTTGAATCTGTGTTTCTTATAGTACTGCTGTGAAGTTAACAGGTCTAACTCAGTTCATGTTTCTTTTTCTTTCAACCTGAAGCAAGGACATTTTTGTGTGTTGATGTAAATTCTGAGCTATTGAACCTATTTGCAATACGGGAAATAAAAGCCTTTATTCTCCCTACCCTCGGACTGTTATATTCTTTGGAGCTTTGGTTACCCAGAAGGCTACCAGGACTATAAATACCTGGGCCCTGTCTTTGAGCTAAACTCCACCATAAAATATTTTTGTGTCCACCCTCCCTGTTGTGACACCCCAGTGCCACCAGGGGGCGGTGTGACACTACATGTTCAGTAATTTTATTCTTTACAATGGTTTTTACCATTTTTCCTAGTACTGACATCAGGTTTACACTGGCCATTCTCCAATCTTCAGGTACTACAGATCACTTTAATGATAGTTCACAGATTACTAATAGTAGGTCTGCAATCTCATATTTCAGTTCTTTCAGCATCCTGGGATGTATGGGATCCAGGTGATTCGTTACTCTTTAGTTTATCAAATAGTTGTAATACATCTTCCTGGTTTATCGATATTTGTTTCAATTCTTCTGATACATCACCTTTAAATACCATTTCAGGCATGGGTATTTTTCCTACATCTTCTTTAGTAAAGACCGAAGCAAAGAATTAATTCGGTCTCTCCGCTATGGCCTTGTCCTCTCTTACTGCCCCTTTTACCCCTCTATCATCTAATGGTACAACTGACTCACAGGTTTTTTGCTAGGATGTACTTGATAAAGGTTTTATCATGCATTTTGCTTCCAAGGCAGCTTTTTTTTTTCAAATTCTCTTTTT
Organism: Ichthyophis bannanicus; assembly: GCA_033557465.1. Classification (NCBI taxonomy): domain Eukaryota; kingdom Metazoa; phylum Chordata; class Amphibia; order Gymnophiona; family Ichthyophiidae; genus Ichthyophis; species Ichthyophis bannanicus. The sequence continues at coordinate 1,243,618,141 of CM066032.1, forward strand.
GCCTGACTTATCAATGCCTTGCATTTAACTTGCTGGTGCTTATGTTGTTCCCGTTTTTTGTCATTTGGCTCCTATTTCAATTTCCTGAAAGATGTTCTTTTGGCTACAATAGCCTCTCTGAACTCACCTTTAAACCAAACTGGCAGTTTTTGGCCTTCCTTCCACCTTTCTTAAAGTGTGGAATACATCTGGTCTGGGCTTCCAAGAGAGTATTTTTAAACAATGTGCATGCTTGATGTAAATCTTTAACCTTTGCAGCTGCTCCTTTTAGGTTTTTTCTTAACCATTTTCCTCATTTTATCACAGTCTCCCTTTTGAAAATTAAAAGGTGGTACTGTGAATTTCTCTTCTTGTCCTCCCTCCATTTATTAAATCCAATACGATCATACTATGATCACTATTGACAAGTGAACCTTATCTTTTGCACTTGATCCTGTGCTCCACTAAGGGCTAAATCCAAAATAACTTCCCCTCTTGTTGATTCATGAACCAGCTGCTCCAAGAAGCAGTCATTTATTTCATCTAGAAACGTTATCACCCTAGTATGTCCTGCTGTGATATTGACCCAGTCAATACCAGGGTAAATTAAATCACCGATCATTACTGTGTTGTAACTTTTGTTAGCTTCCATGATTTTTTTTTTAGCATTTCATCATCCGTCTGTTTATTTTGACCAGGCAGACAGTAGTAAACCCTCACTGTCATTGCCTTCTCCTTTTCACATGGAGTTTCTATCCATAGAGATTCTACAGTGTATTTTGTTTCTGGAAAATCTTTTTTCCTGTGTGACTCAATGCCCTCTCTAACATGGAGTGCAGCACCTCTACCAATTTGATCTACCCTATCATGCAATATAGTTTGTATGCAAATATTCCCCCTAGATGTATCCAATGTTTATAGCTACTGTGTTGTCTGTCTTGACTAGATTGTAAGCTCAGATGAGCAGGGACTGTCTTTTACATGTGCCTGTGCAGTGCTGTGTATGTCTTGTAGCACTATGCAAATGTTCAGTAGAAGCAGTAGTAGTATATCACAATGTCCCACTGGTTGTCTTCCTTCCACCAGGGTTCTGAAATGCCAGTGATATCTAACCCTTCATTTAGTGCTATACATTCTAACTCTCCCATCTTATTTTTTAGACTTCAAGCATTTTCATACAGGCATTTTAGAGGTTGTATTTTGTTCATATTATCAATCTGGTTATCAGTTGATGGGGTAATCAGGAATTTTTCAGTTCTGTCTAGTCTGTACTTGACACTAGAAGCCCCAAAGTGTGTCAATTGATGCAAATGCATCTTCGAAATTGTATACCAGCGCCACTGCTAGAACCATGTCAGTCATGTTCCATGACTTTGTTAGCAGGGTCAAGATGTTCAAATATGTGCATTGAAAATTAATGACAGATGCACCACCTAGCGGGAAAATGAATTTATACCTAGAAGCCCCAAAGTACGTCAATTGACGCACTCAATTGTCTTGGATGCGTCGACGTACTTTGGGGTTTCTAGATATAAATTCATGTTCCCACTAGGTGGCTCATCTCAATCAATGTTTACAGTTTTACTCCGACATTACAAACAATAAACACACGATGACATCATTTAATGACGTCACATTCTGCACGTATTTAACAAATAAGTAACTTCACATTAATTCACATCTGCATTTCATGCTAAACGCAGTCGTCGTGATAATGCGTCAATTGACGCACTTTGGGGTTTCTAGGTAAAATACCTTTTGGGGCTTCTAGTGTTAAAGGCATCTGGGTTACTTTAATTTGTATTGGAACCTATCTATCAGGATGCTCTAACTTCCCTGTTTTGCTAGTATCTTTCAAGGATACATTCTTCCATACTATGTGTTCTTGGACGGATAGGGAGAAAGAGGAGAAATACTGGACACATGGGGATATACTGAGACAGAAGAAATGGTAGATGGAAGGTAAATGGAGAGAGAATTGATGGGTGGAAAGCAGGGCCAGCATTAGGGGGTGACAAACAGAGCAGTTGCCCTGGGTCCCCTTACCACAAAGGGCCCCGAGCCTGTTTCAAACTGAAGGAGGCATAAGCTGCAGGTAGGCTTTGAACATAAGATATGCCATACTGGGTCAGACCAAGGTCCATCAAGCCCAGTATCCTGTTTCCAACAGTGGCCAATCTAGGTCATACGTACCTAGCAGTTTCCCCAAAAGACACAGGTTCCACAATGCTTGTATTGGGTCAAGCAGTGATATCCTGGGTCCCTTTTTAATAATGGTTTATGGACCTTTCCTCCAGGAACTTGTCCAAACCTTTTTTAAACCCAGATACACTAAGAGCTTTTAGTACATCCTCTGGTAACAAATTCCAGAGTTTGATTACACGTTGAGTGAAAAAATATTTTCTCTTATTTGTCTTGAATTGTTTACCCTGTAGCTTCATTGCATGTCCCCTAGTCTTTCTATATTCGGATGACGCGAACAATCGATCTATGTTTACCCGTTCCATTCCATTTATTAATTTATAGACTTCTATCCTATCTCCCCTCAGCCATCTCTTTTCCAAGTTAAAGAGCCCTAACCTTTTTAGCCTTTCTTCATAGGAGTATCCTTCCATCCCCTTTACCATTTTGGTGGCTCTTCTCTGAACCTTTTCTAATAACGCTATATCCTTTTTAAGAAATGGTGACCAGAATTGCACACAATATTCAAGGTGCAGTTGCATCATGGAATAATACAGAGGCATTATAATATCCTTTGTTTTATTTTCCATTCCTTTCCTTATGATACCTAGCATTCTATTTTCTCTTTTGGCCACCACTGCACACTAGGCGGAGGGTTTTAATATGTTTTCCACAATGGCGCCTAAATCTTTTTCCTGGATGGTGGTTCCTAACGTGGAACCTTGCATCGTGTAACCATAGTTTGGGTTGTTCTTCGCTAGGTGCATAACTTTGCACTTGTCCACATTAAATTTAATTTGCCATTTTGATGCCCAATCTTACAATTTATCAAGATCCTCTTGCAATTTTCCACAATCCTCATGTTTTTTTAACAACTTTAAATAGTTTTGTGTCATCTGCAAATTTGATAAACTCACTCGTTATTCCCTTTTCCAGGTAATTTATGAATAAGCAGCAGACCCAGCACAGATCCCTGAGGTACACCACTATTCACCTTTCTCCATTGGGAAAATTGGCCATTTAGCCCTACCCTCTGCTTTCTATCTTTTAACCAGTTCCTGATCCACAATAGTACACTGCCTCCTATCCCATGACTCTTTAGTTTTGCCAAAAGTCTCTGATGACGGACCTTGTCAAAGGCTTTCTGAAAGTTCAGATATACTCTATCAACTGACTGACCTTTGTTTATCTGTTTATTTACACCTTTAAAAAAACATAACAGATTAGTAAGACAAGATCTTCCTTGTCTAAAGCCATGTTGGCTGTCTCCCATTAGGCCATGACTATCTACATGCTGAGTAATTTTGTTCTTTATGATGGTTTCTACCATTTTTCCTGGTACTGACATCAGGCTCACCGGTCTGTAGTTTCCCAGATCACCCCTGGAACCCTTTTAAAAAATTGGCATTACGTTGGCCATCCTCCAATCTTCAGGTATTACAGATGACTTTAGTTACACAGGTACACTAAAAAAATTTTTTTTAAAACTGCCTCTAATGTTTCGATTGATTTTTACGTTTTTTGGTGCGCCGAATCCAAATCTGGTAACCAATTTGCTCCATCACGTACAGATTTTTTGCTACATTGGGTTAGCAGTTTGAGGTGAACTTTTCAGATTGAGTGTGATCGAGATAAAAGTTTCTTGGATGAATTCTTTATACTAATTGTTTAGTAGTTATTCAAATAAGAATAAAGAAAATTGTAACAAGGCAGCACATAAGAATAGAGTAATGTCAACAAAACACACTGTGATGGTAGCAAAATTGTCTGCACTTAAAACAGCCACATACATGTGCACAAAACATTGAGCATATAAGAGCGAGGTTAGACACAAAGCAAAGCAAAGAAATGTGCAAAAAATGTTGTACAGGTATGTATGTAAGAATAGAAAACGCAAACCGCACCATTGCAATACATGAAGACAAACACCCGATGGTGTGAAAATAAAATTCTAATAAATGAGAACCGACACTGTGGTAATAACTAGCAAATTTTTATTTCAAAGTTTAGTAAAAACACGATATTTGTCAACACAGTTTAGATTTTAAAGTCATTCTTGGGTCAATCAATCTCCTGGTGGGCCCGTTTCTTCTTCCCCCGAATGCTTCTCTTGGTGCGCTGCTTGGCGTATTTTTCATCTGGGGTTTCCCGCAGCAGCAACCAGCAGAAATCAGCCATCATAGTGGTGTTCCATCTTCCTTGGTACCTTCTCTCTGCGTCCTTGATGTCCTGGTGAAACCTTTCACCTTGTTCTTCACTGTACGCCCCCAAGTTTTCGGGAAAGTAGTTCACATGGGAGTGCAAGAAATGGACTTTCAGGCTCATGTTACAGCCTTCTTCTTTGAAGGCATTGAGCATCCTGGCAACAATATCCTTATAGTTCTCATCCCGCCTGTTCCCCAAGAATTTGAGAACAACATCCTTGAAGGAATCCCAGGCTTCTTTTTCCTTCTCAGACATCGTTTCAGCGAATGCTCCATCTGAAATGAGTTTCCTTATATCAGGGCCAACAAACACTCCTTCCTTTAGCTTTGCTTCAGAAAGTCAGGGGAACTTTGAGCAAAGGTACCGAAAGCACTCACCATCTTTTGGAAGGGACTTGATGAATTGCTTAATGAGACCCAACTTAATGTGGAGAGGTGGTAATAGAATTTTATCACGAGGTACCAAGCTCTCATGAAGAACATTAACTCTGGTAACCCGGAAGCCCTCCTCGCCTCCATTCTTTCGACTTAGTACCCCATAAGGTTCCCCCCCCTCCCCCCCCCCCCGTTTCCCCCAACAAATTCACCAACCACTGTATTTGGTACAAACATTTTGGTCGCAGCTTTATTTACAACCTGTAACAACCGACCCAACACGGGCCTGAATATCAAACCATTGAACATAATCCAACCCCGCCCCCCTTTTCCGGAGGATGCCCCCCCACCCGCCATCTTGTTTTAATGTATATCCAAGTTATGATACCTGTTTATTGTAAGCACATATCACCAAACTGAGATGTGTAGTTTAATGTTCACTGTAAACCGCGCTGATGTCAATAGCGCAGTATAAAAGAGACTTTAAATAAATAAATAAATAAATAAATCTTAGTAGCTAGGCGGAGCATCCTCCTCCCCCCCAAACCCCACCGCCTGCCTCGCCATACTAGTAGCAAAGGCCGGCTCCCACCCCCCCCCCCCCCGCTACCGGGCCGAGACCCCCAACCGGGCTGTCTCGCCCCACCCCGAGGAGCACTTCGCCCCCAATGCTCGTAAACCAGTTCAAGCCCGCGCCGCTCCTGCGAGCGCTGGCTCTGTACCCCACCCCCACCAGCTGCAACATCCCCCAAACCAACAACTAGAAAGAGGGCGGGCGGGCGGGAACAAGTCCGATTACCGAGGAGCCGCGGAGAGAAGAGGACGGCCACGCGGCTCCTCGCAGGCACTGCTCCGCCCCCTCCTTTCGCGCAGGCCAATGAAATCGCTCTGACAGCATGACGGAGCGATTTCAAATACCGCGCACTCCTCCCCTCTCTCAGCCCCTTCCCCCCCCCCCTATCAATAAGCTGGAGGCCGAGGCCGGGCCCGGGCCCAGGTTACTGACGGCCGCGGGACCCGGCCCATGGCCTCGAGCATTAACTCTGGTAACCCGGAAGCCCTCCTCGCCTCCATTCTTTCGACTTAGTACCCCATAAGGTTCCCCCCTTCCCCCCCCCCCCCGTTTCCCCCAACAAATTCACCAACCACTGTATTTGGTACAAACATTTTGGTCGCAGCTTTATTTACAACCTGTAACAACCGACCCAACACGGGCCTGAATATCAAACCATTGAACATAATCCAACCCCGCCCCCCTTTTCCGGAGGATGCCCCCCCACCCGCCATCTTAGTAGCTAGGCGGAGCATCCTCCTCCCCCCCAAACCCCACCACCTGCCTCGCCATACTAGTAGCAAAGGCCGGCTCCCACCCCCCCCCCCGCTACCGGGCCGAGACCCCCAACCGGGCTGTCTCGCCCCACCCCGAGGAGCACTTCGCCCCCAATGCTCGTAAACCAGTTCAAGCCTGCGCCGCTCCTGCGAGCGCTGGCTCTGTACCCCACCACCGGTGCGAGGTATTCACTATCCTCACACCGCCCCCCCATAAAGCTGCGACCAATCATTTCAAGTGCTTCCTGCCAATCATTGAGCAATAAGTCCTGTCCGACTGGGGAAAAGTGTACCCCGTCGGTACGATAAAGTCCAACGCACTGGGGGTCCGCCCAAGGATGCCGAACCTACCATCCCCCAGCCTGCTGCAACCACCGGCCGATCTGTCTGTTGACCTTGGCCAACCCTCTCGACCACCGTCGCTGAGGCAGGCAGGCCGGCCGTGGTATGATGTCCGACCAGACGAATGCCACCTCTGGCCACTGCTCCCGCAGCACCCGAAAGTCCCGCTGCACCGCTCGAATGAGCTGCCGCCACGTCCAACTGGAAAGGTCGTTGCCACCAAGATGAACCAGGATTCCCACCGGCCGCTGCCGCCGCTCCGCATGCCCCCGAACCACTGGAAGTAGCTGCCACCACCGCATGCCCTGCTCGCCGAGCCAAACCAGCTGGAAATTGCAGGACAACAAGCCGAGGTGCGGACCCAGCGGACGACTGGAGGCTCTGCGTTCCGCCCAGTAGACAAATGAATGTCCCAGCATCCACCATACGCCCGGCGGGCCCCGTGCCGCACTCCACAGCGGCACACTCTGTAGTACACCTGAAAAAGAAACACAGCATTAGTACCCCCCCCCACACCCACCCCCCCTGCCACCACAGCAGCTCACAACTGGCCCAGGTGCACATAGCCCGCATAGGCCCCAGATTGCCAGCGCCCGATCCGTTGAATTACCTCACCCCCAAGACCAGCAGCCGCAGCACTCGTTGCCGCACCTATCCGGAAGGAATGAGACGCATAACCGCGCTCATCCACGCCCAGACGCCGCAAGGCCAGACGGAAAACTGCCGTGAATTGAAACTGTGTGACAACCCTCCCATCCGCATGGCAGAAGAAACAACCGCCCCGATCCGGACGCTGCTGCCGGTAAGCCGCCAAGTTCTGGACCGGACAGGATCGCAAACCCGGAATGGCCTTCAAAAGCACCCACCGACCCCGCCTCTGCGGGTCAGACTTCGAGTGAGCCAGAAATATCCGTACGCGCCTCTCCTGTAGGTCCACATGATGAACCAGCAACCCCCCCCCCATCCCGTCCACCCGACCGAGGGACCAGCTCACTAACTCGGAAAGCCCCAAAGAAAGCCGTGATAAACAACGCCCGGAAAAGGACTGCCTCAAACGGGGAAGCCGCCACCTCGGGCAGAACAACCCAAATACGCAGCAGCAACTCGTGCGACACGGGACGGCGCCAATCCGGGACCGAAGGCTGTGCCCGCGCCCACCCGGCCAAGAGCCGCTTAACCACATACGATGCACCCGGACTGCCCCAGCCAGCCGCTCTGCTGAAAAAGGAGAAACCAGCCAAAGCCGCCAAAGCCGCCGTCCGGGACCAACCACACCCCTTTGCCCAAGCTATAAAAGAACCCGCCAAGGGGTCCCCAACTCTGCCACCCCGCCAGCCTTTTTCCCAGAGAAAATCGCGCACCCGCGCATACCCACGCTGATAAGCCTTCCATGTACCTGGAGCCAAGGAGGACCTCAACAAGGAGATCATTCCAGCATCCCAATCCGCCAAAGGTGCTCCGGCACCACCGCCGCGATCTCGTCCACCCCCGGGGCCAACTCCCGAAATCGCTCCCACTGGAAACGAGACAAAGCGTCAGCAATAACATTCTGAGCACCCGGCACATGACGCGCCCGAGCCGTAACATTGAGACAAAGACAGGCCAGCACAAACACCCGCATCAACGCTGCCACCCTCGGACACTTGGGCGAATGGCGATTAATGACTTGCACAACCGCCGCGTTGTCACACCAGAAAACTACCCGCTTATCCCGTAATCTCTCCGGCCATAGCCACAAAGCCACCACAATCGGGAACAACTCAAGGAATGTCACATTACGCGTCAACCCACTCGCGGACCAAGATGCCGGCCACGGCGCCGCGCACCAGGAACCTTGGCAGTACAAGCCCATACCCGAACCACCTGCCGCATCCGAAAACAGTTCCAAATCCCGGCTGGATAGCTCCACTGACTGTAACACCGAGCAGCCGTTGTAATCCGACAGAAATGCATCCCATACCCGCAAGTCCGCTCGCATCCCCGACGTCACTCGAATGCGATGGTGCCCGCAGCGTACTCCGGTCATCGCCAAGGACAACCTCCGCGCAAACGGCCTCCCCATGGCAATGACTCGACACGCAAAATTCAAGTGGCCAACCAACCTCTGAAGCTCCGTTAACGTGACCTTCGAGGCAGAGCCCACAGCAGCCACCAAGAGCCGAAGCCGCTCGACTTTATCCAGAGGTAAACAGACCATGAATTCCACTGAGTCGATATCGATCCCCAAGAAGGAAATACACGTCACCGGACCCACCGTCTTTCCCTCTGCCAGAGGGAGGCCGAACTCCGCCGCCAGGCCCAGGAAGAGCCCCAGCAAAGATTCACACACCGCGGACTGGGCAGGCCCGACGAACAAAAAAATCGTCGAGATAATGTACTATAGTACGGAGCCCTGACCTCCTCACCACCACCCAATGCAAGAAAGAACTGAAGGCCTCGAAGTAAGCACACGAGATCGCGCAACCCATGGGCATGCACTTGTCGTAATAATACTGATCGTCGAAACGAAAGCCCAGCAAGGGAAAGGCAGATGGGTGAACAGGCAAGAGCCGAAAGGCTGACTCAACGTCCACTTTTGCCAGCAAAGCCCCTTTTCCGCATTGGCGCACCATCTCCAACGCCTGATCGAAGGACGCATAGCGAACCGTGCAAAGTTCCCTCGGAATATGGGCATTCACCGAAGCCCCAAGGGGGCAAGACAGATTATGTATCAACTGGTAACGCCCGGGCTCTTTTTTCGGGATAACCCCCAGCGGCGAAACAATAAACGGCGAAAAGGGTGGCCGTTCGAACGGCCCAGCGACTCTGCCCAGCGCACACTCCGCCGCAATCTTCGCACAGGCGACCTCCGCCAGCCGTATCACAGAGCTAGCATTCCCAGCCTCAAACGCCCGGACCTCTCCTTGAACTGGAATACGAAAGCCCTCAGAAAACCCCGCCCACAGCATAGTCCCCGCCTTGCCATGCCTGGTAGCCGCATAAAGCTCCAGCCACGGCTGCAACGCCTGAATCCTAATGGGGGTATGCGCCAGCCCCGCCGCTAAACGTCACTTGCTCGCGGCCGGCGCCCCGTGCCCCGCCCTACGGCTGCACTTGACGGCTGAGTGACCGGCACCGCAAAGGGAACAGGCGTGCCGAAACTTGCAGTCAGGGAATGGGCAGGATGTTTTATTGAAGCGCCAACACAGATCCCCGCCGGGACCGCTCGCACCAAGTTTGCTCGTCTCGGGCCCAGAGCCCGCCGGCCGAAAGGACCGAAAACCCGCCGGAGCTGCAGCGCCGGCTGCCCTAACCGGACCCGCCCCCCCCCCCCGTTCCCCCCTTCCTGGCCGACATTTGCGTAAGCCAAAGGTTGATATCCTTCATTCCCCACGAAAGTTGCCGATTCTCCTCCATCATATCGCGAAACTCCTCATCGTAATTAAGCCAGGCCCACCCCTCGTGCGCCTGGGATGCCGCTAAAATAGCGTCGGCATAAGCCAAAAGCTCCCCGTACTGACTTGGGTCATCACGCCCCCACACGCTCGCTAGACGCAAGAAGGCACGGGTCCAATTCAAGGTGTTCCTGGACACCTTCCGCACCCTCCCCGCCTTCTCATCCTCCTTACGTTTTTTACGACTCTCCCCCGAGCGTTTCCGCCCCTCTAATAGCTGGAAAATGTCAAGGTAACGCCTCTTCAGGATCCGCCGCCTCAACTTGCGCGGAACACTCTCCCATAATTCTGCGCACCGCACCACCGAGGACCCCACCACATCACGAGCCCTCAGCCCAACGGTGGAGGACGCCGAGGAAGTGTCCGAGGACCCCAACAACGACGACGAAGACGACGCACTCCACCTCCTACGCTGCCGGTGCTTCCGTTTCGCCTTGGCTTTTTGAGCTGGCTGTACAACTTCACCCGACGGCACCACCTCCCCAACCCCTTCAACGGTAGTCCCGGTACACTCACCTGCCGCCGCCTGCTCCGCCGTCCCCTGCTCCACCAAGGTAGACCCAGTCTGCTCCACCGAGGTCGGGCCGGTCTGGCCCCCACCGAACGACATCGCTGCCTGGCCAACGCCGGCTCGACCTGCTGCAGCCACTGCACACCCGGAAACCTGCAACGGGAGAGAAGAGCCAACACACGGGGAAGGAGGAGCACCGACCCCCAGGGGAGCCATCCCGTAAGCCCCAACCCCCCACCCAGCTCCACTGCCCTGAACCCCCCCCCGAGGACCCTAACCCCCCAGCTGCCCAGCCTGCCGCCCCCCATGGAAGCTGCCCCATACCACCCTGGAAACCGGTCCCCCACCAATCCCCTCCCCAACCCCCCCCCATGGGCCCCCACCCATAGCTGTCCCAGACACCGGGGACCAAGCCTGCCACCCCTCGCCGTGCATTCCCAGCCTACCCCTCCCAATCGGAATGGGCCCATAGGCTCCAGCCGGGACCTGAACCCACCCAGACCCCCCCCCCCCGCACAACCTCTCCCCCCAACGCTTGCGTTTGCTAAGCCCCCTCCCCCAACCCCCCCCACCACCCCGTCATTCTCCCCCGCCCCAGGCCCCTCAACCACCACTGGAGGGTCCATTGCCACCCCCGAACCACACGATGCCGCCGCAGTAGCAGGCAGAGCCCCGCGCTCCCCAGCCCCTGCCCCACGCTTCCCAGCCCTCCTCAAATTTCCACAGCCAGTTCTGGCCCCTCGTGCAGCACCCACGCCCCGGGACCCCTTCGCGCTCCCCTTAGCCCCTCCACCCGACGCCCCCTTTTGCTTGCGCTTGCCAGCCATGATCTGCTCCTCCAGCCGAGAGGCAGAGTGCTTCTGCTCCGCTCCGAAAACCGGGGCTGACAGCAAAGGCAGAGAAGATGCCTGATCTGGTTTATTTTTTTTTTTTTTTTTTTGAAGCCTCCCGTCGCAATCGCCCGCCGCCCAACTAGCCCCGAATCAAACCGCCCTCCCCCGACAAAGCACCCCCCGAATACCGCAACCCCAATGAGCCACTCACCGGACCCGAAAAGAACACGTCCGATTACCGAGGAGCCGCGGAGAGAAGAGGACGGCCACGCGGCTCCTCGCAGGCACTGCTCTGCCCCCTCCTTTTGCGCAGGCCAATGAAATCGCTCCGACAGCACGACGGAGCGATTTCAAATGCCGCGCACTCCTCCCCTCTCACAGCCCCTCCCCCCCCCCTATCAATAAGCTGGAGGCCGAGGCCGGGCCCGGGCCCAGGTTACTGACGGCCGCAGGACCCGGCCCGCGGCCTCGAGCATTTTTCTCACCGGGTCTCAAATACTCCCGAATTGGCCAGTCTTTTTTCCCCCAGTGTAGGTCGCGGACCCGGCTATCCCACAAGCAAAGGAAGCAGGGATATTTGGTGAAACCGGATTGCTGCCCTAATAGCATGGATAAAATTTTAAAGTCTCCACAAATCATCCACTTATGCTCATCATAACGAATCTTCTGAAGAATCAGGGCCAAATTCTCGTATTTTTCTTGGAGAATAACAGAGTGAGCAATAGGAACTGAAGCGAATGTGTTGCCATTATGAAGAAGAACACCTTTTATGCTGTCTTTTGACGAATCAATGAACAGCCGCCATTCAGCAGGATCATACTTGAGTTTAAACTTTTCCATCACTCCGTATATATCGTTGCAAAATACCAAATCTTCCTCTTTGCTGAAATACTTCAAAAATTGTGTCTCGCTGTTGCGGTACCAATAAAAAGTTGTTCCTGGTGACAATAGATTTTTCTGTTTAAGCCGAGAACCTAGCAGTTGGGCAGCATCTTTTGGGAGTCCTAAATCCCGGACTAAATCATTCAATTCAGCTTGAGAGAAAAGTTCAGGTTTCGGATCTGGTTCAGTTTCAAACTCGGAAGTACTGGACTCATCGGGAAAAGCCATCTGATGAGTCTCATCATGATCAGAACCGTCCACACAAATATGATCCAAAGATTTTGGTGGTTCAGGCACAGGTACTTCGTTGCTATGAGGCATAGGCCTAATTGCTGAGGGAAGGTTGGGGTAACTTATTACGTTCTTATTTTTTAAGTTGTATCCCTTCACAATGCAAGAGCAAAAATAGCAGTCACTGCTGTGGTCTCTTTGTTCACGCCACATCATAGGTATTCCGAAACGAAATGCTTGTTTTTTGCCTTTCATCCATAAGCGTAGATCTTCCTCACATGTCTTGCACACTTTGTGAGGAGCCCACGGTTTGTCTTGATCGCCTAACTTCAAACCGAAATAGGAGAAATATACTTTTTTAATAAATGCAGAAATGTTCCTCTGCCGCTTTTTCACGGTATATTCCCCACAAATAAAACAAAAACTGTCTGGAGAGTTGACGCAACACAAATACACAGCACTGCAAACTACAACTGTAGTGAACCACTTCGGAATAAAGCTGGATTACGACTGAGCAAACAAAAGGTAATAATGAACTTGCAAGAAACTGAAATTTGACAGGAACGTTCATGTCGCAACCACCGTGTTTGAGCGAGCGAGCGAACGAGGCGAGGCGAACAGGAAAGAACATGCGCCAGCGCGAGTACTGGATTTAGCCCCCCGCCTCCCAATTGTCCTGTTAATGTAGAGCATGAATACAAAACACTCTAAAATATCATGAGGGAGTGTTTCTAGTTAGTTAACCATTACAACCTCTATTTTGGGCCAAGAAAATAAACTGCAGTCGGCTAAAAAGAAATTATGTGAACATTCCTTATATGGGTAAGAAATCTAATTTTGCAAGAAAACGTGACGTGATGGAACATTTTGGCTATTTTTCCTGGATTCAGCACCCCAAAATCTATAGGAATTAGTTGCAAAACTGGAGGCAGTTTTTTGGTAGTGTACCTGTGTTATAGTTCACAGATTACTAATAGCAGGTCTGTAATGTCATCTTTCAGTTCTTTCAACACCTTTGGATGTATACCATCCGGTCCAGGTGATTTGCTACTCTTCAGTTTATCAAATAGCTGTAATACATCTTCCCGATGTATTGATATTTCCATTGATTCTTCCACACCTTTAAATACCATTTCAGTCATGGGTAACATCCCTACATCTTCCTCAGTGAAGACCGAAGCAAAGAATTCATTCAGTCTCTCCGCTATCGCCTTGTCACCTCTTAGTGCCTCTTTAACATCTCTATCATCTAATGGACCAACTGACTCTCTCACAGGTTTTTTGCTACGAATGTACTTAAAAAAGTCTTTATTATGCATTTTTGCTTCCGCAGCAAGCTTCTTCTCAAATTCTCCCTTTGCCTGCCTTATCAGTGCCTTGCATTTGACTTGCCAGTGCTTGTGCTGTTTCCAGTTTTCATCATTTGGCTCTTTTTTCCATTTCCTGAAAGATGCCTTTTTTGGCAATAACAGCCTCTCTGACCTCACCTTTAAACCATGCTGGCAGTTTTTTTGACTTCCTTCCACTTTTCTTAAAGCGTGGAATACAGCTGGTCTGGGCTTCCAAGATAGTATTTTTAAACAACACCCAAGCTTGAGGATCCTCTCACCAGTTTCTGTCCTGGGCCCCTGCATGTTTAACACCAACCCTGGTGGAAAGAGTGGTGGAGAGTGAGACAATGAGGAGATAGGGTGGAGAGAAAGAAGAAGAGGAGATGTACAATGGAAGGGGTGGATAGAAAAGAATAGCAGATATTATATGTAAGGGGTGGGGAGAGAGGGAGAGAGGAGATACTGGATGGAAGGAGGTGGGAGAGAGAGAGAGAGAGATGATGCTGGATGGAGATCAGAGAGTGAATGGAGGATTAGTGATTAAAAACTGTGGAATAAGAGCAAAGGGAAGGGGATAGCCACAATGATGGAAGATGAAGAGCTGTAGATAGATGCCGTAAAAAGAGGGAAAGTGAGGACTGCATAATAATAATGAATGAAATCTGAGTAGACAGAGATGCAGAAAACCACATGGAAGAAAACAGAAAGTAAAGTTTAGTGTCTTACGATGGATGTAGTGGAGGAAGCAAAGACGACACGAAAAGAGAGGAAAATGATAAATGGACAGAAGCCCTTGTAAAGAGAGCTAAGAGAAGACAGAAACCAAAGACTGGGGTCAACATGAATAGAAAAATTAAATGGCCAGACAACAAAGGTAGAAAAAAGAATTATTTTTTTAAATTTAGTGACTGGACTGTGTCAGTTTTTAAATCTGCTCTCTTTATATTTTACACAGTACAGGTGGAAACACATCACTATTTCTCTGGTGCTGTACTGCATGCAGAGTCTGGCTTCTTGAGATTTCAGTTTTGTCATCATGTTTCATTTTATAGTCTGTGAATACTTATTCTGTACTTGGTGAGGTTCTATCTGTATTCTAAAGTATGTGACAGGCCAGGTATTCTGTTAGTATAGAGTTTCTATGCAGGAAACGACTTGTTCAGTTTTCTTGTAGGTGAATTGATGTTCTAGGGCCTGACCCGTCTTTTTGGGTTGGCACTATGGCACTGTGCCAGGGGCCCCGTGCATCTAAGGGGCCCCGTGCGTTCCAGCAGCTGCTTGTTGTAATGTTTTAGTTTTATATGTCTTTTTTATGTTTAAGACATTTAAATTTTAATTTTTTTTATTTTGTTATTTCTTTACTTATTCTAGTTTCACCTGACAGCGTAACATTTCATTTAGATAATATTAAATAGTATTAAACTACAAATAAGTCTGAAGGTCTGATATGTTATATAATATAATATATATGTTTGCTATTCTTTGTAATGTAAATGTAATGTAAACACAAGTTTTGTCACGTTCGTCTACTATTACTAAGTTTTGCTGGTTTAATTTAATCGTGTCTGTGTGGTTAGTTTTACTGGTTACCATAATATTAACTTGCTTATATATTTTATATTACAGATTATATATCAAAACTACAGTTAATATAACGGCATGGCTTCAAGGGAGTGTGACATAAACCGCAAGTATAAGTCCGGTTGGCAAAAACACCATGAACAGGCGCAGCGTGATGCTGCCGCTATAACTGGAATGCAGTCGATTATGACGTACTTTGAGCAGACAACTCAGCCCTGCATTACCACTCCAGCTCAGGAGGCTGAGGTATAAGTAAATGTCAAAGCTTCAATGACTGCGACTACTAACGTAAATGAGACAGCAGTTAAAACTGAAGAGAAATTGGAAGTGGACTGTCCGCCATTCCAGCAGGCAGAAGACACTGCAATGGACATTACCGAGTTTGTAGAACGTGATGATGTTCCAGTTCGGTGTCTATCTGCTGTCTGCTACTCTACAGACCTCGATGAATGGCCCGTCGAGATTGTCAACGACATGAGCGAGTACTGGGCGACAGCAGGTAGTGCGCCATGTGCCCATTGGGACTTGGATTTCACTCCAACCAGAACTATCTATGCAGCCGATGGAAAACCAAGGAAATGCTCTCGTGACCTGTTCAAAACAACTCATCCGCTGTCGAAGGAACCTATTGATCATGACTGGCTTTGCTATTTGCCATCTAAGCTTTGTCTATTTTGCTTTCCATGCAAACTAATGTCACCAGAAGTTGTAGCCTTCGGCACAAAAGGTTTTTGCAACTGGAAGCATAAGAAGCAATAAATCATGGAGCATGAGATCAGTTCTACTCATCGAGCATCCGTGATTAAACTGCTAACGCGACTTAACAAAGTAAAACGTGTTGATCAGGCACTAGTAAAGCAACGTGACAAACAGTGTGAGTACTGGCGTGCTGTTCTTGAGCGGTTGTTTGAAACTATTTCCTTTTTATCTGAATGTGGCCTGGCCTTTAGAGGTGACAACCAGATCATTGGCTCTGCCCATAATGGCAATTATTTGGGAATCCTTGAACTTATATCAAATTTGATCCCTTCATGGCGCAACACCTGCAGATGCATGCTAACAAGGGAAAAGGAAACACTTCATACCTGTCTGCCAACATCTGCAATCAACTAATTCATCTGATTGGCCAGTCAGTTGTCGAATGGATTAAGGCCGAAGTTCAGTCTGCCAAGTACTTCTCAATCTCAGTTGATTCGACGCCTGATATAACACACCAGGATCAGCTGACAGTGATTATTCATTACGTGTTGCCATCTGTCCCTGTTGAACGGTTCCTTACATTTCTACCTCATCAAGGTCACAAAGGTGAACAGCATGCAGATAGCTTGCTTCAGTTTCTGCACAGCTGGGGGATCAACATTGACGATTGTCAAGGACAGTCATATGATAACGCCAGCAACATGAGCAGCAAATACAGACGTATGAGGCTCTTATGCTGCAGGTAAATCCTCATGCCACCTACATACCCTGTGCAGGCCATTCCTTGAACCTCGTTGGTCAGTGCGCAGCAGCCTGTTGTGCCGATGCCGTATCATTCTTTGACTTTGTCCAACGGCTGTACGTGTTTTTTGCTGGTTTGAAAGCACACTGGGCCATCCTCAAGGACAAGCTGGAACAGACTGCAGGCCTGCTAACACTAAAGAGACTGTCCGATACACGGTGGTCAGCACGATTCGATGCGGCAAATGCTCTGGTGAGGGACTATGATGAGATTGTCGAAGCTCTGGAGGACATTATAGATGACAAAGAGGGCGAACACAAGGCAGAGATGTGTCAAGAAGCCAGAGGATTGCATGATCAAATGCAGTGCCTTGAGATGGGCATAATAGCTGCTTTCTGGCAGAAGGTTCTTGCAAGATTCCAAGTGAACAGCGTGTCGTTGCAGTCAGCTGATCAAAACTTGAATCCTGTTGCTTCGATTTATGACTCACTGCAGATGTACGTCTAAAGCCTTCGTGAACAGTTCAACCACTTTGAATCACACGGCAAAGACCTGTCACACTGTGAAAACTATTGGGCTGATCTCAGCAAGCGAGTACGCAGACGAAATCGCAGATACGACAAATCTGGCGCAGACACTGAGATTCAGTTGCAACCACGTGATAAATTCCGTACTGACACATTCATCGTTATCATCGACAGCCTTGCTGCTGCACTGTTGAAGCACAAGGAAGCATATGCTGAATTGGCCGACTGATCTGCTTTCTTGCGTAAAATTTCATCACTTTCTGATGCAGAAATTTAAGAAGGTGCAAGCAAATTAGTTAATCGCTATGCCTCCAATCTGCAGCCTGAACTGGCAGAAGAGTTAGTACAATTTAAGGCAGCTCTGCAAACAAAGTTGGGCAAGGAAGCATTGCAGGCGTCGGAGTCAGACGACCTGGAGGAAGATGAGAATGATGATCCAGATAATGCTACAATCTGCAGCAAGATCGAAATTCAGTTGCATCGCTTCATCGTTGATAATGGCCTCCATAGCACGTTTGCAAACACAGAGATCATGCTGTGCATTTTCCTCTGCCTCATGGTGACGAACTGTTCAGGTGAGCGATCATTCAGCAAGCTGAAGCTGATTAAGAATCATCTCAGATCAACGATGTCGCACGAGCATCTGAACATGCTTAGCTTGTTGAGTATCGAGCAGGACCTTCTGAGAGAAGTTGACTCTGAGTGCATTATCCGTGACTTTGCATTAACACATGTTCGAACTTCGACATGTTGATACTTAGGGGGATGTTTACTAAACTCCGAAATCGTGCGGGGCCACGGTAGTGTGCCTGTGCCATATAAGGAGTGGGCGGGCCAGGCAGAAAAAGTTAAAAAAACGCCCGTACGTGTGCGCGTCGCACAAATGTGCGTGGCTCACATTAGCGCGTGGGAAGGCTAAGTGGAGCGCTGCTGGGTACATAGAGGAAAAGACCCGTAGCACAATGGTGAAGACACTAACCCAATGACCCAGGTTCCACGGCTTCAATCCCCCAGTGTGCGCAAACCGAAAAGGCTGGCTGAGGCATGAATAGTAATGGTTCGCACCTTATTTTGGGAGGCACGCTAATGTAGGGGGTCTATAGGCGTCGCGCTGTAACGTCTGGGCGGCAGCAATGTGCTTATTTTGCGTGTAATCATCTGTCCCATTGCCAGATCTGGGGTGCAGTAGGCCATGCGCTGTAAATGTTGTGCGTCAGCAGGCCGCGCGCTGTCCATCTTGTGCGTCTCTGGCAGCAGTGGGCGTCGCGCTGTTAGTTGTGGATGGCGGAAGGCTGTGCACAACTGTCCATCCACAGGAACTCAGCCGTAGCACAATGGTGAAGACACTAACCAATGACCCAGGTTCCACGGGTTCAATCCCCCAGTGTGCGCAAACCGAAAAGGCTGGCTGAGGCATGAATAGTAATGGTTCGCACCTTATTTTGGGAGGCACGCTAATGTAGGGGGTCTATAGGCGTCGCGCTGTAACGTCTGGGCGGCAGCAACGTGCTTATTTTGCGTGTAATCATCTGTCCCATTGCCAGATCTGGGGTGCAGTAGGCCATGCGCTGTAAATGTTGTGCGTCAGCAGGCCGCGCGCTGTCCATCTTGTGCGTCTCTGGCAGCAGTGGGCGTCACGCTGTTAGTTGTGGATGGCGGAAGGCTGTGCACAACTGTCCATCCACAGGAACCCAGCCGTAGCACAATGGTGAAGACACTAACCAATGACCCAGGTTCCACGGGTTCAATCCCCCAGTGTGCGCAAGGAAAACAGGCTGAGTGAGCCACGAAACCCCAATGGATAAAGGTTCAACAGGAGGTCTATGAATCTATTGCAGCGAACTGTTAATTTGGGTGGCGCACAGTTATGTCCAGCAGCATCAGGCGGTGTGCTGATGTCCACGCACAGGAAAAGAGCCACAGCACAATGGTGAAGACACGGACCAATAGTGCAGGGAGCAGGTACACCATCCCCCACAGTGTCTGGGCTCAGTGTGACATTATGTTAGGGGTCCTAGAACGAATGGTCAGCATAAGGCGGTGTGCTGATGGTCATGTGGTGGTGCTGTAATGTATTTTTGAGGCACAGTAATAGTGGATGGCAGAAGTGTTGCGGTGATGGACATGCACAGGAACAGAGCCACAGCACAATGGTGATTACACAGACCAATGTAACAGATAATATCTGATGGATAGGCAGCACAGAGTGAACCCCTTGCTGTACACTGACGAGAGACAAGGGTGTGTGCCCAGGTGATGAACCAGCTGTGAACAAATGGTCCAGTTAGCATAATATCCCAACATTGAAAACCAGATCTGGGGAGCCAACCTGATAAACACGTGTGTGACAAACATGCCCCCAAACACCCCGCCCCCAAGAACACACTGAGCCAAACACACACAATATTACAAAGGGAGGGTCCGTATGGAAACGTAGACGACACAGTGATGTGCAAAATCGCACACACATACACAGCTGTCACCATACACCAATGTGAGCACAGGTGGCCATGGATATTAACAGCAAATCGGTAGACACAAATGTGCTCCACGACTGGAGGAGAAGAATAGTGTCCCCAAATATGTCTTGCACACACGGCAACCATCACGCATATCATAACAGCACACCATGTGCCCCTGGACAAGTCACTGGAGGGACATGTTCCAGGAAACCCTGGACTCCCAAGGTCACAAGGAGCCATAACCGCTGCAAAGCGACACATTGTAGAATCACATTAGAATCACCTTGTCTGTTAAAAAATAAACGTAGAGAAATAGACAAATGTCTGTGAATAATGCAAATTTACTTGGAAGAAGGTTCACACATACGATACACAGTGTAATCATACGTTCAAGGTATGTCCCTCCCTGGCTAAAGATGGGAACACGGTCAGCAAGGTATAAACACACATGCTATGTAAAGGTCACCGGCTGAGCACAAATGAATGGCACGAGATAAAATGTGCATCAGGTGCATGATATGCACCAGGTATCAGTGGCACACACCACAGCAGCTGCTGCATGCCTGACATGTGTCACCCACATATGATTGCAGGTAGGCAACAGGTGGTGCAAGATCAGAAACCCAAACACAACACATGTCCCCCCAAAAATAGCCCCCAGGCAACAGAGGAGGTTTCTAAATCACAATAAGATATGCTGGCCTCATATCGTAATGTGACACACACATCTATAAAGTAATGTCACGCCTCCCACATAATGGCTGCTCGCAACACCAGGAATGTGTCAATGTACACCTCATATATCAGCTAAAGCTGTGGGACTATATGCTAACAGGTAGCAGGGACACATGAAGACCAAAAGAGTTAGAAAAACACAACCGGATGAAATGTGCAGACATAACAACATGCATGAGGTCACCCTGCATTGTTTGTTGTGTAGACAGTATGTGCCCACATATAGCATGGTCCAGGGAATGCAGATGTTTCTTGGGAAAATGGACAGCCACACTACCACAGCACAAATATAAGGTCCCAATGAGAGTGTCGCTCATGCAGGGGGTAGAACAGGACTGTGCAGACATGCAATGCAAGGTGTGGACCATCATGCAGAGTGTCATGTCCGTACAGTAAACAAACACAACAACAAGCATGTTCATATGCGAAGGATGGGGAAACATGTCACAGTGAAACACACCGAAAACATAGTTCACCATGCTGTGACTCCCAAATATAGTCAGTCAGAGGCACAAGCACCAGGCATAAACTAACATGGTACAGTGATGCCACACATGAATGGAAACACCATTGCCACCCCAAAACATCAATCAAGGATGGTGTTGTGCATGAATGTGTGTTTTGTGCAAAACATGTATCATGGTGAGGGGTGGGTCAGGTGGACATATACGATTAAAACGCTGTATGTGTTTCCCCATGCCAGTTACATGGCTGTATGCTACTGTTGAAACAAACAGATAAGCGTATACTGTGTGCCATGTCACACACATGGGCCAAACATATACAACAAACAACTGGGGATGGATGACCATAGGACAAAGATAATGTCAGTCCCTAATGCGCACACTGTCCCAAAAGCAAAGGGTCAATGATATCAGCAAGATCACGTCAAAACACCCCCATGAAAACATGGGTATGCATAGTCAATGTTCACATTCCAATATAACACAGTCCAGCAATGTTCATATGTGTCCCTGCAATCACAAGGACTCCCAGCCAAAGCATGGCCCAAAATGTGTCCTGAACATGTCTGTCATGGGTAAACAACCAGTCCAAGAGCAATAATGTCCAGCACAGGCCAGTGTTCAACTTGCAGACGTGGAACATCCAATGGCAGTTTCCCCAGAAACACGAACATGGTGGTCTGTCACACAACAGGTGTTGGAATGCGGAGCCGAGAAGCACCTGAGGAAATGGGTCTGGTGTGTCCGCTGCCCTGTGTCAAGATAGGATAAGTATGGCACACGTTAGAAACATTGCAACAGCAGCAAATATTCCCACGACGCACAATGCAGGAAATACACATACAAGGGATGCAAATGCAAACATCAGAGGATATGCACAACATATAAAACAATGATGAGAACCAACATCACATGTTAATGCAGACACGGGTGTCACATGGAAAAGGATAGGAACAATAACATGTCACACGGGCATCTCACAGCGACACACTATATGCATATGTCTGTGTCCACAGAGATGCCACATTACATGTCCATGAGATGAACAGAAACCTCCTGCCACGCACAGTTGGATGTAAGCACAAAAGAACAAATATGTAACCTAACCTATGTGTGCATCATGTGTTCCTCATCAAATCCATCAGCTATTGCATAGCCACACCAGGTCACACCGAAGGGAGAGACGTCAGGCAAACCATTAGAATCACCATGTAAATGTCCTGTAGATGGATCTCCACATTATGCCTATGTATGACATAAATAGATATTGCTCAACAGTTGTTACACCAAACACAAGACTCAGCTCTGCTCACTACAAATGTGGGCCATTATGGAAATGTAAACATCACAACCGTAGAGTTATCAAAGTCCACAATGTCCCCCAGGTGCACACACCCATCATAGCACATGATAATGTATCATGCGTGTGCAATTCAGCACCACATAGTCAACCCATAAACACACAACCACACAATATGCGTAGTTCAGCACAACAGCTGTAATAAATGGCCTGTATGTGCACAACTGCTAATCTGTACACATAATGGCCGAGTCACATGCATTGCTACCCTGTTGATGGCTGATCTAACTAAGATGGTGGATGCAGCAAGTGGAGGATCCACCAAATAACGACATTGACACACACATGTAGATCTGCTGTAAATAAGGCACAACAGCTGTTACACTAACCATTATGAACACAGACACATGGGGAGATGTGTGACAACAGCACGATATGGGCAAGGGAGGCTCACCGTCAATAAGTAAACAACACCAGCTACCCACTGAGACACATAGCTGCCAATATGTTGTCCCCCTGACCCCAGACACATACAATGTATCTGTAGATCTACTCACCTTGAACTCCAGGATCTGGCGGATGTCCGTTCATGTCCCAATGATACACGCCGACACCGTTGTCATCATGTATGTCCTGTTTAGCGGAGAAAATATAAACTAAAATAACTGTCAACTACGAGATGTGGAAAACACACTGCACCTCAATGTCCCCAGCTGTCACACAACATTACATGACCTTACAACTGACTGTTCACCCTCACACTGCACAGATCGTGCACATGGGAGTGTCATAATGTAGATGTCCAATGCTAATTGGAGGGCCCCACAGAGCCGTCAGTTGGCCACACTCCCTCTCTCTGTTGGTCCACAAATATGTCTAAAGAGGTGGCTGTTTCCACAATGTTCTGGACGTATCCAAAGATCACACTATCAGTCTGTGTCAACCAGGTTTAAACCAATACCCCCTCTCCGTGTGTGGTACCCTCAATATGTTGTCTTGTATCACAGTGTAAAGACCTGTGACACCTGGAAGATATGCACCAAAACCACATGTATCCACTGTGTAGATGCATAATATCCAGTGTACATCTCCCACAGCAAATAATACTGTGTGTGCTGATTGTGTGTCGAAATACATGGCAGCTCAACAACATGTATGGCTAAAAACAACCCCCTGTCTGTATGTCACCTGACCATGATGTCTGCATGTCATCCCATTGTGTAACTGTGAGAATGTTGAACCATGGATAGGCCACCTGTTCCCCTGCTCCCAAAAACATACATCTAGGACTGTGTGTGTATGTGGACCTAACATCCCTTGCTAGTGTCCTGAAGGTATCCGTGGCTGTGTACTGTGCCATCCTGCCCTCCAAACCCATGTACCTGAGCCATGAGGCAGATGTACAGATACCCCGAAATACATATGCCCTGCTCACAAATTAATAACACAAAACCACATTAAAGGGCTCACAGGCAGCGTTACAGTTGCCTAATGAAATCCACCTGTTGATGATGTGACCCACATGACATCTGTATGTGTGTACAAGTAAGATAATGAAACTAATGACCCCGCCTCAAACATAGGCTAGCAATCAGATGGACCCCTGGCTGCAGAGTGAACATGTTCACATGTTTCACCACATACATGTCTGTGCTACGTGAAGAGGCATACCTTGCCATAAAATGGTTGTGTTGCAGCAAAACATGTAACAAGACATCAATAACATCATGGGAATGTCGTCAGGCGCATGCCAACTGTGCACTGTCTGACATGTTGCATTGCAAATAACAAAGAGACACACATAGCCAGCTCACAGGGGTAGAACACACACACAAGCCCCCAAAGAGGAATGTACAAAGCAAACCAATCATAGCATGAGTGCTGCGCACAAACATGGCCCTCCCCACCACACCAAACCACGTACCACATGCCTGACACCATGCTCCACACACACAGGAGGACACTATACCTATGTCTGGCCAGCAGTTGCTATCACAAACAGCCACTCACTGGTACTGTGGCCCCCCAAAGCTCCAAAAGGTGTACCAACCCACAGCCACACACGACACCAACAGCCGCTGTTGATCCCTGTCCACATTGTCCTCAATACACCCATGCTTACATGTTATGACATTTGTACACCTGAGGGACAATGCAGGCCTGGATCTGAATGTCAACTGGTCAGAAACATCACCCCTACTAAGCAGCACATGCACACACAGGCACATATATGTGGGCAGATGTGCTATACATACCAGTGAATAGTTCTGTAATCAACCTCCGCCTGACTGCTGTGCCTGCCTGTGTGTCAACACAGGCACGTACAGGGGGGCACGGTGGATCCTCCTCCACATCCTCATTAATCTCTGCAGGGATACCATGCCTGAGAGCAATGTTGTGCAGGATGCAACAGGCTACGATTATCTCTGCAACAGTCATTGGCGCATATTGTAAGGCCCCCACCTGTCCTATCCAGACACCCTGAAGCGACTTTTCAACACGCCAAAGGTGCGTTCTATGACAGAGCGGCTGGAGGCGTGGGCCTCATTATACCTCCGCTCTGCACGTGTCCGTGGCTGGCGCACAGGGGTCAGCAGCCAGGGGCGACACCCATACCCTGCATCACCTGCAGAAAATAAAATGCAGGTCAATGAATAAACGCACCACACCATAAAAGGACACACGTATAGACGTGAGAAGCAACCTCAGAACACATAAGGACAGAAATATATGACACCAACAACTACCTACCTGACCTAATTACACCTATGCTGATTGAAATGCAACAAAGGGCCTCTGTAGTCTGTAAAGACCTGTCAAACTACAACACAATCACATTGTGTCCTCAAATGATCCGCTAGGTGTAGCACAGGCGTCCTGTCATGGAGTTCATGGTCACATCCCTACCACCATCACCACCAATGACACACTACAACAGCAACACACACGTAACATAAACAGAATATATGCTTGCCAAGCAAAAACCACAATAATGTATTTAGACGCAATGTAGGTGCACACAACGAACATGTATGACCGTGAGCTCAGCCAGGAGAAACATTATATCACCTCAACAGCCCGCGTCCTCCAAGGTCTACATATCGACATATACCAGTCTGACGCCAGATGCTGTTGACTGCTGCCCATCAAACATCCCATTGGACACCCTGGCCACTGTCTCCATCATATATCCCTCCTTGTTAAGCAGCACAACACATAAAACAACACTGTAGCCCATATGATCACTAAAACATCACAACTAATGAGTATAACTACGTCCCTGTGTATGTCCCACCAATAGCTACCTGTCTCTACACAACATGGCCCCTTGCCCTTGCTGTCACCTCACACAAATTATGAGTCACATCAGGATAATCACATACAATGACGCCCTGGTACGGCATATCTGCAGTGGCTAAAGGTAATGCAAAGCCCAGACCTGATTGGACCCCTGTAATGGCACAGGACAAAAACATGAACATAACAATGCAAACGTGTACTCCCACTTGCAAAGGCCGAGAACATGCATGATACGTACCCAACACACCACCCTCTGTTGTCTAACAATCAATGGCTAACATCCCCACGACAGGGTGAGTGTGTGGCCCTCACACGCACATGATAATCACAAGGTGCATGGATTGTCAATCACATACATCTCACAGGACCTAACACAGGTACAATCCAAAACCATGCATGCACAGGTGGGTGAGTATGGTAACAAACCAACCCCACCCACCCACCCCACCCCTGTGCATAGATGACATACACATCCAATCGTAATACACACACAGCACAAACGTCAGAATATGTGCATATTTCCACTACCAACACCAGCATATAAATTGCACATATGTCCGTAATATGGCTGTGAAATGGCCAATTATGTCCCCTGGTAAACGAGGTCTACAGTCCCCCAACAATGTCAACCCATATCATTAGTCACACTGCTGAATGTTTGCTCGGTGTCACAATGCACAGAGAGCAAAGGCTGCACTACATGAGAGATGTCACAACAAAACAGTCATATATGCATCATGACATTATTTAACGGTCACTACTCACCCAGCAATATGCAGTCACCATACTGTCCCTCCTCAAATTCCCTGAATAGTGCTGAGCGATGCAGGATATAGGAGTCATGGGTGGACCCTGGAAACCTTGGGACCACATTCAGAATATGCAGATTAGCATCACATACAACCTGAACATTCAGGGAATGGTAGTGTTTGCGGTTGCGAAACACCACCTCCCTGTCTCTTTGGCGGGACCAGGGCAACATGTGTGCAATCAATAGCTCCCATCACGTGTGGTATCCCAGCTAATGCCTCAAAGGCCTGGTTCAGGGTCCCCCAATGTTGCCTACTGTGGGGAAGGCCTATGTAATTCCCCACCCGGCTGACCATAGCATGCAGTACGTGGTGGAGACAGCGTGAGAAGGTGGGGCGGCTCATGCCACCCACTGCGGCCACAGAGGTCTGGAAACAGCCAGAGGCGAAGAAATGTAACGCAGCAAGGAGCTTGACTAAACCTGGTATGGCATGGGACCGGTCATTCAGGGGATCGAGGTCAGGTCTCAGATCCTCATAGAGCCCCCTAATAGCCCTTGTGCTCAGTCGGTAAAGGGAGAGTACCTGGTCCTCACGCATGCCCTGGAGCTGGGCCCTGGGCCTGTAGAGGCGCGGCTGCCGAGCCTGCACCTCAGCACGCCGTCTGCGCCCTCCACACCCAGCACCTCTCTGGACGGCCTCCACAGCTGCAGGTCTGAGTTGCTGCGGGTCTACACCCATGTCCTGTGCCTCAGCCCCATGGGCATCATCTCCCCTGTCCGGCAACCGCATCATCTGCCCACGTCTCCGGGCACATGCAACAAAATATATGTCAGACATAAACACCCCTGTGTGGCTACACAAGCACAGACACACAGACACAGACACCGACACACACAGAGACACACACACACACGCACACACGCGCACACACACACACACGTTCCCAAACACTGGACACCGTACAAACCACGAAAGAAAACACAGTCAAAACAAAACTCGCAAAACAGACTGTCATACACCTGCTCTCAGTTTCAACACACCAACACTCGCCGCGTCTACGAAAACACCCTCAATGTCTCCAAATCTGCAGAAGCAATTTAAACAGGTGACTGGTATGTCCGTACTGTGCGCATGCGCTGTTGTGGGATTGCGACGCTTGTGCGAGGCGAACATGTGCATTATCCTGCGCATCTGCATGACGTTACGCATGGGCGACTGGCTGTGGGTGCCGCGCATGTGCAACTGTTGGCACGCGTGAGTGTGTGTGAATTAGCGAGACGCGCATGTGCCAACTGAGTCGCATGAGCGTCTGCGTGTGCGCGGAGCCCGTTAAGCATGGGCGTAAGCATTGCCCTGACGTCATGATGCTCCTAGAAATGCACATGCGCTAAGAGTATCATTTGCGTGTCGCGCACAAAACACGACAGCCTAACGCATGCCCATGCGCAATTGGATATCGGCGCCGCCCACAAGCAGCGCCGTCGCACAGTTGCACATGCGCAACGTGCGCGCCGCAAAAAAAAAGGTACAAAGGGACACGGAAACACAAGGTAAAGGTTGAGGGTTGACTGAGGAGTGGGCGGGAGTGTAGTAAGAGGCTGTGTATTGAGAGGTGTCTTAGTGATAGGTAGGTTTCTGTTATCTGTGTCATCAGTTGTATCCTGTGGTCATATCTGTTGTCATATCCGTAGTCCCCTGTTTATTGTGTGAACGTCTCTGTGTACTGTGCTGTTTACTGTTACAGTTCATGTGTTGTGTGACGTGTGAGGAGGTCATAGTTGTGGTGTCTGTTCAGTGGGTGTTGTAGGGGAGGCAGAGGGGGTGAGGTGAGTTGGGGAGGGGACAGGTGTGCAGAGAGAGGTGGGTGGAGGGGGATGGAGAGGCGGAGTCAGAGCCAGAGGGGGAGGGGGAGAGAGAGGGGTACACAGAGCGATCGAGAGAGGGAACGGGAGAGGGTTAGGGAGAGGGAGAGGGAGGAAGGGACAGAGAGAGAGAGAACATAAGAACATAAGAACATAAGATATGCCATACTGGGTCAGACCAAGGTCCATCAAGCCCAGTATTCTGTTTCCAACAGTGGCCAATCTAGGTCATACGTACCTAGCAGTTTCCCCAAGGGACACAGGTTTCCACAATGCTTGTATTGGTTCAAGCATTGATATCCTGGGTCCCTTCTTAATAATGGTTTATGGACCTTTCCTCCAGGAACTTGTCCAAACCTTTTTTAAACCCAGCTACACTAACAGCCTTTACTACATCCTCCGGTAACAAATTCCAGAGTTTGATTACACGTTGAGTGAAAAAAATATTTCTTTTTATTAGTCTTAATAGTTTAAACCCTGTATCTTCATTGCATGTCCCCCTAGTCTTTCTATATTCTGATAAGGAAACCATCGATCTACGTTTTACCCGTTCCACTCCGTTCATTAATTTATAGACTCTATCATAATCTCCCCCTCAGCCGTCTCTTTTCCAGGTTAAAGAAGCCCAACCTTTTTAGGCCTTTCTTCATAGGAGTAGGCCTTCCATCCCCTTTCAACCATTTGACAGCCAATAAACATATAGACATAAGATTAAAATGCCCATACTGGGACACATAAAAAATGGACCACAAGGTCCATCAGCCCAGTATTCTGTTTCTCCAACCGCCGGCCAATCTAGGGAACATTTCCTTCTGAGGGTTCCTGACCTAGTCGTGTGTGCGCCCCAATGGACACGCAGGTTGAGGTGGGCCCCACAATCTTGCTATTGGTACTACAAAGCATTGAGTAGTCAACTCTTGCGTCCTGACTTCCTAAACTAAGGTTCAGGACCAGACCCTGGTCAGCTCCAGGTACTTGTCCATCACTCCTTGTTTAAATCTTCTCCCAGTCCATCACACTGATCGACGCCAGCCTTTTGAGGGTACGTACATGAGAACCTCAGCGGAGTAAGACAAAGTCCAGAGTTTATTGGATTATACACGTATGAGCTTGAAAAAAAATATTGCCTTTCGTTCTTTATTACTATCTTAATTAGTTTTAACCCTCTCTGTCAGCTTCTCGAGTGTCATGCTCTCCCCCTTCCGCTAGTCGATAAGATCCCCATTGTTCTTATAACTCTGATAAAGGCAACCATATCCGACCTTAGCGCCGTCTTACCTCCCTCCGGTCTCCGTCTACACTGGCAGTCGGTTCATTACATTAATGCATATCCTAGTCACCATTCTTCCCCTCAGTCTTGGGTGCCCCGTCCCCCTCTTTTCCAGGTTGAAAGAGCCCCAACCTTTTTAGCCTTATATCTCATTAGGCATCTTGCACTCGGCAGTACCCCATTCCATCACACCTAACCTTCCACAATTTTGAGAGAGGTGCAGGTCGTGGTATCGCGCTGAAGGGTGCGGGAGGGTGCTGTGTGCGGGCTTTCAGGTGAGTTGGCCCCCACCAGTGCCCACTGGAGGCAGGGCCCTGTGGTCCTGAGGGCCCTGATGAGCACACGCCTGGCGCACCATGGATAATCAGCACATTAAACAGCTGGCTCCCATCAGGCCACACTGGGAAAGAGGAAGAGTTTACCAGTGGCCTGAGAAACCTGCGGAGGAGGGCAATAATATTTGTACCGGATGCTGACAACCACACCCTCCTCCCTCCATGGTCCTTCGAACTTACCGAGTTGCATTTGGCCGTCCTTAAGCTCACTGACCCGCACAGCATGACGGCAGGCGGCTCTGGGAGGAGGTCAGGCAATGGAGTTGCTGAGGTATGGCGCCCCCCCTGCGGGACATAAGACCCCTAAAGAAAAGATCTTCAGATATCAAGAGTAGGTTGTGGCGTCCAGCAACATGTGTGCCGAGTAAAAAAAACCACCACGCCAGGGGCAACAGGTGGTTGCGGGGGCCCCCCTACCATCAAATGCTCCGAGCCCCCCCCTGGACTCATCAGCTTGCGGAACTCCTGGGACCCTGTATACGACCTCTGGGCTGCCGTGAGATGCTGCTGCCACTGGCGTGGCAGATCCAGCAGTGCGAGGTAGTTCTGTTACGCCAATCAACCAGACACACTCTCATCACCACCTGTCCCTGTAGTAACATTGTGTAACCAGCTCACCTTTGCAAATGCACACCCATATCTATCGAGATATCTATCTCCACAGCCCCATAATGTACCTTACGCAGGGATCAGAGTTTGTGTGCACCGGTGCCCCACCATACCCTCGTTGTCATACAAATCACCCAGTGCTACCACTGGCATCTCATGGCCTCGAGGCTCCTGTGCCTAGCGTGTTGTTGTGCCCGTGGATTTGGGTTTTTGTACTGTGTTTGCCGACGCTGCAATGCTACACCTGTAGGACAGGGATCTTGTGGTCATGGGACAGCTGCTTCAGTGTCCTGATGTATCTGCATCGGTCGCCACCATCGGGTCGGTGTGAGGCAACGACACACAAAGGAATGTATGTCTCAGACAGAGTAAGTCTTAGGTCCAAAGGTAACCTTACCTCTCCCCAAAAATGCAGTAAACAGACACTCCCCCTCACAACTTGTCTCACCTTGTACTTGGTCAACGCCTTTCGTTGGTCTGACGACACTACATGTAGCACACGTACGTTCACTGACTTGGAGCATGACACCACAATGTGTTCTGTACTGGTCCCCACGAGTCCGTTGGCGCTACAAGCCTATCTCTCTATTCTGTCCTAGGTGCTCTGCTAGGGCCTCTGATACATTCTACACAAAACCAGTAAAATGCAATATTATGGATGTGTCCATGACATTCTCCGTCGCCAATGCCTCACCAATCTCGCTGTGAAAGTCTCATCAGGAGCAGGCTCTTCTGCCCTGTCGTTTGCTTCTCGCCTTTTGAGACGTGGCAATAGCAATACAACTCATTTTCCCAGGGCGTACCCAAGGGATTACATCATACAATAAATCTCCTCCATTTCACAGTCCTCACTGCTGTAGATATACTAACGGCCAGTCTTCTTGTGTAGGGATTAACCGGTCATCTAACGAGACTATGTGACTTCTGGTCTAAGTGATGTAGTCCTATGGCCTGCAGTACTGCTGGACGCTGTCCTAAAGGTGCAACTCCAACCGTTATTGGGGGAGGTTCAGGCGTTGCCAGACTGACTAGTCACCATCAAGTGGTTTGCAGCAGATTGGTCACGAAGCCCTTCTGTCTTGGCACATCTATCAACATTACACTGGTGTTGGTAATCTCCCCCGCCTCCCCCACCTGTCGGTGTAAGCACTAGTGTTGGGTGACACGCATAGTCACCTGTAGGTCGGCACAGTGGTCCCACTGAACCGTGTCTGCAAATGTAACGAGCCCGCGTAAGGGTTCCGCCTGGATAATAACTCCCCCAAAATAGGATCAGGTGTGTCCCCCGCAGCCGGCCTAGTTCCCGGGTCACAATCCACTTCAAGATCATATTCAATGTTGTGAATAAAAGCTTCTGATTTTGGGAAAGAAACATAGACAATAACGCAGAACTAGCTGCCATTCATAATGCCTAACATAACATTCGCACAAACGACTAGACTGATAAAAATTACCCTTCACACTAACAACATGATCCGTAGCATTTATTAGAATATGACACAACGCAAAATACAAAACACCAAATGTACCACATTGTACTGAGGTGGGATGCGTTCTTGTGTTACATATGTGCGGGCCACTCCTGGACCCAGTCTCGCTCCGGAATGCCCCATCCCTTTCTCGCAACGGGGTTCAGCTAGTGCCACCGTATGCTCCATCTAGGCGTCTGTAGGGCCCTTTCAACTCCTGTTGTCCCTCCCAGTGCCCCACACCATGAACCCTCAACCTGGTATCTCGGGGTACAGATGTTTATGTTTAGTGTTTCCCATGACGATATCCCAGGCAAATGCTGTGTTGGTGGTGAATCTAGTTCCCCTTCCACTTACGAATGCTGCTCTTGGGCCCAATTGTTTTCCCCCCTCTAATGTCATAGGTGTCAGCAGGCAGAGGCCAAGGTCATGCCCCCCAGGTTGTTTTTTTCCTCCTCCCCCTATCCTCCCCTGACCCTCTTCTCTTACCTCCTTCTGTCCCTCCTCTGTTCCCCCCCCGCAGTCTGTGTTGGATCAGCTCTTGGCCTACTGCCTACCCCGCAGTTGCTGCCCCTCCCAACTGACGTCGTTACCCCGTGTCCACGATATTTTGGGCCAGAGTCGCGTGCCCCCCCACACACCCTCGAGGTACGAGCTGTTTCTACTCCCCGTGAATTGGCCATTGGATGTTGTGTCATGTGTGTTGAGTACATAGTGGGCTGGCATCGCGTCTCCTGCAGTCAGATCACATGCACCTGCCACAATAGCCCCCATCTTCGGTACATGGTGCTATCTGTGTGTGCTGGCTGAGCATGGCAACGCCCCCGCCCCCGCTCTAGGCCACCGCATGACAATCCAACACCAGATGGAATATCCCAGGACAGGACCAACCCCTTGACTACTATCCCACCTAAGCTGTTCGTGACCCAGCTCTGCACATTGCCACAATACGGCGCCCAGGTCGTTTATTCTCAGCCTTGAAGCAATCGATCATGAGATGCCCTTTGAGGAGATTGCCCACCACGCCCCAACTCATAGTGAGGGGACCTTCAACCAATCTCTCCTCCCCACACATTTCAACTCGCATCTCTGTCTGAATACGGGTGGGGTTTCCCTGAAACTACTTCAGCGATCAATGGCGCCCAGCAGTATAGGCCTGAATAGACAGTGTGTAAGGTGATGCACATTCAAACCGCAAACAAAACCGCAAACAATCTGTGACTAGTGCTACCACACCCCTCAAAACCACAGTAGCACATGTGCACGGTCGAACTTCACATGTTCACAAATTGGACGAACATCTTGTGGTTTGACGGTGATGTCCGGCTTAGGTGTCTCTAGTTGCCGGCTATGGAGTATCATCACAGCAGTCACTCGACGGAAGCCATGGGCGGTAAACTCGCGATTACCCTGTCCACATGTTGCACACGACTGCATTGGGCCAGTTCTGTGGTTCATTATACCCTTCCTTCCCAGGGCATAATCTGGCGAGAATGTGTCTATAAGCCATTAATTCCTGACCCTGATTGTGTTGCAGCAATACACCCTAACGGCCTGTGTTGGTATGGTTGACCATAATCTTCCCAACTGGGGATATGTCCGTGGACACTCAAAGACAGCTGCAGATGATCCAGCATTCTTGTCTGCTTGGTCCAGTGTGTAACCCCCCCATAGGTTCCCCCACTGTCAGGTTGCAGGGACACATACAACATGTGTCACCACAATCCCAATCTCACTTTTCCCAACAACATTCACATGACAGTTGATGTTACTTGGTACAACCACCTGACCCCCAGCACACACTGACCCCTTCCAGTCACCCTCACCTCTTACTTGTCCATGGAGTATCCGTCCGCCCTGACGTGTGCAGTTGATGTTTGCATTTCTGACATACTCTACGGCACAAGTGCTCGCATGTGCCTTGCACTTGGTCCCACTATCCTCAGGTACAGTTCTCGATGCTGCCCCACACATTGTTCGGAATCGTGGCCCATACCCACACTGTAACACTGCATACTTACATACGCGTGTCCCCAGGGGGATATGCACTGTAGAACGCAAATGGCATGCAACACTCAAACAGCGGGCTGGCCACCTTGATGGGTGTACCTGTTGGTGATTGGTGCAGCGTCCTGTGGTGCACACTGCCACTGCCTATGGGGGTGGGAGATGGACTTTCGTTACGAGTGAAATGCACACGGGAAGCATATATTGGAACACGGAGCGAACACACAGGGTGTGCAGGGCTCTGACACACAACCATACATCCCCTGGAACAGGTCCAATGTTGTGGTACAGACGGTTAGACAGGTATGGGGGTATGTAGTGGTGCCACTGTACTTTTGCAGCACACCTGCAGGGGTAACCAACAACATGACATACTCCTATCCCCCTGCCACAACACATAAATGATATACTGTACAGACACACACAACAGGTCTGCTTTGACTGTGTCTGTCTCACCAACTAACCAGGTGACGTCCCAGACACAGTTCACATCGTTGTGGGTGCCCATGCGCAACGTTGATGAGGAGGCACGGAGTAGCCGAGGATGAGGAAGTTGAGGTGTGGGAGTCTATCTGACTCTCGGAAGGGCGTTGAAAGATGCTTCCGGCTGCATGCAGTGCTTACGTGCAGGGGGCTGAGTCGTTGTCCCCGTGCGGGGCACACGTGAGCCTCCAACAAGCCTCATCCCACACAACGTTTGGCTGAAGGAACAGCGGACGCAGCACGCACCAGCACAACAGGATTACTTGGGGAGGATTTTCCTTGAGAGCTGAGTCTGCCGGGGCCCATGCCTCCACCGGTCCGGTGTCCGTCACCACTCGGGACCATGAAGGTGGGCTGGGCAACACTGTTCGACGCAGGACACACTCGGCCCGGGGTCGCCAATCACTAACCCACTTCGGATGTTCTTTTTGTACACTACACTTTAACCAGCGGTGTGCATCCCAACCTCACTACCCAAGATGTTACAATGTGTTTGGGAAACTACACAAACACTCACACCTCGCGTGTGCACAATACCGCTGCTACAGTGTGACGAGACCGCGTTCAGCTGTACAGTTATTGTGCAACACACTGTGTCTGCCCAGGCTTGCTGCCGTCTAAGGAGAGACGTGCGTCGCCACACATCGCCCATCTATAACCTACATATCGCGTCCACAGCTCATGTTTTTGTATTTGGCCCGACACACCTATGGCACTCTCTGTCCCTCTGCTTGCATGTGTTGAAGCACCGTTGCCACATAGTAACCTTCGGAAGCAGCAGGCACGTACCACATGCAACTAACGGCCCCAGGGAACAACGTGGACACAGCCAATAGGAATTCCCACCTTTAGCCACCACACGTATTATCCATAAACTATGTCCCTATGGCCCGACTCAGGCCGTGGTCCGTGTCCTTCTTCTAGGGGCAGGCTTATTAGAGCAAAGCCCAAACCTTCACTCAAAGCACTACTCGAAATACACCTCTTTGGGGTGTGTAGTTGGAATAGAATTACTCTGCTACAACTTCTCACTTCCACCAGGGACGCACCCCCCGGGGGTCCCGGGTTGTTACCCCTCTCTCAATAGCAGACTCACATCAAGCCTCTCTCAAAAACCCCTGTTGTTGTTGACCTTCTGTCCTATCCGAATATAATTAACCAGCCGGCTAAAATGAGGAAGAATCGGCATAAAACCGTGCAAAGGGGAGGCACATCCTGTAGACACATTTCCACGACTATCCAACATTGTTATCTAACAAGGTCTTACCCCTTAGCTTGGATGCAACCTGCGGGTTAATTATTATTGGCCTGGCAGCATGCGTTTTGTCTACATGTGAGAGGTGAGGTGCTCCGGTGCGATCCCAATTGGTTCACATCAGGTCACGTCCAAACACACTGTGGAAAGGTGGTTTAACCACTGATAAAACCCTGCCCCTTGACAGAGGAAAAAGGACTAACGGCCTGATGTCGGAGCCATAGGCCCTCATCTAGTCGGTATATATTCCCCCAACCGTGTTTTGTGATAAAGGTGAGTTTGTTCCTATTGCTTGCCCACGTTACATCAATGGCGCAAAACATGTTATCAACTATTCTCGTCGACAATCTTTTTCCTGGGTTGTTTGTTTCCCAATGTGGAACCTTGCATCATGTACCCATACGTCGAGTTTTAATGTTCTTTGGTGACAGTAGACCTATTGGCACTCTCATCTCACATGTACACTTTCATCTTCCTTTTGGATAACCCATCTTCCAATGATATCTAGATCCCCTTGTGCTAATTTAACACAATCCTCGCCCTTAGGATTTCTGACAACCTTAAAAAATGTTTTTTTTCCCCATGGTGCAAATTGATTCTGGGCCCTCACATTCCGTATCGTCCCTTTTGCAGGTAAGTTTATTGCAATTATTGTCATAGTATGCAACAGACCACGAAACACTGAATCCCGTGCTCCTCACTTCTCCATGTAATTACCTCTCGCTCGCATTGGGGAAATTGCGACCACCTAACGCCCTCTGCCGCTCAGTCCGCCTTCTAACTTTCCATGGCCTCGCCATCCCCTGCTACCGATGCCACCTTCATGGCTACCTTCCCCCGCCCCCCCCCCCTTTGATGTGACTCTGAAATCATCCCCCGATCTGGGCCATGCTACCACCATCACGTTGCCATGCATAGCATCCACTCTGTCCTAGGCACATGTGCAGCTTGACACCCCTGTGATTGCAACATTCGCCTTTTCATCAACGACCCACGCATTGTTGAGCCCGTGCACATATGCCTCATATGGGTCCCTACAGTCACGTGTATTCTGACTCACCCGCTTGAGTCTCCCCCCCCTGGGGGGTTTGATGTTACAACCCTTATCTGACAGATTGCATGGTGCAGGTTGTGACGTTGCCCATGTCCTGGGTGTTGATCGTCTGCTCACCAATTGGTTCGCCACAGTATCTTCTCCTAAGCCCTCTCATCCCTTCATAGTCATGTAGCAATTTCACCTATTCACCTGCCCATTTTGCCGGTTTGTAGCCCCTAACTTCTGCTCTTTCCCTCTCAGTGTTATGTTTTGTTAGCTAATTTTCTGAACGGATACGTCCCTACAAAATGTGTATCCCCGAGGTGGTCATTTGCACTTATCACGCTTTTGGCGGCACGCGTCCTCTATCTGTGAGGTCCTACTTTCCAGCCTACACCTGGAGAGACCCCCCCAGCAGGAATCGACACTATGTAGCATATTGTTGCCTCTCTGTGGTCCCAGGGAATATTGCGAACCAATGTTGCTGTCCACGTGTTGTGCCTCAGCTGAGAATGGGGGTATCCCCTGTCGTCCTGTCACCAGCCCACATCATTTTACCTTGGGCAACGGCCTGTGTTGGTTCGGCCTAACATATCACATTCCTTTGTGTCCGGTAGTGGTCCACGCTGTCCCCATTGCAGTTTAAATATGCACGCTGACTCCTACTCAGTTTCGTAACATGCAGGGGAAAAGCATGTGTGACATTTCCCACCCTGTTGTGTATTACTGTCATACCTGGCAGGGGTAGCTCTCAGGACACGGCCATTTTCCTCCCCACACAGGCATTCGTCCGAAACTCATAGCTCTGCGGCAATCCTCTGACTGTCTCATCCAGGAGATGGTCCCATCTGCGCCAGAGCATATGTGACCGGCCATACCAGAGGATGTGTGTGGCCATGGAGGGCATCTAGGGCTGCGCTGGTGAGGATGGCACCCACCGCCACAACAGACCACCACCACCACCACCGCCGCCAACACCACCTCCGCTACAGGCACCAGAGGCATTGGGTGGCGCCAGGGGAACGGGGACCTCCATTGCCAGGTGCCCATACCTGTGAGGCGACGTCGTCGCAAATAGAGCAGAGACCAAACATGGGTACCCGAAGCATACATTAAAGAGTTACACTCCAATGTGTGTCCCCTTTAGTGCTCAGGTTGTGTGCACATGAATGCTCTGCCCATGGACAGATGATCTGAGACCAGGCCCGTTGTTGCAGGGATTGTCACCCTGTCAGGTATTAATGCACACCATGCCATTACCCTGGCATTCCAGACATGGCACATGCTTGTGGTCACTGACCCTTGGCTACAACTCACAGGTGTACACATGGGCCCACTTTCATATGTCCGGCATGCCCCGGGGTTACAGCACCAATTTCCT